>OY728151.1:532245831-537197081 GCA_963277665.1 Viscum album | reverse complement strand
ACAAAGAGATTTTTTTGAAAATAACCATTGAAATTTGGAAATGAATCTTAAAATCATTAATTGGTCATGAAAATGGGAAATTCTTTTCTTACTGTTTAAATTAAAGTAAAATTTCTTTCACATTTTCGGTAAAAATTCCAAATACCCCATTTGGAAAATGACAATAATATTCCTATTGATTTTTTTATATAAATTAAAAAATGGGTTAAAATGAATTTTAAAAATAATAGGATAATATTAGAAACATTCTTGAAAACATTTTAATGAAAATATGGACATGGAAGAAAAATATTTCCAATCAAGTAGTAAAACAAAGTTAGTTTTCCTTAAAAAAATTATTATGATATCTTGAGTACTCAAAGAGTGGAAAATGAAAGGAAAACATGAAATATACAAAAAATAAATATATTATAAGAAAATACAGAACATTTGGGAGAGATATATCAAATAATTTTATCATTGTAAATTTAATCATAAAAAATCTCAGTTAAAATGAGATTGTAATGTAAAACCCTTACCATTTTGGAAGCTTTTCAATATTAGCCCCATAAAAGAAATAAATTTAAATGAAACATTAAATACCATGAATATAAATATATTCATGATATAACATATCAAACGGGTAGTACGTACACCTCATAAAAGAAGATAGGTGTATAACATAACATATGTCCCAAAGAAGACAATTTGGGATAATAAACCCTTACCACTTTGATAACATTTGAATCAAAACCATTTGGATGAAATAATTTGAATTTTAAATTATTATAAATTAATAATTATTCATGATATTACATGTAAAATGGGAAATATATACACCTCATAAACATAAATAGGATCATATCATCAAACATGTCTCAACAAAACAATATTGAGATAAGGAACCCATATCTCTAGTCTGTCATACTTTTTAAGTGATATAACCTCCTATAAAAAAAATTTAAATTTAAATTTATTATAATTATATAAAAAAACCACATACATAGTTATAATATAAAATATTATCCAATTATAACATTTCAAAACCCATTTATTAATAATTCTTTATTTAAATCATTGTTCTTGGGTGTTAATTGTTTCGTTTTCCATGTAAGTTTCAGTTCATAAGTTTTGGTATTTGTACTTTGATAATGATTACATAATTTCCATAATTTTAATCAGTTCATAAGTATAATATTTAATAATTATATACACTTTTATAACTATTCATATATATTGATGATGAAAAATTAATTACATCACTTCATGGATATGGTAGTCTGTATGTACACACGGGCGATGTTTCCATTTTTTTAATGGATGGAATGAAAGAAAGTTAAATAATAATTAAAATTTATAGAAAAGTAATAATATCATAAATATAATATATATTTATAAAATCCATTATTATAAATATCCATGTGAGGTTGTGACAAAAAATGAATCTTATCGTTTCGTGGAGGTGATAGTCCACACGCATGAATGAGTGATACTCTCATTTCCCATTTGATGGATAAATTTAATGAATAAGGTTTTTAAATTAACATAATAAAATATCATTTTATGTTATTTACTAATGTTATTATATTTTATTGGTTAGGATATAATTGAAGGGGATATAATAAGAAGTAAAATGAAATCACTTGTTCAATGTGATTACCCCTTATTTGAAGAACCTCCTTTGGATCTCTCCTTAAGGACCATAGGGACGGTATTTTAGGAATAAAATAACCTATATAATATATATATAAGTTAATAAGAGTTTCTTAGGGGTGGGTTGAGATAATCTTCTTAAGAAGTGTGAAGAAGAGAGGAGATGCAGTGTCCTTATATAAGAGGGGAGAGGGGAACCCCTGGAATTACTTATAGTATTAAATTAATATAAATTAATTTTTATCTTTAAGTGTACCCATATTGATATATTTAGAATATAGGATGAATATAATTCTAAATAAACAAATAAAATAATATTTATATAGGTTTAGGTGATGTGTTAACCCTAATCTCTTAGTTTTAACCCCGCAGTAACCCTTTTTACGATTACTACGATATCAAAGTTGTTTTTAATCTTTAGGGATCAAGAATGTTACTGAAGAAGGAATAGTGAACCATAAATGGAAAATGGTTTATATGATCAAACATATCCCATTAGATTATCTAAATATAACATTTTTTTAATTTTAGTTCATTTAATAAAATATATTTTAACATAAGATACCATTAAAGTCATTTTAGGACTATTCATATAGTTGATTTGTTAAAAATAAATAAAGTAATGTAATTAAAATATAAACTTTTAAAAATATACAATAAATTATATTGATCTAAAAAATTCTTAGAACACCCTAAATCATGCAAAAAATATTACATTGTATGTTTTGAAAATCATTTACTTGATTTTTCTACTCCATGCACAAGTACTAAGTTAGATTTGCGTAAGAATTTAACAAAATTCTTCCATGACGCAAAGTTAAAAATAAATTATCGTGATAAAAAAATTACTTTATATTTAGAACAACCATTTATTACTAAACATAACCTCTGTTTATCCCTATAAAAATATATTTGAAATATTAAAACAAATAAACTGACATTTTGTTTTTATTCTTTACTTAAAATAATATTAATGTCATTATCAAAGAAAAATGGCACCAATTTCCATATATTCGAAAATTAGATGAGTATGGTAAAACTAAACTCATAAAATATAAATAATTTAGGTGTTAGATATAATTTTAAAGCATTATCATATCATATTAACCATAATTTCCCAATTTACCCTTACTAATGAGACAATTATTTACCATGGTTACTATTCATTATAGAAAAAATAAAGTTGAATTATTTATAAAATTTGGAAATTATATTCCAAATATAGAATCCATTTTTTCAAATTAAACCTCTATAGTGATATAAATTACTTTTAAAATAAATACTCTAAACACGTTGAAAAATTTTTTTCCAAAAAAATATATTTTATGTATAAAATGATTTTATACAAAAATTAATAATAATATAAATTAAAATGAAATTAGTTTGATTATTTATAATAAAAATTAATTAATGAAATTTAAAAAAAATTCAAAACAGAATGGGAAACTATAAATTCATGAAAATAAAATAATGTTTTCAATAAAATCTGTATTTTTCACTATTCACAAAAAAATCAATGTTTTTAAAAAAATTAAAAAATTTCACCATAACCTAATTTTGATATGAAAAGTTAAAAAATGATATCGTTTTTATAAAATAATATTTATTTAAGTGGAATAAATTAATTATAATATTTTCTCAAAAAAATTAATACAAACCATTTTTGATGAAAATATATTTTTTGAAGCATAAAAATGAATTTACTATAAATTGAGTTCTTATTTAGTAATAATTAATTGATAAATTTGTATTGAGTAGGTGCATTATAAATATAGTTCATAATAAATTTACTCTTATTCATACCCACCAATTCAATGTTTATGTTATAATGGTCACATTTAAATAATACTATTTTTATAGTATATCATAATTTTCTTAAAGATTGATGTTTCATGTTAAACAAGATATCACTATTATTATTATTTTAATATATTTTTTTTGTGGTCTTACATTATCCCCACTTAAATATATTACCTCATTATTTCATCTATCAAAGGTTTAATATTTTAAAATACTTTTTTTTGAAAACCCATGTCATTAAAAGTGATAATGAAACTTACTTTGAAAAGGGGAAGTTAGAAACATAAAGGTTACCTAAAATAACACATAATAAGGTTCCTAAATAATGATTGAATTAGTTGGAAGTTAAAATATCAATATGGAGGGGAAAAATAATTTCCAAATAATAATATATAATAATAAATAACATGGTCATGAGAAAGTTACTGACCACAAAATCATAAATCAGCGAGGGATAAATAACACCATTAAATCATCAGATTTTAAGGGAAAATGAAAAAAATTATTTCCAGATCCATTTCCTAAATTTGAGGGATTATTTTACTATGAAAATATACTTAAATTATCTCTTTCTATTTGATAAGCACAATTTAATCCTTTGGTTGTTCTTTAATAAATTTCCACCTCTATCACTTATCTTATTTAAAGAAATGAATATTTAAGATGTTTTTTTCATGCATGATGCACCTAAATTATAATTTAACAAATAATAAGATCCTTACAATAATGAAAATTCATCCCTTATATCTGTAGATAATTACCAAAACCAAAATGGTTAGTACAAGTTATCCAATATGGATAAATTTTCATATGATGATATAATACAATAATCTTTATAAGCTCAAAAATAACAACCAATGGACAAGTTAAACCATTCCATAAATAGTTAACATTAAGACTCCTCCAAAATATGTGTGAATAAATTCAAAACCCAAAAATATGAAATATTTGATCATATATTTTTTTGTAAGATAAAATTTAATATTTATACCAAGTATCATAAAGTAGCTCATAATATCACATACCACACACATGAATACTATAATCATATATTCTCTTAAAACATTCTAATCATTTCCCAAAATAACCCAAATCACCATAAAACCCAAATGAAGACATAAATTATTCTAAAAATTAACTCTGCACAAACTATCCAATATATTCCATAAATCCAAAAAATGAAATAAAATTCATCAGATATAACATAAATCACTTTTTCATCAAATCACTAATCAATTTCAAAGCAACCAATACTATCCAATTTACTTTATCAATATTAATAATATATTTATCCCAACTAAATGTTATTATCTCAACATATGGAAAATATTAATTGTCATTTATTCCATAATCACATGTTTTCCAAAAATACCACATTACCAATAAATCAATTTTCTAGGTTATCGGTTCCATTCAATAAATTCTTGCAAACACTTAAATCAAAACTACTACAGAACAATCATTAGATTTTTCATGATTCTTATAACTAAAATATAATTGATAAAACACTTCTATAACATAATTATTGAATCCTAATACATAAATAATTCAATCATTCAACTTCAATGATTGACATAGAATAAAAATATCATTGTTCTTGGAGTTATACCTTAGATTAGGGAATGGAATCAAATACTGCCTAAGTTCCACACACATAAGACGTTGAACTATAAAAGGAACATTAGGATGTACTTTATTAAATTTTATTGAACTTTTCATTTTTCCCTGGTAACTAATTGCTATATTTCCTTCTTTTACACTCCCAAAACATATTTCTATTACTTTGAGACATTCCTCAGGGTGATTATTCCCACATTCTTGAAATGTAGAAAGATGAATATTATTTTCTCTGTGCACTTCATGAAACCCCATTTTTTTCTTATTTGATTCATTTGGAAACTCACCTATGTTCATGTTTTTAATTATATATCAAGATAATTGATTAGGAATAATCAGGATCTTTCACATTCCATCTCCCATTTCATTTGGTTTCTCATGAGGACAATTTCTACATCATCTATCACATTTTTCAGCAACAAGATTTCTCCTAGTTTTATTCACTAACTAAAACCAAAAAAGTATATTGTGACAAAAATTAATCATAGTGAGTAATCATATAATCATGAATAATCCTTCATAGGATGTCTAAATCATGACAATTAATTTTTTATATATGATGCCTTAGGTTTATCCTATATCATCTATGGTCATTATCTATTAAAAAACTTTATAAAGGATCATAAATAAAATGTGAATTAAACCATAGAAATCCCTTGAGAGTGTTTATCTAGGTGTTTAGTCTTAGTCCCACTCATCATGAACCATTTAAGATCAAGTTAATACCCAATAATCCCCATTCATAGTTGTTACCTCTAGGTGTATATATGTCACATCCACATCCACAAACTAGTATGTAGACATGGATGTATTTTTTAGAAAAAACAAACTCATTTATTTACCATAAATTCAGATATTTTCCTATAATTATATTTATCCTAAGGGTTTCCACTAATGTTTTCATGTCATAGTTTCCAAAAATAACTAAAACATTATCTGATAACAATTGAGGTGACCCAAAAATTATATATGTCAATATTACATCTTATTAGATAAATATTCATTACATATCATTATGATACATGATATAACTATAAAGGTTTAGTGTCTTTATAAATATGGATACATAAACAATTAGTATATAAAAGAACTACATCATCTACCAATAAGTTCTTCACAACTATCACCCTTATTAGATATATCATTTATAAAATCTTTCATCATATCATGGGAAAAAGTAAACATAATAAAGGGTGATACCAGATGCTCAATAAGGGTAAGAAAGAGATATGTAAATGATCATTTAAGTATAACATAAGTATAAGGGTAAGATAATGTGAGATTAAAATTTTAAAATAATACCCAATAATTCATATATCATAATTATGAATCATGAAATAAATCATGGTAGTTCATAAGACATGAATCATAAATAAATCAAAGAACATGGTCCATGAGAGTTTAAAATTGGATTAATATTATGTCATAAAAGAGTGAAATAAAGTGTGGTATAATCATAATAATAAAAATCATATGTTAAGAAGAACCACGAATACATTTATCACATGTTAGGCTTGGGATAACCACTCATATACCTTCTTTGGGCATGAGATAACCTCCCATACACCCTCTTTTTGACTTGGGATAACCTCCCGTGTTCCCTATTTTTGGGCATAGGATAACCTCTAATTTAACATCTTTTTGGGATTGGGATATCCTCCCATGTACCCTCTTTTTGTTGTGGGATAACCTTCAGTGTACCCTCTTTTGGGTTTGAGATAACCCCCCATGTACCATATTTTGGGCTTGGGATAACCTTCTATGTACCTTATTTTAGGCTTGGGGTAATGAAAGCGCAACCGATTGTCACCTATAGACCGGTAAAAGTTCCGATTCTCTGCTAATGTGTATAGAAGCAATCGGGTTAAATCCTCAGCGATGATACTTTTTAATAGTTGAATGTTTTTAGTTGATTGTATTTTGATTGGGGGGGGGGTTGTTTGCAGGTATTAATTGAAATGATTGATTTATTAATATTGATTTAACAATTTAATAAATATTGGGATGAGTTCATAATTAGGTAGTTAAGCTTGTGATATCCTTGAGCTTTGCTTTATATTGCATTAAATTAACACCCATTTCATAAGTTGATGTTGATTGGAATTCCTAAGTGTTAAGTCTTTAATCCAAGCCTTAACTTAACTGGGATTATAATCTCAATTATTACTTGATTTTGGTAGTGTATTTATGGTTCTAATAATCCATGTAATCCATAAATTAAACAAAACAAGTCATTAATCCATGACATGTTAAGTCTAACATACACAATGCCAATTTAAAGAATATTCATCGAGCAAAAGCTCTCAATCAATTAACATACCGAAATTATAACTCACCAAAATAAGATATTTACTCATCCATTGAAATAATTAGTAATCTGTTTATAATTATTATGATGATAAATTAAGAAGATAAGAAAAATAAAGGGATAAGAAAAGAGTGGTGCGTAGAACACACACACAAGCAACAAAGAGAAATAACAAAAACACACCTTTGCTTGAATGAGAAAGTGAATGAAGAGAATGATTTTTAACTTGATTTAAACTATCTTAAGAAAAATAATATTAAATTACAGAATTTGTTTGAGAATAAGAGATATTGAGGAAGAAACTTGCATTAAAATATAATTACAAAAAAGACTTACAAGATTACAACAATGAAGAACACAAAATTAAAAGGAAACAAAGAGAAGTGGAAGGGTCTATCAAGTAAAAAATTGAGTTTAGAAGGTCCTACAAAAACTTTTAAAGGCTTTGTTCATTCAAATTGATGCTCCTCTCTTCTAAAATGACAACCATATGCAAGGAGAAGTGGGGGTTGTATTTATTGCCCAAGGAGATGGACTGTTTTCATTCCAAATATGTCCATCCACTTGAATCTCCAATTTGAATATTCAGATATCTGACTCCAGAGATATCCTTTTATATAAAGTTTTATATAATAATTTTGGAAGAATTATCTCAAAATTTGGAGTCATTTGGACTTATGGATCCAAAGTTATGGTGTTTTGATTAAACAAAGTTAAACTGTCCATTTCTAGCCATTCTTTTTCAATGTCCAAAATGTTAAAAAAAAATTTAATAAGAAGATTCCTTCAAATAAAAATTATTTATTAAACAAATAAGGCTTCCTATATCTCCTCTTTCACCATAAAAAAAATCTCATCTTGATTTTATGACTAGATCAGAATACATGTCATGAATACTCTACGAATTTTAATTCCCATCCAGAATGGTGGGATGAGTTTAAATGAATCAGTTGAGACCCTTGTATTTGGAGTTGGACCTTGAAATTTTTATACAAAACTCCTTACATTATCCACCGAACATTTGAGAAGAATGAATGAATTTTTTACTTCTGGATTGATCCCAGTAATTCAATCTTCATGGATGGTCCAGTTTCTTCACAGATTCTGTGAGCATTCTTGTGTGGTCTATATTGACCTTCAAATGGAATAATTGGCCCAAGATTCCTTATAATGAAATGTTTTATATTGAATTAGTAATCCTAAAATACAATAATAACAGAATTTGGATCATTAGGGTGATACTTGTAAATAAAATATTAAACTGAATCAATTGGACTACTTCTAAAAATGTTCAAAAATTATATTTAGTATTAAAACTATAATATTTCCCAATAATTATGAAAATTTCATATTAAATAATTAAAATAGTATATAATAAGTTATGAAAATATTAATAACATCAACCCCCTCACACTTAGTTTTGTGCATGTCCTCATGTACAATAAATATAAAAAACATAACAAAATCATTTTTACTCACCAACAAATATTAAAATTTTATTTTCCCCAATCAAGGGAAGTTTAGAAAATTTCAATCATCCATATTGAATTCCACCACAAGTTGTTACAGAAATAATGTTCCAAAAACAATTCATTTTTTCATGCTCAAATTTAGAAATGGAAAATTTGGACACTCAAAACTCACACCTATCAAGATGATAAAATTAATTTATGGAGGTTCACTCTTTCACCCAAAAAAAGTGAAAATCTTAGAGTCTAGATCTCATATTCCACTCCCTATCCAAAGTGCTAAAAAATAAAAATGTCTTTTTAGGGGTTTTTTGTGGCTATGGGATGATAAGAAGATGATATCCAAAAGATAGGAAAAAGGGGGCAAAACACCAACATGGAAAAAGCAGTGCACATTTTTTTTGAAATGAGACATGAAAGGAAATGGAAACACATATTTACAAGGGAATATTTGTGTGAATAAAGACACGAGAGAAGAAGAAAATTATAAGGGGATTAGAAGATGAAATATTTACAAAACATAAAACTTCTCCCAATGACATAAGTGTTCTTGTTTTTCTTTTCTTTTATTATTTTTTTTTTCATTTTTCGAAAGTTTAACTTGAAAAAGATCTCACACACATATCCCATCCCCTTATTGATATCCTCATGACACTAATTATAATAGTTATAACAATATAAAAGGTTGGGAAAGAGTGATTTTTGACCTACGCAAGACACAACCCCATTTTGTTTCTTTTTGTTTTGATTTTTTTTGATTTTTTTGAACACTTGTCAGTAAAATTTATGAAATTACATAAATGAAAGTACATTACTGTTAGGTACACAAGGCTGAATACCCTGAGGGGGGGGGGTGAATTAGGGTATGACTAATTTAAAATTAAAGCCCGTTCTAATCTTGTTTCACTGTTAAGCAAAAAACTCTTATCTCTCTTTCCCGTTGCACAATATAAACAGAAAGTAAAGCATGTACAAGACACAACAATTTTTACTTGGTTCACCCTCACTGGGATACATCCAAGGAGCATACACTGACAATGTGCCGATGTACCAAATCCACTATAAGCACACTACTGTTTACAAGGTTCTGGATAGATCACTTCTATGCCCAGGCTCACCTTTACAAGGTTTAGGGTCATCTCACTGCTTTCCCAAGGGTTACTCCCTGTTTCTCTCTTTGGCTCACTACTGTTGGAGAAGATCACATTCTTCCTCTTCCTTTGCTCACTGCTCTGGAAAGGATCCACTCATAGTTTATAGACCTGTAGGTCTCTTCATTATCACTAATTAATGCATCCTTTGTTTTATGTAGATGCTCCGTTGAAGTCTAAATTTCACCCATAGATGAATCTCACTTTGCACCGAAGGTATCGGGCAATATTCTAGCTTCCACGCAGCACTGAATCACTATTGTGAATCAACCTTACCTGGCGCCCTTCTCTAAGCCGGCACACATTTCATGACCCGACCCAACGAGGCTTGAGCCGCGAC
Organism: Viscum album; assembly: GCA_963277665.1. NCBI lineage: Eukaryota > Viridiplantae > Streptophyta > Magnoliopsida > Santalales > Viscaceae > Viscum > Viscum album. The sequence goes on along the minus strand of OY728151.1, from coordinate 537,186,764 downwards.
TCCCCAAGCCCGCCTCCAATAGGCCAGGGGCTGACGACCAGCGCCGAGTAGGCTATCACACACATGGGAGGCATTAACCTATGGTACCTGTACAAACGCACCCACAAACACCTCCATGAAACAGTGCAGAGATATAGAAACTAAAAAGTAAATGCATGCATACAATCTATCCCAAACCAGAGTGCAACAACAAAAGTACAAAGGAAAAAACAGGGCCCACCAAAGAAAACTACAAAGCGCGTCCAACCTGCTCTGAAGAAGGGGAACGCTGCCACAAACACCCGCCGGAAAGCTCCCTCGGCACAACTCCGGTAAACACCCCGGTCACCTCACTCACTAAGCTCCACCTACTCCGGGTCCTCTTGGGACTCCGTCAAAAGGAATGTGGTCTACATAAGACAAAAACATGTGCGGGCAAAGCCCGTGCAGGGGTGAGTATAAACATACTCAGTAGGCACCCCAAAAACCCAAAACCAAAGAGATCAACTGAAAGGCAACAGTCCGCTCATCCCATCCATAGGGAACCCAGATGAGAGAGAAACTCCATCTCGTGACCATCCTCACCTAAACACAACTATTCATCTCAACTCAGGTGTATGCCCATACATACACCTTGAACAATCCAAATATAATCAGCTCACGCCACAATGCCACAAGAGGTACCGACCTCATCACCAGCAACTGTCCCCAAACAAGAGAGTACACCACACGAACGCTGTCATACCATATGACACTCATCCGAGAGATACACTCCATCGGGTCCCAAACAAACATCTCAGAAGCTCACCCGAGAGACCACACTCATCGTATAACATCACTGAGGAAACATCGCTGAAACAACATAACCACCAAACTCCTCGGATAGGGGATCGCCGCTAGGGTCCACTGAGGGATACCAAGACCCACTCCGGTATACGTAGCTCACAGATAGGGGATCACTCCCAGGGTCTTCTGGGGGATACCACGACCTGATTTGGCATACGTAGTTCTCACAGATAGGGGATCACACCCAGGATCTGCTGGGGGATACCACAACCCGATCTGGCGCTCGACAGAAGCACATCACTCAGATAGAGGATCTTCGCCCATATAAAGGTGGTCACGATGATACTGGAACCCTATCTAGTATAACTCGCGATGTAGGGGATCGAACCGACGATGCCGCAACCCTACCGAAACCACGCGCTAAGTAGGGGATCATATAACCAATGATACCACAACCCTACCAAAACCATGCGCTAAGTAGGGGATCGTATAACCAAAGATACCACAACCCTACCGAAACCACGTGCTGAGTAGGGGATCGCATAACCAACGATACCACAACCCTACTATACACCTCATGCTGAGAAGGGGATCGTATATCCGATGATGCCACAACCCTACTAAGCACAACCCACTGCGTAGGGGATCTTAATCCTGATGATGCCACAAACCCTACGGGATTAACCAGCTAGATAGGGGATCGCTGCCCGTGAATAAGCGGTCGCAGCGATACCAAGAACCTGATCTAGGGAAAAGATGCTAGAGGATCCTGATCCGGGCCCACCGGAGGGATGCCACAACTCTAACAGTTTAAACATACCATCGAGAGGATCGCAAACATATACGAAGGTTGTGATGCCACACAAACCCTCGTGGAAACGAACCAAGGGAGTACCCTCAACCACTGCTTGTCCAAAACGTCGCTAACCTGAGCGACCCACAACAATGCCACACTACGCATCTCCGAGGCCAAAACCGAGGCCACCACCGCGATCTACGTGAAAAAACACGCAGGATAGGCTGCTTACTCGCCCGAAACGGAGCACACGTGAAAAAGGAACTATTCACCGTAGCTAGCTCGTGTGGGGCCCACACAGCGATCCCGAAACCCATCGAGCAGATCATACCACGACGATCCCCTCGGAAAATCAAGCGGAATCGACTACTCGCTCGTCCGAAACGGACACCTGGTGAAAAGGTACTATTCACCAAAGCCAACTCGGGTGGGGCCCATGCCTCGATTCCGAAACTCATCGAACGGATCGCACCATTGCGATCCTCTCGGAAAAACACACAGGATCGACTAATCATCCGCCAAAATCGGACTCCTGGTGCAAAATCTGCGTTTCTCCACAAACGCCAAAACCCGACCTCGTGGGGCTCGCACCCCGTTCTCAGTCCCAACACCCGGAAACCATCTCAAAAAGTCCGTCGTACCATCAGGGTCTCAAAGCCACTGACGGCACGTCAATCAGACGCTCTAGGTAGAAGTTACAATGGCCCGAAGTTGTAAAATAATAAAATATTATTATTTTATACGACGTTTCTAACTCCCGGGCCACGATCCCGAACCATAAAATTCTCAAAGTGAGTTCAAAAGGTCTGTCTCGACGCAAGGAACGCGTCGCCGCAAACGGCTCGCAAACTAGAGTTACGGTTTATGAGTTACGGGGGTTTAAAGAACCCTCGAAAAATCCTGGCCGGACCACCGCCAGCCTCGCCGGAAACCACCGCACCGCCGCCGCGCCGCCGCCCTGCCTCGCCGGATTCCGCCATGACCGCTGCCGGAATCTGGGATTCCCGCCGGAAAACTTCCGGGGACCCCCGAGAGCACCTCGTTGCTCCAAAATCAGATCCGAAACATGTTTCGGAAACCTCAGGACCCAAACTATACAACCCTTATAACGATTTGAAGAAAAACAAAAAATAAACGGGGTCCGGGATTTCAAAACTCAAACCGCCTACCTGTGGGCGGATCGCTGATGCTTTAGATGTAGAACGACGCTTGCGACGCGCTGGAGCTCGATCTGCTGACGATCGGTGCTGAAAACGGACGCCCGGAGCTCGATTTGGTAAAGAACGGAGGTCAGGAGGAGGGTGGTCGTCCACTGCGCGTGGGTGGGAGAGGGAGGAGAGAATGAGATAGGTTTTCTTTTTTTCTTTTTATTTAAAAACCTCCAGTTGACGCCACACCCCCGACTTCGTGCCCGACGCGGACAAAGTTATGGTCACCCCTAGGGTAAACACACCATTCTGAACGCAACGGCGGACCCAGATTTGTGATCTGAGACTCCGTTTAGAAGTTATTCGAGCCAACGCTCGTAAACTAACTTCTCCATTTATTTACAAAAATGCCCCTGGTGGCATTTCTCACCGCAGGCCCGCGCTCGCAAATTTTACACCTCACCTAGAGTAAAAGACACATTCCGGACGCAACCGTGCCCTCAGATTCCCGTTCTGATCTACCGTTTAGGAGATATCACACCCCTTCCACATGCATAGTATAAAAATACTTAATATTTTTATAAAATTAATTCCGAGCACACCGGACCTCGGAATCGCACGCTGTCTTCGTGCATAGCTCTGGAATTATTCATAGAATTATTCCAAATTCTGAAAGGGCCAAAACCCGAGTCACTACATCCTTCCCCCCTTAGAACTTTTCGTCCCCGAAAAGCCCTAAGCTCAAGGGAAGCGACTGGACTCTCAACTGGATCTCCCACACCAGTGAGTTTTCCAACAACACACATGCCCGAACACATAAGTCAGAGGGACTCATACACCACACCTCAAAACTATCCACTTTGGGCAGCACAGACTCGCCCCGCACAGTTTTAATCGCATCACAAAAAACACATCTCGGTGGGGGAAGGATCCCTCTTCCTCACGCATTCGAAGCATGCCGAACAACACCCACACATGGTCTTACCAACGCCCTGAACAAAACTCGAGCAAGCAACCGAAAGGAAAGGTACCGCTAAACGATGTCTATCAAACTACTGTAGTAAGTAGAAAAGACACGAGGCATACCTCTATCCATCCGCGGTGCCTCTGGGTCAACAGCCTCCAGGGCATGCAGCTGTCCTCGCCCTCGGCCACCAGCTCCCTGAGCTTGGCGTGGACCACCTGGGGGTGGGGGTGGTGGCAACTAATACCGCATACCACCTCCTCCTGCTGCACCCGCTCCGCCGCCACGTTTGCCGCCCTGCAGACCTCCTTGATCGAGACGCTGCCTCTGCCAAGGCGGTCCATCGACCGACTCCCTCTCAGCAGCACGTTGGGTCGGACAATCTCTAGAAAGATGCCCCCAACTGTCGCAAGCGTAACACCGCCTCTCCTGCGGCTGAACAAAACTGGCTTGAAATCCCTGAGCCTCAGATCCTCCATCCTGGGGTTGCCTCCTGAAACGGCGCCCACGCCCAGTCCCCTGCGTCTGCCGTCAGCTACCAGATGTCGACGTCTCCGCTCTCGCATGGCCAGCACTAACAGGGGGAATCTGCTCGGCCAAAAATCTCTCAACCACCAACGCTCGCTCCAGCACTCCACCATAGGTGGGAAGAAACAAGGAAACCACACCTTCTCAGATGTCCCTGCGTAAGCCCTGCTCGAAGGTCCGAGCCCTAAAGAACGGGTCTCGTACCATATCCAGGGAGTAGTGCGACAGGTCTGTAAACCTTGCTGAGTACTCCGACACAGTCAGGCCCTCCTGCCGAAGCTGCAGAAGCTCCTGAATCCGCACTGACATCAGCATCACCGGATAGAAATCTTCCCTGAAGAGCTGCTCAAACTCTGCCCACATGAGCGTCTCCTCGTCATGGGACTACGCCACTAAACTCCACCATTGCCCGACCGAACCATGCAGAAGGCTCGCCGCTAGGACCACCATCTGATCAGGAGGTGTCCTCACTAGGCGGAAAACTCGGGTGACTGCCTCAAGCCAATCATCAGCTGCCTGAGGGTCTGGATCACCTTGGAACCTCAGAGGTCGCTGCCTCTGGAACTCGTGTAGTGCACTCAGCCTGTGCGCAACCTCGTCCTGCACTGCCGGCACAACCAGCTGCTCGACAGGTGGCGGCTCAACTGGTAGACCACCTGGAGGTGCAACCTCAGAACCTGTGCCCTTCTCCACAACCTCTACACGGGGCGGGTCGTCAGCACAATCCTTCTGCGGAACCCTCGCTGGCTATCGTCGTGGAGGCATCCTGAAATACATTCACGACACACCACAATCAAAGAGTATATCTGGAGAGCTGACTCAAGAAGGACAAGAAAAACCCAAAACCCAGTCATATATGATGCATGTACCATTATGTCCCTATGACCAGTGTACGAATGTACCGAGTCGAAAGGCAGGTTATCAGAGTCCTGGTGTATGGATACGTCGGCCACCGCACCAACACTGGAGTCCCTGGCCTGAAAGCCGAACTCGAAACATCCTAACACTGCCGCTATGCAACCCAAACCAAACTCACAGCTAGCCCAGCTACGCTCTGAGATCCCAATGGTGGAACCTCCTCTAATACCACTCTGTCACGACCCGACCCAACGGGGCTCGAGCCGCAACTCCCCAAGCCCGCCTCCAATAGGCCAGGGGCTGGTGACCAGTGCCGAGTAGGCTATCACACACATGGGAGGCATTAACCTATGGTACCTATACACACGCACCCACAAACACCTCCATGCAACAGTGTAAAGATATAGAAACTGAAAAGTAAATGCATGCAGACAATCTATCCCAAACCAGAGTGCAACAACAAAAGTACAAAGGAAAAAACAGGTCCCACCAAAGAAAACTACAAAGCGCGTCCAACCTGCTCTGAAGAAGGGGAACACTGCCACAAACACCCGCTGAAAAGCTCCCTCGGCACAGCTCCGGTAAACACCCCGGTCAACTCGCTCACTAAGCTCCGCCTACTCTGGGTCCTCCTGAGACTCCGTCAAAAGGCATGTGGTCTGCACAAGACACAAACATGTGTGGGCAAAGCCCGTGCAGGGGTGAGTATAAACATACTCAGTAGGCACCCCAAAAACCCAAAACCAAAGAGAGAAACTGAAAGGAAATAGTCTGCTCATCCCAGCCAGAGGGAACCCAGATGAGAGAGAAACTCCATCTCGTGACCATCCTTGCCTAAACACAACTAGTCAGCTCAGCTCAGGTGTATGCCCATACATACACCTTGAACAATCCAAATATAATCAGCTCACGCCACAATGCCACAAGAGGTACCGACCTCATCACCAGCAACTGTACCCAACCAGGAGAGTACACCACACGAACACTGTCATACCAGATGACACTCATCCGAGAGATACACTCTATCGGGTCCCAAACAAACATCTCATAAGCTCACCCGAGAGACCACGCTCGTCGGATAACATCACTGAGGAAACATCACTGAAACAACATAACCACCAAACTCCTCGGATAGGGGATCGCCGCTAGGGTCCGCTGAGGGATACCAAGACCCACTCCGGTATACGTAGCTCACAAATAGGGGATCACTCCCAGGGTCCGCTGGGGGATACCACGACCCGATGTGGCATACGTAGTTCTCACAGATAGGGGATCACACCCAGGATCCGCTGGGGGATACCACAACCCGATCTAGCGCTCGACAAAATCACATCACTCAGATAGAGGATCATCGCCCATATAAAGGTGGTCATGATGATACCAGAACCCTATCTAGTATAACTCGCGATGTAGGGGATCGAACTGACGATGCCGCAACCCTACCGAAACCACGCGCTAAGTAGGGGATCGTATAACCAATGATACCGCAACCCTACCAAAACCACACGCTAAGTAGGGGATCGTATAACCAACGATACCGCAACCCTACCGAAACCACGCGCTAAGTAGGGGATCATATAACCAATGATACCGCAACCCTACCAAAACCACACGCTAAGCAGGGGATCGTATAACCAAAGATACCGCAACCCTACCGAAACCACTGCGTAGGGGATCATAATCCTGATGATGCCACAAAACCTATGGGGTTAACCAGCTAGATAGGGGATCGCCGCCCGTGAATAAGCGGTCGCAGCGATACCAAGAACCCGATCTAGGGAAAAGATGCTAGAGGATCCTGCTTTGGGCCCACCGGAGGGATGCCACAACTCTAATAGTTTAAACATCCCATCGAGAGGATCACAAACATATACAAAGGTTGTGATACCACACAAACCCTCGTGGAAACGAACCAATGGAATACCCTCAACCACTGCTTGTCCAAAATGTCGCTAACCCGAGCGACCCGCAACAACGCCACACTACGCATCTCCAAGGCCAAAACCGAGGCCACCATCGCGATCTACGCGAAAAAACATGCAGGATAGGCTGCTTACTCTCCCGAAACAGAGCACAGGTGAAAAAGGCACTATTCACCGTAGCTAGCTCGTGTGGGGCCCACACAACGATCCCGAAACCCATCGAGCGGATCATACCACGACGATCCCCTCAGAAAATCAAGCGGAATCGACTACTCGTTCGTCCGAAACGGACACCCGGTGAAAAAGGTACTATTCACCGAAGCCAGCTCGGGTGGGGCCCATGCCTCGATTCCGAAACTCATCGAACGGATCACACCATTGCGATCCTCTTGAAAAAACACACAGGATCGACTAATCATCCGCCAAAATCGGACTCCTGGTGCAAAAGATGCGTTTCTCCGCAAACGCCAAAACCCGGCCTCATGGGGCCTGCACCCCATTCTCAGTCCCAACACCCGGAAACCATCTCAAAAAGTCCGTCGTACCATCAGGGTCTCAATGCCACTGACGACACGTCAATCAGACGCTCCGGGTAGAAGTTACAACGGCCCGAAGTCGTAAAATAATAAAATATTATTATTTTATATGACGTTTTTAACTCCCGGGCCACGATCCCGAACCATAAAATTCTAAAATCGAGTTCAAAAGGTCTGTCTCGACGCAAGGAACACATCGCTGCAAACGGCTCGCAAACCAGAGTTACGGTTTATGAGTTACTGGGGTTTAAAGAACCCCCGGAAAATCCTGGCCGGACCACCGCCAGCCTCGCCGGAAACCACTGCGCCGCCGCCGGATTCCGCCGCGCCGCTGCCGCGCCGTCGCCCTGCCTCACCGGATTCCGCCATGGCCGCCGCCGGAATCCGGGATTCCCGCCAGAAAACTTCCGGGGACCCCCGGGAGCACCCCGGTGCTCCAAAATCATATCTGAAACATGTTTCGGAAACCTTGGGACCCAAACTATACAACCCTTACAACGATTTGAAGAAAAACAACAAATAAATGGGGTCCGTGATTTCAAAACTCAAACCGCCTACCTGTGGGCGGATCGCCGACGCTTTGGATGCAGAACTTCGCCTGCGACGCGCTGGAGCTCGATCTGCTGACGATCGGCGCTGAAAATGGATGCCCGGAGCTCGATTTGGTGAAGAACAGAGGTCGGGAGGAGTGTGGTCGTCCGCTGCGCGTGGGTGGGAGAGGGAGGAGATGATGAGATAGGTTTTATTTTTATTTTTTATTTAAAAACCTCCAGTTAACGCCACCCCCCCGACTTCGCGCCTGACGCAGATAAAGTTAAGGTCACCCCTAGGGTAAACGCACCATTCTGAACGCAACGACGGACCTAGATTTGCGATCCGAGACTCCGTTTAGAAGTTATTCGAGCCGACGCTTGTAAACTAACTTCTCCATTTATTTACAAAAATGCCCCTGGTGGCGTTTCTCACCGCAGGCCCACGCCCGTAAATTTTACACCTCACCTAGAGTAAACAGCACATTCCGGACGCAACCGTGCCCTCAGATTCCCGTTCTGAGCTACTGTTTAGGAGATATCACACCACTGCCACATGCATAGTATAAAAATACTTAATATTTTTATAAAATTAATTCCGAGCACACCGGACCTCGGAATCGCACGCTGTCTTCGTGCGTAGCTCTGGAATTATTCATAGAATTATTCCAAAGTCTGACAGGGCCAAAAACCCGAGTCGCTACAACACAATTATTGACGAGCAAGTTATAACTGGTGTGCAAGTCCACCTCAACCACTTGCACGACACAAGCTTCTACAACTCCAAACCTGCGCGATGCACACCCTTTTACGCCCAAACCAGTCTTGGAGCGCAACAAAAAACTTTCACACTTCTTCAAAATATGGCACGCAAGTGTCACCAAACCACTTGCGCAACACCTTCTTCTTCAAATCAAAACTTGGGCGACTCACTTCCTTCCTCTCCCAAACCACCTTAGGCGCGCAACAAACAACTGTCACGCAACTTATACTTGCACGAACCACCACCACTTGCGCGACCAACACACCTGCACGAAGGGAGATCTGATTTTCTCTAAGTCTTGTTCTCATACAGAATGAGGAGGGGCCGACCTGTATTTATAGGCATTTGGACACCCTGCGCGACGACGCACAAGTGTCCCCTCGACGTGCAAGTTTCAGCGCGCAAGTCTCTACCGCCCAAGTCACTTGCGTGACCAACCTTAAAACTTGGGCACCCCTTTTCCCTTTTCCATATTTTTATGTTCTGATCTTGAAAAACACATGGCGCACAATTTTTCAAGCCTACAAGACCTCGGCGTGCAAGTCACTTTTCCAAAAACACTTTTCTCCATTTGTCGATTTCCAGGCCCAAAAATTTGGCAAACACTGGAAAACGGCGCCACCTTGTATCTTCTCTTTTTGTACTGCCTCCAGATCATCCATTAATTTGTCGAAATTCTTGAATCAAACATGGATCGTTAACCACAACCCTTGAACTCGACATGACACCATGAAATCCCCTTTCTCAAAAATCACAACATAGATGTCAACTTTGTCAACAAACAAAATCACCTCAAAAATGCTTCAATGATGCCTTGATGGATTTTTTCCCAATAATTAAATTCCATAAAACTCACTAAATGGAAACCTCCCCCCTACACAAAAATGGATTATTTCCCTCAAGAATATGATAACTCATGGAAAATCAATAAAATGGCACCCAAAAAATGAAATCCATTCCCCCACACTTAAATTTCAAAAAATTATGCAATGAAAATCTATTTTGATATTGGGTGGGAAAAGGTATTGGGATTCTAATGTGGCTATCAATGAAATGGTTTTCATAGGCTTAAAGGGGCTTTCAGAAGGAGGATTAATGTAAGGGAAATGGGAGGATATTTTTTTATTGTTATTCTAACGTGGTTCAGAAAATGCCTCTATCATATTAATGCACACTAAGGTTGGAAATTCATCTCAAAGGTCCAAAAACTCAAGAACCAAAAATGGGGGTGAAAAACACACATTTTGAATAGATGGCCATAGGTGGCCTTGGCCTGAAAGAAAATTTTGTTCCTCAGGGGTGGGGAAAATAATTTTCCAAATCAAAAAATGAGAATTCAAAATTTGTTAGTTTTGACACAATATTATTTATCCAAATTTATGAAGAAACCACAAAATTTTTTAGATGAAACCATGTCTTTTGACTCTCTAAAATGGTTGGAAAAAATTTTAAAATTGGGAGGTGATTAAGTATGACTATTTATTTTTCATATATTTTTATAAAATTATTATTTTTTAGTTTTTTAGGTTTTGTGTTTTAGTTTTTTATAAAGACACACCCACACAAAAGAGAAAGAGAAAAAGAAAAAGGGTTTGATAAAGAAAGTGGTAAAAAATGAAAAATAGAGAAAGAAAAAGAAAAAGGGAGAGAGAGATAATGTGGAAGAAGATTTAAAGGGAAAGAGGTGCCCCCTAGTTTGAATTTGGTGAGTCGATGTCTCTATTCAGAGGTGGGTCAGTGGAAGTAGAGGTGGTTCATGTGGTATGTTACCTGAAAAAGAAAAATCATTATTCATCTAATTAAAAACTAAAAGGAAATTAAAATTTCATAAAAGTAAAAGAAAACATGGGTTTCCTCCCAAGAAGTTTTGCATTTATTTATCTACAGTTGGACAGTTGCATTGGACTACCCATAGTCCGATGAAGGCCACCGTATTTTTTCAACTCTAGTGTGATTCTAGAAAAACTTCTCCATTAGGATTCCTGATTGTTCATTGGATAATTTCTTCCCATCCTTATTTATGTGTTTGAAATTCAATGAGGTTGGAAAGAGAATATTTCTATCCTCTCTTTGGTCTTCAAATTGAGGAATGATGTTATCCACAATGTGATGATTTTCTATGCTTGGAAATTTAGGAAGATGTCTCAATTATGATGTTTCATTTATGTAAGGTTCAGATAAAAAGAAACTAGAGTATGAGATCCCAATTGTTTTTGACTCATTTATTTCATCACTTACTGACGTAGAGTAATGAGGATCAGTGCATACATAAGACTGAATAAAATTTTCAATATCCTTTATATCAATATTGTTCAAAAAATAATGGTCAATTTCAAAATCACCAGTGATCACTTTATTAATTAGGGAGAAAATATCACAAACATCACTACCATCGAGACAATATAAACACATTGGTTTAGGGTTCACCTCACAAATAAAAGAATTTTTAGAATCATGGATAGGAAATGATGAATGTTGGATAATCAAATTTGAATAAAAAAATGAACATGCTTGTTCATTTTACTCGTTAACATCCATGTTAGAGCAGTGGAGGTTAGTGGTGATATGGGATTCCAAATAGTTTTCAAGATCCTTCAGATCAATAGAGTTTTCATTTGTAATGTCAACATCAACTTCTCCATTTATTACTTAGTTAATGAGGATGAAATATTCACAAACTCCTCTATTAGTAGAACATGAAGAACATGATGGATTGAGATTCAAGACACTCTTAGAGAGACTTTAGGAAGCATGGATAGGGAATATAGATTTATTCTCTGATGGGTATCACATGGATTGAAAAATACTGAACTTAACCAATTGGTCACCAAATTCCATGGATAAGATTCTAGCATGGAGATCAATTTTGGTTTTAGATTTCATAAGGAAAGGTCTTCCTAGAATCAGAGGATATTGGAAATAAGTTGTCTCACCTTCCATGTAAAGGACATAGAAGTCAGCTGGGAAGATAAGATCATTCACACGAACAAGGACATCCTCGATTATACCCCCAGGACTAGCAGTGCTTTGATTGGATAACTGAATGACAACACACATTGGATGTAAGGGACCTAGAACAAGGTTGGAGAAGATGGATTCGGGCCTGACATTAATTGAGGCTCCTAGGTCTATGAGTGCATCAACGAAGTTGGAACTTCTAATTTGGCATGGAACCGTAAAGGTCCCTGGATCTTTGCACTATATGGGAATAGACAGCTGGGTGGAAACATTTTTGAAGGTCCTAAGTTGCCTCTTGTGGGTGCACAATTCTTTATTAAACTTGGCATACTTAGGGATTTGTTTTATGGAATCTAAGAGGGGAATGTTGACTTCAACATGTCTAAACTTGTTGAGCATTTCAGGATCTTGTTCAAAATGACTTATTTGGATTAGAAATGACTTGAGGAAAAGGAATTGGATTCCTAAGTGGAATAGAAGTAGGTGAGGTAATGGATTCAGATTCCTTTTCATGTTTGTTTTTTTGTTAATTTTCTAGGTCAACATTCAAAGGGGGGTTAGAGGACTTATCTTGAGGCATATCAATTTTATTTCCCGATCTATGTGAAATTTCACTTACATTACCCTTGGGTTTGGGTAATGGTTAAGCTAGGAGTTGGGAAGAATTTGATTATTGTTTCTGGCTCAGGTGAGATGCAAGTTGACCAATTTGGGTTTCAATGTTCTTGAGTCTAGAAAGGGTGAAGGAGGAAAGATCTTCCACTGCACTTTCCCATGGTGTCTTGGAAGAAGAGGCTTGTCCAAAATTGGGATTACATTGATTTTGGTTCTTGGGAAAGCAATTGTATTGGTTTGGGAATTGAGAAGGATCACTAGGATAGTGGAATCCTAGAGGAGCAGGAGGAGGATTTCTCGTTTGTTGTTGAGGAAAAAACAGATAAGGTTGTTGTAAGTTACCAACACCTTGATCATATTGGAACTGGTTTAGGTTTTGAGGAGGGAATTGTGGGATGGAGTTTCCATACCTTAAGCCTTGGTTATAAGAAGAAGATAAGGGCACAAAGTGAGGTTGGTTAGAGGTTCTAATGAACTGACCTGATAGTTGAGGGTTGGTGTTCTGCTGAGAAAAATACTGCATTAAGCTCTATTTATCCAGATGAATCAGATTGATCTTCTTGAAGTTGTGGAAATGTGTCAGTTGGATGATATGGGAAGCTATAGATTACACAGTTCTTGATAGTTCTAGGGAATATAGATTGTGGAGAAGATGAGGTTGGGGCTTTGGCCACCACAACTAGTTGTCGCACAAGACCTGTAAGTTCACTCATCCACTCGGTCATCTTGTTTGGATCTATCGATTGACTATCTTGGGATTGTTTGACTTGAGAATGTGATTGAGTATGGAATTTTTGTGTGTTTCTAGCCATGTTACTTATGATATCTCTTGAAGCTATAAGAGTTTTATCAATAGGAGCACTGACACTTGTGGAATCAATGAGAGTTCTATCCATAGGAAATAACCTCTCATAGAAGTATTGGATCAAGAGTTGGTCAGGTATTTAGTGGTGTGGGTAGGTTTCAATAATCTTTTTGAACCTCTCCTAGTATTCATGGAGTGATTCATTAGGGAATTGACAGATAACACTAATTTATTTTCAGATGGAAGCAGTATGAGAAGCAAGAAAGAATTTCTCTAAAAAGAGTCAGTTCATGTCATTACATGTAGTTATGGAACTAGGATGGTGGTAGTAGATCCATGACTTATTAGTGTTAGCTAGGGACAAAGGGAATGATTGGATTTTGATTTGTTCTTCATAAACCCCTTGAGGCTTCATGGTAGAGCACACCACTTGGAACTGTTTAAGTTGAAGATATGGATCCTCACCGGATAGCTTGTGGAAATGAGGGAGAAGATGAATCAAACCCGATTTGAGTTCTAAGTCAGCCTCTGTGTTTGGATATTGAATACCAATAGGTTGGTAATTCGTATTAGGGGCAACAATTTCCTTAAGTGTTTGATCTCTAGGATTGGCCATTTCTAATTCAACTGGTTGGATAGGGACTGGTTCTTGAATGAGTTGATTATCTCTCATGTTCCTCATAAGTTGGAGAAGTGTTTGCTCAATTTTAGGGTCAAAAAAATCTAAGGGAATGTTTGGGAGGCTACGGGGCATTCAGATATATTTTTGAAGAAAGAGGAAGATAAGTCTTTTTTTTCTCAATTTCTTTCAATTTTTTTTAATTTTTTTACAATAACCAGAAACTAATGAATATTTAATTACACTATCCCTAGTAACAACACCATTTTAAAGTGAAAACAATTTTCACCTATTGATCGATCAAAGTTCTGATTCTCTACTAATTTGTATAGAAGCACTCGGGTTGAATCCTCGACGATGATACTTTTTAATAGTTGAATGTTTTTAGTTAATTGTATTTTGATTTCGGGGGGGGGGGGTTGTTTGTAGAGATTAATTTAAATGATTGATTTATTAATATTTATTTAAATTATTTATAAATATTGGTATGAGTTCATCATTAGGTAGTTAAGCTTGTGATATTTTTGATCTTCGCTTTATATTGCATTAAATTAACACCCATGTCACGAGTTGACGTTGAATAGAATTACTAAGTGTTAAGGTTTTAATACAAGACTTAACTTATCTTGGATTATAATATCAATTAGTACTTTATTATGGTAGTGTATTTATGGTTCCAATAATCCATGGAATCCATACATTAAACAAAACAAGTCAATAATCCATGACATGCTAATTCCGACATATACAATGTTAATTTAAAGAATATTCATCGAGCAAAAGATCTCAATAAATTAATATACCTAGATTATAAATAACCCCAATGAGAGATTTACTCATCCATTTAAATTATTAGTAATTTGGTTATAATTATTATGATGATAAATTAGGAATATAATAAAAATAAACGGATAAGAATAGAGTGGTGCATCGAACACACACACGAGCAATGAAGAGAAATAACAAAAACACACTTTTGCTTGAATGAGAAAGTGAATTAAGAGATTTATTTTCAAATTGATTTAGAATATTTAAAGAAAATTAATATTAAACTATATAAGGTATATTAGAATAATAGATTATGAAGAAATAAACTTTCATTAAAACAAAATTACAAATACAAACACTTATGAAATTACAATTGAAAATGAATGGAAAGAACATGAAATAAAAGAGAGGAGTAAGGGTATCTCAAGTAAAAACTTGAGTTTAGAATGTCCTCCTAGGACATTGGAAGATACCTGGTCATTCCAATTAATCCTATTCTATTCTAAATTTCCAACCATATGCAAGGAGATGAGGGAGTTATATTTATATCCCAAGGAGGTGGACTGTTTGCATTCCAAATTTGTCCCTCCAGTTTAATTTCCAATTTTTCTATTCAGATAGCTGAATATAGAGATAGCCTATTATAAAAAGTTGTAGATAATAATGTTGTATGACGTCTCTCAAAATTTGGAGTCATTTGGACTGATGGATCCAAAGTTATGGAATTTTTATTAAACAAAGTTAAACTGTCCATTTCTATCCATTCTTTTTCAATGGACAAAATGTGAAAGGATTTTTGAATAGGAAGATGCCTTCAAATAAGAATTATTTATTCAAAAAAGTAGGAAGAATATATATCCTCTTTCACACTAAAAAATATCTTCTTGATTTTATGAATAGATCAGCAGAAATTTCATGAATACTGTACTGATTTTAATTCCAATCCAGAATGGTGGGCTGAGTTTAAATGAATCAGCTGGGCCCCTTGTCTTTGGAGTTGGGTCTTGAAATTTTTATCCAAGAATACTTACATTGTCCCCCAAATTTTTGAGGATAATGAATTAATTTTTACTTTTGGATTGATCGCTGTAATTAAATATTCATGGATGATCTAGTTTCTTCACAAATTCTGTGGGCCTTCTTGTGTGGTCTATATAGCCCATCAAATCACAGAAGTGGCCCAAGATTCCTTCTAATTAAATGTTGTATATTGAATTTTAAATCCTAAAAAACAATAATCACATATTTAAGATTAGTAGGGTGATAACTATAAATAAAATATTATACTAACTCAATTGAACTACTTCTAAAAATGCTCAAAAATTATATTTAGTATTAAAACATTAATATTTCACACAAATTATGCACATTTCATATAAAATTATTAAATAGAGTATATAAAAAGTTATGAAAATATTAATAACATTATTTAACCTCCCATATAATATTATAGATTATAAAATATAAATCTTTACCTAATTAATTAGTGGTATATAACAGACCCACCCATCAAATAATCAAAATCTATTCATATTTATACTACAAGATGATGAAAACATTTGTCATTCCATCATAACTTAAACTGTAGAAATTGAAATGGTTTCCATAAATATTTAATAATTTTTACCCTAAATCATATATAAAAATAGTAAATATGGTATCATATAATCATATCCCAAGTGAATCATAAGTAACATCAAAGGATGTTATCATAGATGAAAATTTCCCTTTAAAGATAACTTGAACATTTTTGAGGAAAATAACCTTTTAATTTTGAAATTAATTTTTTAAAATATAAAAATATAAAAATTATTAAGTATTTTTTTAAAATAACCATGGAAAATTGAAGAGGAATCTTCAAATTATTGAGTGGTCATGATGGTCGTAAATTCCGTTCATGTATTGTGCCTTAAAACAAAGATTACTTTCACATATTTGGTAAAAATATAGATGTACCATGTTCAGAAAATGAAAAAAATATTCCTTCTAAATTTTTTATATAAAGTAAAACATGGGTAAAAATGAATTTTAAAAATTATAATAGATTATTGAAAACATTATTGAAAACATTTATAGACAATATGGACATGTAAGAATAATATTATCGACCAAAAAGTAAAACAAAGTCAGTTTTCCTTAAAAACATTCTTTCAGCCTCTTGAGTAATTAAAGAGTGGAAATTGAAAGGAAAAAATTTAATATCTAGAAATAACTAGAGTATAATAAAATAAATAATATTTTGGAGATATATATCATATAATTTCATCATTATAAATTTAGTCATAAACAATCCTGGTAAAAATTTGATTATAACGTAAAACCCTTACCATTGTGGAAAATTTAAATCTTAAACCCCATAAAAGAAACAAATTAAAATAAAACTTTAAAAACCATGAATATAAATATATTCATGATATAACATATCAAAGGATAATTTTATACACCTCATAAAATAATATAGGTTTATAATATGACATTTGTCCCAAAGAAGACAATTTGAGATGATAAACCCTTACCACTTTGGTTATATTATAATAAAACCCCTTTTGGATGAAATAATTTTAATTTAAACTTTAAATACCATGAATTAATAATAATTAATGATATAAATTTTCAAAGGTTTAGTATATATACCTCATAAATATAAATATGTTCATAACATCAAACATGTCTCAATGAAATAATATTGTAACGGAGAACCCTTACCTCAAGTCTATATTTCTTTGTAAGTACTCTAACCTCCTATATAATAAATTATTATTTATTAAAATTATATAAAAAACCATATAAATAATTTTAATATCATGTAAGATCCAATTATAACTTTTTAACTCTAATTTATTAACAATTCTTTATTAAAATCATCATTTTTGGGTGTGAACTGTTTCCCTTTTCATGTAATTTTATGTTTTAAAGTTATGATACTTGTAATTTGATCATAGTTCCATCATATAAAAATTTTTAATTAGTTCATTAGAATCATAGGTAATCATAATATACACTTTTATAACTATTTATATATTGTTCTGATGAAAAATGAATTACATCACTTTATAGAGATGATAGTTCGTATATACACATGAGTGATGTTTTCATTTTTTGATGGATGGAATGAAAGAACGGTAAGCAATAATTCAAATTTAAAAAACCATAATAATTTCATAAATATCACACACACACACACACACATATATATATATATATATTAAATCAATCATTATAAATAGTCATGTGAGGAGGTGATGGAAGATGAATCGTATCACTTCGTAGAGGTGGTAGTCTACACATACACATGAGTGATACTATCATCTACCATTTCATGGAGAAAGGAGATGAATAATGTTATTAAATTAAAATAATAAAATATTAGTATATGTAATATAATTATTTTATTATATTTTAATGGTTAGGACATAATTTAAGGAGGTAGAAGAAGTAAAATGAGAATGCTCAGTTAAGTGGATTACCTTCTCTTTGAAGAACCTTCTTTGGATATCTTCTGAAGGACCCTAGGGATGGTATTTTAAGAATACTATAACCTATATAATTTATATAAGGAAGTTAATAAGAGGAATTTTTAGGTTTTAGTTGATATAAATGGCTTATTAAGTGTGAGGAAAAGAGGAGATGTGAAGTCTGTATGTAAGAAAGAAGAGGGGAAGCCTTGGAATTACTTAAATTATTAAATAAATATAAATTAATTTTAAAATTCAAGTGGATAAAAACTATTATATTTATTATATTGGATAAAAGTTATTCTAAATACTCTCATAAAATAATATTTAGACAATTTTATGTGTTTTTAACCTTATTTCTTATTTTTAACCCCTATCCTTTTGAGGATTACCTTGATATCAAAGTTTTTTAAACTTTAGGGGTTAAGAATGTTACTATAAAAGAAAAAGTAACCCATAAGGGGAAATATATTTATATTTCATACCATATTAAATTAAATTCACTAAATATAATATTTTTATGAATTTTAATTCATTTAATACAATATTATTTAACATAAGATACCATTAAATTCATTTTTGGGACTATTCAAATTATTGTATTTTAAAAGAAATCAAGATAGTAATGTAATTTAAATATAATATTTTAAAATATCCCTAATAAATTATATTTATCCAAAAAAATTAATAGCATAACTCATCCAAAAAAATTACTTTTTATGTTTTTAAAATCATTTGTATGATTTTTCTACTGGTTGCACAAGTACTGTGTTGACGTTGCATATGCATTTAAGGTAATTATCTCACCACTAAAAATTAAAAAAAATCATGATAAAAAAATAATTAATATTTAAAATAATCACTTATATATAAACATAAACTCATCCCTATAAAAAAAATATTATAGATATTAGAGCAAATAGAGTGACATTTTGTATTTATTTTTTACTTGAAATAATATTAAAGTCATTATCATAGAAAATGGAACTGGATTTACATATATTATAATATTAAATTAATATTTTCAAAATAAACCCATAAAATTTAAATAATGAATATTTTAGATATATTTTTAAAGCCTTATCACTTTATTTTTAACTTGAATTGCCTGATTTACCCTTACCGAGGTGATAAATATTTACCATGATTACTATTCTTTATAACCAAAAATAATTTTTTACTATTTATAAAATTTGGAAATTATGATTCCAAATATAGAATCCATTTTATCCAATTCATTACCTATAATTTTAATAAATTAATTTTAAAATAAACTCACAAAACACAATAAAAAACAATTCTCCAAATAAATGCATTTTTAAGTATAAAATATTTTTATACCAAAATTAAGCCAAATGTTGATTATAATGAAATTAATTGGATTATTTTTAATCAAAGGGAACTAATTAAATTTTAAAACAAATTCAAAAAAATGGGACTCTGTAAATACATGAAAAAAGACAATTTTCAATAAAATTGGTATTTTCACTATTCATTGAAAAATTAATCATTTCAAAAAATATATATAGAATTTCACCCTAAGATAATTTTAAGATGATTATTCAAAAAATTATATAATTTTTATGAAATAAAATTTCTAAATTTTTTAGAAACTAATTATAATATTCACTCACAAAAAGTAATAAAAACCATTTTTGAAGAAATTGTATTTTTGAATCATAAAAATGAATTTACTAAAAATTATATTATTATTTCATAATAATTAATCAATAAATTTGTATTTAATAGGGAAATTTTACATATGTTTCATAATATTTTTATTTCTATTTATACCCACCCATTTAATGGCTAAGTTATAATGCTTATATTTAAATAATAATATTTTTTTAATATATCACAATTAGATTAAATCTATGTGTTTCATATTAAGAAATATATTGATATTGTTATAGTTAAAAAAATGTAGGGTGTTGCATGAATTTTAATATTAAATAACTATTTCAAACTGGGTCAGTTCAACCTCAAGTTGTACAACATATTCATAAAACTCTTTTAACCATACTCTAATCTTCTGGTTCTTGTTTATTTGAATATTTTATCATTCAATAGCATCCTTAATATATAATTGAAGATTAAAAACTCCATCTAGTTCATTCTCATATTGATAAATAAGATCCATGAGAATTTTTTAATATTTATTTAAGATTAAACTTCCAAAACCAAAACATATTTTTTTTGGATTAGATACATCATCTTATTCAACATTTTTTTAGATTGAATCCATACTAGAATATATTGGATCTAATACCACTTACAGTAACCCAAGACACCCTTATAGGGCATGTGTGTGTGTGCGTGGGGGGGTGTTGAATTAGGTTGTATGAAAATTTAATCTTTTATGTTCTAATCTTTAGTTAGAATCTTGTTCTTATTGGAACCAAGGATGTTCATTGATGGAAATGGAGTATGGTTTGTGTTTGTTTTCAATACTTCACATAGAAGATCAGATAGTACATGGAAGATCAAAGAGTTTGAAAAAAATTGATCTTACAGTTCAAGATAACAATAGTATTAAAGGTGGCTTCGTTTCCCAGTGTTTGTCTAATTTTTGGGGTCCAAAATTTGGAAAATGAATTTTATCATGAAAAATGTTTTTTCTTAAAGGCCTTATGAAAATATTGAAAAGTAATGAGTTTCACAAAGATGGGGTTTGATAATTTTGTTTCATGGAGGATCAAAGAAAGATGATGGTGATCTATGCAACAATGACGAGTATCACAAATGATAATGAATTGCAGCATCATGAACGGTGATAGTGATATCTGTGATTACGAGAATTAGTGCTTCATGACAAAACACAGGTTTTTACTAAAAGCACCATTTTTACAATGATCACCACGAACGAGGAATTTACATGGATCATAATGATAGGAGGATCCCCATGAATATATTTTTGAACGATCCAGAAAATTCCCTAAGAGGTGGTAGAGCATCGCGAAGGCTGAGCCTATAAATATGAGGTTACCCCCACTTCATTTTAACAATGTTTTTCAAGGAAAATATAGAAAAGATCTGATTTTGCGAAGCTAAGGGAGCTTCATGAATCTGGATTTCTTTGCAATCTTGAACATCACAAAAAGACTATAATTCTTGATTGATGCCAATGCTTTTTATTTAAGGGTTCTTCATGATGATGGGGTATTATGTGTTGTCTTAGTGAGATTACCAAAGGAAGTTTGTTTCATGAAGGAAGTGAGCTTCGTGAAGATAGTTTGTTCTTTGAAGGTAGTGAGCTTCGCAAAAGGGAGTATTGAACATAAAGTTTAAGTGGTCAAGGATTTAAAAGAGATTAAACTCAGGTATACAGTGAAATTAGAGTCTTGTGTTAAGTCAGGGAAAAATACTTTAATTCCAATCCATTGAAGAGACTTTCAAGTCGATAAATAGAGTTAGAATTATCACAAATCATTGAGCTAGGGGGAGTAGACGGAAGTGTTCTGAGAGATGTAGTGAGCTATCCCTAAAATATTGTAAAGGCAATGTTCCTAAAATAGAGTGACTATGAATAGACTTTTGCATTACATGACTAGTGAAGATTAGTATATTTAGGTATCACTGACATACTATCTATGTATGCTCCTTGGACTAGCCCTTAGTGGTGAACTAAGTAAATCTGCTTTGTTCGATATTTCCATGTGAATTTTTTATTAGTACACTACTCCAATATATAGGTCTAACAAGTTCATAACAATGTGGGAACAAGATCCATCACTTTATAAGAAAAAATTGACACCCTGATTCACCCCTACCCTCTCTGGGTGCTTTGGAGTCCTACAGTTCCCTTATCATAAGGAACAATCATTAAACCTCTTCATATCTTCTTACTAAATCCAATCAAAGAAAACACATAAATATATATATATATAAGATTAAAGTCACAGATATATTTTACTCAGTTTATCTATACTATTCTATATCCAATAAGAATACACTCAACATTGTGTAGGCCTACCAATAATCAATTATAACTCACTATTTTTTTAGATACAAGATTTAACTATGGTCACTCCTCGCCATGTATCCCTACCTATATAAGATTTAGGTATATGATCACTAAATCCTAAGGATAAGTACCTATTCTTATCTTCCACTCACTACATTGGTGAAGGTATCATTTTATAGACTTATATGTCTCTTCTTAGTTTAATGAAATTTAAGCTACTCCAAGTTTTGTATTTTAAGTCTACATAATAAATCCTAGATTTTGATTATTCATATTCAAAGTGTTTCTCCCTATTCCATTTCCTGATAAGATAACTTTTTTGTGATAAGACATGAGCCTTTAATATTTTATCATACTTAACATAGTAAAAATATTCAAGATAAAAACTTAATTACATAAATTATTCTTCCTTATGATCTATCATATTTAATCATATGAAAAATATATTTTCATAATATTATAAAAACATAATCTTAAAAGACACACTCATAATATCTTCTCTATCAATCTTAACATACAAGAACTCTTATTTATTCTAAAAATTATCTTAAATGATGTGTACAACAATTTCCAAATATGATATTCAATAAGATCTTGTTAAAAAACCCCCTATTTTAAATATTCTCATTATTGGAACATATAGTTTTTCTTATATATGTCTTTATTTTTCCACATATTATTTTTCAAATTTTCACAATAGATTATAATAAAACTTGATAATTTTGAATTTCAAATTAAAATTTTTTAATATAAAATTAATTTAAAACTAATTTGGCTTCAAATCCATACTTTATATTTCCTTCCATTAAATCATCATCCTAAAACTCCATTGAAATAGTTTGATTTCAATGCATAACTTCCAAGCAGTTATATGCATATAAAATCAACAAAAACTATCATAAATTCTATATATTCATGATCCATGGTGTGGTATCTTATCAACATGCCCGTGTTGAGCTATACAGACAATCAACTACAACATGTCACTATAAGCTCCATGATATAATATTTCCCTAAACTGAAATACTCTTCAAAATGCCTGAATCCATGGATTCCTTCCCTTATTGGACTTATGTTCCAGAAATCTTCAAATGAAACAAGACTTACTCCATGACATGGTACTCTATACTTTCCCATTTTTTATCAATCCTATAGGAAGTCTTTAACTTCCATTCAAATATTTCTTTGAATTTTACAATGCCCATGTTACATACATAAAATCCCAAGTCAAGACATCCTCAACTTCATAGAAGTCTCTATCTCCTCCATGTTTCACTTTATAATTCGTCACCATAGTCTTAAAAACAACCATTTAATTGGTTTTCATTCCATTTATAAATATCTAGATATTCCATGATACGTTAAAATTTAATTCCTATGAAAAAATATTTTTCATAGCATAGTCCTAATATCGTTTCCCTAAAATTCTCGACTATAATATTACCCACCATAGTATATACAATGTGACTGTTTCATACTAAAATCTTTCTAAATTTAAATAGAACACAAAAAAATACACATTATTTTCACCCAAGTTGTTTATATATATATTATAGTTCTACTAACTTCACCATGTCTTGGTGCATATCATGGTGGAGTATTCCTTCACCAAACCGCTTTCATTTACCTCCAAAAAATTCATCTAATATTTTACACCAAAAATTTGGAAAACTCCAAGAAAATTTTCAATTTTTAATAATGAAAATTCATCATAAGAGAAACATATAAAATTATAGAATAATCTATGTAACTTCCCTAACCAAAAATCCACTAAAATAGTGCTCCGTACCGGGTTACCATATAACCTCAGGCGTGCCTCCCCATACGCCAGTAGTTACCGACTAGTAATGAGAGTCTAATGGATCATATGGGGAGACTATACCCTATTTACCAGAGTAATACATATAAGATAACATATGAAATAAAGGAAATAATAAATAATAAACTAGAACATGAATTACCAATTGTTTCCCAAATGGGGTACAAACCACAAACAAATAATAAATATTCCATGTCATGATAATAATTCCAAAAGTGAAAGAAAACCAAAACAAATACTAACAGAAACATCCCCAAAATGGGACATGACTCCAATTTTATATCCTCAACCATGCACATCCCCTATCCAACTCAACTCCCTAGCATATGTCCTTTGATCTTTTCCTGAATTACACTCAATAAATCCACTCGGGTATCTAATATAGGCCTGAGTAGGGTGTGAGTACAACTCAATAGGCCACCACCAATGGTGTCTACAAAATATCTAGTCTAAATAAATAGTGAATGAAAAAAATAAATAAATTACAAGGTAAATTAAATAAAACTCAGGTTTCATTGGTTAATAATATTCACTTTAACAATTATAATCACTTAATCCATATTCTTCTCTTATTCCATGGGTTAGGCATTTACATCATTCACACCACAGCCTAAGCCAATCAATTATCATGAATAAAGGAATAATTCAAGTTCTATATATCATAAGGGATGAAAATTTCATTAAGAAAATACATCACACTTACCTTGGAGCCTTGGTCCAAGTAGTCTCATCAAATGCAACTGTTAGGGGTATAGATCCTCAATCCCCTTCCCTAACCCATGCATTATAGGGGTGGGGTTTAGAGCATCTATGTAACCTAACCGGTGGGTGTAGATCCTCAAGTCCAATACCCCACAAATAAAAATCCATGTTCACATGATTATTTATCCATTAACCACATATACCATGTCACAAACCATAATCAAACAATAAACATAGAATTTATAATTCACACCTAATTCAACACATGATTCATCATCAAGCCTTAAACCATTAGGAAAATTACCATTTACTTAGCGTATCCCATTTAACCAATTTTCCTTTTCATACATTAACCCATTTATCATATTAAAAAATTTCTATATATTAACCCATTTCACATGGTTCATCAATTCACATGCATTATCCAATTTATGAAATTCCATTACAAACTCATAATTCATTTGATCCATTCACTTTATTCCATTTAACCATATTTAACATTTTCCAAACAAACCCTTACACCATTTCCAACAACTATACACGACTAACATTAGTTCCACTTTATAATTTGAACCAATATGTCAAACATTTATCATGAGATCTATTTTGATACAAGTGAACTTTAGGATTCGCATTACAGTTTTCCATGTTTGAGAATATTGGAACACCACTGGGTGGCCCTAATGGTCTAATAAATATCAATAAATCCCACAGGGATCATGAGGGGTCTAAATCACCATTTATCCAACAATTTTAACAAATATCACAAAAGTAATCAAATTCACATCAAGAGGGAAGAAATATCCCAACCACACATGCAAAAAATGACACTTAAACTATGAGATATAACTTATTGACCACCTACCTAAAATCTATAGAATAATTCTCACTTAAACTTATCCTTAGATTCATATTAAAGCAAACTTTGAATCCCCAACCTATTATCCTCTAAAATAATAGGTTTTATGGATTTAGAATAAGAATAACAAATCCACAGGACTTAATCCGGAAAAGAGAAGCAAGAGGAGTGTTAGAATTATCCGAAGCATTGATCTGTAACCAATAGCACTCCAAATTTCATAGAATACAAGAATATTTATCCTTGGGAGGTCTTGGTAATTTTGGTTCATCACTAGGGATAGAGGAGGAATGATGAGGAAGAAAATCGAGAAAGGAACTTAAAATCCAAAGGGGAAATGATAATTTCTCAATTTTAATGGGTGCATGGTTTAGATGTGTGGTTTTCTAAACTATACACCAACTGTGTGCCAACCTCTGTCCAAGAGGGGTCCAAGTTACAAGGTTACTTGGGGATCATTCATGGTTTGAAAAACCGTGCACTAACCATATGAAATTCCTATGTCTAAGTCTGTACAATTTGGATTTTTCCCTTGCATAGTTTTATTTAACCATGCCCATTCTCATGGATAGCATGGTTTTGGAGAATGGTTTCCTCTAACCATGCACCAACAATGAATCATGCATTGGATGGTCATTTCTCTCTCTCTTTTGTGTCCTAAACCCCCTAAACACCCCCATTACTCCTAATACACCTATTAAAAATTCCATTAACCAAATTTAATATATTTGAACAAAAATTTAAATAAGGAAAAACCTCCATGATGTCTGGAATCTTACAACCTATCCACCTTATAATTTATCATCCTCGAGTTGTGCTTATAAGCATCACTGAGCATCTGAATTAAAGATATTGTGCCACTGAGCCTGTATATCCAAATCTCTTTCCCAAGTTTCTTCCGAAACATTACTATACTACCATAAAATTTGAACTAATGAAACAATATTTCCCTGAAATAATTTCTCACTATGATCCACAATAAGAAATGGATGCTCCTTGAAGGATGCATCAGTCTCAAGCTCAATGTAATCAACACCAATCACATGAGATGGGTCAGGGTGATACTACCGAATTTGAGACACATGGAAAACATCACGAATACCACTATATCGATATGTAAGATCCAATTGGTATGAAATTGGTTCAATCCTATCCACAATATCAAATGGACCTATAAACCTGGGTTCAAACTTAACATATTTACAAATTCGATGATGACCCAACCTTGGTGACACCCAAAGAAACACATGATCACACACTATAAGCTCATGATTTTGAGAAAATCGATCTTCATATGAATTATTCCTAATATGATTCACAGCCATACTCTTTTGAATCAACTAAACTAGATCCAAAGTCTCCTCCACAAGACTCGACCCCTACAACTTTGATTCCCCAGCTTCCATCCAACATAACAGTGACCTACATGACCTCCCATAGAGTGCCTTAATCAGTTCCATCTAAATCATTTTCTGGAAAATATTATTGTAGAAAATTTCAGAAAGCGATAAGTACTTTTCCCATGATCCACCAAAATATAGGATGCATTCCCTCAAAATGTCCTCTAACACCTGAATAGTATGATTCAAATGTTTTTCTGTCTGTGGGTGGAAATCCATACTCAAAAATACCTGGGTACCCAATTCCTTCTCTATTACCTACTAGAAGTGTGGTGTGAAACACAAATAACTATTCAAAACTATGGTTCACATAACTATTTTCAACCGCACTACCTCTTGAACATAAAACTCACCCAACTAATCCATGGTCAGAGTCTATCAAATTGGAAAGAAAAGAGCCACATTAGTTAATATATTCACAAATACCCAGATCACATCATTCTTTCATGGTATCCTCAGAAGAACTATAACAAAATACGTAATCACATCATCCCATATCTATTTCAAAATGGGTAATGACGCTAACAAATGACCTGTCCGATGATTATCATCCTTCACCTGCTAAAAAATAAGACATCACACCATGAAACCTACAACATATTTCTTCATCTTTAGTCACCAATGTTGCCTATGAAGATAACAATACATTTTGTTCAATCTTGGATAAACTACCCACTTTGATTCATAAAAATCATGCATCAAATCTTCTATCATATACATGAGAACAAAAAACAACTATGAACCTAAATAATTCCATCATCACCAATTATCCCACCAGAAGGTGACTACCCACATTTAAGACTTTCCCTCAAAGCCAAATATTCTAGATCCTCACACTGCCTCTCCTTAGTCTAGCTAAGAATCATGGACTCAACTCCCAAGTATGAAAGGGTCATCTTCCCTTGGCTACTTTGCACCTCCAGATCTATTTTAGAAAACAACATCATCATTCTCCACTCAAAGCTATAACCCCAAACAACCTAATTTTGATTCTTTTAACTCAAAGAATATGCAACACTATTTCCTTTTACTAGTGTATAAACCAACTCAAATTCTAAAGACTACATGTATTCTACCCATCTTCAATGATGAAGATTCAAATCACACTAATAAAACATCTACTTAGGGAATTTATGATTAGAATACACCATGAACTATTATCCCAACAAGTAAATGTTGGAAACAATTGAAAGAATAAACCACCACGGATATCTTGAGATCATGTGAAGGGTAATTTCTTTCATGAGGCCTCAACTAATCTGAACCATACAAAACCACCTGATCATTTTGCATCAATAATTACCCAATAATAACACGATACACATAAAAAACAAGCTATACTATTTACCAAGATCAGGAGAGATCATAATTGGTGTGGTAGTCAACCTCTTATTTAACTCTTCTAAAGCATTCTCACATGCCCCATAATACTCAAAATTGACATCTTTCTTGGTCAAGCCCGATAGGAGTGATGATAAATGGGAAAATTATTTGATGAAATTATGATAATAGCCTTCCAAAACTTGAAAAATCTAAATTTCATAAACATTATTAGGATACTCTCAATATACAAAAACCTGCACTTTCTCCAGGTCTACTAACACACCTTCCTCTGAGATGATGTGACCCAAGAAATTAACCATATAGATAAAGAAATGACATTTGGATAGCTTGATGTATATCCTATTATCTCTAAATGTACTCAGGATTATGTCAAGATGTTTGAAATTATAATCACGAGTCTTAGATTACACCAAGATGTAATCAACAAAGACAACCACAAACTGATCTAGGTAAGGTTAAAATATTTGATTCATTAGGTCCATAGACACTATCGGTACATTGTTCAACCTGAACAACATTACAATAAACTCATAAAACCTATACCTTCTCCTAAAGACAACCCACAATACATCAAAAGGTCTCACCCTCAGCTGATGATACCTAGATCTCAAATAAATCTTGGGAAAAACTGAGGAAACTTTTAGTTGGTCAAAGAGATCATTGATTCTAGGAAGAGGGTAACAGTTCTTAAATTCCATCTAATTAAAATTCAAATAATAGACTCATAACTCCAATAATTTATCATCCTTTTTAGAAAAAAACACAGGAGATCCCCAAGGTGATGTTCTTGGGTGAATAAACACTTTATTTTCCAATTCATCCAATTGAGATTTAATTTTATAGAGTTCTTCCAGTTCCATTCTATTTAGAAAAATCAAAACTCATTCTACCCCTGACAGAAATTATATTGTGAACTCAACATCCCTATCAGGTGGAAGCCCCAAGAAGTCCTTAGAAAACACATCCTGAAATGATCCACCATAGGAGGAAATAAAATCTTCTCTACCCCTCATCATCAATTATGAAACAATCCACTTGGGCTGTGAGTTCACCCAACTAATGACAAACTGGCCCTGAAAAACCTTCTCGAACATCCCATTCATCACGATGGATATATGAGTATCCCTCAAGATATGTGAACATTACCCTATGAATGTAATAATCAATATGGGTTTGGTACAAAACTAGCTAGTCCATACCCAAATCAGATCAAAACCTGACATCCCAAGCACAAACAAGTCCCAAAGAAAATGGTATCCACCAACTTCAAGGGAAAATCCCTTACATTTCTTGATACACTACCACAAAATTGGGTTTCCGCATTGCCACCATTTATCAGTACTAAAAAAGAGATAATAAGGGGGGGGGGGAGGGGGGCTTTATCAGTGCTAAAAAAGCGACGATAAAGGGAACTTTTAACAGCACTAAAAAAGAGCTTTTAAAAGTGACCCTTTATCAGCGCTTTTTTAGCACTGATAAAGACCCCCCTTTATCAATGATTTTTTAGTGCTCTTAAAGGGGACCCATTTATCAGTGATTTTTTAGTAGAGCTGATACGAGGGGGGGGGGATTTATCAACACTTTTTCCTAGTGCTGATAAATTTCAAAAAAAAATCATGAAAAATAATATATTGTTATATAAGTATATTTATATTGATATAAATATAATATACATTTTTTTAAATATGTTTTAGATAAGTATAAATAGACTATTACATTTAATATATAAGAAATTTAGTGAAAATGGATTTAAAATATTTTAAAAAATATTATTAATTACCAATTTGATAATTATAATTGATTAATAATCATTTAATAACAATTTGATGACACAAAAAATAAATAAAAATAAAAATAAAAGATCTAAAATATGTTGAAAATGCAACTCAAAATTCAAATAACCATAAATTTTGATCTGAGTGTCCGTTTGATCTTTACAGCATATCAAATCAAATCTTGAGACGAGCTCTACATGATAGTTATTGAAGGGAACCTTCTGTCACATTTTTCAAGGCCCAAAAGGCCCAAAAGTCCTCCAAAACTGAGTTTTTAGTTGGGATACACTGATTTGTTAACATTGAAACATGTATAACTTCTGATATTGATGTCCTCTAGTCCTATACCACATATCATATCAAATATTGTTTCATTTTCTCTGATTTTAACAGTTGTGGAGTTGAAACAGTCTTCTGGATTAGTAGTTATAGTCATTTTAACATTCTATGGATTTTCAGATACACATATATATGTATTTATTCATAAATATATATGTGTGTGTGTTGTATATTTGTATTTATTTATTAATTTATTTATTTATAAACACACACAAAAAATATATTTTATTAATGCATTTAAAACTAATCTTATAAATATATATTAATAAACAAATAAATATATGGGTAAAAATTTATAGCTAAAAATATATATATAAATAAATATAAATATATATTAATAGACAAATAAATATATATATAATAATATATGAATAAATATATATGTATCAATATAACTAAATATATTTATATTAATATGAATCTATATTAATATTCGAATAAATATAACTATATATATAAATATAAATATATATTAATATATGAAGAAATATATATATATATATATTAATATATGAATAAATATATATGTATTAATATAACTAAATATATTTATATTAATATAAATCTATATTAATATATATATATGTATATAAATATATCATTAAATAGAGAAAAAAACTAAATAGATTTGTGGTAAAGGTTCAGGCTCACAAGGGGGGAGGTCTCAGGTCAGATTTCGGGTGTAAGTAGGGTCACACATGCAAGTGTAGCACATGGAGAGTGGGAGGGGGTTCACCTAGTGCTGATAAAAGGGGGGTCAAGCACTATTAAAAGCTCCCTCGAGCATTTCATTTCATTTTTAACTTTTTTTTTATTTTTTTGACTTTTATCAGCGCTAAAAAAAGTGCTGATAAAAGGGGTCTTTTATTAGTGCTAAAAAAAGTACTGATAAAGGACCTTTTTATCAACACTAAAAAAATCAATGATAAAGGACAGTTTTATCAGTGCTTTTTTAGTACTGATAAAAGGGGCATTTATCAACGCTTTTTTAAGCACTGATAAAAGGGACCCCCTTTATCTTTTCCTTGATTAACAATGCTTTTCTAGTGCTATTAATGTCATTTTCTAGCACTGATAAAGGCCATATTTGTAGTAGTGATATTTTTTACTCCCACCCCAAATGGTGTATCAATCGATATGAACTCATCCTTACATTCTAATGCTATACACAACACAAAACAAAAATGGTCAGATATAAAAGAGTGTGAAACACCTGTATTAAATAAAGAACTAGCTAGTGTGGGATCCATAAGAATCATACCTCAAATAGTTGATGGTCTAGCTTCCCCACCTATGGGTGTGGACTAAAATGTGTGAAGTTGAACCACCCCTCTAATCTAGGCTCTGGTTTGAGTTCATGGAACTGTACTTCCCTGTTGATATGGATGATCTCTCCCCAGAGTACTACACCCACCACCTTAACTTGTATGACCATTCAAGCTCCAACTGCCTGCTGATATAGGGTGACCAAACCTTTTCCTACACTTTTCATTGACCTCAATCCTCCATCAGTACTTGACTGTCAAGGGTTCCTATAGAAAATCTTCACATTCCCCATTCTATTGCACACTCACTAATCAATTAGTGGCTGGTGGTACTGACCCCGGATGTGTCCAGGCCTGACACACTAATAGAAAAAACTTGGTCACCACCCTAAGAGGTTTATCATCTCTTATGACTACTCTTCACGCTACCACGCTGGTGATGATTTCCAAAATTCTGCTTCCTACCCTCAAAAGTCACACCACTGTTCCATCCAACTAGAACCACAAACCCACTATCTAAAGCCTCCTTTAAGTTCCATTTTGAAATAAGGGCCTGATCCACCACTTCTACAAACCTGTTTAAATAGAATATGTTTACTTGAGACTTAATCTCATCTCTAAGTCTATCCTGAAAACATCTTTATATAGCGGCCTATTCCCCTACCAATACTTGGAAAAAGAGTTACAAGTCTATAAATAATCCCACATAATCCATCACTGACATAGTCCCCTAGGTCAACCTCATAAACTCTATAGTGCACTCCTATTTCAAAATATCTTGATAAAAGTGTTCTAGAAACTTTTCCTAGAATTCCTTCTATAACATACCATCATCCTGCTGAGTCTGAACCAAAATACACCACCATACGTTTTCTAGTCCCCACAACATATATTCTTACAACTTGACTCTCTTATTTGAAGGAAACTGTAAATGATCCAAAACTTTCTATATGGACTATATCTATAACTCTATAGCCTCAGGTCCACCCTCTTTGAAAAATTTGGGGGAGTGTTTCAACTGGAACACTCTGGTCAGATCAAATATACTCGGCACTACCTTCCATGGGTCTCTTTCCATCTTCTAAATAAATCAAGCAAAGTTATCATGGAAACAATACTCTCCACTATTACCCTGAACCATGAGGAGCATTCTTGGAGATATCCTCTTATCTCCCAACTGACACCCATCATTTTGGTGTCATTTTTCTATAATTCTAAATGCACATCTAAAAACACTTAACATAAAACATTCAAAGTTTATATAAAAGAAGGCTCTCCACTAGACACAAAAAACCCAATTTGTATACACTATCCCAATGGACACCATTACTTCTTGAACACTACCCTAGACCATTACTACTATGGGTTATGATCAACATGGGGTAAGACAAGTTACATAGTCACAAATCTTTCATTAGAAATATTTTAAAACCATTCACACACTCACAACGTAAATCTTCCCTCTTAGGAACATTCCTCATTTCACAACTTGTTACAATAAACATTTTAACTCATTCAAAATCTTCATTAATCATAGTTCTTTAACCATTATTTAACATTATTTTTTTACCCATTTTCATCATTTTCATTAGACACTATTTTATTCAAATTTCTTAAGAAAGTAAAATACATTCTTCCCTTCTTGTCCCACACGCCCATCCTGTGTACGCCTATCATGAAGCATGCATCTTATCTCTATAGGTTCCTATAATGATGCATGGAAGCACAACCTCATTCCATTATTCCCTTGATAAAAATATTATAAGATAGTCCCATCATATAACAATGAAGGTTCCGAGTGCAGCAGAAGCATGGTTGGGACGAAACCCAACTTTAATTTTTACCATGATCAGTGATTATTCCGGGATCAATACGAAGATGAACAATAGTCTCCATGGAATAGAATTAAAGATTTAGATAAAGAAAGAAGAGGCCCAGAACCTTTATAGAGGATATTTCACATCATGTTTATAATTAATTTAATTAATATCATAAATAAAAGAATACTTGGATCTTCGGTATTTTCTTCCTTGATGTTTTTGATCATTCAGGATGACCCTTCCGGATTATCTCGTTATGCTTGTGAGGATTCAAACCATAATCCTTCTAGCAGTGATCCACACATCCTCTGATGGCCTCCGATCAAAACTACTCATTCTCTAGGTGGTAGCGCAGTGAAGCGAGTCTCTTATGTCGGTCGTTATTGATCGCTTGTTCTTTGGTCTTGAAGAACGTCTCTCATTCTTGAGAGGGGAGAGAGGAGGATTCAAGAGAGAATTTTTTTGGCTCAATAATTCTCAATTCACTAGGTGTCTGCTGTGGTCTATAGCACAATAGGCATACTTTTCTATTTATATACATGGAATTTTAGTTACAATATTTAATTTCATAGCAATAATTAAATACATTCATGAACTTAGAGAAAACCAATGATTTTAATAATAATACCATGTCATTATTTATAGTGCGCCAACTTGTGCAAAACAAAATTATAAATAAAATTCTACATTAAAAAAATAATAGCAGCATTATTTTTATTTTTACCAACTAGTTAAATAATTATTTATCATCTTGAAAATAATTATTTTACTACCGGACCGACCTTGGTCTGCTCAAACTCTACTTCCACTTATTGAACAACCAAATAAATAAACAAATAATTCATTCTCTTAAATAAATATTTTATTTACATACTCATAATATAAATATTTATTAAATGTTCAATAAAATAAATAAATATATTTTACCCACAATATGGTGAATAAATATTTATTTAATTTATGCAATAATTTTAACTTGGATAAAATTATTCCACTATCTTGAGAATAATATTTATTAATTAAATTAAAATAGAATTTAACTGAGACCACCAAAGACACTTAGTGTGTGACCCTATAGGATTATTTCTTGTTGCCATTAGGGGAGCTTGCCTAAAGTCCAAGAGTACTTTCTAGCAACGGGTCAAGGAATCCAATAGACCGAACTTAAAGTCACAACAACAACATCCACATATGAGCGCTCAATCTATAATATAATCCCTTTGTCTTAATATCTCATCAAGAAATTTTCATCATAGTGTCATCAACCTTTATACTTGATACGTCGTTCTTTGACTACCTGAAATAAATTTGTCATTACACCATGGAAATGGAATTTCACGTGATGATTATATTTTAATCAAAAGGAAGAGATATCAACTTTCATAAATAGAATGAAAAAATACTTCCTCGACTTATCCATTAATATCATGTCACTCTTGACATGCCCAATGTACCCTAATTCCCGCCAACAATCTGCGTGATGGTTTTCATCAATAAATCAAAGTACACAAGTTTTGACACATATTAATGATAATATTAAATTCTAAGGATCCTTACACATGCTCACAGATAGAAATATACGATGACACCAAAACATGCAGAATTAATACTAGAGGGGTTGTCCTCATAATCTCCTATCTTGGAGATTACCATGTGCGAACTTCATGAGAGGAAGTCTCATCTGCTTACGAGTACTCTCACCTGATAGTCTGCATGCTATGTGTCCCATCATAGTATGTCATCCAACTATAGAACTATATTTAAGAATATTGTTATATTTTTTCAAGGTTCTCATCATAGCGGGGAACTTCCATGACCTTACCAATGTAACAAATACCCTATGACATTATTAAATCATAGTCATGTAGAAAAATGAACAATATGTAACAATAAATTAAATATCCATGTAATAATAGTAAAACCAGTTGGTTCTAGGACACCAACTCTTAAAAACTCCCACTTGGACTAGAGCCAACTACCTACAACATTCAGTCTACTAGACCTCACATGGTGATCATGTTTTTTCTGAGTCAAGGCTTTAGTCAAGGGGTCTTCCACATTGTCTTATGTGGAAATACTGCTCACTATAACTTCACCTCTCTGAGAAAAATCCCTCAAAATATGATACTTCCAAAGTGTGTGCTTCGTCCGCTAATGTGACCTTGGCTCTTTTACGAGATCCACCACTGCAGTATTATTATAGTAGAGTGTGATTGGATCTTTACTGCTAGGTGTCACATCCATCTACTGGAAAAAGATTTGCATCCAAACTGATTCTTTTGCTGCCTCAGAAGTTGTGATATGCTCAGACTCTACTATAGAATATGTGACCAAACTCTTATTTGAGCTCTTCTAGCTCACTACACCTCCATTCAAAGTGAAGATGTATCCCATTTGAGACTTCATGTCATCTTGATAAGTCTAGAAACTAGAATCTCCATATCCTCTAATAACTAGGTCCTCATCTCCTACATAAACTAGGAACATATTCTTAGTACACCTTAGGTACTTTAGGATAGTCTTTACTGACATCCAATGGTGCTCACCTGGGTTAGATTGATATCTTCCTACCACACTTAATGCATAGGTGACATCCAGCCTGGTACATAGCATGTCATACATGACTGACCCAATCACTGATGCATATGGAGTCCTTTCCATTATCTTTCTTTCCTCATGTGTCTAAGGACACATTTTCTTGGAAATATTAATGCCATGTGAAACCAGTAACAATTACATCTTGGATTGTTTCATACTAAATCTCTTCAGTATCTTATTAATGTATGTAATTTGACTTAGGCCCAACAATATATAGGAAGTATCACGATAGATCTTGATCCCAATAATATATGCTGCCTCACCCAAGTCCTTTATGGAGAAGCATTGATTAAACCATGCCTTAATAGACTGTAATACTGGTATCTTGTTTCCAATAAGTAATATGTCATCAAAATATACTATTAGAAAAAAGGCTGCACTCCCACTAAACCTTTTGTAAAAATAAGGAACACATTCATTCTTGATAAAACCAAATTCTGTCATGGCTTCATCAAAATGAATTTTCCATGATTGGATGCTTACTTTAATCCATTAATGGATTTCTGTAACTTGCATACCATATTGGAATCCTTTGGAGTCACAAACCCTTCAGGTTGTGTCATGTAGACATCTTCCGGAACGTTCTCATTAAGAAAGGATGTTTTGAAATCTATTTTACAAATCTCATAGTCATGGTAAGACACAATGGAAAGTTGAATTATGATGGATTTCAGCATTGAAACTGGTGAAAATGTTTCATCTTAGTCAATTATTCGACGTTGTTTAAACCCTTTTACAACCTATCATGCCTTATAAGTACTGAATTTTCCTTCCATGTCTAGTTTCTTCTTGAATGCCCATTTGCAGCCAACATTCTTTACATCAATTAGAGGATATACTAAAATTGAGACTTGGTTTTGATACATGGAATCCATTTCATAATTCATGGTTTCTTTCCACTTGGAAATGTCGGTGCCACTTACTGCTTTCTTTTAGGTTAGAGGATCATTATTATCAACTAATAATAAGTTACCATCCTTTGTAACTAAAAAACCGTACCGTTTTGGTTCTCTATCCTCTATTGTACTCCTATGAAGTACTTGTGTCTTGGGAATAGATTCTTCTTCCATGGGGCTTTGTGGAATCTACTCCTATACCAAATCTTGTGTACCTTGAGCCTCAACTTCATCGAAGTCTATCTCACTCCCACTATCTCTTTTGGAGATGTTATCCCTCTCAAGGAATATAGAATGTCTTTCCACTATAACCTTTTTGTCTGAGGTAATGTTTATGTAATATCCTCTTGTTTCCTTGGGTTATCCTATAATGGTACACTTTGTGCCTCAGGGTGAAGTTTGTTACCTAAAGAGGCCCTAACAAATGCTTCGCTACCCCACACATGTAAATTTGATAACATGGATTTTCTTCCACTCCATAACTTATATGGAATACCATTTATCAATTTAGTTGGTACTTGGATTAGTATGCGTGCCTCTGTTTGTAACGCATATCCCCAAAAAGATAATGGAAGACTCACATGACTCATCATTGATCTCACCATGTTCAATAGGGTGTGGTTCCTCCTTTTTCTTACACCATTCCATTAGGGTGTGTTTGGAGGAGTGAGTTAGGATAGGATCCCAAACTCCTATAAGTAATCAATGAAGTATTGATTAAGATATTCTTCACCTCGGTCTAAGAGGAGTTTCTTAATCTTCTTACCAAGATAATTCTCAACTCCATTCTTGTATTCTTTGAACTTATCAAAATAATCAGACTTATATCTCATTAATTAGATATATCCATATCTACTAAAATCATCAGTAATTGTTATGAAGTATGAGTACCCTCCTCTTTATTCAACTAGAAATGGTCCACAAAAATTGGTATGAACCAATTCAAGAAGTTCTTTAGCCCTTTAACCTTTCCCACTAAATGGGGATTTGGTCATTTTCCTTGTAAACATGAATGACATACGCCAAGTGGTATTAGTTCGAAAGAATCTAAATATCCATCCTGATGTAACATTTTCAAGCATTTCTCATTTACATGATCAAGCTGGTGATTCGAAAGTTGGGTGTGGAATGAGTCATGTGAAGTATCTTTGTTATTGATTTCCATTACCTGGTTTGTGTAATCTAACATGTAAAGACCATTATAAAAATGTGACCTACCAAAATAAATTCTATCTTTGTTAAATAAGTAACATTCATTTCAAAACTTGAAAAAAATCCCATCTTTATCTAATATGGATACAGAAATATTGTTTTGAGTAATAGAAGGCACATAATAAAAACCCTTTAACACCACAATAATCCTCGTTGGCAACATGAGGTGGTAGTCCCTGATAGCTATAGTATAAAGTCTAGCTCCATTGGATGCTCATAGATCTACCTCCCCTCGGTCAACCTTCATGAATCTACTTGGTTCCTGTATTTGGATACATGTTTGAGAACCACAAGCTGTATCTAATACCCAATTTTTAGAAAAATATAGATTGCATTCGATAACAAATTCACCTGAAGCTTCCCCTTGCTTCTTAAGCTGGGTCCAGTTCTTCTTCCAGTGGCCCTTCTTACCACATACGAAACAAACAACCTCCTGTTCCTTTGCCTCCCCTTTGATCTTCCTTTTATTGGAAGGCCATGAAGAATATTTGGGCTAAAATCTCTTCGCCTTCCCTTTTCTCTTATTCACCATAAGGACATAAGGATTTTCACTCTTCATATCTTTATCCACTTGGAAAATGGGGATAAGAAGATAAGATAGAGACTTCTCAATATTATTCATATTGAAATTGAAAACAAAGTTAGAGAATCTTAGAGGGAGTGATTCGAGAATGAGATCAGTGCCTAGTTCTTCGGGGAGTTTAAACCCTAGAACCTCCAGGCACTCAATGAAGCTAATGAGCTTGACTACATGAGGGCCAACTAGGGAACCTTCTCCAAGATTACTATGAAAGAGTGCCTTAGAGATCTCAAACCTTTCTTGTGTTTCTCTTTCCTGGTAAAGACCACATAGGTGATCAAGCATGATATAAGAATCTATGTTTTCATGATACTTCACAAACTTACTAGACGTTGATGATAGCATCAAAAATCGAACATCGAACATGTCGTTCATATGTTTCTCATATACCAGGAAATCCTTATCACTCAACTCTTTGGTAGGTGGATTAGGTAATGCTGACTCTATCACGTAACACTTACGTTTATGGTGTAGGATAACCTGAACGTGTCTAAAACATTCCTGGAAGTTACTTCCAGTGAGGATGTTTTCTTTATCCAAAATTGATTGTAGGGATAGTGTGGTTGACAAGCTTGTCATTTTTATTCTAAAATTAAAAGAGCAGATCATTAGTACTTTCTTGATTACATTTTATGAGAAATAATACATTTTTATTAATTTTCTCACTATTTTATCAAGTCCCAACTTCCCTCACCATTGAACTCAGAATGTCTAGTTTCCATGACATTCTAGTGGAAAGGATCCATATTACACTTCACATAACCCCAACAAGGGTTGGTCAAGCTATTAAAAGGTATTTAGGTAGGTAGGTCTTTGCCAACTGTAGGCTTTCAGCTCTTTGATCTGTTGAGTGGACTCCCCAATCCTGAAATCTGGACTTTTGGATTTCCTTAACTCTTGCCTCCAATATTACACCAAGTCTAGAAAGGGATACTCCTCTTGATGTAATATGGTTAAGTAAACCCAAAACCTTTCATAAGGGATTCCTTTATAAAAGTAAGTTTCCCAACAAGGGTTGGTCCAACACATAGTTTTATTGAGTTTTTCCCCAAATCAAGTAATGGAAGTCTTGGTATAACTTAATATTTTATTTGAGTAATTTTTATCTCTTATGCGTGAATTTATTATTATAATTATCACATGATTGTTAATATCGAATGGAACTTA
Organism: Viscum album; assembly: GCA_963277665.1. Taxonomy (NCBI): domain Eukaryota; kingdom Viridiplantae; phylum Streptophyta; class Magnoliopsida; order Santalales; family Viscaceae; genus Viscum; species Viscum album. The sequence continues at coordinate 537,146,994 of OY728151.1, read as the reverse complement.
AGTGATTAACCATGTCTTGATAATATTTATGCATAAGTCTAGTTTATTTTAGTTCTATCTTGCATGCTTATTTAATTCATTAATTATGTGATTGTTACAACACATCCATAATGATAAACCATGAAACTGAAACAAATAAAATAAAGAGAATGATCATGAGATTTTCTAATGGTTAGTTTATCTAACGGTTGATAAAATAACCCTAACGTAGAGAAGAAACATCTTGAATATTTTGGGTTTGTGTTTACATCTTACCACCTTTCCACCTCTGTATCTCCTAGGATTGGTTTTGTCTCGGCTCCAGCTTGAACTTCCTCTACTAGATTGGGAGTTCCATCCATTACATATGCCTTTTTTAACTCATATGCAGGTGAGGCGTAAAAAAGAGTTTTATATAAAAGAAACCTTGGGCACGCAGGCCCTACATATTAATGAAGAGAAGGCTCACATGCCAACAAATTTAATTTAACTAAATAAATTAAAAGAAACCATACACATACAAAGGTCTTGGTATAGATCATGATCATCCATACATGCAATGATATTTACACATAAATAAAACTAGAATTAAATTCTTTAATTATTATTATTTAAGATAAATCACGCTCGAATCAATTAATTATCATCTTTAATTAATAACTCATTTTATATTAAAACCTTTTTTGAATTTCCTTGAGATTTTCATCCAACATAATTTTAAACAAATAAATGCATTTAAAATTATCTTTGTACGTAACTTATACCTTAGAGGCAACCTAGTGAATTCCTATTCATAAATAACCAATCAGTAGAAATGAACATTACACAGATGTTAAATTAAACACATATATATAAAACACCTATCACATGTTGTGCCTTAGATGTATGGAAGCACGATGGTACACGTCTCAAGGGTTTGTATAATATAATAAATTTTAATAAATCTGTGTAATTTTGATGAGTACACAACGTGTAGTTCCAACTACATGACGTGTAATATTTTTCACCATCCACCCGAAGTACACATCTGGGGAAATGGCATGTGATTGTACTTAGGAAATATTTGGAGTACACAGTGTGTCTAGTATTCCACACGCTGTGTAGTTCTTCATTACACGGTCTCCAGATGATAAATCTATGTACGGGGTTGTTGACACTCCTTTCCGTCACAAATTCTAACGACTGAAAAAGGGAAATACCTTAGTCCAAAGTGATTCATCCTTTGAAGAAACATCAAAAATTGACAAAGGAATGAAGAAGGATTTCCTCCCACTTGGGTCGCGTAAGTTTTATCATGGTCACACAAGTATACTTGCGCGCCGTATAGTGGTCGCGCATGTGACTTTCATGCCCTCTTTGATTTTCACCCAAGGTCTTACCTGTCCTATAAATACCCCCTGTGGCCCCCCCATTTAAAGACAAAAAAAATTACAAAACTCAGATTCGATCTCCCAACACCCTAGTCTCTTCTGGAAGTCTTCCGAACACTTATTGGGTAATTTCTTACCTAGAATAGAAGCTCTAAACAGGGAAATAAAGGCCTAAGTGTTGAAACTCATCAACACTTGCACGCCTAAGTAGCCAACCCTTAAGGGAAATGGCCACACTTGCGTGCCGCCTTATCCCTTCAATAAAACTTGTGCGCCACTCTTTTGGAATCCGTTAGGGATAATACTAAGGGCTTGAGCCAAGTCTCACCCAAGTATTACCGTAAGGTTTGACCGTCATACAAGTACCCATGTGTCGCGCAAGTATACTTGCGTGACCAGGACTTGTGCGCCTCTCTCTTTTTGGGTGCCCCTCCTGCCTATTCACTTACTTTCTTCAAATCCACCTCTCCTCTTCAATATTTGGCCTTCAAAACCATATTCAAAACCATTTATGGCATGGTTCCTTTGTTTGTTTCCTTATCTAAAAGGAATTCTTTGGAACATCTCTCAAAACATAGTGATTTATATATCTTTATATCATTAAGGTGAGAGATTTCGTTCATTCAATCTCATCTTTTAAGATGATAAGTTCCTTAACCTGGGCATCCTTTTCAGGAGTAATCCCCCATCATAAATTTCATTAACTTGGGCCTCCTTCTAAGGAGTAAGTCCTAATCTCAAAATCCCAAATATGGGCATCCTCCTTTGGAGTAAGCCCCAAGTCCCCTAACCTAGGCCTCCTTTTCAGGAGTAAGCCCCAATCTTCAAGTTCCCTTAATTTTGGGAATCCTCCTTAGGTGTAATACCCAACCATAATTATTTTAATATGGGCATACTCCTTATGAGTAAGCCCCAAGTTCCCAAAATAAAAATTTCCTTAAACTGGGCTTCCTTTTTAGGAGTAAGTCCCAGTTATAATTCCCTTTAACCTGGGCCTCTTCTTTAAGAGTAAGCCCCAATCATAATTTTCTTAACCAGTCTTAATTTACTTTTGATTTGGGCTTCATTATTAGGAGTAAAACTCAATCATAAGTCCTCTCTAATTTGGGCATCCATCTCAGGATTAAGTCCTAAGTTAAGTATCCAAATATCCATAAAACACATATACCTTTATGGACCTTGTTCCTGGGTTTCTTCCCTAAAGTAAATCATAATCTTCATCTATCTGGGCATTCATACATGAATAAGCCCCACATTGTTTCTTATAATTGTATCTTTCATGGCACAATTGTCTGGTTTTACCAATACCTCTTGTTTCTCACACTGAGCATGACTCACGTGAGATTAGAGTGTAAAAGTAATTATGACATATTTCTCTGAGCCATAAATCATGCATAAACCTCATACTTCTTTACTCAAACTATGTGGGTTCTGATTCATTTTCTAAAATAAAGGATATGTAGGTAGCCCATCTGCGGGTACGATCCCAACTCTGAAATAATCTATGTCCTTCTGAATGACAATAAACTGCAAGTGCCCCACTGAGTGGCTTTAAAACTAGTATGATTATCATAATGACCAAGAGATTTCTATATAATGTTTCGAAGGATACCATTGAATAAGAATCTCTATCAAATACAGATGATTCTCTATCAATGAAGAACCTCGAATATATATAAAAGATTCTCTAAAATCTCATTCATACTAATTATTGATTGTCAGATCTAAAGTAAAGCTCATTTTTATACATTGTAATTTAATAAAGATTCACTAACATAACTTAAATCTATAAATAGAGTCTCAAAGTAGACAATAATTCCCCTAAAAAATGTGTGATGAGTCCGACCTCCCATCATCTCGACCAATGATAATTATTAATCCTCATCGGTTCACAACTAATGAGCACATACCTTTGGAAAGTAGGTCCAAATGGATATGGAATCATTGGATGTTTCTTGTTCTATGAAAAAACCCATTAGAAACTACTTGGAATGTTTGAACCTTAAATCAATGAGGTCATTCCCATTTCTAGAGGAAACAAAAAAAAAATGGTGAACCCGAGGTGAATCCTTAACCAAGTTAAAATGATGTTTTACTTATTTTGTTAGGCCCCTATTTAAACTCAATGAGAGGGACAAAAGAAAAATCAATAAAATATGTGCTCATCCAAAAGATGTAGTGGCTAAACTTATCTTTATTATGTTTTTTATATGAAACATACACTCTTTTCCAAGATCTTCTACGTTACAAAAATGGCTTCTCTTAAGTTCACGCCTGTGAATACCTCTACTGTGAATGCCTCTACTGCTACTCCTGCTGGATCATCGTCTAATCTGAGGACGACATCACCTACTTAGAATCTTCAATGCTGGGTATCAAATGCGCTGGTTAAGGAATACCGTCAAAACAGTACTATTCTGACTCTGGAGGCTGCTCGATAAGCCCTCCAAATCAATAATTCACCCTGGTCGTCCGGACAGCGATGGCCAACGATCAAGAAGCAGGTGGTGCCAACCACCGTTTCCAACCGTTTCAGGTCGTTATCCCCAGAATTCAATCACAAGTCCCTCTCATATTCTAGGGAGGTGAATGAGAAGGTCTCTCAGGGCCTTAATTCAAAGAGACATGATTCCTTCCCAAGGTCTCCCATCAATAATCACTGCCAGACTCGTACGACAATGCGCCCTCAACATGATGAGGGTATCTCCTTCAGGTGTTCGGCTCAGATCCCTCATACCCGATCACACAAGATGAACCACCAGAGGAGAAATCCGGTCAACAATGAGCAGGTTCTTATCTCTTCCATTTTTAGAGAAGTGCATCAAACTAACTTGGTGGAAAGCAACGAGCAGGCACACACACCCGTCTGTTTTAATTCCGCTGTCCAGTAGACTCGTCTAGCAGCAACACGCTAATCCTGCCAAGAAATTTTGGCGGAGTACTATAGATAGGAACATACACCTGTTTATAAATCATCATCTAGTCAACAAGCTCTTCTAACTACATACAGTGAAGCCAGCCAACCCAATGTGTTGACAACTGGTAAATAGGAACATACACCTACTTACACTCATCAATCCTGTCAGCAACCACATCTGTCAGTATTGAAGGAAGATCGTCAACCACGTTTGGTGGAGTGCAATGAGCAGGCACATACACCTACTAGTATTGATCAATCCTACCAACATTCTCATTTGGTAGCACCCGAAGAAGTCAATTGGAAATCCCCAATGACAAACAGGAGGCAGACTCAACTCTCTGCCCCCACACTTGAGTACTGTCAGAATTCACTAACAAGAAAAGGAGGACAGGAGTTGGAACACACACCTACTCCAAGCACGGAATGGATGTATATTCCCGTTCCAATATCTGAAGTCACTATGCATTTTCTGTCAAAGGTGAAAGAGTAGAAGAAAATCCCTGCTCATATTCCGGATGCCTGCCAGGATATTATAAAAGCTTCAGCAGCATCATAGGGAAAAAATGCTAATCTATCCCTACCAGTGGAGTGACACATCAACAGTTCACTCCAGAACAGACACACACCTCTTTTCCAGTCCAAGAGGGTTGTGGTCCATACTCCCCCATGTCATACGAACAATCAAGTCAGGCACATACACCTGATTTGAGCAGAGATAATCAGCCTAACCTGACTATTTCTCCTGAGTAGGAACATATAACTGCATATAATAACCACTTTCATCAACAAGTGGTTCCTAAAGTGAGTAAGAAGGCGTCTAAGAAAAAGATCCATCCAACACAATCAAGAAATCAAGGGCCAATCTGTAACAAGGCCTTGCTTGATGCTGGAGTTCTTGATGCACTCAGACAATTATTTGTTGCAACTCAAGATTATACTCTCCCAGTTCCCAATAGTGGGAACATTAATTCTGAAGGTCTTAATCAGTCACTTCCTCATGAAGGCTTGATTCATGACAATTCGGTCTATCTCGAAGTTTCATCTTCAGGTGAGAGCCACAAGAACCCTCTATGTGGTCAGAAGACCAAGGAACAAAATGTTTCATCTTTTGATGTAACCCACCATGGTGGTCCTCCCCATGATGATGAATTTAGATGCGAAAGTCCTCTCCACAGTAGTAATTCACATTGCCTAGAAAATGATCTAATAGACAATTTATTGATGAGAAATCCCTCTTATCTTGACGTACTTGAAAATGTGAAGCCAGTAATGTATGATGCTTTACCACTAGCAGGTGAAATACTTTCTCAATCAGAAGATATCCCAGGGTGTAAGTCATTCTCCGAACCACCCCTGGGTCGTTCATTTTCTAGTTTGATTAGTGAATTCTCTACCGATATTGCTGAATCAGATAAAGCAATAAGGAAGCACCAACTTTGGTCTAATTAGGTAGAAGAATATTCATCGAATGATAAAGAGGAAGTGCTGAATATGAGAAAAAAACTGGCAAAAGGTGAAGTGCCAGTCATGTTTTGGCCTTTGGATGACTCTCAGTATGACATTCCAGAAATGTTGACAGTAGAATGTATTCAAGATACTCGTCTCAACATGTGGAAAAATATTTTTCAATTGAAAAATAAAATACTATCTTATGATGAATATGAAAATCATGTCATGATAATAGAAGGGTTACAACACCAAATTGATATGGCATCTCTCTCAGTTTCTCGATATTTGAAGGCTGAAAAGCAATAGAGAGCCCTTCAGCGTTCATTCCTTGGCGTACTAAGAAGATTGCACCAGTTAATTTCCAATGCCCCATCTAGTATTCATATCAGGGGATGGGGTGTTCATGGAGAACTACATTTCACTGTACTCTTTAATCAGCAAAGACCGCCGAAAATGGTTTCATGCAATGTTATTTCCCATGGACGGCAATGACCAATTGGCTTTTTTTGTAATCAAAGGCTCCCTCAAGAACATGCATCAAATAGTTCTTCTCAAAATAAAGTATACAAAGAACAAGTTGTTGAATTACTCCTGTATCAAGCGAACGAGAATATTGAATAGGATTCTCTTTTCGAGCGTGCACATCATCAAGTGACATAAGTGTTAGAAATCATCCAACGGTCTTTTGAGCCGAGTGATAAGAGTGGATGTAGGTTGATGCATCCATCCAGTTTCTGGACTAAAGTCCACAAGATCAGGAGAGATTTTAATAAGGTCTCAAATATAGAAACTCAAGAACCACCCCAACTTTACAAACTGGGGTCTCTTTTAGGCCAACCCTTAGAATCAATAAATAGGATTCAAGTAGTTGAGCAGAAACAGCCCCAGTCCACAGGACTGTAGATTTCAAATCCTCAATATCTCCCTCAGAGAAAGTTAGTCTTTTCTCGATTAGGGAAGAAACCACAAGAGGAATGAAGAGATGAATTATCAGGAGATTTCCTACACATTACGGTTCATCAAGAAGTTCCTGAGGGATCGAATAAACAAAAGGTAATGTCTCATCAAGGACATGGAAGAAGACAATATCGCAGAAATGCTGATAGAAGGGATGCAATGCATTATGCATCAATCAATGTCATCAATTCCATTGTTACTGATCCCCCAGATGAGGCTCACTCAGAGGGATCAGATGAAGAAGTTCCTGCTCAAGAAGTTGTACACACAGACACAAATGAAGAAAGTGTGCGTACAAGAAATCAAAGGATTACCAAGAATCTAGGAAATCCTTCAAGTAACCCACTTCCCCCTCTCTGAAAGGTGTCCAATAAGGGGAAAGGAAAGAATCAGGCTACATTTCACCCTTCCTATGGAGAAGTCCAATCACTCTCACTAGAGAAAAGATTCACACAACAAGAGGAAGAGATGAATGAATTAAGGAGGTTGAATACAGAACTACTTCAAAGTAGTCTTCCTCCTAAGTTTGCTGGAGTCAGTCATCCAATGGAATTTGTTGCAGCTACTATGATGGATCAAGAATATCCTCCTCTATCAGTACACCCTCATAGTTCTTGTCCCATGGGTCATGCGCAACAATAATCAGTGGTGCTACCATCACTTACAATACCAGCCACCACACCTGTCCAAGCTCCAGTGGTTGCACCTGCTTAGGTCTAAGCTCAACCAGATGTTTATCAAAATTTAATAACTACTATTGAGTCATTAATAGCTTTGTTGGAAGCTATAGAGAGAAAACATGATCAAATTAAACCAGAGAAGAGAGGTTACCCTGAATGGGTAGACGCAATTCCTCCCCCATCAATTTTTTCAAGTACCACATTCCCAACATTTAATGGTTCGGGAAACCCAGAGAAACACTTAACACATTTTGTTTCTCATTGCGATCCTATGATAGAAACCCCTCAGTAACAAGAAGCAGTTAAGCTCAGGTGTTTTGTACAGTCATTACAAGGACCTTCTTTTTTCTGGTATACAAGATTGTAATCCTAGTCAATTACTGGGTGGGAGGATCTCTGTCAATGATTCCTTCTTCAATTCAGCTCAAATTTTCAAGGACAATAGTTTTTGATATTAAAAATTGTAAGCAAAGGGAGAATGAAAGGGTGTTAGATTTCATTGCTCACTAGAAGGGATTAACATATTCCCTGAGCTTAGAACTCCCTCAAGAAGAATTGTTGCCAATCTGTGTGGCAAATTTATGTGATGAATTATGCACACCATTTATCCCTGTGAAATACACAGGAGGGTTTCAAGACACTACTTCAATCACTCAGCATATTGAAGACTCTTTTATAAAGACTAAGGATAAAGATCATGTAATTCCATCAGCTCCAGGAAGGAGAATGGGTAAAGTAGAGACTGCTACAGTTATGCTCAAACAAGCACCTGTACCTGCTTCTACTTCAAGGACTTCATCTTCTCGAAGGGATCCACCTTCTGAGCATCAACAACAGAGGCCGTTTCGTTAAGATGATCAAATAGATCAAAGACAGAAACAATTTGAGGATCTAAAGAGAAACGTTTACTCTTTCCGAAATGAACAAGTTCCTTGTTACTTCATTTCGGCTCTGGAAAATAATTTGGTTCGATTACCAAGGCCCAAGAGGCCGAACAAGGAATGAGATGAAGGCCATTCCAATTATTTCCCATTTCATCAGATGTTGGGGCATCCTATTCAGGAGTGTTTTGTCTTAAAATACCTCCTAAAAAAATGGTGAACTTAGGACAAGTCAAGTTGAAAGGTTCTTCATCTTAGGTAGCATGTGTAACTGCTACAAATCTAGAGGAAGAAGGCGAGTGGAAAGAAGTCAAGAAAAAAAATGTGCAAAAATATGATGATTGTATGGTAAGAAAAATGATCAACCGAACTCATGCCATTTTGTGAATACAATTGAAGAAACCAATTGTGTCTTCTGATATGACTGACAAAGAAAAACCCTCTTCATCAGAGGGAAAATCCTCAAAGAAATGACATAATTCAAAGAAAGAGGAACAATAAGAAGAAGATGAGATTGTGTCAAATCCCAAATTTTCTTTGACTCTGGCAGATTTTATGCCATCTACTTCGAAGACATGGGCACCACCCCACCAAATAGCACAACCTAAATTGGCTAATTAGGCAAAATATTCATAAAATGGGAAGAACCTTATTCAATACATAAGGTCTACTCCAATGGAGCTTATTCTTTAATCTCAATGGATGGAGAACTCATCACTACTCCAAACAATGCCATATTCCTGAAGAAGTATTTTTTATAAACACAAAATACATTAGTACGGTCCATGCATGTGACCTTAAACTATTTGCATCCATATCGTCCAACATGATGTTAAACTGTGTTGTCCTTGCTAGAAGACTTTAAACTGCATAGTCCCTTACATCTAACAAGATGTTAAACTACACCATCCATGGTCCATGCATATGACCTTAAACTTTTTTCACTTAGCTCCAACACGACATTAAACTATGTCATCCTTGCTATATTACGTTAAAATATACAGCACTTCTTAAGTCCTTACTACATGACATTAAACTGCATAGTCCCTTCTACATCCAACATGACGTTAAACTACATAATCTCTGGTCCATGCATATGACCTTAAACTGTTCACACCATCGTCCAACATGACGTTAAACTGTGCCATCGTCCAACATGAAATTAAACTATGAAAAAGTCCTTAATACATCTAACATGACGTTAAACTATGTCCTCTTCTGTCCTTACTGCATGACATTAAACTACACAGTCCACCTTTCGTCCAACATGACATTAAAATGTATTGTCCTCATCGTCTTAGCTATAGGAAGCTAAACTGTACAACACCCTTACATCCAAAATGATGTTAAACTGTGTCCCTATATTTTTCTTACATGACGTTAAACTGTATTTTGTCCCTTCTACATGACACTAAACTATGCAACACCAATAGTCCTCATTGCAAGACTTTAAACTGCATAGTCCCTTCATGTGTCCTACATGACATTAAACTATACATCATTAAGGTTTTTTATACCTATTGTTTCTCACACCGAGTATGAATCACGTGAGCTTAGAGTAAACTTCAACCATAACACCTTCTCAGGGCCGCTAACCATACGTAAGTCCCAACACCATTTTGTTTTGGGTCGTTGTCCTCAAGAACAACCTAATTACCAATTCATTCTTTAATTTAACTACGTGGACTTTGATCCTTGTCTTCTAGGATGGGTATGTAGGCAACCTTCTGAGGTTCAAGCCCAAAACCAATCTCTTCACATCGGTTCACCTCCGTCTCATATGATATTGATCCGTGAAGCAACCCCCAAAACCAATATTTTTACATTGGTTCACCATCATCCTTGATATATGATGTTAAACTGTTCGCACTTTTGTCCTGTATGACAATAAACTACAACATTCCTTGACACCCTCACCTGAGATGGAATCATTATTTACATTGATCTAAAATCATGTTATATTCCCAAGACTACATGCATACATGGAAATACCCAAACTTTTTATCTTGGGTCAATCCATCATTGCACTAAAGTCCCCTTTCACCCTTCATATGTATGAACCAAATCTGTACAGAGGGTATTTCAGGAACTACGTGCGGCTTGATTCTCATCCTTATGGGATACGTAGGAATGTTAGAGCATCCCTCGAATCTAGCCCCAAGTCTTTGGGCCTAACCCCAAATTCCACTTTCAGTCCCCTGGCTGAAAAGTCCCCATGAAAACAAACATAGTGTATTCATTATTATGGTTTGAGCTCTATGACCCTAAACTAAGATTTCCTATACTCTCATCCCACATGATGTTAAACTGTATTTCAAGAACTACGTATGGCTTGATTCCTATCCTTATGGGATACGTAGTGAAGTCCAACATTTCAATTCAGGACCCAGCCACAACATGATTATGGTTAGCATTGGTCTGTGTGTAACAGCCCGAGATTTTATGTAAAATATTCTTTTTAATTTTATTAATGTCTTGTGTTGTACGCTACACCAAAAGGAGCTTGCACAACACGTATCCTTGATTTGCCTTGCATTACACGCAATCACGACCTTCCTCGATAGCGTGTGTAGTACGCAATAACGAGTTTCACTAAACAACAATACGCAATTAAAATATTATTAAAACTAGCCGTTATGAATATTAATAACCACTTTTTGAAATTTTGAAATTTTATTTTTGAAAATGGAATTCATTTTTGGATTCATAATATCGAAATTAGCTTAGGGTGAAATTTCGGTACTTTTCGGATAACTTTTATTTTCTGATGAATAGTGAAAATTACTAAATTTTAATTAAAAACAACTTTTTTAATCGAAATAATTAATAGTGATAAATTATTAATTTGAGTGGTTTTAAAGTATATTTAGAATATATTTTTACAATTCAATACAATGTTGGTCATTGGATGTAATTTCACATTTACACCAGACATAAACAAGTGTTAATCTTTTGATAGTTATTATCTCTTAAAAACACGCTATTTGTTGTGACAGCGGAAATTAATTATAAAATTAATTAATGCAACTTATATGTTGGGAACTTTGTAAAATAGAAATCATTTTTGAATTCGGAATATCAATTATAGCTTAGGGTGAAATTTTGGCATTTTTCTGAAAAACTTCAATTTTTAATGAATAGTGAAACTATTAAGTGGTAGTTAAAAAAATTATTTTTTTCATAAATCTTAATTTTACCGCTTCTGTGAATGGAATTTCAAAAATCCGAGAGACACGGTTGATGTCAGTAAGTAAAATGTGGTTCAATGAGATGAAAATAATTTTTGGTGAATAGTAACTTTTTACTTTTATTTACCACGGTTAAAAGTAAATAGGGTAATTAAGGGTAAAAATGTTATTAATATTACCCTAAAACATGTCCTAATCCTATTGGACAAGTTTATATCGACCAAAAACAACCTTAAGTGTAAAATATTATCATTTAGGCTCACTTGGATTAGATTAGGACATTTATTATTAATTTATTTAAAGAAGGGTTAAAATAGTTAAAATCAAAGTTTAATAAGTAAATAATTTTTAATATGGGGTTATAAATAAGATAAATTCGACTATAAATATTCATTAGAAAGCTAAAAAGATTTTATACATAATGGTATTTTATTTATAATTTTTAGACATTAAATAATTTAATTTATTTGTGACACAATGATGATGCAGTAATTATCTTATTAATGAAATATTGACATAATTGATGTTATAAACACCAAAATAAAAGTAATTTGAGACTTTTTATGAATAAAAATAATTTTATAGGTTACTATGATATATTAGAGTTGATTTAATCAACTTGGTTCGAACATATAATTCTGTTATGACTTTCACAAAAATCATATATCAAATAGTGTCAAAATTGACACAAAATAGTTTTTAAATAAAATATTATATTATTAATTGTTATTTTATTCCTAAAAATATAAGGTTCGGCCAAATGACTTAGATAAGGATATATATATTAATAATAGAAAATTTGGGGTTCGTTTGGCATGTTATAGTAAGTGTATTAACCATATAGTGTAAGAAAACAAAAAGACACGGTAAAAGTTAAATTATTTAACTTAGAGTTAAATCTAATTGATAAGGTTAAAATAATAACCTAAACTTGTCTAAATCCTATTGGTTGATAGGATTTCGACCCATACCCACTTTATCTTCGAAATAAGACCCTTTGGAACCATTATAAACCGATATTGGCTTTAATATAAAATAATATTTTGAGATATTCCTAAGGTGCCCCTCTCCTCCCTTATAAAAGGGCACCTCCTTCCCCTCCTCCTCACACCAATTTGAGCACTCAAGCTCGGCCAAACCCTGCCAAAATCCCTTCTCCACTTCCCTAGAATAATACTAGAGGTCCTGGTCATCTTCAAAGACCAATCTTAGTTTCCTAAGTGGAGGATTCAAAGAGGTGTTCCAAAGAAGAGGTAATATCCATTACCGATCTTTTCAACTTCTTTATTCTTAAACTTCTTCTTCTTTAGTTGTTTCATGATAAAGTAATAACATCAGTATTTATTATATACTGATATGTTATTATAAATATTAAACAACTCTAATTAACCTTCTATCCATCCTACGGAAAAAGGAAATCACCGCGCGTGCGTACGTACGGAATACTGTCTCCACGCCGTGGTGTAATCTATTTTACGCCACCACCTTAATTGGATGGGTATAATGGTGTAATGAGTAACTATATATGATTATTATAAAGTGATATTGATACTGAAATAGTATACAAACACTTCAACACAATTCCACGACCATGGGAATGATATCATCGCTCATGCGTACGTACGGACTACCGTCTCCACAACGCGATGAGATTCATTCTCAATGATTAACAATTCATAAATGATTATAAAGTATATATAATAAGTACTAATGAAATATATGACATAATAATTATACTGGATTTATTTATATTTATATTTATGTCATCTACTTAATTCCATTCAATTCAATAAGGAAACGAAAACAGCGTTCATGCGTACGTACGGACTACCGTCTCCATGAACGGTGTATTTCTTTCCATTTACTGATTTATTACATATATGTATATTATGAATATATATATATAAATCATGTTTTATATTCTGTAATTAATTAATCATGATCTAAGCAATCATATGAATAATTACAAGTCAAAACACGGATGACAAATGAAACAATTTTACCCAAAATGCTCTTTAACATGGAATTTACAAAAGAACGGGTAATATAATGTCATAAGTGAACCATATATGATATCATAACAATGAATATGATTCTGTAATAAGTCAATGAAATTATTTAAATCATTATACAGGAGGTTCGGACACTTACGAAGCAAATCGTACCTAAGGTAAGGGAAATATCACAATCTCATTTTTATCCGAGATTGTTTATACTTTAGTATTTACTGGGGTGTATTTTATAATCCAAATCCATGTTTTCTCAATATTTAATATTATTTTCATCCACCTAAAATGTTTTAAATCCTATTTTACCCTTCGGTGAGTTTTTAGTAAAATATATGAAAGGAATCTTTTGACGTTTTTCGTACGAGGTACTTTTTTGACTTTTCCGACAAAAGTATGAAGAATGTTTTTTTAACTCATACGGCATGAATGGATTTTTAAAACATTATTTACAAGAAGCTTCCTTTAAAAGTTTTCAAGTTTATTTTTAATCAAATTCTTTTAGTTTAAAGTTGTATGACATGTTAATAAAGGAAAAATGTTTTTTAAGTATAAAGGATATTTTCCTCAAGAATGGAGTTCAAGTGTTTTATCAAAATTATTTTCCATCCAAGATAATAAAGGGTTTTTTTTTATCCCTATTATTACATTGATTTGATTATGTTGTGATGGAATTATTTTTATGAATTCCTTTATCTTATATGATGTCATGATGTTCAAGATTCCCATTTTTATTACATGGGTTATGCAAAGATGTATGGTTTATGATTTTGTGGCACACATAAGAATGGTATCATTATGAGATGGGTGGGACCTATATCTCCCTCCAATGCATTGGGTAAAGATTTTATATCTCATGAGATAGACATGGATGGAACGGTAGGTTATACCGGTTCAGTGAAACAGGACTGAAACGAGGGTGACTCGGTTCAGAAAGGGACTTTGTCCACTAAGATAGTCTTGGCAATGAGTCTTGACTAACAAGAAATGATTCTCTATGTTTATGTGTGAATGCCACAAAGTTTCATGTTTTAAGTTATGATTATTTGGATTTCATTTCACTACTAGGATTTATCCCATGTTATGAAATTATGCTCTCTTTTGCAGGTTAAGATTTCCAAAAGTTATGTTCTTATGAATATGATGTGATTGATTTTTCTTTTGTTTACCCTTACTGAGAATTTGAGCTCACCCTTTTATGTTTTATTTTCCCCAGGATATAAAGAAAGTTTTTAGGTAAAAAAAGGGAAGATCTTTATGGGAGATATTGAAGATCTTTCACCACGATTAGAAGATTACGTTCTGAGTTTCCAAAGACACTAAACTATTACAATCCTTGTGTGTGTGTTTTTTTATGTACTAAGTATTCTGAAAAAGTAATGTAATATTCATGTACGTTAAGCTTCGGGTCTCTACAGTTGGTATCAGAGGAAAAGGAGGTAGGAATGTATCCGATCCTTGGGAACTCTCACATGTGAGCGTTGGACGAAGCATGGCTCTCCACCCAAGGGCTTCATGAGGAAATGGATGCCACTGGGGATGGTGGTGTGTCCCACCCAAGGGGTGTAGCCGCCAATGGAGTTCCCTGAAAGGTATCAATTATAGTCCACTGGAAGTAATTCCAGACCGCTACAGTTGGTATCAGAGGAAAGGTTTAGTCAACCTTTGGAAACTAGGATGCGAAAACGTTAGTGAGATCCCTAGAGATATTTCTAATGTATGTCTAGGGATGTCCCTAAGGATAAATATACGTATATGATACAGTCCTAGAACTATGGTAACGATCATAGAATTTAACCTAAGAAGTTAGATATTGAGGATACTTCCCCTTTATAATGTTGTTTTCTCTAGCATGATTTTTGCCTCTCACACTATTCTTTTTGGGTTTTAGACGATGGATGGAACCCAAAGGAACCGTGTTGATCAATGCAATGGACAATGAAATGATTGTACTCCTGAACAAACAAATTTTATGGGAGATGGAGTGAAAAATCTTATTGCTATACTTACACAAGCTATGAATCATTCTGGACTTCCAAATGAGAAGAGAAGGGAACAATATTCTATTGAGTCCTTCATGAGGCAACGTCCACCTTCTTTTAGTGGGTCTTCTGATCCACTTGTTGCTGAACAATGGATCAGTACCACTGAAAAGATATTTTCAGTTCTTCAATGTTCTGAACATGATAAAGTCATCTTAGCAGTATATCGTTTGGAAGGTGAAGCTGATCAATGGTGGAATCTTATCAAGAATACGAGGCAAAGAGATGAAATTGATTCCATGCAATGGGACGAGTTCAAGAACTTGTTTTTCAGTAAGTACTTCCCTCGTATTCTTCGAACGAAGATGGAAAATGAGTTTCTTGAGCTGAAACAGAAGGATGATGAATCTGTTGGTATATACGAAGCGAATTTTACAAGACTTGCAAGGTATGCATCTGGCATTATCATCCAACCTGAAAGTAAAGTTGATCGATTTTTCAGTGGCTTAAAACCAAGTCTTCGAAGGGCATTAGCTATACGAGACTTCAGTAGCTATGAAGAAATTGTGCGTTGTGCTATGAAGGTAGAAATGGAAGTTGGTGTTACATATCCATCTCATGGTTTTGAAAAGAAACGAAAGATGAAGTTCAAGGAGAAATCTCAGAATAATGGTGAAAAGAAAATGAATGTTTCCTTATGATCAAAGTGTGGAAAGAAGCATGGTGGAGATTGTCATAAAGGGACTAGAAAATATTTTAAGTGTGGAAAAGAAGGTCATCGAGTAGCTGAGTGTCGAAGTAATGGAAAAAGGGTTTCTAATGATGTGAACAAAGCAAACAATGCAGAGAACGCACCACCAACACTTCAATGTTTCAAGTGCAAGGAGATGGGACATTATGCCAATAAATGCCCTAATACAAGGGTTAGTGATGATCAACATGAGCAACCACTTAAGGCAAAGGACAAAGGGAAGTCACATGCGATCACTATTGGCGATGTTGAATATGAAAACGATGTGGTGGAATGATTAAGTGTTTATGTAATAGCCCGAGATTTTATGTAAAATATTCTTTTTAATTTTATTAATGTCTTGTGTTGTACGCTACACCAAAAGGAGCTTGCACAACACGTATCCTTGATTTGCCTTGCATTACACGCAATCACGACCTTCCTCGATAGCGTGTGTAGTACGCAATAACGAGTTTCACTAAACAACAATACGCTATTAAAATATTATTAAAACTAGCCGTTATGAATAGTAATAACCACTTTTTGAAATTTTGAAATTTTATTTTTCAAAATGGAATTCATTTTTGGATTCATAATATCGAAATTAGCTTAGGGTGAAATTTCGGTACTTTTCGGATAACTTTTATTTTCTGATGAATAGTGAAAATTACTAAATTTTAATTAAAAACAACTTTTTTAATCGAAATAATTAATAGTGATAAATTATTAATTTGAGTGGTTTTAAAGTATATTTAGAATATATTTTTACAATTCAATACAATGTTGGTCATTGGATGTAATTTCACATTTACACCAGACATAAACAAGTGTTACTCTTTTGATAGTTATTATCTCTTAAAAACACGCTATTTGTTGTGACAGCGGAAATTAATTATAAAATTAATTAATGAAACTTATATGTTGGGAACTTTGTAAAATAGAAATCATTTTTGAATTTGGAATATCAATTATAGCTTAGGGTGAAATTTTGGCATTTTTCTGAAAAACTTCAATTTTTGATGAATAGTGAAACTACTAAGTGGTAGTTAAAAAAATTAATTTTTTCATAAATCTTAATTTTACCGCTTCTGTGAATGGAATTTCAAATATCCGAGAGATACGGTTGATGTCAGTAAGTAAAATGTGGTTCAATGAGATGAAAATAATTTTTGGTGAATAGTAACTTTTTACTTTTATTTACCACGGTTAAAAGTAAATAGGGTAATTAAGGGTAAAAATGATATTAATATTACCCTAACACATTTACTAATCCTATTGGACAAGTGTATCTCGACCAAAAACAACCTTAAGTGTAAAATATTATCATTTAGGCCCACTTGGATAACATTAGGACATTTATTATTAATTTATTTAAAGAAGGGTTAAAATAGTTAAAATCAAAGTTTAATAAGTAAATCATTTTTAATATGGGGTTATACATAAGATAAATTCGACTATAAATATTAATTAGAAATATAAAAAGAATTCCTACATAATGGTATTTTATTTATATTTTTTAGACATTAAATAATTTAATTTATTTATGACACAATGATGATGCAGTAATTATCTTATTAATGAAATATTGACATAATTGATGTTATAAACACCAAAATAAATGTAATTTTAGACTTTTTATGAATCCCACTAATTTTATAGGTCACTATGATATATTATTGTTGAGTTAAACAACTTGGTTCGAACATATAATTCTGTTATGACTTTCACAAAAATCATATATCAAATAGTGTCAAAATTGGCACAAAATAGTTTTTAAATCAAATATTATATTATTAATTGTTATTTTATTCCTAAAAATCTAAGGTTCAGCCAAATGACTTATATAAGGATATATATATTAATAATAAACAATTTGGGGTTCGTTTGGCATGTTATAGTAAGTGTATTAACCATATAGTGTATGAAAACAAAAAGACACGGTAAAAGTTAAATTATTTAACTTAGAGTTAAATCTAATTGATAAGGTTAAAATAATAACCTAAAATTGTCTAAATCCTATTGGTTGATAGGATTTTGACCCATCCCCACTTTAGCTTCGAAATAATACCCTTTGGAACCATTATAAACCGATTTTGACTTTAATATAAAATAATATTTTGAGATATTCCTAAGGTGCCCCTCTCCTCCCTTATAAAAGGGCACCTCCTTCCCCTCCTCCTCACACCAATTTGAGCACTCAAGCTCGTAAAACCCCTGAAAAAATCCCTTCTCCACTTCTCTAGAATAATCCTAGAGGTCCTGGTCTTCTTCAAAGACCAATCTTAGTTTTCTAAGTGGAGGATTCAAAGAGGTGTTCCAAAGAAAAGGTAATATCCATTACCGATCTTTTCAACTTCTTTCTTCTTCAACTTCTTCTTCTTTAGTTGTTTCATGATAAAGTAATAACATCAGTATTTCTTATATACTTATATGTTATTATAATTATGAAACAACTCTAATTAACCTTCTATCCATCCTACGGAAAAAGGAAATCACCGCGCGTGCGTACGTACGGAATACCGTCTCCACGCCGTGGTGTAATCTATTTTCCGCCACCACCTTAATTGGATAGGTATAATGGTGTGATGAGTAACTATATATGATTATTATAAAGTGATATTGATACTGAAATAGTATACAAACACTTCAACACAATTCCACGACCATGGGAACGATATCATCGCTCGTGCGTATGTACGGACTACCGTCTCCACGACGCGATGAGATTCATTTTCAATGATTAACCATTCATAAATGATTATAAAGTATATATAATAAGTACTAATGAAATATATGACATAATAATGATACTGGATTTATTTATATTTATATTTATGTCATCTACTTAATTCCATTCAATTCAATAAGGAAACGAAAACAGCGTTCATGCGTACGTACGGACTACCGTCTCCATGAACGGTGTATTTCTTTCCATTTACTGATTTATTACATATATGTATATTATGAATATATATATATATAAATAATGTTTTATATGCTGGAATTAAGTAATCATGATCTAAGTAATCATATGAATAATTACAAGTCAAAACACGGACGACAAATGAAACAATTTTACCCAAAACGCTCTTTAACATGGAATTTACAAAAGAACGGGTAATATAATGTCATAAGTGAACAATATATGATATCATAACAATGAATATGATTATTTAATAAGTCAATGAAATTATTTAAATCATTATACAGGAGGTTCGGACACTTACGAAGCAAATCGGACCTAAGGTAAGGGAAATATCACAATCTCATTTTTATCCGAGATTGTTTATACTTTAGTATTTACTGGGGTGTATTTTATTATACACATCCATGTTTCCTCAATATGTAATATTATTTTCATCCACCTACAATTTTTTAAATCCTATTTTACCCTTCGGTGAGTTTTTAGTAAAATATATGAAAGGAATCTTTTGACGTTTTTCGTACGAGGTACTTTTTTGACTTTTCCGACAAAAGTACGAAGAATGTTTTTTTAACTCATACGACATGAATGGATTTTTAAAACATTATTTCCAAGAATCTTCCTTTAAAAGTTTTCAAGTTTATTTTTAATCAAATTCTTTTAGTTTAAAGTTGTATGACATGTTAAGAAAGGAAAAATGTTTTTGAAGTATAAAGGATATTTTCCTCAAGAATGGAGTTCAAGTGTTTTATCAAAATTATTTTCCATCTAAGATAATAAAGGGTTATATTTTTATCCCTATTATTACATTGATTTGATTATGTTGTGATGGAATTATTTTTATGAATTTCTTTATCTTATATGAATTGTTTTATGATGTCATGATGTTCAAGATTCCCATTTTTATTACATGGGTTATGCAATGATGTATGGTTTATGATTTTGTGGAACACATAAGAATGGTATCATTATGAGATGGATGGGACCTATATCTCCCTCCAATGCATTGGGTAAAGATTTTATATCTCATGAGATAGACATGGCTGGAATGGTAGGTTATACCGGTTCAGTGAAACAGGACTGAAACGAGGGTGACTCGGTTCAGAAAGGGACTTTGTCCACTAAGATAGTCTTGGCAATGAGTCTTGACTAACAAGAAATGATTCTCTATGTTTATGTGTTAATGCCACAAAGTTTCATGTTTTAAGTTATGATTATTGGGATTTCATTTCACTACTATGATTTATCCCATGTTATGAAATTATGCTCTCTTTTGCAGGTTAAGATTTCCAAAAGTTATGTTCTTATGAATATGATGTGATTGATTTTTCTTTTGTTTACCCTTACTGAGCATTCGAGCTCACCCTTTTATGTTTTCTTTTCCCCAGGATATAAAGAAAGGTTTTAGGTAAAAAAAAGGGAAGATCTTTATGGGAGATATTGAAGATATTTCACCACGATTAAAAGATTACGTTCCGAGTTTCCAAAGACACTAAACTATTACGATCCTTGTGTGTGTGTTTTTTTATGTACTAAGTATTCCACAAAAGTAATGTAATGTTCATGTACGTTAAGATTCGGGTCTCTAAACTGTGTATCTCTACATTCATTGAACAAATGCCCATTTTTATGTGTCATACTCCTAACCTTAAATACTTCCAGATCTCTATAACCCTTTTCTTGACTTCTCGTCAAAAAACCTTTGATACTTGAGAGTTATTTTTCTTGAATATGTAGCACATTCCCTTAGGCGGCCGGGCATAAGTAGTCTATATAACATACTTGTCAGCCAAAAGATACTATTATTTGACTATGAAGCCAATGCACTTAGGTGGACCTGCATAATTCAACCCCCTAATGGGTTTGTCAAATAGTAGTAACTTCATTCTTGGGAGGAAAGCCTCTTTTGTCCTTATTTGTCTTAATGAAAATATGTAGGGATCTGAAAAATAGTCATCATTAACATATTTGTCTCATAATATTTTTCATGATCTGAAAGTATTCAAGTCTATGGTTTATATTTCCCTTCCCTACATTTGGGTCAGACCTTCATAGGAGTGATATTCATCCAGTTCTTAGACAATCTTGTTTGGAAATATCTTCTCCATATTCAAGTACCTCTCTCCATACAACAAACTCTATGCTTCGGAGAATTTGAATCCCCATAAACATCCACTAGATTTTTAGTAGTAGAAAAGTAAATTTCTGAGAGTTCTTTTGCCTGACTATGCAACACGTGCCCTTAGGTGGCCTTATATAAGTAGTCTACATAACAGACCTGTCATCCAAAAGATGCTATTATTTGACTATGCAACCAATGCCCTTAGGTGGCCCTGCATAATTCAACCCCCTAACGGGTTTGTTAAATAGTGGTAAATTCAATTCTTGGGAACTACTTCTTCTAATGCCTTTTAGACATTTTTCATATCATTCCTCAGATTCAAAATTTCTTAAGTCATCGTTTACATATTTTCCCTCATACTTGAACATAGTAATATGTTTTCAGATAAATTATCAAGGAATTGAGTCAATGTAAATCCATTTGGTTAAAGCTATTTCAACATTAAACATTAGACTTTATATGTAGAGACCCGAAGCTTGACGTACATGGACATTACATTACTTTTGTGGAATACTTGGTACATAACAAAAACACACACACAAGGATCATAATATTTTAGTGTCTTTGAAACTCGGAACGTAATCTTCTAATCGTGGTGAAAGATCTTCAATATCTCCCATAAAGATCTTCCCTTTTTTTTACCTAAAACCTTTCTTTATATCCTGGGGAAAAGAAAACATAAAAGGGTGAGCTCAAATGCTCAGCAAGGGCAAATAAAGGAAATAAAAATCATATCATATCTTTTTGAAAATCATAACCTACAAAAGAGATCATAATATCTTAACATGGAACAAATCATAGAAGTGAAAATGAGATCCCCATAATCATAACATGAAACTTGAAACTTTGTGGCATGCACACATAATCATGGAAAATCATTTCTTGTTAGTCATGACTCATTGCCAATACTATCTTAGTGGACAAACTCCCTTTCTGAACCGAGTCACCCTCGTTCCAGTCCTGTTTCACTGAACCGGTATAACCTACCGTTCCAGCCATGTCTATCTCATGAGATATAAAATATTTACCCAATGCATTGGAGGGAGATATAGGTCCCACCCATCTTATAATGAATCCTTTCTTATGTGTGCCACATAATCATAAATCATACATCATCGCATAACACATGTAACAAAAATGGGATTCTTGAAACATCATGACATCATAAAACAAATCATATAAGGTAAATGACTTCATAAAAATAATTTCCTCAAAACATAATCAAATCAATGTAATAATAGGGATAAAAACAGAACACTATATTATCTTAGATGGAAAATAATTTTGATAAAACATTTGAACTCCATTATTGAGGAAAATATCCTTTCTATTTCAAAAACACTTTTCTTTTCTTAACATGTCATACAATTATAAACTAAAAGAAGTTGATTAAAAATAAACATGAAATCTTATAAAGGAATATTCTTGGAAATAATGTTTAAAAAATCCATTCTTGCCGTATAAGTTAAAAAAAACATTCTTCGTACTTTTGTCGGAAAAGTCCAAAAGTACCTCGTACGAAAAACGACAAAAGATTCCTTTCATATCTTTTACTAAAAACTCACCGAAGGATAAAATTGGATATAAACTATTGTAGAAGGATGGAAATTACATATTGAGGGAACATGGATGTGGATGATAAAATACACCCTAGTAATTACCAAAGTAAAAACAACCTCGGATAAAAGTGAGATTGTGATATTTCCCTTACCTTAGGTCCGATTTGCTTTGTACGTGTCCGAAGCTCCTCTTCTTTGGAACGCCTCTTTGAATCCTCCACTTAGGGAACTAAGATTGGTCTTTGAAGAAGACCAGGACCTCTAGGATTATTCTAGGGAAGTGGAGAGGAGAAAATGGCAGGGGTTGGCCGAGCTTGAGTGCTCAAATTGGTGTGAGGAGGAGGGAGAGGAGGTGCCCTTTTATAAGGGAGGAGAGGGGCACCTTAGGAATATCTCAAAATATTATTTTATATTAAAGTCAAAATCGATTTATAATGGTTCCAAAGGGTCTTATTTCGAAGATAAAGTGGGGATGGGTAGAAATCCTATCATCCAATAGGATTTAGACAAGTTTAGGGTATTATTTTAACCTTATCAATTAGATTTAACTCTAAGTTAAATAATTTAACTTTTACCGTGTCTTTTTGTTTTCTTTCACTATATGGTTAATAAACTTACTATAACATGCCAAACGAACCAAAAATTGTATATTATTAATACATATATCCTTATATAAGTCATTTGGCTGAAACTTAGTTTTTTAGGAATAAAATAACAATTAATAATATAATATTTGATTTAAAAACTATTTTGTGTCAATTTTGACACTATTTGATATATGATTTTTGTGAAAGTCATAACAGAATTATATGTTCGAACCAAGTTGCTTAAATCAACAATAATATATCATAGTAACCTATAAAATTATTGGGATTCATAAAAAGTCTCAAATTACATTTATTTTGGTGTTTATAACATCAATTATGTCAATATTTCATTAATAAGATAATTACTGCATCATCATTGTGTCATAAATAAATTAAATTATTTTATGTCTAAAAATTATAAATAAAATACCATTATGTAGGAATTCTTTTTATCTTTCTAATGAATATTTATAGTCGAATTTATCTTATGTATAACCCCATATTAAAAATGATTTACTTATTAATCTTTGATTTTAACTATTTTAACCCTTCTTTAAATAAATTAATAATAAATGTCCTAATCTTATCAAAGTGGGCCTAAATGATAATATTTTACACTTAAGGTTGTTTTTGGTCGAGATACACTTGTAAAATAGGATTAGGACAAGTGTTAGGGTAATATTAATATCATTTTTACCCTTAATTACCCTATTTACTTTTAACCGTGGTAAATAAAAGTAAAAAGTTACTATTCACCAAAAATTATTTTCATCTCATTGAACCACATTTTACTTACTGTCATCAACCGTGTCTCTCGGATTTTTGAAATTCCATTCACAGAAGTGGTAAAATTAAGTTTTATGAAAAATTCAGTTTTTTAACTACCACTTAGTAGTTTCACTATTCATCAAAAATTGATGTTTTTCAGAACAATGCCAAAATTTCATCCTAAGATATATTTCATATTCCGAATTCAAAAATGAAGTCTATTTTACCAAATTCATAACATAGAAGTTGCATTAATTAATTTTATAATTAAATCCTGCTGTTAAAACAAATAGCGTGTTTTTAAGAAACAATATCTATCAAAAGATTGACACTTGATTATGTCTGGTTTAAATGTGAAATTACATTCAATGACCAACATTGTATTAAATTGTAAAAATATATTCTAAATATACTTTAAAACCACTCAAATTAATAATTTATCACTATTAATTATTTCGATTAAAAAAGTTGTTTTTAATTATAATTTAGTAATTTTCACTATTCATCAGAATATGAAAGTTATCCGAAAAGTACCAAAATTTCACCTTAGGCTAAATTCGATACTCCGAATCCAAAAATGAAGTCCATTTTGAGAGCTAAAATTTCTAAAATTTAAAAAGTGGTTATTACTATTCATAACGGCTAGTTTTAATAATATTTTAATAGCATATCGTTGTTTCGTGAAACTCAGTATTGCGTACTACACACGCTATAGAGGAAGGTTGCGATTGCGTGTAATGCAAGGCAAGTCAAAGATGCGTGTTGTGCAAGATCCTTTTGGTGTAGCCTACAACACAGGACATTAATAAAATTAAAAAGGATATTTTTCATAAAATCTCGGGCTGTTACATTCTACCCCCCTTAAAATGAATTTCGCCCTCGAAATTCGTCAGGGTTATAAATGGTTTACTATTCGAAAGTTTCTTTAATAGAAACCCACATCATAAAAAGGAATATCAAAACCAATATTTAAAAACAAAAGTATGAAACGTAACGGTTACCCAAATAAACTAATCACTGGGTTTCCACATAGGTGAAAATATAGATATGGAATAGAAATCTAACCATCATGTTCTGATGGAGAGTGGTAGAGAACATGGCTATGGAAAAGCCAGCAATCACAATGCCATAAATTTGTGACGATCTAAGGTACCATCTGATTCATCAGATATAAGATCACTAGGACAACATTTTTGGTTTTCAAGATCGTTTCCCTAAAGTTAAAGAATTTGAATTAGAATAAATACTTACTTTATTTTGGTACAATCTCACTGTTGTTCGTGCCTTTAACAATTTCCACTTCATCTCTTAAATAAATGAAGTTGAATTTGTTATTCGTGAAGTGTTAGCAGATCATGTGATAGAATGACGGGTCATTCCATCTGTCTCAAACAAAAGGTTAGCAAAAAAATTATATACATAAGTCGATATATAGTGATATTAATCATATATGGTTCCTAAAATGGACTTATACATCATATGTCATATAGCTGAATATAATAAAACTAGTTTCTACTAAACAGGGACTTCCTGTAGGCCAGTGGTAGGCGATAAAGGCCAGTCACACTTCGGTTGTGGGTTCGATTTCCACAGCCTTGTCCGACGCGATGGGCTGTCGCCCGTCCTGCAGGTTGTCCTTTTTCTAAAACTATATTACTATAACATCCCATCAATAATATCGAGAAAACTTCTATCCTTAAACAATACTAACTTATGTCCAACATAATCCATTCCAATCTTTATGCTTATCCATAATACTGCAGTCCACTCTCATAACATAGTGAAAATGATTACCAGAGATTTAACACCATCGTCGATCCCCATATATCATAAGATATGTTTTTTTGGTCACATTCCAAACATTCAAATTCCTTAATCATGTATTCTCTTGAATACCTTAGTGAAAACATGAATGCAGTTAAAATTTAACACTTTCCACATACCAAAATCCTCAAAATTCTATATACTCAAACAATGATATCACTTAGTCCTTATATCAATCATGAGCTCATGAATACTGTTAAACATTTCGTTTTCTCATTTTCCCTTCATTATGCTCATATCATCTTATTTCCAAAAATATCTCAATCACTTTGAATACCACATTAGACCAATACATAAATATTCCAATACTTTATGATACAACATTATTTTGGAATCCCATTACATAAACACTTAATCATTCCACCACATCGTTATCATATTCAAAATCGCCAATGGTGATCGCATGTGACTTCTCTTTGTCCTTTTCCTTAAGCGGTTGCTCATGTCGATCATCACTAACCCTTGGATTAGGGAATTTATTAGCATAATGCCCCATTTCCTTGCACTTGAAGCATTGAAGTGTTGGTGGTGCGTTCTCTGCAGTGTTTGCTTTATTCACATCATTAGAATCCATTTTTCCATTACTTTGACCCTCAGCTACTCGATGACCTTCTTTTCCACACTTAAAACATTTTCTAGTCCCTTTAAGACAATCTCCACCATGCTTCTTTCCACACTTTGTGCATAAGGAAACATTCATCTTCTTTTCACCATTATTCTGAGATTTCTCCTTGAACTCCATCTTTCGTTTCTTGTCAAAACCATGAGATGGATATGTAACACCAACTTCCATTTCTACCTTGATAGCACAATGCACAATTTCTTCATAGCTACTAAAGTCTCTTATAGCTAATGCCATTCGAAGACTTGGTTTTAAGCCACTGAAAAATCGATCAACTTTACTTTCAGGTTGGATGATAATGCCAGATGCATACCTTGCAAGTCTTGTAAAATTTGCTTCGTATATACCAACAGATTCATCATCCTTCTGCTTCAGCTCAAGAAACTCCTTTTCCATATTTGTTCGAAGAATACGAGGGAAGTAATTACTAAAAAACAAGTTCTTGAACTCGTCCCATTCCATGGACTCAATTTCATCTCTTTGCCTCGTATTCTTGATAAGATTCCACCATTGATCAGCTTCACATTCCAAACGATATACTGCTAAGATGACTTTATCATGCTCAGAACATTGAAGAACTGAAAATATCTTTT
This sequence comes from Viscum album, assembly GCA_963277665.1. NCBI lineage: Eukaryota > Viridiplantae > Streptophyta > Magnoliopsida > Santalales > Viscaceae > Viscum > Viscum album. Next base: position 537,119,854 of record OY728151.1, on the reverse strand, counting down.
CAGTGGTACTGATCCATTGTTCAGCAACAAGTGGATCAGAAGACCCACTGAAAGAAGGTGGACGTTGCCTCATGAAGGACTCAATAGAATATTGTTCCCTTCTCTGCTCATTTGGAAGTCCAAAATGATTCATAGCTTGTGTAAGTATAGCAATAAGATTTTCCACTCCATCTCCCATAACATTTGTTTGTTCAGGAGGGAAATCATTGTATTGTCCATTGCATTGATCAACATGGTTCCTTCGGGTTCCATCCATCGTCTAAAACCCAAAAAGAATAGTGTGAGAGGCAAAAATCATGCTAGGGAAAACAACATAATAAAGGGGGAGTACCTTCAATATCTAACATCTTAGGTTTAATTCTATGATCGTTAGCATAATTCTAGTACTATAACCTATACGTATACTTAACCTTAGGGACATCCCTAGAAATACCTTAGAAATATCTCTAGGGATCTCACTAAAGTTCTTACATCCTAGTTTCCAAAGGTTGACTAAACCTTTCCTCTGATACCAACTGTAGAGACCCGAAGCTTGACGTACATGGACATTACATTACTTTTGCGGAATACTTGGTACGTAACAAAAACACACACAAAAGGATCGTAATAGTTTAGTGTCTTTGGAAACTCGGAATGTAATCTTCTAATCGTGGTGAAAGATCTTCAATATCTCCCATAAAGATCTTCCCTTTTTTTTTACCTAAAACCTTTCTTTATATCCTGGGGAAAAGAAAACATAAAAGGGTGAGCTTAAATGCTCAGCAAGGGAAAATAAAGGAAATAAAAATCATATCATATCTTTTTGAAAATCATAACCTGCAAAAGAGATCATAATATCTTAACATGGAACAAATCATAGAAGTGAAAATGAGATCCCCATAATCATAACATGAAACTTGAAACTTTGTGGCATGCACACATAATCATGGAAAATCATTTCTTGTTAGTCATGACTCATTACCAAGACTATCTTAGTGGACAAAGTCCCTTTCTGAACCAAGTCACCCTCGTTCCAGTCCTGTTTCACTGAACCGGTATAACCTACCGTTCCAGCCATGTCTATCTCATGAGATATAAAATCTTTACCCAATGCATTGGAGGGAGATATAGGTCCCACCCATCTTATAATGAATCCTTTCTTATGTGTGCCACATAATCATAAATCATACATCATCGCATAACACATGTAACAAAAATGGGATTCTTGAAACATCATGACATCATAAAACAAATCATATAAGGTAAATGACTTCATAAAAATAATTTCCTCAAAACATAATCAAATCAATGTAATAATAGGGATAAAAACAGAACCCTATATTATCTTAGATGGAAAATAATTTTGATAAAACATTTGAACTCCATTCTTGAGGAAAATATCCTTTCTATTTCAAAAACACTTTTCTTTTCTTAATATGTCATACAATTATAAACTAAAGGAAGTTGATTAAAAATAAACTTAAAATCTTATAAAGGAAGATTCTTGGAAATAATATTTTAAAAATCCATTCTTTCCTTATAAGTTAAAAAAAAAACATTCTTCGTACTTTTGTCGGAAAAGTCAAAAAGTACCTCGTACGAAAAACGACAAAAGATTCCTTTCATATCTTTTACTAAAAACTCACCGAAGGGTAAAATTGGATATAAACTATTGTAGAAGGATGGAAATTACATATTGAGGGAACATGGATGTGGATGATAAAATACACCCCAGTAATTACCAAAGTAAAAACAATCTCGGATAAAAGTGATATTGTGATATTTCTCTTACCTTAGGTCCGATTTACTTTGTACGTGTCCGAAGCTCCTCTTCTTTGGAACGCCTCTTTGAATCCTCCACTTAGAGAACTAAGATTGGTCTTTGAAGAAGACTAGGACCTCTAGGATTATTCTAGGGAAGTGGAGAGGAGAAAATGGCAGGGGTTGGCTGAGCTTGAGTGCTCAAATTGGTGTGAGGAGGAGGGGGAGGAGGTGCCCTTTTAAAAGGGAGGAGAGGGACACCTTAGGAATATATCAAAATATTATTTTATATTAAAGTCAAAATCGGTTTATAATGGTTCCAAAGGGTCTTATTTCGAATCTAAAGTGGGGATGGGTAGAAATACTATCAACCAATAGGATTTAGACAATTTTAGGTTATTATTTTAACCTTATCAATTAGATTTAACTCTAAGTTAAATAATTTAACTTTTACCGTGTCTTTTTGTTTTCTTACACTATATGGTTAATACACTTACTATAACATGCCAAACGAACCCCAAATTGTTTATTATTAATATATATATCCTTATCTAAGTCATTTGGCCGAACCTTAGATTTTCAGAAATAAAATAACAATTAATAATATAATATTTTATTTAAAAACTATTTTGTGTCAATTTTGACACTATTTGATATATGATTTTTGTGAAAGTCATAACAGAATTATATATTCGAAAAAATTTGTTTAAATCAACAATAATATATCATAGTAACCTATAAAATTAGTGGGATTCATAAAAAGTCTCAAATAACATTTATTTTGGTGTTTATAACATCAATTATGTCAATCTTTCATTAATAAGATAATTACTGCATCATCATTGTGTCATAAATAAATTAAATTATTTAATGTCTAAAAATTATAAATAAAATACCATTATGTAGGAATTCTTTTTATATTTCTAATGAATATTTATAGTCGAATTTATATTATGTATAACCCCATATTAAAAATGATTTACTTATTAAACTTTGATTTTAACTATTTTAACTCTTCTTTAAATAAATTAATAATAAATGTCCTAATCTCATCCAAGTGGGCCTAAATGATAATATTTTACACTTAAGGTTGTTTTTGGTCGAGATACACTTGTCTAATAGGATTAGGACATGTGTTAGGGTAATATTAATATCATTTTTACCCTTAATTACCCTATTTACTTTTAACCGTGGTAAATAAAAGTAAAAAGTTACTATTCACCAAAAATTATTTTCATCTCATTGAACCACATTTTACTTACTGACATCAACCGTGTCTCTTGGATTTTTGAAATTCCATTCACAGAAGCTGTAAAATTAAGTTTTATGAAAAATTCAGTTTTTTAACTACCACTTAGTAGTTTCACTATTCATCAAAAATTGATGTTTTTCAGAACAATGCCAAAATTTCATCCTAAGCTATATTTCATATTCCGAATTCAAAAATGAATTCTATTTTACCAAATTCATAACATAGAAGTTGAATTAATTAATTTTATAATTAAATCCCACTGTTAAAACAAATAGCGTGTTTTTAAGAAACAATATCTATCAAAAGATTGACACTTGATTATGTATGGTTTAAATGTGAAATTACATTCAATGACCAACATTGTATTAAATTGTAAAAATATATTCTAAATATACTTTAAAACCACTCAAATTAATAATTTATCACTATTAATTATTTTGATTAAAAAAGTTGTTTTTAATTATAATTTAGTAATTTTCACTATTCATCAGAATATGAAAGTTATCCGAAAAGTACCAAAATTTCACCTTAGGCTAAATTCGATACTCCGAATCCAAAAATGAAGTCCATTTTGAGAGCTAAAATTTCTAAAATTTAAAAAGTGGTTATTACTATTCATAATGGCTAGTTTTAATAATATTTTAATAGCATATCGTTGTTTCGTGAAACTCAGTATTGCGTACTACACACGCTATCGAGGAAGGTTGCGATTGCGTGTAATGCAAGGAAAGTCAAAGATGCGTGTTGTGCAAGCTCCTTTTGGTGTAGCGTACAACACAAGACATTAATAAAATTAAAAAGAATATTTTTCATAAAATCTCGGGCTGTTACATTATATATCTGACATGTATGACTTTAAACTGCCCACAAAAGACAAGGGAACTCTGAACAAAAGTCAAGTTCCCGCTCACTAAACATACATTTCGTATGATTTAGGTAATATTGAGAAATTAAAATATTCAAAGTGTGTAGGGTTATTTATAATAATCCTAGTAAAAAATAAAACTATGCTTATTAGGCCCATTGGCTTAGGTAGAAATTTAAAGCAGGTAGCAAAAGAAAGCATGAACAAATGATTGAAGATGAAAGTGTTTTTCATTGATGCACAAGAGTTGGAAGAACATCCACAGACTGGAGTCTCTTCTCTTTTTCAAGAATTACAAGAGGCTTTCAACATAACTCTTTATTTGATTTACAACATCCTGAGCTTCATCAGCAACCACCTAGAATTAATTCATTCAACTGGATACAATAAGAGATACTGTGATACCAGCTCTTCCCGGAACAATTGTAAAAGAATGTTATTTAGTGTGGTTTGAGAAAATTTTCTGCTGATCAAATAGTGACTCTATTTCTGTCCAAGAGACTTGGAAGATGGATACATGGATTTGAGAATAGAGCATTGGAAGTAAAGATCCATTTGGAGAGAGTACTATTTTCAGATATTGTTTCTAATGTCATGATAGTCTTCTCTCCATAAACCGGCAGTGGAAAACATATCATCCCATGGTTTTCTATTTTCATATCTACAAGGAAATGGAATGAAGGAAAAATTTGAAAGTTCACACCATTGTTGTTGCTCTTAATTCACAACATAATCGAAATAGAGGAGTAGCAGTGCAGTTGCATCTCAGGCATATAATTCTTTATATCTGGAATGTTGACTCCTTGCAGATGACCATGGCCATACAGAGGCAGGTAGATGCTCTGTGGGAAATTAAGATGATACTTCTTCATGTACTTGGCCAAATCTGGGAGAGTGCTATTACAGACAGTATCATAATCATGGTCAACAATGTTCATCATATCATCAATTTTCTTGCTGGCTAGTTCATCAGTTGTTCCAATTCTTCTAGGAGCCGTTTTTTCTACACAAAAGTTGAATAATTAACTCTTAAGTGTGTTTATTTTTCATAAAATTTGTGAAGAAAAGTAAAAAAGTGGCTAAGGCATTAAGGCACACAAGTCACAAAGTTGGCATGCAAGTATAAGTGTGTCGCGAAAGTTTTGGCACACAGGTATCACCGCGCAAGTCCAAATACCTCTACAGCAGCGCGACACAAAAGAAAACAACAGAAAACTGAGTAACTTGTGCAGTGAAGGAAACTTGCACGATGAGAGCTCAGAAGTGTTCAGATTTGGTGCTTTGCGTGAGGAATGACCGCCTATATATAGGCTAGGCCGCACCCCTGCATGCCGAAGCCTACGCGGCTCGAAGCCTACGTGGATCACCTTTGCGCGCCTCTATTTGCATGATCAACACTTGCACACTGCATGTTCCTTGGTTTTGTTCTTTACCTCAGATTCACATCCTCATTTCTTTCAGATCCAACTCTGTGGGGGGACTTTTGTTGACGCTCCTTTCTGTCACAAAGTCTAACGACTGAAAAAGGGAAATACCTTAGTTCGAAGTGATTCATCCTTTGAAGAAACATCAAAAATCAACAAAGGCATGAAGAAGGATTTCATCCCACTTGGGTCGCACAAGTTTTATCATGGTCGCACAAGTATACTTTCACGCTGAATAGTGGTCACGCAGTTGGCTTGCATTCCCTCTTTGATTTTCGCCCAAGGTCTTCCCTGGCCTATAAATACCCCCTGTGGGCCCCCCATTTAAAGACAGAAAAATTCAAAAACTCATATTCAAGATCCCGGTGCCCTAGTCTCTTCTGGAGGTATTCCGAACACTTCTATGGTAATTTCTTACCTTGAATGGAATCTCTAAACAGGGAAAACATGGCCTAAGTGTTGAAACTCATCAACACTTGCGCACCTAAGTAGCCATACCTTAAGAGAAATGGACACAATTGCGCTCCACCTTATCCCTTCAATAAAACTTGCGTGCCACTCTTTTAGAATACTTTAGGGATAATACTAAGGGCCTGAGCCAAGTCTCGCCCAAGTATTACCCTAAGGGTTGACCATCGCACAAGTACCCATGTGTTGCATAAGTATACTTGTGCGACCATGAATTGCGCGCCCATGCAGGACTTGCATGCCTCTCTCTTTTTGGGTTCCCCTCCTGCCCATTCACTTACTTTCTTCAAATCCACCTCTCCTCTTCAATATTTGGCCTTCAAACCATCTTCAAAACCATTTATGGCATGGTTCCTTTATTGGTTTCCTTATCTGAAAGGAATTATTTGGAACATATCTCAAAACATAGTGATTTATATATCTTTATATCACTAAGGTGAGATATTTCATTCATTCAACCTCATCCTTTAAGATGAGAATTTCCTTAACCTGGGCCTCTTTTTTAGGAGTAATCCCCAGTCATAAATTTCATTAACTTGGGCCTCCTTCTCAAGAGTAAGTCCCAATCTCAAAATCCAAAATATGGGCATTATCCTTAGGAGTAAGCCCTAATTCCCCTAACCTGGGTCTCCTTTTCAGGAGTAATCCCCAGTCTTCATGTTCCCTTAATTTTGGGCATCCTCCTTAGGAGTAAGCTCCAACCATAATTATTTTAATATGGGCATCCTCCTTAAAAGTAAGCCCCAAGTTACCAAAATCCAAATTCCCTTAAACTGGGCTTCCTTTTCAGGAGTAATCCCCAGTCATAATTCCCTTTAACCTGGGTCTCTTCTTTAAGAGTAATCCCTAGCCATAATTTCTCTTAACCAGTCTTAATTTACTTTTGATTTGGGATTCCTTCTTAGGAGTAAAACCCAATAATAAGTCCTCTTTAATTTTGGAATCCTTCTTAGGATTAAGTCATAAGTTAAGTATCCAAATCTCCATAAAGAACATATACTTTTTTGGACCTTGTTCCCAGCTTTCTTCCCTAAAGTAAATCATAATCATCATCTATCTGGGCAGTCATACATACATAATCCCCACATCATTTCTTATAATTGCATCTTTCATGGCACAATTTTCTGGTTTTACCAATACCTCTTGTTTCTCACACCGAGCATGACTCACGTGAGCTTAGAGTGTAAAAGTAATTATGAAATCTTTCTTTGAGCCATCAATCATGCATAAACCTCATACTTATTTACTTGAACTATGTGGGTTCTGATTCCTTTTCTAAAATAAAGGATACATAGGTAGCCCATCTGTGGGTACGATCCCAACTCTGAAATAATCTATGTCCTTCTGAATGAAAATAAACTTCAAGTGCCCTATTGAGTGGATTTAAAACCAGTATGGTTATCATAATGACCAAGATATTTCTATATAACGTGTCGAAGGATACCATTGAATAAGAATCTATAACAAATACAGACGATTCTCTATCGATGAAGAACCTCGAATACATATAAATGATTCTCTAAAATCTCATTCATACTAATTATTAACTGTCAAATATAAAGGAAATCTCATTTTCATACTTGGTAATTTAATAAGGATTCATGAACATAACTTAAATCTATAAAGAGAGTCCCAGAGTAGACAATAATTCCCCTAAAAAAGGTGTGATGAGTTCGACCTCCCATCCTCTCGACCAATAAAAATTCTTAAGCCTCATCGGTTTACAAATAATGAGCACCTACCTTTGGTAAGTAGGTCCAAATGGATATGCAATCATTGGATGTTTTCGGTTCTACGAACAAACCCATTAGAAACCGCTTGTATTTCCAGAGGAAACAAGGGTACATAGTCCAACCCTAACCCAAAGGGACTACATGTCGTGTCCAGTGGGCCACACGACGTGTAATCTGGAAACTACATGCCACCTATTCCTAGTTAACACATGGAGTCATTAAGACATAGACAAACTTTGATAACACATCTTGGATTGGCAGACCAGACCTAGTGCATTGAACCTTGGTTACACAGTGTGTACTGCCGAATACACATCATGTTTTCTTGTGTTGTACGTATAGAGACCTTTAGAACCTCCAGATGAGATCCTCTATTTTATTTTAATGAAAATTAAAAGAAAATATCATTTCTGTAAGGTGAATGAGAAATGAAAGAGGAGGAACAGATCTTGAAATTTAGATTTTTAGAATGATTAAATTTAAAAGAAACAACTAAATTATTAAATGTGAAAATAATCAACAAAATATTTAAATAATTATAAACTATGATGTAACCTCGCTCTGATACCACTTAAAGGTTCTAAGTGCAGCGTAAGTGTGATTGGGAAGACACCCAACTTTAATTGTTACCATGATCGATGATTATTCTGGGATCAATACGACAATGAATGTCAGTCTCCACGGAATAGAATCAAAGATTTAGATAAATAAGGAAGAGGCCCAAAACCTTTAGAGAGGATCTTCCACATCATGTTTATAATTAATTTAATTAATTTCATAAATAAAAGAATACCTGGATATCCGGTTTTTTCTTCTTTGATGATGTTGATCATTTGGAATGATCCTTCCGAATTATCTCATTGTGCTTACGAGGATTCAAACTATAATCCCTCTAGCGGCGATCCACATGTGCTCTGATGGCCTCCGATCGACACCGCTTGTTCTTCTGGTGCTAGCACAGAGAAGCGAGTGTCTTGTGTTGGTCTTTCTTGACCAATTGTTCTTCGTTCTTGAAGAATTTCACTCATTATTGAGAGGGGATAGAGGAGGATTTGAGATAGAAATTGTTTGGGTAAAAAATTCTCAATTCACCAGGCGTATGATGTGGTCTATGGAATAATAGGTATACTTGTCTATTTATATACATGGAATTTTAGTTACAATATTTAATTTCATAACAATAATTAAATACATTCATGAACTAAGATAAAACCCATGATTTTAATAATAATACTTCGTCATTATTTATGGTGTTCCAACTTGCACAAAACGAAATTATAAATAAAATTCCATGTCACAAAATAACAACAGCATTATTTTAATTTTTTCTAACTAGTTAAATAATTATTTATCATCTTGAAAATAATTATTTTACTACCAGACCGGCCTTGGTCCACTCTAACTCCACTTCCATTTATTGAACACCCAAATAAATAAATTAATAATTTATTCTCTTAAATAAATATTTTATTTACAAACTAGTAAATAAATATTTTTTAAATTTTTAGTAAAAAAAATAAATATATTTTACCCAAAATCGGATGAATAAATATTTATTTAATTTATATAGTCATTTTAACTTGGATAAAATTATTCCAGTGTCTTGAGTATAATATTTATTAATTAAATTCAAATAGAATTTAACTGAGACCACCAAATACACTTAGTGTGTGACCCTCTAGTATTCATTCTCATTGGCATTAGGCTGGCTTGCCTAAAGTCCATGAGTACTATCTATCAATGGGTCAAGAAACCCAAGAGAAAGAACTTAAAGTCACAACAACGACATCCACATACGAACGCTCATTGTGTAATATAATCCCTTTATCTCATTACCTCATCAAGAAGGTTTCATGATAGTGTCATCAACCTTTATACTTGATACGTCGTTCTTTGAATACCTAAAATAAATTCTTCATTACACCATGGACATGGAATTTCGTGTGACGATTCTATTTAAATCAAAGGGACTTGAAATCAACTTCTATAAATGGAAGGGACACATCATTCCTCGAATTATTCATTAATATCATGTCACTCATGATGCACCCAACGTAACCTACTTCCCACCAACTATCTGTGTGATGGTTTTCATTAGTAAATTAAGGTGCACAAGTTGCGACATATATTAATGATAATCTTAAAGTCTAAGGATCACTACACATGTTCGCAGATAGAAATATCTAATGGCCCCAAAACATGTGGAATTCCTACTAGCGGTTCTATTCTCATAATCTCCTATCTTGGAGATTACCAAGTGCCAACTTCATGAGAGGAAGTCTCATCTTCTTATGAGTAATCGCAGTTGATTCTCTGCATGTTATGTGTCCCATCATAGTATTTCATCTAACCGTAGAACTATATTTAAGAATATTGTTATATCATTTCAAGGTTCTCATCATAGTAGGGAAATGCCACAACCTTATCAATGCAACAAATACTCTAGCACATTATTACATCATAGTCATGCAGAAAAATAAACAATATGTAATAATACATTAAATATCCATGTAATCAAAGTAAAAACAGTTGGTTCTAGGACACCAAATATTACAAACATGTGAATCACCCAATGGAGAAATATCATTCAATCATAAAAACACATGTCAAGAACAACAATTTACCACCCTAGGTACTTAGGTTCTACCACATACATGGGTTATCTAATCCAAAGAACGAGATCATTTCCAAGATCCTACGCTTCCTAATATCCCACATAAAATTTTCAAATAGCAAGATAGAGAAAATAACTCCTATAATAGCACTTTATAACATCCTCACCCTATATTCCACTAAAATAGTACCCTGTATTGGGTTTCCACAAGACCTCAAGAGAACCTCCCCACGCACCAGAGGTTGCCGACTAGTAGTGAGGGTCTAATGGATCACATGGGGAGACTATACCCTCTTTTCTAGAGTAATCCACAACAGATGACATATGAAATAAAGTAAGTAATAAATAATAATCCAGAACTTGAATAACCATTCATTTCTCGATTGGGGTAAAAACCAAAACCAAACAATAAATATTTCATGTCATGATAATAGTGAAAAAAGTGAATGAAACCCAAAATAAAGAATAAAATAATAATTCCCAAAATAGGCCTTGAATCCAAGTCTAAATACTCAACCATGAATATCCCTAGAACAAATCAAATCCCTAGCATATGGCCTTTTCCATTGACTTGGCCTACAACCAAGAAATCTACTCAGGTACCCAATGGCAGCCAGAGTTGGGTGTGAGTACAACTTAATAGGTAACCACCAATGGTGTCTACAAAATATCCAATATAAATAGATAGTGCATACAAAAACTAAATAAATTACAAGGTAAAAAAAATAAAACTTAGGTTTCATTATTTAACAATATTCACTTTAACCATTCTAATCACTTAATCTATATTCTTCACATGTTTAATGAATTAGACATTTACATTATTCACACCATGACCTAAGATGATCAATTATCATGTATAAGGGAATAATTAGATTTCAATATATCACTAGGGATAAACATTTCATAAATCAAATACTTCACACTTATTGGATCCTCGATCCAGGTAGTCTCATAAAATGAAACCTTTAGGGGTATAGAGCCTCAGTCCCCTTCCCTAACCCATGCATTATAGAGGTGGGGTTTAAATAATCATGCATATATCCCCAATTAAAATACCCCAAAACTACCTAGCCATGTGTACATGATTTTTATCCATTAACTAAATATATGATATGAAAAAAACATCTCAAACAATACACATAGAAATTACAATTCACATTTAATTCAACACATGATTCATCATCAATAATTAAACCATAATCACATTTACCATTTACTATCATAACCCATTTAACCCATTTCAATTTTCATACCATAACCCATTTATCATATTCAATAATTTCCATACATTAACCCATTTCACATGGTTCATCAATTCACATGCATTATCCCATTTATGTAATTCCATTACAAACTCATAAGTCATTTGACATATTAACTTTATTCCATTTATCCCTTTTTTACATTTTATAAATAATCCCTTATACCATTTCCAACATCTAGACACAACTACCATAAGTTCCAATTTATAATTTGAACCAACATGTCAACACATTTATCATGGGTGATATTTCAATACAAGTGAACTTTAGGCTTAACGTTACAATTTTCCATGTTTGGGAATATTGTTACACCCCATGAGTGACCATTAATGGTCTAATAAATATCAATGCATCCCATGAGGATCATAAGGGGTATAAATAATTATTTATCCAACCATTTTACCAAATATTACTGAATTATTCAACTGTATATGAAGAGGGAAGAAAATTCCCAACCACACATGGAAAAATTAAAAATCAAACTATGGGATATAAATTGTAGACCACCTACCTCAAATCCTTAGATGAACGCTCACTTAAACTTAGCCTTATATTTGGATTCAATCGCCCTTTGAATCCCCAAAATAATATTCATTGGAAAAAGAGGGTTTTATGGGTTTAGAAGAAGAAGAACAGATCCACAAGCTCTAATCAGGAAAAGAGAAGCAAGATAAGTTTTATACTTACCCGGAGCTTCGATCCGCAACCAAAGGCACTCAAAAAGGCCTAGAATTGAAAGAGATTGATCCTTGGGAGGTCTTGGGAATTTTGGGGCATCACTAGGGATGGAGGAGGAATAATGGGAGATAATATCAGGTGGGGAACTTAAAATCTAGAGGGGGGAAATGGTAATTTATCATTTATTAATGGGGCACATGGTTTTCCCACATGGTTTTCCAAACTGCGCACCAACCATGCACTATCTCTTGTTTAAGAGGAGTCTAAATTGCACAGTTACCTAGGGATCTCACATAGTTTGAAAACCCATGCAGAATACCTCTATCAAAGTCCATATAGTTTGGATTTTCCCAAGAATAGTTTTTTTAACCATGAACCCCTCCTCCTGGATAGCACATTTTGGTTGCACAATTTCCAATAACCATGTACCAACCATGAAACATGCACTGAGTGACCATTTTCCCCTCTCTTTTATGTCCTGAACCCATGAAATATCCCCAAAATTTCTCCTACACCAAATAAACATTCATTTAACCAAATTAAAGAGATTTAAACTAAAATTTAAACAAGGACATAACTCCTCAAAGTATGGTATCTTACAATCCCAACCTGTAGAAGATAAACCTCCTCAAAAATTTATATTTCTTCCTGATACTTCCATTATTTATGAACATCAATCCTTTAAATATTTTCAATATATCAAAAATTATTTATCATTTTTATATAATCTAGTAATTATATCCCATAATCTTCAACCCCAATGACAGTTAATCCTTCCATAAATCTCTTTATTATATTTTCCTTCAACATCCATCAATAATTAAAAACAAATACAATATAAAAACTCTTGGTTATAATTATAAGATTTTATCAGATAAATATCATGTTTAAAATTAATTTAATAAGTATTTTAAATAAATGATTTCCAACTAAAATGGTGACCAATTTTATATTCATCAAATACATTAGTGGTCCAAGATCAATATTTCACTAAATGATGAGTCCAATTTAGTATTCATCTCACCACATAGCTATTTATATAGACTGTTATGCTAATCATATCAGTATTATTCATGGTTATTTGGGTGGAAAACTATTTTTTAAATATATCATGTGAACTGTATCAACTCAATTCAACTGGTTTCCAATCTCATAGGTTTTCCAAGGTAAGTTAAACCCAAAGAAAGTTCCAATAAACAGAACCCAATATTATTAGGATCGATAATTATTTTCTTACCATATAAAATATAATCCAAGGGGACCCAACTTTAGCATTAACCTACCTCATTGGATGATCAAATTCTTGAAAAGTGTTGTATTATAAATAATCTAACGCTTATTATTTTAAAGGGGTTTTAATTTTACCATTTTATCTCACGGTATTCCCTTTATGTATTCATTATTCCAATGACTTAGTTTTGGAATCCCTATTCCAAATATAACATTAATATGTTCAAACCAAATTAGTGTTTAAATAGTTACACAACCCAGAATTTGTGATATTCATATAAAAAAATAATCCAAACATATTTACACATATCCAAATTCATCTAATCATAAAAGACTTGAATTATTCATGTAAAGGTTTAAAATTATATGAAATTGGTAATCTCTACATGGGTAAGCCTAGAACCCAAATAGCTCACCCCACCTTTATAAAATAATATGTAAGCCTACAGAATAGTGGAAAGTTCAACCTAATGTCCCTCTACCTAGATATACTATAATCAAGAGAGAATCCAACTCATCATAACTCTAATACCTAATTTTTATAAACTAAATTTAATAACTAAATTCAATAAAATAACTTAAATTAAAAATTGAGATCAAGGTATATGAAAGATAAATCTTATGTTTTCTTACCTAGCATGTAATTCATGATAGGAAAATTTATAAAATTAGTTTAAAATTTAAAATAATGAATACACAAGTGTAATGTATTTTTCCTGAGACCAATAACTAATGTCCTAATTGGAGTTTTATGTGAACTCAGACACACCACCCCATATACTAGAGGCTACTAACTAACAGTGTCAGTCTAAGGTGTTACTGTGAAGAGACTATAACCTCATATTAGAGTAATAAAAACATAGAAATAAAAAACATCATCAATATAAAATAACCACAGTATTTAGAATCAAATAAAATTATCCATGGTATAACCAATGAAGTGATATAATACAAGAATACATCCCAACTGATTTACCATCAATCCGATCACATTTAAAAAATAAAATAAGAGTAAAATTCAAGGAGGATCTAATACCATCTCTAAGACTCACTTCATCCCCATCTCTCAATACTCATTGAGTTTATCCATCCTGATCAACCCATACTATGCCTCTACACTACCCATACATATGATCATGAGGTCTACTCAGGTACCAAAGTTCTAGGGCCTCCCAAGTATGGTGTGTGTGGAACTCTATGGTCTACCACTAATGGTTTCCCTAATGTAACTTGAAAATAATATATATACATAATGTGATAAACTTATAATAAAAAATATATACTATAAAAGAGTTACAAAAATAATCACTCGCGATCATATGGTACTAAGGTGACTCCCATGGTTGATTATACTTGCTTTAATTAGTGTTATATGTCTTTGAACATGTCACATAACGATATACTGTTGGGGGGAATGGAACCCCATACACAATACCATTATATATATATGTTAGGGGGAATGTCACCCAACTCATAATACCATAAGGGGGAATGATTATTCTCTTTTGAATCATATAACATATCAGGGTGAATGATGCCTCACCAGTAATAGCTATATATATTAGGGGGAATGGTTCCACACCCATAATACCATCATGAGGGAATGGATACCCACACTTCTCTAGCTCACAAGAACAATATTAGGGGGAATGGTTCCCTACATTATATAGACTCGCTATATCAATGTTAGAGGGAATAGTGGTCCACCTTACTCTATCTCACCTAATCAATATCATGGGGAATGGATCCACACCTTGGAATCATATATATTATACACATAGGGAAATCCATCACCTTAAAACCTAATACATCATACATATTCCTCAAATGGGTGGGCCTCCCACCTTAACCCATCACAAAATTCCTAGGTTGTCCTCTCAAGCATACAAACCATCATTATCACTACATTCACACTAGGATACCACTGTAATAGACTCTGTACTAACCCTCTCAGAGGTCAACATAATACTAGATCTCCCACTGAGACCCCCTTGGTTAAAAAGCCATTTAGATACCCCATATGGATTCCTCGATTGCATTACTAACTCTAGGGTCAGAGTCCATCACTTAGAGTGAATAAAATCCATCAACCTACTCATGATCACATCATGGTACAATTTATCACATAGGAAATGTTAATTAAGAACCCCACTATAGAGATAAAACAAAGCCCCACTCCCTTATTAGTCAAACTAAGCCATCCCACTCACACTTATCTTTTCAATAATATTACTTAGAGATTACCCACCCAGGTGATCAAATACTAATGGGGGATAAAAATTTCCCCACTCTCTATCAAACCATTATAAAGATTCAATAGAATCTCATGAATTATCCCTAGACCAACCATTCCAATGTATCACTATCCCTATATAGAGAGGACTAAGGGAACCAATTGTCATGACCTGTCCTCGGGGCCCGTGTCGTGACTACCCCAAGCCTGCCTTCCATAGGCCAGGGGATGGCGACTAGAACCAAAGGTGTATATCCCGATAAAAGGGAATGAATTGCCTTTATAAAGTAAACAAACCCCACAGAGTACGCAAGATGAAGTAAACACTAAGTAAACTGAGTATAAAAGTAAGTGATAGAAAGTAAATGGTCCATGATACAAACCCAACTAAAAGTAAAGTACAACTGAAATGAAAGTACAGCAGCAGAATAGTAAAGCAGAAACTCCGAGCCATCCTCTGGAAATCCCACCTGAAGGGTGGGTACATATAGTCTCCTCAGCTCCTCGGCTCCAGCCGTCCACTCCGTGTACGTCCCGTCCAGTGATCCACCTCCAAGTACCATCTAGATCCATGAGTGTCCAACTCAATCAGCACTATTCGTCATCTGCATCCAACACAATGTAGTGCAGGCATAACCTGTGCTGGGGTGAGTATACGATACTCAGTAGGGACCCCGAGACCCCTGAAGGTCTCCCAGAATCCACAAAGGATAAACCACAAAGGAAAGATACAATCACGAAGTATCAACCAAATATACTTAGGTATATGCCCATACATATACCTAAGTCATCAATTCCAGTTCTTCTCCAACTCACGAGCCCAAGTTCAACCCAGTCCGCACAGAAAAGTAAAACCTAATCCACATAGGAAAACACAACCCAATCCACACAGGAAAGCACAACTCAATCCACACAGGATAGAAAGTCAATCATATCGAAGATAATGATTGAAATTCAAGACTCAGCTCACACAGGTATACTAATCATGAAGAGGGGTGGAGATGATTGATGTAACCTCTGAATCATCTCCTCTTCCGAACCCACGTAGGATCCAAGTACAGATGTCGTCGCTGCCGAACCCACGTAGGATCCAAGTACAGTAATCGTCACTGCCGAACCCACGTAGGATAAAAGTACAGTCGTCATCGCTGCCGAAACCACAGAGGATCCAAGCATAGTCTTCCTCACTACTGAACCCACTTAGGATCCAAGTACAGTCATCATCATCGTCACAGTCGCAACAAGCTCTAGGTTTCCCACACACATCATGCTCAATTCTGAGAGGGTCCGCTTCACGAGCCAAGGGGGGGTTGATACATCAAATGTCACGAAGTCCAGAGTTGATGTATCTCAAAGTTCCATCTCGTCAAAAAGAACTCAATGTGAAAGACGGCGTGTCAATCGGACGCCCAGAGTTCAAGTTATGAGCGTTTCCGCTCCGAGGGCCCGATTGGTTTCGTGTTCGAACCAACCAGTCTGTACCCAAAGTTCTCCAAAACCTTGATTTTAATATACCGAAATGATGTTCTCGATCCAAGATCCCAACACAACTAACGGTGCATCGATCAGAGGTCTGTATCCCAAGTTATGGGCGTTTGAACAAAACTATATGAAAGTAGGGGGTTTGGGCCCGGTCTGACCCGGCCCAATACCCCCTAGGTCGGCCTGAACCGGGTCGACCCGACACTGGTCCGGGTCTGGCCTAGTTGGGCGCGGACCGGCCCGACTGGCGTCGCCCGGCCCCGCCGTCACGGGTCGGCCCGACATGGGGGTCCGGCCCAGCGTGGGCGGTTCGGCCCTACGGCTGGTCCGGCACGGCGCGGGTGGCCCGACCCGGTGCGGGCGGCCTAGCCCGCATGGCTGGTGGCTTGGATCTCATCCAAGTGGGATGCGGGGGGGGGGGGATTCCCCCCTTAATTGAAGAAACAGACGGCCGTTAAGGCCGACCTTAATTGAACCCGCGGGACCCGAGGGGTCCCGCCTCCAGCTGGTGCCAGTGGCCGGCTCAGCCAGCCGCTCCTCTGAACTGCCATGGCCATAGGCTACAGATCCTGCTCATCTGGCGTGGCGTGAAGGCGTCGCACCCCTCCACTACGGCTCTTCATGGTGCTCCGATGTGGCGCGATGGGGCCGCGCCTCTCCGCCTTGGCCCACTATTGGCCGCAGCCTCCTTTGGCCTCCCCAGCGCGGCGCGACGGCGCCGCGCACCTTCACCGCGGCCTGCTCCGGCCGTGATTCTATCATCCCCGTGTGGTGCAACAACATCGCGTCACCTCCGTTCCAAACCAAAATGATGATCAACAACAAAAGGGGAGGAGGGTCGACCGTGTTTGTGCAGTCCGACCTCCTCCTGTGATATCGATAGCAAGCGGCCAATAAATTAACAAGGAACGTTAAATAATTCTTGGACGATGAAATGACCCCTACCTCAATAATGATGGAAAAAGTCAGCGTCGCGGTTGACGGTGTCGGCGTACGTCCAAGGAGGGAATGACATCTCACACCGGCTGCAGAGAGGAGAAGGAACGACACGTCAATCTCTTCTTGCCGTGTTGGAATTCTTCGACGAAGAGTGTTGTTCTTCACGAGAGGTTGGAGCTCTTCCAAAAGAACAACACAGGAGATCTCTCCTTTTCTTCACACAGAAAAATCCAAAACAAAAATAAAATAAGGGTTCTCCTTATTTTATTTACTTGTGCCAACAATTCAAAACTTCAAAAGTTGAATTCACTTAATTAATCTTGAGTTATCAAAATGAATGGAGTGTTAAGTTGGCATTGTTAATGTGAGGGAGAGTCACATAATTTAAGAGGGGGTTTTAGAGGAGTTTTTGGAATTTGAAATGGTGGGGGCTCGTGTGGGCCCCACCTCCCTCATAACCACACATGGGAAGTTGGGTGGTCGTGGGCCCCACCAACAACTTCCCATGAGAGAGTTTAACTACCACAGATAAAATAAAATTGCACACAATTTTATTTTACTTATCATTTAATCCCAAATTTTTTTACAACTCCTCTCGTGAAAACGCAACTCCAGAAAAGGTCTTATTAAGCAATTACCGGCGCTACAGTTTCATCGGTGCCCTCATATTTTAATTCCGAGCACCAGTTCAAAAGTTATAAAAACCCGCTCGTTCTTTCCCTGAACGTACCCGAGTTAAACTTCGAAAATTGATTCCAGGCACACCGGGCCTCAGAATTAGGTGCTGTCAGAAACTGCGTACTTGTAAAATCCCAAAGAATTTAAGAAAAAAATTTCCCTAAAATTTACGGTTCTTTACACCTATTTAATGATACACTACATTAATCCTTTTCATTTATACCCCTTTTGGATTCATATATCTTATGGAACATATTTATTATCAATCCCTCTACCATCGAGGGATGAGGCACCAAACTAAATTTCAAGGGTACACTATGAAAAAAAAACTTATGTTATACTCATGGGATTTTAAGGGAAACAAATGACTTTAATTTTAATTTTGATCACACATAAGTGGTGAGACCACATATCACTTTCACAAAAACATTATTCATAAAAATTAGGGATATTTTCAGAGATTACCTACCTTATACATGGAGTTAGTATCCTAGCCAATCCCATCCATTATTTGTTTAAGACCGAACAACACTTAATCTTCTATGTCAAACCAAAATTACCAAATAATTAATTATAATAATTTTATAATTAATTGTTTAATTTAATTAAAAATGAAATAATGGAAAATAACTCATCAAGTGACATAGACTCACATAAACCTTTAGTTATGACATTCTAAAATCCTATAGAATTCTCTGGGTACTCCCATGAACAAAATATGAATCACACAACTTCCACCTAAGTACTAATTCTAGGAAAAAGTGGTGGAAAATATTATAAAATTTCATAGGGAGATGCACCTCCAACCAAATAATAATAAATAATAGGTGATAATACTATTGAGGTATCCTCTATCCTCTAATTAAAAATACCCATTAAGTGGGATAATTCTACCATGATTTGTTTAAATAGTCTTTCCAAAACCCTAACTAGGCAAACTAAAATTAGAGAAAAAAGACGGGGTAAGGAAAAAGGAGGAGAGAGACATTTACCTCAAATCCACATGATGAAATCCTTTCAAACAACATGAATCAAAGAGATTACTAGTGAGAAATGGAAGTGCCTAAGAGGGATCTCCATATTCTTACACATAACTAGAATCTAAGGATCCCAAGGAGGTATCAAGATAAGACCCCTAGAAATTACCAAAATTCCCCTTAAAACATCCCAATACACAAGTCGTGATTTGATCACACCCAAGTAGAGGGATAGATACCCCTAACCATATTATTCATGGAACAACCCCTATTGAATTATGATAGAATCCCTATCACGAGGA
Source organism: Viscum album (assembly GCA_963277665.1). Taxonomy (NCBI): domain Eukaryota; kingdom Viridiplantae; phylum Streptophyta; class Magnoliopsida; order Santalales; family Viscaceae; genus Viscum; species Viscum album. Next base: position 537,099,974 of record OY728151.1, on the reverse strand, counting down.
TGGTCAACGATATATTTATAAACCCTAGATATAACACAATGACTAACCTCTTGGTTTCTCTAAAGGAAGAAATGTCAAATCCCCTGGTGGTATTCCTAAAAATATAATTTTGTTTTTAAATATTTTGAAAATAGAAAATGAAAACATAAAAACAGTGATGAAAATAACAATGGAAATAGAAGGAGTATGAGCAAGAACATAGAAAAAAACAAGACAAATTGAAAAATAAAGGTAAGGAAGAAAGAAGGTAATGGAAGTCCACAAGAACAATGAAAAATCTAGGTTTGATACACTCTCTTCCACCCTTTATAGATCTTATGAAGAATAAAAGATAAACTCACAACTCAAAAAATAAATTATTGATGACTCAAATCCCACACGTCACTTACCTAAATAGTGAACACATTAATACATAATTTCTTCAGTGCTCGACTATTCCTCTAGATTTTAAAAAGAATCACTAGAAAAGTAATTATTTTTAGTAAGTATCACAAGCCATAATGATAATTATAAGATCATAATATTTCACACCCAAACTCAAATACTTAGTAGAGATAAATGATAACGGAAGAGGGAAAATGAATGAGTTAAGAGAGTAGAAAAATATTCCTACGTAGAGGCTCACTCTCTCAAGGCCCAAATTCACTATCACAATCTACCATGGTGAAGGAGAAGTGATAATTATCATGAAGCTCAGATCTTCAAGAATCATTGAATTTATATTATTTTATCAAGCCTTAGGAACAAGTTCTCTATTTCTAGAGATTCAAAATCCCAACATGGAGGGATAAAAACACACAAAATTTTATTATTTACAAAATAGAAAACAACATAATGATATTTATAAAAATGGAAATATAAAAATAGTGAAAAAATGGGAAAAATAATAATAAGAGTGGTTCCCATCTCCATAAATCAAAGTTGATTCCCAATTATATGGGTGATTAAAAAAAATATGATATACCTCTTCCTATTTTAAAAAACTAAATAGAAACTAGTGACATTAACAACTGACATGAAATGAATTCCACATGTCATGACTTGACATTATTATTACTAGATCCTTGTGACATCCAAGTGATAACATCCAACCTCTTGTACTGATCCACACTTTCCCTCTAATATACTGTGAAATTACCATGATCACTATCCATGATCAACTTCTCTATCCCTTGCACTGATCTTTAATAATTCTTCTAGACAATAGGAATACATGAGGTGTTTAAGAATTTTTTGACTTTTTAAAATTAAATTCCTAATTCTAGTTTTTAGATTGCGAGATAGATTGAAATATCCAAGCCATTACAATGCTAATCCTACTCATCCAAATCCATTATTTGGGTTTGGACTTCATCGACCATATTTTATATTTTATATTTTATATGTTTACTTTTATTATTATTATATTATTATTATTATATATGTATAATTATTATCTTTATTATTATTGTTTTTGTATATAAATTTCATTTTTCTCTGGTCCTCTTTTTGGGTGGCTACAACACGATAATGAATTCAAGCAGGGATTGGTGAAGTAGTAAGCATTGGTCAGTAATGGTTGATTCTGGTGCGGTAGGGTATATCTGGCATGGTAAGGGTATTTTGGATTTTCTTGAACCGTGATGCTGTTTTTCAAAGATAGTGGTGGTGAATTTTGGGGATCAGAGCCCGAAGAAACAAGAACAAAACTTTCTCCGGAAGATCCCCCATAATTTAGGTGTCCAGAACTGGGAAGTCCAAGAACCCTATCCACCACACCATGTCATCCTTGCATCTGGTTCTCATCCTCCCATAGTCTTCATTCATAGTAATGAATAAGTGCACGACAAGAAAACATGCATGCAAGAACAAAGTAAAAAACAATGTGCAACAATATTATATTGTTTGGACTTACATTCTACATCTATGGGAGAATGGTTACATAAATTTCATTAAACAAGGAGAAACATCTATGTTACAAGAATTTCTATATTCTATAACTCTACCTAGATCACTAGAATATGTTATACCAATATCGTTTGGACATAACATCTGTCTTCCCATTTGAGGGTTTCGACCTCCACCTTTGGCTCTGGTACCTTTGTATTTGTGTTTTCCTAGGTTAGATTTCCTAGAAGGGGATACACCTATACCTTTTTGGGACCTTTTCTTCCACTCATCAGTCAAACTAAACAAATTTAATCACATCCATTTATATAGATCCCAAGTCTATATCTCTAATTAATGAAGTTAACATTAATTTTTATATTAATTAATATTTAGAATTAATTATCTTTTGAGGTTGGGATAAAATACACTATTAAAGTTGAGATAAATATCTTCATTAGTTATTTTATTTCTCTCCAATAAATGGGAGGAACCAAATCAAATTTTCCTTAAAAATCATTTTCACAGGGTGATTCCACCAATCTCTTACTCAAAGACTATTATCATGCTCTCACTAATATAAAACCTAGTCTAGATTTCTTTCACCATTATTCTGTTGTGCCTTCATGGTTATCCCTTCTCCATCCGTAATACCATACAAAATAGGGGCACCAGCTGAATCTTCCTTCGACTTGAACTGAAAACTGAATGATTCATCTGATATCTTCTTCTGAGAACCTAAGTCATCTTTCACCAGATATCAAATTTTTAAATAATACATGAGTGGTTTCTATTTTTATCTTCCAGTTATATTGCCTTTATGAATTCCAGTAGCCTTCCACCAAGATTTAAATGTAACCCAATGAACAAAAAATGCCACATGAAACCTATATCCAAGGAGAATTTTGATATTATATCCACACAACTAATACTACTACCATTTATTGTTGACATTATTCTAGATGCTTGATATACCTCCTAACCTAAGTAACCCTAATAGTCTTCCACCAAACTCTGACTATCACTAAAAATGAAATAGTAATCATGAATCCTTTAGTTCAATTAAACTTTCGATATCCCAGAGACACCTCTGTTACCACCACTATATTCCTATAATATCCTTAGAGTCCTTGATAAAATGCTCCACCAGAATCTTTCCACTGTGTTATGCAACCAAAAACTTCATCCTTCCTTTGATACCATGTGCTTGGGTTCGAAGCCTGAAGAAAGTTCCACATCAAATTCCCTCAAGGATGGTGGCTCACATATAATCTTGGATGAGAAATTCCTTGTATCACCCATGGGTTTTAGGATGGAACCCCAAAAGGGCCTATGTATTGGGCCTGGAAGACCCAGTACTGAAGGAAATCAATCCTAAAAAGTGTTATTAGAGCTATGGTGTAGCCCAGGTGAAGTTTAGGATCATGTATTTCTCAAACCAAATTGACAATGATATATTTTTCTCATTTTAAGCATGAAAATCCAGGATTTCTTGTGTCTAAAGTCTTCTAGATAGTGGTGGTTAGGTGGCAAGTTTTGTTCATTAGAAAAACAATGGTAAAAGATGGTTGGATCTAATGCATTATCATTTAAGGGGAGGACCAATTGTGTGGTATTTGGTTTAAAGGGAGGTTTTTTGGTACAAAACCACATCCCACATCAGATTACATCAAGGATGGTGGCTCACATATAATATTGGATGGGAAAATCTTCCTATCACCCATGGGTTTTAGGATGGAACCCCAGAAGGACATATGTGTTGGGATTAGAAGACCTAGGGATGGAGTAAATTTATCTTTATAGTCGATTCAATGGTATATTCTTCCTCAATAATGGTTGGATGTGGCGAGTTTGGCTAGAAGAGGTGGCGATGACTTGCAAGCTAAGTGTAGCATGACTCATCTTCTTCAGTGGTGTCTTCCACAAGTTACATTGCTCGGTGGGTTGTGGATATAAAATCAAGGTAAGGAGGATTAATCCTAGAGAGGCTTGGGTTTCAAATATTGGTGGTCATCTTATTTAATGGATATCAAGCTACATCGACAAATTCAGTGTTGATATTAGACATAAATGGGTTCTTCTCTAGTCAATGGTAACCAGTAGCCATAGATTCACCTCATGGTAGAAGGAAATAGTGACAATATATGGATAGGGAGTGGTGGTATATCTCTAGGTTGTGATGGTTTATGTTTATTTTAGTGAGATAAAGTGGTATTGGGGAGTGGTAGTAGTAGGAGGTTTGGATGGTAGATCTAGCAGTGTGGAATGGTAGATGGAATTTGTGGCAGTAGATACTGGGACTGGTAATAGTGGATGCTATGGTGGTACCACTTTAGTGGTGGTAGAATTTTTATAGTGGTATCACTCAATAGTAGCACTATATATATTGGCAGTTAAAGCAATACATGCTAAAGGTAACTCACTCGGATGATAGTAGAACCAAACACACTAAGGGAAATTCAGAAATTAGTGACAAAATTATATTTACTTACCAAATCAATTTCATTTAAAAAATGATTTTAATTAAAAATTGATAAAAAAACTTCCAAAATTAAAAATTTAAATCCAAAAATAATGTAATTCCATAGAAAATATTGATTAAAAACATTGAACTATTTGAAATAATTGTTCCTGAAAATAAAAATATTTAAAAAACCGACAAAAAATTTATCTCAAAACTATTCATTCCAAATTTAAAATTGATTTCATAAAATGTTCTCAATAAAATTTAAAATATTATCTCAAGAAAATTTTAATGATAAAACACCAAATCAACAAATATTAATGAGATATTAAAAGAATATAGAATATGAGATCAATTAGCCATCATTTTATAAATATCCATCAAAAACACAATTTCAGAATTAAAAAGTTTATTAATTTTCTAAAATCATGTGGAAAATTAAGTTAAAAATAGCCACATAAAAATACACTAAACTTCATTAATTACACTCCCAGGAAGTTGAAATAAATTTTACATATTTATAAAAACTAATTCAAACAAAATAGAAATAAAATTCCTACCCAATATCTAATTCATAACAATATTAATGAAAAATCATAGATTCCTCCATTGCTAAAATTTCTCATTCCTGCTATCTGAATTATGAAAAATACCATACTTCAAAACAAATAAAATTCCAGTCCAAGGAGTGAAGACCAGTGAGATTAAAGTGAAATTAAATCTATAAAAAGAGGAACTAACAATTTTTACTCTCTCCCATGTTTCCTAGACAAAGTTCAACTTTCCAATTCATTTATACTATCACAAACCAAGCTAGATTTCCATCCATCCCGACACCCATCTCAGTCCATGGAAAGGGATGAAGGGAATTATTGATCCCCACAGGATGGAAACTAGTGTCTAGGTATCAACAATTTACTTTGGTAATGATTTCACTAATTTACATAATCATAAACAACCAAAAAAATAAACATCACAATAACTGGTAAACATAACCAAACTAGGTACAATAATTTTCAGATTTAGAGATTTATAAATTTATCCAAAATGTAAAGTACCACAATAAAATAGCAACAACAAAACTATCCCAAAAAACCGTCATGCAATAAGAGGGACATCATGTAACGACCTAAACTTTCATTAATGGAAATCCCTCTTGATCTAATTAAATGTCTCTTTATGTGAAATGTTTATATAAAATTTCAAATTATTTGGATTTAAGTTTTTGGATTTTAAAATACTGTTAAGAATTGTGACCATTTCTAATATATCCATTGAATAGTTATCACATGATTAGTATAAATATAGGGCTTTAGCAAATCCAATTTACTCAAACAAAGGAAGCGATGGCCTCATCCAGTAGACATGGCCCACACGAAGCCCATTTTTCAGAGCTCGAAAAGGAGGTTGTGTCTTTGTGATTCAATCTTGACCAATCCCAAGCCAAGCTTGAATATGTTAAGCTCGAGCGGGACCGCCTATGAGAGAAGTGGAAGTTGATAGAGATTACCACCCGAGCAATGTTATCCGAGCCACCCCAAGAGTTTGTCACCATCGCACACCTTACTCTTTGGTCTTATGTGGGTGTTATAAGGGTTTATGTAACAAGACCCTAGTAATATGGTTATGTACATTATTTTTTTATATAATAATGAATATACTTTCATTTTATTATTGTTACCTTGTAAATAGTTTTTAAAGAACAAATAGTATTTTTAGCTAATGTTCAACTATGAAATCTATTTTGATGAATTAATGGATTTTTGAATTAAATAATATTTTAATAAAATATTATTATTATTATTAAATTAATTTCTATTAAATATAAATGATCATATAATTTTATTAATGCAATTGTAATTTTTTATTAAGGTTTGAAAGCCATTTTTGTCGAAACCCAAGAATTTTTGATAAATGTCCGTTTTTATTTTAAAAGTGAAAATTAACATATTTAGAAAATTATTTAGATAAAATTAATATTATTTCTAAAATTAGGATGTCAAAATTATCCAAAGGTGAATTTTTCATAATTTTCTGAGACAATCAAATTTTTGGGTAAAAATTAAATACCATTTATTTACAATGTGATTCATGACATCATAATAACCCAATAGTGATGTAATAAAATACTCTAAACTTTATGTTCAGACAATGTATGTTTTATCAATAAAATAATGTGATTTTAGGTTTGTTTTATTTATTTTACAAAACATTAGTGGACCCTCCAAGATTTACTAAACATTTTGTCTTTTTAAATTGTTTTCCTTGGGAGTGTGACTCACCTCCACATAAACAAACCCATTATTTTAAGAAGTTAGGACTTTGGACTTATAAAATATTGTTTTCCACTTCCATTTAACAAAAAAATGGGTAACAACCATGGGATGGTTTGTGTTTTGGATTAGTTTAATGTGAGGTGTCTCAAACCTAAATAATAAATAATTCCCTCACCTTTCCAATATAAACTCATCCAAGATCCCACTTACTCATCACTCAAAGTCTTTAGAGTTTGTAAAACATCTACCCTACTCTCTCTAGAATCCTTCCAAGGTTCCCGAAGCTCCCAATAAGCCTCTCTCAATCCTCTCTCAAGCCTTTGGAAGCACACTTCCAAGTAAGGGTTTTTCTTCCTTTCTCATTTTTGTCCAATATTCTTTAAATTGTTATGCCCTATTAATTTCAATTATAAATGTTGCGGTATGATTTATCACCTTCCCCATACTTCCTTCTTTATTTATGAATGATGGTAGACCCCTTTCTCTCTCATCAAATTCCTCCCATGTACACCTGTTACTATGCTGAAATTCTGTAAGGGGTTTCTCTCTCCTCTTTTACATCCAAGTAATTATTTTGTATTGTGAATCTAAATTCCATTAAATTTGTTGGGAAATGTATACATATGAACCCCTTATTTTACATTTCATTTAAATATGATGATATACCCTTTTATCTCTCATCAACCATTTTCATGAATCCTTATGTCACACTATTATGCTTCCAAAATTGTATCACATTTTTCCAAGCCATGATAACTGTATAGTAAATACCATACCCATGTCTCTATCAAGGGTAGTCACCTTTATGCAGATATACATATTTAATGGTAATTTTATTTATTTATTCCACATTACTTACTCGTATAATAACTTATGATGTTGATTGATTCTATGTTATATGATCCATGTGGCACACTTATGCATGAAATGAAATGTTTAAGAAGGGTGCACCCTGATAGCGCTCCAATGCATTGGGTAAAGTATAGTATCATTACTAGTCATGTGCAATGGGTTTTGAATCATGATAATTCAAGTGGAACAAGTTTTTACTCGTGCTTCATGTGAAATGAGGGTTTACTCATGCCCCATGTGCAATGAGCCTTGGCTCAAGCTAATTCCATGTTAAGTGTTGTTTCCACATTTCCATGTTTTGATTACCATGCTTTATCATGCCTTTATGTTTATGCTTCTCTTGTTCTATATTGATATACCTATTGTCTAACATGTATTTTATTCCTCATGTTATTCCATGATTATTCCCTTACTAGGCTTTATAGCTCACCCTTTTCTTATGCATGTCCTCAGGTTATCCCATGCAATGCTAAGTACAAGAGAATGTAGTGGTCATGTAAAGGAAGTTTTCAATAAAGATGTTGTATTTCATGTTTTAAGTTGTTATGTAATGATCCTAAGACCCAAAGACACTATAATTATCGATCTTATATGTTGTATCAAGTGAATTTTATGTTATAAATTATGTTTAATTTTCTAATAAAAAGCAGGGATGTCATAGTTGGTATCAGAGGATAAGTTTAGTTATTTTTGGTATTGAGATTAGAAAACCCTAGTAAAGCCTTATATACAAGACTAAGTATAATAAGAATATCGCTAAGTTTTGGTGAGTATTGATTAAGTGGTTTATCAAGAAAATACATCCCTGTCTGGATACGAGCAGGTAGAGGCGGATCTGGCACAGATGTATCCTAGGGGTAGAACCTGAAAACACCACTTTGAGCTAGACTCGAATGGGAACCGGTGCACGACAATAGGCCTTGATACACTCTTGGTTACCACACTCCCAGGGGATATTTTTTGGTAAATTAACAAGCTTAGTATGAACCACTGTTAAGGGACAAAAAAAATTCCCTAAGAATATATGTTAGAAAGTAGATCATGGATAATGTAGACTGAAGCCAATAGATTCATATGTTAAGGAAATAAAAGTTATTTATAAGTAATCAATTTTGTCCTTGGATTACCCTTTATGTGTTAAACCTAACTTTACTTTTATTTCAGCCAATGGCTGGTAATAGGAGGACTCAGGCTAACAACCAATGTGAAGATCAATGTGATGATTGTACTAATGAGATTCCCAATCCAATGGGAGTGGGAATCGCAAACTTTGTCATGCTTCTCTCTCAGCTAACTCAATATTTGAATATAAACATGGGTCAAGAGGAATATTCAACCCCCCCTAAGAAAGAAAAAGTCACTATCGAGAGCTTCATGAGACAAAGACCTCCTACTTTTAATGGATCATCTGATCCCTCAATCGCTGAACAATGGATCAACTCAATTGAAAAGATATTCTTCATCCTTAAAAGTTCTAAACAAGAGAAGGTTATTCTGGCTGCTTATCATATGGAGTATGACTCTGATCAATGGTGGACGTTGATCAAAAATACAAATCCTGAGTAGGATATCGAGGCATTGGAATGAAAGTATTTCCAGAATATGTTTTTCGATAAATATTTTTTGTGCACCCTCCGAATTAAGATGGGAAGGGACTTCCTTTCCCTCAAGAAAAAAAGTCAATGAATCTATCAAAGAATACAAGGAAAACTTAACAAGTATTTCACGATACGCCTCCGACTATGTCGTTACCCACGAATACAAGGTTGATCGCTTCTTTGGTGGGCTGAAACCTATCCTATGGAAATCACCGGAGATCCTTGAATTAGACAGCTATGAGGAAATTGTTTGATATGCCCTCAAGGTCAAAATGGAGATTGGATAATCTCAGGGGTATCATGGGGATAATAAGTATATGGTGGACTTTAATGTTGGAGGTCCTATGGATAAATCCAATGGTGCTAAGAAGATCCGTCACCCCACTTACCAAAGGTGCGTAAAGAAGCACCCAAGAAACTGCCTGAAGGGGATGAGGAAATGATTTAGGTATAGAAGAGAAGGACACCTGGCTATTAATTGTCAGCAATAAAGACCTGTGGCTACGACAGAGGATAGGAACACTCTGTTTGAACCACAATTCATGGTTTATTACTAGAACTGCAAAGAACTAGGGCATCTTGCAAATTAGTTCCCTATGTCAAGGGTTTTCAGAGGCAACCAATAACCTCTAAGGCAGCAAGGGAAAGCTTTTTCCATCACTACTGCCGAAGTGAACCCCTAAAATGAAGTGGTGATAGGTACATTTGTTCTTCATTCAAGAATAGTGAACATACTTTTTGATTCATGTTCTACGCATTCTTTTATATATCTAAAGTTTAGTAGAACAATCCCAGCACCCCTACAAATCATAGAAGTGAAGATGTCGGTGAGTATGGAAAATGAGGCAATCATTTCCTCGCATGAATATAACTCCTCCCCTATTATAAAATATGGATTAAACTTCCTAGAGAACCTCATAATACTCTCTATGGTAGAATTTGATGCAATTCTTGGCATATATTGGTTTTACTTATAAAGAGCCAACATAAATTTCCATGAGAGAGAAATAACTATCCATGTGGAGAATCGACCCCCGATTATTTACAAGTGCAAGGAAGAAGATGAAACTTCTTTAGCTCCATCATCTCATGTGTGGATATTACTACCCTATGAGCACACATATCTGGCTCAGATGATTGAGTCTAAGGAGGCTACCAACCTTGAAGACATGCCTATTGTGAGGGAATTCACTGAAGTGTTTCCTAAGGAATTACCTAGTCTTCCTCCTAGAAGAGATGTTGAATTCTCAATTGATCTTATACCTGGGGATTTTCCAATATCCCAGACTCTGTATAGAATGGATATTGTGGAGCTTGAGGAGCTGAAGAAACAACTACAGTAGAATATGGATAAAGGGTTTATATGCCCAAGTGCTTCACCATGGGGTGCACCAGTACTCTTCTTCAAAAAGAAGGATGGATAAATGCGCCTTTGCATCAATTATTATGAGCTTAACAAAATCACGATAAAGAACAAGTATCCTCTCCCATGAATTGATGACTTGTTTGATCAGCTGCGTGGAGCACAATACTTCTCCAAGGTGGATTTTTGGTCGTGATATTATCAAGTAAGGGTGAAGAAGGAAGATATCCCCAAGATTGCTTTTCGTACAAGATACGAGCACTATGAATTCGTAGTAATACCTTTTGGACTCACTAATGCTCCATAAATATTCATGGACTTGATCAATAGAGTATTTAGATATTACCTTGACAAATTTTTGGTAGTCTTTATAGATGAAATTATGATATACTAAAAAACCAAGGAGGATCATGAGGATCATCTAAGAATTGTACTAGAGACCTTGGGGAAGGAGAATCTCTATGAAAAGTATAAAATGTGTGAGTTCTGGTTAAAGGAGGTCTCATTATTGGGCCATATCACCACAAGCAATGGGATATATGTGGATCCCTCCAAAACAGATGCAATTCAGTGATGGCCAAGGCCAAAATTAGTAATAGATATCCATAACTTCTTGGGGTTAGATGGATATTATCAACGATTTGTGAGAAATTTCTCACGATTGTCCAACCCTCTTACCAAGATAAATCATAAGGGAGTAAAGTTTTATTGGAGTGATGAATGTGAATAAAGCTTCAGGGAGTTGAAAATGAGTATTATCACTACACCCATGCTCACTTTACCCACAAGTGGAGAACTTATTGTTGTATTTAGTAATGCTTCAAAGAAGGAACTGGGATGTTTATTGATGCAGAATGAAAAATTCAGCATCTATGATTAAAGTCAATTGAAAGTTCATGAATAGAACTATCAAACACATGACCTTGAGTTGGATATAGTGATCTTCACTTTGAATTTTTGTTGGAATTATCTCTTTGGGGAGAAGTGTGAAGTATATACGGACCACAAAAGCCTCAAGTATATATTCACACAGAAAGAGTTGAACATGTGCTAACAAAGATGGTTAGAGATGATCAAATACTATGACTTCTCAATCCATAACCACCCTGGGAAAGCGAACAAGGTGGAAAATGTGCTAAGTAGAAAGGACCCAATGATTATATCATTGATGAGAATTGAAAAGGATCCAATATTCTTATATATGATGAATATTGATATGAGAATCATAAAGAAGGGAACATCATAAATCCTTTCACAAATGATTTCTCAACCATCACTTTTGGAAACGTTAACGGATTCTCAAAAGGATGACGTGGGAATTCAGGAAAAAGTTGAAGCTATTAGAAAAGGAAAATCATAGGAGTTTAATGTTAATGAAGAAGGAATTTTGATATTTGGGAAAAGACTATGTGTTCCATCAAGTCCAGAGATGAAGAAGGAACTTTTGGATGATGCACATAGTTAAAATTTATCTATTCACCCAGAAACAAAAAGATGTATTGAGATCTACAAGAACATTATTAGTGGGATAATATGAAGAAGGAGATCGCTAAATATACATAAAAGTGCTTAGTGTGTCAGCAAGTGAAATCAGAAAGGAAGAAGTCTAAGGGGATGATGAAACCATTTCCCATACCAGAATGGAAATGGGAGAACATCACCATAGACTTTGTCACCAGACTTTCGAATACATCCGAAGGCAACAATGTAATCTGGGTTGTTGTGGATCGTCTTAAAAAGGCTACACACTTCATTACTACTCGGGAGGATTTCTCACTGGATCAACTAGCACATATATATATCAGGGAAGTGGTAAGGTTGTATGGAGTACCACTATCTATTGTATCCGATCGATATCCAAGATTCACCTATAGGTTTTGGTAGAGTCTTCAACATGCTTTGAATACTGAACTGAACATTAGTATGGCCTATCATCCTCAAACTGATGGCCAATCCGAGCAGACTACCCAAACACTTGAGTACATGTTGAGAGCATGCTCAATAGACTTTAAAGGAGGATGGGATCAACATCCTCCTCTGGTTGAGTTTTATTATAATAATATTTTCCACTCGAGCATCCAAATGGAACCATATGAAGCCCTTTATGGGAAGAGGTGTAGAACATCAACGTGTTGGGATGAGATCTGAGAGTGTAAGCTGCTTGGACCAGAAATGGTCAAAGAAATGGTGGAGAAGGTGAAAACCATTCAACAGAATATCAAAGTAGCCTAGAGTCGACAAAAGAGTTATGTAGATAACCATTAAAGAGTCCTTGAGTTTAAAGTTAGAGACATGGTATTTTTATGCATATCTCTGTGTAAGAAGGTCATGAGTTTTGGAAAGAAAGGGAATTTAAGTCCAAGGTACATCGGCCCCATAGATATTCTTGATCATGTCGGGGTTATGGCCTATCTACTATAAATTCCACCTACCCTGGCTAAAGTACATGATGTCTTACATGTATCCCTCTTAAGGAAGTACATACTGGACCCTTCACATGTACTCTCTTTAGTGGTGGTATAGTTAGAGGATGATATTTCTTAGGAGGAGCAACCCGTGAAGATCTTAGATCATAGAGAAAAGGTTATACGAAATAAGACAATGCCCCTTGTCAAGGTGTTGTGGAAAAACCAAAAGTTTGAAGAAGCGACGTGGGAATCAGAGGGAATGATATATCAGAGTTACCCACATCTATTTTAGTGTGGGAAAAGGAAATTTCGAGGGTGAAATTTCTTAAGGGGGAAAATTGTAACGACACAAAATTTCTTTAATGGAAATCCCTCTTTATCTAATTAAATGTCTCTTTATGTGAAATGTTTATATAAAATGTCAAATTATTTATTTTTATATTTTTGGATTTTAAAATACTCTTAATAATTGTGACCATTGCTAATATAGTTATTGAATAGTGATCACATTATTAGTATAAATATAGGGCTTTAAAAAATCCAATTCACTCAGACAAAGGAAGCGATGGCCTCATCCAGTAGACATGCCCCATACGAAGCCCATTTTTCAGAGCTTAGAAAGGAGGATACATCTTTGGGCTTTTCTCTTGACTAATCCCATGCTGATCTTGAATATGTTAAGCTCGAGTGGGACCACCTATGAGAGAAGTTGAAGTTGATAGAGATTACCACCCAAGCAATGTTATCCGAGCCACCCCAAGAGTCTGTCACCATAGCACACCTTACGATTCAGTCTTATACGAGTGTTATAAGGGGTTATATAACAAGACCCTAGTACTATGATCATGTACATTATTTTTTACATAATAATGAATATACTTTCATTTTATTATTATTACCTTATAAATAGTTTTTAAAGCACAAATAGTATTTTTAGTTAATGTTCAACTAATAAATATATTTTGATGAATTAATGGATTTTTGAATTAAATAATATTTTAATAAAATATTATTATTATTAAATTAATTTTTATTAAATATAAATTATTGTATAATTTTATGAATGCAATTGTAATTTTTTATTAAGGTTTGAAAGCCATTTTTGTCAAAAAAATAGTGATGTAATAAAATACTATAAACTTTATATTAGGCCAATTTATGTTTTATCATTAAAATAATGTGTTTTTTTGTTTGTTTGATTTATTTCAAAAAACTTTAGTGGACTCTCCAAGAGTTATTAAACATTTTGTCTTTTTAAATTGTTTTTCTTAGGAGTGTGACTCACCTCCACATAAGAAACTCCATTATTTTTAGAAGTTCAGACTTTGGACTTATAAAATACTATTCCCCACTTACCTTTTTCAAAAACCATGGGCAAAAACCATGGGTTTCTTTTTGGTTTGGATTAGTTTAATGTGAGGTGTCCCAAACCTAAATAATAAAGAATCCCCTCACCTTTCCTAAATAAAACCACCCAAGCTCTCACTTCCTCCTCACTCAAAGCCTTTGGAGTTCGTCCAACCTCTGACCTCCTCTTTCTAGAATCCTCCCAAGGTGTCCCAAGCTCCCAATAAACCTCTCTCAAACCTCTCTCAAGCCTTTGGAAACACACTTCCAAGTAAGTGTTTTTCTTCTTTCTCATTTTTTTCCAATATTCTATAAATTTTTATGACCTTTTAATTTCAATTATAAATGTTGGGGTATGGTTTTTCACCTCCCCCATACTTTCCTATTTATGTTTTAATGATAAGAGATCCCTTTATCTCTCATTAAATGCCTCCAATGTACACCTGTTACTATGCTAAAATTCCGTAAGGGATTTCTCTATCCTCTTTTACATCCAAGTAATTATTTTTGTATTATGCATCTAAATTCCATTAAGTTTGTTGGGACTTGTATCTATATAAACCCCTTAATGTCCATTTCATGTACATATTATGATACACCCTTTTCTCTCTCATCAACCATTTTCATGAATCCTTATGTCACACCCTTATGCTGCTGAAATTACACCGCATTTTTCCAAGACAAGATCATTGTGTAGTAAATGTCATACCAATGTCTCTATCAAGGGGTTTCACCTTTATGAACATATACATATTTAATGGTACTTTAATGTATTTATTACACATTACTTAATAGTGGAATAACTTATGATGTTGATTGGTTCCATGTTATATGATCCATGTTGCACACCTATGCATGAAATGAAATGTTTAAGAAGGGTGTACCCTGATAGAACTCCAATGCATTGGGTAAAGTATAGTATCGTGATACATCCTGTGAAATGGGTGTTGACTCATGATAATTCAAGTTCAATGAGGTTTTAATCATGATTCATGTACACTTAGGGTTTACTCATGCTCCATGTACAATGAGCCTTGGATCATGTTAATTCCATGTTAAGTGTTGTTGCCAAATTTCCATGTTATGATTATCATGCTTTATCATGCCTTTATGTTTATAATTATCTTGTGATCTATTTATATTCCTATTGTCTAACATGTATTGTATTCCTCATATTTTTCCATGATTATTCCCTTACTGGGATTTATAGCTCCCCCTTTTCTTATGCATGTCCTCATGTTATCCCATGTAATGCTAAATACGAGGGAATGTAGTGGTCATGTAAAGGAAGTTTTCAATAAAGATGTTGTATTTCATGTTTTAAGTTGTTATGTAATGATCCTAAGCCCCAAATACACTAGACCTCTTGATATTCTATGTCGTATCAAGTGATGTTTATGTAATAAATTATGTTTAATTGTGTAATAAAAAGCCGGGTTATAATAGTTGGTATCATAGGATAGGTTTAGTTATTTTTGGGATTAGGATTAGAAAACCCTAGTAAAGCCTTAGAGACAATAATAAGTATAATTAAAACATACCTATGTTTTGGTGAGTATTGAGTAAGTTGTTTAGCAAGAAAATACATCCATGTCTGGATATGAGCAGGTAGAGGCAGTTCTGGCACAGATGTATCCTAGGGGTAAAACACGAAAACACCATTTTGAGCTAGATTCAAAAGAGAACTGGTGAATGAAAACGGGCCTTGATAAAATCTAGGTTACAAAACTCCCAGTGGATATTCTTTCATAAATTCACAAGATTAGTATGAACCATTATTAAGGGACAAAAAAATTCCCTAAGGATATTTTTTAGAAAGTTGATCATGGATAACATAGACTGAAGACAATGGATTCATATGTTAAGGAAATAAAAGTTATTTATAAGTCATCAGTTTTTCCTTGTATTACCCTTTATGTGTCACCCCTAACTTTCCTTTTATTTCAGCCAATTGTCGTTAATAGGAGGACTCGGGCTAACAAATGATGTGAAGATCAATGTGATGACTGTACTAATGAGATGCCCAATCCAATGGGAGAAGGAATCATGAACTTTTTCATGATTCTCCCTCAGCTAACTCAAGATTTGAATAGAAACATGGGTCAAGAGGAATTTTCAACCCCCTAAGAAATAAAAAGTCTCTTTCGAGAGCTTCATGAGACAAAGGCCTCCTACTTTTAATGGATCATCTGATCCCTCAATCGCTGAACAATGGATCAACTCCATTGAAAAGATCTTATCTATCCTTCAATGTTCTGAAAAATAGAAGGTTCTCTTGGATTCTTATCATATGGAGGGTGAAGAAGATCCATGGTGGACGTTGATAAAAAATATGAAGCCTGAGGAGGAGATCGAGGCGTCATAATGGAAGGATTTCCAGAAGATGTTTTTCGATAAATATTTTCCACACACCCTCCGACTTAATATAGAAAGGGACTTCCCTACCCTTAAGAAAAAAGAAAATGAATCTGTCAGAGAGTTTGAGGAAAAATTCAAAAGGCTTGAACGATACGCCTCCGGATTTGTTGTTTCCCCTGAATGCAAGGATGACCACTTCTTTGGTGGAATGAAACCTAGCCTACGGAAAGCACTGGCGATCTGTGACTTCGACATCTATGAGGAAATTGTATGATGTGACCTCAAGGTTGAAATTGAGATCATATAATCTCAGGGGTATCATGGGGATAAGAAGCGTAAGGTGGAATTAAATAATGGCAGTCTGATGGATAAATCCAATGCTGCTAAGAAGATACAACACTCCACTTACCAAAGGGGTGTAAAGAATCACCCTAGAAACTGCCTGAAGGGGACGAGGAAATGCTTTAGGTGTGGAAGAGAAGGGAACCTGGCATTTAACTGTCAGCAAGAAAGACCCACGACTGCGACAAAAGAGAGGAATTCTCTGTTTGAACCTCAAAACATGGTTCATTTCTACAACTGCAAAGAACCAAGACATCTTGCAAATCAGTGCCCTAAGCTAAGGGTTTTCAGAGGTAACCAACAACCTCCAAGGAAGCAAGGGTGAGATTTTTCCATCACTATTGAAAAAGTGAACCCTGAAAGTGAAGTGGTGATAGATACACTAGTTATTCATTCAATAACAGCGAACATACTTTTTGATTCATGTTCTACACATTCTTTTATATCTCTAAAGTTTATTAGAACAATCCCAGCACCACCACAAATCATGGAAGTAAAGATCTCAATGAGTATGGAAAATGGGGCAATCATTAAATCACATGAATATAACTCCTCCCCTATCATAATATGTGGATTAAAATTCCTGGTGAACCTCATGATACTCCCTATGGTTTAATTTTATGCAATTCTTGGTATATATTGACTTTCCTTATATAGATCCAATATAAATTATCGTGAGATGGAAATAACTCTCCATGTAGAGAATCAACCCCTGATTATTTACAAGTGAAAGGAGGAAGATGAACCTTCTTTAGCTCCATCATCTCAAGTGTGGATATTACTGCCCTATGAGCATGCGTGTCTAGATCAGATGATTGAGTCTAAGGAGTCCACCATCCTAGAAGACATGCCTATTGTGAGGGAATTTGATGAAGTGTTT
Organism: Viscum album; assembly: GCA_963277665.1. Taxonomy (NCBI): domain Eukaryota; kingdom Viridiplantae; phylum Streptophyta; class Magnoliopsida; order Santalales; family Viscaceae; genus Viscum; species Viscum album. Next base: position 537,082,220 of record OY728151.1, on the reverse strand, counting down.
CCCGAGGAATTGCCTAGTCTTACTCCTAGAAGATATGTTTAATTCTCAATTGATCTTATACCTGGGGAGTTTCCAATACCCAGGAATCCATATAGAATGGCTAATTTGGAGCTTCAGGAGCTGAAGAAACAACTACAAGAGAATCTGGATAAAGGGTTTATACACCCAAGTGCTTCACCATGGGGTGCACTAGTCCTCTTCGTCAAGAAGAAGGACGGATCAATGCACATTTGCATCGATTATTGCGAGCTTAAAGAAATCACGATAAAGAACCAGTATCCTCTCCCACGAATTGATTACTTGTTCTATTAGCTGCGTGGAGCACAATACTTCTCGAAGGTGGATTTGAGATCGAGATATTATCAAGTAAGGGTGAAGAAGGAAGATATCCCCAAGACTTCTTTTCGTACAAGATATCGGCACTATGAATTCATAGTAATGCCTTTAGGACTCACTAATGATTCATAATTATTCATGTACTTGATGAATAGAGTCTTTAGATATTACCTCAATAAATTTGTGGTAGTCTTTATAGATGATATTCTGATATACTTCAAAACAAAATAGGATCAGGAGGAGCATCTAAGAATTGTTCTAGAGACTTTATAGAAGGATAAGCTCTATGAAAAGTAAAAAAAGTGTAAATTCTATTTAAAGGAGATCTCATTCTTGGGCCATATCATCACAAGCAATGGGATATATATAGATCCCTTCAAAATAGATGCAATTGAGGGATGGATGAGGCCAACATCCATAACAGATATCTGCATCTTCTTGGGGTTAGCTGGATATTATCAACGATTTGTGAGATATTTCTCATGATTTTACAACCCTATTAACAAGCTAACTCAGAAGGGAGTAAGGTTTTCTTGAAGTGATGGATGTGAAGAAAGCTTCAATGGGTTGAAAAGGAGGCTTATCACAGCACCCGTGATCACTTTACCTACAAGTGGAGAACTTTTTGTGGTATTCGGTGATGCTTCAAAGAAGGACCTAGGATGTGTGTTGATGCAAAATGACAAAGCCATTGCCTATGATTCAAGGAAATTGAAAGTTGATGAACAAAACTATCCTACACATGACCTCGAGTTGGCTTCAGTGATCTTTTCTTGGAAAATTTGGTGGCATTATCTCTTTGGGGAGAATTTTGAAGTATATACGGACCAAAAAATTCTGAAGTATATATTCACACAGAAAGAGTTGAACATGCTCCAATGAAAATGGTTAGAGATGATCAAATACTACGACTACTCAATCCATAACCACCCTGGGAAAGCGAACAAGGTGGTAGATGCACTAAGTAGAAAATACCCAATGATTCTATCATTGGGGAGAATTGAAAAGGATCTAATCTTCTTAGATTTGATGAAGATGGACATGATAATCATAAATAAGGGAACATCATAAATACTTTCACAAATGATTGCTCAACCTTCACTTGTGGAAATGTTAAAGGATACTCAAAAGGATGATGTGGGAATTCAAGAAAAATTGAAAGCTATAGAAAAAGGTAAATCCTCAGAGTTTAATGTTAATGGAGAGGGAATTGTGAGATTTGGGAAAATACTATGTGTTCCATCAATTCTGGAGGTGAAAAAGGAACATTTGGATGATGCACATAGTTCAAATTTCACAATTAAACCAGAAAAAAGAAAAATTTATCAAGATCTCTGAGAGAATTATTAGTGGGATAATATGAAGAAGGAGATCTCTGAATATACATCAAAGTGCCTAGTGTGTTAGCAAGTGAAGGCAGAGAGGCATAAGTCTAAGGGGATGATTCAACCATTGCCCATACTAGAATGGAAATTTCAGAACATCACCATGGACTTTGTCACCAGACTTCCGAAAACATCCAAAGGCAACAGTGCTATCTGGGTTGTTATGGATCGTCTTACAAAGGCTGCACACTTCATTGCTACTCGGGAGGATTTCTCACAAGATCAACTGGTATATATATATATCAGGGAAGTGGTAAGGATGCATGTAGTACCATTATCTATTGTATATGAACGAGATCCAAGATTCACCTCTATGTTTTGGAAGAGTCTTCAACATGATCTGAATACTGAACTGAACTTCAGTACAACCTATCATCCTCAAACTGATGGCCAATCCAAGAAGACTATCTAAACACTTGAAGACATGTTGAGAGTGTGCTCAATGGACTTTAAAGGGGGATGAGATCAACTTATTCCTCTGGATGAGTTCTCTTATAATAACAGTTTCCACTCGAGCATCCAAAAGACCTTATATAAATCCCTTTATGGGAAAAGGAGAAGAAGGCCGACATGTTGGGATGTGGTCTGTGAGTATAAGCTTCTTGGACCAGAAATGGTCTACCAAATGGTGGAGAAGGTGAAAATCATTTAGCAGCATATCAAGGAAGCCTAGAGTCAACAGAAGAGTAATGCAGATAACCATCGACGAGACCTTGAGTTTAAAGTTTGAGACATGGTATTTCTATGCATATCTCCATGGAAGAAGGTCATGAGGTTTGTAAAGAAAGGGAAGTTAAGTCCAATTTACATCAGCCCCTTCGATATTATTGATCATGTCAGGGTTGTGGCCTATCGACTAGCACTTCCACCTACCATGGCCAAAGTACATGATGTCTCTCATGTATCCCTCTTAAGGAAGTACATACCGGACCCTTCATATGTACTCTCTTTAGAGGTGGTATAGTTAGAGGATGATATTTCTTATAAAGAGAAACCGGTGAGGATCTTAGATCGTAGAGAAAAAGTTCTATGAAATAAGACAATGCCCCTCGTTAAGGTGTTGTGGTGAAACCACAAGTTTGAAGAAGCGACATGGGAATTAGAGGAAATGATATAGCAGAGTTACCCACATGTATTTTAGTGTGGGAAAAGGAAATTTCGAGGGTGAAATTTCTTAAGGGGGAAGATTGTAAGGACCCAAACTTTTATTAATGGAAATCCCTCTTGATCTAATTAAATGTCTCTTTATGTGAAATATTTATATAAAATGTCAACTTCTTTGGTTTTATGCTTTTGGATTTTAAAATATTGTTAGGAATTGTTTCCATTTCTAATATAGACATTGAATAGTGATCACATGATTAGTATAAATATAAGGCTTTAACAAATCCAATTTACTTAGACAAAGGAAGTGATGGCCTCGTCCAGTAGACGTGCCCCATATGAAGCCCATTTTTCAGAGCTCAAAAAATAGGTTGCATCTTTGGGCTTCGCTCTTAACCAAGTCCAATTTGAGCTTGAATATGTTAAGCTCGAGTGGGACCACCTATGAGAGAAGTGGAAGTTGATAGATATTACCACCCGAACAATGTTATCCAAGACACCCCAAAAGTCTGTCACCATCGCACACCTTACTCTTCTGTCTTATGCGAGTGTTATAAGGGGTTATGTAACAAGACCCCAGTACCATGGTTATGTACATTATTTTTTTATATAATAATGAATATACTTTCATTTTATTTTTGTTACCTTGTAAATAGTTTTTAAAGCACAAATAGTATTTTTAGTTAATGTTCAACTAAGAAATATATTTTTGTTGAATTAATGGATTTTTGAATTAAATAATTTTTTAATAAAAAATTATTATTATTATTAAATTAATTTTTATTAAATATAAATGATTGTATAATTTTATGAATGCTATTGTAATTTTTTATTAAGGTTTGAAAGTTATTTTTGTAAAAACACATGAATTTTTGATAAATATCTGTTTTTATTTTAAAAGTGAAAATTAAAATATTTTGAAAATTATTTAGATAAAATGTATATTATTTCTGAAATTGGGACATTGAAATTATCCACTGGTGAATTTTTCATAATTTTATTAGAGTCAAATTTTTGGGTAAAAATTAAATACTGTTTAAATATATAACGTGATTTATGACATCATAATGACCCAATAGTGATGTAATAAAATACTATAAACTTTATTTTCTGAAAATTTATTTTTTATCATTAAAATAATGTGTTTTTTGGTTGTTTTATTTATTTTACAAAACATTAGTGGACCCTGTAAGTGTTATTAAACATTTTGTCTTTTTAAATTGTTTTCCTTGGGAGTGTGACTCACATCCACATAAGCAACCCCATTATTTTAAGAAGTTAGGACTTTGGCCTTTTAAAATATTGTTTTCCAATTTCCTTTTACAAAAACCATGGTCTAGTTTTTGTTTTGGATTAGTTTAATGTGAGGTGTCCCAAACCTAAATAATAAATAATTCCCTCACCTTTTCCATATAAACCCACCCAAGATCCCACTCCCTCCTCACTCAAAGCCTTTGGAGTTCATCCAACCTCTGACCTAATATCTCTAGAATCCTCCCAAGGTGCCTCAAGCTCCCAAGAAGCCTCTCTCAAGCCTCTTTCAAGCCTTTTTAAGCACACTTCCATGTAAGGGTTTTTCTTCCTTTCTCATTTTTGTCCAATAATCATTAAATAGTAATTCCCTTATAATTTCTTTTATAAATGTTGGGGTATGGTTTTACACCTCCCCTATACTACCCTATTTATGTTTGAATGATAAGAGACACCTTTAAATCTTATTAAATGCCTTCCATGTACACCCGTTACTATACCGAAATTCTGTAAGGGATTTCTCTCTTCTCTTTTACATCCAAGTAATTCTTTTGTATTATGCATCTGAATTCCATTACGTTTGTTGGGACATGTATCTGGATTTAACCCTTATTGTCCATTTCATGTGCATATTATGATACACCCTTTTATCTCTCATCAACAATTTTAATTAATCCTTATGTCATGCCATTATGCTGCCGAAATTTCACTGCATTTTCCAAGCAAAGATCATTGTGTAGTGAATACCATACCCATGCCTCTATCAAGGGTTTTCACCTTTATGCACATATACACATTGAATGGTAATTCCATGTATTTATTCCACATTACTTAATCATGGAATAACTTATGATGTTTATTGATTCCATGTTATATGATCCATGAGGCACACTTATGCATGAAATGAAATGTTTAAGAAGGGTGCGCCTTGATAGCAATCTAATGCATTGGGTAAAGTATTGTATCATGATACATCATGTGCAATGGGTTTTGACTCATGATAATTCAAGTTCAAAGAGGTTTTACTCATGCTTCATGTGAAATGAGGGTTTACTCATGCTCCATGTGCAATGAGCCTTGGCTCATGATAATTCAATGTTAAGTGTTGTTGCCACATTTCCATGTTATGATTATCATGATTTATCATGCCTTTATGTTTATGATTATATTGTGCTCTATTGATATGCCTATTTTCTAAAATGTATTGTATTCCTAATGTTATTCCATGATTATTACCTTACTGGGATTTATATATCACCCTTTTCTTATGCATGTCCTCAAGTTATCCCATGCAATGCTAAGTACGAGGGAATGTAGTGGTCATGTAAAGTAAGTTTTCAATAAAGATATTGTGTTTCATGTTTTAAGTTGTTATGTAATGATCCTAAGCCCCAAATACATTTGACCTCTCGATCTTATGTGTTGTATAAAGTGAAGTTTATGTAATAAATTATGTTTAATTGTGTAATAAAAAGTAGGGTTGTCATACATCACCCTCAAGCCACCTCCACCAAAACCTCAAAGAAGTGGAACACTAACAACCAGATCCACCATAACCACCACAACACATCTTTCCTTTACCTAGGTTATATATATAAAATTCTACATACACCCAAATGTGTATATAGGGTGTGAGTGAAATCCTAGTAGGATTCTACCTAAAAGAAATATTCCTTGATATAACCTTAAAAGAAAAAGAAACATGCACATTTCAATAAGATTTTTTCAAATAATTATAAGAAAACATTTTATGGTAAACATTCTTGAGAAACACTTTTTTTAAGGAAAAACTTTTTCAAAAATAAGTTTACTTGAAATAAAAATGTACACAAGGTCTACCATATAATGATGACTGGAACCAAATAACATACACACCATTCCATAAGGTATAACCATGGGAAAATCCCTATAGGTAACTAGCACCAGTGTGATATAATGGACCTCATACCTCGGTGATCAAAATAATCCAAATCAACTACCAACAAGGTTCCCATGTATGAGCCATTAGAGGGAAACACATCCCAATATCAAGTGGGTTCCAAAACATAATCAAATACCAAAATCATTCCCATGCGTGATACACTAGAGTGGAATTCATCCCAAGGTCTAGTGGTATTCGATCATATAAAATGTTTAGTTAGTGTTGTAATCGTTAATGTTTATAGATGAATCCGGGACTCAGTAACTTTCAAATCAACTAGAATACTAGTTATAGTTCACCCACCTAGACACCCAAGATTCCCTATTTGCTCAAATTCCATTTCACATATCACATAAATCAACACTTTTACAAACACATGGAAAGCATCATAAGCACACAAGAAAATCATCACTTGTACATCTTCACATTTTTAAATTGATCCATTGATCAAAAGATCACATGGAAACCACCATTTCCCATAAAAAATACCATTTTCCATTTCACATGTACACCAAAACCATTTAAAAATACATTTTTCACCACTTAAACAATCTATGAAACCCATTTTGAAACAAATCAATAAGAACACATAAGGAATCCAACCACTTCGATAAGAAAATATCCTTTGAAAATCATATTCACATCACTTTAACAATTCAAATACACATTTAAGGTGCAGAAAAATAGGCCAACATTCAACAAAAACACATTTATCTTGAAACATTTACTTTCAACACATTCTCACCTTTAAATATCTTTGAAAACACACTTCATACCATAAAACACATTCTAGAGGTCCATAGAAGCTTGGAGGGATCTCCCATGGATGAAAATCATGAATGGCGAGGAATATAAAAGATTTAGGGTTAAAATATAAGAGGGTAAAAAGGTAAATTTCAATTTTTTAATGACCTAGACAAGTCTCATGGTTAGCCTACATGGTTTTCCAAATCATACGACAATCATGTGTACCTCAATGTCCAAGAGGAATAAGATGAACAGTTAGCCAGAAAGGTTTTAAAAAAGGTGTGCTAACCATGCAGTAACCACTTTCCAAAATGACCATTTTCGTCATGGTTTCATGGGAAAGGGTGCACGATTTCCCCTAACCATGAACTAACCGTGTGCCACCTACTACAAATCACAAAACCTCCATTTTCACCCAAATCTCATGGGGAACCCAAAGGATAAATGAAAGAAAAAATAAAAACAGAATGATACCTCAATTCAAAATCACATATGTGATAATCATCCCCACCATGAAAACTTTCCACCCTTAGAAAGTCAACCCGAAGATCGATTAGAAAAAAAATTGGGTTCTTCTCCTCAACCCATGAATTCTACTCAAAAGTATCATGCACATCATTACCGTGTTTCCAATGAACTCAAACAAATGGAATTAACTTCCCAATAATCACTTTATCTTGATAATCCATAATCCATAATGGCCGCTAAAACACTAAAAAATCAGTATCCAATTCTAACTCTTCCCAATTAAACACTTGAGATGGATCTGGGTTTTACCTATTTCATCCAAGAGCCATGGAATGTGTAATAGATTGAAATCAACTGAGAGGGAAAATATAACATGTATTCCACCATAAAAAATCTCTCGGTAATTTCAAAAGATCTAACATACCTCAGCGTTAGCTTCCCTTGCTTACCTAAATAATGATGACCCAAGCATGGTGCCACTTTCAGAAGTACCCGGTCACCTATAGAAAACTCCAAAACTCAGAGTCTCTCATTAGAATAAGACTTATGATGGCTCTACACCATAAAAAACCTTTTTTTGATCAACTTTAATTTATCATATGTCTCTTTCACAGGGCTTAGTCCCAATAGTGAGGTCTCACACACACCAACCCAACATAAAGGGGACCAAAACGACCGACTATAAAGCACCTAAAAAGGATCCATTCAAATGAAGGATTTTTAACTATTGTTATATGAAAACTTACCCAATCCCAAATGTATATCCCATGAAGCTCTGAAATCCAAAACATATTCCTGGAGCATGTTTTCCAAAATCTTATTTTCCCACTTTGTCTGACCATCCATTTAAGGGTGGCATGCCATGATCAACTTGACCTGTGACCCCATTTCATTTTGAAGGACTTCCTAAAACCACTAGGTAAAACATGGGTCCATTTTTGAAATAATTTCCAATGACACACCATGAATCCTCACAATATATTGAACATAAAATCAACTTAACTCATCCACTTTGGATGAATGCCTGATTGAAATGAAATGAGATGATTTGGTCAAATGATCAATCACTACACAAATGAAATTCATTCCCTAGGGTGAATGAGGTAAGAAAAAAATAAAACCCTTGGATATCTCTTGCCACTTATAGGTATGAATATGTAGTAGCCGAAGAAAACTGATGGGCCTTTGATGCTCTGCTTTAACCTGCTAATATTTATAACACCATGATACAAATTCAACTATTTCATGCCTCATGAATGGACACAAAAACTACCAATGCACATCATAAAACATCTTGGTAGAACTGGGATGAAATACCCACTGAGACCGGTGGATATCATACAACACAACCTTTCTAAATGATAACGTCACCACAAAGTGACCCTTGAAGAAAAAACCCCCTAAAGAGATAAAGACTATTCACAAGTCACCTCCCCACTATTTAGGAACCTCATAGACTATTGGTACAACTCATCACTAAGCTAATCTTGCTGAATCAACTCTATAAGGGAAGGTGTCAACTGAATACTGGCTAAGAACATGCCACCACTATGTTCCTTTTTCTCCAAATCCATTTGAGAAAATAACACCATTAATGTACACTCATCACTAGATTTTTTTAATTCATAAACAAATACTTTTCTACTCAAAGAATCTTCCACTACCTTACCTTTTCATGGGGTTTATACTATATCGAAATTCAAACCCCTAAAGGTACTCAACCCAACGACATTGCCTCAAATTTAGATCTTTTAGAGAGAAAATGTAGGCTATGCTCTTATGATTTGAATAAAGTAAAAAATTCTCCCCAAAAAGATAATGGCACCACATATTTAAGCAATGAATCACTATTTATAATTCTAGGTCATGGGTTTGGTAATTATTTTCATGTGATTGGAGCTGTAAAGAACAATAATCCACCACCTAAACATACTGTATCAACACATACCGAAGACCCATACCCGAGGCATCACAATAGACCACATATCCCATTAAAAATTCTAGAAATATCAATACGTAGATTGTGGTAAACCATTACTTTTTTTCCTAAAAAGACACTTGAAACTCTGAGTTCCATTCTAACTACACCCCCTTCTATCTAAGAATCATCATGGAAAAATAAATCCATGAGAAATATTGAACAAACCACCCTTAATACCATGATAGGCCTAAAATGTTTTTGATTTCAAACACATTCTTCAAATTTTCCCATGAAATAACTTCACTAATCTTCTCAAGGTCCACCGAAACCCCTTATTCCAAGATCACATGGCCCCAAAACTTCAATTCCATTATCCATAAGGTGTACTTAGAAATTTTTCATTGAGATGATGATCTTAAAGGGTGCCCAACTCAATCCTCAAATGTCACTCATGATCCTACTCAATATTGAAATAGACCGAGATGTCATCCAAAAATACCATGATAAGGGAATCAAGATACTAGTGGAACACCCTATTTATAAGCACCATTAAGACTGATGGAGCATTTTTTCAACCCGAAAGGCATGAACAAGTACTCAAAATGGTTGTACCTACTTCAGCAGGAAATTTTTGGAACATCCACCACTCCAACTTGGACTTGGTGATACCCAGAATGCAAATCAATCTGGGAGAACCACATTTCCCCTTAAGTTGATTGAAAATGTCATCAATATGAGGAAACATGTAATTATTCTTAATTCATACCTTATTATGTTTCCAGTAATCAATAGACAATAGGAGATATCCATCATAATTTTTTGCAAACATAAATGGGATAACCCATGGTGAGATTCTCGGGAAAATGAGTCCTTTGGATTCTTAGTCATCCAGTTGTACATTTAATTCTCTCAAATCATTGGGGGATATACAGTATGAGTGAAGAGATATAGGTTCTGTTCTAAGTATCAAATCAATGAATAAATACATATCCCACTTTAGAGGTAAACCTGATAAATCCTCTGAGAAAACCTATTTGAACTCATACACCATATGAGGTAATCCACTCTCAAGAGAACCATAACCATTCTCTAATGTGAATGATTAGATATAATGAACAAGGTTGTGTAATTACCAAAGTGGAGGTCTAGAACTTCCCAACTGAGGATACCATTTGCATTGAAAACTGTGGGTACTTACATTAGGTGCCAAAAAACTTACTCTCCGCCTTTAGTAATTGATGTGTGCCTGCGAACACACCATCCTGTCTATACCAAGCATCATGTAAAAAAGGACCATTTCCAAAACCAAAAAATCCCATTTTATCTTGACCCCAAACATGATGAGTGCATAAGACAAACACCTGAAACCCTACTCTTGATTCTTACTAGGTAGTGTTACCAACTCCATCACATGTAAAATTATATTAGTTGAAAAATTTAACACATCCACTAGATGGGTATAAACAAAATAAACCGAAGAACCGATATCAAACAAAACAACAACTAAAGATGATGTAATAAGAATAATACCTCTAACTATCATTATACCTTCATCTGATTCCACCGGTTCTTGATCCACCGCATGAGATGTCCTCATCTCAGCCTGACCCTAAGAACGACCACTAGCCTGTGGCTCTACCCTAAGATAAATCTACCAAAAAGATGATCTAGATCTACCATCATGACATCCAAACTGAGAAACCACTGTCCTGGGAGGTTTTATCCGGGATGAAATCCCTTTGGAAGCTATAGATCCTATATCACTATGATATAGGGAAACCACTTTGAAAAACCACTGCAAGTTCCCCATAACTCTGCACTGCTGAGAAGGATTGGGTGGAGATGAAAATAATTATTTCATGTGCCATAATTTCCAATGCTAACGAAACAAAACTAACCCGTCATTTGAGGCCATAGACAAAGACAATCAGGAAGGATGACCTGAACTACCGCCTCCCTTCTTCTCTTGCTCATCCTGTTTCCTCTTCTTATTAGAATAACTACCACTACCCACTGATGATATTGCTCCAAAGAAACTATACTTGATTACATGATCAATTTCCACCATCAGGGAACGATAAGCCACCTCATAATAAGTCTTCATCTTGAACAAGAATTCTTGAGATCATATTTCTGGCCGTAACCCCATCTCAAACTTTTGATCCTTAATCTTCTCATTGGAGATAATCTCATGTGCATACTGAACTATATATACAAAGTGGTTATCATATTATATCACAGAACAATCTTCCTAGGAGATCTCAAAAAACTTATGGGACCTAGAGAAATCCAAAATCTCGTGACAATAATGCTCATTGAAAATGACCTTGAAGTCTTTCCAACCCATCAGCTGATTCTTTCCAGCTTGCACTACTGATTCCCACCACTTCCGATTAGGACCTTATAACATGAATGAATCCCATTTCACAATGAATGCCTCAAGAGTACCAAAACACGAACCTACTCTATATATTCTCAATTCAATCCTTTACTTCCTGGGGTTTCATGCTACCTCAGAAAGAAGTAGGCTTGTTCATAAGGAACTTCTGATCCTTGTCCTTTCTAGGACCTTGTTCGTCTTCTCTAACCTGAGCAGGACCAGATCCCACTTCTTGTCCCAAATCTTGGATAGCCTAAACCAATAATTAAACTAACCTTTAATAAATTGGTGAGTGATAACTCTCTCCAACTTCTTCTCATAGTTGCAAAATAATTCTATGAGGAGGCATATTGCTACATAAAGAAGCAACAACAAGGAAAAACCAATCAATGCAACATTCTAAAAATTTTTAGCAACAAAAAAAAATCTCAAATACTTCCATAATTAAAAACATAACCAAATACATACCAATAAAAATCCAACTAAACCAATCCACCCCATCCAATCTCTATATAAAGTCTATAACTTGTACGTCTCAACTAGAGGAGAAGTCAAACCAAATCCCAACATCCCATGGAGACTTGAGTCCTTTCATAAGGTTTGTTGTCCAGAAACTCCACTCACAACCAAAACCACAAGCCCTAAAAATACTAGCTCTGGTATATCTAGAATCTTTTTCTAAAAAAATTGACCCTAAAAGAGCATGACCTGCTCTGATACTATTTTTTCACAAACAAAGTCATAGTTTCATCCAACCTGACACCAGATTGGTCTGTGACATGGCCTGAAGGGAGTTACCAATATCCATTAGATGGAAAATAGTGCCTGGGTATCAACAACTAACTTTTTTAATGATTTAAACCATTTAAATAATCATAAAAAAACAACAATAATAAACATCACAATTACTGGTAAACAAAACCAAATAAGGTACAATAATTTTCAGATTCAGATTTTTACAACATTAACCAAAATGAAAAGTACCAAAATGGATTATGAACAACTAAACTATCCCAAAAACATATATGCAACAAGAGGTACATCACCCTCATGACATTGAAACCAAAACCTGAAAGAAGTGGAACACAAAAAATCGGATCCACCATCACCACCATGAAACATCTTTCCTTTACCTTGGCTGTACATAACAAAGTATATATACACCCAAAGGTGCATATAGGGTGTGATCTAATTCCTAGTAGGATTCCACCCAAAATAAAAATTCTATAATATTACATTAAAAGATAAATAAACATGCACATATCCATAAGGATATTTGAAACATTTCTAATATTTTTTTATGGAAAACATTCTTAAGAAACATTTTTTAAGGAAAAACTTTTTCACAAATAAGATAGGTTAAAATAAAAATGTACATAAGGTGTATCATATTATGATGGATAGAACCAAATCCCATAAGCATCATGTCATAAGAGATAACCATGGGAAAATCCATATAAGTAACTAGCACAAGTTTTACACTATGAACCTTGTTCATCAGTGATCAAAATCCTCCAACTCAACTACCAACAATGTTATCTTTCATGATTCACTGGAGGGGAACCCATCCCAAGGTCCAGTGGTCTCCAAAACATAATCCAATTACAATAGTGTTCCAATTCATGATGCACTAGAGGGGAATTCATCCCAAGGTCTAGTGGTTTTGATTATATCACAAGTTTTGTTAGTGTTGTATTTGTCAATCCTCTTAGATAAATACGAGCCTCATCCACTTCCAAATCAACTAGCATACTAGTTTTAGTTCTCCCAACTTGATACCTAAGATTCACTTTTTGATCAAATTTCATTTCACATATCACATAAATCAACACTTTCACATACACATTCCAAGCATCATAAGCACACAAGGAAATCACTACTTTTAAATTTTTACATTTTCACATTAATCCAATGATCAAAAGATCATAATGAAACCACAATTTACCACATATAAAACTTTTTTTATTTCACAAAAATAAGAAAACCATTTGGAAGTACATTTCTCACCACTTTCAAAATATATGAAACCTATTTAGAAACACAATAAGAATAACACATAAGGAATCCAACCACTTACATTGGAAAATCCAATTTAAAAATCATATTAACATCAAAACCATTTTATAACATGGTTAAAATTATTTTCACAATAAAAGACACATTTAAGGTTCACAAAAGAAGTCTACATGAAACAAAAACTAATTTATCTTGAGAAATACACTTTCAAAATAATCTTACCTTTAAATATATTTGAAAAAAAATCAAACCTTTCATATAAGGCATAAAATACATTCAAGAAACACCACAATGAATCACACATGAAACATAACTAATTTTATTTAGAAAATCCATTTTCACCACATGTGTATCTCAAAACCTTTACAAAACATATTTCACACCACAAAAAAATGCATAGAACACATTTAAGAAACCAAGAAAGCATATAAATATTATATAATAATTTAAAAGCCTATAACCACTTACTTCACACCTGGAAACTTTCAGAAATCCATAAGAAACCACAACTACACCACCAAAAGACCCTATAAAGGAAAGATCAATCAACAATCATCAATATTTCTCCCAAAATCACAAGATCAAACCCTATTTAGGTCAAAAAACCTTATAGAAAATAAGAACTCAAGAAAGAGGGGAGATAAAACCCTTGAAAGAGGGATAAATCAAGAGGAAAAGAACTTACTTGATGATTCTTTGAAGAAATGGGGTCAAAAAAACCCAAGGATTGAGGATGAAGATGTTAAAGGAAGCATGGAGGGAGCTCCCATGGCTGAAAAATCCTAAATGGGGTGGAATAGAATAGATTTAGGGATAAAATAGAAGACAATAAAAAGGTAATTTTTCACTTTTTAATGACGTAGAGAAGTCATATGGGTAGCCCACATGATTTTCAAAATCATGGGGCAACTGTGTGTCCCTCATTGTCCAAGAGGAATAAGCTGCACGATTATGCCAAATGGTTTGAAAAATTGTGTGCTAATTTTGTGGTCGACACTATCCAAAATGACCATTTTACAGATAGTTTCCTAGGAAAGGGTGCTTGGTTTACCCTAACTATATGCCAAATATGTTCCACCTACTACCTAGCCCAAAAACTCTATTTTTCACAAAAAAATCATGTGAATCCCAATGGATAAATGTAATAACAAATAAAAACAAAATAATACCTCAGTTCAAAATCACGGATACAATAGATATAACTCAGAATATTTTCTTATAAATTAATTTTCCCTTTGTTCATTTGGGTTCAAAATTCCCCTCACCTTAATGAGATCATTTTTGAAAAATCCATCTATTTGAATATTTCACAGTGATTAGTTTTTTAATATAATAATTCGAAGCAATATTGAGTTTGGAAATGAATTTATTTTTAGAAACACACTCAGTTACCTTATCTTAGAGACTCATCGTGGAATCCCAATTTCCCATTTTACTTTAGATTCAAAGGATTTATATTATTTTCAATTAAGTTATCTCTATAAGTTGTTCTATTTTACCAAGTCTAAGTTACTATGTTCAAGTTCAAACTTAAGTTTCCTAAATTTATAATTCGAATTACACAAGAATATAACATATAATACTTCCATTCCCTAGTTTACAAAGAATGTTTCCATAAAAGAAGTGGGAAAATAAATCAATAATAACTCAATTATAACAACTTTAAACTCTGTGAAATACTTTAGTGGAGTATGAAATTATCACCATAGAAGGGTATATTGAACTCTTATTTTTCTAACTTAGATATATACTAACATTTTTTTGATAGAAAAAAAAATCAATTTTATTTATGGATAGGGAGACAATTTGAATTTTTATGGGGATTTTTTATGTCAACAAAATTGAAGCATAACTAAGGCATATAGAAAGTCCCCTCCCCCAAAATTTATAACTCAAAATTGTCAAAAATATTGAATACTAAGGTGGTAGAAGAATTTCAATAAAAAAGATTTATAGTTTAGTAGCTGACTTATTTTTTGAAGTGGTGAAATGAAAGTTCAAAAATCACCTTGCCACATTTCCAAAAATATTTTCAAAGAAATCATTTTTTTTGAAAGTTTAGGATTAATATTTTTATAAATATAGAAAATATTTTCAATTTATCTAAAAAATAATAATGATAAATAATGAGGTAAAATAAAACAACAATTTAAAGGAATATCCATGTTGGGGGTGCTAGTTGGATTTTGATATGTAGTTCAACTTAATTTTCAACTTTCTAGATATTAACCAGATAAGAACCAAATTAAGTAAACAAATTCAAAAAAATTAATTAAAATGAAAAGGTTTATTCCCTTACACTAGTCTCATAACATCATACAACAAAAATAATTCAAATGATATAATTAATATAAACACTCCCCAGGTGTAGAGGTTTTTTCCTTTTTTTGTTCATCAAAATGAAGCCTAACTATTATCATTGAAAATATATCTCTTTTTGATCAGTTCCAATAACTAAAATTTAAACTAATTAATATAAGACTTCATGATTTAAAGTTCAAAGTTAAATGAAAATAGGTTTTATTTAGGGAGTTTTGATCCTAGAAACTTCATCTTGTAACTTCTCTTGGCCAAGAAAGTTAAAATGATTTGGCCACAATTCTTCATTTTTATACTAGGTGAATATTAATAGTCACACACCTTCTGGATGAACTTTTTTGTTATTTAATTCAAGAAAAATTAAAAAATTAAAAACAAAAATTAAAAAATAAAATAAGAAAATAAATAGAATAAAATTTTGATAACCCCCAAATGGGTGTTATGTTTTTTATGTCCACAAGTTGATAGTATTTGGGTCAACCCTAGCCTAATAGAAGACATGGATTCTTATCTAAGAACCACCGCATTTTCTTCACATAAAATTTGGTGGATTTCCATTTATTTAATATACCTTATATAGATTCATTCTTGAGGTCCTTATGCATAACATTATAACTTTTATGGAATAGTGGAAAGGGGAAAATGATATAGGAGAACTTCCCTTCTTCTTCTACTTTAAGGTTGGAGTGCATAGTTTGTAAGACTTTATATATAGGGTGATACTTGTATTATAGTTCAATTTAAATCATTATTTATTCTTTGACTATAAAAATTGTTCCATCATACACTTTTCACCCTCACAAAATTAAAACAACACCACTTCCTCATCAACTGCTCCCATATTTAAATCTTCAATAATAACTGGTAGTTACAAAGATTCCATACTTGGTGAAGGTTAAATTATTTCAAGGATCTATAAGAAATAATAGACATGATTTGTCTCTCCAATAACTAAAGAAGGAGAAAAAAATTCAAATAAACATTAAAGTCAATTAAAAAAATATATTCTTCCAAGAAATTATCAACTCCCTAAATGTGTGAAACTTTTTATTATTCAATATTAAATAGTTCTCTTGGGAGTAATTATAACTCAAAAGTAAGGTAGTAAAACTAATCCAACATTTATTGACAACACACAACCTCAATTTATAATGTCTTCCATGGAAAATGATTAGATGTATTATGCTAGCTTGAAATTTTATATCATAGAAAAATTTGCAGATAAGTCAGTGGAGTACAAAACATCATAGTGAATATTAGAAAAAAGTGATCATCTAAATGTTACACAATTTTATCAATGTCTATAAATACCATATATTTAAAACTTTTTAAAATGTCTTTAATATGTGGATCTTTCATATATAGAATTTAATCCAGGGGAATATCGATTTTATAAATGGGAAAATCCAACCCTTCTGCATAAAACTTAGGAAAAATGTTAAAAAAATCCTTAAGTTCTTTAACTAAGGCTTCCAAGAGATATGGTCACAAATATTATTTAAATTCCTCAATTTGTTCTTCAAAATATTCTTGAATCAAAATGTTTAATTTTACCCTAATTGTATAACAAATAAATCCAACATATTCTTTTATAGGTTGGGGTGGTCACATCATTTTTGTATTTTTTTGTTTTTCTTATTTTTTGTGGTTTTTTTGTTTTTTTGGGAAAAGGGAGAAAAATTCAAAGGAAAATGACGCCTCCCTAAAAAAATGATAAAATTTAACATCATACCTATAATTATGGTGGTTAAATATGTATTTATAAACCCTAGTTATTTCACAGTGGCTACCTCGGGGTTGGTCCCATGGTCGCAGTGTCAAATTCCGTTCAAAAATATTTTTGTGTTTTTAAATAATTTAAAAAAAGAAATGAAAACATGAAAAAAGTTATGGAAAAAAAAAATTAGTGGAAGGAGTGTAATAAAGAATAAATAAAAGAAAATAGGGAAGAATTAAATAGAAAGGGAAGGGAGAAAGAATTATCTGGAAGTCAATAAGATACAGGATAAATTCAGGTTGATCCACTCTCAGCTATCCTTCATAGATCTTTTAAATAATAAAAACATAAACTCATAACTCACTTAATGCGTGACTTCCAACTCATATCAAACACCTCTCTCACTTAAATAGTGAAAAAAACGTATTAAGTACTTCTTCAGTGTTCAAGAATTCCTCTATATTGAAAAATGAATCACTAAATATAGTCATTCAAGCCAGGAAGTCTCATAAGATAGAATGATACTGCTAAGATCATCATATCAAACACCCAAAATCAAATACTAAGTCAAGATAAATGATAATGGAATAGGGAAATGGAATGATTCAAGAGAGTATAAAACAGTTCCTATGAAAAATTTAACTCTCTCAAGGCCCCAATTCACTATTACAATCTACTAGGATAAAGAAGAAGTGATGACCGTCATGGATATTTTATCTCTAAGAAGCATCAAATTTATCTTCTTGGATCAATCCTAGAGAATTACTTCTCTATTTCTAGATATTTTAGATCACATCACATAGGGAGAAAATCAAACAAAATTTTATTATTTACAAAATAAAAAACAAAACAATGATATTTAAAAAAATGAAATTGAAAAATATTGAAACAAAAATGGTAAGAAAAAGAATGGGAGTGGTTCCCATACCTAGGAATCAAAGATGATTCCCACATTTGGGGATGATGAAAAACATAGGATATCCCTATTATTATTTGAAAAACATAAATAGAAAATAATGAAATCAACCAATAACAGTTAGTGAATTCCATGTGGCACCCCTTGATGTGCTCGTCTCCAGCTCCAAGTGACATCCATGTGATAATAGGAAACCTCTCCTTCTAACCCTCACATCCACTCAAATATCCCATGAAATTTCCAAGATTAACACCCATTATCACCTCTTCCAACAATTACTATGATCTTGGTTTATTTTTTCATACAATATAAAGACATGAGGTGTTTTAAGAATTTTGTGATTTTTTTGAAATTAAACTTCTATTTATGATTTTTTGGATATGGGCTAGCTTGAATTTTCTATTCCATTACAGTACTCAGCCCGCTTACTGAAATATATTATTTGGGATCAAATATCATCAAATATATTTTTATATTTTATTTTTTTACGCTTAATATCTTATTATTTTTATGATTATTATATATATATGTTTATTATTACTGTTATATATTTTTTTTCTCCAGTATTCTCATTTGGTGGCCACAACATAGTAGTGGCTTCAAGAAGGTATTAGGAAGGGAATAAGCATCAGTTAGCAATGGATTATTATGATGTGGTTGGGTAGATCTGGTGTGGCAAGGGTATCTCATATTTTCTTGAACTTGATGGTTTTTTTCAAATATGGTAGTGGTAGATTCAGTGGGATCATCTTCTTCTATGGTGGTTGGATGTGGTAGGCTTCGGCTAGAAGAGGCGATGATGACTCTGGGGTTGAGGGAAGTGTGACTCAACTTCTTTAGTGGGGTTTTCCATAAGCTATGATTATCTGTTGGTTAAGGATCTAGAATATAGGAAAGCGTACTTCCTTTTGGAGAGGTGTATCAAAACCAAATAGACTAAGTGGAATTCTGAATTCAATGATAAAATTATATTTAATTACCAACTCAATTTCATTCAAAAAAATTATTTTAAAAAAAATCTATAAAAAAACGTGCACAATTAAAATTTGAAATCTAGAAATAATATAATTACACAAAAAATATTGAATAAAAATGGAATTGTTTGAAATAATATATTATGAAAATTAAAATATTTTAAAAACAATCCAAAAATTTATCTCAAAACTGATCAATCAAAATTTCAATTTGATTTTATAAAATTTTATTCTCAATAAAAATATGAAATATTAACACAAGAACATTTGAGTGAAAAATACCAAATTGACCAATATTAATGATATACTCAAATAATGAATAATATGGGCTCAATTGTCCCTAAATTATTAAATATCTATGAAAACCCAAATTTTAGCATTAGAAAGTACATTAATTACATAAAAATATATGGAAAATTATTTTAAAAACAACCACATCAGTTGTAACACAACTACTCCAAGAAGAGGGATTGACCCTTGGATAAACATAATTGTGACATGTTCTTTATAGATCACTATTTCTAATGGGAACCTAAGATGTTCCCATAAATATATTATAGTTGAACATGAGATATCATTACAAGCCTACTTTCTAATAGGAGGCTATCACTGATATGTTTTTTTGTCAATGCCTCAAGGTGTATATTGGTCAGATGGTGGGAGGTCAAAACCATCAAACCTTTTTGATGGGCTTCTTTTAAACTATTGGAATCTCTTATAGATTTAACATGTTTTTGTGAATCCTTTCCAAGTATCAGTGTGGTACTGGTAATCAATTTGCTAGTAGTAGGTCATTAACCCACATTGATGTGAACATATATATGTATCGAAGGCATCCATATTTTAATATTCTAATTAGTGATGTAAAATTTTAAAACAATGTGTTTTAAAGACACACATCAGGGAACTATGTAGTTTATCACTATCCTAGGAAGTGGTAGGTGTTGGTGGTATTTGGATAAATCCCATGAAAATGGGAACATCATACATTTTATGGTCATGTTAGAAAAGATACCGACCTTTTCTGGAGTTTTCTCGGGCTCTTTTATAGGTACTCTTCTCTTTAGTGTTTAGTACATTTCATTTAAGTTTTACCTTGGGGTGTTTTTGGGTGAAAAATTGAGAGAAATGAAAGAAAAAGTCGTTGTTTGCGGTTAGCACATGGTTTAGGAAAAATTGTGTGCCCCATCCTAGCTAAACATGCAACCCTAAACAAATGAGAATTGCACGTTGGAACACAATTTTTCAAACTGTGTGCTTTATTAGGAGTAACTATGTATCCATATAGAAGTGGTGCATGGTTTAGAAACATGGATAGAAAAAACCATGTGACCAAACCCAGTTAACCATGTGTAAGAATTAATGTATCTCAAAAATTAATTTTAAATTTTTTTAACGCCCATTTTAATCCCAAATAGACCTCCATTCGACCCAAGGTCATCATTCATGATTTTGGAACTCTCTGGATGAATTATATGCCTTCTTGACCTCTGATATTCATGATTCAAATCCTAGATCAAAGATCTTTTCCCCTCCCAATAAGTGGATCCTATTCCATTTATTTCACATTCCTTCTCATTTCTTAACTCCTTCTTTTGGTGGTATGTTGTCCTCTATTTTTCCAGATATAGATGTATATTTGATGAATCTAGATCTAGGCTTGTGGATCTCTATCTAAATCTAAGAGATCTTGAATTTTTTAATCTTGATTTAGGGTTATAGATCCGGATCTTGTTCTATGCCATTACTCTGCTAGATTTTGGTGATTTTCATTGGGAGATCGTTCATCAATGAATCATGGTAAGTGGTCTAATATTTAAATCCAATAGTTAGGATTTTGATTATATTTATAAAAATTGTAGAATTGATAGATTTTTTAGAAATTTAATTTCCTAAAATAATTAATTAAAATGGTGAATTAATTAATTAACTAATTTTGTAATTGTGGGATTTTGGGATAATTAATTATAGAATTAATTGTGAGATATTAATATTGTGAAATTTATAATTAATTGTGTAATTAATTATAGGATATTGATGATAATAATTGAATAATTAATTGGTTATTTTTATGAGATATTGGAATTGTGAGTATGATTAATTAATTTTCAAATTAATTAATGGATTGTTGAGATATATCTAATACTATGATGTTATCAGTTATGTTTTATTAAATGGTGAATGGTAACATGGAAATCCGGCCAAGTATTATGATTGGTAACATGCACATTCAATTAAGTGTTATTAAATGGTGAATGCTAACACATACATTTGGCCAAGTATTATGAACGATAACATGATTATTCAATTATGTGTTATTAAATGGTGAATGGTAACAATGAAATTTGGACAAATATTGTGAATGGTAACATGTTTATTCAATTATGGGTTATTAAATAGTGAATGGTAACATGTAAATCCGACCAAGTATTAAGAAACATAACATGGTCATTCAAGTGATAAATGGTGAATGGTAATATGGTCATTAAATTGTGAGATTATGAATGGAAACATAGAAATTCAAATTTGGTATCCCTTGGGGATAGATTGGAATCTAGAATGGGATGAAGTAGGTTTTGAGGTTCTGGTGTCCTTGGGAACCCGAAAGGTTGTGTGGTTAAATAAAGAATATTTGATAATGTGATAACTATTTTTTTATGAATTTTAATTATTTATATATAAATTTTTATATATTTTTATTGACTGGATTTCTATTATACATCATTGGTGGTGGCATACTGAGTAGTACTCACACCCTACTTGGGTTTCCTGATCGGTACCTGAATAGATTTCACGGTTGCAAGACAGGTTAAGGGAAAAATCCCAGTGATAGATGGTCTAATTGGGAATAGATCATGGATGAGGGAACCTAACATGGTCCAGGACCCACTTTGGATTTTTCATTGTCTTTATTTTGAGTTTCATTTTAGACACTTGACACGTACTTAGCAAGGCATGTTTTCTTATTGAGTTGGATATTGTATTTCTTGCTTTGATTATCATGAGATATTGGTATTGTTTATGGTAATATGTGATTAAAACATTGTTTATTTATGCCCAATAGTTTATTATTCTGATAAAAGAGGGTATATTCTCCCCATGATTAACACATCAGACCCTCACTACTAGTCACCAACCTCTCACGTACGAGGAGGCGCACTTGAGGTAAGTTGACCGACCAGCTCGAGGCACCAGTGAATGGAACCTAGGCCAGGACATCACAAAGTGTTATCAAAAAAGATTTATTTTGTTTTTGTTTTATATTACTATTTTTTAAAGGTATATAAAAGACTAGGAAGAGTCAGGGCATAGACATGAGCTCATGAAAGTGAGTTTAAAACCCATGTATGGGGGTGAAACCCCAAGTACCGAGGGTGGAATTTTTGTTATTGTTGTTTGTTGTTATAGTTGAATATTATTTCACCTTGGGTGACACACTTATTTTGTGATATAAAAATGGTTTTTGAGATTTTATGAAAATCAAATCATGGCTCGAGATGGAATGAGAGTTGAGTCTATATTCATCATTCTAAGAAATTTGGATTAATTTGTGTCATGCATCATTTTAGGCATGCAAGGGAAAATGGGTATTGGGTAAGTAGTTAAACATGAACTATTTTTCCTTTCTTGGGAAATTGAAATGAAAAAGATGACTCATATGAAATTAATAATAAAAAAATTATGCAAAATGTGAAAAAATGAGTTTCTAATGTGAAAAATTGAACAATGAAATGTGTTTACCCTTGTTACCCATGACCTAGGTGTAGGATGGTTAAGGGAGAGACAACGCCTTGGGTTTCATCGTGTGGTGAGATTTGGGGAAAATATTTTTTTGTGATTATTCTCTTATATAAAAGTGATAAAGTTGTGTTATGACTCCTAAAATGTGTGTTTGGTATTGTAGAGTTATTCCTCCATGATGGATCTTGTTGAGAGAATGATATGAGGATGTTGCTGGAGATGTTCAACCATTAGTGGAACCTAAGGCACCGAAAGTGTCGGGTGAGGAAGCAGGGGAGCAGTTCTGAGAGAAATTAGATCGCTTCATGAAATTCATGGAAAGAGACTTAGATCAGGTTGTAAAGAGTATGTATGACTTGATGAGGGAGTTTCAATTGCCGCACCCTATGAATTTTATAGAAGAGGGTGGACCAGAGGGAGTTGAGTTATGGGTTTAGTCCATTGAGACAACACTTAAATATTTAGAGACTCCTACAAAGATGAGGGTCAAGTTGGATACCTATATGCTACAAGGATCAATGAATTGCTAGTGGGACATTTAGGCACAAACTGGATAGGATGATGGTATATTATGGAAGGAATTCTTGGAGAAGTCCCAAGAGCACTTCTATCCAGATACATTGAGGTTGGAGAGAGTAGCTGAGTTCGTGTAGTTGACTTAGAAGATCATATATATGATAGAATATATTGAATGCTTTATAGACCTACAATGATTTTCTCCAAGGTTGGAAGGATATGAGATAACTACGATAAGAAATTTCAAGGATGGAATTAAGTAAGATTTTAAGTCCCAAGTTAACCTATTTCATTTAAATAAGTTTTCTAAGGTGGCGGATTAGGATCTCGTAGTTAAGGGGAACCTGAGGGAGGCCTTCAGTGTAGGATAGGTGGTTCCAAATGGATGACCAGGGGTATGAATTCTAAGAGTAGGAAGAATCACTATGAGAATTTTATCTAGGGTAGTGGGAAGTATAATACCCATACAAAGGGATCGGTTTCACAAGACCTTACTGGGGAGGTCTGTCACTAGTGTGGTAGGTTAGAACATTATCATAGGAACTGTTCCCAACCACCCATGGAGTGATGATCTTACAGAAATATGATACATATATAGAGGTTCTATAGGAACATGTGGTCGATAGTTAGTGATGGAGGAGATAGAAAAAACCAGTGTGCGAGAAGGGGATCTTCTACACCATATCAGTCTTGCAGTTAGAGTTATACTAGATGATGTGGTAGAGATAATGGATGTGGTGCTTTTGGGAAAGAGTGACCATACCAGTAGAGTAGTGAAACTCAGGGGCATCAGACTGCATCACAAGTAAGAGGGGCTAACAATTACATGCAGTGAAACTTACACTTGTGGATATTGAGGTTTGACCATCAATGGTGATAGGTACTCTTCTTGTAGGTTTTACATTATCTAATTCCATATTTGATATTGGTGCCTCTCATTCCTTTATAACTAAAAAAATTGTTAATTGTTTGAGTTAGGAAGTGGATTTTTTGAGTGGGGTAATGTCTATAGATACACCATTGGGAGTATATTCTAGAGACATGTTCTTGTGCAAGGGATGCTATCTGGATATTAGGAAGTACCATTTTTGTGGGATATCTATATTTTTTATATGTTTGGATTCTACCTAATAATGGGTATGGAATGGATAGTCATATATAGAACCCACATTTATTGTTACTGTTGGAGAGTGATGTTTACATCTCTTAAAGGTCTCCACTACATTCACCATGGGGAGTAGGATATCTGGCTAGGTTGATCATGACTAATTACTCAGCAACTAAGAGATCTCACATCCCAGGTTTCTAGTCTATTGCTAGATGATGGGGTTTTAAAATAAAATTTCTTTCCACCAGTGGTGGATTGTTTTCATGATGTGTTTTCTAAACAATTCTAAATATTTACAACTAAGAGAGATATATAATTAAATATTGAGATCATTTCAGGGATGAAATATTTTCAATTCCCCCATACAAAATATCACTGATGGAGATTCAAGAGCTCTAGACTCAGCTGGAGGAGTTGGGGGATAAGGGATTTATCTATTCGAGTACATCACCTTAGGGTTCACCAGTGTTGTTTGCAAAGAAAACTGATAGGAGTTTGAGATTATGTGTTGATTACCAAAAGGTTAACTGAATGACTATGAATAATCAGTATCATCTTCAACATATTGAAGATATATTTGACTAATTTAGAATAGATTGTGTGTTATCTAATATTGACTTGATATTGGGGTATCATTAGTTGAGGGTTCATACTTATTATATATAGAGGACTAATTTTAGAAGAAGGTATTGGATTTTTGAGTTTTTCTTAATTCCATTAGTGTTGATGAATTCACCAGTAGTGTTTATGGCCTTAATGAATAAGATATTCCATTCATACCTAGACCAGTTTGTGGTGGTGTTTTTGGATGATATCTTGGTGTACTCTAAATTTAATAGAGATCATTCCCAACATCTTTACATTGTCTTGATTACACTGAGAGACAATTGCCTATATTTCATGCTATCTAAATGTCAGTTTTGGATTCATTATATGTAGTTATTGGGTCACATCATCTAGTATGAATGTGTTCCTTATGACTTAGAGAAAGTACAAGAAGTTTTTTTATTAGGAGTATCCAAAGAATGTGTTCGACATCCATAACTTTATAGGTATAACTGTATATTACTGAAGGTTCATTGGGGAATTTTACTGATTATAAACACCACTTATAGGATTTTACAAAAGGGTAAAAAGTTTGATTTGTTGGAAGATGTGAGAATTTTTTATAGGATTTAAAGAAGAATTTGACATCAAAACCTATTTTGATCTTACCTGAGCTAGGTGAGGAGTACAAAGTGTATTGTAACGCTTATGAGATTGGACTTGAATAAGTAATGATGTAGGGAGATCAAGTTGTTGTGTAAGTTTCTCAGTAGTTGAGGCCTCATAAACAGAACTACCCTATACAAAAGATCATGTTAGTAGCAATGGTTTAGGCTTTGAATGGTTGGCGTCACTATCTATTAGGTGAGAATTTTAAGGTATTTACTAATCACAATTTTTTAAAGTATATATTCTCCCAACAAGATTTGAATATTTGGAAGAGAGGGTGGGTTGAGTATATGTAGTCATTTGATATTGATCTAGAATATAAACTCGAAAAGGGGAATAGTGTTGCTGATGATCTATACTAAAAGACACAGACTCATGCGATTCAGGAGTCTAGTGTTAAGTGGAAGATGATGGTTTTGCGGGATGAAATATACATTGTGGTTTAGAATATTCAGGAGCATATTACTCTAGTATCATTTTTATTAGAGTTTAATATTTTCAAAATAATAAATTATAGGAAATATGAAGATATAGAATTTTTAACTTCGATGGAAATCCTTAAATGTGGAGAGACACCTTTATTCTGGTTGATAGATGAAGATGAGATCATCTATTTCAAGAATAGGGTTGTAATGCCTTAGAGTATGTAGGACGTGTTGATACAAGAATTTCATGCCTTGAAGTGGGTGGTAAATCTAGGCATGAACAAAATATATCATGACCTATCATGATAGTTTTGGTGGCCATACATAAAAATGGAAATAGCAAGGTCTGTGACACGATGCTACACCTATCGGTAGGTGAAGGCCTAACATCATTGACCTAGACGTTTTTTATAGTCATTGACCATCCAGGATTGGAAATGGGATAACATGACTATGGAATTTTTGGTGGGTCTCCTAAGGATTCCTAGGAAGAATGATACTATTTGGGTTATTATAGATCAACTGATGAAAGTAGTTCATTTATTGTCTATACATGAAACCTAATTAGTAGAGAGGTTGGGAGAATTGTATGTTCAATAAATTTTCCATCTATATGGGGTTCCACAGACTATAGTTTGTGACCATAAATCATGCTTTACTTCATGATTTTGGAAGGTCTTGTAGAAGGTTCTTGGTATGCAGTTTTTTTTAGTATGGATTGCCACCCAAAGATAGATGGTCCATTAGAGCATACAATATCAGTTCTTGAGGATATGTTATGATCTTATATTCCTAACTTTGAGGGGTCTTGGGAGAAGAATAAATATTTAGTGGAGTTAACTTATAAAAATATTTATCTAGAAACTATTCAGATGACACAATATGAGGCTCTTTATGGTAGGCTATGTAGATCACCTTTATGCTGGATGAAGGTATGTGAGTCTGAGTTATTGGGATTGATTCTTGTACATCAGACATCAGAGAAAGTACAATTGATTTAGAAAAATATGGCTACATATCAGAGTATATGGAAGTCATATAGAGATAGATATAAATGAACCCTATAGTTTATAGAGGGTGATTGTGTATTCCTTTATTTGTCACCTAGGTTGGGTCACCGTAGGATATAAAGATAGGGCAAGTTGGTGTCCAGGTTTATAGGACCTTTTGAAGCTATGAAGAGAATCATACCAGTTGGATATTCCATAGAAATATAATACTATGAATGATATTTTCCATGTGTCATAACTATATTGATATCATATTAACCCATCTCATGTGATCGACGTGGATGATGTTAAACATGAAATAGATACATCCTTTGAGGAGCATATGACATGTGTCTTGGAGCACAGTGAGAATGTGTTGTGGGGAAAGATCGTGCAGATAGTTCATTTATTGTGGAAACATGGGTGTGTGAAGGAAGAAACATGGGAAAGGTAAGAAGACATGAGGGCTCAATGCCACAATTTTTTGACTCAGAATATTAGAGAATCTTGGGAGTGTATCTTGGGAATGAATTATTATAAGGTGGGGATATTGTAACATCTTGACCTTTTTGGAGTTTTTTCAGTCTTGTTTATAGGTACTATTTTGTTAAGTTTTTAGTAATTTTTTTTGTTTTAACCTTAGGCTGTTTTTGGGTAGAAATTGGAGAAAAATGAATGAAAAAGGGGTTGTGCATGGTTGACGCATGGTTAGGGAAAACTATATGCCCCAATCCATCTAACCATGCAACCCTGAATATAAGACAATTGCAAGGTTGGTGAATGTTTTTACAAATCGTATTCCATATTAGAAGTAACCATGCACCCCTATAAAAGAGGCACATGGTTTAGGTGCACATTTAGGGAAAACCATGTTCCCCAACACAACCAACCTTGTGTGATAATTAATGTCTTGTGAAAATTAATTTTAAAAATTTCTAAACACCCATTTTTATTCCAAATTGACCCCATTTTACCCTAGGTCCTATTTCATGATTTTGGAGCTCTTCGGATGAATTAAAATCCTTAAAGACCTCCTTTCTTTGAAATTCAAATCCCGGATTGAAGATCTTCAACCCTCTCAGTAAGTGGATCCTATCTCTTTGCTTTCTCATTCTTCCTCCTTTATTCTCTCATTAATTTGATGGGATGTTGTTCTCTATTTTTCTAGATCTAGATCCAGACTTGATGAATATATATCTAGGATTTTGGATCTACATCTAGATCTAAGAGATCATGAATTGTTTAATCTTGATTTTGGGATATAGATCGAGATATCATTCTACGCTGTTAATCCTATGAATTTTGGGCATTTCTTGTTGGATGATCATTCATCAATGAATTTAGGTAGGTGGTATAATATTCAAACCCCATATCCATGATTTTGATTACATGTATGCAAATTGTAGAATTTATGTATTTTTTTAGTAACTGAATTTACTAAAATAATTAATTAAAATGGAGAATTAATTAATTAAGGAATTGTGTAATTGTGGAATTTTGGGATAATTTATTGTAGAATTAATTGTGAGATATTGAGATTGTGAAATTGATAACTAATTTTGGAATTAATTTTGGGATATTAATGTTAATAACTGAAAGATTAATTATGAGATATTAGAATTGTTAATATGATTAATTAATTTTTGAATTAATTAATGGATTGTTGAGATATATGTAATACTGTGATGTTGTCAATTATGTGTTATTAACTGGTGAATGTTAGCATGGAAATTCAACTAAGTATTATGAATGTTAAATGATCATTCAATTATGTGTTATTAAATGGTGAATGGTAACATGGACATTTGGTCAAGTATTATGCATGGTAACATACTCATTCAATTATGTGTTATTAAATAGTGAATAGTAACACAGAAATCTGGCCTAATATTATAAATGGTAACATGATCATTCAATTATGTGTTATTAAATGGTGAATGGTAACATAGAAATTCATCCAAGTATTAAGAATGATAACATGGGAATTCAATTTAGAAATGATGAAAGGTAAAATGGTCATTCACTTGTGATATTAAGAATGGTAACATAGACATTCAAATGTGATATCCATTGGGGGTAGATTGGACTCTGGCATGGTCTGAAGTAGGTATTGAGGTTAATGTGTCCTTGGGAACCCGGAAGGTTTTATGGTTAAATATATAATATTTTAAAATGTGAAAATTGTTTATTTATGCATTTTAATTATTTATTTATAAAACATCATATGATGTTATTGACTAGATTTGTATTAGAAACCATTATTGGTGGCCTACTGAGTTATACTCAAACCATAATTGGGCTTCCTGATCAGTACCTGAAAATATTTCATGTTTTTAGGATGGGTTAAGGTAAAAGGTCTAGTATTATATGGCTGAATTGGCGATAAAGCATGAATAAGGGAACCCGATATAGTTCGGGACCCTCTTGGGAGTTTTCAGTATATTTACTTTGAGTTTCATTTTAGACACTTTACATGTACTTTGAGTGGAATGATTTTTTCTTGAGTGGGATATTGTATTTCTAGTTTTGATTATCATGATATATATTGGTATTGTTTATGGTAATATGTGATTATGCTATTGTTTATTTATTCTCGTTGGTGTATTAATCTGATAAAAGAGGGTATAGTCAACCCATGATTGACATATCATATCCTTATTGGTAGTCATAAGCCTATGGTATATGGGGAGGCATGCTTGAGGTCATGTGACCGACTGGCTCGGGGCACCAGCATGTGGCACCCAGGCCAGGACATCACATGTCACAAGGACCAATCCATTCATTTTAGCACTATAGAGAAAGGATGATTAGGAAAAAATTCCTATCAATGGTTGGTATAAGACTTACACATGAGCAACCCTCTCTAGTTATCCTCAAAGGGAATATGGCCCAATGAGGATGAATTTCATAGGGAATATAGACTAGTGAATAAAATATGATAAGATCAATAGGGAATATCACCCTTTGGACAGGGTTATAAATATAACTTGACAAAGGGTGATCCATAGGGAATACAAATCCAAATGAGTAAAGTCCATTCTTAGAGGGAATATGGACCAATGAGTGAGTATATCCAGACTCATGATGAATATGTACTGAAGAGAATGGATGCAAGTCACTTCATGAGGAATATAAACCCACGAAGGTGGATGTTAAAGGTTAATGATATTGGTTTTGAACCACTGGGAAGTATCTTACATAATTTTTTTAATAACAATCAAATCCAATATATATTGAGATTCACAATTTAAGGTCATGTGGTAGGACCCTTCCACACAGTTTAATATCATATTGTTAGGATGTTGTTATTCAGTTTTACATTGTTTTACTAGGATGTTGTCCACACAGTTTAACATCATGATGTGGGGAAATCTATGTCATGAAATATGTAAAAATATATTATTGAGTGGTTCTTATTCATATGAGGTTTCCTTTATAATAATGGCTTACCTACAGTAGGAGATTTATTGAGATCATGGCTCATTGGGTGGAAAATAAATCCATCATTGAGTCAAAAGTTGGGACTTACACATAAAAGGAATCCCATTGGGAATAATTTTAAATATGTTAATAGCATGATCAACTAAAATCTCTAATACCACATGAGTCCTACTTGGTGTGAGAAACAAGATATAATAGAAGATTGATCACATTGTATGAGAGTGAAAAATTCTATTTGAATAGGTCTTACGCACTGAAGCTTCCCTATGTGAGTATCAAAAAAAAATTGATGTTATCTCAAATAGTAACCATCGTGGGTATTATATAATATAGAAGTAATGTCCTCACATTTTCCAACCTACTAATAGGTAGGTTAGTATATAGTGGTAGGGAGAGTATAACCCTCTATAGAAAATTCTAGGGTCTTACTCTAGGAGGGATGCCCTGAAAAGAATACAAACCTTTAAGGGTAATATTTTTTAGCTTACACATTGGAGATACCCATTTTGGTATGTAATGGATCATTTAGTGGAGAGTAAATCCATCATTGAGAAAAGATATAACTCTCTAGTTTACTCTTTATAGATACCCTCATTATCAAAGGAATCTAGGATTGTGATTCCCCTAAGGATTCTATATATCTAGGAAAATAGTTCTCAAGCATCCTTTTATTAAGGGAATACATGATCATATATGTTAAAATTATTTTATATTACGCTATCATTTATGTCTGGTGGTTTTACATTGGGATTTATATTGTACTTCTTGTTGTTTCTTAGGAGAAAATGGTCCATAGGTTGATCAAAAAACATATACGTAGGCACTAAAGAGAGAAGGGGATCAAGAACCCCAAGTAGGGAGTAGTCCACATGATAGGTGAATGGAGGGAGGTCTATCCTCATGGTATGTGCACAGTATAAATTGTAACATGTAGTAGATAGGTTTATGGAGTGTAAATCTGCTTAGGGACCTTATAAAAGAGGTTGTTCTGCTGGAGGAATGCATAGAGGGCTCATCCTGTGTGGTTAGTAGGAGTGTGAAAAGATAAGACACATGGTAAACTTGTGGGGTATGCTGATCCTCTTAGGATATACATGAAGGGATTGTCCTGTATTGTTGTAAGGAGTGTAGAAATCCGAGTTTTAAGGTAACCTCATAGGGTAGGCTAGTCCTCTTGGGATCTGTATGAAGGGATCATCCCACATGGTTGGTAGCCATGAAAAAATCAGAGCTAAACATAATCCTCATGGGGGTAGGATGGTCCTCTTGGAAGATACATGATGGGGAAAGTATTTTTATGATAGATAGATAGAAAAGGCACCACACACTAGGCTAGCATCTTAGTGCTTGAAGAAGATGCTTCATAGAGGAAAGAACATTTCTTGAATCATTGATTTCAAGAATTACCTTATGAAGAATTCCTTACTCCTATTTTCCTTTAATTACCTCTATATTTTACTTCCTTTTTGTATCCTCCATCTATCTTCTCTAAATGAAAACCTTTGGTATTTACATGAAATGGTTAGGAAAACCATTTTTCAAAATAGGTGGCTATGCAACATGGGGTGTGTGACCATATTGTGGCTCTACCTATAGAGTACATGGTGGATAAACACAACATGGGGGTATAAAATAACCAAGTTGATGGATAATCATGAGGTATATCCATCTTGGAATCACGAGGTTAGTGTGTAGATGTTTAATCGATGATCAACCACCTTATGGATGGGAAACTATGAGTCTTCTCCATCTATAAATTGTGTAATGGGTAAACAATCAATGAATGGTGCAGGTTGGAAGCTCTGTGGGGTATCTTATCTCCATTTTCATTTTGGTGATCCTGTAGGCATCAATAACCCCCCTCCCATTAGAATAAATTTTTATCAACATGAATAGAGATCATTCTAGGGAAGTAAATAGATGCCCACATGAATTGCCATGGGGCCACCTTTGAGTCCCATGGTCAACAAGGTGAGGTTCATGGATTGTATAATGGAATGTGGTGGGTATCCAAAAGGTTTTGGTGTTAATTATAAATATGGAAATACCCCCCTCTTTAAAACTTTCTTAATTAGTGATTCGTAGTCTAAAGTAGCGAGAAAAGTTCCATGTGCCTGAATTTTCGAATCTTTGTCGTGAGCTCATGGCCTCGGTAGGATCGGTGAGTATCTTTGCACCTCGATATAGATACTATAACTATGTTCATGATTATTGGGTGGTTTCTGGATGTCTTCATGGTTGATTGGAAAAGTTATCTTGTATGTGTGTTCACTAGTACAAATTTGTACAATCACTTATGAGTTGTATATCTCGCTTGGTGATCAGGTAGTCTTCAAAATTTTGTGTAGTTGATGTATTATACACATGTGTTTACTATGTAAAAATTCATACTTTTCCATTTTATTTCATATTTAAAAAATTTTCCATCCATCATTATAGAATATATCCATCGAAAGGATACTCAAAATTGCTAAAAATGTCATAGAAGACCCTCGGTACCATGTCATTTCTCAAAATGAAGCCAGGAATAGTTTTCTCCCCCATAAATACAAGATTACCCATTATTTGACATGCTACCCATATATTAATTTAGGCTTAAATATGATATCATGATCCCTATTCCTAATCATAAAAGACCATAACAATTGTTTACAACCTCTCTAAATGAAATCCCAGCAAACATATCTATAGAGGTTTAACTTTTCCTTGAGTATTTCCGTGAGAGTGAAAATATTTTTAACAACACTCTACTCACTAATGATGATGAAGATCAACATCAACATAATATATCTTAAAACTATTCATCCATATTAACCATTTTACTGAATAATCCCATGGGAGGGTGGCGTCTAAAATGGGATTTATGCCCTTTGGGTAGCTTTTTTGATGAGTGGGATTGGGATTTATGGGTGTACATGACTTTTGTAGAGTTTATCAAGAAATTTCAAGTAATTTTCCTATACAAGGAAACATGGGTTTCTCAATTCATGGTGTATCAACAAAATAAATTTCTCTTATATTTTATCATTCACTGGTGTTTAGGTACCAAAACTTTCAAATTACCACATGGTGAGGTAGGGATTAGTTTATGAGGAATCTAAAAATTGAAGATAATCTTAATCCTTAGGAAATGTATAAAAAATTTCTATCCATATATAATGTTTAAGAGGATGTAGGATAGTCCCAGCCCTTAGTGTCATAACCTGTCCCCTGGGGCCCATGTCGTGACTACCCCAAGCCCGCCTTCCATAGGCCAGGGGTTAGAGACTCGCACAAGAAATTCATGTCCCTAAAAAGGGAAGGCATTGCCTCAAAATCTTGTACACACATAGACAGGTCACACTACGCAAAAGTAACACAATGGAAGAATAAAGGTGCAACCACAACTAAAAACCACCACTGAGTGTAAAAGTGAGTACTGAATGTAAATGGGATAGAATACAATCCCAACTGAAATAGAAGTAGAGAAAAAAGGGGTATACAACTCATGAGGTCATCCGCCAAGGTCCCTACCTTAAGGGTAGGTAAAAATCATCACTGATGCTATCCACATCTACTGGTCACCTCCGTACACCATCTATCAATCACCTTCAAGCACCGCCAAACCCTAACTCCTCAAGATTTAGTCTAGATGTCTATCATCTGCATAAGACATAACAAGGTGTGAGAAAATCCCGTGCCGGGGTTAGTATAAAAATAATCAGTAGGGACCTCGAGACCCCCGATGGTCTCCTAGAATTCCACAAAGTAAAATCCAAAAAGCATGATCTTGATCAAAAATTACAAAGCAAAAGATAGCTCACACTAGGTATAACTTAAGTACAGAAGTACATATGATTAGCCTTAAAGCTGTATCATCTTATTCTGCTGAAAGGATCTATTACTGATCTACACAGGGTTGCTAGATGTTGATCCAAATAGGGTCTCTAGGTGCACATACACATAGGATCACTCGGTGTTGATCCACATAGGATTGCTTGGTGCTGATCCCAACAGGACCACTCAGTGCTGATCCAGACAGGATCGCTTGGTGCTGATCCACAGATGATCGCTCGGTGTTGATCCACACAAGATCGTTCCATGTTGATCCACACAGGATCACTAGGTGCTGATCCACACCTAATCACTCGGTTCTTATCCACACATGATTGCTTAGTACTGTTCCACACAGGATCACTATTCATTCTTCATATCACAGCTGGCCACTGGATTCACATACATGGCATGATTGAATATGAAAAGATCTGATCCTCAAGCCATTGGTCATACCTCAACTACCAATAAAACCCATGAAGAAGTAACCTAATGATCTGCCATGTCATAAGGGTTCCATATCAATAGACTAAGCATCAATCAGATGCCTGGTCTATAAGATATAAGCATTTTAGTGTTGAGGGTCTGGTTGGATTCAGGTACGATCCTATATGGAAAAACTCCAACTTTCTCTAAATCTATATTGGAGTATCTCAAAAGGACCTCCTCATCCTAAGGTTCTAGTTACACATATGGTTCATCCAACGAGCATCCGGTTTAGGAGATATGTTCATTTAATGGTAACTGATATAAAAATGGGTCTGGGTCCGGTCTGACCCAGTCAGACTGACCTGACCAGGACCACTGGGCCCAACCCGAAGGGGTTGGTCTCGACCTAGTTTAGCTGGGACTGGTCAGGCTTGCTGGGCCACAGGTTCATCCTAGCCCACTAGCTCGGTGCGGTCTGCCGGGCTGCAGAATCGCTCATCCCACTAGCCAAGGGTGGGGGGTCTGCTCCCCTCTTGAATGGACGATGCTATTCAGGCCTTCAAGGTAGTGTCACTACTTGGAACCTCCTCTCCCACCTCTCTATGGTGCAGTTACAAATCCTTTTAATTCACCCAATGGTGTAGTTATACAACTTATGAGTCAAACCATTAAATGGTATGACGTTGCACTGTGGTCCCACCACCATTTTTACAATGGTGGAAAAATAAAAATAAAATAACCTTTAGATATTTTTTTGTAAAGTCCAAAAATTAACTTTTTTGTCCAATACTTGCCGGTCAAATTTAAGATTCCCTTAAGAGAATCCCAGTACTTTGGATTCAATGGTGCCCTCATATTTTTAATCTGAGCACCGGTTCAAAATATAGAAAACACCACCCGCACATTTACTGAATGTACCTAAAAACGTTCAAAAAATTATTTACAGTAACCCTCGACCCACGCCAATCAAGTTTAGGATTCTCCTAAAGGGAACACACCTTTAAAAGATCAATGGTACTCTCATATTTTCTATCCAAGTTAACATTTAGAAGTTATGGATTTTACAATAAAATAATTGTTACTTAATTATTTTATTTATGGCCAAAACTAACTTCCACTGGTGGCCCATGATGGCTAATGTTAGTATCTACCTCAAGAAGGAATACCCTCAAGATTTCATCAGTGGTCTCATATTTTTAATCCGTGTCACCTTTCGTGAGTTATAAGCATTTGAAAAATAAAATAATTTTATTTATGGTTATGTCATTTTGGTTTTTCTCACTGGAGGCATGCATCGACTAAATTTAAGTAACACCTAGAATAAACCCACCCTTCTGAATGCAAAGGTGCACTCATATTTCTAATCTGGGCACTCGTTTAAGAGTTATTCTACTTTTTTAGGAAAAAATTTCACTCATGCTATTTAAATATTAACATTTTTCGATGGATCATTCTGAGCACTCCGGGCCTCGGAATCACATGTCATTAGATCTCACGGTCTCGTAAAAATTTCATATAATTAAAAAAAAATTATACATAATTTTTATATCTTTACATTCTCTCCACTTTAGGGATTTATATCCCCAAAAGCCAAAAAAAGGCAAATTAAATAAGTGGGGATACTGAGCATGTATCTGAGCCTCCTACTCCCATGTACTCTCCTGGATATTCCCGTGTTTCCAATGAACTCGCACGAGAGGAATTGACCACCCAAGAAGGACCTACTCCTGTCCATCCTCTATCTTCATCGGGAACTCAACAAATGTCTCCCCATTGTTGATGTTTAGCTCTCCCCAGTCGATAACATGTGATGGATCATGCAAATACCTCCTCAGCTGCAACACTTGGAAAACATTATGCACCCGATGCATCTATGGGGGAAGATCTAGATGGTACGCCACCTCGCCTACTCTACTAAGGACCTGTAAAGGTCCGATGAACCTCAGAGATAACTTTATGGTTCGGACAAACCATTATAATCCTCATCGGGGTGAGACCCAATAGAAGACATGTTATCCCTCCTTAAACTCAAAGGGTCTTCGTCTCCTATTGGAATAAGACTTCTTCTAGATCTGTGCAGTATTCATCCACTCCTGGATGATCTGCACCTTCTCTGTGGTAGCCAATGTCAACTCTAGATCCATAAGTGCTGACTCTCCTTGGTCTGTCTAGCATAGAGTTGATATGAACAGTCACCCATACAGGGGCTCAAATGGATCTGTTCCAATGGTGGAGTGATAACTATTATTGTATGCTAACTCCACCAGTGGAAGGTGGTCCTCCCAACTACTACCAAAATCAAGGGCATAAGCATGAAGCATGTCCTCGGGTGTCTGTATGGTCTCTTCCATCTGACTATCTGTCTGAGGGTGAAAGGTAGTGATCAAGCATAGCTAGGTCACGAACATCTCCTACAATACCTTCCACAAGCGGTATGTTAAACGAGTGTTATGATCTGGGACGATTGTCAATGGCATGTCATGAAACCGTATGATTTCTTGTATGTAGAGACGTCCCAAGCCCTCTAACGATCCCTTCTCTCAAATGGGAAGAAAGTGGGTTGACTTGGTGAGTCGATCAATGATCACACAGATGGATTCATGGCCCCTAGACGTACATGGTAGCCCCATCACGAATTCCATGGAGACACCATCCCACTTCCATTCTAGCACCTCAAGTGGATGAGCTAAGCCTACTGGTACTTGATGCTCAGCCATCACTTCCTAACAAGTGAGGCATCATGATACAATCCTTTTCATAACTTTCTTCATCCCTAGCCACCAGTACTAACACCAGAGGTCCTGATATATCTTTTCCACACCCAGATATACCACCAAAGGGGGTGTGCGGAACTCCCTCAACACCTCCTCTTGTAGCTCTATCGATACCATGGTGTATCCTCTGAAAAATATGATGTGCTCCCCACCATCATAAAATCCTTTAAGATCCTGTCCTGAGGATATCTGATCACGTAAGGTCTCGTAGTCAAAGTCCCCAAGCTGTGCCTCCCTAACTCACTGAAGAAGTGGGGGAGTGACTATCATAGACTGGAGGTAAGCTGGTAATGTGGCTCTTTTTTTCTATAGTTTTCCTCATCTTTTATTTAATTTTTAACAATTTAATTATTTACTTTAATAATTTTTAATTAATAATGGAAATTTTGTATTTTTATAACTAAATCTATTATTGAATAATTTTTTAAATTAAATATGTGTTTTTAGTATTTGAAATAGTTATTTCGTTCTAATTATTCTAATTGTTTTTACTTACTTTCTAGTTTAATAATCTTAATATGGTTAACATTTTAATAATTTTAAATGTTTATTATTTAATCAATTGTTCATTATTATTTCAATTAATCTAATTTAGTTTTTAATTTAAAACTTTACCCTTTAAATTAGTTTTATTAAAATAAATTAACTTTATCTATTAATCTTTTTAATTATTCTGTTAAATAAATAAGTTAATAATTTAAGTTTATAATTAATAAAATAATGCATTCTAAATTTTACATTTTCATTTTTTCATTTAAGCAATTAACTTAATTATTTAATATCTTTAGTTAATTTTTATTATTTTAATTTCATGTTTGTAGATTAATTCTTTATAGGTGTTTTTATTTTATTTAGAAATTTAATTAATTAATATTAATATTTAAATTCTTAGTTAATAATTAAGTCACTTTTATTTTTAGTTTGTTTAATAACTTAGTTAGTTTTTAATTAAGTTAATTAATTATTATTTAATAGTTTAGTTAATTTTTCATTTTTTAATTAATTAATGTTTTATTCATTTTATTATCTCTTTAAAATTAATTTTTTATTGTTAGAATTTCAATTTGTTCTATTAGTGAGTCAAATCTCTGATAACCTCCTAACCATCTATGTCACCGATGGTTTAAGATTCTCACACTGATGCCATGATGCACTAATGTCGTGACGCACCATTGCTGCAACACACCGATGTTTATTTTAACTATCGGTGATTCATGACTCACCGATCACTTTGAAACGACATCATTCTCTTATGTGCATCACTTTCAGTCTCTCATTTTTTAAACTATCAGTGACTCTTCTTTTATTTTATCTAACGATGACTCATTTTTTTTCTAACTATCGGTGAGTCACTGACTCACCGACATAAAACACTCATCGGTTTCATGGACTCATCAATGATCCACCGATCCTAATCATTGAAAATTTATGTTCCACATTGATTTTTCCTTCAACCATTGGTGTTTCCTCCCCTGCTTTCCACTTTTCACTCACCGATCCTCACGCACCCACCTACGTATCCACATTTTCTCTATCAGTGAGTTCCTTTATTTTATTCTCATCGGTTATACTCAGTGTATCATCTTTACCCTACTACCAATAATCCCAGATCGTCACACTGATACACCAATGGTGTCTGCTTTCCACATCCATCTTCAACACGTCCCTCTACCATCACTTGAAAATCAAGTTCATTCACCATTCACACTACCACAAACTTGAACCTCCACCTCACCTTCGTTGTTTCCACCCACAAATCACTCACCGAAAACACCTCATCTTCCCTATCTATTTTATTCTAACACTCTCACAACAAAACAAAGTTTTCATATCATTAAAAATCACAAAATTACCTAAAAAACTCAACCAAAACCAATCAAAATCAATCCAAAATCTAGATTGACAACAACACCGCCTTGAACCGCACCTGCAGCGTGACCGCTGATTCGTCCTGGTTGTCGTCGAAGCCCAAAATGCACCATGGTAAGTTATCGCACTGTGGGAATGAGGATCCAAGCTGGAATCTTCCATCCAGGATGAAATCCACCACTGCTATGCGAAGAGGGTTGCACCTCGGTCCACTGGAGAAAAGGGGTTTCACCGGACTGATGAAGGAGACACTGTGTGCTATTTGTTGCTGTTTTTAGATCCACTAGAGATAAAATCATGGAGGTCCACTATTCAAAGAGGCTGAGCCAATCCAGTTGTCTACACCGCGTCTCTAGGTAGAGAGGGTTTAAGTTTCTTGGAGGAGGTGAATCCATGCACCACTGATGATGAAACTTGAAGTCATCCTGTGGAGGAGTGGCTTGTACCGTCTCCTAGGTTGCTGTGTCGAAGAACCCCTCTAGGGATGCCCCAATTTGGGGGAGGAAGAAAGATTTTTTTTAAAAAAAATACAATAAACATAAATAAAAACTAAAATAAAAATAATTAAATTAAAAAATTAAATAGTAATAATTTTAAATAAATTATTAATAAGAAAATCTAATATTTATAAAATAGAATTTTTAATTTAGTTAACTTTAATAAAAAAAATTATTAAACTAAATAAGTTCATTATAACTTATAAATTAAAATAAATAAATTATAATAATATTGTTAATTTTAATTTAATGTTTCGTATTAATTAGTTATAACTATCTAATAATAAAATATATAAAATAAAATATTATTAATTTATAAATTTAATCAATATAAATTGATCGATTAATTTAGAATACTAAATAATTTTAATTTTCAAAATAATAATAAACTAAATTTTTATAATTAACATTAATAATATTATCTAATAAAAATTAATAACTTAATAAATAACATTACTTAATAACTATTTAATTTTATAAATTAATAACTATCTATTTATTTATTTCCATTGCATTTTAACTGTTTCTGTTTGTTCTTTCTTACACAGGTTTATTCAAGAGACAGAAACACGTCCAAGTGCTTCCAAATAACTCATTGGGAGATAGTTAATAGGGAAAATATAGTGCGATGTGTGATGCACCAAAAAATGCATGTGTGTGGTGCACAGGTGAAGAACATTTGAAGTTAGTGGAAAACAATGGGTGACGTGCAACAAGTGACAGTAAGTTTAAAACAAAGCAGTGAGAAGAGATCAGGGGTGTAATAATTAGTTCAATATATTCAATCTTCCACTTCTGTCAAGAGTAGAGGGAAAACTGGTGACAATTCTTGGAGTGCTTCTCGGAGAACCACTCCCTAGTGATCCAATGACCAGAATCATTAGTGATTCATTCTAGGAGAGGGAGATATCTTCCTCTGTTTTCTTTCAATTTTCTTTCATTGTAATTTAATGATTTTAGTTTATATAATAGAAATAATTTTAGGATAAATCCTCCAATTCAGGTTTAAAATTGAGTTTACTGGTTGTTTTTCTTCTTCCTTATCACTATCATTTTAAATGTGATCAGAATTGATCGAAGAGATCAGATCTAAATGCATTTAACTACAATGTACAATTAGCACTTAATCTTATAACTCCACAATCATTCATTGAGTCTGATTTTGGATTAATTTTTATAAACATTTAAATTGAAGAAAAAACTACAGTACTTATGGAGAGTTTATTCTGTCACCTTTTTCAAACCAGAATTCTCACAATTGATTAATCTTAGAGTGGCGAACTCCAAGGTTTGTCATCTTGAGTGATTTATCTCCTAGAGAGGGAAATAAACCACTCCTTTTCAATGATACTAGTTTTAGTCACTATCATGGGAAAGAATATTTTCAAAACTAGTAGAATGGATATTTTTCCCCAAAAAAATTTCTCTTGATTGTTCACTTATCAACATTTTATATCTCTGTTACTTTCTGTTTTTTACCTATTTCTTGTTTCATTACAATTTAGAACAAAAACTAAAAAAATCTTGTAGTGTTTCGTGTCTAATTTGTGCACAAAAAAAAATAAATATAAGTTTTTAAAAAATAGAAAATCTATCCCACTACTGACAATAGTGGGGTCTTTTGAATGTTTTTAGAAGATTAGCGGTCATAATCACCTTCCCTGTGGGTTCGACCCTACATTCCACATATATAGTAGTTAGTAGGATTATAAATTTTAAACTTTGACCGACTTTAATGATGGTATGAATCAAGTTTTTGTCACCATTTTTAGGGAAGTCATGAGCCATTACTTCTAAAATAAAGAAAAAAATCACATATAAAAAATAAACCTAAAAGAAATGGAAAATTTGAAAACTTTAAAAAGAATCTGCTTCATTTTCTACTGAATTGCTACTATTTTATATAATATTGATCTCTTTTTTAGTTCTAATGTTGTGCTAATTCAATTTTTGATATACTTTTAATGAGCACAAGACACTTCGCTGTTAGTCTAGATCCACTAAACTTAGAAGTTGACAAACATTTAACTGCTCTAAGAAAAAATAAAAATAAAATATAAACAGAGAAATTAGAAAATAAGGTTCTTGAGCCTAATAACTTTCAAAATAAACCATAACTTTTATATGAAAATTAAATTCCTAGGATGAGGTAGTTCTAACTTCCTCAAGTTTCAAGCAATCCATCTTCTATTAGGTTATATACTAGAGCTCAAAACTATGATCTAAAACAGTCACACATTTCACTATTGCCTGAATTTAATGGAATTTCTAATGAGGAATCTTTATCCTTCATTAGAGATTTCTATAACACTTTGCAGTAGTTACCTCTTATAGGACTCACAGAGAATGAGCTAAGAATGAGGGTCTTTCCCTTTTTCCTTAAAGGGAATGCTAGGAATTGGTTTCTGAGTCTAGATGAGAATATTTTTGAAAACTGGGATCAAGTGTACAACTCATTCATAATGAAATTATATCCCCAAAGATTAAAAGGTGAACTTATAACTAAGATAACTAGTTTTTATCAAGAGGATGGAGAAGTTTTTCATGAAGCTTGAGATCTATTC
The DNA here is from genome assembly GCA_963277665.1 of Viscum album. Classification (NCBI taxonomy): domain Eukaryota; kingdom Viridiplantae; phylum Streptophyta; class Magnoliopsida; order Santalales; family Viscaceae; genus Viscum; species Viscum album. The sequence continues at coordinate 537,039,384 of OY728151.1, read as the reverse complement.
AGGGACCTGCTTAGGCAGTGTCCCCATCATCAACTCCCATCTCACATTTTCATGGATAATTTCTATTAAGGGTTGTCCTCCTGTGGAAAAAATCTATTTAATCAGGATACTAAGGGTAATTATATTGACAAGACATATAAAGAATTAAGACAAAATTTTAATAATATTGCATTGGATTCTCAACATAAAAATTCAAGAAGGAAAAGATTCAATCTAAATGTTAATGTTAACATTGGTTCAACTAATGAAACTCAAATTAAACTTACTGAAATCACCAACCAATTGCAATCTTTAATGAACCAAAATTCAAAATAAACTGTTAATCAACTTGGATATCAAAAAACCAATCAATCTTTAAGGGAACAATGTGTCTAGTGTGGTGTGTTTGGGCATACTGAAAACTTTTGTCCTAATTTTTATATGTCATCCCAACAATAATAGAATTAAAAATTTGTTAATTATGGTCCTAAAATGCCTCCTAAAGAAGATCCATTTTCAAAAAATTATAATCAAGGATATATGAACCATCCAAATATGTCCTGGAAGGATCAAGGCCTAATTAAATAATCCACTACACCGAACTATTAGAATCAACCAAGAACAAATTTTCAAAAATCAACAAAGGGGTGAGTCTTAAAATACACAAGGAAATAATGATAATCAAATGTATTATAAGCTTGATCTAATCTTGAACAAAATTAACTCTCAAGAGGAAATATACATGACTCATCTAACCAAACAAAAAAATCAATATAAGTCATATAAAATGAAAACTGATGTGAGAATGCAGAATATGGAAACACAGATAGGCCAACTTGCTAGAGATTTGACTTATAGGGAAAAAGGTAGGTTGCCTAGTACAACTGAGCTAAATCCTAGAGATAATTCCATGGTTGTTATCACAATATGTGGGCTGAATATTCAAATTGTTGTTTAAAAAGACCATGAAAATACCCAAAATGAAAATCTGCTTGGATCTGGTAATAAAAATTTTCTTTGCACACATGATGGAAATTTACATAAAAATAATGAAAATTAGAAAAATATGAAATTTTCACCTGAAACACAATCTGAAAACTCATATAAAAATCAAAATAATAAAAAAATACAAGGTTATGGAAGAGGTGAGGGATATACCTAATATTCTGGAAAAATTTCCCCACCCATCCCCTTCCCTAAAAAGCTAAAACCTCAAAGTAATACCAGCAATGAAATTCTTATGTTCCTTTATCTCCTTTCTAAACATAAAGTAAATATTCCATTCATTCAATATTTGATTCAAATCCCATATTATCAAAAATCTCATAAAAAAATTGTTTCAAAGAAAAAGACCCTAGAAGAATTTTCCACTTACAGCCTCACTAAAGAGTGTAGTGTTGTGCTTCAAAAGATAATCCCACCCCAATTGAAAGACCTATGTAGTTTTTTCATTCCCTGTAACTTAGTAAATTTTGATCTGCTCAATTGTTTGTGTGATTTAGGTGCTAGTATTAACCTGCTTCTATACTCACTATTTCGACAGTTGAGGTTTTGTGACCTTCAACCCACCACAGTCATACTATAGTTAGTTGATAGATCTTTTACTCATCATGTGTGCAGGATAGATGACTTTCTAGTTAGAGTTGAAAAATTGTTTTTACCTTCTGACTTTTTAGTCTTAGATATAGAGTGTGATCAAGAGGTTCACATCATCTTGGGTAGGCCCTTCTTGGCCACAAGTGGTGTTGTTATTGATGTGTAAAAGGGTCAACTTATTTTCAAAATTGGAGAACAAGAAGAAGAGTTCAATGTGTTTAAGAACATTAAAAGACCAATTTATTCTGAAAAATATTCAAAAATTTTGTTCCATGAAGCTGAAAGTTATTATAAAAATCAACTTGAACACATTTATGAATCTTAAAGACAATCCTCTATTGAAGAAATTCATCTTGAAGCTGAATATTCTGTTGTATCTGTCTTAGAAGTTCAAAATTATACTCAAACACTAAATCTAGAAAAAAATTTAGAACTGGATAACTGTCCAGTTTCTGTTGTAGAAGAGTCCTCTGTTTCTGAAATTAGGATATTTTTGAGTGAGTTTGAGGGTTTTTTTGTTAACAATAACATTTCTAAAAACGTTGATGATATTGAGGGAGAAATTATAAGACAACTTGATGATTTTTCTTTGATTAACTTGTTGAATTATGATCTGGAAAATCTGGACAATATGCTTCCCACTTTGGACAGGAGCGCTGTAAATCTTTAAACTGAGCATGAAACTGAAAATCTTTCATTATTAAATACTCCTTATAAGATATATGTCGAAGATCTTGGACCACCTAGGCCTAAGAGTCTTCCTTCTCGTTTAGAATCACCCACTCTTGAACTGAAACCAATCCTTTCCCATATTAATTATTCATTTTGGGGTTATAATTTCACTTTTCCTATCATAATTTATGCTAATATTAATGAAAACCAAAAAGAAAGATTGTTGAGTGTGTTAAAGATTTTTAAATTTTCCATAGGCTGGATAATAGATGATATCAAAGGTATTAGTCACTCATTATTCATGCATAAAATACCTATGGATCCTGACCATAATCTTAGGGTAGAGTGTCAAAGAATATTGAGTCCAAACATGAAAGAAGTTGTGAGAGAGGAAGTGATTAAGTTGATGTACACTGGAATAATATATCCCATTTCTGATAGTGCTTGGGTCAGCCCTGTCTAGGTTGTCCCCAAGAAGGGAGGTTTCACTGTAGTAAAAAAATGAAAAAAAATGAAGAAATCCAAGTTAGGAAAGCCATAAAATAGAGAGTGTATATATATTATAAGAAGCTCAATGCATCCACTAGGAAGGATTATTTTCCAATGCCCTTCTTGGACCAAATACTTGAGAGGCTTGCTGGAAATGAATTTTTCTATTTTCTGGATGGCTATTTTGGTTACAACCAGATTCCTGTTGCTCTAGAGGATCAGGAAAAGAACACTTTCACATGCACCTTTGGGAAATTTGCCTATAAGAGAATGACCTTTAGATTGTGTGGAGATCCATCCACCTTTCAAAGGTGTATTATGGCTCTTTTTTTGTATATGATTGAAAGAATCATTGAAGTTTTCATGGATTCTTTCTCTATTGTGGGTATTACTTTTGATACTTGTCTTGGAAATCTTGAATTAGTCTTAGAGAGATGAATTGAAACCAAACTTCTTCTTAATTGAGATAAGTGTCAATTCATGGTCACATAGGGTATTTTTTTAGGTCATAAAGTTTCAAAGAGAATTTTGGAAGTTGATAATGCTAAAGTATAAGTCATTCAAAAATTTCCACCTCCTGAAAATGTAAAAGGTGTTAGAAGTTTCCCAGGGCATGCCAGTTTCTTCTAGAGGTTCATAAAATAAATTTCCAAAACAACTAATCCCTTGTATTTTTTGTTGTTCAAGGATGCACCTTTCAATTTTGATGAAAACGATTTGAAATAATTTAATCTGTTAAAAGAGAAACTCACTACATCACCCATTATCACAACACATTATTGGAAACTACCTTTTGAACTTATGTGTGATGCTAGTGACATTGCTTCAGGTGCTTTCCTTAGACATAGGAGATATAATAAGTTGTGTGTGATGTATTATTCTAGTATATAACTATATGAGGCCCAAAATAATTACACCACTTCTGAAAAAGAATTTTTATTTATTGTGTTTTCTCTAGAGAAGTTTAGATAGTATATTTTTGGCTCAAAAGTCATTATTTTTACTGATCATTCATCCTTAAAGTATTTTCTGTCTAAGAAAGAAACTAAACCCAGGATGATTATATGGATTTTGTTGCTATAAGATTTTGATTTAGAGATTACTAATAAGCAGGGAGCTGAAAATCTAGTTGCTGACCACCTTGCCAGGTTTCCTCATATTCAATATGAAGATCCTAGGGAGGTAAACACTTCCTTTATTGATGAGATGTTTCTTTCTGTATCAATCAGGAAATCTTCTTAGTATGAATATTTTTCCAACTTCCTCACAAAAGGTGTCTTTTCCAAAAAATATATCCAATAACTAAAGTAAGAAATTCATTTCTGAGCTTAAGTACTATCTTTGGGATGATCCCCTATTGTTTAGGAGATGTGATGATGGTATCCTTAGGAGATGTGTACCTGAGGATGATATGATACCTGTATTAGAGAGTTCTCACTCCTCACCTTGTGGAGGTCACTATGGTGGTGAGAGGACTTCTCAAAAATTCTTACAATCTGGTTTTTATTAGAACACTCTTTTTAAAGATGCTAAAATCTTTGTTGTTGGTTGTGATAGATGTCAGAGGCTAGGAAATGTTGGTAGGAAGTAGGATTTACCCAAAAAAGAAATTCTAGAAGTTGAAATTTTTGATGTTTGGGGTTTAGATTTCATGGGTCCATGTCCACCTTCTCTTGGGAATGAGTATGTACTTGTTGCTGTTGATTATGTGTCTAAGTGGGTTGAGGCAGTTGCACTTCCCAACAACAAATCCAACTCTGTAATTAAATTTGTCAAAATGAACATCTTTTCTATATTTTGAGTCCCAAAGGCTTTTATCACTGATAATGGAACACATTTTAAGGACTATAAGTTCAAATATTTGATGGAGAAATATGGTTGTGTTCATAAATCTGGTAATTTATATCATCCACGGTCTAGTGGACAGGTGGAAATTTCAAACAGGGAACTGAAACAGATACTTGGAAAAATTGTTTCGACCTCTAGGAAAAACTGGTCTCTTAAATTGGATGAATCTTTATGGGTGTATATAACTTATTTCAAGACCCCAATAGGAATGTATCCTTACATACTGTTGTTTCGGAAATGCTGTCATTTACCTATGGAGTTGCAACATAAGTCTTATTGGGAAGTTAAGGCTCTAAACATTTATTTTAAGAGTGTTGGTGAGAAGAGATTACTTGAGTTGAGTGAGATGGATGAGATTAGGAGAGAGAGTTATGATAATTCAAGGATTTATAAAGATAGGACTAAAATCTTTCATGATTCTAACATTCAAACAAAAGAATTCAAACCTAGATAGAAAGTACTTCTCTTTAAATCTAAACTTAAACTCTTTCCTGGAAAGCTAAATTTCAAGTGGTATGGACATTTTAATGTTGTGAGGGTACTTAATAATGGATATTTTTAAATTATTGGTGAAGAGAATAAACCCATGTTAGTTAATGGGTAGAGGGTGAAGTTATATTTTGAGGGACAGTTGAAGGGCTTAGCTGCCTTCACTAAGCTTGAGAATTGTTTTTGAATTAAGTATGGATAAAGACTTTAAAACTTAGCACTACATGGGAGGAAACCCATGGTTCTTTATATCCTTTTCTTATTTCATTTTAACATCGAATAAAGTGCTGCTTCTGTGATCTATTTTTGTGAAATGTCTATTACTGGTTGTTCTATTTCAGGGTTATCAAGAAGCTGCTATTGTGTTATTTATGAAGTGGAATTCCTATGATGAAGAGTAATTCACAAATATATACAAGGATGTTCTTTCACTTTATTTTTTTCACTTATTTCTTCTTCTGTTTTCTTTAAAAAAATTTATTTATACTGTAAAGAAACTGCTGCTTGTCTTGATTACCTGGAAAATTCTGCTTGTTTTAGAAATTTTTTCTACATGTGTACTATAAATTCTGATGTATATCTTACTACTAAAATAGAAAATTCTTCATATGTTTAAAATTATGCTTGTATTGGAATGAAATTCTTCTGTATGTCACTGTGTAAATAAAAATTATGCATGTACTTCATTGCTGAAAACATAATGTCATTTCTTTTAAAATATTTTCACTGTTTAAACTAAGTGTAGGGGTACATGTAGGATGAGAATATTTTTTGAATCTTATTTAGGTTGGGGTGTTTTAGAATTCATTCTTCTGCTCTTTTTAACACATTATTGAACTCAATCTATTAAAATTCTTACACCCAATAAACTCTGCACCCACAAGTTACATGCCATGTTTTTACGTTAATGGAAACTCTATGTCACTGGACTTAAATGATAATGCATGTACCTAATTTAGAACTTGATGTAAATTAATATTTTTTGAAAACAATACTTCTTGAACTTAATTGACACCATTTTAACACGTCATCAATCTATTAAATTGAAAAATATTTTTGAACTCAAACTTTCAAATTACTCTTCTCCACTTTAGAAGTAAACATTGGGAACAATTTTGGGTTTTAAGTGTGGGGGAGGGGGTCAATTATTTATTGTGAAAAACTATGTTTAATGAAAGGTCTGTCAATTCCCACTTCCACTTAAATATTTTTGTAAAAATAGGTAATTTTTTTCAAAATTATTTTAATGATTTTAGGTTGTACACTATTTCTCAAATGGGTCTTTCCTTTGGATTATGCTTGATTAGTAGTTAAAAACTATTTTGATTCTGAAATTATTGAGGTTGGATGATTGTTGAGTGAACCTACTTAATGATTTCATGAAATTTTTTTGGGGACTACTTTTGAGAGTGATATGGGTAACCTTTTAGTTGAGTTAAGATTATAACCCTTGGAACTAAATGTTTGATCTTGATTCTAGGGAACTCATTTCCTTTTAGTTATTAAAGTAATCACCTTAATGAGACAATGTAAATGGTTTTCATAAAAAATCTTTTGAAATTGGTGTAGTTTGGGGATATTGGATCCCACGGTGAGTTTCTGAGACCCTAGATGTTTGATGTGTTTCTGTTTACTATAAGCCCTCTGTACACTTTGAATAAGTGCATATGCACAGTGCTTAACACATGTTACATGGCTTGCGAAATAAATAAATAAAGTGTCTAGAGTGAAAAATTAATTCATTAAGGTGAGGGGAATGGTGAACACCGAATGAGGAAGGGCTCAATTGTTTTATATGGGATTCATTTAGGTTGTATCAATAAGGTGATTGAAAAAAATATTTATAGTTGGAACCTAGGTGATGAGTCAAAGTACAAGGTTCCTCTTTTATGTTTTTTATTTCAATGATACTTTTCCTCTTGTCACTTTTGGATATAGAACATGAGCTTGGATTGGAATGAGTCATTAAGTTGTTTCACTTATGAGGCATGAAATCTTCATTTCTTTATGATTCATATCTCTCTAGATTACTCTTTGAGTATTTGTTCTATGCAAGACATCATTTGAAACTTATTTTTAAAAAAGTTTGTTGACACTTTCTATCCTCTATTTTTAAGTGTTGAACATGTTACAGTGTGATCTGAATCAAAAATACACTTTACTATTTTTCAAAGATAACGAAACATGGGATTGTTTGAGGCAAAACAATGCTTAAGTGTGGGGGGATTTGATGTGGCTCTATTTTTACATAGTTTTTCCACATCTTTTATTTAATTTTTAACAATTTAATTATTTATTTTAATAATTTTTATTAAATAACAGAACTTTAGTATTTTTATCACTAAATATATTATTTAATTATTTTTTAATTAAATATGTGTTTTTAGTCTTTTAAATAGTTAATTTAGTCATTCTAATTATTCTAATTATTTTAACTTACTTTCTAGTTTAATAATCTTAATCTTTTTAACATTTTAATAATTTTAAATGTTTATTATTTAATAAATTTTTCATTCTTATTTTCATTAATCTAATTTAGTTTTTAATTTAAAACATTACCATTTAAATTAGTTTTATTAAAATAAATTAAATTTATATATTAATCTGTTTAATTATTCTGTTAAATAAATAAGTTAACAATTCAAGTTAATGTTTAATAAAACAATGTGTTCTTAATTTTAGGTTTTTATTTTTTTCATTTAAGTAATTAACTTAGTTGTTTAATATCTTTAGTTATTTTTATTATTTTAATTTCATGTTTTCTAATTATTTCTTTGTATGTGTTTTGCTTTTATTTAGAAATTTAATTAATTAATATAAATATTTAACTTCTTAGTTAATAATTAATTCAATTTTATTTTTAGTTTGTTTAATAACTAATTTAGTTTTTAATTAAGTTAATTAATTATTATTTAATAGTTCAGTTAATTTTTATTTTGTTTTAATTAATTAATGTTTTATTCATTTTATTATCTGTTTAAAATTAATTTTTTTTATTTTTAACATTTCAATTTGTTCAATCGGTGAGTCGACTCACCGATAACCTCTTAACCATTGGTTTCACCAATGGTTTAAGATTCTCACACCAATTCCATGACGCACTGATGTCGCGACTCGATGACCGCAACTCACTGATCCCTTGACACACTGAAGTTTTTTTTTAACTATCGGTGAGTCAACTCAATGATCACTTGGCGTCAGTATCAGTCTCTCCTTTTTATCGGTGCTACGATCCTCTGCTCTTGACACTGATGGTTTTAAGAGTCTGGAACCGATGTTGTGACTCACCGATGCCTTGGCACAACTTTTCTATGACACACTGATGATTATTTTAACTATCGGTGAGTCATGACTCACCAATCACTTTGAAGCACCATCAGTCTCTTTTGCGCATCAGTTTTGGTCTCTCGTTTTTTAAACTATCGGTGACTCATCTTTTATTTTAACTAATGGAAACTCATTTTTTTCTAACTATTTGTGAGTCACTGAATCACCGATGAAAAACTATCATTGGTTTTATAGACTCACTGATGATCCACTAATCCTACTCACCGATACTTTATGTTCCACACTTATTTTTCCTTTCACCATCAGTGTTTCTTCCCCTGATTTCCAATTTTCACTCACAAATCTTCATGCACTCACCTACGTATCCACATTTTCTATATTGGTGAGTAACATTCTTTTATTCCCATCGGTTCCACTCCGCATCTCCTCTTTACCCTACTACCAATAGTCCTAACTCTTCACATCGATACACCAATGGTGTTTGATTTCCACAGCCATCTTCAACCCATCCTTCCACCATCACTTGAAAATCCAGTTCATTCACCATTCACTCTACCACAAACTTGAATCTCTACTTTATCTCTACTGTTTCCACCTGAAAATCACTCACAAAAAACACCTCATCTTCCCTTTATCACTTATTCTTCCACCCTTACAACAAAACCAAGTTGTCATATCCTTAAAAATCACAAAATTACATAATAGAATCTACCAAAACAAATCAAAATCAACCGGAAATCTAGATCGCCAGTAACACTGCCTTGAACTGCACCAGCAGCGCTACCCTGATTATGTCCTGGTCGCCATCGAAGCCCAAAATTAACCATGGTTAGTTATCATGTTGTGTTAAGGAGGATATAAGCAGGAAGCCGTTGTCTGGTATGAAATCAACTATTACTATACAAAGAGGGTTGCACCTATGTCCGCTGGAGAAAAGGGGTTTCGCTGGACTGATGAATGAGATATTGTGCGCTGTTTGCCATTGTTTTTCGATCCAATGGAGAGGAAACCGTGGAGGTATGCTATTCGAGGAGGCTGAGCAGATCCATTTGGCCGCATCGTGCCTCTGGGTGGAGAGGGATCAAGTTTCTTGGAGGAGGTGAATTTGTGTTCCGTTGATGATGAAACTCGATGTCGTCATGTGGAGGATCCACCTTCGCCGTCTTCTTGGTTGCTACATCAAAGAACCCATCAAGGTCTATGCCAATTTGGGGAAGGAAGAAAGTGTTTTTCTAAAAAAATATAATAAACTTAAATAAAAACTAAAATAAAATAAGTAAATTAAAATATTAAATAGTAATAATTTTAAAAAAGAATTAATAAAGAAATATAATATTTATAAAGAAGATTTTTTAATTTATTTAACTTTAATAAAAATTTTATTAAAATAAATAAGTTTATTATAACTTCTAAATTAAAATAAATAAATTATAATAACCTCATTAATTTTAATTTAATTTTTCATATTAATTAGTTATAACTATATAATAATAAAAAATAAAAAATAAAATATTAATAATTTATAAATTTAATCAATATAAATTGATAGATTAATTTAGAATAGTAAATAATTTTAACTTTAAAAATAATAATAAACTCAATGTTTATAATTAACATTATTAATGTTATCTGATAAAAATTAATAACTTAATAAATAAAATTACTTAATAACTATTTAATTTTATAAATTAATAACTATTTATTTATTTATTTCCTTCATGTTTTAACTGTTTTTGTTTGTTCTTTCTTCCACAAGCTCATTTAAGAGACGAAAAAATGTCTAAGTGCTTCCAACTAACTCACTGGGAGTTAGTTAATAGGGAAAATCTAGTGCAACGTGCGATGCACCAAAAAATGCATGTGTGCGGTGCACAGGTGATGGACATTTGAAGTCAGTTGAAAATAATGGGTGACATGCTACAGGTGATAGTAAGTTTAAAACAGATTAGAGAGAAGAGATTAGGGGGATGAACATTTGTTCGATACATTCGATCATCCACTTCCATTGAGAGCAGAGGGACAACTGGTAAAAATTCTTGGTGTGCTTCTTAGAGAACCACTCCCTAGAGATCCATGGACTAGATGTAGCAGTGATTCTTGCTAGGAAAGGGAGATGTTATCCTCTGTTTTCTTTTAATTTTATTTCTTTGTAATTGAATTATTTTATTTTATGTAATAGAAATAATGTTAGGCTAAATCCTCTAGTTTGGGGTTAAATTCAAGTCTGTTGGTTATTTTTCTTCTTCCTTCTCACTGTCATTTTAAACGTGATCAGAATTGATCGACGAGATCAGCTATGAATGCATTAAATTGCAACGTAAAATTAGCGCTTAATGTTGGAACTCCACAATAATTCAGTGAGTCTGATTGTGGATTAATTTTCTTAAACATTTAAATTGAAATGAAATCTATAGAACTTATGGGGAGTTTATTTTGTTGTCTTTTTGAAACCATAATTCTCACAGTTGATTAATCTTGGAGTAGAGAACTCCAATATTTTTCATCTTGAGTGATTTATCTCCTAAAAAGGGAAATAAAACACTCCTTTACAATGGTACTAGTTGTAGTCACTATCACAAGATGGAATATTTTCAAAACCAGTAGAATGGATATTTCTCCCCAGATGTATTTCTCTTGATTGTTTGATTATAAGCATTTTACATCTTTGTTACTTTCGGTTTTTTTACCTGTTTCTTGTTTCATTATAAATTATAACAAAAACTCAAAATGTTCGGGGTGTTTAGTGTCTCATTTGTGGACAAAAAAATAAATATAAGTTAAAAAAACAGAAAATCTATCCCACTACTGACAACAGTGGGGTCATATGAAAATTTTTAGAAGATTAGTGGTCATAATCACCTTCCCTGTGGTTTCAAACCTACTTTCCACATATATATTAGTTAGTAGGATTATAAATTTTAAACTTTGATCAACTTCAACGATGGTCATAATCAGTTGCTCCATCACTATCCACTTAGGATAACAATAATGTGGCTAATTGATATGTCACCTCACTCAGCATGTGTAGACCCGACCTCCTGCTGAGTGCATCTGCTACTACGTTTTTACTTCCTAGTAGTGTAGACCATCTAAAATACATAGTCCTATAGAAACTCTAGCCATTTCTGCTATCTCAAGTTCAGGTCCTTATGTAAGAAGATATACCTAAGAATCTTGTGATCAAGGAAAATAGTAAAGTGTTCTCCCATCTATACTGTCAGCTCTCGGAGCTCTGTGGGAGCAATCTGATATGGAGTAATAGATATTTTGTTTTCATCATTTGGTACAAGATAATGCATAATTCCCTCTCTCTACAAGGAGGTAATCCTGGAAACATATTTATAAAGGATGTTCCTGTACTCAGCCACTATTGTTGGGAACTGAAAACTCAAAACTCATGCTGCCACTTGGGTAAGGCTGACCAACTCAAGAGTGATCGGTTGCACCCTCTTTTGCATGAGTTTATCCTGTTATACTCGACTTTCCTTTTTCATCAACCGAGGAAAACCCCATTATAATTCTTTAGATATATCGCAACCTTTTTTCCTAAAACAGTAAATATGAGCATGAACTGTGGATGACTAGCCCATACTGAAACTAAAATCATAAGGCCTCGACCCTGCCACTAAGAGGTTCCAACCAAAACTCTTGCCACAAGGGTTGGATCACACCATATACATAAGTGTGATTATCGAGTCTCCTATCATACGTATCTCCAGAATTAAGGGTCAAGTCAACAGTTTAACCAGAAACTCTAGGTCTTGAACAAGATTCGTGATAAGAAGGAATGACTAGAACCTATGTCTATTAATTATGGTTGCTAGTAGTAGACATAGACCATACCTCAAATCATTTATAGAGCATTTGGATCACACTCCTTGAATTCATGCAGCTACTCCCTTCCCTTGTACTCCATCCCTCTAATCCTGGTGGGGACCACATTGGGGTGGTAGTTATAACATGTTGAAATGTACACCACTTCCTACTGCTCTCCAAGATCTCCTTCCACGTCTGTTGCCTTGCAGATTTATTTGCCCATATCACTCCCTCTTCTTATAACATTTTACATGTCTAAGTCTCTAAGAATGACACTGGTTTCCTACTTTCCCACTATTGAAATTCACTGGATGCATCTACTCAGCCAAATAATTTTTAACCACAAAGGTTCTCTCTAGAACCCTAACATAAATAGAAATGCACAAAGGAATAGTGATAGCTCATATGTCCCTAAACATTTCTTTATTGGAGGTTCTATCCTTGAAGCATTGGTTGTATTGTATTCATAGAGTACCTGGAATTGTCGGTATAACTCGATGAATACTCAATTAATGACATGTCATCCTGTCAAAATTATAGAAGCTCTTAGGAAAATAAACCCCTTAGCTTTTCATGGCAAGAGACCCCCTTCTCCGATGAAGGTTATCAATACTTTTCCATGGAAGAAGTCACCTTATCTTATTATAGCGTAATCTAAACCCTTCCATCACCCTATTGATCCAGATAGAATGCTCACTGCCAGGACCACCATCTAATCTAATGGTGCCCTGGCTAGATGGAAACTTAGTCACCATCTCAAGACAGTCCTTAAACAATTGTGAGTCAGGTTCATCTCAGAACCTAAGGGGTATCTGTCACTGAAACTCATGTAAGGAACTGAGTTTATATGTGTCCTCTACCAATATTTCTATTAGTAACTATTGACCAACATGTAGTGGTATTATTTGGATACCGCCCAAAGCTACCATCTCGAGAAACAATCCTTGTACTGAAGCATCATCACATTGTGTACCATCCTTATAGTCACGGATTGGAATCCTATCTGGATATCTGTGTGGAGGCATATTGAAATAGAATCAAGATAAACCATGTTCAATAAGTTATACCTGGATAACTGACTCAAAGATATCAAAAATAAAACAACATTTTCAAAGCACACACAACTAGTGTTTTCATGTACTAAGTCGAAAATCAGAATTCAGGATCCTGGTGTATGGATACATCAGCTGCCGTACCAACACTGGACTCCCTAAACTAAAACCTAAACTCAAGACACTTAACACTATTTCTCCATTGAAAAAATATACTCTTAGTTATTCTGGTAGAACTGACCCCCTCTGATACCACTTTGTCATGACCCGTCCCCCGGGGCCTGTACCGTGACTACCCCAAGCCCACCTTCCATAGGCTAGGGATTGGCGACTGGCACTAGAAAGGAATGCCCCTAAAAAGGTAAGGCATTACCTCAAAAACTTGTACACACATAGATATGGAACACTATGCACAAGTAACAAAATGGAATAAGAAAAGTACAACCACAACTAAAAACCGCCACTGAGTGTAAAAGTGAGTACTAAAAGTAAAAGGGCCAGAATATAAACCCAAAAGAAATAGAAGTACAACAAAAGGGAAAACATCTCCTGTGGTCATCCGCCAAGGTCCCTACTAGAAGGGTAGATACAGCTCATCACTGTAGCTCTCCATGTCTACCGGTCACCTCTGTATACCGTCTGTCAATCGCCTCCGAGCACCGTCAAGACCTGACTCCTCAAGACTCAGTCTACCTATCTGTCATCTGCAAAAGTCACAACAATGTTTGGGCAAAACCCATGTAGGGGTGAGTATAAAAATACCCAGTAGTGAACCTGAGACCCCCGATGGTCTCCCATAATTCCACAAAAGAAAACCCACAAAGCATGATCTCAATCAAAAGTACAATGAAAAAGACAGCTCACACCTGGTATAACTTACGTATAGAAGTACAACTGATTATCCGTAAAGCTAGATCATCTTATTCTATTGAGAGGATCTGTTTCTGATCCACACAGGGTCACTAGATGCTGATCCATACAAGGTCTCTAGGTGATGATCCATACATGATCGCTCGGTGCTGATCCATGCAGGATCGCTCAGTGTTGATCCACACAGGATCGTTTAGTGCTGATCGACACAGGATCGCTCAGTGCTGATCCAAAAATGATCGCTAGGTGATGATCCAAACAGGATCACTTGGTGATGATCCATATAGGATCACTCAGTGCTGTTCCACTTAGGATCACTAGGTGCTGATCCACAGAGGATCACTTGGTGATAATCCACATAGGATCTCTCAATGCTGATCCACACATGATCGTTATTCATTTTTCACATCACAACCAGCCACTGGATTCACATGCACAACACGCATGAATCTAGGAAGATCCGCTCCTCAATACATTGTTCTTATCTCAGCATCCACGAAAACCCATGAAGAATTAACTCAAAGATCCTCCATGTCATAAGGGTTCCAAAGCTACATATGACATGTCAATTGGATGCCCGGTCTGTAAGTTATAGAAATTTTACTGCCAAGGGACCAGTTGGATTTGGGTACGATCCAACCCGAACAAAATCCAACTTTATTTGAATCTATCATGGAGTATCTAAAAAGTACCTCCTCATCTTAAGGGTTCCAGCGCCACAAACATTTTTTCAAACAGACGTATGGTTTAGGAGATATGCCCATTTAAGTGTAACTAGGCTAACAAAGGGGTCTGGGTCCGGTCCAACCCAGTCGGACTGAACCGAACTGGCCCATTGGGCCATGGGTTTATCCCGGACCACTCAACTGGGTGCGGAACATTGGGCTATGGAATCACTCTGCCTGCTGGCCGAGCGCGGGGGGTCTGCTCCCCACCCGAACGTCCGAATTTGTTCGGGCCTTCAAGGCAGCTGCATCGGTTGGCGCCACTTATCATGGCCGGTACAACTGGACCGTCATGCATCAGACCACGGGTCCACCCACTACCACGGCTATAATTCGCGCCCTTCCTCCATAGCGCGCCAATGTAGCACGCTACCCGAATCAACAGTGGTGATGGATGGCGCCACACTCCCCTGGTCGGTTCGCGTGGACCGACCCCCAACGAACCTGAGGGCGCTGGTCCTCCCTCCACCGAGGCCTTCCAATACGATGAACCACCTTGCTTAAATATGTCCGGTGAAGGCTAGATTCCCCCTTGTCCACCACAGCTCCTTCGGGAACTGCCGTTCCTTCACGTCATGCGGGTGTCAGCTGCTGCCTCCCTTTATCCCTAGTGTCGTCATGTTGGCGAAGCCTCCGCGGTCCACTAGTGAAGCTCTGGTGGTCCACTTTTATTCTCATCCATTCCTACGACCCTCTTGAGATGGTGCCTGCATTACGCGGCCCTTGGTTTCACCTTGATTCCAAATCTTCCAATTGTCAAGGAAGAATGCCACAATAACTGAGTTTGACGGAGGGTCCGAGCCTTGTTCATTTGGCTTGCACTCTCCACGTTAACATAACCACATGGGAAAGATATTTTAATTACTAAAACTCCCATAAAGAAAAACCCAAAATATCATCCCCCATTAAAGGAAGAAACACAGATCAACCTATTGGATGCTTGATCTGTGTTCATCATAATATTCAAGAATGAGGTAATGGGGAGAAATCAATAATATAACCCTCTACCTCATGTTTTTTGGAATCCATTGCAGATGAGGAAGGAGTGTCCACATCAGAAGGTGTTCTTCAGCGTTCACCATCACCTGTAATTTACCACAATGACCGTCGCTCGATCATGTTCTTCGTCAGAGTGTAAAGTCGTTAGCATTTCCTCACAGCTTCCTCTCATATCTCCCACAAAACCCAAGCCCAATCTTAGATTAAATAGTGGGAAAGTGGAGATTAATGCATCACACAATTAATGAGGTTCATTAATGAGTTTAATTAATGGACCTCTTAATTCTCTCAATGTTGCAATTAAACATCCTTTTAATTCACCCAATGGTGCGGTAACACAGCTTATGAATCAAGACAATAAATGGTCTTGTGTTGCACTCTGGCCCCACCACCATTTTTCCAATTGTGGAAAAAAGAAAAATAAAATAACATTTAGGTATTTTATTATTTTTTTTGTAAAGTCCAAAAAATTAACTTTTTAGTCCGACCCTATTTGGTCAAAGTTAAGCTTCTGTTGAGAGCATCTTGGTGCTACAGATTGAATAGTGCCCTTCGATTTTTAATCCGAGCACTAGTTCAAAAGAAAGAAAATGTTACTGGCACGTTTACTGAACATACCTAAAAAAAGTTAAAAAAATTATTAACATTCACCCTTGACCCACTCCAGTCAAGGTTAGGCTTTGCCTAATGGTAACATTCCCTCACGATCTCAACAGTACCTTCTGATTTTCAATCTGAGTTACCATTAAGAAGTTATGGATTTTACAAAAAAATAATTGTTACTTAATTATTTTATTTATGGACAAAAACTAACTTCCACTGGTGGCCCACTCCAGCCAATGTTAGTATATTCCTAAGGAAGTAATACCCTCAAGAGTTCATCGGTGGTCTCATATTTTTAATCTGAGTCACCGTTTGTGAGTTATAAGAATTTGAAAAATAAAATAATTTTATTTAATAATGTTATTTACAGTCATTCCATTTTTTGGTTTTCTCACTGGAGGCCTATGCTGAGTAAGTTTAAGTCACACATAGGATAAACCCATCATCCTATACACAACAGTGTGCTCATATTTATCATCTTGGAACCCATTTAAGAGTTATTCCACTTTTTTAGGAAAACTTCTCCTACACACTATTTAAAGCTAAACATTTTTCGACAGATCTTTCTGGGCACTTTGGGCCTAAAAAATAACGTGTCGTTAGATTTTTCGGTCTCATAAAAATTTCATATATTTAAATAAAATTATATAAAATTTAGGGATCCTTACACTTAGTAAGGAATATTATAATTGTAACAAATATAATACTAAGAAATAACCTATGTATTTGTTCAATTATTCTATTTAGAGAATGAGTGGACATCTTTCTTCAGACCAACCGTCCACAATTGGGGGGTTAGATACTAAAATATTTTACCTATAAAAAATACCTAAATATATATGGATCATTAACACACACCAATCATAGGTCACGGAAAAAAGAAAATTTATTTTCGTAATGCATTACAGAGGCTGACCAAGGTCATCTCACTTGAGAAGTTTTCTCAGTTGTTCACCTACTTATTCTTTCTCACATAAACTGATTTTTATTGTTTTTATGTATTCTAAGAATCCAATGAAATTTATAAGACAAACTATATGTTAAAACTTATACTAACATGCAATGAAAAATTGAGATTAGTAAAGAAAGAACTTGTCCTTTGTGGGTTCCATGATTCTCCTTGTTTGTGATTAAATTAAGTATGTTAATTTAATTTTCAGATCTCATTAATGAATTAATATTATTTTATTTAGTGGTGTGAAATATATAATTCATTTAGAAAAATTAATTTCACCTCCTCCTATAGTCTAGGTTGATGGAACACCTTGATCGAGAGTGAGACATCTCCTACGACATGGATCCATCGTATGTCATTTCATCCACTGAATGGATCAACTCCATCATTTAGAGAGATTGTATCCAGTAGAAATGGAGGAAAAAGATTTAATAAAATAATATAAATGACTTTGAGATCAATTTCATTGGGTAAAATCTCCAAAACCATGCACATTACTCTTTCTCATCATAAACTTAATAAAGCATTTGGATTTGAGCACAAAATAAATGAAATTTCCACATACCTCCCCCGATATAAGCCTTGGGTCAAAACCTCATTTTTTAGGTTAATAGGTCATGATGGAATGAGAAATAAATAGGTAATGATATTATGTTTGGAATATAAAGAGGGATAGAATAAGACAATGGAAACACTTTAATAAATAAATTTATGTGTTACATGGGAAAAGTAAACTAAAATAAAAAGAAAAGAAAAGAGAAATCCTAAATCATTATACACCATCCACAGATTCTATCACCAATTGATATCCTCTTCAATCCATACCTATTATTTTATTTATATGCATTAAAGAGGCTTCAGGTTTCCATAAATGACTATTAATGTGTTTCGGGATATAATGGGTTGTCAAGGTTGAAATTTCTATTCCAGAATCTATCTTTAAAATGTTTGCACAAGGTACCCCCTAGTTTTTCCCAAATAAGTGTACCACCTGAGACTTTTATGTTATATAAATCATCAAAGGAATCTTTTTCTACACACAACACTTTCTTGTCTTGCTTTACACGAAATCGCAACCTTCCTCGATAGCTTGCGTCGTACGCAATACCGAGTTTCACTAAACAATGATATGCTAATAAAATATTATTAAAACTAGCCGTTATGAATAGTAATAACCACCTTTTGAAATTTTATAAATTTTATTTTTCAAAATGGACTTCATTTTTGGATTCGGAATATCAAAATTATCCTAGGGTGAAATTTTGGTATTTTTATAGAAAACTTTCATTTTTTGATGAATAGTGAAACCACTAAGTGGTAGTTAAAAAACTGAATTTTTCATAAAACTTAATTTTACCGATTCTGTGAGTGGAATTTCAAAAATCCGAGAGAAACAGTTGATTTCAGTAAGTAAAATGTGGTTCAATGAGATTAAAATAATTTTTGGTGAATAGTAACTTTTTACTTTTATTTACCATGGTTAAAAGTAAATAGGGTAATTAAGGGTAAAAATGATATTATTATTACCCTAACACATGTCCTAATTCTATTGGACAAGTGTAATTCGACCAAAAACAAAATTAGGAATAAAATATGACCATTTAGGCCCACTTGGATTAGATTAGGACATTTATTATTTATTTATTCAAAGAAGGGTTAAAATAGTTAAAATCAAAGTTTAATAAGTAAATCATTTTTAATATGGGGTTATACATAAGATAAATTCGACTATAAATATTCATTAGAAATATAATGATATTTCCTACATAATGGTATTTTATTTGTAATTTTTAGAAATTAAATAATTTAATTTATTTATGACACAAAGATGATGTAGTAATTATCTTATTAATGAAATATTGAAATAATTGATGTTATAAACACCAAAATAAATGTAATTTGAGACTTTTTATGAATTACACTAAATTTATAGATTACTATGAAATGTTAGTATTTATTTAATTAACTTTTTTATAACTAATAATTCTATTATGATTTTCACAAAAAATAATTACTAAATAGTGTCAAAATTGACATAAAATAGTTTTAAAAAAAAATATTATATTAGTAATTGTTATTTTATTCCTAAAAATCTAATGTTCGGCCAAATGACTTAGATAAGGTTATATATATTAATAATAAACAACTTTGGGTTCGTTTGGATGCTTATAGTAAGTTTATTAACCTTATAGTATAAGAACACAAGAAGACATGGTAAAAGTAAAATTATTTAACTTAATGTTAAATCTAAATGATAAGGTTAAAATAGGAACCTAAACATGTCTAAATTCTATTGTATGAGAGTATTTCGACCCTTCCCCACCTTAGCTTCTAAATAAATAAATTTGGAGCTATTTAAAATCGAAACTGACTTTATAATAAAATAAAATATTTAGTTTTTCCAAAGGAGCCCCTCTCCTCCCTTATAAAAGGGCACCTCCTCCCCCTCTTCCTCACACCACTTTGAGCCTTCAAGCTTGAAAAACCCTGCCAATTTCTTCTCTCCAATTCCCTAGAAACATCCTAGAGTTTCTTGTCTTCTTCAAAGACCTATTTTAGTACCCTAAAAGGAGGTCTCAAAGAAGCACTTTAAAGAAGAGGTAATGTCCGTTACTGATTCTTTCATTTTTATTTCTTCTTACACTTCTTCTTCTTTAGTCATTTCATTATGAAGTAATAACATCAGTATCACTCATATACTTATATGTTAGTATAAGTATGAAACAACCCTATTTCACCATCTATCTATCCTACGGAAAAAGAAATCACCGCGCCTGCGTACGTACGGAATACCGTCTCCACGCCGTGGTGTAATCTATTTTCCACCACCACCTTACTTGGATGGGTATAATGGTGTAAATAATGACTATATATGACTATTATAAAGTGATATTGATTCTGAAATAGTATACATACACTCAAATACAATTCCATGATCATAGGAACGATATCATCACTCGTGCGTTCGTACGGAATACCGTCTCCACGATGTAATGCGACTCGTTCTACATGATCTTAATTTAATAATGATTATATAAATGAATTGAATGAATTGAATGAATTAATATGATATATATTACACTAATACCATTCTGTAAATGAGGTATCTATAAACTAAAGATAAGAATAAGAATTTATTCGACAGAACACGCATAAGAACAAAAAGTTATAAACACCCGAATGAGAAGTAGCAATGAAATATTACTACTATGAAGCTAAAAATATGACCATATATGATATCATAAAAATAATTATGATTCTTTAATAAGTCAATAACATTATTTAAATCATTATACAGGAGGTTCGGACACGTACAAAGCATATCGGACCTAAGGTAAGGGAAATATCACAATCTCATTTTTATCCGAGATTGTTTATACTTTGGCATTTACAGGGGTGTATTTTATCATCCACATCCATATTTCCTCAATATGTAATATTATTTCCATCCACCTACAATTTTTGAAATCCAATTTTACCCTTCGGTGAGTTTTTAGTAAAATATAAGAAAAGAATCTTTTGTCGTTTTTCGTACGAGGTACTTTTTGACTTTTCCGACAAAAGTACGAAGAATGTTTTTTTAACTTATACGGCATGAATGGACTTTTAAAAAACTATTTTCATAAATATTACTTTACAAGTTTTCAAGTTTAGTTTTAATCAACTTCTTTTAGTTTAAAATTGTATGACATGTTAAGAAAGGAAAATGTTTTTGAAGTAGAAAGGATATTTTCCTCAAGAATGGAGTTCAAGTGTTTTATCAAAATTATTTTCAATCTAAGATAATAAAGGGTTCTGTTTCTATCCCTATTTTTTAAATTGATTTGAATATGTTGTGATGGAATTATTTTTATGAATTGCTTTATCTTATATGAATTGTTTTATGATGTCACGATGTTTAAGATTCCCATTTTTATTACATGGGTTATGCTATGATATATGGTTTATGATTTTGTGGCACACATAAGAATGGTATCATTATGAGATGGGTGGGACCTATATCTCCCTCCAATGCATTGGGTAAAGATTTTTTATCTCATGAGATATACATGGATGGAACGGTAGGTTATACCGGTTCAGTGAAACAGGACTAAAACGAGGAGTGAACTCGGTTCAAAAAGGGACTTTGTCCACTAAGATAGTCTTGGAAATGAGTCTTGACTAATAAGAAATGATTATCTATGATTATGTGTGTATTCCACAAAGTTTCATATTTTAAGTTATGATTATTGGGATTACATTTCAGTACTATGATTTATCCCATGTTATGAAATTATGATCTCTTTTGCAGGTTAAGATTTCAAAAAGTTATGTGCTTATGTATATGATGTGATTGATATTTCTTTTGTTTACCCTTACTGAGCATTTGAGCTCACCCTTTTGTATGTTTTATTTCCCCAAGTCAGGAAGAAGGTTATTAAGTAGAATATGCCAAAAAGGGACTCTAGATATGATGAAAGAAATGGGAGGCAAAGTAGATGCTTATTGAACCAGTTTTTTATGTTTCCCAGTTTCTAAAGACACTATACCTATATGGTCCTTTCTTGGTTTTGTTATATGTTGTAATAAGTGTGCTTCAATTCTGAAGTAATAACAATGTATGTAAAGTATGGGTCGTTATAGTTGGTATCAGAGGAAAGGTATAGTCAACCTTTGGAAACTAGGATGTGAAAGACTTAGTAAGAACCCTAAGGATAAGTCTAAGCATAGAACACAATCTTAGTGTTTTAGAAATGGCCATGAATAACCTAGGATAAGACCTTAAGTGTGAAATTTTATTCTTGATTATGTGGTTTTCCTATTATAATTAGTGTTGCTCACACTATTCTTCTTGGTTTTAGTCAATGGATGGAACCCGAAGGAACCGTGTTAATGAGGAATGCGACGGGAAATGCAATGATTGTCCCCCTGAGCAACCAAACGTTATGGGAGCTGGAATGAAAAATCTTGTAGCCATGCTCACACAACTTTCTCAAGCTATGAATCATGCATGAATTCCAAACGAGCAAAGGAAGGAGTAACATTCTGTTGAATGCTTCATGAGACAGCGTCCACCTTCATTCAGCGGGTCTACTGATCCATTAGTTGCTGAACAATGGATTAGTACTACTGAAAAGATATTTTCAGTTCTTCAATGTTCTGAGCATGATAAAGTCATCTTAGCAGTGTATTGTTTGGAAGGTGATGCTGATCAATGGTGTAATATTATTAAGAATATGAGGCAAAGGGATGAAATTGATTCCATGGAATGGGGCGAGTTCAAAAACTTATTTTTCAATAAGTACTTCCCTCATATTCTCCGAACAAAGATGGAGAAAGAGTTTCTTGAACTGAAGGAAAAGGATGATGAATCTGTTGGTACCTATGAAGCAAATTTTACAAGACTTGCAAGGTACTCTTTTGGTATTATTATCCAACTGGAGAGTAAGATCGATCGATTCTTTAGTGGCTTAAAACCAAGCCTTCGAAGGGCCTTAGCCATAAGGGACTTCAATAGTTACTAGGAAATCGTTCGATGTGCTCTCAAAGTTGAGATGGAGATTGGAGTAACCCATCAGTCATATGGGTTTGATAAGAAGAGGAAAATGGAATTCAAAGGAAAATCTAAAGAGCACACTGAAAAGAAGATGACCTTTCCCTTATGCTCAAAGTGTGGAAAGAAACATGTAGGGAGTTGTCTTAAAGGAACAAGTAAATGTTTCAAATTTGGAAAGGAAGGCCATCGAGCATTTGAATGCCGCGATGATGGGAAGAAGATATCTAATGATGCAAACAAAGGAAGGGATACTCATAATGAACCTACTACAATTCAATGTTTGAAGTGCAAGGAGATGGGACATTATGCCAATAAATGCCCTAATCCAAGGGTTGATGATGATGGTCGACGTCAACAAACTCTTAAGGCTAAAGACAAAGTAAAGTCACATGCAATTTCTATCAGTGATGTGGAGTACGATAATGATGTGGTGAAAGGTACACTTACCATCCACTCTAATGTAGCAAATTTTTTATTTGATTCTGGATCCACCCACTCCTTTATTTCTGAATAATTTTCTAAGGGTATCACCATATTACCTCAACAATTAGATGTTGAGTTAGCTGTGACAACACCTAATGGCACAACAGTCGCATCAAAAGTTTATAATTCTTCTCCGATTGAAGTTTGTGGGAAAGTGCTTCCTGCAAATCTTGTGATCCTTCCTATAGTGGAATTTGATGTGATTCTTAGCATGGATTGGATTTCTCTACATGGAGATCATATCAATTGCCAAAGAAGTGAAGTCACATTTCATATTCCAGATCAATCTATGATCGTCTATTGATGCAAGTATGAACCTAACCTTCCAGTGTAAATTTCTTCCATTTTATGGGTATTGATTCCACTAAATGAAGGTTATTTATCTCAAATGGTTGGTGAGAAACTCATGATTAAGAATATTCCCATTGTACAGGAGTTTGACGATGTCTTTCCGGAGGAATTACCAGGTCTTCCACCGAATCGTGAAGTTGAGTTTTCAATAGAACTCGTACCAGGTGCTTTTCCTATTTCAAAGACACCTTATAGAATGGCCCCAATTGAGTTGCAGGAATTGAAGAAGCAACTCCAAGAGAATCTTGATAAGGGGTTCATATACCCTAGTGCGTCACCTTGGGGAGCACCTGTTCTGTTTGTTAAGAAGAAAGATGGATCAATGAGACTCTGCATTGATTATCGAGAACTTAACAAGATCACTATCAAGAACAAATATCCTCTCCTGCGCATTGATGACCTATTTGACCAACTACGCGGAGCTCAATAATTTTCCAAGATTGATCTTCATTTAGGGTATCATCAATTAAGGGTCAAAAGGGAGGATATACCAAAGATGGCTTTCCATACAAGGTTTGGACACTATGAATTTATAGTGATGCCATTTGGTCTTACTAATTCCCCTACTATCTTCATGGATCTAATGAATAGAGTCTTTAGAGACTATCTTGATCAGTTTGTGGTCGTCTTTATAGATGATATTCTTGTCTATTCAAAGAGAAAGTAAGAACATGAAGATCACTTGAGAATTATATTGAAGACCCTGAGAAAGGAGAAGCTTTATGCCAAATTTACCAAGTGTGAATTTTGGCTTCAAAAAGTTGCATTTTTGGGTTACATAATCTCAAAAGAGGGGATATCTGTGGATCCAGCAAAAACAGAGGTTATCGGAAGATGGTCAAGACCAACAACAATAACCGAGATCCGAAGTTTTCTTGGTTTGTATGGATATTATCTACATTTTGTGAAAGATTTTTCATGATTATCTAATCCACTCACCAAGTTGACTCGGAAAGGAGTTAAGTTTGTTTGGACGGAGGAATGTGAAGAGAATTTCAAGGAGTTGAAAAGAAGATTATCCAGTGCACCTGTGCTCACACTGCCTTGTAGTGGAGAAAGGTTTGTGATCTACAGTGATTCATCCAAGAAGGGACTGGGGTGTGTTCTTATGAAAAATGATATGGTGATAGCTTATGCCTCACGACAGTTGAAAATACATGAGAAAAATTACACAACTCATGATTTGGAGTTAGCTGCGGTAATCTTTGCATTAAAGATTTGGAGGCATTACCTTTATGGTGAAAGATGTGATATTTATACTGATCATAAAAGTTTAAAGTATATTTTCACACAAAAGGAGCTGAATATGCGCCAAAGAAGATGGTTGGAGATGATTAAGGATTACGACTTCTCAATCCATTACCACCCTAGGAAAGAAAACAAGGTGGAAGATGCATTAAGTCGACAAGACCATGCTACTTTATCCATGATGAGGATCACAAAAGATCCAATATTTATGGATTTACAAAGGATGGATCTTGGAATTATAATGAAAGGGAAAAAATCGTATCTTTCTCAAATGAATGTTCAACCATCTATACATGTGAAGATTAAAGAGGCACAGAAAGAAGATGTCGAGTTACAAAAGAAGGTGAGAAATGTTCCTGAATTCAACCTTGATTGTGATGGGATAATAAAGTTCAGGAATCGGGTTTGTGTCCTCCCATCCCCAAATTAAAGAAGGAGCTGCTGGATGAGGCTCATAGTTCTTCATTCTCTATTCATCCAGGAAGCACGAAGATGTATAGGGACTTGAAAGAGTACTTCTGGTGGGATGGCATGAAAAGAGATGTTGCTGAATATGTCTCTCGATGCTTGGTTTGTCAACAAGTTAAAGCTGAGAGACATAAGTCTAAGGGGATGTTACAACCATTACCCATACCCAAATGGAAATGGGAAAACATCACTATGGACTTTGTCATAGGACTTCCTAAAACATCCAAAGGCAATAATGCTATCTGGGTCATAGTTGATCGTCTTACAAAGTTTGCACACTTCATTGCTATTAGAGAGGATTTCTCTCTGGACTAGTTTGCCAGGATATATGTAAAGGAAGTGGTAATATTGCATGGAGTACCACTTTCTATTATATATGATCGGGATCCGAGATTTACATCGAAGTTCTGGCGAAGTCTTCAGCATACTCTGGATACAGAGTTGAGTTTCAGCACTGCTTATCATCCTCAAACAGACGGTCAGTCTGAGAGAACAATTCAAACTCTAGAAGATATGTTGAGAGCTTGCTCTATGGATTTCAAAGGTGGTTGAGATCAACACCTACCCTTGGTGTAATTTTATTATAATAATAGCTTTCACTCCAGTATTCAGATGGCTCCTTATGAAGCTCTCTGTGGAAAGAAATGCAGGACTCCAACTTGCTGGGATGAAGTTGGGGAAAGAAAGCTATTAGGACCCGATCTCGTTGATGAAATGGCAGAAAAGGTCAGATCTATTCAACAACACATAAGAGCAGCTCAGAGTCGACAGAAAAGTTATGCCGACAACCGAAGAAAAGACCTAGAGTTTTAAGTGGGTGATAAAGTGTTCTTACGAATATCTCCCTGGAAGAGGGTTATGAGATTTGGAAAGAAGGGGAAGTTGAGCCCTAGATATATCGGTCCTTTTGAAATACTGGATCGTGTTGGGAAGGTAGCTTACCGATTGGCGCTTCCACCAAATTTCGCTCAAGTTCACGATGTGTTCCATGTATCTCTCATGAGAAAGTACCTACCTGATCCTTCACATGTACTCAACTCAGAAGTTGTACCGCTGGAGAAAGATCTTTCTTATGAAGAACAACCGATAGAGATTCTGGATCGTAGCGAAAAAGTCCTACGAAACAATACCACTCGATTGGTGAAAGTTTTATGGAGGAACCACCAATTAAAAGAAGCTACATGGGAGCTTGGCGATATGATGAGGGAGAGGTATCCTCATCTATTTGTTAAAAAGTGACGAATTTTGAGGGCGAAATTCATTTTAAGGGGGTTAAAATGTAACACCCGAGACTTTTATGTTATATAAATCATCAAAGGAATATTTTTCTACATACAACACTTTCTTGGCTTGATTTACACGAAATCGCAACCTTCCTCAATAGCTTGCGTCGTACGCAATACCAAGTTTCACTAAACAATGATATGCTAATAAAATATTATTAAAACTAGCCATTATGAATAGTAATAACCACTTTTTGAAATTTTATAAATTTTATTTTTTAAAATGGACTTCATTTTTGGATTCGTAATATCGAAATTATCCTAGGGTGAAATTTTGGTATTCTTCTGAAAACTTTCAATTTTTGATGAATAGTGAAACCACTAAGTGGTAGTTAAAAAACTGAAATTTTCATAAAACTTAATTTTACCGCTTCTGTGAGTGGAATTTCAAAAAATCCGAGATACATGGTTGATGTTAGTAAGTAAAATGTGGTTCAATGAGATGAAAATAATTTTTGGTGAATAGTAACTTTTTACTTTTATTTACCACGGTTAAAAGTAAATAGGGTAATTAAGGGTAAAAATAATATTATTATTGCCCTAACACATGTCCTAATTCTATTGGACAAGTTTAATTCGACCAAAAACAACATTAGAAATAAAATATGACCATTTAGGCCCACTTGGATTAGATTAGGACATTTATTATTTATTTATTTAAAGAAGGGTTAAAATAGTTAAAATCAAAGTTTAATAAGTAAATAATTTTTAATATTGGGTTATACATAAGATAAATTTGACTATAAATATTCATTAGAAATATAAAGAGATTTCCTACATAATGGTATTTTATTTGTAATTTTTATAAATTAAATAAATTAATTTATTTATGACACAAAGATGATGCAGTAATTATCTTATTAATGAAATATTGACATAATTGATGTTATAAACACAAAAATAAATGTAATTTGAGACTTTTTATGAATTACACTAATTTTATAGATTAATATGACATGTTATTATTGATTTAATTAACGTTTTTAGAACTAATCATTCTTTTATGATTTTCACAAAAATTAATTACTAAATAGTGTCAAAATTGACATAAAATAGTTTTTAAAACAAATATTATATCAGTAATTGTTATTTTATTCCTAAAAATCTAAGGTTCAGAAAAATTACTTATATAAGGTTATATATATTAATAATAAACAACTTGGGGTTAGTTTGGCTGCTTATAGTAAGTTTATTAACCTTATTGTATAAGAACACAAGAAGACACGGTAAAAGTAAAATTATTTAACTTAATGTTAAATCTAAATGATAAGGTTAAAATAGGAACCTAAACTTTTCTAAATTCTATTGGATGAGATTATTTCTACCCTTCCCAAACTTAGATTCTAAATAAATCAATTTGGAGCTATATAAAACCGAAATTGACTTTATAATAAAATAATATTTTTAGTTTTTCCAAAGGAGCCCCTCTCATCCCTTATAAAAGGGCACCTCCTCCCCCTCTTCCTCACACCACTTTGAGCCTTCAAGCTCGGCCAAACCCTACCAATTTCTACTCTCCACTTCCCTAGAAACATCCTAGAGATTCTTGTCTTCTTCAAAGACCTATTTTAGTACCCTAAAAGGAGGTCTCAAAGAAGCACTTCAAAGAAGAGGTAATGTCCTTTACCGATTCTTTCATCTTTATTTCTTCTTCCACTTATTCTTCTTTAGTTGTTTCATTATGAAGTAATAACATCAGTATCACTCATATACTGATATGTTATTATAAGTATGAAAAAACCCTATTTCACCATCTATCCATCCTATGGAAAAAAAAATCACTGCACGTGCGTACGTACGGAATACCGTCTCCACGCCGTGGTGTAATCTATTTTCCACCACCACCTTACTTGGATGGGTATAATGGTGTAAATAATGACTATATATGAATATTATAAAGTGATACTGATTCTGAAATAGTATACATACACTCCAATACAATTCCACGATCATAGTAACGATATCATCACTCGTGCGTACGTACGGAATACCGTCTCCACGATGTGATGCGACTCGTTCTACATGATCTTCATTTCATAATGATTATATAAATGAATTTAATGAATGAATATGATATATATTACACTAATACCATTATGGAAATTAGTTATCTATAAAATAAAGATAAGAATAAGAATTTATTCGACAAAACACGCATAAGAACAAAAAGTAATAAAAACCCGAATAACAAGTAGCAATGAAATATTACTACTAAAAAGCTAAGAATATGACCATATATGATATCATAAAAATAATTATGATTCCGTAATAAGTCAATAACATTATTTAAATCATTATAAAGGAGGTTCAGACACGTAAAAAGCATATCGGACCTAAGGTAAGGGAAATATCACAATCTCATTTTTATCCAAGATTGTTTATACTTTGGCATTTACTGGGGTGTATTTTATCATCCACATCCATGTTTCGTCAATATGTAATGTTATTTCCATCCACCTAAAATTTTTTAAATCCAATTTTACCCTTCGGTGAGTTTTTAGTAAAAGATAAGAAAGGAATATTTTGTTGTTTTTCGTACGAGGTACTTTTTGACTTTTCCGACAGAAGTACGAAGAATGTTTTTTAACTTATACGGCATGAATGTACTTTTAAAACATTATTTCCAAGAATATTACTTTACAAGTTTTCAAGTTTATTTTTAATCGACTTCTTTTAGTTTAAAATTGTATGACATGTTAAGAAAGGAAAATGTTTTTGAAGTAGAAAGGATATTTTCCTCAAGAATGGAGTTCAAGTGTTTTATCAAAATTATTTTCCATCTAAGATAATAAAGGGTTCTGTTTCTATACCTATTTTTTACATTTATTTGACTATGTTGTTATGGAATTATTTTTATTAATTCCTTTATCTTATATGAATTGTTTTATGATGTCACAATGTTTAAGATTCCCATTTTTATTACATGGGTTATGCTATGATGTATGGTTTATGATTTTGTGGCACACATAAGAATGGTATAATTATGAGATGGGTGGGACCTATATCTCCCTCAAATGCATTGGGTAAAGATTTTATATCTCATGAGATAGACATGGCTAGGACGGTAGGTTATACCGGTTCAGTTAAACAGGACTGAAACGATGAGTGAACTCGGTTTAGAAAGGGACTTTGTCCACTAAGATAGTCTTGGAAATGAGTCTTGACTAATAAGAAATGATTATCTATGATTATGTGTGTATGCCACAAAGTTTCATGTTTTAAGTTATGATTATTGGGATTACATTTCACTACTATGATTTATCCCATGTTATGAAATAATGATCTCTTTTGCAGGTTAAGATTTCCAAAAGTTATGTGCTTATGTATATGATGTGATTGATATTTCTTTTGTTTACCCTTACTGAGCATTTGAGCTCACCCTTTTGTATGTTTTATTTCCCCAGGTCAGGGAGAAGGTTATTAAGTAGAATATGCCAAAAAGGGACTCTAGATATGATGAAATAAATGGGAGGCAAAGTAGATGCTTTATGAACCAGTTGTTTATGTTTCCCAGTTTCTAAAGACACTATACCTATACGGTCCTTTCTTGGTTTTATTATATGTTGTAATAAGTGTGATTCAATTCTTAATTAATAACAATGTATGTAAAGTATGTGTCGTTATAATAAGTGAATGTAGTCATATAATTTTTTTTAAAATATTGTTTCTATATTTACCTAAAAATTTCAACTTCATCCTCCATTTTTAGGATAAGTTATAGTCAAATTACTCTAGAATTTTATTCTGGATGAATGATTCCTAAATCTTTCATCAATGTTGAGCATTAAATAGACCCTTAATGAGTTAATAAATCCTTAAAATTTATTGAAAAGATGATAATATGAGTCATATTTCAAATAAAACTAGAATCACTTAAGTTTGAGGTGTGTATCCTGAGTTATTCCTCATTTTCGTAGGTGGGGTTCACTATGTCCGCTTGAATGGGTTTTGAACATGATTGATTTTTTCGGGCCTCATGATTTTTGAATCAGTTCTTGGTCTAAAATACAAATTTGGAGGCCATAAATCAAGGAATACTAAAAAAATGAATTAATGAAATTAAATTAAATTTTATAAAATTAATTCCTAAAATACCAAAGAAAATATAATTTTATAAAATTACAAAATTAAGTATTTTTCACATTTTATCCCAAAACACACCATAAATCAAAATTTGAGGTAAATAAGTTAAAATTGATAAACTATGAGGGTTTAAATAGTTTAAGTACATATAAAAAATGATTAAAATATTATATCTAAAAACCCCCCCACACTTAAACCATATTTTTCCTCAAGAAAATAATCTCAACATAGAATTTAGAGGGCACCGATGTTACCAATATTTAAAATTCAAATAACTAAAATTAAACAATCATCAAATCAAAATAAAATTTTAAAATGTCACATAAAATATCAATTAAATTTACCATTTTATAAAGAAATAATCAATTCAAGTATTTTACTTTTTCCCTATGAAAAATGATGGAAATTATCCTTTCATTCATTTAAGTTTCTCAATTCATTATTATTAAACATTTCAAATCGTGATTTAAATGACCTTTAAATATTTTCTATCATTACTCATAATAAAATTCAAGTAGAGTTATGCCCATATAATTAATACATGATCCTTATCAGTAATATTGTAATGGAACAACTTTATCCACTTTGTAAAGATAAAAGACATATAAAATCATGAGAAATTTTCAATAAAGGTTCAAATGACTTTGAGGCAAAAGGTTCGTAGAATTTTATGCTTTAAAAATTAAGGCTCAAGGATGTGGTTTATCTCTTAATTACAATGCATTATATAAAAAATAAAAGTGTAATAAAATTATCTTTTTCAATGTTGAAACTTTAATTTTTCCAAGACTCAATGTAATGGTCTTGATCAAATAAAGCATAATGAATGATTTGTGCACCCCCTTAATTTTTTTTACTTTTATATTTTTTTTTAATTTTCAAAGAATGTTTTCATTTTTTTTCATAATGTTATGATTAAAATAAACCTACCATATATCACCTAACCACGTATGATAAAAATTATCGGTCCAATAATGGTGATTTTTCATTATTCTAAGTCATAATCCATTTTTCTAATTTTTTGGTTATTTTTTCAATTTCCATTTTTATTAATTCAATAAAAGAAAAAAATGAAGTGTCATGAATGAATCAAAAAAATTAGTTTATTACCGCAATATCACCCCCACAATTCTTCCTTATAATTCATTTCTTCCACCATGACTCCCTTGACCCCCACACTTCCATTTTAGAATATCATGAAAATACTAAGAGTAAGGTAGGATTAAATAAAAGTGGCTTGAAACATGGATCATCCCTATAAAGTAATTTCATAGACTCCATGAGATAAAGTAGTATTGATGTAATGGTGGTATTTTAAGGATAAGTGATTCATTGAAATATGGATTAATCATTTTAAATGTGTTTTTTTCAAAATCATATCTTTAACAAGTTCAAATGAAATATTTGGTTGGTGATATGTCCCAAGATCAATAAAGAAATATGATCAAGAATAAATAGGTAGTACTTGGCCTAGTAATCCTCTCATTAATGGTACATATGATTTGGGACAATCACTCATGGAGGGAATAATAATAAAAAATCAATTCACATTAATTTCATAAATTCAAAGCATGAAAAATGTAAGGGATATTTCATTTACATGAATCAACTAATTCCATCAAATCGTGAGTCCTCATTTCAGTATAAATAATTCACTTTAAACATTAAATTATATATTTTAATCATTAAATATTATTAAAATTGAAATCTAAAACATAGAATCACAAGACTTCAAAGAAACTCATGTCTTCTAAATAAGACAAGTAAAGTATAGTTCAAACATGGCCATGAAATTTCCAGTTTAAAGCTCAAATAAAAATCTAAAAAAATGTAAAAAATTTAAAAGATAAAAATTAAAAATGAACTAAATTTTGTAATGAATCTTACCCATATTTCCTACTTGGATATTTTGGGCTTACTTATACCATAATAAACCTAAAAAATAAAATTACTCAATTAAACCCAAATATCGTGTCATTTAAGCTCAAAAATATAGAAGGGAGTGGCATGCATGTTGGACTAATCCCAAAAATGAAATTAAAATATAAATTCCTAGAAATCATGTAAAGATAAATCTTGGTATGATCCCCAAAGTGGGATCTTAGTTTTCACTACCTCTAGAGGGAAATACCTGGTGTTTTACATAAATATATAGTGGGTGGATCTTCTTGGACTTGATCCACCACATGCGGATTTTTCCAGCTTCCATATATTTATTGTTCTTGTTGAAGAGAATTACATGTATAGAGTACACTAGATCCACCCCATTTTCAACATGTTATAAATTTAATGAATGGGGTATGATGAAGTATAGAACCTTATATTCTTTTATTTATACTTTTACAATATCTTATTCACAATCCTTTGGCTTCTCCAGATGTGTTGTATGAAAAGAATAATCAAATGGAGAATCAAAATTTAAAATTTAAGAACTAATTTAAAAATATTTTCTTTTAATGTTGGAATGGTGTATCTATTGTTATTTTGTAAGAACCAATAGAATCTATTCTTTTTATTCCTCCAATAAATTTTCAATATATTCAAGGGGCTCTATATGTTTCTTAATAGATGAATTTTATTTTTCTTCATTTTTCTCCAGTGAACAATTTGTGTCGGCTGAATTTGAAATTTCAAAATAGTTGGGTGTAATAATAAATTTAGTTTCAATAAAATTATAAGATAAAGAGTTAATAAAATGGTTAACTCCTTTAATTGGTTCATATTGAATCTCCTCTTCAATTGAAAGAGCCTCTTTGAGTCGATCTTCACTGGATGGAGGTTGGTATTCTGACTCCTCCATCATTTCCTTAAATTCCACCACTTGAGAGGTTTTTTGCGCTTCCAAGGCTAGATATATATTTAATGGTGGTGTCTATTATACTATATAAGGAATGAGGAGATCATGCTACATTTCAATTTTTCCCATTTTCTCTGAAGTGTATCCAATTCTGCAAAACCTTCCTCTTGTAAATCAGTAGAAAATGATATCTCATCTATCTCCTACAACAATGGTTGAGTGAGTTGGAATGAATCATTAGGTACCTAAACCTTTACCTAATCATGTTCTTTAATTTCATATATTAATGGTGAAATTTATTCCACCAATGCCTTAGGTTCTTGCTTCAACTCAGGGTTGGGTTTCTCTATCAATGAACAAACATAGTCAAATTCTATTTCCATTTTCTCCCCACGCCATCAAGTATATTTCTCATACTTTTCAACTGATCATTTAGATCACTATAATAAACTTCTTGTTCTTGGTATTTCACCTGTGAGGAATATTACCATGCAGAATAATATTATTTTGGATACATAATGGGTGAAAAAAAATTTATGGTATTTTTTTAATATGTAAAACAATGAAAATATATCTACAATGTGAAAATAAAAAAATATAAGTAAAATAATGATTGGATCCCTGAAAAAAAATCCATTTTTTATGAATACTTTTCATAGGTCATGAAAAAACCAAATTTATTTTCCTAATGTGGAATAGAGGTTAAGCAGGGTCATCTCACATAAGGATATTTCTCAGTTATTCCCATACTTAATCTATCTCACATAAACTACTTCTTTTTAATGTTTTTTATTTATTCTCTGAATTCAATTAAATTTATAATAAAAATGAAGTGATAAAACTTATACCAACATGAAATGATAGAATGATATTAGTAAAGAAAGAACTTGTCCTTTGTGGTTTGGTTTGTGGGTTACATCATTCTTCTTTTTTTGTTTAGATTATGTTTGATAATTCAATTATGAGATATCATTCATGAATTACTATTATTTTATTTAGTGGTGTCAAATATAGAATTCATTTATCAAACTTAATTTTAAATCCTCCTATAATCAAGGTTAATGGTCCTCCTCGATTGAGAGTGTGACATCTCCCAGGACCTGACTCCATTGTATGCCATTTCATCCTCTAAATGGATCAACTCCATCGTATGAATATCTTGTATCAAGTAGAAGGTAGGGAAAATATTTAATAAAAGAATGTAAATTAGTTTTAGATAAATATCATTATGGATGATCTCCACACCTATGAAAATCACTCTTTCTCATCAAAAATATACTAAAAAAATATGAATTTAAGCACATAATAAATGAAATTGCCACACCCCCCCAGGAAAAGCCTTTGGTTAACACGTCATTTTTAGAGGGTAATAGGATAAAATGGAAGGAGAAAGAAAGAGACAGTGATATTAGGGTTATAAGATAAAGAGGGTTGGAAGAATAATGGGGAAACACTTTAATAAAAATATTCATGCGTTACTTGGGAAAACAAAACTAAAATAAAAAGAAAATAAAAGATAACTCCTAAAGAATTATTCATTGTCTGTATCTTCCCTCACAAATCAATATCCTTATCAATACAACCCTATAATCTTATTTATATACATCAAAGAGGCTTTAGGGAGTCATAAATTACCATTAATATGCTTCGAGACATAATGGGTCGTTAACAGTTGAAATTTCCATTCCATAATCTGTATTTAAAATATTTGTATGTGGTACCACCTAGTTTTGGCCAAATAAAAAAATGTGGTCTTCTAGAAAGTTGTTAAAAAATATATTTTTCCTTTTACCTCCAAATTTCAGCTTCATCCTTTATGTGTAGAAGATTTTATAGCCTAATTACTCCAAGGTTATATTATGGTTGATTGCCTCCTAAATATTACATCAATTTTGATCTTTCAATGGTCCCATTAATGAGTGCATATCTCCAAATTTAATTTAAAAACGAGTATATGAGTCCTATTTAAAATCCAACAAGAATCACCTCAATTTGAATTGTGTACCCTAATTTATGCCACATTTTTTGAGGTGGGTTCCACTCTTTCCACTCGAAAGGTTTTTAAACATGATTGAAATTTTTGGCCTCGATATGTTAGAATCAACTCTTGTTCCAAAAGAAAAAGTTGGGGCCCATAAATTAAGTAATCCTAAAAAAATATTCACTCAAATTTGCATTATACTTTAAAAGTCATGCCCAAAATAACAATGTGATTAAAATCTGCTAAAATTCCAGAATTGATTAATATTCACAGTTTATCCCAAAACACACCATAAATAAAAATTTGATATAAATAATCTAAAATTTATAAATTGGGAGGGTTTATATAATTTTAATAAATATAAAAAAGAGGAAAATATTAGCTCTATTAATTCCTCCACACTTAAAACATGATTTTCCTCAAGCATAAAATCTTAACATGGAATTTGGAGGGAACCAATGTCAGTAATATTTAAAATCCAAAGAAATAATATTAAACAATCATCAATTACAAATAAAATTTTCAAATGTCACATGAAATATAAATTCAATTTATAATTTTCCAATGAAATAATCAATTAAAGAATTTTTCTTTCTACCTTTGGAAAATTATGGAACTTCTCATTTCATTCATTTAAGTTCTTAAATTCATTATTATTAAACATGAATATCAGGATTTAACTCACTATTGAATTTTTTCTCTAATCACTTATGATACAATTCAGGTGGAGTTATACTCATATCATGAATACATAATCCTTATTCGTACACTTGTAACGGAACTAACTTCTCTACTTTGTAAAGACAAAATACACATAAAATCAGGAGGAATTTTCAATAAAGTGTAAAATTACTCTAAGACTTAAGGTTGGAAGGATTTGATGCTTAAAAAATTAAGGATCAAGGAGGAGGTTTATCTCTTAAGTAAAATTCATGATATCAAAAATAAAAGTGTAATGAAATTATCCCCTTTAATGTAGATACTCAAATTTCCCCAAAACTAAAATTAAAGGTTATGATCAAATAAATAATAATGAATGATTTACGTACCCTCGTCAATATTTTTATTACTTTTGTACTATTTTTATTTTTTAAAGAACCTTTTAATTTTTTAAAAAATATGATTAAAATAAACCACACATCCATCACCTAACCACATATGATAAAAATCATTGGTCCAGTAATGGTGATTTTTTATTCTTTTAAGTTACAACCCATTTTTCTCAATTTTTTGTTTCTTTTTGTTTTTTTTTCTATTTTTATAAATTAAATAAAGGAAAACAATGATGTATTAGGAATTAATCAACAAACATAGTTTATTACCATAATATCACCCTTACACTTCTTCATTATAATTCATTTTATCACTTTCACCATGACTCCCTTTACCCCTACAATTCAATTTTAAAATATCTTGAGAATACCAAGAGTAACATTGAAATGGATAAAATAGCTTAAAACATGGATCATACCTATAAAGGTAATTAATAGTCTCTATGGGATAAAAAAATATTGATGTAATGTTGGTATTTTAAGTATAATTGGTTCATAAAAACATTCCTCATTCATTTCAAATGTGTTTTTGAAAAGTAATATATTTTACAAGTTCAAATGCATGTTTTGGTTGGTGATAAGTCACAATATAAATCAAGAAATATTCTTAAGAATAAATATGAATTATTTAGTCTAAAAAACCTCTCTAGACTGGGACATATGATTTTATACATTCACTCATGGCATGAATAATAATAAAAAATCAATTTAAATTAATCTTATAAATTAAAATCATGAAAAATTTAAGGGGTATTTCATTTACATGAATTAACTAATTCCATCAAATCATGTGTTCTCAATTCAATATCCATGATTCACTTTTAACATTCAATTTTCCATTTTACACATTCAATATCATTAACATTGAAATCTAAAACATGAAATCACATGATTCCTTAGAAAATCATGTATCCTAGATAAGTCAATTAGAGCATAGTTCAAGCATGGGCATGCAATTTCTAGTTTAAATATAAAATTATAATATCAAAAAAAAATGTAAGAAGTTTAAAAGATAAAATTAAACATGAACTCCCTGATGAAATAAATCTTAGCCATCATTTCTCCTTGGCTATCTAGGGCTTTATTCTTCCATCATGAACTGTAAAAAATTAATCAAATCAGCACATAGATCGTTCCATTTAAGCTAAAAAATATTAGAGGGAGTGGTATCCATGCTAGAATAATCATAAAATTAAATTGAAATCCATATTCCTAGAAAGAAAGTAAAGATAAATCTTGGTATGATCCCCCAAGTGGGCCCTGAGTTTTTAATGCCTCTAGAGATTAGTACCTAGTGTTGTCTATAATCAGATGGTTGGTGGATCTTCTTGCACTTGAATCCCTACATGTGGGGTTTTCCAGCTTCTATATCTTCTTTGTTATTGTTGAGGAGAATTCAATGTATAGAGTAAACAAGAACCCCCCTCACAATGTGGTACAACTTGAATCATGGGGGTATGATGATGTATGGAACCTCCTCCTCCTTCGTTTCTACTTCTGAAATGTCTTCTTCATAATTCAGTGGTTTCTCTAGATGTTCTACAAGAAAATAATAATCAAATGGAGAATAAAAATTTAAATTTAAAGAATTAATTTCAAAATATTCCCTTTTAATGTCGGTATTTGGTATCTTATGTTCTTCAAGAAGATCCACTGGGATTTCTTCTTGCTCTTCCTCTAATAAATGTTCAATATATTCAAGGAACTCTATATATTCTTCAACAGGTTCATTTTATTTTTTCCTTTTTTCTCCAGGGAAAAAATTGTGTCATCTGAATCTAAAAATTCAAAATAGTTTGGAGAATTACTCAAATTAGTTTCAATAAAATTATAAGATAAAGATTTAATGAAAGGTTCAACTCCCCAAATTGGTTCATCTTGAATCTCCTCTTCAATTGAAAGTTCCTCTTTGAGTTAATATTTGTTGGTTAAAGGTAGGTAGTCTAGATCCTCCATAATTTCTTCAAATTCCAAAAATTGGGTGGTTTATTCTTTTTCTAAGGATATAGATATATGTACTGGTGGTGTCTCTTATACTTTTTATGGAATGAGATTGTCTTGTTGTATTTTAATTTTTGACCATTTCCTCCAAAATTTATCTAAATTCACATGATATCCATCTTGTAAATATATATAAAATGATTTTTGATCTATATCCTATAGTAATGGTTGATTAGGGTGGAATGAATCTTCATTTACCTCCACCTTTAGCAAATTGGGTTCTTTAATTTCAAATATGAGTGGTAAAATTTCTTCCAGCACTACCTTAGGTTCTTACTATGGATTAGGGTTTCGTTGCTCCATCAATGCATGAACATAGTCAAATTATATTTCCATTTTCTCCCTAAGGAATCAAGAGTATTTATCATCCTTTCCACCCAATAATTTATATCACTATAATAAACTTCTTTTTTTTGGATATTTTACCTATGAGTAATATTTCCATGCCAAATAATAGGAGTTCAGATACATCAGGGGTAATTTTTTTGGGGTTTTCTTGATATGGAAAACAATGAAAATATATCTATAATGTAAAAATAGGAAACGATAAGTAAAATAATGATTGGATCCCCAGAAAAAGTGCCAGTTTGGATGCACACATGTCATATGGCATGGTAAAAGAACATATATTTTCATAATGCAACACAAAGGCTAACCAATGTCATCTCATTTGAGGAGATTTCTCAAATTTTCACCTACTTATTCTATCTCACCTAAAAAAATTATTTTATTTTTATTTTTATTTATTATAATAATGTAGTGAAATTTATAATACAAATGAAATTGTAAAACTTATACTAATATGAAATGACATAATGATGTTAGTAAAGAAAGAACTTGTCCTTTGTGGTTTGGTTTGAGGGTCCATCATTCTACTTGTTTGTGTTTAGATGAAGTCTGGTAATTAAATTCTAAGATCTCATGCATGAATTAATATTATTTAATTTAGCACTATTAAATATCAAATAAATTTATAAATCTAAATTTCACCTCATCCTATAATCAAGGTTGATGGAACACCTCAATCGAGAGTGTGACATCTCCCATGACTTGGCTCTATCATATATCATTTCATCCACTTAATGGATCAACTATATAATATGAAAATATTTTATTCAGTATAATCTAGAGAAATGACTTAATAAAATAATAAAAATAATTTTAAGATCAATTTCATGGTGTAATATCACCACACCCATGCACATCACCCTTAATCATCACAAACTTAATAAAGTATAAGAATTTAAGTGTAGAATAAATAAAATTCCCACATACCTCCCCTGGGCCAAGCCTTGGATTGATACCTCATTTTTTAGTGTAATAGGTCATGGAGGAATGAGAAAGAAATAAATAATGATATTAGGGTTGGAAAAGAAAGAGGGATGGAATAAGAAAATGGAAACACTTTAATAAAAAAATGCATCCATTACATGGGAAAAGAAAACTAAAAGAAAAAAAGAAAAAAAAAGAGAAATCCTAAATCATTAGTCTTCATCCACATATTCCCTCTACAATATATATCCTCTTAAATCCATACCTATATTCTTATTTATAGGCATGAAAGAGACTTTGTGGTGTCATAAATGGACATTAATGTGTTTCAATACATAATATGTCGTCAATGATTGAAATTTCAGTTTCGGAATATTTATTTAAAAACTTTTGTGTGGTAACCCCTCATTTTAGCCGAATCATAGAATATGTTATTCTATAAATTTGTTAAAAAATTTGTTTCATGTTTTGACTCAAAATTTCAGGTCCATCCTTCATGTGTAGAGGATATTTTGGCCCAATTACTTCAAGATTTTATTCTAGATGAATTCTTACTGAATATTTCATCAATGTTGAGCATTTTATGGGGCTCATAATTAGTGTTTAACTTTTTAAAATTTAATGTAAAAACCTAGATATGATTTTTATTTAAAATACAACTCTAAACACCTCAATCATAGTTGTGTAGCCCTTGTTATGCCACATTTCTAGAGGTGGGGTCCACTTTGTCTGCTCGAAAGGTTTTTGAACTTGATTTCTTTTTTTTTTGGACTTGTGATGTTCGAATAAAATCTTGGTCTAAAAGACAAAGTTGGGTCTCATAAATAAAATAATAAAAAAAAAATAATCACTCAAATTGTAATTATATTTAAAAATTTATACTTAAAATATCAAAGTGATTAAAATTTTCTAAAAATACATAATTAAGTAATTTTCACATTTTAGTCCAAAACACACCATAAATCCAAATTTAATGTAAATAAGATAAAATTGATAATTTGGGAGGGTTTAAATAATTTAAATACTTAAAAAAATGGGTAAAATATCATCTCTATCACTCATATTATACTATTTTAGTAGCATGCCAATACTGATCCTAGGGGTATGAATTTTACCCAAATGTGTCACCTGCCCTTCGATAGGTTGGGTTCTTGGATAAGTTCCTGAGTGAGTGGCTATTTATTGTTAGGGATTACTTCTCAATCATTAGGGTTAGTACCCTAGTGATGTAAAATATATTGGTATAAGGGAATCTAATCAATATAGCAGTGCCATTTCTCACTCAAATTTACCACATGTTGGGTCTTGTTCAAAAATGGAAAACCCAACACCAAATTAGTGGTCCACTCCAGTTTTTGTATTATTGGATAACAAAATATATCAGATGTTATGAGTTATATAATACTTTAATAATTCTTCATTATAAATCTCACCCCAAACTACTTAACATTTTTTATGTTTTACTAAGGTCCCTAAGTATCAATGAAGTCACTGGCATGTTAAGGAATTACCTACATTTAATCCCTATTCCTCACAGTGGCACACCATTTGGAACACTATTTGATAATGGTGGAAGTACTCAGAAAGTGAGTTCCTTTATAATTTATTTCTAATACATTGTGTTGGTGGCCCTAGTATATAAGATATCCATATATGGGGCTTAATGTCCATATATATTACCGCATCAATTCATGGGTTTACAAAGAGTCTCCTCACTACATTCTTCCAAGGTAATGAGTGAACAATAACTCATTGTTATTTTCTAGCTATGTATGATGCCAGAATGAGAGGAAACAAGTTACAAGATGACATTTCCACCCTCTAGATCCCTTATAAACTTATCATTTGATTATTCTAAATCATGTATAGATAACTATTTGGATTGGGTGCTTGGATAGACAATCTTATGGGTGAGAAAACCATTTTCTTATCATAGCCTACTTCCTGATGCTACCTTGGAACAGATCATCAAACTTTATTGTCCTATGACTATGTGATCCAAAAATTATAAAAACTCTTCATATTTATATATAATTCACATTAAATAGGTGGTAGTCTCAATGATATCAACTAGAGTTGGTGACTACACTGATGACATCGGCCCTGCTGTGGAAAAATCCAATAATCCACTAATAAAGATTGTCTCTACCAAACTGGTTGATATAACCAACCAGGGGGTGAGGGTCAAAAAATCACCTATACCCATTCATATATCTTTCTACACCTTTTAATAATGGGTCCCAATTACATACCAGTGACAACAACATATCGAAGTGTGTACCCCATAGTTCTTGTCGAAGATCGAGAGGTTTGGAAGTGGGAATAATGACAATTCCATGATATAATTTTAAAGAATCAGTTGGGAGATATGGATAAAAATTCCAAAAGACTTATCTAATTTTTGTCTAATATGAGTGTTATAGGATTTGACTACTGAGACATGTATGAAATTTTAAAACCAATTCTTACTTCATAAGAGCAGTTAGTAGCCCAAAAAAGTGACCTTCTCTTATATTATGGTTTTAGACATCAAGTGGAAGTCATAGAGGGTGATATAAAATATTTAAACCACTTTTCTATTGAACAATCAGAACTTCATGATTGGATGGGTGTGTAATATATAAGGATTTGATAATACGAGGTTTGTGTGGAAAGGATAAAGACAGAACTACTAAATGTGAACATCGTGCTTTAGGCCTTTAAGAAAAGGATCCAATAGATAACTGTTCATGTTGCACGAATTAATCCATTGACCATAGAAGATTATAATTTATATATACATTAAAGATAATATTTTTTTTATTTTACTTATTTTTGGAACATAATTCCTATTCTCTATCTCTTCTTTATTTTTCCTAATAGTTTTTTTCAAATATGCATAAAAGATTATAATATAACCTGGTGAATTTTAATTTTATATCCAAAAATTGAATCTAAAATTAACTTATAACTAATTTGGATTGAAACATATCCTTTTTATTTCCTTCTATCAAATCCTCACCCTATAACTCCATTTATACAATTGGATTTAAATCTATAATTATCAAGAAGTTTTATATGCACTAAATCAACCTAAACTTTTCTAACTTCTAGATATCCATGCTTCATGGTATGGTATCTTATCTACATGCCCATATTAAGCTTTATAGATGAATGACCATGGAATTTTAGTACAATATCCATGGATTAGTATTTCTATAGAATGAAATTCTCTTCAAATCATCTAACTCCATGGATGTCTACCCAAGTTGGACTTCCACTCTAGAAATCAAGAAATGAAAAATTCCTTCCTGCACGAAATATTTATATCTACTATCATATTTTTATCACTATATTATGAAATCATTAAATTTCATTTTAATACTACCATGGCTTCCACAAATCCAGATTTACAAAGGTAAACTTCCAAATCAAAACTCCCTCTACTTCAATGTGGAATCTATCTACTCCATGTTTCACATTATAATTCATCACTGTTGTCTTTAAAACACATAATGAAATATTTTTTATGTCATTTTTAGATATCTAAGTATTTCATGATACTTAAAGATTTAATTATTCTGAAACATTATCCACCACAATATAGTCATTCTTACCATTTCCTATAGGTAAATTTATAAAACATAAAATTGTCCAACACAATATGTCCAACATTATCATTTCTTACTGAAATCATTAAATATTGAAATTTAATATAAAAACCCATATATTTCTCACTCCATCAATTTATTTTTCAATTATGTCTTGGATAAATTTACCATGGATTTTTTAACATCCTAGTGAAGGTTTCCATTACCAAACCACTTTTATTCACCTGTAAATAATTCATCTAATCTTTCATACCAAAATTTTTGAAAACTCATGGAAAATTTTATATTTTTCATATTGAAACTCTATCATAAAAAAATATTTGAAATTTGATAATAATCCCATCTTTTGAAAAAAATACCTTCTCAAAACTTCATACTTATTCATTAGACTTCCAATCTTCATCAACGTCAATCCTTACTATTTTGTTAATCCAATAAAAATTAATTACCATTATCAATAAATACAGTAATAATAAACCATTATATTTTACCTTAATTATTATCAATCCCTCTATCAAAATAATTTGTCCATTTTCTATAAATAACTGTCAAAGACAATCAATAAATCTAAAATACAATATCTTGGTTGTAAAAATATACCCCTTCATATTTTTTAACAATACTTAATTGTATAAAATATTACATCTATTAGAGAAATATATAATCTATCCCCCTTTATTTAATAATATAAGATCCTACAAATGGTTATGTGATTCTCCTTTCTCAACTATTTTTAATAAAATTTAAAGAGTTATTTTCTCCCCTTATATAAATTTACTAGGGAATATACTACATATTCACCCCTTTTGTAAACAATATTTTAGAAATATATTTTTAGATAAATCAAGAACCTCTTATACCTCAAATAATTCCAAATATAGAGAATTATAATTTCCAATTTATTTTGATTGTACTAGTAGTATGCCAAAAAAAACTTTGAACTACTTTTAAATAACCATAAATAAAATTTAAACTTTTAACTCACTTTGTTTTCTTTTATATTCTTCTCAAGTAATCCCAATGAGTGATTTTACCACTTGGAAAATAATCCACCAAAAAATCTTCTAATCCTACTAAGTGGAATCTCAGTATAAGAAACACGAGTCATTATTAATAAGATCAATACCATCTATATCAATAGCTACTTTATATCAAACACTTTCATCATTAAAAATTTAACCCCTTCAATAAAAAACTACCACTTATATATGGGAAACTAGTGACACAACTTGATATACATGATTTTCATATAATTATTATCACTTGTTGTAATCCAACCACTTGTTGGTCATAGTTACAT
The DNA here is from genome assembly GCA_963277665.1 of Viscum album. Lineage (NCBI taxonomy): Eukaryota > Viridiplantae > Streptophyta > Magnoliopsida > Santalales > Viscaceae > Viscum > Viscum album. The sequence goes on along the minus strand of OY728151.1, from coordinate 536,994,558 downwards.
TCTTCTTAGTAGAATTTTATTATCTAAAAAACTAAAATCATATGATACTATTTTTTAATTAATAAATAGGTAAAATAAATATTCCTCTAGGATTGTAGCTAATTATCCTAAAAGATATCCATATACTTATTTAGATACATTAAACACTTGGTAATTTATGATTTTATTAATTTGATTTCCAAAATTAGATTGATACCATTTAAAAAAACATTGATATAATTTTGAATCCTTTTTTACTCAAAATTAGTCTTAGTAGTATCCATACATTAACATATTAGCATGTATAACCATATTCATCTTTGATTCTTATCAGTACTGATACCACCTATAGATCATTTTTGGAATTAAATATACCTGTATTTCATAATCACTGAACGACTCTATATATTTTACAAAGTTTTACATTCAAAATATCTACCAAAATATATTCTGAACCTTTGATTATTTTACTCCTAGAGACACAACTTATAGAAACAGATTTCTACATTGACATCCATAGTGGAAACTACCAGCACCACTTGTTAAAGATTTATTTATTCTTAATTAAATCATCTTAATTAAATGAACACATAGTTCATGTTCCTTTTCTACTGATTCACACAAAATAAATATTCCCCATGGATTGTATATCCTACTTAATACCACATTATTTCAATCATCAAGAATAGAAATAAATAATAATGGGATAGGGGCACCTCTGACATCTTCTAGTAGAGTATTGTGATTGGGAATAATAATCCAATCCTTTGCTTCCAATTTTATTATAAGTTTTTATAGTGAATGGTCTTTTAATGTCTCCACTTGTACACACTTATTTTTGACTATTTGATTTTAAATTATTCATATTGTTCAATTGAGAGGCCTTTTCAAAATAATAACCAATCCCACTTAAAAATTATTCCTTTTAAATACAACATATAAAAAATACACTTTTTTATAGGACTTCTTAATGGATTTTCTTTTAGTGAGGCCACTAATAATTTATTTCTCATGAACTTGTAATTTATCACACTACTTCTCCTTTGGATTCATGTACAATCCCTATGTGAAAATATTTTTAATGATTACACTTATACAAGCTTCATTCCAATTCATAATAGTACATCCCATACTAGTCCTACAAATCTCTTTAAATTCTTTCCTTTTTAAATAATAAAGATATGACTTTTTCTTTACCTTATGTTTACTAGAAACTAATATAGATTCATCTTTCTTCTTAGTTTTACATAATTTATTCTTTTCATTACATGGAGGATATTATAACATAATATCCCTTGATGTTTGACTCACATCCCTTTGAAAATTAGTCTCATATTTCTTCAATCACATGAATCGATTTATTAATGTAAAATATTCTATTTTCAAAACCACTTTATTTCTAATAGTTATAGGATTAGTATCCTTCCTAATTATTCCTTCTATTATTACAATATTAAAATATATTTTAATATATTATTTAACACTAAATTCATAACATATTCGATTCTGATGATCACTACTTATTCTTATCATCCTTGTATTACATCCCATAAATTCTATTCTACTCTTATTCATCAAGTGTCCTCACTATCCACAATAATAAAAAATGCCACTAAAGGTTTAATTTTTAATTACTTTTTATAGTTATAACCTTGATTCAATATTTTTATATGTTTCACAAACCTCAAACACTATTATTATAAGGATGATAATTAAAATGATATAAATCATACCTTATTTATTATGACATAAAATAATTCAATCTAATCTTCATTTCACAATATAAAACCAACCTAATAAATTATTCCCTAAATATTACTTTGTAGTCAGGAATTATATAATAGTAACCTATATTTTCATAGTTATCCATTTATATCTTCTTGTTTGATTCATAATTTTTTTATATTATGAATTTATTTCCATGATTTATCCTTATGAAATTTAATTCTCTTTTTTTGATTCCCTGAAATTTTATTAATTTATTTGGATGATCTATCAAATTTTAAACCTATATTTCCTAAAATAGTTAGTATTTTGTATCTAAGAAACTCCTCATTATTTCTTGATGACTCAATGAATCTATACGAAGTTTTATACTTTGTTTTAGTTTATCATTCAATATTATTTATAATTACCTCCAAAGGAAAGAACTTCAAGTTGATCTGGTCTCTTTCATCTAACAAAAAATTTATTTCATTTTATTTTTATTTTTTAGAAGCTAGAATTGTTCTTCATAACCTTCTTATAAAGATACTAAATAACCTTAAAATTTTAATCATTTTCTTATTCACATCCAAATATGAATTTTTGAGCACTATTTTTTATTTTAATGACCCTTCCTATGATTTCAAATTTTATTAAAGAATAATGATTTATCATTTATCTATTAATATTTTCTTCTTAGCCATTAAATGATCAAGGAAAAACATTCCTTGTACTTTTTTATCTATGAGAGTCTAGAAATCCTAACTATAGAATCATCATATTCTCTGAGTAGTATCTGTAGAGGTTCAATATTCTTCTAAAGTTCTTCTTCACTACCATTTATTTAAAACTCAGATATCTCTTATTCATTTTTACTTCCATTATAATCATGTGAATCATCTTAATAAATAAAGCCTACAAAACTTTTACATTAAAAAATATCATCTTACAAGGTATCATTATAAGTATTTCTTTTAAAAACTATAATTTAATCATAGAGAGACACAATTCTAAAGTCTCATTATTAAACACAAACATTAAAAAATTGAATATGATTGTCTTGTTCTCTAGCCATTTTTTTCTAATCAAAATATTATGTTGAATCTTCATGTGTTTCATTCCGATATTCAATAACTTGTTCAATCTGGGTCAGTTTAGCCTCAATTTTTTCAACATATTCATATGAATATTTTATACATCCTATAATATTTAGGTCCATATTCATATCTTTTAAGATCACCCTTAATATCAACTTTAATATCAACAACATTGTTTGGTTCATTATCATCTTGATAAGTAGGATCCATGATAAACTGATAATAGATCTTCAAGGCTAAACTTCCAATACTAAAAAAATTAGTCTTAGATATAGAGTCTTATTTAGACAAAAAGTTTCATGTTTAATCTATAACATAGTTTATTGGCTCTAATACCACTTATATTAACCTAAGACACTCAAAGTGGTGGGGGTGAATTGGGCTGTATACAAATTAAAAATTTTATGTTGTACTCTTTCCTTAGGATCTTGTTTCTATTTTAGAAGGAATAATTATACATACATTTCTTATCTTCTTATTAAATCAAATCAAATCACAAGAATAAATAAAAAAATTAAAATGGAAGGCACAAAAATATTTTACTTAGTTCACATGAACTATGCTGCATCCAAGGAGAATACACTCTGTATTGTATTGGTGTAAAAATAATCCACTACAGATAAATTTTAGTGTAGATTCAAGATTTAAGTATGGTCAATTATCACCAAGTATCACTATCTATACAAGTTTTAGGAATAATATAAATACATCCCATGTATCACTTCCTTATTCTTATCCTCTACACACAAATTTGGTGAAGGGATCAATTTATAAACATGAAAATCTCTTCTTAGTTTAATGAAATGAAGTCCAATCTAAGTTTTACACTTTAATTTGACATCATAAATTCAAGATATTGATACATCATATTACAAGAACTACTAGCAATTATATTTCTTGATAAGATCTGTTCCTTGGGTGAAGATATGAGCCTTTAATATTTTATCAAAATTTACATATAATAAATACTCTAGATAACAATTATATTTTATAAATCATAATTTTATATAATTTATCCTCTTGAATTTAGTGAATAATATGTTTACATGATATTCCAGAAACCTGATCTTTAATGATATACTCAACATCTATTCTATATCAATCTTGACATACAATAACTCACATTTCTTCTAAATCTATTCCTCAATAATGTTTACAACAATCTCTAAATTTGATCTTCAATAAGATCATGTTTAGAGAAAAAACTTCCACTATAATTCAAATACACTTCTTTCCAAAACACATAGTTTCTATTCTCTCTCTCTTATTTATTTTCCATCTTCTTATTTTTTTTGATTTTTTACAATAGATTATAGTATAACTTATGAATTTTGAATTTCAATTTCAAAATTTAAATCTTAAATTAACTTTGAAAAAATTTGGATTCAAGTCTATCTTTTGGATTTATTTCTAGGAAATAATAATCCTATAACTCCATTGAAACATATTTATTTCAATACTTAACTTCTAAATAGTTTTATGAGTATAAAATCAACCAATATTTTTATAACTTCTTGATATTCATGATGTATGGTGTGGTGTCTTATCAACATGCTCATGTTGAGCTATTTAGATGGTCAACCATGTCATGTTACTGAAATCTCAAATACATAATATTTAACTAGACCAAAATATTCATCAAAATTTATGACTCTATGGATTCCTAACAGTATTGGACTTCTTATCCAAAGAACTCAAAACTAAATATTCCTTATTTCATAGAATTATACTCTCTAATTGCTCATTTTGATCAACCTAATAAGAAATAATTAACCACAACTATAATACTAACACAACTTCTACAATGCCTGTGCTAGGTCTTCCCATGTTAAAATGGTAAAATCCTAAGTTAAAACATCCTCAATTTTAGTGTAGTCACTATCTAATCAATGTTTTACTTTATATTTCATTACCACAATATTCAAAACACCTAGTAAAATATTTTTTATTCCATTTTTGAGTCTCTAGTTGTTCTATGTTACTTAAAGATTCAATTATTATAATTTTTCCCCAAAATATAGTTCTTATCACCATTTCCCATAGGTAAAATTATGAACTGAAATTTTATTCACCACGATGTGTCCAATTTTCCCATTTCATATCAAAATACTTATATATTGGAATATTATATGAAAAAATAATATATTTATCACTCGAGTCCTTTCTATGCACACTATATCTATACTGAAGTCACTAAGGATTAGTGTATATTATGGCGAAGGATTCATATTCCAAACCACTTTCATTTACCTCCAGATAATTCATCTAATATTTCATTCCCAAAATTTGGAAAACTCTAGTAAACTTTTCCATTTTTCATACTAAAACTCTATCATAAGAACAATATCTAAACTTCCTTAAAAATCAAAACATCCATAAGATACACTTTTCAAAACATCATAATTCTTTATCAGAATTAAAATATTTATCCACATAAATCCTCGTTATCAATCCTTAAAAGATTTTCAATTCAACATTCTATATCATTTTCAACAAATCTAGCTATGATAGTCCATAATCTTCAACCTCAATGACAATAAATCCTTTCATCAACATGTTTCTATGATTTCCCTTAAACATACTTTAGTTTCAATAAATCCAACATAAAACCTCTTGGTTATAACAAGAATATTTTATCATATGAGTATGATGTTTAATATTAATTTAATATACTCCCACTAAATTTATAACCCCTTTTATATTCATCATATCGATTAGTGGACCAAGAACCATATTTCACTAAATGATGATTCTAATTTAGTATTTGTCTCACCATATAGCTAATTAGGTTGGACATTATTCCAATCATATCACATATGATTCTTAGATAGTTGAGTGGAAAACTCTTTGTCCAATCCATCATATATATTATCTCATATTAATTACTTTGGTATCCAATATTATAGGGTTTTGGAGTTAAGTGTAACCTAAGTAAAACACCAATAACAAGAACATAATTTTATTTGGGTCACTCATTACTTTCTTATCTCATGTAAGATAATTCAAGGACACCTAACTTTAGACTGAACCTACCTGGTTGGATAATCGATGTCTTGAAAATTTCCACATTGAATGGAATCTAAAAATTTGTATTTTGATTGGGTTTTAACCTTTCCTTATTATCTCATTTTATTCACTTTATGTATGAATTCATCCCATGAAATATTATTTGGAATCCATATTTTAACTACCAAATTTATATGTACAAACCTAATTAATGTGTAACTTTTTACACAACCCATAGTTTGTGTTAATCATTCAAAAATAGAATCCAAAAATATTTAAAAATATCCAAATGAATCCAATGCATAAGGTATATGAATTTTTTATATAATGAATAATGATAATATAAAATTTATAATCTCTATATAAATAATCCTAGATACCCAAATAGAAAACCCCACCTTTATAAAACAATACATTAGCCTCCAGGACAATGAAAAGTTTGACCCAAATTACCTCAACCTTAGACCACTCACCAATGTCTCAGATAGAGTGTTACGTGAACTTAGGTTCACCTCCCAATATTCCAGAGGCTTATAACTAACAATGATGATCTAAGGTACTACTGTATAGATAATACAACATCATATCAAAATAATACAAATAATAGAAATAACTAAACATCAAAAATAGAAAATAATCATAGTATCCAAAATAATATAAACATAGCCATGGTATAACAAATGATATGTTTTTATATAAGAATGCATACTAACTAATTTTACACTAGGATGACCTCATATAAAAAACCAAAAAATAAAATATAGGGAGGATTTACTACTATACCCAATCCCTTCCTTATCACCATCACTAAATACTCATCTAACTAATCCAACTTGATCAAACCACATCATCCCTCTACCCTACCTAAACCCATGATCATGAGGCCTGGTCGAGTCCTAATGTGACAAGGACACCCAACAAGGGTGTGACTAAAACTTGGTATGCCACCACCAATGACGTCCCAAATATAACCAATAAATAATTTATATGCATAATGTGATATTATAATAATAAACTATTATATTTTAAGAGAATAACAAAATAATAACTATCAATCCTTGGATATTAATTTAATTCCTAAGGCCAACCATAACTCCTTCAGAAAATGTTATATTTTTCTCATTATGTCACACAACCATATATCATTGGGTAGAATATGGCCTCACTGATAATACAATCATATATACATATTAGGGGGAATATCACCCCTCCCATAATACCACCAGGGTGAATAGTACTCCCCCCTAGAATCATATAAAATATTGTGGGGAATGGAACCCCACATGTAATAAATATAAATATATATATATATATATATTGTGGGGAATAGTTCCCCACCCATAATACCATCAGGGGAATGGAACCCCACACTTATCGATCGAGCTCATCCTAAAAATATCAGAGGGAATGGTGCCCCACCTTTACCAGAATCACTATATCAATATCAGGGGGTAATGGATTCCTAGAATAATCTAGATCACCATATCATTGTATAAGAGGAATAGATCCCAACCCTAGAATCATATATCCTATACACCTGTGAAAAAATCTCACCCTATAACCACATATATTATATATCATCCTCAAACAAAAATATCACTCACCCGAACCCATCACATAATTCATAGTTTCTCCTCTCAAAAATACTAACCATCCATGTTACTATGTTCTAATTAGGCTATCAACACACTAGCCTATCTACACTAACACTCTCAACAGTCAATATAATACTAGAGAACCCATAGAGGCCCTCTAGGTTAAAATATAGTCTGAACACTCCATATGGGTTCCTCTATATCATTCCCAACTCAAGGGATAGATTTTTCCACTCATAGGGAATAAAATATCTCAACCCACTCATAATCACATCATGAAACAATTGGCCTATTATGAAATTCTAATCAGGTACCCCATTGGATAGATGTTATGAAAACCTTCTCATTTATAAGTCAAACTAGTCTAGTCCTCTCACACCCAACATTTTTATAATGATACCTAGGGATTACCCACCTAGGAACTCACATACCAGTGTGAGATAAAAACATTACCCACTCTCAATTTAACCATCCCAAATTCTTTAAATAATCTCAAAGTTTCATATGGCATATACCTAGGCCAACCATTCCAATGTATCACTCTCCCCAACATAGATAGGACTAAGGGAACCTATCTTAAATTACACTACATTACTCCTTTTAATTTATACCCCTTTGGGGTTAATATATCATATGTAATACATTTATGATCAATCCATTAATCATCTATGATCTAGGCACTAAAATAGTGTTTGTGAGTACACCGTGGAAAAAGACATGTTTTGTTCAATGGGTTTTAAGGGAAAAAATTTACTTTAATTTTCAAGGTTGGTCACACATACATGATGAGACCACATATCACAAGCACATAAACACAATTCATAAAATTTAGGTAGATTTGTTGGGACTACCTACCTCATACATAGAGTCATCATACTTACCAAGTCCATCCATGCCTCATCCAAGCTCTACCAACACCCAAATTCCTATCTCAAGACATAATGCCCAAATATATTTTTTATAATTATTTTAAAATGAAATATTAATTCAATTTACAAAATTATAATTGATAAAAAATCATCTAGACACATCCACTCACATAAACCTCAAGATACGACATGTCAAAATCATGTGGTATACTCTTATTACTCCTACAAAAAAATCCCCATCACGTGGAATCCACCTTGGTACCACTTCCAAGACAAAGTAGTGAAAAAACTAAAAAATCCACATGGTGATTTACCTCCAACCAAGTGATGAGAAATAAAATTGGATCATATTTACAGGATATCCTCTATTTACCACATGAAAAATCCCCATCAAGAATGATTATTCTAACATGATTTATTAGAATAATCTATTTGAAACACTAACTAAATGAATTGAAATTATAGAAAAAAGGGGAAGGATGAAGGATTATAAGAGATATATATTACCTTAAATACATTTGATGAAACCCTTACAAACAACATGGATCAAAGGTAATTCATGGGGGGAAATGGGAGAGCCTAAGAGGGATATCCATCTTCTTTTGAATGAATATAATTGAAGTATCTTGAGGGGGTATCAAAATAAGACCCCTTAAAAAAATTCAAACACAAAAGTAATGAAGTGATTACCCCCTAGCATAGAGCTTGAGACCCCTCCCTACCATTTTCATGGAACAAACCATATAGGTCATAATGTTGTTTCTCTAAGTAGTGATTTCAACTCCTGGATAAAAAAATTATGGTAATATACATATAGATCATTATTCATAATAATAAACTATGATGAACCCACATTTCCATGAAAATATTGTGTGATACGTCATGGTATGCCAACTTTTTAAAGTTAGGTAGATGCATAGGTTTTTTTTTCAGCAATGCTTGAGAGTTTATGTTGTCAGAGAGGGTGGGAGGTCAGGTGCATAGATCCGTTTAAAGGGAATAATTATTACTCTTGGAATCTCTTATAAATTTAAGATGTTTTCTTAAATCCTTCCAAAGTCCTAGTGCAATACTAGTTAACCCTATGCCAATAGTTTCTCATCAACATGCATTGATCTGAGTGTATTTATATATCATAGGTTCTCCATATTTTTCCATTACTAATTAGTGATGCAAAATTTTAAGATAATATGGTGTAAATCCATATATTCATGCATTCTAGATTTTATATATATCCCTAAAATTAATATCAGTTGGGATTATTGAGATTTGGTCCATGAAAATCACTTCATACATATCCATATGAAAGGTATCAGAACACATGTAGTTTAGTTCCACTTAATAGGGAATGTCATACCATCTAAAGTAATGTGAAAAGGACCAATACATTCTTTTTATAATCATGTGTAAAGGATGATTAGGTAAAATATTCCTATCAAAGGTTTATATAGGAATTATACATGAGTGGGACTCTCTTTTTTCCCTCAAAGGAAATATGGACCAAAGAGGATGAATTTCATGAGGAATATGACCCGATGAAGGAAATATGATAAGATACAGAGATAATATATCCCTATATATGGGGAAATTATTTTATCAAAAATATATCATGAAAAGGGTTGTCTATAAAAAATGTGACCCAATATATGAAAGTACAATCTCAGAGATAAAATGGACTAATGAGTGAGGATGTCTAAATTCAAGGGGGATATATCCCACCAAGTTGGGATGTAAGACACATATTGAGGAGTATATCCTCATGAGGATAGATGTTGAAGGTTGATGATGTTGATTTTGAATCTTTGGGAGGCATCTTACATATATGGTTTAATAGGAATAAAAACCCACATAGTTCAAGATTCAAAATTTACGGTCATGTGGTAAGACCATACCATGTAGTTTAGCAACATAAAATTAGGATGTATTCATGAATTTTTAAATCAAGTGACTAGAAAAATGGCCATTTAGTTTAACATCATGTTATAGGTAGATGGTTTTCATGAAATATATAAAAAAAATATTGAGTGATTATTACACATATTTGGCTACAATAAGAAGTTATTACACATAGTAATTAGCCCATTGGGGGCATGTATCATTGGGTGGAGAAAAAATCCATCATTGATTCAGAAGTTGGGACTTCTACCAAAAAGGAAGGCCATTGGGAATCATTTTAAATTTTTCTAATAGCATGATCAACTCATATCTCTATGCTCATGTGAGTCACGATCGATGTGAGAAACAATAGATAATAAAGATCAATCACATTGCATGAGTGTGCACAATTAGATTTTAATAGGGCTTACACACTGATGCTACACTTTGTTAGTATCCCTATATCATTTTTTATCTCCAACAAGAACCATATTAGGTATTATACTTGAGTGGGGGCCCATTCTCCCATATATTTCCTATTGATAGGAAGGATGTGGTATAATGGTAGGGAGAGTATGGATACTTGTAATAATGTCTAGGGGATTACTATATTAGGGATTTCTATAAGGTAATATATCTCTTTAGGGATAATAAATTATTGATTACACATTGGGGTTTCCCATTTTGGTATGTCATATTTAAATGAGTGGAAAATAAATATATCCTTGATCTAGGAGAGACCACTCCAATGTCTTCTAGACATGCCTCGTTTTCAAGGGAATACATGATTTTGATTCCCCTGAGGGTTCTAACAATTTGGGAATAAAATTCCCAAACCTCATTTTATTAATGTAACACATGATCAAAGGGGTGTGTTCTGGTATATATTCCTTAATCATATAGGTATTTTTGTTTTAGATTAGGCTGTAAGTTATCCTTATCTAGATTTCCTTGGTGAAAATAGACAATTGGTTGATCAGATAACCTATACATAGGCACCAATGGGAGAAGGGGATCAAGAAACCCAAGTAGGGTATAGTATACATGGTATGTGTGTGTTATAAACCAATCTTCAAGGTATATTGGATCATGGAGGGTAAAACCACCAAGGTACCTAAAAAAGAAATTCGATCCACCAAAGAGACATGTATAAGGCTCATCCCATATGGTTGGTAGGAGTGAGGTGTAAGATCCCATTTTTTCTCAAGAGGTACAAATTATAAAAAATTCAGTTTAAATCTATTTTTTATCCTTATAATAGTTCCTAAGGGGCTAAGGAAGGGTTCCAAATTATTTGGGGCATGTTCAGATCCTCTAACTCCAGTTTTTGGAGAAACGGGTAGAGGTGCATGATGGCACATGGTTAGTAGTTACCATGAGGCTCAAAAATATGACCCCAAGAGGAATAATATGGTTTTTAATCCTGAAAGGGAGGCTTTGTGGCTATGAAAAACCTGCACTTTATTGTAGGTTTACTTAGCGCAATTGGTGCATGGTTTCTCCAAACTGTGTGCTTAGTCATGTGAGGGGTGGAGACCTTAAATAGTGATCACGCATAGGATACACATGGTTTATAAAACCGTGTACCTAATCATGTGAGGGGGATTCAACTTAGGCAGCATGTGTGCATAATTAGTGCACATTTTTTCCATCCATGCAGATAAACCATGCACCCCTTAAAAAGTGATGAAATTACCTTTTTCACTTCTTTCTTTTACACCTTAAGAAAACCTTTTCTTCTCCAATTCACACACAATATCCACCTCATAGAGGGATTTTAATCCTCCCCTCCTAGGATTTGGATTATATTCTTCATCTGATGTTCAATTCAAGATATTTTTCTATTGTTGGATCCCCCTCGGTAAGTCTCTCATTCCTCTTACCTCCTTTATCTAATTTACTTTACATAACATATTAAATTTCAATGAGAGATAATATGCCCTATTTTTAGGGTTATTATATAGTTCTTATGATCTCTCCCATTCTAGATTGAATCTAAATCTTATATTATATGAGTATTTATATACTTGTATAAGGTAGGTATTATAGATATTTCCCAAATAATTATTGATATCTATATCATGCACTATCATTCTAGGTGAAATAATTTACATAAAACACCAATAAAATGTGAACTTACTTTAATCAATTATTTGTACCTTGATGAGATACTACCATAGACTATTTTTTTATTGGAGGTTGTGTACCTCTACTAGTACTACCCATTTGGGTCTGTTTATTATATTCCATTACCACCTTTATAAATTACCTTATGACCAAATAAACTCCTTAGGTGGGTTTATATTATCTATTATGATTCAAATTAATGAAATGAAAAAATTGAAATAGATAGAATGTGAATGTAAAGGACATGTCACTTGAACCTAGTTAAACTATGAATTATGCCTAAGGATAAATGGGTTTAAATGAAAGGTGAATTTCATGACCATGTAACATATCCCTTATTTAATTGTGAAGTGATATCATGACTAACTTTATAATTATGGAAACTTGAATAATTATTATATCATGATTTACTATGGTCATATAACTAAATTAACTTAAAGGTGTGGTATTCCCTAAGTGATACTTGGACTCCCCTTGTGGTTTTCCTTAGAAAAACTCATGGGATTCCAAAGAATTAATCAGTGCATCTTCCAAGTGAAAAAACACACTTGGATTTGGTCTTTGTATTGGATTGGTAATTCTAGATCTTAGAATCAAGGGATCCCTATATTTTTAAAAATTAAATTGAATTCCTTAGATGATTCTCCTTGGATTAAACATGATGTTCTAGATCACCTTGGATCATTCCTTGGGATCCTTTTAAGTCTCACAATGAGGATACCTAGTAAATATTAATGGAGCTCAGTTAGAACCTCTCTTGAGGTGAATTTCCAAGAGTTCACCCCAATATATTTCACCTAGATCATTAAAATTAAAATTAATGTAAATTTGTGATACCTTACATGATTATCACTACTTATGGATTCCTTGGATTTATGCCTCAAGTCCTGACCTCATAAATATAAAGTTAAAATTTAATGTACTCAGAGATGTTACAGCTTAGGCTGAAGAAGGTATTATTAGTTGAGTATCCGATAAGGAACCTTGTACAAAATTGTTTGGTCATTTAATTCACTTATTTATTATACCGACACATTTCTAATCTTATATTCACAAACTAGATAGTGATAGACACTGTTGGTGGTATCCTATTTAGTTTTACTCACACCCTATTCAGACCATCGATTAGTACCCAAACAAACTTCATGGATGAATGAAGGAAAAAATGGATGTTTCTAACTATGGATTATTGATTTATTTTACTAGGATGGAGTATGGGAGTAGATGATCAATCTTGTTCTCACAATTATATTGGATATATATTTTTAAATTTGTTTTTTTTGTATACCATGTATTTCACAATATGCCTATTTCCATGTCCCCTATACTCATCACTTTTAAAACATTTTGAAATCGTTATTTTATATATAGAACTAATTATAGTCTCTAGTTATTATTTCTTATTTGGATTTTTATCTCTACTGCTTATGATATTTCTACCACCTAGTCTTACCAACACTATCATTTCATTTATATATCACCATGGTGATCCACTCTAATTATGAGGGTATATTCTCACCACTATACCATCATAGACCCTTGATGATATCTAGAAGTATTTGGAATATGGGGAGGAGTGAATAAGGCTATGTGGCCAACCAGGTCAGGTTTCTTATAAGTAAACATGGCCTAGGATGTCAAAAAGTGGTATTATAGATTTTTCTTTTCTTTGTCTTACTATTGTGGGATGGTATATTGGATACCAGGACATTACATAATTTAGTAATGAGCCTATACCAAGTATTATCTAAACCACATATATAAAAAAATATAATTTTCCAGGTATGATACTTTTTATTCTGATTTTCACTTGTTATAGTTGAATTATTTTCACTATAGGGTGACATACATGTTTTCTGACATTTGTTATAATTATGTACTTTTACCCTTGCTTTGGTATGGCAAGTAGGTAACGTATCATGCATCATTATAGGCACATAGAGACATGCCATGAATATACCATTCCATGTAGATTACATTTCTTCTTTTCCTAATACTTGATTTATATGACTTGAGTGATATATCATTTATTTGAATAACATTTTTGTACAATGATTGAGAAAAAAATGGTTAATTAAAGGGTTTTTATTAACCTAAATAGTGTTATACTCTATATGGTGGAACCTCAACTAATGAATTGTGTCTTGTTTGAGCCATAAACAATTGGTTTCAAGGTTTGAAACATTAGTGGTTATAATTAAATGGATGCATATTGAAATTTATATATTATACGAGCCTCTATAAATTAGGAATGGTGATCCAGGTAATTAAACCATCTAAAATGTATGGTTATAGTTACATGAAATTTCAATTAAAATTATAAAGCATGGAATGTTATAACTTGGGAATGGTAGCTCATTTTACTGGACCATGATACATATGTATATACATATGAAATTATTGAGTTTAAAAAGTGAAAATAAGTTATTTCCATTAAATGGGGATGAAAATTTCAACTTAAAGATTGTTTTCCTTTATAGATTTCAATTAACACTCCATAAAATGAACCCCTATTATGAAGACATGGAACTTGTATGTTGACCTAAATTGTTAGTGGGAAGTTAGGATTATCTCTTTTGTTCCATCATGATCTTTTGAGTTACCTAGATGCGACTTTATGGGAAAAAAATTGGGTATTGACTCCTATAGTAAGTCTTTGTACTAGTTCTATTCTTTTATCTAAAATAATTTTGTTATAAAATCTCATTTTGATGTGTGTGTTTAGAATTATAGATATATGCCTCCATGATAGCCTCTGATCGAATTCCAGGAAGGTAGAGATGAGCATGCTATAGAGGTGGTGGGACCTACAACATCGGTATTACCTCCTATATTGAAAC
This sequence comes from Viscum album, assembly GCA_963277665.1. NCBI lineage: Eukaryota > Viridiplantae > Streptophyta > Magnoliopsida > Santalales > Viscaceae > Viscum > Viscum album. Next base: position 536,979,466 of record OY728151.1, on the reverse strand, counting down.
TTACAACACCTATCATTATACCTAAAATGGTAATTGATGATCAATTTTTAAGGGGTTTCTTGTGGTTAGTATAGTTTCTATATGGAGCCTTATGACATTCCTTTTTTATGTAAGAGTTTGCTAGGAAGTTATAGTAGTAGCACCCTCCTTTATTTTCAAGGGAATGTGGTCTTGAGGATGCTGAGTTATGGATAGAGTCCATGTTATCTATCTTTTATCATCTAGAGACAAATATAGAGAGGAGATTAAATCTTTCAGTATACATTCTTAGAGGGTGTTCCAAGAGGGGTGGGATTTTTTGACCTAGGAATACAAACATCAGGTTATGGTCTAGAGGGATTTAATATAACCTTCTATGATTACATTTTCCTAGAAATGCTGAGAGCTAAATGATCTAGGTAGTTTATACACCTACATCAGGGTACCATGTTTTTCATGGACTATTCAAATTGTTTCATAGAGATCCAAAATTTCATCCCTTTTATTTTTGGTGATGAATTAACCAGATAAAGATGATTTGCAGATGGAATCATATATCCCATATGATCTTAAATAAACATGTTCCTATTGATTATTATCACTAAAATGGTGAACCAAGCCATCATTTATGAGATTAACATGAGTAATGTAGAATGTTTAGGGAACGGTGGTTTAATACTGTGATAGGGAAGTGGTTTATCTAGAAATAAGAAGTGTCATCTAGAGATTTATCATAGGGGATGCAATGGTCAGATTGTGCTCCTAGGAATCCATGCGATATGTCACCAACACGATAGGTCTGGAAACATGAAGCCACAATGTATAAAGGGCCTAATAGATTGCTAGTCTTGTAGAAATATGGGTCATTGGTTATACAGTTTTCTTCTTTGGAGGATCCGTAATAATGATATTCTTACTGATGATAATCTTCAACATATTAAATTTTATTTGGATTCGAAGTGTGTGTGTTGTATTAATTCCCATTAGAAAACTATATGTAATTTATTTTTCCACAATGAATGGGATGGGTATTTGTGGTTTCAGGTTTCTAGTTTATCAGTTTCTATCAGAAGGGTGGATTTGGTGGATGATTTTCTTATCAAGTTCAAATATCCTCTCTCTCATGACTATGCACAAGAAAGGGGATGGATTCTGTTCTCTATCATGGATTACTGGATTATATGGGAATCAAGGAACAAGATTTTTCATCCTGGATCTTGGCCTTCCCTCATCTATATCAGATCTAAATTTATGGATTTTCTCATTTTTTTTGTTCATCGATGAAAAGACATTTCTTTTCCACTGGTGCTTCTTCTGCTTGTTGATACTATTAGTTCAATGGGCTAGGTTTCTCATGGGCTCAGAAACTCTGGTGTTTTATTTCATTGGATTCCACCAGTGAATGGTCTTAAGTTGAATACAAATGTGTCTTGTATATAGGGAATCATGTGAGGAGAAGTATATGTTCTTGATTTTTGCAATTTAGTCATCCTGTCTTTCTCTGTGTATTTTGGTGAGGGTTCTTCTGTTGTTGTTGAGGACTTTTAATTACTTCATGGTGTCAAATTATGTAAGGAACATTCCATATATCTTACTAATTTTGATCTTTATTCAACAATTTTGGTCAATGCCTTGAAAGGTCAGCAGGTATGTACAAGGAATATTATTTATTCCATCAGGAACTGCATTTCCTTACTTCATTCGAGCCTGAGGGTTACTTATACATAGTGGGGGGATAATAAGTAGATATATTTTCTCACTTAAAAAGGAAACTCTGATAATAGGCTAATGTTTTTTTTTCAATTGTGTTTCTCTCCCTATTGATTGTCTGAGGGGATTCCCTCAGTCTCCACCACTTTAAGCCTTCATGACTTTTTTACTTTCTTTTGTTTGTGTGTTTGTTCCTTTATTCATTATTAATAAAAGATTTCAATGTTCAGTCAGATACTACACCTGAGGAGCATAGTTCCGGTCTATCTATAGTTCAAGGTATGATTTTAGAAGCCTATACTTTAGTATCTTCCTTATTTTACACTATATATTTACACTCATTAATATATACAGATTTTATTGAAATACTAGGCCATGAGATTTAATACTTTTTTTTGAGTAATGACTCTTGATACTCCATTAGAAGTGGAATTATAAATTTTATTCCAATTCAAGTAATTCCCCCTTGAGATTGGAGGTTACTATTACTTATGAAACCTCTTTGTCCACGAGATTATGAGATTTGATATAATTCTTAGGATGGAATGGTTGGTTCCCTATCAATATTGGATTGATTTTTCTCATCAATGAGTTTATTTATCATCACTTGAAGGTGGTAACTACCTGTATAAGGGATAATAAGACATCTAGGGTAGTTGAGCTGGACCTGAGCATCATGGTCTAGGTAGAGTGTCATACCAGATTTCTCGTATTCTTCTAGATGATCATGGAATGTGACAGACATATTTCCATCCAACAGTGGATTTTTTTAAGGATGTCTTTCCTAATGAATTTATTTACTACCTCTTGAGAGAGAGGTTTATTTTACTATTGGGATGGTTCCATGAGCAGAACCTATGTTTATTTCTCCTTACAGGATGGATTATATTTAGTTTTAATAACTCAAGATATAGTTAGAGGACTAGTAAGACAAAGGGTTTATATGACCCATTACCTCACCATGGGGTTCTCCCATGGTTTTTGACAAGAATGTGTATTGGAACCTCATGATTTTCATGGATTGTTACCACTTTAAATAGATCATGGTTTAGAAATAGTATCCACTACCTCAAATAGATAATCTCCTTGTCTAGATCAGAGGAGAAAAGGCTTTATCATATATTGATTTTAGATAGAGCTATCATCAGGTGTGAGTTAGTCCCTCAAATATACCATAAACAAAATTCTATAGTAGATATATCTTGTATGGGTATTTGGTCATACAGTTCAGTCCCATGAATGTGCCAACAATTTTTATGGCTTTGATGAATTGAGTTATCCACTCATATTTGGACTATTTTGTAGTTCTTTTTGTGGATGATTTCTTGGTGTATTATAAAACTCAACATGGTCATGAAAAACACCTTTAAATCATATTTAATACACTGATATAACACAAGTTGTATGATAGGATCACAAAATTCTACTTTTGGATTTATAAAATTCACTTATTTGGTAAAATTATATCATAAACAGGGTATTAATGGATTTAGAGAAGGTGAGAGTTGTGGTTTCTTAAGAGAAACCCAAATATTCATTTGATATTTGAAGTTTCTTGGGGATACTGAGATATTACATGCATTTTATTCAGGATTTATCTTCCCTTACATCACCAATTACGGTCTTGATAAATAAGGGTGTTAAATTATCTTGGTATGAAGCTTGTGAGAAATCCATTCAGAAGTTGAAATTAAGGCTTACCTGAACACTGATCCTAATTTTACCTAATCCTATAAGAGGCTACATATTATATTATGATGCATTAGGCATTGGTCCAGGATATATTATGTTGCAAAGGGATTAAATCATTGCATATGGGTCTCATCAGCTGAAGCCTCATGAGCATAATTACCCAATGCACAGTCTCAAGTTAGCAGTAGTTGTTCATTTCTTTCGTTGTTGGATATATAACTTTCTAGTAGCATGGTTCATTGCATACATGAATCAAAAAATAATAAAATACATATTCAATCAGTATGACTTGAACCCATGCTAGTGAATATGGGTTGAATACCTTTAGTATTTTTATTTTGATATTTCTTATACACCTCCATGGGGTCCTTCATAATATCATATTAGGCAGGGACTCCTATTTTACTTCTCAGTTTTAGAAATGGTTGTAGAGATATTTGGGTTCACAGGAATTTCTAAGTATAACATACCACCCTCAAATCAATGGTTATTTCAAGCGTACTTTATAGGTATTAGAGGACATTCTCTAATCACGTGTCCTTGATTTTGGAGGTTCATGGGAGAAACATTTATCTCTTGGTTATTTCGCTTTTAATAATAACTTTCGAATGACAATACAGATGGTTCCTTATGAGGCCCTATATGGTAGACTATTCTAATCACCTATATACTGGTTAGAAGCAGGGGATGAATCACTATTGGGACCACTTCTCATTCATGATACATTATATAAGGCAAATCTTATTTAAAAGCGCATGACTATAAATTAGTCCAGGTAGAAGTCTTATATCTGCCGTTTCCATTGACCTTTAGTGTTTTTGGTGGGAGATTTATTCTTCTTGTGTGTTTCACCTAGATTAGGTTATCAATGGATTTATATTCACGGGATGTTGGTACCTAGATACATTAGAACTTTTGAGATAAATGAGAGAATTTGGTCGATAGCCTATCAGAAAAAACCTTCCTCATAGGTATTGTTCCATGCATGACATCTTTTGTGTTTTATATCTTCACCATTATCATTATAATCCATATCATACTTTATATTACAAGGAATATGATCTAGAGGTTGATGATTCTTTTGAAGAGTAACCATTTTTTATAGTCGATCATAGCACAAATACTCTCTAGGGAAATTTAGTTCCCTTAGTTAAGGTGCTATATTAACACAACAATTTTTAGGATGAGATATGGGAGTGAGAGTCCAAATTACATGCTCAATGGTAGGATTTATTCCTGTACACAGATCAACCACCCTCAAGGAAACTCGATGATATATTGTTTTAGGTAGGGGAGGTAACAATATCTTAGGTTTTCTTGAGAGTTATAGATACTTTAAAATTCAGTTTAAATATCTTGTTTTATCCTTGTAATAGTACCTAAGGTGATAAGGAAGGGTTTGGTAGTGTTCAGGTATTGTTAAGAGCCCATAGATCTAGTTTTTAGAGAAATATACAGAGGCACATGGTTGACACATGGTTTTTAGTAACTGTTCATGCCCAAATAGGAAGAAAAAAGTTTTTTTGACCATGTGAGGGAGTCTAAATTTTCATGAAAAACTTTCAGTTTATTTCAAGTGTACTTAGCATAGCTGGTGCATTGTTACACATATTAGTTTTCCTAGTCGTGTGAGGGGTGGAGGCCCTTGATAGTTAGAATGCACGAGCTATGAATGGTTTTTCAAGATGTGCACCTATCCATGTGACAAGGTTGTCACCATGAGAAATATATGAGAATGGATGGTTAATGGTTTGGTGAACCATGCATCTAAACAATGTGACCATTAAAAAGTGGTGAAATTACCATTTCCCCCAATTTCTTTTAACCCTTAAGACACCCTTTTCTTATTCTATTCATGTATAAAATCCCCCACCTAGAGATATTATCCTCCTCTAATGAGATTTAGAGGACATTCTTTTTCCAATGTTTGATTCAAGCATTGTTCCTCTCATTGGACCCCCTTGGTAAGTCTCTCATTCCTTTTACCACCTTTATATACTTTTCTTTCTGTATTAGATTCTATTTCCATTAGATATAATATCCCTTATTTCAAGGTTTTTATCTAGTTATTTTTTATTTCACTTGTTCAAGCATGAATATGAAGTTTATATCAGATGATAAGTCATTTAACAATATAAGGTAGGTGGTATATCTCTTTTCTCTAAAGTCTTGATGTATATATCACACGTCTTCATGCCGTAGGATGGAAATTCCATGAGAATCCACAAAAATTTTAAATTCCTATAATTAACTATCTGAACCCTGATGAGATACTCCCATAAACCCCTTATATTTTCATTGGTTTTCTACTTTGACTCTTTGGGTATATTTATTAATTTACCTTAAACCCATTTTAAATTCCCTTATTACCAAATCATCCTTTGAGGAGGGTTTGTCTTGTCTTTCATGATTTAAATGAATGAACTGGATAAATTAAAATGTTAAATGAAATGAATTGAACGTGAATGGAAAGTCCATGTCACTTGACCCCAGTGAAACTGTGAATTATTCTCATGGATAAATGGGATTAAATAAAAAATCGATGGAATGAATGTGCCACATAAACCTTGTTTAATTATGAAGTGGTATCATGACTATCTTTATGATTATAGCCACTTATATAATTAGTATATCATGCATAAAAATGGTCACAAACCTATATTACCTTGAAGTAATGTCCTACCCTAAGTGATACTTAAACTCCCATTATGGATATCATTATAGGGACTCATGGGATTGCAAATAATTCATTGATGAATTTTCCAAGTGAATGAACACAATTTGGATTTAGTATTTTTACTAGATTGTGAATGCCCTATCTTGGCATCTAGGGTTCCCTATATTTCCAAAAAATAAATTTAATTCCTTGGATGAATCCCCTTGGATTTAGTGTGATGTTAAAAATTACCTTGGATCATTCCTTGGGATCCTTTCAAGTCTCACAATGAGCCTACCTAGGGCTTATTCCCAGGGCTTGGGTAAAACTCCCATTTGAGGTGAATTGCCAAGGGTACACCCCTGTGGATTTCACATATCTTATAAAACATACAACTAATTGAAATTTATGATGACATACATGATTATCACTACTTTTGTATTCCTTGGTTGTATTCCTTACATTATGACCTTCTAAATATAAATTTAAAATGTAAAGTTATTAGAGGTATTTCAACTTAGGCCAAAGAAGGTAGTGTTGGATGGGCATCCAATGAGGAACCCAGAACAACATCATTTGGTTATTTAATACACTTATTTTTTATACTTTCACACCTCTCATATTATATTCATAGGTTGGATAATGCTAGACACTATTGGTTTTGGCCTACTGAGTTGTACTCACACCTTTTTCGAGTTTCCAATTGGCACTCGAATAGAATTCATGGATGCAGGTAGGGAAAAAGGTAAGTGCCCCACTATGGATGATTGATTTTCTATACTAGGATGCAATATGGGGGAAGAGGATTGAGCTTGTTCTTGTGATGCTATTAGTGATATATTTTTGTGTATTTGTATATTTTATTTACAATGTATTGCAAAATATTCCTATTTCCATGTTACCCTTACTCCCCATTTATGAAACATAATGAAATCATCATTTTGAATATAAAATTAGTTATAGGATTTGATTATTATTTCTTATCTGGGTATTTATTTCCACAGATTATGATATTTCCACTAATTTGAATTAAAACCACTATTGTTTCATTTATATATTACCATTGTGATTGACTCTGATTATGAGGATATAGTCTCCTCAATATAACATCATAGATCTTCATTTATAGTCATTAGCCTCTGGTGTATAGGGAGGTATGCCCGAGGCCATGTGGCTAACTAGGCTAGGTTACATACGAGTGAACAGGGTTTGGTATGTCACTTATGGAAAGATGATCCATGCGGAAACATCAAGGGGTAGCCCAGTCAAAATTGGAGATTCATGAAGGAATCATCTCATATAGTTGGTAAGAGTGTTGAGAGCTACGTTTTGTGGTAAGCTCATGAGGTAGGTAATTCTTCTTGGTGAATGTGTGAAAGGATCATCCCATGTGGTTTGTTGGAGTACAGAAAGATGAGTCATGTAGTAACCTTATTGTTTAGGCTAATCTTCTTGGGAGTTGTGTGATAGAGAAAGGATCCACATTATTTTCAAGTGGTAAAGGACTCACACACTTATCCATTAACTAAACCCTTACGAAATAGTCTTCACAGAGGAAAGAACATTACATGATTCATGGATTTTGAGAATTACCCTATAAAGAATTAATTTCTATCATTTTACTTTAAGTCTCTTCACATTCTCCTAAATTTATACCTCCTTCATTTATATTCACTAATTAAAAACCTTTGGTATTTAGAGGAAAGGGTATGGTACACTATTTTCCAAAATAGGTAGCCACCTAGTAGGGGGTGCATGACTGCATGGTGTCTCCACTTCTGGAGTATATAATGTATGAACACTAAATTGGGGGTAGGAAGCCACCGTGTTAATAGGATATTACATGGTATGCCTCTATTAGAATCATTCAATAAATTTTATAATTCATGGTCGATGATTGGAAACTTGGTAGATGGGCGGTCGTGAGACTTTTCCATCTTGGAATCGTACGACAGGTGTGAAGCCGATAAAGGTGTAGCTAGGTGGCTATTTGGGGTCTCTTATCTCTTTTTTCATTTTGTGAGTCCATGAACATCATCAAATGTAACCTATCAGAACAGATTTTTATTGACATGAAAAGTGGGACATTATGTAAATAGAATCCTATGAAGTCTCATGCATCCACCTAGTTGTCCTTCAATATACATCATGAGGTGAAAACATTATACAATAGACACATGTTGGTTAGCCAAAATCTCACGGTCTCAATTTTAAATAGGGAAATACTCCCCCCCTCACTTGAACATTCCTTTTTAGATATTTGGAGTCTTACAGAGTGATCTAACTTCTATGTTCCTGAATCTATCAATATTCCACATGAACTCATAGCTTCCACAAGTTTGGTATATAAATTTTTACCTATGTGTGGCTACTATAAATGTATGTGTGACTACTATAGAGTGATCATATGTACACATTATTGTTTTAAAAAATTATATACTCACTTAGTCATTGGGTAGAATTGGTACAATCACTCGACCATTACATTACTCACTTGGCTATTAGGCCATATTTGAAGTTCCATGTAGTTGATGCATGGTACCCATGAAGTTATTGTGGGAAAATATATAATTTTCTATTTATTTTAGTTTTTAACTATTTCCATCCATATTTGTAGAAAATGAACATAGTTGAAAGGAGACTCACCATTGTTGTAAATATGAAGGCGGACCCTTGGTTCTTTATCAGTCCTCAAAACAAATCCTTGAAAATTTATTTTCAACCCAAAACTCTAGGATTACCCATTATTCGATGAATACCTATATATGAATTCGAGCTTAAAGATGATTTCATGATCCCTACAGCTGATCATAATAAACCATGAATATGGTTCATGTTGTCTCTATATGATATTGGAGAAAAAAATATAATGAGTGCCAACTTGTCCAAGAGGATTCCCAAAGGAGTTAATATATTCTAAAAAACACTCCACTCACTCAAAACAATGAAGATTGGCATCAGAAATTTTTCCCTTAAAACAATTCATCCATCTTAACCATTTCACCAGAATAATTCCAATAAAGGGTGGAATCCAAACTATTATTTACACACCTATAGTATCTTTTAAAATTAGTGGGTTTGAGTTTTTTAGGTGCATCAGAGTTTTGTAGAGATTACCAAGAAACTATGAGTAATTATCCATTGCGATGCAATATGAGTTCTCCAATTCATAGTATACCATCCAAATTTTTTCCCCAAGTCGGTAAATCACTAGTGTTTAGATACCAACACTTTACACATACCATGTAGCGATGTGGGTATTTGTTTATGGGATATCTATCAACTAAGGGGAATCCCAATCCTTAGGAAGTTGTATGATGAATTTCTCCCCACATCCATTGTCTGGGTGGTTATAGGATAAAAATTACCATATTAAGGGATCTACTAATTTTATAAAAAATAATAATAGGTAAGGACCTATGTATTCAATTAATTATCCCATTTAGTAAATGGGTGGACATATTTCTTCAACCTGAAGGGCCAATACTAGCTTTTAGACACACAGAGAGTTTACCTATCAAAAAAACCCTGAATTTCAAGGTATTTTATTACTCTATTTTAGGATCATTCAAATAATAATTTTGGGGGTATGTAATTCAAAAAAAAATATCCTTTCCCTTCAAAAAATGAGGTTCTTATCTATGTTCCTAAGTGGGTGGGTCTTTCCAACTATGGATGCCTACTTATGCATCAGGGTTAGTACCCTGGTGATGGAAGATCCACTAGAAAAAGTCTATAAAATCAATATATAGGTGTTATTTCCCACTCGAATTCACCACATGTTGGGTACCATTAAATAAGTGAGAACCCCTCACATAATTAGTGGGAAACTCCAGTTCTTGTCTGGTTGGATAACACAATAATTCTAATGTTTTGAGTTTTAGAATACTTTAATAATCTCTTATTCCACATATCACCCTAAAATTCTCAACATTTTTTATGTTTGATTAAGGTTACAAAACATCAATGAATTCACTTATATACTGATGAATTTCCTTCTTTTCATCCATGTTCTTTATAGTAGCATCCCATATAGGATAGTTATTAATAATGATAACAGTACTCATGTAGAGAATTATTTTACATTGTCTATCTAGAATTAAGTTTTGGTGGATTCATTGGATGATCTAGTCATTGGAGAGCCTTAAAATCCTTTTATATCCATGAATCAATTTGTTTTTTTATAGAGAGTGTCTCCAATAACATTTTTTAGGGTCAAGAGTGAAATACATCTCATTTTTATCCGCCAGCTTTGGCTACCGTTGGAGTTAGAGAAAAAAAATATAAGATCAGATTTCCACCCTTAGGAGCCATGAAAAACTTATCATGGGATTACGATAATGTATAAATGGAGAACTATCTAGATGGAGTGATTGGATGGCCCATATGATGGGTGACCAAACCATTGACATGTCGTACCTAGCTTCCTGATGCTTCCTTAGAATAAATCATCAAAATAGAGGGTCTTATGGATAAGTGATCCAAAAATTATATATATATTATTTATATTCACATACCATTCATATTAATGAGGTGTTAATCTTAATGAAATTAGTGGGAGTTAGTGAATGAACTGATGAAATTAGTCCTACTATTCCAATAACAAATAATACACTGGTGGACAATGCCTCTAACAAATAAGTCAATGGAACCAGTCAGTGGGTGAGGTTTGAAAATTCACCTATAAACATACCTAGATATATATCCACATTTTTTTAATGGGTCCCTAATTATATACTGGTGTTGATGATTGGTCGAAGTGGGGACCCCGTAGATGTTGCTGAATATCGAGCAGTCAGAAAGTGGGCCTGACACTAAGTATATGCTATCATTATAGAGACCTAATTGTGAGAGATGAGAAAAATTACAAAATACTTATACAACTTTTATTTAATCTAGATGTAGGTTTATTTGACAACCCACACCTCTATTCACTTATGAAATAATTTATAACTACCCGATTGCAGTTAGAAGCCCAAGAATCTGACTTTATATTATTTTATAGTTCCAACCATCGAGTGGAAGTCATGGATGGTACTATGAATGTGATAAAACACTTTACTATCAAGGAATCATATATTCATGATTAGATAACCATGTAGACTACACAACTCTAATTATATGAGGCTTACATGGAAAAGACAAAGACACAACTACTAAAGCTGAATGATGTGGCTATATTTTGATACATTTTTTACACAAAATATCTTTAATTTAATTATATTTTTATTTTTATAATAATTTTATAACCAATTAATTTACTTTGACGATAATATGATGTTTAAATAATAAAACTATAAATTTAATGTTTGTGTTTTTAATTAATGTTTCTATTTACTATAATTTTCATTTAAATTTGTATTTATTATTTAATGTTGATGATTCTCTTTAAAAATTTATTTAAGTGTTTTTTTATTTTTTATTTTCATTGGATTGTTTTTTAATTAATTAATTAATTAATTGATGTTTAATATTTAATTTAATTTATTTAAATGATTTAATAACAGGGACATGTGATCATAATTTAACTCTTTCAATAAATTTTATAATTTATTTATTTTGTTAAATTAATTAATCTGTTAATTATTTTAATCAATTTTTTAGATATATTTTTTTCTTCCAAAAAATAGTTAGTTTATTTTTTTAATTGAATATTTTTTTAATATTTAATTAACATAGGATTTTTATTTTTATTACTTATTTTTTTTCAAATAATTTAAATCTTACAGTTTAAAATTTATTAAAAAATAATATTATTTATTTATTTTATTTTATTATATTGAATTTTATTTTTAGTGTAGAAGATTATTATATTTGAGAACTGACATAACACTGGAGGAATATATTTTTTAAAAGGGCTTTCACATAGGATAATTTTGATTTAAAATAATTATTTAAGTCACAGGATCAACAATTAATATTTCCATCATCTGTTCATGTAATAAAATTTAATTTCACTCCCACATAATATGATTTTTGGGGTGTGTAAAATAATTTGGATCCTTCTGATTTTCTAGATTCACCTCATAAGATTAAATTATTCCTACATAAGATCTCGCCTAAACTAGAGAATGAAGACTCACTAACACCACTAAGATCTAGACCGAAGGCCAAATCGTGATACCTTCACTACCACTGCTATAAACCACATCCTCTGCATTTTAATAGACCCCTCTATTACAATTTAGCAAATATCCAAGGTTGATGAGCCTTGCTTTAACTCTGATCGGAGTCACTGTTACTATTGAAGTCACTGGAAGTTGATTCCTTGGTCGTTGCTTCCAAATTTGAAGTGTATGATCTCGAAGAAGATTGATGAAATTAGGTACGAGTCTTAGTATCCGATGAAGGATATTATATCAAAACCATAATTTATGAACTAGATCAATAAAGGGGATTATACCTAAGAACCGGTCATGCTATATTGACCAATATCTGTTGAAGTTGAACCACCACTACCAGGAAAATGTTTTTTATGGGTTTTACAATTTTTTTAATGGGATAGGGTTACAAAAATTAAAAAAATGGGTCCTAAGATGTGTGAAACCTATTCATGTATCTATTATCACCAAGAATCATGAACGGGGTTCACGCTCCCTATAAAAATTTTATAAAAGAATAGTGAACCTTGTTCACGCATCTCCTCTCATTAGGAAGCATGAACGGGGTTCACACTTCTGATGCAATTTGTATGAAGGAATCGTGAACCCTATTCATGCTTCTTCCAAAATATTTAATTAAAAAAATAATTATTAATAATAAAAATGATTAAAATATAAATACATAATAATTATAAAATCATCAAAATGTATAAAATGTCAACAAAAGGGTTCTCTTCACATTATATTTTGATTTTTGTGGAGATTTTTTTCTTTATTATCCTTCATGGATGATTGTAAATATAATATTGAATGCTAAGGGAATTAGGGAGGGGAGGGGATGGAGGGAAAGAATTTTGGGGTTCCTAGTTTATGATCATTTGGAGGAGAGAAACCCATGGTAAACCTCCAAGAGTGATGGAAGAGATAGTACAATGACACGACTAGTGATTTTTTTTCTTCTGCTATATTCATTCAATGTCATTTAACTGATAAATATATAGATATGATCTAATTCTTTATAGGTTTGTTGATCATGATCTCATATTTTTTATGTGATTGAAATTTTTTATCTAATCACAATTCTAACTTTATAAAACAGGTTTAATTTTTGTTATATTATAGGATCTAGTACTTGACGAATAATATATATTTTTAAACCTTATTCATTGAGTTTTTTTTTCAACGACACATAACATATAAGACTATATGTGTATATTACAAATGGACAGAATAAGGGAACTACAAAGCTACAAAGAAACATGCACACACACAAACTCCGTAGCCTTCTATAATTTTATCACTTATTGGAGGTTTTTTAACCTTAAGATCCTCCAGTGAATATTGTGAACTAGTAGAAATTGTGTCCTTATATTATAAAGTATGAATATATATCTTCTCAAAATTGGTCAAATGAAATTATAATTTCATACAACTTTTATTGTGGTTCTTATGATCTGCAATAGAAATCACACACACATCATATCCAATATTATTTATTAAAAATATATAGTTAATAATACTATGTATTATTATGAATATCAAAAGAAAAATTATTTATTTTGGCAGATAATATGATAATTTTAAGGAAGTTATTAAAAAAATGAACATAACTCTATAAATTTGAATAGTAAGACACATACAACATGTATCTTAAATGTAATATCAACCTAATCTATGCCTATGGTGTGAATGATTTTTTGTCCCATAATCAGGTGTATAATGGATGTGTCCACAATATGTATGTATATGTATTTTCTTTGGTGTATCATGCTCTGTCATATCAACATTGGAAGCCACCTCCACATCCTGATGTGTGACAGGAGGTGGATGTATAGTCTCAACACCTGTACCCTATTTTGACTCTATGGATAGTGGATGCTGATTGAAACTCTAACCAATATGTGAAGAATATGGATGTTGTGATGAGGATGTATACATAGTAGGGAGTAATAATGAATCTTTCTAAGCCCATTCAATGTCTATATCTTCCTCTAGCTATGACTGATAAGCTGGAGGAGCATCTGACTGATCATGATGAACACCCTCTTCCTGTGGAACAACATTATCTGGTTGATCATGATGAAATCCCTCCTCCTGTGGAACAAAAACATCTATAATAGGGTCGTCACCTCCTATTACATCTATATGAGGCTTATCATGGTTCATAGCCTCGTCATAATGTGGTGGATCAAAGAAAATTCCATGATAAATCTCATTCATCAAAGGAATCAACTCTATCAAAGCACTATAAAAATATGTCTGGTCAAAACCGCCACTATTTACTAGATCATAAATGTGAATTAGATGATTGATACATGTATCCTGTGAAAATAAATTCCATTTTTAAGTAATTTTAGTAAAAAATATATTGAATAATGGAAGGAATAATGTATAACAACTCATGAAATCACCATCTGTCTCATGTCAGAAATCTGACTGGGGACCTGTAGTACCCGAATGCATAATTTGGCTGATCTCCACTACTAGAAAACTAACATATACCAATGGTTTGGAACTGTTGGTATATGCCTCCAAACCGTTAGTATAGCCTATACCAACGGTTTGGAGAACTGTAGCCAAATAAGCCGTTCGGATAGGTCTATACCAACGGTTTTGCGAAAACCATTGGTATAGACCTATACCAATGGTTTTGGAAACCATTGGTATAAGTAATATGAAAATATATACCAACGGTTATGGAACCGTTGGTATATATATTTCAAAAAAAAAACATTCGCTGGGATTTGATCCTAGGATCCCTAGTTTATCACTGAACGACTTAACCACTAACCTAACATGACTTTTGTGAACATAATTACATAAATATATATATGTATTGTCATAATTATTTTAAATTTTTATTTATATAATTTTCTCGGTAAGAAGATATGATAAAAATTCTCAGGACCTATACCAACGGTTTTGACAACCGTTGGTATAGTTCTTGATTCTGGAATTTATTTTGGGCTGAAGGTTGATTTGCAGAGGACCTTTCCCAACTGTTTTGGCAAACTGTTGGGATAGGTATACCCTTTCCCAACGGTTTGGATAAACCGTTGGGAAAGGTGTCCACAAAGTGGACTTTTCCCAACGATTTGCCAAAACCGTTGGGAAATGGTATACCTATCCCAACGGTTTTGGCCAAACCGTTGGGAAATGTGGCCACAAAGTGGACTTTTCCCAATGGTTTGGCCAAACCGTTGGGATAGGTATACCCTTTCCCAATGGTTTTGGCAAACCGTTGGGAAAAGTCGCCAAAAAGTGGGATTTTCCAATGGTTTGGCCAAACCGTTGAAAAAAAGGACCTATACCAACGGTTTTTACAAACCGTTGGTATAGAAGTGTTGGGAAAAGTCAGGTTTCTGGTAGTGCGCAGAAATGAAATGTACCATCTCACCCTTCATAACCAGAACTCCAATCATCTATCCCATAGATCAATATATGTGGCATGTTATCTCCTCTAATAAAAGTCTCTCTTCCCTGACATCTTCAAGGAATATAATGAATCAAATTGACTAGGTGGGTTAGGAATAGGCTAAAAAAATATGAAATACCTCATAACTCTATCAGTCTGATGCAACTCGACTATATGAAAATGAATAAATGGAACCATGAAGGATCTGGTAGAAATAATACCCATACAATATGGTGGGAGACTATAGATTATATCATCTGTATATGGAATCCATGTAATCTGAAAGAAAAATGAATAATTACTTAATAAATGAAGATATATGTAGTGGAGAATATAGATTTAATAATAAAAATAATATTTACTTACATCTTCTCATCGAAGGCCATATGACATAAGTTTGTAGTCATGGACGTCGTGTCAGGTGAAATATGAATGTCAATGTACCTAACTCCACCTTTAGATAACATTGTTATAGTTACATTTCATAATAGAAAGATATATAACTAAGTTAGACATTATAAGGATGGGATAACATACAATTGTCTATGCGAAGCCTCTACTAAAATATATGTAGGAAATGGTGCATGGGAAAGTTGAGATAATTGAGGGATGTGCTCCCATACCCACATCTGTAGAAGAACAATTCATCCTTTGATCTGCATCTTATCGATGTGACATGCACTGCACAACGCCTTGTATGTATATGCTTGACAAGATGACCCCCAGATATACCAGCCTACCTAGTCTAAATCCTCCAGAAGAGGTAAATACATTAGATGTAAAAAATTAGTGGAGTGATCAATAAAAATCATGCCCCCAATCAGCCTCAAAATATATGCACGTGTAAATCAAAGCACAATAATATCATCGACATCATCAGCTAGATGTACGAAGTGATAGTCTAACCAAGGCATGCATAATCTACCACCAACGATGCACCTTCCATCATCATGAAACTCTATTCTCAGTAATCGATTAACAAGCTCGAACCAATCTGCTCAAACTTGTCCTATTAGAGTTGCACTATCGATCGGGAGGCCCAACATAATGGACACATCTTGTAGGGTAATAGTCATCTCCCTCTATCTAAAATGGAACATATGTCGCTTTGTCCTCCATCTATCTACATGCACAATAATGAGTTGATGATCGACAATGGTGAAGACGTACATCTTTACGCCATAAAATCCAGTGCGATGAAGATGGGGGATGATAGTGGGAGGTGGTGCAATATAATGGAAATTATGAGATCTATAGACACTCAAAGGAGGCACATGACATCCCTCTAAAACTATCCATAATACATGTGTATCTTGGGATGAGAGAAATGGAAAAATTTCCATCTACATAAATGATACCATCATTACGTTTTTATAGTTACTTAAATAAAAAATGATATCTTTTATTACAAAAAAACATAATAAGGGAAATTATATAGAAAATATATGAGGGTGATGTTGTTGGTTTAGGTTATGACGTTCTTGTTTTATTGATCTCCAATAATGTTTAATTAATTATATTTTTTTTAAAATAATGTTGTAGTGATAAGAGACCTGCATTGAACATGTGTAAGAATGATATATTCATGTTCATTGTATGTTTATTTTTTTAATAGTTATAGTATCACAAGAATTTTTATGTTAGAATATATAAATGAGACCAATAAAAATTGAAACATGTATGAAATATAGTTAGTCATAAATAAAAGGAATCATTACTAATACATACACATACGAAACAAAATATACAAACTGATGGTAAAATACATAGCCTTGATCAGGGATGGCGGGATGTGGAGCTATGTCCTTCCACTTGGGGATATTTCTTATGAGTATGTCCTTCTATATGAAAAATAATGCCTCACCATCCCCCTCCTCATTGCTGAGGCCAATCCATATCATTTCTGATTTGATTTTATTTTGGTCTTCCTTAGGGCCATAACCTAGTTGTATAAAGCCAATAATTTAAAATACAAAAAAATGAAAAAAAAATAAATGAAAAAAACATAAATAAAACAAAACCAAATTAGAATACCTTGAAATATTAGGGAAAATAGTTGGTTGATCAACATGAAATGTGATAAAATTAAAGTCACCAACATGCATCCAAGTTTCACTATAATATTTAATCAAATTTCACATGTGATACAACGGGTCAACCTAGGGATCCCATGATATATTTATGAAGAAAAAGCTAAAATAACATGTTTACATGGATATCTCAATGCCTAAAAGTTGCCTCAATCATAGTACATATTATCCAACATCACCACAACCACTCAACCACTGGTTCATGTAGCCTGGTCGAACCACTCCATTAATTAAAAGCTCCAATTTTCCCTATCAAAGGCTACAACACTCCATCTCAAAACCTCATTCAGTATCTAATCAATATCACTTTGAAAATGATGAGAAAAATGCATTCCAATTTCCATCCTCTGATAGGTCTTTTAGGACTAGTCATCAAAGTAGTGCACACATCTATAAAAATTCTCTTGAACTAAACCTTTGATCGAGATCTTGTACACACATTTGAGGACCCCATTTATGCACTCTACTATATTAGTGGTCATATGTCCATATCTTCAGCCACTATCATATGATGCTAACCATTTTTTCTTAGAAATATGCATCATATATTCATAGAAATCTTCATTTTCCCTTCGAATCTCTTCAAAACTTTGATCAAATATTTTTTTGGGGTCATATTCTAAAACCATAAAAAAATAATGTATTAAAAAATATATTAAATTTTCTTTAAATAAAATTCAAGTTTAGAAAGACATACTAACTTAAGGATCACATTCTTTATTGACTCATCTATGAAATTCTTATGGAAATTACTTGTAATATGCTGAATGACATATTGATGATAAGAATTGGCCTCAATACATGAAACCCTATCACTATTGAAAACCTCTATAATCACTCGATGGTGATTAGATATATGAAAAATGCCCTAATTTTGTGTGACATGAGTGCCAACACATGCCAATAACTAGCTCCAACATTCAAAATTATCCTTTTCAACAATAACAAATACAAGTTGTATATGATCACAATTACTATCCATTTTGGAAACAATGAGTAGAACACCTATATAATTACCATAAAATAAAGTGCCATCGACCTGAATGGATTGTTTACAATAGGGAAAAGCAGCGATGCGTGGCCTGAATGCCCAAAAAATCTTATATAATTTCACCTTTGATCGATCTACTCAGTGATTGGGGAACAAAATATCAATAGTTTATAACTGATAAACAATATGATTGTTGAGAGACAACAATTTCATAAGTTGTGGCAACATTTCAGAAGATTCATCCCAATCACCATACACTTTTATAATTGCTTTCTATTTTTCATGCCATTATTTGTTGTAGGATATCTTATAGTTATACAACTGTTGAATTCTTTCCTTAATAAGGGAAAGAACAACATCCTGACAGGTGTGTATCATCTCAACAATAACAGTTGATATAAACCCTACATCAAGGGAAGAGTGATCCTGGGACAAGGTTGGATTCACACAAGTGTGTGGGTCTTATAATTTTGTTATCTTATAACATGAAAAAAATTATCATATATTTCCCTTAATCAAAATTTACATTCTACCCCATATTTTTTTTACAATTAATGAGATATTTTGTATTCTTTAACTCATCAACCAAAAATTTTAAATGGCGCTCTATGTGTTATTCCTTTATCACATTCTGTATGGCAAGTTTACTTTAAAACTACTTCCCGATATAGATAGTGTTATCATTTGATGCAGATCTATTTCCTATAATCCTAGGAAATTCAGAAGGTAGTGTAATGATATCCCAATAAAAATGTTGTCCACATGACATTCCTTCAAATAAAAAACTCAATACTTAAGGATGGTTACCACTAACTGGTGGGTTTCATGGATGTTTGTCTCTCATAAGAACCTCATAAGGTTCATTCCCCACATCATTGTATCGTTGAAGCCTGTCTCTCAAAGGAACCTTAAAAGGTTCATTCCTTACATCACCCTCACCCACATCATCTCCTTATGCCTCAGTATATTATCCTTAGCTAAATGTTCATTCACTATATCCGAATTACACATAGGAATGTCTTCTACAATTATTTCCAAATTATAATAATCTTATTTATAATTTGGTTCTATCACAAGAGTAATATGAGAATGAGGAAATGCAAAATAATGATATGAAGGAACAACTTCTATAGAGATCACAAGACACGATTCTATGATAGTCGGTTGCACCACATATATATCATAAATCACCACATATAAATTCATCAGATCATTAGAACAGTGCTGTATAAATAATTAAGATGCATGCATCCAATCCTCATCATCGACCAGAGGATACTCGATGTGCCAAAAACGTTCATAATTTTGTACCTGTTGATATATTATTGAATCAATGGATTGATCAGCCATAAATTTTAACCGACAAGGAATCTTATTTTGAACTTCATCCAATATCAAAAAACCAAGAAGATTTTCCACTCTTACAGTTGGAAAACTATAGCTAAAACCATGCTTGATATAAATTTCCTCACCATTGAATTTTTTTTTCACAAACATGATTACCTAGAAAAAAGTAATTAATAAAATATTATATACTACTTAAAAATTTTAAATTATTTAAATTGGTTATGATTAAATAATTGACTTCATCTTGATACATTTTTTATATTGGATTATCATTATTAATGTATAGTGATGTTGATATTATTACCAAAGAAAATTTAATAAAACGTTATATATTATTATAGCACTTATCAAATGTTTCATAAATTTTAATTACTTATGAATAAATAACCATGACTTGATCTTTATAATTACTATAGATTAGTTTATCCTTATCTGATAAACTAACCAAAATATATAGGTGGACTCCTAGTGTCTCTATTATGAACTATTTTAGCAACCATCAGTTTACTTTCAAACATCAACACCTCTTGTCAAATGCATGTTCTTGAATGCCTCTTTAGGGATGCCTCTTTGGGGATGCCTCTTCAGGGATGCCTCTTCGGGGATGCCTCTTTGGGGACGCCTCTTTGGGGACACCTCTTCAAGGACACATATTCGAGAACGCCTCTTTGGGGACACCTCTTATCGATCACCTTGTAATTACAAATTTACTCACATGCATGTGAGGGGGTACAGGGGTATGAAATACATAAATATTTCTAAGTGGACACACATGTCCATACAAACTCAGTGAGAGATGACTCACAGGTCATCGATATGAAAAATGAAAAAGTAATTATTACAAATTATATAACCACATACACAAAAAAAGACATCAAATTTCCATTATACATTGGTTGGTCTTCTCAATATCAGTCATCACCCAATACTCCTAACATTTGTATATTATTTTTATGTTCTATATATGACTTTACCGATTACTAGATGAAATATATATTAAAAATCTACACATATTTTCCAAAATTTAACTTTTCGGTTTGTATGTATAAATATATATATATATATATATATAATGATAAAATTTAATAATATTTATTCAAACTAATATAATTTATACTTACATAACAATCATTAAAATACTGGAAACAAATGTTATTTTCAATTTTATAAAATTTCATATATATATATATATATATATAATTTTTTAGTCAACTACCTTCCAAAATCTAATTAAATATATTTTATACTTATTACTTGAGAGAATATTTATTTATACTTAATATAATTTAAATTTACTGATTAAAATTATTATTATTATAAAATAAAAGTAATATAATTTATACTTAAATAAAAACCATTAAAATAATATAAACTAATGTTATTTTCAATTTAATAAAAATACATATATAGAATTTTTATTTATTTATCTATTTTAAAACATTTAATTAATTATATTTTATATTTCATTAAGTCAAATAAAAATTATTTACAATTAATATAATTTAAATTTTTTATTTATAGAAAACTGCTTTTATACCATTAACAAAACGAATTTTTTATATATTTATTAATAAATTTAAATATAGTACTTAATATAACTAATATATTTTTAATACATGATATATATAATCTATATAATTTTATAATTTAATTTAATATTACTTAAAAAATAACATATTTCATATATATAAATATATGTTAATGTTTCCATTTATATAAGAAATGTATACATTTTTAAAAACAATTTTATTTCCTTATATATAAATTAAAATTTTGGCATTCCATATTTAAATTTCTTAAATATTTTATATGAATTCATACAAAAAACATTAACTCATTCAAAAATTAAATCATACAAAAGACAATAATTTAAACATTCATAAATGTATCAATTCAAATTAAATAAATAAACTATACAAAAAATCATAATTTCTACACATCACCATTTAAATATATAAGGAATAAAAAGAAAATAAATAAACAAAATTAAACAATTAAAATTTTAAATATAAATTTTACCTTTTTAAAGGCAGAAAATATTTGTTGAGAAAGAAATTCTACAGGGCTTCATAACAAATTTCAGAGGAGAAGAATAAGATTTTTGGGGGAGCTCCTTATATAAAAGTGCGGCTCCAAGATGCGTGAACCCCATTCACACATCCTTCATCCACTTAATTAAGGATGTGTGAATGGGGTTCTAGCATCTTTCATGATTCCTAAGATGCGTTAACCTCATTCACGCATCTTTGATGGTAGAGACAGATGCATGGACCCCATTCACGCATCTTGGGTCCCGTTTTTTAAAAGTTTCAAAACCCTATCCCATTTTTTTAAAAAACCCGTAAAACCCATAAAAATACATTGGGAAACCCTCTATTAATCCACTAAAAATTAAGCCATGCCCTTGATCCATCCCCAAAGCCCTAATGATTTTCAGATTTTTGGTGTGAGGATGATTGTGCTTGTGAGGCATCATCTGAGGCTTACTGAGATCTGATGAAATGAATTGAAAATCCATGCCGAAGAGGATGACCCAGGGGATGAACCCCATTTAGCTTGTTGATGAGTTTTTGGGCCATTTCCTAATAAATAATACCTATATCCTACTGATTAATCAAAAAGTTTGAAGTTTAAGATCTTCAGGCATGTTGTTAAAGCTAAGGAATGTGTTTGGATTTGATCAAATTTGTTGGTTCATTGATTTGTGGTTTTTTATTTATACAGGTATGAGTGGTGAAGACCAATGGGGCTATTAAGGTTCTCACTACTTTAGTTACAACAACCATGCTCCATAGGCACCATGTACTAGGATAAATGTTCGTATGAGTTGGATGAGTTCTAACATGAGTAAACTATGTTCAAAGAAAAGATGATTGTTCATTCCTACAACGATTGTGACTGTGATGATGTCTTATAAACCCTTCAATTTATATCAAGATGCAAGGTATTTTTCATGATTTTGACAACAGTGTCCAAGACCTGGTTTTGATGGATGAAAAAATGGGGTTTTGAGCATGATTTAATCTCAATTTATATTGATTACTTGTGATGCTCCCTGTGTAGGTTGAGTGGGGGATGATAGTTTTTGCGGTTGAGTCTCCAATGAAGAGAATTTCATTTTGAAGACAAAAGTCCTAATTTTTTTTTGTATGTATAGGGTATAATTTTTTGAACCCAACCACGTTTAGGTGGATCCATATGTTTCAAAGTGATGCAATTTCTAACACATGGTCATTTATCTAGAGAAAAAAATGATATTTTATTTTAGGAAAATAAAATTAAAGTTGGTTTAAAAATGATATGTTTAATGGATAATTTATTTCCCACGTAAAAGTGGAGAGAGGTGGTGTTAGATATTTTCTAAGGTGTTAAAGATTATTACCGAAGGATAGATAATTTTTTCAACCGTGTGTCAGTCAAAAAATAGAGGTGGTGATAAGTGGTTGAAACATAGATAAAAAATATAAAAGAGAAATTAATTCCATTTTATCAAGGATAGCTGGAATTAAGAGACACAAAATAGAATATTAAAAGAATATTTAAAGACATAGGAGGCGAAGATGATAAAAAAAATAAAATATTTTCTAGGAAACCACTGAAACTCTAGAAGCCGATGAGAATGATGATTGAAGTATGTTGAAACTCCTCTAAGATGTCTAAATAAATTTCTATTAACCAATATATTATATTCAGATGGTGAAGTCTTTATGATTTTTCAATTACTTTAATTTTTTGATTTTAGTTCTCTCAATAATCTTGAATTTTTAAAATGTGATTGCTTCTTGAAGATTTAATCTTCTGTCATTTTGTTAAACACTTTTTCTCCATTCTGATTACATCTCAATACCAATTAGAATTTTATTAATTATGGATGTGGCTCATTAATTTTATCAATTTTATATTTTAAAGACAATTCACAATATTTAAATTCCTCAATATTTGATCAAATAATTTTTAGTTCAACAAGTGTTGTCCATGTCTTTGTTTTTGGAAATAATTACAAACAATGAATGACTCCTTCAAAAAGAATTCATGCTTATGAGATCTTGATTTTAATCTCATATTAATAAACTAAATGAGAATAAATATTTGATATTTTATCCTTGCTTCAATGTAATTATAGTTGTGGATTTCATTAAAAAACAAATAAGAAAGACTAATCTTTAAGAATAACTAGTTATACTACAACTTAATTTTTCCTATTAATTTCACTGCTTTTAGCTTTCAATTTGTTTTCAATTATTTTTTTTCTTTTTGAAATCAATATTTTTTCTTGAAAATAGTTTTGTTTATTGTTTATAAATTTTAATCACTTCAAGAACAATTAAAAATTTAAAAGTAGAAAATAAAAAAATGTGACAAAATTACCCCTATAGGGTGGTCTCACTAGGAAACTACCTTGGTTGCTTCCATGTTGCAGTTTTTAGATTTTAAAGTTTAAGTTAGGTTTTAAAAGACTATAAAAAAACCCAATCATCAATCGACTCTTTTGTCGAGGATTTTTCTAAGGATTTAAATAATTATTTTAAAAAAAGATTTAAAAAAACAAAAAAAAGTTTAAAAAGCTATTTCCTTTTATAAAATTTATTGTTTGTCCAACAACCCAGAAAACTTTGAAAAAATATATATAAAATCTTAGAAATAAAAAATTATAAAATTAGAAAAATTCATAAGTTATAGATTTTGAAAATTTAGTGAAAATATAAATAACACAAAAAGAAATACTGAAAACAATTCCTTTTATAACTAAAAATTCATAAAAATTAGAAAAAAAGGATGACTGTAGGACACTAAATGCGCTTACTACTCCTGAGGTTGAGAAACAAAAAAAACTATCTAGGCTATCCTAATATTTCTCATAGGTTTTAAGTGATATCATGATTAATCCATCATTTACCTAAATTTTTCAGTTTAGCAGGAGAGGACCCTCACAAGAACCTACAATAATTTCACAATGTATATATCACCATGAAGCCCAAAGGGGTAAGTGAAGACCAAATTAAAATGAGGAATTTTACAATTTATTTGGATGGATTAGAAAAAGAGTAGTTTTACTACTCACAATCCAACACCATTAGAAGTTGGAATCCACTAAAGAAAATTTTCATAGAATTTTTTTAGCATTGAGGGATGCCTCTCCTAGGAAAGATATATATGGAATTAAGCACCTTTAATGGGAGACTCTCTATGAGTATTGGGATAGATTTAAGAATATTTTCTATTGTTTCCATAAGGACCCAACCCCAGAATCCTGGAGATAGTTCATTATTTTAATTCATTAGAATTATTACAAGGAATCGAATCCTGAAGAACATTAGTAGTTTTGAAAAACGAGATACATTCATAGGTTTAACATTACAAATTTAAAATAAAATAAACATATAAGTTTTAAAAATATAAGTTTATCCCTATAGGTCACTCATAATAAACTTATTCATGTCCTAAGAAAATGAAACAGAAGAAAGGGGTGAGATCAAATTCTTTGTAAGGTTAATAAATACAGTGGAATATATCATAAACATAAACATTAGGTATGGTTAATAACTAAAAACACATGCCTTTAAAAAAACATGAACACATTATGGCGGGAATAAGAGATGAATAAATAATGCCATAATAAAACACAATCATGGGTAATATAATAGTTTAATAACCATATGAAATATCAATACTATTTTCACGATGAGGGAATGCATAATACGGGACATCATAACCATACCATTATGGCCTCATGCTAAGACAAAAAATATCCATTTTGGCAAGGCCTCATTCCAATACCAAAGTTTGTCTCATGAGACCTACCGATGCACCGAGGGGCTATAGAGGGCCCCACATGACACTTACTAAGTCCAATGAATTCCTCTTATGAATGGGGATAAACATAAATAACATAAACATTCATATTGAAACCAAAATATGAAATGTAAATAATTTTCCCCAATAATTAATCATAAAAACTAACCATTCGGAGTAATATGGTGAATGGTTTTGAGATAGCATATCCACAGTCAAACTAATCATAAAAAATTTAATAAAACATGTTTGATGATATTATAGGATATAAACATCAATGAATTACAAGATTCAACAATGGACGTTGACATAGATGAAGATACTTTTAAATGAGACCATTGAGAAATCCTTGCAAGAGAAGAAGAGGGTTTTAAAAAACTCGGGAAATGGAAACAATGAAATAGGGAATAACAGAAGATTTGACCTTCTATCCTATAGAAATTATGGGAATAAACACCCTGGAAATTTCCTAAAGGGAATGGTATTTTGTTACAAATACAGAGAAAAATTCCACCTATCTTGATATTGTAAGGGGAAGAAAGAAGCTATCAATGTTCATTGCTGAAATTGAATGGATATGGGAAATTATGCACATTAATTTTCTAAGCATCAAAGAAATGTTCCCCAAAGAAGGCCAAGGGAGCTAGGCCAAGCTTATACGGTCACAACTAGAGGAAGAAATAATCCTTAAAAATTTCCAAGTGTCCCATACCACCTTGAAACATTCAAATCATAATCCCTTAAAATATCATGAGAATAATTAGATTCTTGATATGATATACCCAAGGTAAGTACATACAACACAATTAAGAAATAAGTTGTGAACATGGAATATATCTCATAAAAGTTAAAGTGATATGAGAAAAAACCCTTTTACTTTGGAGAGAAGAGTTCTTTTGGAAAATCATATGTATTTGTCCCGAAATCAGATTGTAAACATGTATATCCGATAAAATAAAAGTTAAGGTCATTGAAATTATATTTTAGGCTTAAATAAAGTATTATTGAGGTGAAATCATTTAAAAATTGTTTTTAAAGAAGCTTTAGAAATAAAACATTTTTGTGCAGTTTAAGGAAGATATTAAAGGATTTTAAAGCATAATGTCATGTTTACTTTAATTAAACAATAAATAAACCAAAATATATTTTTCATGTTTAAATTTTTGATTTTATAAAGATAAATATGGCATAAAATAGTTTATATTGTGAACTTAAAAATAGATAAGAATTATAGAAGTTCCTTGTACCAGGGTTTCATTTTGAAACAATTTTTTGAAAGATTATTTTAAAACACATATCTACCCATAAAATAAAGAAACATTATGATTTGTTTACATATATATAAAACTAAAACATAATTTATAAGTATTAAATTGGAATAAATAATAATTTCATTGAGGTGAGTAGAGAATAAGAGAAACCCGAATGAAAATGGAGGTTCAGGTAGAAAATACTTAAAACTTTGTAATCAATTTAATCATATGCCCCAAATTAATTATCATAAAATGATACATTTAATATAATGAAAATAAAGATATTAAAGATATGAAAAATCAATGGTAAATATACATACACCATACACAAGTAGTAGTAGTGAATATAGAATATATCACAAAAAATGAAAGTGAGATGAAGAAACCCTTACCTTAAGTCTGATGTTGTTCTTTACTTGGTCTTAGTGTCATGGATAACCAAATTAATTTAATTAATTAATATTTCCAAAACCACTTATATATTTAATAGATTTATTATAACCTTATTAAGTTCATTCATGGATTTTTGGAAGGGTTAAGAGGTTCAGTTTCATTGTTCTGGTCTGTTTGTTTCATGATCGGTATACTTATATACAAGAATGGAGAATCATGTGAAATGAGAATAGTTGTCCAGAATTAAAGTTATATGTTATTAGTGAACATACATAGGGTTACATGGTTGTAAATTTAATTTGGTTACTTATAGTTTATATGAATCATTATATAAATTATTTAATGATAACTGTTTGGTTTAATTGGCAGTTTTTGAGCACAACAAACTCATTTTGCTTAATAAATCAAAACCATGTGTACAAAAAGATTACAAAACCATAGATGAGACATAATACATATATTATTTTTTTAATCAACTATAATAATGGTTTCATGACCAGAATTTAATATAGTAATATAAATTGAAAACCCATCATCCTTGAATGTGGTAAATTAGCACATCTCAGATGGTGTTTTCATTTTTAGTATTAAAAAATGGAAAAGGAGAGATGATGAATAGTTATTAATTTATCATGAAAAAATTCCAATACATGTAAGGTACTGTATTAATCACAAAATTTGGATGAAATGAGGTGATGAAAGACAAATAAAGTAAAAGAACTTGAAAAGAATTTTTTTTTGAGGGATCCCTTATGAAAATTCAGTAGCCTAACAACATCGCTTAAAATTTCATAAAATATTTTGAAGGGAGAAAAAGGGTATCTCATAACTATTACATAATATGGAAATTAGGGGGGATATGTAGTGACATATCCCAACATAATACAATTGAAATTAAAAATAATAACATAAAATGAAATCTTGAAAAAGAGAGGGGTTTTAGATTCCATTACCTTGTAGAGTAACTCATAAAACTTGAAGGTTGGGACATTATGGGCTTGAGGAAACCTTGGGAGGACTCCTAGGGAGGTAAAACTAACATATCATCCAGTATGATGAGTTTTTAATGAAATAAAATTAAATAATGAGTGGGTATTTATAGTAAATGAGGGGGAGTTTTTTTATTAATTTCAAATGACACATCATTAATGGTTTTGGAAAAACCATGGGTTGCGCATGGTATTTTCCCATATTGTTATCCATTTGGGAAAACTAATGTCATATATTACTATAAAAAAGTCTACCAAAATTTTATATTAATTATTACATCATTATGATGTCATTAAACATACCAAAAACTCAAAAATGTATTTTTACTATTCATGAAAAAATCATGTATTTTAGAAAAATACCAAAAATTGAGCCCTAACATTTTTCAATGTGTATAATTAAAAACAAAAATAATTTTTTTGAAAATAATTTCCTAATTTTTTTAATTTAATTTTTAAATAAAATCATAATTTATTCCAAAAAATAACATTAAAACTATAAATCATTTTATAACACCTTGAGAAATTAATCAAGGTACCATAAAATTATCTTATAACCATAAGAAAATAAAGTAACAATTTATGATTAAATTTTATGAAAATAAATTTCCATTTTAAATTATTAAATTAATCCTAAAATTTTAATTAAAATATTTATGACATACAAAAATACCAATACTTATACTATGATTGTTTTTCACTTATAAGATGTCTAAATTGCATGTATACATTCATGGGTGAAGTTTATATTTTTTTCCTGATTTACTATTCATTACTATTCATTACAATTAATTACTATTCATAAGAATATTCATAAGGGTATGTTTCTTTTCATCAAAAATTATGTTTGTCTTATCAGACCCTAAATATCCCACTGAACGCAACCATGTATGTCAATTTCTCAAAATTAAAATCATAGAGGTGGTAAAATTATATTTACTAGCTAGGTTATAACAAAGTGGTGTTTGTAGAGACTTAGTGTTTTATTCATTCAATATTAAATATATTTGAAAAATCTTGGGGTGTTACATTTTCCCCTCCTTAAAAAAATTTCATCCTTGAAATTTGAAATTGAACTTTGAAATTTAATGGTTTATTCTTGAAAATTCACCTATGGGAAACCCACATCAAGAATAAGGATAAAATATCCTCTTAATAAGAGGAAATGTAAATGCATTGGTTACTACAAAACAATGCATTCTAATTTGAAAACATGGTCATGTAAGAATAATCAAACCATCATGTTCTAATGGAAACTGATAAAGATCATGCTCAGATGAAAGATAAGTCCATAAAACCATAAACTACAATTATGAAAAATTTAATTGATGTCATAAAAAAATGATAATAGGAAAAAAACTATTTAGGAATGTTTTACATGATTTGATGAATTATTCCACTCTATATGAGTATAAATATACATTTTTATTTCAAAAACACAATCTTATCCTTTGTTTGTGCCTTGAACTATCTATACTTCATCTCTTAGAATAGGTTTCATCGTGTGGTGACATTGAACTCTAAAACCTCATACAATGATCAAATTAAACCATTTTAAAAATGGTTTAACTTTCTAAAAGATCCTAATCCAAAACATTTGAATCATTCCCATATCCATTATTTCTAGATCCATGTACACGGGGTCCTTGGAAATCCTCATTTTTTTAGAACTCCGTGATCTATCCTACTCAATGAATCTATTACCATATTTTCCATTAATCAACATGAAGCAACCTTAAATTTTCACATTACAAAAATGTAAATATATTCATCATGTGTCCTATTAAAATATGTTAATAAATCAAATTACCATAACACCTTATTGGAAACATGAATTTATCCTTACACATGCTATTGGATATATTCCTTATATCCAAAAATGTTGTAAACTCCATCAATGATAGCATAGATCACTTTTTGATAAGTGAAAAATCAGTTTTTGAGGTAGTAAATACTTATCCAAATGAATAATTTCTTCATCATTTTCTTCATCATTTGAAATATATTAAGGGTTTTTATTCCCTTAATCATGTTTTTTCCAAATAGTTTAACTTTACACTAAATATCTTTTATTGGTACCATTCAACTTATGGTTTGAAATACTTAATGAAAAAGTATTGTAGTATAATGCTCATATATTCTATAATTCTTATAACCAGTACATTGCTGAAAAAATATTTGAATGACATGATTCTTGACTAGGCATATTAATCATTCTACTTCATCTATGGTAGCATCATAACTTGATCATTATCTAGAATCATCATTTGGGGTATATTCCTTCAAAACTTGGGACATTGATTCACATAGTGCCCCATCTCCTTGAAGTTGAAGCATTGTACATGGGAAAAAATTTTCTAACCCTTGTAATAAAGAACTTAGTGTTCTTTTTCTTGACACTTATAACAAACACCCATTCCCTTCAAGAATTTACTAGGGTGATTCTTTCCACATTTATCATATGTGGGAAAACCCTTGTTTCCCTTCTTCCCTCTATCCATATTTTTCTCTAACATCCTATTCTTATTTTTCTTCCATTAAAATCCATAGTTCTCAAAGAATGCTTTACATACCCTGTTAACACATGATATTATTTCCTCGTATGATGAGGACACATGGGAGACTATCTTCCTTTGAAACGATGGATTAAGACCATAAGATATATGATCCTTATTACTATTTACATCATGTGCATTGGTGATACTCTCATTCCTTCTTCTAAGCACCATTTATAATCAATTCCATATGCTATATTAGCTCATAAAATTACAAACATTCTATAACTCTAAACATGGTATAGAACATATCATAAATTTATACATCGTAAATCCTATAACCATATACATTGATTACTTTAGAAGAATAAATCCTTCATAATGGTATATAAGAGAAAAAACTTGGATTATCCTAAACATATACCCTGAGAGAGTAAAGACAGGTGTGTAGTAAGGCTCGTTTTCATCTCACTGGATACCCGGAGTCAAGCCCAAAACACCTTGTCGGAGTTTAAGCTCCTAGGTACATCTGTGTCAGAACGACGACCACTTGTATTATCCAGAAGGGGTGTATTTTCAAGAAATATCCATATAATCTATTCCTCACAAAAAAATTCCAGGATGTTATTGCATGTTTATCCTCAAATACTATCTTAGGTTTTTTTACTTAATCTATATTTTCTAAATCTAGTTTCGATGTTTTCTACTAAACATCCTTTGATACCAACAGTAACACACCAACCCCAAAATCTTGGACCTGATGCATTATTTTAATACATTAGCATGATTGCAAAGAATCAAATCCCTAAGTAATGACTAGTTTAGTAGTTTTGGAAAACCAGATACATACATAGGTTCAACATTACAACTTGAAAAAAAACATATAAGTTTTATTGGGAACATCCAAAACTATAATTTTATCTCTACAGGTCTTTCATAATAAACTCCTTCATGTCCTAAAAATATTGATAAGGGTAATAAATACATCATAAGATATCATAAACATAAACATTATGCATGGAAAATAACTAAAAACTCATGCCTTTAAAAATAAACTTGAACACTTTATGGTGGAAATAAGAGTTGAATAAATAATTCCATAACAAAACATAATCATGGGTATTATACTAGTATAATAACCAAATGAATTATAAATACTATTTTCATAATGAGGGAATTCATAATATGGGACATCATAACCATACTGTCAAGGCCTTGTGCCAAGACCATAAATATCCATTTTG
This sequence comes from Viscum album, assembly GCA_963277665.1. Classification (NCBI taxonomy): domain Eukaryota; kingdom Viridiplantae; phylum Streptophyta; class Magnoliopsida; order Santalales; family Viscaceae; genus Viscum; species Viscum album. Next base: position 536,947,318 of record OY728151.1, on the reverse strand, counting down.
TTAAGGCCTCGTACCAAGACCGTAGTTTGTCTCATGAGACCTATGGATGCACTGAGGGGCTATAGCAGGCCCCACATAAAACTTAATATGTAAAATTCATTCATCTTATGAATGGGGATAAACATAAACAACATAAACATTTATATTGAAACTAACATATCAAATATAAATAACTTTTCCCAATCATTAATCATAAACACTAACCATTCGGAGTAATATGGTGAATGGTTTCAAGATAGCACATCCACAGTCAAAAAAATCATAAACCATTCAATAAAACATGGGGGATGACATCATAGAAGATAAAACTCAATGAAGTACAAGATTCAACAATGGATGTTGAGATAGATGAAGCTACTTTTAAATGAGACCATTCAAAAATCCTTGAGGAAATAATCAACAAACATTACAAAGTGTCCCATACCACCTTGAAATATTAAAATAATAATCCCTTATAATATCATGAGAATAATGATACTATTTATATGATATACCAAAGGGAATTACATACACCACAAGGAATAAATAAGTGATGAACAAGGTATATATCTCATAAAATTTAAAGTGATTTCAGAAAAAGCATTTTTTACTTTGGAAGGAAGATTTCTTTTGTAAAATGATTTGTATTTGTCATGAAGTCATATTTTAAACATTTATATCAAAGAAAATAAAAGCTAAGGTCAATGAAATTATATTTTAGGATTAAATAAAGTCTTATTGGGGTGAAATCATTTAAAAAGTGTTTTAAAGAAGCTTTAGAAATAGAACATTTTAGTGCGGTTTAAAGAATATATTAAAGGATTTTAAAGCGTAAAGAATGTTTGATTTAATAAAACTAGAAAAGAAAAAAAATATTTTTTATGTTAAATTTTTTGATTTTATAAAGATAAATATGTCTTTAATATGGGGTGAACTTAAAAATAGGTAAGAATTTGAGAACTTCCTTGAACCAGGCTTACATTTCGGAATAATTTTTGAAAGATTCTTTTAAAACACATATATACCCATAAAATAAAGAAGGATTATGATTGGTACACAAATATATAACATTAAAACAGAATTTATGATGAATAAATAGGAGTAAATAGTAATTTCATTGAGGTGAGTAGAGAATAACAACAACCAGAATGAAAATAGAGGTTCATGTAGAAAATACTTAAAACTTTGTAATCAATTGAATCATATGCCCCAAAATTAATTATAATAAAATGAAAAATTAAATATAATAAAAATAAATAGATTCATGATATTAAACTTCAATGGGTTGTATATATACACCATACATAAGTAGTATTAGTGAATATGAAATATCTCACAAAAAATGGTCGTGAGATGAAGAAACCATTACCTTAAGTTAGATAGTGTTCTTAACTTGGTATTATTTTCCTTGATAACCAAATTAAATTCATTAATTAATATTTACAGAACCTCTTATACATGTAATTGATTTATTATAACCTTATTAAGTTCATTCATGGCCTTTTTATGGGTTAAGAGGTTCAATTTCATTGTTCAGGTCCGTTTGTTTAATGATAAGTATACTTATATACACGAATGGAGAATCATGTGAAATGAGGACGTTTTTTCAGAATTGAATTTATATGTTATTAATGAACATCCATAGGGGTACATGTTTGTAAATTTCATTTGGTTACTTGGAGTGTAGATGAATTGTTTTATAAATTATTTAATGATAACCATTTGGGTAAATTGGCGTTTTTTGAACACTACTAACTCATTTTTCATTATAAATAAAAACCATGTGTACAAAAAGATTAAAAAAATAGAAGACACATAATACCTATATTATAGTTTATTTCAAACATGATAAAGGTTTCATGACCAGAATTTGATATGGGAAGAGAAATTTAAAACCCATCATCCTTGAATGAGGTAAAGTAACACATTTGAGATGGTGTTTTCATATTTAGTATAAAAGAATGGAAAAGGGAGAGATGATGAAGACTTATTAATTTATAAATAAAAAATTCCAGTAAATGTAAGGTACTGGAGTCATAAAAAAAATGAATGGAAGTAGGTGAGGGAAAAAATTAAAATAAAGGAACCTAAAAATAAAATAAAAGTTAAGAGACCCCTTATGAAGATTCGGTAGCCTAACCGTGTCACTTAAAATTTCATAAAATATTTTTGATGAGATAAAAAGGTTTATATCTTCATTATTAAATAATATGGACAATAAGGGGGATATTTAATGACATATCCCAACATAATCCAATTGAAATTAAAAATAATAACATAAAATGAAATCTTGAAAAAGAGAAGGGTGGTAGATCCCCTTACCTCATAGAGTAACTCCTAAAACATGAAGGTTAAGACCTTGGGGGATTGAGGAAACCTTGGTAGGACTCCTAGGGAGGTAAAAAAACTATGTATTCGAGAATTATGAGTTTGTAATGAATGAAAATGAAGTAATGATTGAGTATTTATAGTAAATGACTGGGAGTTTTTTTATTAATTTCAAATGACACCTTATTAGTGTTTTTTCCAAAACCATGGGCTTGCCCTTGGTATTTTCTCATGGTATTATCCAATTGGGACACGTAATTTCATATTTTACTTTACAAAAGTAGAAAAAAAATTATATTAATTATTACATCATTTTGATGTCATTAAACATACCGAAAACTCAAAACTGCATTTTTACTATTCATAAAAATTCTAGTATTTTAGAAAAATCCCAAAAATTCACCCCAATAATTTTTCAACGTGTAGAATTAGAAAATGAAATCCATTTTTTGAAAATAATTTTATTAATATTTTTAATTAAATTTTTAATTAAAATCATAATTCATTCCATAAAAACAAATTTAAAACGATAACTCATTTTATAACTCCTCAAGAAATTAATCAAGGTCCAATAAAATTATCTTATAACCATAAGACAATAAATTAAAAATTTATGATTAAATTTTATGAAAATAAATTTCCATTTTAAATTATTAAATTAATCATAAAATTTTAATTAAAATATTTATGACAAAAAAATACCAATACTTATACTTTGATTGTTTTTTCACTTAGAAGATGAATAAATTGTATTCATACATTCATGGGTGAAGTTTCTATTTTTTTGGTTGATTTACTATTCATTACCATTAATAATACTATTCATAAGAGTATTTTACTATTTATAAGTGTATGTTACTATTCATCAAAAATTAAGTTTATCTTATTGGACTCTAAATATCCTTCTGAACACAACCATGTATCTTGATTTTTTGAAATTGAAATCACAGAGGTGGTAAAATTATGTTTACTGGCTAGGTTATAAAAAAGTGGTTTTTGTAGAGACTCAGTGTTTTATGCATTCAATATTAAATTTATTTTCATAATCTTAGGGTGTTACAGCTACCTTCTGTTAAGTCAAAAGTCTTCTTTTGGCTTTTACATCATGTTTTGGAAATCACAAATATATTCTATGTCATGTTTTGGAAATCTCAAATGTATTCTATCATATGTTTGTAAATAACAAATTGTCTTTTATCATATTTATCGTATCGTACGATGTTGATCGTACCGACCAAAACGTATCGTACTGACTCTGTCAAACGTATCGTACTGACTCTGTCAAACGTATCGTACTGACTCTGTCAATCGTATCGTACTGACTCTGTCAATCGTATCGTACTGACTTTGCTAATCAGATGATCATTATTTGTTTTGGTACTTTGTCAAAAACTCTCTCTGCATATGAATCGTACTCATGTTTTACATTTCTATATATCTCTTATCCTAACAAAACGATGTCGTTGAGTTAGTTATATACTAATCAAAACGATGTCGTGCTTTCTGTTTCAATATGACCGTTGGAGGCAATATGACTGTTGGAACCCGAGGCCTATAAATAGGAGGTCATTTGAAGCTGAGAACACACTGATGAACGAAGAGAACGAAAGAGACTCTGTGAACTACGAAGATTCTAGAGAGAGACACTGTGACTTCTCTCATCAGCCTTGTGCGTCCGATCATCGTATCGAGGGCTTTCAAGTAATTGAAAGACAGAGGTGCCGATTACCTGCAAAATCGAGGGCTGCCGGGGATAGGCAGATAGACGTGCCGATCATCGAATCGAGGGCTGCCGGGGATAGGCAGACAGACGTGCCGATCATCGTATCGAGGGCTGCCGGGGATAGGCAGACAGACGTGCCGATCATCGTATCGAGGGCTCACCAAGGTGTTGGTGAGACAGACCTTTTATCCTAGGTGAAAGGATAACCCTTCTCTTTGGGTTAAAAGAATTGTATTACTTTTACATTTCCACTGTTGTATTAGAAAGGGATTTGTATTGTTTCCTTGCTTCTTTACATATTCAATTGTAATTGTTTCAATTACAATCATTCTATTACAATTTGTATTGATTGGTTCTATACGCTTTAAGGTAGAATCATTTACATTTGTATTACTCTGATTATTGTGTTCACCTTGAATACAATTGTTTTGCTTTACATTAGTATTACAATACATCATACCTTTTACATTCAATAAAATTGTGGGTGTTTGTATTTGTATTAGTTTAAGATCATTTAAACTAATCTCTTTGTTACTAAAACTCAATGTTTTTAAACCTACAATTCACCCCCCTCTTGTATTGTTCCATCTAATAGACTTTTATATCTACTATTCGATCCAATAATTGGTATCAGAGGAGGTTTTCCACTGACTTGTATTACTAGCTTTATTTCTTATTACTTTCTTAAATACTTACTACACTAACGTGTGGAGTGGAAAAGTTGTTTTTGTTTTTATTAGATGGCAGGAATGAATATCGGATCAATAGATAATCTGAATCCTTCTAGACCACCAATTTTCTATGGGAATGATTATGAGTATTGGAGAGATCGTATGAAGACTTTCGTCATCAATACTGGTGTAGACAATTTTATTATGCTTACTGGGGGTTACAAAATTCCTGAAAAAGAAGTTAGTACTTTCACCAATCAAGAGAAGCAAGAATATCAACTGAATTACAAGGTACGCAATACTTTATTATGTTCTATGACCAGGAATATATATAGTCAGATATCTTCATGTGAAGCAGCTAACTGTATTTGGAAGAAATTATAAGTCACTCATTTTGGTACATCCAAAGTTATCGAAACAAGGAGAGCAATGATTCGAGCAGAGTATCATGGGTTTGTTTTTCCTTATGGAGAGCCAGTTTGTAAAGTGCAACAAAGGTTTATGACAATTGTCAACAGCTTACAATCTATGGGAGAAAAAGGTCTTGATGATGAATCTCTTGTTGATAAGATTATAGATATTATGCCAAATGAATGGGAGTCAAAAAGAACAGCTATTGATGAAAATAGAAAAGTTTCCCAGATTACTCTTGATGAACTCTTTGGAACTCTTCTACAGCACGAGACAAGAATGAAAAGAGATGCTGATTTCAATAAGAAGAAGAATGGGAATGGAAGTGTAGCTTTTGCATCTAAATCTAAAACACCTGAAAGGGTTACAAGGTCTAAATCCAAGAAAGTTGTTGTTTCTGATTTAAGTGATTGTAATCTTTCAGACAATGAGTTAGCTAATCTTGCTCGGAGGATGAACAAGATTGTGGGAAAGAAAGATTTTCAATATAGATTCAAAAAGAAAGACAGGAAAGATAGGAAAGATTCAGAAGTAACTTGTTATGAATGCAAGAAAGCAGGACATATAAGGCCTGATTGTCCTTTACTGAAGAGGAAAGATAGAAAAGAGAAACACTCTGAAAGAAACAAGAAAAGGTTTTATAAGACAAAGAAAGTATTGAAAGAAAATGATACATGGAGTGCAAGTGGTAGTGATTCCTCGGATGATTCTTCAGAATATGAGATGTCAGGACAAAGGAATATTGGACTTCTAGCCAGACTACCAATTGAAGATCATTGTCTCATGGCTAAGGTACATAATGCTGAAGCTGTTACAAATGTCTCTTTAAATACAAATTATGTTAATAATAAACATTATGAATCTTCAAATGATGAACCCTCATCATCAGAAGATGATACTTTACCTTCTTTTGAAGAAGTCTCTAGATTTGCTAAGTTACTTGAAAATGAAAATTCTAAACTCAAAAAAAGATTTGAAAAAGCAAATTCTAGAATTTCTATTTTGACTAAAGAAGTATCAGATCTTTCTAAAGATCTTGATGGGAAAACTTCTGATTTTGAAAGTATTTTGAAAACCCTTGAGAAAGTCAAATCTGAAAAAGATAAACTTTCTAAGGATCTTGAAACTGCTATTTCAAAGAAAAACTTTTTAGAGTCTAACTCTAGTTCTAATTCAAATGTTTTAGAAAACAAGAATTTGGTTTTAAAACTAAAGTCAGAGATTTTATCCTTGAAAAGGTGTTTGTCAAACTTTACTCATGGAAAAGAAAACTTTGATAGGATGTACTCTCAAATAAGACCTTTGAGAAATCGTTCTGGTATTGGTTATACTTATTCCAAACCTGTTTTTAGTAATAACTATTTTGTTCCTCAAAAAACCATTTTCTGTTCCAAGTGTCAATGTGGTGGACATTGGAGAAGAGATTGTTCTCTTAACAAAACTCAATCCTTAGGATTTCATAAAGCTCATTTTCCAAAACAAATGTGGATTCCTAAAATTCTTTTATCTAATCCTTCTGGATCCAAACAAGTTTGGATTCCAAAAATCTAATTGTTTCTTTTTCAGGAAAACGAGAAGTGTATCAATAAGAACATTTGGTACATGGATAGTGGTTGCTCTCGACATATGACTGGAAACAAAGATTTCTTTGAAAAGGTTATCAAAACAAAAGGTGGAAAAGTTACCTTCAGAGAATGCACAAGGAATGATTGTTGGTATATGTAATATTGTTTCAAATGTTTTTTTTGTAAAAGGAGATATTGTTTTACAATTCATCGGAACGCAAGAACAACTTGCTGACATTTTTACAAAACCTTTACCTTCCGATAGATTTGAATTTATAAAACAGAAGCTAGGAATGATTACATTAAAATAATCATTCATATCTACTTCCTGTTTTACATCTCTCCTAATAGTAAGAAACTCCTCGTAGAAAGGGGGAGGACATTTCTTTATGTCTTTATGTTTCTGATCTTTAAATATTTACTCTCTTTATATATGTTTCTTTCTGTTTATCGTATTGACAGATTTATCGTTTCATTTTAAGTTTTCCTTTTTATCGTATTGACCATTTCAGTTTTTCTGTTTATCGTTTTGAAATTCTTTTCCATCGTATCGTTCAAAAATTTTGTATCGTCCGATGATAGTATTGAAATTCTTTTTCATCGTATCGTTCAAAAATTTTGAATCAACCGATGATAGTATTCAAATTCTTTTCCATCGTACCATTCAATAGTTTTTGTATCGACCGATGATAGTATTCAAATTCTTTTCCATCGTACCATTCAATAGTTTTTGAATCGACCGCTGATAGTATTCAAATTCTTTTCCATCGTATCATTCGATTTTTTTTGTATCGACCGATGATAGTATTGAGATTGTTTTCCATCGTACTGTCGGTTAATGGTAACAACTATTTTCCATCGTACGGTCCGATCATAGTAATGACTTTGTTTTCCATCGGCATCATGATTTTTTTTCTTCTTACGATTGTGTTTACTTTTGATTCATACCAAAACCAGCAATCACCTTATGTTCTCTGACAGGTTTCTTTTCATTTTTTTTTATTTTCTTTGTTTTAATCCTAACCATTGATCTGGTATTATCTAATCTTGACCGTAGAATATCAACGGTCATCTCTTTATCGCCTATAAATACCCCCCTCCCCTCCCCAAACCCACATTGAAGTTTCAGGATTTGAGGCGAAGCTCTGATCCACCAGCTAAACCATCGTACGATCTTCTCATCGGCAGAACCTTTATGTCTCAATCTTCTGCTAATACTCCTGCCGAAATGTCTTCAAAGACTTTTACAGAGAAAGACTTTCACAGAGAAAGGTTAGTATCCCGAGAATTTTTCGATATGTACGATTCTACAATCAAGAGGATTATTTTGTTTCAAGGATGGGAACATCTCTGTGTGGAAAAGCCTGATATTCAAGATCCAGTTCTTTTTGATGAAGTTTGTCAGTTTTACAAAACCGTTTCTTTCGACAAAGATATGACTATAAACTTCGCTGTGTTCGATAGAAAGTTATCTATGTCTGTGAAACAAGTGGCACATTTTCTGAATGTTTCTATAGAAGGCGATGCATTCTGTCCATCTCACAAACTACCAGAGGAAGTTGGTACGTTTAATAGAGAAAGTGCTGAAAAAACTTTGTTTGTTGTTAATGAGGGAAAGAGGAAAGTTTATCATCTTTCACCGGAAAATCGGTTTGTCACTTTATGGATGAAAGGTTTTCTTGTCCCAAGAAAAGGGGATAGAGAAACCCTTAAAGTTTCTGATGTATTTATGCTCGACTATCTTGTGAATATGAGGAAAGTAAATCTCATGGGATATATTTTTGAAACCATCAAGAATGTCAAGAAAGGAGGGATTAAATCCCAAATAATAATGTATCCAGCCATCCTTACGAAATTCATTCTTGAGAGTATGAAGTTTTGTAACATTCCTTTGAAAGGAGAACCTATGGATTTGTGGCCGTCTTTGATTAATAAGAGTACGATGAAAAAGCTGAATGTTTGTTTTGATTCAAATTCAAAACTTTTTGTCAGAGATGTAGAAGCTGAATTGGCTCAAAATCAATCGGCACCTATGCCAGCCAAGGACAATCAATCAACCAGTGTTACTCGAAAGTCTGATCCTCAAACTAGTTCAAAACCAAAGAAGAAGCCAAGGTACAGTAAGGAAGTTGTAGCCAAATGGAGAAAGGACAAGGAACAAAGAAAGGAAGGTGATCCGAAGTTTGGTCTTGATCCTGCTGAGGCCTTTGCAGAAAGAATAAGGGTAGAAGAAACCCTTTAAGCTGAAAAGAAAAAGAAGACTCTTTTGAAAAGAAAGGCTCAGGACTTTGATATCTCTAAAGTCTTGAAAGCAGTTGAAGATGCTAGTGCTCAACTAACTGTGGAAGTGAATCAAGAGCCCATCGTACAGAGTCTTCCTGAGAAAGAAAAAGGAAAACAAGTGATAGAAGAAGTGGAAGTAGAAGAAGGAGATTTTCTGTTAGAATTTCTTCAAAGTTCAAAGAAAAGTAGAGAGGAATCTCTTCAAAAGCTGAGCGAAGGTGTTCAACAAACTCCTCATACCGATCAGGAAATATCTCCGGACAGGATGTTATCTCGAGAAAAGCAAGATGCTCAATCTTCTCAGTCTGATAAAGTAGTTGTCATTAGTGACAGAGTGGAAGATGAAAGAAAACAGAAAGAAAAAGCGAAAGGGAAACAGCCAGTTGTTGATTCAAGCAGATTGTATGAACTAGCATCGTACGATGAAGATACTGATTCAGAGCATACAATCTCTCTCAAGAAGAGTGATTACATTATTCATGTTTTGAGAAGGGTGGAGAAAACAATTCCTTATTTCCTGAGGCTGGAAGGGAAGATTGATTTTATTACTGAAAATCAAAGGAAAAAGTTTGGCTCTGTAAAAGAATTGAGAAAGAAAGTTTTGTCAGTAGAAGCCGATCTGAAAGTTCTTTCGGAAAGCTCAGTTGCTCATAAGAAAGCTTGCAATAAGATGACCAAGTGGTCATACAAAACTGAAAGCTCAATCAATGATCATGAATTAGCTATTGAAGATATAAGGAGGTTATCAAATGAGCTAGCAATTGCTTTCAACAAGCTTGATAAAGAAATGGTTGAAAGGCTGAACCTTTTGTCTTCTCAAAGAACCGATGTTCCTTCAGTGAAAGACTTGCAAGATAGGATGAATGCTTTCCAATCTGAATTCTCGAAGGTTTCATCTTTCAAAGATGAAATGGTTTTACTGAAGAATCAAAATTCTGAGTTGTCCAAGGATAACAAGACTCTGCAAAACAGAATTGATACTCTTGAAGAAGTAATCAGAGTCCAGGAGGAAACCATCAGAAATCAAGATCAGATTTTTGCGGATCAACAAGAGCTTCTCAAAACTCAGGGTGAATCAATTTCTGAAGACAAGAAGGAGATCAAGAAGATGAAAGCTGTGCTTCATGAGCTTATAAAGAAAGAGAAGGAAAGAGAAAACAAATGATTGTTGTATTTGTTTCTTCTGGAACTTGTTTGTTTTGTAATAACTCTTATAATCCTTTCTCTTTTATCCATTGTCTTGTATTATTTCACTAACTCTTCCAGACAATTCGAGATTCCTCCTTTCTTTTTGTAAATCACAAAGGGGGAGAATATTTACAAAGCAAATATTGTTTTACAAAGGGGGAGAATGCATTACAATACTCTTAAGGAAAATCTATGAATACAATCCTTAGGAAAGTCAATACCTAAGGGGGAGTTAGTTGTATTCAATTTCTTATTCAGAAGAGTTTTCAATAACTCAGGGGGAGATAAGTATTTCTTGTTTCATTTACTTTGTGTGTTTGTGCTTTCCAAAAAGGGGGAGATTGTTAAGTCAAAAGTCTTCTTTTGGCTTTTACATCATGTTTTGGAAATCACAAATATATTCTATGTCATGTTTTGGAAATCTCAAATGTATTCTATCATATGTTTGTAAATAACAAATTGTCTTTTATCATATTTATCGTATCGTACGATGTTGATCGTACCGACCAAAACGTATCGTACTGACTCTGTCAAACGTATCGTACTGACTCTGTCAAACGTATCGTACTGACTCTGTCAATCGTATCGTACTGACTCTGTCAATCGTATCGTACTGACTTTGCTAATCAGATGATCATTATTTGTTTTGGTACTTTGTCAAAAACTCTCTCTGCATATGAATCGTACTCATGTTTTACATTTCTATATATCTCTTATCCTAACAAAACGATGTCGTTGAGTTAGTTATATACTAATCAAAACGATGTCGTGCTTTCTGTTTCAATATGACCGTTGGAGGCAATATGACCGTTGGAACCCGAGGCCTATAAATAGGAGGTCATTTGAAGCTGAGAACACACTGATGAACGAAGAGAACGAAAGAGACTCTGTGAACTACGAAGATTCTAGAGAGAGACACTGTGACTTCTCTCATCAGCCTTGTGCGTCCGATCATCGTATCGAGGGCTTTCAAGTAATTGAAAGACAGAGGTGCCGATTACCTGCAAAATCGAGGGCTGCCGGGGATAGGCAGACAGACGTGCCGATCATCGAATCGAGGGCTGCCGGGGATAGGCAGACAGACGTGCCGATCATCGTATCGAGGGCTGCCGGGGATAGGCAGACAGACGTGCCGATCATCGTATCGAGGTCTCACCAAGGTGTTGGTGAGACAGACCTTTTATCCTAGGTGAAAGGATAACCCTTCTCTTTGGGTTAAAAGAATTGTATTACTTTTACATTTCCGCTGTTGTATTAGAAAGGGATTTGTATTGTTTCCTTTCTTCTTTACATATTCAATTGTAATTGTTTCAATTACAATCATTCTATTACAATTTGTATTGATTGGTTCTATACGCTTTAAGGTAGAATCATTTACATTTGTATTACTCTGATTATTGTGTTCACCTTGAATACAATTGTTTTGCTTTACATTAGTATTACAATACATCATACCTTTTACATTCAATACAATTGTGGGTGTTTGTATTTGTATTAGTTTAAGATCATTTAAACTAATCTCTTTGTTACTAAAACTCAAAGTTTTTAAACCTACAATTCACCCCCCCTCTTGTATTGTTCCATCTAATAGACTTTTATATCTACTATTCGATCCAACACCTTCATCACTCAATTTCAAACTAGCTCCTTATCAAATATTTCTACAAAGGTTTAGTCTTTATGGATAGGAGTATGAAAGATGTTGTCGTGGGAGGAGATTTAGTTGATAAAACCCCATTAGATTCTAGAAACATGATTTCAAACAAGGCCCAAAATCCACAATAGTTTGGTATTGGGGGTTTAATTCATGATAAACTAGATATGGAAGTATCTAATTCCAATTATAAAAATATTCAAATTGAGAATCATTTGATTCAACTTGCGATCATGGTGAAGAAAATGTTTACTAATTATGCACCTTCACAGTCATAACCTAAACCAGCCTATCCCATCCAAATGAACTGTGGAATTTGTTCTTCCACTGATCATTTCAATGATAAATTTCTACAACTATAAGAAACTTTTGAAAATTTCACTGGGATCATTCCTGCAAAACATTTCAGAATAATCCAAACAGTCAGTCACCCAATCAAAACTTTATAAATAGACAATTTCAATCTAATAATAATTTTAACCAAGGGTGGAACAACCAAAAAACAATAGGTTTAGGCCTAATGATCAAATTAACATTAATTTACAACCCCAAACTTTCTATCAAAATCATAGTTATAAATAAAATCAATTTGGAAATGAATTTGGTGGAAATTTAAAAAAATTATAGAATTAGAAGAATAAAAAACAACAAGTTAATAAAATAAATAATTCAAACCTTAAATACATGGTTAAAAAGAAAAAAGATTGTTGTTTCTTTTGATTTTTGACCTGATTATGATATGAGGGTTCTCACTTTCCCCTTAAAAGTGTTTCATAATAAAAAATTACATTGAGGATAAGAATCAAATAAGTACTAATTTTCCATCCCAATTTGAAGTGAATACAAGAGAAAGAGGGAACGTAAGTTAAATAGTCTTGAGAAGTGGAGTGAAAATTTATAATTCCCAGTAAAAAAATATTGAAAAAACCTAAATAAGATGTTACAAATTCTGAAAAAAAGAATAATCACAAGAAGAAGTGTTGAAACAACATGTTGAAGTGTCAAAAACAACTGCTAAAAATGTTGAACAACCTACCATCCACAAACCAATTGAATAAGAAAAATAAAACAAGAAGAGAGAGAATAAACTTGAAAGATTTTTTTGGATTTTATAAATCTAATGGGATATTATAAAGGGAATAAAAATTCTTATGTTGATCTTAAAAGGTATATGGATCTTCCACCTTATCCTTTGATAATCCCTCTTATTAAGAACAATGTTGAGACTAAAATGGACAAGGAAGTACTTGAAATTTTTAGAAAATTTTAGGTTAACATTCCTTTTTTAGATGCTATGAAATAAATCCCTCATTATGAAAAATTACTTAAATATATGAGTACTCAAAAATGAAATTTAAAAGGAGGTGATAAAGTTAATTTGAGAAGAAACATTTATTCCATGATTCAACACCCTCTCCTTATTAAATTCAAGGATCTAGGTATGTTAACTATCCCATGTGTCATTTGTAATCATAGGTTTGAAGATGTAATCTTAGATTTAAGAGCCTCCATAAATGTGATTACTTATTCTATATTTTCTACTATACAGGTTGTAGAGATCAAGAGATCTTGAATTTTCATCCATCATACTAATAGAAACTTAGCTAATCCTACTGGAGTTATTGAATATATGTTAGTCAGGGTAAAAGATTTATTTTTAACTATTGATATCTATGTTCTAGACATGGAAGATGCTTCTTTTAGTTCACATCCACCATTAATTTTAGGAAGACCATTCTTGAAAACTACTTAGAAAATATTCAATGTTCATAAAGGTACTTTATCTTTAGATTTTGGAGGTAACAAGGTCAATTTTAAATTTCTTAAATCAATGATACACCCAGTGGAAGACGATTGTACAGATCAAGTTAATATGATTGACTTGTTTTCCATAGATTTGTTCCCTGATTTTATTCAAGGTAACCAATATCTATATTCTTTGTAAAATAAACATTATTTGGAAATGAACCTTTGGATATAGTATAATATTTGGATTTTGAAAATTCTAAAATTATTTGTAATGATGAATTTGAACTTGAATATGTATTTTGGAAAATTTTATGCTGTTTTGGAATTTCTAATGATTTCAAGAATGAAATTTTTACTAAAAGTGATACTGAAAATGATGATGATTTTATTATTTTTTTTGAAACATGTTATGATGCTGAAAATTATAATTTTATGGATGATAATGACTTATATTCTACTTAAAATTACTAAAATTATATTAAAAATGTTATTCCAAAGTCACAAATTTTTTGAAAACATGAATTTTAAATTTCTTTTGAGGATGAAACAAATTTTCTGCCTAAAAATACATGCACTACTAGTTTAATAGTTTGTAATTATGATATTCTTAAAGATTTTTTATTGGATAAAAATGAACTTAAAGAACCCATATAACCTTATTTTTCCAAATAATATAGTATTTCCACACTTGAACTCAATCCTTTTACTAAAACTTTGAAATATTCTTATTTATAGTAAAGACAACAATTTCTTTTTATCATTATAAGTGGGATGTCCAGTGAGCAGTAAAATCAACTCGTATAGTCCTTTAGGGTGTATGTATATGATTCTTCTAGAGGAAAATTGAAAACCTATTAGGTAATTTCAAAGGAGATTAAATCCTACCCTTCATGAAGTATTTAAGAAAGAGGTGACTACCTTATTGGTTGTAGGAATAATCTACCCCAAATTTGATAGTTGATGGGTAAGTCTAGATCAAATTGTTCATAAAAATTGTGGATTCATAGTTTTAATGAATTAATTTGGGGAGTTAGTTCCTAATAGGTTAACCAACAAATTGAGGGTACACATCGATTATAGGAGACCGAACTTAGTATCTAGAGGGGACCACTTTCCTTTTCCTTTTCTTGATCAAATACTTGAGAGGTTAGCTGGTTAATCTCATTATTTCTTCCTAGATGGGTTTTATAAATACTTAAAGAATCATATATCTCTAGAGGAATAGAATAAAAACAAATTTTAATTGTCCTTTAGATACTTATTCTTATTGGAAAATTCAATTCAGACTATGTAATGCTCATTCCACCTTCTAAAGATAAATGATTTTTATTTTTTCTGAGTTTACTGAGGAATGAATGGAAGTTTTTATGGTTTAATTTATAGTTTATGGTCCATATTTTGAGACCTTTTTGGGTAGTTTAATAATTTTTATTAGAGTTTTTATTGAGAATAACCTTGTTCTAAACTTTTAAAAATTTCCTTTTATGATTGAAAATGGAATTGTTCTTGGTCATGAAGTGTCTAAGGATTGAATTTAGTTGGACAAGTCTAAAGTTAACATCATGTATTTAGTTAATTTTATTAATACTATTATGGATAGTATATTTTTTCTTAGATATGATGGATTCTATAAGAGATTAATAAATGAATTCATCTAGACTTATTTTCCTTAGGCAAGATTACTTTAGAATATAGTCCCTTTTGTCTTTGATGAGAAGTGTAAGGAAACATTCAATGAAATTAAATAGAATATTGTGTCCCAAAAAATAGTTCAACCACCTAAATGTATTTTTTCATTTAATCTTATGATCGATGCTTCAAAGTTTTCTTTGGGGGATTTTCTTTGTCAAAGAGTGGAGTGGAAATATCATCTCATTGATCATGATTCTTGGACTCTATATAATTCTCAGTCTAATTACTCCAAAAATGAGAATAAATTTCTAATTTTTTGTCTTTTCTATTGATAAGTTTAGAAGTTGTCTTTGAGGATATAAAGATTTGGTTGTTACTGATCATTCTACTATCTGATAACTAGTGAAAAAACCAGAGTCAAAACTGGGACTGGTTGGATGAATTTTGGTACTTTTGGAATTTGATATAGATATCCATGATAGGAAAGGAATTTATAACACTATATATGATCATTTGAGCAGGATACCTGATTAATGTTTTCAAGAGAAATCTTTTGTTGAGCCTATTAGGGATTTTTTTCCTCAAGAGAAGTTGTATTATATCGTTGTTGAAAAAAGGTCATGGTTTTCAAATACTATGAATTACTTAGCTACTGAAATTGTTCCACACTAGTTTTCCAATAATTAAGTTGAAAGGATGACTTTTTAGTCAAGAAAATATTCTTGGGAAGATCCTTACTTATGGAATTTGTAAATTGGACATATTTTTAGGAGATGTATTCCAAACTTTTGAAATTCCTTTAGTTATGAAATTCTTCCATAGTTTGAGTTATGGTGACCACTTTGGTCCGCAAAAGACTGTTATAAAGGTTCTTGATTTAGGGTTATATTATCCAACCATTTTCAAGGATTATAATGAGTATTTTAGGACTTGTAAATCTTTTCAATTCTAAGGAAACATTTATCAAATACATGATATTCCATAACAACCAATGTTGTTTTGTGATGTATTTGATATTCAGGGAATGGATTTTATGGGTCCTTTTCCAAATTCATTCGGATACTTATAAATATATATTACTATTTATTACACTTCCAAATGGAATTAATATATTCAAACTAGAACATATGATTCTATTGGGGTCCTGGTTTTCAAAGATAAATCAGTTTTATAGATTTCAGATGCCTTAATTTATTCTCACATACTAGGGATCTCATTTCTATAATCTTATGGATTTAATGAAAATATATAGGGTAACTCATAAATTTTAAACACCCTATCACCCTAAAATAAATGGTATGGATGAAGTTTCGTACAGATATATTAAACATATTCTTAAGAAAAATATTAATGTAAATATAAAATATGGGATCTTGAGGCTTAAGGATTCTCTTTAGGTATATTGGACTTCCTATAAGACTCCAATAGGGATGTCACCGTATAGGATAGTTTTTTGGAATATATTTCAATTTTACTTTTCACATATAACATAAATATTTTTGGGATGTCAAATATTGTAATCTAAATTTATTTGAGACTTTAAAAGAGAGGAAGTTGTGGTTTTAAGAGTTAAAGTAGATAAGAAATAATGAAAATTAAAATTAAATGATTTTTATAGAGAAAAATAAATATATGCATGACAAGGTGATTTTGAATACAGAGTTTTAGATTAGAGATAAGGTACTATTGTACAACTTTAGGATGAAGCTTTTCCCAAGTAAATTTTGATCCAATTGTGATAGAACTTTTATTATAACTGATGTTTTTTATTTTTTTGTTGTGCAGATTAATGATCCTAGAAAGGATGATCAATTTACTATTAATGGACATCAGCTAAATATTTTTAGATAAGTTAATAAGGAAACTTTGGGGGAGGAGTTTCTTTTGTTAAAAGCTGAATAAAAATGAATAAAATTTTTGTTTCTTCCCTTATTTTTTGTTTTTTTAGAATAAGTGTGGTGAATGTACTGAAATTTTTTGTGTTGGAATTGTAATTATTTTTCAAAGTATTTTTACATGTAATAAAGTGAGATTATAAGAGAATATTTTCATATTTTTCACTATAATGAATCCACTTAGGGTTGATCTTCATATTTTTTTTCACTGATACAAAATTGGGCTTTAGCAGCACTGTTATTTATCAACATTAGAAGAAAATGCTGATAAATGGGATATTTATCACCACTAAAGAAAGAGCTGGTAAATTTAACCTTTTATCAGCAGTTTTATTTTAATGCTGATAAAGGAAATATTTATCAGCGCTTTAATTTTAGCATTGATAAAGGGTATTATTTATTAGCACTTTATTTTTAACGCTGATAAAGGGTACACTTTATCAATGCTTTATGTTTAGCATTGATCAATATTTATTACATCAACGCATTTTTAGCACTGATAAAATGAAATAATTAAAAAAATAAAAAATAAAAATCTGTTTTCTAAAAAAATAAAAAAAAATTTAATTAAATAATTATTGATAAAAAATAAATTGATTGATTATACATAATTAAATATTAAAAATTTTATTAATTAAATAATTGTGATAATTAATGCTATTAAATTATATATATATATATATATATATATATATATATTAATCTATATAAATATGATTATATATTAAAAAATATCTATCCACTTTATATTACATTTTTATATATTTATAGAATAATGGTATATTATTAAAAATTAATATGAATTAAAAATATTGACTAATTGCATAGTACTCAACATATAATTGAATGTCTTTTGATTTGTCAATTTAATATAGATAAAATGTGTGTTATATTTATTTCAATTATAAGTATAATTAATGCATTTTTATATACAATATGCACGCACAAAGAACTTATCCATTTTTTCAATATTGTTAAAGTGTGCCTATATTCTTAATTTATTCAATTCCACTCATATATATATATGCATGCACTCAAAATTAGATATTCTTTAATAATGTCAAAAAATATATTTGTAAAAAATATTATAAGTAAATATATTTATAAATAAATATATTTATAAATGTACATTCACTATATTTATACAATTATATATTTATAATTATAAATAAAAAAACATTTTTTAAAAATTATTATATAATTATAAATAAATAATTATGTATATTTACATAATTATTAAATTTATAATAAATTTACTTACATAATGAATATATTTACTATATTTAAATTTACATATATTTATTAAATATATATGTATAATTATATTAATATTTATAATGATATAAATAATATTATTTGAAAATATTTCTATAATTATAAATAAATAATTATAAAATTATAATAAATATATTCATAAAGAAATATATTTACTATATTTATATTTATATATATTTATTAAGTATTTATCAATATTTACAATTTTTTATTTATAATTATGATTATAAATCCTTCAATAGCGCTTCAGTAGTAATAACCGATAAAGATGAGAATTTATCACTACTATAAGTTTAGCACTGACAAACATTTATTTTATCAGTTCTTTTTTAACACTGATAAAGTCCTATTTTTATCATCCCTAAATAAGAGTTGATAAAAGTGTCCTGGTCTATTTTAAAAACCCTAACCATTTGCGAACCCATCACAAAATAGAAGCTTTCCGCGGAAGC
This sequence comes from Viscum album, assembly GCA_963277665.1. Classification (NCBI taxonomy): domain Eukaryota; kingdom Viridiplantae; phylum Streptophyta; class Magnoliopsida; order Santalales; family Viscaceae; genus Viscum; species Viscum album. The sequence goes on along the minus strand of OY728151.1, from coordinate 536,928,513 downwards.
CACCCACTTCTGGTGCTCCTCATCAGGGAATCAAAGGTCGAATCACTTATCCTCTCTGAATCAAAGGTCAAATCAAACCACTTGACTACCTTTAAACATCTCATCTGACATCCTAAGAGGGTGTTAGATTTTCTCTAACCTATCGAGGTAGGCCTTCTGAATTTCTTTTTTTATTTTTGGTTTAGTTTTTTTATTCTTCTACGATTTGTTTATGATCTGTTGTTTACAATGTTTGTTGATTTGTTGTTTAGGGAATTATTTGGGGTCTATTTTTTATATTAACTATGGATGTATGATACATTGTTTATATCTAATATTGATCCTTGGATTTATTCATTATTTTTTTACTACAATGTTTTATATCTTTTCACTAAATAATTTTTTCATATATGTATATAAATGTGTAGAAATTTTCATGTATATTCTTGTTTATTGACTACTGATTTGAGGTATATTTGTGGTTCCCTAATGATTATATATATTATGACACCTCAGGGTACATGCGGCTTTAGATGTTATTTTTTAGGAACCAAGTTGGTGGGGTGATGTATGTTCCTCTATTTGTTATATGTATCATAGGATCTAGTTCCTCTTAGAATTCACCATTGTCCTTAGTTTTCTTATAAATTAGATTCAAAAAGGACATCCACAATTAACTAGATGAGGTTTTATCACATTAAGCCTTCACTTTTTGAATAATTATAGTGACTTTAGTTCACGTTATGTTTTAATATCAGTTTTTTATATATTTGATATTTATTATAAAATATAAGTGAGTGAGTTTTTTATGCTGGAATGACATGTATGTGTGTCTATATAACTATTGCATCATTTATTTCCATAGTTTTTTGTCTAACAGGTATGCATATATTGGGAAATGATGATTTTGGGTATGCATGTCTATTAATCCCAAGGGTCATGCTAGAATTTTGTTCAACCTCTAGTATTAATTGTTTCTATTTGGGGGGGGACTACCTCCCATTTATGATATTTTACACCCAAAATTTAACTCATACTTAAGTGACTTTGAGGAGTGTTAGATATCATAAGATGATCTAACATGGTGTTTTTTGGGTAATTCAGGCTAGGTTCATTACATTATCCATCTTCCGGTTTACACCTATGATGTTTAGTGATAATATCATTTATTATATGCCTTTATCTACCTCTATTTTTTTTAAATTTCAACAGCCCTTATTATTGGATTTATAATATCTATGTGCTTGGATATTCTAGTAGAAATGATCCATATTTCCCTTATTATAATTGTATATAACTTATACTTTTGATAATGAATATCGTATTTGTATTTATTTATATATTGTATAAAATTAATCTTTTATGAACCCAATATGATGGATATAAACTAAAATTGGATGCACACTAATCCTTTGACAGATGAATATAAAGATGGAGTTAACAAGTTCATCAAGTTTTCAAGAGACCATGCAGACAACCCTTCTAAAATCCTTTGTCCATGTTTATATCGTTGTTATTCAAGAAAAAATAGTCTGAAAGAGTTTGAAGAACATTTTATTTTTCACGGAATAGATCAAAGCTATAATTGTTGGACTAAACATGGGAAAAAATTAATGTGTTCTTCGATTGAGATGATACTACAGTTTATGAATCATTTGATATGAATACCTTTGCAAAAGATGATGGAGTTTGCATGGAAGAAATGACAATGGAAATTGAAGATGGCCTTCATGATTTTCCAAAGTTGTCTAGGGAGTTAAATAGTTATTCCAAGAAACCATTGCGTAGAATTTTTACTAAATACACAACATTGTTAGTTTTATTGAAGCTGTATAATTTGAAATATGAAATTATATAGAGTGACACTAGCTTTACAGAACTACATGGTCTTCTAAAAGATATGATATGAGAAGAAAATGAACTACCATACTGAACATATGATGCTAAACAAATGTTACGTTCAATGGAAAAGATCTCTAAAAAATACATGTTTGTCTAAGTGATTTCATATTGTTTCGCAAGGACCATGATTCAATCATCAAATTCCCTAATTTTGGCACAGATTGATAGAAGAAAAATGAATCAAGTCCTTCAAAAATTGTATGATACTTTCCCATCATCCCATGGTTTAGAAGACTATATAGATGTAAGAAAACTGCAAGACAATTAACATGGCATGAAGATACAATAATTAAAGATAGGAACCTACATCATCTAGTAGATTTTCCTTGGTGGAAGAAAATTTATTAAGAGTTTCCTAAATTTGGATATGAGCTAAGAAACTTTCGTCTTTCATTATCTACAGATGGAATAAATACTTTTGGTGTATAGAGTAGTACTCATAGTGTATGGCTTGTCATGTTGTTAAATTTTAACTTTTCTCCATATTTATTTATTAAGCGCAAATAAATTATGTTGTCTCTTCTTATATCTGGACCAAAGAAAAATGATAATAATATTGATGTCTATTTGGATCCATTTATCAAAGATCTAAAATTGATGTGGGATACAAGTGTTATAATGTATGATGCTCATAGAGGTGATGAATTAACATTGAGTTCCATGTTTTAAGGAACAATAAATGACTTACCAACATATATAAATTTATCAGCCTATAGCATTAACGAAATTTTGGTGTAACCCATTTGTGAAAAACACACAAACTCAGTTTAGTTGAAACATTCTTCAAAGATTGTGTTTTTAGGACATCAATTTTTTTTACATCGAATATATAAATATCGATCCTAGAAGACAACATTTGATGTGAATACCGAACTAGGTACAAAAACGTCTTCTGTAATGGGATATTAACTATAAAAAAATTTAAAAAATATTGACATTGTTTTCGTTAAACCATTTTAAAAAAACCTTACCAAATTAGGTTAGAAGCAGAGATTAATTTTCTTTGAATTACTATATTGGAATTGTTTGTATGTAAGAAATTTTATTGATGTCATTTATGTAGAAAAAATGTATTTTATAGTGTTATTTGCATATTTCTATATGTTCTTGAATAAAAAAAGATGGCATAAAAGCTAGGTTTGACATGATTGAAATGGGGATAAGGGAAGAGTTGGCACAAGGGAAGGGTCAAAGGTGTAATTTTCTTCCTCCAACAGCCAACACTCTATCAAGACATGAAAAATTACAATTTTTCCTTTTCATTATGTGTGTAAAAGTTTCATAGGGGTATTCATCAAATATGAAGAGTGTCATATCAATGAATAATTTTAAGTTACAAGAACTAGAATCATAATAATTTCATGTTTTGATGCAATATTTAATGCCTATTTCTCTACCTCAAAATGTACGACAAACATTAACCAGACTCTGCTTATTTTTCAAAGCCATATGTAGTAAAGTTTTAGACCCGAAAAAGTTTCCTATCTTGAATAATGATATTTCACTACTAGAAATACAGTTATTTGCGATGGGCCATTTGCGACGGGATCTCGTCGCAAATGGCCCGTTGCTGAAAACGGTGTCGCAACAACAAGTATTTGCGACGGGCCCGTCGCTAAAGCCTTTTTTTGTGACGGGGCGAATCCCCGTCGCAAAAACTATTTTAAAAAAAAAATAAAAACTATTAATAAATTATTTTAATGCATATAATAATAATACTATTTGCGACGGGCATAGTATCACGTCACAAATACTATAAAAAAAATAAAAAAAATAAATTATTAATAAATTATTTTAATTAATATAATAATAATCCAATTATAATTCAAAAATAAAAAATAATAAAATATTAATAAATGATTTTATTTAATATAATAATAGAATTATAATTCAAAAATAAAAATAATAAATTATTAATAAACTATTTTAATAAATATAATAATAATAGAATTATAATTCAAAAACAAAAAATAATAGAATATTAATAAATTATTTAATTAATATAATAATATTAGAATTATAATTCATAAATAAAAAAAAATTAATAAGTTATTTTAATTAATATAAAAATAATAGAATTATTTTACATTCAAATATTAAAATAATTCAAGTATTACAAAAAAATATAATTAAATTATAATATTATAAAATTTTAATATATATATATAATTTAATATTATAAAATATAAATAATATTATTATTCATATTAATATTTTTATTTCAAAATATAATATTATTAATATTTTATAATGAGACAGAAACTATGAATAGAAAAAAAAAATCATATTTGGATTTCACAAATTTTATAACATAAAAACAAACTCTAATCTGAAGGAGGGGGGAGGGGGGATCTGCAAATGGTGGTGGAGGAAACTTCATCCCTAAAGCATGAGTGAGTCGGCGCATGTACTGCATCTGCTCCGGATGCTGCTGCTGCCACCGACTCGTCTGCTCCTCGTACAGCTGCTGCTGGCGTCAACGCTCCTCCTCATGCTGCTGACGCATCTGCTCCTGCTCCTATCAGAGACTCTCTATTAGTGCAGTCTGAGATCGCAACTAATCCTCATACTGTGTAGCAGAAGAAGATGCACGAGCTCCTCTCGAGCTGGACGCCGACATCGCAACACTGGCATAATAATCTCCGGGAGTCAGTCGAGAGCTAATACCAACTACCCGGCCCTTCTCGAAGGCATACTGGGTGGCCTGCATCCATGCCGCCTTATCAAACTGACGACCAGTGGTCTGATCTGATGACTCGGCCTGACTCTCAGGCCGGGCCTGTGACGCTGCTGCCTCATATGACTCCTGTAGTTTCAATTTAAAATTAAAATTGTGAATATATTATATGCAGTTAATTTTTAAACTTGAAAACAAATAATACTGACCACAATGTGATGCTGACGATCACCTCTGAGCTCCCCAGTAGCAGGATCACTATATATCCTCCGATATACGTCGTACTCCGTAATATCGGGGGTGATCGACAGCCTATAAGAATAAAAAATAAACTGTTAATATTTATAGTTATATAAAATATTTATAAATAATGTACATACCAAATGCTGTCTATGAGTACTGAAAGAACGACACTCAGCTCGATGAGTCACCTCCTGTCTCCCTCGATTCTGCCTCCCCACCGATGATCTCCTCTGAAAGGAACCACTCAACCAGTGCGCACATAATCCATCCCATACATGGGATGAAATGTACTCTGGTCGGTGTGCTCTACATGACTCGTCAAAATCTGACACTCCTGCTTTCTTCATGGCAGCTTTTCTTAAATTGTGCAAAACCTGATGAAGACGATCACGCATGGCCACCTCCCATGCCTCGTGGATGGCGTTATGCATGGTATCCTCGATCGAATACCATAAACCCTACAAATAAATCAAAATATCAAGTTAGAAATGAAAAAAAATTCAATATAAAAATTATTTATTTACGTACGTACCAACCAATGGCCGAACATGGCCTGCTGCACATCAATGGGAATCTTCTCCCATGTGGTCCATGAATGAGAGAAATAGTTGCGCAAAATAGTGTTGCCCTGTCTGACTGCTATATGCGGAAAACTGTAAAAATAATAAACATTTATTATGTGAATATATTAATGAAATCTTAGTCAAATCCATAGGTTATCACACAGGTTATCACACCTCCGTGTGTATGGATCAAACCCAAGATGTGGACGTCGCTCGGGGACGGGGTCAGGAATCATCAATCGTGCAAGACCGCTCCCCCTCTGCGTACTCCCTGGAGCGCCTGTAGGATGTGGCTCATCTGCCAGCAACTCATCCGCATCGAAAGGCAGGTCAGCATCCGTCAACTCACGAAATGTGGCGTCGTCCATCTGAAACAGAAAATGTTAATGTTGTTAGGAAATTATTGATAATTACTATTATATATACATATATACATATTATGATTGTATATAAATACCATGGAATTCTATCAGTGTTCATCTTCATCATCATCTTCATATATGTCAATTTCATCTTCATATTCCTCCTCAACATCATCGATATCCATTCGAGTTACAGTTGCTTCATCTCTTACCATTTCAAATTCATATGTGACATCATTAACATCATCGTCATCACCGACTCTTAAATGTGGGGTGTCGTCATCGATACTCATGTCTCTTTGTGAAAAAGATTGATTTTGAGTACTCTCTTGAAAAACTTCAATTCTTTTCACATCAGTAAAAGCACATTCACTTTGACTAAACTGATTGTCTCGAATTTTGATTTTTATTACACTCCAACAATCAGTCAAGTCTCTTGATGTAACACAGTACTTTGCGTAATAAACTTGATGTTCCTGTTGAGCCAATAAGAACGGTTCATTTACTGTGAGAACACTTTTACATTTAATATCGATGATTCCATGAGTCAGATGAACACGCACGCCTCTCTCTGTATCCAACCACCGACATTTGAACATGGTTATGTAATGTTGTCCAAGATAACAGAGTTCAATGATTTCATCAAGTATGCCATAAAAGTCAACTTCATTTTATCGATGATGAGATCCTCTCAAGCTAACTCCACTATTGATTGTTTTTTTTGATTCCCCATATGCATGTGTGTGAAATCGAAATCCATTCACCACATATGCATTATAAGTTTTAACAAGTTTAGAAGGTGGGTTACTCAATACACACATCCGTTTGTCAATTTTATCAGCATGTAGAGACACCTGAAAATTTGTGAAATAATTATCAATATAGTAAACTATACAATCATTGAGGTGCTAAAAGATAAAGAATTTATGTTACCAGTTTTTGAAACCACTGAGAGAAATTTTTCAGTCGATGTTCTTCGAGAGCAGCTGCTGTAATTTGTGGAATTTGTTTCTTGATATTATTATCATACAACCTATAAAAACCAAAGTTATTTACTGTAACATAAATGATAGAATAAGTGAAATAACCACTTACAGTACAACTAATGTCATCTCTTCACAGTTGAGCAGAACATACGTATGATCTCTATGATGTTCATCATCTGAAATCCAGCGTTCATAAACTCCACCAAAACCAAGCTCTGGCTGGTTGAAAAAAGATAATTGGTTGTCGATTTCATCAATATTTCTCTCATTTCGTCCCATTCAGTTGTGTTTTGAAGGATACTCAGATTCAAAATAATGGGAGCAGAAAAAAGATATTTCCTCTTATAAATAAGCTTCTGCAATAGATCCTTCAACAGATGCTTTGTTACGTACTTTTCTTTTCAATTTTTGCATGCATCTTTCAAATGGGTACATCCATCGAAACTGTACTGGACCTCCACATTTGGCTTCATATGGAAAATGTAACATCAAATGTTCCATTGAGTCGAAGAAATATGGAGGAAATATTTTTTCTAGTTTACATATAATTACAACAACATCTTTTTCAAGTTTTCCTAGAGTATCATAATCTGCTATATCCACACAAATTTCCCGAAAAAAATGAGACATGTCTGTTATGGAATACCAAATCACAGAATTCAACAAACCTCTTAATCCAATGGGTAGAATTATTTCCATTATAACATGACAATCATGACTTTTTAATCCAGTAATATGACCATTCTTTACACATCTACCCAAATTGGAAGAACAACCATCTGGAAGTCTCAAATCTAAAATCCACTGACAAAATAATAAACGGTTTTCTTTAGACAGTGTATAAGATGCTTTTGGTTTCAGTAACCTTTCTGTTCTGACATTCTCAAGTAGTTCCAATTCTGGACGCCTGCAAATTTGGGCAAGATCTAAACGTGCATTTACATTGTCTTTGCTATTTCCTGGCATATCCAAAACTGTATGAAAAAAATTATCAAAACAGTTATTCTCAATATGCATGACATCTAACATGTGTCGGACCAACAAATCAGACCAATATGGAAAATCCCAAAATATGCTACGTTTAATCCAATTGTGTTCTTTCCCAAAACCAGAATTTTCTGTTGGTTTATTGTGGGACCAAAAGTGATGGGAGGTAATGAAAATACAACTGATTTTAACTCCGAACCTGATAGCATTTTTGGAGGTCCATCCCTTTCAACTGTTCCTTTTCTGAAATGAGATCTGTTTCTGCGAAAATGATGATCAGCTGGAAGAAATCTGCAATGACAGTCAAAATAACAAGGTTTCTTTCCATGAATGAGCATAAATGCTTTGTTCTCTCCCATACAGAAAGGACATGATTTCTGACCATGTGTACTCCATCCAGATAACATCCCATAAGCCGGGAAGTCACTAATTGTCCACATCAATGCTGCTCTCAGTATGAAATTCTGTTTTGTTGCAACATCATATGTACTGACACCAGTACTCCACAATAAATTTAATTAATCAATCAATGGTTTCAAATAAACATCAATATTTTTCTTCGGATGTCCTAGAATTAGTAAAGTCAAAAATATATATGGCTCCTTCATCAATATCCATGGAGGTAAATTGTATGGAGTTAAAAAAACAGGCCAACATGAATATTGACTACCATAAGATCCAAACGGACAGAAACCATCAGTGGAAAGGCCCAGTCGAACATTTTTAGCTTCTAAAGCAAAGGATGGATGTACTCTATCAAAATGTTTCCATGAATCACCATCGGATGGATGATTCAAGCTTTTATCAGTTGAAATATTCTCTTTATGCCATGACATCATTGTCGCTGTATTCTTAGACATGAATAAACGCTGAAGTCTGGATGTAAGCGGAAAATATTTCAACTGTTTTACAGGAATCAAACCAGACTTCCCGTGTTGTCCTTCTTTATATCTCAGTTTCCCACATGTGGGACAACTATCCAACGACTCATTTTCCCCAGAATATAAAATTCAGTCATTTGAACATGCATGAATCTTCTGACAAGTAAGTCCCAAATTTCGAACCAGCCTCTTACTCTCATAGTAATTTGCAGGCAAAACATTTCCTTCGGGTAACAGTGTTTTAAGAAAAGAAAATATCTGGTCAAAACAGGTGTTTGACATTTCGTTATCAGATTTTATAGCCACAAATTTTGCAACTGCTTCTAATTTGCTCATCTTGCAGCCAGGATATAATGCATCCTCAGCAGACCTCAATAAATCATAAAATTCAGACGGTGCCAAATCAGGATTTGAAGCTATATCAGCCGGAGTTTCTGTATGTTGAACAGATGAACCTACAACATCATGTACTACATCTTGAAACCGGGATGGATCTGGAATCAAGTTGGTATCACCTACTCTGGAACTGCATTCACCATGTTGATACCAAAAAACATAATCTGGTTGAAAACAAAAACGCAAGATATGTTCTCCCACTTTTTCAAACGTGTCAAACGTTCTCAATGCACATTTTCTACAAGGGCATTTTATTTTGCCTTCTGAAACAAATTCTGGATTTGATACCGCAAATGATAAAAAAGTCTCCACACCCTCTACATATACTGGATTTAAACCAGAACCATTTGGATTTCTACGTTGATTTATCCATATGCGGTCACCTAATAATGATTGTTGACGACCTCGTTGTTCCATATTTTTCTATAAAATATAAAAGCATTACTGATTTTGAATAATTTTTTAGAAAAAACACTAAAGCTAGGATAATTATAGAGTTTACATCATACACGACTGACACATACTTTTTATTGAGATAGACCTAAAAATTGACCCTTTAAGAATTAAATATGTTGACAATAAAGAAAAACATGTTACAAATATTGATAATTTTAATATTATATAATTTTTTTATTATTTTCATAGTACTAATATTATTAGTAGTTATTAGTAATTATTGGTAATTATTACTAATTATTGGTAATTATTACTAATTATTACTAATTATTGGTAATTATTCCAAATTATTGGTAATTATTACTAATTATTACTAATTATTACTATTTACTGGTAATTATTACTAATTATTGTTAATTATTACTAATTATTGTTAATTATTACTAATTATTGTTAATTATTACTAATTATAGGTAATTATTACTAATTATTGGTAATTATTACAAATTATTGGTAATTATTACTAATTATTACTAATTATTGGTAATTATTCCTAATTATTGGTAATTATTCCTAATTATTCCTAATTATTGGTAATTATTTCTAATTATTGGTAATTATCGGTAATTATTTCTAATTATTGGTAATTATCGGTAATTATGGGTAATTATTGGTAATTATTACTAATTATTGTTAATTATTACTAATTATTGTTAATTATTACTAATTATTGGTAATTATTACTAATTATTACTAATTATTGGTAATTATTGGTAATTATTACGAATTATTACTAATTATTGGTAATTATTACTAATTATTGGTAATTATTACTAATTATTGTTAATTATTACTAATTATTGTTAATTATTACTAATTATTGTTAATTATTACTAATTATTGGAAATTATTACTAATTATTACTAATTATTACTAATTATTGGTAATTATTACTAATTATTACTAATTATTGGTAATTATTGGTAATTATTGGTAATTATTACTAATTATTGGTAATTAATACTAATTATTGGAAATTATTATTAATTATTACTAATTATTACTAATTAATGGTAATTATTACTAATTATTGTTAATTATTACTAATTATTACTAATTATTACTAATTATTGGTAATTATTACTAATTATTAGTAATTATTACTAATTATTGGTAATTATCGGTAATTATTGGTAATTATTGGTAACTATTGTTAACTAATACTTATTATTACTAATTATTACTAATTATTCTTAATTATTGGTAATTATTACTAATTATTGGTAATTATTACTAATTATTACTAATTATTACTAATTATTGGTAATTATTACTAATTATTACTAATTATTACTAATTATTACTAATTATTGGTAGTTATTACTAATTATTGGTAATTATCGGTAATTATTGCTAATTATTACTAATTATTGTTAATTATTACTAATTATTACTAATTATTACTAATTATTTGTAATTATTACTAATTATTGGTAATTATTACTAATTATTGGTAATTATCGGTAATTGTTTCTAATTATTGGTAATTATCCGTAATTATGGGTAATTATTGGTAATTATTACTAATTATTCTTAATTATTACTAATTATTGGTAATTATTGGTAATTATTACTAATTATTACTAATTATTGGTAATTATTACTAATTATTGGTAATTATTACTAATTATTGTTAATTATTACTAATTATTGTTAATTATTACTAATTATTGTTAATTATTACTAATTATTGGTAATTATTACTAATTATTACTAATTATTACTAATTATTGGTAATTATTACGAATTATTACTAATTATTGGTAATTATTGGTAATTATTGGTAATTAATACTAATTATTGGTAATTATTACTAATTATTACTAATTATTATTAATTATTGGTAATTATTACTAATTATTGGTAATTATTACTAATTATTGGTAATTATTACTAATTATTGGTAATTATTATTAATTATTGGTAATTATTACTAATTATTACTAATTATTACTAATTATTACTAATTATTGGTAATTATTACTAATTATTGGTAATTATCGGTAATTATTGGTAATTATGGATAATTATTGTTAATTAATACTAATTATTACTAATTATTACTAATTATTACTAATTATTACTAATTATTGGTAATTATTACTAATCATTACTAATTATTACTAATTATTGGTAATTATTACTAATTATTACTAATTATGACTAATTATTGGTAATTATTACTAATTATTGGTAATTATCGGTAATTATTGCTAATTATTACTAATTATTGTTAATTATTACTAATTATTACAAATTATAACTAATTATTACTAATTATTGGTAATTATTACTAATTATTGGTAATTATTACTAATTATTGGTAATTATTACTAATTATTTGTAATTATTACTAATTATTGTTAATTATTACTAATTATTGGTAATTATTACTAATTATTACTAATTATTACTAATTATTACTAATTATTGGTAATTATTACTAATTATTACTAATTATTGGTAATTATTACTAATTATTACTAATTATTACTGATTATTGTTAATTATTCCTAATTATTGGTAATTATTCCTAATTATTCCAAATTATTGGTAATTATTTCTAATTATTGGTAATTATCGGTAATTATGGGTAATTATTGGTAATTATTACTAATTTTTGGTAATTATTACTAATTATTGGTAATTATTACTAATTATTGTTAATTATTACTAATTATTGTTAATTATTACTAATTATTGTTAATTATTACTAATTATTGGTAATTATTGGTAATTATTACTAATTATTTGTAATTATTGGTAATTATTACTAATTATTGGTAATTATTGGTAATTATTGGTAATTATTACTAATTATTGGTAATTATTGGTAATTATTGGTAATTATTACTAATTATTACTAATTATTACTAATTATTACTAATTATTACTAATTATTACGAATTATTACTAATTATTACTAATTATTGGTAATTATTACTAATTATAAATAATTATTAGTAATTATTACTAATTATTACTAATTATTGGTAATTATTACTAATTATTACTAATTAGTGGTAATTATTCCTAATTATTACTAATTATTACTATTTATCGGTAATTATTGGTAATTATTCCAAATTATTACTAATTATTACTAATTATTACTAATTATTACTAATTATTACTAATTATTACTAATTATTACTAATTATTATTAATTATTACGAATTATTACTAATTATTGGTAATTATTACTAATTATAAATAATTATTACTAATTATTATTAATTATTACTAATTATTGGTAATTATTCCTAATTATTACTAATTATTACTATTTACCGGTAATTATTGATAATTATTGGTAATTATTCCTAATTATTGGTAATTATTTCTAATTATTGTTAAGTATTACTAATTATTGGTAATTATTACTAATTATTGGTAATTATTACGAATTATTACTAATTATTCCAAATTATTGCTAATCATTGCTAATTATTCCTAATTATTAATAATTATATGAATAATTACCAATAATTAGGAATAATAACATTATTAGTATATTTTATTATTAATATTAAATTAATATAATTTTCTATATTATATACAATTCTCCTTTCATCTGTGTGTTTTCTGTCTCCACATACAAATAATACATGTGGAGACAAAAAACACACAGATGAAAGGAGAATTGTATATAATATAAAAATTATATTATTTTAATATTAATAATAAAATATACTAATAATGTAATAATGTTATTATTCCTAATTATTGGTATTTATTACTAATTATTAATATTTATTCTTAATTATTGAAAATTATTACTAATTATTCCTAATTACCATTAACTATGAACAATACTAATAATTTAAATTTATTAACAAAACAATGTAAACATAATTAAATTACAACTAATTAAGAATAATTCAAACTAATAAAAAATTTAAAATAAATATTAAATTAAAATGAACATAAATACCTTGAAAATTGATCTGAGGTTGATCTCTGATCGTTCTTGAAAACTTCAATATCTACTCCGGAGAAAAAAATTAAACTTGAGAAACGCTGAACTCTAGAAATAGAATTTTGAGAGAGGGAGAAGATGGAATTTGAGAATGAATTGAAAAAAACGGATGGGGGTATTTATAGGTTAGATTATTTGCGACGGGTCCATTTGCGACGGGATTCCCGTCGCAAATACCTTTTACCGCCGCCGGTTATTTGCGACGGGCAATAACCGCCCGTCGCAAATATGTTTCCCGCGATTTGGCGCGCAAAGCGCGCCAGTGCTTTTGTGACGGGGAAAGCAATCCCGTCGCAAAAGGATACTTATTTGCGACGGGAAAATACCCCCGTCACATAATGGGCCACCTGATGGTTCTCTTGGCCAAAGAGGTTTAACTATGTGATCCTGTCCATTATAGATGGATATACCCCATTGAATGGTATATGAATATTTTGAAAGGGTATGTCAAGAATCAAAGTCATCCAGAAGGTTGTATTGCATAATGATATATTGTTGAAGAAGCTATTAAATTCTGTACCAATTACCTATCACATGTTAAAAGCATCAGTATCCCAATGTCTCTTCACAACAAACGCCTTATGGATGAAGGGATTTCCATAAGAGATGTTGTTACAATTACCTTGATAGAACGAGAGCAAGCACATATTTACATATTATATAATAGTGAAGATGTTGATTTATACATTGAATCCCATGAATAAATTCTTAGAGATTTGAATCCCTTAAAGATGGATATTAGATACACATAATCTATAGTTTATAGTATGTTTCAAAGATCAAATTTAGAAGGAGTTATCTAAAAATTTGAATTCAACTTCCGAAAGATGGATATCAGATACACATAATCAATAGTTTATAGTATGGATCAAAGATCAAATTTATAAGGAGTTATCTGAATATTTGAATTCAACTTCCAAACGACTTCAACGGCTATCCAGAGGACCAAATGAAAATGTTATATCTTACACTAGGTTTGTAATCAATGGTTATACATTATATACAAAATAACACGATAAATTTAATACAATATAAAATAGTGGGGTTATGATTTTGGACGAATCTATGCACATATATGGTTCCAAGGATATAAATCCAATTTATGAAAATATTTCAAATTTTGGCATTACCAAACTGATATATGAGTTGGATTATACAATATTTTAAGTGTCGCTTTTCCGATGCAAATGGGTTGAAAATATTAATGGAGTGAAAGTTGATGAAATGGGAATTGTAAAAGTGAATTTCAGTGTAGAAGGGGAAAAAGATGATTTGTTCATAATCGCATCACAAGCAATGCAATTATTTTATGTCTCTGATCCAACAAACAAGAATTTGTCAATTGTTCCACTGGTGACTAAAAAATATTGAGTGAGATGAAAATTCAATTGAGTATAACCCTTTCATTGGGACATCACAATTAGTTCATGTTGGTCTTATGATAGAAAATGTCTTGTACGTTAGAGGGTACCATAAAGAGGGGATTTGGATTATAAAAAGAGGAACCAAATACTTGAAACCATTTAAAAAATAAAGATAGTTCAATGATAAGGTACAAGTTTTTTTAATATATTATGTTTTCCTCATAATATTATATGATCTCTAATGCATTAACATAATCTAAATTAAATGTTTGAATACTCATGAAGACAATGTCTTATGCACATGATGATGTTACCAATCCCTCAGAAGAACAAACTATAATGAAGGAAACCCTTTGGATAGATGCAAAGGTAATGTTACGATATACTTTATCTATTTTACCGAAAAATTATATAATGAAATGATGATTTAATTTTTTTTATTCCTTGTAAATTTGGTTTATTTTAGAATATTTTTATCCATGTGCCATGCCTTTGAAAAAAAGAGAAACAATGTTATCTCTACTCAATCACAGATGTAATCTTGATGTTTTCATTGAAAAATCATTGTCCATATAATTAATATATTATTAAATATTTATGTTTAATTTATTTATTTTTATTATTAATCTTATAATAATTTTTTTCTTATATAGGAGGATTCTTTTGTTTGAGTTGGGGATGATCTACCAAGATTTCATGCTATTTATCCCTTAAAACATTTACACCACTACATTGGTGCATTTATCACTTTCTTTAAAGTTTCTTCCACTGTCTTTACAGGAAGAGAAACGAAACTGCCTCTTCTCAATTAGAAAGTTAATCTTGATGTTTTCATAGTAAAATCATTTTCTATGGAATTAACATATTGTTCTATATGTATGTTATATTTATTTATTTTTAGTATTACTCTTATAATAATTCTTTTCTTATACAGGTGGATTATTTTGTTCATGTTGGGGATTATTTATCTAAATTTAATGACCCTTCTCCCTTAAAAACTTTTCACCCCTATAGTGGTGCATTTATTAGTTTCTTTCAAGTTACCTCCACTGTCATTCCAGGAAGAGAAACGACACTACCTCTACTAAATTAAATAGGCAATCTTTATATTTTCATAGTAAAATCATTTTCAATGGAATTAATGTATTGCTTCATATGTAAGTTTAATTTATTTATTTTTAGTATTACTCGAATAATAATTGTTTTCTTATACATTTGGATTCTTTTGTTTGACTTGGGGGTGCTATGTCTAACTTTTATACTCCTTATCCCTTAAAAACTTTTGACCCCTACAGTGGTGAATTTATCACTTTCTTTAATGTTACCTCCACTACCTTTCTAGGAAGAGAAATGATGCTGCCTCTACTCAATTATAAAGGTAATATTTATTTTTTTCATAGTAAAATAATTATCTGTAGAATTAATTTATTGTTTTATATGTATGTTTAATTTATTTATTTTTAGTATTACTCACATAATAATTTCTTTCTTATATAGTTGGATTCTTTTGTTCGAGTTTGGGTGATGTTTCCATCTTTCATGCCTTTCTACACGAAAAATTACATAGAATTCTTCTCTCACAAAACCTTTCACTCATGTAGGGTTGACATTTATCAATTTCTTTCATGTTCCCTCCACTACTCAATCATAGAGGTAATCTTAATATTTTTATAATAAAATAATTTTCCATATAATTAATTTATTATTTCATATTTATGTTTAATTTATTTATTTTTAGTGTTACTCATAATAATTATTTTCTTATACAGGTGGATTATTTTTCCTGATTTTAGGTGGTTTGTTAAAAAATACTCATGAAATGTTGGCAGTTCGGTAAAGAAAGTCAATGGAAATCATGGTAATATTGATAGTTAGAATTTTTTTTGAATGTATGTAATAATTTTTATTTATATAATTGTATAAGAAAATATTTAAAATTTCTATAATATAGTGTTTTTATGGTACTTGTGTTGTAAATTTAATTTCATTTGAATTATTTATTAGGACTTTTTTGTTGATATATGAGTGTTTATGGTGCTCTAGTGTGTTGTTAAAGTACACTACAGTGGTTTTGCAGTGTACTATAACAACATTCTACAGTATGACAGATTATCCAATAAAAACATATATTTTAATTACATTTTAATGGTATTAAATGTTCATTTTTGATCTTATGGGCCTGAGTTAGTGCATTTTCATTAGGAACATCCATTCTCATCATTTGTGCACTTCATGCCTAATATACACCAATTTAGCCCCAATGAGTCTTCTGATTATAAGGAATTTAATTATAAATATTTTAATTTGATATTTTGGTAACTTTATCTAAACTTAAATATTAACATTTTTCATTCAGGGATCAATGGATGATTCATAAACGATGATGGAGATATTTGGAGATGAATGGAAGCAATTCTAGAGAAGGCAGATTGGACACCATTCCACTTATGAGACTGTGGGGCCCAACATACAGGCCCAATGAATCCCAAATTTTGTGGTATGATATAAGCAATTTTTAAGAACAAATCACTATTCAGGTTATAATGCTAATTCGGCTTCTATGGTGGTCATTAAGGCGCCCCAAGTTAGAGATACAATTCTGGGCCAGATTCTGCGGCCCAGAAAAATGTCCCACCAATTAAACCATATCTCTAAAACCATAAACCCTTTTGGGCTGAGATTTTACATACTGTTAGGGGACATCAGGATCGTAATTTAAGTCTCCTATGGACCACCAAAATACTTCCATCTAGAAGGTGTTTCAAGCTTTTCTGTTCGGTACATGAAATCTGGATTCCTTTTCGAGTCAAGGGTGGAAAGGCTTGTTTCCACAAACTTTCCACCACCCTAGACCTACCATAATCAAGTGGGATGACTTGTACTGTTGTAGGATCGACCCAAGGTCTCAAAAATTCTTATTTAAGGAAGTGGTGGTGTAGGGGTTGATAATCTTTGAGCTTGTTTTCATCTTAATGTTATGCTGCCAATTTCTCTTTGTAATGTTCTTCCTTCACATGTAAGTTGTTTTAATTCATCCTTGTTTCTTAATAAAAGTTCTTCTTCTCTTATTATTCTATTATTCTACTTATCACTTTTATACCGTTGATTCAAGGTGTGAACTTGTTCACACCAGTACTTGTGAATTTATTCACACAACGGTGGAGTGATTGTTATTTTATTGCGTTTTTTTACTTCTCTATTTCCTCCCTCACGAGTCTACTTTCCGCTTCCATTGAAACCATAGAATCAATGGAGGGATAACCCACTTATGGGTTGATCCAAGGGAGTATCAAGGGGCTGTATTAGATGTTATTTATCACCTCATTAATGTATAATCACTTCTTTAATTGAGATTTTTATTTGATGAGTTTTAAACTCCATCATCCTTGTTGAATTTAAGGCCACACACTTCAAGTGCTAATACGAACCTTTACCTTGAAGTTCTCAAAACTTCGATCCTTCAAGTGTATAGGTGATTAGTATTAAAGGGTGTAAGTATTAAACCCGTAAGTGATGATGTTGTTTTATCTCCTCAAAGGAACCCATCTCAAATATAAGAAATTGAAATCATTAAAAAGATAATACGTCCAATCCACCCTGAGCGATAACATAGGATCAAATCATTCTTTTAAATTGAATTAACTTAAATCTGTTAGTTATACTTTAAAACCATATAAAATCAACCCATGTTGGCCACTTTATAGCCAAAAACAGTCTTTAGAATGTGCGTGTCTATAGGTTACTTCTTAGGTCTCTGTGGATTCGACAACCCAAGCTAAACTACAAGGACCGTCCTACCTTCTTCTCTTGGGTAAATTTGAGCATCAATCAAATTTTGGCGCCGTTTCCGGGAACCTAAGTAAGTTATCTTAGACACTAGCATCCTTTTCTCACCCCATTTTTCTATTCTCATTCCCTATTTCACTCTAATTGAAATCCCTTTTGAACAAACCCAAACATGGGGAACCTCTCCCTACATTGATCACCCCACACCAAGTATTATGTACAATGATCATCCTAGTTTCTACTGGTGGGATAACCAAAAAGAGATTGAGACACAATGTTTTAACTCCTATTCTCCACAAAAAATTCCAACCTATTATGAGTTACAATCCCAACAAGGCCAATCAGAACATCCTCCTATGGAATTATAACAACATAGTTATCCTCCTGGAATATACCATCTGTATCAACCAATTATCCATCCTAATACAAATCCATTACTTGAAAAACTATGTCAAAAAATGGAGATAATGAATTTTGAGGTTTCATATTTGAGGTTAGAACTAAAAAGCATTAAAACTTGCGAGGAACCCATCCCTACACAAACTATCCCTTCCATAATTTTATGTGAAGTGTCTAGTTTCCCACAAACCTCTCATGAATTTACTAAAGAGAAAACCTTTGGATTTGGGGAACATGAAGAGGATCAAGGAATTATTGATGGGTGTTTGAATTAGGAGAAAATTGAATTTTTGGATTAAAAAAAAGAGAATTTGACATTATGGATTGAGTCTCCTAAGTAAAACTCCATTGATGAATTTTGAAAAACACCAACCATTGAACCATTGAGAGAAATCACAAAAATTGAGTCCAAATCCATTCCTAAAACTGATATGTCCAATTTGGGGGATGAATATTCTTTTAAAAAAGAACCAATTTTGTTGAAAAATTTGGAAAATGAAACTGAGTTGTATTCAAAATATCAACTTGTGTCTAAATGCCCTATCCAACCTGAGCTCAAAATTATTGTCCTTCCCTCCTCTCTAAAGAATTCCTTCACAAGTTATAATCATGACCTTTCAATTGTAATTCATTCTTCTCTTGAGACCAAAAAATTTTTAATGGTCATCTATGTATTAGGAAAGACTAGAGAAGCAACTAGATCCACCATTTCTGATATTCATTGGATTTACCAACTCATTTTAGAACATAGGTTTGTTAATGAAACAAATTATAAACATGTAATCAATCTAAACCTAGTTGAATTGGTAAAACATGAGGTCTTTAAAATTTTTAAAGTTGGTATTGGGTAAGTTGGGGGGTTCATGTCGAGCTAACGACATTAAACAAAGCGTTGTATGGGAGGCAACCCATGGTTTTCAAGTTTCAAATAATTTCATTGTTTTAATCAACTTTATATTTTTAAATAGGATTTATGATACATTTTGATATTTCAAAATAAAAAAATAAACTGTTGATCTGTTCTTCTATAATGAGTATGGATGGGTACGAAAGGGGAGCACCATATTCATCCGTGTCACATGGTGTGATTCTTGAGTAATACCTTACCCAGAAATTTAAAAAGAAGACAATGTATAATCAGTTTAATTTACTTTATTTTTATGTGTTTTTAGGTTAAAAAAATAAAAATACAAAAAAAATAAATAAAAATATAATAATAAAAAAAGTCCACATCGTAGGTCATAGGGAAAACCCCGTCACAACCGGTGAAGCCGCGGGGATTCGAACCCGGGACCGAAGGGAGATAGGGGCGCACACTTACCTATGACCTACAGATTAATGTGCTTACTTATTCTATAATTTGTATATATATACTTATATTGTACTTATATATATATATATATATTGTTTTGTTTGTTTGTTTTTCCTTTTTCGACTAGGGAACTTTGCAAGCGATATGGATACCAAAAGGACTAAATTTGAGCGGCAAGAACTTCAAACTTCAACCACCAGGTGACTTCATTCCATGATCCTCATATTTCAATTTCCTTATTGAACTCCCCTTTTTATTCCTCTACCCCATTCTAAATTTTATTTTTACAAAACTAGGGACAATTTCATTCTAAGTTGGGGGGTGTGGAAACAAAATGTTTGTTTAAAAAAAAGATAAAAAAAAAGTAAAATTCCTTTATCATTCATATAATAACATATTTTCTCACATTAAAACTACATATCAAATAATTTTTATTTCCTTGACTCTTAATTTAATTCATGATTAAGTTTAAAAGCATTGATTTTGGAAGTTTGGTTGTCCAATGAAAATTTTCATCATTTTTATTTTCATCCATTAAATCAAAATGCTACAATGCACGTCCTTTAGACTGTGGGGTAGTAATTTTAATTTTTGGGGTCCCATAATAAATATCATAGGCTAGTTTGATTTTTATGAATAATATGAGTATTCAAAATAATAATAATAATAATAATAATAAAAATTACGTGTAGAGCAATGGATTGATAAAATGCGAGGCTGTCGGCACTTGGGGATCGTGACTGCAGAGTTGTCTAGCCCTGATTTTTTCAATCTATCTCTATTTATGATAATATGACTTTGTTTTTGATTAAGTTAACTCGAGATGATGCCCGAGTATGTGGGCTTCACTTGGTTCCCTAAGGCCTTTGAGTCTGGGAGTCATCGGCAAAGTCTTGCTACATGGGTTAATTTGATTAAATGCAATCTCAATTACTATAGAAATATTGTAAAAAAAATCCAAAAAAAAAGAGGAATGAATAATACTCATATTAGGATTAAATGTGATTCCACCTAGCGCTTCCATGATTTCCCCCTTGAATGAAAATGAACCCCCATATCTATTGTGATTCACAAATATCATTACACCTAATTGAGTTGGATGAAGTATGATGATGGATTTGATCAAAGGAATGGGATTGAGATTGGGATATGCTTTTAAATTCATCTTATTTCAAATTATCTTGATAGGTTATAAAAATATATTTGTGTGCAGTTTACATTGTGAGCACTGTTTGTTATAATGTGTTTGAAGAAAGGAATTCAAATAAAATCATTGAATTATTTGCTCGGGACTAGAAAATATCAAGTTAGGGGGTGTGATTATCCAATAAAAACATATATTTTAATTACATTTTAATGGTATTAAATGTTCATTTTTGATCTTATGGGCCTGAGTTAGTGCATTTTCATTAGGAACATCCATTCTCATCATTTGTGCACTTTATGCCAAATATACACCAATTTAGGCCCAATGAGTCATCTGATTCTAAGGAATGTAATTACAAATATTTTAATTTGATATTTTGGGAACTTTATCTACACTTAAATGTTAACATTTTTCATTTAGGGATGAATGGATGATTCATAAACGATGATGGATATATTTGGAGATGAATGGAAGCAATTGTAGAGAAGACAGATTGGAAACCATCCCACTTATGAGACTGTGGGGCCCATAATAAAGGCCCAATTTATCCTAACCTTTGTGTTATGATAGAATATATGTTTAGGAACAAATCACTAGTCAGTAGGTAATTCTAATTCGGCCTCTATGGTGGTCATTAAGGCGCCCCAAGTTAGAGATACAATTCTGGGCCAGATTCTGCGGCCCAGAAAAACATCCTACCAATTAAACCATATCTCAAAAAAAAAAACTCCTTTTGGTCTGAGATTTTACATAAGGTTAGGGTACATCAGGAGATTAATTTAAGTCTTATATGGCCCACCCAAATTCTGCAATCTAGAAGGTGTTTCAAGATCTTCTATTTGGTGGATGAAATCTGGATGCCTTTTCGGGTCAAGGGTGGAAAGTCTTCTTTCCACAAACTTTCCACCACCCTAGAGCTACCATAATAAAGTGGGATGACTGTACTGTTGGAGGATCGACCCAAGGGCTCAAAAATTCCTATTTAAGGCAGTGGTGGTTGAGTATTTGATAATCTTTGAGCTTGTTTTCATCTTAATGTTATGCTGCCAATTTCTCTTTGTAATGTTCTTCCTTCACATGCAAGTTGTTTTAATTCATCCTTGTTTCTTAATAAAAGTTCTTCTTATCTTATTATTATTTTCTTTCCCTTATCAATTTGATACCTTTGGTTCATGGTGTGAACTTTTTCACACCAGTACTTGTGAATTTATTCACACAATGGTGGAGTGATTGTTATTTTATTGCGTTTTTTTACTTCTCCATTTCCTCCATCATGAGTCTACTTTCCGCTTCCATTGAAACCATAGAATCAATGGAGGGCTAACCCACTTATGAGTTGATCCAAGGGAGTATCAAGGGTCTGTATTGGATGTTATTTATCACCTCCTTAATGTATAATAACTTCTTTAATTTAGATTTTTATTTGATGATTTTTAAACTCCATCATCCTTGTTGAATTTAAGGCCACACACTTCAAGTGCTAATACAAACCTTTACCTTGAAGTGCTCAAGACATTGATCCTTCAAGTGTATAGGTGATTAGTATTAAAGGGTGTAAGTATTAAACCAGTAAGTGATGATGTTGTTTTATCTCCTTAAATGAACCCATCTCAAATATAAGAAATTGAAATCATTAAAAAGATAATACCTCCAATCCACCCCGAGCGATAACCTAGGACCAAATCATTATTTTAAATTGAATTCACTTAAATATGTTAGTTATACTTTAAAACCATATAAAATCAACCCAAGTTGGCCACTTCATAGCCAAAAATAGTCCTTAGAATGTGCGTGTCTATAGGTTACTTCTTAGGTCTCTGTGGATTCGACAACCCAAGCTAAACTACAAGGAATGTCCTACCTTCTTCTCTTGGGTAAATTTGAGCGTGAATAAATGACCCTTTATCAGTGCTTTAAAAAGCACTAATAAAAGTTTCCTTTAGCTGTGCTAAATTAAAGTGTTGAAAAATTGGTATTTTATCACTGTGATGGCTCGAACCACTCTAGTCAATTCCTTTGCAAAAATCTAGTGTTTGGGGTGTTTTGGTGGTCGAGGTGGATTATCGCCAACACTTTTTCCAATTTTTCCATTTCATCAAACAGTTCCATCAATGAGATTGATGTGAACAGTTCTATTGGTGAGACCGATGAGAAAAATTCCATTGGTGAGACCGATGTGAACAGTTCCATTAGTGAGACAGAGGTGAATAGTTCCATCGCTGAGACCAATGTGAAGAGTTCCATCGGTGAGACTGATCTGAACAGTACCATCAGATCAATATATCGTTTAGTGAATAGTACCAGGATCATTGTTTCTAGGATTGGTGAGTCTAGGATTGGTGAGTTTATAGTGTTTCCAGAATTGTGTACTGTGTTTGCAGGATTGGTAGGTGTATAATGTTTCCAGGATCGTGAACAATGTTTCCAGCTTCCTACAGTTTCTCCTCTTTGACATTTTCTTTGACATAAATTGTAATCAAGGCATAATTTTAAGGGATTTAAGGACAAAAAAAATCTCATAACTCATATATTAATTTTCCTAAGTCCCGAGATGTCTTTACTTGGTCAACTGTGTGGTTTAATGTGATCCGCTTTTAATGGAAAATCCAACTTATATTAAATTGTTGCTCCGTTAAATCGTCTAAAGGGATGAGATATCTTCCTACCTTATTCTTACTCCTTTTTATACCATGTGAAAGATGCTCGAACCTTTCTTTCTTCCAATATGAGTGGTGTGATCAAACCTTAATCCTTGGATTGTTTCCCCTTGAAGTTTCTTCCTACTGTATGTGCACCCCCTACTTTGGTGCAAATAGAAAGGGTCGATCCTTCAGCGATATAAGGTACGTTTTATCATGGATCTTTTGGGTTCATCTTCTCCTGTTTATCATTCCCATGTTATGGCATGTGATCTTCGTTCTTCTAATTGAGTTTTCTTGGGTTTCAGTTGTTTTGGTCATGTCGTAGTATCCTCAGATGGATGCAGTTGTTGTGAGAGGAGGGGATCATGATCCATTGTGTGGATAATTCTTGTATAAATAACATCAAGAACCATTTGAGGTAAGGGATTCATTGCTTCCATTTACTTTTAAGTGAAACTCTATAGTAAGCATGTTTTATTCCATTGGATCACAATTTAATTAACATAATAAATATTTGAATTGGATAAATAAATTGATATCGATCATATGTTATTGCCTCTTGTTTTTCTAGATAGTGTGATATCTATGCTTTCTTTTTTTAGATTTTTGTTCTTGATGGAAATTGGTAAAGAATATAAAGCTTTAATTAATCAATAATTGTTTGGATAAAGATAAAGATGCATGTAAATGGATATGGTTCATCTTTTTTTAATTTGATGTTAATAAAATTGGTGTTTTAAGAATGTTTACTTATTTATGATAGCTTTCTGGTTAGGTTTCTTGAATTTGGAACCTATGAATAATAAATCGGTTAATCTAAGATAGATTAAATAACTGGTTGTTTGATAAAAGATAATTCCTTGTAGGGTTCTGAGTTACCCTCTTGTTTGTTTAAGGGACAAGAGACCATTTGGTATGATGTTTTTTTCCTACTACTTATGTTGTGGTGTGATCTTGGATAGCTGTTGTGATATGTGGGGTCAGAGAGGCCTATTGGTTGTGGCAGCAGTTGATTCCTAGAGTGGTGAGATGCATCGGTTTATGCATGTGAGTGTCAGGGAGGACACCAGGGATGATGGAACAGGTTGGATGTGAATGTTTGGATGCTTGTTAATTCCTTGATTGGTTATTTTATTTACTTTCCCCACTGCTCAAGGTAGCTAGTCTTGCTTGCCCTTTGTCAAAAAGGGAGAAAGACGCATGGGGCATGCCACGTGCTTTCCGTGTTTAGCTTCTCAAGGGTGGATGGGTCTACGCTCTTGCTATAGGCGGTAAAGACTCGATGGGTAGTTCATCTACTCACCGTGTTGTTCCCCCTTGTGTTTAGTATCATAGAATGTTTTTCTATAATTCTGGGGAATATGGGAAGGTAATGTTGTAATAAATAATTGAATAAATTATGTTAACCCATGGGGGGGGGAGCTTGCTAGAACGAAATGTTGAAGTTACAATTTTAAAGGGTCGGTGGACATTGGGTGTGATTCCAATAAAATATAATGTGAAATTGTTAATGGTTAATTAATGTTAAAAGAATTAATTAAATTATAGTGGAACTGACAAAAAGGGAATGAAGTAATGTAATTAATCTCTTTAAATGGTTGTGTGATTATAGGATACCTAGTCTTAGAAGTTGCAGTCAGGATTCTGAGAGACGATAGTTTTAGTCGAGTCTAAGACTAGGTTATGATCATAGTGTGGTTGTAGGATATAGTATATTCTGTATTTTTTTGTTTCTATACGCTACTCCACCCCATCAGTTAGGGAAACTGACACCCTGAGGATTCTGAGCCCTGGGGGGGGGGGGTGTTTTCCCCAACATTCTGGTGGGAGGATGGATGGATGACAACCCCCTTTGGCCCCACTCTCTTCTTTTGGTAGTTACTTGTGTTGGTAGGAATAGTGGTTAGTTTTCCCAAAATATATGTGTGTAGAGGGATGTAATGGCTTGTGGTTATTCACACACATATATTCTAGATATAGTATCCTATGGACTACTATATGTGTATCGTGTATAGGTTGTGATGGCTTGAGGATCTTTACTCAGTGTATGGGATGTAATGACTTGAGGTATAATACTCGACATATGATTCACGTTGTACGAGCTATGGGGGATCTCAGAAACTACTTGGTTACTTTCTTGTGTGGACATGGGGGTTTTGTTACACGAGGTGCAAGTTGTGGTGCTTCGCCCATGTGTCTGCGGGAAAACCTTTTTGGAGAGAGATTCTTAGGACATGCAACATTGGGGAAAAATGGAAAACCAGTGGGGAAGTAGTAGCAGGGTACCCTTGATAATATTTATTTTATTATATACTATTGTATGAATTACTTGGTTAAAGTATCCATGGTGAGGTTGGGAACTTTTTATACCTGTTTAGGTGACGATCTAGTTTCATTTTTTGTTCACTGTGCTTTAATATGCTTTAATTTGGCAGAAGAGGATCTAGGGAGGATCCTACCGAGTATACTATTATACTCACTCTATGAATATATAAAATGTTTTTTAGGTCACTTGTAATAGGTTGGAGATCAAGCTGGTTTCTATTAACTTGGGGTTGCAGGAGCTGTTCGAGCTTGTGGTTGCTGCTATTTTTACTTTCTTTTGGGTACTTGCAGTTTTCACCTTCCAATTGTAGTAGTTTTGCATGAAATTACATATGTGCAATTGGGTTTTCATTTATATTTCAGTCTGAGTTGGAGTTGGTTGGTGTCTATCTTATCTCTATCTTCTACATGTGTTCTCTTAGAGGGTAATTCCTCCCATCTATGTGTTTACTATACCCTCGGTGCTAGTCGCCAACCTGGGTCCAACTAGAGGTGGGACTCAGGGGTCATTATCTCCCTTCTCACATTGTCATACCAGGAGGGGTACATCATGTGGGTAGGGGGTCATGATAGATTGGTATTAGAGCTCTGGTTGAGGGATAGGATGGATTTTGGATTTAGTCACAGGAAAGGTTGCATGGGTTAGTTGGGAAATAGTGTCATCCATGTTTATCAAGTGATGTAAACACTAGATGTCGGCTGAGACATTGGTTTTAAGGCCCCCTATGATCTGATGTATGGACCTTTAAGTTTACAATGGATACTAAATGTGGAGATCCTAGTGGTAGGTTAGCGACCTAGGAAAGGATCATGAATCATTCTTCTTTGTGAATATGTTCGAATGGGTAAACCTTGGGATAGGTTAACCTAAAATAAATAAAAGAAAAAAATTAATTAATTAATGCTGAGTCTTCCATATTATAGGTATAAGAGCTCTAACTATTTGTTATTTTATAGGTATGGCTCTAGGTTGACGTTCTCATCAGGATCACATAGAAGATGTCCAACAGGTTATGCCAACAGATCGCCACAGGGTAGAGGTTGATGATGAAAACACTTGGAGGAGGAAACTCTGGGAGTTTCAGCACTAGATTCTACAGAAGTATGAGGGATCCATTTCAGATGTAGTCACAGAAGAATAGTTGGATGAGGTCGAGATGGGCTTTAGTTCGATCCATGCTCGGAAAAAGCATTGGGTTTCCTTGTTTTTGACGATGATGCGTGGAGCAGAGAGGCAGTGGTGGTTCTTGTTCCTTGGGGATCACGTGGAGTCAGCAATATCATGGTAGGAGTTTCGAGACAAGTTTAGATTCGAGTTTATTTCCTCAACCGCGAAATTGTCCAGTAACCATGAGCTTCTTACCCTTTGACAGGGGGAGCTCTAGTGTGTGAGATTTTGGAATCTGTTTCAGGAACCTTTTATGATATGCTTCGGACCTATTTATAGATGAGGAGGCCAGGGAGAGGCATTTCGAGGAGGCTTTGCATCCAGATATCCAGCGATAAGTCACCCCATTTATGTTGAAGACATATCTTGAGGTGCTGGAAAGGGAAGAGGTCATCGAGAGGACTTTTTCCGAAACCAGATCATCAAAAGAGGGGAGCCATCATGATTCTTCATGAAGCTGAGCTATGGTAAGGGGTTCTCGGTTTTCAGGGTAGAAGATTTTTTATTCAGTCGGGGGTAGGTCCCAGCCCTCAACATCTCGTATCTCTGGGGGCAACATCTCTCAGGAATATGATAAGGGATCAGGTGCCTATTTTTCTTGTGGTGGTCAAGGTCATTGGCAATGAGAGTGCCCAAACTTTCAGAGCAGTCATCGTGCACTAGGTTTTCTGCTCCAGGTTCCTCCATTGAGGTAGTTCTAGCTGAGGTAGTAGGAGTAGGTTTCACCATCTTTAGATCAACAGAGGGTATATGGGGTAGGCATAGGGCAACCCCATGATGCTCCCCATCCTCAGAGAGCAGAACGCGGTTATGGTGGTGGTATTCATCAGGGTCATAGAGGTCGTGGATGAGGTGTTGGACAGCTTCATGCTTTAACATTGCCAACACCAGGAGAGCTAGACATCATTCGAGGTTCCCTTTGCTTGTTTTCTACCTTGGTGTATTCCTTGTTTGATTCTAGAGTGACACAATCCTTCATATCACCTACCCTTTTCCATGATTTGGGATTTGTGGTAGAGAGGATTCCTGTTCCCATGGCATTGACTACACCAGTTGGAGGTTGAGCGGACTTGTTTGAAGTATGTAGAGACTGTGAGCTAGTGTTTCGGTAGAATCACTCTTGGGTATACTTCCTATGTTTACGAATATAACCATATGATGTTATCCTTGACATGGATTGGTTGTACTCAATGTAGGCTATCATGGATTGCTTTAGGAGGCAGTGGTGTTCTTTGGTAAGCAAGACCCTCGAATGGGTTAGAGGTGTTTTCCATCCTTATCATCCATGATGGCTAAGCCGACGATGAGTTCTTCAGAGGTTCTGTAATTGGAATTTCCTAGGGTTATAGAAGAGTACCCTGATGTCTTTCCAGAAGAGGTTGTAGCATTAAACCCTCGATGAGAGATGGATTTTGGGATCAAGCTACAACCAGGATAATATCCTATTTATATGTCTCCATATAGGATGGACCCTTATGAGTTACAAGAGTTGCGTATAGAACTTGATGGTCTGTTACATTTTGGTTTTGTTCAGCTGAGTGTGTCACCATGGGGTGCACCAGTTTTGTTTGTGAAGAAGGATGATATAATTTTACGGTTGTGTGTCTATTATCATAGCTTGAACAAAGTGAAAATAAATAATCTCTATCCTCTTCCACAGATTGATGATTTAATAGATCAACTAAAGGGTGCAAGTTGGTTCTCAAAGATCGACTTGTGGTCAGGATGTCATTAGATGTGTGTGAAGGATGAGGATATCCCGAAGTCTAATTCCTCATGACATCATGAGCATTATGAGTTCATTGTAATGACTTTAATCATGAAAAATGATCCAGTTGTGTTCATGGGATTGATTAACATTGTGTTCCGTGAGTTCTTAGAGAAGTTCGTGGTGGTTTTCATTGACGACATCCTTTTTTACTCCACGTCTGAAGAGGAGCATGCAGAGCATACAAATGCTATTTTGGGAGTTCTTAGTCAACATAATCTGTTTGGGAAGTTGTCAAAGTGTGATTTTTGTGCTCAAGAATTCTATTTCATAGGGAATGTTGTGTCCTAGTAGGGAGTATTTGTGGATCCATCGAAGATAAAATCAGTTGTGTCTTGGGAAGCCCCCAAGAAAGTGTTAGAGGTGCGAAGTTTTCTTGGTCTCACATGCTACTACAGAAGGTTTGTAGCTGATTTCTCTCGAGTTTCAACTCCAATGACAGCTTTGACTAGGAAGGATCAGGCATTAAAATAGACTGATCAGTTTCTGGAAGCTTTCAAGTATCTAAAGGAGAAGTTAGTAAGTGATCCAATTCTTTGTCTTCAATCTGATGGAGTTTAGTTTGATGTTTTCTGTGATGGTTCACATCTAGGGTTAGGTTGTGTTCTGATGTAGCAAATATCAGTTGTTTCTTATTA
This sequence comes from Viscum album, assembly GCA_963277665.1. Classification (NCBI taxonomy): domain Eukaryota; kingdom Viridiplantae; phylum Streptophyta; class Magnoliopsida; order Santalales; family Viscaceae; genus Viscum; species Viscum album. The sequence goes on along the minus strand of OY728151.1, from coordinate 536,898,553 downwards.
GTCTCGATAGTTACGTCTCCATGAACATAACTATTACACCCGCGGCCTTGAGTTGGAAGCCATGGTGTTTGCTCTAAATTTGTAGAGACATTACCTCATTGGTAAGTGCTTTATGGTTTTCACCGATCATAAAATCCCGAGGTATGTTTTCTCCCAGCATGACTTGAATTTACGAAAACTTTGGTGGATGTTATTATAGGAATACAAATAAGAAATATCATATACACTTAGAAAGGGGGATGTTATAGCTAATTCACTGATTCATAAGTCACATAGTGATTCATTTCGTGAATCTGGTGACTCGTGGTGAGTAATGGAAGAAATGTTAGCATTACTTCTTGATATGGGTGAAGTTGGGGGCATAGGTTGTCTTTTCTAGATGATGGTGCAGTAATCTCTGGTGCAGAAGGTAGAAGAGTCCCATTTGGGGATCTAGAGGTGGAGGTCTAGAGAGACTGAGTTTTTTGTGGCAAGGCCCTAGATGGTTGGTCTGAGGATGAACAACACCGAGTGTTATATCATGGAATGATTTATTTCCTTTGATGATGTACGAAATGGTTCTCAGAGAGTTCCACAGTTCTTCTTTAGCAGTGCATCCTGGCGTGACAAAGATGTACCGAGCCTTGATGAGCCAGTTTTGGTGGCCTGGGCTGAAGCATGCGGTTATAGAGTTTGTGTCTTGATGTTTGGTCTTCCAGAAGGTGAAGGTCGAACACCATGTTCCTAGTGGTCTGCTCCAGCCATTAGATGTTCCTCATTGGAAGTGGGAGGACATCTCAATGGACTTTGTTACTAGTTTACCTCGATATCAGGTAGGACATGATTCTATTTGGGTGCTAGTGGATCATTTAACAAAATCATCCCACTTCATAGCAATATAGGAGTCAAGATTAGTTGAAGTTTTGTCAAGTTAGTATCTAGGGGAAGTGGTGAGACTTCATAGAGTCTGAAGGATGATCATTTCTGATCGAGATCCTCATTTTACCTCTAGGGTGTGGAGAGGTCTCCAACATGCTTTTTGGTCACAATTATGCCTTAGCACTACTTTTAATCTTCAAACAGATGGTCAGACAAAGCAAACCATCCAGACTCTTGAAGACATGTTACGCTCTTGTGTCCTATATTTTGCAAGTTTGTGGATGAAGTAATAACCCTTGGTGGATTTTTCTTACAATAATAGTTTTCACTCCACCATCGGTATGGCACCATTCTAAGCCTTGTATGGCCTACCTTTTTGTTCTCCATTGTGTTAGACTAGGGTCAGAGAGTTAGGAATTCTCAGACCAGAACTAGTGAAGAATACAATAGATATGGTTAAGGTGATTTGTGAGAGGATGAATATAGCGCAAGATCGTCAGAAATCATATGTCGATCAAAGGAGGTAACCCTTATAGTTTGATGTTAGGGATAAAATATTTTTTAATGTGACTCCCCATCATGGGATGCAAAGGTTTGGTCATGGGAGTAAGCTTTCTACCCAGTTTGTTGGGCCTTTAGAGGTTTTGGATCATCTTGGAGCTATGGCGTATCGAGTAGCACTTCCTCCGCAGATGAGCCAGATACATGATGTTTTCCATGTATCACAACTCTGTCATTATCTTCATGATGAATCACATGTCATTGATTGGGGAGAGATCGATGTCTATAATGATGCGACCTTTGAGGAGTGACCTGTGGAGATACAATACCGTAAAGAGAAGGTGTTGCGCGGGCGTTCTATTCCCTTGGTTTGTGTCTTGTGACAACACGGTGGCATTGAGAAGAGTACATGGGAACGTGAGTCACAAATACTTTCTTAGTACCCAGAGTTTTTTGATGGTTAAATTTTTTCATGTAATAATGTTACTTTTATGGTTATATTACTTTTGTATTTATAAAATGTCTTTCTTCAGTTGCTTCTTGTGGCTTGCATTCTTTTGAGAGGTATCTTGATGAGTGGTTGTTTCGACTTATTTTTTTTACCTTTTAGGTGGGTTTTGAATTCTCAAGGATGAGAATGTTTTGAGAGGTATCTGATGTGATTTTCCGAACATCTTTGGTCAATTCCTCTGCAAAAATCTAGTGTTTGGGGTGTTCTGGTGGTCAAGGTGGTTTATCCCCAACACCTTTTTCCAATTTTTCCATTTCTGCAAGTAGTTCCATCAGTTAGACTGATGTGAACAGTTCTGTCGGTGAGACCGATGTGAACAGTTCCATTAGTGAGACTGGTGTGAACATTTCCATCATTGAGACTAATGTGAAGAGTTCCATCGGTGAGACCGATCTGAACAGTACCATTGGATCGGTCTGTCATTCTATGAATAGTACCAGGATCGGTGAGTCATTTTGTGAACAGTACCAGGATCAGTGTTTCTAGGGTCGGTGAGTGTATAGTGTTTCCAGAATCGTGTACAGTGTTTCCAGGATCGATATGTGTACAGTGCTTCTAGGATCGTGAACAGTGTTTCCAACTTCCTATAGTTTCACCCCTTTGACGTTTTCTTTGATGTAAAATGAACTCATCGCCTTGTTTTACGGTATTTAAGGCCAAATAAAATCCCATAACTCCTGTATTAATTTTCCTAAGGCCTGAGATGTCTTTACTTGGTCAAATTGTGTGGTTTAATGTGATCTTCTTTTAATGGAATATCCAATGTATCTTAAACTGTTGCTCCATTAAATCATATAAAGGGATGAGATATATTCCTCTCTTGTTCTTCCTACTTATTCTACCATGTGTAAGATTCTAGAACCTTTCTTTCTTCCCATATGAGCGGTTTGATCGAACCTTAATCCTTGGATCGTTTCCCCTTGAGTTTTCTTCCTACTGCATGCGCACCCCCTGCTTTAGTGAAAATAGAAAGAGTCGATCCTTAATAAATATAAGGTATATTTTATCATGGTTATTTTGGGTTCATCTTATCATATTTCTCATTTCTTTGTTATGGAATGCGATCTCCATGATTCTAATGGAGTTTTCTTGGGTTTTGGTTGGTTCGGTCGTGTCGCAACATCCTCAGATGGATGCAGTTGTCGCGAGAGGAGGCGATCATGATCCATTGTGTGGATCATTCTCATATAAATAATGTCAAGAACCATTTGAGGTAGGGGATTCATTGCTTCTATTTCCTTTTACATGCAACTGTATAGTTATCATGTTTTATTCCATTAGATCACAATGTATTTGACATAATAAATATTTGAACTGGATAAATAAATTGATAACGATAATATGTTTTTTCCTCTTGTTTTTATAGATTGTGTGATATCTATTCTTTATTTTTTAGATTTTTTCTCTTGATGGAAATTGGGAAATAACATAAATCCAAAATTAATCAGTAATTTTTTGGATAAAGATAAAGAGGCATGTAAATGAATTTGGTTCTTATTTTTGTAATTTGATGTTAATCAAATTTTTGTAGTGAGAATGTTTACTTATTTATGATAGCTTATTATTTAGGTTTCCCAAATTTGGAACCTATGAATAATAAATCAGTTAATCCAAGATGGATTAAAGAACTGGTTATTTGATAAAAGATAATTTCTTGTAGGGTTCTGAGTTACCCTCTTGTTTGTTTAAGGGATAAGAGCCCATTTGGTATGATGTTTTTTTTCATGCTGCTTGTGTTGTTGCGTGAGCCTAGATGGATGTTATGATATGTGGGGTAAGGGAGGCCTATTGGTAGTGGCAATAGTTGACGCCTAGAGTGGAGAGATGCATCAGTTTATGCATGTGGGTGTTAGGAAGGAAACCAAGGATGATGGAACAGGTTGGATGTGAATGTTTGGATGCTTGATGATTTCTTGATTGGTTATCAACTTTAATTTTTCCACTACTCAAGGTAGCTAGTCCTGCTTACCCTTTTTCTGAAAAGGTTAAAGACGCATAGGGTACACCACGTGCTTTCTATGTCTAGCTTCTCAAGGGAGGATGAGTCTATGCTCTTACTATAGGCAGCAAAGACTCGATGGGTAGTTCATCTACTCACTACATTGATCCCCCTTGTGTTTAGTAACATAGAATTTTTTTCTAAAATGCATGGGAATATGGGAAGGTAATTCTGTAATAAATAATTGAATAAAATATGTTAACCCATTGGGGTGGAGCTTGCTAGAACGAAATGTTGAGGTTATAATTTTAAAGGGAGAGTGGACATTGGGTGTGATTCTAATGAAACATAATTTGAAATTGTTAATGGTTAATAATGGTTTAAAGAAGTAATTAAAGTAATGTGTAACTAACAAAAAGGTAATGAAGTAATGTAATTAATCTCTTTAAATGGTTGTGTGCTTATAGGATACCTAGTCATAGAAGTGGCAGTCAAGAGTTCGAGAGATGTTAGCTGCATTTGAGTCTAAGACTAGTTTATTCCCATAGTGTGGTTGTAGGATATAGTATATTCTATAATTTTTGTGTTTTTATACGCTAATCCACCCCGTCTATTAGGGAAATTGACACCCCGAGGATTCTATGCCCTGGGGAGTGTTTTTGCCAACATTCTGGTGGGAGGATAGATGGCTGACTACCCCCTTTGGCCCTGCTCTCTTCTCTTGGTAGTTACTTGTGATGCTAGGCACAGTGGTTAGTTTTCCCAATATATGTGTGTAGAGGGATGTAATAGATTGTGGTTAGTCACACACATATATTCTGGATATAGTATCCTATGGAATACTATATGTGTAATGTGTATATGTTGTGATGTCCTGAGGATCCTTACTTTGTGTATGGGATGTAATGGCTTGAGGTATAATACATGACATATTATTCACGTTATATGAGTTGTGGTGTCTCCTAAAAACTACCTGGTTACTTTCTTGTGTGGACATGGTGGTTTTGTTGCATGAGGTGCATGTTGTGCTGCTTCACCCAGGTGTCTGCGGGTAAGCCTTTTTGGTGAGAGATGCTTAGGACGTGCGATGTTGGGGAAAAGTTTCAAACAAGTGGGGAAGTAGTAGTAGGGTACCCTTGATAATATTTATTATATTATATACTATTGTATGCGTTACTTGGTGAGAGTATCCATGGTGAGGCTAGGAACTTGGTATACTTGTTTAGGTGACGAGTTAGTTTCCGTTTTTGTTCACTGTGATTTAGCATGCTTTCTTTAATTTTTCATGAGAGGTTCTGGGGAGGATCTTATTGAGTATATTGTTATACTAACCCTATGTATATATAAATTTTTTTAGGTCACTTGGAGTAGGTTGGAGATCAAGCTGGTTTCTACTAGCTTGGGGTTGCAGGAGTGGTTCGAGCTTGTGGTTTTTGTTGTTTTTACTTTCTTTTGGATACTGGCAGTTTTCCCCTTCCTATTGTAGTAGTTTTTCATGAAATTAAATATGTTCACATGGGTTTTCGTTTATATTTTAGTATTATTTGGAGTTGGTTGGTGTCTATATTAGCTCTCTCTTCCACATGTGTTCTCTTAGAGGGTAATGCCTCCCATCTGTGTGTTTACTATACCCTCGATGCGAGTCGCCAACCCAAGGCCTACTAGAGGCGGGACTCGGGAGGGAATTATCTCCCTTCTCACATTTCCAGTCCAAGAGGGGTACATCATGTGGTGAGGGGTCATGAGAATCAAGGCCTTTAAAATCATTAATAAATCTCCAATTTATGAGCACTTTTTTAGCGCTGATAAATGACCCCTTTATCATCACTTTTTTAGTACAAATAAAAGTCTTGGGATTTTAACATCGCTCACGTTTTCAGTGCTTTTCTAGGACTGATAATGGAAATTTAAAGTTATGTTAAAGTCTAGTTTTGTAGTCGTGGTTGGATAATATGGTTTTTCGATATAATTTTATCAATGAAAGATAAAAGCTAAAGCAACTTGATTTGGACCCACTTTCAAAACTCAAGGTTCATTTTACTTGAGCTGAAATTTCTTGAATATAATGTTAATTTACTTTCTTTTTTAATAGATTTAAATATTTAGAGAGGGGATTTGTATAAGTAAATAAGGGGTAATTTTATTGTATTTGAAGGGATATAAATCTTCCAATTCAAGGATATTTTCATTAAAATTTCTACTCATTCTCATACAATTTAATTCTTGTTGCTGCTTTCACAAATATAAACTTAATTTTTTGAAAAAATTTGAAGTGAAAGAATTATTTCATGATGAAAATTAGTCCTCAAACATGATGGTTTCTGCTATGAAATAAATTATTTTGGATTTTGTGTTAGTACTGAATAATATGGTACTTTTTTGAAAAAAATTGTCACTCTTCTTGAAAATGATCTAGTTCACATATTTTAATTTTGAGCAGAATAATTAAAGTGGTAAAAAGTAAGTGAATTTATAGACATGCTGAAAATTCATGTAATTGATTTTTTTGTGGAAAAACTACATTGGGATTTAACCCTTTAGAATATGATTTTTATCTATCAAATTGTGAAATATATAATTAGCTTTAAAAATTGAATTTTATTATTTTATCCATCTTGGATTTAGCATCGAGGACAATGTAGATATATAGTGTCTAGAGAGGGTATTTCAATGTACTTAACTATACCATAATTCAAGCCCATTGAGAACCCCAAAAAATTAAAATTCAATTGTTTTTCAAGTTATAATAAATATTTTTTGATCTATTTTAAATTTTTTTGAATATTGAATGTTATGTAGCCACTTTAATGAGGTTAATTCCTTATCCCCCCTTGGATTTAATTGATTAATTAATTTTTAATTATCCTCTTGAAAAGTGGTTAACTTTGGTAGAAAATTGTGCGAATGTTTTATAATTATCATTTTCCTTTAAATATTTTATTTTGGATTCAAAATCAAAATATATGAATTCAAATGAATTATTAAATAAAAATCCTAATCTGGGTTGAACTTTTACATTTTGTTATTTAAGTCCTCATATGAGTTATTTATACTCATTTTAATTTATTATGTGCACTCATCCAAACAATGTGTTTAATTTATTTGATTGTTAATTTATGTGATTCGATTATCTTAAGGGTAAAGAGATGTTTGGACATACATTTGAATTCCAATTGAAAATAGTTTAATATGAATTCAAATTTGTTAAGGTTAATTATTTTTGTAAAATATGAATCAAATTTTCCCTTAAAGAAAGTGTAAATTCCTGAGGGTAATCATTTATGTTTCTTGATAAAATCTAAGGGGATAATCATTTTGAAAACAAATTTAGTGTGGAAACCAAGTATTTCCAAAATAATATTTATTTCAATCCACTCAATTGGAATTATTTTTTTTCTTGAGGATAAGAAACACCTTAGTGTAATGGAATTAATGTGGCTGTATTTTGACACATTTTTCACATAATATCTTTTATTTAATTAATTTTTTATAATAATGTTTTAACTAATTAATTTAATTTGATGATAAATTGATGGTAAAATAATAAAATGGTCTATTTAATGTTTTTAGGTTTAATTAATGTTTCTATTTATTATAATTTTCATTTAACTTTGTATTCATTATTTAATTTTGACGATTCTATTAAAACATTTATTTAAGTGATGAATCGGATGTAAAAAGGGGGTGATACCTAAGAACTTCTAGAGCCATGATGACCGAGATCTATTGAAGTTGAACCACCGCTATTGTGAAACCCATCGCAGAGCTGCTGAAATTGAAGCCACACCCTAAATCTATCTCCAAATCACTGGTGGTTTTCATATTTTTGGTGGTCGGAATACTGTGTTTTTTTGGAATAATCCAATGATTTATGAGATCTAATGCAAAGAACTAAGATTTCATGCCAAATATGATAACCTATAGGATGAACCCAATTGATCTTGTTGATGATGTTTCGGGCCGTTGCCTAAGGAAAATGAACCCGAGCCTGTTGATGGCTCCAAAAGATTGAAGTTGAATATATTTATGTGCATTGTTGAATCTGTTTAATGTGATTGGATTTGATCAATTATTTTGTTTCATTGATTGATGGTTTTTTTCCTTATGTAGGTATGAGTGATGAGAACATTGGGGGTGTTGAGGTTCCCATTACCTCAGTAACAGAAGCTAAGATTTATGGGTACCATATTCTAGGAGAAATATCTTTATGAGTTGGATGAGTTTGAACATGATTATATCAAGTTATAATGAAGGAGGGTTATTCATACCTACATCATATGTGACTGTGATGATGTATTGAAAAGATATCAAGTTCATATCAAGCTGTTGGGTATTTTTCACTCTTATAATTGTAGGGTATGAGACCTAGTTTTAATGGATGAAAAGGATGAGGTTTAGAGCATGATTGAATATTAATTTATGTTTATTCCTAGTGATGATCTATGTGCAGGTTGTATTGAGGATGATGGTTATTGAGGTTGAGTCAGTAAAGAATATAAATTCATTTTGAAGGCTAAATCCTAGAAATAATTTTGTATATGTTGGGTGTAATTTTTTGAACCCAACCAAGTTTAGGTATATCCAGACGTTTCAAAGGGATGTTATTTCTAACATGTGGTCATTAGATTGGAGAAAGAAAATGATATTTTATTTCAGGAAAATTAAATTAAATTTTGGTTTAAAAAATGATATGTTTGATGAAGAATGTATTTCCAACATGAAAGTTGATAGAGATGGTGTTAGGGATTTGATAAGATGTTGGTGATTGTTACTGAAGGACATAAAACTTTTTCATTAGTGTTTTAGTAACCAAATGGAGGTGTTGATAAGTGGATGAAGCCTAGATGAAAAATATAAAATAGAAAATGATTCTATTTTATATAGAAAAGTTTGAATACATATACACATAAAAGAAAGGGAAGACATATTTGAAGATATATGAAGCAGAGGTGGAAGCGAACCCAAGAAATTTTATGGGATACTATTGAAACTCCAAGAGCCGATGAAGATGAAGATTTAAATACACCATTGCTCCTTATATATGTCTGGGTAAATTTCTAGTATCCAAATCTATTGGATTTGAATTGTGAAGTCTTTATCTATCTTCAATTTATTTAATTTAATAATTGTAATTCTCTCCATAATATTGAATTTTGAAAATTTGATTACTTCTTGATGTTTTAATCTTTTGTTGTTTTGTTAAAAACTTTTCTTCAATTTTGAGTACACCACATTACTTATTGGAATTTGATGAATTATGGGAGTGGCTCATTAATTTGGGCTGAGTTAGAGTTTGAATATAATTTGCACAGTTTAAATTTATAAATCTTCAATCGAAGAATTGTGAGTACAAAAAGTGTTGTCCAGGTCTTTGTTTTTAGCGATCATTGAGAACAATGAATTAATTATTAAGAAAATCACATTACTTATAAGATCTTGATTTTATTCTCATATTAATAAACTGAATGAGAAGAAAGATTTTATATTTCAGTCTTTCTTTGAGGGAATTAAAGTTTTGTAATCTATTAAAAATGATGAATAAAGACTGATCTATAAGAATCACTAGTTAGGTTGTCACTTTCCTTTTCCTATTAATTTTTTTGTTGCAATGTTTCAATTTTTTTCAATTGTTTTTTCAGTTCGAATTACATTTTATTTATCAAACATAGTTTTGTTTTTTGTCTAGTTGTTTTAATTCCTTAAAGAACAATAAAAAATTGAAAATAAAAAAAGTAAAAAGAAACAAGAAAAAATAACCCCTATAGGGAAGTCTTGATAGGATACAACCTTGGTTGCTACTTTACAATAATTATTTATTTTTAAATTTGGAGTTAGGTTTTAAGTGATTGTAAAAAACCCAATAATTATTGAACACTGAGCTTAATACCATTAAATTAAGGAGATATGAGCTAACCACCCACATCAATTAAACACATCCATTGGCCAATGAAGAAGTTTTATATCATGAAAACTTTCAATATTCCATCATTTATTCATGACAAGATTTAGCTAAATTTCTAAACATAGTTCAATAGATCCCATTGTAGACATTTTTTACCCATTTCCCTTTTTATTATAATATTAGAGAGAGATTATAATTATTGGATGTTACTCCCTTTTTGATGATGAATAATAAAAGTTTTTATGTTAATTGTTTATCAACTCATTGATTTAATGTTTCACATTGGATATTATTTTATAATAAAAAGTGAAAATTTGAAAAAAAATCGAAATAACTTAAATTCACTTGAACAATGAATATGAAATGGACAAGGTCGGATTTTTATCCTAAAAGCTTGTGTTATAATGATTTCCTCCTGGTTGTGGATCAAGTATTGGTATAGACATATATACCATCACCATAACACTAGATTTGGTCCATTGGTATGAGTGTTTACTATGAACGAATACATGCACAAATACTTCATCATAACACTAGAGTTGGTTTATTTGGATGAATGATTGAGATGACTCGATATGATGGGGATCATAAAGGGAATTTTGGAATTTATATTCTTTCAAAATGGTTTGAGTATCCTATCATCATATCTTTTCACATTTCACATGGATCCCCTTGATTGATATATCATAGATGTGGGGAAAAGAAAAATTATCTAATATTTCACTAGGCTAAGGGACCTAGAAAGAAAAGCTTTACTATTGATGGGGTCATATTACATACCCCACAAGATTTTTTTATTTTATTCAATTAAGCCACATTTTTTCTAAGACACATATATGGGAATCATAGTTGGTTGAAACATGAATTTTTCCTGTAACACCCTTTATGATTTTTCAACCAAACATGTTTTGTGTGTTTTTAATTTCAAATTCCCGATTTTTCCCAAATCTCACAAGGTGCAAATCCATTAAGTGAAGAATTGAATTATTACAGGTTTCCCTATTTTCGGTTTCAACCTAGTGAGTTCTGTGTCTCTTTCCTTAGTATGTTTTAGAAAGTTTAATGAGGGAAAATGTAGATTCTATTAAAGTTTGGATAACTTTGACCATGTATCACTTTAGTTTAAGGTTATATATCATTGACCCAATACCCAAGACAATCCATTTAGCAAGGTAAATGTAAAAACTAATGTGAATGAGGGGTCCACTGCTAAAATGAACTATACCAATAAAAATATGAATTTAGTTTATGTTCATAAATATCAAGCATTCATGTCATGTAGTTTATATTTATGTGACAAGGACCATACAATAGTCATGTGACAAGGACCATACAAAGGTTCAAGGGTGAAATGTCAAATCTCTACTTTAAAGGCGATAAAATTTCACAAGTGTGTAATATCAAGGGTACAAAATCAACTTGAATAGTTTTATTATAGATTTTATAAATTATAATTAATTTATTAAAATTAAGGATGATGTAAAAGGATACATATGAAAGGAATGACCACGAACCATATTAGGATTATGGGTTCCATTGTAATGGTTTCAGGGCATACAAATATCATAGGACCTTCCTCCTTAGGAGACATATGCCTCTTATTGAAATTTCATATTAGTGGTGCATATGAAAATCCATATTGGTTGTGTTTATGAATAATTAATCATAAGTGTCCTTTGGAGTAGAATATGATCATTACATATATATAGTAAGATTTTTGGAATTTCAAAATCTTATGAAATGAAGTAGGTTTATGGAAAAAATCGAATATTCGAGAAGGAATTTAGAACCCTAGAGGTTAAAAACCCATGTATGGAGAACACAATCAAGGAAAAGGGACATGATATGTCATCACTCTAACTATTTCTTTAACTAGTGGGTCTAGTAAGCATGGTTTGAATTTTTATAAGGCTGTTTGATGGGACCTATAAGATTTGTGCATTTTTTACACTATTTTTTACCTAATCCCTATATATGGGACGCTTAGTGAAAAAGGAAATGAATTTTACTCAGGTATTCCTTTATGGGTTTTTTTGTGATAAGTTTTTGATCCTTTTAACCTATAATTTAGGGTCTTATGACATAGACAAATGAGGGATAGAGTTTAAGTTCATGTAGCTTTGACCAAAAATTGTTAATTCTACATTCATATAGCTTTGAATAATGAGTTATTAGTTTTTTTATCATAAAACCTTTACTAAGAAGAAATATAGTTCATATAATAAGTATAAGTTAAGACCCGACATAAATTAGGAGTCCAATTATGTTATATACTGACTTAGATAAAGTTTACATAGTTTATGGTTATGATGTGTGGACTTTGGAGAGTGTAAGAGTGATAACCCAAATAGGGATCAGAGACTAAAAATGTCCCAAAACCATTAGAATAGAAGAGATATGATGTTGTAAATCACAACTCAAGTTTCTTGTATCATGATCAGTGACATGAAATAGGTATAAAAGGAATGACTATGGACCATATTTAAATGATGGGTTCTATGTCGATATTGTATAGGATTGATGATATTAGAGTATCTTATCCATATGATGTATATAACTCTAGTTAACATGCCATATTAGTAATGAATATGCAAAGATATATTGGGGGAATATATACATATTTAAGAAGAAGTGTCCTTTGGATTCAAATATTCATTTTACTGAGAGCTATGAAATATTTGTTGTAATATGAGACACTCGAGGCACGAAGTGTGATTTATGGAAAAGGATGTTCTATAAAAGTTATGGGAGTATTTTATACTCAAGTTTTCCATGATCGGGTTGCTACATTTTCCATGAAAGGTGTGGAGATGAATGATATATCATAGTTTTGTCTCAAATTTATGATTTATAAATCACTACATATCTTATGAACAGGAATAAATCCATACCTATTTCTTAATATATCTAATGCAAGAGGCTACTAGGAAATACCCAATATGGATAAAGTGTACTTAAACACTTGGATGTGGTTATTTTTATTATTTTATATCTTGGTGAAGGTTCACAAATGAATCTTCACTAGATTCCCCAATATTGATCCAACTCATAAAAAAAGAGATAAGAGAATATTGGTTGGTTAAATTTATGGAAAGTCCATTGATATATGATCTAATCATCATTATGCATCCTAGAGATAAGAATCGATACGTATGTAGTTCTTAAGATAAATTACTTGCACAGATCAAGCCTATATTCATGTAAAAGGGGCATTTTTTTCTTTTTTATGGTTCATCCTAGGATAAAGGATCCAGTTATTACTATTTATCTTTTAAGGGTAGGAATAATACCACACATAGTTCTTGTAGGATCCCATTTTAAAATCAAGTTCTTACATAGTGAGGAAGCATTTTTTAGCATGGATTCATATATGAAGAAATCTATAATAAATAATTTTCTATAGATATGAATCATACATAGGATTTAATTAACTTTCTATTCTAGGTTATGAACACTATGATTTCAGGGTAATCTAGTAAAATCACAACCATTGAATCCGCAAAAAATAGACAGAGGAACCCTATAGAGACCAAGATCTTACATAGGGGAGATGGTTTTTTTGATTCATGACTCGGCTTGGGATAAGTGATCAAGGGAACAATACACATATTGAAGTAAACGAAATCAATACACATATTTTTCTTGAAAATTTACCTCTATAAATCAAGATCATATGAATGGAAGGGGAATTGATTTCATCAGGCATAGAAAGATTTTGTGCCAAGCGATCCTATATAGATTTGGATCTCATGTAAGGGAGTTAGGCCCTATATAATAGGCCTCTCTAAATATTTTAGGGTCATGTATGATGGAATGAATTGTTTATGATTTTTATATATAGTGCTCTTTGTCATTCTAAATATAGTGATCAATTAAATCCTCAAGGATCACATGAGTCATACTCAGTGTGATAATAATGAGACAATTGTAGGATCATCTATACCACACTACCACATGATAGGGGAATTACCCCCAAAATTATTTTGAATTTTTATTGTGAAAGTTTTCAAACTTTTTTACTTCGTGTAACTAAAAATTTCACTATTTAGTTTAATGACTTATAGTGAGGATGAGGGACATTTAGTTTAATTCCATATGGTAATACACTATTCATTTTTTAACATAATATGGTATGGAAATTGTTATATAGTTTTATGTCACGTGACTAGGATGTGAACTACATAGTTTAATGTCACGAGGTAGGGACAAAAGTGAACTAATATGAAAATGAAACAAAGTACTTATTGAGAAACCTTTAATTGGTGGAAGATTGGATGTGATCTTTATCTATTATGACCATGAAATAATCTTCATTGGAGTAAAAATTATGTATTATGTAAGGTCCTTCCCAATTTGGTTTTATCTTTAGAGGACTCTTCCATGGTATAATTGTAGTTCTAAGTGAGAATCCCATCTCTTGCTAAAGGAATAAACATAGGATAAATTTCTTATTGAAATCTCATGAAACTCAGTTTTCATGGATGTTTAAGTTGTCTAGGGTGTAAAAACTCTTCTCATGGAGTAATTTTAAATCATCCAAATATTTGTAAGACTTTTCATATTTAGATTGATGGTTGTATATGGAAATAAAAATTATGTGCAGCTAAACCATGATGGGTAGAACTTTATCTATCTCATATACAAGTGAACATGGGGTCTCTTGTGTAGCTATTTGGGTTATGGTGTGACAAGAACATAAATTATGTAGGTTCTTATCAGGTTTGAAATTCTTATCCTTATCCACTATATTCTTGAGTATGTTATATAGAGTCTTATTAAAATTCTCAATTTTTCAAATTTCCATTACATGGTAGTGTGATGAGTTGTTGGATTGAATTTTGTATTGTTGATACAACCTTATCAACTCATAAGGGAATAATTTAGTGACATATTCCATCAATATTGTGTGAGGGAGACCAAATATAGTAATTATATTTTACTTCATGATTCTTATGATTTCATTTGTCCCAAAAACCTTGAGGTACATAACCTCATCCCACTTGGAGAATAATTCAATAGCGGTAAGGATGTACTCAAACTACCTGGATAATGTTGGGGGATATGGCCCCATGAACTATATCCCCTATATAGAGAATGACCAAGAATATTTAATAGTATAAAGTAACTCTTGGGGTTTATGGATAAAATTGGTATTTATCTGGAAAGAAGGAAACTTCCTATTGAATTCTATGAAATCTTGGGTCATTGATGACCAAAAGTATCCAAGCCATCTGATTTGATGGGTGATTTTGGTCTTACATTTATGGAAACCAAAATATCCTAAGTGAGATTATTTATTAACAGTGAAGTTCTATCTGCATTTAATAAAACTATGGAGGACTCCATTAAAACCTCATTTATATAGGACTTTATAATAATTTAGGCCATAATAAAGAACAGAGTTCACCTCCAATCATTAGATCTACTCTATCTTTGCCCGGCCTGATGACATAATTATTATTTGGAGATAAGATAAGATAGGGAACATCCTCCCATGGTGGCATTTTTTATTGAGTCTATCAATTTTCCTTTATTAGGAGTGTTGTTGATCTTAGTGATCTCTTCCATGTTACTGCTAATGAATGGGGACAACACCCTATAGTGTGCAATACTGATGAATGTATCATCCAGAACTAGATCTTCCAAGGTAATGTATTCATTATCCAATGCATATTCATGGGAATTTTATGTGTGGGGATATTAAATAATGTTGGTTTAGAGGGTAATTACACCATGAAACCTCATATTTAATTGAGTTAGGGAATCAATTCCTCTTTCTTAACAACATATTTTCAATTAATCTTCTTGATTACTAACTCTAAATCACCCTATAAATTTAATCTTGCAACTAGAACCTATAGATCCAATTCTAAGCCTAAAATGAGATCCTAATATCTAGTGTATTTATTATTTCATTCTTATGAAAATCAGAAGGAATAAGGAAGAACCACCTTTTCTAGGGAGAAAATGATAATTTAGAATCCATATATATATATATATTGATTTTTGGGTTTTCCATAATTCTTCATGTTAGACTTCTAGAAGTTCCATGAAATAAATATATCATGCATGGGGAGTGTAATAGATAGAAAATACCTCTTTATTGAGTAATTCTATATCCATCATCACATTTTTTGAGGTAGGATGTGTTGCAATAATGTTCTCCCACATTTTTTTTGAACGTCTTCTATAAAACTAATTGAATATAAAACTATTTCAAAATGACTTCCACTAAGACAAACATTCGATCAATATTAGGCTATTGAGGAAATATTTTATAGGGTCAATAAAAGAGCCTGAATGGACTTAATAATTCTGTAGGATATGTCTATATTTTTGAATTGTGAAGACTGATTTAAGAAAATTATTCTTAATTTCAGAATATCAATTTTTAGTGTTAAGCATGGTACTTCTGAGATAGTAGATTCCATTTTCTTTTCCCGCATCATTCTTTTACATGATAAAGGCATTGATTGATTTCTCCAAAGGTGATACATACAAAATAAGTGAATTTTTTATAGGATAAATCAATACTAGTGGGCTCAAGAGATAATTATTATGATTACTGAAAGCCTTTGGATAATATTCATCCCACCAATAGGTGAAACCATTTTACATGATATTCATGAAGGGTAGATATCTACCAGCAAGGTTCAATATAAAGAATCTAATGAGGTGAGGCATCCTGGAATATCTCTCAACTCATTGATATTTTGAGGAGGTGGTATATTAAAAACTAAATTGGTTTCTTCGAGGGAAAATTTAATGTCGTGATGGTGTACTATACAGTTGATAAAATTTCACGATGTTACCCAAAAAGATCTTTTTAAGGGGACATCTTCAGAAAATGTTTATGAAGTTGTTTAAAAATGGTTTTGATATCAATAGGATGATCATAATTCTATTGATATTTGACTATTATATCATCCATATAGAATCCCACGGTCTTCCCTAGAAAGGGCCTAGAGATATGGTGCATGGAAATTTGATATGTGATGCAAATAATTTTTAATCCAAAGTGTGTTACTCAATATAAATAAATTCCTTAGGGATCCCTAAAAGCTATGGCTTCTTCATCTTCAAGATTAATTCTTATTAGGTTATAACCATCATATCCAACCATGAAGAAGTGGTTACAGAATCTAGCTATTGCATTGATAAAAAGTTCCATGACTGGAACTATGAAATTATCTTTTAAGAAATATTAATTAATATCCCTAAATTCAATGAAAACTCTAATTTTATCAATTTTCTTCTTGATGGGGACAATTTTGGAAATCCATTTCAGGTAATGAAACTCCTTAATTAAGTTTGTATTGATATGATTTTCAAATTTATCTTACACCATGGAAACATGAGTGGGATAAATTATCATAGATTGTTGTTTGTATCCAAGATAATCTTTAGAAAAACTCAAATGATAGGTGGGCACATTAGGATAAAGATCCAGAATTGATATGTAATTCTAGTAAAAGAAATCTCAATGATTTTTCAAGAAAGAAACATACATCTCCTATAATTAAGGTGACATGGAGAAACAAATAATGAAAGGTTTTGGGTCTTCCTCTATACCAAGATTCACTTTTCTAAGCACATCCATGGCATTGAAGACACCTTCCTCAAATGCTAGAGGAGAATCTTTGAGATCTTATCCCTCTCCTTCCTCTATTTAAATTCCAATGGAAGTGAATGATGAAGGGAATCATTTAGGACTAGGAGGATATATAGGGGTATTTTTTCATCTATAAATATAAGGGATGTTTCTCTAGGTCATGAGAGTATTGATGTATAAACAGTATTGTCGATATAATTCTAGATATGCTCTTCCTCTTCTGCACTATCCCCGAAGGAAGATGAGGTGCTAATATCCTGATCCTTTGGAGTTAAAACAGAAGAGTTTCCAATTTCTCCTTGTTAAGTGAGTTTATTTTATAATCTAAATAATGATACAATTACCTTTTTAGGTCTCAAAGACAAATGAGGATCCTTATTTGGATTTATATAACAAAAACCAATTCTATTTTTATGTCTTTAAAACATTAATTTAACCATGTTATGTTTTATGGGTTCCTTGTAAGTATTTATCCTTATTAATTAGATTAAAATGATATGTAGGTAAGGTGACCCCTAATTAGGCCTTGACACAATGACCTCTTATAAAAAGGTGTTTTAATTTTCCCTTGATATCAAACATGGGATAAAATATACCCCCTTGGTGGGTTAATAGACCCAAAGCAAGTTATGGAAGTCTTTTAATCAAGGGGTCCTCCCTTAAATAAACCTATTTGGTTTATTAATTAAAAATAAAGTACACTTTCTGGATTTCCAACTATAATCTATGAAAATAAACATCTATTCTCACCTAAACCTGAATGAGATAGAAGTCAAGGGACCACATTTAGCATGTGGTTAAGGGAGTGCTTCAGTGGTGATGTAGTGGTTGGGCTTTTGAAGTGGGATTAAGTGATCTAACATTAAATACTAATGATTTTTGTAATTATCTAACCATGAAACTAGATGACTAAAAAACATTCTATAAATACTTATAAATTTTAATGAAAATATTGTTTTGATTTTGGTGAAATGTTTTCTAAATTGGATTCCTATTATTTTTTATGTTATATCTTTCAAATTATATGTATTCAATGGGCTAAATATTTTCTATTTTGAAACCTGGTTACTTAACTAAATTTTGGTTATGTCAAGTTATAGGTTTTAATTTTTTTAATATAGGTAGAGTTATTAAAAGGGACTTTGAATTTATATAATTACATTAGATAATATCTCACCAACCTATACCATTGGTTTTAGTCTATGCATTGACTTTGATCATGAGAAATACTATATTTATACTTTATTGGAGGACCATTTATGGTTTATGAAAACTTGATAAAAAATAATATCATGGAATAAATAATTCATAAACCAGTATCTTTCCAGTGTGTCTTGAAATCCAGTTCTGTTGTGATGCATGATTAATTAATACTAACTTTAAAATGTTTTTCCTTAATATATATTTATACCATATTATTAAATTATTATACTAATTTAGATATGTTTTTTATCTAATGATTAGTTGTGTTAAGAATTAATATAATTTTAATCATATTGATAGTTTCTTATATCAAGCATATTATTTAATTATTGTAATGAGATTATTAGTTGATATAATTATGGAATTTCTTTAAGCACATTACAATCTTGTTATGTTAAAGAATATTGTTGACTTGTTATGTATAGAATTATTTATACTTATTTTATTGATCTTATTGATAGTATAACTGGTATTGATCCTTAATCATGGTAAATAAATTGATATATGAAAATGTTATATTTAATATAATGGGGTATATCATGTGTTAGCATAAAAAGGTTCCCAAATACACATTGTCTTGGTTTTTCTCTTATATGAACTATATTCAGGTTCCCAATTAGTGATATATAAGTCAAATATAAGGGATGGGGATGTAATATTTCCCTAAATATATTAATCCCATTCCAATATACCTGAAGGGAAAGTCTATAAAATCACATTGAATCAAATATAAACAACCCCCATATACCCTATGGAATACTTATTTCACTAGAACTTATTATTATTATTTAGTAGGAACAATTGTAATATTTCATATTCATACTTATCACATATATTTAGATAAATCTTAAAGAAGGTATGGATTATCCCAGTATAGGGAGTTACTTATTGGAGCCTATATTTCCTATTGAGATATATCACTTCTAGTTTTCTACTATTCCATATCCATGACTTCTTATACAATTTTATAATATATGTATGTAAATATATTGGCATGTTTTAGGATACACTAATTATATTAGTACTATGTTGAGACAATATTTGTACCTAGTCTATTTAATATAAATTATGATTGAACCGAGTTCCACACACATCAATCATGCCACCCTATACCTGAGAGGCTGCCGACCAGTGGTGAGGGTTAATATATAACACATGTGGAGACTATACACCCAGGTATAGATAACCATTAACATAATAGAAGAAATATCATAATTAGTCACCATAGTAATTAGTAGTAATAAAACATATATCATAGCTAAATTCCATCCAATAGTGGATAAAAAAACATGATATATAAAATAAAATACTATATATATCATAAAATTTATATAATGTAAGAAGGATCCCCCATGGGTGGATCATATAGAAATGGGTAAAAAATAATCAAAATTAAAGGATACAACCACAAATGGTTTCGATTCTTATCCTGGACCTATCTTCTAAATACCATTAAGATATACCAGCTTAGATATTAAATGATTTAAGGCCCTTTACCTTACCTAGGTCACATAATATGAATTATACTTGAGTATTATGGTGCATGGGTAAGATGTGATCAAAACTCATTAGAACACCACCAACGGTGTCCCTAAACATATCTAGTGAAAACAAATGTATGCTCAATATGAAATTAAAATAGATTGAGAAATAATAAATAACATCCAATGATGTTTTTCATTAATGATAATTCTTTTAAAAGATCATTGGAATATTTCTTGAGGAAAATACCTTTTTTATTTTAAAATCACTTATTTAAAATCAAAAAATTTACAAAATATCAGAGAAATATTTTATTTGAAAATAAACATGGAATATTATAAAGTAATATTCAAATAAAATAATTTTTATGATGGTAGGAAAATTTATTATTGCATCATAAATTATAAAAAATATTTTTTTCACACCTTTGGTAAAAAAGTACCTTGTTCAGAAAATAAAAAGAATATTTTTTTTCAAATTTCTATTATAGAAATTAAAATATATATAAAATTGATATTAATAAATCATTTGAAAATAGTAAAAACATTCTTGATAAAAACTTTAATGTAATGTAGATATGGAAGAAAAATATTTCTGAAAAATCGGGAAATATAGTCTTTTTTCGTTAAAAAAATTGTCGATAATTTTAAGTACCCAAGTAAAAAAAAGGTAATATTACATGAAATTTATATGAATAACCATAGGATAATAAAATATATGTTTTTATCTAATAATAATCAAATAATTTCCCTCAATGGAAATTCAAGCATAAATTATCCTAAAAAGAAATGAGATTGTAACATAAATCCCTTACCTCAAGTCTCATATTACTTTGTACATGTTTAAACCTCCTGTATAATAAATATAAATTTATTATAAATATATTATATAACCAAAATAAAATATATAATACCTTATATTATTTACTTATAACATCATATCATTTATTTATTACCAATTATTTATTAAAAACACTATTTTGGGTGATAACTGCTTTGTTTTTCTTGTATGTTTCGATTCAACAGTCCTGGTCCTTATACATAGATCATAGTTCCATCATCTCTAGAATGTTAATAATTTAATTATTATAATATATAACCATTATAAACAATTTTATAACTATTCATATAAAGTGGTGATGTAAAATTAATTACATCACTTCGTGGAGATGGTAGTCTGTGCGTACACACGAGTGATGTCTCCACTTTTCGATGGATGAAATGAAAGAAAAGTAAAAAAATTAAATAAATATAATAATGTTATAAATATAATATATATTTATTAAATCCATCATTATATCCATTAATGTGAGTTGGTAATAAAAAATGAAATGCATCACTTCATGGAGGCGACATTCCATACTTATGCATGAGCGATATTTTCTTTTCCCATAGGATTGAAAATAAGTTGATAATAGTTTTCACATCATCATAGTAACAATTTAATATATATAAGATATTTAATTATTTATTTTAAAATGGAAATCATAGGTTTAGAGTGAAGGTTCTGGGCACAGTAAAAGCATTGGTGGTTGGCAATAAATCAAAATTTATTACGTTTTACGATTTCCCAAAACATTAATAGAGGATATTTTACATTAAATTTTTAATTAATTAATTTATATTCAGATAAAATGGTTACCTATTATTAGAAAAAATTTCAATGATAATGTTATTGATCATCCAAAAAAACTTTTCTAGATTACCTTCATTTCACAGTAAGGATCCAAGTGTAGAATCCCTCTAGTGGTGATCCACACATGCTCCTTTGATCTCCAGATGACACCAATTAATTTTGGGGTGATATCACAATGAATCAATTATCTTGTATTTTTTTTGTTGATATCTTATAGTTCCTCCTTGATTTAAATAATCTCTATATAATTTCTCATTCTTTAAAGGATTATAGAAGAAGGAATGGGGAGATAATTCCATTGTGTGAAACGATTCTCAAATATAGATTAACCCTATATAATAGACATAAACATTTATTTATAGAGTTATATTTTAGGTTAAAATATTATTTAATTGTGTATTATAACTTAAATAACATAGTAGTCATTATTAAACCCCATACCAGATAATAATAATAATAATATTATTATGTGACATAAACTAGATCGCATAATGATAAATATTATTTACCATCTTACAAAAATAATAATAACTCGAAATGATCTTGGTATGCTCCAATTACTTGACATTTATTGAACACATGAATAAATATTTAATTAAATATTATATTCATCAATAAATAATTTACATATTTTACTCACAGTCCAACAAATAAATATTTATTAAATATTCATGTAATAAATTATTTATTTCCTATAAAATATTAACAATAAATAAAGCTTGAATAAAATTATTCCTTGGTCTTGAGAATAATATATATCGAATTAATTAAATTAAAATATTATTTAATCGATATAAACAGAAACACTTAGTGTGTGACCCTTTAGGATTCTTATCTCCTCAAGAAGGTTGTCCATCTGCGTCATCAACCTATATACTTGATTCCTCTTTCTTTTACTATCTAAAATAAATTATTCATTACACCATGGACATAGAATATAATGTGATGGTTCCATTCCAATAAAAGGTTCAAGATATCAATTTACATAAAGATTAAAGGGACAAATACTCACTCAACTTATCCATTAATAATATGTCATTCATGTGAAACTAACATACCCTAATTTTTACAACATATGGAATATCAGTTTTCATTAGTAAATCTAAGTGAAAGAGTCATGACATGTATTAATGATAATATTAAATATTAAATACCATTACACAAACTCACATATTGTAATATTAGATGACTTAAATACTTTCATAATTTCAACTGGTGAATGGGTTCTCATAATATCCCATATTGTAAATTAACAAGTGTGAATTTCATGAGAAGAGGCTCATCCAGTTACCATTAATCAAACATGACAGTCTATATAACATGTTCCCCATTATAATATGTTATCAGACCACATAAATATATTTAAGAGTATCATCATGGAACTTCAAGGTTCTCATCATAGAGGGGAAATACTATGACCTTATCAATGAAATAGATAACTAAGAACATTGTTATATCATATTCATGAAAAAAATGAACAATATGTAATAATATATTTTATTAATATTAAAATTATTAAATATAAATGTAATCAATTTAAAAGTAGTTGGTCCTAGAACACCAAATCCCACTTGGAATAGAGTTAACATCATATGAATTTTAGTTTACTAGAACTTAGGGGATAATCATGTTTATATTGAGTCAAGGGTTTAGTCCAGGGGTCTACCATGTTGTCTTGTATAGAAATTCTAATCACTTTAACTTCACTAATCTGAGAAAAAGGTAACAATAGATGATAATTTTTAAGTATATACTTCATTTGTTGATGTGACCTGGCTTCTTTTCAAGATCCACCACTATATTATTATCACAAAAGAGTATGATTTGATCTTTACTAATTGGTACAACATCATGATCTTGGATTAATTGGAGTATCCATACTACATCTTTGGGTTCCTCAGAAGCCAAAATATACTCATACTTTACTATAGAATTTTCAACCATAACCTACATTGAGATATTCCAGATCACAAAACCTCCATTCAAAGTAAAGATGCATCCTATCAATGATTTTATATTGTATTGATTTTTTTGGGAAACTAGTATATGCATATCCTTTGATGACTAGTTACTCATCTCCTCTATTGAATAGGATGGTATCCTTAGTATGCCTCAAATACTTAAGGATAGTCTTTATTTCCATCCAATAGTGGTCACTTGGGTCAGCTTGATATCTGCCTACTAAACTTAAGGCATAGGCAACATATAGGCTAGTTAAACCATAACATAAATGAATGATCCAATCATTAATTCATATTGAATCCTTTCCATTATTTGTCTTTCCTCATGTGTTTGATGACACTTTTTTCAAGGAAAAATGAATTTCATGTGACTTTAGAAATAATCCCTTATTAGATTGTTCCATACTGAATCTCTTTATTATCTTGTCAATATATGTACCTTGAATTAGGATGAGTAGTCTCTTATATTTATCATGATGAATATTGATCTGAAGATATATGATCCCTCACCTAAGTAATTCATGGAGAAAAATTTATTCAACAAATCCTTAATAGACTGTAAGACCGGTATCACATATACAATAGGTAATATTTAATAGATATAAACTATTATGAAAATAACCACACTCCTACTAACTCACTTATATATACAAGCCTCACATTAGTTATTTATGAAAACGAATTCTATTATAGCATCATAAAAATGAATTCCCAACAATCTAGATGCTTTCTTAAATTCCTAAATAGATATTTAAATTTTTTAAAATTTATTATCATTATTTGGAGTTAAAAACTCATTAGGTTATTTATTATAGACATCTTCATATAGGTTCTCATTAAGAAAGGCTATTTTGATATCCATTTTCCAAATCTAATTGTCATGGTAGGCTGCAATGGAAAGTAGAATTATAATATATTTTATCATAGAAATAGGTGAAATGGTTTTTTCTTAGTTAGTGACTTAACACTGTTTAAGAAATTTTGTAACCAGCCAAGCCTTATTGGTACTAACTTGTCTATCCATGTAATATTTTATTGGCCTCCTCTAGTTTTAATTCTCACAAATGAAGCTTAATTATGTTTAATTATGTTTACTCATGATCAATTTTCATATTAACCTATTCTATTAGTGTTTCGCATCATAAGATAGATTAGAAAAATATGACTAAGTATAAGTCACCATTATGGTTGAGTCACCATTGAGGTGAACTAACTGTTGGACATCTCACCGTTGGCAGACAAATGGCTAAGTATGAGCTTCCATTACTGTAACACCCGAGACTTTTATGTTATCATCAAAGGAATCTTTTTCTACACAACACTTGCTTGGCTTGCTTTACACGCAATCGCGATCTTCCTCGATAGCTTGCGTCGTACGCAATACCGAGTTTCACTAAACAACAATATGCTATTAAAACTAGCCGTTATGAATAGTAATAACCACTTTTTGAAATTTTATAAATTTTATTTTTCAAAATGGACTTCATTTTTGGACTCAGAATATCGAAATTAGCCTAGGGTGAAATTTTGGTATTTTTCTGAAAACTTTCAATTTTTGATGAATAGTGAAACCACTAAGTGGTAGGTTAAAAACTGAATTTTGCATAAAACTTAATTTTACCGCTTCTGTGAATGGAATTTCAAAAATCCGAGAGACACGGTTAATATCAAGAACTAAAATGTGGTTCAATGAGATGAAAATAATTTTTTGGTGAATAGTAACTTTTTACTATTTTTACCGCGGTTAATAGTAAATAGGGTAACTAAGGGTAAATATGATATTAATATTACCCTAACACATGTCCCAATTCTATTGGACAAGTGTAATTCGACCAAAAACAAACTTAGGAATAAAATATGACCATTTAGGCCCACTTGGATTAGATTAGGACATTTATTATTAATTTATTTAAAGAAGGGTTAAAATAGTTAAAATCAAAGTTTAATAAGTAAATCATTTTTAATATAGGGTTATACATAAGATAAATTCGATTGTAAATATTCATTAGAAAGCTAAAAAGATTTCCTACATGATGGTATTTTATTTGTAATTTTTAGACATCAAATAATTTAATTTAATTATGACACAAAGATGATGCAGTAATTATCTTATTAATGAAATATTGAAAACATTGATAATATAAATACCAAAATAAATGTAATTTGAGACTTTTTATGAATTCCACTAATTTTCTAGGTTACTATGATATATTAGTAATGATTTAATTAACTTGGTTCGAACATATAATTCTGTTATGACTTTCACAAAAATCATATATCAAATAGTGTCAAAATTGACACAAAATAGTTTTTAAATCAAATATTATATTATTAATTGTTATTTTATTCCTAAAAATCTATGGTTCGGCCAAATGACTTAGATAAGGATATATATATTAATAATAAACAATTTGGGGTTCGTTTGGCATGTTATAGTAAGTGTATTAACCATATAGTGAAAGAAAACAAAAAGACACGGTAAAAGTTAAATTAATTAACTTAGAGTTAAATCTAATTGATAAGGTTAAAATAATACCCTAAACTTGTCTAAATCCTATTGTTTGATAGGATTTCGACCCATCCACACTTTAGCTTCGAAATAAGACCCTTTGGAACCATTATAAACCGATTTTGACTTTAATATAAAATAATATTTTGAGATATTCCTAAGGTGCCCCTCTCCTCCCTTATAAAAGGGCACCTCCTCCCCCTCCTCCTCACACCAATTTGAGCACTCAAGCTCGGCCAAACCCTGCCATTTTCTCCTCTCCACTTCCCTAGAATAATCCTAGAGGTCCTGGTCTTCTCCAAAGACCAATCTTAGTTCCTTAAGTGGAGGATTCAAAGAGGCGTTCCAAAGAAGAGGTAATATCCATTACCGATCTTTTCAATTTCATTCTTCTTCAACTTCTTCTTATTTAGTTGTTTCATGATAAAGTAATAACATCAGTATTACTTACATACTGATATGTTATTATAAATATGAAACAACCCTAATTCACCTTCTATCCATCCTACGGAAAAAATGAAATCACCGCGCGTGCGTACGTACGGAATACCGTCTCCACGCCGTGGTGTAATCTATTTTCCACCATCACCTTACAAGGATGGGTATAATGGTGTAATGAGTAACTATATATGATTATTATTAAGTAATATTGATACTGAAATAATATATATATATACTCCAATACAATTCCACGATCATAGGAACGATATCATCACTCGTGCGTACGTACGGAATACCGTCTCCACGATGTGATGCGACTCGTTCTACATGATCTTCATTTCATAATGATTATATAAATGAATTGAATGAATGAATATGGTATATACTACACTAATACCATTCTGGAAATGAATTATCTATAACCTAAAGATAAGAATAATAATTTATTCGACAAAACACGCATAAGAACAAAAAGTTATAAAGACCCGAGTAACAAGTAACAATGAAATATTACTAACAAGAAGCTAATAATATGACCATATATGATATCATATAAATATGTATGATTCTGGAATAAGTCAATAACATTATTTAAACCATTATACAGGAGCTTCGGACACGTACAAAGCAAATTGGACCTAAGGTAAGGGAAATATCACAATCTCATTTTTATCCGAGATTGTTTATTCGTAAGTATTTACTGGGGTGTATTTTATCATCCACATCCATGTTCCCTCAATATGAAATATTGTTTCCATCCACTTGCAATAGTTTAAATCCAATTTTACCCTTAGGTGAGTTTTTAGTAAAGAATATGAAAGGAATCTTTTGTCGTTTTTCCGTACGAGGTACTTTTTGACTTTTCCGACAAAAGTACGAAGAATGTTTTTTTAACTTATACGGCATGAATGGATTTTTAAAACATTACTTCAAAGAAGCTTCCTTTACAAGTTTTCAAGTTTATTTTTAATCAACTTCTTTTATTTTAAAGTTTTATGACATGTTATGAAAGGAAAATTGTTTTTGAAGAAGAAAGGATATTTTCCTCAAGAATTCAATACAAGTGTTTTATCAAAATTATTTTCCATCTAAGATAATAAAGGGTTCTGTTTCTATCCATATTTTTACATTGGTTTGACTATGTTGTGATGGAATTATGTTTATGAATTCCTTTATCATATATGAATTGATTTATGATGTCATGATGTTTCAAGAATCCCATTTTTGTTATATGTGTTATGCGATGATGTATGTTTTATGATTATGTGGCACACATAAGAAAGGATTCATTATAAGATGGGTGGGACCTATATCTCCCTCCAATGCATTGGGTAAAGATTTTATATCTCATGAGATAGGCATGGCTGGAACGGAAGGTTATTTCGGTTCAGAGATACAGGACTGAAACGAGGAGTGAACTCGGTTCAGAAAGGGACTTTGTCCACTAAGATAGTCTTGGCAATGAGTCATGACTAACAAGAAATGATTTTCCATGATTATGTGTGCATTCCACAAAGTTTCAAGTTTTATGTTATGATTTTGGGGATCTCATTTTCACTTCTATGATTTATTCCATGTTAAGATATTATGATCTCTTTTGCAGGTTTTGATCTTCATAAAGATATGATATGATTTTTATTTCCTTTATTTGCCCTTGCTGAGCATTTGAGCTCACCCTTTTATGTTTTCTTTTCCCCAGGTCAGGAAGATGGATATTAAATTGAATATGCTAAAAGGGACCCTAGATATGATGAAATAAACGGGAGATACTGTAGAAGATTTATGAACCAGTTGTTTATGTTTCCCAGTTTCTAAAGACACTATACCTATACGGTCCTTTGTGGTTTTGTCATATGTTGTAATAAGTGTGCTTAAATTTTGAAGTATTAACAATGTATGTAAAGTATGGGTCGTTATTGTTGGTATCAGAGGAAAGGTATAATCAACCTTTGGAAACTAGGATGTGAAAGCCTTAGTAAGAACCCAAAGGATAAGTCTAAGCATAGAACACAATCTTAGTGTTTTAGAAATGGCCTTGAATAACCTAGGATAAGACCTTAAGCATGAAAATTTTATTCTTGAATTATGTGGTTTCCTAATATAATTAGTGTTGCTCACACTATTCTTCTTGGTTTTAGTCAATGGCTGGAACCCGAAGGAACCGTGTTAATGCGGAATGCGATGGGCAATGCAATGATTGTCCCCCTGAGCAACCAAACGATATGGGAGCTGGAATGCAAAATCTTGTAGCCATGCTCACACAACTTTCTCAAGCTATGAATCATGCAGGATTTCCAAATGAGCAAAGGAGGGAGCAACATTCTGTTGAATCCTTCATGAGGCAGCGTCCACCTTCTTTCAGCGGGTCTACTGATCCATTAGTTGCTGAACAATGGATTAGTACTACTGAAAAGATATTTTCAGTTCTTCAATGTTCTGAGCATGATAAAGTCATCCTAGCAGTGTATCGTTTGGAAGGAGATGCTGATCAATGGTGGAATCTTGTTAAGAATACGAGGCAAAGGGATGAAATTGAGTCTATGGAATGGGACGAGTTCAAGAACTTATTTTTCAATAAGTACTTCCCTCGTATTCTCCGAACAAAGATGGAGAAAGAGTTCCTTGAACTGAAGCAAAGGGATGATGAATCTGTTAGTACCTATGAAGCAAATTTTACAAGACTTGCAAGGTACGCTTCTGGTATTATTATCCAACCTGAGAGTAAGATCGATCGATTCTTTAGTGGCTTAAAACCAAGTCTTCGAAGGGCGTTAGCCATAAGGGACTTCAATAGCTACGAGGAAATCGTTCGATGTGCTCTCAAAGTCGAGATGGAGATTGGAGTAACCCATCAGTCACATGGGTTTGATAAGAAGAGGAAGATGGAATTCAAAGAAAAATCTAAAGAGCACACGGAAAAGAAGATGAACTTTCCCTTATGCTCAAAGTGTGGAAAGAAACATGGAGGGAGTTGTCTTAAAGGGACAAGTAAATGTTTTAAATGTGGAAAGGAAGGTCATCGGGCATTTAAATGCCGTGATAATGGGAAGAAGATGTATAATGACGCAAACAAAGGAAGGGATACACAGAATGAAACTACAACACTTCAATGTTTCAAGTGCAAGGAGATGGGGCATTATGCCAATCAATGCCCAAATCCAAGGGTTGATGATGATGGTCGACGTCAACAAACTCTTAAGGCTAAAGACAAAGGAAATTCACATGCAATTTCTATCAGCGAGGTGGAGTACGATAACGATGTGGTGAAAGGTACACTTACCACCCACTCTAAAGTAGCAAATGTTTTATTTGATTCTGGATCCACCCACTCTTTTATTTCTGAAAAATTTTCTAAGGGTATCACCGTATTACCTCAACAATTAGATGTTGAGTTAGCTGTGACAACACCTAATGGCACATCAATCGCATCAGAAGTTTATAATTCTTCTCCGATCGAAGTTTGTGGGAAAGTGCTTCCTGCAAATCTTGTGATCCTTCCTTTAGTGGAATTTGATGTGATTCTTGGCATGGATTGGCTTTCTCTACATAGAGCTCATATCGATTGCCAAAGAAGGGAAGTCACATTTCATATTCCAGATCAATCTACGATCGTCTATCAATGCAAGGATGAACATAACCTTCCAGTGGAAATTTCTTCCATCTTATGGGTATTGATTCCACTAAATGAAGGTTATTTATCTCAAATGGTTGGTGAGAAACTCACGATTAAGAATATGCCCATTGTACGGGAGTTTGATGATGTCTTTCCGGAGGAATTACCGGGTCTTCCACCAAATCGTGAAGTTGAGTTTTCAATAGAACTCGTACCGGGTGCTTTTCCTATTTCAAAGACACCTTATAGAATGGCCCCAATTGAGTTGCAGGAATTGAAGAAGCAACTCCAAGAGAATCTTGATAAGGGATTCATACGCCCTAGTGCGTCACCTTGGGGAGCACCTGTTCTATTTGTTAAGAAGAAAGATGGATCAATGAGACTCTGCATTGATTATCGAGAACTTAACAAGATCACTATCAAGAACAAATATCCTCTCCCACGCATTGATGACTTATTTGACCAACTACGCGGAGCTCAATACTTTTCCAAGATTGATCTTCGTTCAGGGTATCATCAATTAAGGGTCAAAAGGGAGGATATACCAAAGACGGCTTTCCGTACAAGGTATGGACACTATGAATTTATAGTGATGCCATTTGGTCTTACTAATGCCCCTGCTATCTTCATGGATCTAATGAATAGAGTCTTTAGAGACTATCTTGATCAATTTGTGGTAGTCTTTATAGACGATATTCTTGTCTATTCAAAGAGCAAGGAAGAGCATGAAGATCACTTGAGAATTATATTGAAGACCCTGAGAAAGGAGAAGCTTTATGCCAAATTTACCAAGTGTGAATTTTGGCTTCAAAAAGTTGCATTTTTGGGTCATATAATCTCAAAAGAGGGGATATCTGTGGATCCAGCAAAAACAGAGGTTATCGAAAGATGGTCAAGACCAACAACAGTAACTGAGATCCGAAGTTTTCTTGGTTTGGCTGGATATTATCGACGTTTTGTAAAAGATTTTTCACGATTATCTAATCCACTCACCAAGTTGACTCGGAAAGGAGTTAAGTTTGTCTGGACAGAGTAATGTGAAGAGAATTTCAAGGAGTTGAAAAGAAGGTTATCCAGTGCACCTGTGCTCACACTGCCTTGTAGTGGAGAAAGGTTTGTGATCTACAGTGATGCATCCAAGAAGGGATTGGGGTGTGTTCTTATGCAAAATGATATGGTGATAGCTTATGCCTCACGACAGTTGAAAATCCATGAGCAAAATTACCCAACACATGATTTGGAGTTGGCTGCGGTAATCTTTGCATTAAAGATTTGGAGGCATTACCTTTATGGTGAAAGGTGTGATATTTATACTGATCATAAAAGTTTAAAGTATATTTTCACACAAAAGGAGTTGAATATGCGTCAAAGAAGATGGTTGGAGCTGATTAAGGATTATGACTGCTCAATCCATTACCACCCTGGGAAAGCAAACAAGGTGGCAGATGCATTAAGTCGACAAGACCATGCTAGTTTATCCATGATGAGGATCAAAAAAGATCCAATATATATGGATTTACAAAGGATGGATCTTGGAATTATAATGGAAAGGGAAAAATCTTATCTTTCCCAAATGAATGTTCAACCATCTATACATGTGAAGATTAAAGAGGCACAGAAAGAAGATGTCGAGTTACAAAAGAAGGTGAGAAATGTTCCTGAATTCAACCTTGATTGTGATGGGATAATAAAGTTCAGGAATCGGGTTTGCGTTCCTCCCATCCCCGAATTAAAGAATGAGCTGCTGGATGAGGCTCATAGTTCATCATTCTCTATTCATCCTGGAAGCACGAAGATGTATAGGGACCTGAAAGAGTACTTCTGGTGGGATGGCATGAAAAGAGATGTTGCTGAATATGTCTCTCGATGCTTGATTTGTCAACAAGTTAAAGCTGAGAGACAGAAGTCTAAGGGGATGTTACAACCATTACCCATACCCGAATGGAAATGGGAAAACATCACTATGGACTTTGTCACAGGACTTCCTAAAACATCCAAAGGCAATAATGATATCTGGGTCATAGTTGATCGTCTTACAAAGTCTGCACACTTCATTGATATTAGAGAGGATTTCTCTCTAGATCATCTTGCCAGGATATATGTAAAGGAAGTGGTAAGATTGCATGGAGTACCACTTTCTATTATATCTGATCGAGATCCGAGATTTACCTCGAAGTTCTGGCGAAGTCTTCAGCATACTCTGGATACAGAGTTGAGTTTCAGCACTGCTTATCATCCCCAGACAGACGGTCAGTCTGAGAGAACAATTCAAACCCTAGAAGATATGTTGAGAGCTTGCTCTAAGGATTTCAAAGGAGGTTGGGATCAACACCTACCTTTGTTGGAATTTTCTTATAATAATAGCTTTCACTCCAGTATTCAGATGGCTCCTTATGAAGCTCTCTATGGAAAGAAATGCAGGACTCCAACTTGCTGGGATGAAGTTGGGGAAAGAAAGCTATTAGGACCTGATCTCGTTGATGAAATGGCAGAAAAGGTTAGATCTATTCAACAACACATAAGAGCAGCTCAGAGTCGACATAAAAGTTATGCCGACAACCGAAGAAAAGACCTAGAGTTTGAAGTGGGCGATAAAGTGTTCTTACGAATATCTCCCTGGAAGAGGGTTATGAGATTTGGAAAGAAGGGGAAGTTGAGCCCTAGATATATCGGTCCTTTTGAAATACTGGATCGTGTTGGGAAGGTAGCTTACCGATTGGCGCTTCCACCGAATCTCTCTCAAGTTCACGATGTGTTCCACGTATCTCTCCTGAGAAAGTACATACCAGATCATTCACATGTACTCAGCTCATAAGTTGTACCGCTGGAGCAAGATCTTTCTTATGAAGAACAGCCGATAGAGATTCTAGATCGTAGCGAAAAAGTCCTACGAAACAAGACCACTCGCTTGGTGAAAGTTTTATGGAGAAACCACCAACTTGAAGAAGCTACATGGGAGCTTGAGGATATGATGAGGGAGAAGTATCCTCATTTGTTTGTTGCAAAGTGACGAATTTCGAGGGCGAAATTCTTTTTAAGGGGGGTAGAATGTAACACCCGAGACTTTTATGTTATCATCAAAGGAATCTTTTTCTACACAACACTTGCTTGGCTTGCTTTACACGCAATCGCGACCTTCCTCGATAGCTTGCGTCGTACGCAATACCGAGTTTCACTAAACAACAATATGCTATTAAAACTAGCCGTTATGAATAGTAATAACCACTTTTTGAAATTTTATAAATTTTATTTTTCAAAATGGACTTCATTTTTGGACTCAGAATATCGAAATTAGCCTAGGGTGAAATTTTGGTATTTTTCTGAAAACTTTCAATTTTTGATGAATAGTGAAACCACTAAGTGGTAGGTTAAAAACTGAATTTTGCATAAAACTTAATTTTACCGCTTCTGTGAATGGAATT
Source organism: Viscum album (assembly GCA_963277665.1). Taxonomy (NCBI): domain Eukaryota; kingdom Viridiplantae; phylum Streptophyta; class Magnoliopsida; order Santalales; family Viscaceae; genus Viscum; species Viscum album. The sequence goes on along the minus strand of OY728151.1, from coordinate 536,864,964 downwards.
TCAAAAATCCTAGAGACACGGTTAATATCAAGGACTAAAATGTGGTTCAATGAGATGAAAATAATTTTTTGGTGAATAGTAACTTTTTACTATTTTTACCGCGGTTAATCGTAAATAGGGTAACTAAGGGTAAATATGATATTAATATTACCCTAACACATGTCCTAATACTATTGGACAAGTGTAATTCGACCAAAAACAAAATTAGGAATAAAATATGACCATTTAGGCCCACTTGGATTAGATTAGGACATTTATTATTAATTTATTTAAAGAAGGGTTAAAATAGTTAAAATCAAAGTTTAATAAGTAAATCATTTTTAATATAGGGTTATACATAAGATAAATTCGATTGTAAATATTCATTAGAAAGCTAAAAAGATTTCCTACATGATGGTATTTTATTTGTAATTTTTAGACATCAAATAATTTAATTTAATTATGACACAAAGATGATGCAGTAATTATCTTATTAATGAAATATTGAAATAATTGATAATATAAATACCAAAATAAATGTAATTTGAGACTTTTTATGAATTCCACTAATTTTCTAGGTTACTATGATATATTAGTAATGATTTAATTAACTTGGTTCGAACATATAATTCTGTTATGACTTTCACAAAAATCATATATCAAATAGTGTCAAAATTGACACAAAATAGTTTTTAAATAAAATATTATATTATTAATTGTTATTTTATTCCTAAAAATCTATGGTTCGGCCAAATGACTTAGATAAGGATATATATATTAATAATAACAATTTGGGGTTCGTTTGGCATGTTATAGTAAGTGTATTAACCATATAGTGAAAGAAAACAAAAAGACACGGTAAAAGTTAAATTAATTAACTTAGAGTTAAATCTAATTGATAAGGTTAAAATAATACCCTAAACTTGTCTAAATCCTATTGGTTGATAGGATTTCGACCCATCCCCACTTTATCTTCGAAATAAGACCCTTTGGAACCATTATAAACCGATTTTGACTTTAATATAAAATAATATTTTGAGATATTCCTAAGGTGCCCCTCTCCTCCCTTATAAAAGGGCACCTCCTCCCCCTCCTCCTCACACCAATTTGAGCACTCAAGCTCGGCCAACCCCTGCCATTTTATCCTCTCCACTTCCCTAGAATAATCCTAGAGGTCCTGGTCTTCTCCAAAGACCAATCTTAGTTCCTTAAGTGGAGGATTCAAAGAGGCGTTCCAAAGAAGAGGTAATATCCATTACCGATCTTTTCAATTTCATTCTTCTTCAACTTCTTCTTCTTTAGTTGTTTCATGATAAAGTAATAACATCAGTATTACTTACATACTGATATGTTATTATAAATATGAAACAACCCTAATTCACCTTCTATCCATCCTACGGAAAAAATGAAATCACCGCGCGTGCGTACGTACGGAATACCGTCTCCACGCCGTGGTGTAATCTATTTTCCACCATCACCTTACAAGGATGGGTATAATGGTGTAATGAGTAACTATATATGATTATTATTAAGTAATATTGATACTGAAATAATATATATATATATACTCCAATACAATTCCACGATCATAGGAACGATATCATCACTCGTGCGTACGTACGGAATACCGTCTCCACGATGTGATGCGACTCGTTCTACATGATCTTCATTTCATAATGATTATATAAATGAATTGAATGAATGAATATGTTATATACTACACTAATACCATTCTGGAAATGAATTATCTATAACCTAAAGATAAGAATAAGAATTTATTCGACAAAACACGCATAAGAACAAAAAGTTATAAAGACCCGAGTAACAAGTAACAATGAAATATTACTAACAAGAAGCTAATAATATGACCATATATGATATCATATAAATATGTATGATTCTGGAATAAGTCAATAACATTATTTAAACCATTATACAGGAGCTTCGGACACGTACAAAGCAAATTGGACCTAAGGTAAGGGAAATATCACAATCTCATTTTTATCCGAGATTGTTTATTCGTAAGTATTTACTGGGGTGTATTTTATCATCCACATCCATGTTCCCTCAATATGAAATATTGTTTCCATCCACTTGCAATAGTTTAAATCCAATTTTACCCTTAGGTGAGTTTTTAGTAAAGAATATGAAAGGAATCTTTTGTCGTTTTTCCGTACGAGGTACTTTTTGACTTTTCCGACAAAAGTACGAAGAATGTTTTTTTAACTTATACGGCATGAATGGATTTTTAAAACATTACTTCAAAGAAGCTTCCTTTACAAGTTTTCAAGTTTATTTTTAATCAACTTCTTTTATTTTAAAGTTTTATGACATGTTATGAAAGGAAAATTGTTTTTGAAGAAGAAAGGATATTTTCCTCAAGAATTCAATACAAGTGTTTTATCAAAATTATTTTCCATCTAAGATAATAAAGGGTTCTGTTTCTATCCATATTTTTACATTGGTTTGACTATGTTGTGATGGAATTATGTTTATGAATTCCTTTATCATATATGAATTGATTTATGATGTCATGATGTTTCAAGAATCCCATTTTTGTTATATGTGTTATGCGATGATGTATGTTTTATGATTATGTGGCACACATAAGAAAGGATTCATTATAAGATGGGTGGGACCTATATCTCCCTCCAATGCATTGGGTAAAGATTTTATATCTCATGAGATAGGCATGGCTGGAACGGAAGGTTATTTCGGTTCAGAGATACAGGACTGAAACGAGGAGTGAACTCGGTTCAGAAAGGGACTTTGTCCACTAAGATAGTCTTGGCAATGAGTCATGACTAACAAGAAATGATTTTCCATGATTATGTGTGCATGCCACAAAGTTTCAAGTTTTATGTTATGATTTTGGGGATCTCATTTTCACTTCTATGATTTATTCCATGTTAAGATATTATGATCTCTTTTGCAGGTTTTGATCTTCATAAAGATATGATATGATTTTTATTTCCTTTATTTGCCCTTGCTGAGCATTTGAGCTCACCCTTTTATGTTTTCTTTTCCCCAGGTCAGGAAGATGGATATTAAATTGAATATGCTAAAAGGGACCCTAGATATGATGAAATAAACGGGAGATACTGTAGAAGATTTATGAACCAGTTGTTTATGTTTCCCAGTTTCTAAAGACACTATACCTATACGGTCCTTTGTGGTTTTGTCATATGTTGTAATAAGTGTGCTTCAATTTTGAAGTATTAACAATGTATGTAAAGTATGGGTCGTTATTATTACCATGGACCTACCGATGTAATATCTCATTGTCCATTGTCTCATTGTCAGCTCAGAATCATAATTTTCAAAAAGGATGAGACACCATCACATTGAGCTTCTTATAGTTAAGACATTATTTCATCAACCTATCGACAAAATGAATTATAGATTGCATCAGAATTCTAGCTAATTATGAGTTTCCTATATGAGCTACTGATGGCATGGGTCACCGTCAAGCAGACCTACCATCAGAGTGACCTACCATTCCCAATTAACTGATACTTGGCTCACCATTACAGATTTCAGAATGCACTAAGTCTGAGATACCAGTTCTAAGACACCACTACCCAACCTACCGATCCTAAGACACCTTTATTTTTTTTACTTTGTCATTTAAATTCAAATTTATTATAATGATCATATTTTTGAAACTTAGTTCTACTATTTATTTTAATATATTTGTATATATGTTATATACAACATTAATATCGATGTTAGAGACCAGTATGAGGTACGAGGTAATAGAGAACATGATTCTTTCCCATTGCATAGTATAAAGGGAATATTCTATCAAATAGTTGAAGAGTAATGTAGTTAGAAATATGAAACTTGTGCACCTGAGAAAAACCTGAGAACTATTGAGTGGTGAAAACATGAAGATACTGCTAAGATCTTGAACCAAATAACATCTTGAAATAAAAAATAAAATAGAAGATAATCACTAATGGATCAAATGTATACATCAATGGAAACAATAGATATAAGATTTGACGACACTCTATTTTTTGTCTATTTCTAGAATTCAACTAAAGCCTATTTTCAATACATCTTCCAAGAGTCTAAAGCTGTATTTACAATCACATAGAGCCTTCTCAATTCTTTTATCTATATTTTTATCTTCTTGTGTATTGTTTTTACTTTACAAGAAGTGTGTGTATCTATGTTTTATAAAAAAACACCGACTCATATGAAAAACTAGAATATACAAAGATATCCTCCCAACCCATATTTTAAAACTTTCACTCCCATTGATAATAGTGGAAAAGGTCCATGTGTGGCCTGTTTTTTAGCACTCCCATGAAAACTATAGAAGTGGTCTAGTTGACTTTGAAAGTGTGTATACTATTGTTTACCCTAATCCAGGGTGTGGAACCTTGTTTATTTAAATAAATTTTTTGGTGTCATGTGATCACCAAGTGGAGAGTATTAAGTCTCTTCTTGAGACTGAACCTCTTATTCTAAATTCTACTATATTCTTTTAGGTTTAGTTTTCTCTATTTGTATTTTTAGAAAACATTACTTCACTTTGATATTTAATCTTAGATAGTGTTTATATTAAAATTTTGATTAGTAGATTGGTTTCAAAAGTTAAAATAATAATCCATATTATTTTAACTAATAACTAATCACTCTTTGATAAGTCTTTCAAAATATCAAAACTTTTATAAATCTACTACTTTGGTCAACTGGGCTGTTTTGTTTTGCAATTTGTGGAACTTTTAAAAATGTGTTTGGGGAATTTTTAAAAAATTGTTTTAGACTGAAATATTTATAGGAACTCAGTTCACCCCACTCTTGAGAGTCCTAATAAAACTGAAATTTGGTATCAGGGGACTTTTTAATTTCTTAATTTCAAATATTTCAATGTTTTTAAATCTTTTCAACTTTGATTTTAGTTTTTTTTAAGATATAAAAATTTATATTAGTTCAAAATTTATAGTTCTTTAATTTTTTTTAAATGGACAATAGATAGAAATTTTCTACTACCAACAAACCTCCCTATTTCAGTAGAAAAAACTATGATCAATGTGAAATCAAAATGAAAATTCATTTAGAAAGAATGAGATTTGAAATCAGGTCTATTATAGTTGATGAATATGAGATTCCTACTACTGTTAAAAACACTAGGTTTGATGCCACTAAAGATGCCTATAATATTAATCACAAATATATGAATTCCTTATACAATAGTTTAGGTGATAAAAAATTCAATTGGATTCTTTCATGTTAAACAACCTTTGAAATTTGGGATAATTTAGCTGTTTCACATAAAGAAACTACTAATGTTAGGTAAATGGGGCTTAAAACATATACTATTAAAAATGATTACTTTAAAATGAAACTTGATGAACCTATTTTGGATATGTATCTCAAGTTAAATGAGATTTGGAATATAATAATCTCACTAGGAAATAAAGTCACTTCAACAGAACAAATCATGTGAATCTTGATACGTCCTCTAGAAATATGGGATGGATATTAATATTAATTAAAGAATCTTGTGAAATTTATTCACTACCTGTAAAGGAGTTAATAGGTAAGATGATCATATACAAGGAAGATCTGAATGTCAATAGAGAAGAAGATGATAAACCTAATAGAAAGTATGTGGATTTCAAAACCACTACATACAAATAGAAGGATAAAGTTCACGTTCATGTTGAAAGTTCTAGAAATGAAGATACATCAAGTGAAAGTGATGAGGAAATGGCTCAACTAGCCAAAATATTTAAGAAGTTTTATATAAATAATAATTTCTTTAGAAATCATAAATATAGAGGTAAATATCACAACAAAGGTAACTAGAAAAAATATTCGAAAATAAGTGATAATATGAATTAGATAGTATACTATGAATGTGAAAGAAAAGGACATGTGAAAGCTAGCTGTCCAAAACTGAAGTATAAGAAGAAATACGAGGGAAAATATAGAAAGTAAAAAAAAATATATGAAGGCTATATAGAGTGATTCTGAGGATAGCTCCAGCAAATCTGAATCATCTCATGATAAAAATTTAGACAAATCCAACATGTGTTTTATGAAAAAGACATCTGAGGTAACCCTAGTATAACCAACACAGAAATATTATTATTTTAGAGATGAATCTAAATATGAAAATTATGAAAATATTACTAACAAAAAAATGTTTGAATACTATAAAATTATTGAGTATACTTGAAATGAGTTGAAATATAAATATAAAACTCTCAAAAAATAACATGTACTTTTTGCTACTATTAAGTCTGAACTCACTATAGAAATGGAAAAGAATTCCCAACTGCTCCATGAGAATACAAAACTTAAAAATTCAAATGATAAATTAAATAATATTTTAGAGAGATTTACAAATGGTAGAGATACCTTAGTAAAAATTCTTGGTAAACAAGTTTCTTATAAATATACTATTAACATTGGTTATCAACTTGGGAATTTTTTTTGTTAAAACTAACTTTGTATCCAAATCTAGAAAATTTTCTATAAGTTCCAGTACTAGAAATTCTTTTAATACTTCTAGTTCTTCTAGAACTTATAGAGTTTATTTTTCTAAAATTTCAAAAACTACTTACAAGAAACCCATAAAGAAAATGTGGGTTCCTGAAGATTTAATTACTAATATTACTAGACCCAAGAAAATATGGGTACCAAATTATTTTCTTATTTAAACTATTTTTGTAGGAAATGTGTGTGAAGAGTTCATGTAAGAGCTTATGATACTTGGATACTGTATGTTCAAGACACGTTATAGGGGACTACTCTTGTTTCAAGAACCTCATAAATATTGATGGTAGACATTTCACCTTTAGTGACAATGCAAAAGGTAAAATTATTTTCCATTTCCAAATCGGTAACACTAACTCAGTTATAATTTCTAAAGTTTTTTTATTGATGGTATAAAGTTCAATCTTCTTAGCATTTTACATTTATGTGTTTATGTCTTTAGTATTAAATTTGAAAATTATTCTTATAATGTTTTCAATTATAAGATTGATTTAGTGTTTAATGATTTTATAAAATAAAATGTACATGTTGTTAATATATATCATTTAATCTCACATAATGTATCTTTATTAAGTTCATTTCATAAATATTATTGGTTATATCATCCAGAATTAGGCTACTATAACATTCACTCTCTTAGAAAGCTGACTATAAAAGGATTATTCAAGGATCTACCTAAACTATATTTTCCAAATGATAAATTTTGTAATCCTTGTCAAAAAAGAAAACATCACAAAATATCTTTCAAACCAAAGAAAAAAGTTTCAAATTCTCAACCTCTTAAGTTTGTTCACATGGATTTTTTAAACATTCTAGAGTTTCAAGTTTAAATGAGGAGCACTATATCTATGTTCTAGCTGATGAATTTTCTAGGTATACTTAGACATTTTTTTAGATCACAAAAGTGAATCTTGTTCTTAATTCACCAAGTATGTTAGGTCAGTAGAAAAATTAAGTTGACCTAGGAGGAAAACCTTAAAAATTGACCATGGTCGTGAGTTTGAAAAAAAAATTGAATTTTTTTCTCACAAAATATTTATATTCACAAATTCTGTGATCCCAGGACACCCTAGCACAGTGGAGTTATAGAAAAGATAAATACAACGTCACAAGAAATAACTAGTACTATGCTTAATTAATAAGATCTATATGTTTATTTTTGGTAAGAATCTATGAATACAACTTGTTACATAATCAATAGATTTTTAATTAGACTTATCATAAAGTGGACTCCCTATAAGTTGTGTAATAATAAGAAACCTAAGGTTAATTTATTCAATGTTTTTGGTTGAAAAGTATTTATTATAAATAAAAAATATAATCTTGAAATTTTTCCTCTAAGTGTGATGAAAGGATTTTCCTAGGTTATTAAATATCTAGTATATCCTATAGAGTCTATAATAAGAGAACCAAGTGTGTGGAAGAATTTGTGCATGTAAAGTTTGATGAAACAGATCCACACAAGTCCAAAACCTCCGTAAAAAATCTTGAGGACAACCTGTATAGTCTAGACATAAATCATAAATCTTCTGATTCTATTATTAAATAAGTAGAAAAATCCAGTTTTTGAAAATCTTTAGATTATGACCAAAATAAACCTGAATCTATAGATAAACCTGAAGTAACTATAAATTCTTTCTCTATATATCTTAAAACCCTTAAAAACCATCCTTTAGATACTATAGTTGGAGACTTTGACAAAGGAATACAGACTAGATCTTCTCTAAGAAACCAGGTTAAACATCAAGTCTTTTTGGCATGACTTGATCTAATAAACATCAATGATGTAATCAATGATGAGTTATAGATGATTTTTATGAAATAATAGTTAAATAAATTCAAAAGAAACAAAGTATGGAAACTTATTGATAGACCCAAATACACCTTGATAATATCCATTAAGTGGGTGTTTAGAAACAAAGTGGATAAAGATGGCATAATATTAAGAAATAAATCCAGACTAGTTTCACAAGTTTATAGTCAAGAGGAAGGAATAGACTATGAAGAAACCATTGAACATGTGTCTTGACATGAAGCCATTATAATACTTATATCTTATTCAATGCATCTTAATTTAAAAATTTATCAAATGGATGTGAAAATTTCATTCCTAAATGGTTATATAGTTGAGGATGTTTTTGTTTAACAACCCCCAGGTTTTACCAATCTTCATTTTCAAAATTGTGTTTTTAAATAATCAAAAGAATTATATGGGTTAAAATAGGCTTTATGAGCTTGGTATGATAGGCTCAACACTTTTTTTATTTCTAAATGTTTTACTAAAGGTATAGCTAATACTACTCATTTCTAAAGATGTTTTAATTATTCAAATATATGTTGATGATATTATTTTTGGTTATTAAAAAAATTATTTATGTGTTTAGTGTGTGAATGTGTGGTCTTTTTCAAGAAAATCCTAAAGGGTCACACCTTCATTTTTTTAAAATAATGCTTAAAAACCTCAAATATACAACTAACTTAGGACTGTTCTATTCTAGAGGAAAACCATTTGACTTAGTTAGTTATTGTGATTCTGATTTTGGTGGTTGCAAGTTAGATAGAAAAAATCACCGTTGGAACATGTCACTTTTGAGAAACTCTCTAGCTTCATGGTGTAGTAAGAAACAAAATTTTGTTTCATTATATACTATCGATGTTGAATACATAGCTACTAGTAGTTGGTGTGCAAAAATTTTGTGGATGAAACACACCTTACCAGACTATAGATATCAATAGGCAAGTCCACATAAACTGTGACAACACCAATGTTATTAACATCTATAAGATTACAATTTCTCATACAAGGAAAAACCACATCGATATAATACATCACTTTTTTGATAGATCTTTATAAAAAATGTGATATAAATCTTGAATTCATTGACACTAAACATCATATTACTGATATTTTTACTAAGCCTTTAAATTCTAAAATAATGAGCTACATCAAACATGAGTTGGGGATGATCAATTTTGAGTGACTAACTATTGATGACTCACCATTGATGAATAATATTTGATGTCTTGTCATTGATGTCTCATTGTTGATGACTCACCATTGATGTCTTATTATTGATGTCTCACCATTGATGAATCACTGCTTATGATCCACCATTGATATCTCACTATTGCTGACTCGCCGATGACAACTCATCGTTAGAAATCACCATTGTGACATACCATTGTTCTTTACTTTTTTATTTTTTTTAGCCAAAACTTAATCTTGTTGTTTTAATTATTTTGGTTTATTTTATTCCACATTTTAAATTTACAATTTTGAAATCCCTAAATGATAAATATCGAGTCAATCCAAAATAATTTCTTACTCAGTCACTCTCCCAAAACTGAACCTTTCTCTTTTGGACCTATACTGACTTCCTACTCAAACCAAACCCTTCAAAATATTTTCCAGGGCTTAATTGAAGCATCAATTTGAGAAGTCTCATGACAAGTCTCATCCTTAGAAGAAGAATAATGGTGAATCGATTACTCCAAATCCTGAATCTATTATCCTAGATCTTTCCAATAAAATAGTCATACTAAATAAATAATCACATAGAGATTGGTTGTTATCATGTATGTCACTTTTATTGAGAGTGTTATAATAATAAGGTTGGTTGGAGTGGTTCTCTAGCAACACATTACCTCTATATTCAAAACATGTGCATGAGTTTTATATGTATGTTGAGTTTATTCTTAAGTGAACTGAATTATTTTGGATTAAGTCAGAAATAAATGTAAAAAGGATTGTATTCTATTCTAATTAGTGGGCTGAATGTTTGAAGGTACCTCATGAAGGTATTTTTTATGATTATTAGGGCATTTCTCCCTAAGCGAGTTGACCAGTAATGGAAGCCCAAGAATACCTATAGAAACTAAGTTGAATGGAGAATGTAGATTGTTATTTAAGTTTACCCTCCATCAACATTGTATTAGGAAAGAGGATTTTTATTTATTGAAATATCAGGTTGTTTAATTGTTGTATCTGATGAGAAATTGACACAAGATCAATTTATGAAGATACCTCATTTTCCGCATGAGTGACATGATAAATGTTCGGTCTAAATCAACTTCCCTATTTTATTGAAAGATGATTTTTCAATGTTGAATGTTTAAGGAGTAGTAAGTGAAGGAGAATAATCTATGACTTAATGTGATTGTTTTTGCATCACGAAATCCATATTCAAAAGAATGATGATTAGCTAAAATCTCTATAATAGGTAGTGGGTTGAGGATAATGAAAATATTTATCAAGATTTAAATCATATTCAATATACTTCTAGGCCAAAATATATGGTTGAACTAGGTCTAGGACCAGATGAGGTGGGAAAATATTATATGGAGGAAGAAGAAGTATATGAGGTAGAGAAAGTAATAAGATCTCTTATTGATGATAGGAGTTATCTGGATATTTCTGAAATCCCTAGAGGAATTTATTATGGATCTCATAATCCTCAAAAAATTATTCCTACCAAATAACCTCTCTTAAGTGATTTTGATGAAGAGGCAACAAAATCTAGAGATAATATGTATGCAAGTAGAAGTGAAAGTGAAGATGATGATGAGTCTAGTGGTGAAGAGGAAGAAAATGGGGATGAAGAAAATGATAATAAGGAAACTGAAGTAGAAGAGGAAGAAACATAAGATACTGAAGATGAAGAAGAAGAGTTTGAATAAGAAGGTAGAAGTGATGAAAATAAATAAGAGGGAAAATAATAATGTTATAAATGTGGTGATGAAGTTAGTGGAGAATCTGACAGTCCTGTTAAGGATAAAAATCCAGCTGCAGAACCTGAAATTTTACTTGAAATTTATTTAGTGAAAATAGAACTAGTGTTAGAACCTCAAAGGTTTACGGAGTCAATGATAGTTGAATAAGAATCTAGAATTGATCCTATGAAATAACTTTTTTATTCTAAGAAGAAAGCACCTATTGAAAGGGATGCATCTGTTGAGGGGGAGTACCATTCTAAGAGATTTAGAGTTGAAAATAACATTCCTTATGATGTGATAGTCGAGTAATGGAAAAATTACCCTCTATATGTCACTATTGGATTAGATTATCCTGATTCAGGTGATAAGGCATCAAATCCAAAGGGGCCTATGGTTGAAGTAGTACATCATTATCAAAGAGTTACAGTTGGAATAAATCTATAAATAGAACCTACTCTAGTAGTAGCTACTGCTCCTGCTCATGCTCCTCCAGTTGCATTTGTGCCTACAGACTATGTGACCCAACATGAATTTAATGTATTTAAAGAATAATTTTGTTAAGTAGTTAGATGTATTCTCCAAGTACAACTTTCATTGATGGAAAGTCTCAATGAAAGTGATGCTACTATGCTTACAAAGAGAGGTCTCTCCCAGATTCAACCATAGATAATTTATGAACAATAATAAGTGAGGATGTGAAATAAAATATTAAGTGATGAGTTAGCTATACTCATTCCTGTTGTGAAAGGTATATCATATGAGTATGCATCTTCCTTGGAAAAAGTTTCAAATAGTCTTAAGGATAAATCTTATGAGGATTATTCTCCTCCTCCTCCAAATCTTGATCTTTCTATTTTCAGATTAGTTGTCAAAGATGTAGTTAATGAAGCCTCAACCTCAAATTCTCCTTTTATACAGACTCATAATGTTGAGATAATTAGAACATTGATAAGAGAAGATCTTTGAACTATAATGGGTTGCTCTGATCAGGAAAGACTCAATAAAATAATACATAAAAATGACCATGTGCATGATATGGTAAGGTTTTATATGAAAGGGGATACTAATTCTTAGGAAGAAATCATAAATAAAGTATATTACTACTTTAAAAGGGTTTATACCAAACACTATTTGGATAGTCATTTTAAGTACTTGGTTGAAAATATGAGGATACCTGTTGTTACCTAAGAATTTAAGAAACAAGTAAAACAGCTCAAGGAGCTAACACCTTCCCTTCATATGTTTATATAAAATAATAATAACTTTACAAAGGCTATAGAAAAATGTGGTAAAATAATCATGGAATTTATAAACCTTTTGAAGCCTTAATTGCATTATCAGAGTACTGATATTGTAGAACCGGAGGCATTCCCTATTCGACTAATGACAAATATTTTTACTTTAGGCTCAATCTACCTATCTATTGATCCCCAGTTCAGAGCTGCTATGACTAGAAATCCTTTTACTCCCCTACCTGCAACCATTCAACCATTTCCTATGTCTAAAACACAGGGTCTTAGTAAACTAAGACCCATGATCTATAGGTAACTTACAACTCCTACATCTTCTACTCAGAATCTTACACCTCATGTACCTTATGGAGTCCCCATTCATCAGTTGTATACTTATGCTCTTTATAAACAACCTATTCTTCTATATTCTTCTACTGATAAGGGAAAAGTATTCATAGAACCTTCTTTGGAGAAGAATTAATTTTCAGTTGATCTTTGATAGGGATGTAATTTTGAATTTTTCACATCCACTGTACAACCTTTCTATCATGAAATACATTATCTATTTTCATCAATGTTATGTTTTTTATTTCTTATTTGTTCTCTTTTTTATAATCCCAAAATGGGAAGAAATGTGAGAATATGAGATGGAATTTAATTTTATTGATTTTATCTGATATATACAACATGTTATGTAGACCCATTCTCTTTATCATTATTAATGGTTTATTAATTCCATGATTTTTTATCATCAGAAAGGGATATATTGTTGTCCTCCACTAGTTTTAATGCTCACAAATCATTATTAATTATTTTTAGTTAATTTTAATTATATTTAATCATGTTTACTTATCATCTTAATCTATTATGTTAGCGTTTCACATCATAAGATAAATTAAAAAAAATATGACTAAGTACAAGTCACTGTTATGGTTGAGTAATCATTGAGGTGAACTCACTGTTGGAAATCTCATCATTAAAAGAAAAATAGCTAAGTATGAGATACCATTTACATGGACCTACTAATATAATATATCACTATCCATTGTATCACCATCAGCACAAACTTATAATTTTTACAAAGTACGAGACACTATAGCATTGATCTATCGATAACTAAGTCACTATTGCATCAACCTGCTCATAGAATGAATTACTGATGGCATAAGAATTTTTTCTATGTATGAGTTACCAGTATGAGATACCGATGGAATGAGTCACCATCAAGTGTACCTATAGTTAGAGTAACCTAACATTCCTAAGTCACTGACACTTGACTCACTATTCCATATTGTAGAATGCTCTATGTCTGAGAAAACAGTTCTAAGACACTAATATGTGACCTACCAATCCTGAGACACCTTCATTTCTTACTTTTTCATTTAAAATTTAATTTATTATAACAGCCATATTTGTGAATATTAGCACTATTATATATTTTAATAGCTTTTTCTTTATTTTTAGACAACATTAATATCAATGTCGAAGACCAGTATGAGGTACAAGGTACTATAGAACATGCTTCTTGTCAATTTCACATAATAAATGGAATATCCAAATTAATATAAAAAAGAGTGATCCAGTTAGAAATATATAACTATTGTACCTATGAAAAACCAAATAACTTCTAAGCAGTGAAAGCATTAAGATACTCCTAATAGCTTTAACCAACGAACATCTTATAGAAAAAAACAAAAGAGAATAGAAGAACTTCTTGATCAAACTTTTACTTCACTATAGATAGTGTATAGAATATCGTATGACACATTGTTTTGTTGTTTGTTTCCATAATTCGTCTCAATATGCTTTTCAAGACATCTTCCAAGAGTCTCAAGATGAATTTCCAATCACATAGATCCTTTTAAACTCTTTTATTTATATATTTCTCTTCTTGTGTATTGTTTCTACTTTATGAGTAGTGTGTGTATCTATGTTTTATAAACACACACTAACTCCTATAAAAAATTAGAAGATACATAGATTTATTCACAAACCATCTCTTAAACCTTTCACTCCCTAGAATAATAGTGGAAGAGGTCACCGCATGGAATGTTTGTTTTTATCACTCCCATGAAAATTTTGGAAGAGGTCTATTTGACTGGGATAGTGTGTATACTATTGTTTACCCCGATCCAGGGTTTGGATCCTTGTTTATTTATATATATTTCTTGGTGGAAGATGATAAAAAAGTGTATAGGATTAAGACTTTGATTGAGACTTCACCTCTTATTCTAAATTGCATCTTTTCTTTAAAGTTTAGTTTTCTAGGTTTTAAATTTTATAAAACTCTACCTCATATTGATAGTTGATCTTAGATAGTGTTTATATTATAATTTGGTTTAGTAATTTTACTTCAAAAGTAAAAATAATAATCCATATTTTTTTAACTAAGAACTAATCACTATTTGATAATTATTTCAAAAGATAAAAACCTTTATAAATATGCCACTTTGGTTAACTGGTACTTTTTTTTCAAATTGGGTAACTTTTAAATAAGTGTTTGGGGAATTTTTATATAAGTGTTTTAGACATAAATTTTTATAGGAACTCAATTTAAACCCTCTTTATTGTCCTACTCTAACAAAAAAGTTTCTTCTTGAATACCCATTTACAATGAACAATCTTTATGTTTAATAGTGGATCTATGAATATCCAGTCTTGGTTTTGGTATATATAATCCATTTCATAATTAATGTATTCTTTCCACTTGGAAATATCTATTCCACTTAATGATTCCTTGTAGGTTTGGGGATAATTATTATCAACTGATAATAAGTCACCATCCTCAATGACTGGAAAACCATAGCATTCTAGTTCTCTAACCTCTCTTATACTCTTATGTAGTACTTGTGTCTCTAGAAAATCTTCAATGGGTATTTTTTGAATTTGTTTCTATGCCAACTCTTATATACCTTGATCCTCGACTTCATCTAACTCTATCTTATTACCACTATAAATTTTATATATTTCTCCTTAAAGGAATATAAAATGTATTTACACTATCAAATTTTTTTATGATGGGTCCTATAGGTAATATCCCCTTGTTTCCTTAAGGTAACATATAGAGTAACACTTTATACCTCAGGGTGAAAGTTTGTTAATTAAAGTGGCCTTAACAAATACTTCACAACCTCGCACATTTATATATGAAAACATGTGTTTCTTTCTCTTCCATAATTGTTATGGGATACCATCTACTGCTTTAGTTAACACTTGGTTTAGAATTTGTGTCATTTTTAGTAATTAGTATCCCCAAAAGGATAAAGGAAGTATCACATGACTCGTAATTGATCTCACCATGTCTAATAAAATTTGGTTCCTTCTTTGACATAAACCATTCCATTGAGGTGTGTAAGGAGGAGTGAGTAAGGTTATCATCTCTCACCCTCATAAGTAAAAAATGAATCCATGATTAAGATGTTCTCCACCATGATTTGAGTGATGTTTCTTAATCTTATTACCAAGATGGTTCTCAACTTCATTCTTGTATTCTAGAAGTCTCTCAAATGAATTAAACTTATACCTCATCATGTAGACATATACATATGTACTAAAATAATCAGTAAAAGTAATGAATTATGATTACCAACACCTTTCTTCAAGGTTAAATAGTCCACTCACATTGGTGTAAACTGATTAAATAATCTCTTTGTCCCTTCAACCTCTAACACAAAATGGGGATTTAGTCATTTTTCCTTTTAAACATGTGTGAAAAACAACAAGTTATTTTTGTTCAAAAGAATCTAAATATCAATCTTTATGTAATTTAGTCAAACAATATTATTTTTCATAACCTATATAGTAATGGAAAAGTTTGGTGTGGTTTGAGTCATGTGATGTAGTTTTGTTATGGATTTCCATTACTTGGTTCTTGTAATATAATACATAATGGCTGTTATTGAAATGGGACTTACCATAAAAAATTATATATTTATAAAATAAGAAAATTTCATTCCAAAATTTTAAAATAAAACCTTCCATGTTAAGTATGGATACATAAATAATGTTTTGGTAATAGATGGAACAAAATAATAATCATTTAAAACCAAGATCATTCAAATTGTAAACATGAGGTGGTAGTACTCGATATACAAAAAAGCTAGTTTATATCCATTGGTTTCTCATAGATATACCTACCCTTATTGAATATTATTGAATCTATATGGTTACTATATTTGAATACAAATGTGAGTACCAAAATCTATACATAATACCCAATTTTTAGAAATAGATAAATTTCACTCGATAACAAATGCACCAGAAGATTCTCTTTTCTTATTAGGCTATGTGAAATTTTTCTTATAGTGGCCCTTCTTTCCACATGCCTAAAAAACATCATCATTCTTTCTTACTTTCCCCTTAATATTTATTTTCTTGTAAGGGAGTGAAGAATCTTTGGGCTAAAATGTCTTTACTTTCCCTTTTCATTTGTTCTCCATAAGGATGGAAGGATTTTCACATTTTTTCTACTTATTTACTTGGTGAAGATGAGTGAGTATATATGGAAGAGAAATCTCAATGTTTTTCATGTTAAAATTTACAAATAATATGTATAATATATTATGGAATTATGAAATAATGATATCATTTCATAGTTCATTAGGGAGTTTAAACCTTATAACCTTTAGGTTCATAATATTCCCAATGATCTTGACTGTGTGAAAAAAATCCGGTGAAATATCTCCAATATTTCTCTAAAAAGAGTCCTGGAGATGTCAAAAAATTCCTATATATCTCTCTCCATGTATAGACTATATATATGATCAAAGCATTCTATAATAATCCATGTTTTTGTGAGACTTCATAAGTTTACTAAACATAGATGAAAGCATTAAACACTGAATTTCGACCACATAGGTTATGTGTTTATTATAGAAAAAAAAATCTTAATCACTTGTCTACTTAGTATGAATATCAATTAATTATAATTCTAGCACATTATATTTACATTCATGGAATGACATAACCCAAAGGCATATAAATAATTCTTAGGAGTTACTGCTAGTGAGAAGATGGTATTTATCCAATAATGATCATATGGACAATGTGGATGAAAAACTTTCCATTTTATTCTATAATTATAAATGATCATATTAATAGAAATGTTCTTAATTACAAAATATGTGAGAAATAATTATAATTAAATTTTTATTAATCTACCCATTATTTTATCATGTCCCAATATCCCTCACCATTGAACTCATAATGTTTAGTTTCTAGGAAATTATAATGGAAAGGATCCATATGATCCTTCACATAACCCCAATAAGGGTTGTTTAAGATAATTGAAGGTATTTAGATAGGTTTAAATTTTCCCATTGTGTTCTTTCCATTTATTGATCCATTTATTAGACTCCCTGATCAAAAAATCTTGACTTGGGTTTCCCCAACACTCACCTTCAAGTTACATTAAATATAGATAGGGATACTTCTCTTGATGTAAGATAATTAAGTCAACCCATAACCTTTATAATAAATCCACATTAAAATCAAGTGTCTCGACAAGGGGTTTTCAAACACTTAGTTTTAAGTTTTTCATTCCTAATAAAGTAAAGAAATGCTAAGTATGACTTAATATTTAGTTGATTGATTTTATTTATTATGAAAAAAATTATCATTTTTTATCTGTTACATGTCTTGTTAATATTAAGTGGATTTTTCTTATGTTATTAACTATGTTTTGATAAAAAAATTACTCATAATCCATTTATTTATATTCCATCTTGCCACATTAGTTCATTTATTTATCTGATCGTGGGTCGAGAATCCATAAAATAAATAATGCATAATATAGAAATAAATTAATAAATAAATAACCTGATAATAATATTTTATAATTATTTATTTATTAGGAAAAAACATATTATTCCAATATTGGCATGAGTTACAACATTATACCTATCCACTTGTGTGTCACATGGGTTAAAATCATCCGGGTTCTGCCTTGAACTTCCTCTACATGCCTTGGGATTCTCTATTTGTTACTGGTGTTTATAAATCAAACACAAGTGATGGTAACTAATGGATTAGTTAAGGGAAATTACATTAATAACCTTAGACATGGAGGTCCTACATAATAATGGAGGGAGGTATGACTCAAAGAACATAATATTTAATTTAATAATTAACAATTTCAAACCCATAAAATAAATTAAATAACCTAAAACCAATGCATACATAAGTTTTTTTCAAGATAATGAATAGTTATAATCAAGAAATGAATATGTAATAGTGACATGAGTTAATATTCATTCTATTCATTCTTTATTATTAAGATATACACACTTGAATTAATTAATTAATTAATTCCCTTTCATCTTAATGATCATTTGAATTCTATTGGATATTCCCATCATAAATGAATTCCTGGAAAATAAATGGAAGAACCAATAAAAAAAGATAATTATAATAAATTAATTATTCATTTAATAATTCTTTAAAACCATTATTAAATTATCAAACATAGCAGGTTCCAATCAATATAATAAATTTTTAATGCTGAAATTAGTAATTTATTATAGTTTAATTTTTTTCCTTTATTGGGAAACCACAAGGTGTGTACTTATTATCTATACGCCGTGTACCTCGATTGACGTGTACTCAGGATACATTCTTGTCAGGATACATTCACAGGGCGTCAACATATATCTTGGTTGTACAACACAATGTGTACAAGCTAGATACATGCCATGTATTGCTCTTACCATGTGGTTGAGATACATGATTGCGTCTTCGATGTGAATCTCAGTGGATTACACAACATGTACTAACTAGACACACACTTCATGGTCCAAATTCCATGTGTCCATGAAATCCACCTAAGGAAAAAGAATTTTTATTGGATGATGGCCTACATGATGTGTATAATCCTACTACACACCATGAATATCACATATCATTTGTTCATAAAACTAACCAAGGAACTCAGAATATATCTTGTATGTGGTAATTAATGGACTAAATGTCTTGTATTCTAGCTACAATACATGTAATTCATTAGTTCTATAGGATATCAGTCTAACGTTATTTTATCCATGTATTTTACCAAATAGTTTTCATTAATTTTACCATTAAACTATGTAGACTACACAACATGTACACTATCTACACATAGTGTAATCTGAAATGTCAAGTTCTAGGTTGTCCTGGTCTTCAAATGATGTTCAATAAATTCACCACCCTTAGTTAATTCTCGAAACATCATATTTCGCGTGACATAGACTGTTGCAGTGAACTTGGGTGTATGGTGTATACTTTGGCTACACGTCGTGTAATCCCATGCTATATAGCTGAAATCCTTGACACTTCTTGATAGAATCTCTAATCACTATTAATATATTCTTATTCTTTTAATAAAATGAAACTTTGAACGATGAGGATTAATATATAAAAAACATGCTGATTAAAATAAAATTAAGGAACAAATAATTCATGAAATGAAAATCTGACCACTATTGTGCATATTGATCAAAAATAAAAAAAATAATTATAAATTTGAAAAATAAACACTCTGATAACTCTTGAAGTTTTGAGTGAAGTTGAACCACTAGTGGTGGGTGATAAATCTAAAATTATTTCTACTTAGGATTTCCTAGAACCCAAAGACAATATCATTTAAGTTAAATTTATAATTATTTTTTTTATGATCAAAGGAAATGGTTACCTCGCCTTATATATGTTATTTGATGAAGATATTATTGATTGTCGAAAAACCCTTTTCCAGATTAGCTTCGTTTCATAATTAAAATCCAAGTTTATAGTCCATATAGTGGAGATCTACACATACTCATTTTATCTATAAAAAATGATAATTGATTTCGAGGTTCTAGTGTGACAAAACAATTGTCTTTTATTGTTCATGTTGATCACTTACAATTATTTTGGGCTTAAAAGAATCTTTTACCACTTCTTGTTCTTGAGATAAAGATAGGAGGATGAATAGAGAGAGAATTATTTTGTGCATAATTATTATAAAATATCAATTAACCCTACATAATAGACATAACCATATATGTATAGATCTAGGGTTTTGGTTAAAATTTTATTTAATTATATACCAGACCTTAAATAATATAGTAATCATTATTAAACCGCATGTAATATATTATTATTATTATTATTATTATTATTTGGTGTTTACTATCTCACACAATGATAAATATTAGTTACCAGATTAAAAATAAATATTCATCATTGGACACAATCTTGGTCTACTCCAGTTCATTGACATTTATTGAATACCCAAATAAATATTTAATTATATATTTTATTTTTGAATAAATAAAATAAATATGTTATTCACCATCTAGAAAATAAATATTTATTAAATATTCACCTGATAAATTATTTTTTACCATGAGAATGTTATTGATCAATAAAAAATAAATAAAATTATTTCTTAGCCTTGAGAATAATATGTATTCCATTAATTAAATTCCAATAGAATTTAATCGAGATCCATAGAAACACTTAGTGTGTGACCCTCTAGGATTCATTCTCATTTTCATTAGACGGTATTTCCTAAAATCCATGATTACTCTCTAACAATGGGTCAAGGTACCCTTGATAAAGAGCTTAATATCACTACATTGACAACCACATACAATCACTCACTATGCAATATAATCCTTTTGTCTTAATATCTCATCAAGAAGGTTTAATATCCTTTTCATTAACCTATATTCTTGATAAGTATTTCTTTGAAAATTTGAAATAAATTAATTGTTACGTAATGACCATGGAATTTAATGCAATAGTTATCTTCTAGTAAAATGGATGAGACATCAATGCCCATAAAGACAGAAGGGATAACTCCTTCCTTGACTTATCTATTAATAACATGTAATCTTTGATACACCCAACGCACCCTACTTCCCACCAACATATGGAATGATAGTTTTAGTCAGTAAATAAGTGTGCGAGTCATGACATTTATTAATGATAATATTAAATTCTAAGTACCATTACACATTCTCATAGATATGAATATACAATGACACTAAAACATGTACAATTTCTAATGGGGTATGTTCTTATAATATACCATCTTGGAGATTACCAAGTGTAAACTTCATGAGAAGAAGACTCATCTGCTTATGAGTACTCAAACCTAACATTCTATATACTATGTTACCCATCATAGTACATTATCCAACTATAGAACTATATTTAAGAATATCATCATGACACTTCAAGGTTTTTATCATAGTGGGGAACTACTATGACCTTATAAATGGGAAAGATACCCTAGAAAATTATTACATTATAGTCATGTAGAAAAATGAAAAATATGTAAAAATATGTTTTATTAGTATTGAAATTCTCTAATATAAATGTAATCAAAGTAAAAAAAATGGTCTTAGGATAGAAACTGTAACGACCCAAAATTTCATTAATGGAAAATCCCTCTTGATCCAGTTAAATGTTTCTTTATGTTTTTATATGATGTCAACTTCTTTAGTTTAACGTTAAGATTTGTGACCATTACTTTTATAGCCATTGAACAGTGATCATCTGGGTAGTTTAAATATAAGGCTTTAACGAACCAATTTTCTACTCAGACAAAGGAAGCGATGGCCTCATCCAGTAGAATTGCCCCTTACGAAGCCCATTTGTCGGAGCTCGGAAAGGAGGTGGCGTCTTTGGGCTTTGCCCTTGACCAAGCCCAAGCTGAGCTTCATCAAGTCAAGCTCGAACGTGATCGTCTACGGGAAAAATGGAAGTTGATAGAGATTACCACTCGAGCGATGTTATCCGAGCAACCCCAAGAGTCTGTCACCATCGCACACCTTACCCTTAGGTCTTATGCGGCTATTTTAAGGGGTTATGTAACAAATAAGTAGCACCATGTTCATGTACATTATTTTTGTATATAATAATGAATATAATTTCTAGTCATTTTTGATGCATTGTAATTAGTTTTTAAAGTACAAATGATGTTTTTAGTTATTATTTAATTAAGAATTATATTTTATTAAATTAAAGGATTTTTGAATTAAATAATATTTTAATAAAATATTATTATTAATATTAAATTAATTTTTATTAAATATAAATGATCTTATAATTTTATGAATGCAATTAAAATTTTTATTAAGGTTTGAAAGCCATTTCTGTCAAAACCCGTGAATTTTTTATAAATGTCGGTTTTTATTTTAAAAGTGAAAATTCACATATTTAGAAAATTATTTAGATAAAATAAATATTATTTTTGGAATCAGGACGTCGAAATTATCCAACGGTGAATTTTTCATAATTTTCTGAGACAGTCAAATTTTTGGGTAAAAATTAAATACCATTTAAATATATAATGTGTTTTATGACATCATAATGACCCAATGGTGATGTAATAAAATACCATAATCCTTATGTTCGGCCAATATGTGTTTTATCAATAAAATAATGAGGTTTTGGGTTTGTTTGACTCACTTTTCAAAGCATTAATGGAGCCCTCAAGACTTATTCAACACATTGCCTTTTTAAATTAATTTCCATGGGAGTGTGACTCACCTCCACATAAGCAACCCTAATTTTTTAATAAGTTCGGACCTTGGCCTTGTAAAATATTGTTTTCCTCTTTCCTTTTCCAGAAACCATGGGCAAATACCATGGGATGGTTTGTGGTTTGGATTATTTTAATATAAGGGGTCCCAAACCTAAATAATAAAGAATTCTCTCACCTTTCCTATATAAACCCACCCAAGATCCCACTTCCTCCTCACTCAAAGCCCTTGAAGTTCGTCCAACCTCTGCCCCACTCTCTCTAGAATCCTCTCAAGGTGCCCCAAGCTCCCAAGAAGCCTCTCACAAGCCTCTCTCTAGCCTTTGGAAGCACACTTCCAAGTAAGGGTTTTTCTTCCTTTCTCATTTTTGTCAATTTTCTTTAAGTTGTATTGCCTTTTTAATTTCAATTATGAATGTTGGGGTATGGTTTCGCACCTCCCCCATACTGCCCTCTTATTGTTTGAATGATGGGAGACCCCTTTCTCTCTCATTAAATGCCTCCCATGTACACCCGTTACTATGCCGAAATTCCGAAAGGAGCTTCTCTCTCTTCTTTTATATTCAAGCAATACTTTTGTATCATGAATCTAAATTCCATTTCTATTGTTGGGACATGTATATATATGATCTCCTTACTGTCCATTACATTTAAATATGATGAGGAACCCCTTTCTCTCTCATCAACCTTTTTATGAATTCTTATGTCACGCCGTTACGCCGCCGAAATCGCACCGATTTTCTAAGCCAATGTCTTTGTGTAGTGAATACCATGCCCATTTCTCCATCAAGGGTATTCACCTTTATGCACATTTACTTATTGATTGTAAAGCTTCATGTATGAATTCCACATTCCTTTATCGTGGAATAAATGATTATGTTTTATGAATCCATGTTTTATGATCCATGTGGCACACTTATGCATGAAATGAAATGTTTAAGAAGGGTGCGCCCTGATAGCGCCCCAATGCATTGGGTAAAGTATAGTATCATGATACGTCATGTGCAATGAGTGTTGACTCATGCTAAATCAAGTGAAACGAGGGTTTACTCGTGCTTCAAGTGCAATGAGGGTTTACTCATGCTCCATGTGCAATGAGCCTAGGCTCATGCTAATTCAATGTTAAGTGTTGTTGCCACATTTCCATGTTATGATTATCATGCTTTATCATGCCTTTATGTTCATGTCTCTCTTATGCTCTATTGATATGCCTATTGCCTAACATGTATTGTACTCCTCATGTTATTCATTATGTACTCCCTTACTGGGCTTTATAGCTCACCCTTTTCTTATGCATGTCCTCAGGTTATCCCATGCAATGCTAAGTACGAAGGAATGTAGTGGTCATGTAAAGGAAGTTTTCAATAAGGATGTTGTATTTCAAGTTTAAAGTTTTTATGTAATGATCCTAAGCCCCAAAGACACTAAACCTCTCGATCTTCATTGTTGTATCAAGTGGAGTTTTATGTAATAAAGCATGTTTAAGTTGTAATAAAAAGCAGGGTTGTCATAGTTGGTATCAGAGGATAGGTTTAGTTATTTTTGGGATTAGGAAACCCTAGTAAAGCCTTAGATACAAGACTAATCATAATAAAAACATCCCTAAGTTTTGGTAAATACTAAGTAAGTGGTTTATCAAACAAATACATCCCTGTCTGGATATGAGCAGGTAGAGGCGGCTCTGGCACAGATGTATCCTAGGGGTAAAACCCGAAAACACCGCTTTGAGCTAGACTCGAACGGGAACTGGTGCACGACAACGGGCCTTGCTGCACTCTTGGTTACGACACTCCCGGGGGATATGTTTTGATAAATTCGCAATCTTAGTATGAACCCTTATTAAGGGAAAAATGCCCCTAAGAATATATGTTAGAAGGAAGATCATGAAAAGCCTGGATTGAATCCTATAGACTCATGAGTTAAAGAGATTAAAGTTTATTTATAAGTCATCAACTTTTGTCTTTGGATTACCCTTTATGTGTTACCCCTAACTTTCCTTTTATTCCAGCCAATGGCCGGTAATAGGAGAACTCGGGCTAACAACCATTGTGAAGATCAGTGTGAGGATTGTACTAATGAGATGCCCAATCCGATGGGAGCGGGAATCGCGAACTTTGTCACGCTTCTCTCTCAGCTAACTCAAGTTTTGAATAGAAACACTGGTCAAGAGGAACGTTCAACCCCCCCTAAGAAAGAACAAGTCGCTATTGAAAGCTTCATGAGACAAAGGCCTCCTACTTTTAGTGGATCATCTGATCCCACGATCGCTGAACAATGGATCAACTCCATTGAGAAGATATTCTCCATCCTCCAATGCTCTGAAAAAGAGAAGGTTCTCCTGGCGGCTTATCGTATGGAGGGTGAAGCTGATCAATGGTGGACATTGATCAAAAATACGAAGCCTGAGGAGGAGATCGAGGCTTTGGAATGGAAGGTATTCCGGAAGATGTTTTTCGATAAATATTTTCCACGCACCCTCCGTCTTAAGATGGAAAGGGACTTCCTTTCCCTCAAGCAGAAAGATGAGGAATCTGTGGGAGCGTACGAGGCAAACTTCACAAGGCTTGCACGATACGCTTCCGGCTTTGTCGTTACCCCCGAATGCAAGGTTGACCGCTTCTTTGGTGGGCTGAAGCCTAGCTTGCGGAAAGCATTAGCGATCCGTGACTTCGACAGCTATGAGGAAATTGTCCGATGTGCCCTTAAAGATGAAATGGAGATCGGAGAATCACAGGGGTATCATGGGGACAAGAAGCGGAAGGTGGACTTCAATGCTGGTGGTCCGATGGATAAATCCAACGGCGCTAAGAAATTCCAGCACCCCACTTGCCAAAAGTGTGGAAAGAAGCACCCTGGAAATTGCCTTAGGGGGACAAGAAAATTCTTCAAGTGTGGAAGAGAAGGGCACCTAGCTATTAACTGTCAGCAAGAAGGACCCGCGGCTGCGACGGAGGGGAGGAACGCTCCGTTCGAACCTCAACGCGTTGTTCAATGCTTCAAATGCAAAGAACCGGGTCATTTTGCGAATCAGTGCCCTAATCCAAGGGTTATCGGAGGCAATCAACAACCTCCAAGACAGCAAGGAAGAGCTTTTGCCATCACTTCTGCCGAAGTGAACCCCGACAACGAAGTGGTGACAGGTACGCTAGTTATTCATTCAAGAATAGCGAACGTACTTTTTGATTCAGGTTCTACGCATTCTTTTATATCTAAAAAGTTTAGTAGAACAATCCCTGCACCACCACAAATCATGGAAGTAAAGATGTCGGTGAGTACGGCAAATGGGGCAATCATTGCATCCCATGAGTATAAGTCGTCCCCTGTTATATTATGTGGATTGAATTTCCCGGCGAACCTCGTCATACTTCCTTTGGTGGAATTTGATGCAATTCTTGGCATGGATTGGCTTTCCTTATATAGAGCCAACATAAATTGTCGGGAGAGGGAAATCACACTCCATATGGAGAATCGACCCCCGATTCTTTACAAGTGTCAGGAGGAAGATGAATCTCCTTTATCTCCATCATCTCAAGCATGGATATTACTGCCTTATGAGCATGCATATCTGGCTCAGATGATTGAATCCAAGGAAGAAACCACCCTTGAAGAAATGCCTATTGTGAGGGAATTCGCTGAAGTATTTCCCGAGGAACTTCCTGGTCTTCCTCCAAGAAGAGATGTTGAGTTCTCAATTGAACTTATACCTGGGGCGCTACCAATATCCAAGACTCCATATAGAATGGCTGTGGTTGAGCTTGAAGAACTGAAGAAACAACTACAGGAGAATCTGGATAAAGGGTTTATACGCCCAAGTGCATCACCATGGGGTGCACCAGTCCTCTTCGTCAAGAAGAAGGATGGGTCAATGCGGCTTTGCATCGATTATCGTGAACTTAACAAAATCACGATAAAGAACAAGTATCCTCTCCCAAGAATCGATGACTTGTTTGATCAGCTGCGTGGAGCACAATACTTCTCCAAGGTCGACTTGCGGTCGGGATATTATCAAGTAAGGGTGAAGAAGGAAGATATCCCCAAGACTGCTTTTCGTACAAGGTACGGGCACTATGAATTCATAGTAATGCCTTTTGGACTCACCAATGCTCCAGCAATATTCATGGACTTGATGAATAGAGTCTTTAGAGATTACCTAGATAAATTTGTGGTAGTCTTTATAGATGATATTCTAATATACTCCAAAACCAAGGAGGACCATGAGGAGCATTTAAGAACTGTACTGGAGACTTTGCGCAAGGAGAAGCTCTATGCCAAGTACAGCAAGTGTGAGTTCTGGTTGAAGGAGGTCTCATTCTTGGGCCATATCATCACAAGCAATGGGATATCTGTGGACCCCTCCAAAACAGATGCGATTGAGGGATGGCCGAGGCCAACATCGGTAACTGATATCCGTAGCTTCTTGGGGTTAGCTGGATATTATCGACGATTTGTGAGAAACTTCTCACGATTGTCCAACCCTCTTACCAAGCTAACTCGAAAGGGAGTAAGGTTTTCTTGGAGTGATGAATGCGAAGAAAGCTTCAAGGAGTTGAAAAGGAGGCTTATCACTGCACCTGTGCTCACTCTACCCACAAGTGGGGAGCTTTTTGTGGTATTCAGTGATGCTTCGAAGAAGGTCTTAGGATGTGTGCTGATGCAGAATGATAAAGTGATATCCTATGCCTCAAGACAGTTGAAAATCCATGAGCGAAACTATCCAACGCATGATCTGGAGTTGGCGGCGGTGATCTTCGCCTTGAAGATCTGGAGGCATTATCTCTATGGGGAGAAATGTGAGATATATACTGACCACAAAAGTCTTAAATATATATTCACACGGAAAGAGCTTAATATGCGCCAGAGAAGATGGATAGAGCTCATCAAGGATTATGACTGTTCAATACATTACCACCCTGGGAAGGCGAACAAGGTGGCGGATGCCCTAAGTAGAAAGGATCCAGCAATTCTATCAATGATGAGAATTGAGAAGGATCCAATCTTCTTAGACTTGATGAAGATGGACGTGGGAATCATAAAGAAGGGAACATCATCAATCCTTTCACAAATGATTGCTCAACCATCTCTTTTGGAAAGGTTAAAGGATGCTCAAAAGGATGATGTGAGAATCCAAGAAAAAGTGGAAGCTATCAAAAAGGGAAAATCCTCAGAGTTTAATGTTAATGAAGAAGGAATTGTGCGGTTTGGGAAAAGACTATGTGTCCCATCAAGTTCGGAGCTGAAGAAGGAACTTTTGGATGATGCACATAGTTCAAATTTCTCTATTCACCCAGGGAGCACAAAGATGTATCGAGATCTCCGAGAAAACTTTTGGTGGGATAATATGAAGAAGGAGATCGCCGAATATACATCAAAGTGCCTGGTGTGTCAGCAAGTGAAGGCAGAGAGGCAGAAGTCTAAGGGGATGATGCAACCATTGCCCATACCAGAATGGAAATGGGAGAACATCACCATGGACTTCGTCACTGGACTTCCAAGGACATCCAAAAACAACAATGCAATCTGGGTTATTGTGGATCGTCTTACAAAGACTGCACACTTCATTGCTATTCGAGAGGATTTCTCTTTGGATCAACTGGCACGGATATATATCAGGGAAGTGGTACGGTTGCATGGAGTACCACTATCTATTGTGTCGGACCGAGATCCAAGATTTACCTCTAAGTTTTGGAAGAGTCTTCAACATGCTCTGAATACTGAACTGAACTTCAGTACGGCCTATCATCCTCAAACTGATGGCCAATCCGAGCGGACTATCCAAACACTTGAGGATATGTTGAGAGCGTGCTCAATGGACTTTAAAGGAGGATGGGATCAGCATCTTCCTCTGGTTGAGTTCTCTTATAATAATAGTTTCCACTCAAGCATCCAAATGACACCATATGAAGCCCTGTATGGGAAAAGGTGTAGAACACCGGCATGTTGGGATGAGGTCGGTGAACGTAAGCTGCTTGGACCAGAAATGGTCGAAGAAATGGTGGAGAAGGTGAAAACCATTCAGCAGCATATCAAGGCAGCCCAAAGTCGACAGAAGAGTTATGCAGATAATCGTCGACGAGACCTTGAGTTTAAAGTCGGAGACATGGTGTTTTTACGCATATCTCCGTGGAAGAAGGTCATGAGGTTTGGAAAGAAAGGGAAGTTAAGTCCAAGGTACATCGGCCCATTCGAAATTCTTGATCGTGTTGGGGCTGTGGCCTATCGACTAGCACTTCCACCTACTATGGCCAAGGTGCATGATGTCTTCCATGTATCCCTCTTAAGGAAGTACATACCAGACCCTTCACATGTACTCTCTTCCGAGGTGGTACAATTAGAAGACGATCTTTCTTATGAGGAGCAACCAGTGAAGATCTTAGATCGTAGAGAAAAAGTTCTACGAAATAAGACAATGCCCCTCGTCAAGGTGTTGTGGAGAAACCACAAGTTTGAAGAAGCAACTTGGGAGTCGGAGGATATGATGAAGCTAAGTTACCCACATTTGTTTTAGTGTGGGAAAAGGAAAATTTCGAGGGCGAAATTTCTTAAGGGGGGAATGTTGTAACGACCCAAAATTTCATTAATGGAAAATCCCTCTTGATCCAGTTAAATGTTTCTTTATGTTTTTATATGATGTCAACTTCTTTAGTTTAACGTTAAGATTTGTGACCGTTACTTTTATAGCCGTTGAACAGTGATCATCTGGGTAGTTTAAATATAAGGCTTTAACGAACCAATTTTCTACTCAGACAAAGGAAGTGATGGCCTCATCCAGTAGAATTGCCCCTTACGAAGCCCATTTGTCGGAGCTCGGAAAGGAGGTGGCGTCTTTGGGCTTTGCCCTTGACCAAGCCCAAGCTGAGCTTCATCAAGTCAAGCTCGAACGTGATCGTCTACGGGAAAAATGGAAGTTGATAGAGATTACCACTCGAGCGATGTTATCCGAGCAACCCCAAGAGTCTGTCACCATCGCACACCTTACCCTTAGGTCTTATGCGGCTATTTTAAGGGGTTATGTAACAAATAAGTAGCACCATGTTCATGTACATTATTTTTGTATATAATAATGAATATAATTTCTAGTCATTTTTGATGCATTGTAATTAGTTTTTAAAGTACAAATGATGTTTTTAGTTATTATTTAATTAAGAATTATATTTTATTAAATTAAAGGATTTTTGAATTAAATAATATTTTAATAAAATATTATTATTAATATTAAATTAATTTTTATTAAATATAAATGATCTTATAATTTTATGAATGCAATTAAAATTTTTATTAAGGTTTGAAAGCCATTTCTGTCAAAACCCGTGAATTTTTTATAAATGTCGGTTTTTATTTTAAAAGTGAAAATTCACATATTTAGAAAATTATTTAGATAAAATAAATATTATTTTTGGAATCAGGACGTCGAAATTATCCAACGGTGAATTTTTCATAATTTTCTGAGACAGTCAAATTTTTGGGTAAAAATTAAATACCATTTAAATATATAATGTGTTTTATGACATCGTAATGACCCAATGGTGATGTAATAAAATACCATAATCCTTATGTTCGGCCAATATGTGTTTTATCAATAAAATAATGAGGTTTTGGGTTTGTTTGACTCACTTTTCAAAGCATTAATGGAGCCCTCAAGACTTATTCAACACATTGCCTTTTTAAATTAATTTCCATGGGAGTGTGACTCACCTCCACATAAGCAACCCTAATTTTTTAATAAGTTCGGACCTTGGCCTTGTAAAATATTGTTTTCCTCTTTCCTTTTCCAGAAACCATGGGCAAATACCATGGGATGGTTTGTGGTTTGGATTATTTTAATATAAGGGGTCCCAAACCTAAATAATAAAGAATTCTCTCACCTTTCCTATATAAACCCACCCAAGCTCCCACTTCCTCCTCACTCAAAGCCCTTGAAGTTCGTCCAACCTCTGCCCCACTCTCTCTAGAATCCTCTCAAGGTGCCCCAAGCTCCCAAGAAGCCTCTCACAAGCCTCTCTCTAGCCTTTGGAAGCACACTTCCAAGTAAGGGTTTTTCTTCCTTTCTCATTTTTGTCAATTTTCTTTAAGTTGTATTGCCTTTTTAATTTCAATTATGAATGTTGGGGTATGGTTTCGCACCTCCCCCATACTGCCCTCTTATTGTTTGAATGATGGGAGACCCCTTTCTCTCTCATTAAATGCCTCCCATGTACACCCGTTACTATGCCGAAATTCCGAAAGGAGCTTCTCTCTCTTCTTTTATATTCAAGCAATACTTTTGTATCATGAATCTAAATTCCATTTCTATTGTTGGGACATGTATATATATGATCTCCTTACTGTCCATTACATGTAAATATGATGAGGAACCCCTTTCTCTCTCATCAACCTTTTTATGAATTCTTATGTCACGCCGTTACGCCGCCGAAATCACACCGATTTTCTAAGCCAATGTCTTTGTGTAGTGAATACCATGCCCATTTCTCCATCAAGGGTATTCACCTTTATGCACATTTACTTATTGATTGTAAAGCTTCATGTATGAATTCCACATTCCTTTATCATGGAATAAATGATTATGTTTTATGAATCCATGTTTTATGATCCATGTGGCACACTTATGCATGAAATGAAATGTTTAAGAAGGGTGCGCCCTGATAGCGCCCCAATGCATTGGGTAAAGTATAGTATCATGATACGTCATGTGCAATGAGTGTTGACTCATGCTAAATCAAGTGCAACGAGGGTTTACTCGTGCTTCAAGTGCAATGAGGGTTTACTCATGCTCCATGTGCAATGAGCCTAGGCTCATGCTAATTCAATGTTAAGTGTTGTTGCCACATTTCCATGTTATGATTATCATGCTTTATCATGCCTTTATGTTCATGTCTCTCTTATGCTCTATTGATATGCCTATTGCCTAACATGTATTGTACTCCTCGTGTTATTCATTATGTACTCCCTTACTGGGCTTTATAGCTCACCCTTTTCTTATGCATGTCCTCAGGTTATCCCATGCAATGCTAAGTACGAAGGAATGTAGTGGTCATGTAAAGGAAGTTTTCAATAAGGATGTTGTATTTCAAGTTTAAAGTTTTTATGTAATGATCCTAAGCCCCAAAGACACTAAACCTCTCGATCTTCATTGTTGTATCAAGTGAAGTTTTATGTAATAAAGCATGTTTAAGTTGTAATAAAAAGCAGGGTTGTCATAGAAACTCAATTATAGAGAAGCTAGAAGAAGAAGAAATAATGATATTACCTAGAAAAGTGTTATACCTCTTCATTGAGAAACCTATTTTGGCTTACATATTAATCCTTTAAAGGATAGTATTTTGGAAAGAAAATAGCCTCTAGGATGTAGGGATAAAAACTAGGATTTTTTTAGGGTAGGCCATGGATGAGTTAAAAGGATAACACTTTTTTAATAAGAGAAGAGATGATTTTCCCTTTTAAAATTGAGGGAAAGGATATATCTAGGATTACTTAAAACATTAAATAATATACATATCATAATCATGTAAAGTATCACCAAGGAAACCTAAATTAAAATACTAGTCAAAGTAAACTCATCTTATCACATTTATACAAGTTTTTCATACATTTTAAGACTTATCTTCTAGTTAAACCATATTAAACCCATTTTGAACCTAATTGTGATAACTTAACATATTTACCATGATAACATAATTAAATTAACAAAAATAAATGGTTACTTATATTTTTTTTGAAAAAAATTATTTAAAAATTGCAATAGATTTTATCATATTCAATTTCCATATATGGAAGAAATAAATTTTAATATAATAAGAAATGCATGAAAAATAATTTCTAGGAAAATACCATATTTAAGAGTAAAAATATTTTCACATTAAAGTCAAGTAAAAAATGGTAAAAAAAATTATTTATTTAATAAAAGGGAGGTTTTTAGACTTTTTTAGATTTCCAAAACTAAATCTAGCCTTCCCACCATTTCATTAAATGAAAAGAGCTCATTTTTTTAATTTGAATAAAATATAACTTATCTTCACAAAATCCAATATTGGGTTGCAAAATTTAGAATAATATTTTAAAAGACATTATTTAAATACTAAAACATATGTTTGGTCATTAAAAACTAATCCAATATCACAAATGAACGTTTTATAGAGATTATAAAACTTTATTCCATATTTTTAACCATGTTTTACTTATTTTACCCTAATCGAGATGAAAAATATTTACCATGATTACTATTAATAATGACAAAAAATTAATTTCAACATATTAAATTATATTATTTATGATGATTCCAAATATTTAATCCATTTTAAAAAAAATCTATTTTATATGTGGTATAACTTAATTTTGAAATAATTGCACAAAACACAACGAAAACCATTTTTAGAAAAATGAATTTTAATGTATAAAAATTGATTAATTATTATTCCTTTCATAGTAAAAACCATTAGATAAATGTTAGTTTTTTTATTGAATATATAATCTATAAATTTTGTTAAAATAATTTATCAATAGATATTAATTTAATTTATCAAGATAAAAACACATTTCATACATAAAAAGTATTTTACAAAAAAACAACTATTTTACCTTAAATTGATTTTATTTTCATTTAGAACAAATTGATAAATAATGAATTCATTTTATAAATCAATAAAAAATAAATTATTTATAAATTATTTATTTGTATTCATAGCCACAAATTCAATGACAATGCGATAACTATCACATTAAATAATAATATTTTAATAGTATGTTGTGGTTTGTTTAAACTAAGTATTAAGAATAAAATGAGACATCAATGAAATATATCATAAAATATTAGGGTGTTACATTATACCCCCCTTATAAGAAATTTGAAATTAAAATTATATCACTATGATAGAAATAACTATGATTACTTATTCCTCATCACGTCCTCAGGTCCCCACATAACTTCTTTAAAGTTAGAGTTTCTCATCAAAACTTTGAACAATTGAGTGGTCTTGTTTCTCAACACTTTCTCTCTTCTATCCATAATATACCCTGGTTTATCCTCATAAGAGAGATATTTCTCCAGTGGTACGACATATGAATTTAGTACATGTGAAGGATCAAGTATGTACTTCATTAGGATAGATACATGGAACATATCATAAAGTTGTGGGAGATTTTGTGGAAGAGACAAGATATAAGTAACTGTCATGATATGATAAAAAATTTCATAGGGAAAAATATATATAGGGCTCAACTTTTCCTTATTTCAAAATATCATAACCTTCTTTCCAAGATATATTTATAGGAATACCTTTTCACTCACATCAAACATCATATCTCACTAAGGATTTTCATCATAACTTTTCTATTGGAATTGAGATACCCTGATGTGTTACTGAATATATCTATCCTTCTCTTCCATTTCCTTATCTAGATTAGGTCCCAATTTATTTCTTTATATAGATTCATCCCAACATGTTAGTGTTGTTCACTTTCTGTCATAAAGGGCTTCATAAGGATCCATCAGAATGCTTGATTGAAAGATATTATTGTAAGAAAACTCATCTTGAGAAAGGTATTGATCCCAAGAACCTTTAAAATCCATATAAAAAGATATAAAAAAATTTATATGGGTTTAATGGTTCTATCAGACTTACCATTTGTCTCAGGATAACATTCACTATTGAAACTCAACTCTGTATTCAAATCCTATAGAAGGATTCTCTATAAATTTGAAGTAAACCTCAAAAACCCATTAGATCTAATAAAATGTGGTACTCAAATAATCTTACCACTTTTTTTAATATGTATCCTATTAATATGATCTAGATATAAATTTTAGTACCCCTAGTTTCTGGTATGTAACCCTTACTTGATAAATTTCATGGTTTTAATGTTCAGAGTGTGGAATGAGAGAGTCGGGAGAACTTGGAATGATGTTTTGAGGCAAAGGGGAAGTCACATGGGAGGCGCACAGTTTGTCTAGACTGTGCGCAGTGGGTCTTGGAGGTAGTGGATTCTGCACGGGCGACACATGGTTTGTCTAATCGTGTGGCCAAACCGTGCAATAAGGGCGGTCGAGGTAGTAGCTAATGCACGGTTAGCGCAAGGTTTTTCAAACCATGCGAACTAACTGTGCGGCCACTTAAACGAGATCTTATAAAGGTGGATCTCACATGTTTTTGCCTCTATGTAGCTCGTTTATTCTCCTAAGAAGCCCTAACTTGGGATTTTGGTTCTCCTAAGGTCAAGGAGGGTTCTCCCATACTTCTAGAGGCGATATGAAGACTTATCTTGCAAATCAAATCCATATTCTTGAGGTATGTGATCGTTCTTGTTCGATTTCTTAGATCTACTTAGATCTAATTGTCCTCTTCTCTTGGTTTCTTAGATCTATACCTGTTATGGGCAGATCTAAGTGTTTGGATTCCAAATATGATGATATTTTGTCTTTTTCATGTTAGAAGAAGATATCTATGGAGGATTCTTGGTGAATCGGTCCGGTTTTCTTGTGTGTTCACCATTTGTTAGGGGTTTCATCAAAACCCTTGAGGTAGGAGGCTTCACTCTCGACTCCTCTTATTATAATTGATTATCTTAGTTTAAAATTGGGTTATTTGAATTAAATTGAATGTGAAAATCATGGAGTAAATATTATTTAGTGATGATTTATGGTTTTGATGAAATTGTGAAATCTTGGTGGATTGTTGTGCAAAGTGATTTGGCTTCTTGAATTCAAAATGTTGATTTTTAAATTATGGATTGGCTGGAATGGTAAATGGTTTGATGAAAGATGTATTTTCAATAAAAATTATTATTTATTTGAAAGGGGTTTGGTATTTAAATGGTTTGATGAAATTGGTTCATTCATTGGTTTTCAATAAAATTACGGTTTTATTGAAATGGTTTGAATTGGTTGAACACACTTGGTTTTGATGGAAATGGTTTTCAATAAAAGTTTTTTTATTGAAAGGATGGTTTTTTCATGATTGTTACGAATGTGTGGTGTGTGTTAATATTTCATTTAGGATGGATAAGGGTTAGGATTATCCCCCATCAGTGTTGGGATGGATAAGGGTTAGGGCTCTCCCCCATCAAACATTCATATTGCATTCGGGACGGATAAGTGTTAGGGGTCTCCCCCATCAGTGTTGGGATGGGTAAGGGTTAGGTCTCTCCCCCGTCAAGCATTCATGTTCATTTGGATTGGATAAGGGTAATAAGTCTCCCCCATCATGATTGGGATGGATAAGGGTTAGGGCTTCTCCACTCTTCCAGGCAGCACACATGGTTGGTTTCTTGGGTTTGTAGAAATGGTTGGGTATGCCAAAAAGAAATGTTTGTGAAATGGTTCTAAAGATTGATTGGTTATTTTTCTGGAAAAATAACTTGTTGGAAAATTGGTTTCAATTTCTCTTGGATTCTTTTGGATACGAATGGTTTTGGAAACTTGTTTATATTTAGTTATAAACTGCTTTTGAGAAAATGTTTTATATAAACTGTTTTTATATAATTGTTGCTAACTCTTCTATCCTGGTGGCATGAGTAGGGAAGTCATCGTGGAAAACCTACTGAGTTTTATACTCACCCCTTATTTGGAACATTGGTGCTTTTGAAAATGTCGTATTCTAGGACACAGGTAAAGATAAGGCATCTCATTACTAGTTGTTCATGGTGATGCTTGGAAGATGTGGTGGTTCTTGGTGCATGGAGCTCAGTGTAGAGCCGTGGAGTGTTTCATGGCTTGTGTTGGGTCTTTTGTTTATTCTTCCACTTCGTACTCTAATTTTTTGTTGATCATGTAGTGATTTGTGGAATAGTGTAGTTCTCCTTTGGTAATGCATGAGTTGGTTGTTTCTTTTGTTTATGTATCATATAGTGAATGTTTGGTGATGGTTGGTTTATGGGTTTATTTCTTAAAGGTTAAATCGTCCCCCAACTTATATTTGAAACCCTTCGGCATTTATTGCCAGCCTTTGGCATCTTGGGGATGTCACTTAAGGCCTAGTAATGACACGTTGTACTCTCAAGCCAATGAGAATTGGCGGGTCATTACAACACTTATGGGAGAGACCCCTAACCCTTATCCATCCCTAATACAATATGAATGTTTGACGGGGGAGATTCATAACCCTTATCCATCCCAACACTGATGGGGGAGACTCCTAACCCTTATCCTTCCTGAATTCAATATGAACACACACCACACATTCACAACAATCATGCCAAAACCATCCTTTCAATAAAACAACTTTTATTGAAAACCATTTCCATCAAAACCAAGTGTGCTCAACCAATTCAAAACATTTCAATAAAACCTTACTTTTATTGAAAACCAAATAATGAACCGATTTCATCAAACCATTTCAATACCAAAACCCTTTCAAATAAACACCCTTTTTATTAAAAACCCATCTTTCATCAAACCATTTACCATTCCAGAAAATCCATAATTTCAAAATCAACATTTTAAATTCAAGAATCCAAATCCCTTTGTACAACAATCCACCAAGATTTCAAAATTTCATCAAAACCATAAATCACCCCTAAAGAAGATTTAATACTTTCTTTGCACAATCAATTTCATTCAAATAACCCAATTTGAAACTAATACAATCAATTCTAGCAAGAGGAGTCGAGAGTGAAGCCTCTTACCTAAAGGGTTTTGATGAAAACCCTAACAAATATAGAACACACAAGAAAACCGGACCGATTCACCAAGGATCCTCCTTAGATATCTTCTCCTAACACAACTAAGACCAAATATCATCATATTTGGCATCCACACACTTAGATCTACCCATAACAGGTGTAGATTTAAGAAACTGAGAGAAGAGGAGAAGTAGATCTAAGTAGATCTAAGAAACCGAACAAGAATGATCACATACCTCTAGAATCTGGCTTTGATTCTCCAAGAAAATCCTTTGTATCACCTCCGAAATGATGGGAGAATCCTCCTTGACCTTAGGAGAACCAAAAACCCGAGTTAGGGTCTCTTAGGAGGAAAAAAGAGCTACATAGGGGAAAAACGTGTGAGATCCACCTTTATAGGATCTCGTTTAAGTGGTTGCACCGTTAGTTCGTGCGGTTTGACAAACTGGGCACAAACCGTGCATTAGCTACTACCTTGACCACCCTTCTCGCATGGTTTGGCCACATGGTTAGACAAAACATGCATCGCCTGTGCGGAAGCCACTACCTCCAAGACCCACTGCACACGGTTTGGCCGCACGGTTTAGACCAACTGTGCGCCTCCCATGCGACTTCCCCTTTGCCTCAAAACATCTTTCCAAGTTCTCTTGACTCTCCCATTCCACACTCTTAACTTTTAAACCATGAAAAGTATCAATTAAGGGTTACATACCAGAAACCGGGGGTACTACATTCTCCCCAACATTGCTCTTTATGTCCTTAGAAAGTATAAAACCTTCACCTAGCTGAAATAGTTCTAGCCATTGATATTTCATTTCCTTTTCACGTTCCCAAGTCTCTTCCTAAATCTGACCATGCTGCTATAAAAACCACACTAAAACAATGCTTTTTCCACACAATAATTTCTCTTGCCTATCCAAAATCTGTTCCAGGATATGTATCAAAAAATCATCTGGCTCTAGATCAATGTGATCCCATCTGATCACATGGTCAGGATCAGGATGATACTTTTTAAACTATGATACATGGAAAACATTATGCACCAAACTAAACCATGGTGGTAATTCCAACCGATATTCCACCTCTCCAACCCATTCCAGTATCTCAAAAGGGCCAATGTATCTAGGTGATAACTTGCCCTGCTTCCCGAAACGACAATGTCCAAGCCTTGGAGAGATCCTCAAGAAGACATGAGGCTGGAATTAAATGCCGAAGGGTTTCAAATATATGTTGGGGGACAATTTACCCTTAAGAAATAAACCCATAAACCAACCATCACCAAACATTTGCTATATGATTCATGAAAAAAAGAAACAACCAAATCATGAATTACTAAATGAGAACTAAATTGTTCCACAAATCACTACATAACCAACACAAAATCAGAGTACCTAGCGGATGACCAAAAAAAAGGCCCAACACAAACCAAGACACCCTCCACAGCTCCACACCGAGCTCCATGCACCAAGCACCACCACATCTTCCAAGCATCACCATGAACCACTAGTAATGAGATGCCTTACATTTACCAGTGTCCCTGATGACTTCCCTACTCACGCCACTTAGTTTCAAATTGGGTTATTTGAATAAAATTGACTGTGCAAATAATGGAGTAAATCTACCTTAGTGATGATTTATGGTTTTGATGAAATTCTGAAATCTTAGGGGATTGTTGTGCAAAGTTATTTGGATTCTTGCATTTAAAATGGTGATTTTTAAATTATAGATTAGCTGGAATGGTAAATGGTTTTATGAAATATGGGTTTTCAATAAAAAGGGGTGTTTATTTGAAAGGGGTTGGGTATTGTAATGGTTTGATGAAATTGGTTCATTCTTTAGTTTTCAATAGAAGTATGGTTTTATTGAAATGGTTTGAATTGGTTGAACACACTTGGTTTTTATGGAAATGGTTTTCAATAAAAGTTGTTTTATTAAATGGATGGTTTTGGCATGATTGTTGAAAATGTGTGGTGTGTGTTCATATTGCATTCAGGATGAATAAGGGTTAGGAGTCTCCCCCATCAGTGTTTGGATGGATAAGGGTTAAGGATCTCCCCCGTCAAACATTCATATTGCATTTGGGACAGATAAGGGTTAGGGGTATCCCCCATCAGCGTTGGGATGGATAAGGGTTAGGGATCTCACCCATCAAGCATTGATGTGCATTTGGGTTGGATAAGGGTACAAAGTCTCCCCCATCATGGTTGGGATGGATAAGGGTTAGGGATTATCCCCACTTCCAGGCAGCATGCATGGTTGGTTGCATGGGTTTGTGGAAATGGTTGGGTATGCCAAAAAGAAATGTTTGTGAAATGGTTCTAAAGCTTGATTGGTTATTTTTCTGGAAAAATAACTTGTTGTAAAATTGGTTTTAATTTCTCTTGGATGATTTTGGTTATGAATGGTTTTGGAAACTTGTTTATATTTAGTTATAAAATTCTTTTGAGAAAAGTTTTTATATAAACTATTTTTATATAATTGTTGCTAACTCTTTTATCCTAGTGGCGTGAGTAAAGAAGTCATCGGGGAAAACCTACTGAGTTTTATACTCACCCCTACATTGAAACTTTGGTGCTTCTGCAGATGTCATATTCCAGGACACTGGTAAAGGTAAGGAATCTCATTACTAGTGGTTCGTGGTGATGCTTGGAAGATGTGGTCGTGCTTGGTGCATGGAGCTCGGTGTGGAGCCGTGGAGGATGTCTTGGATTGTGTTGGGTCTTTTGTTTAGTCTTCCTCTTGGTACTCTGATTTTGTGTTAGTTATGTAGTGATTTGTAGAATAGTGTAGTTCTCTTTTAGTAATGCATGAGTTGGTTGTTTCTTTTGGTCATGCATCATATAGTGAATTTTTTTGTGATGGTTGGTTTATGGGTTTATTTCTTAAACGGTAAATCATCCCACAACTTATATTTGAAACCCTTTGGTATTTATTTCCATACTTTAGCGTCTTGGGGATGTCGCTTAAGGCCTAGTAATGAAACGTTCTACTCTCAAGACAATGAGAATTGGCGGGTCATTACATAAATATTCTCTAATTTTAATGAAATGAGTTGAATTTTTAAGGAATTCAAATAAAACCCAAATGACATTATGTCCTTTTGATGTTTTGGGGAGTCTAATTATGAATCCCACAATGATGTTTTCTCATTTCCATTCTTATATGGGTAATGGTTACAACATTACCTTATAATTTTTTCTCTCGCCCTTAACTTAACAACATACTAAGCACTGATATATATACTCTTCAATATCCCTTTTAATTTTATCCCACCAAAAAACACTATATTAGATATCTAAAATTATTCATACTTCCATAATGAATAGAGAAAGATAAAAGATGATATTAATAAAAAAACTACTTAAATTATTGTATTGAAGGGACACATATTAAGTTCATTAACCTTATAATTCCATCATAATCAAGGTTGAAGTTAGAAATAATTCTCACCTTCGTCTACAGTTACACGTCCTACTTTTTCACCTCTTTCATCCTCACATGGATAGAGGGTTGAACATTATTCTAAGAGAGATATGATATGACACCCTTCTTCAAGATTTCAAGCTCCATATTATAAAAATTCATAAGTATTGGATCTATTTTAATCATCATCATGGATAAACTATCGTGGTTCTTCTAACTAAATAAATCATTCACCTTGTTCACCTTCTCAAGGTGGTAGTGTATTGATCAGTCATAATCCTTAATAAATTCTTTATATATCCTTTAACACATGTTCAACTCTTTATATGTGAATATATAATTAAATATTTTATTATCAGTATATATATCACATATTTAACCCTACGGATAATGCCTTCATATTTTCAATGAAAAATTTACTACAAACAATTCCAAATTATGAGTTTGGTAATTTTTCTCATGAATTTTAAATTAGGGAGAGGAATATACTATAACCAATTCATTATAGATGAGGAAACATCACATTAAATTATTTGATGCATCATTATATATCACAAACCCTTATTCACTATAGGGTAGTGTTAGAAAATGTATGCTCATAAACATTTTTTTCATCTCCTTGAAATTTTCCTCACATTTCTTATTCTATATGAACTTGAATCCCTTTCATGTCAAATTATTTTGTGGACTATATATTTGTGAAAAATCTCTCAAAAATTATAGATAGTATCCACCCATCCCAAGAGAACTATGTATATTAGTCATTTTGGTTGGTCTAGGCCATTGGTCAACAACTTTCATCTTTTAATGATCCACCGATATGCCCTCAATTGAAATTATATAACCCAAGAATGAAACATTTTGTAGTAAAAATTCACACATGATAAATTTTTCATATTTATTATCATTACTTAAGGTCTTAAAAAAATCATCAAATGTTCTTCATGATCTTCCTTTCACTTAAAACCTATAAGAATATCATCTATAAAGACTACCAAAAACTGATCAAGGTAATCTTTAAAAACTCTATTCATTAAATCCATGAAGATAGTAGGATCATTGGTATGTCCAAATAGAATTAATATAAATTCACAATTATAATACCTTGTAAAAAAGGATATCTTGGATATATCATACTTCTTGACCCTTAGTTGATGATATCAAGATCAAAGATCAATCTTTTAAAAATATGGATTTCTTCATAATTGATCAAACAAATCATCAATATGGGTTAGAGGATAACTCTTATTAATAGCGATCTTGTTAAGTTCTATATAATCAACATAAAGATTCAATGACCCATATTTATTTTTAATAAAAATAATAGGTGTATCCCATGGTGAAGTACAAGTATGAATTAATCTATTATATAGATTCTCTTGGATTTACTTCTTCAGTTTGTGAAACTCAATCAGGGTGATTATATATGGAGTATTTGAAATAGGTGTATCACTAGGTATGAGTTTTATTGAAAACTAAACTTCACTATTTTAGGGAATAAATGGAAAATATTTTGGAAATACATCAGAATATTCCAAAAAATATATCTATATCTTTAATTTTTAGTTTCTCCCCAACCATTTGAGATAAATATTTCTTGTTAATGGGTAGTAAAACCTATATGGTGGAAGTAATTTACAGTGGGAGTTTAGGTTTATCCCTACATCGATAGACAATCATTGGTTGATTTGGAATATTTAGTGTAACTTCACTTCCCCAAAAAAATGATATGATATATATATATATATATATTTATAGATCCAATATATTCCTAAAATAACAGAAAGTTTTACTAGATGGATAATAACAATATTTTCTGGATGTAAATTTCCACAAATATCTATTAGAGAGGGGATATAGATATGAGATGTGATCATAATAACATTTATAGTCTTCAATGATAATTAAACATATAATCATTGAGGTTATGAATTAACATTACTCGATAGTTTTCATGAAATATAAGAATTCATATTGATAATATCAAATAGGATACTTCAATATTTGAGCATACTGGTCACCACCTTAAATTTCTCATTATATATTCAATCCCTTACTAAAAAAAATGGTGAACATGACCATTAATCATTGTTAATTATATTTTTCAATCCTTTAATAATGAAAAATCATTCATAGGATGTCTAAATCATGACACTTTTTTTCAATCAATGACACATTAGGTTTAACCTTTTTCCTAAATGGTCATTATCTATTCAAATCCTATATAATGGTTCGTAAATAAAATTTATATTAACCCAACAATATCCCCTAAATTTCTATAGCTAGGTGTGAAATATTAGACCCACTCATTTTTTATCAGTGATAATAAAGCTAATACTCAAACCTACTCTTTTAGAGTATTTACTCTAGGTGCATTTGTTCCATAACCATATCCAATTTCCATCATTTATTCAGGACTATGTTTTATAGGAAACCACAAAATATTTACATTACTAAAACTTTATGATATTATCCAATAGATAGACTTATCCTTAGGTTTTCCACTAAATTTTTCTACTATTATTCTCTAAAAATAAATAAACCTTCTCTAATGCCAACTGAGGAAACATGAGCATAAAAAATATAAATATTACATCATTGTGGATGAATGTTCAATACATATAACAAATATACATGCACAAGGACCATAAAGTTTTAGTATCTAAGATATTTTATATATATTCAACTTATATCATGAAATACCTTTAACATAACCCACATAGATCTTTATATTAATACCCTTATATACATATAACACTTAAATCCTTCCATCAAAACCTGAGGAAGGAAAACATAATAAAGGGTGAGATTAGATTCCCAGTAATGGTAAACATGGGAGATATAATTCATAAGAGAGAATAATAGGATCATGAGGGTATGATAACACAATAAAGTGCATGTTATCAATATAAAAAATTAAAACATTGAAAAGTGTAGATCAAAAAAATACAAAATCAAGATATATACAGAAGAATGATCAATAAGGGTGTCAAATTAGTAATCATAATTCAAGATTAATAACATAAAAATGTGGGAACATAATCATAGGATATTATAATCTTGTAAGAATATCTACTCAAAATAATTTCCACTCATAATTTTTTATGAATATATAGAAATTGATAACATACACATATAAAAATTTGAACAAATACATTTTTAATCATGTCCCTGAGAAATATTGTGAGCATATCTAGTAAGTGATAATACTCACGCATCAAAATGTGAACAAATACATTCACAATCATGTCCATGAATAATCTTATGATCCAACTATAATAAATCCTACTCATGCATCAACATGTGAAAAAATATATCCAAAATCATGCTTATTCTTATCGTTATCATCATCTCATGAGATATCAATATCACATTACCCAATGAATTATATGGTTCTAATGGACCCAACCACTATATAATCATAATCTATTCATATGTATTCCACATGGTCATGAAAAAATTTCTC
The DNA here is from genome assembly GCA_963277665.1 of Viscum album. NCBI lineage: Eukaryota > Viridiplantae > Streptophyta > Magnoliopsida > Santalales > Viscaceae > Viscum > Viscum album. Next base: position 536,820,527 of record OY728151.1, on the reverse strand, counting down.
ATTTAATCATATATTAACATATGAAAAGAAAGGTTTTATTAACATTTCATAATCATAATTAATAACCATATAGATCAATAATAAGGATGATACCATGGGATCATATCCCCAATGAATCATAAGTAACATCATAGGATGGTTTTATGGATGAAAATACCCTTAGAAGACCACTAGAACATTTTTGATGAAAATAACCTTTTCATTTTGAAATAAATTATTTTAAATATAACAAATTATAGAATATTAGGATGATTGTTTTTTGAAAATGACAATTTAATATTGTAAAGTAATCTTCAAATAAAATAATAGTTATGATGATTGGAAAAAATTTTCATATGGTATATTTTAAAACAAATATTTTGTTCACCCCTTTGGTAAAAAGTTCCTCATTCTGAAATCAAAAAGAATATTATTTTTAAAAACTTTTATAGAAATTAATATATGGATAAAATTTAAATTAATAAATTATTTTATAATATAAACAACATTTTAAATAGAATATGTACATGTAAGGAAAATATTTCCGACCAAAGAGGAAATAAAGTATGTTTTTCTTAAAAACAATTTCTCAATCATTTTAATTACCAAAGAGAGAAAAATGGAAATATTACATGAAATTACCCAGAATAACTATATGATAATAAAATATAACTGATTTATTAATTAATAATCATATAATTTACCACAATGTAAATTTATTCATAAATAATCCTGAAAATCAATGAGATTATAATATAAATCCCTTACCTCTATCCTTGTCTTACTTTGTATGTGTTCGAAACTCATGTATAAAAAATATACATTTATTATACATATATTTTAAAACCATAATTATATATATATATATATCATACTATATATGATTTACTTATAATATCTTATCACCTGTTTATCAACAAATATTTATTAAAATCACTATTTTGGGAGATAACTCTTTCATTTTTCATGCATGTTTTAGCTTATAATTCTCGGTCATTGTACTTTAGCCATGATTCAATAATATATATATTTTTAATATTTTTATTATTATCATATTTAATCATTATAAAAACTTTTATAACTATTCATATAAATCAATGATGAAAAATGAAATACATCACTTCGTGGAGATAGTAGACCGTACATATGTAGTAGTGATGTTTCTACTTTTTTATGGATGAAAGAAAGAAAAGAAACTGATAATAAAATATAAAAATATAAAAATATAAAATAATATAATAAATACCATATATATATATATTTATTAAATCCATCATTAAAACTACCAATGTGAAGTGATAATGAAAAATTAAACACATCACTTTGCATAGGTGGTAGTCCACATGTACACATGAGTGATAATTTCTTTTCTCATAGGATAGAAAGGGGCGGAAATAAGTTATTAAATTATCATTATAAAAATTATATATATTTAATATACTAAATTAATTAATTTATAATGTATACCATGTGTTTAGAGGAGGTAGTAGAAGAAATAAAATTGAAAAAACTCAGTTAATAGTTATACCACTTCGTTAGGAAACATCCTTTGGATTACACCTGAAGACTTGAGAGGATAATACTTTGGAAAGAATAAAATATCTAAGGTGTGGTAAAGTATTATAAAATGGAAGTAGATAAGGTATTTTATGATCTATAAGGCTCAAAAAATTTTAATAATGGAGGAGAGTTAGTTCCCTTTTATAAGGGAGGGGAAGGACACAATTGAAATTATTTAAAAGATTAAATATTATATATATATATATCATAATAATGTAAATTGAGACCAAGTTACCCAAAATTAAAATATAATATGTGAAAGGGTAAAAATAGACTCAAAAAATTATATTTCAACATGTTTTGGAAACCTTTTAAGACTTATCTCCTAGTAAAACCACTTTAAACCCATTTAACCACAACCATGATAACTTAACTACTTTTCATGATGACATAATTATATTTCCAAAAATAAAAGGGGAACTATAAAAAAATTACACCATGTTTATATATTTTGAATCAATTTAATTAAATTCAATTTCTATTTGTGGAAAAATAAATTTTAATATAAGAATATAAAAGGCATGGAAAAAAGTTTTTTATAAAATACTCGATTTAAGAGTAAAAATAATTTTACTTTGAAATCTAGTAAAAAGTTGGTTTATGGGATTTTTTATAGGTTTTTAATAAAAAATCGATATTTCTAAACTTTTATATCAAGATAAAATATATATAAACCTTCTAACTGTACCATTTAATGTAAAGATGCAAAAATAGTGTTTAATTTGAGTAAAATATAACTTATATTCACATATATCAAGATTGGGATCCCAAACACAAAATAAAGTTTTAAAATTAATTATTTAACTCCAAAAATGACTATTTTTCTAAAAAACACTCATCTAATAGGATAAATACAAGTTTTGGATAGATTTAAAAACATTTCCCAATAGTTTTAACCTAGGTTTACCTGTTTTACCCTTACCGAGGAGTAAAAATATCACCATGGTTACTATTCATAATGACAAAAAATTAAGTTTCAACTATTACATTGTATTAATTATTATTATTATAACTAATAAATTCATAAAAAACAATTTCTATGTGGTATAAATTCATTTTAAAATAAACGTGCAAAATGCAATGAAAATCATTTATAGATAAATGCACTTTTGAGCATAAAACTATATTTATTTTTATTCTATGCCTAGTAAAAACAATTAGATGAATGTTAATTTTTTTATTTAATATATAATCTATAAATTTTCTTAAAATAATTCATTAATATATATTAATTTAATTTATTAAGATAAAATAGCATTGCGTGTATAAAACCCAATTTTCAAAAAAATAACTCTTTTATATTTAAATGATTTTTATTTTCAATTATAACCAATTGATAACAAATGAATTAATTTTATACATGTGTAAAAATATAATTTATTTATTTTTATTCATACCCGCCAATCTAACATCTAGGAGGTAACTTTTCATTAAATAATAATATTTTAATAATATATGAAATTTTACTTAAACTTGGTGTTATAGGTAAATAAAACTATCAAAGAAATATATCAAAAAATATTGGGGTGTTACCTTCAATATAAAACTAGTATAAAGTCTCATGTTGATGATATACCACTATCAAAAGTCCCTAATTGGATGATATACCACCAGTACAACACATATATGTTGATGATTCTTCACTATTGTGAGACTCAAACATTTAATATATCACTAATTACAATTTCAGACAATGACTGATGCATCAACAACTTCAGTTGAACAATTGGATTATATATCACTATCCTATCATTGGTGAATTATGTACTAGCGATTTTTAAAATTGTCTTGATCGGTACATCCCCAAACAACAACTCTAGTGATAGGTGCTTCACTTGATATCTCATTTTTTTGAATAATGTACCACAATTTAAATGGTTCAAGTGATTAATATATCACAATTGAAATAATACAAGTTAAAGATATATCAATATTCTAATAAATAATGAAAATGAATAGTATATCATAATTTAAAATAATCCAAGTGATCGATATATTTCAAAATTCAATAAAGAGGACATTCTCTCAATACTATCAAGCCTCTCATGCACTATGCCAAGGCCCAGTGACCTATATATTGTCTCACACATAAGAAAAATTTTATAAGGGATATAATATGGAAATAAACTCTCCTAATTTCATTTCTATGTTAAATTCACCCATCCCATATCCTATAACGTAGTTTCAAAAAATGTCCCATAAAGGAATTGGTCATCACTAACCAATGGTATCAACACATGGGCCACTCATGGATTATTAAGGCCTAGTCACACAATAAAATATTTAGAACTAAAATTTAATTTAGTTTTATGGAAAACAAAAAAAAACATTTTTTTCATTTCATATGAAAAAATCACCATAAGAAAATACACTTAGTAAAGAAATGGACAACATAATTGGGACTAGTATGGTTATACTCATTAAAGACCACTCATTGATTCATACTGAAATAGAAGGAATAAATAAATCTCAAAAATACTTGGAATTAATTATAAACATCTATTCATAGTGAAATGATGAAGAAAACCAAGAATATTGGAAAGTGGAGTCATATCCATACTGGTACAGACCTTATACAACAAGTGACTCATGAAACTAATAAGAAACATAGATATTCCACTTTTTAAAGAAAAATAAATGAAGAATAGGTCAAGGGATGTGTGATGTGGTACTATAATAAATTATAGAAAATTTTAATTTATAGAACATAAAATAAATAAATAAATTAATTAATTTAAACTAAATATTTAAAAAAATACCCAGGGGGTATTGAGTAGCAGTCTTACTTTCACAAGGTACCCATGCCATAGGTCCATTGGGCCCCTGGTGTCCCTTCAGGGGATACTACTTCCCTTGATGATCCCATCGATTTCTTAATACTAAGGGACCAAATACCTAATGCCTACTGCCTTCCATAATAGCAATCCTGACATCGAGACTTACTTACCAAAACAACCCCTCGAGCCAACATTGACACCTCTAAAAATCTAAAAATAGTAAAATAATGTGGTTTAATAGAATTCAACTCAAATTAATACCTTTTATGAATGTTAGGTGTTACAAAATCCCCAAAATATAATACACCATCTTTGAGATACAATAATGAGTGTCACTAATCCTTGTTGGTGAAAATATCTATATAGTTATCTCATATATTAGACTCCTTCTCCCATGTATCCTTTTAGATACTCATAAATTTCCAATGTACTCATACCAAAGGGAAAATCATCCCACATAGAGTATTCTTTATTTAATCCACCATACAAACTAATCAATCCTCGATCGATACATATGTATCTAGATCGAACTCATAAATATTTATCATGTGAGATGGATTAGGATGGTATCTCAAATGTTGAGATACATAGAATTAATCATTAATACCATTGTATCTTAAAGGAATCACCAACCATGTCACGACCGCCTTCAGAAAAAGGAGGGAAAGGTCAGCAGATTTCTAGGCCATTCCTTCTTTAAGTTGAAGGAGAGATAATGACCCCCGAAACCCGCCTTCAATAGGTCCTGGAGTGGCGACCAACACCAAGGGTATAAGATCACACACTAAATGGAAGGCATTTCCCTTTTTTCTTTTAATATGATCAAGAGATAAGATAATAAATCCCACAACACCAGAATGAAAGTGAAAAAATGATTAAAGATAAACCATTCCCATATGCATGTTCAAAGGTAAAAGATACAAGTCGCAAAACCCCAAAGTTAAAAAAAAAGAATACCAAGAAAATAAAATCAACAACAGCAATTATCCCAAAGGTCCACGCTAGTATGGTCCCACGTGATCCCCAAAGTCCTCCTGGAAAGCTAAAAGCAGTTTTATATACATAGGGTGAGAATACAGGTATACTCAGTAGGGAAAAACCAAAGACTCTCGTGCACAAGTGGGGAGACGTACTAAAGTCCCGTGAGAAGCAGAAAACCAATACTATCAAAGAGTTCATCCATCCCACTCACCTCCCACACTCACCAAATAACGCAAGAAAGTAATGTATAAATAAAGAACATCGATTTTTGGGTACCCTAAGCCACTTTCCCACTGGTTATTAAAGACATCCTATGCATCGAACCAATCCTTCCATTCTCACCACAGTCCCACTTCCACACCCCGCCTGCACACACTTGGGCCATATCCTCACGCAGTCCCACTAGAAAACCCTACCCGCAAACACCTGGGCCACAACTATCTCATGTAACGATGCCTGCAAACACCTAGGCAAAAAATACCACTGCCACGCCCGAAGACACCTAGGCTAGAAGATCCACAGCCACACCTGAAAACACCTGGGCCTCATCCCTAAGACACTTGGGAAACCACCTGCCCACACACACCGGGGCCAACCACCACACTACCTTGCTCAAAGATTCTTGGGCTAATAATGGACTTCAGGCCATCACAACGTACCCGAAGATACTTGGGCTATCCGGTAAAGGGAGAAAAAAAGAGATAATAACCAGCCACAAAAGAAGTGTTGGGAAAAACTACCTCCCCATGGAGATAGGGGTGTTCGGCACTAAGTGATCAACTTGGGTGGGGTGCGAATAAGAAACACAAAACTACAAGTATATGTATAGGTAACAAGCACTCTCCCAAACTAGGTTTTTCTTCATCCAACCTAAAGATCACTATCCCCAAGTCACAACTCACACCAAACCAAAACCCGTTTGTCCCATCCTTGTTTTCAAGTTCAGTAATAATGTTTAAATATGTTTTTTCACCTACAAGGGAAACTAGAAGCACTAGCTAATGAAAGAGCACACCCAATATCAACTTAAACATTCACACTCGGTTATCTTTTAAAGTCACAACAACAAAGGGATAAGTGAGGTCACTAGAAGTACTGGAACCAAAGGAAAACCTGAGATACTACCCCATGTTCCCAAAATCCAGGAGCTAATGGTTCCTCAACAATAGAGGATTCCACCCCAACTCATGATATAAGCAAGGGAACCACCTGGACTTAAGTTCACAACCATTGCAATCATAACAATAGGGGATCCCATCCCCACCCACTTCACCCAGAAATTTACCTATGAAGGAAAAATAGTCCCAACCACCACCACCAACACAAAGCAGGCCCATGCCGGTATTTTCAAATTTTAAATATTTAACACACTCCATGATTTCAACTTCGCGGTGATTTAACCGGGGTTATCACAGAAAGGATTGATCCTGGTGCTTTCAATTTATTTAGCCGGATGTACGTAATTAACCAAATTCCTTTACACAGCAAGGGTTCGCAACCATAATACAATCCATTTAAACACCAGAGGTAAGGGTTCATTAGTGCACATAGAAAGACCACCAACGACCATGATTTTCAGTAGGCATAAGCCTGCACAATTCAGAAATCATTAATCATGGAAGATCATAAAGCAAAGCAGCATCATCGATCACACCCCTCCCCCTTCATTCTTTATTATCCATTTATTATCTTCATTGATGTTTGGTTCATCCAATTCTACAGAGTCAAAAGCATGCCCACCCTGTAAGATACACATAAAGGAGAGATTAAGGTGGAACACCTACCTGATTGATCGATGATCAAAGTTTATCTTCACGTGCTTGGAACAGAAGATGCGCGATTTGTAGGGGTGGGGCCTCGGGAACTCAAGGATGAGTAGACGAATCGATCGCAGGGTGATCGAGAAAAAGAAACCCAGGGAGAACCTTTTAGTTTATAAAGGCCGGGGACGGTTGAGATAAGAATGAAAAACCATGTAAGGAGCGGGGTCGTGGGTTGACCACGTGGCCCCACATGTCATTAAAGGGGTCCTCACCTTTGGGGTGGTTTAAACCGATTCACACACCGGGGTGCCTTGTTAAATATTTAATTAAACACCAATAATGGGAGTTAATGGGCTTTAAAACAAGCTTAAAGGGGTCAAAACAGGGTTTAAAACCTAATTTGCACAAAAAGAAGGCACTAATGGAAAACTCGTGGGGTAGAGTTACCGGTGGCAGATAACGACCGATAGCCAAAAGCTACCGGTAGGCTGCAGCGACCGGTAGCAGAGAGATACCGGTGGCTGACACCAACCGGTAGCCGAGCAACGGGTAGGCTGACAACTACCAGTATCCGAGCTACTGGTAGGCTGCAGCTACCGGTAGGCCAAGCTACCGGCAGGCCGAGCTACCGATAGGCTGAGCTACCGGTAGGCCTACTACCCATAGTCTAATGCTACCAGTAGGCCTACCGTTAGGTTCAACTTCACCGAGAAGCCTCGATGACTTTCCCAGACTCCCCAGAACACCTAACATCAGATTTTTACAAAGTAATGGACCCAAAAAACCCAGGCTATTACATCAGATACCTCTCAAACTATTCTCTCCCTCAAGAATCAAAACAACCAGAAGGAAAGAGAGGGTCGGAACAACCACCTCGAAATATACCTCTCACGAGCGAACCCCATTGTTAACTAAAAACACCTTCAGCCCAGTCACACGGGTTGGGGAGTCTCTTCCCCCATGTCAAGATACTATCCGCTTTGGGTGGCACTGACTCGACCGCACGGGTTTAATTGCATCCACCTTAATGAATCTTGATTAGGGGTCAGATCCTCCCCTCCCCATAGCCAGGACTTTCACACACATTCAGAGAGAAAAGAATAACCACATATTTCATAGCCAACAAGGTAAAACACTCCACTACAACAAGTATAAATAGAACAAAAAAAAAACTCAAAAAAACTCTGGGTACTAGGCATGGATCTGTGCTTCCCTCTCCCACGTACTCTCCTCAAACCCACCATGTCTACATAACACACGAACCAAGGGAATGGTTCACCCATGAAGCACCTTCTCCTCACGATCCTCGATCAACACTGGTCTTTCCACAAAGGTCACGTTGTCCTCGATGTCTAGCTCTCCCCAGCCGAGGACGTGTGAATCGTCATGCACAAAACGATGGAGCTGGGACACATGGAAGACGTCATGTATCCTCAGTATTGGCAGTGGTAATGCTAGCTGATAAGCCACTTCGTCGACCCGCTGCAACACCTCTAAGGGTCCGATGAACCTGGGAGAAAGCTTACTCCTCTTATCGATCCTCCGTTGTCCACGCCGAGGGGAGACCTTCAAGAACACGTGGTCTTCAACCTCAAACTCCAAGGGTCTTCTCCTGCTATCAGCATAAGATTTTTGTCGGTCCTGGGCCACCTTCATCCTTTCCCGTATAAGTAGAACCTTCTCTGTCGTGCTCTGTACCACCTCTGGGCCAAGGATTCCCGCCTCTCCAATTTCAGTCCAACACATAGGTGAACAACATGGCCTCCCATACAAGGATTCAAACAGGGCCATACCAATGGTAGATTGATATCTATTATTTTAGGCGAAATCTATCAAAGGTAAGTGTCACACCCATGATCCTTCTGAGTCCAGAACACATGCCCGCAACATATCCTCCAAGGTCTGCATGGTGCGCTCTGTCTATCCAACTATCTGGGGATGGAATGTAGTGCTAAGACGTATCTTGGTGCCAAAATAATATTGCAATCCTCCCCAGACTCATGAGGTAAAACGTCCATCCCTATCCGAGACTATGGACCTCGGAACTCCATGAAAACACACCACCTCATCCACGTACCTTCTTGCCAAATCCTCCCCTGCACTCGACTCCTTAATCGCCAGAAAGTGAGACGATTTCGTCAACTGGTCCACTACTACCTAGATGTCATCGTATCCCCCTTGAACCTTGGGTAGTCCCATGAATAAATCCATCGAGATGTCCTCCCACTTCCACTTGGGGACATCCAGAGACTACAGTAGGCCGCCTGGAACTCAGTGTTCAGCCTTCACTGGCTAACACACTAGGCACTTGGCCATAAACTCTGCCACTGCTCGCTTTACTCCGGTCCACCAGAACTGTCTCTTCAGACCCTGGTATATCTTGGAAACTCTTGGGTACACTGATAGGGGTGTGTTGTGGAACTCATTAAGAACCTTGCCACGCATCGCCTCTGGAACAAATATATTTCCTCGAAAAAGAATCTGGTTCTGACGATCCTTCGTCCACCCTTCCATAGCATTTCTCTGGTCAACTCGGTCACACATCACTTCGCACTCTAGGTCTCCCCACTGAGACTCCTCCACTTGCTTCAATATAGAGGAATGTATTTTCATCTGACACAGGAAACCTCTACCGCCATCTGTTCTTGCATCCAGGAGAAGGGCAGCCAACTCCTCCATCGCCTTCCAGGCATCTGCCGACTCTCGGACCAAATCCTTCTACGACTTCCGGCTCAAGGCATTAGACACTACATTCCATTTCCTTGAAGTTTAAGAAATATAGAAGTTGTAACCTTGGAGGAACTCCATCCACCTTCATTGTCGTAAGTTTAGGTCCCGCTAGGAGAAGACATGCCTCAAGCTTTTGTGATCCGTGAAGACCACAAAGCTTTCTCCGATGAGGTAATGCCGCCATAACTTTAGTGAAAAAATGACCACCACAAGCTCTAGGTCATGGGTGGCATAATTACGCTCATGGGGGCGTAGCTGCCTAGACCCATAAGAGATCACCCCTTGTTGTTGCATCAACACACACCCGAGGACTTACCCTGAAGCATCATAAAACACTTCATACACTGCCCCTTCTTCTGGTAGTCTCAGAACTGGGGTGCTAATCAACTTCTACTTCAGATTGTTGAAGGCTAACTCACACTACTCACTCCACATGAAAACCTGGTCCTTCTTGGTCAAGGATGTCAAAGGTTCCGCAACTCGAGAGAAGTTGGGTACGAACCACCGGTAGTAACCTGACAGCCCAAGGAAACTACAAACTTCTACCATGTTCTTGGGAACTAACCAAGAAACAACCGCCTCATCCTTTGATGGTTCCACCACTACCCCGTGTTCTTACACTACGTGCCCAAGGAAGTTCACTTCTCGCATCCAGAACTTGCCTTTCGACAAATTCCCATAGAGCTGGTGCTGTCGGAGGACCTCCAAAACTATCCTCTGGTGATCCGCGTGGTCCTCCTCTGATCTTGAATAGACCAGGATATCGTCGATGAACACAACTGCAAACTGATCCAGGTACTCCCAGAAGATGGAGTTCATAAGCCCCATGAACACAGCCGGGGCGTTCATAACACCGAAAGGCATGACTATGAACTCAAAGTGTCTATATCTGCACCTGAACGCCATCTTTAGGATGTATCACTCTTTCACTCTAAAATGGTGATACCCAGACCGCAGGTCGATCTTCGAGAACCACCCTGCCCATCTCAGCTGGTCGAAAAGATTATCTATCCTTAGAAGAGAGTAGTGATTCTTGATCGTTACCTGATTCAGCCTCTTGTAGTCTATGCACAACCTGAGGCCACCATCTGCCTTCTTTGAGAATAAGACTGGAGCACCCCATAGTGATGTACTTGGTCGAACATAACCCCTCTTTATCAAACTATCAATCTATATTCGAAAATCCCATTGATCCGAAGGTTCCATATGGTAAGGAGCCATCGAAATCGGACGAGTACTAGGCTGCAGGTCTATCCCAAATTCGATATTATGTTGAGGGGGTAGAGTTGTCACCTCCTTAGGGAAGACATCCATAATCCTATTGACGATTCTTAGAACCTCCACCATCTCAACATCCACTGACTCTACTGACACCTTGGCTAACAAGGAGAGGAGGGGTTCCTCTCGCCTGCTTCCCTTCTGACTGCTTCGCTCGCAGGTGAAAGTAGCACACCGGCTGCCCAAGTCTAAGAACACAACCCTTCCTTGGAAGCCGTCGATGACGGCACACACATAGAATATCCAATCGATGCCTAGGATGACATCGTATGGCCGTATTTGTAGCAGTAGTAGATCCCTGACTGACTGATGTGGCCCTATCATCATTCTGCATCCTCGGAAAACATATAACAAGTCGGTCTTACCTCCAACTAGTGTGCTCATCACTAGGGGCTCTGGAAGTCTCTCGACATCTAGACCCAAAGCACGGGCTAGACTGGGTTCAATGAAGGAGTGCAAACTCCGGTATCGAACAAGGCATAAGAAAAGGTGCTAAACAAACTGATCGTACCTCGAATGACCTCTGGTCATGCTGGGACTGCTGCCTCTGTGGCGTGAAACTACCCACGCCCAGATACTTTGCCTCTCGGCTGTTGGACACCTCCTTCACCATGCCCTGGTCGAGGTCCCTGAGGAGCGCCCTGAGGTTGGCCACCTCCTGCAACATCTGCCCTTGGAGGAACGGGAGCTCGTTGCCCCTGCTGCTGCTGCTGGAAGGGCCTAGCTGGAAGCTGCTGCTGGGGCAGGTGCTAGGCCTGTCCACCACCTCCATACTGTACTCGGTCCGGTCACTAATTCCAAAGATGTCCATTGCTCCCACAGACGAATCACTTCGGTCCTGGGCCTGAAAGGAAAGGGCGAGGACCAGGGGACTAGAACTGGAACTGTTGTGGCCTGCTCCCTGTTGGTCGGAACCAAGAGGGTCCTGATGATGGTGGTATGGTGTGGATATCCTCCCCTTCAATGATCCCACCTGGATCCCATCTCGTGATACACCTCCCAGCATTTGTATCCTCTCCACCACTTCAGCCTTCTTCTGGACCTCTATGTATGTTGGCAGGGTGAAGGGGGTAACAACGTACTGGAGGGAGGGTCGGAGTGCCTCCTCTAAACGTCTCGCCTAAGACTCCTCATCTGGAAAGCGGTCTGGAGAAAAATGTAGGAGGTCCTTGAACTTGATTCCCAGCTCCATTACTAACATACTCCCCTACTGGAGGGAGAGTATCTCCTGCCTCTTCTCCACCTTCATCGTAGAAGAGAGGAATTCTGCCCGGAACTCCTTCTCGAAATCATCCCATGCCACCTCAGCCTCTCTCCTCTCCACAAGGTAAAGACTCCACCACTGATGCATTGCTCCTCGCATCTGGCTGATAGCCAGAGGAACCCAGTACTCAGTCGGGTCCCGAATCAGGCTGAAAGCTATCACCAGCTCTTCTAGACAGCTTTCCGTCTTAATGTTAGAGGTGCTTCCCTCATACTTCTCGAGGGTCTGTCGCTGGAAGGCCCGAAGCATCTTCTTCCACTGGTCGTCCTCCTCCTCTCGATTAATTCTCTGCCGATCGGCCAAGGTAGCCTCCTGGGCCTCAATCGCCCGCACCACACGTGGTCACCTCCCAGGTCCCATAGCTGCAAGGTAAACAAGGAATGCCTAAGCCCAAGTAGTGGAGAATATTGTTCTTAAAATTTCTTAAACTTCTTATTTATTTCAATTCTGAAAACACCCATGAAATCCAATAACACAAGTTATTATGATGCATGTACCTTTCCTAGGGTTTCTACCTTGCAATCAGCGTGGCCTCACTTGGTCGTTCGGTAGGTCCAGAGTCCTTGTATAGGATCACAGGGGGGCCTAAAATCTCGTGTCCTAGCCAGTCTTCCCTGGACTAATTCACGCACCACAGTCACCCAACACTGTTTCCATACCATCCCATGCAATACTTACTGTGCCTAACATTATATTCCATCCTATATCTCAATCCTCACCTCGAATACCATTCTGTTAAGACCCACATTCACCAAAATGAGGGAAAGGTCAGCAGATTTCCAGGTCCTTCCTTAAGTTGAATGAGAGATAATGACCCCTGAAACTTGCCTTCAATAGGTCCCGGAGTGGCGACCAGCACCAAGGGTATTTGATCACAAACTAAATGGAAGGCATTACCCTTTTTCTTTTAATAGGATCGGTAGATAAGATATTAAACCCCACAAAACCAGACTGAAAGTGCAAAAATGATTAATGATAAACCATTCCCATATGCATGTTCAAAGGTAAAAGATACAAGTCGCAAAACCCCAAAGGTAAAGAAAAAGAATACCAAGAAAAGAAAAGCAATAACAACAACTGTCCCAAAGGTCCACACTAGTATGGTCCCGCGCGATCCCCGAAGTCCTCTTAGAAACCTGAAAGTAGTTTTATATACGTAGGGTGAGCATACAGTTATACTCAGTAGGGAAAAACCAAAGACTCTCATGCACAAGTGGGGAGACGTACTAAAGTCTCGTGAGAAGCAGACAACCAACACTATCAAGGAGTTCATCCATCCCACTCACCGGCCACGCTCACAAAATAACGCAAACAAGTAATGTATAAATAAAGCACATCGATGTTTGGGTACCCCGCACCACTTTCCCACTGGTTATTGAAGACATCCTACGCATCGAACCAATCCTGCCATTCTCCCCGCAGTCCCACTGCCACACCCCGCCCGCACACACCTGAGCCATATCCTCACACAGTTCCACTGACAAACCCCGGTCGTAAATACCTGGGCCATAACTATCTCATGTAACCGTGCCTGTAAACACCTAGGCCAGAACAACCACCACTATGCCCAAAGTCACCTGGGCTAGAAGATCCACTGCCACGCCCGAAGACACCTGGGCCTCATCCCGAAGACACTTGGGAAACCACCTGCCCGCACACACCTGGGCCAACCACCACACTACCCTACCTGAAGATTCTTGGGCTAATAATGGACTTCAAGCCATCATAGCCTGCCCGAAGAAACTTGGGATATCCAGGAAAGGGAGCATAAAAGAGATAATAACCAGCCACTAATAGAAGTTTTGGGAAAAACACCCTCCCCCATGAGATGGGGGTGTTCGGAACTAAGTTCTCAACTTGGGTGGGGTGCGAATAAGAAACACAAAACTACAAGTATATGTATAGGTAACAAGAACACTCCCAAACTAGGTTTTTCTTCATCCAACCTAAAGATCACTATCCCCATGTCACAACTCACACCAAACCAAAACCTGTTTATCCCATCCTTGTTTTCAAGTTCAGTAATAATGTTTAAATAAGTTTATGAACCTACTTGGGAAACTAGAAGCACTATCTAAGGAAAGAGCACACCCAATAGAAACTCAAACATTCACACCCGGTTCTCTTGTAAAGTCACAACAACAAAGGGATAAGTGAGATCCCTCGAAGTACTGGAACCAAAGGAACACCCGAGATACTACCCCATGTTCCCAAAATCTAGGAACCAACGGTTCCTCAACCACAGAGGATTCCACCATAATTCGTGATATAATCAAGGGAACCACCAGGCCTTAAGTTCACAACCAGCATAACAACATGGGATCTCATTCCCATCCACATCACCCAAAAATAAACCCGTGAAGTAAAAATTGTCCCAACCACCACCACCAACACAAAGTAGGCCCATGCCGGTATTTTCAGATTTAAAATATTTAACACACTCCATGATTTCAATTTAGCAGTGCTTTAACCGGGGTTATCATAGAAAGGATTGATCCTGGTGCTTTCAATTTATTTAGCCGGATATACGTAATTAACCAAATTCATTTACATAGCAAGGGTTCAAAACCACAATAAAATCCATTTAAACACCAGAGGTAAGGGTTTGTTAATGCACAGAGAAAGACCACCAACGACCATGATTTTCAGTAGGCGTAAGCCCACACAATTCAGAAATAATTAATCATGGAAGATTATAAAGCAAAGAAGCATCATCGATCACACCCCTCCCCCTTCATTGTTTATAATCCATTTATTATCTTTATTAAGGTTTGGTTCATCCAATTCTACAGAGTCAAAAGAATGCCCACCCTGCAAGATACACATAAAAGAGAGACGAAGGTGAACCCCTTATCTGATTGATCGATGATTGAAGTTTATCTTCATGCGCTAGGAACAGAAGATGCACGATTTGTAGGGGTGGGGCCTCGGGAACTCAAGGATGAGCAGAAAAATTGATCTTAGGGTGATTGAGAAAAAGAAACCCAGGGAGAACCTTTTAGTTTATAAAGGCTGGGGATGGTTGAGATAAGATCGTGAAACTGTGTAAAGAGCGGGGTTGTGGGTTGAACATGAGGCCCCACACATCATTAAAGGGTTCATCTCCTTTGGGTAGGTTTAAACTGATGCACACACCAGGGTGCCTTGTTAAATATTTAATTAAACGCCATTAATGGGCGTTAACGGGCTTTAAAACAAGCTTAAAGGGGCCAAAACAGTGTTTAAAACCTAATTTGTGCAAAAAGGAGGCACTAATGGAAAACCTGTGGTGTAGAGCTACCGGTGGATAATAGCCACCGGTAGCCAAGGGCTACCAATAGGCTGCAGCTACCGGTAGCCGAGAGCTACCAGTGGCTAACACCAACTGGTAGCCGAGCTACCGGTAGGCTGATAGCCACCGGTAGCTAAGCTATCGGTAGGCTGCAGCTACCGGTAACCAAGAGCTACCGATAGGCCAAGCTACCTATAGGCCTGTTATCAGTTGGTTAAGGCTACTAGTAGGCCTACCATTAGGGTCAACTTCACCGAGAAGCCTCGATGACTTTCCCATACTACCCAGAACACCCAACATCAGATTTTTACAAAGTAATGGACCCCAAAAACCCGGGCCATTACAAACCAATACACCACAACACTGATCCTTTGTATAATCTCAAATAGTCCCATGAACCTTGGAATAATATTCCCCTACCAATGAATATTCATATGTTCTATCCAAGGTAACACTAATAATAATACATAGTCTCCCACATCAAAACTAAATAGAATAATTTCACTAGTTGGATTATGATATATATAAGGCTAAAGTGTTTTCTAACCATTTATTGATAAGCTGGATATGATATGGAGTCGCATTCATAATATTTATCTCAATAATGACTAACCCCCAGCCTCTATACAACATAGAGGTGATCGACAATGTCTACCATAAAAAACTCAATTGGAACCATCTGAATCAATTTGTGGTAACTATTATTATTGTAGTACTATACCAATATATATTTTCTCTCATGAACCCATAAAATAAAGAAAACATGCGTGAAATATTCCCTATGACACTAGAATGGTATGATTAGATTTCTATTTAGTTTGAGTTTGGAATGCAATGCTCAAAGGAACTTGTGTATCAAGCGCTTTCTACAGCCCCATCTAGAAGTGATATATAAAAGAAAATACCAATTTGAAATGATACTCATTGTCAGCCCTTAAGATACATTATCTTCAAGACATATATATTTTCCAACTCAGTGACTAAATAATTATCCTAAATAGATAGGAAACATTTGACCTCTGTCAATTGATCCATGATAACCCAAACCACATCACTACCACAAGAAGACATCAATAATCCTATCATGAAGTGTATCACCACATAATCCCATGGTTTACATGTATTTATAAATCCTAGATACATCATACTTGATCAAGATCTAAACATACATATCATTATCCCACTGAATCAACTACCTTTGGGATTTGACTTCCTATGAACTATAGTTCCATCCCTGACCAATAGATCCATAATTATTCCCTGATCTTGGTGGAATTCCTGAATTCCCAAATTTATTCATGTTATACCCAAAAAATTATTTTATTGATCTAAACTAAACCATCTCCCACATTACTCCATAATCAAGCACCTCTTGACCATTCTCATTTGAAATCAAAATCTCATATCCAAGACTATACTCATAACATAAAATCCTATTCATTATTCATGTCATAATTATCTTTAATATAAACAATATTTTATAAACCAGGTTTCCCTATTGGTCTATTTATAAAACTAATATCTGGTCCTTTCACTAGACCATGACCTAAAAACATATTTTTCAATAATTTAATTCACTAACTTCACTTAATCACTCCATTAACCAATACCCATATCTGGGTAATTCCCATTTATTGAAAATAACTTGGTTACATGTATCCAAGAACTATCACAAAAATGAACCCACCTACATGTCATATCTTCTAACACATCCCTACAAAAGTTAACCAAAAACCTTTGGAAATGAGTTATACACACTTGAACATATATTTGATTCTCAACACCATAGTAATTTCCTTATCACTAATCTCAAATAATGATCCTATCAAAAACCTAATATCAACCAACCACCAACATCTATACGCCTCACTCATTATATTTTGATAGACCCATCCCATGATTCTCCCTCTAAACTCTACGACATCATGGTATTCCAAACAGATTCTATCCAGAACGATAAATAACATATTGTCACACCCTATCTCAATAAATATATCCCACTAACAATGATGAAATGTTACATAAAATGACTCTCATGTTCCCAATTTCAATGGAATATCAACTCCCTATTAGCAGTTTCACCATTATACTGGTACCTCACCCTGCATAGTTACAATGTGTTCTAAGTCACACAAGATGGCACTGAGTCACTCAAACCTTGACATTCCATAAATCATAGTGGTCCTTAAGCCACCACACCTCATATTCCCCAACATATCACCACTCAAATCACATGAGCTAACCATATCGACTACCCACACTCATCTTGTCCCCTCAATCATCACTAGTCAATCTATACTTGACATGTTCTAGAGCATAACTTTCTCCCACCCACATATTAAATCACATTAGAATAGCCAAATCCCTTAGTCATTCCCCAATCATATTAAGGTGTTTCATACCTTTATAATGGTTTCCTCACACTTGATCACTAACCAAGAGTGATTTTCTCTAAATCCATAAGCATCCCACTATCTATCTTTAAGAAGTAGGGGAAAACTAAAGAGCTTTAGAAACTTTTCTTATATATAAGAATCCTTTAAGTTACTACTCCCAAATGATCTTGAGGGAATGAATAAACTTGATATCTAAATTACTCACATATTTAGGAGGCATCATGTACAACTATTATACATCAATATTTTTTAATGTGACCTTACCCTGAAGTTACATGACCAACACCACTCAATCTTTTAGTATCATTGATTTTCCAAAAAAAAAACCAATTAGAAGATCCCACATGCCATCCATGCTGATAATTCTTAACCAATATTAAAATAATTAATCTCTAACTATGATTAGGATAAAACAACCCATATATTATATAATTTGAGTAAATAATCTCTCTCATATATCCTAAAAATATAGTATTTATTGGACTCTCACAATAGTGCCCAACTTTCCCTATTGTTAGTCAAAGAATATCCAATAATGCATATGCCCTTGTTTCACCTCATCATACTACTTGAATCTTGACAACATGAGTTTTATCCCACTAGTCTTAAGCTCATGAAAATAATAAAATAGATGAACACACCTCTTAGTCTTGCGAGAATCATTCCTTGTATAAATCACCACCCATTAATTGATCTCATAATATGAAAAATCTACCCAAGATTTATTTCAATGAAGGCATTCTAATTCCTAGGATAACCCCTCCACATCACATTATCCTCAAAAAACTCAACCTATTTTGAGTAATAATAAGTAATAACCTTATTATTTAACTAAAATAGTCATTTTCCAATACCTTTTGTAAATTACTAAGATCACTAGGTTCTCCAACCAAGTCCAAAGGACCCTACACTAGAAATTAAATACTCATAAATCACCCTCAATGATTTTTACTCATATATCACAAGGAAACTCCTTGAAAAACACACCCATCCTAGGGTTTCCATGAATATTGTGTTTCCATTTACTAAATCTTGATACCCACTTCTGGTCTATACTCAACTCATATTCTTATATAAAAAAGAAAATAAAATAACATAAAACACACATCTTCACTCCACACTCACCCTATGACATAAGATTATAACATATAGGATCGAGTCTAGAATAAACTACATAATATTAATTCAGGTAAAAACTTACAAAGGTCACATAAAAATCATATTATATCATAGTAATAGTCAAAAATCATGGCCCAGTCAAGTAGACTGAAATTAAGATGTTATATAGGAAAAACTCTATATAAGTTATTGTTGACACTTTAAGTGACCCAACCATGTATAGTAACTAGAATATTAATCAAATGAAATTATGTGAATGTCATGTGAGCCCTATGTAAAAATATAATGAATGAATTCACACTCTCTTCCCACATAAAAAGAGTAAAAACCAATATGCTGTAAATTAATAATAAAAATGCACCATTATTTGAAAATTTATCCAAAATTTAAATGTAAAAAACTGAAACATTAATCCCATAATTGGTAAACATGACTTACCTAATAAGTTGGTTATCTATTTCAAGGGAAAATACCCATACTGGGCCTTATAAATATCATATATACTACCTAACTATCTCAAATAGTAAGAAATAATTAAAAACAATGCTTTGGTAGAATCTATAATCTGAATTATCTCTTATATGACCAAACTAGATGCCACACACCTCAAACATGCCTCCATGTAGGCTAATGTCTACCAATCTATGGTGAGGGACAATATATATCACATGAGGAGGCTATAACCTAAGTTACATATTACCATAAGCACACCAAATGAAATATCATAACCATTCATCACAGTAAGAATAAATAATAAAATTGATATCATAGCTAAATTATAGCAAAAAATTTATAACAACATGATTATATATCAAAATTAATTTCTATACATGTCATACAATTCATACAATGTAAGTATGATCCCTCGTGGGTGGTTCATATACAACAAGGTCTAAAATAATTAAATACAAATGAGAAATTAGAAATCAGTTCTGAATCCCAAGCCATACTCACATCACAACCCCATCAAGCACTATCAGATCAGATATCCAAATCTATAGGGCCTTTTTATCTACCCAGATAAAAAAGTCCTCTCAGGTACCATGACACTTGATCATGGTGTGAGTACAACTCAGTAGGCCACCATCAATGGTTCCCCTAAACATATCCGGTAATTATAGGTGTATTATAAATATGAAATTCTAATAGAGTAAATAATAATAAATGAACAACCTATCACTCTATAGAGTGATCCTATAAAACCTTGAGTGGATATACCTATATTGTAAAGTGATAGAATGAGATTATATATCCTTGGTTTGAGTAAAAAACTTGAGAATAAATGATCAATCACTACTCTTATAATAACAATATATCACCTCATATATTCTAGGTGAATGATCATATCCACTCAAGGTGAAAAGTATATCACCCAACCAATATCAGAGATGAATGAGTCATCATAGTTGAATGAGGAATCACTAATAATATGTAGATGATACCCCACCATTCCAATGATCATGTCGAATACATACCACTATATCACATCTCAGGTGAAAAAAGGTGCTACCAACTATCTCTTCTAGGTGGATGATCTACCACTAATAGAATTATCAAGGTGGAAAACATACCACTGTTTCAAATCCCTAGGTGAATGATATAGTATTGAGACCACATCCATAGGTAGACTATGCACCACCAGTACAATCCCTTATGTGGATGGTGTACCGCTAGTATGACATCCATAGTGGTTGATATACCACTGATATCAAGTCTTGGGTGGATGATATACCACCAAAATAGGTTCTTGAGTTTATGATGTACCATGGGGATAACCCACGTAAGTGGATGATGCTCCACTAGTATAAGAATAAATTGGTTGATATACCACTAATTCCAACATCACAAAGTAAATAATTAACCACTCTCGCTTTTGGCCCAAGTGGATGATATACCAATGGCATATCATAGTTGGATGATATACCACCTAATTTAATTATGGTCATTATAGATACATCCCCAATACAAAACTCTAGTGGATGATGCATCACTAGTCATATCAATGTTGCAAATAGTGTATCAGATTTTAAATGGTTTAAGTGATTGATATATCCTAATTAAAATAATACAAGTGAATGTTATATCAAAATTTTAAGAAAATATTCCAAGTGTACAACATATCACAATTTTAAATAATCCACATGAACCATATATCTCAAAACTCAAATAGAGGTTTTTGTTCTTAATTACAATAGCAATCTCAGTCACTGACTAGGAAAACTCACCTATATCTTATCTCATACACATTCTAAACTTATGAAGGGCCACAATAAGGAACACAAATCATCTCTTAGAGTTGTTTCTAAGTCAAATTCACCCATAACAAGTCCAAAGTAATTATTTTAAAACTTTTACCAAGTAGTAATTGGTTATCATTAACCAATGGTGTCAACACACACCTCACACATTCCACTCATGAGTTATTAAGGTCCAATCACATCATAATAATTAATAAATATAATATAACTTCGTTTCAGGGAATACAAAAATAGTATCATTTCCTATATTTCATATGATGCTTACATGATTATAAATTACCACTAGGAAATAATTAGATAGCCTACATAGGATAACTAGGGTATTTATCATCAATAATCATACACTAATTAATATTTAAATGTATGGAACAAAAAGAAATTCAAAATCCTTGGAATTAGTAATAACTATTTACACATAATAAAATATTGATGAAAACAAAGAATATAGTAAGAAGGAGTCATATCCTTATTGGTACTGATATTCTATTATGAATGGATCATGAAACTAATGTTAAATGGAGGGATTAAACTATTGGAAGAAAAAAAATGAAAAAGAGGCATAATTAAAATATTGTGATAGAATAAGTGATATATATTTAAAATTTTTAAAACATAAAACATTTTTATGACATTACCATGTTAATGTGGTAGTTCATATTATATAAATTTAGGTTATTTTGAATTTTAGAGGAGTTCGAGGTTTTTTAAGTTCTATAATTTTAAACTAAATAATGCTTGTGTTGTAACATAGGTAGGTTTTTTCGCACCATGAATATTTGGATTCCCTATAGTTATATTTTCATTGGGTGGCACCATGAAATTGTAGGGTCATGTAGTGATGGGTATGTGGGGTGATCTGTAGTTTTGTCTATAGTGGATAGCACCATGACATAGGTGGGTAATGTTTTAATGACTGTTTGTGTGTTGGTGATTTTTAATCAAGTGGAAGGTCACACCTCGTCTAGGGATTTCACTTTGTAAAGAAACCTAGTCAGGGATCTTTTTATTCTTATTATCTTCTAGGAGGAAGTTAATGCCATAAAAGGTAAGGTTTCATCGTGAAATGCCTATGCCCAATTTAAATTCTAGGAATTTTCACTTCTACCCCATCAATTTTAAGATTACCTTGACTTAATTTTCCATATACTCATCCATCTAATATGATGGGATATACCTATGCATTTTTCCTTGGATCTTTTTGTATTTTTATTCCTCCTTCAATTTCAAGTAGTTATTTATGGTAATCCCTCCTTTTTATCTATCCTCTCTTACCTTATTTTAATTTACCTTGATATTATTTTATCTCTAAAACTATAATTAATATATATATATATATCCATTTTAGGGGTAAGAATGGGTCTAATCATATGTATTTAGTTATTTAGGGTTAGTATTGGTCATTACCTTATAAGGTTTTGTTTTTTTCATTGAAGGTGGGTAGTTTATTCTAGATTGAGGTCAGTGTTTCTCACGAACTTCCTTTATTTAACAATTTCATGAAATATATTGGTTTTATAAATTTATTTATTATCAAGTTATATAAATATATTAAATTTTTAAAGGTTTTATAAAATATTTAAAATTATTTATATACTTGGAATATTGTCTTTTCAAAGTATTTTTAGTAATTAATTTTATACTAAATTTTCAGTATACAAAGTGTTTATCAAAATTCCTATGAGGATCTTTTGAAATGATTTTGATGATAAATGAAGGTTTTATCCCAATTTGGATTTATAAAAAAATTAACTCAAGTTTAAATAGTTTTTTTAAATCAAATATGTGTCTCAGCTATTATATTACTCATAAGGGAGGAAATTGGTGACTTTAAATTGTTGATTCTCATTTTTTTCTAAGAATGTTTGTTACAAGGTTTTCATATTGGATTTAAAGTCATATTTATCACTTAATTAAAAATGATTATATGGTGTTTGAGTGTACCATAGATTTTTTTATAGCTTGACCATCCAATATCATATTAAAATCCTAGTTGGCATTTTATAAAATGGGTTATTGATGATTATACACCCTTTTTTTATCCCATTGGTTGTATGTCTTGTATATAATTTTACCCCTATTTATGGGATTTTAATTCGACTATTATTTTGATTCTTATATATAGATGTGTGATGTTCATAATATCAGGGAAAAATGGGGGGTGGGGTGAATATTTAGTCTCATTCTATGAAGTCTTCCAAATTAATTTAACCTCTTATATTAGTTAACATCTCAATACTCTATTCTTATTATCTCTCATTATTACCTAAATATGTTGAAGGAAAAAATCACTAAGTATAAGGGTTTACAAGTTTCAATATAAAATACAACTCCTTACTGAGATTGGTTAGTCTCCCCAACCATATATTCCTCCATTATTTCATGAGAAGCGGTTATATGACAGTGTATCACACTATGCTTCTATGGTGTGACATCATGGGATATTGATTCTAATTGGAGGATAATTATTTTGATTCACATAGTGTTACTAGATTCACACTAACTTTCTCCTTGGACCCTTTCACAAATCCCACTAGATTCACACACTAGTAGAAAAATAAAATTCAACTTCAGAGATATGACGTTAGTTTTATATAATCTAATGTAAAATATAGCTGCATAGACTTTTTTGTATCAATTTTAACATAAATAGACATGAATTTTTTTATATATCACTTTTTCACATTGTTTTTTATAAAAACCCAACATTAAAAACTCTCTACATAACACTTTTTAGCATCATTTTTTTAAAAAATGAATTCATAAATGAATTTATGGTGTTGGTTTCTTAAAAAAATGACGCTAAAAACCTTTTAAAAAAATACAGGCTCTCAAAACCCTTATTTTTTTGATCTGTGAAACTATTATCTCAACTCACAATGACTCCAAAGGTGACCTTCTAATACTCAATGCCCATTGGTGTTGATTTTATTCAATTTTTATGACTTGTACTCTCGATTCTTCTTCCACTTTCATTGTTTCATCATTTAGGGAATTATTATCTCTATAAAAACCATTTTTCAACTGAGAATCCACTACGGTTTGATTTTATTTTGTTGTTCTTGTTTACTATTTATTTTTATAAATGATTTTGTTAGATATTGTATTATTTATTCCTTAAACTCATTCAAGTGAGTGAATTCCAAATTAAGGAACCATTTTCATTGTTGAACTTCAAATTTTTTAATTTTTTTAATTTTGAAGATAAATTATTTACCTTTTTTATTCATTTGAGACATGTTTTTAATTATTTATATGTAGTTTTTATTTATCTAAGATTAAATTTATCTTCTTGTATAAACATATAGGACCACAATTTAGTTAAGGTAAAGGAAATTTATGGCTATTATTAGAAAAGTGACATGCTATGTGCTTATCTACCTATATGGTTGACATATGATATATTCATCTAGATTGGACTGTATAATGAGATATTTAAGAATGTATGGTTTTTTAAATACTATATTGAAATATTCAATTTCTAGTTGTCAGTCTCGACGTCTTTAATATATTTATTATATGAGTATTCATATTGTATGTGGAGATACATCTGGTGGACATGTTCATATATAGATAAGAGTGTTCTTAATAAAGATCATGCCAAATCATTTGTAATATTGAATAATAAAATGTTTTGATAGAGGGATTTCTTGGGTTATAGTTATGAATTAGAGAATTCATAATCATTTTTATTGATACAAATTCCTATATGGTCACACAATAAATATTTGGATTAATGATTGATTTTAGTACTATTTTTTCCAATAAGAGAGAGTTTATATATTAATTGTACTTAAAGAAGTTTGGATATAATAACAAGAGTTTTGATGTTTTTCATAATGTCTATAATGATTTAGTTTAAGTGGATAATTGTTGGTTATATAGACTAATGAGTCATACCATGATTACCAATCATTTATATTAAATGCGTTTATGTTTAAAATTTATTTATATATATATATATATTTTTATGTTTATTTATTTCATTATATTAACCTATTATATTGTGATATCAGGTCTTGAATGGATCATAATTGGATAAATTTATGAAGAACCACTATTTAATATGAAAAAGGAGTTGATGGTTTCTTGTAATTTTCTAAAAGAAATCTTCAAAACATAGATTTAATTTTCTATCCATGTGTGAAGTGTTTGAATATGAGAAATTTAAACTCCAATGAAATTAAGGATCGTCTCATTTTCAATGGTTTTATCCTTAATTATACACATTGTATATGTCATGGTGAAAAAACTAAAAATTCAACATCTAATGTTGATTACACTATTCATAATGAGGCAGTGGATCGTATTGAAGAATTAATTCATGATTTAGGTGTTGAAACCATCGAGAAAACAAAAAAATGTTGAATAACTGTAAGAATATTTTGAGAATCCGTTATTCCCAAGTTGTAGTAAATATATAGTGTTGTCAAAAGTTTTTAGATTAGTTAAATTGAAATAAATAAATTGGTGGAGTGATAAAAGTTTCTCCAAACTACCTGAGCTTTTAAAAGAGATACTTCAAGAAGAAAATGGGCTTCTAGATTCCAATTTTGAGTAAAATAAAATATTATGATTAATGGAATTGCGGTATAAAAAGATGCATGATTTCCCCAATTATTGTGTGTTTTATAAGAAATAATATTAATATTTATCATGTTTTCCGACATGTGGTACATCACACTATAAGATAGATGAAAAAGTCTACTCAAATTAATTCTTAGGTAATGATATCTTCCCTCGTGAAAAATCAAATTTTTACTTTATAATGATATCATCCAATAATTATTTCATTCAATTATAATAATTCTAATGTGATAGGTTATTATGTGCCATAATAAAATCTCATACTAAAGTAATTTGGTACCATCTAATAATTCCTTATTTGAAGTGTCTATTTGAAAATTCAATTGTCGTAAAAAGGTTAAGATAACATTCAGATGAGTGAATCTATGATGGTAACTTATGCCACACTTCTATTTCACCATAGTGGAAGATATTTGATAATTAATTTCAATATTTTGGAAGTAAAGTTAAAAATATCTGAATGAGATTGTTTACTGATGGAATGAATCCATATCGAAACCTAAGTAGCCGATATAGTTCATGGCCTGTTTTGTTGGTAGTTTAAAACTTTTACCCACTTATATGTATGAAGAAAAAATATTTTATGATTAGATTGATGATTTCTAGACCAAAATATCTAGGAAATGATATTGATTTGTATCTTTCACCATTGATTAATGATTTGAAACTATTATGGGAGACAACTGTTTAATTTTTCAATGCATACAAGAAAGGGTATTTTCTTTTACGTGCTATGAAAATGTTTACTATAAAAAACATTTATACATAAGGAAACTTATCTAGATATATTGTTAAGGTATATAAATTATGTAAAATTATTTAATAAGAGACTTCGTATTATCAATTGAAAAATATAATAAAGATAGTGTACATGGGACATCGAAGATTTTTTTTCAAATTAATAATCTTTATCGTATATTGAAAAATACATTTAATGGTTTATAGGAATACAATATTCCCCCATGACCATTTTCAATTGAACAATATTACAATAGGGTGAAAAATTTTGATTTGACATTTGGAAGGAAAAGAAGTTCTGGTCTTAAAAAAATATGGAAGAAACAATCTAACTTTTTTGAACTACCATATTAGAGATTTTTAAAGATAAAAAATAACATCAATGTTTTCAATGTTGAGAAAAACATATGTGATAGTTTGATTGGAACTCAATTAGACATAAAATAAAATCCAAAATATGGATTGCATGCTAGATTGGACTTGATATCAATGAGAATACATTTGGATTTTTCTCCCACTATGAAATGAAACAAAACATATTTCCCTAAAGATTGTCACATTAAGTAAGATTGAGAAGATAAATTTTTTTCAATGCCTTCATGGTATTAAAGTACCAAGTGATTATTCTTAAAATGTGAAGAATTTAGTTTTATTGAAGGATTGTAAATTAATAGGATTGAAATATAAATATTGTCATGTATTGATGCAATAAATTTTACAAGTCTCATTACGTGGTATATTGCTGACAACTATTAGAAAGACTATCAGTAAGTTATATAATTTTTTCAAATCCATTTGTAGAAAATTATTTGATCCAAATTTGTTATAAGTGTTGGATAATAAAGATGATATTATTCTTTGTCAACTATAAATGTTTTTCCCACCTTCATTTTTTGATATAACGGTCCATCTGATGATTCATTTGGTGCATGAGATAAGAATATATGGGCCTGTATATTTATGATGGATGTATCCTTTTGAAGGATATAAATTTTTCGGAAGGGATACGTTAAAAACCCTTATCAACCAGAGGCCTGTATTGTTCAAAAATATGCGTCGAAAGAGGTTATTGAGTTATATATTGATTATTTGTATGAATTGGAGCATATTAGTCTCTCTATATCATGACATATGACAGTTGATAGTGAAGGTTGATGTATTTGAGGCTTAATGGTAAAGTTTATTCCATGTGATGAAGTGATGTAGGTACATTTATACATTTTGAACAACACAAATGGGGTTCAATCATATATATCATCACATATTGTAAAATTAAAGTTACGATGTCCAAAAACAAATGAAATGTGGATGACGATTGAGAATAAAAATTCATTTATTTTATGGTTTAAATAGAAAGTAAACACAGATATATCTGCATCAGAAACATTGAAATTGTTTACAGGGGGAACATCTCTTAATATGAACACATGGTCTATTTTTTGATATTAAAGGGTACACATTTTACATAAATAAGTTGGATGAAAAGATTACCATTTAAAATATTGGTGTAATAGTTGTCGTTGAAGCACTTCATTTTTTGAGTGGAAAAGATAAAAATTCAATTTTTGAATCAATGCCATATTTTGGATCTCTTGAATACATATGGTAAATTGGTTTTATTAAATTTTGAGATATCGTGTTTACGTGTAATTCAGTTTCAAGTAATAGTAGTGTGAAATATAATGAATATGGTTTTAAATTGGTTGATTTTAAAATATTTAATTGAAATGAATAACCATTTATCATGGCCACACATGCCAAGCAATTATTTTATGTTATTGATCCATCAAATGATCTATGGTTCGTCGTTTTTCAAAGGAAAAGAACCCATTTTGTTGATGAGGATAATGATGATGTTATTGATTTATATGAGACTAATTAATTTATTACATGATTTTTGGATAACAATGACTATAACACATACATAGTGAATTCAGTATGAAATAATCATGATGAAGGGATATGGGAAACACTAAATTACTCTCTTAATTAATCTGGTAATTATTTACATTATATTTATTTTTAAAAAGATTACATGTGTAAAAACTGTATTATTTAATAATTATTTGATATTTAATTATATATATTTGATTATTTATATGATTTTTTGTGTTAAATTTTGATATTATATGGTTAGGGTGAAACATTTTTTCATTGAAATACCCGACGTACAATGTTATATTTTGGTTTAATTTATGCATATGATAACACCTTTTCAAATTTTAATATTTTAATATTTAAATGTTTATATCTTTATAGAAGAAATTTTTATATTTAATAGTTCACCTTACATATTTTTTTGGTTAATATTCAAAAAATTATTATTATTTTTAACTTACACATGGGTGCCACTTTTTTTACTTACATATTTATGGTTTCCTATCTTCTAGTTATAAACTTGTCTAATTATATTTAGGTACACAAATATTTTATTACATTTTCCTATTATAGTGATAGATAAAAATACAAATATAGAGATTAAAGAACATCTACTGAGGTATTTTCCTTTCTTTATATTATTAAATATCCAGTAATATAATTATTTAATAAAAGAAAACTTTAACAAAAAAAAATATAATTGTATGACAACTGATGATACTTCAGCAGGGGAGTCTTATTATTTTAGTATTCATAAATTGAATTCTCGAGTTGGTAAACTTAGAATGACATGTTTACAAAAATTGTCACTTTCTCATGGAGATGATGAACTACATATAATTTTTGATGATACTAATAATTCAACAGACCAAAATATAATGAAATTTATTAGTTATATCAGCATACATAGCCATTGTAGGATTAGTATATTATATCTTTATTAGAATTATGTCAACAAGGTTGTGATAAATCAGCTGTGGGATGTTGTAAATGTAAAATATCTTAATTGATTTATTTTATCTCATTTTTAGAATATGATATATTTGGAATGACTAATATTGCTGTAATGAAATTACAGATTAAATTTAATTTTGAAGAAAAAAAATCAGTTAAGAAAAGATGTCTTACTTTAGAAGTGGTTCGATGGAGGGACTTAAAAAAGAAGTTTAAAAAAAATGTGTTTTTGGAAGGAGACAAAATAAAAACCCATGCCTCATGTATTTGTTTTTTAATGAAGATACATTGAAGAATTTTTTTCCACATGACATGATAAAAAATTTCAGGTATGATAATTATATTATATTATACTGTAAAATTTCTTATATATGTATCTAATTACTTTTTTACCTTTTATATAATAATATTTGATGGAATCCCATAAATACATCCAATTTTAGAATGTATACCCCCGTACTTTATCACATGGAGGACATAATTTATTAGAGAAAAAAAGATTGAGGAAAAGATTGAAGAACTAAGAGCTCACTCCACTAGTGGCTTTGATGAGGTCCAATTAGGTCCTCCATCTCTACCCACCCTCCATGAGAAATATAAAAGATCGACAAGAAGAAAAAAAATATTACAGATAAATCTAAGGAAGTAGTTGATATAATTGTAAGTAAACAATTATTATATTTCATGAATTTTTGTATTTTATAAATTAACAAAACTAATATACCATTTTCATTTTCATTTCAGTATGAACATTATGAGCAATCAAAATTGGTAACTTTTATGCCTAAGGGTGGTATGGAAATCCTAGCCACTAATTTAGGAAATCTAGAACACCCTGACCACATAAGAGGATATGAGGAAGGTGTTAGTATTCAGAAAGTTTTTGGTCATAAAAGTAAACAATCAAGAGACCCAAAAATCCAATACTTAAAATATCAACTGAAAATATGAAAAAGTCCATGTGTGATCAAATTGAATTATTTGTGTAGACGAATATGTTAGAACAATTGATGAGATGGTCACAGTCTTCACATCCTACCCAACCTGTCTACTCAAATAATCTACCTCCTCACTTGGACCCAACCTTTTACTTTGAGTTGTATATAAAAGATCCTGATGTACATATTGTTGCATTCAGATTCATGAATCTTTTGGAGGATTATGTACATCACCAGCCTATTAAGATGGTTCATGTTAGAGTGTTGGTACATGATATTATTGATCATATTACTCTACTACCATTCCCTACCATGGAGGTAACCGTAGTTGGGGATTATATGGTTAATTTTTTTACTTTGGCCATATATCCTTCTCCATCATATTTTATATGAGGTATGCATTTTTTTAAATATTAATTACATCTAATTGACAATTAATTATAATGTTTTATGATATTTAACTTATATAGAAGTATCTAAAATCCAATGAAATGGCACAAAGGGAAAAAAATGTTTAGCAACAATCAACTATAGATACTTCTGATGTTTCTAATGGGATCATAAGATTATCTGAGGTTTCTTCTTCCTTGGATAATATCTATGAGTATTATATTTTTTTCTGACATATGTGGAAGAGACTATCCATTAATAATATTCAGAAAAGATATCATAGATCTAATTAATTTTGATGATATCATCATTCCTATGTTGCAGTTTTTTTACATGTAAGTAAATTGATGTTTCATTTTTTTAAATAAATATGGTTTAACTTGACTGAATATATTACTTTTTTAATTATGAATCTAAACACACTTCTTGTTCAAAATAAAATCACATGCATTTAGGGTTTTATGGGTCCAAAATTCATTTCAACGGTTGTTCTATATGTATTGACTGAAAATAGAGTGTCATATATATGTGAGAGGTTATTAATGATGATTATTGGGTGTTGGATTTTTTCATTTCATGATGGGTAAGAACAAAAATAATAATTATGCACTAATATTCATTATAATTTCATTAAATGTGAACTTTTTTGTATTATAGGGGGCATTGGATATTAGGGGTATTCTACCCAAGTGAAGACACGTTATTTTGGTTTTTCTATTTATTAGGTGGTGTTCATAGAAACTTTTCCACCATAGTAGACAAGTAAGTTTATTTGTTTTTTATAAGATCATTATGTTTAATTATCATTGTTTATACATGTATTATTA
This sequence comes from Viscum album, assembly GCA_963277665.1. Lineage (NCBI taxonomy): Eukaryota > Viridiplantae > Streptophyta > Magnoliopsida > Santalales > Viscaceae > Viscum > Viscum album. The sequence continues at coordinate 536,788,842 of OY728151.1, read as the reverse complement.
TTTGATATATATGAAAATGTAGGTCATGGGAAAAATTTAACAAATATCACTTGTCAATAGAAAAGCTAAATGCAATTAACTACGTGAAAGTAAAGGCACTTGTTTTTTATATTAGATATTTTTTTGATTTTTTGATATATATACATACATATATATATATATATATTGGTTTTCATTATTAAGTTAATGTTTTATTAATTTTAGTTCCACCATCAAAAAGGAAATGTTGAATGTGGTTATTATTTTCTATGATTCATTTATGAGATAATCACAATTTGGGTAACGACTAATTTAATCAGGTTAGTCATATTAATTATTTTATTTTTTCTATCATAGTATTCTATTTTTTAATTTTATATCATTAAAAGTTATTGTAGACATTAAATGATGTCTATTTGTACATGAAATATGAACTTTACCATCTCCGATCTTTGTTTGTGAGCTATATGCTAAGTGTGATTATGATTTATGGTGTGTATATTCCAATGTTTCTAATTATAATTACATTTTCCTAATAAAAAGTGTTAAAAAGAATTATTTTTTTATAATAGGTGTTTGAACATAATGAAATCAAATGAACGATTCAAAAATAACAAAAAATGATCATGTTATAAATTTCAGGTATGTGTTTTTAATTCTACTTTATAATACAAAGGCATATATTTTTTTGATTAACGTGTTAAATATATGTATGTTTTTATAGATATTTAGTCACTAATAAATGTTTTTTTATTGTTGTATATTGTTTTTCATAGATATTATTATTTGTTATGGGGTGTAATATTTATAATTTTCTAAAAAAAATTAACGTTCAACGCTGGGTTTTATAAAAACTGATGCTGAAAATGAATCCCGTTCATTTTTTGGCATCCGTTTTTTGAAAAATAATGATGAAAACCTTATTTTTTACATCTCCTTTATATATTCTGGTTAAAAATTGATGTTAAAATTGAAAAAAACTAATGTTAAATTGTGTTTTTACACTAGTGATACTATATCTCTTGAATGCCTCTCATAATCTGTGAATAAATTTACCATGAAGTTTTGAGTAGGAATTAAAATACTTTTATCTTTTGTTATAATGGTGGGTTATCCTTTCTATTCCCCTCAGTATACTTTGGTAGACCTCACAAACAAGTCTTCAATCACCATGTATATGAACTACTACTCTGCATCCATGTCGGTAATGTTCCTTATTCTTAATGATCACATTCAATAAAATAATTGTGGTTTAGACCAACTTATCTTTCTTTTTTTATAGAAAAATATTCTCCCCTTATTCTTCCTTGATACATTTTTTGTTATTCTTCTAGGTAGATCATTTATTCCTATTATCTCTTTGATCGAATATATTTTCTTCTAATAATAGTAGCATCAATAAATATTATTATTCTTCTTTATTATTTATATTTATTCTCAAGAACTATGATATGATTGGTATATTTAATTATTATTAAAATCTAAATATTGAAAAAAGTTTATATTTTATTTATAATTATAAATAATATCTCATAAAAATAAGGATAATTATAATTCCTTTCACTATATAAATTACCATGCCCTCATATATTCTATAAATCACATAGTTTTATTCTTCATTTGAATATATATGTATTTTATAATTTATTTCATTATGATTTATTTAAAATATCTCCTATCATTTGTTCATTTAAATTCACAGCTTTAAAATCTTCAATAATGGCGTTCAAGGTTTCATTCACCTATCTATTTAAATTTTTATCCCTTTAATCATGATTAGGGTCACATTCATTTAAATTTTAATTTGCTTTATAAATCCTTGAATATTGGTTCGTGAATCATCTAAATGAAATCTATCTAGAAACTTTATTCTATAATTAAAAGTATTAATCCTTTTAAATGAATCTATGTTGTGGATCCCCTTACATGATGATCCCTTTAATCCCCTTATGTGGATCACTCAATTGTGGATCCATTTACATGGTGACTTATTTGGGGAATCCTGGTACATGGTTATGTATACAAATTCACTTATGTGGGTTCTATTATTTAAAATCCAATGACATGTGGACTTTTACATGGACATATTATGTTAATTCTATACTTAGTTAATTTTCTTAGTTCCCTAATTCAATCCAAATTTTCCACAATACACCTTCACACACATTTAAATTTCTCAAAAATATTCCCAAACACTTCCAAATCAAATAATAACCATATCAAATTTTTATAAGAGTTATATAAATAATTATAACATTTTCATATTTTTTATCTATGAAACTCAACTTTCTTTATTAGATACCTTTGCAAGCATGACATCCAATTCCAATGATTAAATTCCCAATTTGGCTAGATTCTTCCAACACTTATTCCAAACTATTGTAGATAGTTTACCCTAATCATCTATAGTATTTATATTTTAATAATAATACATCAATTTCATGTGTTAAATGGCTCTTTTTCTTGAATATTTTTGATTTTGTTGAAGTAATATCTTTAAGCTATAGTCACACCATCGTTATCCCTTTACCATTTATAATGGTTGTATCTAAATCATCCTCATGAAAAAGATTTGAATTAACTTCTTCACAAGATTATTGATAAAAACTAAAACTAAAAATTTGAATGTACATAAAAATACCTATAACTCCTTGAGGTTTTAAATGAAAACTATGTTTGATATCGTATACAACATGCAACATCGAGCCTAAACGAACCCAAAAATATTTTATATGACCGCCATAACATAGTCGTTGAATTGGAGGGTATGAATAGTATTTAAAATCTTATTATATATATATAAATTACCTACTCAATAAAACAATATATTTATTAATTCTTATGAAATAAGTAATAAATTTTTAGTAAAATTTTTTTATGCTTGAGAAATAAGTTTTCTTCAAAAATAATTTTTATATATTTTTGTGATCAAATATTATAATTTATTTCTATAACTTATATAAATTTTATTTTATAAAAATAATATCAATTTCAAAATCATTATATACAAAAATTTCTTAGGGTAAAATTTTCATATTTTTCTGAAAAGATAGATTTTATAATGAATAGTGAAAAATAATGATTTTTATTGAAAGTGTATTTTTTATTTCAAGGAATTACCAAGTTCCATTTTGTATTTTAAATTTTTTTAAACTAAAATTATTTCTCTTATATCATGAATAATCTAATTAATTTAATGTTAATCAATTTAATAATTGAATTTGGTATAAAAAAATTTATACATAAAAGGTATTTTTCTGGAAAATTGTTTTTCATTGTGTTTTGTATTTTGATTTTATATTAATTACTTATACTTATATACATTTAATATTTAAAAAATTATTTATTATTTGGAATCAGTACATCCAAATTTGGTGAATATAACCCTTTTATTTTTAGTTATTATGAATTGTAACCATATTAAATAATTTTCACCATAATAAAGGTAAATCGGGTAATTAAGGAGTAAAATAATATGATAAGGACTACATATTGAACCTAAAACTTTAATTAATTTAATTATATAATCCCATTTTATACAAAATATTAAAATATTTTAATATATGATCTTTTTTCTATTTGGATGTGATTTTTACATTTATATCATTTTTTAAAGAAAATCCAAAAATTTCATTCTCTTTGTTTTATTATTTTTTATTTTATTTTACATAAGTATAAATAGAGGAAATATATGGCTCTAAATAGTAATATGAAATATAAATAAATTTTTTATCATGGTATTTTATCTATAATTTTTAGTGATGAAATAATTACATTAAATGTTTACGCAACACCGACACAATATTTATTGAGTTAATAGAAAAATAAAATAAATGATGTAAAAAATATAAAAAGTGTTCTAATTTGAATGAATAAATGTGTTACACAAATTTGATATATCCATATGACAAGTTAGGGAAGTTTTAAATTATTATATTTGAATGAACTCTTTGTCTTGATGTATTTAAGGTTATATTAAATGAATAATGTCTAAAATGAAATTAATAATATTTTGTAATAAAAAATTTTTATTAAATGTTTTGAAATTAGTAAAAGTATTATATTGAGAAATATTATTTGGATGTGGTTTAAAACAGAACCCATGGTCCATTTAGGGTTAATAGGGACTTAAAAATAAAAGATATGGGTGAAAAAATAACCAAAACTAGTTAAAATTTTATTTTATGAGATTATATTGACTCATAATCATATTATATTCAAATTATATCAATTTAGATCCATTTTTACAAGAAACAAAATTTATGTTAATTTAATACTTTAAGAAATTATATAAGTGTCCCTCCCCTCTCTTATAAAAGGGAACCCCCTATCCTATTTTCTCCTCACTTAAATAGCCTTTTTTATAAAATAATTTACAAAATACCTAACCACATTCTAGAGGCATATTTGGAAATAAAACCAATCTTAAGGGGCTTAAGGTGTAAACCAAATAAGGTTTTCTGAAGAAGAGGTATAATTCATAATATAGTGTTTTCATTTTATTTATTATTATACCTACTTGAAATCATCTCCTAAAATGAGGATATAATCAAATTATAATATTAAATATAATTTTTTTGTTATTATGTTAATGAAATATCCTATATTCATCTCCTCTTCCTTAAAATGAGAAACAAAACTGTCATTCATGTTTACAAAAAACTATTGCCTCGTGAACCAATGTGATTTGTTTCTGATCACCACCTCTATTGGATGGATATAATTATGGATTTCATATTTATAGATGAATTTAATGAAATTTTTTTCATTATAAAAATTTAATATATCATCTAATTTATTACCTTTTTATACATTGAAAATGATAACGACATTCGTGCGTATGTGTGGACTACCACCTCCACGAAGTGACATGATTCATTTTCCATTACCCCATCACATGGAAAATATATATAAGTTTATATAATTTAATAATATAGTATTTATTATATAATTTTAAATTTATAAATATAAAAATAATTCTTATTTTATTTCTGTTATGGCCGTTTAAAAATGGAAACATCACTTCTGTGTACGTATGACTTACCGTCTCAATGATTGTAACATAGTTAATTTTTCAAAACCATATTTCATAGTTTTCTTTTTAAGTATATTTCATGTATTAAAATGATAATATTTCCTAATTATTATTCTAGGGATTATGAAACAATGACATCTTTAACTATAGTCAACCTACCAAGGCAATTTTAGATATATGAACTAAATATTGTCAAAAAGTCTAATGTGAACATAATTGATTAAGTAATTAAATATAACATGGTATTAAAAAATAAAATGAATAATAAAATTATAAATGGTTCTTAAGATAGAAAATAATTAACATGATCTTATTATTCAATAAGACAGAGAACATACATGACATGTCAAACTTGTGGTAAAGTATTTCATCTTATGTTTCCTTCATTTAGGCATATTTTATTGTTATACATATAATTTATTTTATATGGTATATATACTATCAATTTTACATGTTATATCATGAATAATTTATAATTTATGGTATTTAATGTTTCATTTAATGTTTTTTATTTTATGGGTGTTATGATTCAAAAGTTACCAAAGCGGTAAGAGTTTATATCACAATCTCATCATTATTCGGGATTATTTATGTTTAAGCCTCCATTAGGGTAATTATTTGATATTTTTACCTTAATAAATATATATATATTTTTTATACTATAGTTATTTCTAAAAATTAAATGTTTTCCTTTTATTTAACTCTCTTTAATTACTAATGATAACAAAATCATGTTTTTAAGGAAACCCAAATTTGTTTTTGTACTCAATCTGGAATATTTTTTTCCATATCAATATTTTCCTTAATTTTTTTTATAAATACTTTTACTATTATATAATTATTTATTAAATAAATATTTACCCTTGTTTTATTTTTAAAAAATCATTTAAAAGTAATCTTTCTATTGTTTTCTCAATGAGGTAATTTTTACTTTTTTTACAAAAGTGTGAAAGGAATATTTTTTTAACTTGTGCGGAATGAATAAAATTTCCTAACATCATGAACAATTAATATTTTGAATATTAATTTAAAATTTTACAATATTCTTTTCAATAGAAATGTTATTCCTAATATTCTAGATATTTTTAGTTTCTAAAAGTGTATTTCAATCTAAAAAGTGACTTTTCCTCAAGAATCTTTTTAATGATTTTTATGATATTTATATTAATCAAAAGAAATAAAAATTTATTTTAATTATGATATACTAGGGATATTTTGTAATGAAACGATCCTTATTACTTATTTGGATGGTTTATGATCAGTTTTATCGGGGGAAATATTAACATTTCATATGTTATATTTTCAATATGAAATTTTTATGTTTATTATGTATTGAATTTTTGTTCCCCCTTTCATATGATGAATGAATTGGACTTAGTAAGTGATAGGAGGACCCAAATATATCCCCTCAATTCATCTATAGGTCTCACAAGACAAACTAGTTTTGGTATTTGGCCAAGACCTTACCCATTTATATATGATTTCTTAGCATGATTCCTTGATGGTAATTTTATGATGTCTAGAATTTCTATAATTATGATATTAGTTATTGATGTCCATGTGATTATTTGGATAGTTATCATATTCATTGATAAGTTTCAATCTCATGTGTCTAGTTATATTGAATTATTTTATCACAATTTATTCCTATAAAATTATTTTTTCTACTCAAGTTATTAACTAAATTGAATGTGTTTTTAGTTATCTACCATTCCATATTTATTATGTTTTATTTACTCATTATATCTTCCATTGTATGTAACCCTTACTAAGAATTTGAGTTCACCCCTTATTTTTCTTCTTTTCTTCATGATATGAAGAAATAATATTTTAATGATTTTAAGTATGAATAATATTTAATTTACATATATTTTATTTTATATTTTCAAATACAATTTGAGATTCAAGTATGTATATAGTTTACTATGACTAATAAACTATTTAGAAGAGGGATTTGAGATGATGTTCTAGAAAAGGGCTCCGCTTTGTCTGCTCTACCCCGCCACCGTCTTCCTTTCCATATCCTCCATCAGACTTTTTCCCTCGGTACTCTGCTCGATGCGTTCGTGGTGTGGTTTCTCCCAAATGTGTTGAAGGGCGGACTCGTCATCATCCACAGTGAACTGCTTTGATGCTCGACCTTTTCTCTCACTCTAGCCTCAGATCTGGCTAGGGTTCTTCAAGGTGGCGCGATGTTGAGCTAGGGTGCAGGTTTCTAAAGCTGCGATATGGGGGTGTCATCGCGTTCTGTGTCATTTATGATCATTTTGGGGAATCTGGTCCTCAGGGACGGTGTCAAAGGCGGCGACGGGTTCATCTAATTTGGCTCTCAACAGGGTTTCTTTCTGTGAGATCTGATGATTGGGAAACCTTATTTTTTGTTTTGGTTCATGTTTTTCATATTTTCTTGGGCTTCTAGTTTTCGTTGTGTGGTGATTGTGGATGAACAAGGTGTGGACACTGTGGGGGTCTATTTTGTGATTGTTTGGTGTAATGGTATCCCTGAAGAAAGGTATGTTCTTAAATCGATGGATGTTCTATTCTTCTTTGGTGAACTGTTTGTGGTGGCGATGTTGGACTGGACCAGTTTCTCTCCGGCGGGTTGGTGTGGTGACAAGCGGATGATGGCAGCAACGGGGTGGATCTGTATTGGATCTATGAAGCTGTAACACCCCAAGAATTCATAGTGTGTTATTTCTTCAAAATAATTCAATAACTTTTACTACACGCAACACTGAGTTCAATTACACCATGACATACCAAACAAGTCTTTCAAAAGAGGTTATGAATAGTATTAACTAAATGTTAAACTTCATATAATCCTTATAATTTTAGAATCCATATTATGAGTTTCTTAGACATAATGTAAGAACAAATTCATTTTCAGTATTGTACTTTTACCAACTTTTAATGGTGAACCCTTTTTAAATAAAATATTTTAAACATTTTGAATAAATGGGGACATCAAAAAAAAATTAAAATGAAACATCCCAGGCTTCCATGGTACGCTTTCCTTTGAATAATACAGTAGCGTGTGTTGTACGCAACTTCGAGTTCTAACACACACCACAACCAATCAAACTAGCCGTTATGAATAGTAATACCTACTCTTTGAAATTATATATATTTTATATTTCAAAATGGACTTCATTTTTGGATTCGTAATATCAAATTTATCCTACGGTGAAATTTTGATACTTTTCGGATAACTTTAATATTTCGATGAATAGTGAAAATTGCTAAATTTTAATTAAAAACAACTTTTTAAATCAAAATAATTAATAGTGATAAATTATGAATTTGAGTGGTTTTAAAGTATATTTAGAATATATTTTTACCATTTAATATAATGTTGGTCATTGAACATAATTTTACAATTAAACCGAACATAAACAAGTGTCAATCTTTTGATAGTTATTATCTCTTAAAAACACGCTTTTTGTTTTGACAGCGGGAATTAATTTTAAATTAATTTCTGCCACTTCTGTGTTTTGAATTTAGAAAAATGGATTCCATATTTGGAATCAGGATGTTCAAATTTTGTAAATAGGTAACCTTTATTTTTAGACATTTTGAATAATTACTGCGGTAAATATTTTATTTACCATGGTTAAGGGTAAATCCGGTAAATAAGGGTTACAAAATAATATTATAATAATACTAAATTACACTAAAACGTGTCCTAGACTTATTGGTTGATAAATGTTTGGAAAGAGGCATATTTGGGTCGATTTTGGGACCCCATGGTGCCACTTGTAGGTGATAGGGACACTTTATTTTAATTAAGTTAAAATGAATACAAAAATGACACAAGCATATATCTTTTAGAAAAACAATTTTTACATAGGGTTATATATGTTGTATTTTAGATTATAAATATTTATTAGAAAGATAAAAATATTTCCTACATAGTGATATTTTATTTATAATTTTTAGACATTAAATAATTTAATTTATTTATGACACAATGATGATGAATTAATTACTATAATAGTGAAAAATTAAAATAATTGATATTATAAATACCCAAATAAATATAATATGAAACTTTTAATGAATTAAACTAATTTTCTAGGATAATATGATATATTAGGATTGATTTAATTGACTTTTTTCGAAGTAATCAATCTGTTATGAGTTTCAAAAAAATCAACTATTGAATAGTGTCAAAATTGACATAAAAGAGTTCTTAAAACAAATATTATATTATTAATTAATATTAAATTCCTAAAAATCTAAGTTTCGGCCAAGAGACTTATATCATGATAGTTTCATCATTAATGGACCACTTGGGGGTCTCTTGGATGTATATAGTAAGTTTATTAACCATATTATATAAAAATACAAAGAGACATTGTAAAAGTGAAACTAATTAACTTAGAGTTAATACTTAAAGATAAGGTTAATATAAGTACCCAAACCTGTATAAATTCTATTGGTTGAGTTGTATTCGACCCATCCCCACCTTAACATTTAAATAATCAACTTCGGATCCATTAGAAACCGAATAAGAATTTATTATAAACTAATATTTCTAGCTTTTCCAAAGGTGCCCCTCACCCCCCTTATAAAAGGGAACTCCTCCTTCTCTTTTCTTCACACATTAAAAGCCTTTTGGTTCGGCCAAACTCTGCCCAAATACTCTCACAACTTCCCTCACTACAACCTAGAGGCCTTAGTTTGATCAGAAAGCCAACCTAAGGAGCCATTTTGATCAAATCAAAAGGAAGAAACCGAAGAAGAGGTAATGATTTCACCACCCTTTTCCAAGTTCCTTCTTCTTCCACTTCTTCTTAATTTTTTGTTACCATTATAAAATAATAACTCCAGTATCATATATATACTGTTATGTTATTATAAATATGGTACAACCATATTCAGTATTCTATCCACCCTTTGAATAACATGTCACCATACGTGCGTACGTACGGCTTACCGTCTCCACGTCGTGGTGTAATTGTTATTCAATATATTATTATTTGGATGGGTATAATAATGATGTGTAACTCATGTAAATAATAAATATAACATGTTAGTGATTCTGTATATATGATATAACATCCATTTATATATTATTTTAATATCAAAAGAATGATATTGTCGCTCGTGCGTACGTACGGACTACCGTCTCCACGAACGCGATGAGATTCATTCTCCATCATATCCATTCAAGTATAATTATCATTTGCTGATTTAAAAATGGTTTTTAAGGACTTGATATCATTCTGGATATGAATAATATACAACCTATCCATTACAAACATGGCTTAAGTAATAAAACATATAAAAGAAAACGAGTAAGTTAACACCCGAAACAACGATAATACTAAGACATTATTAACAAAGCAAAGTTAAAAGATCATATATGATATCATATTAATATATTTTATTTTTGTATAATTTAATAAAAATTATTTCAATATTATACAGGAGGTTAACCTACCCCAACCAAGTAAAAGTACAAGGTAAGGGGTTTTCATCTCACTCATTATTCCTGTGAGATTCATGCCATATTGCCACCATTACCTTTTGTGTGGTATATGTACTGCCCATAATTATATTATTTGTGTAATACACTTTAATTTATGTGTATTTACATATTCATTGTATGATACCTCATTCATGGGTTGAACGTTTCGTAAGTTTCCAAATTAGTAAGGGTTTATTTCACAATCTCTTCATTATCCGAGGTTCTTTATACGTAATAATCTACTGGGATCTCTTTATCATCCACATCCATGTTTCTTGAAAATGTATTTTAAAACATTTTTACTATTTAAAAGAATATGGGTTAAATTCATTTATACCCTTGTTTGACTTTTATAAGTGGTTTATAAAGGAATCTTTCCGTCGTTTTCCAAACAAGGTGCTTTTTAACCTTTTCGACAGAATTAAGGTAAGAATGTTTTTTTAACTTATACGGTGGGTGTGGTTATTTTCCGCCGTTATAAAATCGTCGAAGCTTCTCTTACAATCTTATAAGAATATTTTCAAATTTAATGTATTATTTTATAATTATGTTGCTTTTAAAATGATTAAAAAAATGAGATATTTCTCTAAAATAGTTTTGATTTCATCTATGTCAACAACCTTTGATGGATTTTAAGCTTATTTGAAGTTGATTTATTATGATACAAAACGTCCATATTTTATTGAAGGATTTTTGATATTTTTGATTATGGATAATTTATTCTTATGTCACTCATGGTTTTTGTTTAAAGTATTGACATTTCATAAGTTATTTTTAATCCGAATGTTTATGTTATATTCCAACTTTTCATTCAGATGAATGTGTTAGACAAGTATGTTCCGGGTTGGGGACCGATAAAAGTAAGCCCTCCAGTTTGGTCTCCGGTTATTAGAGGAACTCTGGTTTGGTCTCCGGTTATTGGAGGAACTCCGGGTTGGTGTCCGGTTATTAGAGGCACTCTGGGTTGGTGTCCGGTTATTAGAGGCACTCCAGGTTGGGTTCTGGTTACAGTTAGCCCCAAGGTCTTGGGACGAGGCCTTGACAAAGAAATTAAAGTTCAGCATTATGCATTTTGACATTATGAATGTGGTTATTTATATTGCATGTGATTATTCGATTAGTAGAATATCCATGTGAATAAGTAAATGGCATGATTTCATTTTACTTTTTCCATACTATGTCGAAGTTCAAGTTTAAAAGGATTTTGTTTTAGTAATGCATTGCCTTAAATGTTTATACTTATTTTTGAATGTTCCGCTATATTTTTATCCTTACTGGGCATTTGAGCTCACCCCTTTTCTATGTTTTATTTTTCCCAAGATGTGAAGAAGTAAGTTATTAATGACCTGCAGGGATATTATGAGGGGATAATAGTGTGGACTATGGAGGCATTATGTTGTCGTAGTAGTTTTTCACTTTATGATGTAATGTAAAACTTATGAATATATCTAGTGTTTTCAAGGCTACTAAACCAATCGGTCTTTCGAGATTTGATCTTTCTTGTGATTATGCCAATGTTATGTAATAATGCACCGACTCTAGGTAACTAGGGTCGGGGCATTACAGTTGGTATCAGAGGAAGTTTAGTACAAACCTTGGAAGCTATATTTAGATAAACTTTGATTAGAGGACATAGATTTAAGATGGACTTTGAGGATTAATATAGAAGAACTTTCTTGAATTTTGGTATTGTGAAGATTTTGTGAGTTTTCTGAGCAATACATCCCTGTCTGGATACGAGCAGGTTGAGGTGGCTCTGGCACAGATGTACCTAGGGGTAAAACCCGAAAACACCGCTTTGAGCTAGACTCGAACGGGAACTGGTGCACGACAATGGGCCTTGCTGCACTCTTGGTTACGACACTCCCGGGGTATATGCTTAGGATAATTCTCATTTTCTTTACAAACCATTATGAAGGGTTTATGTGGATTTACTTCCTCAAAGGAGAAATTTATATGATTATTGATTATATCCATAAACTATTTAATTTATGTTATGTTTCTTACAAGTTTGGGATTAGGTATTGTTATTCATAAACCAATCTAGTGTATTCCATTGTTTAGAAATGGCGCCCAGTAGAAGGAATGAGAACTCCAGCAATGCACATGATCCAAAGAGAAAGAAGGATCATATCTTTCATGGCCTTAAGCCAGAATTTATAAGAGAAATAGTTTCCCATTTATTATCATCATACGAAAAAATAATATCATGTGTTGATAAGATAAGTAAAGATTTTACTGAGTCCTATGGCTTTGAAGGGAAGAAAGAGAAGAAAAGGATGGAAGAGAGAAAGATGGATAAAGGGAAGAGGGAAAAGAATAATTTTCCCATATTTGATAACTGTGGGAAGAAACACCCTGGAACTTGTCTGAAAGGAATGGAAGTTTGTTATAAGTGTGGTGGAAAAGGGAACAAAGTACATGACTGCAAGGGTAAGAAAATGGTTTCAAATGTACAATGCTTCATTTGCAAGGAGTTTGGACACTATGCGAACCTATGTCCCAGTCATCAGAATATGGCGCAAATGATGTTATTGGATAATAATCAAGTTATGATACTACCACGGATGAAGAGGAATGATTAGAGTTCTTATGTTGATTATGTCAATTGAGTGTTGTATAAACAATGTACTTGTTATAATAATTATGGAGTATATAAGGATTGTACTGCAGTACTATTTCATTAAGGACTTGAGATTGTGTGGAATAAAGAAAAGTGACTCAATAGTAGGTTAAATTTTTGGAAAATATATGGTTGAGAGAATGATAAACCATAATATGGTTCTGATACCGATGTAGTGATTTTAGAATAATACATGATTGATTTGGATAAATTATATTGGATATTCTTGACTACCTTGAAACTAATTAATTATTTGTATATTCCATCATTGTTGGGGTTTAAAACATTTTTGGATTGATGAAGTATATCCAGCATTCTATATGGAATAAGGGAGCATGAATGTAATCAATATGGATGATGGTAATTCAGGATGTTTCAGTGTTTTAAAAGAATACATGATGAAGGTATTCATATGCTATTACGTGGTAAAAAGGATCTACATTATGTTTAACTTCCTTATAAATGTTGGACTGTGAGTTTGGTCAGATGTATTTTGGATAAATTCTAGTTTGAGATTAATTTTGGATTGCCATAAAAGGACAACCTGGAGGTCGGGCGGCAACCCGTCGCGTCCGGCAAGGCCGTGAGACTTGAACCCGCAACCGAAGGGCGACAAGGGTCTATCACCTACCACTGGCCCAAGAGATGTCCTGGATTAAATAATGTAGTTTTTTTTAAAAGATCTAGTAGATGAATTATAAATTCGTTTATTTTGGAACCCTGTACGAATAGTATAAATAGAATTTTTTTTACGAGTGAAAGATGAGTTTGTGGTAGAAATTTATTAATGGACAAAACTATAATTATAAAGTAAGTATATCTCCTTATGATCTTAGCCAATCTCATAAATAAATTCCTCAACATTAAGAAAAGGAACTTAGAACAAAAATTTTGTCCTAGATGGTACCTTAAATCATCACTAATTTATGGCTTTGGGATTGTTGGCCTTTTCATAGCCATGTTCTCTACCACTCTCCATCAGATAATTGATGGTTAGATTTCTCTTCCATATCCATATTTTCCTACATGGAACCCTAGTATGTGTTATTTTCGGTAATCTTCATACTTTCCACTCTTTATTTTAAATAGAGGCCTCATTAATTCATTTTTTCGATGTGGGATTTCAACTAAGATATTTTGAAACGTCAAAAATGTGTTATCCTAATACCCTATGTTTTGTTGAACCGATGGTATTTCAAATCATCATAGATTGATGAATTAAAGGACCTCAATTTTACACTTGTTTGTGATTGATGACCTCAATCACTACCTATAAATATTTACGTTTTTCCTCCAATTATATGTCTCTAATTGCCACCAATGTTCTCCTAATCGAGATCATAATTTGGTGGTGACCCTTTGATTTCTCTTTTCCTCATATTAAGACTAAATTTTAGTAACCCAATTTCCGATGTGGGTTTTCCCAAAAATATATTTTCTATTTTCAACCTTTTATTTTCGAAGAACAATTTCAAATTGCGAGGACGCAATTTATTGAAGGAGGGGAGAATGTAACACCCCAAGAATTAATAGTGTGTTATTTCTTCAAAATAATTCAATAACTTGCACTACACGCAATACTGAGTTCAATTACACCATGACATACCAAACAAGTCTTTCAAAAGAGGTTATGAATAGTATTAACTAAATTTTAAACTTTATATAATCCTTATAATTTTATAATCCATATTATGAGTTTCTTAGACATAATGTAAGAACAAATTCATTTTCAGTATTGCACTTTTACCAAATTTTAATGGTGAACCCTTTTTAAATAAAATATTTTAAACTTTTTGACTAAATGGGGACATAAAAAAAAAATTTAAAATGAAACATCCCAGGCTTCCACGGTACGCTTTCCTTTGAATAATACAGTAGCGTGTGTTGTACGCAACTTCGAGTTCTAACACACACCACAACCAATCAAACTAGCCGTTATGAATAGTAATACCTACTTTTTGAAATTATATATATTTTATATTTCAAAATGGAATTCATTTTTGGATTCGGAATATCGAATTTAGCCTACGGTGAAATTTTGGTACTTTTCGGATAACTTTAATATTTTGATGAATAGTGAAAATTGCTAAATTTTAATTAAAAACAACTTTTTTAATCAAAATAATTAATAGTGATAAATTATGAATTTGAGTAGTTTTAAAGTATATTTAGAATATATTTTTACCTTTTAATATAATGTTGGTCATTGAACATAATTTTACAATTAAACCGAACATAAACAAGTGTCAATCTTTTGATAGTTATTATCTCTTAAAAACATGCTTTTTGTTTTGACAGTGGGAATTAATTTTAAATTAATTTCTACCACTTCTGTGTTTTGAATTTAGAAAAATGGATTCCATATTTGGAATCAGGATTTTCAAATTGTGTAAATATGTAACCTTTATTTTTAGACATTTTGAATAATTACTGCGGTAAATATTTTATTTACCACGGTTAAGGGTAAATCCAGTAAATAAGGGTTAAAAAATAATATTATAATAATACTAAATTACCCTAAAACGTGTCCTAGACTTATTTGTTGATATATTTTTGGAAATAGGCATATTTGGGTCGATTTTGGGACCCCATGGTGCCACTTGTAGGTGATAGGGACACTTTATTTTAATTAAGTTAAAATGAATACAAAAATGACACAAGCATATATCTTTTAGAAAAACAATTTTTACATAGGGTTATATATGTTGGATTTTAGATTATAAATATTAATTAGAAATATAAAAAGATTTAATACATAATTATATTCTATTTATAATTTTTAGAAATTAAATAATGTAATTTATTTATGACAAATGATGATGAATTAATTACTATAATAGTGAAAAATTAAAATAAGTGATATTATAAATACCCAAATAAATATAATATGAAACTTTTAATGAATTAAAATAATTTTCTAGGATAATATGATATATTAGGATTGATTTAATTGACTTTTTTCTAAGTAATCAATCTTTTATGAGTTTCACAAAAATCAACTATTGAATAGTGTCAAAATTGACAAAAAAGAGTTCTTAAAACAAATATTATATTATTAATTGATATTAAATTACTAACAATCTAAGGTTCGGCCAAGAGACTTATATAATGATAGGTTCATAATTAATGGACCACTTGGGGGTCTCTTGGATGTATATAGTAAGTTTATTAACCATATAATATAAAAATACAAAGAGACATTGTAAAAGTGAAACTAATTAACTAAGAGTTAATACTTAAAGATAAGGTTAATATAATGACCCAAACCTGTCTAAATTCTATTGGTTGAGTTGTTTTCGACCCATCCCCACCTTAACATTTAAATAGTAAACTTTTTAGGCATTATAAACCGAATAGGAATTTATTATAAACTAATATTTCTAGCTTTTCCAAAGTTGCCCCTCACCCCTCTTATAAAAAGGCACTCCTCCTTCTCATTACTTCACACCTTCAAAGCCTTTTGGTTCGGCAAAAATCTGCCCAAATACTCTCCCAACTTCCCTCACTACAACCTAGAGGCCTTAGTTTGATCAGAAAGCCAACCTAAGGATCCATTTTGATCAAATCAAAAGGAAGAACCTGAAGAAGAGGTAATGATTTCACCACCCTTTTCCAAGTTCATTTCTTCTTCCACTTCTTCTTAATTTGTTGTTACCATTCTAAAATAATAACTCCAGTATCATATATATACTGTTATGTTATTATAAATATGGTACAACCATATTCAGTATTCTATCCACCCTTTGAATAACATGTCACCATACGTGCGTACGTACGGCTTACCGTCTCCACGTCGTTGTGTAATTGTTATTCAATATATTATTATTTGGATGGGTATAATAATGATGTGTAACTCATGTAAATAAAAAATATAACATGTTAGTGATTCTGTATATATGATATAACATCCATTTATATATTATTTTAATTTCAAAAGAATGATATTGCCGCTCGTGCGTACGTACGGACTACCGTCTCCACGAACGCGATGAGATTCATTCTCCATCATATCCATTCAAGTATAATTATCATTTGCTGATTTAAAAATGGTGTTTAAGGACTTGATATCATTCTGGATATGAATAATATACAACCTATCCATTACAAACATGGCTTACGTAATAAAACATATAAAAGAAAACGAGTAAGTTAACACCCGAAACAATGATAATACTAAGACATTATTAACAAAGCAAAGTTAAAAGATCATATATGATATCATATTAATATATATGATTCTTGTATAATTTAATAACAATTATTTCAATATTATACAGGAGGTTAACCTACCCCAACCATGTAAAAGTACAAGGTAAGGGGTTTTCATCTCACTCCTTATTCCTGTGAGATTCATGCCATATTGCCACCATTACCTTTTGTGTGGTGTATGTACTGCCCATAATTATATTCTTTGTGTAATACACTTTAATTTATGTGTATTTACATATTCATTGTATGATTCCTCATTCATGGGTTGAACTTTTCGTATGTTTCCAAATTATTAAGGGTTTATTTCACAATCTCTTCATTATCCGAGGTTGTTTATGCGTAATAATCTACTGGGATCTCTTTATCATCCACATCCATGTTTCTTCAAAATGTATTTTAAAACATTTTTACTATTTACAAGAATATGGGTTAAAGTCATTTATACCCTTGTTTGACTTTTATAAGTGGTTTATAAAGGAATCTTTCCGTCGTTTTCCCAACAAGGTGCTTTTTAACCTTTTCGACAGAATTAAGGTAAGAATGTTTTTTTTAACTTATACGGCGGGTGCGGTTATTTTCCGCCATTATAAAATCGTCGAAGCTTCTCTTACAAGCTTATAAGAATATTTTCAAATTTAATGTATTATTTTATAATTATGTTTCTTTTAAAATGATTTAAAAAAAGATATATTTCTCTAAAATAGTTTTAATTTCATCTATGTCAACAACCTTTGATGGATTTTAAGCTTATTTGAAGTTGATTTATTATGATACAAAACATCCATATTTTATTGAAGGTTTTGTGATATTTTTGATTGTGGATAAGTTATTATTATGTCACTCATGGTTTTTGTTTAAAGTATTGACATTTCATAAGTAATTTTTAATCCGAATGTTTATGTTATATTCCAACTTTTCATTCAGATGAATGTGTTAGACAAGTATGTTCCGGGTTGGGGACCGGTAAAAGTAAGCCCTCCGGTTTGGTCTCCGGTTATTAGAGGAACTCCGGTTTGGTCTCCGGTTATTAGAGGAACTCCGGGTTGGTGTCCGGTTATTAGAGGCACTCCGGGTTGGTGTCCAGTTATTAGAGGAACTCCGGGTTGGGTTCCAGTTACAGTTAGCCCCAAGGTCTTGGGATGAGGCCTTGACAAAGAAATTAAAGTTCACCATTATGCATTCCGACATTATGAATGTGGTTATTGATATTGCATGTGATTATTCGATTAGTAGAATATCCATATGAATAAGTAAATGGCATTATTTCATTTTACTTTTGCCATACTATGTTGAAGTTCAAGTTTAAAAGGCTTTTATTTTAGTAATGCATTGCCTTAAATGTTTATGCTTATTTTTGAATGTTCCGCTATATTGTTATCCTTACTGGGCATTTGAGCTCACCCCTTTTCTATGTTTTATTTTTCCCAGGATGTGAAGAAGTAAGTTATGAATGACCTGCAGGGATATTATGAGGGGATAATAGTGTGGACTATGGAGACATTATGTTGTCTTAGTTGTTTTTCACTTTATGATGTAATGTAAAACTTATGAATATATCTAGTGTTTCCAAGGCTACTAAACCAATCGGTCTTTAGAGATTTGATCTTTCTTGTGATCATGCCAATGTTATGTAATAATGCACCGACTTTGGGTAACTAGGGTCGGGGCGTTACAGAAGCAGCTCGGTCTCATGAATCTGTTTGATGTGGTGAATGTATTATGTGTTTATGGTGGTGGTGAGAGCCTCTGGTGGTCAGCGAAGGGATGGCGATGATGGTGATTTCCGATGAAATCTCACCAGAAATCAGATAAATGATGGCCAGTTGTATTGATCTGGGCGATTATGAGTCACGAGGAGGCGTGGCATATGGCGTATCAGTGTCAGGATTTGGTTACAATTTCTCCTGCTTTTGAATTTGAATTTTAACTTTTAAATGTAAACTGGGAAGCGGGTTCTTTGACCACTATTTGATGTTTTGATGCAGCATTTGTATGGTTACTGGTTACCCTTAAACCAGTCATTGAAAATGGAAAAAAATATCTTCTGACTAATAAACTATTTAGTAATTTGGGATGAGATATCTTGTATATTATGACAATATAAGAAATTAACCACTAGATCCGGGTTATTGGGGTGGGGTCTTTACTTTTGGTATCAAAATAAGTTTAATAGAAACATGGAGAACTATATTTATGAAAAAATAGTTTAGGCATCATAACACTATGACCGATGTTTACTAGCAAAACTTGTGTAGTTTCTCTAGTAGGGGGGATATGTTTGAAAATGTTCATAGCATGAAGACTTATTTCTCTAATCCATTTTATAGATATTTTTCCATAGGGTATATGGGCCATCAGATTGTTTTAGGCTTTCATACCACTTGGCCTTTGATTTATTCTAGGGTTACCTCTTAACCCTGTTGAGAAGAGGGATTTATTTTATTAATAAAAATGGGGAATTTTTTCCTACCTATTTAAAAAAAGTATAGGATAACATTATAAAATTTTGGGAAGGTATATTTTATATGGTTTTCCTAGAAATAAATACCATTATAGATATAAAAAGTGGTTGCAGTTTTTGGCATATATGTATATAGGGGTAATAACCCTGAAAAGAGTTTGTATAGTATATATTTTCCATCATTCTTGTGTATGGTGAGTTTTTATGATATGTGTATTTCATGCATATATTTTATGGTGTTTTAATACACTAATTTCTATAATTCCATGGACATTATTCCCAATATTTGAATCATTTAATTTTTTTTGTAATTTTTGGTAGAAAAAATGGATATTTGAAAAATTTCCAAAAGGAGATGAATTTTGGAAACTAAAAACAAATCATGCTGTGAAATGAAGCAACAAAGCATGACATTAGAAGTTTGTAGTTGATCTAAGGATGGAGGAAAACATCAGATTCTAGATAGATATGTTTTAATTACATAAGATAGTTTTTTGACATTTCAATTTCTACAGAGGTAAAATTATACTGAAAATCAAGTATCCTATTCATGTTGTACATAGAACAAATCCATATTGTAAATTAAATTTACAACATAAGTTCATTGATTCTAAACTAAGGCCTATAATTTTTTAAACTATAAATTATCCATTTACTGCATAAGTTCACTATGGGAGAATATTAAGAATTATAGGCCACACTTTTTACACAATAAACACCAAATTTAAAGTGTAAATCCATAGTCAATAAAAACATCATTACTCTCACTTGAGGGATTTGACATAGATCTCTTTATATTTCATCCCTTTCACCACTGAAAAAGAGGATCGATAGATGGTGGGGGATGAGATGACATTTCTCTAAGGGATTAATTCAGAACTCTAATACTATTTATCTATAGCTTTTTTATTTATTCTTTTTCTCACCCTCACATGGCTAGCATAAGGGGGTGATTTATTTGTTCCATGGTATGCATGATGAATGAGGATTAAATGTATATGGTATTTTATTTTTGATTTAAATTCATACTTTGGTTTCATATTTGTTCTTAATTTCTATATCTTCCCTTATTCTTTTCTTATGACCATTGTAATTGGGTTTAGGATGTGGATTTAATTTATTTTTCTTTGAGCATGACCATTGTCTAAGTTGATTGCATGATTTTATTTAAATTTGAGATCTAGGGTTTAGAATTCTTCCATAACCATTGGGATAGTTATTACCCTATGTTTAAATATGGTTTCTGGTTACCCATTATTTTTCAATATGAAGTAATTAAACATGAAAAAATTGAGTTTTTAGGATGAAGAGAATTTACCATGACCATTAGACTCACTATGACTTAATTTTGATGACTTCAAGATTATAAATTAATTATTTTATACCTTGTTACCCCATAAGCCTGGATTCATTACTACCCAAAACCATTTTTCTATTTTAGTCACCCATGTTCTTCACTAATCATATTCTCAGTAGCTTATATTTAAATTCTGAAAATCATAAATACTTTAGGTCTTTATTATTGAATGATTTGTTTCCAACTCTGTCTTTGTGGGTTTGAACATGGGACTTGAATTTCTCATGCAACCATTTAGGTTGGTGATTTTTTTGTTTCATGTTATAAATTTCTAAATTTGGTAACCCTATGAGAAATAACGATACCCCAAGCACTATCAGTGTCCTTAATACACACCTTTTTTTACACTCTTGCGGGATATTCTTGGGTTAAATCACATTTTCATTATAAAAAATTGTGAAAGATTTGAATTGATAATAACCAAGGATGGCCTATGTTAAATCTATGCTGTCATAGAGTAAAAAATAATTGTCATGTTTTAGACACCATATGAATGAAATTTCATGATTTCCCACTATGATTATTGTTTTTCAAACTATACTTTTTGGTTTTAGTAAATAGATATAACCATATTGAACCATGTTAACAATGAATATGATAAAAAAATTGATTATTATGAGATAAAAGACAAGATAATTACTAGAGTGAATGATATTTTGATAATTCCTAATTAGTTATCATGATATATGATTAGAAACTTGCATATTAACCAACTATGAAACTTAGAAAAGAAGATAAGGATATAGTTCACTAAGATAAATGGTAGTGGATACCAAGGAGGAAATAAGGTACAAATTCTTTCATGTCAAAAATATGGAAAGTGACACAATGAAAAATGATTTAAAAGAATGGGAAAAAAATTTTGTGTAGAAAAGAATAGAATAAATAAATAAATTTTTGAGGAAAATGAAAATTATAATGGAAGGGAATAAATTACATCCTATAAAACTATTTTTTGTTCAATTTCTTATGTATGGGGAATATAGGCATTATCCAAGTCAATTACCTAATCTAACGGTTAACTCCTAAAAAAAGGAAGTAACCATTCTATGGAAATCTTTAAAGTGTAAGGATTAGAGTGTTTATGTATTAGTATTTTAGAATTATATTGCAAAATTATTATATCAATGATATTCTAGATATAAGAATTATTAAACACCAAACTATTTTTCCAAATTTCTTTTTATTTAAGTATTTGAAAACATATATTGAATGGTATCAATATCCTAGAAATGTGATTTAGTGATAAGGTGATATTTTTAGAAAACACATGATTTAGGGATTGATAACCCTTAATATTTTTTTGATGTTGGGATAAAACTAAAGTATCTTGGAATGATAATTCTATGTTTGAGGATAATTTTAAAGTCATAGATACCCCTTTTGAGGTATTATGTGATGGAATTATAAAATTATTAAGTATATTTTTGGAGAAATTTATGGCTATATAACCCTTTAGTTTGATATATATTTTAGTGAAAATGTTATTTGGTTAATATTTATTTTATGTTTTATAAACATAAGCTAAAGGTTATAGATATCCTTTAGGGTTAATGTGATTTTTGAGCTTGAGTTATTTATGGATTATTAGGATAAAATAGTTAGTCCATTTTGTGAATATATCATATTGATAACCATAACAGTAAAAAAGTGACTTGATGATTAATATTATTTTCTTAGGATGTTCATCATATTCTTGAGAATATTATAGTTTTAGAAAAAGTATAAACCATAGTCCGGGTGACAACCTGTTGCATCCGAAAAGGTCGTAGTCCTTGAACCGAAAACTAAAGGGAAATAATGGTGAAACACCGGCCACTTCCCTACATGATATCCTAGTTAGTATGAAATTTTTAAAACTATTTTAAAGATAAATATTAAGTTTATTTTGGGGATCATATTATTGGATCAAATATTTTTTAATTTTTTGTATTTTGGGATTATTATTGAAATTTTGGGTGACGTTTTATTAGGATAAGGTATATATAACCTTTAGGCTTAATGTAAAGGATTATTTTGTAAGAATGTTATTACGTTATTTTAGATGTAATATGAATTGTATGATATATCCCTTGAGGTTAAAACATTCATTAATGGTGATTTTATTAAGGTTACTTGGGATGCAGGTTTATTTATTTGTGGAATAATTTAAGTTGAATTCTTGATGTTATTGTAGAAATTTTGAAGTAAAATATATCATCTATTTTAATTAAGGATTACACATTTTGTTTATTATCATACCTTGTGGTGAACATTTCATTTTTTTATTAATTTTTAAAGTAAATATGATTAGATTATTATCCTTTTATGGATTATGTGATCTGTTAGAATTTTATTTTAGTGCATCATGAAAAAAAATCATCTTGAATACTCTTCATTTGGAGAAAAGGGTTACATTATAGTAGAAATTTATTAAAGGATGAAATTATACTTCTCAAGTAAGTATATTTCCTTAAGGTATAAATCTATATTGTAAAGGAATTCATCAACTCTAGGAAAAGAATCTTGAAACAAAAATGTTATCCAATTACCTTTATTTCCAACGAATCAATGGACTTTTTCACACCTATTTGGTTTATGGTTTTGTGATTGTTAACTTTCTCATGATCATTCACTTTCTTGTGAACAATGATCTTTGTCACTCTCCATCATTATTTGGACATTATGATTTTCTTCTATGTCCATATTTTCACTTCCCACTAATTTTCTCCTAATTGGAAACTTAGTTATGTGTTATTGTAGTTAACCAACATATTTCCCTTTTCATATTTTCAAGATGAATTTTTATTAACCATTTTTCCAATATGGGTTTTCCATAAATGAATTTTTAAATGAAAAACCCCTAATTATAGAGCATAAGTTCAAACTGTAAGGATTCAATTTACTAAGGTGTAAGAATCTAACACCCTAAGATTTTAAAAGAAAACTATGTTCAATAACATATACAACATGAAACAATGATCCTAAACAAACCAAAAAAATTATATATTGTCATTATAATTGTAGAACAACTGGTTTTAGGTACATGGTCCTTTATTCATATATTTTTATTTGATATAAGGCTGATGTTATGTTTCAAGAGGATTTAAGGGGATTTGGAATGTGTTGGAGTCATTTATAAAGGTGTAGTGTTTGTGCATGGTTTATAGAAATCGTGTACCATCTCTAAAAACCTGTACAGGTGAAAAAAATAGTCATTTGGAAGGTGAATAGTTAGATTATGGTTTGAAAAAACCATGCAAGTTCTTAGGGGATGTTTTGTATCTTGAAATAGAGGGAAAACCATGGTTGACACATGGTTTGTCGAACTGTGTGAGCCAACCATACAAGTTGTGGCCTTGAGATAGTAGCACCACATGATTGGTGTACAATTTTCTAAAAAATGTAGCCTAATTATGCATCGTACAGCTGGTCCTCCAAATTTTTTGGATATAACCCAAATTTAATCCTAAAACCTATATTAATCGCATGTTACTTAGATACACCGAATTCCTTTTTCTCCCTATTCTTGAGAGATGATCCCCTTTTATCCATAAGTTGATCTTAGGAAAATTAATTTGTGTTCAAGATCTATATTCTTTGGTAAGTCCTTATTCTAGACTATTCTTCTTAGATCTAGTCTTTTTCTCTCTTTATCTTGGAATCATATATCTAATATGTGGTGGATATATCCATGTTCTATGATGGTAATCTTTATGTATTATGATTTTTTATTTAAAGGTAAGAATTGTTTAGACTGTATCTATATACTCGTAGCGTCGTTCTTTGTTTTTGTCAATTGTTGTGATGTAGGTGGCTACTCTTTCATCTCTTCTTGACTTAAATCTTAAAGTCTTGGTTTTGATTAAAATATTTTATTAAGATTTTTGTGAAAATCATGTTGATTCATGATGAAAATCTCATTTTGGTTGTGGTTTATAAATTGGGGGAATTTGATGGATTTCAGGAAAACCCTATTTGGTTATGATTTTAAAATAATTTTTTAAAATTATGAAATATTTGAGACACACGTGTTATTTTTTTGGAATTATTTAAAGAAAATTTATAGTTATTTTCATGGGAAATGTTTTGGCATGGTATTTTGCAAACATGGTCGGTGTGAGTGAATTCATTGACATGGACCTATGGAAGGGGTGTGTGCCATTTGGGTACCTAGTAATAGTGACCTTATGATGACTTGGTAGATCGATAAGAGACAACTCATGAGTATAGAACTATCACCTAAGCATGGTTCGTGTGTGTATGGAGACATGGTTATGGGTCTACCCAATAAATTGAGAAATATTTTAAAGGATTTGTTTTATTGCTTTCCATGATTTTTTATGGATTTTATATAAATTGTTTTTACTACTTAAAATTGTTATATATAAAATTTGATAACCAGTTCTTGTCCTAGTGGCATGAGTTGGGGATTATTTAGGGAAACCCTACTGAGTTTAGACTCACCCCTTCTTGGTCACTATTGTGTTTTTTCAAATAACTTCTATCATGAAACATGTAATAGTAAGGTATCACAGTTATTTAGTGATGCTTCTTGATATTATGGGCTTGGCATGTGGTGCTGGATCTTGGAGTAGGTTGGGTGTTTCTAGTTGATGTTCACTCAAGAGTTTTGATTTTTATTGTCTTTTGTTTCTCTTCAAGTATGTATTTTGGTTTTCACTTTTAATTTGATATGGTTTTCTATTTTGTGTTATGTTTTAGTTGTATTTTTTTTGTTCATGCATCATATAGAGGATTGGATGTCTATTATTATATCAGTTTGGTTGATTTATATTTAAAAAGAAAATCAATACCCAAATTTACTCGAGGACCTTAATATTTATTTACATATTTTGGTGTATTAGGGATGTCATATAAGTCCTAGTAACTCCCCCATCACTCCTCAATACAATGAGGAGGGTAATGAGGTTAAAAATAATATTAGTCTTGGTTAGTCCATCTCTCTTTTGGAAAAAATGGAATTAGTTTTTTTAGTCCTTGAGTTGGAAATGGTATCAGTCTATCTTTAAGATGGTATTAAGGAGATAAGATCGTCAGAACATAAAATTTATAGCATAAAAAGACCCATCTAATATTTTTATATTGAACTTATAGTTACCATGGTGTTTGGGTACATATGTGTTTTAACACACTTTTAGTTTCATTATTACCTCATCATCATGGGTTTATCCGATTATAATTTATTTCCATTTATTGATAGCAAGAATTATGATATGACCTTAAATTGACACTTTTTTACACATCTCTTTTGTTTTAAAATTATATATATAATGTCTAATTTATGGATAATTACATATTTTAGGTTATATTATTTTATAGATTTCGTTAACTAATGTAGTTATTAATCAAAATTATTGTTTTTATCATTAAATATTTCAATTCTTTATACTATAATGCTCAGTAGACCGATATTTTAGTTATTAAAAACCTATTGCTCAATGTAATGTATATGAGAATCTATTGGTGTCAACATAGTCTGGTCAAAAAATAAGATTGAGATTTGATTTACAAATGAAACTGGATTGATTTTATATTTAAGAGGAAGTTGGATGATGAGAAAAAAAAATTTATTTTGAGGGATGGTAATAATTTTTTGACATGTTTTTATCTGGAACAATTAATGTTTATGTATGCATAGAAGTTTATTAGAGAGATTTAATAAATTAATAGTACGGTGACATCAAGACATAGGTAGTTACAATTTTATATTGGTGGAATGTGGTGATAATTAAAAAAAATAAAAATAAAAAGGGGGAAATGCACATTATATTGGAAGAGATAGAAATAATACACTTGGGGAACATGTTTGGAAAGATGAGTGTAGAGGTAGAGATGGAGCAATAGAATGACGATGAAGAACCAATGTATCTCATAACAGAGAGGGAATTGACTTCGAAAAAGAAGATTTATCTCTATATTTTTTTACTTTATCAGTTATTCTATCTTTGTGATGTATATCTTGAACATAGTTTTTGTTTTTTCTCTGATTTTGAGTGTCTAAAATTTTTAGGGTTTTCAGATTTTTAGGAATTGGTATTTTTTCTATCTGTTTGATTTGGTTCATAGTTCTTTCAGTGTTACTTTTGTACAGTGAGATTCCTTTTATTATTTATGAGAATATTTTTCATGATATTATAAGCATTGATAGGAGACAATATTGAATATATTTACTTTGAGAATCATTTCATTTAATGAAAATAGGAAAAACATGATGTCTCACTTTTCCATCTTTAGACACCCCCCTTCTTAAATTTGTTTCGCTGATCATTTTTTAGGAATGTTCATTTCATTAGGTAGATTACTTGAACAATAATTTCCTTTTCTACACACCTTCTTTCTAATCATTGGCATAATTGAGTTTATTTATATCAATCAAATAAAATCATTTATAATGAATTTAGAGTAGTCGGATTTCCACTAAGTTCATCTACTTTCATTATCTCTCTCATATCTCTCTTATTTATCTTCTACTATCTCATCATAATTTCCACCGTTATATTTTCCTTTTTTTGTTTTATTTTTTTTTTCAATTGCAAAATTATTTTATCCTTCTCTATGGATACAATAATTTTACTTTTTGATTTACTATTTTTTAGTTTGTTTTATAAATAATTAGATTTTCCACATTCTCAAAGACAACATGATAAAATTTTGGCATCGTTTTTGGGGAAGGTATATGTGACCAAATCATTTATTTTTTAAAAAAAATTAAAAACATTTAATCTTTTCAATGAAAAAAATCATAAAAATAATTAAAAATAATTTTTACTGAAAGATACTGTGTGTTTTCTTTGAAAATTTTTAATCCTAAATCATATGTTTGTAAGGGAACAACATAAATATGAACTTCAAAAATTAATTCCTGAAATAAAAAAACACTTTTAAACCCTTAATAAAAATAAGGATAAGGCTGTAATTTAAACTTTAAATCAAAATTCAAATCTAGAAATTTAGAGAGTTAGAGTGAAAAATTAAAATCTAGTTGCATGTCAACCTAAGAATGAAAATGTTGAGAGGCCTAGGACTAGATAGTTTCAGCCTCCTTATGTGTATATTAATCTGTTGTGCATAAGGATGTCTCTCAAGTATAAGAATTATGAAATCAAGAAATCACACCTCTCCATGATTCCATCCTTTAATGGAAAACCCATAAAGGATTATTTATAATTTATTAGAGACTTTTATAGTAATGTGGAGAAATTAACCTTATGAGTCTTGACTGAGGAGGAGTTGAGGTTGAGGGTGCTTTCTTTTTCCCTTAAAGAAAGGGATAAAATCTTGTTCTGTAACCTTGATGAGGAAATATGTGATTCCTGGGATGAGTTATTAAACTCATTTTTAACTAAGTTCAATCCCAGGAATACCACAATAGAGGTGAGACATAATAGAAATGGATTTGTTCAGGATGAGGGAGAGATTCTTCATGAGACATGGGATATATTTAGATCACTTATTATATAGCAACCTAAGAACCAATTGGATCCTCATATATTGAGGGATACCTTATATAATTCTCATACACCTTAAAATCAAAATCTTGTTAATCAATCTTGTGGCAGATATTTTAATGACTTAACCACTTAAGAACCTAATTTTTTTGACAAACTTGTTCAAAAATCTCATCATAAGTGTGAAAGAAGGAGAGTTATTCATAAATCTGAAACAAACACATAAGAAGTTGTTGTAGATGATAGATTTATTAGGGAATAATGTTGTCATTGTGGGATATATGGTCACACCCTAACTTGATGTTAAGATTTTTATTTTACCATTAAGAATGATTAGAGTGCTCATTTTGTTGAATTTTTGGATACAAATCAAATTAATAATGATCAATTTTTTAACCAATATAATTATTGATGTAAAAAACACCTTAACTTGTCATGGAGAGAACAATGAGTGATTAAACAACATGTTTCCCCTACTTTTCCGCAACAGCCGAATTTTTTTACCAAAATCAATATGGGTTTGAGTCAACTAATTCTAAAGGGGTGATTAAGGGAATGTTACTATGGGTGTTGGGTGAAATTAGTCCATTACAAATTCCATGATTCATAGCTAGAAAGGTCATCTAGGTCAAATGGCTAGTGATTTATGTTGTAGAGAAAAAGGTATGTTTCCTAACACAAATGAACAAAATCCAAGGGAAAATGTAATGGTTATAACCACTATACCATGCCTAAAAATCAAGAACAAGTTAAGGAAATAAAAAATGATTTTAAAAATGATAAAAAATCTAAATATAAGGTTGAAATTCTTGATAACTCAATATTTGGAATTCTAGAAAATAATTTCCAAAAAAAATGTTGAACATCAACATGATAAAGCCCTAGAACCAAGAAAGATGATGTGGGAGTTGATTAAGTCGTGAAAAGGGAGATATTTTGGGATTATGAGATTAATTTACTAATTTTAAAACATTATTCCCCTCCCATACATTTCCCTAAAAGAGTTCAAAAGTGTGATGAACCAGACAATATAATATTCCTAAAAATGATCAGGTCCTTTAGCATCAACATACCATTTTTGGAAGCCTTAGATAAAATTACTTCATATGTAAAATTCACTAAGAGGTTTGTTTCAAATAAAAATTATTAAAATAAATTATATAAAATTAATCTCAATGATAATTTTAGTTTTTTTCTTTTAATGAAGTTTACTCCAAATTTAAAATTCCATGGAAGTTTTGTTATTCAATGATGTATAAGAGGAAGTGGACAACTGAATTGATTATGTGATTTGGGAGGAAATATTAATTTGACGCCTTATCCATTATTCATAAAGTTGGGTCTTAGGGATTTACAACCAACTTTTATTTGGCTTCAACTTGCTAATAGGTCACTCAGTCATCCTTATAGATGGGTGGATTATTTTTTAGTCAGTAAAAGGAGTCTTACTTTGACCAAAAAAATTCTTATTCTTGATATGAAGTGTGATGAGAAGGTCCCAATAATCTTAGGAAAACTATTACTTGATACTGGTGGTGTTTTCATAGATGTTTCCCAAGGAAAACATTCCATTTAATCTATATATGATATAGAGGAGATTCTGGTCTTTGAAAAGACCAAGAATGATAATAGCTATAACTTCATTGATGTTTCTGAGAATAATTAATTTAAAATTGAGGTTATATCTGAGTATGGTTCTTTCAATATTGACTTTATAGAGATTATAATTCCATATCCCATTGAAATTTTTATTCAGATAGTTGTTACACCATTTTAAGACATCTATTCTTGAAGAAACCCCTTTCCATGAACCAAATATGGATTCATAATTAAATATTGTTTATCCTGAGTATTCTGAGCCTGAGTATAACATTTTTTCTATATAGTATTAGAGATCATAAGTGTATGAAACTGAATAAAGTTCTATATTTATTTCCTTTTAAAATATTTATGTTTTTCAACTTGAACAAAGTCTTTTTTCTAGAAAGTTTCACTCCTTCTATTGTTAAGATTGTGCTTGAATCATACCCACCTGTCATTGAGAAATTTACTTCTGTTGAGTCTTCTTAGGAATTAGAAAATTTTAATCTTTGTGCTCATTTTGAAACCTTTTTTTGGCGCATTCTATATTGACATTTTCACAAGTTGTTTTGTACACAATTATTTATAATAGTGAGAAGGTTGATTTTTTTTTTGAATTTGTTTTTGAGTTTTTAGAAACCAATGGTGTCAGGGTAAAACCTGAGAACATTTATAGTTTTTTTGAAAAAAATTCAATGGTTTTGTCTTCAATTTTTTTCATTTTTTAAAATATGGACATTTTTACAATGGTGGACATCGACCTTAGTTATGGGTTTTTAGTATATCTTGCAAAATCTTTCTTGAATTTGGTGATTTTATGGTGTTTGAAAATTTTATTTAATTATTCTCAAGTGAAGTTTCATTCATCAATGAAAAATTTACATTTAATGACCTTGTATAGATCCTTAGGGGATAATGTACGGTTGAAGACTTAAAATTCAGCAATGCATGAGAGGAAACCCATGAATTTTATTTTTTTCATTGTTTATTTAATGTTTCTTACTCTATTTGAAAATATCTCTTTAGCCACCCAATATATATTTTTAATGGTCCATTTATGTGATTTTTACAGACATATTCTTGACTAATTCTCACTTCTATAGGAGCTTCAAACATGATCAACCAGCTTCATGCTTTATTCCTTTCATCTCTAGATATAATATTTCTTTAACTTTAAATTTTGGTGACTTATGTTCTATATTTACAATATTGTAGGTACTTTATCATAGTTGGATACACCCAAATTTACCCAATAAATATGGTTAAAGTGGACACTTTTAGTACATTTTGGTTTATTTAATGCACAGGGATTAAAGAAGTAACCTTCATACACTCAAACAGGTCAGTGAAGGATTAGGATGTTTGGATATGAAGTGGCTAACCATGGTGTTGATTAATTTGAAAAAATGGTGATTTGACTTAAATAACCAATGAAAAAATAAAAAAAATACTTTAATTAAATTAATTAATTAATATTAGTTGATTCTAGTATTTCCCTGGGGCGTGATTGGATGTATTTGTTTTTCGTTGGATTTTCCGTTCATTGGTTCAAGATGTATCCATTAAATGAAATAATTACTAAATATAATTTTATGATTTAATCCATACACAGTTTCAAGTATAATAAAAAATTCACATATATAATCACTTTCATGATCAATCTATGGAATTGGATCGTATTATCACTCAAAATGTGTCCTCTTTAAAGTTAGTGTTGATAAAGAAGAAGATAAATCAAAGAAACGAACTCCTAAAATGAAGAAAACATTTAAGAATTTAAGAACATAAAAAAAACATTAAATCCAACCCATAAAACTCCCTAGTTCCAAATCATAAATATTTATCCCTTATTGATGATATTCTATCAATGTAAGTGGGTAGTCGACTTAAAGAGGTGGGATTAACGAAGAAAAACATTGAAAAATGAATGCTCCACTATTGTGTGATTAATTCACAAGTGCTTGCGTGAATAAATTCAGACCTTTATTAAATAGTATCAACATATGAATAAAATAAAAATAATAAGTGAATAATAAGAACAAATTTTATTAAGAAACTAAAATGATTGAAAAATGTACATGGAAAAAATGAAGATGCGATTACAAAATAAAAGCGCAAAATTACAATTGAAAGAAATACTTGCATAGAAATAAAAAATTGGATGATAATTCCCTTCACCAATAGATCCTTATATAAAAATATTAATATCCTTATATAAACCCTCTAATAATCAATTATATCCCAATTAATTTATTGAGTAAAAAGGATGTTGAGAAAATCAAGGGAATTGGATGTTTTGAAGTTGACCTGAAAAATAAACCAAATTCATCCCCCTTGTTGATGTGTTAACTTTCAACTTAATATTGAATAATATGATTGGTTTTTAGAAGAAAAATTTATTGTTCTATTTGTTCTATATAATCTATCAAAATTTCAAGTAATTTGGTTCATGTGTTTGGGTGTTATGCTCCAAATGGTGGGAAGACTTTATGGGTGTTCAGGTCTGGCCCACCAATTAAATATCAACTTCAACTCCCTTTATCTCCATGAAAAATTCATAATTATATATATTAATAGTTTAATAAAGTGATCATAATAATTTAATATTTATATAGTTAAAATTTTAGTTTCATTGAGCTTGGATTGTGAGTCCCACTTGGGTTTGATGGGCTTTATGCCCATTATGCTTTGTCTGGAAAATTTCTTTATTCGTGACAAAAAATATCCATCTTCCCTTAGAATTAATCCATCAATCCCAAAAGGTAAAATGTTCCAATAAAAGTGATCAATCATATCTCAAAATACTAAATTAAAATAATTAAAATAATTAATTCAACATTCAGATGATTGATTGGACCGAAATTTTCATTTTAAACATGAATTACACTTAAGATGAGAAATGAAGTTCATTTTCAATAATGCACTAAAAATTATGTGTATATAAATTAAATCACATGAATATTAATATATAATCAATTGATATTAGTCTCTTTTAGTGGATAATCACTCCCTCAACTTGATTTTTTATAGTCTGGAGTAAAAATGTATCTCAAAAATATGAAACTGAATTACATGTTTCAAAAACATTTTAACAAACATTTCTCACAAAAACATCATTCCAAAAAATCATGAAACCATTAAAAATCATTTCACACAAGATAGGTTCACAAGAATATCCCAATCCCAAGCCCATTCTTTTTTTAAAATTCATCATCACATTTTATCCAATTTCAATTAAGCATGATGATGTGTTGTGCATCACAAAATAAATGAGGCCCATTTTCTTGTTCAACGGGGAAAATATGTAAACTATATGTGGGAATCATATTAAACCATAATATGAGTATCCAATTTTTTTTTTTGTTTGATTTTTTTGTTGATTTTTTGATTTTTTTTGAAACAAAATAGATATGAAAATACTAACACTAGGGAAGACAACAATTGAGTGATGATCCCCATGTTTCGGATGCCACACATATTTTAAATTCCATGCTCTATAATAGATATATAAATCCTAACTCTGGGAAATAAAACTATGGAGTAATGATCCCCAAGTGTCGTACACCACACATTTGGACAAAAATTGCTCTATTTCATCATTTTTTTTGGATTTTTTTGATAATTTAATTAAAATAATTGTGTCCATGAACCCTATGTTATGATAAAAGGGACCCAAGAACTCAAATTTACACTGAATACCCAATGGATTTGCATTGTGGAATTTTGATTAAGAGGATGAAAATATAATCTTTGAAAAATCACATTAGACAACTGCACTTTCGAAAAACTATGCTCATGAACATAAAAATGCCTTCAATTCATAATCAAGGCATTTAAATTCATTTGAAAATAATTTTTCATGTTTCAAAATGTACATTAATTCATTCAAGGATAATGGATTGAATTTTTTATCATATAATCAATTTTTTTAATCCAATATTTTCACCCCCCCCCCCAACTTAGAGTGAAACTGCCATCAGTTTTGAAAGAGAAGAGAAGAGAGAGATTAGAATTGCAAATAAAGAGGGGAGATGTGATTTGAAGTTAAATAATGGAATAAAATCACTTTTTTATCAATTGATGGCCCATAAAAAATAAATTGATCAATTTGGCTTCATGTAACATGTAGAATCCTTGGGGGTGATTCAAAATTGGGTTTTAATTCTAGATGACATGGGTTTTATTTGAAATTATCAAAATTCATCAACTATTAAATCTCAAAAAAAAATTATTAGATCACATTTTAAACCCCAAGGGGTTCCCTTGATAAGAAAAAACACAAAAATACAAAAAATAAAAAGAATGCAGAAGTCGGGTTGCCTCCTAGAAAATACTTAATTTAAGGTCTTTAACTCAACTTAGACCCCCCCAAAATTATCCATCATCAACTTTAAAAAATTTTAGGACCCCATTATTTTCCACTTAAAATTTATTGAGATTGATTATTTTTTATAATTTGTTTCATGTGAAAACCTAGGTTCAATAATGAGTGTGGATGTCCAAGGATTTTTAGTAATGGTTAATTGATTTTCATCTAGAGTCTTTCCTAAGATTTCAAGGGTCATTACTCCTTTGTGTGACTCTTGATGAAAATCGATGATAATTTAATGGTCTTGGTTATCAGAAATAAAGGGATTATTGAGTTGGGAAGAAAGGATAATAACTTTTAGTTTAGTTTGATTGAATTTTCCTAAAGAAGAATGGAAATTTGAATAAAACACTGTTTATTCTACAAAAAGATTTGAAATAATTGGTTCTTTTTGAAAACATGATTCATCCCCAAAATTTTCCATTTGAATGTCTATAGTGGGTATAGACTCAATATTTTTTATATCTACCAATAGTTCAATGATAAGTGATTCTAAAAAATCACTATTGGAGCAATATTTCGGACACACAATCCATGAATACAAATTTTCTCCTTGTGAATCCAAAAAATTAGTTTCATCCAAATTTAAATAGCATTCAACATTTCCTCGATCTTGTTGAGTTATCCCATATCCAAATGTTAGTTATTTTGTAAATTCATGAGTGGTTTTTGGGATAAAATATTCTTCTATAAGTGACGAGGAAATGACATCTTGAGTGGGTATGGGTTCTTCAGAAGTCTAAATTCTTTGTATTTCTAATCTCAATGATGAAACTTATGAATTCATTTTATCCATTTTTTCACACAATTGTTCAAGAATTTTTTGGGTATCAGGATGGATAATAGTTTGGAAATCATGTAATTCCTTTTGATTAATCTCTTCTACCATCTGTGAGAGGGATGGAAATTGTTTTTAAAAATATTTATCAACCCATTGATTTTACATCTCATCATGTTTTGGGTAATCATACAAGGTTTTTTCAGAGAAATCCCCTAGGTGTGTGGATTCCCAATTTTGACATGTCATTTGATTACTTCATGGGTTTATGATAGGGAATGGTTGATGATATTTCATTGGAGCAGATGAAAATGAGGACTTGAGAATTTTTGGGAACACAAAAAACAGAAAAGGGAAAATATAAGAGAAATTTAGGTAAGGAAAGAAGATGATTTTTTAAGGTACTTACTTGGATCCCCAAAAATGGTGGCAAAATTTGGTTGCACCCAAATTAACCCTATAGTTATAAGCGGTCGCTGAAGTACATGTTGGGGTTGATTGTAATTCCCTGACCCCAGTCACCAAGAGTCGATGCATTATTTTAATACATTGTCATGATTACAAGGAATCATGTCCCGAAGGACCGATCCATTTAACAGTCTTGGAAAATAGATTACATATATTAACGTTACGTTATAATTTATAAAATAAAATACAGCATAAATAATCCTTTGAGAATTCAATTATTCCCCATGATTAACCCTATATATCAATCATAACACACTTCGTTACATACTGGGAAAAATAAAACATAAGAAATGGGTGAGCTTAGATTCTCAGTAAGGATAAAAATATAGTATAAACTATCATAAATAAGCATAAACATTTAAGGAAATGTATAAGATTAAAACAAAATAATTTTAAACATAAACTTTAGCATAATATGGAAAAGATAAATCAAATAATTCCATTTAATTATTCAGATGGATATTCTACTAGTTTAACAATAACATGTAATATTAATGGATAATTTCTTAATGATTGAATGCATAATGTCGGACATCATAACCACATAGTTAAGACATCTTTCCAAGACTAAAAATAAAGATTTTATCAGGGCCTTTTCCTAAGACACTATTTTTTCTCATGAGACCTACTGATGCATCGAGGAGCTATATCAGGCTCCACCCATCACTTACTATGTCCAATGCATTCCTCATATGAAAAGGTTGAAATTTAACATAAACATTCATATTAAAACTATCATATGAAATGTTAATAATTTAACCATAAACCATGAATGGTATAAAAATAGCACATCCACAATCAAACATATCACAAATCCTTAAATACAATATGGAATATTGTATCATAATAAATCAACTTCAAATAAGTGTAAAATCAATAAAAGGATGTTGACATTGATGAAATCCAAATTATTTGGGAGAAATATCTCTTTCTATTTTGAAATAATTTAAAAGTCGCATAATTATAAAAGAAAACAATTATTTTGAAAATATCATTATAGGATTGTAAGGGAATCATAGAAGGTGTTATAAATAAGGAAAATAGTTTCACTATCCGTATAATTTAAACAAATCTTACCTTAATTTTTGTAAAAAGTCATGAAGTACCTTGTTTGGAAAAGACAGAATGATTCCTTTCAAAATATTTTATAAAAAGTCAAACAAGGGTATAAAAAATTTTAAAAAATATTCTAGGAAATACTAATTTTTTTTTGAAATACATTTTTAAGAAACATATATGTGGATGGTAAAGAAGTCTCAGTAGATACTTACGTATAAACAATCTCGCATAATAATGAGATTGAAAAAAATAACCCTTACCTTGTACTTTCCTTTGGTTGAGGGTATGTTTAGCCTTATATATAATTACCATAGTATGTTATTAAATTATACAAGAACTGTGTTAATATTTATGATATCATACTTTATTCATTTATGGCTTTATACTATCCATTTAATAATAATTTCTATTTTAAAATAATATTTCGAGTAATAATCGCTTCCTCTATCGTACATGTTTTAACTTGTTATTCTTGATCGTATCACTTGTATCATGATTTAATTGATTAAAAAATATAATAAAGTATTTATTTATCATATATATTCAGAATATAAATATGTATAATAGATAGATATATGAAATGGAAAACACTGTTTATGGAGACGGTAGGTCGTACGTGTGCATAAACGCTATTTCCGTTTTCATATCATATTGAACAGAAGTAAGTGAATGCGATATATGTAAATACATACACATATATATATATATATATTTTAAGTATAATTATTATTTAATATATTTCATATTTATTAATAATATATATTTTTATAATCATCGTTGAATGGTGAACGTGGAAATGAATCTCATCGCGTTGTGGAGACAGTAAGCCATACGTACGCATGGGTGACGATATCATTCTATTGATGGTGAGATCATATGTAATTGGATGGTATATTATATATAATAGATAATTAAAATGTTATATTTACTATTTACATTAATTATACTCATTATTATACCCATCCAAATAATGAATTGTTGAATAACAAATTACACCACGACGTGGAGACGGTAAGTCGTACGTACGCACGTAAGGTGAATTTGTCATTAATAGGACGATTATAATAATAAATATGGTTATACCATATTTATAATAACATATAAGTATGTATAATTTATGGAATTTATTATTTTTTTTATGGAAAAAATAAAGAAAGAGGAAGTGGAAGAAGAAAAGAACTTTGAATGAGGTGATGAAGTAGTTACCTCTCCTTCGGGTTCTTCCTTTTGATTTGATCAAAAGGGATCCTTAGGTTGGTTTATGATCAAATTAATTCATATAGATTGAATTTAGGGTAGTTGGGAGGATATTTTAGTAGGTTTTGTCCAAGAAAAATGGCTTTGGAGGTGTGATTTTGACAGAAGAGAAAGTACCCTTTTATAAGAGAGGTGAGGGTCACTTTAGGAAAAGCTTGAAATATTATTTCTTTTATAAAATAATTTTCAGTGTATAATGGCATAAAATGGATTTATTTATAGGCTAAGGTTGTGATGGGTCTAAATCCTCTCAACCAATAGGTTTTAGACAAGTTTAGGTCACTATATTAACATTATCTTTTATATTTAAGTCTTAGTTAAATAGTTTAACTTTTACAATGTCTTCTTGTATTTTTATATTACATGGTTAATAAACGTACTATAAAATGATAAAAGAACGTAAAGTGGTTATTTAATGACATATATATCATTATATAAGTACTTTGGTCAAACCTTATATTTTTAGGAATATTATATCATTTAATAATATAATATTTGTTTTAAAAATTCATTTATGTCAATTTTTACACTATTTAGTATTTGGTTTTTTAGAAAGTAAAAAAAACCTGATAACTTCAAAAAAAATAAATAAAATCATCCCTAAAATTTCATATTAACCTGTAAAATTTGTTTAATTCATCAAAAGTCTCAATTTGCATTTATTTTGATATTTATAATATCAATTATTTTAATCTTTCATTAATAAGGTGATTACTACATCATCATTGTGTCTCAAAGAAATTTAATTATTTAATGTATAAAAATTATAAATAAAAAACCATGATGTAGGAATATTTTTATCTTTATAATTAATATTTATATTCGAATTTATCTTATGTATAACCCTATATTAAAAATGTTTTAGTTATTAAACATTGAATTTAACATCTTTAACTCTTCTATAAATAAAATAATAATAAATGTCCTAATATAATTCAAGTAGACCAAAAGGATCATATTTTATTCCTAAGGTTTATTTTGGTCGAAATACAATTATCCAATTGAGTTAGGACATGTGTTAGGGTAATTATAATATCATTTTTACCTTTAATTACCTTATTTACTTTTAACGGTGGTAAATAAAATTCAAAAGTTACTATTCAAAAAAACTATTTTCATCATAATGAACCACATTTTACTTACTGATATCAATTTTTTCTCTTTTATTTTTGAAATTCAATTCACAGAAGTGGTAAAATTATGTTTTATGAAAATTTGCAAATATGCCTAGAAAGTGGGCAAAAGACGTTAAAAATTTCAATAAAATTTTATACATATAATCTTATTATAAAATGAATCAAATTAATTACACTGAAATAATATTGGTATTATTTATATATTTTTACTTTAAAATAAATTTTTAAAAAATAATTATTATTTAAATAAAAGTTTGTTTTAAACAATAACACAGTGTTATTAACTATTCATCAAAAATTGAAAGTTTTTAAAAAAATTCACTATAAGATAATTTTGATATTTTGAATCAAAAAATGATTTCTATTTTACCAAATTAAAAACATATTAGTTGCATTAATTAATTTCAAATTAATTCCCATTTTCAAAACCAAAAATCGGGTTTTTAAGAAGTAAAAACTATCAAAATATCGACATGCATTTATGTACAATTCAAATGTGAATTTACATCCAATGACCTACATTATGTTAATTGATAAAAATATAATCTAATTATACTTTAAAACCACATAAATTTATAATTTAACACTATAAATTATTTTGATTAAAAAAAAGTTGTTTGCAATTAAAATTTAGTATTTTCACTATTAATCAAAATATGAAAGTTATCAAAAAAGTACAAAAAAATTATCCAAACCAAATTTATATGTCCCTATTCTAAATAAGAATTTAATTTCACTAAATTTAATATATAAAGGTTTCAAATATTGGATTTAAAAAGGGTTCTCCATTAAAAGGCGGAAAAATTACATTTTTTGAAAAATATTTCCTTTATCGGAAAAAAAATGAATTTGTTCTTATATTATGTTTGAGAAACCCATAATATGGATTCTAAAATTATATTAAGTATATAAAATTCAAAATTCAGTTAATACTATTCATAACTGCTTTTTTAACGGCTAGTTTTGTAAGTCGTGGTGCGCTCAAACTCGGTGTTGCATGTAGTGCAAGCTATTGAATTACTTTAAAGAGATAACATACTATGAAATCCTAGGGTGCTACATTCTCTCCTCCATCAATAAATTGTGTCCTCGCAATTTTAAATTGTTCTTCAAAAATAAAATGTTAAAAATAGAAAATACCTTTGAGGAAAACCCACATCAGAAATAGGGTTAAAAAATTATTCTTAATAAGAGGGAAAGGGAAGTTAAAAAATCACCACCAAATTAGGATTTTAAATAATAGAACATTAGTGGCAATTTGAGACACATAATTGGAGGAAAACATAAATATTTATAGGGAGTGATTGAGGTCATCAATTACAAACAAGTGAACAATAAATAGAAAATTGAGGGCCGAAAATCCATAAATCTATGATGACTTAAAATATTATTGGTTCATAAAAACATAAGGTATTAGGATAAAACATTTTTGGTTTTAAGATACTTTCCCTAAATTTTAAGTATTAATTTCTTCATATAATAATAAAAAAATACTTTACAAGTAGAGTTTCATCCTTTAACTAATTTCTACCACAAACTCATCTTTCACTTCTAAAAGATAATAGAACTCAAAAATATTCTATTTATCCTAATTGTATAAGGTTCCAAAAAAATGAATTTATAATTCATATGTTAGATATCTAAAAAAACTACATTATACAATCTAATACATCACATAGGCCAGTGGTAAGTGATGCACCCTTGTCACCCTTAGGTTGTGGGTTCGAGTCCCGCGGCCTTGCTGAACGTGACGGGTTGTCACCCGACCAACAAGTTGTCCTTTTTATAACACTCCAAAAATAATCTTAAGAAATTATTTAACCTTAAAAATAGCATAAAATGTCAAACTTAATCCATTCCAACCTTTATACTTATCCATAATACTTCTGTCTAAACTCACAGTCCAAAAGTTTTAAGGAAGGTCACATAATATACATGTGAATATATTTATCATGTATTCTCTTAAAATGTGGTAATAAAATGAATTACTAAAAAACAATATTTGAATAGGTATTTACTTTATTATTCCTTCTGTAAAACATAGAATACTGGATATACCCCTTAAATCCAAAAATGTTGTAATATCCAATAATAATGGAACAAACAAACCATTAATTAGTTCCAGAGTAGTCAATAATATCCAATATAATTTATCCAAATCAATCATCTCTTATTCTAAAATCAATACCTCAGTATCATGACCATATTAAAGTTTATCTTTCCTTCAACAATGTATTTTCCAAAAAAAATTAACTTGCTATTGAGTCACTTTTATTGGTACAACAAAATCTCAAATCCTAAATGAAATAGTACTGCAGTACAATCCTTATATACTCCATAATTCTTGTAACTAGTACATCATTGATAGAACACTCAAATGAAATAATTCTTTAATATCATCATAAGAACACTAGTCATTCCTCTTCATCTAAAGTAGTATAACAACTTGATTATTATCCAACAACATCATTTGCTGTATACTCTGATGATTGGGACATTGATTCACATAGTGTCCCAACTCCTTTCAAATGAAGCATTTTACATTTGAAACCTTTTTCTTACCCTTTAAATCATGTACTTGGTGCCCTTGTTCTCCAAACTTATAACAAACTCATATTCCCTTCAAGAATTTACCGATATGACTCTTTCCACAGTTATCACATATGGGAAAATCCTTCTTTCCCTTATTCCTATTATCCATCTTTCTCTCTACCATCATTTTCTTCTCTGGATTCCCTTCAAAGCCATAGGACTCGGATATTTCATTACTTATCTTATTAACACATGATACTATTTATTAATATGATGAGAATATATGGGAGAGTATTTTACTTATAAATATTGTTTTAAGACCATGAAAGATGTTATCCTTCTTACACATTGGATCATACGCATCGTTGGAGTTCTTGTTCCTTCAATTGGGAACCATTTCTAAACAATGACATACAGTAGGTTAGTTTATGAATCACAATGCATAATTCCAAACTTGTAAAATATCTAACATAAATTGATCAGTTTATGCATATAATACATAATAATAATAAAAATGTTTTCATTGAGGAGGTATTTACTCATAAATCCTTCATAATTCTTTGTAAAGAAAATGTGATTTACACTAAACATATCCTCCACGAGTGTTGTAACCAAGAGTGCAGTAAGACCCATTGTCGTGTACTAGGATACCCCAAGTCTAGCCAGAAACTCCTTGTCGATGTTTTCACTCCTAGGAACATTTGTTCTAGAGCCGCCTCTATCTACTCGTATCTAGACAGCTATGTATTTCTTGGAAAATTTACAAAATCTCTACATTACCAAAATTCTAGGAAGATCTTCTTTACTAATCCTCCGTGTCTATCTTAGGGTAATGTTTCAAAATCAGAGTTTATCTAAATATATTTCCAAGGTTGTTACTAAACTTCCTCTGATACCAATAGTAACGCATTGGACCCAGTTACCCAAAGTCAGTGCATTATTTTAATATATTGGCATGATTACAAGGAATCAAGTCCCGAAGGACCGATCCATTTAACAGTCTTGGAAAATAGATTACATATATGAACGTTACATTATAATTTCTAAAATAAAACACAACATAAATAATCCTTTCATAAAGCCATTATTATCTTATATTAACCCTGCATATCAATCATAACACACTTCTTTGAATCTTGGAGAAAATAAAACATAAGAAAGCGGTGAGCTCAGATGCCTAGTAAGGATAACAATATAGTGAAAACTATCATAAATAAGCATAAAAATGTAAGGCAATGTATAATATTAAAACAAAATCCTTTTAAACATAAACTTCAGCATAATATGGAAATGATAAATAAAATAGTTCCATTTACTTATTCACATGGATATTCTACTAGTCGAATAATCACATGTAATATCAATAACTAATTTTATAATGATGGAATGAAAAATGTCGGACATCATAACCACATAGTCAATTCCTAGTTCCAAGACTACAAATTAATATTCGGTCAAAGCCTTGTGCAAAGACATTATTTTGTCTCATGAGACCTACTAATGCATCGAGGAGCTATAGAGGTCTCCACCCATTACCTACTAAGTCCAACGTATTTCTCATATGAAAAGGTTGAAACAGAACATAAACATTCATATTAAATCTATCATACGAAATGTTAATATTTTAACCATA
This sequence comes from Viscum album, assembly GCA_963277665.1. Lineage (NCBI taxonomy): Eukaryota > Viridiplantae > Streptophyta > Magnoliopsida > Santalales > Viscaceae > Viscum > Viscum album. The sequence goes on along the minus strand of OY728151.1, from coordinate 536,745,444 downwards.
AACCATGAATGGTATAAAAATAGCACATCCACATTTAAAAATATCACAAAAACTTCAATACAATATGGAAGTTTGTATCATAATAAATCAACTTTAAAAAATTGTAAAATCTATCAAAGGATGTTGACATTGATGAAATCAAAACTATTTGAGAGAAATATCTCTTTCTATTTTGAAATCATTTAAAAGTCACATAATTATAAAAGAAAATGTTTATTTTAAAAATATTTTTATAATCTTGTAAGGGAAGATTCAAAGGTGCTATAATGGTGGAAAATAACTGCACCCTCTATATAAGTTAAAAAAACATTCTTACCTTAATTTGTCAAAAAGGTCATAAAGTACCTTGTTTGGAAAACGATGGAAGGATTCCATTCAAAACATTTTATAAAAAGTAAAATAAGGGTATAAATGAATTTAACCCATATTCTAAGAAATAGTAAAAATGTTTTGAAATGCATTGTTAAGAAACACAGATTTGGATGATAAAGATGTCCCAGTAGATACTTATGTATAAACAATCTCAGATAATAATGAGATTGAGGAAATAACCCTTACCTTGTACTTTCCTTTGGTTGAGAGTACATTTAACCTCTTGTATAATGGCCATAGTATGTTATTAAATTATACCAGAACCATATTCATATTTAAGATATCATAATTTATTCATTTATGGATTTATACTACCCATTTAATAATAATTTCTATGTTAAAATAATATTTCGGATAATAATCGCTTTCTCTATCGTACATGTTTTAACTTGTTATTCTTGATCGTATCACTTATATCATGATTTAATTGCTTCCAGAATATAAAACATTATTTATGTATAATATATATTCAGAATCTAAAAATGTATAATAGATAGATATATGACATGGAAAACACTGTTTATGGAGATGGTAGGTCGTACATTCGCATAAATGTTGTTTTCGTTTTCATATCGTATTGAAAAAAGTAAGTGAATGAGATATATATAAGTACACACACACAGACATAGATATATATATATATATATATATATATATATATATATATATATATATATTCCCAGTATCATTATTATTCTGTATATTACATACTTATTAATAATATATATTTTTATAATCATTATTGAATGATGAACATGGAAATGAATCTTATCGCGTCATGGAGACGGTAAGCCGTATATACATATGAGTGACGATATCATTATATTGATGGTGAAATAGTATTTAATTGGATGGTATATTATATATAATGAATAATTAACATGTTATATTTATTATTTACACCAATTATAATCATTATTATACACATCCAAAAAATAAAGTGTTAATAAAAAATTGCACCCCGACGTGGAGACGGTAAGTTGTACGTACGCACGTATGGTGACATTGTAATTAATAGGATGGATGGAATAATTAATATGGTTGTACCATATTTATTATAACATATTATTGTGTAGAAGGTACTGGAGTTATTATTTTATTATGGAAAAAATAAATAATGAGGAAGTGGAAGAAGAAAAGAACTTTGAATGAGGTGATGAAATAATTACCTCTCCTTCGGGTTCTTCCTTTTGATTTCATCAAAAGGGATAATTAGGTTGGACTATAATCAAATTAAGGCCTCTATCCTGAATCAAGGGTAGTTGGGAGGATATTTGAGCAGGGTTTGGACGAACCAAATAGCTTTGGAGGTGTGATTTTGAGAGAATGGGATGTACCCTTTTATAAGAGAGCTGAGGGTCACTTTAGGAAAAGTTTGAAACATTATTTTATTATAAAATAATTTTCAGTTTATAATGTTTCCAAATAGATTTATTTATAGGATAATGTAGGTATGAGTCAAAATCCTCTCAACCAATAGGTTTTAGATAAGTTTAGGTCACCATATTAACCTTATCTTTTATATTTAACTCTTCGTTAAATAGTTTAACTTTTACAATGTCTTCTTGTATTTTTATATTATATGGTTAATAAACTTACTATAAAATGCCAAGATAATCTAAAGTGGTTATTTAATGACATATCTATATTTATATAAGTCTTTTGTCTGAACCTTATATTTTTAGGAATATTATATCATTTAATAATAGATTATTTGTTTTAAAAACTCATTTATGTCAATTTTGACACTATTTAGTACCTGTTTTTTTGAAAGTCAAAAAAACTTGATACCTTTGAACAAAATACGTTAAATCAACCCTAAAATATCATATTAACATAAATAATTCTTGGAATGCATAAAAATTATTAATTTACATTTATCGTGATATTTATAATATCAATTATTTTAATCATTCATTAATAAGGTAATTACTGCATCATCATTGTGTCATAAATAAATTTAATTATTTAATGTATAAAAATTATAAATTAAATAACATGATGTATGAAATCTCTTTATCTTTATAATGAATATTTATAGTCAAATTTATCTTATTTATAACCCTATATTAAAAATGGTTTATCTATTAAACTTTGAATTTAACAGTTTTAACTCTTCTTTAAAAAAAATAAAATAAATATCCTAATCTAATACAAGTGGAACAAAAGGATCATATTTTGTTTCTAATGTTGATTTTGGTTGAAATATACTTATCCAATAGAGTTAGGATATGTGTTAGGGTAATTATAATATCATTTTTACTTTTAATTTCCATATTTACTTTTAATTATGGTAAATAAAATTCAAAAGATACTATTCAAAAAAATAGTTTTCTTCCTATTGAATCACATTTTACTTATTTATATCAACCATGTCTCTTGGATTTTTGAAATTCAATTCTCAAAAGTGGTAAAATTATGTTTTATGCAAATTTACAAATGTGCATAGAAGGTGGGTAAAAGACGTTAAAAATTTAATAAAATTTTATACATCTAATCTTATTATAAAATGACTCCAATGAATTAAATTAAACTAATATATGTATTTTGTATCTATTTTTAATTTAAAATAAATTAATATAAAAATAATAATTATTTAAATAAAAGTCAGTTTTAAACAATAACGTAGTGTTTTTCACTATTCATAAAAAATTGAAAGTTTTCAGAAAAATACCAAAAATTAATGCTAAGATAATTTTGATATTCCGAATCCAAAAATGATTTCTAATTTACCAAATTCAAAACATATGAATTTCATTAATTAATTCAAAATTAATTCCCCGTTGTCAAAACTAGAAAGCGAGTTTTTAAGAAGTAAAAACTATCAAAAGATTGACATGCATATATGTACAATTTAAATGTGAATTTATATCCAATTACCTATATTATATTAAATGATAAAAATATAATCTAATTATACTTTAAAACCACTCAAATTCATAATTTAACACTATAAATTATTTTTATTAAAAAAAGTGGTTTTCAATTACAATTTAGTATTTTTCACTATTCATAAAAATATGAAAGCTATCAGAAAAGTACCACAAATTTATCCAAAATAAATTTTTATGTCCCACTTATAAAGAGAATTTAATTTCATTAAATTGAATATATAATAGTGTAAAATATTGGATTTTAAAAAGGTTCAACATTAAAAGGCGGTGAAATTTTATTTTTTGAAAAATACTTCTTTTATTTGAAAAAAATGAATTTGTTCTTATATTATGTCTAATAAACACATAATATGGATTCTTAATTTATATGGAGTATATAAAATTCAAAATTCAGTTAATACTATTCATAACTACTTTTTGAATGGTTATTTTGGTAAGTTGTGGTGCGCTCGAACTTAGTGTTGCGTGTAGCGCAAGCTATTGAGTTACTTTAACGAGATAACGTACTATGAAATCATGAGATGTTACATTGATCCACAAAAAATAGTTCCAAATTTTTGTTGCACCTAAATTAACCCAAGAAATATGGTAAAAGTGGTCACTTGTAGTGTACCTTGGGTTATCCAATCCAAAGGGACCGAAGATGAAACCTTTAGACACTCCAAGAGGTCGATAGAGGATTAAGATGTTTGGCTGGGAAGTGGTAAACTATTGTGTTGATTGATTTGAAGAAATAGTGATTTTATTTAAATAACCAAGAAAAAAAATACAAAATTACTTGAATTAAATCAATTAATTAAGATGAGCCAATCCTAGGTTTTCTCTTGGGCTTGATTGGATGTATTTGATTTTCTTTGGATTTTCTGTTCACTGGTTCAAGAGGTATGTATTAAATTAAATAATTACTCAATATCATTCTCTAATTTAATCCATACACAATTTCAAGGATAATCACCAATTCACACTTTCATGATCACTTTCCTGATCACACTATGGAATTGGATCATACTAGCACTCAAAATGTGTCATCGTTAAAGTCAGTGAAAACAAAGAAGAAGATAAATCAAAGAAAGGAACTCTTAAAATGAAGAATAGATTTTAGAATTTTAGAACATAAAATAATTTTCAATCCACCCCATGAAACTCCCTGGGATCAAATCATAAATTTTTATCCCTCTATTGATACTATTTTATCAATAGAGGCAGGTAGTCAACTTAAAGAATATGAATTGATGAAGAAAAAATTGAAAAATGAACACTCCACTATTGTGTGATGAATTCACAAGTGCTGGTGTAAATAAATTAACACTTTGATTAAATAGAATCAACATGTGAAGAAAAGGAAAATAGTAAGTGAATAATAAGAAAAACTTTTATTAATAAACTAAAATGATTGAAAAACTTACATGGAAAAAATGAAGATGCGATTACAAAGTGGAAGTGGGAAATTAAATTGGAAGAAAGACTTTCATTGAAATAAAAACTTGGATGTTAATTCCCTTAACAAAAAACTTATTATATAGGCATATTAGGATACTTCGAGACACCCCAACAATAAATTTCATCCCCATTAATTTAGAGAGTCAAAAGGAGGGTGAGAAAATCAAGGGAATTGGACGTTTCGAAGTTGACTAGGAAAATCATCTAGATTCACCCCCCTTGTTGAAGTGTGAATTTGTAACTAAATATGGCCTAATTCTAAGGTTTTATAGAAGATAAATATATTATTGTAGGTTATATCTTTCATCTGTAAAAATTTCAAATAATTTGGTTTAGTCGTTTGGATGTTATTTTCGAAATGGTGGGAAGACTTTATGAGCATTCAGGTCTGGACCACCATTTAAATGTTAACATAATCTCCATTTATCTCCATGGGTAATTCAGAATTTTACCTGTTCACAGTTGAATAAAGTGATTATCATAATTTTATCTTTAAACAATTTAAATTTTATCTTCATTGGGTTTGGATTGTGTGCTCTACATTTGTTTGATGGACCTTAGGCCTATTATGTTTGGTCAAGAAAGTTTTTGCATTCATGCAAAAAAATATCCATCTTCTATGGAGATTCATCCATAAATCCTAAAATGTAAAATGTTCTAAAAAAAGTGATCAATCATATCCCAAAAAAATAAATTAAAATAATTAATATAATTAATTCCACATATAGACGATGGATTGGGCCCAAATTTTCATTTTAAACATGAATTGCACTTGAGATGAGAAATGAAGTTCATTTTCTATAATGCACTAAAAATAATGTTTATGGACATTGAATCACTTGAATATTAAGATATTAATCAATTAATATTTCCTATTTTAGTGTCTAATCAATAGTGTCAAGATTGATTGGTCATAAATAAAATGAGGGAGTCGTTTGTATATGCATTAATGAGAAAAATCTTCTTAATATTAGGGGTACTTGTTATGATCATTTTTTAAGCTTCCAAATTTGTTTGTTCATTGATGCTAGTTTGTGATAATACTTTCTAAAAATTATTTTTGATGTTTTGTTCCACGTGCTTTAATTTTTGTTTTGTCTCTCGGTCATTGATCCTTTTGCTGACTATTGCGTTTTTTAAAAATGTGTGTGCATGCAATTTTATCTTCTGAACTGAAAATCATTTTCTAATTAAAAATAGGAATGAATGAATCATTTCTTCTTATAAATTTTTGTGTTTAACTTCTTTGTTGTGGTCAAAATTATTATTGTTCTTGTAGTGATTATTTGTTGTGTGGAAAAATAATTTTTTAGCTTTATTCTGGCACTTTACAGACCTAGCAGCTCATCTCCCCTTTTAATACAAATTTTAGCTCTGCTGTGAGTAAGATAAAATTCTGCGGCGTGTAGAATCATTCTGCATCAGATAATTTATCCAACGCATCCAGTGCGATTAAGGTGATTCAAGACTGAGTTCTGTGATTGTGGGGCAGCCAACACAGATGAAGAGGAGGAACGACTATGGCGGCCATCGAACCAGATCTGAATCTGGTTTCTGATGTGGAATGATATGTCTTTGTGTAGATGATAATGAGATTTGTGTGAGGAAGAACAATTGATCTATCGGCTCGTGAGCCAGTCGTCGTCTGAGCCTGATGTTGGTCTTCGATGCATAAAGGTTAAACCGAAATAGGTCGAGATTTGCGAAGTAGCCAAAAGAGGGATGAGTTTGGGAGGAAATTTTTGTAAGAAGGGGTATTTTTTTAGGAAAATGGGTTCCCCATTTTCTTTATTAAGAAAATGGGGCATCCTAGCGCCACTTCAATTGGAACTAATGGAAAAAAATGCCAAAGCGCCACTTGAAGTGGTGCTTGGAGGAATTTCCCATTTTGTTCATCAGCGCCACTTGAAGTGGCGCTGATCCGTTTTCTCGGTAAATGATCAGCGCCACTTGAACTGGCACTGATCCCTTACCATTATATAGTTCAGCGCCACTTCATGTGGCGTCGATCTCTATCGCCCACTATACAACCCCCTCACCCCTCACCCATCCTCATTCATTCATCCGGCTCCCCCCCCTCAACCTCCTCTCTTTCAAGTGGCGCCGATCTCCGACCGTTCTCCATCCCGGACCGTTCTGCAAATTTGAGGTAAGTTTTCATTTACATTTCTCTAATATTCTAAATTGTATATTTAATTGTTTAGTTAATGTAATTAGATTATATAATTTGTTTATTAATTTAATTGTTTAGTTTATAGAATTAGTTTAAAAAATAATAAATTGTTAGTAGTCAAATAATAAATTTAATCTGGTTAATTTAGTAGTATGCATAATTAGGTACATAATTAATTATAATTATTCAATTAGTTAATTGTAATTAGTCAACTAATTAATTATAATTATTCAATATGTTAATTGTAATTAGTCAACTAATTAATTATAATTAGTCAAGTAATTAATTACAATTAGTCAATTAATTAATTACAATTAGTCAATTAATTAATTAAATTTGTCAATTAATTAATTATTATTAGTTAATTAATTACTTATTATTAGTCAATTAATTAATTATTATTAGTCAATTAATTAATTATTATTAGTCAATTAATTAATTATAATAAGTCAATTAATTAATTATAATAAGTCAATTAATTAATTATAATTAGTAAATTAATTAATTAGAATTAGTCAATTAATTAATTAGAATTAGTCAATTAATTAATTAGAATTAGTCTATCAATTAATTACAATTACTCAATCAATTAATTACAATTAATTAATCAATTAATTACAATTAGTCAATTAATTAATTACAACTAGTTAGTTAATTAATTACAATTAGTCAATTAATTAATTACAATTAGTCAATTAATTAATTAAAATTATTCAATTAATTAATTACAATTAGTCAATTAATTAAGTAAAATTAGTCACTTAATTAATTACAATTAGTCAATTAGTTAATTGTAATTAGTCAATTAATTAATTACAACTAGTCAATTAATTAATTACAATTAGTCAATTAATTAATTAGTATTAGTCAAATAATTATTTATTATTAGTCAATTAATTAATTATTATTAGCCAATTAATTAATTATAATTAGTCAATTAATTAATTATAATTAGTCAATTAATTAATTACAATTAGTCAATTAATTAATTATAATTAGTCAATTAATTAATTAGAATTAGTTATTTAATTAATTAGAATTAGTCAATTAATTAATTACAATTAGTCAATTAATTAATTACAACTAGTCTATCAATTAATTACAATTAGTCAACCAATTAATTATAATTAGTCAATTAATTAATTACAATTAGTCTATTAATTAATTACAATTAGTCAATTAATTAATTACAATTAGTTAATTAGTTAATTACAACTAGTCAATTAGTTAATTACAACTATTCAATTAGTTAATTACAATTAGTCAATTAGTTAATTGTAATTAGTCAACTACTAAATTACAATTAGTCAATTAATTTATTACAATTAGTCAATTAATTAATTAAAATTAGTCAATTAATTAATTACAATTAGTCAATTAATTAATTAGTATTAGTCAATTAATGAAGGAAATTAATGAATTACAATTAGGCAATTAATGAATTACAGTTAGGCAATTAATGAATTACAGTTAGGCAATTACTGAATTACTGTAGGGAAATTAATTAATTAGAGTTAGCCAATTAATTAATTATTGTTAGCCAATTAATTAATTATAGTTAGCCAATTAATTAATTATAGTTTGCCAATTAATTAATTACAATTAGCCAATTAATTAATTACAGTTAGCGAATTAATTAATTACAGTTAGCCAATTAATTAATTATAGTTAGTTAATTAATTAATTACAATTAACCAATAAATTAATTTCAATTAGCCAATTAATTAAATCTAATTAGTCAATTAATTAGAGAAGTAGTTAAATCTAATTAGCAATGTAGTTAAATCTAATTAGCGAAGTCGTTACAATAATTACCGAAGTAGTTACAATAATTAGCGAAGTAGTTACAATAATTAGCGATGTAGTTATATTATTAATTTTTTATATAATATATATTTTCATTACATTCTAAGTATGATAATGAATTTAGTTTGTCATCTACCTTGACCTCAGTTTGTAATTGTAGTCATGAACTTGAATTTAGTAATTGGATATATTATTTACATATTAAGTGTTAGAGTTTTCATGAACTGAAATGCTTGCTTGAGTAAAGTATCCACAAATAGAGGGGCTTTGGGTCGAACCACCTACTTTCCTAGAGGCTTGCCTTGTCTAGGAAAGTGAATGGGGTTTGCTATCTGTCGCTTCAGGCTTATTCATGTTGAGTTTTTCAAGTTCATATAACTCTATGATTTTACAAGATGTGTTCATGTACCTCATGCATATGATGCATGTGGATATGTATGAATATGTTTAAATTACTATTTTTGGGTAAATAACACAAACTTGTGGGTTGTGTAAAGGGAGTTACACATCAATATGGTCTGAACCATATTAGCACCTCTGTATAGATCCATTTGTACCAGTTGTCAATCAGATGCACAGTAGATTGCAGGTTTTATGGTTTTAGTACAGATGTGGGCTTGGGAGAATTTTCCACGCATCACTCCTCATGCTATCACACCACTTGCAGCAGAGCTATTTCAGGATTATCCTCGGGGACGATGGTATGTTTACTTCATTACATTCATTTATTTAGTACTTTTGTTCTTTCATTTATAAAATTACTGTATATTACTCTTTTGTAACCAGGTGGAGTCAGTATCAGAAGCATGCACACACACCGAGACATAGTGTGCACAACTTTTGACAGATATTCGATGCATTAGTGCCAGTTGATGTAAGTCAAGCAATACTTTTTTATAGAACAATATGTTTTGTTATCAATATTTTAAGTTATTTTAATGTATTGTTACTAAGATTAGCTTTCTAATATGTCACTTACTTTTTGAGTTTACATTTCAGGTTTCATGGACTCCATATACAGGTTATGTCTATGTGTCACTTCCACCGTACTGCACAGCTATGATTGGAGATCGTGCTGCAGTGGTGCCACTCATCCACTTCCATATCATTGAGTGGCCCCAACCAGACTGGGTCATGCACCAGTTCGGTTATATACAGCATATCCCGATGGCATGAGGACAGCCTGATGGGTTGCATTCTATTGTACTTACAGGTACACAGTCGACAGACTGGCGGCCGTTTCATGCATCTCATATTGAGCTGCGGGACGCGCGTGCCCGATATGGTGTTTCTCGATATGGATATCCCACAACACAGTATCAGTTATCTGCCCAGCGGGATTATGTGGACTGGTATCGATGTCATACCATCATGCATCTTACACGTCAGGGGATTGGCATTCAGCGGATGGTATGTTTATTAAGGTATATTATATTTGTTTAACTCTTTTGTGGTATTAATATGAATGTCATTTAATTTGCAGACAGACAGCATTGATCATCTTTCACATATCACACATCCTCAGGAGGAGCCATATATTATATGAGACGTAGTTAATCGAGATGTGTTGGCTCTCTACGATGATCTCTCGATGATATAGGACAGTTGTTATGACGAGGATCCATAGGAATATCCTGATCCATATCCTCCACCTGGAGCTCCTGAGGGCGAGGATGTACCTGCTATGCCTGCTGATGATGATGCACCGCCACCACCGCTGCTAACTGGGATACGTAGACGAGTACCTCAAGAGGGGCAGAGGCGGCGAGATAGACATCCGAGAGCGCCTCCTGCATATGTGGCAGCTCCACATAGAGATGATCCTGCCCAACTTATTGATGAGCTTGCATAGGAGGGAGACACTTATATACCACATTTGTCATCTATGATGACTACTATGGACTACAAGCTGGATCAGGTGACACAGCTTGTGGCAGCCCCCTCTCCTCCTAGGGAGGACTTCTTCAGTATTCCCTTTCTACCATTTTTAGAAGCCCCAGGACCATCTAGCTCCACGCATGATTTTGTGCTGTCATCCACGTATGATTTTGGGCTGTCATACACACATGATTTTGGTCAGCCCTCTACACAGCATCATGAGGAGGCACTAGATGCACCAGATGCACCAGAAGCGGAGGATCCCACTGTTAGGACACTGGAGCGACGCATACGTCGAACGCGGGGAGGACGTGAGATTCAGACACCACGTTGTGATACCAGGGGGCATCAACATTGATTTATTCAGATGTCATGATTTCTATGTTAAAAATATTATTTATTTAGATAAATGATTTTTATTTAGGCAAATAAATAGAAGATAAAATATATAGTATATACAAAATAATTTAAACAAAACTTGAAACATTGATTAAACATATAAGAAATACTTGAAGACAGAAAGAATTTCATTAAAAATGAGGGGTTGTAAAAATTTAATGAAACTGAATTGAACGATTAAACGAGATCTAGGAAGCTGTGGTGGTGTTCCCCCTAAAATGAAGGGCGACTTCAGCCTTTCTTTATATCTAGTATAAATTTTGACATCCAATTCACTACAAGAAAGGCCAGAAGGTCCAAACATGGTGTGTTTATGTGGAACTTCTAGCCTTTCTTGCAGTGAATTGGATGTCAAAATTTCAGAAAACCCGTGTGACAAGGATGCCCTTAACGAAAGGCGGCTTCAGCCTTTCTTCACATCCAATTAACGTTTTATAGTCTTTCAAAGTCGTGTAATTTAAACATTTTTAAGTTGAAAGCTTATAGATTATTTTTCTTCAATAGTTTTGATTAAATTCATTTTATTTTCAACAATTTTTTATATTTTAAATCAATGTTTCAAGTTTCATTTATATCCGTGTGATAGTTTCTATTTTATAGTCTTTTAAATTCACATACATGAAACATTTGTAAGTTTCAATTGGTGGTTTTGAAAACTTGTAAATTATTTTTCATCAACATTTTTTATGAAATTCATTTTTTTCAAATATTTATTATATGTTTAGTCAATGTTTAATGTTTCATTTATATTCGTGCTATAATTTATGTTTTATAGTCTTTGAAATTGATGTACATGAAACATTTGTAAGTTTCAAATAGCTGGTTTTGAAAGCTTCTAAAATATTTTTCATTGATATTTTTCATTAAATTCATTTTGTTTTCAAATATTTATTATATGTTTAATCAATGATTAAAATTTCATTTATATTGATGTTATACTTTATCTATTATAGTTTTTCAAATAAACATATTTGAAAAATTTTATGTTTCAAATAGGTGGTTTTAATTGCTTAAAAATTATTTTTCATCGACATGTTTTATGAAATTTCTTTTGTTTTCAACTCTTTGTTATATATTTAAAATATAATTATTACAAATTATTATAATTAAAAATAATTATATTTGTAAATTAAATATAATAGTAAAATAAATTATAATTTATTACAAATTAATATAAAAATAAGTTATTATAATTGAAAATTAATTATAAATAATTAATTGTCATAAATTAAATTAAAAATTATTTTTTATTAATATATGATTATTACAAATTATTATATCTTCATGTATACATTATATATTTATTCTATTTATATTTATATAATTATAATAAATATATAACTTTAATAAACATATAATTATAATTATAAATATAATAAATATATAATTATAACTCTAAATATAATAAATATATAATTAAAATAAATGATTATTATAGCCTTATATTTATTGTAATTACATATTTATTATAGTGACATATTTATTATAATTACATATTTTTAATGTAAAAAAATATATAATGTATATATATAGAATTATATATTTTCATTATGTAATTATATATCTATATATACATTATATATACATTATATATAAATAGAATTTCATATTTACAAAGCAAAAAAAATATATTGTATACATAAATATATAATTACATTTACTATATTTATTACATTTATTACATTTATTATTTTTTATTATAATTATATTATTTTTTTATTTAATATATTTATAATTATATAATTATTATATTTTAGATTTTACTATATTTATATATTTAACATTTTTATATATTTATCATAATTATTATATTTATAGTTATAAATTTATTATAATTCTCTATTTATAATTATAATAATTCTAATATTATAATGAATATTGAATTATCAAAATATAATTATAAATATAATAATTATAATAAATATAAAAATTATCTAATTATATTAAATGTAAAATAATAAATATAGTACATTTTAAAAAAACAATAGCGCCACTTGAAGTGGCGCTATTCGAAGAATTATATAGCGCCACCTCAAGTGGAGCTAAAGACACCTATATACCTAAATAATCTATACCTAAACCCATTAAAATAAATTTTAATTTTTTTGACCCCCTCCCCTAAATTCTCCGAGTTTGGGACGACGAACTCTATACCCATTAAAGTCGATTGATTCGACCTCCAACACTATCGAAACCAAGGCGGGATGGATCGAACTGTAAAATCACACAGGAGGAGAAGACGAGCTTGCCTTTCGAAACCCGGAGAATCAAACTCAAATCGGGCGTCAAGAAAGATGGATTGTTAAGGATGTTTCAAGTCTTTACATCATCTGAGATTTTGATGAAATGGTGACCCAAGGTTCAAAGATTCATTTGTGTTTCTTGTCCAGGAGACTTGATACTGGTTCTGAGTTTGGGTCTGATGAAGAAGAAGACTGTGGGGTTATATTTTTGGATAGGGCCAAAGAAGTTGAGGCTATTCTTGTTGAACTTTGTTGAAGAAGAATCAATTCATGTTTCTATGTTTTCTATGTAGGAATCGATGCAGGGACATGATGTTTTATTGGTGTCAAAACCATCTTCTCGAACAATAACATTGGGCTTTGATTTACAAATTAAACTGGTTTGATTTTATGTTGAATAGGAAGCTGGTCAATGAGAGGGAACTGACTACGACATAGAAGATTTATCTATCTACTTTGTTCTATCATTGATATTTATATCTTGAACATTGTTTTTTTTGCTGCTCTGATTATGAGTGACTAAACTTTTTAGGGGTTTTAGATTGTTATGAACTGACATTTTTTCAATTTGTTTGATTGGGTTCATAGTTGTGTTAGTTTTGCATTTGTATAGTGATCTTGAGCATCTTTTTTAAGTTATTCTAAGTAATGATAGAAGACTATAGTGAATCCATTGCCTTTGAGCTTCATCCTAAGTATTGAAATTGAAAAAAGGATGATGTCTCTTTTCCATCATTGAACAAATATCTTCCTAAATTTAGTTTACTGATCATTTTTTAGGTGAGTTCATTGTACAACATAGATCACGCGAATGACTGTTAGGTGTTTCTACACACATTCTTTTCAATAGTTAGCACAATTGTGTTTATTTATATCAAGCTGTGAAAATATTTTATAATCAATTTAGAATAGTCAAATTTACCCTAAGTTTGTCTACTATTAGTATCTCTCTCTCTCATCTATCTTATTTTTATTTTTCCACTATCTTATCAACATTTAAACTGTTTTATTTTATTTTCTTTTTATTTTCTTTTTTGTTTAGGTTTCAAAATTCTTTTAGCATTCTTTGTGTATATGATACTCATAATTTATGCTTTACTAGTTATTAGGTTTTATAAATAACTAAATTTGTCACATTCTCAATGATGACATGGTCAACTTCACACTATGTCTACATTGTTCATTCTATGTTTAATGATTTGTGAAATGGTAGAAAAGTGTTGATTTCTAAAAATAGTTAAATTGGTTGATTTTGAAAAGAATGGTTAGAGTGTTTTAAAAAATGATTAAAATGCTAATAATGATTGGATTTTGAAATGAATGGTTGTAGTATTTATTGATATGGTAATTTTGAATTTTTAAGCCTCCAGTGGCTAGTAAGTGAGACTAAGTAATGTTTTTTCTGGTTATAGTGAATGAAACAGTGTAGATGTTGTAGGAATCAATAAAAAGAGGTTGATGAAAATGTGGTTGCACTTGATCCATAAGTGAACCAAGAGCTGGTCAAAGTATTGTCTAGGATTTTTAGGCCATGGATAGGGGTGATAAAAATGATTAGCCTCATCAAGTGGACCATTCAGTTTAGTTCTAAAAGTAAAACCCACTCACCTCTCAGGGGGATTTTGAGTTGGAAAAAGAAGATGTTAGTTGAATAGGATGAATCAAATATTTGATTTACTTGGTACACCAGAAGATTTTAATTTTATGTTGGAAATGTATATGTTGGAAGATATATCATGATAATGGTGGGATTTGGTTTCTCAGGCTAAAGTTGACCAAGACATGACATGTGAGTATTTTAAGGAATTTTTCAACAAGAAATTCTATCCTCACACCTTTGAGATCACTAGATTAATGGATTTATTTAGCCTAAAACAAATAAATCTTTCAATAACAGGGTATGTGGCTAAATTTATGAATTTAGTTTTCTTTTACCCATATGTTGCTATAAGTACATCCTTGAAGGCACACATTTTTTAGTCGGGGTTACAACCAAACATTCTCTAAAAGATTTATGTTCTTTGTATAATGAACTATACATAAATGGTTAATAGAGAGATGGTGGAAAAAAAGGATATCTCAAGAAATATAGTTGGACGAAGCATGTCTATTCCTATAAGAACAAGTGGGAACTCTAATGCTAGGATTAAGAGAAAGATGGACACCCACTTCTAGAGTGGTAGTTCACCTCAAAATCAGACCATGGGATTAATAAATCTTCATCCACAACAACAAATTAAGCCCTAATGTTTCCAATGTGGTTCTTTTGAGCATATGTACCAAGATTGTACAACAACACCTAGATCATGTCACAATTGTAATCAGATGGAACATCTTCAACCAAGATCAGATGCTAGAAACACATCTCATTTTTCTCAAACATTGTATGCTTCGATGGGACAAGTAAAATAGAATAATTTTTTAATCAGAATCAAGAAATCCAAGGTGATTCAAAGAACACCATGAATCTAGATATGCAATGTCTATAGGGTAACAAAGAGAAAAGTGTATTGAGTAAGAAATTTTATGGAGCTGAGAAAGTAATCACGGATGATCAATTAGGTCATTTGATGATGAGAGGTATGATTATTTTGAATTATGACTTTATGAAAGACTTGTTTAATACAGGTGTGTCCCACTCATTTATTGATTCTTGTGATGTTGATCATATGGATTTACATGCTGAGATGATTCCTTTTGTTTTGAAACTTTATACTCCTCTTGACCAAATAGAATGTTGAGCCTTTGTGTGTAAATCTTGTTCTATAATTATCGATGGGGCTGAGTTGCTTTGGGATTTCCCTATACATGAGATGGTGTCTTTAACTTGATTTTGGGTATGGATTAGTTGACATCGTTCGACTCCTACATCGATTTTTATGCCTAAAAGGTTAGTTTCACATCTCTTGATGGCATCAATAATCTTTTTAAAGAATATTGGGATGTAAAGGAACATAGAGTTGGACTATCAACACTAGTAGTTGGAAATATTTCTTATTAGTTGGTAGTAATGACTTTGGTATCTATATAATAGATTGAGAATAGATATTTTCCAACTACCATTGAGCTATTTATTTATATTTTTCCTAAAAATTTCTCAGGGTTTCAATCCAAAAGATAATTTGAGTTTACATTTGATATCCTACTGGGGACCAGTCCAATTTCACTTCATGTCACCTTCATAACTGATGGAGTTGAAAGTTCAATTGGAAGATTTGGAAAGTAAAGAGTTCATTTGACTGAGCATGTTTTTGTGGGTAGCATCGATTTTTTTTGTAAAGAAGGCAGATGGAGCCCTTAGGATTTTTGTGGATTATCATAAGTTTAACCAAGTTATGATAAATAATCTATATCATATTCAAATAATTGACAACCTGTTTGATCAATTGAGGGGATCCCGATGGTTATATAAAATCAAATTACGATTGGGGTATCACAACTGCGAGTTCGGAAAGAGTATATTCTAAAAACAGCTTTCAAAATAAGATACAACCATTATGAGTACATGGTTAAAGCTTTTGGTCTTACGAATGCACCAACCATATTTATGGAATTGATGAATCATATATTTTAAAGGTATCTAGATTAGTTTTTGGTGGTGTTTATTAATGATATTCTAGGGTATTTTAGGAAAAAAATAGGATCATGAGAAACACTTGGATATAGTGTTGGGTATCTTGTGGGAGCATCGCCTTTATGCAAAGATATCAAAGTGTAATTTATAGATAAAAGGAGTGCATTTCCTTGTCCATTTAATTCCTAAAAATTGAGTTTATATGGATCCTAAAAATATATAAGCGATTATCTCTTGGAAACCATCAAAGAATGTATTTGAGATACATAGATTCTTTATCTTAACATGATATTGAAGATGATTTGTTTCTGATTTTTCATGTTTGTATTCATTGATGACAACTTTGATAAGGAAAGGAATTCCTTTCCAATGGAATGATGAATGCTACAAATCATTTCAAGAACTTTATTATAGACTTACATAAACACCTATACTCATGTTTCCAAAGTCTAGAAAGGGATATGTAGTCTATTTTGATACATTGGGATCTAGGTTGGGATGTTTTCTCATGCAGGTAGATCATGTTGTTGAATATGGTTCATGATAGCTACAGATGCATGAGAATAAGTACCCCAACACATGACTTGGAATTGGCTGTTGAGGTCCATGCTTTGAAGACTTGGTGTCATTACCTCTTTGGTGAGATATTCACAGTGTTTATGAATCAAAATAGTTTGAAACACATTTTCTCATAAATGGATCTGAGTTTAAGGCAACATAGATGGATGAAATATCTACATATGTTTGACTTCGATTTGATGTATAACCCAAGTAAATGGAACTCTGTAGAAGATACATTGAGTAGGAAGTCATATGGTTAATTGTTTGAAGAGGATTTAGATTAGTATCAATTAATTTAGGTCATAAAAGATTTGCATCTATATTACTCAAACCAAGGTGACATATTCATTTTCTTTCTGGTTTGTTGGGTTCCTGATTTGGTTGAGTAGGTTAGAAGGGCTTAAAAATTTGATCCAGAATGTGTTTATATGTGGTAAAAACTCAATAGTGTGGATACCATTGAGGGATGAAAGATGAATGAGAGTTCACTGTTATATTTTAGATATCAGATCGTGGTACCTTTGGATTATCAGGAATAGATTCTTCTAACCTACCACCATTCGAGATGGGTTGTCCATCCTAGAATTCAAAAAATGTATAAAGATTTGAGAGTACAGTTTTGGTGGGATGACATGAAGAAGAAACTATTATATTTTGTCTTGATATGGCTCACCTATCAATAAGTAAAGGTAGAGCAGCAACAAAAAGCGGGTATGTTGCAGTCTTTACTGATTCCGGTATGGAAATGGGAGCATATAACCATGGATTTTGTAATAGGTCTTCCAAGGATGGTTAGGAAACATGATTCTATATGGGTGATTATGGACCGGCTCACAAAACCATCTAATTTCATCCCTTTTCATGAAACCAATATAGTGGAAGACTTGTCTAAAATATACATTTAGGAAATTCTAAAGATGCACAACATTCTAGTATCGATTGTATATGACGAAGAACCTAGGTTTACGTCTCATTGTTAAAAGTCCTTACAATAATCCCTTGAAATTGAGTTGAATATGAAAATGGAATATCATCCTCAAATGGATAGAAAATATGAAAGTACAATCCAAATATTGGAGTATATTATTAGGGTTTGTGTGATGGATTTTAGTGTCTCATGGGAGGAACATATATCTTTAAAAGAGTTATCATACAATAATATTTATCTAGACTTGATACATATTGATCCTTTGAAGAGATATACTATCCTTATCATTACCATTTTTTTGGATGAAATAGGAGTGAATTTATTTATTGGACCAAATCTTGTCCAAGGGACAACAGAGAATATTTAGTTGATCAAAAGGAGGATGGAGATGGCTTAGAGTCATCAAAAATTGTATGTAGATCATCACCGTTGACCATTTTTTTGAGGTGAGTGATCGGGTCTTCTTGAGAATCTCTCTGTGGATTGTAAATAATCATTTTTGTAAGCAGGGAAAGCTTAATATTTGGTATATAAACACTTTTTAGATACTTGAATAAGATGGTCAGGTGGCATATCAGTTAGATTTTCCACCAAGGTTCAATTCAGTTCACAATGTGTTTAATGTATCTCAATTTAAAAAGTGGAAACCTAATCCTGATCATGTGATTCGATGGGATCACATTGACCAAGATCTAGAAGCTATGTTGATTCAAGTGATGGTATAGATTGTGGAAAATAAAGATAAGATCATTCATGGGAAAAGCATTGGTCTAGTATGGGTTTTATGCCAGCATGTTCAGATTTAAAAGGAAACATGGGAATGTGAAAAGGAAATGTTGGAGTAATGGCATGAACCCTTTTAAGACAACAACAGTTTTCTACCTTCCAAGGATGGAAATAAAAATGGTGTGGAGAATTTATCACCCTTATTTTAAAGTACATGACACTTTATTCATGAATTTTGAGTTGATATAGTTCTTGGGTTATGTTTTAGGAGGTTCCAAGGGGATTGGAATGTTTTGGAGGAATTTATGAAGGTGCGTAGTTTTTTCACTGTTAGTAGGAACCTTGTAGGATATCTAGAAAAATGTGCAAGGAAAGATAGTGGCCACTAGGAAGGCACATGGTTGATGCATGGTTTGACTAAACCATGTGAGTGCCCAGGGGAAACCATGTATCTCAAAATAAAGGGAAAATAATGGTTTATAATTTTTTTCTAACAATGTGATCCAACCATGAGAGGTGTGTCCTTGAGATAGTAGAACCACATGGCTGAAACATTGTTTTCCAAACCATTTAGCCTAATTATGTGGTGTACAATTGGACTTTTGAAATTTTTGGATCTGATCAGAATTTAATCTCAAAACCTTTTTTAATTTCATATTTCTCCAAAACCTAGAATTCCTTTTACGCTCTAGGTTTGAGAGATGATTCCCTTCAATTAAGAAGCGATTATTAGGTGAATCAAAGTGTCATATAGGTCTATATTCATTAGTAAGTCATCATTATTCACAATTCTTCTTAGATATATTCTTCTTATTCATCTTATTTTTTCTCTCTCTCTCTATATATATATTAGTATCATAGATATAATCCATGGTGGATATATCCAAACTCTTTGATGGAAACCTTGATGGATTATGATTGTTTTGTTTGTAGGGAAGAAGATCTAAGACCATATCTAGACAATCCTAACATTGTTCTTCGTTTTCACAAAAAATTTTGATGTAGGTGGCTTCTCTACCATATCCACTTGACTTAGAACATGATTCATTAGTATTTATTAAATGTTTTCATGAAATTATTGTTAAAAATTTTTAGGATTTATGGTGGAAATCTAATTTTTGTTTGTGGTTTTAAAATTGGGTAAATTAGATAGATTTTGTGAAAAACCTCTTTGGTTATTAATTTAAAATGATTTTTTTAAATTATGAAATTATTTGATGCACAAAATTTATTTTATGGAATGATTTAAAGAAAATGTTTAGTTATTTTTATGAGAAATGGTTTAGCCTGGTATTTAACATACATTGTTGGTGTGAGTGAATTCATTTTTATGACCTTATAGAAGGGGCATGTTCTATTGGGGAACCTAGTATTGGTCACCTTGTGACGACTTAGTGGACTAATGAGAGACCACTAATGAGTATGTAACAATAATCTAGGAATGCATGGTGTTTGTGTGGAGACATGGTTATGGGTTTTTCAAATAAATTTAATTTTTAAAGGCATTATTTTATTAATTTCCTTGGAATTTTTTTATGGATTTGATATAATCTATTTTAACGGCGAAAAATTATTTTATTTAAAATTTTATAGCCGGTTATTTTCCTAGTTACATTATTTTGGAAGTATTAGGGGAAATAATATTAAGTTTAGACTCACCCCCTTCTTGGGAATTGTTGTGCGTTTGCAGATGTCATCTACTAGTACACTGGTAAAGTCAAGGTATCTCAGTTCATAAGTGATGCTTCTTGATAATGTGGGCTTAGAATGTAGAGTAAGAGATTGGAGTAAGTTGGGTGTTATTGGATGATGTTTACTTAGGATTTTTGAGTTTTTTGGTCTTTTGGTTCTTTTTGAGTATGTCTTTTGGTTTCTTCCTGTACCTTGATATGGATTACTAATTTTTGATATGTTTGTTTTTTTATTTATGCATCATATTGAGGATTTGATATTTATTATTATGTTGTATTTTTTATATTTAAAGAGAAAATATTAAACCAAATGTTTTAGAGGCCCATTACATTTATTTTCAGCCTTTGGTGTCTTGAGGATGTCACTTAAGGCTTAGTAGCTCCCCTGTCACTCCTCAAGCCATTGAGGAGGAGAAAGATATTACAATAACATGACTGTTGAATTGTACGATATAAATACTATTAACTGAATTATTAAATATATATAATGGACCAACTCAATAAAAATTCATTGAATAATGACAATGAAATAAGTAATCAATTTTTACTAAATTTTTTTATACTTCATAAATACATTTTCTTCAAGAATTATTTTTATTACTTTTTCTCAGTAAATATTGAATTTATCTCCAAAATTTATATAAATTAAATTTTATAAAAAAATATATTTTATGAAATCATCATATCAAATTAATCTTACGGTAAAATATTTGGATTCTTTTAAAAAGATTGATTTTCAAATGAATATTGAAAAATATTGATTTTTATTTAAAACTGTATTTTTGTTTCAAGAATTTATAAAGTTGTATTTTATATTAAAATGATTTAAAACTAAAATTAATTATATTATTTTATGAATAATAAAATTAATTTTCATTTAAATCAATTTTATGATTGAATTTGATATAAAGAAAATTTATACTTAAAAAGGTATTTTTTTGAAAAACTGTTTTTCATTGTATTTTTTGTTTTTTATTTTAAATTAATTACTAAAAATTATAGAAAATGAATCTTGAAAAATAGATTCTATATTTTGAATCATGAGGTCCAATTTTTTTTTAAATAGAACCCTTTTATTTTTTGTCATTATGAATAGTAACCATAGTAAATAATTGTCACCATGGTAAGGGTAAATCAGGTACTTAAGGTTAAAAATAATATGATAAGGAATATAAAATGAACCTAAAATGTGGCTTAATTTTATTTTTTGAACCTATTTCTTCCATAATCATGAAATATTCTAATATATTATTATTTTTTCTTCCATATTGCTTTGATTTTGACTTTTATATTATTTTTATTAAAGAAAAGCAAACAATTTCAATCTCTTTGTTTTATTATATTTAAATTATTGAAATAAAGAATAAATAAATGCTATGTTTATTTTTAAATATTTATTTTAAAGATAATTATTTTTTTATCATGGTAATTTAATTTTAATTTTTAGTAATGAAATAATTACCTTAATTGCTTACGCAACACCAACAAAATATTTATTCAATTAATAGAAAAATAAAATTAATGTTGTTAAAAATATTAAAAGTGATATAATTTGAATGAATTTATCTATCCCATTAATTTCATAGATCTATATGAAATATTAGAGAATTTTTAAGGGATTATATTCTAATTCCCTCTTTTTCTTGATATATTTAATGTTATATTAAATTAATAGTGTCTAAAATGATGTTTATAATATTTTATAATATATAATATTGTACTAAATGATTTAAAATTAATAAAAAACGTAAATTTTTCCAAATTTATATTATATGGTTGAAATAATCAACCATTCCCTATTTACAAGTATTTTTTCCTTTTATAGTAATATTCTTGACCATTAAAGTGTGGACAATTTTAATATTAAGGTAATTGTCAAAAGTGTTAATAAAAGGATAAAAATAAAAGATAAGGGTGAAAAATTAATCATTTTTTTAAATTTTATTGGATAATATTATTTCTAATTATAATCATATTAAATTCAAATTATATAAATTTTGATCTATTTTTACATGTAAAATAATTTGTCTTAATTTAATACTTTATGAAATTCCAAAAGTGTCCCTCCCCTCTCTTATAAAAGGGAACCCCATCTCCTCTTCTTTCCTCACTTAAAGATCCATTTTTAAGATAATACTTTACCAAATCCCTTCATAAAATCACTAAACACATTATACAGGCCTTATTTTTGGTAGAATTATAATCTTAGAGGTCTTAAGGTGTAATGAAAATGAGGTTGTTTGAAGAAGAGATATAGATATTAACTGAGCATTTTCATTTTGTTTCTTATTATACCTCCATAAAATATTCTCCAAAAATTCTCAGATAATAAAATCAGAATCTTCCATACATTTTGATGTCATTATGTTATTGTAATAACCTATATCCATTTCCTCTTTCATCAAATGAGAAACAAAATTATCGTTCGTGTGTGTAACAGACTACCGCTTTGCGAACCAATGTAATTCATTTTCCATCACCGCCTATCATGGATGGTTATAATAATGGATTTAATATATATATATATATATGATATTCATGAAATTTTTATAATTATATAAGATAATATATCATCTACTTTCTTACCTTTCTGTCCATTGAAAAATGATAACGTTGTTTGTGCGTACATGTGGCCTACCACCTCCACAAAGCGATGTGATTCATTTTCCATAACACATCACATGGATGATATATATAAGTTTATTTAAATGAATATTATGGTATTTATGATATAATTATAATTTTATAAAGATAAAATAATACTTATATTTTTTCTATAATGATCGTTGAAAAATGGAAATATTACTCATGCATATGCATGAATTACCATCACCAGGACTATAACATAGTTCATTATTCATAACCATATTTCATGGTTGGTTTTAAAAGTATAATTTATGGATAAAAATTATAATTATTTTTTATTATTATTTTATATATGATCTAATAATTACCTCTTAAACCATTTTCAACCTACTAAAATAATTTTGGTCATATGAACTTAATATCATCAAAATGTATGATGAGAACTTTATTGATTTAGTAATTATAATTAATATGGTAATAAATAAAATAAAAGGAATAATAAATATGAAAAAATTATTAATAAATTAAATAATTAACATAAGTTTATTATCCAGGAATATAAAGAACGTACATGATGAGTCAAACATGTGGTAAGGGATTTTATCTAAATTTTCCTTCATAAAGACATATTTTATTATTATAGACCTAAATTATTTTATATTCTGTATATAATATCAATTTAACATGTTATATCATGAATCATTCATACTTCATGGTACTTAATATTTCATTTTAATTTCTTTCTTTGATGGGGGTTATAATTCAAAAGTTACGAAAATAGTAAGAGTTTATTTCATAATCTCATCATTATTCAGGATTATTTATGTTCAAGTTTTGGATAATGGAATTATTTGATCTTTTTACCTTAAACCTAATATATTTTATTATACTTTATTTATTTTTATAAATTATATATTTTATATTCTTTTTTTTCTCCTTAAGTATTCATGACAGCAAAATCACATTTTTAAGGAAAACCGACATTGTTTTTCTACTCAGTTAGTAATATTTTTATTCCATATACATATTTTCCATAAAAAAAATTAAATAATATTTTTATTATTATCCAATTATTTTTTAAAGAAATTTTTAACCATTTTTGACATTTACAGAATAGTTTAAAATGTATTTTCCTATCATTTTCAAAATGTGGTACTTTTTGACTTCTTTTACAAAATTGCAAAAGGAATATTTTCTTAAATTATTATACAACATGGATAAAATTTACCACCATAATTACCACTTAATATTTTTAAGCATTATTTACATGTCTACAAGACTCTTTTCATAGAAAATGGTTTCTTAATATTCTATAAATTTTTAGTTTTTAAAAGTGGATTTCAAAACGAGAAGTCTATTTTCCTCAATAATTTTTTTAATTATATTTTTAGGGAATTTATATTAATCATAAAAAAACAACCCTTTAGTTTAATGATGATCCAGTGGGGATTTTTTGTAATGATACCATCCTTATTATTTATCTATATGGTTTGTGATCAGTTTGATTAGGGGAAATATTAATATTCTATTTTCTACTTTTTCAATACAAATATTTATGTTTATTACATATTGAATTTTCATTCTAACCTTTCATATGATGAATTAATTAAACTTGGTAATTAATATAAGGGGGCCTCTATTACCCCTTAATGCATTAATCGGTCATATAAGATAAACTAGGTTGGGTATTTGTCCAAGGTTGTACCTATTTATGTATGTTGTCTTGGCACGAAGACTTCATGGTAAGTTTATGATGTTTGACATTATTAATTCCATTATTATGAGATTAGTTATTGATGAACATGTGATTATTTTAATAGCTATGATATCTATGGGTTTGTTTCAAGAACATTTTATTTTTTATATGGTATTATTTGATCACTATTTATTCCCATTGTATTATTTTCTATGCTCATGTTATTGATTAAATGGAGTGTGTTCTCAGTTATCTACCTTTCCATATTGATTATGATTTATTTACTCATGATAGTTTTAACGATACATAACCATTACTAAGAATTTAAAATCAAACCTAAAATTTTTCCCCAATATATAATGTAGGAATTTTATAATGATTTCAAGGATGCATAATATTCAATTTAATTATGTTGAATTTTATATTTTCAAATGAAATGTCAGATTCAAGTATATATATAATTTACCAAGACTAATAAAATATTTTCTAATTTGGGATGTGATCTCTTGTATCTTATGTCAATGTTATAAAGTAACCACTGTCTATGAGTTACTGGGGTTGGGGTCTTTATAATCTCCCCCTTTGGTTTTTTTGTCAATACAATTCTCAACCCCAGATCATTTTTTCCTTCTCCCCTTACAACTCCTTACTACTATACCCCTAATTAAAAATAAATTCAATGGGAATATAGGAATTTTATTCTCAGATCAACTTCTTCATTTTTTTAAATTTGAACTATAGCCTTGTTCCAATTGATAGAAGGATGACACCACATGATTTTTCTTATCAAAGAACCTCAAATTAACCTACTCTAACTATATGTGGGATAAACCAATTTATAAAATAATAGAGATTTTAATATAGTCGTAAATTCCATCCATAATAATAATAATCATCATGTGATATCATTCTCAAATATCATTTTTGGAGCTATCTCAAATAAATTTAAGAAGACATATTTAACTTACACTCATATTAATAAACCCATAAAAAACCTCATGCTCAAGTCATATGAATATCCATTTTCCACATGATTTTATCAACCAACACCCCTACTTTTAATATATTTTTTAAAAATGAAAATAATGATTGTAAGTGCGATTTAAATACCCAATTAAACTAGTTTTTCATTCCTATCCATAATTTATAGATTTATTGGAAAGTATATAAAATTATCTATTCTCCTTTAACGAGCTCCTCTTAAACAGTTCCTAACTCTTCCTCCTCATCATGGAAGTTTATAGTCTCCATAATATATTATCTATTTTATATAAAACATATAAAAAACTTATTTTTTTCCTTAAATTACTAAAAAATTTGTTAAAAATACAAAAAATTAATCAGAATAAGGAGATACACATTGATATTTTAATGATATAAACAAGGATACGAATTGAGTCTCAACCCAAAAATTCTTTCCTCATGTTAAAAAACCCATTTACTTTTAACATTTTCTTGTTTATAATCTATTTGGTTATCTATTTTCAATTTTTCTTTCCAAACTACCTAAAAATCATTCTTCACATATTTATCCTTTTTGAAGTTTCAACTTAGTTTCTTAAAAAAATTTATATTTACTTTATTAGGAAACTTATTATATTATTCTTCTTGGATGACATAACTTAAAATAATCCTTTTATTTATCTCTTGGATTGATGCATTTATTGAATTCATATTCCTTCCATTATTCTTAATTTCTATGTCATGTTTACAGTGATCCATAGTGTGGACTCTATTACAATAATAGAATAATTTTCTTTTGTAGAGGAATCCTATCATTCTTACCTTTTAGAGTTCTTGGTGGTTCCTTTCTTAACTTTATTTTTTTGTGCCACCCTATGGAATCCCAATGTAGTCTTATATTTTTCTTTAATATTTTAGGAATTAGGTTTTATTTATATTTTAGATCTTCTCCCCTTGATTTTTTACTTCTAGGACATTTATAATTATATATATAATTCCAAAATTAATGGGCCATATATATTAAATTACAACAATACTATTAGTTTCCAATGAACACATTTCATTTTCTTATAGAGTTAATATGGGAAATATCATATTGCACACCTTTCTTTATTTTGGGATAGATTTTCCCATTCTTATTTTTTGGGGGGATAAAATTCTTTCATTTTCTTTATTTTATCCTTGATTATGTGTATTTTTTTGTTAAATTTTTTCCTTCCATATTTTCTAAAAAATTTGTTTCAAACTTGTATCATAAATATAAAAATAATTAGTACATAAAACAATTTCTAGACTACGATAATCCTTATTTATGGATATTTTTTCTAATTGACTAGAGTATAATCTCTAGATATTTATACAATATATATGAGTCTTTTTGGATCCATGAATCTTAATAATTACTTATTTGGTATCATATGTATTCGTCATATATTGATAAGTTATAGATTGCACCAACTCTTGGTTTTTTGTTTGATTCCATGCACTTTATGTTGAGGTAATTTTCCTCACCCTCTAATAATATTAGGATAGATTCCCAATTCCCTATTATATTATTGAATTCTTCCTAATGAAATTTTATTGATTCTTAAAAATAATTATCATAATATTTTATTCTTATTTTCTTTAACCTCCAATTAAGAATATTTAGCATTGATATAGGTTTTGTTAAAATTTTTAAGTGAAAATATGATTTACACAAATACAATTTTAGATACCACTTTCTCATAAAAAAAACATGAATATTATTATTGAACTGAGAAATATCTTTTATTGAAAAGTAATATCAACTTTTTATTCTCTTCCACCAAGTCTATGAAAAAATGATCTTTCTAGATTTATTACTCAGTACACTATCTATTTCATTATCTTTTTCTTCTATCTATGATCTTTTTTATTAAAAATTACCTTGATTACATAAAATATACATGGGGACACTTCTTTTAGAAATTAGTTTATATTATATTTTATTTCAAAATAATGATCTCTAAGTGATAGATCATCATCATAAGATGAACTAGATTTACCAAAATAATCAAAATCAATAGAATCATAGACTTTTACCACCTTAATTACCTATGATTAGTGGTGTTTCTCTATTTTCTTTTGGATTATTCTTATGCTTCCTTACCTCTATATTTCTATTATTATTTTCAATTATTATATGAAACCTAAAAATTTATAACAATATAAGTGTCTTATTTTTTCTATATTTGAGTCATGTCAAATAATTCCTGAAATTTAAACTTTATATAAAGAAATTAAAAACAATAGGGAAACTTAGATCCAATATATAGAAACTTGGATGTAACCATCCCATAATTATTAGATTTATAATAAATATTACATTAAAATTACCATGAAATTTTTGGTTTAGAGATTTATAGATTTAATAAAACTTATTAAATAATTAATCCTATATATTTATCAACTAATGAACATTTTTATCACTATATAATAAACTATTTAATCCAAAAAAAAATTCTTAAATATCTCTACAAATTCTCTACATATGAAATTATTCTAGACATATCATGTTCAATACATTTTTTCATAACTTGGGGAAATAAAAACATAAGAAAGGTGTGGTCAAAACCTCAGTAAGGAAAAATATATACCATATGCTATCATAGAATAAAAAGGAAGGAATAATATTATTATAAATAAATTACAATCAAATAATTCCATTAAACTAATCACATGATCTTTAAACAAATCCATGGTTAACAATATAAAGAAACACAAGGATGATAATAACTGAATTCATAGTGATAAAATATATAACATCAGACTGGTCAAGGACTTGTGACAAGCAATTACATAAAATTAAGGCTTATTAAAAGACATCCACTTTATGTCAATACCATAACAAAGGAATCTAAACAAATGGATATGAATACACAAAATATCTAGGATAGTTTGTGTCATGATGCCTACAGATGCATCAAGGGGCTATTGAGGTCCCTACCAATCAATATTTAAGTCCAATGCATTCCTCATATAGAGAAATAAATAAAATATAAAATACATAAAAAAATTACTTATTAATCAGTATATATCTATATTGAATTAACACATATACATATTTTTAATAAACCCACAATCAATAAATGGAATAGATTTCTATGTAATCATCCCTCAAGATAATAATTAATAGAGTAATGTGTATATGGTTAAATCAATAATTTATCCAAATAAATAAACATAAAGAATATAGGTGAATACCCTTTAGTTAAAGGAATAAAATATACAATGTTAACAAAGGAAAGACGCTGGAAGAAAAATCATATTTATACACAATGGATGATTATGAAAGACAAAGGTAGTGATGAATCATTTATTTGATAGATAAGAACATTATATAATCCATACCATGAAATAAATTTGATGGTATCATTTTACTAATGTCTATGATCAAGCATAAAATATGTCAAAATATGTAAACATAGATGAAAAATACTTTTTAGGAGAATTTGGAAAATTGTTTTGGAAAGAAAAAAAACATATACTTTTTGAAAATATTTATTAAAATAGAAATATTTATAAAAATAGGATAATTATTTACTTTATAAACATGAAAACATATAAATTATGTTTCATAGAAAAATTAAGAACAATTGAAATATGTGTTCACACAGAAATGATTAAAAGATATTCTTTTAGAACTTGTCAAAAAAGACCCATATGAAAAGAATTAAAAATTGATTTAAAACCTTTGTAAATAATTGAAAAATATTATGAAATTATATTGATAAAAAATTTAGGCAGACAAAATTATATATAAGTAATCATCAAATGAAAAAGGAAATGGAAATGAAAGATACCTAGACAAATAGTATCGGTGGGGTTGGTTTCTCTTACAAAGGGTAAGCTACGATCCAAGGGGAAAATGAAATAATGATAAGGTATTTAAAACAAAAAGAATACCAGAGGAGGGAAAAACTATGTGTTGATTCAATAAGGATATCTTATGACTTATCCATTCCTTATGGTTTTATGTTTTGAAAATCACAAACACTTTTTCTAAGTTATGATTATTTTTTATGTTCCGTATTTTTATTAAGACCCAGAATTGTTATTCCTTTATACTTACAGATATATCATTATATTTTTTTCCATTCTGTTGGACTTACAGATCTGTCATTCAAATTTTCATTACCAATTCCAGTGTATATGTGATACCGATTTTCAATATTGATTCCGGTGTATATATGATTCCGAAATTCATGATACCAAATCCGGTGTTCTTATGACTCTAATTTTATGATTCCATTTTCTTGAGAATATTATTTCTAAGAATCTATTTTATTGATTTCTTAAGAGTAAATTTTCTTGATAATGTTAAAGATTCCTAATTTATCATTACAATGATATCAGATTCCAAGCTTTATTATAAAAAACATTTATCTTTAAATTAACATCGTTTCTTTTACTCGAAATGATGTCATACAATCTATTACAAACTAACAGTTGTATGTTTTCCACATGTCCAGGTCCCTCCGAGATTAAAGGGAAATATGACCATTAGAGAGGATCCAACCGTTGGGAAGTTTTGCCTATAAATACAAGATCATTTGAATGAGCAAAATACATTGTATAGAGTGGATGAACTTGATGAATGTGAAATAGTTGTGAAGTTATTTCTAGAGAGAGAGGCTCTTACAAATCTCAGTGATTTATATAGATGTTGTGAACAACCTGTTCAGGTGTGAACAAATTTTTCAAACTTACTTCGTGCAGACTCCGATCATGCTTATCGTGGGTTTCCGATTTTGGAAGATAGAGGTTCTGATTTCCTTCTAAATCGAGGGTTTGTGGGGATAGCAAGACAGATACCAATCTTCGGATTGAGGGATTAACTGGGTTTGGGTAAGATAGAATTTCTTAAAAGTATAAATCAAGGAACCTTTATCCAAGGTTGTTGGATACCCTTCTCTTTGGGTTAAAATAATCCTATTATTACTTGTTTACTATTACAAATTGTTTTATTTCCACTAATATATGTAAATATGTTAAAGTTAAGAAGTATAAATTTCTTATACTTTGTAATTCCATTACTTTGATTATGTTACAGATTTTATACGCTTTAAGGTAGAATATTTCTTTTAAGAAATTAGAAAAGGTTTCTTTAAGAGGTCTTGTGAATGTTTGTTTAACCTTTTTAAACTTAACTTTTAAAGGTTCCAAAGGAATTTTTAAAGTATAAAATTCACCCCCTCTTGTATATTGAGAATCTACTTTCTTATTTCGATCCTACAATTTGTATCAGAAGCGGTATCTAAAATACTTATATCTACATATAAAATTTCTTTCTCAAGTTTTTTCTTTTCATAAGTTCTTCATATTTGTTCATAAAATTTTACTACTAATAAGTTTTGTGGAAGGAAATAACTTTTTAGTATGGCAGGTATTCATGTTGGATCTCTAGATAATCTCAATCCTACTAGACCACCGATCATTGATGGAAATGACTATAAGTACTGAAGAGATAGAATGAATACCTATGCGATAAACACAGGTGTAGATAACTAAATTATGTTAACTTGATATTATAAGATTCCTGATAAGAAACTTATAACCTTTACTAATCCAGAAAAGGTGGAATATCAGTTGAACTTCAAGGTATGTAATACTTTGTTATGTTCCATGACTAGAGACATTTATAGCCATATTTCATCCTATAAAGATGTAAATAGTATTTGGAAGAAGCTTGAAGTAACTCAATTTGGAACTTCAATAGTTATTGAAACTAGAAGAGCAATGGTCATCGCTGAGTATCATGGTTTATTCTTTCCTTATGAAGAACCCGTATGTAAGGTAAAACAAAGATTTATGACTATTGTCGGCAGCTTGAAATCTATGGGAGAAAAAGATTTGTATGATGAGGATATTGTAGATAAGATCATTGAAATCATGCCTAACGAATGGGAATCCAAGAGAACTGCTATAGATGAGAATAGGAAAGTTACTCTGATTTCCCTTGATGAACTGTTTGGAACTCTTCTTCAACATGAAACCAGAATGAAGAGAGATGCTGATAATATTAAGAATAAGAATGGAAATTGAGGATTTGATTTTACAACTACTTCAAATAATATGAAATCCAAGACTCCTAAGAGAATTACAAGATCTAAAGATAAGAAGGTTGTTATTCAATCTGAATCTAGTGAAAGTGAAACTTCAGAAAATGAGTTAGCTAAGCTTGCTTGAAAGATGAACAAGATTGTTGGACAGAATAACTTTCAATATAGATACAAGAAGAAAGATGTAAAAGATAAGAAAGATAGAGAAGTGACATGCTATGAATGTAGAAGAACTGGTTATATCAGACCTGATTGTCCCTTGCTTAAAAGGAAAGACAAGAAAGACAAGAATTATGAAAGAAACAAGAAGAAGTTCTACAGATCAAAGCATAAGAAAGTCTTGAAACACAATGACACTTGGATTTCAAGTGGTGGATATTCTTCTGATGAATCTTTAGAATATGAATCTTTAGGGAAAAAGAATATTGGTCTAATAGAAAGAGCTCCATTTCAAAATCATTGTGTTATGGATAACGTATGAACTTCTGAATCCTTAACAAATATATCTTTAAGTGAAAATTTTACAGATAGAGGTTTTTCTTCAGATAAATAATCTTCTTCATTAGATAATGATAATGATTTACCTTCCTATGAGGATGTTTCTAGATTTTCTAAGTTTCTTGAGAAAATAAATTGTAAATTTTCAAAGATACTTGATAAAGAAAATTCTAGAGAATCTATTTTAACAAAAAAAAAATTAGATCTTTCAAAATATTTTGATGAGAAAAATGTTGTTTTAGAAAATCTTTCTAAAAAACATAAGGAATTTAATTCTGAGAAGAATAAACCTTCTGAGGATCTCTAAAATCTGATTTTAGAAAAAGATGTTTTAGAGGATAAACTTAACTCTAAATCTATTATTCTTGAGGATAAGAATTTAGTCCTAAGACTAAAATCTGAGATATTTTCCTTGAAGAAAATTCTTGCAAAATTCACTTCTGGTAAGGAAAATTTTGACAAGATATATTCCTAGATCCGACCTCATGGTAATAGTTAGGGTTTAGGTTACTCTCATGAAAAACCCATTTTTAAAAATAATTGTTTTGTTCCTTCTAGAGCCCCTTTCTGTACTAAATGTCAAAGTGGTGGGAATTAGAAGAAAAAATGGTATTTAAATAGGGTTCAATCCCTTGGGTTTCATAAAGATTATTTTTCAAAAAAAATATGGTTACCCAAGCTCTTATTATCTAAAAATTTCAGATCCAAGCAAATTTGGATTTCAAAGATCTAACTCTTTATTTTTTAGAAAAATGAAGGAAGTACCAACAAAATTTGGTACATGGATAGTAAATGTTCTCAGCACATTAATGGTAATAAAGACCATTTAAAGAAGATTTTAAAAACAAAAGGTGGAAAGGTAACTTTTGGTGATAACTCTCAAGGAGAAATTTTCAGTATTGGTAACATTTTTCTTCTTGGTAAAGTTATTATTTCAAATGTTCTTTTCGTAAAAGGCCTTATGCACAACCTCATAATCATAAGTCAATTTTTTGGTGAAGGTTACCTTGTGAATTTTAGAAATGATAAATGTTTAGTTCAAAATTCCAAGGATGAGATTATTTTCTTTTCCCTTCAGCATAAGAATGTTTACACCATAAACCTACAAGACCTTAGAAGACAATATCTACCTTACCTTAGTGCATTGGAAGATCAATCATGGATTGGGAATAGGAGACTAGGACACTGTAATTTAAGTAATCTAAGTAATCTTTCTAAGAAAGAACTTGTTCAGGATCTACCAGAACTTATGTTTGATTCTTTGAAAGTCTGTGATCCTTTCAATATGGAAAGCAACATAAATATAGCATTAAATCTATAAGTGAAGTTACAACTTCTAATGCATTACAGTCAGTGCACATGGATTTATTTGTTCCAACACAAACTGGAAGTATTAGAGGAAAATACTATGTATTTTTCCAAGTTGATGACTATACTAGATTTACATGGATCTATTTTCTCACAAATAAATCTGAAGATTTTTCTTATTTCAAAATATTTAGAGCTCAAGTTAAAAATGAGAAAAACCTACCACTTATTACTGTTCATAGTGATCATTGTAGAGAATTTAAAAATTATGATTTTGAAACTTTTTGTAGTAAAAAAGTTATTACTCACAACTTCTCATCTCCAAGAACTCCTCAACAAAATGGTGTTGTTGAAAGAAGAAATAAAATTCTTGAAGAGATAACAAGAACCATGTTGAGAAAATATTCTATAGCCAAACATTTTTGGGTTGAAACTGTAAGTAATTCTTGTTATACTATAAATTGAGTTTTAATAAGACATTTTCTTAATAAAACACCTTATGAGTTATGGACTGGCCTAAAACCAAAAGTTTCTTACTTCAAAGTTTTTGGTTGCAAAGTATTTATCTTGAATACCAAGGATAACTTACATAAATTTTCACCCAAATCCGATGAAGGTATTTTATTAGGTTACTCTACTAACTCTAAGACATATAGAGTTTTTAATAAAAACACTTGCACTGTGGAAGAAACAGTACATGTTAATTTTGATTAAAATGATCCTTTTATTTTCAAATAACCTACATCTTCAGATGTGTTTTCTAAAACTGATCACCAACCTTTGATAGAATATTTTTCAGACAAAGTTAATGTTGAAGAAAATTATTCTGAGACATTTACTCCAGAAGATTTTATACCTTATATTGATGAACACGTATTTCAAAATCCAAGTCAGTTGTTACTTTGGAATCATCCCAGTGATAATATCATTGGAAATTTTAATCAACTAGTAATAACTAGAAGTTCTTTAAGGAATAAAGTTGAACATCTTGCATTTATTTCCCAATTTGAACCAAAGACTCCTGAATAAGACTTGGGTGATGAAGATTGTATTAAGGCTATGAAAGATGAATTCAATGAATTCATAAGCAACCAAGTTTGGAACTTGGTTGAAAAACCTAATGAAACATCTATTATTAGAGTAAAATGGGTTTTTAGAAACAAATGCGATGAAAATGGAGTCATTGTTAGAAATAAAGAAATATTAGTTGTAAAATGATATAACCAACAAGAAGGCATCAAATATGAAGAAAATTATGCTCCTGTATCAAGACTTGAATCTATTCATATTCTTCTATCCTTTTCATCATTATTTAATTTTAAACTCTATCAAATGGATGTTTAGTGTTCTTTTCTTAACGGTTATGTACATAAGGAAGTCTATGTAGATCAACCCCCTGGATTTGAAGATACAAAATATCATAATCATGTTTATAAACATACCAAAGATTTATATGGACTTAAACAATCCCCTAGAGCTTGGTATGATAGACTTTCAGAATTTTTTTCTTCAAAATAACTATGTTAAGGGAACTGCTTAACCAACCCTTTTTATTAAGAAAAAATATAAAGATATTTTGATTGTTCAAATTTATATTGATGAAATCATCTTCATATCAACTCAGCCATCCTTAATTTATTCCTTTGTGAATCTTATGAAATCCGAGTTTTAAATGAGTATGATGAGTGAGTTAACTTTTTTTCTTGGTTTTCAAGTCTCACAAAACCAGGGGGAACTTACATATCCCTACATAAGTATATCAAAGATCTTTTAAATAAGTTTGAGTATGAAAACACTAAGAGTATAAGTACTCCTATTGGAGCCTCTAATACTCTTGATATTGATGAAGCAGGGGAACCTATAGATCAAACATCTTATAGAGGGATTATAGGAAGTTTACTATACTTAACAGCTGGTTGACCAGAATTAATGTTCTCATTATGCTTATGTGAAAGAATTCAAGAAAATCCTAAAGAATCCCATTTAAAATCCATAAAAATAATTTTTCGGTATTTAAAGGGAACATTAGATTAGGGGCTATTTTATGCCTCTAGAAATGACTATGAACTTAAAATTTTTTCAGATGATGACTTTGGCGGTTGTAAAATGGATAGAAAAAGTACATCCAGAACTTGTAATTTCTTAGGAGAGTCCTTATTTTCTTGGCCCTATAAGAAACAACACTCTGTAGCACTTTACACTGTTGAAGCTGAATATGTAGCAGCTGGAAGTTGTTGTGCTCAAGTGTTGTGGATGCAACACAGACTCATAGACTATGGTATGAACATTTCTAAGACTCAAATTTTGTGTGATAACACAAGTTCCATTTCCCTATGTAAAAACCCTGCACAACACTCTCGTGAAAAGCACATAGATATTAGACATCACTTTCTTAGGGATCACATACTTAAAGGAGATATCATTCTTCAATAAATCAGATTTCAAGAGAAACTTGCTGATATTTTTACAAAACATTTACCTTCTGATAGATTTGAGTATATTAAACAGAATCTAGGAATGACTTTCGTAAGGTAGTCATTCATATCTACTTCTGGTTTAAATCATCTCCTAACATTAAACGACTCCTTATTCCAGGTGGAGTACATATGTTTTTTTATTTTATTACTTTATTTTTTTTTCGTTTGAAGATTTCAGATTTGAATATTCCAGATTTGAAAATTTCAGATTTGAAAATTTTGAATTTGAAAATTTCTGATTTGAAAATTTCGGATTTGAAAATTTCGGATTTGAAGATTTCAGATTTAAAGATTGTAGAGACCCAAATCTTGTCATACATAGACATTAAATTACTTTTTCATAATACTTAATACATAACAAAAAACAAAACTCAAGGATCGTAATAGTTTAGTGTCTTCAGAAACTCAGAATATAATATTATAATCATGGTTAAAGATCCTCAACATCTCCCATAAAGATCTTCCCCTTTTTTCTTACCTAAAACCCTTCTTTATATCCTGGGGAAAAGAAAAAAATATAAAGCATGAGCTCAAATTCTCATTAAGGGTAAACATAGAGAACATAAAACAATCCATAAATAATTGAATGTGAAAACATTAGTACAAAATCTAAACATCAAAATCTTGAGCAATGGCATAAAACATTGTAGTATATAAGGTATAGATCATAAAATAACATTAATCATGATAAAATATCATAGGAATAAACCTTTTAATTGTAGAAAACATTAAGCACATGATATGATTTCCATAGTAGCCAAGGCATTCCTACCAAGACCATCTTAGTGGACAAAGTCACTTTCTGAATCGAGTTCACTCCTCGTTCCAATCCTGTAACACTGAACCAGATTAACTTACCATTCCAACCATGTCTATCTCATGAGATATAAATCTTTACCCAATGTATTTGAGAGAGATATAGGTCCCCCACATCTCATAATGAAATCATTCTTTCGTGTGCCACAAAATAAACATACACCATTCATAATAACCCAACGAATAAAATGGGTTTCATAAACATCGTTCCATCATAAAATAATCCATATAAAACAAATGGATATAATTTCATTATAAGAAAAGTGAAACCATTTAAATCATGGAGACATTATATTTGAAACATACACATGTCAAATAATGTCATCTTAGATGGAAAATTATTTTTATAAAACACTTGAAATGAATTCTTGATGAAAATATCCTTTCTTCTTCAAAATCATTTTCTTTTTAAAAAATGCCATGAAATTTTAAAAGAAAAGGATTTTGTTGAAAAAATTTATGAAATCATGTAGAGTAAGCTTCATGAAAATAAGGTGTTATGAAATTGTAAAAATCCGTTCATGCCGTATAAGATAAAGAAAACATTCTCCTCGCACTTTTAACGAAAAAGTCAAAAAGTACCATGTATGGTAAACAAAAGACAGATTCCTTCCATAACAGAAAGTAAAAGTCAATATGGGTAAAAAAGACTTTAAAAATACATGGAAGAATATTAAAAACTTTATGAAAACATTTTTATTGACATGGATGAAAAATATAACCCTAGTAAATACTTACGAATAAGAAATCTCAGATAAAAATGAGATTGCAAAATTATCCCTTACCTTAGGTCCAATATGCTTTGTACGTATCCGAACCTCCTATATAATGATTTAAATAATGTCATTGAATTATTACAGAATCATATTCATTATTATGATATCATATATAGTTCACTTATGATTTTATATTACCCATTCTTTTGTAAATTCCATGTTAAAGCAGCATTTTGGGTAAAATCGTTTTATTTATCGTTCGTGTTTGGACTTGTTGTTCTTGATATTATTATTAATTATATCATGATTTACTTACTTAAAAAATTTAAATCATAATTTAAATATCATATATATTCATTATATACATATATATATAATAGATAGATGAATGAAATGAAATACACCGTTCATGGAGACGGTAGGTCGTACGAACGCACGAACGCTGTTTTCCTTTACTTATTGACTTGAATGGAATTAAGTAGATGAAATAAATAAATATATACATAATTCCAGTAGAATTATTATGTCATATATTTTATTATTACTTATTATATATACTTTATAATCATTCTTGAATGGTTAACATGGAAAATGAATCTCATCGCGTCGTGGAGACGGTAATCCGTACGTACGCACGAGTGATGATATCATTCCCATAATTATTGAATTGAATTGGGGTGGATGATATAATATCTCAGAATTAGTATGATGTTATAATAACTATATATAGTTATTCTTGACACCATTATACCCATCCTAGTAAGGTGGTGGTGGAAAAACAGATTACACCATAGCGTGGAGACGGTATTCCGTACGTACGCACGCGCGATGATTTCATTTTACATAGGATTGATAGAAGGTGAAATGGGGTTGTTTCATATTTATAATAAAATATCCGTATATAAGTAATACTTTTTTTATTACTTTATAATGAAACAACTAAAGAAGAAGAAGTTGAAGAAGAAGGAAACTTGAAAGAATCGGTAGAAGAGATTACCTCTTCTTCAACACACCTCCTTTAAACTTCTTTTTAGGGCACTAGAGTTGGTATTTTGAGAAGACCAGAACCTCTATGATATAACTATAGAGGTTGAAAAGAGTAATTGGTAGGGTTTTTCCAAGCTTCAAGGCTCAAAAGGGTGTGAAGAGAAGAGGGAAGGGGTTCCCTTTTTATAAGGGAAGAGAGGGGCACCTTAGGAAAACATAAAATATTATTTTATAATAAAGTCATATTCGGTTTTTAAGACCTCAAAATTATTTTATTTCGAATATAAGGTGGGGATGGGTCGAAATAATCTCAATCAATAGGTTTTATACAAGTTTAGGTTACTATTTTATCCTTATCATTTAGATTTAACTCTAAGTTAAATAATTTAACTTTTACCGTGTCTTTTTGTTTTCTTACACTATATGATTAATAAACATACAATAACAAGCCAAAGAACCCCAAGTGGTTCATTATTAATATATATATCCTTATCTAAGTCATTTTTCCATACCTTAGATTTTTAGGAATAAAATAACATTTAATAATTTAATATTGTTTTAAAAAACTATTTTATGTCAATTTTTTCACTATTTCGTACTTGATTTTGTGAAAATCATATCAGCATGATTAGTTCTAAAAAGTTTAATTAAATCCATACTAACATGTCATATTAACCTATAAAATTAGTGTAATTCATAAAAAGTATCAAATTACATTTATTCGGGTATTTATAACATCAATTATGTTAATATTTCATTAATAAGTTAATTACTGCATCATCATTGTGTCATAAATAAATTAAATTATTTAATATCTAAAAATTCTAAATAAAACACCATTATATAGGAAAAAACTTTATATTTCTAATGAAAATTTATAGTCGAATTTATCTTATGTATAACCCTATATTAAAAATGTTTTAGTTATTAAAATTTGATTTTAACTATTTTAACTCTTCTTTCAATAAAATAATAATAAGTGTCCTAATCTAATCCAAGTGGACCTAAAGGGTAATATTTTATTCCTAATATTGTTTTGGGTCGAATTACACATATCCAACAGAATTAGGACGTGTGTTAGGGTAATAATAGTATTATTTTTACCCTTAATTACCCTATTTACTTTTAATCGTGGTAAATAAAAGTAAAAAAAGTTACTATTCACCAAAAATTATTTTTATCTTATTGAACCACATTTTACTTACTGATATCAACCATTTCTCTCGGATTTCTGAAATTCCACTCACAGAAGTAGTAAAATTATGTTTTATGTAAATTTCCAAATTCTCCTAGGAGGTGGGTAAAGGACGGTCAAAAGTTCAATAAAATTTTTATATATCTGAAATTATTATAAAATGACTCCAATGAATTACATTGAACTTATATAAGTATTATGCATCTATTTTGACCTAAAATAAATTTAAATAAAACAAATAATTATTTAAATAAAAAGTCAGTTTTTAAATAGTAACCTAGTGTTTTCACTATTCATCAAAAATTGAAAGTTTTCCGAAAAATACCAAAAATTCACCCTAGGCTAATTTCGATATTCAGAATCCAAAAATGAATTCCATTTCAAAAGATAAAATTTCAAAAAGTGGGTATTACTATTCATAATGACTAGTTCATAATAATATTATATTAATATCTCATTTAGTGAAGCTTAGAATTGCGTACAACACACGCTATCGTGAAAGGTCATGATTGCGTGTAATGCAAGCCAAGTCAGGGTTGTGTATAGTTCAAGATTCCTTTGTTGTTACGTATAATAGAATCCAACCATATTGCATTTATACATTAAATATATATATAAATACACACACACACACACACAATGTTACATATAATAACATCAAAGGAACTTGAAATTGTGTGTAACACGATCCAAGAATAGTGTTGCATATAGCGCAAGATAATCTTGGTGTAGAATACAACACAAGACATCAAATAAATTAAAAATAATACTTCTCATAAAATCTCTGGGTATTACATTATTCCCCCCTTAAAATGAATTTCTCCCTCAAAATTCATTGGGGTTATAAATGGTTTACTACTCGAATGTTTTAATAGAAACCCACATCATAAAAAGGAATACCAAAACATATCTTTAAAAACTAAAGAATGAAACATAACGGTTACCCAAATTAAATAATCACAGGGTTTACACATAGAAGAACATAGGTGAAAATATCTATATGGAAGAGAAATCTAACCATCAAGTTCTGATGGAGAGTGGTAGAGAACATGTATAGCATCCCACATTTTTATCACATAAACTTTCATTACATTTTACAAAACTGAGGATCTTTAAGGTTTAGTGTCTTGGAAACCAGGAACATAAAACATGAAAACATAAAACATTCTTATTAAACACTTGAAAGGCTTCTCTTCATGTTCATCCTAGGTTCATTACTGCATCTCAAACCTGGAGACATACATCAAAAGAAAGGGTGAGCAGAAGTCCCAGTAAGGGAAACAAGAGAAACATTTTACATGTGAACTTGAGATACTTCAATAAGGTCATGAAAAGAACTTTAAGGCATGAGAAAGAAATAATGAGGCCTATCATAATTAAAATAAAGTTTTTCATAACTTGTAGATGTGGATACAACATTTAATATTGGAAATCATTTCATTTCACCAAGGTCCATCCGCAAGGTGTCATTAAAAATTACCAAGGTTATTCACCAAGGTATCAGTCTAAAAGGTCATCTCTAGAGATTAAGTCTTTACCCAATGAATTGGAGCGCTATCTGGGCGCACCCTTGACATGTATTTATTATCATGTGAGCCACATATATCATCATCAATCATTTCATAGACAACCCATATAGAATAAAAGAAATGGGTTTCATTTCATAATCAAAGCGTTTTAAAAACTTCTTTAAAGAAATGATCTTTATGTCACTTTAAACCCACGAAAAAGGGAAAGAGGGTTTCATGTATGTAAATACCAGAATTTAAAATAGAAAATTTTGATATATATGTGAATACCCCTGTAGAAATATGAGCTTTGAGTATTCACTTAATAACATAAAATAATTTTGAGATAAAGAGGGAGGCATTTTTAGACGAAAACTATGCAGCATAATGTCTACGATACATGGTTTTAGAAAACATTGAAAAGAGAGGGGAAATGGGTCACCCACTCAAATGTGATACATAAAATAGTAGCGGAACAGAATATATTGTATTAAAGAACATGGTAATGAAATTTGAATGATATAACATATGAAATGAAGAACTTGAAAGGAAGACAAAAATAAGATTTCTCTTATGAGAATTCGGCATCCTAACGGCGTCACTTAAAACATCCAAAAATGGATTGACGAGATAAAATAGAGTCTCTCATCATATGAACATAAATGATAATGATAATAGATATAGAGATAATACCCCAAAATAATAAAAAGGAACTTGAAAGACTTGACATGAAAGTAGATCTTGAAAACGAGAAGGGGGAAAGAACCCCTTAGAAATTCGGCAGCCTAACAGTGCCACTTAAACTTCAACAAAAATGAATTGACGAGATCAAATTGGGTATCTCATTATATGAACATAAATGATAAGTATATATATATAAAGATATCATACCCCAAAATAATAAAAAGGATCTTGAAAGACTTTACATGAAAGTAGATCTTGAAAACAAGAAGGGTGAAAGTACCCCTTAGAAATTCGGCAGCCTAACGGCGCCACTTAAACTTCAACAAAAATGAATTGATGAGATCAAATTGGGTCTCTCATCATATGAACATAAATGATCAGTATGATAGATATAGATATCATACCCCAACATAATAAAAAGGAACTTTAAAGACTTGACATGAAAGTAGATCTTGAAAACGAGAAGGGTGAAAGAACCCCTTAGAAATTCGGCAGCCTAACGACGCCACTTAAACTTCAACAAAAACGAATTGATGAGATCAAATTGGGTATATCATCATATGAACATAAATTATCAGTATTATAGATATAGAGGTCATACCCCAACATAATAAAAACGAACTTTCAAGACTTGACATTGAATTAGAACTTTGAAAAAGGAGAAAGGTGGAAGAACCACTTAAAAATTCGGCAGCCTAACGACGCCACTTAAAACATCAAAATACTGAATTGAATAGATAAAATGGGGTCTCTCATCATATGAACATAAATGATCAGTATGATAAATTTAGAGATCATACCCCAACATAATAAAAGAAACTTGAAATACTTTACATGAAAAATAGATCTTGAAAAATGAGAAGGGAGAAAGAATCCGTTACAAAAATTTCGGCAGCCTAACGGCGCCACTTAAAACTTCATAAAACGAAATAATGAGAGTAAGAGGGGATATCTCATTATATTAACATGAAAAGGGCAGTAAGAATAGAATAAAAGAACATCCTTTAACATATGAACATGGAGCATAAAAGAAATTACATAAAAGAGATTTCTTGAAAAGAAAGAGAGTGTTCGGATCCCTTACCTTAAAACATAACACTTAAAACTCAAT
This sequence comes from Viscum album, assembly GCA_963277665.1. Lineage (NCBI taxonomy): Eukaryota > Viridiplantae > Streptophyta > Magnoliopsida > Santalales > Viscaceae > Viscum > Viscum album. Next base: position 536,702,131 of record OY728151.1, on the reverse strand, counting down.
GGTTGGGACCTTGAGGGATTGAGGGAACCTTGGGAGGACTCCTTGGGAGGTAATGAGACCATAAATTAGTTGGGGGAGGGTGGGGAGTAGAAATGGATGAGAGGATGGCTTGGTATTTATAGGGAAAGTGAGGGGACAAGGCATTAATGGCCAAGGGACACCTCAAAAGTTGTTTTCTCAAAACCATGTGCTCTCCCAAGATATTTCCCATGAAGTTAGGCCACATGGGCCCCAAATAAAATAATTCATCACCTTTGGTCTACCATACCTTAAAATATCTCATGATATCATCATGACACAGTTATGATGTCATTAAACATACCGAAACCCTAAAACTGTATTTTTATTATTCACTGAAAATTCAACTTTCTTAGAAAGATCCCAAAATTTCACCTTAACCAAATATCAATGCTATGATTTCAAAAATGAACTCCATTTTATAAAAATAATTTTCTAAATATTTTTAATTTATTTTTTTAAATAAATACACTATTCATCGAAAATTCATTTTTCAGAAAAAACCCCAAAAATTACCATAACATAATATCGGTGCTCTGAGTTCAAAAATGAAATCCAATTTATAAAAATAATTTTTTACATATTTTTAATTTAATTTTTAATTAAAAAACACTATTCACTCAAAAAAACGAATACTTGAATAATAATTTATGAAACCGTTATTTAACCATTTTATTGAATCACATTACTTAATCAAGGTGCCTAGATTATATTAATACTTTCATTAAGTGAGATTACTAATCCATTTGGACACATTAGTAATCCTAATCATAAAATCACTATTCATAATTTACTATTCATCAAAAATTAAGTTGATCTTATTAGACTCTAAATTTTGTACTGAACATAATTGTAGAAGACCATTTTTTGAAAATCATTACACATTTTTAATTATTTAAGGTTTACAACAACATTTTTAAAATATACTTTTTCTAAAATTCATCAAAAATATGCATACTATATTTATCCGGTCATTTGAAAATTCATAAAATTTATCTTAAGAATAAATCCCAATTTTTATTTAAAATAAAGGATTACACAAGGCAGTTACGGTATCCTTACATATCCCCTTATTACACGAGCATAGGACCTAAGTGTAAGGTGTGCTAAGGTGAGAGAATCTGAGGAAGGCTCGGCCAACATCGCACGAGTGGTAATTTCTATCAGTTTGAACTTCTCGCGAAGGCGATCCCGTTCTAGCATCACACGATTAAGTTCAGCTTGGGTTTGGTCCAGAGAAAAGCCCAGTGGTTCTACCTCCTTCCCAAGTTCTGTTAGATGGGCTTCGATCGGTCCAAGACTACTTGGTGAGGCCATCGAATCTTCTTTCTATAATAATTAACCAAGATTACTTGTATTTAGAGACAAAAATAAAAACGTTTAGTTTCCAGGGGTCATATTGACCAATGGTCATATAACAGTCAATACCCAACGGTCTCATTTTAATTATACTCATGTTATCAATGAAACATTTTTGTTGAGTATAAAAATAAAATAAAATAACACATAAAATTAATAAGAAAGATTTATTCAAAATATCGGGTCGTTACAATCTTGCCCCCTTAAGAAATTGCGTCCTCGCAATTTTTAAAATCGGGTTTTGAAATTTCATTGAATGTCCCACATCGGAAAAAGAGTCAGTAAAACTATTACTTTAAAAGAAAGAAAGGGAAGTACAAAGGTCACCCAAGTTAGCCCACACTAGGATTCCAAGTAGGAAAACATGGACATGGAGGAGAAAACAAAGGGTCAAGTTCTGAGGGAGAGTGATAGAAAACATGATTAGGAGAAAGTTAACCATAATAAAATCCCAAACATATGATGTGTGTAAACGGTCTTTGATTACCTAGTAAGAAACGTAAACCAACAATGTTTTTGTTTTATGTTCCTTTTCATAATTTTGAGGAATTAATTTACTATATATAAAATATACCTACCTTTATATAGAGTTTCATCCTTGAATAAGATTCTACCCAAAAATAATCTTTTCTCCAAACGATGAGAATTAAAAACTACTTGGTCTCATCAAAACACAAGAATCATCTTCTAGAGAATCACATAATCCACAAAAGATTAACTATCTATTTCTTCTATATTTAAACATTATCCCAAAAACAGAAAGGGTAAGGTAAAAAAACTCTTCAAAAAGAAATAATCCCATAGGAATGGAAACTAATTTTAAATCTTCAAAGTTCTATGGTACTACCCAAAGTTCATCATATACCATTCCATAAATAACGGTCCTTAAAATTCCTCAAAATAAACCAAACTAAGATTGAAACCCAAATACAAGTGGGATTTGATAACATAGTCTTCCAAAAAAAACTTCATTGTTCATCTCCAAACAACATCAACCACTCCTAACATATTATAACAAAAGTAGCTAATCTAAACATATTTTACCCAAGATAGGTTAATCATTCCCATAAGTAACCTAAATTACTATAAGTCCACCTTAAATTCATCAATTCTTCAAAATATAAGTCAACCTTACTCCTCAATGAAAATACCGTAGTAATCTATTTACCTCGGTCATATAGGGTCCCCAAAATAGTGAACGTCTTCCAAAATAATAATCATCTTTTAATCCCCTAATCATCTTTATCATATTAATACAGAAATCGTAGCATTTCCTATCAAATTGGTTGTTGGGACATGTTCTTCCATTTCCCGCCATTAACTAAGAAAAGAAACTATAATTAGGGGCTTAAATACTTAGCCAATAATCATGAAAAGAAACTTAAAGCATATAAGGATAACTTTTAGAAGAAAAGTATACCCTAAATTGTGATCCCCTAGGTTCCCATATAGGTTATCCATGATCATATATTCTTGTGTGAATCGTTATTTTATTTTATCTTTGTTCCTTTAACAATGGTTCATACTAAGATTATGACTTTACCAAAGCATATCCCCCGGGAGTGTCATAACTAAGAGTGCAGCAAGGCCCGTTGTCATGTACCAGTTCCCGTTTGAGTCTATCTCAAAGCGGTGTTTTTGGGTTTTACCCCTATGTACATCTGTGCCAAAGCCACCTCTACCTGCTCGTATCTAGACAGGGATGTATTTTCTTGGCAACCCCTTACTCAATACTCACCAAAATACCAGGATAATTTCCTATATTTACACTTTTCTATAGGGTTATTCCTAGAGTTTTCTTATCCTAATTTCCACTAATAACTAAACCATACTTTGATACCAACTATAGAATCCCGACTTTTTATCACATAAACATTCATTACATTTTACAAAACTGAGGATCTTTAAGGTTTAGTGTCTTGGAAACCAGGAACTTAAAACATGAAAACATAAAACATTCTTGTTAAACACTTGAAAGGCTTCTCCTCATGTTCATCCTAGGTTCATTATTGCATCTCAAACCTGGAGACATACATCAAAAGAAAGGGTGAGCAGAAGGCCCAGTAAGGGAAACAAGAGTAACATTTTACATGTGAACCTGAGATACTTCAATAAGGTCATGAAAAGAACTTTAAGGCATGAGAAAGAAATCATGAGGCATATCATAATAAAAATAACATTTTTCATAACTTGAAGATGTGGATACAACATTTAATATTGACAATCATTTCATTTCACCAAGGTCCATCCCCAAGGTGTCATTAAAAATTACCAAGGTTATTCACCAAGGTATCAGTCTAAAAGGTCATCTCTAGAGATTAAGTCTTTACCCAATGCATTGGAGTGCTATCTAGGCGCACCCTTGACATGTCTTTATTATCATGTGAGCCACATATATCATCATAAATCATTTCATATACAACCCATATAGAATAAAAGAAATGGGTTTCATTTCATAATCATAACGTTTTAAAAACTGCTTTAAAGACATGATCTTTATGTCACTTTAAACCCATGAAAAAGGGAAAGAGGGTTTCATGTATGTAAATCCCAGAATTTAAAATAGAAAATTTTGATATATATGTGAATACCCCTGTAGAAATAAGATCTTTGAGTATTCACTTAATAACATAAAATAATTTTGAGATAAAGAGGGAGGCATTTTGAGACGAAAACTATGTAGCATAACGTCTACGATACATGGTTTTAGAAAACATTGAAAAGAGAGGGGACATGGGACAACCACTCAAAAATGATAAATAAAACAGTAGGGGAACAGAATATATAGTATTTAAGAACATGGTAATGAAATTTGAATGATATACCATATGAAACAAAGAACATGAAAGGAATACAAAAATAAGATTTCTCTTATGAGAATTCGGCAGCCTAACGGCGTCACTTAAAACTTCCAAAAATGGATTGACGAGATCAAATAGAGTCTCTCATAATATTAACATAAATGATCAGTATAATAGATATAGAGATAATACCCCAAAATAATAAAAAGGAACTTGAAATACTTGACATGAAAGTAGATCTTGAAAATGAGAAGGGTGAAAGAACCCCTTAGAAATTCGGCAGCCTAATGGCGCCACTTAAACTTCAACAAAAATGAATTGACGAGATCAAATTGGCTCTATCATCATATGAACATAAATGATCATTATGATAGATATAGAGATCATACCCCAAAATAATAAAAATTAACTTGAAAGACTTGACATGAAAGTAGATCTTGAAAACAAGAAGGGTGAAAGAACCCCTTAGAAATTCGGCAGCCTAACTGTGCCACTTAAACTTCAACAAAAATGAATTGATGAGATCAAATTGGGTCTCTCATGATATGAACATAAATGATCAGTATGATAGATATAGATATCATACCCCAACATAATAAAAAGGAACTTGAAAGACTTGACATGAAAGTAGATCTTGAAAATGAGAGGGGTGAAAGAACCCCTTAGAAATTCGGCAGCCTAACAGCGCCACTTAAACTTCAACAAAAATGAATCGATGAGATCAAATTGGGTCTCTCATAATATGAACATAAATGATCAGTATTATAGATATATAGATCATACCCCAACATATAAAAAGGAACTTTCAAGACTTGACATGGAATTAGAACTTTGAAAAAGGAGAAAGGTGAAAGAACCACTTAAACATTCGGCAGCCTAACAGCGCCACTTAAAACATCAAAATACTGAATTGAAGAGATCAAATGGGGTATCTCATCATATGAACATAAATGATCAGTATGATAAATTTAGAGATCATACCCCAACATAATAAAAGGAACTTGAAATACATTACATTAAAAATAGATCTTGAAAAATGAGAAGGGAGAAAGAATCCGTTACAAAAATTTCGGCAGCCTAACGGCGCCACTTAAAACTTCATAAAACGAAATAATGAGAGTAAGAGGGGATCTCTGATTATATGAACATGAAAAGGGAAGTAATAGGAGTATAAAAGAACATAATTTAACATAAGAACATGGAGCATAAAAGAAATTACATAAAAGAGATTTCTTGAAAAGAAAGAGAGAGTTCAGATCCCTTACCTTAAAACATAACTCTTAAAACTCAAAGGTTGGGACCTTGAGGGATTTAGGGCACCTTGGGAGGACTCCTTGGGAGGTAATGAGACCAGAACTTTGTTGGGGGAGGTTGGGGAGTCGAAATTGATGAGAGGATGGCTTGGAATTTATAGGGAAAGTGAGGGGACAAGGCATTAATGGCCAAGGGACACCTCAAAAGTGGTTTTCTCAAAACCATGTGCTCTCCCAAGATATTTCCCATGAGGTTAGGCCACATGGGCCCCACATACAATAATTAATCACCTTTGGTTGACCATCCCTTAAAATATATCATGATATCATCATGAAACAATTATGATGTCATTAAACATACCGAAACCCTAAAACTGTATTTTTACTATTCACTGAAAATTCAACTTTCTCAGAAAGATCCCAAAAGTTCACCTTAACCAAATATCAATTCTCTGATTTCCAAAATGAACTCCATTTTATAAAAATAATTTTCCAAATATTTTAAATTTATTTTTTTAAATAAATACACTATTTATCGAAAATACATTTTTTCAGAAAAAACCCCAAAAATTACTATAACATAATATCAGTGCTCTGAGTTGAAAAATTAAATCAATTTTATAAAAATAATTTTTTAAATATTTTTAATTTAATTTTTAATTAAAAAACACTATTCACTCGAAAAAACTAATACTTGAATAATAATTTATGAAACTGTTATTTAACCATTTTATTAAATCACATTACTTAATCAAGGTGCCTAGATTATATTAATACTTTATTTAAGTGATATTACAAAACCATTTGGACACATTACTAATCCTAATCATTAAAATCACTATTCATATTTTACTATTCATCAAAAATTATGTTGATCTTATTAGACTGTAAATTTCGTACTGAACATAATTGTAGAAGACCATTTTTTGAAAATCATCACACATTTTTAATTATTTAAGGTTTACAAAATCATTTTTAAAATATAATTTTTCTAAAATTCATCAAAAATATGCATACTATATTTATCCGGTCATTTGAAAATTTATAAACTTCATCATAAGAAGAAATCCCATTTTTTTTAAAACAAAGGATTACACAAGGCAGTTATGGTCTCCTTACATATCCCCTTATCACACCAGCATAGGACCTAAGTGTAAGGTGTGCTAAGGTGAGAGAATCTGAGGAAGGCTCGACCAACATCGCATGAGTTGTAATTTCTATCAGTTTGAACTTCTCGCGAAGGAGATCCCGTTCTAGCTTCACACGATTAAGTTCAGCTTGGGTTTGGTCCAGAGAAAAGCCCAGTGGTGCTACCTCCTTCGCAAGTTCTTTTATACGGGCTTCGATCGGTCCAAGACTACTGGGTGAGTCCATCGAATCTTCTTTCTATAATAATTAACCAAGATTACTTGTATTTAGAGACAAAAATAAAAACTTTTAGTTTCCAGGGGTCATATTGACCAATGGTCATATAACAGTCAATACCCAATTGTCTCATTTTAATTATACTCATGTTATCAATGAAACATTTTTGTTGAGTATAAAAATAAAATAAAATAACACATAAAATTAGGAAGCAAGATTTATTCGAAATTTCGGGTCGTTACAACATGGCTATGAAAAAACCAACAATCACAAAGCCATAAATTTGTGATGATCTAAGGTACCATATGATTCATCGTATATAAGGGCACTAGGAAAGCATTTTTGGTTTTCAAGATGATTTCCCTAAGGTTTAAGAATTTGAATTAGAAGGAATACTTACTTTATTTCAGTATAATCTCACTGTTTTTCATGCCTTGAACAATTTCCACATCATATTTTAAAGAAATGAAGTTGAATTTTTCATTCGTGAAGTGTTAGCAGATCATTTGATAGAATGATGGGTCATTCCATATGTCTCCAACAAAAGGATACCAAAAGTTATCAAATATACATAAGTCCATCTATGACGAGGTTAATCGTATATAATTCCAAAAATGGACTTATACTTCATCTATCATACTGCTTAATAAAACTAGTTTCTACTAGCCAGGGACTTCCTGTAGGTTAGTGGTAGGCGATAAAGGCCTATCGAACTTCAGTTGTGGGTTCAATTCCCACATCCTTGTCCAACGTGATTGGTTGTCACCTGTCCTGCAGGTTGTCCCTTTTTCTAAAACTACATTATAATAACATTCTTGCAATAAAATCGAAAAAAGTTCTAGCCTTAAACAGTACTATCTTATGTCTAACTTAATTCATTCCAATATTTAGGCTTATCCAAAATACTTCTATCCAATCTAATATTATAAAGAAAACAATTACTAGAAATGTCATCTACCGAGCATGTGAATACCATCATTTATCCCCCATATATCATAAGATATATCTTGTTGATCACATTCCAAACATGTGAATACCTTAATCATGTATTCTTTTTAAACATAAATTACCATAGAACCTTAGTGAAAACATTAATGCTGTTAAAAGTTAACTATTTCCACATACCAAAATCCCAAAAATTTGAAACACTAAAACCATGATATCACATTGTCCTTATATTAGTCATGAGCTCATTAATAATATCAAACATTTCATTATCTCTTTATCCCTTCTTTATGTGCATATCACCTACATTCCAAAAATATCGGAATAACCTTCCATGGTTACCGGTACCATTCAACATATACTTTCAAATAATTTTGGAAAAACAATAGTGTAACAATCCTTAGATGTGTCTTTATTCCATAGTACTATACATTATTCAAGATAAACATACAATAATTACACTACCTTCTTAAACCACTGACTGAGTTTCATCATTTCTTACATCTCATATATCATTTGTAGTCTCTTCATCATCATCCACATAAATACTACCCATATGACCATGCTGATTCTTTTTATGAGATTTTCCCTTAGGGCATTGGTTTTCATAATGCCCGTATATTCCACATTTAAAACACTTAACTGTTGTTGATGTTTTAGCAATACCATTATCCTTGTCCATGGTGTTAACTGAACCTTTTCCTTTACAATTAATAGCTTTGTGTCCTTCTTGTCCACACCCAAAGCATCTTACAGCTCTTTTGAAACATTCTCCCTGATGCCTCTTCTCACACGATTTATATGAGGGAAATTGAACTTTCTTTCCTCTATGATGATCATGAAACTCCATCTTTCTCTTATTAGCTGAGTCGGGAAACTTACCAAAGTTGAGATTATTGATCATATTATGAGATTTCTGATTAGGCATACAAACGATACGTGGACTTCCAGATCCAATTTCATTTGGTTCCTCATGAAGAATATCATTCCATTGTCCATTATATCCTCCATTATCGTGAATCTTCCTGTTTCCAGCCATTTTCTAAAACCCAAAAAGAATAGCGTGAGAGGCCAAAATCATAATCAAGGGGGATTAACTTCAATATAAAACATCTTAGGTTTAATTATAATTTCATTATCGTAATTATAGGACTATAACCTATACTTATACTTAACCTTAGGGACATCCCTAAACATACCTTAGAAAGATCTCTAGGGATCTCACTAAGGTTTTTGCATCCTAGTTTCTAAAGGTTAACTAAACCAAACCTCTGATACCAACTATAGAGACCCAAAGATTGACATACATAGACATTACATTACTTTTACGGAATACTTAATACATAACAAAAACAAAAACTCAAGGATCGTAATAGTTTAGTGTCTTTGGAAACTCGGAACATAATCTTCTAATCATGGTGAAAGATCTTCGACATCTCCCATAAAGATCTTCCCTTTTTGTTTTCTTACCTAAGACCTTTCTTTATATCCTGGGGAAAAGAAAAAAATATAAAGGGTGAGCTCAAATGCTCAGTAAGGGTAAATATTGAGAACATAAAACAACCCATAAACATTTGAATGTAAAAATATGAGCATAAAATCTAAACATCAAAATCTTGAGCAATGACATAAAACATTGTAGTACATAAGGTATGGATCATAAAAGAACATTAATCATGATAAAATAGCATGGTAATAAAACTTTTAATTGTGGAAAAACATTAATCACATGATATGATTTCCATAGTAGCCAAGGCATTCCTGTCAAGACCATCATTGTGGACAAAGTCCCTTTCTGAATCAAGTTCACTCCTCGTTCTAGTCCTGTAACACTGAACTGAATTAACTTACCATTCCAGCCATGTCTATCTCGTGATATATAAATCTTTACCTAATGAATTGGAGGGATATATAGGTCCCACCCATCTCATAATGAAATCATTCTTTCATGTGCCACAAAATAAACATACACCATTCATAATAACCCAACGAATAAAATGGGTTTCATAAACATCATTCCATCATAACATAATCCATATAAAAAAAATGGATATCATTTCATCATAAGAAAAGTGAAACCATGTAAATCATAGAGACATTATACTTGAAACATACACATATAAAATAATGTCATCTTAGATGGAAAATGATTTTGATAAAACACTTGAAATGGATTCTTGATGAAAATATCCTTTCTTCTTCAAAATCATTTTCTTTTCACAAAATGCCATGAAATTTTAAAAGAAAACGATTTTGTTGAAAAAAATTTAGAAATATTTTAGAGTAAGCTTCATGAAAATAAGGTGTTATGAAACTGTAAAAATCCATTCATGCCGTATAAGTTAAAGAAAACATTCTCCTCGCACTTTTAACGGAAAAGTCAAAAATTACCACGTATGGTAAACAAAAGAAAGATTCCTTCCATAACACAAAGTAAAAGTAAAGATGGGTAAAAATGAATTTAAACATACATGGAAGAATATTAAACACTTTATGAAAACATATTTATTGACATGGATGAAAAATATAACCCCATTAAATACTTACGAATAAGAAATCTCAGATAAAAATGAGATTGCAAAATTATCCCTTACCTTAGGTCTGATATGATTTGTACATATCCGAACCTCCTGTATAATGATTTAAATAATTTCATTGACTTATTAAAGAATCATATTCATTTTTATGATATCATATATGGTTCAATTATGATTTTATATTACTCGTTCTTTTGTAAATTCCATGTTAAAGCAGCATTTTGGGTAAAATGGTTTTATTTATTGTATGTGTTTTGACTTGTTGTTCTTGATATTATTAATACTTATATAATGATTTACTCACATCCAGAATGTAAATCATGATTTAAATATCATATATATTTAGTATAAACATATATATAATAGATAGTTCAATGAAATGAAATATACCGTTCATGGAAATGGTAGGTCGTACGTACGCATGAACGCTGTTTTCCTTTCCTTATTGACTTGAATGGAATTATGTATATTACATACATATATATATACATAAATCCAGTAGCATTATTATGTCATATATTTTATTATTACTTATTATATATACTTTATAATCATTCTTGAATGGTTAACATGGAAAATGAATCTCATCGCGTCGTGGAGACGGTAATCTGTACGTACGCATGAGCGATGATATCATTACCATAATTATTGAATTGAATTGGGGTGGATGATATAATATCTAATAATCAATATGATTTTCTAATAACTATATATAGTTATTCTTCACACCATTATACCCATCCAAGTAAGGTGGTGGTGGAAAAACAGATTACACCACAGCGTGGAGACGATATTCCGTACGTACGCATGTGCTGTGATTTCATTTTTTGAAGGATGGATAGAAGGTGAAATGGGGTTGTTTCATATTTATAATTACATATCAGTATATAAGTAATACATATGTTATTACTTTATAATGAAACAACTAAAGAAGAAGAAGTTGATGAAGAAGGAAACTTGAACGAATCGGTAGAAGAGATTACCGCTTCTTCGACGCACCTCCTTTAAACTTCTTCTTAGGGCACTAGAGATGGTCTTTTGAGAAGACCAGAACCTCTATAATATAACTATAGAGGTTTATAAGTGTAATTGGTAGTGTTTGGCCGAGCTTCAATGCTCAAAAGGGCGTGAAGAGAAGAGGGAAGGGGTGCCCTTTTTATAATGGAGGAGATGGGCACCTTAGGAAAACTTAAAAATATTATTTTATAATAAATTCATATTCGGTTTTTAGTAGCTCCAAATTAATTTATTTCGAAGATAAGGTGGGGATGGGACGAAATACTCTCAACCAATAGGTTTTATATAATTTTAGGTTACTATTTTATCCTTATCATTTAGATTTAACTCTAAGTTAAATAATTTAACTTTTACCGTGTCTTTTTGTTTTCTTACACTATATGATTAATAAACTTACTCTAAAAAGCCGAAAAAACACCAAGTGGTTAATTATTAATATATATATCCTTATCTAAGTCATTTGGTCGAACCTTAGTTTTTTAGGAATAAAATAACAATTAATAATTTAATATTTGTTTTAAAAACTATTTTATGTCATTTTTTACACTATTTGGTACTTGATTTTTGTGAAATTCATATCATCATGATTAGTTTTAAATAATTTAATTAAATAATTTCTAACATGTCATATTAACCTAGAAAATTATTTTAATTCATAAAAAGTCTCAAATTACATTTATTTGGGTATTTATAACATCAATTATGTTAATATTTCATTAATAAGGTAATTACAACATCATCATTGTGTCATAAATAAATTAAATTATTTAATGTCTAAAAATTATAAATAAAACACCATTATGTATGAAATCATTTTGGATTTATAATTAATATTTATAGTTGAATTTATCTTATGTATAACCCTATATTAAAAATGTTTTAGTTATTAAAATTTGATTTTAACTATTTTAACTCTTCTTTATATAAAATAATAATAAGTGTCCTAATCTAATCCAAGTAGACCTAAAGGGTAATATTTTATTCTTAATGTTGTTTTTGGTCGAATTAAACCTATCAAATAGAATTAATACAGGTGTTAGAGAAATAATAATATCATTTTTACCCTTAATTACCCTATTTACTTTTAACTGTGGTAAATAAAAGTAAAACATTACTATTCAACAAAAATTTTATTTATCTTATTGAACCAAATTTTGCTTATTGATATCAACCATGTCTCTTGTATTTTTAAAATTCCACTCACAGAAGCGGTAAAATTAAGTTTTATGTAAATTTGCAAATTCTCCTAGGAGGTGGGTAAAAGACGGTCAAAAGTTGAATAAATTCTTTATATATCTAAAATTATTATAAAATGACTCAAATGAATTAAATTGAACTTATATAGGTATTATGTATCTATTTTTACCAATGATAAATTTAAATAAAATAAATAATTATTTAAATAAAAAGTCGGTTTTTAAATAGTAACCAAGTGTTTTCACTATTCATCAAAAATTGAATGTTTTCAGAAAAATACCAAAAATTCACCTTAGTCTAATTTCGATATTCCGAATCCAAAAATGAAGTCCATTTTGAACGATAAAATTTCAAGAAGTGGGTATTACTATTCATAACGGCTAGTTCATAATAATATTATAGTAATATCTCGTTTAGTGAAACTCGGTATTGCGTACAACACACGCTATCGTGGAAGATCGCGATTGTGTGTAATGAAAGACATGTCAGGGTTGCGTGCAGTTCAGGATTTCTTTGTTGTTGCATATAATATAATCCAACTATATTTCAATTATACATTGAATATATATATATATATACACTCACTGTTGCGTACAATAACTTCAAACGAACATGAAATTGTGTGTAACACAATCCATGAATAGTGTTGTGTATACTGAATGCTAAAATGGTGTTGCGTATAGCTCAAGATAATCTTGGTGTAGCATACAACACAAGACATCAAATAAATTAAAAGGAATACTTCTCATAAAATATCAGGGTGTTACAAAAATTTTGGATTTAAAGATATTGGATTTGAAAATTTCGGATTTGAAAACTTCCAAGAAAAATTCTTATGATAACGATAAATCTCTCAGAGTATTCCAAAAGGTAATCTTTCTCACTCTTTATTTTCTTATGCTAAGTTTTAGTTGTTGGTATTTCAAAATTTTTTAAATTCTGGTTTACCTTACTTCAAACGATTGGAATTCATTTTTCAAACATCTATTCTCAACCGTCATATCAGATCAGATTATCCTCATCCGTTTAATTATCTTATTGAAGTTGAAAATTCGTAGCCATGTCTATATAAGGGGTGTCTCATTATCAAGTATCGCACCATCCTTACTGTTCTCAGTGATGAAGCTCTGCTGCCATCAAAGCTTTCGTTCTGAACTTCTCCTTCACCTTGAATGACTCCGGAATCCTCAACAGATCAAATGCCGATTAGTAAGGAGATAAAGGATTGGTCAATCTTCAGAGAAAGGTTGGTATGCCCTATTTTCGTTGAGAAATATGATTCCCTTATTTCTAATTTAATAAGAACTAATGGATGGGAAAACGTTTGTGCGACCAAGGAGAAATCACATGATCTGGTTTATCCTGACCTGCTTGTTAAATTCTATGAATCAGTTTCTTTCTTCCAAAAGGATGGTAAGGATCTATTTAAGTTCAAGTGCTATGATAAGACATATAAAGTTCCTTACAAGAAGGTAGCAAATGTTCTCAATATACCGTATGAAGGGGAGGCTATTCTTTGCTCTCAGAAACTCCATGAGAAAGAAGGTTCTTTTGAGAAAGCTAAGGCTTTGGATTTTCTTGGTCTCAAATTTGTTAAGAATTTGAAGATACCGAATCTATTAACTAATCACAAGATGGTATCCCTTTGGATGCAAGGATTTCTTATTCCAAGAAAGGGAGATAAAGATTCCTTGAAGATATGTGATATCTTTCTCTTAGACATGATTGTCAACTTAAGAAAGATCAACTTGGTGAAGTACATCTTTCTCACTATTCAAGAAATAAAAGGCGAATCCATCAGATCTCAAATCCATATGTACCCAGCAACTATTTCTAGGATAATAGTTATGTTTCTTAAAGAGATTAATGTTCCATGCCGATCAGTCTCAATGTTTTTCAAGATATTTTTGCTTAGTGACGATACTCTAAGGAGGATGAAGGTAGAGTTTGTTCCAGAATCGAAAAACATTGAAGAAATGGTTGTCCAGAAAAAGGGTGACATTCCAGAATCCTCAAAGCTGGTATCTAAGAAAATAAAACTTGATGAACTGAGCTTTCCAATACCAGTTCCTGATATTCTGGTATCAACAACTCCTCCTGATAAGAAACCAAAAGCTTATTCATATGAAACTGTTGCAAAGTGGAGAGAAATGGCAGCCACTAGAAAAGAAGGATATCCTTCTTTCGGTTGGAATCCAGTAGAGGATAAGGCCTTGAAAATCAAGCAAGATGAAAATCTTGAGAAAGAAAAGAAGGAGAAGATCCTGAAAAACAAATATGTGGAAGCCTAAGTATGTCAGTCTCTACTAAAAGTTGTAGAGAATAAATCTCAACATGTTCTGGAACCTCATAAGAAACTAGTGGCCACTCTGGAAATCCAAAAAGCCAAGAAGGTTATAGCATTATCAGAACCTGTTAAAGAAGTATAAGATCAGATAGTCCAAGAATATGATGATGATGTTTTAAAGGAAGTGGAAGATTATGTTGGAACTCCTTCGAGTTCAGTTTCTAAATTTATTTCAGAAGAACAAGTTGAAGAAGAGGTACAATTTGAAAAAGAGATAGAAGTTGAAGAAGAGGTAGAAGTAGAGGAAGAGGTTGAAGTTGAAGATGAGGAAGAAGTTGAATTTGAACTAGAAGAAGAAGTAGAGAAAGAATAGGTTGCACAACAAGATGAAGAATATGAAGACTTCAAAATGAAAGAATATGAACAGGAAGATATTAATGTTATCCAATTATCATATGAACAATCACCTATTATAAATTCTCTCAAACGAAAGAGTGTCATGGTTGCTTCATCTAATAAAGAAACTCCTCAGAAGTCCTCTAAGAGAATAGAGAGACAAGCTTCCTTAACTCTAAGAGGAGTTGAGAAAAGAAAAGATGTTTCAAGAACCGAGTCCTCTTCATCTGTTGAAAATGATTTTGTTAAGATATCTTTAAGGAAGTTGGTCAGTACAATTCCGGTTCTTACAAACATAGATGCCCGGAGTCAAATGATGCAAGAAACCCTGAACCAAAAGATGTAATTGACCAATATTATTATGGACATGGTTTTTAATCAAGAAGCAAACTTCAGTAATCTTTTGATTTATTACAAAGTCCAGAAGGTAACTTTTAAGAATGTTTTTAACCGCACCAAATCCATCAATGAAGAGCTGAGACAGTTTGATGATTTCATGGATTCAACAAAGGGAGCTTTTAATTCATGCAAATCTGAGCTTAACAAGGTTAAGGATTCAATATTTGAGATGGGTAGTCAACTCAATTCCATTTCTTGATCTGTTAACAATGAAAAGGAAGTAAGAGCTGAATTACAGAAAAAGGTCGCTGCTTAAGAACAAAGAATCTTGACTTTAGAAAATAAGAACCAGGATCAGGAGATCTTGATGAATAAGTTTCAAGATGATCATAAGGAATTAAAGAAGCTCAAATCCCTGATAAAGAAGATGTTTTTTGAGAAAAAGAAGAGTGGATGATTTTTTTACATTCCTATGTTTTGTTGTAATGTAAACCTTATTTCTAAAATTTTTCTTAAGAAATTTCTTGCATATATTTCTTTTGTTTTTGGATGTATGCTTGCTAAACCTTCTAAGTACATCTTATACTTCTCCATTCCTTTCCATCTTTTTGAAAATAAAAAAGTGGGAGAATTTATTTAAATGAATAATTTAATCTTTGATTGGGAGAATCTATTTAGGTGGAGTTTGGTAAGAATGGAAAATGTCCAAGTAAGGGGGAGTTTTATTTTAAGAAGAGATGTTTATCTAAGGGGGAGTTATTCCCTTAAGAAAACCCAGAATTTAAAAATTAAGAATACAATCCTTGGGAAACATGACCTAAGGGGAAGTTAGTTGTATTCATTTATAATCTCATTCAATAGGGGGAGATAAGTTTTTCTTACTTATTTATCAATATCAATATATTATTCCTTAGAAAAGTTGTTTGTGCTTTCCAAAAAGGGGGAGATTTTTGAGTCAATAAGGATATCTTATGACTTCTCTATTCCTTATGGTTTTATGTTTCGAAAATCAAAAATACTTTTTTTATGTTCTGAATATTTTTTAAGTTCTGTATTTTTCTTAAGATCTGGAATTGTCATTCTGTTATACTTACAGATATATCGTTACATTTTTTTCCATTCTGTTAGACTTCCATATCTGTCATTCTTATTTTCATTACCTATTCCGGTGTATATGTGATGCCAATTTTCAATACTGATTCCAGTGTATATATGATGCCGACATTCATGATACTGAATCTGGTGTTTTTATGACTCTGATTTTATGATTTTGTTTTCTTGAGAATGTAATTTCTAATAATCCATTTTCTTTATTTCTTAAGATTATATTTTCTTGATATTGTTAAAGATGCCTAATGTATCATTATAATGATATCGGATTCCAAGATTTATTATAAAAAACATTTATCTTTAACTTAACATTGTTTCTGTTACTTGAAATGATGTTGTACAATAAATTACAAACTAACCGTTGTATGTTTTCCACGTGTCCAGGTCCCTCTGAGATTTGAGGGAAATATGACCGTTAGAGAGTATCCGACCATTGGGAAGTTTTTCCTATAAATATAATCTCATTTGAACAAGAAAAATACATTGTAGAGAGTGGATAAACTTGATGCAAGTGAAATAGGTTTGAAGTGATTTCTAGAGAGATAGAGGCTCTTATAACTCTCAGTGCTTCGTGCAGATGTTGTGAACAACCTTTTCGGGTGTGAACAACTTTTTCAGACTTGCTTCATGTAGACTCCAATCATGATGATCACGGGCTTCCGGGTTTGGAAGACAGAGGTTCCGATTTCCTTCTAAATCGAGGGATTGTGGGGATAACAAGACAGATACTGATCTTTGGATTGAGGTCTTACCTGGGTTTGGGTAAGATATACTTTCTTGAAAGTATAAATCAAGGAACCTTTATCCAAGGTTGTTGGATACCCTTCTCTTTCGGTTAAAAGAATCCTATTGTTAATTGTTTACTCTTACAAGTTGTTTTAATTCTGTTGTTCTATGTAACTCTGTTAAAGTTAATAAGTATAAATTTCTTATACTATGTAATTCTATTACACTAATTATGTTGCAGATTCTATATGATTTAAGGTAGAATATTTCTTTTAAGAAATTAGAAAAGGTTTCTTTAAGAGGTCTTGTGAATGTTTGTTAAACCTTGTTAAAATTTACTTTTAAAGGTTACAAAGGAATTTTTAAAGTATAAAATTCACCCCCCTCTTGTATATTGAGCATCCTCATTCTTTTTTCAATCCTACACTATGTGTGGGGGGGGGGGGGGTAGAAATAAATAGCATACAAATTCCCAAGTAGGATTATATTTTAAAAACAATCTTGACTTGGAATTGAGATTGAAGAAGAAACTCTTACAGTAATAGTAACATAAGAATCAAAAGAAAATAAGAGGGTCACCATGAAATGGAAATTATAATATCATGAAATGAAATATATTAATTTTACTTGAAGGAAATTAGGTAGTGTATATAATATATAAAATGAATTATGGTTTTAAATATCAAATAAATCTCATGGAATTGAAAATAGAGACAAATAACCCTTACAACCTTGATATCTTTTGAATCAAAATCAATTTAAAGAAATAAAATGATATACATATTAAAACACCATTATTTATATTAATATGTTAAAATAAATTTATTAGGGAGTAATCACACTATATATATGATATCATGGTGCACAATATGAAATATATCTCAAGAAATTAAATTTAAGACAAAGATCCTCTTACCTTAATTCCCGACATCCACTAAAGCACTTGAATATCATGTGTTAAAAAATAACTATATTAATGAACTATTTAATAACTTTATTAATATATATAATATTTTATAAACTTTATTTATAATTATTATTAACATGTATATTAGTTAGTTTTTATCTATTTTCAATATTGGGTGTGAATAATCTTGATTGTTTTGAACTAGTTTAACAATAGTAGCATTGTTCTATATTATTTCTCAAGGTTAAAAATTACCAAATAAAAAAAATTAATGTAATTTATTATTTATAACTATTTATAATGTTAAAATTTCATTCTATGAGATATTTAGTTTTGATCCTTAATGATGAAATCAATTATGATCATGTTTCGATGATTTTTAATGAGCAAAAATTGGTATCTTAATTAATGATTTTAATATTAATATTAACATTAAATAACCAAAATAAAATAATTATTTAATTATTTATATCATATATTATTATTAATTAAGTTCTCACAGTCATCAATTATATTATTTTATATATTTTTTCAAGTAGGTGGTAAGATTGACCCAAACATGAATATACCAATATTAATGGATGAGTAGGGTTATAAAAGTGGTTTCTTTTGGAATAATATCACTATTATAGATTCATAATGATATCATGTAGATATATTTAAGGTTTTGGATCATATTTTAAGATAATTTAATATATTATAAAGAAAATATATGAAAATTTTGATATGTTACTTCGTGGTGGCGATAGCCCACACAAACGTACAAATGACATTTTCATTTTTCATAATGGGAAACGGAAAAAGTGGTTAATGATAATTACCAAAATAAAAAAAATTCAGTATACTATAAATATTCAATCCATAATATAACATTGGGAAGAAATTTATTTGAAAGGTAATGATATAAAAGAAACAATGTTAAATAAAAGTTAGTATTTATGTTGAGAATGTTGAATTTCCGATAAAAGATTTCTTGGAAAGGGAAGACATATGACACAATTTATATTCATAATATTATGGAAGTAAAAATTATTCTAGGGGAATTAAATAGGTAAAATTTTAAATAAGAAACTGAAACTTGGGATTGGTCATGAAGGGATGGCGATATGCCCCTTTTATAAGTGGCGAGAATTTCATTTTTTTGTAATTATTTCATATTAATATAAAGAGACTACATGTTTCACTTATCAAAAAGACTCAAAAAATTAAAATAATGGATTTTAGATATTTTTTGTTTAATAAAAACCTAAAAAAATCTATTATTTTTTTTCAACATGTTAGACATTTTATTAGGTTAACTCTTTTTACCTTTTCTTTTAACTTTACTACGGTAACATGTTTTTACCTAAGTAATTAATTTTTATTCCTAAAAAAAATTAAATCGCTAATTTTTTTTTAAAATTTAAATAAAATTATTAAATAAATTTTATCATATATTTTTTATTTGTAATAAAAATTAATTTTAACATTAGTGCATGCAATGTGTAAAAACATGATTTTAGAAAAAATTTATTTTTGAGATTAAAATTTATGTGTAGGATAAAATTGTCAATGTATTTGATTTTCATGATATAAATTGGTTTATTATAAAACAAATAACATTTATGTTTCTTTAAAATTAATTAAAATCCTAATTTTACCAAAATAATATTTAATTAAAAAAACAAAAACAAATTCTTTTATTGTAAAATTTACTTAAGTTAATAATATGTTAAATATTGGTTTCCAAAAATAAAAATGGTATTTAAAAATGTATAGTTTTACTAATTAGATACATATTTTATCATAAAAAAATATTTTATAAGTTTTTATGTCATACCCACTTCCCAATATAATCATAAACATATTGGTTTTCGTAAAAGTAGTATTTTCACTATTCACTAAAAAATAATTACATTAGAAAAATTACAAAAAATCATACTAAGATAATTTTAAAATTTTAAATTCAAAAATGATATTAAATTCATCTAATTAAAAGTAAAAAATTTAAATATTTATTTTTTTTAATAAAATAAAAAATATAAAGAAAAACTACTTTTTTTGAAAAATATATTTTTTGAACATTAAGTGTTCTTGATATTATTCAATACCAATTTCTAATTTAAATAATGTCAATATATTAGTTAATAAATTTTAATATTATATATTTTCATAATTATCATTTAAAAGTGATCAGTTAAATTTATTAACTCTTTAAATAGTTATTTGAGAATGAATAATCCTTTTTTAATATTAAATCATATTAATTATTTATCATATGAACGTAAGAAGTTTTAACTGACCACTATTGTTTTATTTACTATAAGTTTTATTGATATTATAAATTTTTAGAAACGTTCATATAATTGGTTGTGTCTCATTTTAGTTGATTTTTCTTGTATAACAAGAAAATAACATAATATTTATTTAAGGAAAATACATAGTGGAATTTTAGGTTGTTACATTCTCCTCTCTTAAATAAATTGTATCCTAATTTTTTTAATTTTTTCTAACTAATGAAATAGTTAAGGGTTTCTATAAGATATATATGAATCCATTATTAATTTTTAACGAGGTCTCATCCTCACTATCCTGGGTATGACTAGTGAATCCTTCTTTTCCATCGAAATAGGAATAAACCTAATGTTGAATTTTTTCTTTAACCATTTGTGCTAAATACCCCAATATAATGGGAGTAATTTTTTATAGGGAGTTTATATTTAGCCCTGTATTAATAGGTGGTCATGGGTTGATTTTTATATGTGATTTTCTTATCTTGTAAATTATTATGGTCTTTAGGTCAAAATAACTAATCCATGCCTAATATCATATAAATTATTTCTAAATTAAGGATAATAAGATTTATAGGAAGCATATTCCTATAAAAATATATTATATAAGAGTTATATAATTAGGAAATAATAATTGTACCGATAAAAGTTTTTATTAATAGTTTAACATCTATTCATTAGGGTGGTTATTTTATGTTTTTAGTAAACATTCAATATACAATGGAGTAGGTTGAACAACATAAGAATACAACACTCATAGTTCTTTAATGGGTGATCAGTGTTCCTCACTCTACATAATTTTTGAAACACACTTTAGTTTTTGTCTATACATAGGCTTTCCATTATTCCCTTGGACTTAAAAGCGGTGGATTCCTATCATCCTTATTAGCCCATGGATCAGGGAATTGATTTGGATAATGCCTAAGTTTTCCACATTCAGAAAATTGAACTACTAGTATTACCTCAATAAAAAATCATTTTTTTGAGAATTAAAATAGGTTCAAGTTATTAATCATGATTCGTGATAGCTGGTTTGACATAATAAAAGGATTTCCCACTCCAACTCTTATCCAATTTTGTTTATCATTTGAAAAATATCCATACTATTCACAGAACCCATTATTGAATTGATTTCTATGAGCTTAATCCAATAATAAAACAAAAATTGTTACCATCAGTTTTAAACATTATAAGAGAATTATCATAAAAAACTATAAGTAAATTTGACCCCAAGATTTCACACGTTATAACACTATCATGTTAGCCTATGATTCTTGTAGATCAAATTGTATCATCCTTGGTTTAATAAATATTACTCTATATAATTATTGGATCAATCTAGGTTACATTGAGTTGGATTTTATCATACATATTTACCCAATCACTAAGATAAATTTCCAAGATTACCATGAACTTTCTTAAAATATTCTAAACCTGAAAATCATTGAAATATATCCTCTCAAAATACAAATTACTCTTTATCAAATAAATAACATATAAATTTATATTTATATTAATTTATAAATCTATATATTTCAATATATGTTATATATAACAATTCTCTTTTTGGTTATCTAACTTAAATATATTAAAATCCCTCATAATGGTTTTTAAGGTGTATGTGAATCATCCAAAGAATATCCCCTAGGAGTGCCCAGATAGGTATGAAGTCTTAGGACTACTCATCATGAACTAAGTGAAGACCAAGTTGATACTCAACAAACCTTTTTTCAGCGTGATTACCCCTAGGTGAATCTGTTCTATAACTACATCCACTTTCTAGTTTCTAGACATGGATGTAATTACCAGGAGACCACAAACTCCATACTTATCCAAAATCTAGAATGTTTTACTATTCATATACTCATCCCTAAGTTTTTCTCTAAAGTTATCTCATCATAGTTCCTAAACAATATAAAGTATTCAATATTACCTCAATCAACATAAAGGGTTATATATATGTTTGAAATTATAATCAACCTTAAACATACTAACCCATTATGGTATCTATAACACTTAGATTATCCTAAAATGACATCCTAACCTCTTAAGCTATCCAAACCCTACTTTTATACCAAATATATTATCTTAAATGAAATTATCTCATAATTACATGATTTATATAAAATATTTCATTAAATATATTTCTATGACCTTTTAGGTTTTTTGTATTATAGAATTTAGACTATAACGCTTATGATGCATCACTACTTTCCAATAGGATAGAATAATATTAGATATTTATATTATGCAATATTAACACTGTTATGAAGGTTCATAGTGCAGTGGTAATATGGTACCGAGACCACAGGGAGGAAAAATAATTTTTTGACACCTCAGAGTTAGAAACTAGGGTCGACTATTCACAAAACTTATGGGGATTAAATTGAATTTGAATATTTTAAATTATTTATAAATAATTTAACATTGGTTTGGAATAAATTTCATGGAGTTTGTTCAAGGTATGTCGTTAATACAAAATTGGGTAATTTTAGTGGATTTTTTCATAAATTTGTTTCAAAAGTTATCAATTTTTTGATCAAATTAATTAATTCTATCTAAACCAACAACTACTCTTTGGTCTAGAAGTAGTTGTAAATCCATTTGATTTAAGAAAAAATTTTAGAGTGTAAAATAAATTTAACTAATTGTTTATAACTCAATTTATTCTAATTATATTATTTATTTTTTCATTTACAATCCCCTGTGTTAGGTTTATGCAGAAGCATGAGATGAGATTGATTTCTCGATTTAATTCCATACCGATTATATTACCCATGTTTCGATTAATGATTCATTTAACTTCTTTCAAAGTTACTCTAAATTCCTAAAATTGATCATATTATCCAAACATGGTAAAAATATCATTTTTATGTTTAATAAAAGGATACTAGAAGTAGATATCATGACAATATAAATCTTCAAAGTAAAATAAATAAAATAAAAACAACCTACTAGAAAAGAGAGGAATCATAAATTAGTGAAACTTGGATTTCAAAATAAAATCCTTCAGGTGTAAAATAGAATATGGAAAGACATCAAACTTCAAGAGGAAAATGGTAAAATAGTAGAAAGGGAGAAAAATATAAAAGGATTTCTACATAAAAATTTTATGGTTCCTAGATATCTATAGGAAAAAATGATGTATGTCATGAATCATTATTCACATCATGAGATGGCATGAGATCTATATGATGGTAGGATGTCATGTAATTTCACATTATGTATTGTTATTTTACATTTTTAATTAAAAATTAAAATCATAATGGCTCAGGTCCTCCATGATTAATAACTTATAATAGTATAGAAAATCATAAAAGGTTTTAATGAGGGATGATTGGTGGATAGGGGCCAAGTGGTTCACACGGTGAATAATATTCGCATCATGTGTTTTTTTATCTCAAGGATTCAAGGATAAAATTAGGTTTATAGATTGGAATGTGGATCTAACAGTAGATCTTTGGTTCTGTTTCTATTTTTTATATCATTAATGGATGATTCTCTATATATATTGTCTTCAATTCAATATTTGAGTAGTATTTTCTCTAAAATCCTTATTTTAAAATTTTCATACAACTCAAAAAAAATCAAGGAATCACAACATAGAAGATATATGAAAAATAATAAATCTTACCTAAAATGTATATAAAAATTCAATAGATGAAATCCTAACACACTTGAACAATTGCTTGACCTCAATAAAAAAATCATCTCAATAATGATCTTAAAGAAAAACAATTTCTAGTAAGAAGCAATCATTAATAGGAATGTAAATAAAACCAAGTATTAGTATAAAAGTGTTATGCCTCAATATTAAATGGTTGGAACATGTTCATCTAGACAATATGTCCAAACCACACACAACTTTTCATCCTACCATTTTTTAGACCTCTTTTTATTCCAAATATCTCCTAAAGGGATTTACAATTGTTGGAGATGGATTAAAAAGGGTTTGAATGATGTTATTATAATGATATAGTGGGATTTTATTAACATCTCAAGTTATATATTGTCTAGATTTATGTTTTCAAATATATTTTTGTTTGTGAAATAATTTATTAGGATTTTTTTATTTTTTAAATTCAGTTCTGGTGGTTTTTCTAAAAAGGGAATTTCATGAATGCATTGGTTTTAAAACCATATTATTTTATTTGTTTGAACAAGGATATTTATTCTTTTTAGTGTTTTAAAAAGTGGTAGATTTCATTATGGGATTTTTGGAAATGTTTTGAAAATAAATTGAATTTTTATAGAAGTGTTTTTAAATAGATGTTAACTTCATGAAAAGTTTTGGTTTTGCGATAAAATTCAAGGATTATTTTATAGATAAATGAGAACTTTGTAATGTTTTAGTGTTTGTATTGTCTTTAATGAAGTATAGTGTTTTCAAAGTGTGTTTACCTTAGGGAATTATTTTTTAAATTCTTTTAAAATATGATTATTTTAAATAAATTAATTTTTAATTATAGTCTGTTTTGGTGAATTGGAGAATGTGGTGTAATCCATAAGTTTGGTAGGGTTTTTTTGATTTTAGTGGTGAATCATGAGTCCTTCCTACACTACAATAGTAATACCTTGATCCCCCTAAGGTCAATTTTCATGAGCCCCTACATCCAAATATACCACAATGAAGGAAGAGAGATAATGACCCCCCAAGTCTCACCTCCAGTAGGCCCTGATTTAGCGACTAGTATCAAGGGTATGAAAATATAATAAATGGGAGGCATTACCACCTATAATAAAATAGGATTGGGAGGTAAGATAAATCAAAAATAAGAAATTATATGACACAATATAAAAAGGAATCCAAAACCATACCATAATGTATGTATAAATAAAACTGACACAAATAAAATTCTCTAATGTAAAATAACCAAAATTCAAGCTGTAATAAAGACAAAATAACTATCTAAATATCAAAGCTAGTAATATACAACATGATCCACATAGTCCTCCTAGAAACTTGAAAATCAGTTTATTTACCTAGGGAGAGAAGACAAGTATTCTCAGTAGGAAAACCAAATTCTATCATACACACGTGAAATAAGAATACTAATTAACATGTGATAAAATAAAAAGAACCAAAAACACCTAAACAAGTTAAATATCCATACCAACCTCACCAAGGAATTCCCACCAAATAATATAAGCCAATTATAGAAACATAATAAGAAGAGTATCGATAAAGGGTACCCCATAATGTTTTCCCACTAATTTTACACTCTCACAACCCAAATTTATACATACCGATGGTCCCATATCTTCTAAATAACATATAACACCACCCTACAACATGGTTACATCATTTCATGACCACAGAAACCAGGGACACTACCGTACAACACAATCATAAGTCATCTTTTCTGAAGACACTCAGGCCATTACATCATAACCATAACCCATGTAGTAGGGTTTTATGAATACTAAGGTCATCAAACTCGTGTCCTCCTACTACTATGAATGACCCCCACCTTAATCCCCCCCACAAAATAGGCATATCACATCATGCCTGAAGACACCTGGGCCATCACAAAGTGAACTAAAATAAATATAACCATCACAAAATATACATATATACTCACCTAGAAGGGAGAGTAAGAAAGAGTTGGTAGCCAACCATCCATCCTCATCACCAGAATGTTGGAAAAAACACCCCCATATGAATACATGATTGTCAGCCCATAGTGCTCGATGCGGGTGGGGTGTGTATAAAAATAAAAAAGTATATAAAAGTATATACATATATCCACACACAATCCTAGCCTATGGGTTCACAACAAGACACTAAACAACTCAAAACACCACTAATTTTGATGCCACCCCTAAATGCATAACACCATAAAAACCACAATCCACATCACACCACCAAAAAATTCCATTATCCATCCCATTAATTTCATTATTAATCATCATCAAAATTTAACCTCACAACCCATCATTTATTTGTTCATTAATAATTTAAATTCCATTAACTAAACCAAACCGCAACCATTTCAATAATTATTAAATAATTATTCCAACAATACTCAGGATTCTTGCGCAACGTAGTAACACATCACAAGAAATTAATCATCCCTACCATACCATCACCTTGCCACCCCATAAGCACAGAAGAAAACCATTATCTCACCAACCCAAAATAATGAATAACCATCCCCCCGCCTCCCATAATCATAGCCAAACAAACCATTACCACTTCACTCTAAAATAATAGCCAAATAACCATCACCTCACGGCACCAAAAGTGATCCAAACAAGCCCTCACCTCACCACCCTAAAAGCATAGACAAACAAAACACATATCATACCACAGACAATCATAACCAAACATAGACACCCTACAATAATGACCACATTTAAAAATAAATAAAATATTTTTTATAGATTCAACAGAGGGTATTTTATCACATTTCACTTTATTTTAGGTGCGTTATCACACAAACCATAAATCTAGGGGAAATCATTTTTTTATCCAAATATAAGTGGTTAGACAATTTAAATTTTAGGGTGATATCACAACATCATTCAATAAGGTTTAAATATCTCAAAAACAATGAAAGTAAAGGCTCCAAACAACCATGATTTCTAGTTGGAATTTTAGCCCATACAAAGACGACATCACAATAATATCAAATCTATAAAAAGCTTGAAAAACACCCCCTTTCTCCCTTAAATTTCAATTAGAAAATTATTTATCTTGACTACATTAGTACAAACATATCTCATTGATAAAAAACATTAAAACCCTCCCACATGATACACAATAAATAGAAAAAGGGGATTCCCTACCTTAAAGAAGCTTTTCTAACTAACTGTACACTATACAGTGAAGAATAAATTACCACAAACCACAACAGCACAAAGAGATCATGGATCAACCTACACACCATTAAAGGGTTGTCAAAAATAATCCCATAACTCACAACCAAATCCAAAACCACACCACTGTAGAAAAGTTTTGAGAGAACAAGATAAAAATAACCAAGAAGAAGGAAATGGATTACCACTAATCGCCAATGGGCCTCTATTGGATCCAACAAATAAAAGCAAGGAGAAGAGGGGTGTTATTACTCCCAAAAATTCCTAGGGTTCACCACAACTGAGAGTGAATAAAGGTATGGCCAAATGAAGAAGTTTCAGATGAAAAAATGGCTTAAAACATAGAATACCTCCCTTTTCGCATCATATAATACATACATGATGTGAAATCCATGGAAATTCAAAAAATTAAAACTTTCACTAAAAATCACATCGCCTTAGCCTAATTTAATTACACATTGTGAATTAAACTTTCATGAGATGAAATCATATCACAGTTTCCCCCTATGCTTATATAAAATCCATAAACTATCCATCCATACAATTTATAAACTAGTAATTTACATCGTGTAAATAATTCATGATATGAATTTCATTCAAAAACTTTTTTGTACCTCCAACCACCACGAAACATTCTCAAGCCTCATCCAAAACACCTCCAACATATAAAAAAGAAAATGTAGTAGATTGAGATGGTACAATACATTACATAAAATAACTATCAAATGATTCTTACCCTCAATAACCCAAATCCAAACCTAGAAGGAAAGGGGTCCGAACAACCACCCTGTGAGATACCTCTCAAGGAACTTCTCATACTTCAAATTCCACCACCAGCTAAAAATACCAAACAAAATGGCCAAAAAACACCTCAAACAACCACATCACCACATTGCCACATCATCCAAACTCCATTTATCCCAAACCTAAAACCACAAAAACCAATAAATTGCACTTCCCTGAACATATGAATAAGGGAATTTCATCCTCCATGTCAAGATACTATCCTATATGGGCAACACTAACTCACCCACAAAGGTTTAATCACATCATTGTATAATGAATCTTTATTAGGAATCAGGTCCTCCAATTTTCTTATGTCGAAACTTTATCACACATCATAAATCAAGGAAAAAACACATCTCATAAAATATAAGGATTCTAAAATCACATCCCAAAGAAAAACAGAGCAAAGAAAACCTCAAAACAACTATAAGTACTAGGAATGTGTCTACATCTCTCACTACCAAGTACTATTCTATAGGCCACCATGCCTCCACAAAACATAAACAAAAGGAATGTTCCATTAATATAGAGCCTTATACTGGTAATTATAGATCTCTACTATATTTTCAATGAACATCACGTCATCCTTGATATCCAACTCTCCATAGTCATTAATATGGGAATCATTGTGAAGATATTTGAAAAGATGAGAGACATTAAAGAAATCATCGATATTTTCTATCTTTTTTTCCAATTACAACTAATACACAAACTCAAAAACTCTCCCCAATACCTCAAAGAGCCTAATATACCTAGTAGAGAGATTACTCCATCTACCAAACCTCTGATTCCCATGGGGAGGGGAAACCTTAAAGCATACATGATAACCAAACTAGAACTCCAAGGACCTCCTCCTATGATTGGAATAAGACTTATAATGGTTTTGAACTACTTCTATCCTATAAAAGACAAGCTTAACTTTTTCTATTGTGCTATGAACCACATGGGGTCCAAGAACTGCTGCCTCCCCAAACTCCATCCAACATAACAGAGAACAATATTTTCTCCTATAAAATACCTCAAACAGAGCCATAAAAATGGAAGAGTGATAGCTATTGTTGTACGTAAACTCAACCAAATTTAGGTGTTATAAACAAGATCCAAAAAAGTCAAATACTCATACCTAAAACATATCATTTTGTTTTTGGATGGTCCACTCTATCTGTCTATCTGTTTGATGGTGAAAAGAAGTGTTGAGGCATAACTGGGTGCCAAAAGCATGCTGTAATCCCCTTCATACTCATGAGGTAAAATGTTCATCCCATAATGAAATAATGAAAATTGGAACTAAATGAAATTACACCACCTAATCCACATACCTCTTTTACAAATAATACACTACACACAACTCCTTGATCACAAAGAAGTGGACCGATTTCATCAACTGATCCATGATCAACCAAATAAAATCACAATATTCCTAAGCTTGGGGTAAAAATATGATGAAATCTATCAATATTTTACCCCATTTCTACTCAAGAACATCCCATGGCTACCAAAAACCACCAAGAACAAGATTTTCGACCTTTACCTACTGGAAAACCAAACACATTTCTATAAAATCCGCCACCGCTCATTTCATCTGTGTAACACCCTCAGGTTTTAAAAATAAATTGAAAAGAATAAAAATTTGTTTTAATTACATATTTATAACTAGCCTTTAAACATAACTTTTCCTCTTTTATGTTTTTAATTTTGAAAAATGGTCATCTATAATTGTGTTCAGTAAGTTATTTGTAGTCTGATGGAACCAACTTGGTTTTTGGTGAATAGTAACATACCCTTATGAATAGTAATATGATTAGTAATACAAACCTAATGAATAATAAATTATATAATTAGTTTATTTTCGTAAGGCTTTAAGATAATGTAAACTTGATTAATTTTTCAAGGTGATAAAAAAATGAGTTATAAATTTAAAATTAATATTTTTGAATAAATTATGATTTTATTTAAAAATTAAATTAATACTATTTAGAAAATTATTTTTAAAAAATGGAGTTAATTTTTAAATTCTACATGTTGAAAAATGATTAGTGTGAATTTTTGGTTTTTTTTTGAAAATTCTTGAATTTTTGATGAATAGTGAAATACAGTAAAATAGTGTGTATTCAAATTATCAGTTAAATACACTATTTGTGACATCATAAGTAATGTAATACCACTTGGTTTGAACTCACATGCCATTATTATTATTTTTTGTCACATGAATTAAGACTATTCATAGTATTGAGGAAACATATTATAATAATGATTAAAATAATGTAAAATACCTCATCTCCTCCACTATAAATACCACCCTCATTCCCCTCTTCCTCCCACAACTCTAAAGCCTTGAACCGTAACTAAGATCTTAATAATACTCCTATGAATTCTCTTACCAACCTCATAGAGATAATGGTCTCACAAAAAGGACAAAACCAAAGGCCTTAAGAGGAATCTCATGGAAAAGAGATCAAGAGGTAAACATCCTCTTTTGTTTTATTTCTTTTCTTTTCATTTTCTTTTATATTATTATTATTTCCTCAATTACCCTTAGCCAAGAGGAATTAATGATACAATATCTTAAATATTCCTTATTTCATCATTTTTATTGAATAATCACAATTATAGTTCTCTTCCCCTCCCACTTATTGAAGAAATTAAAATATTATCCGTGATGTCTCGATTTACCGACAGCGTGGACGATGTGATTTAAATTTATTTTACTTCCTTAAATATTGGTCATGAAACCATTTTTATTGTTCAAAAATATTATAATTTTTAAATTATATCTTATATAAGATTCTGGAATCATTTTTTACACATGTCAATAATTTATAAAACAAAATGAGTTCATTACGATCGAAGAATTGCCAAAATGACCTAAATAGATATCAATAAAGGTTTAAATTATGAATCATAATCATGTCAGAATTCAAAATGATAAGTGGTATAATTTATGGTTCTTGAAATATATAAATACCATTACATTCCAATTCTGGAGTTTCACTTCTAATCGAAAAGAATATCAATCATGAACCGATCATTGAAACCATGTAAAGAACGCACCCAAAACAATGAAAGGAACAAAATACTAACAATTAAAGGGTGAAATGATGTAATAAAATGATCATATAAGGTATTATAAAGATTAATATGTTTATTTAATATATTAATAACACTATTTTAACCATTATACATTAGGTTAAAATTAGTTTTGAAGTAAGACAAACCTGAGGTAAGGGAATTTATAACCCGATTTCAATTCTTTGGGTTAACACTCTACTTCATTATTTATGTGGTATTAAAAAAAATTTGAGATGAATTTTGTTTATATTATGTTTTATTATGTGTATTTACAGTGTATATACATATTCCATCTACTATATTAAGTCTCACTTCAATTATATGATATTTATAAGGGACTTTTAATTTTAAAATCCCCTTTTAAAATTCGGTTTTACAAAATTCAAAAGCAATGTTTTTATGAAATTATTCATGTTGTATGATTATGTTATAGTTATTTGAAATTGTTTATGATGAATTTTGGGAACTATATCTCCCTAAAATTCAATTGGTATGTGTAAGTTAGAGGTCAGTTGTATGATTACTCCAACTGTAACTGTGATGGTTACACAAATTGTAAGGTAGCTATGAGGGTTACAAATTATAAGGTAGCTGAGTGGGTTACAAGATTATGTAAGTAATGCCCCAAGATAAATTTATGGTTCTATTTATGTTCTTATGTTTTTTGGGGATCTTGTATAAATATCATGTTTCACAAATTATATATGGGTGACAAGTATGTATTTTGAAAATGATTTCATACGTTAAAAGTATTCATGGACTAATATGTTATTTCCTTATTTTTATATCCCTTATTGAGATTTTTGTACTCATCCCATGTTTTAAAATAATTTTCACAGGTTATAAGGATTTTTTGGACAAAGACTGAAGCCATGTTAAATGTTTGAATAATTTTCAAAGAAATCATGTTTTATTTGAAATGTTTTATATGTTCGAAGAAATGAAAACTATTTTTATAGTATCCACTCTATATTAATGTGTAATGTTATGAATATATTATGTCCCAATTATATAAAGATATAAACTTGAAAAGATCCTCAATGTGAAAGGAAGTGATTTCTTGACTAAATTCAAGATTATGTTATGTAATAAGGCTGAGTCCTTATAATCTGGGCCACCAAAACTACATCCTCAAGACAAGGTATGTCTTGGATACTTCTGAGTGTACTTCTCGTAGTGATAAATGAAACTCATGAAGGAATCCAGCACACATCACTACTAGAAAAAAATACCTCCCATAAAACAAAATCTGGTTCCAACCATCCTCTAATCATCCCTTTAGAGCATCACCATAGACAACATGATCATGAATCACCTCTACGTATGAGTCTCCCCACTAATAATCCTCAACATTTCTCATTAGAGAATCGTTATTTAAAAAAATAACCACTACCATCATCCACCCTTTCATCCAAGTGAAAGGATTATAACTCCTCCATTGCTCTCCAAGAATCCCCAGACTCCTGAACAATATCCTTACCCAAATTCCTGATCAGAGTTTTGGAAAAAAATTCTATTTTATCAAGGTGTTGTATATATCAAAATCATAATACTAAAGAAACCCCATCCACCTTCACTGCTGAAAATTCAGATCATACTAAGAAAGAATATACCTCGAACTTTTGTGATCTGTGAAGACCACTAAGATCTCCACAATGAGGGCATGTTGCTGCAACTTTAGTGCAAACACCACCACTGCTAGCTTCAGATCATGGGTGAAATAGTTATGCTCATGGGGAAGTAATTTTATAGACCCAAAATAGATCACTTCCCTCTACTGTGTCAACATGCATCCCAAGACAAGATTTGAAGTGTCACAAAACACATCAAACATCACACCCACCTCAAGAAACAGAGTACCATATCACCGACCAACTCCCCCTTCAAGTAACTAAATGATGAATGACACTAATAAGTTCAAAAAATCCCAATACTTACTAGTTAACTCTATAAATGGGGATAAAAATAAATATAAATTGAGCAAAAAACTCTGATAATATCTTACACGATCAATAAAACTACAAACCTATACCATGTTTCATGGGTTATACCCAAGAAAAAACATCTTCAACCTTCAATGGGTCCACTTAAACACCCTTATGAGACACCAAATTCTTTAGAAAATTTATTCCTTGTATCCAAAACTTACACTTGTAAAACATTCCATAGAGATAGTGGTATCAAAGATCTAGCAATAAAGTTATGAGATAATAGAAATTTTCCTCCTATTAATTCAAGTAGATCAAGATATAATTGATGGATAACATGATGAAACAATATAATAACTTATGGAATGAAAATTTTATAAGCCCCATGAACAAGGATGGTGAGTCCATAACACAAAACAACATGACTATGAACTCAAAGTTCCCATACCAGCATATGAAGGTAGTCTTCAAGATATCGCCATCTTTTACCCTCAACTAGTGATATCTAGATCACATATAAATCTTAAAAAACAAAATTGATCATCTCAACTGGTTGAGTAGACCATCTATCCTTAGAAAGAGTGAAATTTCTAAACCATCACCATATTCAAACTTTGGTATTCTATGCATAAACATGGGATACCATATTCATTCTTAGAGAACAACACTAGATCACCCCATGATGAAACACTTGGAAAAAGAAAACCATTCAACATTAGATCATATATCTGAATCCTAAACTCTTATAAGTTATATGGTGACATCAAATAAGGATCCATTGAAATTATAGAATCTTTGGGCTGCACGTCTATCCTAAACTCAACATAAAGTTGAGAAGTAAATGTTATGAAATCCTTAGGAAAAACATACATAAAATCTCCAGTGACCCTAGTGACCTATAATATCCCAACATCTAATGATTTCACCAATAACCCAACCAAAAAATAAATAATTGGATCCATACACTAGATTCCTACCTAACAACCCCACTCTCCAATGAAAATCACACACTGGCCATCCACATATGATAAAAAAACTCTAATATGTAATCATTCTATAATATCACACATAGAATACAACTTTTGTTTGGAGTGAGTTTCTCAATAGAGGTGAATTGAGTACCAAATAAAAATTTCTATTAAAACACATTTAAATAAAATCTCGAAAATAATTAAAATAGTCCAGTTAATCAAAATAGAGGATAGATATAAGTTTTGATATTTTAAAATATTTATCAAAGATTGATTATGTATCAATTAAAACAATATATAAAAATTAATTGAACTTTTGAAATCAATTTACATAATCAAAAACTTATATAAACAATAATTAAGTATAACTATAAATGCAGTGGTTCTGTTTAAAGTTTAAAACAAATTCAGTTTAAATATTAGAAAAGAAAAAAAAATTAAATAATGTAATAAATACAATAGGTTCAGTCTCAACCCAAGACCTAATCCACACCACTTGGAAATCTCATACTGTCAAGAATATTATGTTAAATAATCTTGATCCACAACCTTGATCAATTATACAACAACAAAATAGTTACCTAGTCCACATAGGATATAATGACCCATACTTTACATACATTTTTATTACTTCAAAATTGAAGAACACTTATAAAAACATATAACAAACCCATGAAAGGACCGTATAAGTATAGTGTCTTCAGAAACTGGAAAACATAAAAAATGGGTTCATAAATCATCTATAGTGTCTCCTCTTTATTTCATCATATCTAGAGTCCCTTTTGGAATATCTTACTTAATACCCTTATTATTTACCTTGGGAAAAGAAGACATACAAAAGGGTGAGCTCAAATGCTCAGTAAGGGTGAACAAAAGAAATATCAATCATATCATATTCATAAGAACGTAACATTTTGAAAATATTATCCTGCAAAAGTGATCATAATATCATGACATGGGATAAATCATATTAGTGAAATGTAATCCCAATAATCATAACATAAAACATGAAACTTTTTGGCATACAAATATAATCATAGAAAATCATTTCATATTAGTCAATACTCATTGTCAAGACCATCTTAGTAGACAAAGTCCATTTCTAAACCAAGTTCACTCCTCGTTCCAGTCCAGTATCACTGAACCAGATTAACTGGTCTTTCCAGCCATGTCTATCTCATGAGATATAAATCATTACCCAATGCATTGAAGAGATATATAGGTCCCACCCATATCATAATGAAACCATTCTTATGTGTGCCACAAAATCATATATCATAGAACAACCCATGTAATAAAAATGGGATTCTTAAACATCATGCCATCATAACATAATCCATATAAAATAAAAGGACTTCATAAAAATAATTCCATCATAACATAATCAAATCAATGTAAAAATAGGGATAGAAATAGAACCATCTATTATCTTATAGGGAAAATAATTTTGAAAAAATACTTGAACTCCATTCTTGAGGAAAATATCCTTTCTTCTTCAAAAACATTTTTTCCTTTCTTAACATGTCATAAAATTTTAAACTAAAAGTAGTTAATTAAAAACAAACTTGAAAACTTTTAAAGTAATATTCATGGAAATAATGTTTTATGTAATCATAAAAATCCATTCATACCGTATAATTAAAAAAACATTCTTCTCGTACTTTGGCCGAAAAAGTCAAAAAGTATCTCGTACGGAAAACGACACAAGATTCCTTTCATATATTTTAATAAAAATCCACCAATAGGTAAAATTGGATTTATACAATTGTAGGAGGATAGAAATAATATTAAATTTTGATGAAACATAGATGTGGATGATAAATATTCCCTTGTAAATTCAGAAGTATAAACAATCTCATATAAAAATGAGATTGTGATATTCTCCCTTACCTTAGGTACGACATGCTTCGTATGTATCCAAACCTCCTGTATAATGATTTAAATAATGTCATTGAATTATTACAGAATCATATTCATTGTTATGATATCATATATGGTCATATTCTTATCTTCTTATTAGTAATATTTCATTGCTACTTGTTATTCGGGTGTTCATTGCTTTATGTTCTTATGCATGTTTTATCAAATAAATTTTTATTCCTATTTTTAGGTTATAGATAAATCATTTAAAGAATGTTATTAGTGTAATATATATCATATATATTCATTAAATTCATTTATATAATCATTATTCAATGGAGATCATGTAGAATGAGTCGCATCACATCATGGAGACGGTAGGCCGTACGTACGCACAAGCAATGATACCGCTCCCATAATTATATGAATGGAATTGGAGTTGATGATATATTATCTCAGAATTAGTATAATGTTATAATAATCATATATAGTTATTATTTACACCATTATACCTATTTAAGTAAGGCGGTGGTTGAAAAATAGATCACACCACGGCGTGGAGACGGTATTCCGTACGTACGCACGCGCGGTGATTTTGTTTTCCGTAGGATGGGGAGAAGGTGAAATAGGGTTGTTTAATTTTTATAATAACATATCAGTATATTATTGATACTGATGTTATTACTTTATAATGAAACAAATAAATAAGAGTAAGTAGAAGAAGAAATAAATGTGAAATAATCGATAAAGGATATTACCTCTTCTTCGACGCGCCTCTTCTAAACCTCCTCTTAGGACCCTAAAGTTGGTCTTTGAAGAAGACCAGAACCTCTAGTATTTTTCTAGGGAAGTGTGAAAGGTAAATGGATATGGTTTTTCTGAGATTTAAGGCTCAAAATGTTGTGAAGTGGAGAGGGAAGAGGTACCCTTTAATAAGGGAGGAGAGGGGCACCTTAGAAAAAACTGAAAATATTATTTTATAATAAGGTCATATTCGGTTTATAATGGCTCCAAAGTGGATTATTTCAAAGCTGGGGTGGGTATGGGTAGAAATACTCTCAACAAATAGTCTTTAGACAAGTTTAGGTTACCATTTTAACATTATCATTTAGATTTAACTCTAAGTTAAATAATTTAACATTTACCATGTGTTCTTGTATTCTTATACAATATGGTAAATAAAATTACTATAAACTTCCAATAGAACCCCAATTGGTTCATTAATGTCATATATATTATTATATAAGTCTTTTGGCCTAACCATAGATTTTTATGAATAGAATAACAATTAATAATATAATATTTGTTTTAAAAACTTTTTTATGTAAATTTTGACACTATTTGGTATTTTGTTTTTGTTAAATTTATAACAGCATTATTACTTCTAATAAAATTCATATAACTAACCCTAATATGTTATATTAACATATAAAATTAGTGTAATTCATAATAAGTCTCAAATTTCATTTATTTTTGTATTTATAATATCAATTATGTTAATATTTCATTAATAAGGTAATTAATGCATCATCATTGTATCATAAATAAATTAAATTATTTAATGTCTAAAAATTATAAATAAAATAAAATTATGTAGGAAATTATTTCACCTTTCTAATTAATATTTATAGTCCAATTTATATTATGTATAACCCTATATTAAAAATGTTTTACTTATTAAACTTTGATTTTAACTCTTTTAACTCTTCTTTGAATTAAATATTAATAAATGTCCTAATCCAATCCAAGTTGACCTAAAGGGTCATATATTATTACTAAGGTTATTTTGGTAGAATTAAACTTATCCAATAGAATTAGGACAAGTGTTAGGGTAATAATAATATCATTTTTACCCTTAATTACCCTATTTACTTTTAACCGTGGTAAATAAAACTAAAAAGTTACTATTCACCAAAAATTATTTTTATCTTATTGAAACACAATTTACTTACAGATATCAACCGTGTCTCCAGGATTTTTGAAATTCTACTCATAGAAGTAGTAAAATTATGTTTTATGTAAATTTGCAAATTCTCCTAGGAGGTGGGTAAAAGATGGTCAAAAGTTCAATAAAATTTTTATATATCTAAAATTATTGTAAAATGACTCCAATGAATTACATTTAAATTATATAGGTATTATGTATCTATAAATAAATTTAAATAAAATAAATTATTATTTAAAAAAAAGTCAGTTTTAACCAATAACTTAGTGTTTTCACTATTCATCAAAAATTGAAAGTTTTCTCAAAAATACCAAAAATTCCCTCTAAGATAATTTCGATATTCCGAATCCAAAAATGAAGTCCATTTTGAAAGATAAAATTTATACATTTTAAAAAATTGGTTATTACTATTCATAACGGCTAGTTTATATAATATTTTAATAACATATCATCATTTAGTGAAACTCGGTATTGGGTACAACACAAGCTATCGAGGAAGGTTTATCTTGCGTGTAACACAAGTCAAGATAGTGTTGTGTGTAGTGAAAGATTCATTTAGTGTTGCGTATATCATAATACATAAAAACAAAATATTTCTCATAAAATCTCAGGGTGTTACATAGGCCCTCTTCCGGAAGAACTGTGGAAAAAGAATAAAAACATGATCAACAGGGATTTCTTCCACAATACATGGGAAAACATGTGTAAATGGAGTATATAAGATATCAAGTATATTTTAGTTAAATTAAATGAGATAGTGTTCATGTTTAATATATAAATTAAATCACAGACTACTCAAAAATGTAAATTCAAAAGGCCGAGAGGGAACGTAATAATGTAGAAGAGATAGAGTTTCTCTGTCTGATATACTTTGAATCTTGAGTTGAGAGAACCAGTTTGGGATATACTTAACACTGAGAGGGGGGTGAATCAGTGTTAGATACTTTTGAAACCAATTCCAAACTTATATACTTGTACATCATGACCTGTTAGGATCTTGATTCTCTTATTCTCTTTTCCCTATCACATGTAATAATAGAAAGCAGTAAAAACATGCATATGATATTTTTTCAAGGTTCACCACTCAATAAGAGCAGCTATGTCTTTTCCATGCATGGGAATGACCAGTGCATGGATTCCCCATTATAAAGAGATATGATATTATAGCATATTGACTAGTAAAAAAAATCATCTAGTCTATGTGGCTCCCTACCCTTGGAGGGGGAAGGGAAAAATCCTCTTCCCTGGATCAGTGAGAGCCTAGTCCACCTTGCAGCCTCTAGCTGGTTCTTTATACTGCCTATGGAGATGTTATTATTCCTTATTCAAAAGGTAGGTTCTACTCTTGATCTATTTTAGTGCTCTTCACTTGATTACTTGCAAATAATTAGGCAAGAAATTCCCTTCTTTCTTTCTCTTCTTCTCTAGTGTAAGAACCAACTGCACTAGTTCTTCTTCTTTCTTATTCTTAGTGAAACAACTGACTGCACTTATCTTTTTCTTTCTTTAGATAGAATCACATACACCAATGTGATTATTCAAACACTAGGGATCATCTATATAGCATCATCTGAATTAAACTACCCTGAACAATTGTCAGCCTTTAGTTGGGCATACTCTGTTCTTCTTCTTCTCACTTCTTTCTCTTTGACACAGTATAATAGGTAATAGTACTACAGTGTCTTATACTCTTTCTTCAATTCTCAATACCAATACATAAGTGTATCGGTATACTTCCTGCTTTTTTTGAGAAGAAATGAGTTTAGTTGCACATCTGGCTCCTCATCACACAAGCAACAACAGTCCTACAAGAGATCTCCATGGGTCTTTTTCTTCACATAGATGACACATGATTTTTCTTCATAGAAATAGGGATGGTTCTTGGATCTATCTTCAAAAAGCACTAAAAGGGTGAGTATTCACCGGTTGTGAACTCATGAGATCTCCTTCATGAAACACAATGATGGTTTGTGAAAACCAGTCGCTTGTTTGTGGTTTCTTCTTCACACAGAGGGTGTAATTCTCTTTCTTCACAAGACACTTCAAGAGTGCATAGTACTTTTTAAAGGTCTGCAGGACTATAATATTTCACGTAAACTTTTGGGTTTATTGCGTGCAATTTTATTTTCTTGCGTGTAAAAATCCACTTTTGGCGCGTAAAATTTTACGCATAACTTCCTTTTTACATGCAACCTATTTTTTACGCGCAACCCCTACTTTTTATGTGCACCCATATTTTTATGTGTAACTCCTCTTTTTCATGCACTAAACCTAGATATTTATCTAAGTTTCAATCCTACAGAATACAAGGGGTTCACCTCTTATTTATAGGTGTCACTGACCCTTGTGTGAAAACAATTTCTGCAGTGCACAAACCTTTTACACGCAAACCATAGAATTTTTCATGCACTTCATGGCTTTTTCATTTTTCAAAATTCTAATCATGATACATAAATTTCACACAAAATTACACACAATTTATTATATTTCATGCATAACCAATATTTTGTGCAACCACTTTTTTGCACACTCTGCCTAATTTTCCATACAGTCCATGCATTTTCCATATTTTTTTTGTGTTGGTCTTGGAACTCTGCTTGTACACAACAATAAAAGACAATATTGCACACATGAATAATATTTTGTGCACAAAAATTATTTTTTAGAAACAACCTTGATATTTTGTGTACCATCCTTTTCCAAAATTTGATGTCTCCATCTCCCGTTTTTTAGGCCCAAAATTTTGGAAAACACTTGAAAACAACACAACCTTCAATAAATGCTTCAACCATAACCTTCATTATTCTTTTCTATTATTTTGATTCTTAAACAAGTCTTGTTATTCTTTCATAACAAACTCCACTATCGTGATATATATCCTTTGATGGATCAGCTTTAACATCGTCAGAGTATTTATGGGAAGTACTATAACTACCCTATCTTCCACCAGCATCTTTCCTTCCAATTGAAACTATATATGACTAGAAGAACCTTTAATCCACCTTTCCTTCATATGTCTTGCATCATAAGTTCTATTAACTTATGATATTAGTGAAATAAAAATCAGTAAAGCATCGTTTTATTTTAAGGAAATGTGTAATGCATGACCATCTTAGAATTTCTAGCCCATACACACTCTCTTCTTCTTCAATAATCATTCTCTAATTCAATTAAATCATATGATTCTTTTCATCGTGTAAGATCTTGCATGGTTTTCATCAAATTTTGAAGCATTTCATGGTCTTCTTCAAATCCCCATTCTTATTCAATAATCCTCAGATGGATTATACTTCATCATTCTTCTTTGTTTTAAACAATGTGTCACCTTTGACACAAGTTCTTTGAACTTAGGATAAATTCGAAAATCATTTGAATTTACATCATGGAGAATTGCTAAAGCATGACATCTAATGCTATGATTGCATAACAATTCTACAATCATCCTTACTTCAGCCGATCTCCATTAACCTTGGAGTCCTTCTTCATCTCCCTCTCCATTTTAAACAGCATTGACAACTGTTGACAACAAATACAATCTTCATACACAAAGTGTTCCCAATACGAGTCTCCTTGGATATCGATTGATAATGATCTTTAGTCATGTTTCTAAAAATGGTGGAAAAACATAGAATCATAAGCTCTCTTCTATGTGAATATAGTAAAGGAACTAGATGTTTTATAGGCTCCACTCTTTCATCGTTGGTTGAAGTTAAGAATGATTCATTTAAATCTTTTTATCAAGTTGCAAACTTCACAGTACTCAGGTTCTTACAATATTTTAGCTATATTATATATAATTCACAATATATCTCTTTATATGTGTATATTACATGATGGATTCTTCTTCCTAATATATTAGCAACATGAAAGAAGAATCATCTGGATCTTATTCTCTTCATACTGATTGACTAATATAAACTTTAATACATTCCTATAATACTTTAAGAATTATCATTAAAATACTTCTCAACATTAAATTAGATAATATATATATTATAAATAGTTAATTCAAAATAAATATAAATAGTGATGGTGACTCCTATAAACCATGGGAGAACACTGGTGGTGACTTAGGCTGATGGTGGGTTGTCCTCATCAGTGACTTATTATCTCAACAGTGAGTCATTTCAATGGAAATAAATTTCAACACTTTCAAATTTGAAGGTGACTATGTTCTCACAGTGAGTCATCGTCTGACATTGGGTCTTTCCCATACTTAACCAAATTAACATCCCAACATTGACTTGTATGTAGGTAAGTGTTTCTTACAATTAGAAAAATTTTCATCCTCACGATGACTCATCTATAACGGTAGGGTTTTTCAATAATTTGTCAAATTTATTGGTTCAACGGTGATTCATATATGATGACGGGTATTTCCCATACTTAGCAAAAAAAATTCATTTTGATGGCGGGTCATATTTGACAGTGAGTCTTTCCCACACTTAGCCAAATTCTCATCTTATTGGTGAATAGAGTCTCACAGTGGGTATTTCCAACACTTAGACAGATTTTTTCTAATATGACTTATAATATAAAATTATACCATAAAACATAAAAATCATTAGTAACATAATTAACATGATTTTGGAATCATTAAAACAAGGGTGAAAATAATCTCCCCCTTCTTGATGATCACAAATCATGGAATTTTATAAACTGTGTAAAGAATAAATTCTAATGTTAAAATAGATAAGCTTAGCACATTAAAAATCTACAATTAGAGTTTGATCATAGAGTAAAACTTAAAGAATAAATGGTATCAAAGATACAAATAAAAAAATAGTAACAAAGATAGGTAAAAGATAAGATATCTATTATTAAAGGTAGTTAAATAGAATGGAATCAAAGGAAGAACATTAATTAAAAAATATAGGAATAATAAAATTATGTAGAGTCATTCTCCCCCTTTTGGGAATATCAAAAAGTAAAAAATAAAATAGGAAATGCAATGGAATAGAATAGTAATAATAAGATAATTTCCATTAAGAAGATAAATTTAAGTACAATAAAAAAGTTATAAAAAAGGTATTATAAATATCTCCATTAAATACTAAAAGTCTAATTTCAGCACTTTTTAGGCAGGTTAGAGGAACAAGTGGTGCTTTACCCTTCCCCTTGTCAAAAGAATAAGGATCAGTAGCAAAGATGGAGGTTACTATAGGGATGCCTATAAGAACGACATGTAGATAAAGAGTCTCTTTGATAATGATGATATTGAGATACTGTATTGCTTCTTCTGGGAGTAAAACTAAAATGATAGAAATGATCCAGAAAGAGAGAATTTATATCTCTAGTAATGATTCATCTAAAGAACTTTAGATGAGAGGATGGAGGGGTGATATAAGAAGTAACTGGAATGGAATCCTGAGCCACCATTGGGGTTCCAAAAACACGAATAAAGGGTTTCATGAAATTTATGAAGTCCATGATAATATTTCTAGCCCTTTACATAGCACTAATGAAATCATTTTTTTCTTCCATAAAGATCTTGAGCACTGGAGGCATCCTTAGGTTCATAGTAAGGAATCTTAAACGAGAGTTCGATTTATACTTAGTATAAATCCAATACAAATAATACATATATCCTTTGTAATTGTTTCTAATGTTCCTTTTACTTAGTGGTTTTGTTACTTCCTTGGGCATGGATCAAATTTAGAATTTCTATTTCTGGTCCCATACTTTTGCTAACTACAAAGGTGTAGTATAGTAGAAGTGAGGGGTCAGTCCACAGAGAAACTGCCATTTTTTTCTTTGAGGGAATCTGGTTTTTAAACATGTAAGGGAGTCCTTTCTAGAATCTTATGATTGAGAATTATGAGCTGTGTTCTAATTTGGGATGTCTTAATTTAACGAATGAGGGATTGGGATTGAGTGAGAGTCTGGTTGAATGATGTATTTTAAGTCTAACCTTGGAAATATCATTTTTATTAGTCTACAAAGAAAACAAGGTTCACTAGTTGTGTAATAACCCATTTTTTGCTATAAAAGACTTTTTAATTTTCTTGAAGTTATTCCAGAGTAGCGCCTTCAGACGGAGTGCAATTCCGATCCCCAGTGTGGCCGGGATTAAATTTTCAGTGCGTTCAAACTGGGCACGCCAAATAAATGGGATAAATCCTAAACGGAAATTTGGATCCTAAATATGAGAGTATGGATGGGTCCAAAATGGGGTGTTTACCCTAGGAAGGACATAGAACATGTCGGCACAGGAAGTTGGGACCCCCCGCCCGTTACCGGAACGTTAAACGGATAAATGAAATAATTAATTTATTCTTTTAATGGTTAAACACAAGTATCTCTTAAACGGTTGATTGGATGAGAAAACCAAGGGCACTGTTGATTCCGGAACGTGCTATTTACCCTATGAGGGGTGTAACATTCGTAGGATCGGCCCTTCTGTGGAAAATGGCCCAGGGGCATTTTCATAATTTAGCGGCCTCGAGCGTTAATTTTCATAACTTTTGAATGGATCCTCGTATTAAAATTATGAGACTACCATTGTTCTCAGGGGGGTGGTTTTTACCCCAGGTAAGTCTTAACCTCGACCTCTTTGAAGGTTTCATATGCGAGTTATTTTGGGGGTTTAAACTAATTAAAATTTTAACTAGTTTATCTTTATTTAAACATAACCCACCCCTCTCCTTTATTTTGCAACTCCTGGCGGAAGAAGTCTCAACCAAGGAGCTAATAAAAAAAGTCCCCCTCCATCCTCTCCTCCCCAAGGTGGTGAGTGGCTCCGACGGATCGTCGGTGAAGCGTTGGGCAATGCCCATCGAGGTAGGCTCGTGTTTTATCATTTTAATTCCCGCAATCTTCTTCAATTTTATTTAATTGCATCGAATTTTTGTCCGATCGTTGAGAAAATCCCATAATCGAGTAAAAATCGTTCTAAGATTTAAACGCATTATTCGGATTGAAAATATGAGTCTCGAAGATCTTGGGGTGG
The DNA here is from genome assembly GCA_963277665.1 of Viscum album. NCBI lineage: Eukaryota > Viridiplantae > Streptophyta > Magnoliopsida > Santalales > Viscaceae > Viscum > Viscum album. Next base: position 536,657,277 of record OY728151.1, on the reverse strand, counting down.
TCCGTTGAAGTTCTCGGTGGTTTTGGAGTTTTTCCGGCCAGATTTGGGGGCCCCGGAGGCGGTCCGGTGAGCGGCAGGCAGACCCAGCGGCGGTGGCTCCTTCAGGAGGTTCGGCGAGGCGGCATCGGCGCAAGAGGGGTGGGGGGCTCTATCTATAGGCGTCGGTGGGCGAGGCAGTGTCGGTGTGAGGCGGTGTTGGTGTGAGCGCGCGGCGGAGCGTGGACCGGGGTCGCGACGCGCGACCCCGCGGGTGAACCAAGACCCGCGTCTCGCGGGTCTTCACGTGGGACGACCGGCCACGGTCAGTCTGAGCATGGACCGTGGGTCCACAGCTGTCCCACGTGGTTGGGCCGCGGGCTAGCACTACGAGCCGGGCCGGCCCAGGCCGGGTGGACCGGCCATCCCAGACCAGTCCAGCCCAAGGGTATTTGTCCCCTCGACTTCAGATGCCCATAACTACCACTACGGATTTCCATTTTGCATGCCGTCTATGGCAGAGTGAACCTCCGCTCGAGGAAAAGAATATGAGATGGTTTTGGGGGTTTTATGTCCCAAGATGGGGTTCTTGGTGGAGCGACGCATACATTAAGTGGCTTAGCGCTTTTCCCGAGATTCTTGTTTTGAGCAGCACAGACAAATCCGAAGTCCATTTTGGGCGTAGTCAGAGGTTTTGAGACCCTAGAGTCGAGAATAATTTTTCCAAAGGTTTTTCAGGCATTGGAGTTGGAGTTGAGACGTGGTCCCCAGGGCCCGTATTTTAAGCTGCATGCATCGCTTTATAACTTTTTCATCGGAAGTCCGTTCGGGGCATGCGAGTAGTTGATTTTGGGTGTTTTTATGAAGGCATTGCAATGGAACAATCTGACCACTTTAATTCCACATAGTGATGTGGGCTTTATAAGGGATGTTTTGGGAGTAGGCGGTGATTTCCATCTTTATCACCGGGTGTCTGTTTCAGACAAGTGGATAGTCAATCTTGTGTAATTTTTCGATAGGATCGCAACGGTGTGATCCATTCATTGTGCTTCAGGACTGGGATGTGGGTCCCATGAAGCACCGCTCATGTGCGGTACGATGATATGCATCTTTTTCCCTGGATATCCATTTCACTAAAGTGAGCAGTCAATTTGACATGTATTTCTGAGGAGATCACAATGGTGTGACGTGCCTGAATGTTTTTGGGACTGAGGCTCGGGGCCACGGGACACCATTCAGGTGTAAAGCGGTGTTGGAAACTTTTCTATCAGATATCCATTTGAGGCGTGTAAATAGTTTATCTTGGGTGTTTTTCCACAAAGATTACAATGGTACAATCCGTTTGGATGTGCGGAGCCTCTTTTGAGATCTCATTAAATGTGGAAGCATGAAAGGTGCACTGGTGGTGGTTCTTCCTGCAGTGTTTCTAGGGAACCCTTGGCGTGTGACCGTGTTCACTATTGGGAGAGTGAATTGAATGCTTAAAGAGATGTGGTTGTTCATGCTAGGGCCGTGGAGGAATCATAATGGTGAAACTATGTTTACGCCTTTTTGTATTGACGTTGGATGTCATATGCACAATAGCCCTTGGGCTGGAAATGTAGTATACTCTGGGAGTATATGGGAATGCTTGGAGGTAAATGTTATAGTTTGTACCTGAGAACGTTTGTGCGCTTGGTTTGGAGATGAGTTGGGGCCACATGTCGTGTGGGCCCCATGTGTGTTCCATGATCTACTTTACATACCTTTGACCTCTCACGACATAGAGGGTCCTACTATTCTCGATGGTTTCGACCAGCAGGGTTGAGTGAGTCCCCCTGGTCCTATTCACTATGGTTTAGACCACCAGGGTTGAGTGGTTTCCCCTGGTTTTGTTCTGGAGTTGGGTGGTTGTGTGATACCCACTACGTGTTCTATTGGCCAGTGTCGTACCATTTAGTAGGTATGGCTAGAGTAGTTTTGGGTTTACCCTTCAGAAGAGACTGGGAAGTGGGTTGCTCATCGACTTCTTCGGGTTTACCCTCCAGTAGAGACTGGGCAGTGGGTTGCTTATTGACTTCACCAGGTTTACCCTCTAGCAGAGACTCGACAGTGGGTTGCTCATCGAATTCTTCAGGTTTACCCTCTAGCAGAGACTGGATAGTTGGTTTCTCATCGATTTCTTCGGGTTTACCCTCCAGCAGAGACTGGGCAATGGGTTGCTCACTGACTTCTTTGGGTTTACCCTCTAGCAGAGACTGGGCAGTGGGTTGCTCACTAACTTCTTCAGTTTTACCCTCCAGAAGAGACTAGGTAGTGGGTTGATCATTGACTTCTTAGGGTTTACCCTCCAACAGAGACTGGGCAGTGGGTCACCCGACGACATCTTAGGGTTTACCCTCCAGCAGAGACTGGGCAGTGGGTCACCCGATGACCCATTAGGGTTTACCCTCCAGCAGAGACTAGGCAGTGGGTTACCCGACGACTTCTTTCAAACTCATTATTTTCTACTAGGCTAGTCTGTGGTTCGATTCTATGACTACCAGAGAGGGACCCTTGGTTTTACAGGTCAGTGATGTGACAACTTTGAATTTCAGAAGACCTGTCGACTATGTGACAGTAACGACGTGTGGCTTGATTCTCCCCCAGAACTCTCAAGTATGAGAAGGCTCTTTCCCCACAGAGACGTGTCCTTGTGATGTGACCTAAAACCGTGCAGGCGAGTTAGTGCCACCCAAAGTGGATAGTGTCAAGGTGCGGTGATTTGAGCCCCTTGACTTATAGTTCAGGGAAGGCGTACAGATATTGGGCATCAATGGTGTTTACTTTTGGAATTGTTGGCTACTCACTTTCTTGGGCTGATCTATGGGATGGAAATCCCATTATGATCTTTTTCGGGGTTCTTGATTGAGCGTATGGATATGTATATACCTTGTTCCAGTACCCACTCCTTGGTTTTTGGTTACTCTCTTTCTAGGAGAGGCAAAGACGTGCGAGGTATGCCATGCGATTTCTGTGTCTAGCTTCTCATGGTTGGATGAGTCTAATCTCCTGCTATAGTTAGCGAAGACTCAACGAGAAGTTAATATTATCACCACTTCTAGCTCCTTGTGTTTGGAAGAGTCTACTTCCTTCCTCTTGTTGGGTTGAGCTGTACTCTTTCATGCACTCTCTGTTGTACTCCTCTACTATTCCCTATTCAATCTACTGCTCACCTCTTCAATGCCTTCTTTATGGCTCCCTCGAGCCTTTGAGGCATCCTGCTGATTATTTTTATACTCACTTCCTCTTGGTATTTTCATGCACTTGTTGTTCCCTTGCAAATGATGGACAGGTTGGTCGTGACGTCAGAGGAGCTTAGGAGTTCAGGATCTCAGACCACGTGCGGTGGTCATAGTCGGGTTCCAGGTGTGGGACTCTCCCAGCTGTATTACTTTTGTTTTCCTATTGTTGGGTTGTGGCACTTTTCTGGTTGGGCGCGTGTTTTGCCCCTTTTCTTTTCAGTTACCTTCATCACTTTGTACTATTTAGAGGTCAATGCACTTTGTGGTTTATTTATAGTAGTTGGTACTTTTCTTTTCTTTTTTACTCTTCACTTATTCATTGATTAGGTTGCGTGTGTGTGTATAGGTACTCAGGAAAAGGCCTCCCTGAGTTGTTTAGCCTTTGGAACTTGTTGCCATCCCCTGGCCTATGGAGGCAGGCTTGGGGTAGTTGCGCCTCGATCCTGGGTAGGTTCAGGTCGTGAAAAAGTGGAATCAGATGTGGTTCGTTCCTTGGGATGTTTTTTGGACATCCCTAAAAAGGAATTGGTTGGGATTTAGGGCAAAAATGTTAATGTGTCTCGAGAGAGGCTCTCAGGATAGGGACTCTAGTGATGGTGCGGCGACCGACGTATCCATTCACTAGGAACCTAATAACCTTCTTATCAACTCTGTATGCTGAGAAACTTGTTTCAGGGAAAATTGGGTTATGCATCACATAGGATTGAGTCTTTTAATGTCCTTCTTGAGTCATCTCCTCATTTTTGTTACTGTTATATACATATATGCTTATCTAACCGCGACAATCCTTGATAACATTTTGGATGTCTCCGTAATGACAGCTAGCAAGGATACCAACTTTGATTCATGACGAGGACCCTGTGAGTTACGAGGCCTCATTCCAAGACCCATCATGCGAGTCCCTTTCTCTAGGAGGGCCAGTAGCAGCACCCCCACATGGTGAGCAGCAGACAACTTTAGCAAGCAGACTGAGCTTGAGCGTAGGTTGAGCGCACTCCGTGAGTTCCAGCGACAGAGACCCCTAAGGATCAATGGTGAGCCAGACCCTCAGGCAGCAGAAGTTTGTCTTGGGACAGTGGTTTTCATTTTCAAGATTGTGCAGACGTCGACAGATCTTATGGTGGCTTTGGCCGCCAGCATTTTCCATGGAGTAGCTGGGCATTGTTGGAGTATGGTGACTCAGTTTCTTGATGAGTCATCGCTTTCTGGGGTGACTTTTAGCTGCTGTTCCATGTGGATTTTTACCCCTCCTTACGCTCTGTTCAGATCCAGGAGATCCTACAATTTCGGTAGGGAGGGATGATGGTGACTGAGTACGCGACTTGTTTCGCAGACCGTGCACGCTTTTACCCAGACTTAGTCCATGACGGCAACTTCCGAGCGTGGAAGTTCGAGCACTGTCTCCGTAGAGAGATTCAGGCTGTTATAGTACCCTTGTGAATTTACACTTATATAGAGGTTATAGAGCAGGCTCTAGTGACCTAAAGCTTCCTGTCGCGTTGTATAGTTGGTGGTGGAAGCAGGCTCAATAGAGCGAGGCTTCGATCGCAGCTAGCAGGCGTCAGCTGACAGAACCTCAACGCAGGTGGATTTCTGATAACCGGACTCAGGGGCGTGGTCGTACACTACAGTGGTGCTAGAGGGAACTAGTGTAGCCTGGAGAGATTCGGTGCTATTCTTGTGATGGGAAAGGTCACCTGGTGTGAGACTGACCGACTAGACACACTGAGAATATCGGGCAAGAAGCAGGTGCACCACTGCGGCAAAGGTAGCGCCATGATCGGAGTAGCGCCCAAAGAGGTGGTGCTTGTAGAGAAGCAGGAGGAGCTGGAAGTAAAGGAAGACCTTACAGGGTCTTACCATTACCACCAGGCGGTCCACCTCAGGCTTCGGGAGCTGATAGTTGGGAACATGGACAGGCGCGAGCTTTGGATGTCTACGATCCTGTAGAGCATGAGGTGATAAGAGGTACACTCTACAGCTCTTCTACTTTTTGCAGTAGAATTGTTAGACTCTATGTGTGAAATTATTTTCTCCCTGATCTTTGATTGAGGTGTCACCAGGGTGACATAGGGAATCGGTTTAACCCAGTGTCAGTGGAGTAGAAGACGTGGGACCTTTTCTTTAGTCAATGGTGTCGAATCCTTCGCTCTCCAAGTGTGTAAGAGATTCTGGGTCATGGTACATTGACTGTGAAATCTTTCATGACCAGATATCCTTGGGTGTTTCACCATATGGATATTCTAAAGGAGGGAATCACCGGGATTTTCCCCAGGTCGAAATGGTGAATCCAATCGCGGCGTGCGACATAGGGGTTCATTCGGGGAGGTGAGCTACCCCCAAGAGCCTTCGGTCTGTTTGAGAACGTGCGAAGGGATGGAGAGGTTGCCTACCGCCTTGCCCTAACCCCAAAGTCTGGTTTGGGTGCCTAGCATTTCCCATGCGACTCACCCGAGAAAGAGTGTGCGTGCCCCTATGCACTTCATCGGAAAGGGAACACCTCACGCGAATGGACCAAATCCTTTGGTCCATGTGCGGTGACGCAAAACTATGCAAGAGTTCTTCTGGGTATGGGAGAGCCAGGTGTGAGATTAGTACCCTAAGTTGTTCCCTGGTTTTGCTTTTCGAGGACGAAGATATTGAAGGAAGGAATGATGTAAGAACCCTATTTTTTTCTATAAAAGACTTTAGAATTTTCTTGATGTTATTCCAGAGGAGCGCCTTTAAACGACATACTATTCCGAGCTCTGTTGTGGCCAGAATTAAATTTTAAGTGCGTTCACACTGGGCACACCAAATAAATGGGATAACTCCTAAACGGTAATTTGGATCCTAAATCTGAGAGTACGGATGGGTCATAAATTGGGTTCTTACCCTAGGAATGACATAGAACATGTTGGCGTGGGACGTTGGGACCCCTCGCCCGTTACCGGAATGTTAAACGGATAAATGAAATAATTAATTTATTCGTTTAATGGTTAAACACAAGTATCTCTTAAACGGTTGCTCGTATGGGAAAACCGAGGGCATCGTTGAGTCTGGAATGTGTCGTTTACCCTAGGAGGGGTGTAACTTTCGTGGGCGTGGACCTTCTGTGGAAAATGGCCCAGGGGAATTTCTGTAATTTAGAAATCTTGGGCGTTAAATTTTATAACTTTCGAACGGAGCCTCAGATTAACATTCTAAGAACTATGTTGTTCTTGGGAGGTGGTTTTTACCCCAATTAAAGCTTAACCTCGACCCCGTCGAGAGTTTCAGATGTGAGTTATTTTGGGGTTTTAAACTAATTTAAATTTTAATTAGTTTTTATTTATTTAAACATAACCCACCCCCACTCCTTTGTTTTGCACCTCCTGGTGGAAACAATTCTCAACCAAGTAGCTCCTCCAATGATCCCTCATCTATCCTATCCTCCCCAAGGTGGTGCGTGGCTCTGGAGAATCGTCGGCGAAGCATCGGGCAACGCCCATCGAGGTATGCTCGTGTTTTATCATTTTAATTGCTAAAATATTCTTCAAATTGGTTTAATTGTGTTGAATTGTTGTACGATCGTCAGTAAAATTCCATAATCGATTAGAAATCGTTCTAATCTTTCCAACGCATGCTTCGGATTGAAAATCTGAGTTCTAAAGAGTCTGGGGTGGTTCGTTGAAGTTCTCGGTGGTTTTGGAGTTTTTCTGGCCGGATCTGGGGGCTTTGGCGGCGGTCCGACGAGCGGCAGGCAGACCCGGCGGCGGCGGCTCCTTCAGGCGGTTTGGCGAGGCAGCGTCAGCATTATGGGGGGGGGGGTGCTCCGACTGAAGGCATCGGTGGGCGAGGCGGCATCGGCGCGAGCGCACGACGAAGCGTGGACTGGGGTCGCGGCGCGCGACCCCCTGGGGGAACCAAGACCCACGTCCCGCGGGTCTTCACGCGGGATAACCGTCCTAGGCCGGTCAGAGATTGTACCGAAGGTCCACAGCTGGCCCACGTGGCTGGGTCGTGGGTCGGCGCTGCAAGCCGGGCCGGCCGGCGCGGGCCGGCCCAGGCCGGGCGGTCCAGCCGGTCCAGCCCAAGGGGATTTGTCCCCTCAACTTTGGACGCCCGTAATTACCACTACAGGTGTCCGTTTTGCATGCCGTCTACGGAAGCATGAACCTTGGCTCGAGGAGGAGAATATGATATGGTTTTGGGGGTTTTAACTATCGAGATGGGGGCCCTCGGTGGAGCGACGCGTACGTTAAGTTGCTTAGCATTTTTCCTGAGATTCTTATTTTGAGCGGCGCAGACACATCCAGAGTCCGATTTGGGCGTAGTCAGAGGTATTGAGACCCTAGCATAGAGAATAATTTTTCAAAAGGATTTTCAGGTGTTGGAGTTGGAGTTGCGACGTGGGCCCCATGGCCCGTCTTTTAAGTTGCATGCAGCACTTTACAACTTTTTCATCGGATGTCCGTTCGGGGCATGCGAGCAGTCGATTTTGGGTCTTTTTCTGAGGGCATTGAAATGGCGCAATCTGCCCGCTTTAATTCTGCACAGTGATGTAGGCCCCATGAGGGTCAATTTGGGAGTTAGTGGTGATTTCCATTTTTATCACCAGGTGTCCGTTTCAGACAAGTGGATAGTCAATGTTGTGTACTTTTTCGAGAGGATCGCAACAGTGTGATCTATTCGTTGTGCTTAGAGACCAGGATGAGGGTCCCACGAAGCACTGCTCATGTGCGGTAAGGCGAAATGCATCTTTTTCCCTGGATATCCGTTGCACTCAGGTGAGCAGTCAATTTCACGTGTCTTTTGGAGGAGATCGCAATAGTGCGACGCGCCCGACTGTTTTTGTGACCGAGGCTCAGGGCCATGGGACGCCATTTGGGCATAAAGCGGTGTTGGAATCTTTTCTGTCGGATATCCGTTTGAGGCATGTAAATAGTCTATCTCACGTGTTTTTCCACGAGGATTACAATGGTATGATCTTTTTGGATGTGTAGAGCCTCTTTCAAGATCTCATTAAATGTGGAAGCATGAAAGGTGTACCAGTGGTGGTTCTTCCTACGGTGTTTGTAGCAAACCCTTGGCGTGTGATCGCGTTCACTCTTGTGAGATTGAATTGAATTCTTTAATAGATGTGGTTGGCCATGCTAGGTCCATGGAGGAAGCAGGTTGGAGAATATGTGCTTACGCCTTTTTGCGTTGATGTTTGGTGTCGTGTGCATGATAGCCCTTGGGCTAGAAATGTAGTATACTCTGGGAGTATACAAGAATGCTTGGAGGTCCATGTTGTAGTTTGTACCTGAGAACGTTTGTGCGATTGGTTTGAAGATGAGTTGGGGCCACACGTCGTGTGGTCCCCATGTGTGTTTCGTGATCTACTTTACGCACCTTTGACCTCTCGCGACGAATAGGTTCCTCCTATTATCGATGGTTTCTACTAGCGGGGTTGAGTGAGTCCCCCTTGGTCTTGTTCATGATGGTTTCGACCAGCAGGGTTGAGTGGTTTCCCCTGGTTTTGTTCTAGAGTTTGGTGGTTGCGCGATACCCACTCCGTGTTCTGTTGGCCAGTGTTGTACAATCCAGTAGGGATGGCCAGAGCAGTTCCGGGTTTACCCTCCAGTAGAGACTGGGTAGTGGGTTGTTCATTGACTTCTTTGGGTTTAACCTCCAGCAGAGACTGGGTAGTGGGTTTCTCATCGACTTCTGAAAGTTTACCCTCTATCAGAGACTGGGTAGTGGGTTTCTCATAAACTTCTTTGGGTTTACCCTCAAGCAGAGATTGGGCAAAGGGGTTCTCATTGACTTCTTCGGGTTTACCCTCCCGGATAGACTAGGTAGTGAGTTGCTCATCGACTTTTTCAAGTTTACCCTCCAACAGAGATTTGGCAGGGGGTTGCTCACCGAATTCTTTCAGTTTACCCTCTATCAGAGACTGGGTAGTGGGTTTCTCAATGACTTCTTCGGTTTTACCCTCCTATAGAGACTGGGCGGTGGGCTGATCATTGACTTCTTAGGGATTACCCTCCAACAGAGACTGGGCATTGGGTCACCTGATGACCTCTTAGGGTTTACCCTCTAGTAGAGACTGGGCAGTGGGTCACTCGACGACCTCTTATGGTTTACCCTCTAGCAGAGACTGGGTAGTGGGTTACCCAACGAATTCTTTCAAACCCAGTCTTTTCTACTAGGCCAGTCTGTGGTTTGATTCTGTGACTACCGGAGTGGGACACATGGTTGTACAGGTCAGTGATGTGACATCTTTGAATTTTAGAAGACCTCTCGACTGTGTGACAGTGATGAGGTGTGGCTTGACGCTCCCCCAGAACACTCAAGTATGAGGGGTGCTTTCCCCACTAAGATGCGTCCTTGTGATGCAACCTAAAACCGTGCGGGTGAGTTAGTGCCACCCAAAGTGGATAGTGTCAAGGTGCGGTGATTTGAATCCCTTGAATTTTATTTTGGGGTAGGCGTATGGATACTTGGCATTGATGTTGTTTACTTCTGGGACTTTTGGCTACTTACTTTCTTGGACTGAGCTACGGGATGGAGATCCCCTTACGATCTTGTTCACACTTCTTGATTGAGCGTATGGATATGTATATACCTTGTTCCAGTACCCACTCCTTGGGTTTTGTTTACTCTTCTTCTAGGAGAGGCAAATATGCATAGGGTATGCCATGTGCATTCTGTTTCTAGCTTATCGTGGTTGGACGAGTCTACTCTCCTACTATAGGTAGTGAAGACTCGATGAGAAGTTCATCTTCTCACCACTTCTAGCTCATTGTGCTTGGATGAGTCTACATCCTTCCTCTTATTAGGTTGAGATGTACTCTTTACTGCACACTCTGTTCTACTCCTTTACGATTCCCTATTCGATCTACTGCTCACCTCTTCAGTGTCTCCTTTGTTTCTCCCTCCAGCCTTCGGGGCATCCTACTGAGTATTTTTATACTCACCCCTGCTTGGGCTTTGCCCGCACATGGTGTGCCCTTACAGACGACGGATAGGTTGGTCGTGACGTCATAGGAGCTTAGGAGTTCGGAAGCTTGGACCACGTGCGGTGGTCGTAGTAGGGTTCGAGGTGTGGGACTCTCCCAGTTGTTTTACTTTTGTTTACCTGTTGTTGGGTTGTTGCAATTTTCTAGTTGGGTGCATTTTTTCCCCTTTTCTTTTCTATTACCTTCAACACTTGCTTTGTACTGTTTAGAGGTCGATGCAATTTGTGGTTAATTTATAGCAGTTGGTAATTTACTTTTCTTTTTTACTCTGCACTTCTGCATTGAGTGGGATGCATGTGTGTGTACAGGTACTCAGGCAAAGGCCTCCTCGAGTTGTTTATCCTTCGGCGCTTGTCTCCAGCCCCTGGCCTATGGAGGTGAGATTGGGGTAGTTGCAGCTCGATCCTGGGTAAGGTCAGGTTGGGAAAAGTTGACTTTGTTCTTAGTCTCCTAGGTCAACATAATAAGTATTTATTCTATGGTCTAGAGATAAAAATAACCTAAGTGCATTAAGTCTGGCTTCTTAGTTAGAAATATACTTTAGATAGTGGTCCTAGCACATTATAATTAAATTAGGATAGGGTCATTTTCATGATTATCTCATGGTCAGAGATGTTTACACAAATGATTTAGTCCTTGAATTTATATCCTAATTACTATTTCAGTTGGACTTTCTAAGTTCTTATTTAATAGTGTCTATTAATTTTACATGCACTTCACTTGATCCTTACCCTTAAAAGATTTAACTACTCATAATTGGGGTAAAATGTAGTTGAATAAATAAGAGATACAATAGATGATGGATTGATAAACATGGATGAAATCAGGATTGTGCAATGGATGTGGGGATGATTATTTAAATAACATGAAAGAAGCAATTCAAAATTATAATTAGAACTTACTTGGAAAAAGGAAGGAAAATTAGATCTAAGTAGAACTTGAATGTGTTGAATAATGGAATATCTATGACTCTTGGATTATTGAATGTACATAAATGAGAAGAAATTGATATTTGGAGAGAAAAAAGGGAAATAGAGTTTGTAATGAATCTAAAGGGAGAGAAGAAATTCATTTTGAAGTATCTTCAAAGCTTTGACACTACTATGTTTATATAGGTGAATTTGGTCATGATGTGTACCTATAGTACATGACGTGTACCCTTGATGTGCGTCAACTTCCTATGGATCTCTAGAGCGGCACACGGTTCCCGCATATTAAATGGTTTGACCAAGTACACGATGTGTACCCCACAATTATTCTTCCTGTGTACGGATACTCCATGGATTTCCTGTTCATCACTTTGATTGGGCATCATGTAGTGTATAAGGAATTACCAACGTGTATTGGATTTCCCCAACTTGGTGTGTGGTTTTTTCATGACTACCTTCATGACTTGAAGTTAGGCTGTGATCTTTGGGTACATGATGTGTATGAGGCAATCACATAGTGTAATATATCAGGTTTTCATCTTTTGGCATGCTTTCTCTTGAAAACTAGTAAAGTCTTTATTCCCAAAAAACCAGACACATACCACATGCATTATCTATTATTTTAATGAAAATAAATGAATGAAGGATAGAAAAATCTATATATAAATTGTGCTTATCAAATCTCTCCACACTTAAACTGTTTCTTGTCCTAATGAAATAATGTCTCAATAAGTATTTCATAAAGGATAATCAATTTGTAAAGTGAGAAAAATCCATTATGCCCATATAATTAAATTAGGTGTAAGAAGAGAAAGGGTCAAGTTCCAGAATCAATCCTGCAAAGAAATTTAGTCATGCCTTCTTGTTCCGATTTCAAAAACAAATTCTATTCTTTTAATTACAATATTTTAACCATTTCCTAAGTTATATGCCCAATTAAAATTTAATTCACTATTTCTCTCATCACTCAAAGTGGTAATAAAAATAGATTTGTGCTCATACCTAGAGTACATGTTCCTATCTATATGCTTGAACTAGTTCTACAATCTCTACTGTGTAAAGACAAGTAAAAAATTAATCTTGAGGTCTTAAGAAATTGGGTTTTGATGAATCTATGGTTGTGGGCAGGTAAGAAAGATATGAAAAATCAGGCTAAAAAAGAGGGTATGCTCTGCAGTATAATGAAAAAAGTTTCAGAACAAGTGTGATGTTGTTCCTCCTTCTGGACGGTCAAATTGGCACTCCATCAACTCCGGTTGGATCCATATGTATAGCAAGCAGGTAAATGAAAAATAATTATGTTCCTTTCCAATTTCATTATTTTTTATTTTTCTTTTGTTTTTCATTTTTCAAAAGTTTTGCCGAGGATAGATCTCACAACCATCAACTAACCACATATGATCCTTCATGAGACTCATCGGCATGGAAAATGGTGATTTTTGACCTTCCTAGTAGGCAACCCATGAGGATTTTGTTTTTTTCTTTTCTTTTGGTATTTTTGAAAGGAAAATAATTCTAATGCAGTGTAACAAATGATATATGGGTCACAACCTCATTTTCAAGTGAGTTCCTTGTACGTCTCTAGATGCAGAATCATCCCATGTTGTCTGAATGCCTCCCCACACTTTTTTCAAAGGTGGCAATTAATCATTGTACAAGGAGAAGGGTAGGAAGGATAATAGGTTAGGAAAAGTTTAATTCTAATAGGCCATTCATGGAAAATATGGTCTAAATGAGGGATAAATGTTAAGTGGGTGTCAGGATAGTGGCTATCAAATAGTGCCTTAGTCATTTTAATTTTTATACTTGTTCAGTCATCTCTTTGATAATATCTCGGTGAAAGTTCTAGTAGGTCTACATGCCCTAGATATCTCTCATGAAATACGCTCAAATAAGAAAATACAATCATAAGCTGAGAGTCCTCATGGTTTATGGAAGTCAGAACCAAACTAAAAATTACAAGGGGAATACATCTTAATTAGTAAGTTAATTAATCATAATTTCATAGTTTTGAATTTTAATTAATCCTCTAAACTCAGAAATCATTCTAGATAGTCCTAGGTAGGAATGGATATTCAATTCTTAACAATTTTTCACTTAACTTTTTATTTAATTACAAGGGAATAAATATTTTCAGGATTAAAGCATGCTTATCTCTTTGAAAAAAGGCTCCTAGTCTAGTGAGAACAACCAGTATTTGAAGAGCATCATAAGTGAAACATGAGAATCTTACCCACACTTAGAGTGAGGAAGTGTTCCTATTGTTAGTGAAATACACATGCGAGTGGTTTCCTTTGAATATGAAAGAATTAGAAATGGAATTTAGTTAACAAAATTTAAATAAATTGGAATTACGAGCTCCCTAGAGTACTTGGTATGCCATGGGGATGATTGAAGCTTTCTGAACATGAAAATGAACCAGAAAAATGTTAGAGAAAAAATATCCCTCACTGGTTAGAAAAAATTAGATCAAAGGTAAATTTAGTGTGAATAGAAGAATAAAAATGAGAAGTGAAGAGGCTAATTTTATTCAATATGTGGAAGATATACATAACATTTCCAAGAAAGGAATGAAAAAAAATAAAAAAAAGGATGTAGTAATGTCGACTCGATAAAATAGAAGATTAGTAAAGGTGGAAAATGACAAGTCTCATGGGGTCCACTGGATCAGTGACTGTGTTCCCTCTTACTACTGCTAGAGGCTGTTTCCTTGAGTGCGCATGGTTGTTTGGGTGGGTTAATCACCTCTGGTGCCACAGTGTGAGCATGGAGGAGATGCGGTAAGAAAGAAATCATGGGATACGATGGGTACTGGTGAGTGATGAGGTTATTGAGTACCCTACATTCTAATAATTTTGGTGGAACATGACCATCTATGATGATTAAGAATTTATATTATCTCGACATGCTATAGGGAGAAAATGAAGACACAAAAACTGAACAGTGCATGAAGTGAAAATGAAATTCCATGTATATAAACTGGTTCATATAGCATAAAAATTGAGAAAACATCATGAAAAAGTCAAAAACTAGCCCAAAACATAAAAGTGGACCCAAAAATAAAATCCAAAAAGATAAAGAATGTGGGATCATGGGTCCTCTACGTAGATATCCTCTAGCGTCAGTTCAGTATTGGGTGTCTCAGGCATCTGGCTCGTCAGATTAGTGATAACAACAGTCGGTGATGGGGTGTTAGGTGTGGTGGACGGTGTGGGAATAGAGGTAATAATATGGGTTGGGGTGGGTGGTGGAGAAGTACCAATCCGTATGAGGGTTGTGGATCTAGCAACGAGATCAATAAAAGGTACCTCTGGCGGTGTAGACTCAATGGATACCCCCTTGTTATGCTGGGTCTACTTTGCCTGATACTATTGCAGGTTGGAAAGGTCTGCGATATCTGGGGGGAGGTCCAATTTGGTGGAAGGTGGTGGTGGAAAGGTAGAGTATGGATGGATGGCTGTGTTGGGTGAGGGTGATGGGGTAAAAGAGGGTGGCTTAATGAATGGGAGGTGTAGATGGGCAGAAATCTAGCGAAGATTCACCAGAAAACTCCGATGAAGTCCCCATAAATCTATGTGGCCAGGATGAGTGGTTAGTGGGGTGGTAGCAGGGACAGATGATGGTCTGGATGAAGGTTGTGTGGTGGAGGTAGGTGACTGCAGAGGTGGGGCTGCTACTGCTGCTCTGTCTACCTGCTTAGGGGGTGCAGGTGCCTATACATCGAGAACCAAAAAGTAGTGATCATCCTCCTTTACCATCATCCTCATCTTATGCAAGAGAACATGATCAATCAATTCTACTGGTCCAACGGAGGTTATGGGAAGAGAGGCCTCAAAGACGTCGAGAGAGTGGGATAGTCGAGTGATAAAAAAGCCTCCCATGATCATTTTGCAATTTTTTTTGAGTCAGTGATCTGAAGTAGAAGGAGAACTAGGTGACTATACTAATTGATGGACCACCCACGATAACTGCCTAAATCATATTGTCCATTTGGATGATGCTACCATGTGTCTTACCTCGTGTAAACCAACCATGTTCTATGGAACAATGTAAAATGCGTAAAGAAAACCCTTGGATTTGAGTCGACTTTGTGAGTTGAGGATCATGATAGTATTGGGGGTCACGGGCTATCAATGGACACAACTGTATAGAGATATCACAAGGTGGATGGTGATGAAGTGTTGGGTAAACGTCGAAAGCTACAAACTCCAAGGTATAAATGCTGAGCCTGACTCCAAACTCAGCAAGAGATAGCTCGTGTGGGTGGCCGCTGAGGTGAAAGTAGAGAGTGCCAATTCCCATCATGAAGGTGGACAAAAATTCCAAAAACAACTATTGAAACGTCTCCTCACAGATGTCAATAATGGTGTCGATATGCAGAGTGTCGAGGAGGTCAGCCACGACATCAGCGATGTTCAGTTGGGCGAGTGTCTGTAGGTCCAAAGTCATGTTTTTTTTCATGGTTTTCTCTTGCAGATTTAGAAGATTAACCTGATGCACTGGATTGGAGAATCATAGGACATGGTGAAGCTGCAGGTCATCATCGCTAGACGTTGTTGTGGTGTTAGACCACTCCTGAGGAGCCTGTGTGGCATGTGTGCAAGGTAGTCGAACTTGAGAGGCAACTCGTACAATCGTACGAGTCCACACATTCAGTCATCACCTTCGAATGAACTCGTCTGGAGAATCGGTTTGCTGTCGAATCGGATTCAAATGCATAGACTTGGAGTGAAATCGCTCACCCGGGCAGACTCGCCGCTTCCATCGAGTGAGGTCTTGATTCTTTTTCTATTTCAAATTTGGGGGTTTTTAAGGAACCTGACGCACCTCGCATTGGCTAGGGTTCAATTTATTCACCTCTTCTCTACATTGCCTTGCTTGCAACCATATATCTGCTCCCCCAACCTCACTATCAAAGCTCTGCACCGCTGAATGAACCGATAACCATCATAATGAGACAAACCCTATCCTCATTATCGCGCATCCCGAACAAGATAACCACTGACTGATATGAAGTATGTGCGAGAAGCCACCATTGTGTGGTTTGAGCTGGTATATTATTGGTTTAACCAAGGCGACACCCCTGCCACTGGTGTGGCATGCCAAAGACGATCGTGCGCATTGCGGAAGATTAGACACAAATAGAAGTGTACTGCACAGCTCGGTAGTTATTCATGAAAATCATTTGAGCCCAGTTTGAAGGCGATGAAAATCATGGAATGACAACTCAACACAACACGATATTGGATTTCAAGATCCTTGGAATGCATTAGGAATGGAAAAATCAATCAACCACCTAACAGATCAGTTTCACTCTTGAGTATCAAGATGAATTTTATTGGTTTCTTTATTTGCATTACAAGAAACGAATGAGAACAATTTGAATGATCAATAGAGGGGGTTCCACTACTATCATCATCAGAACCACCTCATTACTCATTTGGAAGATTTTTGTAGTAGAATTTATTAATGTGTTGTATTATGGAAATGATGTTAAAGCTTCATCTTTAGGGGGTTTCTTTTCCACTTGGTGCTTAAATTTTGAATTTAATTTATGTGTAAACTTTTGAAATCTACTATCTGTTAGCCGCTGAGATGTGTGCTGGTTGGAATCTTTTTCATGCTAAAATAGTTCTTCTCATACTATGATTTCATTCAGGTGTTTATTGATAATTTTTATGCTGAAATCTTCTTGATGACTGTCTTATTTGGGCTACTTACATGCCGATTTTGTTCTATCTTCATGGTGTTTTGCATTCTTCTTTTCTGAGCTAATTTTTGTCAATATTTGTGAATTAAAAAATCATGCATTTTCACTTTGATTTTTTTCCCAAACTATCTCCATAAGTGATCTTCTTGCTGGTTGGGGCTTCTTGGATGCTAAAAGGATTGTTTTGTTTTGGCTACATTTAATATCATTTCAAGCTTAAACTAAATTTTTTATGTATTCTCTTAATCTTTCATTACATGTGTTGAATTTTAGAAACTTTAATGGAGAAATAATGCTTATTTTGAAACTATCCTTGATTAATTATTTTAAATTTAAATTATTTTGAAACCAAATTGTGATCAACTAAAATTTATGATAACTTGTTTTTTTTGAAACATGAAATCTATAGAGGAGATCTTTTTGACATCTGCCCTTATCATTCTAGTCATCTCATTCATAATTTTCAATTTTGATTTATTAAGGACAAGAAAATTTACAAGTGTAATAATTTGATGTGGTTATTATCTTATATATTTATCACATGCATTTTAATTATATATTCTAGCTACATTTGGAGTGAAACTGGTATTTTATCGATTGATTTTAAATAAGTGTTAAATATTTAATTAAAATTAAAATACATTTACAAATGGATAGTTTTTATGTTAAAATTCCAAAAGTTATTTTCCTTTTAATTTTCTAAATAGTTTGTGAGCAATATCATTTTTTATTGTATTTAAGTTAAACATGGTCTTCGCATTAATGAATTATTAATTTGAACTAACCCATTGATGAATTGATTTTTGGAAATGGGGTTTAATTATTTCCTAGATTTAAAATGACTTTGTTTTAATGATTCATTATTGAAATTGAAAATGCATCTTTGGAAGAATGGATAATTGAAATATTTTAAACTGTTAAGTGGTTTCATCTAGGTTGGTTCGTAAGGGAGTTTATGATGGTGGTGTTGGATCGGGTTGAAGTAGACTCTTACATGCATATGAGTCGAGTCTACGAGTCAAGTTCACTGGTCTCGAACGAGTCTGAGTGGAATCTTGAGTTTGACTACCTTGTATGTGTGGTGGCCATTGCAGGTGGTTTGCTTGTGGTGGTCCGTGGATGCCTGTAAGTGGGATGGTCTTCAGTTTGTGATGATGATGAGGTGGATGTAGAGGGTTGGGGGCATTTCGTTTGTTCCATAGCAGCATGTGGGTGTGTGACAGGGAGAAAGAGGAGAGCAGAGGGGGGGGGGGTGCGTGTTAGGGTAAAAAGGGTAGGGAGGGTGCAGTGAGGGTTAGTGAGAGGAGAAGGAGAAGAAGGATAGGGGTTTTTGGGGTGAGGATGGGTGCAATGGGAAGGATTAGGCAAGGAAGACGAGGGGTTGGGGTTTTAGCGGTACCGGTCATGGCTGTTTGAGTCACGACCTACAGTGTTTAAAAAAATCAAACCACCCAAGTACACAAAGTGTAGAGAGTGGTCACGTTGTGTATGGGGAAGAAATCTTGAATTTAAGGGTGAAAAAAGTCACGTCGTGTACCTATGTTACACGACGTGTACTATTATGTGTTTTTCCCATTATAATGATCAAACTTTATTTCTGAGATTTTTGGATAATGATCCTAATCTAACCTAACAAGAACTTTCCTAACCTGGGTTTCCTCCCATTCAACACTTCGTTTAACGTTGGGAGCTCGACTCCGTTGATGGTTCAGTGGAACATGAGGCTGAGGATACAGCCAGTAAGGAACAATTCCTTAAAGATTTTTAATCTTTGTCCATTGACTTTGAACGGGTTTTCTCCATCGTGTTGAATTTCAATTGTGCTGTAAGGAAAAACATTGATGACCATAAAAGGACCAGACCACTGTGACTTCAATTTTCCTAGGAATAGTCTCAGTATTGAATTGAATAGAAAAACCTTATTTCTTGGAATAAAAGTACGTCGTGCAATTTTTTGGTCATGCCACTTTTTCAATTTTTCCTTGTAAATACTTGTGTTTTCATACACATCTCTCCTTATTTCCTAAAATTATATAAATTACAATAACCATTACTATCCATCCTTTTCTAGATCGAGATTAATTTTCTTAATGGCCCAGAATGACTGATATTCCAATTCTATTGGAAGATGACATGGTTTTACATAAACCAGTCTAAATGGGGTGGTGCATATGGGTGTTTTATATGCAGTTTGATATTCCTATAATGAATCATCTAGTTTTAGGGTCCAATCACTTCTGCTTGTGTTGACAATGTATTCTAAAATTTTCTTCACCTCCCTATTTGACAATTTGACATCCCCACTTGTTTGTGGGTGGTAGAGATTTCCGGTGTTATAGTGAATGCCAAATCTTTCCATCATTTTTTTCACTGTCTGGTTTACGAAATGTGTTCCATGATCACTAATGAGTAACCACGTAAATCCAAAATTTGAAAATACATTCTTTTGGAGAAAATTCATGACTACCTTTGATGTGTCATGTGTTTTGGCTTTAAATTCAACCCACTTAGAAACATAATCATCTAAAACTAGAATGTAACTCTTACCATGTGATGAAGGAAATGGTCCCATGAAGTAAATACCCCAGATGTTAAAAAATTCAACTTCTATAATGGGGTTTTGTGGAATCTAATTTCTTTTACTGATGTTCCTTCTTCTTTAGAATATGTTGCATTTATGGAAGAATCACTTAGCCTCATGGAGTAATGATGGCAAGAAAAATCCTCTTTGTAGGATCTTTGACACTGTGTGCTCTGTTCCATTATGGCCGCCATCTGGTGATGTGTGGCACATTGCAATCAATTTTTGTTTCTCTTCCTCTGGAATGCAGCGTCGTAATAGGCCGCAATAATAATGCTTAAATATAAATGGTTCGTCCCAAATGTAGTGTTTGGTATTATACAGAAAAATCTTACATTTCTGGTATAAAAGGTCATGATGAAGGTATCATGTGGAAAGATAGTTGGCAATGTTTAAAAACCAAGGCTAGGTTCTGACACTAAACAATGTCTCATTGGGAAAGTATACCTCAATAACAATCTCGCTGCCTTCTTTAATGATTGTCAAGGGTAGCCGTGAAAGTTGGTCAGCAATGACATTTTCTGTTTCCTTTGTGTCTTTGATCACGATGTCAAATTCTTTTAGAAAGAGAATCCAGTGGATCAGTATTGATTTTTCATCGTTCTTTCTCATCAGGTATCGAAGGGCGACATGATCTATATGGATGATGACTTTGGATTGAACGAGGTATGAACAAAACTTTTTGAAGGCATAAAATATGACTAGGAGTTCCTTCTACATAGTTGTATAATTGACCTGGGCTTTATTAAATGTGTTGATGGCATAATAGATTGGGAAAAATATGGTGCCTACATGTTGTCTGAGTACAGATCCTACAACAAGGTCACTAGCAGCGCACATAAGATCAAATTCTTTATCCCAGTTTGGTGCAATGATAACTGGTGACTTAATCAAACTATTTTTTAGGGTTTAAAAATATTTTCTACATTCCTCAGTGAATTAAAAAGAGGTGTACTTTGACAAAAAGTGTGTCAATGGATGCAGAACTTTAGAAAAATATTTTACGAAGCATTTGTAGAACCCAGCATGCCCAAGGATACTTCTAATCCCTTTTACGATTGATGGTTCTGGAAAATATTTTATGAACTTAATTTTAGAGGGATCAACTTCAATGCCTTTTTTATAGATTTTTCATCCTAGAAAAATTCCTCCGTGTACCATGAAATGTCATTTTTCCCAATTCAGTACTAAGAAAAATTCGGTGGGTTCATTCTAAATTATTGATTCCCTTAATATCATCCACTCCCTAGGAAATCACATGCTTGTGTCTTTTTAGGACTTCAAAAAAAAAATTCTTGTGCTTGAGATATATTAGCATTAATAATGATGGGTAAAGATAATGATTCCCCTAATTATGAGTACTTAAATGTACTATATTAGGGAATCATGTCTAACTTGGGTGTCTGAATGATAAATGGGATAAATGGTGGTATGGTATCTCTGGTAAGGGGTTCAATAAAGTTGACTTAAAAAAATTCAAAGTTTTCCTCCTTGTCTGATCCCGAATCATCAGTATCTTCCTCAATATCCATTTACTTCCCTCCTTGCTAGGTGAGAGAGATGACATGATAGTCATCCGGGTCATCTAGTTTTTGTGAAACTATTATCATATTAAGCACCACTTTCTCTTCACAGACTCTGAATATGAGACATCCTTGATTAACATCAAAAAAGGCCTTCCCTATTTATAGGAAGGGTCTTCCGAGAATGATCAAGACATATCCACCATCTTCTATGTCTAAAGCTATAAAGTCTGCTGGAAAAATGAATTTGACGACTTTAATTAGAACTTATTCAAAAATACCATTCGGGTGTTTGACTGAATGATTGACCAAATGTAAAGTTACTCTTGTTTCCTTGATCTCTTAGAGTCCATGTTTGTGGAAGACACTCATCGACATTAGATTTATACTGGCTCTAAGATGACAGTGTGATTTTCCAAACTTACACTCTCTTATGGAACGAGGGATTGAAAATCTTCTAGGATATGTCATCTTTGGTGGGATCTTCTATTGTACAACCTCAAAGCATTATTTATTTAATGAGATGAATCTTAGGTCTTCTATATTTCTTTTTTTTGATATAACATCCTTGAACTTTTTTTCATAAACCATAATTTGAGAGTTTGCCTCAACAAAAGGAATATTGATATGTAACTACTTGAACATTTTAAGGAACTTTTTATAGTGGGCCTCCTACCTACCTTGCCTTTCTCTTTCTGAAAAGGGAAGAGGTGTCTTGTATGGTGGTGTGGATACATAAATGGGTTCCTTATATTTTTCTAGGGCTTTCTTCTTATAAGCTGGAACTATTTTTGGTGATGATGTAGGGATGACTTCTTCTTCCTTTTCTGATGTTTTCATGGGTTCTTCCTGTGTCCTTTCTTCCTTTAGCTTTTGGAAGTCCAACACTTTTCCACTCCACAACACTATAGCCTTAGCCTCATCTCATGGATATGTCTTAGTGTTACACAGTAGGGAACCTGCTAGTCTCTCAAATAAGGTTTTTGATATTTGACCCATTTAAATCTCCAAATTTCTTAAAGATGCTCTTTTGTTTTTCATCTCAGTCTCTTGTGTAGTCATACATTGATCAGATTTCTAAATGAAAAAGGTTACGGGATTCTATAAGTAGCTTTGGGGTGGTGTAGGTGCCTATTGTGGTCTTGGAAGGGTGGATTGAAATTGTTGTTGAGGTCAGATATGTCTACAATTGTGGTCTTGGAACAGGGTTTATTGGTGGATACCCTGGTCATCCCTGATTGTGAAATTTGGCTTGAATAATACACTGTTAAAAATACCCTTGATTAGTTTGAGGCTACTGATGAGCAGGCCTCTGCTGATAAAATGGCTGTTTTTGTTAAAATGTTTGATTCTGTTGATTGTAATTGACGTAATCGCAATCTTTCGGTTCTTCATAGCCTTCTTTTCAGTCTTGGTATAGGTGTCGTCCACTACACATCTTACATGAATGGATATCCATGAATTTTATAGTGAAAGGTTGCGTGATAGGTACATGAAATGATTCGATCTTTTTAGTTAGCGCCTCAACTTGCGCTGCTAACCTGGTGGTCTCCTCGACTTGGTGGATTCCATGTCATGGTGGCCCACCGACACTTTTCCACAGACTGGCATTGTGGGAAACTTCGCCCCAAATATCTCTTCCTGCTTTAGGTGTTTTAAACATCAGACCTCTATTTATGGCTGCATTGACAACTATTTGTGCTACTAGATGAAGTCCTTGATAAAATGTTTTCATTTTAATCTAGGTGTCAAGTTCGCGATGTGGACATGTTCTCATGAGTTCATTGAATCGATACC
This sequence comes from Viscum album, assembly GCA_963277665.1. Classification (NCBI taxonomy): domain Eukaryota; kingdom Viridiplantae; phylum Streptophyta; class Magnoliopsida; order Santalales; family Viscaceae; genus Viscum; species Viscum album. The sequence continues at coordinate 536,634,533 of OY728151.1, read as the reverse complement.
ATGCCTCCCATGTGGATTCTCCATCAACTAGGGCAAAATTATGAATGTCATACCAAAGTCTCAAAGTTCAGATCGGTGGAAAATATTTATCTAGAAAATTCTTTATGAGTTCATCCCAAGTCATAATAGACATGAGGGCTTGGCTTTGGAGCCAAAATTTTGGTCAGTCTTTGAGTGAAAATGGGATGAAATTAAGTATTATAGAATCATATGACACTCCTTGGTTGCGAAAGGTATCACAGACCTCTAGGAAGTTAGAGATGTGTTTGTGGGGATCTTTTCCTTTATGACCACCGAATTTTCCCATGTTCTATATCATATGGATGTGTCCAGGCTTGATTTCAAATGTATGTGCTTGAATTGGTGGTCAAATGATACTTGGTGTAGCCATGCGGATTGATGGTAAACCATAATCCATAATGATCTTTTCTAGTTGCATCAGGTGCTCTATAAATTGGTGATTTGGTGGGTTGGATCCCACATTGTGATGTTTCTTGGCCATTTTTGACTGGTGAAGTGATAGAAAACGCCTTTCAATATCAGGATCAAAGGCCAATGTTTTTTGTGATTCAAGGTTCCTTGATTGGGTCAATGGAACTTGGTACATGAACTTCACAATATGAAGGAGAAGACACAAGAAAAAAGTGGATGAGGGAAAAGTAATCCTAGGTCAAACAAAAAAAAAGTTCTTCAAGAAAAGGTTTTTGCCTCCCTGACAACGGTGATGGAAATTTGATGTGACTTTTTTGAGGAAGTTTCATTACTTCATTCAGCATGGATCAAATTTAGAATTTCTATTTTTGGTCCCAAAATTTTTCTAACTGAAAAGGTGTTGTATAGTAGTAGTGAGGGGTCGAGTCCATAGTGAGATTTACTTTTTTTTTGGATTTGAGGGAATCTGGTTTTTAGACTTGTAAGGGAGTCATTTCTAGAATCTTATGTTTGTGAATTCTGAGTTAGGTTCTAATTTTGGATGTCTTAATTTATCAAATGATGGATTGGGATCGAGTGAGTGTCTAGTTGAATGATTTATTTGAAGTCTGACCTTGGATAAATCCTTTTTCTCAGTTTATGAAGAAAACAGGGTTCACTAGGTGACTTTGGTATTAATCTCCTAGCTCTACCTCGGAAGTAGTTATTCCATGGTCAGGAGATAACAAAAACCTATGTGCATTAAGTTTGGATTTTTAAGAAGAATGATTTCTAAGCTAGTGGTCGTAGTTCATTCGAATTAAATTAGGATAGGGTAATTTTCTTGATTGTATTATGGTCAAATATGTTTGCTGAAATGATTTAGTCCTTGAATTTATATCCTAATTACTATTTTAGTTGAACTTTCCAAGTTCAGATTTAACAGTGTATGTTAATTTTACAGACACATCGCTTGATCCCTACCCCTGAAATATTTAGCTTCTCATAGTGAGGTAAAATGTAGTTGAATAACTAAGATATAGAATAAATGATGGACTGATAAACATTGATGAAATCAGGATCATGGAATAGATGTGGAAATTATAATTAAAATAACATGCAAGAAGAAATTCAAAATTATTACTAAAACTTACTTGGAAAAAGGGAGAAAATTTGAATCTAAGTGGAACTTGAATGTGTTGGAGAATTGAATCTCCATGACTCTTGGATTATTGAAAGTAAAAAAAAAGAGAAAAAATTGTGATTTGGATAGAAAAAGGGAGAGAGAGTTCATAAGTAATTGAAAGGGAGAGAAGAAATTTGATATGAAGTGTCTTCAAAGCTCTGCCGCTAATCTATTTATATAGATGATTTCCGTCATGATGTGTACCTACGATACACGACGTGTACCCTTAATCCATGTCAACTTCCTATGTACCTATAACATGACATGAGGTTCTCACTTATTAAAAGTTTTGACTAGGTACACAATGTGTAACTGTTATTCATGATGTGTATCCCACAATTATTCTGCATGTGCATGAATTCTCTGCGGATTTCCCGTTCGGCGCTTTGACTAGGAATCATGTCATGTATGAGGAATTCCTGATGTGTAGTGGCTTTTCCTTACTGGATATGTGGTTTGGTCATGACTTCCTTCACGACATGAAGTTAGGTTGTGAGCTTTAGGTATACAACATGAATGAGACAATCATATCGTGTAATCTGCCATGTTTTTCCCTTTTGGTCAGCTTTTTCTTGAAAACCAGTAATGCCTTTATTCTTAAAAAATCATACACATACCATGTTCATTATCACATATTTTAATGAAAATCAATGAATGAATGAAATATATAAATATATATGAATTTTTCTTATCAGTATCTCTATTATATTTCATACCCTTCATATATTATATAACAATCATATGCACATTGTCACTATTAGGCCATATTTTTCTTAAACCATCCTAAGGGATATTAGGTACATCACCTAAAACACCATTAGGCACTTCTCTAACCATTGATTGGATCAAATCAACATCTAGAGGGAGAGGTATATCACTTGATGTAGAAGGCATGAAAGAAAGGTTCTCCACCCTCTCTAACAAGGCATCCATATAATCTATAAATAAATATCTCATCTCATCTAATGTAGATAAAAAATCCTCCATATCATTTTATAACATCCTATTGTCTATCTACACTTTATGAATGTGAAACATCATCTTGGAATGGATGTGTTGGATCACAATACCTAACAGATTTATTGAATATTTATCAATATTTTTGGTGAATAATGGAGGTTAAGATTTAAAAATCTTGTAAAAATAAAAATAAGTTCTTCCATGAATATTTCTAAGTCATATTTGGTAACAACATCAACTGGACCAGATGCAACAGTATGTGCAACAAATTTTCCAATAGCAACAACCTATGCTGGCTCATAACTAGTAGATAAATCTGAAGAAAATATATATAGCTCCCTAATAACATCAATATAATCTACTAAAGACCCCTTATGATCTATCTCTTCTCAAATAGTTGGTCCACCATGATTTGGTGGATTTCCATCATTACAAAAATCAGATTAGTCTAGACCAAGTCTAACATACCCCGGAAACCTATCCCATTCATTAAGAGATGGGCCCCCCAATCCAATAGAAGGAACACCATGAGACTTAACAATAGAATATTTAGAAAATGTAGGCTCAAAAACAGAAGATACAACACTCAACTGCTTAACAAATCTATGAACATGAGCTATCTTCTCAACAAACATATACACATCATCTACAGGCACAACATGATCACCAAAAATTGGGCGGCTATACAACATTTGGGATTCCTCCACCCCAATAGATGATTAATTATTATCTCAAGAATTTCTGTTTACATCATTAACTATGATCAATATATCTTTAGATCTAGAAAAAATTGATAAACCAGGAGAAGAGATAAGTTCCCAAGGCATCTCAATATCCTCAACACCAATGCAGCCACTAGGACCATCATAGTCAGAACGTCCATCACTGTCATCTCTATTTACACCTTTATCAACTTGGTCATCTCCATTTTCTTCATCTTATCCTATTCTTTATTATTATTCATCTTCATTACTATTCTCACCACCTTAGTTTTCTTCAAAATACTTAGAAGTGATTTTAATCTATTCTTTACTAGAAACTTCTGTTTCTTCTTCTTCAATTACTTATTTTAAGAGAGTATCTCAGACATGGAGAGATCTAGAAGGTCTAGAAGAACAATAAGTAATGCCAGGAGAACTCTCAAGTAGGTTTGGGTCAATAACTTTATCCGCTAAAAATTTCTTCTCATTATCACCAAAGGTATCAACCTCCTCTTTTTCCTCATCTGAATACTCAACCTCCTCATCTAGATCCAAGTTATGATCCATAATATTCTTCAATAGGGAAGGGTAATCAACCAGATTGAAATCCTCATATATCATATCACCATCATCAATCCATTTTTCTTCCAGGGGTTCCAAATAATCTTCATTCGTTTAAAAATGACCCTTGTAATGAAAATCCTCCACATTTTTCTACAGTTTCTTCCCTTCATTAATTTATCCCTTGACCTTCATCATGACTGAAATAAACTTGGGATAAATTAGGGAGTTTGATATGAAATATGGTTTTCACATCTATATCATATGAGTCATTATATATCTTCATAGATTGATCTTTTCTCCTCTATTCACGCGAAACACAATATATACATCTTGATACATCATTGTGGTAAAATCAGCTTTCCTTAGGAATAACTTATATTGAATAAACTTGAAAAGTAAGAAAAATTTACTATAAATATCAGTGGAAACTAGTGTTCTTAGTATACCATCTCTCGTAAACTATACCAATGCATCCTCATAAAAAATTCTCACTATCACTTGGAATAGTTACTTGATAGTCATTTGAAACACATTTATGGGGAACTTTAAGACATATTTTTCATTATCTTTAAGAGAAAAAACTTTAAGATTATTTATTATTATTTGTACCTAGTATTCATTTTCCTTGAAACTTAACTCAACATATTGATAGAACTGGTGCAATAATCTACGATAGAAGGGACTCTTGTTAGAATAAAATCATTCTAAAAATCAATAATCTTGAAAAAATTGAAGCACCAAAAACATTCTCAACATCAATCATTCAACATGAACTTACTTTTTAGGTACCATTGTATTCTTAGTAAGCTCCAGGTTCAATGGCTCAATAAAAACTGGATGGATTAACTCTCATTTCTTCTTTTTGAAGGATGAAACTAACCCAGAAAAGATTAAGATACTATCTTCACTCTAACCTTAGTGATATACTCATAAGGTTTGGGAGAAGTTGAGGGAAGTCCAACATTTGGGAGGGAATGGGTCGCGAAAAGGCTCAAGAGATAGGTGCAAGGGAGTGAGTGTTGAAATTAAAAAAAAAGTATAATTTATATAATTTAGGGATTTTTAAATTGAAAATAAAAATAACATTTGAATCGAATGGAAATTAAATAAATAAATCCATAAATAGAAAATATAATGGTTCCTTAAAAACCAATGGTGAGTAAACACAATGGTGGGTAAAACAACAATGGTTGGTAAAAATCCAATGGTGGGTAAAACTACAACAGTGGGTAAAACACCAATTATAGGTAACACTCTAATGGTGGGACCTATAAAATTATACTTCACCAAAATTAATCATGCATAATTAATGTTTGATATTGTTCATTCACTCGGAATTCAAAGTATTAGTGAAAATATCAGCAAGATGATGTTCATTTACAATATATTCAAGAGTTATATCACCCTTTTGAAAACAATCCCTCAAAAAGTGATATCTTACATAAATATTTTTATCTAGTGTGAGATACATGGTTATTATAAATTTTTATATCACCTGTGTTATTTAAATTGTTATGGACATATTGGAATTGATATCCATAGTCTAGAAATGTGTGTTTCATACAAAAAATTTGAGAACAACCCCTACTTATAACTATTTATTCAGCTTCAGTATTAGAAAACACAACAAAATTTTATTTCTTATGAAACCAAGATACAGGAGACTTTAACAAAAGATGAGATTTTCTATAGGTTCTTTTTCTATATAACTTTCAACCACCAAAATCATAATCTGAATAACTAATTAGGTCAAATTATTTTCCTCTCAGGTAGAATAATACCAATTTTTTTATACTAAAGGTATTTTAAAATCCTTTTTACATAAATTAAGTGTTATTATTTTGTATTTTATTGAAAACAAGAACATATACACACACTAAACATAATTTCAGGTTGGCTAGTGGTTAAGTAGAGAATACTTCTAATCATACCTTTGTAACTGGTTTGATCCAATGATTTACATGCTTTATCAAGATAAAATTTATAGGCGGATCTCATAAATGTGTCACTACTCTTAGTTCTATCTAAACCAAAAAATTTTAAAAGATATTTAGTATATTTACTTTTATTTAAAATAATTAATTAATTATTTTAAAAAATATTAAAACCAAGAAAGAATTTCAGTTCACCCATTAAACTCATTTCAATTTTATTTTGCACCATTTTTTAAAAATTATTACATAAATAATTTTTAAAAGATCCAAAAAATTATTATCTACATAGATTTCAATAACTAAAACATATTTTGAATTTATTTTTATAAATAGGGTAGGATCAACTATACCTTTTGAAATTTCTTTTGAAATAAGAAAAGAAATGAGCCTATCATTTCAAAATCTAGGATCTTGTTTTAAACCATATGAATATTTTATTAATTTGATAAAATGATTTGGAAAATGAGGGTTTTGAAATTTGAGGGGTTGTTAAAAAAATGTACTCAATTATATTCCCATTAAAGAATGAAATTTTGACATCCTTTTGATATAGTTTGAAATCTAGATGTACCACATGGGCAAGAATTATTCTAATGGATTCAAGTTTGGATATAGGTGAAAATGTTTTTTTCATAATTTATACCATTTTCTTGACTATACCCTTGCGCAAAAAGTCTAGCCTTATTCCTTACTATTGTGCTATATTAATAAACCTTGTTTCTAAACACCCATTTAGTTCCTATAGTCAAGGTGTATTTGGGTCTATCAACAAGTTCCAAAATTTATTTATCTCAAGTTTATTATTTTCTTATTGAATAGAAATTTCCCAAAATTCACTATTAATTGCATTAGTGATGTTATTAGGTTCAAGGTATGACAATAATTCTTGATTTTAAACCTGGTTTCTTAGAGAATATCTAGTTTGTGTACTTATAACTAAGTCTCCAACAAAATAATCTAAAGGATGGTATTTAAGAGTCTTAACAGATCTAAAAAAATAAGGGATAGTCACCTCAGGTTCCCCTACAAGTTCATGTTCTGGAAGTTCTTAATAACTGGATTATTTTTATGTATGTTTTACAGCAGAATAAGAGGGTTTAGAATTTATTTTCCAATTGAATAAATTATCCTCAAGTTTTCCAAATTATTTTTAGGTTCATGTGGATCTATCTCATCAAAAGTGACATGGAAAGACTCTTCCATAGACTTGGATCTTTTGCTATAAACTCTACAAGACTTACTAGAAGTTGAATAACCCAAGAAAATTCCTTCATCACTTTTGGAGGCAAACTTTTCAATATTATCCCTAGTGTTAAGAATAAATTGTTTTCTACTTAAAACTATAAAGTGATTAATCTTAGTATTTATACTATTACAAAATTCATAAGGGGTTTTCTTCAAGATATGTCTAATTAAAACTCCAATAATTATATTGCAGGTTGTATTCAAAGCCTCTTCCCAAATGTTGATAAGTAATTCATATTCATTAAAAATTTTCTAGGATATTTCTTAATGTGTTATATTTCTTCTTTATACAACTCTATTTTTATAAGGGGTTCTAGGATCAGAGAAGTTATTTTAATAGCTATTTTATGAGAAAAAAGATTCAAAGTATTGATTTTCAAAATCACAACCATGGTCGCTTCTTAAGGTATTAAATCTATGTCCACTTAGTTTGTTTATAGATTTAGCATACATGGTAAAATAAGAGAAAAAATCACTTATGTAAGATAAAAATTATACCCAAGTATACCTAGAAAAGTCATATACAAGTATATAGTCATAATGCTCCCCATTTAAACTAGAAACAATAGACAGTCCAACCAAGTCCATGTGAACCAACTCAAGAGTCTGAGAATTTGAAAATTATTTCTTTAATTTAAAATATATTTTGTGTTGTTTTCCCTTTTGGTAGGGGTTATAGACTTTTTCATTTGGAAATTAATGTTTGGGTAGATCCCTAAATAACCCTTTCCTAGTAAGATTTATAAGTGAGTGAATGTTATAGTGGCCTACTCTCCTATGCCAAATCCAAGATTATCTATGAAAGGAACTTAAGAAATAAAATATTTGTGAAATTAATGAATCAAGATTAACAGTATACACATTCTCATATATCAAATAAGTAAATACTAAATTATTTTTAAAATTAAAAAAATTATAGGCATTTTTTTCAAATTTTACATGAAATCTATAATCATATAGCTGTGAGATACTAAAATGATTTTATTTTAAACCATAAAAAAAGTAATTTATTAATTAAAATTGAGCTAGAGTTAATGATTTTTCCAACGCCAATGATCGTTTCTTTAGAATTATCACCAAAGGTGACAAGACCAATATCAACCTTTATCAGGTTCTTGAATCTTGAGTAATCTTCTATCATATGCATGGAAAACCCGCTATCCAAGTATCATAGATTTCTATAGGAAAATTTCAAGTAGTTTTTTGATAAAAAAAGTTTATACATGATTTTGGTACCCAGGTTTTATTAGGTATAGATATGTTAGAAATTAGGGACTAAGGAACCCATATTTTCTTAATAGATTTCATATAAGATAATTGTAAAATTTTTGAAATAAAAACTTTATGAGGTCCACTCGAATAAAAACTTGAAGCCGAATTTCCAGAATTGGACTTAGAAAAAAAAATATCATAATAATTATTTTCTGCCCAAGTTGGTAACCTTGACTAGTAATATATTTAGGAGAATTTTTTTCTTAATATTTGAGTGATAGTTTCTCTTCCATTTTTAAATATATCTAACTATTTCATTAGTTTATCATTTGAAAATTTTAGTTCAGTATTTTCTTTTAATAAGTAAGCATTCTTCTCTTTTTCCATAGTAGGATCAATTTGAATAATAGTGGATAAAACATACTGTTTCTTCAGTATTTTTTATTTTTATTTAAAATAATTAAAGGAAACATCAAGAATATTTTAGTATTCAAACATTTTCTCTTTTTACATATCATCGTCATTTTTTTTAATTTTAATAATGATTAAAATTATGTATAGAAGATACAGTAGGTACCTCATATGTATTTGTTATGAGGCATATATTATCTCATTCCATATTTTCTTCATGAGTTGAGTATGAGATACTAGAGCTGTCCTCTGAGGCACTCTATGTGGATTTCATTGATTTATTATACTTTCTATCCTTATCCTCACAATTCCTCTTGTATTTTAACTTAGGGTAGTTAGACTCAACATATAATTTTCTATTACACCCTTAACAGGTAATATCATTTGAATTATCATCCATTTTTCAGTACTTTTTATAATTCATTCTACGATCATACTTTCCCCTATAGATTATTTTTCTGAATAATTTATTCTTCTTGTAGAATTTTTTAAACCTTCTATCTAGATGGAACATTTCTTTATCACTTTCGGCTCATGATTCATCATCACTGAAGCTTTAAACTTCAACATTTTCCTTTTCTTTATATTTTGATGTATTAGTCATAAATAATGAATATTTTATCTCAGGTTCATCATCCTCTTCATGATTAACCATAAGATATTACCCTTACATCATCAAATTTCCTATAAATTCCTTGACATGTTGTTTACTAATGCCACATAATTTTATTATTGAAAGAGACATCCCTCTCTATATCTCAAGAAGTCATCTCAAAAGTCACATAATTTGATCTTTTTCTAAAACTAGATTCCCCAAGGTGCTCATTTTGTTCACTATCTCACTGAACTTGAGATAAATATCAGAAATCAGCTCATCAAGTTTCATTTGAATTTATGATACTTAATTGTTTTAGTGTTTAATATCATTTCTTTAACATTAGTAGTTCTTTCATGAGAAATAAAAAATGTATTTGATATTTCATAAGTAGTTTTACTATCCTATTAACTTCCTCATCTCCTAATGTACAGTAAATAGAATTCATGGATTTTGAATTGTTATTATAAGCAAGTTTAGTAGCATCATCCCAAGTATTCCTAGAAGATTTAGGTAATTCATATTTTTCTTCTATAGTAGACCATATTTAAAAAATGATGATTTCAATATGCATTTTCATTTTCATTTTACATTGTGAATAATTATTGCATTAAATAAAAGAGGTATGTTGGAAGCATAATCTTATTGTCTATTATCCATTTAAAGAACTAAATTTAGAATTTATAGAAATTTAATATCTTCAAAACCCAACTAAAATTGTAGTACCTCGGGTTTCGGGTAAGTAACCCTTATTTTATGCATTTTAAGTATATGAAGCATAGGAGAAATGGTTGGAAAATTTTGGATACTTTTAAAAGGGTCAAAGAGCAAAAAGGTGGTGATGCACGGGCTTCGCAGGGGTTTCCCAAACCGTGCGGAAGCCGTGCAAGTGGTATCACCTTGGACAGAGGAGACCGCACGACGTGCACATGGTTTCAGAAAACCGTGTGAGGAGGCTATGTGGAGCACCCCTTCCAAGCAGTTACTACCGCACGATTAGCACATGATTTGACTAACCATGTGGACTAACCATGCACGAAGTCAACTTAGATCCTATTTTTAAGGATCTAATCCATTTTATAATTTAACCCACTCATTTTTGATCCTAAACGGCCCTAACTCGGGATTTCTCTCTGGTGAAGGTGGGAGAACACTTACCAGGCAATTTGGAAGAGATCCAGGGGGTTGCCTTGGCGTTTAGAGGCCGTTTGATCAAGGTAAGCCTCGTTTCCTTGATTTTTCTTAGATCTCCATCTTCCCTCTTGATGGATCCTTAGATCTACACCCAAGGTGGGTAGATCTAAGATAGTGGATGACTTCTATGTCGGGTTTTGGTCTTTTTGGTGATAGGGGAAGGAATCTAAGGAGGTTTCTTGGTGTTTTGACCCGGTTCTTGGTTGGTTTCGCCTAATTTTTTGAGGTAGGTGGATTCACTATTGACTCATCTTGTTAAAATTAATTGTTTTAGTTTCAAATTTTGGTTATTTGAATGGAATTGATTGTGAAAAGCATGGAATAAATCTTCTTTAGTGATGATTTATGGTTTTGATAGAATTGTGAAATATTGGTGAATTGTTGTGCAAAGTGATTTGGCTTCTTGAATTTAAAATGTTTATTTTAAATTTTGGACTTGTTGGAATGGTAAATAATTTGATGAAATATGGGATTTCAATAAAAGGGTGTTTTATTGAAATGATTTTTGTATTGAAATGGCTTTGATGAAATTGTTTTATTCTTTGGTTTTCAATAAAATTACATTTTTATTGAAATGGTTTGAATTGGTTGAAGACACTTGGTTTTGATGGAAATGGTTTTCAATAAAAGGTGTTTTATTGAAAGGGTGGTTTTGGCATGATTGTTGGGAATGTGCGGTGTGTGTTCATATTGCATTCGAGATGGATATGGGTTAGGGGTCTCCCCCATCATTCTGGGATGGATAAGGGTTAGGGATCTCCCCTATCTAACATTCATATTGAATTCGGGACGGATAAGGGTTAGGGGTCTCCCCCATAATTCTGGGATGGATAAAGGTTTGGGCTCTCCCCTGTCAAACATTGATATTGAATTCGGGAAAAATAATGGTTAGGGGTCTCCCCCATCATTCTGGTATGGATAAGGGTTTGGGCTCTCCCTCGTCAAAAATTCATATTGAATTTTGGGTCAGATAAGGGTAATAAGTATCCCCCATAATTCTAGGATGGATAAGGGTTAGGTCTTCCCCCTCTTCCAGGTAGCATGCATAGTTGGTTTCATGGGTTTGTGGAATGGTTGGGTGTGAAAAAAATGGGAATGTTTGAGAAATGGTTTTAAAGCTTATTTAGTTATTTTTCTGGAAAAAATAACTTGTTGGAAAATTGGTTTCAATTTCACTTGTATGTTTTTGGTTATAAATGGTTTTGGGAAACTATTTATATTTCGTTATCAACTGTTTTTGAGAAATTGTTTTAAATAAACTGTTTTATATAATTTTTGCTAACTCTTCTATCCTAGTGTATTTAGTTGGGAAGTACTCCAATGGCCTGAAGGCATTCAATTTTTTACTGATTTTGATAATCCACCTTTCAAGGGGTGAGGTGGAACCCTTACAAGGCCCGTAGGAAAAAGAATTACATGGACCGTAGGCCTTAGAGGAATTCATTGCCCATAGGCTCAAACATTACATACAACCCACACTAACTACTTGGAACTGTTCCTCCCCAACATCTTCAATGTGAAATCAGCTCTCCACCTTCGCATGACTATTCAGCTAGGCATTACCGTGCATGCACATGCTTGTCCCGATGGAAGGTTCCATACCCTATCATTCTTGCAATCCGTTTAGGTTCTGCTGTGGTGAAAGCTCATTTCTCATCCTCCTTGTAGATATTGTTTCTTGTAGGTTGTCTGGATTTCATCTTCACTTAAGGTGGCCCAAAGGCATTGAGGTGGCCCTAAGGCCTTACTGACTCGAAGGCTTGGGTGCCCAAAGGCATTTGAAGGACTAAGGGACCAAATCGATGGCCCGAAGTCCCAAACGGGGGCATATTCCCGGCTGCTACACTGCCAAACAGTGCCTGCTATTGTTCCTCTATAGTAACTGCTACAGTACTGCTACAGTTCCCACTATAGTTCTTGCTATAGTACTGTACAGTTTCTGCTAAAGTACTACTATAGTACTAATACAGTATCCCCAAAAATTTTTCCTCCACCAGGATTTGATCCCTGGTCTCTTGGATGCACTTATGGAGTCCTTACCAACTGGGATAAGGCTCATGTGCACTTTAGTAGGGAATTAATTGGGGAAAACCTACTGAGTTTTATACTCACCCCTACTTTAGCACTTTGGTGCTTTTTGCAGATGTTGTTTTCCGAGACACAAGTAAAGGGAAAGTATCTTATTGATAGTGGTTTGTGGTGATGATTGTGAGATGTGGTGGTTCTTGGTGCATGGAGCTCAGTGTGGAGTCGTGGATAGTGTCTCGGCATGTTTTGGGTCTTTTTTTAGTCTTTCTCTTGGTACTATGATATTGCGTTGGTTATGTATTGGTTTTGGAACAATATAGTTCTCTTTTGGTAATGCGTGAGTTGGTTTCTTCATTAGCATGCATCATATAATGGTTGTTAGTGATGTTTTGGTTGGTTTTACTCAAAGGGTAAATAATCCCCCACTTGCATTGAAACACTTCAATATTTATTGCTAGCCTTTGGCATCTTGGGGATGTCTCTTAAGGCCTAGTAATGACTCGTTGTACTCTCAAGCCAATGAGAATTGGCATGTCATTATAAATGGTATCAGCTTGTTTGGTCCTTTCCTAACAAGTGTTCATCGATGTTCTTGGTCCTGGATTTGAAATTCATTCTTGTCTATTCCATGGGTTGAAATCTTAGACAAGAGTAGGATTTTCAGAACTTGAAATGTATAGCATAAAAGGACTTAGCTAACCCATTTATGCAGAACTTCAAGTTACCAGGGTGTTGGGTACATAAGTGTTTTGGACACTCTTCTAGAATGTTGGAATTCTCATTATCATGGGTTTAGCCAATGAGATGAGAATGAAATGAATTGTAGAGGAATGAATTCCCACTAGGATTGCATAACTCATTGTGAGGAATGAGTAAGGATTTTGCACAAGGTGCTAATTTTTGAAAAATGTAGAAATTGTTTTCAAGTGAAAGATTTTGAAAACAGGGTATTTGGTGTATTTTGAAAATGGGCTGATTTTAAAAAATCATGTTGAATGTTTTAAAAAATGGATGAATTTGGGAAAACCTTGTTTTGAAAACAATGTTGTGAAAGATGATATGTTAAAATTTGAAATGTTAAGCCATCAATTTCGAGAGAGTGAGATTGACATAGTTTGTTGTTGGTTTAAAAAATGGAACCTGATAGGCGTCATATAGACCAGTCAGAAGAGGGAAGTGAGAATTTGGTTTCACCTGAACCGTAGGTGAACCAACAATTGGTCCAAAGAATCACTCAGGAATTTAAAAACATTGATTTGGGACTGCAACCAGATACTTTGTTTATGATATTTGTCACTACTGAAAATCCAAGTGGAGGAAGTATGATTATCTTCACTAGAGGAGCTGAGAAATCTAACACTGAGGGAAAGAGGAAATCAGGCTCATTTTCTCAAGGAGGAAAAACACATTATAATCGGACCATTGGAGCAATTAACCTTTCTCTGAGACTGAAGAGAAAGCTTGGATGTTTCCAGTGTGGCTCTACAAGCCACATCAAGCGAGACTGTAAGGAACAACTGAGATTATGCCACAACTACAACAAGATGGGACACCTTAAGCGATTTTGTCGCACTACTCCAAGGTTGGGTGTCAGGGACACTTATGTGGTGTCACAAACACCATATTCTTCAATGAAAAGAGTGCAATTCATAAACAAGGAGAAAAGTACAAAAACAAAGCAATTTTATGGAGCTGAGAATATGGTTGTCAATAATCAGGCTGGACCATCTACAGTGTGAGCTATAATTCTTTTGAATTTTATCTTGTGCAAGTGTTGTTTGATAATGGCGCATCACATTCCTTCATTGCTTCTCGTGCTGTTGACTTGCTATGTTTATAACTGGAAATGATGACTTCTGTTTTGAAACTAAAAACTCCTCTTAGTGAAATAGAACGTCAAGCCTTTGTGTTTAGAGAATGTTCTATAACTGTTGATGGATTTGAGATAAAATGGTAATTCTTGATGTTGGACATGGATGTCTATGATATATCCTTGGTATGGATTGGTTTACAGATTTCAGGGCTCACATCGATTGTTAAAGTAGAATAGTCAATTTTGTGACCGAGGATGGTGTCGAGCATCTCTTTAGAGAAGAAAGAGTGGAGAAGGCAGGTGCAACGGGCTTGTTGGCACCAGTAGTGGAAACGATCTCTTACCAGTTGGATGCATTAAACTTGGAATCGAGGGACGAGATCATGAATAACAGTTTTCTAGTAGCCATGGATCAATTTACCGATGTTTTTCGTGAAAAATTTTCAGGGTTACCACCTGTAAGAGAAGTCGAGTTTACAATTGATCTCCTTCCGAGGAACATTCCTATCTCACTTCCATTTTATAGGATGGAACCAATAGAGTTACGGGAATTGAATGTGCAGTTAGAGGAGCTGGAAAGTAAGGGTTTTATTCGGCCAAGTGTCTTTGTGGGCAGCACCAGTTTTTTTTGTAAAGAAACCAGATGGAACATTGAGGCTATGTGTGGATTATCGTAAACTTAACCAAGTTACAATAAAGAATAGGTATCCACTTCCACGCATTGATTACCTGTTTGATCAATTGAGGGGAGATCAATGGTTCTCTAAGATTGAATTTCGGCCAGGATATCACCAGTTGCGAGTTCAAAAGGAGGATATTCCGAAGAAAACCTTCAGAAGCAGATATGGGCACTACGAATATGTAGTCATGCATTTTGGTCTTAGGAATGCACCATCAGTCTTTATGGCATTGATTAATATGATATTTCAGCGATATCTCGATTCTTTTTTTGTGGTGTTTGTGGATGACATATTGGTGTATTCAAGAACAAGGACTGAGCATGAGGAACACTTGGAGATAGTGTTGGAAATCTTGAGAGACCATCAGTTGTATGCCAAATTATCAAAGTGAAATTTTTGGATACAAGAGGTACTCTTTTTGGGCCATGTTGTTTCTGAGAAAGGTGTTTCAGTGGATCCAGAAAAGATAAAAGCTGTTCTTTCTTGGAAACCACTGAAGAATGTGTTCAAGAAATGTATTTTTCTTGGTCTATATGGTTACTACCAACACTTTGTTCATGATTTATCATGAATAGAATCACCAATGATAGCTCTGACAAAGAATAATGCTCTATTTAAATGGACAGAAGAATGTCGGAAGTCTTTCCAGGAACTGAAGGTTCGTCTTACATCGACACCTATCTTGATTTTTCCAGAATCAGGATAGGGGTATGTGGTGTATTGTGATGGTTTAGGATCAGGGTTGGGTTGTATTCTCATGCAAAGAGATCATTTGGTTGCTTATAGTTCAAGGTAGTTGAGAGTGCATGAGAAAAAATTACCCAACACATGATATGGAGTTAGCTGCAATCATCCATGCTTTGAAAACATGGATACATTATCTCTTTGGTTATAAATTCACTGTGTTTATAGATTAAAAAAATCCTGAAACACATTTCCTCACAACAATATTTGAATCTGAGGCATAGGAAATAGATGGAGTATCTTTAAATTTTTGACTTTGACTTGATGTATACACTGGGTAAGGGAAATTTGGTGGTCGATGCATTAAGCAGAAAGTCGTATGCTCAGTTAGCGAAAGAAGCTTCAGATGAGTGGCAGTTGATGTTGGTCTTAGACGACATGCATGTGGAATGTGAAGACCGAGCTGATGTTGCAGTTTTCTTTCCAGTTTCTCTTGATCCTAATTTGGTGGAGGTAGTAAAGGAGGCACAATAATCCGCTGTAGACTGTGTTGCAATGAGTCCAAAACTCAATGGTGGGGAGACCATTGAGGAATGTGAGCTAGATGGGAGTTCAGTTTTGGAGTTTGAAGATCTAATGGTTGTACCTTTAACTGATCAGGAACAAATCCTTCATGATTACCACCATTCTAGATGGGTTGTTCATCCAGGAACACAGAATATGTATAAGGCGTTGAAGGCACAATTGTAGTGGAGCAGAATGAAAAGGAATGTGGCCGAGTTCGTCTCGTGGTGCTTAACTTGTCAGCAAGTTAAAGTAGAACATCAGCGGCTAGCAAGTATGTTGCAGTCTCTACCAATTTTAGTGTGGAAATGGGAGCAGATAGCTATGGATTTCATTACAGGTCTTCCAAGAACGGTCCGGAAACACGATGCCATTTGGGTGATAGTGGATCAGCTTACCAAGTCATCCCATTTCATCCCTATTCATGAAACTCAAATGGTGGAAGATCATTCAAAAATATATATCCAAGAAGTGGTAAAGAGGCATGGTGTACCAGTTTCCATCATCTCAGATAGAGATCTAAGGTACACATCTCATTTCTGGAAATCCTTACATAAATCCCTGGGAACTCAGTTGAATATGAGAATGACTTATCATCCTTAGATGGATGGACAATCTGAAATAATGATATAGATGTTGAAAGACATGTTGTGGGCTTGTGTAATAGATTTTGGTTTCTCATGGGAAGAACATGTGCCTTTAGTAGAGTTCTTATATAATAACAGTTATCAGGCCTTAATACACATGGATCCATTTGAAGCATTGTATGGGCATCCTTGTCGTTCTCCACTTTGTTGTGTGGAAATAGGATAGACTTTACTAGTTGGGCCGAGCCTTGTCCATGAAACAATGGAGAAGCTTCAGTTGATAAAAAAGAGGATGGAGACATCACAGAGTCGTCAGAAATCTTATGCGGATCATTGCCGAAGACCGTTGTCATTTGCACTGAGTGATCATGTCTTTTTGTGAATCTCTCCTAGTCTTGGACATCGTCATTTTGGAAAGCAGGGAAAATTATCTCCTCGATATATAGGCCCTTTTGAGATACTAGGATGGGTTGGTGAGGTGGCGTATCGGTTGGCATTACCACCACAGTTTAGTGCAGTGCATAATGTGTTCCATGTATCTCAGTTGACAAAGTATCATCCCAATCCTGACCATGTGATCAGATGGGATCACGTTGACCTAGAGACTGATGCTTCGTTGGCACATATTCTGGTGTGGATTATGGATAGGCAGGATAATGTATTGTGTGGAAAAAGCATCGGTCTAGTGCCGGTTTTGTGGCAACATGGTCAGATTCAGGAAGAGACTTGGGAACGCGAGAAAGAAATGAAAGAGCAGTGGCTAGAACTCTTTCAGGAAAGCGATGGTTTTCTACTTTTTGGGGATAGAAATTCCAATGATGGGGAGAATGTAGTACCCCCGGTTTCTAGTAAGTAACCCTTGTTTTATTGTTTTTAAGTATAGGAAGAATAAGATAAATGGTTGGGAAAGTTTGGAGACTTTTAAACGGCCAAAGATCAAAAAGGTGGTGACGCATGGGCTTCGCACGAGTTTCCCAAACTGTGTGGAAGTCATGGAGGTGGTATAACCTTGGATAGAGGAGACCGCATGGTGTGCACACGGTTTGGGAAAACTGTGCGAGGAGGTCATGCGGAGTGCCCCTTCCAAGCAGTGACTACCGCACAGTTAGCGCCTAATTTGACTAACCGTGCAGACTAACTGTGCGCGAGTCAAATTAGATCCTATTTTTAAGGATCTAATCCATTTTATAATTTAACCCACTCGTTTTTGCTCTTAGATGGCCCTAACTCATGATTTATCTCTGGTGATGGTGGGAGAACACATACCAGGCCTTTTGGAAGCGATCTGGAGGGTTGACTTGGCGTTTAGAGGCCGGTTGATCAAGTTAAGTCTCGTTTCCTTGAGTTTTCTTAGATCTCCTTCTTCCCTCTTGATGGATCCTTAGATATACGCCCAAGGTGGGTAGATATAAGATATTGGACTACTTTTAAGTTGGTTTTTGGTGTTTTTGGTGATAGGGGAAGGAATCTATGGAGGTTTCACAGTGTTTCGACCCAGTTCTTGGTTGGTTTTGCCTAATTTATCGAGGTAAGTGGATTCAATATTGAATCCTCTTATTAGAATTGATTGTCTTAGTTTCAAATTTGGGTTATTTGAATAGAATTGATTGTGAAAATCATGGAATAAATCTTGTTTAGTGATGATTTATGGTTTTTATGGAATTGTGAAATCTTGGTGAATTAAATTGAAAAGTGATTTGGCTTCTTGAATTTAAAATGTTGATTTTAAATTATGGAATTGTTGGAATGGAAAATGGTTTGATAAAATATGTGTTTATAATAAAAGGGTGTTTTATTGAAATTATTTTTGTATTGAAATGGATTTGATGAAATTGGTTTATTCTTTGGTTTTCAATAAAAGTACATTTTTATTGAAATGGTTTGAATTGATTGAACACACTTGGTTTTGAGTGAAATGGATTTCTATAAAACGTGTTTTATTGAAAGGGTGGTTTTGGCAAGATTGTTGGGAATGTGTGGTGTGTGTTCATATTTCATTCGGGATGGATAAGGGTTAGGGGTCTCCCCCATCATTCTGTAATGAATAAGGGTTAGGGCTCTCCCCCATCAAACATTAAAATTGAATTCAGGACGGATAAGGGTTAGGGGTCTCCCCTATCATTCTGAGATGGATAAGGGTTAAGGATGTCCCCCATCAAACATTCATATTGCATTCTGGATGGATAAGTGTTAGGGGTATCCCCCATCATTCTGGGATGGATAAGGGTTAGGGATCTCCACCGTCAAACACTCATATTGCATTTGGGGTCAAATAAGGGTAAGAAGTCTCCCCCATCATTCTGGGATGGATAAGGGTTAGGGATTCCCCCTCTTCTAGGAAGCATGAATAGTTGGTTTCATGGGTTTGTGGAATGGTTGGGTGCGCCAAAAAAGGGAATGGTTGAGAAATGGTTTTAAAGCTTATTTAGTTATTTTTATGGAAAAAATAACTTGCTAGAAAATTGGTTTCAATTTCACTTGTATGTTTTTGGTTAAAAATGGTTTTGGTAAACTTGTTATATTTAGTTATAAACTGTTTTTGATAAATTGTTTTATATAAATTTTTTTATATAATGGTTTCTAACTCTTCTATCCTAGTGGCATGAGTAGGGAAGTCATTGGAGAAAACCTACTAAGTTTTATACTCACCCCTACTTTAGCACTTTGGTGCTTTTGCAGATGTTGTTTTCTGAGACACAGGTAAAGGGAAAGCATCTTATTGATAGTGGTTCGTGGTGATGCTTGGGAGATATGGTGGTGCTTGGTGCATGGAGCTCGGTGTGGAGCCGTGGAGAGTGTCTCAGCTCATTTTGCGTCTTTGTTTAGTCTTCCGCTTGGTACTCTGATATTGCGTTGGTTATGTATTGGTTGTGGAACAATATAGTTCTCTTTTGGTAATGCATGAGTTTTTTGTTTCATTAGCATGCATCATATAGTGGTTGTTAGTGATGTTTTGGTTGGTTTTACTCAAAGGGTAAATCGTCCCCCACTTGCATTGAAACCCTTCATCATTTATTTCCAGACTTTGGTGCCTTGGGGATGTCTCTTAAGGCCTAGTAATGACTTGTTATACTCTCAAGCCAATGAGAATTCGCCGGTCATTAAAAAAATCATACTTTAAAATAAATCGAAAATACTTTAACACCAATTGTTGGTCGGAGTGAGTATCTTAAGAGGAGGGAGAATTGTGTACCTAAAAAAAATTTATGTTAAAATAGGTTTAAATAAAATCCCCTATTTAATTAAAACTAACCAGTTAATCAAAATAGAAGATCAATATAAGTTATGATCTTTTAATATTTTTTAAAGTTTGATTAAGTCTCCATTATAAAAAATTATTAAAATTACTTTAACTTTTTTAATCAACCCACTTAATCAAGACCTTATATAAAAACTAATTAGGACTAACTATCAAAGTAGTGGTTTTGTTTATAGTTTAAAACAAATTAATTTTAAATATTATAAAAGAAACAAAAATAAAACACACATTAGAATAAATACAAGAGGTTTCATATCTAGTCGAGTCCTAATCCTCTAAACATAGAAATCACATACTTCAAATATTATTATATTATATAATCTTGATCCACAACCTGAATCAGGTATACAATAGAAAACCAGCTATCTAAGACACACAAGAACTTTTCCACAACAACCTTGGGAAAATAATAAACACATGCCACATAGGGACCTTCTTCACAACATGTGGGAAAATAGATGTAAATAACGTAGAGAAGATATCAATTATCCTATATTTAAAGTACTTGAGATACTGTACATTTTAATATACAAAGTAAATAAAACACTACTCAAAATTTAAAAATAATATATTGAGAGAGAAAGTAAATTTTTAGAAGCGATATAGGTGATCTGTCTTATGTACTATGAAGCTTGATAATCCTTGGATATAGCATTAAAAGAAGATCAAGTCATGTTTCTAAAAATAGAAGAAAAACAGTGCCATAAGTTCTCTTCCCTATGACTTTAGGAAATGAACAAGATGTTCTTTAGGCTATACTCTTTCACAGTTGGTTAAATTTATGAATTCTTCATATAATGCTTTTTAACGAGTCACACAATTCACAATACTTTGGTTCTTTCAATATTTCAGCTCTCTTATATATGATTGCCTATATATCTCTCTCTATAGATATATCACATAAGGGAGTATGCTTCCTAATATATTTGCAGCATGTTAGAAGAATTGTCTGGATCTTCTTTTCCTAATACTGATCAATTGAGAAAAAATTTAATGCATTACTATAATAGTTTAAGAATAATCATTAAATTAATTATCAGCATTAAATTTGATAATATAGTTATTAGAAATAGTGACGGTGAATCCTCTAAACGGTGATACAACTCTGGCAGTGACTTAGGCTGATGGTGGGTCATGCTAAATGGTGACTCATTATCTCAACAATGATTCATTTTAGAAGAATGACATTTCAACACTGCAAAAATTGGAGGTGACTAAGTTCTAATGGAAATTAATCCTCTAGATGTGGGACTTTATGATACTAAAAAAAATTTCTATCCTAATAGTGAATGATCTGGCAGTGGTTGTTTTCAATACTTAGATAAATTTTCATCCTGGTAGTGACTCATCTCTTATATTAGGTATTTTCGATACTTTTTCAAATTTTTTGGTTTAATGGAAAGTCACATCTGATAGTGGGTATTTCCCATATTTGACCAAAAATCCATTCTAATTGTGGTTTATATTTGACGGTGAGATTTCACACACTTAGCCAAATTCCCATCCAGATGGTGGGTAGAGTTTGACTATTGGTCTTTCCAACACATAGCCAGATTTTCACTAATCTTCATTATAATATAAAATGTTACCATAAAACATAAAACTCATTAATATTATAATTAACATGATTTTTTGATCATTAAAACAAGGGTTCTAACAAACTTCCCAATTTTGATGATCACATATCATGAAATTTTATAAACCATGTAAAGAATAAACATTATTATTAACATAGATCATCTTATAACATTAACAAGATAATGTGAGAGTTTTATCATAAATTACAGCTTAAAGTAGAAATGATATCAAAGATATGGAGAAGGAAATAACAACAGATATAAGTAAAAGATAAGAGATATAGTATCAAAGTTAGTTAAATTGGATGGTATCAAAGGAATAATATTAATGAAGAAATCATGGAATAAATAAATTCTAAAGAGTCATTCTCCCCCTTTTGGGATTATCAAAAATTTAAAAACAAAATAGTAAATTCAATGGAACAGAATAGAAATAATAAGATAAATTTAAGTACAAAAAAAAGATACAACATAAATTCATATAAATATCCCCATCAAAGAATAAAAGTCTAACAACAATGCTTTTTTAGGCTGGGTAGAAGGAACAAGTGGTGGTTTTCCCTACCTCTTGTCAGAAGTAGAAGGTTCAACAGTAAAGCTAGAGGTAACTATTAGGATGGCTATTGGAACAATAGGTAGAGAAGAGGTATCTCTAATAATGATATCCATGAGATGCTGGAATTCTTATCTGGGAGTAAAACTGAAAGTCTATAAATGTGTAGGTAAGGGCGCATTAGGATCTATAGTAATGCATAGTCTAAAGAACTCTACATCAGAAGCTAGTGGGGTGATATGAGTAGTAACTAGAATAACATCCCGAGCCACCACTATGGTTCTATGAACATGAATAAAGGGTTTCATTAATTTTATGAAGTCCATGATAATATTTCCACCCCTTTACATAGCACTAAATAAATACCTTTTCTCTTTCATAAATTTCTTTATCACCAAAGGCATCCTTAGGTTCTTAGTAAGGAATTTGAAATGAGAGTTTAGATCATGACTAGTATAAATCTGAGATAGATAATACATTATAGCCTTTTTAATTGTCTATATATCAGATTTCAGGTCCTTCATATATTCTCTAACCATCATATCCAAATGATCACTAATATGTTGGATTTTCCTTAAACTTTCCCAAGGGATGTAAGGTACATCACCTAAAACACCAAGAAGCTCATCTCAAACCACTGCATAGTTCAAATCAACATCAAGAAGAGGAGGTGGAGAACTCAATGTAGAAGCCTTGGAAGAATAGTTCTCCACCCTCTAAAGCAATGAATCCATATAATTTGTAAAGGAATATCTCATCTCATCTATTGTAGATCTCAAATCCTTTATCCCATTTGCTAACCTTTAATTTTCCATCTCCACTTCATGAGTGTGAAGCATCGTCTTGGGATAGATGTGCTCGATCAAAATCCCCAAAATATGTCTTTAATATTTCTCAATAAGTGTGGTCACTAAGGGAGGATGAATTTTTAAAAGAATGTAAAAATCAGAAACAAATACTTCCCTGAAGGATTCTAAGTTAGCTTTGGTAACAACATCAACTGGCCAAGATGCAACGATAGGTGAAACAACTCTCTCAAAGGTAGTAGACTCTACTGGCTCAGAACTGGTAGGTACATCTGAAGAAAATCTATATTTCTCCCATAAAGTATAAATATGATCAACCAAATATCCCTTAGTATCCATATCCTCTCAAATAGCAGGTCCACCATGCATTGGTGGACTTCCATCATCATCAGAATCAGTGTAGTCTAGACCAAGTCTGATGTACCCTAGAAACTTATCCCACTACTCAAGAGATAGGTTCCCCAATATGATATAAGGCTCACCATGTGACTTAAAAATAGAAGATTCATCAACCATAGGCTCAAAAACAGTAGGTACAACACTCAACTACTCAAAATATCTCTTCACATCAGATCTCTGCTTAGAATCCATATGCACATCAGCTATAAGAATAATATGATCACCAATAATAAGGTTACTTTTCAGGATTGGGGATTCCTCCCCCTCAAAAAATTATTGCTTATCATCTATAATAGTTCTATCAACATATTCCGCTAGGATCAATCTATATTTGGATATAGAAACAACTAATAAACCTGGAGAATATATAAGTGCATGAGGCATATCAACATACATAGCACCAATAAGGCCACTAAGACCATCATTATCAGAACCTATAATATTTTCATCTCCTTTTCCATATTTATCATATTGTCCATCTCCATTTTATTTATCTTTTCCTCCCAATTCTTCTTTATATTCATCACCATTCTCACAACTATCATTTTATTTAGAAGCCTTATAAGTGATCTTAATTTTTTCATCACTAAAAACTTTTGTTTCTTCTTAATTAATTATTTTAAGAGATTATCTCAGGTAGGGATAGATATAGGAGGGCTAGGTAATGTCTAGATAACTCTTAGGTAGGTCTGGTTCACTACCTTAATCCAATGAAAACTCTTTCCCCTCATCACTAGAGGAAACATCCTCCTCTTCTTCCTCATATGAATACTAAACCACCTAATCTAGATCCATGCTAGGATTCTCAAGATTCCCTGCTCTAAACATTTGATCAACTGAATTAAAATCCTCATACAACCTATCACCATCACCAATCAATTTTTTCTTCTAAGGGTTATAAAATATCTTCATTATTTTGAAAATGAACCATGTAATGAAAAATTCCCAACATTTTACTATGAATTCTTGTCCTTTATTAATTAAATTTTAGCCTCCAGAATAGAAGAAATAAACATAGGATAAATTAGAGAGCTTGATCTAGAATATTCCTTGCACATCTCCATCATATGAGTAATTAGATAACAACAAAAATGATATTTTCTCTTATCTTCATGAGACACAAAAGATATACATCTTGATACCTCATTGTGGTAAAATCACCATTCCTCAGGCATAACATATATTAGATAAACTTTAAAAGAAAGAAAAATTCACTATAATGATTAGTATAAACTAGTCTTCTAACTACCCCATCTCTAGTAAACTCTTCATAGAGTCATCATAAACAAATTTATCACCATAACTTGGAATAGTTCCTTGATAGTCATTCGAAACACCTTTATGGGTTTCTTTAAGATATATTTCCTGTTGTCTTGAAGAGAAAAAATTTTTGTGGACATTTATTTTGCTTCATACCTAGACTTCATTTTCGTCAAAATAGAAACCAAAATATTCATAAAATTGGTGTAATAACCTAGTATAGAAGGGCCTCTAATTAGAAGAATACTATTCTAGCCATCCCTAGTCTTTCAAAATTTTAAGCACCAATGACTTGGTTAACATCAACCATTTAGAATGGAATTACTTTTTAGGTACCACTGTATACTTAACAAGATCTGAGTTCACTAGATCAATTGAAATTCAGTGACTCTATTATTCTTTCTGCTTCTTTGAAGGATGAGACTCATCTGAAGAAGATTGAGTAGCTCTCTTCACTCTAAAAAAGGTGATCAACTTATAAGTTTCAAGATAAGGTGAGGGAAGGCAACAATTGGGTGAGAAAGGGTCAAATAAAGATCTAGATAAAGGTGAGAGGGAGTGAACATTGAAATTATAAAAATGTCTAATTTATATAATTTAATGATTTAGTGATTTGTAAATTAAAAATTAAAATAAAATTTTAATAGAATGCAAATCAAATAAATAAAATCATAAATAGAAAATAGAATGGTGGATTAAAACCCAATAGTGGATAAACACAATAGTGTCTAAAACACCAATGGTGGGTGAAAATCCAACTGTTTGTAAACCTCTAAAATGGGTAAAAATCCAATGGTGGGTAAAACACCCATGGTGGGTAAAACTCCAATGTTGGGTAAAACACCAAAGGTGGGTAAAACTCCAACATTGGGTCCCATAAAATTAAACATAACCATAATTAATGATGAATAATTCATGTTTGATTTAGTTAATTCTCTCATACTTCTAAGGCTTAGTGAAAATATTAGCAAGATGATGTTCAGTTATAATGTATTAAAGAGTTATATCACTCTTTTGAAAATGATCCCTAAAAAATTGATGTCTTACATCAATTTTTTTAGAGTGAGATATAGGCTTCTTATAAATGTTTATATAACTTGTGTTGTCACAATTTATATGGACATGTTAGAATTGATATCCATAGTCTATAAATGTGTGTTTTATCCACAAAATTTGAGCATAATAACTACCTGTAACTATGTATTCAGCTTAAATAGTAGATAGTACAATAGAATTTTGTTTCTTACTTCACCAAGATAATTGAGACATTCCTAAAAGCTGAAATTTTCTATAGGTGCTTAATCTATCTAACATGAAACCACCAAAATCAACATCTAAATAACTAACTAGGTCAAATACTTACCTTCTCAGGTAGAAAAATCCTAAATTGGTTGTATACTTGAGTTATTTTAAAATAATTTTTATAATAAGTAAGAGTTATTCTTTTGAGTTTTATTGAAAATGAGCACAAATATACATAATAAACATAATTTTAGGTTATCTAATGGTTAAGTAGAGAATAATTACAATAATACATTTGTAACTAGTATGTTCCATTGATTTCCCAGCTTCATCAATATCCAATTTACTTGTGATACTCATAGAAGTGTCACAAATCTTAGTGACATTGAAAACAAAAAATTTTAAAAGGTATTTTGTATATTTAATTTTATTTAAAATAATTCCTTCTTTATTTTGAAAAATATGAAAACCAAGAAAGATTTTTATTTCACCTATTAAACTAATTTAAAATTCATTTTTCATCATTTTTTAAAATTAAGTATGTAAATAATTTTTAGAATATCTAAAAATAATATCATCTAAATAGATTTGAATAACTAAAACATCTTTTGAAATTATTTTTATAAATAGGGTAGGACCAAATATACCTTTTTAAAATCCTTTTCAAGTAATAAAAGAGATGATCCTATCATTACATGCTCTAGGAGCTTGTTTTAAACCATATAAATCTTTTGTTAGTTTGAAAACATGATTTTGAAAATGTGATTTTTGAAACATGGTGGGTTGTTCAAAAAAAACATTCTCAGTTATATACCCATTCAAGAATGTAATTTTGACATCTATTTGATATAGGTTGATATGTAGATGATCTTTATAAGAAAGTAGTATTATAATGGATTCAAGTCTTCCTACAATTGAAAAGGTTTCTTCATAGTCTATACCCTCTTCTCGACTATAACCTTATGTAACAAGTATAAATATATTCCTTATTATTATGCCAGATTCATCAACCTTGTTTATAAAAACCCATTCAGTGCTTATAATCAAGGTTTATTTAGGTATATAAATAAGTTGACAAAATTGATTTATTTAAAATCAATTAAGTTCTTCTTACATATCCATTACCCAAAATCTATATTTAATATCATCATCGATTTTATTAGGTTCAATTTGTGACAATAATACTTGATTTTAACCAATTTTCTTAGAGAATATCTAGTTTTTATACCTATATCAAAGTCTAAAATAAAAAAATATAAAGGATTATACTTATGGGTCCTAACATATCTTAAAAAATAAGGGTTTTTCACATTAGGTTCCTCTATAGGTTCAAGTTCTATAAGTTATTCATAACTGGATGATTTTTCTGTATGTTTTACAGTAGAATAAAAAGTTTTGGAATTTATATTCAAATTGTATTAATCATCCTTAAGTCTTTCCAAGGGAGTTTTAGGTTCATTTGGATATGTCTCATCAAACTTGACAAAGAAAAACTATTCCATAGACTTTGTTCTTTTTTTAAAAACACTATAGGATTTACTAGAAGTTGAATAACAATAAGAAAATTCCTTTATCACTTTTGGAGGAAAAAAATTCAAGATTATCCATATTGTTAAGAATAAAGGATTTCTAAATTAATTAACTATAGGATTTCTAATATTCCAAAGTTCATAAGGTATTTTCTTAAAGATAGGTCTAATTAAAACTCTATTAACTATATAGTATCATGTATTCAACAACTATTACAAAAAAGTGGATATGTAAGTCATATTAATTAAGTATTTAATGAGATATTTTTTAAAATGTTCTATTTCTTCGTTCTATAACTTCATTTTTCTGAGGGGTCCTAGGAGAAGAGAAGTTATGGTTATAGAAATTTTGTGAGAAAAAAGATTCAAAGTTTTTATTTTCAAGACCACGACCATGGTCACTTATTAAGGTCTTAATTCTAAGTCCAATTATGTTTTATATAGATTTATCATACTTTGTAAAATAAGAACATGATTATCTTTTTGAGCTAAAAATAATACCCAAGCGTACCTAGAAAAGTCATCAACAATTTGATAGACATAGTGCTTCCCATTTAAACTAGAA
This sequence comes from Viscum album, assembly GCA_963277665.1. NCBI lineage: Eukaryota > Viridiplantae > Streptophyta > Magnoliopsida > Santalales > Viscaceae > Viscum > Viscum album. The sequence goes on along the minus strand of OY728151.1, from coordinate 536,606,574 downwards.
ACTATGGATGGTCCAAACAAGTTCATATGAACCAACCCAAGAGGTTGATAAGTTAAAAATCATTTCTTTAATTTAAAAGATATTATGTGATATTTCCATGTTTATAGGGGTTACAAACTTTTTCATTTGTAAATTCATGTTTGGGTAGATCACTGACTAACTCTTTCCTAGAAATATTTCTAAGTGAGTGAATGTTATAGTGGCTTAGTCTCTTATGCCAAAGACAATATTCTCACTAAAAGGGACTTAAACAAGAAAATTTTTGGGAAATTAATAATAAAGATTAATATCATACACATTCTCATTTATCAAAGTATTAAATACTAAAGTAATTTTAAAATTAAAATCATTACAAGTTTTTTTACAATTTTAAATTAAAACCATCATCACATAGCTATGATATGCTAATTATATTATATTATAAACCATAAACAAAAATTACTTTAAAAATTAAAACTGAGTTAGAGTTACCTATTTGGCCAAGTCTAATGATATTTCCTTTAGAATTGTCACAAAAGGTGACATAACCACCACATACCTTTTCTAGGTTAATAAAGATCAATTAATATCCTATCATATACCTGGAACATACACTATCTAAGTACCATATATATCTATAGGATATTTCTAAGCAGTCTTCCAACAAAAAAAGTTTATAACAAGAATGATATTGGTACTAATATTTTCTTCGGTCCATATATGTTAGTAACGTGGGCCTTTGGAACCCATATTTTATTGATAGGGTTTATATAAGAATATTTTAAACTTTTTTAATTAAAAACTTTATTAGGTCCACTCAAATAAAAACTTGGGGCATAATTTCCAAAATTAGACTTAGGAACAAAAGTGCTCTTAACAATTATTCACTGTCTCAGTTGGTAACCTAGATTAGTAGTATATTTAGGATCAATAATATTTGACTATTATTTTCTCTTCCATTTTTAAATCTCTCTAAGTATTTCTTTAGTTACTCATTTGACAATTTTAGTTTAGTATTTTCTTTTAATAATTTAGCATTTTTCTCATTTTCTATAGCAAGATCAGTTTTAATACTACTAGATAAAACATAATGGTTCTTCAGTATTTTGTATCTATATTTAATATCATTAATGGTATCTTCAAGAATATTGTAGTATTCAAAAGTTTTCTATTTTGAAATATCATCATATTTTTTTCATTTTCAAAATGATCAGAATTATTTATAGGAGATATAGTTGGTACCTCAGATATATTTTTCTTGAAGCATATATTTTATCTCTTATGATTTTCTTCATGATTTTAGTTTGAGTTATTGGAACTATCCTCATAGGAAGCCCATTTGGATTTCATGGATTACTTATACTTTTTATCATTATCCACATACTTCTTCTTGTATTTCAACTTATGATTTTCAGCCTTAACATGTACTTTTCTCTTACACTCATAATAGGTATAATTATTTCAATTATCATCCATTTTCTTTTTATTTTTACAATTCACTCTACTTTCATAAATTACCTTATAGCTCGTTTTCTTAAATAACTTATTATTATAGAATTTGTTAAAATTTCTAGCCAGATGGTCCATTTATTCATCACTATCGGTAGGTGGTTCTTCATCACTGGAGCTTTCAACTCAAACTTTTTAATTTGATTTCTATTTTGATGTAGTATTCCTAAATGCTATATGTTTTCTCTTAGGTTTATCATAATATTAAGTATTTACCTTAAGATCTTAATGATACATCATCAACTTTCCAAACAATTCCTTTATAGGTTGTTTAATGATGTCAGATGATTCTCTTATTGAAACTGATGTCCCTCTCTATATCTCTAGAATACATCTCATTAGTTGCATAATTTGATCTTTTTATAACACTGAATTACCCAAGGAGCTCATTTTTTTCACTATCTCATTGAACATGAGATATATATTAGAAATTATTTCATCAGGTTTCATTTTAAATGTATTATACTGAATTTTATATGTTTTCAATCTCATTTCCTTAACATTAGTAGTTCCTTCATGAGAAATAGCTAATGTATACCATATTTCACAAGTAGTTTTAAAATAAAATATCCTATTAAATTATTCATCTCTTAAGGAATAGTAAATATAATTCATGGATTTACAATTGTTATTTAAAGCATGTTTTGTAGAATTATCCCAAGTATTCCTTATAGACTTTGGTAATTCATATTTTTCCTCTATAACATACCATATTTCAAAACCCATGCTTTCAATATTCATTTTAATTTTTAATTTCCATTGAGAATAGTTATTTCACATAAATAAAGGAGGTCTATTATTAGCATAATTTTTTTTTTATATTATCCATTTGAAGAACTAAATAAAGATTTGGCACACATTTACGATATTTAAAAAACAACTAAAATCATAGTTAAAAATATTTTGAAAATACTTTAATACCAAATTTTGGTTGGAGTGAGTATCTTAAGAGGGAAGTGAATTGAGTACACAATAAAAGTTTATGTTAAAATAGGTTTAAATAAAATCCTCCAAAAAATAAAAAAACATAGTTAATCAAAATAACTGTTGGATATAAGTTCTAATATTTTAAAAGATTTCTCAAAGATTCATTAAGTATTAGTTAAAACAATATATAAAAATTACTTTAAATTTTGAAATAAATTTAATTAATCAAAACTTATATAAACACTAATTAAGACTAACTATCAAATTAATGTTTTTTTACAATTTAAAATAAATCCATTTTAAATATTAGGAAAGAAAAAAACACACAATGAAATAAATACAAGAGGTTAGGTCTCAAGATGTGACCTAATCCTCTCCACTTAGAAATCACCTGATACCAAGAATATTATATTAAATAATATTGATCAAAAACCTGAATCAGGCATACAATATAAAACCATCTATCCAGGACACACATGACCTATTCCACAACAACTATGGTAAAATAATAAACACAGGGCACACAAGGAACTATTCCACAACACATAGAAAAAAAGTGTAAAGGGAGTAGATAATACATCAAATATATTTCAATTAAAGTATAGAAGATAGTGCTCATGTTTAATATATAAATTAAATCACACACTCCTAAAACTATAAAGAAAAAAGACTGAGACATAAAGTAAAAATGAATAAGAGATATAGTTGCTCTGTATAATGTTCTCTGAAGCTTGAGTCTACTTGGATGTAGATTCAATAAGATATTGAGTCGTGTTTCTGAAAATGGAATAAAAATAGAGTGTTGTAAGATCCCTTCTCTATGACTATATGAAAGGAACTGGATGTTATATATGATCCACTCTTTAATAGTTGGTTGAAGTTAGGAATTCTTCATTTTAAGATCTATAGCAAGTCACATACTTCACAATACTTTATTTCTTGAAATATTTTAGCTCGCTTATATATGCTTCACTTTATATATCTCTATGTGTATGTATTTCATGATTGATTCTGATTCCTAATATATATTCATCATGCAATAATAATCATTTGGATCTTCTTCTGCTCATACTGATCGACTCACACAAACTTTAATGCATTCCTGCAATAGTTTAACAATAATAATTAAAATAATTCTCAATATTAAATTCGATAATATAGTTATTAGAAATAGTTAATTCAAAATAAACATAAATAGTGATGGTGACTCATATGAATGGTGCGACAACTATGGTGGTGACTTAGAATGATAGTGGGTCATGATCAATGGTGACTCATTGTTTCAAAAGTGAGTAATTTTAGCAACAAGACATTTCAAAACTACCAAATTTGAAGGTGACTAAGTTCTAAAGATAATTATTCCTATGGTGGTGGGTATTTCCAATACTTAACCAAATTTCTATCTTGATGATGACTTCTCTGGTGGTAGCTATTTTTTGAACTTATCCAAATTTTCATCATTGTAGTGACTCATCTCTAATGGTAGGTGTTTCGAATACTTTGTCAAATTTGTTGGTTCAACAATGAGTCATATATGATGGTGGATATTTCCCTTAGCCAAAAATCCATCTTGATGGTGGTTCATCTCTGATAGTGAGTCTTTCCTACACTAAGTCAAATTCTCAACTTGATTGTGATTAGATTCTGACGATGGGTCTTTCTAACAATTAGCCATATTTTCGCTAATCTTCCGTATAATGTAAAATACAACCACAAAACATAAAACTGATTAATATTATAATGAAAATTATTTTTTTCATCATTAAAATAAGGTTTCCCAAAAAAACTAGTCTATGATAAGGATAAAATCATCTCGCTACATATGTAGTAAGAAAACATTCCCACAGGATTGATATGGCCTCATTATTAGTCTACACCATCATCACATGTCAAATAACATAGTCCGGACTCCAAATGGAATATTCAACACCAGATGATCATGAAACCTCTTTATGTATTATCCTAGATCATGAACTAGATAGGCCACAATAAAAGAGAGTGAATCTCCTGAACCAAACAATACACAAATAAGGTTACATGAAAAAATGAGCATAAATTGAATAATTTTGGTCCATCTAGTGCTGCTGCTTTACCTATGTGTAACTAACCATGAACATATCATCTACCTCTCTATTTATGGATACCTCCATGATCATTCTTGGGTCGAGGTCCCTAAACATGAGTAACATCCTGAGGTCGACCAATACCAGCTCTATCCCCCCTTAGTGGATCATAAGCTTACTACTAAAACGGTCTCACTATCAACTACTAACAAGGTTGGAACCAAACATATTTATCTCCACTAAAATAAGCTAAAAAAACTAAGAGGAATTTATTTTAGTGATGTTCAAAAACCTTAAAGACAAAACACACTAGCCTGATATCTTCAAAAAAAATCATAGAAACCAATGGCCCAAAAAGGTTAGAAAAGAAGCTGTTGAGGTTGACACCCCATTGGTTGAAACCTTGAAGGCCACGGTGCCTCTGGCCTACCAATGAAAAAAAATGCTCTTCAAGAAACCCTTCCAATTTACCTCTTGTGTTAAACCTCATTGTGAATGAATTTGCTCGATTACTTCCACCTTCTTTTGAACCTCAAAATACGTCGGTAATGTAAAAGAAGTAACTACAAAATGAATAGAAGGACACAGTGTCTCCTCAAGACGTATCTCATGAGAATCCTCATATTAAAAAAGATACGGGGTAAATCATAGAAGGTCCTTGAATTTGATTCCTAACTCCTGAAATAACATACTCCCCTGATAAGGTGAAATAATTTCCTACCTCTTCACTATATTAATGGTCAATAAAAGGAAAAATTCTAAAAACTCTTTATGAAAGTCAACCCACCAAACATTTTCCTCCTTCTAATCACCAAGAAACAAAATCCAACATCGATTCACAACTACTCACATCTGAATAAATTTCAAAGGGACCCAGTATCCCACAAGGTCCCAGATCAAACTAAGAGTGATATTGAGCTCCTCTAGCTATCTCTCTGTCTCCATATCTGAAATACTAACCTCATACTTCCCCAATGTCCACCATTGAAAAGTGAACAACATCCTTTGTCAATCCTCATCCTCCTATCATAGATTAACACTATAATGATCAAATGGATCAACCTAATTATCCTCAACTGCTAGAACCACAAGCAGATGATATCCAAAAGCCATAGTTGAAAATAAAAGAATTTACTAAGCCTGATAGTAATAAATTTTATTTAAATTAATTTTACATCACTTTAGTCATTTTAAACATCCCAAAATAGACCGATTAAAATAAGAGTAAAACTCATCATGGTGAATGTAACTCTCCTAGGTCTCTACACTAGAAATAGGTCAACCTTTCTTGGTCATTCAATAATCTCAGAGTCTATGCAATGGATCTTAGGGGGCCCTAAAATCCCATGTCCTAACCATTCTCCCTAGCCTATGTCATGCACTAAAGTCAACATGAAATGCTTCCATACCAACCCATGAAATCCTTACTACAACTAACTCTAAACTATATCCCATCCCCCATCCATCACCTATGGTACCACTCTTCCATGAAACCTCCCTAAAAAGATACCACAATCTAGGAAGAGAGATAATGACCCCTGAGTCCTGCAACCAGCAGACCTCGTGTTGGTGACTGGCACCGAGGGTATAAGAATCTCATAAATGGCAGGCATTACACTCTATCATAAAATAGAATTGGGATGTAGGATAAATCAACCACAAATAACTCCATGACATAATATAAAAAGGAAACCAAAACCTTCCCATAATGCATGTACAAATAAAACTCATACATATAAAATTATCCAAAGTAAAATACCCAAATTAAAGCTATAATAGTGAAACAACAACTATCTAGATATCTAAGATAGTAATGTCTATCATAGTCTATGTATTCCTCCTAGAAAATTGAAAATAAATTTATATATATAGGGTGATCGTATAAGTATACTCAGTAGGAAAACCAAATTCTCTCATGCACATGTGAAATAAGGATACTAATTCACCCATGAGAAAACATAATAACCAATAACACCTAAACAAGTAAACTATCCATCCCAACCCCACCAAGGCATGATCATCAAATAAATTAAGACAAGTATAGTAACATAACAATAATAATATTGATATAGGGTACCCCACACTTATTTCCCATTGATTTTCACTCTCACACCCCAATGTCGTACGTCTTGGAGATCCCATATATTTCGAATAACATATATCACCACCTGAAAATATGGCTACATCACATCATGCCTATAGACACCTAGGACAATGCCTCATAACACAGTCACATCTCATCTTTCATGATGAAACCTCGACCATAACATCAAAACCATAACCAAAGTAATGGGGGTATCATGAACATGAAGGGATCAACCTTGTTCCCTCCCACTACCATGAATTACCCCAACCATAAGCCACCCCACAACATGATCATATTACATTATTCCCATAGCCACTGGGGAAATCACCTAGTAAACTAGCAGACATCCTTCCATCATAACCTATGCATGTCTACTCACCTGGAAGAGAGATACGGAAAGATTAGGTAGCTAGAAATCCATCCCAATCACCAGGATATTGGAAAAAATACCCCCATGCGAACACACGAGCATCAAAACATAATTATTGTTGAAGGTGGGGTGCATATAGAAATAACATGGAATATACAAGTATATACATATAGCCACACACATGACAAAACTATGGATCCAAAAAAAGACACTAACCAACTCAAAACATCACCACTTTTTCTGCCACCACTAAATTCCTAGCACCACACAAACCACAAGCCACATCACATCACTGAAAAATTCCATTATCCATCCCATTAGTTATATTATTTATAATAAAAAACATTTAACCACACAATGCATCATTTATTTTTTCATTAATCATTTCCATCCCATTAACCAAACAAAACCCCAACCATTTTAATCATTGTTAAATAATTATTCCATCATTACCTAGGCTTCTTGAGTAACTAAACCATACATCATAAACATCTCATCAACCCCATTGTACCATAACCTCTCTTACCTTTGAGAACATCCAAACAAACCATCACCTCATCACCCCAAAGAACAACCAAACAACTATCACCTCTCCACACCAAAAGCACGACCAAACAAAAAAACACCTCACCACCCTAAAATCATGGCTAAACAACCATAACATTGTCTCCCTAAAATAACGGCCAAACAAATCATCACCTCACTTCCTCAAAAGAACGAAAAAAACCCTATATCACCCCACACCCAATCAAAACCGCACATCCTTTCCCTACAAGCCCAACCAAACATCACAACACATCAAAGATTTTTTTTTAAAATTTAACAAAGGGTATTTTATCACATTTTAATTTATTTTAGGGGCATTATGACACAAGCCATAAATCTAGGGGAAACCATTTAATTATCCAAATATAAGTGGTTAGAAAATTTCTATATTTGGGTGATATTAAAATAGCATGAAACATGGTTTCTATATCATGGAAACAGAGCAAGAAAAGGATCCCATAATCCTTGATTTCTAGTAGGGCTTCCAGCCCGTACAAACACAACATCAAAATAATATCAAAGCTATAAAAAACATGGGAAACATCCACCTTTCGCCATTCAATTTTAATTATCTAATTATTTATCTTGATTATTCCATCACAATCATCTTCCATAGATAAATAAGAGTAAACTCATCCCACATGATACAAAATAAATAGAAACAAGGGATTCTGTACCTCAAATAATCTTTTCCAACTTGATGCACAACATAAGGAAAAGAGGAAATGCCTACAAACCATAACTACACCACAAGATCATGATTTAACCTAAACCACAAAAAAGGGTCTTAAATATTCATCCCACAACTCACAACATAAACCAAAACCACACCCCCATAGATGATCTCCATGAGAGGAACACGAGAAAAGTAACCAAGAATAAGGAAAAGGAATTACCACAGATTGAAAATAGGCACCCACCAAATCCAAAAAATCAAAGTAGGGATAATATGGATGGAATTCCTCCCAAAACAACCTAGGTATCACTAAAATTGAGAGAGAATAAAGGTATGTCCAAATGAAGAATGTTCAACTAAGAAAAATTATTGAAAATATAAAATTCTTATATTTTCATATTGTGTAATACATACATGATGTGAGTTCTATGGGAATTAAAAAAATTAAACATTTCATAAAAAATCAAGTCACCTTAGCCTGATTTAATTACATGTCATGAATTTCACTTTCATGATGCGAGTCTATCTAATTGATTCCCCATTTTCCCACATACAAGACATGAAACATAAAAATACACAATATGTTAACTAGTAATTCATGTTGTGTAAACAGTTTATGATGTGAATTTCATACAGAAGATCTGATGCACCTCCAACCACAACAAAACCTTCTCAAGCCTCCTATAAAACACCTCCAACACCCAAAACAATAAAAGTAATGTACTAAGAAGTTATGGTTCATTATAGCCATACTTAAGTAGTGGGATTTTTATATCTAGATATAAATGTAATATGGGTCATAATGGATTCAAGAGGGTTAATCAACATGAGTTTGAGATATTTCAAGAGGTTGGAGAGAAAAAACCTCCATTAGTTATTCTAGAGACTCCATAGGTCTAGTATTCCTATCCTGATAAAGTTTAGGTGATATGCGATAGATCTTCTATAACGACCCATACTTTACATACATTGTTATTACTTAAAAATTTAATCACACTTATTACAACATATAACAAAACCATGAAAGGACCGTATAAGTATAGTGTCTTTAGAAACTGGGAAACATAAACAACTGGTTCATAAATCATCTACACTATCTCCCTTTTATTTTATCATATCTAGAGTCCCTTTTGGAATATCTTATTTAATAACCTTATTCTTGACCTAGGGAAAAGAAAATATACAAAAGGGTGAGCTCAAATTCTCAGTAAGGGAAAACAAAATAAATATCAATCACAACATATTCATAAGAACATAACATTTTGGAAATCATAACATTAAAAAGAGATCATAATTTCATAACATGGGATAAATCATAGTAGTGAAATGTAATCCCAATAATCATAACATAAGACATGAAACTTTGTTTCATACACACATAATCATAGAGAATCATTTCTTAGTAGTCAAGACTCATTTCCAAGACTATCTTAGCAGACAAAGTCCATTTCTGAACCGAGTTCACTCCTCGTTTCAGTCCTGTATCACTGAACTGGATTAACCTATCTTTCTAGCCATGTCTATATCATGAGATATAAATCTTTACCCAATGCATTGGAGGGAGATATAGGTCCCACCCATCTCATAATGATACTATTCTTATGTGCGCCACAAGATCATAAATCATACATCATAGCATAACCCATGTAATAAAAATGAGATTCTTAAACATCATGCCATCATAACATAATCCATATAAGATAAAAGGACATCATAAAAATAATTCCATCATAAAATAATCAAATCAATGTAAAAATAGGGATAGAAACAAACCCCTATATTATCTTAGATGGAAAATAATTTTGATAAAACACTTGAACTCCATTCTTGAGGAAAATATCCTTTCTACTTCAAAAACATTTTTCCTTTCATAACATGTCATAAAATTTATAACTAAAAGAGGTTGATTAAAAATAAACTTGAAAACTTGTAAAGGAAGCTTCATGGTAATAATGTTCTAAAATTCCATTCAGGCCGTATAAGTTAAAAAACATTATTCTCGTAGTTTGGCTGGAAAAGTCAGAAAGTACCTCATACTAAAAATGACAAAAGATTCCTTTCATATATTTTACTAAAAACTAACCAAAAATTAATATTGGATTTATAAAATTGAAGGAGGATAGAAGTAATATTACATATTGAGGAAAAAAGTATGTGGATTATAAACACACCCTAGTAAATACCAAAGTATAAACAGTCTCGGACAAAAATGAGATTGTGATATTTTCCCTTACCTTAGGTCTGATTTGCTTCGTACGTATGTGAAACTCCTGTATAATGATTTAAATAATGTTATTGACTTATTCTATAATCGTATTCATTGTTATGATATCATATATGGTCATATTATTATCTTCTTATTAGTAATATTTCATTACTACTTGTTATTCGGGTGTTCATTGCTTTATGTTCTTATGCTTGTTTTGTCGAATAAATTCTTATTAGTTTTTTTAGGTTATAGATACCTGTAAAGACCCGTAAAATTCAAGGGAAATTTTTTCTTAATTTTCTTTAGAATTTTACAAGAGCGCGGTTTCAGACGGCACCTGATTCCGAGGCCCGGAGTGCCCGGAATTAATTTCTGAAGTTTGGCTCGGGTACGTTCAGTGAACGAACGAGCGGGTATTTCTAACTTTTGATCCGGTGCTCGGAATTGAAATCCGAGGGCACCGATGAACTCGCAGCGCCGATATTCGCTTAAAGAGACCTTTTCGGGAGTTGTGTTTGTTGCGGGTTGAAAGTAAATTTTTTGAGGTTTTTAGTTGAGTTAAATAAAATTTGTGTAGAACAAATTTTATTATAACTTCTTAAAACATATCAAAGGAGGTTGGAAGTGGGACCCACACCCACTTAACCTCCCTTGGGAGGATTAAGTGTGGTGGGGCCCACACGAACCCCTAATTCTTTTCAAATTCCCTAACCCCTCTAAACCCCCTCTTAATTATGTAACTCTTCCCTACTTTAACTCTTGCCAACCTATCTCTTCACTTAATTTTGTCAACTCTAGATTTAATTAATGTATTGAATTCAACTTTTAAATTTTGAAAGGTTGGCAAAGTGAAAATAAAATAAGGTGTAGCTTATTTTATTTTGGGTTTTTGTTTGTCTTCTTGAGAGGTGGAGAGCTCTTCTTCTTCTTCAAACTCAACGAAGAACGCGAAGAACGTCGTTCTTCAACGAAGAACTTCTCCTCCGAAGAACACGGTCCATCCGCGACGCCATATCCGCGACGTGACGTTCTTCTTCCGCGTCATCTCTTCCGCGACGGTTTTCCGCGGCGAACGCCATCGACAACGACTCTTCCTCCGACGTCAAAGGAATCGACACCGATATTCCACGACTACGTCAACGTGCGACTATCGAGGTATAGGTTCTTGAGTTCGTTGTTTCCTTTTTATTTGACTTTCCTCAAGACTTGACGTAGAACGCTCAAGTTCTGACGAAGAACGCCGCTCCGCTCTTCTTCGTCTTCGGTGTCAACGAGAGAGAACACCACATCTTCCTCTGACAACCTTCGTCGGCGTACAAGGTTTCGCCAACGACGTGCCTCTTCGGACGCGCCTCTTCGTCATCGAATTTGACGAACGACGACCGCTACGCCAGACCTCCGCGACGTCGTCTTCCGCGGAACGTAGACAAATCTTCGAACCTTATACCAAGGTAGGGGTTGTCGATTTCTTTTTGGTTTCCTTATTTTATTCTTGATCGTGATTTTATCAAGACTAACGTGTGACTTGATTTATTTTAAGTTGCGTTATTATTTTAACGTGAGGGGGGCCGGACCGCACGAACACGGCCGAACCCCCCTCCATCGTTCTTGTTTATTCTTGCGTGAGGAAGCAAGTGGCGTGGTGCCGTCGCACCACGCGGATGATCGTGCAAATATTTTACGCGGCGCCGTCGCGCTATGTCGAGGAAGAATCTTCAAGAACGCGACGCCGTCGCGCCGCGTTGAAAAGAATCATGGCACGGCGAAAGGGGCGCGGTGCCGTCGCACCGCGCCGGACGACGAACACCGCGGCCGGTTCCGGGATGCGGCGGGACGAGGAGACCGCGGCCGGTTCCGGGCTGCGGCGGGATGTGAAGACCAGCGGCCGGGCCGCCGGCGTCGGAAGTCGAAGGCGGGACCGGAATTTCCGGTCCCGTTGGTGAAAACCGGCCGGCCAGCTGGCCGGCCGGATGGCAGAAAAACCGGGGGAATAAATCCCCCGGCCGGTTCAACAAAACCCCCCTCTTAATGAGGGGACGGTTTCCTTGTGGGGGGCAAAGCCCCCCCGTGTCGTTCAGCAGGCCCCCCCTCATGTGAGGGGGGCGGTTTGTTTTAAAACCGGCGCGGCACGTGCCGCACCGCCAAGGGAAAAACAGGGAGGCAGAGTCTCACCCGCGCACCGCCTGCGCGCCCAGCGCGCCGCCGCGCCGCCCCAGCGCGCCGTCGTGCCGCCTCCGCGCGCCGCCGCGCCGCCGCCAGGCCGCCGTTCCGCCTCCGGCCGCCGCGCCACCGCCGCGCCGCCCAGGGGGGGGGGGGGGGGGTCGGGCCGGGTCGGCCCGGACCCGGACCCCACGTTTCGAACCAGATTTGGTTTTTGGCCCATAACTTGAGCCTCGGACCTCCGATCGACGAACCGTCAGCGGAAACGCGATCCTTGGATCGAGACGGTCGTTTCGGTATATCGCACTCAAGGTTTCGGAATACTTTGAGTTCGGCCGGGTTGGTTCGTTCACGGAACCAACCGGGCCTTCGGAGCGGAAACGCTCATATCTTGAGCTACGAACGTCCGATTGACGCACCGTCAGTCGCGTTGTGTTCCTCTTAGTGAGACGGATCTTTTGGCATACTCCGCCCGAGGTTTGGACGCAGGTGGAGTACGGTCGGGTTGGTTTTGCCTTAAAAACCAACCGGGCTCCGGAGACGAAAATGCCAATAACTCTCAGACCGGGCATCCGATCGACGCACCGTCTGTTGCGTTGAGTTCCTGTTTACGATACGGAACTTTTGGTATCCTTCGCCCGAGTTTTGGATACAGTTTGTAGTGGCCGGGTTGGATCGCACCCGAAATCCAACCGGGCCCTTGGAACGGGAAAGCTGATATCTTTCAGAAAGGACGTTCGTTTGACGAACCATTAGCGGCGTTGGTGTTTACGTTTAGTAACGGTCCCGATGAGTATACCCTATTGGAGTTCGGGGTACAGTTGAGATACGGCCGGGATTGGTTTCGCTCTTGAAACCAACCGGGCCCCTGGGACGAAAAAGCTAATAACTCACAGACCGGGCGTTCGATCGACGCCCCATCTGTTGCGTTGAGACCCCTGTGACGAGACGGTCCTTTGAGACACTTCTTTGCGGAACTTTGTGATACTTGGAGTATCGACCAGTAGCTCGTGGAGCGGACCCTCCCGGAGACGAGCGTGCAGAGTACGGAGACCGTGTAGCCGGCTGAGACCTGACGACTGCTTGACCGACTCGACTTGGAGTGAGTCGACTAGCCCAGTGGACGGAGCGCCCGGTATTTGGCGGCAGACCCACGGCAGACGGAGCGCCTAGTAGTTGGCAGCAAACCCGCGGTACTCGACAGGAGGAGTACCTCAGTAGGCTATCTGGGTAGCGCCCAGTATTTGGCAGCAGACCCTCAGCGGACGGAGCGCCCGGTAGTTGGCAGCAGACCCGCAGTACTCGACAGGAGGAGTACTTCAGCAGTCTTAGGTTAGTGAGCAGTACCTCGGTGTCGTGACAGGACCACTGTACACTCTAGAGACGGAGCTCTTCAGCAGTTACGGTTTCGATAATAAAAATCCTGGTTTGAGCTGAGACTTTTGACCTTTGTGTTTCCTCATGATTGAGATGGGTTACTTGATAACTTAGGTATATGTATGGGCATATACCTGGGTAGTGGTTATCCGTTGATCTCATGATCCTTGTGTTTCCTCATGACTGAGATGGGTTACTTGATAACTTAGGTATATGTATGGGCATATACCTAAGTAGAGTTTAACTGTTGAGATCTTCTTGTGGTTATCCTTGTTGGTTTTAGTGAGACCTTGAGGGTCTTGGGGTCCCTACTGAGTATCTTTATACTCACCCCTGCACGGGCTATGCCCGCACCTCGTTGTGTTGGTTGCAGACGACGGTCAGTACTGACAGAGGCCGAGTGTTCGAGGACTGGACGGTACCTGGAGGTGGACTTTATGACGAGGCGGTACCCAGAGGCAGACCACTGGGCGGGACATACTCGGAGCAGACGGCGGGACCCGAGGAGCAGAGGAGCTATCTGTACCCACCCTTCAGGTGGGATTTCCAGTGGACAGCTCGGCGTAGCAGCTTTACTTTTCAGTTGCTGTTTGCCCTTTCGAGTTGTACTTTACAGTTGGGCTTGTATTTCCGGCCCCTTTTTACTTTCCGCACTTTTAGTTGTACTCTGTTTTTGCTTAGTGTTACTTTCCGCTTGCTTACTCTGTGGTGTATGTTTACTTTACAAAGGCAATGCCTTCCCTTTTACCGGGATTTACGCCTTGGTGCTAGTCGCCAGCCCCTGGCCTATGGAAGGCGGGCTTGGGGTAGTCACGGCACGGACCCCGAGGGCGGGTCGTGACAAATTGGTATCAGAGGTGGTCGGTTCTACCGCAGACTCTGATCTTTCTTTCTGTGAAGCAATAGTGTTAAGGGTACCGAGTGTGGTTTTCAGTTCAGGGAGTCCAGTGTTGGTGCGGGCGGCCGACGTATCCATACACCAGGACCCTGACAACTGATTTCTGACTTTGTGCACGAAAACACTGATTGGGTGTGTGTTTTCAAAGGTTTTTCCCCTTAAAACAGCTCAAACCAGGTCATCTCACCAGGTATAATCGTTTGATTGTGTTACGTTGTTTCTTTCAGGATGTCTTTTCTCAGACGACCAGCTAGAGCCCGGAGGGATGAGCGTGCCGACAGTCTGTCGAGCGACGAGGATTCGGTACAGGGCCCTCTTGCAGTTGAGGCACCAGCGGAGGCACCAGCGGTACTACCATACGTTGGGCCACCGATGCCACGATCCCCAGCAGTAGGCGATGCACGACGCTTGAGCGCGCTGCACGAGTTCCAGCGCCAGAGGCCACCCAGGTTCTGGGGAGAGACGGACCCGCAGGCGGCTGAGGTTTGGCTGGAGGCTGTGGTGAGAGTCTTCAGGCTAGTGGGGACGCCGGCAGACTTCTTGGTGATCTTTGCTACCAGCCTCCTTCAGGCAGCAGCAGGTAGGTGGTGGAGCCACTTGTTTCAGTTTTGCGATGAGATGAACTTCGCATGGGAAGACTTCGAGACCTTCTTCAGGGTGGAGTTTGTGCCAGTATCTCTACACCCCGAGCGTGTACAGGAGATTCTGCCTTTGCCGCGTGTTTTTCGATCAGAAGCCGAGTCATCTGGGGGCAGTAGATAGATGATGCAGAGGTCCAGGAGGACCAGACCAGCAGTTGGGCGATCTCGGGTTTTAGGACCGGTGGTGCAGGGCACCCGGAGTGGGAACAGAGCTAGCCGTGCAAGGAGCAGGTTGTGTTACTCATGCCGCGGAAAGGGTCACCTGACACGTGACTGTCCGACTCCTCGATCCGCAGGCTTGGGGGGGAGCCACCGAGGTTGAGGCAGCGACAAATGCTTGAGCAACAGTAAAGCAGGTGGACAGGAGCGGAACTAGTGGATACGTCTCTTGTACTTCTAGTTCCATGTTGATGTTGTTTTTGTGTAGAATCTTTGTATTATGAGCTGCAATAATAAAAGACGCATACTTTGTGATGTTTTCATTGCTGTCCTCTTTTGTGATGTTACTAAGAGGTTCCAGTTGACTGTTGACTTGACCCTCACTTGAGATACATCTACTGGAGGAGACCCAGTTACCACACACTGATGCCGACAGTGTGACTCAACCCTTGGAGGCGAGAGTAACGGTTGGATCTCTTAGTAGTAGCGTCGAGGCCTTACGACGTCATCCTTGGTATGGATTAGTATCATCCATGTTAGGATTGACTGTTTTAGGCAAAGAATGTGGTTCATCCAGGGGATGAGACCAGGTTTCTCTTATCGGCAAAGAAGAAATCTTGCAGCTCTTGTGGGACCAGAGATGGTCCGGGCCACGTCAGAGGAGGTCCATGTCATCCAGGAGCGGATGAGGACAACACAGAGCCGGCAGAAGTCATACGCTGACAGGAGGCGGAGGCCACTAGAGTTCGAGGATGGTGACCACGTCTTCTTGCGGGTCTCACCTCGACGTGGTATTCCGAGATTTGGCCGAGGTGGTAAGTTATCTCCGCGCTTCATCGGACCCTTCTAGGTCCTCAGCAGGGTTGGTGAGGTGGCTTATCGCCTGTCTCTACCACCTCAGTTACACCGGGTGCACGACGTCTTCCACGTGTCTCAGCTGAAGAGATACGTGCACGACCCGACGCACATCTTTGACCATGGGGAGCTTGACGTTGACGATGGGGCGACTTTTACGGAGGTCCCGGTGGAAATAGAGGATCGATAGGAGAGGGTCCTACATGGGCGATCGATTCCTCTTGTGCGCAACAGATGGCGGCACGGGAATCTCCAGGAGAGCACATGGGAGCGGGAGGCTCAGATGCGTGCTCAGTACCCTCTTTTGTTTCCCTAGTTTTTGATGTATCTTTACGGGGACGTAAAGCCCTGAGGTGGGAGTAATGTAAAGACCCGTAAAATTCATGGGAAATTTTTTCTTAATTTTCTTTAGAATTTTACAAGAGCGCGGTTTCAGACGGCACCTGATTCCGAGGCCCGGAGTGCCCGGAATTAATTTCTGAAGTTTGGCTCGGGTACGTTCAGTGAACGAATGAGCGGGTATTTCTAACTTTTGATCCGGTGCTCGAAATTGAAATCCGAGGGCACCGATGAACTCGCAGCGCCGATATTCGCTTAAAGAGACCTTTTCGGGAGTTGCGTTTGTTGTGGGTTGAAAGTAAATTTTTTGAGGTTTTTAGTTGAGTTAAATAAAATTTGTGTAGAACAAATTTTATTATAACTTCTTAAAACCCATCAAAGGAGGTTGGAAGTGGGACCCACACCCACTTAACCTCCCTTGGGAGGATTAAGTGTGGTGGGGCCCACACGAACCCCTAATTCTTTTCAAATTCCCTAACCCCTCTAAACCCCCTCTTAATTATGTAACTCTTCCCTACTTTAACTATTGCCAACCTATCTCTTCACTTAATTTTGTCAACTCTAGATTTAATTAATGTATTGAATTAAACTTTTGAATTTTGAAAGGTTGGCAAAGTGAAAATAAAATAAGGTGTAGCTTATTTTATTTTGGGTTTTTGTTTGTCTTCTTGAGAGGTGGAGAGCTCTTCTTCTTCTTCAAACTCAACGAAGAACGCGAAGAACGTCGTTCTTCAACGAAGAACTTCTCCGCCGAAGAACACGGTCCATCCGCGACGCCATATCCGCGACGTGACGTTCTTCTTCCGCGTCATCTCTTCCGCGACGGTTTTCCGCGACGAACGCCATCGACAACGACTCTTCCTCCGACGTCAAAGGAATCGACACCGATATTCCACGACTACGTCAACGTGCGACTATCGAGGTAGAGGTTCTTGAGTTCGTTGTTTCCTTTTTATTTGAATTTCCTCAAGACTTGACGTAGAACGCTCAAGTTCTGACGAAGAACGCCGCTCCGCTCTTCTTCGTCTTCGGTGTCAACGAGAGAGAACACCACATCTTCCTCTGACAACCTTCATCGGCGTACAAGGTTTCGCCAACGACGTGCCTCTTCGGACGCGCCTCTTCGTCGTCGAATTTGACGAACGACGACCGCGACGCCCGACCTCCGCGACGTCGTCTTCCGCGGAACGTAGACAAATCTTTGAACCTTATACCAAGGTAGGGGTTGTCGATTTCTTTTTGGTTTCCTTATTTTATTCTTGATCGTGATTTTATCAAGACTAACGTGTGACTTGATTTATTTTAAGTTGCGTTATTATTTTAACGTGAGGGGGGCCGGACCGCACGAACACGGCCGAACCCCCCTCCATCGTTCTTGTTTATTCTTGCGTGAGGAAGCACGTGGCGTGGTGCCGTCGCACCCGCAGATGATCGTGCAAATATTTTACGCGGCGCCGTCATGCTACGTCGAGGAAGAATCTTCAAGAACGCGACGCCGTCGCGCCGCGTTGAAAAGAATCATGGCACGGCGAAAGGGGCGCGGTGCCGTCGCACCGCGCCGGACGACGAACACCGCGGCCGGTTCCGGGACGCGGCGGGACGAGGAGACCGCGGCCGGTTCCGGGCCGCGGCGGGATGTGAAGACCGGCGGCCGGGCCGCCGGCGTCGGAAGTCGAAGGCGGGACCGGAATTTCCGGTCCCGTTGGTGAAAACCGGCCGGCCAGCTGGCCGGCCGGATGGCAGAAAAACCGGGGGAATAAATCCCCGGGCCGGTTCAACAAAACCCCCCCTCTTAATGAGGGGGCGGTTTCCTTGTGGGGGGCAAAGCCCCCCCGTGTCGTTCAGCAGGCCCCCCCTCATGTGAGGGGGGCGGTTTGTTTTAAAACCGGCGCGGCACGTTCCGCGCCGCCAAGGGAAAAACGGGGAGGCGGGGTCTCACCCGCGCACCGCCTGCGCGCCCAGCGCGCCGCCGCGCCGCCCCAGCGCGCCGCCGTGCCGCCTCCGCGCGCCGCCGCGCCGCCTCCGCGCGCCGCCGCGCCGCCGCCAGGCCGCCGCGCCGCCTCCGGCCTCCGTGCCGCCGCCGCGCCGCCACCGCCGGCCGCCGCCGCCGGCCGCCACCGCCGGCCACCGCGCCGCACAGGGGGGGGGGGGGGGGGGGTCGGGCCGGGTCGGCCCGGACCCGGACCCCCCGTTTCGAACCAGATTTGGTTTTTGGCTCATAACTTGAGCCTCGGACCTCTGATCGACGAACCGTCAGCGGCAACGCGATCCTTGGATCGAGACGGTCGTTTCGGTATATCGCACTCAAGGTTTCGGAATACTTTGAGTTCGGCCGGGTTGGTTCGTTCACGGAACCAACCGGGCCTTCGGAGCGGAAACACTCATATCTTGAGCTACGAACGTCCGATTGACGCACCGTCAGTCGCGTTGTGTTCCTCTTAGTGAGACGGATCTTTTGGCATACTCCTCCCGAGGTTTGGACGCAGGTGGAGTACAGTCGGGTTGGTTTTGCCTTAAAAACCAACCGGACTCCGGAGACGAAAATGCCAATAACTCTCAGACCGGGCGTCCGATCGACGCACCGTCTGTTGCGTTGAGTTCCTGTTTACGATACGGAACTTTTGGTATCCTTCGCCCGAGTTTTGGATACAGTTAGTAGTGGCCGGGTTGGATCGCACCCGAAATCCAACCGGGCCCTTGGAACGGCAAAGCTGATATCTTTCAGACAGGACGTTCGTTTGACGAACCGTCAGCGGCGTTGGTGTTTACGTTTAGTAACGGTCCCTATGAGTATACCCTATGGGAGTTCGGGGTACAGTTGAGATACGGCCAGGATTGGTTTCGCTCTTGAAACCAACCGGGCCCCTGGGACGAAAAAGCTAATAACTCACAGACCGGGCGTCCGATCGACGCGCCATCTGTTGCGTTGAGACCCCTGTGACGAGACGGTCCTTTGAGACACTTCTTCGCGGAACTTTGTGATACTTGGAGTATCGACCAGTAGCTCATGGAGCGGACCCTCCCGGAGACGAGCGTGCAGAGTACGGAGACCGTGTAGCCGGCTGAGACCTGACGACTGCTTGACCGACTCGACTTGGAGTGAGTCGACTAGCCCAGTGGACGGAGCGCCCGGTATTTGGCGGCAGACCCACGACGGACGGAGCGCCTAGTAGTTGGCAGCAAACCCGCGGTACTCGACAGGAGGAGTACCTCAGTAGGCTATCTGGGTAGCTCCCGGTATTTGGCAGCAGACCCTCAGCGGACGGAGCGCCCGGTAGTTGGCAGCAGACCCGAAGTACTCGATAGGAGGAGTACTTCAGCAGTCTTAGGTTAGTGAGCAGTACCTCGGAGTCGTGACAGGACCACTGTACACTCTAGAGACGGAGCTCTTCAGCAGTTATGGTTTCGATAATAAAAATCCTGGTTTGAGCTAAGACTTTTGACCTTTGTGTTTCCTCATGATTGAGATGGGTTACTTGATAACTTAGGTATATGTATGGGCACATACCTGGGTAGTGGTTATCCGTTGATCTCATGATCCTTGTGTTTCCTCATGACGGAGATGGGTTACTTGATAACTTAGGTATATGTATGGGAATATACCTAAGTAGAGTTTAACTGTTGAGATCTTCTTGTGGTTATCCTTGTTGGTTTTAGTGAGACCATGAGGGTCTCAGGGTCCCTACTGAGTATCGTTATACTCACCCCTGCACGGGCTATGCCCTCACCTCGTTGTGTTGGTTGCAGACGACTACCAGTACTGACAGGGGCCGAGTGTTCGAGGACTGGACGGTACCTGGAGGTGGACTTTACGACGAGGCGGTACCCAGAGGCAGACCACTGGGCGGGACATACTCGGAGCAGACGGCGGGACCCGAGGAGCAGAGGAGCTATCTGTACCCACCCTTCAGGTGGGATTTCCAGTGGACAGCTCGGCGTAGCAGCTTTACTTTTCAGTTGCTGTTTTCCCTTTCGAGTTGTACTTTACAGTTGGGCTTGTATTTCCGGCCCCTTTTTACTTTCCGCACTTTTAGTTGTACTCTGTTTTTGCTTACTGTTACTTTCCGCTTGCTTACTCTGTGTTGTATGTTTACTTTACAAAGGCAATGCCTTCCATTTTACCGGGATTTACGCCTTGGTGCTAGTCGCCAGCCCCTGGCCTATGGAAGGCGGGCTTGGGGTAGTCACGGCACGGACCCCGAGGGCGGGTCGTGACAATACCTCATTTATAGAATGGTATTAGTGTAATATATATATCATATTTATTCATTAAATTCATTTATATAATCATTATGCAATGAAGATCATGTAGAACGAGTCGCATCACATCGTGGAGACGGTAGCCGTACGTAAGCACGAGCGATGATATCGTTCCCATGATCGTGGAATTTTATTGAAGTGTATGTATACTATTTAATAATCAATATCACTTTACAATAATCATATATAGTTATTATTTACACCATTATACCCATACAAGTAAGGTGGTGGTGGAAAACAGATTACACCACGGCATGGAGACGATATTGCGTACGTACGCACGCGCGGTGATTTCATTTTCTGTAGGATGGATAATAGGTGAGATAGGGTTGTTTCATACATATAATAACATATCACTATATGAGTGATACTGATTTTATTACTTCATAATGAAACAACTAAATAAGAATAAGTAGAAGAAGAAATAAAGTTGGAAGAATCGGTAACGGACATTACCTCTTCTTTGAAGCGCCTCTTCTTAACCTCCTCTTAGGGCACTAAATATGATCTTTGAAGAATACTAGGACCTCTAGGATGTTTTTAGGGAAGTTCAGAAGGGAAATTTTTAGGGTTTGGCTGAGCTTTAAGGCTCAAAGTGGTGTGAGGAGGAGAGGGAGGAGGTTCCCTTTTATAAAGGAGGAGAGGGGCACCTTAGGAAAAACTTAAAATATTATTTTATAATAAAGTCATATTCGGTTTTTAATAGCTCACAATTGATGTATTTAAAAAATATGGTGGGTATAGGTCGAAATACTATCAAAAAATATATTTTAGACATGTTTAGGTTACTATTTTAACCTTATCATTTAGATTTAACTCTAAGTTAAATAATTTAACTTTTACCGTGTCTTCTTGTTTTCTTACATTATATGGTAAATAAACTTACTATAACAAGACAAAAGAACCCCAAGGTGTTCATTATTAATATATATAACCTTATATAAGTCATTTGTCTGAACCATAGATTTTGAGGAATAAAATAACAATTAATAATATAATATTTGTTTTAAAAACTTATTTATGTCAATTTTGATACTATTTGATAATTGATTTTTGTGAAAATCCTAACAACATTATTAGTTAGAAAAAAGTTAATTAAATCAATACTAACATTTTATATTAACCTATAAAATTATTTTAATTCATAAAAAGTCTCAAATTACTTTTATTTGGGTAGTTATAATATCAATTATGTTAATATTTCCTTAATAAGGTAATTACTGCATCATCATTGTGTCATAAATAAATTAAATTATTTAATGTATAAAAATTATAAATAAAATAATATTATGTAATAAATCTTTTTATCTTTCTAATGAATATTTATAGTCGAATTTATCTTATGTATAAACCTATATTAAAAATGTTTTAGTTATTAAACTTTGATTTTAACTATTTTAATTCTTCTATAAATAAAATAATAATAAATGTCCTAATCTAATCCAAGTGGACCTAAAGGGTAATATTTTATCCCTAAGGTTGTTTTTGGTCAAAATAAACTTATCCAATAGAATTAGTACATGTGTTAGGGTAATAATAATATCATTTTTACCCTTAATTACCCTATTTACTTTTAACTGTGGTAAACAAAAGTAAAAAGTTACTATTCACCAAAAATACTTTTTATCTTATTGAACCAAATTTTACTCCATGATATTAACCGTGTCTCTTGTATTTTCAAAATTCCACTCACAGAAGAGATAAAATTAACTTTTATGTAAATTTTCAAATTCTCCTAGGAGGTGGGTAAAAGACGGTGAAAAGTTCAATAAAATTTTTATACGTCTAAAATTATTATAAAATGATTCCAATGAATTACATTGAACTTATATAGGTATTACGCATCAATTTTGACCTAAAATAAATTTAAATAAAATAAATAATTATTTATATAAAAAGTTGGTTTTTAAATAGTAACCCAATGTTTTCACTATTCATCAAAAATTGAAAGTTTTCAGAAAAATACCAAAATTTCACCCTAGGCTAATTTCAATATTTTGAATCCAAAAATGAAGTCCATTTTGAAAATTAAAATTTCAAAAAGTGGGTATTACTATTCATAACATCTAGTTTATATAACATATCGTTGTTTAGTGAAACTCGGTATTGCGTACAACATACGTTATCGAGGACGGTCGCGATTGCGTGTAATGAAAGTTAAGTCAGGTACACGTGTAGTGAAAGCTCCTTTTGGTGTAGATTACAGGACATCGATGAAATAAAAAAGAACATTTTTCATAAAATCTCGGGGTGTTACATTCTACCCGCCCTTAAAATGAATTCCGCCCTCAAAATTCATCACTTTGTGACAAACAGATGAGGATACCTCTCCCTCATCATATCCTCAAGATCCCATGTAGATTCTTCTAATTGGTGGTTCCTCCATAAAACTTTCACCAAGCGACTGGTCCTATTACATTGAACTTTTTTTCTATCATCCAAAATCTCTATCAGCTATTCTTCATAAGAAAGATCTTACTCCAGCGGTACAACTTCTGAGCTGAGTACATGTGATGGATCAGGTGTGTACGTTCTCAGGAGAGATACATGGAACACATCATGAACTTGAGAGAGATTCGGTGGAAGTGCGAATCGGTAAGCTACCTTCCCAACACAATCCAATATTTCAAAAGGACTGATATATCTAGGGCTCAACTTTCCCTTCTTTCTAAATCTCATTACTCTCTTCCAAGGAGATATTCATAAGAACACATTATCACCCACTTCAAACTCTTGGTCTTTTCTTCGATTTTCGGCATAACTTTTTTGTCGACTCTGAGCTACTTTTATGTGTTGTTTAATAGATCAGACCTTTTCTTCCATCTCATCAACAATATCAGGTCCTAATAGCTTTCTTTCCCCAACTTCATCCCAACAAGTTAGAGGTCAGCATTTCTTTCCATAGAGAGCTTCATAAGGATCCATCTGAATACTGGAGTGAAATCTATTATTATAATAAAATTCCACCAAAGGTAGGTGTTGATCCCAACCACCTTTGAAATCCATAGAGAAATCTCTTAACATATCTTCTAGAGTTTGAATTTTCCTCTCAGAATGACCGTCTGTCTGAGGATGATAAGCAGTGTTGAAACTCAACTCTATATCCAGATTATGCTGAAGACTTCACAAAAACATTGAGGTAAACCTCAGATCCCGATCAAATATAATGGAAAGTGGTACTCCATGCAAATTTACAACTTCCTTTACATATATCATGGGAATCTGTTCAAGAGATAAATCATCTCTAATAGAAATGAAGTGTGCCAACTTTTTAAGACAATCAACTATGACCCAGATATCATTATTGCCTTTGGATGTTTTAGGAAGTCCGATGATAAAGTCCTTAGTGATGTTTTCCAATTCCTATTCGGGTATGGGTAATGGTTGTAACATCCCCTTAGACTTCTTTCTCTCAGCTTTAACTTTCTGACAAACCAAGCATCGAGAGACATATTCAGAAACATATCTTTTCATTCCATCCCACCATAAGTACTCTTTCAGGTCCCTATACATCATCGTGCTTCTAGGATGAATAGATAATGAAGAACTATGAGCCTCATCTAGCAGCTCCTTTAATTATGGGATGGGAGGAACACAAACACGATTCCAGAACCTTATTATTCCATCACAATCAAGGTTGAATTCATGAACATTTCTCAACTTCTTTTGTAACTCTACATATTCTTTCTGTGCCTCTTTAATCTTCGTATGTATAGATGGTTGAACATTCATTTGAGAAAGATAATATTTTTCCCCTTCCATTATAATTCCATGATCCATCCTATGTAAATCCATAAATATTGGATCTTTTTTGATCCTCATCATGGATAAGCTAGCATGGTCTTGTCGACTTAATGCGTCTACAACCTTGTTTGCTTTCCCAAGGTGGTAATGAATTGAGCAGTTTTAATCCTTAATAATCTCCAACCATCTTCTTTGATGAATATTTATATGCTTTTGTGTGAAAATATACTTTAAACTTTTATTATTAGTATAAATATCACACCTTTCACCATAATGATAATGCCTCCAAATCTTTAATGCAAAGATTACTACAGCTAACTCCAAATCATGAGTTGGGTAATTTTTCTCATGGATTTTCAAATGTCGTGAGGCATAAGCTATCACCATATCATTTTTCATGATAACACACCCCAATCCCTTCTTGGATGCATCAATGTAGATCAAAAACCTTTCTCTACTACAAGGAAGTGTGAGCATAAGTGCACTGGATAACCTTCTTTTCAACTCCTTGAAATTCTCTTCACATTCCTCCATCCACATGAACTTAACTTCTTTTCGAGTCAACCTGGTGAGTGGATTAGATAATAGTAAAAAATCTTTCACAAAACGTAGATAATATCCATCCAAACAAAGAAAACTTCAGATCTCAGTTTCTGTTTTTGGTCTCGACCATATTTCGATAACCTTTGTTTTTGCTGGATCCACAGATATCCCCTCTTTTGATATTATGTAACCCAAAAATGAAACTTTTTGAATCCAAAATTCACGCTTGGTAAATTTGGCATAAATCTTCTCCTTTCTCAGGGTGTTCAATACAATTGTCAAGTGATCTTAATGTTCTTACATGCTCTTTGAATAGACAAGAATATCGTTTATAAAGACTACCACAAACTGATTAAGATAGTTTCTAAAGAATCTATTCATTAGATCCATGAATATAGCAGGGGCATTAGTAAGACCAAATTCCATCACTATAAATTCGTATTGTCCATACCTTGTACGGAAAGCCATATTTGGTATATCCTCCCTTTTGACCCATAATTGATGATACCCTGAATGAAGACCAATCTTGGAAAAGTATTGAGCTCCGCGTAGTTGGTCATATAAGTCATCAATTCATGGGAGAGGATATTTATTCTTGATAGTGATTTTGTTAAGTTCTCGATAATCAATACAGAGTCTCATTGATCAATCTTTCTTCTTAACAAATAGAAGAGGTTCTCCCCAAGGTGATGCACTAGGGCATATGAATCCCTTATCAAGATTCTCTTGGAGTTTCTTCTTCAATTACTACAACTAAATTGGGTCCATTCTATAAGGTGTATTTGAAATAGGTAAAGCACCCTGTATGAGTTCAATTGAAAACTCAACTTCACAATTTGGTGGAAGAACTGAATATTCCTCTGGAAAGACATCATAAAACTCTCGTAAAATGGGCATATTCTTAATCGTGAGTTTCTCACCAACCATTTTAGATAAATAACCTCCATTTAGTGGAATCCAGACCCATAAGATGGAAGAAATTTCCACTGGAAGGTTATATTAATCCTTGCATTGATAGAAAATAATAGATTGATCTGGAATATAAAATGTGACTTCCCTTCTTTGGAAATTGATTTGATCTCCATATAAATAAATCCAATCCATGCTAATAATTACATCAAATTCCACTATAGGAAGGATCACACGATTTGCAGGAATCACTTTCCCCCAAACTTTAATCGGATAAGAATAATAAACTTTTGATGTGACTGTTGTGCCATTAGGGGTTGTCACAGCTAACTCAACATCTAATTATTGAGGTAATACGGCGATACCCTTAGAAAATTCTTCAGAAATAAAAGAGTGGGTGGATCCAAAATCAAATAAAACATTTTCTACTTTAGAGTGGATGATAAGTGTACCATTCACCACTTTGTTATCTTACTCCACATTACCGATAGAAATTGCATGTGACTTTCCTTTGTCTTTGGCCTTAAGTGTTTGTTGACGTCGATCATCATCAACAACCCTTGTATTAGGGAATTGATTAGCATAATGCCCCATTTCCTTGAACTTGTAACATTGAAGTGTAGGAGGTGCACTCTGTGTAGCCTTTTCTTTGTTCTCATCACTAGACATATTCTTCCCATCATTGCGGCATTCAAATGCCCGATGACCTTCCTTTCCACATTTGAAACATTTAATTGTACCATTAAGACAACTCCCTCCATGTTTCTTTCCACACTTTGAGCATAAGGGAAAACTCATCTTCTTTTCAGTGTGGTCTTTAGATTTCCCTTTGAATTCCATTTTCCTCTTCTTATCAAATGCATATGACTGATGGGTTACTCCCATCTCTATCTCAACCTTGAGATCACATCGAATGATTTCCTCATATCTATTAAAGTCCCTTATGGTTAACGCCCTTTGAAGACTTAGTTTTAACCCACTAAAGAATCGATCGATCTTACTCTCAGGTTGGATCATAATTTCGGAAGCGTACCTTGCAAGTCTTGTAAAATTCTCGTCGTAGGTACCAATAGATTCATCATCCTTTTACTTCAGTTCAAGAAACTCCTTCTCCATCTTTGTTCTAAGAATACGAGGGAAGTACTTATTGAAAAATAGGTTCTTGAACTTGTCCCATTCCATGGACTCAATTTCATCTGTTGGCCTCGTATTCTTGATAAGATTCAACCACTGATCAGCTTCACCTTAAAAACGATATGATACTAAGATGACTTTATCATTTTTAGAACATTGAAGAACTAAAAATTTCTTTTCAGTGGAACTGATCCACTGTTCAGCCACTAATAGATCAGTAGACCCACTGAATGAGGGTGGATGAGGCCTCATGAAGGATTCAATAGAATTTTTCTCCTTCATTTGCTCGTTTGGAATTCATGCATGATTCATATCTTGAGAAAGTTGTGTGAGCATGGCTATAATATTTTTCATTATAGCTCCCATAACGTTTGGTTGCTCGGGGGAAAATCATTGCATTTCCCATTGCATTCCGCATTAACACGGTTCCTTCGGGTTCCAGCCATTGACTAAAACCAAGAAGAATAGTGTGAGCAACACTAATTATAATAGGAAAATGACACAATCAAGAATAAAATTTCACACTTAAGGTCTTATCATAGGTGATTCATGGCCATTTCTAAAACAGTAAGATTGTGTTCTATGCTTAGACTTATCCTTAGGGTTCTTACTAAGGCTTTCACATCCTAGTTTCCAAAGGTTGAATATACCTTTCCTCTGATACCAACTATAACGACCCATACATTACATACATTGTTATTACGTAAAAATTGAAGCACACTTATTAGAAAATATAACAAAACCATGAAAGGACCATATAGGTATAGTGTATTTAGAAACTGGAAAACATAAACAACTGGTTCATAAATCATCTACACTGTCACCCTTTTATTTTATCATATCTAGAGTGACTTTTGGCATATCATACTTAATACCATTCTTCCTGACCTGGGGAAAAGAAAACATACAAGAGGGTGAGCTCAAATGCTCACTAAGTGTAAACAAAATAAATATAAATCACAACATATTCATAAGAACATAAAATTTTGGAAATCTTAACCTTCAAAAGAGATCATAATTTCATAACATGGGATAAATCATAGTAGTGAAATGTAATACCAATAATCATATCATAAGACATGAAACTTTGTGGCATACACACATAATCATATAGAATCATTTCATAGTAGTCAAGACTCATTGCCAAGACTATCTTAGCGGAAAAAGTCAATTTCTGAACCGAGTTCACTCTTTGTTTTAGTCCTGTATCACTAAACTGGATTAACCTTCCATTCCAGCCATGTCTATCTCATGAGATATAAATCTTTACCCAATGAATTGGAGGGAGATATAGGTACCTCCCATCTCATAATTATACCATTATTATGTGTTCCACAAGATCATAAATCACACATTATATCCTAACGCATGTAATAAAAATGGTATTCTTAAACATCATGCCATCATAACATAATCCATATAAGATAAAAGGACATCATAAAAATAATTCCATCATAAAATAATAAAATCAATGTAAAAATAGGGATAGAAATAGAACCCTATATTATCATAGATGGATTTTTTTTTTGATAAAACACTTGAACTCCATTCTTGAAGAAAATATCCTTTCTACTTCAAAAACATTTTTACTTTCTTAACATGTCATAAAATTTTAAACAAAAAGAAGTTGATTAAAAATAAACATGAAAACATGTAAAGGAAGATTCATGGAAATAATGTTCTAAAAGTACATTCAGGCCATATAAGTTAAAAAAAATCTTCTCATACTTTGGCCAGAAAAGTCAAAAAGTATCTCGTACTAAAAACGACAAAAGATTACTTTTATATATTTTACTAAAAACTCACCAACAAGTAATGTTGGATTTAGAAAATTGTATGAGGATATAAATAATATTACATATTGAGGAAACATGGATGTGGATGATAAATACTCCCCAATAAATACCAAAGTATAAACAATCTCGGATAAAAATGAGATTGTGAGATTTTCCCTTACCTTAGGTCCGATTTGCTTCATACGTATCCGAAAATCCTGTATAATGATTTAAATAATGTTATTGAATTATTCTAAAATTTTATTCATTGTTATGATATCATATATGGTTATATTCTTATCTTCTTATTAGTACTATTTCATTGCTACTTGTTATTCGGGTGTTCATTACATTATGTTCTTATGCATGTTTTGTCGAATAAATTCTTATTATTCTTTTTAGGTTATAGATACCTCATTTACAGAATGGTAATAGTGTAATATATATCATATTTATTCATTAAATTAATTTATATAATCATTATTCAATGAAGATCATGTAGAACGAGTCGCATCACATCGTAGAGACGATAGGCCGTACGTACGCACGAGCGATGACATCGTTCCCATGATCGTGGAATTTTTTGAAGTGTATGTATACTATTTCAGAATCAATATTACTTTAAAATAATCATATATAGTTATTATTTACACCATTATACCCATGCGAGTAAGGTGGAGGTGGAAAACAGATTACACCACGGCGTGCAGACGGTATTCCATACGTACGCACGCGCGGTGATTTTGTTTTCCATAGGATGGATAGATGGTGAAATAGGGTTGTTTCATACTTATAATAAAAAATAATTATATGAGTGATACTGATGTTATTACTTCATAATGAAACAACTAAATAAGAAGAAGCAGAGGAATAAATAAAGTTGAAAGAATCTGTAATGGACATTACCTCTTCTTTGAAGCGCCTCTTCTTAACCTCCTCTTAGGGCACAAAAGATGGTCTTCAAAGAAGACCAGGACCTCTAGGATTCTTCTAGGGAAGTTTATAAGGGAAATTGTTAGGGTTTGTCCGAGCTTGACGGCTCAAAGTGGTGTGAGGAGGAGAGGGAGGAGGTTCCCTTTTATAAGGGAGGAGAGGGTAACCTTAGAAAAAACTTAAAATATTATTTTATAATAATGTAATATTCGGTTTTTGATAGCTCAAAATTGATTTATTTCGAAGATAAGGTGGGGATGGGTATAAATCCTCTCAACCAATAGATTTTAGACAAGTTTAGGTTACTATTTTAACCTTATCATTTAGATTTATCTCTAAGTTAAATAATTTAACTTTTACCGTGTCTTCTTGTTTTCTTACATTATACAGTTAATAAACTTACTATCACAAGACAAAAGAACCCCAAGTTTTTCATTATTAATACATATAACCTTATCTAAGACATTTTGCCGAACATTATATTTTTAGGAATAAAATAACAATTAATAATATAATATTTTTTTAAAAAACTATTTTATGTCAATTTTGATACTATTTGATAATTGATTTTTTTTAAAATCATAACAACATGATTAGTTCGATAAAAGTTAATTAAATTAATACTAACATGTCATATTAACCTATAAAATTAGTTTTATTCATAAAAAGTCTCAAATTACATTTATGTGGGTATTTATAATATCAATTATGTTAATATTTCATTAATAAGGTAATTAATGCATCATCATTGTGTCATAAATAAATTAAATTATTTAATGTCTAAAAATTACAAATAAACTACCATTATGTATGATTTTTTTTATCTTTCTAATGAGTATTTATAGTCGAATTTCTCTTATGTATAACCCTATATTAAAAATGTTTTAGTTATTAATCTTTGATTTTAACTATTTTGATTCTTCTTTAAATAAAGTAATAATAAATGTCTTAATCTAATACAAGTTGACCTAAAGGGTAATATTTTAATCCTAAGGTTGTTTTTGGTCTAACTACACTTATCCAATAGAATTAGGACATGTGTTAGGGTAATAATATTATCATTTTTACTTTTAATTACCCTATTTACATTTAACAATGGTAAAAAAAGTAAAAAGTTACTATTAACCAAAAATTATTTTTATCCTATTGAACCAAATTTTACTCCTTGATATTAACCGTGTCTCTTGGATTTTCTAAATTCCACTCACAGAAGCGGTAAAATAAACTTTTTTGTAAATTTTCAAATTCTCCTAGGAGGTGGGTAAAAGACGGTGAAAAGTTCAATAAAATTTTTATACGTCTAAAATTATTATAAAATGACTCCAATGAATTAAATTTAACTAATATAGGTATTACGTATCAATTTTGACCTAAAATAAATTTAAATAAAATAAATAATTATTTATATAAAAAGTCGGTTTTTAAATAGTAACCCAGTTTTTTCACTATTCATCAAAAGTTGAAAGTTTTCCGAAAAATACCAAAATTTCACCGTAGGCTAATTTCGATATTACAAATCCAAAAATGAAGCCCATTTGGAAAAATAAAGTTTCAAAAAGTGGGTATTACTATTCATAACGACTAGTTTATATAACATATCATTGTTTAGTGAAACTCGGTATTGCCTACAACATACTCTATTGTGGACGGTCGTGATTGTGTGTAATGAAATACAAGTCAGGGACGCGTGTAGTGCAAGCTCCTTTTGGTGTAGCGTACATGACATCGATAAAATTAAAAAGGACATTTTTCATAAAATCTCGGGGTGTTACATCTTCTCCCTTTTCCTCCAACAAGGTGGGAGTAGATTGTCCCCTAAAGATGGTGGGTGGGATACAAGTTTCTACTTATAGCCTCAAGCCTAGAAATAATTTTGAGGGAATATAGTAGGATTACTAGAAAAATGAAAAGGGACAATGGATGATAGTATAATATAGGAGGAAAGATAAGAAAAATTCACTACTGGAAAATGGCCCTATACCGATGGTTTTGGAAAAACCATGGGTATAGGTATAATATGGGAGCCTATACCCACAATTTTGGAAAATCATGGGTATAAGCCCACATATACCAATGATTCTAGGTGAACCATGATTATAGGTTGTTTATCAAGACCTATACCCACATTTTCATAAAAACCATGGGTATAGGGTTGTTTTTTAGGACCTATACCCATGGTTCTCCAAAATTGTGGGTATTGCTTTCCCGTGTTATGGTGGGAAACAAATTTCATGGGGCACAAAATTTTTTTCATAGGAACTCCTATTCCCATGGTTTTCTTCCTATTTCCATGGTTTATATAATAATATATAATTAACTATATATTTATACACTAATAAGAAAAATAATGTAGTGGGTATGCACCAAAAGAGTAAATGGGCGGTATAGGGATCAAATCCTATGACCACTTATTTTGTCAAATCTATACCTGTAGTTTTACAAACTGTGGGTACAAGTTAATGAAATGATGGAGTGGACCTATACCCATGGTGTCCAAAACTCTGGGTATAGCTTGAGGATATACTGATGCCTTGGTTTCCCATGGTTCCTTGAAACCATGGGTATAGATTATAGCCATAATTTTAAACCATGGATATAGGGAAGTTTTCAAGTACTGATTGAGTAACTAGACCCATTATTGATTAAGACTAGTTAGAGATCTAGAAGATAGATCCTGATCTATATTCTATAAAAAAAAATTAGGCAATAAAAACACCTCACTGATGTCATGTTCTTGTGAATAATTAATAAAGGTAGAAGAACTATATCACCCAAGGTGGAAAATTGGATAAATGCAGGAAAGAATATCAGAATGAATAAAGACTATTCCTATTTTCCAAAACCCATAGTGACAAGATTTCTTGGAAAATTGGGTTGATTTAAGGGGATAGATCCAAAATACCTTGATCCTAAAACTATATTCTAAATTATGTGCCTATGTAATTTTATTTTTTCTGTGGAAGATAAAATCTATATTGAGAATGGAGGAAGCATAGGGAGTTAGAAGAACAAAAAAGTAGAAAAAACACCTATGCCATATTTTTCATTTCACTCCAAGGATGAGAACATGGAAAATTATTTCTATATTGAAGAATAAGGGGAAGATATTAATAGGATGCATTCACGAAATATTCATTTTAAAGTCAGGAATAACCAAAGGAATATATCTAAAATCATGATCAAATTTATTTCTATGGTTTTAAGGAAGGAATGATCAATATGGAGTAGTACATTAGGATCTTTGAATATAAGGATTCCTTTATCGAGGATCTCATCCATGAAGACTAAGAATGGAATCATTTTTTATTAACTAGAGACTATATGGAGGGAAAGGTTCCAACCAATTTTTTTAGATGAATCGAATTTTTACATTGTGATGTAATTTATTTTATGATGCTCACATTTATTTATATTACTAATTAATCTTCAAAATAGATTTTTCTAAAAATGAAAAACATACAATTTTAGGGGATCTTGAAGTATTAATGGGTTAGGTTTATGTTTTTTGTTATCTGAATATTCCTCCCAAAAAGGCCATGATGAAATATGGAAAGTTTACCTCAAAGTATGATCCAAAAGGTAATTCCTCTTATCATTTAGGTGTGACTCTTTAGGTTATGGACCCTATCAAATTTTTTGAATGTAGTGGTCGATCTAGAACATTAAGAACTCTTGAACTTATTGAAGCATTATAGATTTACATAATATATAAATTAAGGTTCTATTAAGGCAATTTAGTAGTTAGAGAGAATTTTTAGATACTCTAATTCTATAGAAACCCATGCTGTTATATTTTTTAAAGAAGGTGAGTTTAAGAGCCTTCATCAGGGTAATTAAATGATGAAGGGATATACTAAACATTTTTCAGATTTATTTTTCTTTTCTTTGATATAAGTTTCCATTTAAGACTCATATCAACTATGATGAGTCTTACATGATTTTTTATTAGGAAGTTGTTGAAAGGGTTCCGTATACATAGATGATACTTCAATGATCTTCTATTTTCAGGATTCCTTATTGTTGAGTTTATAAAAAGATGATACTTGAGGTAATATTGGATTGATTAATTCTTTTGATTTCACCTCCATATTTATTTGGAGAGGTGTTTATTATCTTGGATTACACTCATTACTTGCTTATTTTTTTATACCTATTAATGTTTGTGTGAGATGACTCCCATGTGGGGAGACTTTTATTTTGATGAGTTGATCATGGTAATACTTGGGTACAGTTTTGGGTTACTGGGATAAGTGTTATACGACTATGGACTGTTCTCTAGATAGTAACCTATTTGATATTATAACCTATTTGGTTACATCAATTTGGACATGATAGGTTGTTCCATGAGCTATGTCCTATGTTATTCCCCCTTTAACTTCACAACTATAGGATAGAACCCATGTTGATCCTTTATTGAGGCATGTTTTTACTGATGTATCTTTTCCATTCCTGTATTAGGGTATGTGGGTGGATTACTTTTCTAGGATTATGGTCTTTCTAGTTGATAGTTTACAACTGTTTTTACTGCATCATTTTGATAAAACATGATTGTTATGGTTATACATTTATCATGGGAGTATTTAAATATTTTTAAAACATTTAAAATGAATTCAAAATGGCGGGGATACCTATTTTAGGTCAATTTGATTCTTGATTTAATGTATTTTGAAAGTGTTTTGGATTATGATCAGATATTTTTTTGATAAAGAGGATTTTTTCTGTTGATTTTTGGGGAATTATGATGTTTTTTTGGTTCTCCTACCTCATTTGACCCTTCTAAACTTTTCCCAACCCTCCATTCTTTTATGTTTGGATTTTTATATTTTCATCATCATTTGATTATAATTTGATTGTGTCTTTATATAAGTAGAAAGTGGCATGATGGGGATAATTGTGAAACCCCCATGTCACTATGGTATTTTATATTATATAAATTTTTGTTATTATAAATTATGGAGGTGTTCTAGAATTTTTCTAGTTATGTAGATTTAGATTATCGAATAGTCATATATTGACATAAGTAGGTTAGGCTGAAAATTTTATTTTTTGGTGCCATGTCGTTCTATATACTTTCAGTCTCATAGAGACATTATAGTTTTTCTTCACAATGGGATTGTTATGTGATCTACAGTTTTTTCTGTAGTAGGTTGTGTTGTGTTATAGGTGGGTCATTCCATGATGAGTGTTTTTGATTTTTTGTTTTGTGAGTTTGGGGACGGTCCTGCTATGACTAGAGAAATTATTCCATAACATGAATAGGGTAATGAGACTGCAGTTCTTATTGTATTTGGGGGTTGAAGGTTGTTCCACTATAGAGGAGGTAATGTTGTGGCATGCATGTGACTAGTTTTAATTTTGTGAATTTATACTTATATCCTTATTAATTCCAAGCCTCCTCTAGCTTAATTTCCATCTCCACTTATGTGTATCATCCAAAGTTATATCCTTATGATTTTCCCCCAATTTACTTGGATTTTGGTTCCTCCCTTAATTTTAAAATTTTTTTGAGGTAATTCCTCCATTATTTCTCTCCTCTTCTCCCTTCTCCCATATTCCTATGATTTTATTTTCACCCACAAACCGTAGTCATTGTATTGGTTGAATTTATGTTTTAGGATGGGTCTAATCATATGTATTTGGTTGCTTAGTGTTAGTAGAGTTTGTTTCCTTATGTGTTTGTGCTTCTACCATTGAAGGTGGCTAGTTTTTTGTTCACTGAGGTAGGTGCTTTTGTGAAATTCCTAATTTATAAATTTCAAGAAATACTTGTAAATACAAAATTTATTTCTCATCAAATAATATTCATATAATAAATCAATTAATAGTTTATAAAATGTTTTAAATGATTTATATAATTGGAATTGATAATTTTTAATCATTTTTTGTAATTAATTTTAGACTAATTTTTTTAGATGCCAAGTGTTTGTGAAAATAATGATTAGCCTCTTTTGAAATCGTTTTGATGATAAATAAAGGGTTTTAGTCTGGTTTTAATTTCTAAAGGAACTAACCCATTTTTAAATGGATTTTTTAAAAACAAAGAGGTGTTTTGGATTTTAAGTTACTATTAAGGGAGGAAAGTAGTGTTTTCAATTTATTGATTCTAATTTGGTTTTTAAATAATGTTTATGACATGGTTTTCCAAGATATCTTTAAAATAAAATTTAGTACTTAATTAAAAATTATTCCATGGTGTGTGTGTGTGAACCATAGATATTTATATATCCTTAACCTCCTTTCTTGTTTTAAAGGCTGAGTTTGAATTTTATCTAATGGTTTATTGATGATTATACACCCTTACCATGATCCTCAAACAGTATGTATTATATATAATTTTAACCCTATTAAATGGATATGAATTCAATTATTATTTTTATTCTTATGAATTAATGTTAAATGACCTATTTTATGCGAGGGTGTTGGAGGTGATATGAGGTTTATTTTTTATCAATATTGATGTATATGCTGATTATATTGTTCATTGATTTCTCACCTACACCTTGACATGTCTGGGAACCCAGGATAATAATGGTATATTTGGTGTGAGTTATATTAACTATGTTTGATCATTTTCTACTAACCTCTTGTGTAGGTTATGAACATTCTATGGATGGTGGACCACCAAGATTATGGGACCTAATTGAATGGTGTACTTGATAAGACTGTGGAAGATTATCAATAGATATTTCCATTTGAGTATGCATTAGAACATATAATATTAGGACCTAGGTAGTTTCTCATGAACCCTATTTATTTAATTATGGTATTACCATGGGAATTCTCACTACATACTATATGTTCATCCCCTTTTGTTCCTTTGAATTACCAGAACTATGTTTATTATTATTATTATTTTGTTTTTTTATATGAAGGTGCCAAAAAAAATTTCTTCTTTATTTATAAATAATTTTACCTTTAAAATGTTTTTTATATTATAGTTTTGATTATTTTTTTTAAAAAGGATTTTTTTGGTTTGGATTATGTAAATTTGGAAATCCAACCTCTTAAATGTTTGAAAGTGTTTTCTCATTTGTTTCAACATTGTTTCTTTGGTAAGTAAGAAACACCTAATATGAAATCTGATCTAATTGTTTTTTTATTAGGGTGGGCTTATTTTCAAATAAATGTGATCCCTAGGACTTTAACATTGATATTTAGGATGCACATCAGTTGGGATAATAGGAGTTTCATCTCATCCACACCCTTTTAGGGGGAAATTAATTCCTATTCTAGGACTCTCTTATGAATTTAAGTTTTGTTCACTATGCTTTCCTAAAATCATGGGGTGAGAACAATTACCCTTGTGTTAGATATTTGATTGAACCAATTATGTTAATATTTTTATTGAATATTATTCTATTCCGGATTCTTACTATGGTTTAGTTCCATATAGCTAGGTCTTTTGGAGTTAATTTCTATCCAGTTTTGAATATATTTTAATTTTAGTATCATTCTAAATTTTAGGGGGATTCCTGTGTATTCATGTAAAAGGAATCATAACCCATGTAGTTTGGTTCCACTTAATGAAACATAATATACGTTTTAAGGTCATGTGACATGGAATGATCCGTACAGTTTAATGTCATGAAACATGGACGACTAGAAGAATGGTTCCTAATAATGTTTGGTATGGGACTTATGTAGGAGTGACACTTTATATTAAAAATTTATGGGAATATATCCTAATAAGGATGAGTTATTTTCATAAGGAAAATGGTCCTGCAAAGATGGGTATCTCTATGAATATGGCCCAATGGGAACAATGTGATGAGACTCAAAGGGAATATGTACCAATGAGGTAGGGAGTGATTTTATCAAGAATATGGTATGATTGAGGGATGATACACATGGAATATAACCTTAGTGGATATGGATAAGATATTGATGATGTTTTCTTTAAATATCTGGGAGGTCTCCAATGTGTCCCATAGTGATAGGAATTAAAGACCAAATAGTCTGAGTAACATAGTTTAAGGTCAAATTTTGGGACCATATAATGTAGTTTAATTTTATTTAGTAAGGATATTGTCATTTGTTTTACATCATGTGAGTAGGATTTTAGTCATGCAGTTTAATGTTAGATGGTAGGGATGTATGTATTGTGATAGGTACAACAACAGAGAATTGATCAAGGATTACACATATGAGACTACCCTGGAAGGATTTATCAGGAATATATCCCTTTGTGGAGAATTTAATATTTTCATTTGGGATTAAACCTAGAAATTAGGCCCAATATGAGATATGTTTTGGGGTTACACATAGGAAGGTGGCCCAATATGAGAGATTTGTTGGGGATTAAATTTAGTAAGGAGGTCTAAGATGAGAGATGTGTCAGGGAATACTCTAAATATGGAGGTCCAAGATGACAGATGTGTTAGGAATTAAACATAAGAAGATGTCCCAAGATTAGAGACATTTTGAGATCTATTTAGACTAACCTTTGTACAATATACCTTTTCCATGAACACTTCAGTATCAAACTTATAAGGACTAGAAATAGCCTTAATCAAGGATATATAGAGAAATTTTGATAGGTGGAGTGTATCTGGGTTTAAAATCTTGGATGAAATAGAATCTAGTTTATTTAAGATATCATTTTTACAAACCGTTGGAGATCATTTCTTGGAAGGAAGTATCTATTAAGGTCATGGTTTCACTATCATGGGTGTTTACACTAAAATTGTCTTTCCATGTTTCAAATTATATGAAATCCATGATATTTTCAGGGTGGATTGTTTTGACTTAACAATTTCTCATCCTTGATCAGATAAACAAATGATTGATAGTCGATCCTAAAATATGATTGGTCTAGAGAAAGTTTTGGAAGGCCCAACACCATATTGAATTTATTATTATGCATATTAGATCACCAGTATGTGAGTATTAATGGTTTAAATAGAATTTGTAGAGATTATTATTTATTGGTGTTGCCACATTCAACTTTTTATTCCTTACCCTATGTGGCCTCTTACTCCCTATCCCAAATTTTTGGTGGATTGGGGATTGTATACATCTTCTTCATTAGAGAAGTTGTTCTTAAAAACAACAATGTTGACCGATTTATGTGATAACCCTCCATCTAAAGA
This sequence comes from Viscum album, assembly GCA_963277665.1. Lineage (NCBI taxonomy): Eukaryota > Viridiplantae > Streptophyta > Magnoliopsida > Santalales > Viscaceae > Viscum > Viscum album. Next base: position 536,567,393 of record OY728151.1, on the reverse strand, counting down.
GTATTCTATTTAGTTGTATGGTTCCCATTGGCTCATTTGGTGGGATGACACCCATTCTTATAATGTTAGAGGTAGGAAATCCCAAAGTGTTTAGACTATCTTAAAGATATGTCAAATTTACTCTTCTTGTGATTTGATTTATTTTTTCTTGTTCACCAGCCTTTAGAGGGAAACGATTTTAAATATAAAGACTCAAATATCAAAAAAGGAAATAGGGTCATAAATAATATATTCAACTATTACCTAAGTATAGAATATACTTGACCAACTATTTTTCAAGAAATCCAGGAATCAAAATTTTGTGCACACCTGTTAGAGATATGATGATATTCTCCTTCCACATCTAAAAAATTAGTAGAGACATATGTTATTTTTTCTAATGGATTTTCTAGATTTACATCCCTAGAATCAACTATTGTTTGGAAAAAATATTTAAACACAAATCAATCTGAAATATTATACCTAAATATTTGGTTATAGGGGAAATTATTAGGGCGGTCAATGAGGGTGATCTCCTTGGGCCTCCTAGATTCTTTCTTCATGAGGAAATTATTTTCTATTATAGAATGTAATTATCATATAATCTTATCCTTCCTAAAAGAATAGTACTTATTCCTATGGTATTGAAAACATTTGTGGCTCTACTTATTCTTCCCTCTTATAGAGACTTGTTGTTACTGTGTTTTCATAAGATGTGTGTCTTATAATATTTAATAGGATTTGGTTCCTGTACTAACATAAAATATGGATTAAGGTTGATGGTTTATTCTTCCTCTATATCAATCATTTTCCCTTGAGAACTTATTAATGATTGAATTTTAGATTTGGTTCACTGGATGAGATCCTCTAAATGATTATCCACTACAGTCAACTCCCATATTCCTTTATGATAATTTAGTGGGATGAACAATGTTTGAAACTAATATTAAATATTTTGAATGCATATCTCAAGTAATTACTATTGAAAGAGATTCATTTATATGGAATAAGTGAGGAATTTCCACCTTGTGATGAAATATGATGCTCAATAATTATTATGATGATTGTAATTTGAGAGATAAAAGATAGTTTTTTCTTAATGTGGAGTTTAACTAAAAAAGTAATTGATAGTGAAAATCTTTCTAGTTGGTCATATATTTGTCTAGAATATTGTTTTACAAGATAAAGGTTGGGCCTCACAAAGTATGAAGAAAGCATAAAAACTTGGATGCCTCATTCAAATCTAATATTCCCATCATGGGGCCACAAAAAAACTCAAGTTAAATCAATTACTACTCTATGTCTCCAATTCCATTTAATTTTGGGAAGGTGGGATTCAAAAAAATGGGTGGAGGAGGTGTCACATCAATCCACTCAAGATATGATTTTCTATATGGTTGTACAAGTACCCACCAACCCTCCATTGCTTCCATCTAATTGAAAAAAACCTAAATAAAATCAATTATCTGTAGAGGAATCATTTTTTGGACCAAAACCTACACAAGAGAGGTTTGATTTTTTTGTCCCACAAGTTGTGGTTGTTGAGAAGCTTCTCAGAAAGATCCTTGATGAATTTATCATGGAAAATATGAATGATGAGGAAGTGTGGTTAATCCCTAGTCATCCTCAATCATCAGGTTGAGATAGACTTATTGTTTGGGGGTAGAACTGGTAGTCAGGATTCCCTATACCCATACTAACTTATTTACCCGTTATTTGGAAATATTTTTTGGTTGGGGAATACTCTACTTGACCAAAAGATTATACCCAGTAAGAATATTTCCTTTGAGTAATTCAGTGTCAAGTCACCATAGTTTATCAAAATTAGCTTCATATTGGGAAACTTTCCTCTATGCTCATTGGTTCAGCTTCATTGGGGGGGGGGGTCATGGGATGTAACCATAATTTTCTCTTTATCTTTATCGTATATACTTAATACAATTGGTAACTGAATATTGGGAGGTCAAATGTTATGTGTCTGTCTTTGTTTTTTGGTGTTTATGCCTTCCTTAAACACTTCATTATTTCATTTTACATTAGAAAATTATCATATAATCCCTTAGTGTCTATATATTAACTTTTTTCATCTATAACATTGATGGTGATGACTTTTATTAAATCAAATAAAGCATCCCAAGTCATATTATCACCATGATCATTAACATGAAAAGGATCACATATGTTTTTCTTTTGGGAAATCCACTTTATCTAAAATACACTTTTTGATTTTAACCACCCTCTATTTTTTCCCATTTTAATAGTATAATGATGGTTAATTGATGAGAGTATATCAAAATTTTAATTAAACATTATTCTAGTGGTATTGGGGAATAATGTATTGACAGAAACTAGGTGGGTGATTGGTACATCACTAAACCTAATATGGAGAACACTGATTTCTTTAGAGGAGGATGGGGTAATAATGTCCCCGGTCTTATAGGATGAGGTTTAAATGATCCTTCTACTTTTGTAAACATATATTTATGAGGTTTTGATAGTCCCATTAATGACAACTATGGTAGCAATGATGAAAATTTCCCTATCCCCATGAGTTGTGTTATTTGTTTTTTGGATTCCTTGGATGAATCCAATATTTCCTTCTTAATTTTCTTGAATTTGGACTTGGCATGGCATAGGTGAAAATCAAGGAATGAAAATGATCTCCCAACTACTATGGATTTCCATACATCATGGAAAGTTTTCTTGACATTCTTGGCTACCAGACTTAGTAGTCTGTAAATGGATTATCTCTATTGGATACACCATTTTCAGGCATGCAGGGGGGTCATACTATGGCTGGGTTGGTATATTCACCTTATATTCCTGGAATTTAACTTGGTGTGATGACATTATATGAGTCCATTTTGGGAGGATATCACTGGACTAGTGAAATACAATGCTTCATACTATCTCCACACTTGAATATACACATCTAACAGGGCATTGATGATCAGCTATATAATAGGACATATACTATCTGGGAAATAACACTAAATATTTCCATTCAGAATCTTATATTTTAGAGTTTGATTCACTGAAATAGAAATAAAGTTAGTTTTATGGAAGTGATCATTAATTATTAAGACATGGTTGGTATACCATTCAAAAATAATTTGATTTTCTATAAGATGGTGAATGGATTTTCATAATATTAGTTTTAGATATTGGATTCCTTTTATGCTTAATGCATTTGGAATATCATAATGGGAACAAGATATGGGACCAAACATGACACACATATTTTAGCAATATAGACACTTCAAAATATTAATGGAATCCTACCATCACCAAGTAAGTATAATTACTCTTTAAGGTCTATCTATAGGGGTCTCTTTGCTATTAATTTATCATGACTTTTTAATCATCCTAGATAGGTAATTTCTAATTGACGAGGAGATTATATTAGAGTATTATCTGGGTTCTTCTAGATTCTCTCTATATGAAGGTTTGGTTTGAAGAATATAGGTTGTAGTGAGCCATTTCTATTGATATATGTCATGATTTTGGGGAGGGCTTCTATATTACATACCATGAAGGGGGAAGCAAGGAGTATTTCTTTGATTAACCATGATATTATCACGGGGTGGACCTCTGTGGTGGGTATTATCATCCTCTTTTGATGAGGATCTAGTGGATCCTATATATATCACAAAAATATTTTATATATATCCTCTAAGATACTAGTGTTTATTGGAGTGGGAAAATCAACATAATCTTGAGTTATATGTTACACTTGATGACACTTCCTTCTCAATATTCTCTATTGAGATACTAGAGATGCATGTTGATGGTAGTAGTTCCTTTGAGTGGAATACCATTTGGATAATTCTAGGTTTTAAGTCAGGATATTCCAACTAGAATATGAAATTAAATATATATATATGAACCTTGTATTTAGTGGCAATCAGAATATACTGATGACCCTTTTCAGTTTCAGGATAATTACATTCCTTTTATTAAGTGGCATTAGAAAAATACTGGTAGACCGATGTGTTTTCTGGAAAGAATATGGGATAAAAAGAATTCTATTATTTTTATATACTAATGAACCATAGTTTTAATGTAATGTCCCAGACCTCTCTGGTCCATTCCTTTGAAAAAATATGGTGTCTGAGGTGTTTTGGGAGGTCAAAGTGACTTATCCCCAACACTTTTCCAAATCTCAAGTTCTGCATATAGTGCAATGGAGGCCTTATGTGAACAGTGTCATTGGTAGGCTTATGTGAACATTGAAATGGTATCCTTATGTGAACAGTGTCATCGAGAGCCTTAGGTCAATAGTGAGATGGTAGCCTTATATGAACAGTATCATCGGTAGGCTTATGTGAATAGTGCAACGGTAGCCTTATGTGAATAGTTCCAACAGTAGCCTCTATTTACTTTTCTAAATTGTGTGTTCATAAAGAGTGTTTCCAAAATTGTGAGGTCTAGTGGTAGCCTCTTTTTCCTTTTCCAAATTTTGAGTTCAAGAACAATGTTTCCAAAGTGGTGAGGCCCAACGGTAGCCTCTATTTCCTTTTCCAAATTTTGAGTTCATGAAGAGTGTTTCAAAAATAGTGAGGTGTGACAGTACTCTCTGTTTCATTTTCCAAATTATGAGTTCATGAATAGTGTTTCTATAATGGTGAGGTCCATCGATAGCCTCTATTTCCTTTTCCAAATTATAAGTTCATGAACAGTGTTTTTAGAACAATGAGGTCCAACGGTAGCCTCTATTTCCTTTTCTAAATTATGAGTTCATGAACAATGTTTCTAGAATTGTGTGGTCCAACAGTAGCCTCTATTTCCTTTTCCAAATTTTGAGTTCATGAATAGTATTTTTAGAACAGTGAGGTCCAACAATAGCCTCTATTTCCTTTCTCAAATTTTGTGTTCATGAATAGTGTTTCTAGAATGGCGAGGTCCAATGGTAGCCTCTATTTCCTTTGCCAAATTTTGAGTTCCTTAACAGTGTTTCCAGAACGATGAGGTCCAACGGTAGCCTCTATTTCCTTTTCCAAATTTTGAGTTCATGAACAGTATTTCCAGAATGGTGAGGTCTAATAGTAGCTTCTATTTTCTTTGCCAAATTTTTAGTTCATGAATAGTGTTTCTAGAATGATGAGGTCCAATGGTAGCCTCTATTTCCTTTTCCAAATTTTGTGTTCATGAACAGTGTTTCCAGGTTCCTATAGTTTCAACCCTTTGATGTTTCCTTTAATGTAAAATGAATTTAAATCATCATTTTAAGGACTCAAAGGCTAATTCAAAGTCCATAAATCTTATATTAATTTTTCCTAAGGATTGGGTGACTTTTAATTGGTCAAACCACATGGTTTAATGAGATCCGCTTTTAATGGAAAATCCAGCGTATCTTAAATTTCTGCTCTATTAAATCTTCTAAAGGGACAAGATATCATCCTCCCTAGTTCTTCCTCCTTGTTCTCAAATGTGAGATGGTAAAACCTTCCATTCCATCCCATAGGAGTTTTGTGACAAAAAATTCCTCCTTGGATTGGTTCCCCTCTATTTTTGATTCAACCAAGCAGTATCGATCAATCTTTGATATAAGGTATGATCTATCATCATTCTTTTGGGTTCATCTCCTTATGTTTCTCCTTTCCCTTTTATGGAATGTTATCTCCGTGTTCTTAATAGGATTTTCTTGGGTGGTCACTAGTGTAGTGGTGTCTCTTCATCCTCGGGTGGATACAGTTGTCATGGGGGGATGAGATCGTAACCCGTTGCATGGCTCATTCTCATATAAAAAACGTCAAGAACCATTTGAGGTAGGGGATTCATTTCATCCCTTTTCTTTTATGTGAAACTATAGAGTTAGCATGTTTTATCCCACTAGATCACAATGGGATTGGCATAATAAATATTTGAACTGGATAAATAAATTGATATCGATCATATGTTATTGCCTCTTTTTTTTCCTTGATAGTGTGAAATCTATGCTTGATTTGTTTAGATTTTTGTTCTTGATGGAAATTGGAAAATAACATAATGCTAGAATTAATTGATTATTGTTTGGATAAAGATGAAGAGGCATGTAAATAAATCTAGTTATTGTTGTTGTAATTTGATGTTAATCAAATTGATGTAGTAAGCATGTTTAATCAATTTGTGATAGATAACTATTTAGGTTTCTTGAAGTTGGAACCTAAGAATAATAAATCGGTTAATTCAAGATGGATTAAAGAACTAATTGTTTGATAAAAGATAATTCCTTGGAGGGTTCTGAGTTACCCTCTTGCTTGTTGAAGGACCAAGATACCAATTGATATGATGTTTGTTATCATGCTGCTTGTATTTTAATGTGAGCCTGGATGGATTTTGTGATGCGTCTAGCCTTGGGGTCATATTGGTTGTGGTAGAAGTTGACGCTCAGAGTGGCGAGATGCATCGGTTTATGCATGTGGGTGTTGGGGAGGAATCCAGGGATGATGAAACGAGTTGGATGCTTGCTTATTCTTATTGGTTGTTTATCCACTTTACTTTACCCACTACTCAGGGAAGCTGGTTTGCTTACACTCCTTCCAAAAGGGGTGAAGACATGTTGGGTATGCCACATGCTTTTCCTGTTTATATTCTTGAGGGAGGATGGGTCTATTCTGTTGCTATAGGTGTCAAAGACTTGACATGTATTTCATCTACTCACTAAGTTGATCCCCTTGTGTTTAGTAGCTTAGAATGTTTTTCTATAATGTTTGTGAATATGGGAAAGTAATAATGTTGTTAATAAAGGACTTAATAAATGATGTTAACCCAAGGGGTTGAATCTTGCTGAGACGCAATGTTAAGGTTATCTTTTAAAGGGACATTGGACTTTGGGTGTGATGCTAATGAAATATAATGTGGATTTGTTAATTGTTAATTAATGTTTAAAGAATTAATTAACATAAAGTTCCACTGTTGAAAAAGGGATTGAAGTAATTTAATAAATCTCTTTAAATAGTTGTGTGCTTATAGGATACCTAGTCTTAGAAGTGACAATCAGGATTATGAGAGATGTTAGCTGTATTGGAGTCTAAGAATAGGTTATGACCATAGTGTGGTTGTGAGATATAGTATATTCTGTAATTTTTGTGTTTCTATATGCTACTCCACCTCTCCAGTTAGGGAAACTGATACATTGGTGATTCTGATCCATATGGGGGGGGGGGTGTTTTCCCCAAAATTCTGGTGAGAGGATGGATGGATGACCAAAACTTTGTCCTCACTCTCTTCTCTTGGTAGTTACTTGTAATGGTAGTAATAATGGTTATTTTTTCCCATATATGTGTGTAGAGGGCTGTAATGGCTTGTGTTTATTCACACACATATATTCTGGATATAGTTTTCTATGGAATACTATAGGTGTAACATTTATAGGTTATGATGGCTTGAAGATCCTTACTCATTTTATGGGCTATAATGGCTTGAGGTTTAATACCTGACGTATGATACATATTATGTGAGCTGTGGTGGCTCCCAGAAATAACCATGTTACTTTGCTTATGTGGACGTGGTGGTTTTGTTGCACGAGGTGCATGTTGTGGTGCTTCGCCCAGGTGTCTACAGGCAAGCCTTTTTTGGAGGGATATGCTTAGGATGTGTGACATTGGGGAAAGAAACGAACTAGTGGGGAAGTAGTTAAGGGGTAACCTTGACATTCTTTATTATATTATATAATCTAGTATGCAATACTTGGTGAGAGTAGCCATGGTGAGGCTGAGAACTTAGTATACCTGTTTATGTGACGAGTTCGTTTCACTTGTTGTTCATTGTGCTTTAGCATGCTTTCCTTAATTTTGCACGAGAGGGTCCAGGGAGGATCCTTCTGAGTATACTTTTATAATCACCCTATGTGTATATAATTATTTTTTTCATGTAACATGAAGCAGGTTGGTGATCTAGCTGGTTTCTACTAGCTTGGGGTTGTTGGAACTTTTCGTCCTTATGGTTGCTGCTGTTTTGACATTACTTTGGTACTTGATGTTTTCCTCTTTCTATTGTAGTAGTTTTGCATGACATTACATATGTGCACTTGGGTTTTATTTTATATTTTCGTATGAGTTAGAGTTGGTTGGTGTCTATCTTATCTCTCTCTTTCACATGTGTTCTCTTATAGGGTAATGCCTCCCATTTGTGTGTTTACTATACCCTTGGTGCTAACTGCGAACCCGGGGCCTACTGAAGGGGGGACTCAGGGGTCATTATCTCCCTTATCACATTTCCGGCCTAGGAGGGATACACCTTGTAGGGAGGGGGTCATGATATATTGGTATCATAGTGGAGGTTGAGGGATAGAATGTAGTTTGGTGGTAGGAACAGGTGATGTTGCATGGGTTGGTAGGGAAACTGTGTCATTCAAGTTAGCAAGAAATGTAAACACTGGATACCGGCTGAGACATATGTGTTTAGGGCCCCATATGATCTGATGCATGAGCCTTTAATTTTATAATGGCTACTAAACGAGGTGATACTAGTTGCAGGGTAGAGACATAGGAAAGGATCGTGTATCATTCTTCTTTGTTCCAGTGTTTGAATGGGTAGACCATGGGATAGGATAACTTAAAATTAATAAATGAAAAAACTTAATTAATTAATTTTGAGTATTACATATTCTAGGTTTAGGAGCTATAACTATTTCTTATTTTACATGTATGGCTTGAGGTCGATGTCCTCATCATGATTGCATAGAAGATGTCTAGAAGGTTGTGCTTGTAGATCTCCATAGGTTATAGGTTGATGATGATGACCCATAGAGGAGGAAACTCTGAGAGTTTCAGTGCTAGAGTCTAAAGAAATATGAGGGATTCATTTCAGATGCAGTCACAGAAGACATGTTGGAGGAGTTTGAGATAGGGTTCTGTTTGATTTGTGCTCGGATGAAGCACTGGGTCTCCTTGGTTGTGACAATGCTGTGTGGAGCAGCAAGGTAGTGGTGGTTCTTATTCCTCAGGGATTGTGAGGAGTTGGTGATCTCATGGGAGGAGTTCCGAGACAAATTTAGAGTCGATTTTCTTTCTTCGAATGTGATGGTGTCCAGTCACCAGGAACTTCTTACCATTTAACAGGGGAGATCCAAAGTGAGAGAGTTTGGAATCTATTTTATGAAACTTTTACAATATGATTTGGACCTATTTCTAGATCAGGAGGCCAGGGTGAGGCATTTCGAGGATGCTTTGCATCCAGAGATCCAGAACCATGTCACCCCATTTATGCTGAAGACATATCTTGAGGTGCTGTCAAGGGAAGTGGTCATTTAGAGGACATCAGAAAGAAATGGATCATCACGAGAGGGGGGTCATCATGATTCCTCACAAAGTAGAGCTGTGGTATGGGGTTCCTGATTTTTAGGGCAGAAGAGTTTTTGTTCGGCCAGGGGTAGGTACCAACCCTTAGCATCTCATTTCTCTCGAGGAAGAAGCTCTCAGGCCTATGCCAAGTGATCAAGCACTTATTTTTCTTATGGTGGTCGAGTTAATATTATCGAGAGTGTCCAAAATTTCACAGCAGTCATCGTGGACCAGGTTTTCCTCTCTAGGTTCCCTCTTTGAGGCAGTTCCAGCCGAGGCAGTAGTTTCCGGTTGCACCAGCCTTGGATCAACAGAGGGTAGATGGGGCAGGCAAAGGATATCCCCGTAACGTTCCCCATCCTTAGAGAGCAGAACACATACGTGGTGTTGGTTGTCATCAAGGTCATAGATTCCATGGAGGAGGTCATGGTCAACTTCATGATTTAGCGTTGCCAGCACCTTATGAGCCAGATGTCATTAGAGGTACCCTTTTCTTGTTTTCTACCTCAGTGTATGCCTTGTTTGATTCAGGAGTGATACAATTCTTAATATCACCTACCCTTGTCAATGCTTTGGGACTTGAGGTTAAGAGGCTTCGGGTGCCCTTGGCGTTGACTATTCAAGTTGGAGGCCAAGATGACTTGTTTAAAGTATGTAGAGATTGTGATCTAGTGTTGGGGAAGGACCACTCTTGAGGAGATTTCCTATGTTGACGAATAAAACTATATTATGTCATCCTCGGAATGGATTGGTTTTATTCGGTGTAGGATATCATGTATTCCTTCAGGAGGTAGGTTGTGTTCTTTGATGCGGATGGAGAGCCAACGATGTTCTTTTGTGAGTGAGACCCTCAGATGGGTTAGAGGCGTGTTCCATCCTTATCATCCATGATGGATGAGTTGAGGCTGAGTTATTTAGAGGTTCAGCTATTGGAATTTCTTAGGGTCGTAGAAGAGTACCCTGATGTCTTTCCATAAGAGGTTGTAGCATTACCCCCTCGACAAGAGATCAAGTTTGGGATCGAGATATAACCAAGATCGTCTCCTATCTCTATGTCTCCATATAGGATGGACCCTTATGAGTTATGAGAGCTATGTATATAGCTTGATGTTCTGTTTTAGTGTGGTTTTGTTTTATTGAGTGTGTCACTGTGGGGGTGCACCGGTTTTTTTATGAAGAAGGCTGATGGAAGTTTGCAGTTGTGTGTCGATTATCATCACTTAAACAAAGTGATAGTGAATAATTGATATCCTTTTCCATGGATAGATGATTTATTTGATCAACTAAAGGGTGAAAGTTGGTTCTCAATGATTGAATTGTGGTCAGGATATCATCAGATGCATGTGAAGGATGTTGATATCCCGAATACTACTTTCGGTTGTCATCATGGGCATTATGAGTTCAAGGTAATGTCATTTGGAATGATCAATGATCTAGCTGTGTTCATGGAATTGATGAATGCTGTGTTTCACAAGTTATTGGACATGTTCGTGGTGGTTTTCATTGATGACATCCTTGTGTACTCCATTTCTAAGGAGGAGCATGCAGAGCATATACACACCATTTTGGGAGTTCTTCGTTAGTATCAGCTGTTTGGGAAGTTGTCTAAGAGTGATTTTTTGGCTCGAGAAGTCCATTTCGTGGGGCATGTTATGTCTCAATAGGGAGTAGCTATGGATCCATCAAAGATAGAAGCAGTTGTGTCTTCGGAATCCCCCAAGACAATGTCAGAGGTGTGAAGTTTTCCTTGGTCTCACAGGCTACTAAAAGAGGTTTGTAGCTGATTTCTCTCGATTTGTGACTCCCCTGACAACTTTGAATAAGAAATATCAGTAGATCATATGTATTAATAGTGTTCGGTTTCTTTCAAGTATCTAAAGGAGAATTTAATAATTGCTCCATTTCTTATTCTTCTAGTATAGGGAGTTCATTTTGATCTTTTCTTCGATGCTTCAAATCTGGGGTAAGGCTGTGTTCTAATGTAGCAAATTTCAATTGTTTCTTATGGGTCTAGATAGTTTCATCCCCATGAACGTAACTTTTCCACCCATGATCTTGAGTTGGAATCTGTGGTGTTTTCTCTGAAGTTGTGGAGACATTACCTCATCGACAAGCACTTTGTGGTTTCACCGATAATAAGATCCTGGGGTATGTTTTCTCCCAACATGACTTAAACTTGCAAAAGCATCAGTGGATGGAGTTCTTAGAAGAATAAAATTTTGAAATATCGTAAACAACTAGAAAGGGGAATGTTGTAGCTGATGTTCTAAGTTGGACATCACATAGTCATACAGTGCATGAATCTGGTGATTCCTAGAGAGTAATGGATGAACTGTCAGAATTACATATCGATATGGGGGAATTTTGTTGTAGAGGTTATCTTTTTTATATGATGTTGTAGTGATATCTGGTGAAGCAGGTGGAAGATTTCCAGTTGGGGGATCTTGAGGTGGAGGTCTGGAGAGACTGAGTTGTTTGTGTCAAGGCCCCCGATGGTTGGTCTAATGATGAACAACACCGAGTGTTGTATCATGGAAGGATATATGTTCCTTTAACAATGTGTGAGATAGTTCTTAGAGAGTCACATAGTTATCCTTTAGTAATTAATCCTGGCATGAAAAAGATGTACAATGCCTTGAGGAGTTAGTTTTGGTTGCCTGGGATGAAGCATGCGGTTGCGGAGTTTGTGTCTCGATGTTTGGTCTGCCAGAAGGTGAAGCCCGAACACCATGTTCTTGGTGGTATGATCCAACAATTAGATGTTACTCAGTGGAAGTGGTAGGATATCTCAATGGGATTTTTTACTTTTTTTCCTTGAGCTCTGGGAGGACATGACGCTATTTGGGTGGTAGTGGATCATTTAACAAAATCATCCCACTTCTTAGAAATAAAAAAGTCAAGCTCAGTGGGTGTTTGTTCGAGGAAGTATCTTGAGGATGTGGGGATAATTCATGGATTCCCAAGGATGATCATTTCTAATCAAGATCTTTTTTTCACCTCTAGGGTGTAGAGAGGTCTCCAGCATGCTTTCGGTTCTCAACTATGCCTGAGCACTACTTTTCATCTGCAAATGGATAGTCAGACGGAGCGAACCATCCAAACTCTTGAAGACATGTTTCAATATTGATTCTTGGATTTTGGAGGTCTTTGGATGATGAAATTACCCTTGGGGGAGTTTTCTTACAATAATAGTTTTCACTCCACCATTGGTATGGCGCCATTTGAAGCCTTATATGGCTGAAATTTCCATTCTCCGTTGTTCTAGACTAGGGTCAAAGAGTCAGCAATTCTCAGACCGAAACTAGTAGAGAATACAACATAGATGGTTCATATGATTTTTGAGAGGATAAAGATAGTGAAAGATCATCAGGAATCATATGTCGATCAAAGGAGGATACATTTTTAGTTTGATGTTGGGGATCACATGTTTCTGAAGGTGACTCCCCATTTTTGGTAACAAAGGTTTGGTCATGGGAGTAAGCTTTCTCCCTGATTTGTTGGGCCATTAGAGGTGTTAGCACATGTTGGAGCTGTGGCATATTGAGTAGCACTTCCCCCATCGATGATCCAGATACACGATGTTTTTCGTGTGTCACAACTCCATCATTATCTTCATGATGACTCTCACATCATCTATTATAGAGAGATCGATGTTATAGATGATGTGACCTTCAAGGAGCGACCCATTGATATCCAAGACCGTAAAGAGAAGGTGTTGTGTGAGCATTCTATTCCCTTGGTTTGTGTCTTGTGGCGACATGGTGGCATGGAGGAGAGTACCTGGGAACGCGAGTCACAGATACGTGCTCAGTACCTCGAGTTGTTTGATGTGTAACTCTTTTCATGTAATGATGCCTCCTTTGTGGTTATAGACATTTTGTGTTTATGAGATGGATTTCTTTGGTTTCATCTTGTGGATTGCTCTATTTTGAATGGTATCTTGATGGGTTTTTGTTTAAACTTCTTTTTTGTTTCATTTTAGGTTGGTTTTGAATTCTTGAGGATGATAATGTTTTGATAGGTATCTGATGTAATGGCCTGGACCTCTCTGGTCCATTCCATTGTGAAAATCTGGTGTCTGAGGTGTTCAGGGAGGTCAAGGTGACTTATCCCCAACACTTTTACAAATCTATAGTTCTGTGGATAGTGAAATGGTAGCCTTATTTTAATAGTGACATCGATAGGTTTATGTAAATAGTAAAATGGTAGCCTTATGTGAACAGTGTCATCAATAGGCTTATGTGAACAGTGCAACGGTAGCCTTATATGAATAGTTCCAATTATATCCTCTATTTCCTTTTCTAAAATTTGAGTTCATGAATAGTGTTTCCAGAATGGTGTGGTCTAATGGTAGCCTCTATTTACTTTACAAAAATTTGAGTTCACGAGCAGTGTTTCCAGAAAGGTGAGGTCCAACGATAGCCTCTATTTCCTTTTCCAAATTTTGAGTTCATGAATAGTGTTTCTAGAATGGTGATGTCCAATGGTATCCCCTATTTCCATTTCCAAATTTTGAGTTCATGAAAAATGTTTCTAGAATTGTGAGGTCCAATGGTAGAATCTATTTTCTTTTACATATTTTGAGTTCATGAATAGTGTTTCCAGAATGTTGAGGTCCAACGGTAGCCTCTATTTTCTTTTCCAAATTTTAAGTTCATGAAAAATATTTCCTGAATGGTGAGGTCCAATGGTAGCCTCTATTTCCTTTTCCAAATTATGAGTTCATGAATAGTGTTTCCAGAACGGTGAGGTCCAACGATAGCCTCTATTTTTTTTTCCAAATTTTGAGTTCATTAATAGTGTTGCCAGAATGGTGAGGTCTAATGGTAGCCTCTATTTCTTTTGCCAAATTTTTCATTCATGAATAATGCTTCTAGAACAGTGAGGTCCAATGGTAGCCTCTATTTCCTTTTCCAAATTCCGTGTTCATGAACAGTGTTTCCAACTTCCTACAGTTTTCCCCCTTTGATGTTTCCTTCAATGTAAAATTCATTTAAATCCTAATTTTAAGGAATCTAAGTCCGATTCAAAGGACACAACTCTTATATTAATTTTTTCTAAGGATCGGGTTGCTTTAACTTAGTCAAACCACATGGTTTAATGCGATCCACTTTTAATGGAAAATCAAGCATATCTTAAACCGCTGCGCCGTTAAGTCTTCTAAAGGGAAGAGATATCTTCCTCCCTAGTTCTTCTTCCTCATTCTCAGGTGTGAGATGCTCGAACCTTCCATTACTTTCTGTAGGAGCTTTGTGATCAAACATTCTTTATTGGATTAGTTCCCCTCTACTTTTGATGCAACCATGAAGTATCGATCAATCTTCGATATAAGGTATGATTTATCATCATTATTTTGAGTTAATCTCCTTATGTTTCTTCTTTCCATTTTATCAAATGTTGTCTTCATGTTCTTAATGGTATTTTCTTGGGTTTTGACCGGTGTGCTGGTGTCTTTACGTCCTCGGGTGGATACAATTGTCACGTGGGAGGATATCATAACCCGTTGTGTGGCACGTTCTATTATAAAGAAAATCAAAAACCATTTGAGGTATAAGATTCATTGCTTTTCTTTTCTTTTACATGAAACTGTAGAGTTAGCATGTTTTATTCCACTAGATCACAATAGAATTGGCATAAAAAATTTTGAACTAGATAAATAAATTGATATAGATTGTATATTATTGCCTCTTGTTTTGCTAGATAGTGTGATATCTGTGCTTTCTTTGTTTAGATTTTCATTATTGATGGAAATTGGTAAATTACATAAATCTAGAATTAATTGATAATTGTTTAGCTAAAGATAAAGAGGATTGTAAATAATTCTGGTTGTTGTTGTTTTAATTTTATGTTAATAAAATTGATGTAGTAATCATGTTAAATCAATTTTTGATAGCTTACTGTTAGGTTTCCGAAAGTTGGAACCTAAGAATAATAAATCAGTTAATTCAAGATGGATTACAGAACTGATTGTTTGATAAAAGATAATTCCTTGCAGGGTTCTGAGTTTCCCTCTTGCTTGTTTAAGGGATAATCTCCCAATTGATATGATGTTTGCTTTTCTGCTGCTTGTGTTGTGATGTGATCCTGGATGACTATTATGATATGTGGGGGCATGGAGGCATTTTGGTTGTGGCAGAAGTTGACGCCTAGAGTGGGGAGATGCATCAATTTATGCTTGTGGGTGTTAGGGAGGTCACCGAGGATGATGAAACGGGTTGGATGTGAATGTTTGGATGCTTTCTAATTCTTGTTGGTTGTTTATCCTATTTACTTTCCCCCCTTCTCAAGGCAGTTGGTTTTCTTACCCACATTCCAAAAGGGTCAAAGACATTCTAGGTATTCCATGTGCTTTACATAATTAGATTATCGAGGGAGGATGGGTCTATGCTCTTGATATAGGTGGAAAAGACTTGAAGAGTAGTTCATCTACTCACTGAGTTGAGCCCCTTGTGTTTAGTAGCTTAAAATGTTTTTCTAGAATTCCTGGGAATATGGGAAAGTAATAATGTGTTTCATAAATTATTGAATAAATGATGTTAACCCAAAGGGTTAGAGCTTGTTGGGATGAAATTATAAGGTAAATTTTTTAAAGGGACAATTGACTTTAGGTGTGATGCTAATGAAATATAATGTGAAATTGTTAATGGTTAATTAATGTTTAAAGAATTAATTAACGTAAAGTGCAACTGATAAAAAGGGGAACAAAGTAATGTAATAAAGATCATTAAATGGTTGTGTGCTTATAGGATAACTAATCTTAGAAGTGGAAGCCGGGAGTCTGAGAAAAGTTAGTTGTAGTTGATTCTAAGACTATGTTATGCGTATAGTTTGATTGTGAGCTATAATATATTCTGTAATTTGTGTGTTCCTATATGCTACTCCACCCTATAAATTAGGGAAACCCACACCCCAGGGATTCTAAGGCCTTGGGGAGGGGGTGTTTTTCCCAATATTCTAGTGGGAGGATAGATGGATGACTACCCCCATTGGCCCCACTCTCTTCTCTTGGTAGTTACTTGTGCTGGTAGGTACAATAGTTATTTTTCCTTATATATGTGTGTATAGGGATGTAATGTATTGTGGTTATTCACACACATATATTCTAGATATAGTTTCCTATGGAATACTATGCTTGTAACCTGTATAGGATATGATGGCTTGAGGATCCTTACTCAGTGTAAGATCTATAATGGATTAAGGTTTAATACTCGAGGTATGATACACATTATGCGAGTGGTGGTGGCTCCCAGAAACTTCCATGTTACTTTTCTTACGTGGACATGGTGGTTCTGTTGCACGAGGTGCATGTTGTGGTGCTTCACATAGGTGTTTGCAGGCAAGACTTTTTGGATAGAGATGATTAGTACGTGCAACGTTAGGGAAAAGATGCAAACCAGTGGGGAAGTAGTAGGGGGTACCCTTGATATTATTTATTATATTATATACTCTTGTATGCGATACTTGGTGAGAGTAGCCATGGTGATGCTGGGAACTTAGTATACCTGTTTAGGTGATGAGTTAGTTTCACTTTTTGTTCATTGTTCTTTAGCATGCTTTTCATACTTTTGCACGAGAGGCTCTGGGGAGGATCCTACTGAGTATACTATTATACTCATGCTATGTATTTATAACCTATTTTTTTCAGGTCACTTGGAGAAGGTTGGAGATCCAATTGGTTTCTACTAGCTTGGGGTTGTAGGAGCTGTTCGGGCTTGTGGTTGCTGCTATTTTTACTTTCCTTTGGTACTTGCAGTTTTCCCCTTCCAGTTGTAATAGTTTTTCATGACATTACATATGTGCACTTGTGTTTTATTTTATATTTCAGTCTGAGCTTGAGTTGGTTGGTTTCTATATTATCTATCTCTTTCACATGTTTCCTCTTAGAGGTTAATGCCTCCCATTTGTGCGTTTACTATACCCTTAGAACTAGTCGCCAGCCCATGGCCTACTAGAGGTGAGACTCGGGGGTCATTATCTCCCATCTCACATTGCTAGCCCAAGAGGTGACACCTTGTGGGGAGGGGGTTGTGACATGTAATGAGGATATGTTATTTATCCAAACTTCTATCCTTTACCAAGGCCCATCGAAGATCCTCTAAAATGGGAGAAAGGATATTCCCCTCTTTGATATATCCTTCAAGTTGAATTGATCATTATATTCATTGGTAGGATAAAAAATATACACTCAAATACTATAATCCATTGGGATATAATAAGGTATTTATAATGGATCTATCATTTTACACATTTTATTACATGATTTTTGGCATAATTAACCATTAAATTCAATCCAAGGGCCATAAAGTGTAGTGTTTATAGAATATTAGGTACATAAAACCATAAAAATGGAAATATAATAAAAATATTTATATTAATAATAAATAATGAGATCCTAACATCCTTTGAGCTCTTACATACACATAAGATAATCTGGGGAATACATAGACAAAAGGGATGAGCTAAAAATCCCAAAAGGTAATAAACATAAAAACAAAGAATATAACACGGGTTAAAATAAATAACACGATGAAATAAAATGGAATGAAACCGGAATAAACATATAAAATAATGGTTCATGTAATCTTGAATACATAAGAATGTGGAATCAACTCATAAAATGTCATAAGCATGATTCAAGGCTAACTTCCAATACTATATCCCATGGTGGACAAAGTCCCATAATGGAATGAAGTTTATTCTATATCCCAACATGATGCATAATGAGACAAAACATTACCCAATTAATTGGAGCACTATCTAGGATCACCCATCATAACATGTTCATCAATATGGGTGCAACATAAATAATCATACATAATAAATAAACATATGGGTTACCCATGGAAGTAATGGGTATCACAATCCTATCATAAGGCTTAAAAATGGGCGTATCAAAAATTTTACCATGAAATAATGGATTTAAATCATACATGGACCTTCATAAGAAAATATAATAATAGATTATGATATGTGATTTTAAATTTAAGTGAAAACCTGTAAAAGAGTGTTTAAAAAACTTTAGAAAAGATCCACTTTATCGAAATTTATGGGAAAATATAAATGTGTCTTTAAAGAAAAAAAGAATATCTGTTTGAATAAAACAAAATAAAATTAATATTAATTTTAGTGATGAAATAAGTGATTTTATAAAAATAATTATACCTTAAACAGATTAAGGAGTTTACTTGAAAATGGGTATGGAATTGGGAAGTTCCCTTTAATCGGGCTTGCTTAACGGAAGGAATTGAAAAGAGAACATTAAAAACATGTATTTCCCCTTTAAAAAAAAGAAATGATATAGGTACATATGTTTTTTTACATAAACACATAATTTTGGAGGATTAAATAATAGTAATTAAGAATTAAATTGGGGTAAATAGAGAGAAAGTGTAACCCAAAGGAAAAAAGGAGGGTTCAGAGAGAATCACTTACCATGTGTCTGAAAGTGGTCTACACTTGTACTCAGTGTCATGGATAATCAAATTAAATCCATTAAATAATTAATTTAGAATCTATTCTACATTTATTTTAATTAGTATGATTTTATTAAGTTCATTTATGGTCTTTTTGATAAGCCATAAGATTCAATTTCATCATTCCAAGAGCATTTGTTTTCTTGGTTTTCATGATTGGTTTGCTTGTATACGAGTATTGAAGTTCATGTAAAAATGGGAAAAATTATATAGAATTAAAATCATATGTTATTAATGAAATTCAATAATATCAAATGATCTTATATATAATTTGGTAATATGGTATGGGTAGGATTCATTTGATAAAATGTTAATGAAAATGATTTAATTTATTTTGCTGGTTTTTACAACCATCTATAACTTATATAATTTTATTTAATATCTCGTTTATATATTGGTTATAGAACATTATATAACATATAATATGTATAATAAAATATTATTTAACCTTAATAATGGTTTTATGACCAAAGTTGAAGGTGGTAATGAAAAATGGAAATGCATCATCCACGATGGTGGTAAATCGACACATCACAAACGACGTTTTCATTTTTAGAATAAAAGGGAGTGGTGAAGGGTTTGTTTTTTAATATTACATTTACATTGTAAAATTATAGTATATATAAGATAATGTATTTATCATAAATATTTTTATAGATAATGTGGGTATAGTATTAGAAAAGAACATAAATTAAAATATATTAAACGAAAATAAAAGAGAATGAAAGAGGATTTTACCTCTTGAATTACTTCTCCTTTAGAACCTCTTTAAGGAACTTGGGTTTGGACTTTTCTTGAGACTAGAAAATCCTAGAAATGGGGGAGATTCTTGAGAATAGTATTGGGTATAATTTGGACAATATTCAAGGCTTTGGAGGTGTGAGGAGAAGATGCAGTGATGAGTGGTATTTATAGTGGAGGAGATGTGTGTTTCTTGATTATTATATTCATTATTTTATTATTTTAGCTCAAGAATATAAAAATTTTTAGAACTTATCACTAAATATATTATATAATGAATTATGTTTTGAGATTATGGGCTTACATCTTCCATACCTCATCTATGACTCAAAAATTCATGTATTTATCTTATATAGTAAATTATCATATTTAACTATTCACAAAAATTCAATTATTTTAGAAAAATAAAAAAAATTCACCCTAACCTTTTTTCAGTGGGTATAATTCAAAAATAGACTCCAATTCATGAAAATAATATTCCAAATATGAAAAATTTAATTTTTAATTAAATTCATCATTTACTCGAAAAATATTGATTTTATTATTATAACCGATTTTAAAAAACATTCCAAAATTAATTGAGGTCTCATAAAATTATACTATAATCATAATAAAATAAAATATTAAAATATTAATATATTTTATGAAAATAAATTTTCTTTTAAATCATTATATTAATTATAAAATTGTAAATAAATATTTATGACTTAAAAAAATACCAATACTTAATGCAAAAATTTAAAAATATTTATATAAATATTCTTTGATATAAATATATTATATTTTCATTCATAAAATACCCAAATTGTATTTATACTTTCAAAGGTGAGGTTACTATTCTATTGGATGGTCTACTATTCTTAATATTCCTTTTACTATTCTAATGGTCAAGTTACTATTCCATTGATAAAGGTTTTTTAATTCCAATAAGTACCACTTATTTAATTCTTAATGATATTTTTATTAGGTTCTTTATGTGATATATGCGATTTATACTATATGATATAATTTTAAAAGGTAAATTCCATCAATAAAATTCTAGTTCCTTACATTCTTCCCCCTTATGAAATTTCACCATTTAAATTTTGTTCTAAATTTTAAGTTGGAAATAGGTGATGATACTTCTCCTTCATCACTTTCTCTAGTTCCCATGTTTCCTCTTACTAATTATGGTTCCTCTATAGTAATTTGACTAAGTGAGTTGTCTTGTTGCATATAAATTTATCTCTACAGTCCAAGATCTTCACCAACTTCTCCCTTTAAGAGATATAATTTTCAAACTATACCACATCTAAATTCAGTACATGTGAAGGATATAGTATTTACTTGCTCAATAGGGATACGTGAGATACATAATGTACATAAGTCATGGTTAGTGGAAGTGATAGTTGATAGGCCACATCTCCGATATGATCAAGAATTTCAATGCGACCGATGTACCTATGACTTAGATTTCATTTCTTTCAAAATCTCATTATCATATACCATGGATATTTGTGTAGGAATATTGTGTATCAAACCTTAAACTCCAGGTATCATTTATGATTTTCTACTTAGCTCTTCTGTTGACTTTGTGCTTCCTTGATGTGATACTAAATTGTTTTCAACTTTTCTACAATTTCTACAACCATTTTAGGTCCAAGTAGCTTATATTCACCGACTTCATCCCAACATGTTGGTGTTCAACATCTTTTTACATAAAGGGATTCATATGGATCCATTTGAATTCTTGATTGGAAACTATTATTGTAAGAAAACTCAACCAGAGGCAGATGTTGGACCCATACTCCCTTGAAGTCCATAAAGCATGATCTCAACATGTCTTTTACTTTTTTAATAGTCTGCTCAGATTGGCCATTAGTTTGAGGATGATAGGATATACTGAAGTTCATATAAGTGTTTAGAGAATGTTGTAGGATTTTCAAGAACACAGAGGTTATTCTCAGATCTCAATCGAATATAATCGATAGTGGTACTACATGCATCCTTACCACTTCTCTTATGTGTATCCATACAATTTTATCTAGTGATAATACCTATGGAATTTTGATAAAGTGATATGTCTTTGTAATATGATCCAAAAAACCCATATATCATTATTTCCTATATATGTCGTTGGAAGTCTGGTGACAAAGTCCATAGTGATGTTTTCCCATTTTTATGATGGTATGGGTAATGGTTGCACCATTCCATTAGAATTGTTTCTTTAATCCTTCACTTGATAACATAACAAGAACTTTGATGTATACTCAACCATATCCTTATTCATATTTTCCCACCAACTATGATCTTGGGGATATCGATACATATTTGTGATTTTTGGGTGAATATAGAAAGTTGAGCTATGCTCATCATTCATACGCTCTCTCTTTATCAATATATTTGATAGTACAAATAGTTGTGACCCAAATCTTATGACTCATTCCACATCAATTTTAAACTCTGAGAGTTTTTTATTTTTAATATCTTCCACCTTTATCTGAATTTCCACATAATTTCTTTGAGAATCCTTTATTTTCTCCACGAGGGATGGTTGATTAGTCATTTGAGAAAGGATTATTGTTGTTTCTTCTTTAATGATTCCCATTTACATCCTTTTAAAATAATTTTTTTTATCCTTCTCAATTATCATCATGGATAATGTTTCAATATCCTTTCTACTATAACATTTTCCACTTTATTTGACCTACCAGGATTGTAGTGGATTGAGAGTCATAATCCTTGATTAGATCAAGCCATATTCATTGGAACATATTAGTATTATTATGTCCTAATATATATTTTAGGATATTATTATCAGTATATATCTCACACTTATCCCCATAGAGATAATGCCACCATATTTTCAATGCAATGATCACAACGAATAACTCTAGATCATGTGTGGGAAAATTTTTCCCTTGAATTTTCATCTACCTTGAGGTGTAGTATATCTATGTATCATTTTTCATTAGTAAATGGTCTTAAAACTTCTTTTAATCATCATTGGGCACTAAAAATAGTTCCTTACTTGTCGGTAGTGTGAGTACTGGTGCAGTGATAAGCCTGTTTTTCAACTATTTAAAGCAGTCTTCACATTCGTTGGTCCAAAAAAACTTTACTCCATTCTTATTCATCTTGTTTAGGGGTTTTAAAAATAATTACATGTTATTTATTATTTATTGGTAATACACATATGGACCATGGAAACTATGGATATCCATTATAGATTTTGGACCAGGCCACTCTTTGATTTCCTTTTTCTTGGAAGTGTCCACATCTGTTCCTTTGTTGGTGAAAACATTCCCAAATAATGATTCTTAAGACATCCATAAATCAAATTTACTATAATTTTCCTAGAGTTTCTCCCTTAACAAGGTCTTTATCATAGTATTCAAATTCGCCTCATGATCCTCCTTAATTTTGGAGTATATCAAAATATCATCAATAAAGACTACCAAAAATTTAATGAGGTAATATCTAAAGACTCTATACATTAATTCCATGATAATTTATGGAGCATTATTGAGTACTAATGGAATCACTTTGAACTCATATTGTCCATAAATTATTTAAAAGGCAGTCATTTGAATATATTCCTTCTTTACCTTTAATTAGTGATATCCCAACTGAAGGTTCACATTATTGAAATACTTAATCTCCATGTAGTTGATCAGAAAATTAAACTATTTAAGGAAGAAGATACTTATTATTTATCATGAATTTGTTGAGATCTTTTAAAAAAATTAATAAGTTCATGAATCCATTCTTTTTCATTATGAAGAGGATTGGCACACCTCATGGTGAAGCACTTGGGTGTATAAAACTCTTTTCCAGATTCTTTGTAACTGATTCTTTGGTTCCTCATAATCAATGGTGGCCATTATATAAAGATTATTTGATATAGGAAGATATCCAAGAATAAGTTCAATCGAGAACTCAACCTCTTGGTCAAGAGGAAGACAATGAACTTATTTTGGGAACACATCAGTATAGTCCTCACAATGGGCATGTCATCGATTATGATTCTATAATTTGTCTCAATAATTTGAGTTAGTTATGTTTTCAAATAAGAAAATAATATCCAAAATTTAAAATACGATTTTAAAAGAGATTAATCCTCCTCTATACACTTATACAAAATTAGAGGATGCCTCAGGATGGGAAGAGTGATCTCCCTTTCCCAATAGTCAATGTTAGATTTATATAAAGATAGCCAATACAAGAAAAATATAGCATAAAACTCCACTGGAAGAAGGAAGACAATATTTTTTTGGGAGGTTCAGTCCACAAAAATTAACTGAGGAAGATTTATATACTTCGGATGAAATAATTCCCCATTTTCTATTCTCAAAATTTACTCAACCTTTAAATTTTAATTTGGTATTTGAATAGGTCTACTTAATTTTCAAGATATGAAAGAATGAGTATAACCAGAATTAAATAGTATGTTTTTTCATTATTGCATAAATAACTAACATACCTATCACCACATCATTTTTGGGACCCACCTCAGTATTAGTGATAACATATTCCCTTTCTTTCTACCTTGAAGGTTGTGGTTGATTTCCTCTGAAAACCCTTGTATTAGGACAATGGATCTCATAATGACCATGTCCCTTACAGTTGAAATACTATAATATAGGCTAAGTATTGATATGAACCTTCCTTTATCCCTCTAAATTTATGGGATTATTTATCTACCTTTAGTAATTATTGGCTATATTTCCCCCTCTTAAACATTTGAAGCATCTCGTAGTCCCCCTCTGGATGTTTCTAGGATGATTCTTCCCTCACTTTTGACACGTGATATGTTGAGTTTTATTTCCATTATTAGATTTATCTATTAGAATATATCATATTAAACTCTATTTTTTTTCTCTAAACCCATGAGAACATTGAGAGTCTCTGATCTCCATTTCATCCTTAAGTGCATAATAAAAAATTTCCGCACAACTTTTGAAGTGTCAAATAGACAATACTTTTCATAGACTCAACTTTAGTCCACTAAATAAGTGATCCACCTTTATTTTAAAGTTAATAACAAAGCTAGAGACATATCATTAAATCCCTATAATTTTTTTCTCATACAACTTGATAAAATTTTATTCCTTTTTTTTCAGACCAAGGAACTCCATTTCTATATTAAGATAGGGAGTTCTAAGATAATTTTTATTGAAAAATATTTTCATGAAATCTTACCATTACATGTAATCAATTTACCTTATAGAATTTGTGTTTTTGAATAGTTTATACCACTGATTAGCTTTCCCAAAAAAATGATAGACCGTCGATACAACTTTATCTTATTATGACCATTAAAGGATAGAGAATATCATCTCAATGGAGTTAATCCATTATGTCATAATGATGGGATCAAACGATACACTAAATATAGGAGGACTTTGTCACATAAAGGATTTTAATGAAACTTTATATTTATTAAGAGAAGGAGGGAATTCCACATGATAAAAGTTATTATTCATAACATGATCCATTTGAGCAAGTAATATCATGAAGTTTTAAGTTCATGTTCCAATTATATTTGGAATTTAATTAAGGAAATCAACACATTTCTTATCACAGTGACTATTGGAACGAGTTCTCTTATTTCCATCCATTAAGTGTGAAAAATAAAGTACAATGATGGGGGATTGAATACTTATCTAATAACCATGTAAAAATCCAGCTTTGAATATATAAGGATAAACTTTCAAATTAAAATTATATCCTAACTATTATTTCTTCAATCTAGGTTATCCATGGTGATAGAATTATCCCTAGGGTTCTTACTAAAGTGCTCTAGTCCTAATCTAAAAAAATAACTAGACTGCGTTTTGATACCAACTACATTGGCCCTATACCATTTCATATATTATTACATTATTTTAAGTATAATTAACCATCAAGTACAAACCAAGGATTGTAAATTCCAGTGTATTTGGAAGATTAGGAACATAAACTAAAAACATAAAAATAAAATAAAGCATCATTAAATTAATCATTCATAATGATATCCTAACATCCTTTAAGATCCTAAATCTGTATAGGATAACCTGGTAAATACATATACACAAGTGATGAGATAAAAATACTAGTAATGGAATAAACATTAAAATAAAGCATAACAAATGGGTTAATATTCATAACATGATGACATAAAAAGTCATGGAACAAGAATAAAAATATATAAAGTGAGATCATATAAGCATGGAAACATAGGAATATGTCCTAAAAATATAATATGATATAAAAATATTTCAAGGATAACTTCCAAGACTATATCACATGATGGACAAAGTCCTATAAAGGAATCGGGTTTACTCCCTATCCCAATATGAAATCTAATGAGAGTAAACGTTATCCAATGCCTTAGAGCACTATATTAACGCACCCATCATATAATGTTTATGAATATATGTTCCAAATGATGAATCATACATAAAGAATAATCGTAAGGGTTACCCATGGAATAAATGGGTAATCTAATCATGTCACAAGGCATAAAAATGGGAATATCATAAAGTTATCCACGAAAGAATGGATTTAAATCATACATGGAACTTCATAAAAAATAATAGATCATGATAATTGATGTCAAAATTAAGTGAAATTATGTAAAAGAGTGTTGAAGAAACATTATAAATGAGCCACTTTGGTACAGTTTAAGGGATAATATAAAAGTATTTAAATAAGAAAAGATATATTTGTATTCATAAAAATAGAAATGAACTAAGAAATTTTTTCATGATGAAATGAGTGATTTTATAAAAATAATTTTGGATTAAAATAGATCATGGAGTTTACTTGAAAATGGGTATGGAATTGGGTAGTTCTCTTTAATCGATCTTGCTTATCAGAAGGAATTGAAAAGGGAACCTTATAAAACATTTATTTACCCATAAAAGAAAGAAGAAATTAGATAACTAGTTATGTTTGGGACATAAAAATATAATTTTATAGGATTAAATAAGAGTAAGTAGGAATTAAATTGGGGTTAAGTGAGAGAAAGCGTAACTTAAATGAAAACTGGGGGTTGAGAGAGAATCTCGTACCTTATGTTCGAAAGTGTTTTGAAATTGTACTTAATGTCCTTGATAATAAGGTTAAATATAATAATTATTTAATTAATAACCTATTATACATGAATTTGATTTATTATAATCTTATGAAGTTCATTTATGATCTTTTTGATGATTTATAAAATTTAATTTCTTCGTTTAGGGAGCGCTCATTTTCTTGGTTTTCATGATTAGTTTGCTTGTATACAATTATGGAAGTTCATATAAAAATCATAATAATTATAAAAAATTTAAATTATTTGTTATTAATGAACTTATATAAGTTTAAATAATCTTATATATCATTTTTTATATTATATGTGGATGATTCATTAGATAAATTGTTAATGAAAAGGATTTAATTTATTTTGGTGGTTTTTATGACCATCATGAACTTATTTCATTTTATTTAATATAATTTATATATATTTGTTATATAACATTATATAACATATAATATGTATAATAAAATCATATTTAACCATAATAATGGTTTTATGACCTGCCTTGATGGTGGTAATAGAAAATGAAAATGCATAGTCCACGATGGCGGTAAATCGACACGTCACAAACGATGTTTTCATTTTTAAAATAAAAGGGATAGAAGAATGGGTTTAAGGATTGATATTAAATTAACATAATAAAGTTCAGGTATATATATAAGATAATTTAGTTATCATGCATGTTTTTATAGAGGAGTTAATGAGAGGATAAGAAAAGAAAGGAAATTAAAAGAAATTAAAAGAGAATAAAACAAGATTTTACATCTTGAATTTATTCACATTGAAAACCTTCTTATGGAAATTGGTTTTGGTATTTTATTGATCCAAGAAGATCCTAGATGTGTAGGAGAGAATTTTGAATATTATTGGACAAAATTTGCACAATATCAAATGCTTTGGAGGTGTGAAGAGAAGAGGTGGTGAGGGTGGTATTTATAGGGGATGAGAGGGGTGTTTTTTGGATTATTATTTTGATTATTTTATTATTTTGGATAAAGACTATAAATAGTGTTTAAAATTATTTATAAATATATTAAATAATTAGGTAGAGTTATGGATTATAGGATTATATCATCATACATCATCCATGACTAAAAAATTCATGTATTTAGCTTATATAATAAATCATCGTATTTCATTATTCAACAAAAATTCAAATATTTTAGAAAAATCCCAATAAATGACCCTGACCGTTTTTTTATGGGTAGAATTAAAAAATAGACTCCATTTTAGGCAAATAATTGTCTAAAGATGAGAAATTTATTTTTCAAATAAAATAGTCATTCCTTAAAAAAATACTAATTTTAATATTATAATTTTTTTTATGAAACTTTGAAAAATTAATAAAGGTATGATTAAATTATATTATAATCATAATATAAAAAAAATTTAATTTATTATCAATTTTATGAAAATAAACTTTATTTTAAATGATTATATTAATTATAAAATTATATATAACTACCGACGACTTACAAAAATACCAGTACTTAATTTATCATTTTTAAAATATTTATTTACTTTTTCCATGATATAAATATATTTTATTTTATTTCATAAGTTACCAAAATACTATACATTAAAATATGATATTACCGTTCTATTGGATGGTTTACTATTCCTAATGTCCACATTACTATTCCAATGTTCAATTTACTATTCCATTGGTATAGGTTCCTTAATTCCTATAAATACCACTTATTTAATTATTAATGATGTTTTTATTAGTTTCTCTATGTGATATATGATATTTAAGATATATGACATAATTATAAGAATGTAATTCCCATTGATAAAATTATGGGTAGTTACAATTTTCTTTTAATACTGAAACTAGTATATGTTGATAGCTTTATAAGACAAGAGTAGGGATATAGGACTACATTAAGATCACTGCCTAAATATGATATCGAACATCCTAAATAGGGATGGGAATATGATCGCACATTCTCTTTTCATCTACCATTCGAATATTCCACTGACTATCCTACATGATGATGGGAGGGGAATATGCTTTCCCTGAAGTAATCATTGTGATATGCCAACAGTCTTTAATTGGAACTGGATTATATACCAAATCTAGAACATTATCCTTATCTAAAATGTTTCTATAATACTCTTAAACATGATAAATAGTATGTTATTTCCCCTGAGATACTATTTTAAAATGTGAATACGTTTTTCCAGTGATGGGAGTAGGAGTCTATTCCTATCCCGGAGTTTCCACCTCATACTATCATATTTCTTCTATTTATTCAAGAATATGTTAGAAGTTCAGAATATTTTGGGAAGGAATTTGTTTATCCTCAGGTTTTACAAGAATATTATCATATATTACATCTATAGAAAAAATTATTTGATCCTTCTATTGTTTTTCTTCGACCGCTTGGATATGCCAATGATCATGATATATCCAACCAAGAATATCCACCATCTCATGTGTTTCCACCACAAACTAGAATATTTCTATGGATATGAGAGGAAAATGTGTTGGTCCCTTATTTTATATTAATTTATTAAGATCAATATTTTTATAGGATGCATGGATATTAGCCTGGTCCTTTACTGGTATTATTCATCACCCCCAAAGAGACCTCCCCGTTGCATTGTCTTGCTTGACCGGGGCTGAGGCCTTAGGATAAACCTCCTCTAAAACCAATTTATGAATATTGGACACACAACATCAGTGTTACTGGTAGTCAAAAATGGGTTCCATCTGGGTAAATCTTGAGTTACTGGGAGGACATGATTTCCCTCCTTTTACATCTTTCTTAGATATGGTCTAACACTATTCATTCATTCTTGGGATAGGGTCCTAAAAAAGTTATAGGTGGGAGTGGGAACCACCTATATATCAATCATTACCCTTATATGATAATTAAGGGATTCATGGAGATTCATCACTTTCATTCATCCATGGGTCACCTCCACGGTAGAGATTGTGACGTTGATGTGGTACTCTCTAACGACGTCGTTGACCATTATCTATTAATGGAACTATATTTGAGTAATAATTATGGTTAGGTCTATGAACATAGTGGGAACGACCATATGAATGTACATTCTTGAGGATTATGGCACTGGTTTGGATGGAAGGGTTCTTTGGTTAGGACCCTTGAAGTCCTTTTTAGTCATAAAACACAAAAAATACACCAATCACTGAAACATCCCCAATGAGAAATAATGAAATCAATTTCTTTCATATTTATTGGGTAATTTTTTTTGTGTATATATATATATACATGCATGTATATATATATGTCAAAGGAACTACCTCTGTTCTCTTCAATTTCACCTTTTTATTTCCTATGTGTATGTAATTTAAGGTATAAGAAGACGCTCAATACCAACCTGGTATTTATTATTAAAAGAGTAGAATCGACTACCTACACTCCATGATTCTTTCATTTCATGTTGAGTTCACCATTTTTGTTTTGATTCATATGGAATTGAAGGGTGAAACTATAACTCAATACCACCTTGGTACTAATTACTATTGGAGTGGAATTGATAATTGACACTTCACGATTCCTTCATTTTTCTTTGGGTTCACCATTTTTCTAATGCATATGGAATTTAATGGTGAAGTAGACACTCGATACCACCCTAGTATTTGTTATTATAGGAGTGGAATCAACCATCAACTCTTAATGATTCATTTATTTCACATCAAGTTTTCTAGTTTTATTTCGATATGTATGATATCAAGTGGTGAATATGGTGCTCTATACCACTCTAGTATTTATCATTATAGGAGTATAATTGACCATCGAATCTTCATGATTTTTTATTCCATGTCGAGTTTACCATTTTTGTTTTGTTTTATATGGAATCAAAGGGTAAAGCCAATTATTTATACTGTAATGATATTTATTATTATAGGAGTGTAATAACTCATTAACTCTTCATGATTCCTTCATTTCATATCAGCTTCACTTTTTTTTGTTTCGATGATTATGGAATTGAATGGTGAAGAAAATGATCGATAAAACCATAGAAATTATTATTATAGGATTGGGATCGACCATTTAATCTTCTTGATTCCTTTATATCAAATTGGTTTCAACATTTTTGTCTTGATTTTGTTTCATTGAAAAATAAAAAACACCATACATGCAATCTTATCACATTATTTCGAGTTAGGGTAGGACTATTTCCCAAAGGAAGGTGGTCACTAGGACTTTACCAGTGACACTTAGGATATACATTGGTCAAGAGAATTGGATGTTGGGCTCATATTCACACCTTTTAGGGGGGTAATTATTTCCTACTTTAGGACTCTCTTGTTAATTTAATTCATGTTCCTGAAGGTTTCCTAAAATATCAGTGTTAGTCTGATTACCCTTGTATTGGTGATTTAATTTAATTGATTATATTAATATTTAGTATAAAAAATTATTCAATTTATGATTCATGCTATTGTTTACAACCATATAGTAGATTACTATGGAGTTTACTACCATCCAAGAAGAAAAATTTCTTAATTTAAGTATTGATCCCATTTTAGGAGTATTACTATATACCCATATAAAGGTAATCAGAACCCATATAGTTCGATGCTGCCTAATGGGACACGTTATACCTTTTAAGGTCATGTTAAATTGAACAACCTATATAGTTTAGCATCAAGAAGAAAGAATGACTAGGAAAAAGGAGTGTAGTAATGGTTGGTGTGATACATATGCATGAAGATATCTTTATGGTAAAATTTTAGAAAATATAGTCCAACAAGGATGAGTTGGTCTCACAAGTAATGTGGCCATTTTAATATAGGTCTGAGAAGGAATATGTCCCAATGAGAACATTGTGATGGGACTCAAAGGGAATATGGCCCTTTGAGTGGTGGAATGATTTTATCATGAATATTACATGATTAAGGGATGATCCATGGGGGATATATCCTTCGTGGGGGTGGATAAAGGATTGACGATGTTGGGTTTGATCCACATGGAGGATTCCTACATATACCATTAAGATAGTAATCAAATCCCATGTTGTTGAAGTAAAAATTTTTAGGGTCATATGTTAGGACCATACCATGTAGTTTGAAATTATGTGGTATAGATTTTATCATTTAGTTTTACACCATGTGGAAATGATGTTGACCAAATAGTTTGACATCATGTTGTAGGAACATTTGAGTTTTGAATGGTATGAAAATAGAGAATTAAGTGAGGACTACACATATGAGAATTTTCAGGTAGGATTCATTGTGAATATAGAACTTTTTGGAGAATAATTTATGGTAATTAGTGATTAAAACTAATAATGAGGCCAAATATGAGATATTTATAAGGTCTTACACCTAGGAAGGAGGCCTAAGATAATCGCTGTGTCTGGGATTACACCTTGGATGGACGTCTAAGATGAGAGATGTGTTGGGTATTAAAACTAAGAAGGATACAAATAAAAGAGATGTGTTAGGGTCTACACCAAGTAAGGACCCCTAATATGGGATATTTTTGGGGCTTACACCTAGTAAGAAGGTTGAAGATGGAAGATGTGTTAGGGCTTAAACCTTGGAAAGAGGCCCAAGTTGAGAGATGTGTGGTGAAAACAATGTGATAAACTCAGATCTCTAAGCCCACATGAGTAATTCTCAGTGTAATAAATAATATATAAGGGAGGATCATAAGATTTTTTTGGGGGGTATTGATACTATATTTAAATGGGGCTTATATATATGAGTCCCCCTTAATCATTCTATCTCCTTAACCAATTGATGATTTGTGATTGATGAAATGATCAACAAGAACCTCTTGGGTCTCATGTTTGGAGTGAGACCATATCATCCATTCTTCAATACCATTTCATGACTAAGATGGGGTAAATAACATTGTTCCAAGAAAAGAGTGACATACAACAAGAAATACTAGGCGCTTACACAATAAGGGATGCCCTGTCCATCCTGGATCAAAGGTCAAAGAAGAAATCTACCATCGAAATGAGAGAAACTAATCCACTATATTCTTGAATGGAATTCATGTTATAAAGGGAATAAATGATTTTGGTTTACCCAAGGATTCATATTATCTATGATGACAACCCAAAGACTCCTTTAATCAAGGGAATCTATGATGAGAGGGATGTGCAATGATGTGTTTTCTCATACAATTTCTGTTATGAGGATTCAGAGGAGGTAATGATTAGTTCTCTTTGAGGTTTCATGATTATTCAACCAATAAATAAATCTTATTATAAGGCCACTAAATAGGTGAGTTTATCCATTCAATGATATTTTTTTGGAATTACAATATTATATTTCTTCCCTCTATGCTTAATAACCTTGATTCTCCTAGTAGAATCCCAATTCATTAGGTAGTTAGGTAATTCACCTAGTAGAATTCCAATTCTCTTAGTTATTGGGTTATTCACCTAGTACCATAGTATAGTTTCAATTTACCTAGTATCTAGGTAATTCACCTAGTACTAGTATATTTCTCATAGTGTAGGTCACCTAATACCTTTCACATAGTATCATTATATTAGTCTTTTGAATTACTTGTTGGTATCTACAGAAGGATGAAATGGTTGAAGTGGTGTACTTATTTCTTTTTATGTTTTCCATTTAATTTTAAGAATGAAAATGATTATTTATAGGTATATTACATTAACATGGCTTTTCAATTGGTGGAAGCACCTAGGGGACCTATTGAATGACTTTAATGGTGAAGGTTGTGATATTTCATGGTCTAGAAAGGTAGGAATATCGAGTTGTGTGTGAAGGTATCCATCACTATTTCACCTAGTCTAAAATGATCATGTAATTATCAAGATAGGTGAATTTGTGTTCCTAAAATTAAGGTATATATAGATTTTCATCAGAGGCTTCCATCACCAGTGCATGTGGTGATTCTTGATCATGTAGTTTCACAGGAAGGAAATCACATAGTACTCAGAGGTTGGAAATTCCAATTTGTGGATAGAGGATTACATCACCTATTCATGTAGTGAAAGATGATCAGATACTCCACCGGAATTGACTATGTGATAACTAGGTGATTCAACTGGTAGAACCATCTCTTCTATCCTATCCTAGGTGATTTGTTTAGTCTTATATCTAGTATTTTTCTTTTCCAAAATTCATATTGGGTTCCCCTTTTTTTCTTCCTGATTTTAAATTAATGGGAATAATCACTATTCTAAAAGGTGGATTCTACCACTTTGTTGATAAAAATGGGATATTTGAAAAAAATAAATTTTAAAGCATAACTTCATTTATTTTATTATGTGTGAAATATTGTTTTTCAATACACCAGATGTTTTTTCTCAAAAAAGGGGTTTCCTTTGTTTTGAAAAAATGTACATGTGTAATAAATATTTTCCTTTATTATTTATATTAGGAACACATTAATTTATAAATTATTTTAAACTAGTATCTATTTAATGTTTTTATATAGTTAATTAAATTGAATATTTTGGTGAAATCCTACCATACCTATTTATCTTATACCCTATATACACACTCATGTGTGTCTGTATGTATTTTTCATATTTTATACAAGTTTCTAGGTTGTGATATCAATTTTGATACCATTAATATTGTTAATTGATGGATGTTGTGGATATGGTGAGTGACCATGGGTCATATTGATATCTTCGAGTGGTGGATTGGTTGTTTATTTATTTTGGGTAATTTATTTAATGTACAATTTATCCAATCATATTCTATATTTGGATCCTCATTGTTTTATTATTTATATTATATGCTATGATATCATTTTAGTTTTTTATTTTTGTGTATATTTCTAGATAATAGTAACCACTTTTATTGATTATGTGTCATCAGATTTTCATTATAACTTATTCCATGTTTGGATTATCTACTTATTTGTGTTTTTCTCTTTGATGTGTATGGGAGTCTAATGTATAGATTTACCATACCCAATTCTTAGTATTCTACACTTATTTATTATAATAATTTATTGGGAGAAACTATCCCCAATAGTGTATCCTCAATACCTAGGTACTAGTTGGAAACTTATGGAGATAGGGACACCCTTTGGGCCTTGTAAGAGATTAGTTCAGGTGAAATTCTAGGACAACCCAAGAGTGTTAATTAAAAAATTAATTAATTAATTAAAATAAAAAATTTAAAATTAACTACCTAGGTAATGGGTAGCCACCATAATATCAATGGTTACCTAGTTACCCATTAGGTGCCCACCCTAGGGCCACCAAGCCCCAAGTGTCCCTCTAGGGGAAACTTCCCCCCTGGTGATCCCACTGGGAACCTAGTACCAAGGGATTGAGTACCCAATGCCTATTTCCTCCATTAAAATATCATAAAAACTTAGACCCACAAAAAAACCTCTAAGCCACCTTTGAATCCTCCAACACCCCAAAAATCATGAAACACATGAGGTTAAAAAAATGAAATAGAATTCCTACAACATATAGTTGATGAACATTACACCATTGGTAGTGCTCTATTAAGTATTTTATGGAAACACCCTACATGAACACCAAAGTTGACATAAAACCACTATTTTTATAAATTTCAAATATTTATAGGTACTAGTATCTATTGGATCACCTTAGAAGATCATTCATTTATATAATGGAAGTAATATTGGTCCCCAATTTAGGGTTGGAGCTACTGGATGTAGTTGTATGTTTTGTCCAACTCTTTTTCTATTACTCTTGAGTTTTCCTTAGTATTAAGCCCCATTTTATTTTTCATTTAGTCTCACATATATTTATATTGTTTGTTATATGTTTTTTATTATTTACTAAATTCATATAAAGAATATTACGAGAATTTTGAATTCTTATTCATTAATTTGATGACTAGTTTGGTTTTTGTTTTATTTTTTGGATGCCCAACTTATAGAAGTTTTATGATGGATTTTTATTAGAGAATGAGCATGAATTATAGTTAATGAAACAATGTTAAATCATTATTCTAAATATACCTCAAGACCCATGGTGATTTTTTTATTCCATTATGGATTGATGAATGGTTTGAGGGTAGTAACGCACGTGATTCAAGTTCCATGCTAGTATTCAGGTCATGGATGTTACAAAGTGGTATCACAGTAATATTTTTGTGGTTAATTAGAATTTAGTATTTTAGGTTTAGATAGGAGGTAGTACTTTCAATACTTGAGAAGTAACCCTTAAAATGACATCATGAACCTTCTTATAGTTGAATCTCATGTTACTATGGGAAGTCTAGGAATCCTTTCACAATAGTTGAGAGTGATTATTTCCTTAATTTTTGCTGAGTATGATTAAATGAAACTTGATACATGAATATTGGACTTGACTGAGTATCTAACTTTATTTTGGTTCATGCATCATGTTAGGTATTAGTAAGTAGGAACACATCGGATGCCATTTCATACTATATACCTATTTGTGCCTATTATATTATAGATACAACCAACTGAGGTTTTCATTAACTGAGACATTAAAAAAAATATATATATCATTTCCTATATATATTAATGATAATTAAGTTAATATGAAACAAAATTTAATTTCTTTTATTGAGATAGTCATTATTATTTTCATGATAGTTAGTAACTCTAATTTAATGTTTTTTCTACCAAGTCCTGATTTTGTTTCCCACAATTTCTTTTCTAAGTGTGATATATGTTTTCTACAAATATTGTATTACTAATAATCATACTTACCACTTATATGGAGTTATATATAGAGGATCTATCATGTTTTTAGTTAATATTTTGAATACTGAGAATATCCCAAGTATTGTTCATATAGTTGTTCCCTAATCATGATTCATAATTATTTTTTAGAGATGTTTATCAAGAATGAGATTTTATTCATTTCTATTCAAAAACCTACCGCTGGGCATGCTTTTGATTTCTATTTGTAATTTATTTCTGACAAAACAATATTATTTATTTCCTATGAATTTATGTACTTTAGGAAATGATGATGGAAATAGATTTGAAAAAGAAGAAGTCAAACCTATTTGTCCCCACTTTTGGGTCATGAATAATAGGAACCTGGGTCATATTGTATGAGTACCTAAGAGATCATGTTAGTTTTGGTAGGCAAAAGAAGTTATTTGTAATATTATGTTTTATAAATTAGAAGAAATATTTAATATAAATGTATTTTAAATGGAGGTATTTCAAAAGGGAATTACATTCCATTGAAAATTGTTTTCCCTATCGGTTGGTATTAATAAAAAAATGGTTTTTAAAAGCATAAATTTAGTTTCTGATTTTTAATTTGAATAAGTCTTCATGAAAGATAGTTCTATATCTATTTAAGTTTTAAATTATTAAATGGTTTTGAAAATTTAAATACTGATATCAAAAATAGAATTTAAATTCAATTTTGAAATATAATTTATTTTTCATTTTGAAATCAGATGGTATATAATGTGTGAATAACTTCTAATCTACACCTTTTTAAAATTTCTATGAATTTATTTTAAATGAAAGGTTGGTTATTGATTTTTTATTAGTTGGGGTGTTTTTATTGAAATAAAAATGGGTTTTAAACCATTGGATAAATTCATCTAATTGATAAACTAGATTCCATGTAAGATCTTCTATATATATACCTATAAAAATTATATGGAAGGGAATGTTACAACTTTATTTTTACTATTTGATGTTATTTTAGTGGTTTATAAGTATGAAAATACATTATTTGGTATTAATGTTTCACTGATGTTTTGGTATCTTAATTTGGTTAAGAGAGTCTTGTATAATATGTGTGAAGAAGAATTTGTGTCTATGTTAGGATTTTAGTCTTTGGTATCCTTTAATTATAAAAATTTTGTGGTTAGATGGTCATGAATATTGGAATTAATAGTTTTTAATGATACAAAGTAGACATGGGTGTATGAATTAGAAATGGGGTGGATGACTTTATATTTTCTGGGTATTTTATAGAATATATGATCATGATTTGGTGATTTACGGAACAAAATTGGTGTGTTTTGAGAACATGTGATGGATCTAGAGGTAATGAATTCTGAATTTTATAGATTCTTAAGGATATTACCTGGATATATAGAGGTGGTGAATATTTATATAGATTTCTTTTAGGTATTATTAGGTAAGAGAATATGAATGGTTGGGAGTTTTTAATGATCTATTTATTAGATATAATAATTTAAGTCGTTTAGGGTTACTTTTGAATACTTAGAGGGTGGATTTATTTCAAATTTTGTTATTGGATTAATATCTATTATTATTTTTAGGATTTATATCTATTTCCATGTCTATGAGGATTAATTATAATGTATTTTTGGAGGGGGGTTTGGGGTTTCGTGGTCACTCAAGAGTTTTTGGCACAAAAAAAGTGGTTCCACATATAGGTTACACTTGTATGTGAGACTAGGTACTGGTCACCCATAGGGAATCATTGGTTCCTATGGGTTTATTGGATTAGAATTTAAATCATGATATTCCTAACTACTAACTATAATGGGTCTAGAATTTGGTCTGTTTGAGGTTGAACACACAAATATGATTTTAGGACTATATAGGAAAATTAATTTAATGAAAAAATGGTTGGAAATCATAATGAAAGAAAATATAACAAGCTCATTAAATCTATGTTCATGCATTAGTGAGGTAAAAAATAAAATCTGATTATCTATGTTATTGTCATAGTTCATTCTAAAAAACCCCTTGGTCTTAGTACTTGATCTCCACCTCAAAATTTCTACTTTTCTGATGGAAAATTTTTTAAGTTAACAGATGAATATGTGATTCAATACCATGTTTAAACATAGCCACCAATGTACATATAATATTAATGCATGAATCAAAGTGTCTAGTTGATGAATTGAAAACCACCTATTGATTCATGTTAATGATGTTTATGTGATAAGACAAGAGAATAAAAAATAATATAAATTAAATAAAACAACCCAATAATGGGATAAAAATATAATAATAATTCAATTACTCAAACCCCTTCAATACATCACTTGGACCAAATAATCACACCCACTCAGGATATCCATGAGGGAATGTAGAAAATTAAGAAAAACCAATATGAATCAGTAGGAATAGACCCATATCCAAGTAAATATTCTGATAAAATACTCCAGTTCTTGATCGTCCTAATCAGTGCATAATAGTACTTTTTTATTATCATAATTCCCCTTAGGTTTTGAATTTACCATCCAAAATTATCCCTTATAATCGCACCTAGGTCACAGAGGTAAAACATGCATGAAATACAAAAAATAAAATTTGAATATTGTGTTTATAATTTTTATACTATGTATGTCATGACATGAGGATAAAGTCATGACATGAACACCACAATACTCTTTATACCTTCTTCGTGTCCATACATGGAAGCAGCACACCAGAACAAATTAGAAAATAATCAAATCTTCAATATCATTGAGATTTTGTATCTTCATAAGACACACCATGACATACTCATACATGATGTTAGAAAACTCTTCATTCCAACAATTCATTTCACCATGATGTGAAATGGAAATACTATGGTGTGATAGACTCCTCTCACTACTTCCTTCACTAACTCATGTAGAGACATGATGTGATACAAAAACTTCACAATACAATATATCCCCCCATAGAAATAACTTTAACAATGTATCCTTTATTTATAACCTCCATATTTGTAAACCTCATTTACCACATCATGACCATGTCCTTAGTAACTCCTTACTCAAGTAATAACCATGATGGCCATGAGACATCAGTCTGTAGTGTGATCTTATCATTAGTATTTGGAAAATTATTTTATCCTTACAAGATTTTTAGGCATCCTTTCAAACTATAAAGATCACCTTATGAAGTCACTAATATCACTTCATGGAATGGAACCATCATACAAACCACCTTCAAGAAAGGTTTAAATGAGATCATAGAAGTACATTGATAGAATTTTCATTCATGAAGGGTCATCATCAAGTTTATATTGATAACTTGAGTTTTGATATTTGACCACAAACCCTCTTATTCTTCACAATACCTAGTGGTTTTTGGTATACTATGGACTTCAAATTTTCCTCATCAGGATTAAATAAATTCATTCATGGTATTTACATGATCAATAATCATGAAATGAAGTCCTTGATATGGAATGAATTTTCCATATCATCTTCAACATGAATTCTTAATAAGTGTGTCATATTTTTGATCACATAGGACTAACCTGAGATCCACCCTCAATATCACATGGTAGATCAAAACGTGGGATTAGAAGGAGTGGTAGACACAAAAGGCATGGAACAGCCCAATTCCATAGTGAAGATGACCCCCAACACCATCATTTTATCTATATTTAAGACACATTTTTCATTTAAGTGCATTATGGCCACTATGAATACATCCCACATCAGTGTTTTGTATATTCATCCATTTACTTATCAACTAAGTTATATCTAAATTGGTTATTGAACTCCATATGTTCCACCATGAACTAAAAACCCTAAATAATGATGTCTCCCCACACTAGGTGCACTCTTATGGCTTCACACTACTACGTATTCTAGAAATGGTCTAGCTCAACTAGATACCTCATGGAAACTACTATAGATACATAGGGTTGGTTATTTTTTAAACACTCTCTATTTTTATTTTACTTTAAAAAAAATATTCTACTTCCTTTTTTCTCCAAAATTTCTAAAATTTTTAACATGGAAATTTTATGCTATAACATATTGAAAATAACTTTTTATTAGGCAATAATACCCATTACAAAAGAAAAATATTAATGAAAAATGTATGCAGGAATTGTATCTATCAAATACCCCCACACACAATCCCCTTCATATCCCCTATATTGTAATATCCATACCAAAAGAAAGTAAGACCATCTTATCATGGATTAAACATCATTCTCAAAAAAAAAACAATTATCAATAAAAACTATATTTTTTCAAGATTCATATAAATGATACATTTTTAACTCTCTATTTTTCAATAAAATTAACTGACTGTGTATTTTATTCTTCCCATTTGAAATTATGATGAGCTATTTACATTCCATTTACATCTTTCAATTTATTATTATTATGCATTTCAGTTGTGATCAATCACACCATGTATTTTTTCTCCACACTCAAGGCACATTTATATCTTGAGTTATACTCATAACTAAAGTTCATGAATAATATCCATAGGCTTGAAAAGAATCTAAAATATCCACCTAAAAAAGATAGATATTAATATCAATCATAAGGACTTTCATGAAATAATCAAATGTATCCAAATATAAGGGTTTTTATGTAATTTAGGTGGAAAATATAAATATATAAAAGGATGTTGACGTGAAAGAACATTTAATAAAGAATAATTGAAAACCTAAATTTAATACCTCCACCAAAAAATGATATCACCCACACCCCTCAATACAAATCATCTCTTCACACCCTGGGAAACCCCTTATCCTATAATTATTCTATTTAAAATCATATAAAAATACCATGTGTAGGGATGGAAGGATAAAATTGGCCTGTAATGTGGCTCTTATATCAAGGTTATTTAGAGATTATATGTGATTTGAAGTTTGATTCAATGTAAAGGTAGGTCTTAAAGAAATATAAGGCCCCAAATAAACCTTCACTAGTGGAAATACAGGTTTTAGCATCGTCGTAATAACGTCGGTTTTTTAAAAACTGACGTGAATAGTATGTGCGGGGAATTTATGGCATCGGTTCAACAAAAAACCAACGCCAATAATATTAGTAAACATATTTTCCGTGTCGGTTTTGAGAAAAACCGACGCGGAAAATAATTAAAAAAGAATTTCGGCATCGGTTTTCAAAAAAACCTACACGGAAGAATTTTTTTTAGTTTCGGCGTCAGTTTTGAGGAAAACCAACGCGAAAAACTGACGCCGAAACAAAAAAAAACAGATTCGACATCGGTTTTGAGGACAACCGATGCGGAAGATAGTTTTAAAAAAAACTTTCGACGTCCGTTTTCCTGAAAATCGACACCATAAGTTATATATTCGGCGTCAGTTTTCTTAAAAACCGACGCCGAAACTAAAAAAAACACATTCCGCGTTGGTTTTCCTAAAAACCGATGCTGAAATGTTTTTTTAAATTTTCGGCGTCGGTTTTCCTTAAAACCGACATGAAAATTCTTTTAAAATTATTCGGGGTCCAAAACCCTCATTTTGTTCGATAGTCGAAATCAAGCTCCGCTGCGGCCGAAACCCTCATTTTGTTTGATCGTCGAAATAAAGCTCCGCTACGGCACTTCAGACTCCCTACGACCTTCGAACCTGATTTTCGATCTTGGACGGGGATTGTTGAAGGTTTTTTGTCATTTGCACAATTTCTAGTATGTGTTCTTCCTCTTTATCTCCTATTTCATCTCCTATTGTTTGTTTCTTCTTCAAGAACCCTATTTAAGTAGGAATTAATGTTCAGTCAGATGTGTTATGAGTTTTTGTAGTCCTAAGATCGACACTGCTTTCAAATTTGAGCTCTGTTATGTATGGTTGTAGTAAAAATAGGATCATAATAAAACTACAGATATGTTCTAGTTTTATCTCTATCATCATCTTAGCTTATCTTTCTAAGGCATTTTATTATTATTTTTATTTGATCTACATAAATTCTGAATTAACAATTTTGAAGAATTGGTTTTTAACTTCTGTAGGTTTTTAGTAAACATATTTGTAACAAACTGATTATGTGTTTGTGGTTGAAATAATTTTTGAAATTGGTATGAATTTTTAAACCTGGTGGTATCAAAAAGTTATCATTAAGAAATTTTATATTATCTAATATTTAATTCTTGGTATAGATCCTTTACAAGTTGCACTTGATAGCTTTATTTATGACTTCTTCTTCTGGTATAAGATCTCCTTCATCAGTGACTTTGAATTAAATGTGATTGAAGTTATAAAATTATATTACACCCATTTTGATTTATATCTTACATTTTAAAACAACCAATTATATTTTTTACTTTCAATAAAGAATTGAGATTTATTAATAATTTATACATATTTCCATGTACTCCCACATTTCACTTATTGCTTCCTTTAAATTAATGAACTAATAAATTTTAAAAGAATGATATTATAATTAAATTATAATATCAATATAACACACATGTATATAATATGAAAATAAACTGTTTACTGCATTTGTAAACGTGTTTCATATCTAATGTATTTTATCTGATTATCAATAGTATTTATGGAATATGTTTTTGTTTACAATTTATCTGATAGATATTTAAATATTTATATGTTTTAATATATTCATCAATTATATTGTGATATCAGGTATAAATGGATCATAATTGGATTTATTTATGAAGAACTACTACTGAATATGAAAAAGGAGTTGATACTTTTTTGGAATTTTCTAAACGACATAATAAAAATATTGATTTGATTTTCTGTCCATGTGTGAAGTGTGTAAATATGAGAAAGTTAAACTCCATAGAAATCAAGGATCATCTCATTTGTTATGGTTTTAGCCTTAATTATACACGTTGGATCTTTCATGGTGAAAGAACTGAAAATTCAACATCCAATGTTGATGACGATATTCATAATGAGGCAGAGGATCGTATTGAAGAATTAATTCATGATTTAGGTGTTGAAACCAATGAAAAACACCAATTGTTGAACGATTTTATGGAGGTTCTAAGAAACTATTATTCCCAGGTTGTAGTAAATATACAGTGTTATCAGCAGTTTTGAGATTAGTTAACTTAAAGGCAAAAAATGGGTGGAGTGATAAAAGTTTCTCCAGTTTACTTGAGCTTTTAAAAGAGCTTCTTCCAGAAGGCAATGGGCTTCCAGATTCCAATTATGAGGCGAAGAAAATATTATGCCCAATGGAATTGGGGTATAAAAAGATACATCCTTTCTCCAATGATTGTGTACTGTATAGGAAAGAAAATGAACATTTATCAAGTGGTCCTACATGTGGAACATCACGCTATAAGATGGATCAGAAAGTCAACTCAGATTCATTTTCATGTGATGTCATTTAACGTTATGAAAAATCAATTTTTTTTACTTTCCAATTATATCATCCAATATTTTTTTCAAACAATTCTGATAAATCAATTCTGATTTATTTTTAGGTACCAGAATCAAAACTCCAGCTAAAGCAATTTGGTACCTTCCAATTATTCCTCGTTTGAAGCGTCTATTTGCAAATTCAATTGATGCAAAAAGGTTAAGATGGCATTCAGATGAGCGCATCTCTGATGGTAACTTACGTCACCCTACTGATTCACCACAGTGGAAGAGTTTTGATAAAAAATTTCATGATTTTGGAAGTGAAGTTAGAAATCTCAGAATGGGATTGTGTACTGATGGAATGAATCCACATCGGAGCCTCAGTAGCCAACATAGTTCATGTCCTATTTTTATGGTACTTTAAAAATTGTCCCCACATCTATGTATGAAGAAAAAAAATGTTACGATGAGCTTGATGATTTCTGGACCAAAACAACTGGGAAATGTTATTGATGTGTATCTTACACCATTGATTGAGGATTTAAAACTGCTATGGGAGAAAGGTGTTATAGTTTTCGATGCATACAAGAAAGAGTATTTTCTTTTGCGTGCTATGATAATGTTCACTATAAACGACATTCCTTCATATGGAAACTTATCTGGATATAGTGTTAAGGGACATAAAGCATGTCCAATTTGTGAAGAAAAAACTTCATATTATCAATTTCAGAATGGAAGAAAGACAGTGTACATGGGACATCAAAGATTTTTGCGAATTGATTATCCTTATCGTAGATTGAAAAAAGCATTTAACGGTTTAAAAGAATAAAACCTCCCCCCTCGACCATTGTCAGCTGAAGAATATTATGACAGAGTGAAAGATATTGATTCGACATTTGGAAAGAGAAAAAATTCTGGTTTACAAAAACATATCTGGAAGAAACAGTCTATTTTTTTCGAACTACCTTATTGGAGATTTTTAGAGATAAAACATAACATTGATGTTATGCATGTTGAGAAAAACATTTGTGATAGTTTGATTGGAACATTGTTAGACATAAAAGGAAAGAAAAAAGATGGATTACATGCTAGATTGGACTTGATATTAATGAGAATATGTTTGGAGTTAGCTCCCGCTGTGAAAGGAAACAAAACATATTTACCTCCGGCTTGTCACACATTAAGCAAGATTGAAAAGATGAATTTTTGTTAGTGTCTTCATGGTATTAAAGTACCCAGCGGTTTTTCTTCAAATGTGAATAATTTTG
Organism: Viscum album; assembly: GCA_963277665.1. Classification (NCBI taxonomy): domain Eukaryota; kingdom Viridiplantae; phylum Streptophyta; class Magnoliopsida; order Santalales; family Viscaceae; genus Viscum; species Viscum album. The sequence goes on along the minus strand of OY728151.1, from coordinate 536,522,713 downwards.
TGTCATTGAAGGATTGTAAATTAATAGGTATGAAATCACATGATTGCCATGTGTTGATGCAACAAATTCTACGAGTAGCAGTGCGTGGTATATTACTAAAAGCTGTCAGAAAGACAATCATCAGGTTATGTAATTTATTTAAATCCATTTGTATCAAATTCATTGATCCAAATTTGTTATATGTGTTGGAGAATGAAGAAAATATTATTCTTTGTCAACTAGAAATGTATTTCCCAACCACATTTTTTGATATAATGGTTCATCTATTGATTCATTTGGTGCGTGAGATAAGAATATGTGGGCCTGCTTATTTAAGATGGATGTATCCTTTTGAAAGATATATGAAAATTTTGAAAGGATATGTTAAAAATCCTTATCGACCAGAGGCCTCTATTGTTCAAAAATATGTATCAGAAGAGGTGATTGAGTTCTGTACTGATTATTTGAATGAGGTGGAGCATATTGGTCTCCCTGTATCTCGACATATGACAGTTGATAGAGAAGGTAGAGGGGTTCGAGGCTTAAAGGTAAAGTTCATTCCACGTGATGAAGTGATGCAAGCAAATTTATACATTTTGAATAACACAGATGAGGTTCAACCACATATATCCTCATATATTGCTGAATTAAAGTTACGATATTAGAAAATAATTGAAAAGTGGTTGATGATTGAGCATAAGACGACATTTGTTTCATGGTTTAAAGAGAAAGTCACCCCAGATATATCTGTATTAGAAACATTGAAGTGGTTAGCAGGGGGACCATAGATTAATGTGATCACTTGGTCTGGTTTTGATATCAATGGATACACATTTTACACAAAAAACCTGGATGACAAGAGTACCGTTCAGAATAGTGGTGTGATGGTATTCACTGAAGCAGTGCATTTTTCGAGTGCCAAAGATAAAAACCCAATTTCTACATCAACGTCATATTTTGGAGTTATTGAAGACATATGGGAAATTGATTATATTAAATTTCGAGTCACTGTTTTTAAGTGAAATTGGGTTGATAGTAATAGTGGCGTGAAACACGATGAATATGGGTTTAAACTGGTTGATTTGAAAAGATTTAATCACAATGAGGAATCATTTATCTTGGTGACACATGAAAAACAAGTATTTTCTGTCATTGATCCGTCGAATGATCATTGGTCAGTTTTTTTGAAAGGGAAAAGATACCATTTGGGTGATGAGGAAGATTATGATGATTCTAGTGATTTACATGAGCCTTATTAATCTATTACGCAATTTTAAGATGATTACAATGAATATAAGACAGACATAGTGCATGCAGTACGTACCGATCATGATGAAGGGATGTGGAAAAACACTAAATTAGTTTCCTAATTTTTCTGGTAAATATTTATATTTTTTGTCTATTTTTAAAACTTACAAATTCATGCCTCTATTTTTACATATTTATTTTTGTCTTCCTTGTTTCTAATTATTCACTTTTCTAATGATATGTAGGTACACAAAATTTCATTACACTTTCTAGTAGCAATGTCAGATACAGATAGAGAGGAGCAGCTACCGAGGTATATCGATTTTGACATATTATTAAATATTCAGTAATATACTTATTTAATGAAATAAAACTGTTAATTTACAAAAAAAATTGCAGGACTACTGATGCGTCCTCGGCAGAGGATACTTCTCCAGTTACTACTCAAAAATCAAGTTCTCTAGTTGGTAAACATGGTATTACACCTTTACCAAAACTATCACTTTCTCGTGATGATAACAAAGCACACATCTGTTTTGATGATAATAATAATGCAGTTGGCCCAAATTCAGTTCAGTTTGTCAGTTATATAGCGATGTAGAGCCGTTGCAGGATTAGTATTTTATATCCTGATTGGAAGTCAGTGGACAGGACGGCGAAGCAACAGCTTTGGGAGGCCATGACGGTAAAATATCTTTATTTATTTATTTTATCTCATTTTTTTAATATTATACAGTTTAAATGACATATTTAATTTTTTCAATTACAGATGACATTCAATTTTGAAGAAACCAAAGAAATTAGGAAAAGGCATCTATCTTTAGCGGCGGTTCGATGGAGAGATTTAAAAAAAAACTAACGAAAAATTATGTTTTTGGAAAGAGAAGGCTTGAAAGCCCATGTCTTAAGTTTCCATATATAGATGAAGAAACATGGAAGCAATTTTTTGACAGTTGTCAGGAAGAGAAATTTCAGGTATTGTAATTGTTTTATATTTTAAAATTATTTCTATATTTTCCTTATTACTTAGTAGTTTATTTTTATGTAACAGGACTCCAGGAGATCTCATCAAGAGATCCATTTGAAAAACGTATACCCTCATACTTTATCATGTGGAGGGTACTCGTATTTGGAGCAGAAAATGATTGAAGAAAAATTTGAAGCATTAAGATCTCGATCAATTAGTGGTTCAAAAGAGGTCCAGTATGGTCCTCCATCTCCTCCCACTCGCCATGAGAAATGGAAATGAGCAAGAAGAAGAAAAAATGAACAATATCTTATAGACGAAGCTCATCAAGTGGATGATAGAATTGTAAGTAAATATTATTTCTTTGTAAATAATTTTCCTTTTTTATAATTTATATAAACTAATATAAATTTTTTATTTTTCATTTCAGGATGAACTTCAGGAGAAAGAGACACATGACTCTTTTAACCCCGAGGGTAGGATGGATATCCTAGCCACTGCATTGGGAAAGGCAGAACATCCCGACCGTGTTAGAGGATATAATGTGGGTGTTAGTATTCGGAAGGTTTTTGGTAAGAGTAAACAATCAAGAGACCCAGAAATCGAATCCTTAAAAGAAGAGCTGCATGATATGAAACGGTCTATGGGTGATCAAATTCAAGCAGAAGTACATAAGGATTTATTAGAACACTTGGAAAGACAGTCATAGTCTGCTCATCCTTCTGAGGTATATTATTTACTTGTTATCACTTTTTCTTTTCTATAAATTATAAACACTGATATAACTTTTTCATTTTTCAACATTCTCAGCCTACTCAATCGGACTACCCTGCCTCATATGCTTACCCTACACCGTCTGGCCAGCCTTCCGAGGTATATTATTTACTTGTCATCAATTTTTCTATTTTATAAATTATAAACACTGATATAACCTTTTCATTTTTCAACATTCTCAGCCTACTCACCCGGACTACCCTGCCCCATCTGCTTACCCTGCCCCGTCTAGGCAGCCTTCCGAGGTATATTATTTTATTTAATTTTTAATCAAATTTTTTATGTTATAAATTTTAAACACTAATATACCCTTTTCATTTTTCTGACTTGTCGGCCTGCTCACCCTGACTACCCTGTCCCACCTGCTAACTTTGATCCTCCACCTCCTCCCTCGGATCAAGCCTTATATTGTGATTTGTTTGCAGGATATCCTCATGTACATATTTTTGCGTTAGGACAGGTGTATTTTTTGGGGGACTTGGTACATCATCAGCCTATGCAGATGGGTCTGGTTAGAGTATAAATACTTGTTATTATAGATCCTACTGCTCTACTACCATTTCCTTCTGTGGAGATCACCAGTGTTGGGGAATGTATGGGCCATTTTTTACTTTGTCAAACTGCACTTCTTCGTTATATTTCACATGAGGTATGCATTTTTTAAATATTAATTACAAATGATTCCAAATTACTTATAATTTTTTCTGACATTTAACTTATATAGGATTATCTGAAAGCAAAATAAACTATACAAATGCAACAAAATGTTCAGAAACAGTCGGCTGTAGAAAATTATGATATTTCTTATGGGTTGAAAATATTATCTGAGTCCTCTTCTTCCTTGAATTTTATCTATGAGTTTTGGATGACGCTCGATATATGTGGAAGAAATTATAAATTGCGAATATTGAAAGAAGATATCATGAATTTAGTTAATTTTGAAAAGATCGGTCTGAATGTGGTACATTTGTTTTCCATGTAAGTAAATTGACATTTGAATTTCTATTTCTTTAATAAAATATTGTTATGTCATTGACTAACTATATTTTCTTTTTAAATTAGGTATCTACACAGGATTCTTTTACAAAATGAAACTAAAATAATTTACATCTTTATAGATCCATAGTACATTTCCTTGGAAGTCAAACATGTGAAGAATGATGAAAGAGTTCAATATATATCCGAGAGATTATCACAAACAGAGATTCAATGCTGGTTTTTTCCATTTCTTGATAAGTAATAACATCAACATAATTTTGAACTCATGATCATTATAATGTCATTAATTGTGAACTTTTTGTATTATAGGGGGCATTGGATGTTAGGTGTATTTTTCCCAAATGAATGCACCTTATATTGGTTTTTCTCTTTATTAGGAAAAGTGCGCAAACCATTTTCCAACTTATTAAACAGGTAAGTTGTTTTTTTATTTTTATAAGTTTGTTATGTTTAATTTTAATTGTTTACACAAGTTTTATTAGTTCTTATATAAAAAAATGCAGTTCATGGAAACATTTTACAAAGGAAAAGAAACCAATGAAAATCAAATATGTGGAAGTACAGGTAATTAGTTTTTATATTTTTGTTATATATTGGTTTTTATTATTAGTTAAATGTTTTATAACTGCAGTGTCATCGTCAAAATGGACATGTTGAATGTGGTTATTATATTCTACGATTTATGTACGAGATAATCACAACTGGGGAAACTACTGATTTTCATAAGGTTAGTTGTATTAATTTTTTTATATATTTTCTTCCACTTTCTTCTATTTATTAATTTCATATCATTCAATATTATTGTAGGTATTCAATGATTCACAGTCTTATTCCCAATCTGATATGATCCATATTCAATCTACTTTTGTGGACTTTTTGTTAAGTCTGATTAAGATTTGAGGTATGTATATACTAATATTTTTAAATAATAATACATATGGGTTTAAAAAAACTAAATCTTATGATATATTAGGTGTTTGAACCTACTAATAATCAAATGAATGATTCAACAATAACCAACAATGATCATGTCATATATTTCAGGTACGTGTATTTTAATTCTTCTTTACTTTGATTTTTCTCAAGTGCCTCTGCCAAAACTGTTTTATTGAACCTACTAATAATCAAATGAATGCTTCAACAATAACCAACAATGAGCATGTCGTATATTTCAGGTACGTGTATTTTAATTCAGAATTTGTTATTATATTTCTTTTCATTATTATTTCTTAAAATCATTTGTCTGTACAGTGACATATCTGGAGGGTGGTACTTGGATCATGAACATAGAGATTCATATAACGAAATAACATTCACAAACACTAAAAATTGTCTCCCTTCCATGAAAATCAATATCTTCTAGGCCTTTTTATTTTTTATGAAAATAAATATTGGAAAACGATTTCCGAGAAGCATATCACATAATCCCTGAAACAGTGCTTAGTGGGTTTGCACAAAGATAAAATAGAAGGCGTCAATTTTTAAGGTATGTTTCTTTATGTCTCTTCAATCTACATTTGATTTCAATCTTCTCACCTATTTTTTGCACTCAAACTTATTTCTCTGTTATTACATAACTTAAAAAAATAACAATAGTGAATGGATAATGCATGTCTATACAGATCAAATATAAAAACCTGAGGTTGGGGGTGGTGGGGATCCTACGGTGAAGAGACACCCCCAACATCTTCAGTTGGGGAGGTGAGGAAGAGGTTGCATCGGCTGAGTGTTCCTGGAATTTTGATCAGGGGTCATAACATATCATTTTGGTAAATTACTTTGTGAAAAAATGAATGATTCAAATAAATTACCCATTTTCATTTAATGTTTATTCATTGCAGTAATATCTTGGATTGATTTATTCACGCCCATCTCCATGGTTAGTTTCATTACTGTTTTGACAGAATTGGTGTTATCTATGGGAGGAAACTCACAATGATTGATACTGAGTATGGTTAGATTAAGAAAATGCACCATGCAGGTATGTTTAGTTGTGCTCGGTAAATACTACCATCATTCCAGCATCCAAAGTTACTAGCTTGGTTATTTGATTAGAATCTTTCAGCAAAATTACTATGTGCTGAGGAAGATGCGATATACTAAGAAAATGAACTTGAACTCTACAAATGTATGATGAATATTTCCAGTTTTTCTTTATTTTGAAATTGAGGGATTCATTAGAGTAATAGATTCCTGGAAATGATTCATACTAGAAAATTATTGTTTAAAGATGAAATAGATTTATTTTTTCGGTTCTAGCACAAACTATTATGGATTTTCTACCCACTAATATCAATTATGTATCATATATTCCATTCATACAAATATTTATTACTGATTTTCATTGAAACAGGACGTCTGTATTACTGTTATTTAGTAATAGTGCATGCCAATCAGTTGAAGTGATTTCATACCTAATAACCAGCAATGAGCATGTCGTATATTTCAGGTACGTGTATTTTAATTCTTCTTTACTTTGAGTTTTCTCAAGTGCCTCTGCAAAAACTGTTTTATTGTTTTTTTATACTCCGTTTTTTGTTAGGGTTCTGATTTTTTTGAAGGAGAAATTAAAAATATTTTATAATTTTTTTTTAGTTTACGGCATCAGTTATTTTAAAAACTGACGCCGAATATGAAAGGGACTAATATATCTAGGACATGTCTTTCATTTATTTGAAAATTTAATAACTTTATTCCAAGGATATATTCCAAGGAATACCATATCACAAACTTTGAACTCTATATATCAAAAAAGTGTTTTAGTATAACTTTTCTATCGACTCTGAGATACCATGATGTGTTGTTGAATGAATCTAAACTTTTGTAACATTTTCTTAGATATCTTAAGTTCCAATAGATTTTATTTCCAAACTTCATCCCAAAATATTGGAGTTCTCACATCTTTCTATAGAGGGCCTCATAAATAGCCATCCGAATTACCCAAAAAATATATTTTTTGTAAAAAATTTGACCATAAGAAGGTGTTTATCCCAATATTCACTGAAATCCATAAAAGATGATTTCAGAATATCTTATAGGGTTGTAAGGGTCCTCTTAGACTGAACATATGTTTGGGGATGATACATAGTGCTAAAGATCAACTCCGTATTCAATAATTTATAAATGATTCTCTAAAAATATTATGTAAACCTCATACCTTGATCCTAAGTAATATAATTTGGTACTCTATGAAACTTTATATAACATCATGACCAGAATCATTAGTCCTAATATGAAATTCAACATGACCTCATTCACCCTTTCCCCTATACTAGAGGATTTTGACTAGTAGTGAGGGCCTAAATGATGTAAAAGGGAGATTATAACCTCCATTAGAGTGAAAAATAATAAATAAATGACAAAAAAGTAATAAAAGACAATCAAAGTACATAGATACAAGCAACACGTCTTCAATAATGAATGATTTCAGAAACAATTGAATCAACAATCATAACTGAAAACAAGGATTTTGGTCACCCACTAGACCGATCAGAAAAATATGGTTGAAAATAATAAACAAGAGGCTATATAACTCCAAGCCCCATTTCATCTCAATATCTAGATTCATAGAGTGTTATACCATTCAATGATCAATCCTGGGCATCAAACCAACCTTTATCTAAAACAAGTTAGGAATTCTAGGGTAACCAAGTGGCTTGGATTCTTGGGATGGTCAAGATTATAACTCAATAGGAAACCGATATCATGGTTTATTACCCAACTAGTATACATAGTTTACATACATGTGATAATATTTGTAGAAAGTAAACATGAAATATATAACTTCCCAAACATAACATATAATCACCAATACATAATTAAGAATTATAAGAACAATTTTTGAGTGGTCGTGGACTTACTAAGTCACCGTGAACCCCAACCACACGTACTTCAACAAGATGTTAGTGAGGATTATAATGCTTGTCACAACACATCAGAAGACATGCCACAAGTCCCATTTTCAGTTGAAACCCTATGCATATCCATCCAAGTTCCACATGTAATGAAACTATATATACCCCACCTTGATAGTGGTGATTATTATGAACAATGCACTCCATGCCCTGATAGTGGTTGTTATTAAGAACACCACACATCCACCATTTTTGTGGTCATTATCCTTGAATGATGGTAAGTACCACAAGTCTTGTTTGATATTACTGGATAAAAAATCACACCTGTATGAAATTCTCCAACTTTTAACTATAGTTGAAAATTTATAATTTCCCCTGAATGATCTACTCCCATGTCAATATACATGTCTGTGATCCAACCCATACCATCAAACGATCCACAGTTCATAGTCATCAATATGTCATTACAATCTCCCTCCAAGGTTCTCGCTAACGTAAATTGAGCAACCTAATCATCATGATACCTAATGTTAGGTTTTATAGGCTATGAAATAACACAAGTAATACATATCATAACAGATAATTATATAGAATATGAAGAATAGATCTCAACAGGCTACACATAATCATCTGTGGTCAAAACACCAAACATAGTCTCTTGGGCTACACATGCACACACTTGTGATTGAGGTATCGAACATGGTTTCACCAGACACACACACACACACTTGTGATCAAGGGATAAAACATTGTATCATGGGATATACATGCATGAATTTTTGATCCAGCCATCAAACATGATCTCGTGGCCTACACACACAAATGTGATCAAGGCCTAGAGAATAGTCTCACGATCTCTAGGTTTCATGTAGCATAACCAAACATACAAGGAGGGTCCATGTAATCAAATAAGTCATTAGTGATTAAGCATTGAATATCATAGGTTGACACCAATCCAATGCATAAGGGACTATCGTGGCCCTTGGAAACGTTTCCAATTACATTAGGCATGGTTTCTTTAATTAATTTAGGCTTAAGGATCAATAAATAATTAATTAATACTTGTTATTCATAACACATTATGCATTTAAGGTTCATTATACCAAGGCGGTGAACCTTTTATCACATGAAAATATACTATGAATATTACTATAGGGTAGAGTAAATGGGTCCACCTACCTCAAACAGAGCCAACTCCAAACCAAGTATGGCCCATATACTTTGTCTGTGTCATTTAACCTTGAGGTTCTAATCATTCCCAAGCATTATAAATAATTTATTATAATTAAATTATAATTAATTAAATAATTACAAGGAATCTTACATTTAAAGTAAAAGGGAATGCTTACAAAAGGAATTATAGAGTGTGACTACCTAAACGGAATCAAAACCAACCAATCATAGAAGGTGTCTAACACACTTATACCTTCATTTTGGAAAAAATCCATATTTTATGACAATAATAAAATGGCCAGTTTAAAATAATTAAATTGTAACCACTAGAATAAATTCAACCAAGTGATGTACCTTATCTAAAACATTTTCCAATGGAGTTCGACACACTCCCAGATCACTCCCAATTTTAAGGCATGTAAAAGCCCCAATTAAATTCTTTAGTATGAGGGTATATATAACTCTAATCAACCAAAAACCAAATAATAGATTACCCAGGGACATACTTTCAAAGAAATTACCATAAATGAAACCTCTTCATCATCACATTGTGTCATCAAACAATATTGATCCAAAAAACCATAAATCTCATATAATTCCATAAAGATCCAACATAATTGTAACCAAATATCTAAACAATATCATTACCATGATCAATTGAAGATTAAGATAAACTAATGAAATATATACAAAATATATTGAAGATAAAAAAACCAAAAAGTCCAAGAATTACCAAGGGGATTCATTTATGATGAATAATATGATGATCCAACACCACATGAGGGAGAAGGGAGCCATGATTGATGAATAATGGGAGATCTATACTATATTTTACAATAGATCAAGATCTGAAAAAGGTTGGAAAAATTCCAACATGATAGATCCTAGGATGATCTATCACCAAACCAAGAAAATATCATTTGATCTTACCATTACATCTAGAGTCCAATACTTCATTACATAGAAGAAGAGAGGGTCTAAAAATTACATGAAGAATATATAAAAACTAGCACATAATTTTGATTCTTGAGATCCAATATCTCTATAACCATAAAAAATACAATAAGAATGGAGTCTAGTTTTATTATGATTCCTTTGGGTCTATGATTTTAGGAGTATTATAGAGAATAAATAAGTATCACTCAAATTTGAGGGTTGATGATAAATTAATGGAGTTTTGGATCATTAAATACATATGTACATGGTTTGGATAACCATGTTCCAACTATGCCAGGAATTATTCAACTCTTAGGTTCCTATATGGTTGGGAGAATATTTTTCAAACTATACACCAACAATACTATTGGACACTTGAGGGTTTCACATTAATTTTTATAAAGGAGACATAGATTGTCAAATTTTGTTCTTTAACCATGATCCACCTCATAATATACTACTATAAGGCACATGGTTTCTTAGAATAAACATAATAGTTTCCCCTAATCATCCTCAAACCATATTCTCTTTTAAAATCCTTTGAAATTATTTAAAACACCCGAACATAACCTGATATTTCTTCCAAACATCCATGACTAAAAAAATCTAAAATTTCCTCAATAATTTACACACATAACAGTTTGGATTATTAAAATCATTACACCATATCACTTATTGTCCCATAGAAGTTGTGGTAGTATTAAAATCACATCTTCAATTCTTCCATGATCATCATTTACAAAAAAATTCTTTATATTACATCTTTGAATTCCATCTCACCACCCCAAGGAAATGATCATTCCTGAATTCAAATCATGTCCATACTGTGTAACTCCATGAATTGACACAAAAATTTTCGTCAAAAGCTTGTTTTTATCCAATATAGAGACTATACTAACTGTGAATATTGAAATTAATACACTTTAGTGACTTCAAATTATTCCTCCTTGAGAATCATGGTGTTAACCACCATAGTATTCTCTATATGGAATAACATTTTGGTAGTCCAATGATATTCCTAATGTATTTTTGTTTCATCTTTCTCAATCAAATGAAATAAACGGGTTAAAAATCGATATCAATACAAAATTACTAGTTCTAAGATGATCCAATGAGTATCTACTAACTAAACATAACCCACACACATTGAAATTTTTTAAAGGACCTAGTTGATTCTAAAACACCCTAGACATACTCGATACAATGAGGTCAATGTAGTTCCAACCCACTATAATCATCTTCCCATAAAAACACCAATCAATAATTTTCTATAAGTTTTCTTAAAAAGGTTCCAATATTATGAAACTGAAACTATAAGAATCCATCAATAAAAATTACTTAATCCTTAGTGGAATTAGTAAGATGGCATGGTGTTCTTACTAATATCTGAACAAAATTCGATGGAAATTACCTAGTTGGTTTGTTAACCACTATTACTGACCAAAAGTATCTCAACTATGAACCAATACAATGAAGATCTAACTTCCTCTCAGTTAATACTACTTTTTGTAGAGTTTTAATACCAGATATTGTCTTCATATAGTGCTACATCTGAATCACAAATCAAGAATTCATTGAAAAACCAGATATCCTCAGGTCCATTACATGTGGGTTTTCTAGAGTCACCCTGACCATCCAAAATTCAGTCTTACACAAGAATACTACACTTCACATAGGATAGTATATTTCAAATATGTCGAAGTCAATGCTCCCCAATATCAATGTACCCTTATTGTCTCTTCTTAGTGTTTTCATTGGTTCACCAATCCCCTAACTAATCCATCACTAAATAAAATAACTAAACATTGTTTTCTACTCATACTTTTTTATCAAGAAAAGCACTAAGAATTATACATACATGGATACCTAGATTGTATTTCACTCCATTAAATGATCTCTTTAACATGTTCATGATGTTATTCATAATCCTAGGTGTGGGTTACAACTTCTGACCCATACGGGCCTCATCCCCTCAGGTAATCCTTGAAATCGAACATTTATATCTATATAAAATCCAGTATCGGGTTGATCAAAAAATATTACCCCATCCATTTTTTATTTCATCTTCAACTATGATGATATATCTACACACATAACCCCTGGTTTTCTAATCCTTGGGAGCTTAATTCCAAACATGCTAGTTGTCTAATTCAATGGTGAATTTGAGTAAAAAATTTTAGTGATCTATAATTATAACCTCCTCTTGGTTTATCCATAGAACTAGAAAAAATATCTACAATTAGTACAGCACCCTAAATTAATCATTTATACTAACCACATGTATAACCATAACATGAATGATCACACACCTAGGTTTTCTCAAAAATTCATGATTACATATAGAGAGATTACCCAAGAATTATAGACCTCTAAGCCCAAACTCGTATGACTATTTAGCTGTTCACAAAAAAAGATGATAGCTCACCAATATCGAGAACTAACAACACTCTTTTTTAGTATTGAAATCCCTATACTACTGAGGTTAACCACACACCATCCATCGCATGATTTTTAGTTCATGTTGCTGAGTGTCCACCCATGCTTTCATCCTATTAACTTTGAACACCTTGAAAATTTCACCCAACATCCAATAATATTTTCATTTTGAATCAATAGATTAGAAAATATCTGGTTGTACCCTTAAAGACACAAGAATACAAGCACCTACAAACTCAACCATGTATCATTAGTACTAGCACTCAAGGTGATCTATATTATAAAGTTTCAAATAAACTTTTAATACCTTCCTCTAGTCATTTCAGGGGCTATTCAATTGAAAATGACATCTTCATAAATGGAAACATCCCATAAGGCATTAAACTTGAATATCCTCTCATTCTAAAAACACTTACTCAGGTCACCTTCATGTAACATGAAGTATCAGCTCACTAGTAAACAAAGACACATTTCTAAGCCCATAAAATCTTAGAAAAAACCTGCACAAGGTCTCACTAAGGGTTAAGACTCACAAATCATCATATAGTCACATATACATATACATTCTACAAGGAATTAAATTTTATAATAGCCACATCAAAGGGAAATAAGATATTGGTTTGGTTAAACCAAAGGATAAAAGGTGCAACATGGATTACTCCATACATGCTATAGTTAGTACCTTAATTTACTTGAACCATTTTAAGTCTAGGCACACAATATTATTACTAAGTAAATTAATTCCCTACAATGTCCTAACAAGGTATAGTTCACCATCTAAATATAAAGGAACTAAATCTTTATCATCCTTGATTTCACCACCATCATCATTTCCATCACCATAATCACCCCAGTGCACCACACCATAGTCTCACATGACCTTATATAAGAAATAAATATGAATAAGGGTTAAAAAAATAGAATGTTATCAAGAACTCATATTGACAAACATATTAAAAGTTACTGATTCTAAAAATATGAGTCCTCTATCATCTGTACAGTCACATATAGGAAATATATATTTCATGTGTATCTAACTTATAAAATATGATGCATGTGATTCCACTTAATGATATGACCATGTTTCAAATCTATATGAAATCATGAACCATAAAATCCATGAGCATCAAATGAGGTTAAATCATATAAAAAGAACACAAATCAAGAACATAAATCTCATACCCTAGAAACCTAGACTTCCCTCAAGAATGGGTTTTTATGATGAAGCATACCTAGTATCATCAAAATCTCATACACATTCCTATTTCACCTATATAACAACTCTATAAAACTAGAAAAAATGTATCTCTGATATCATTTTTTAACATCCCAACCCGAATCACAGAGTTTGAGTTGGAATGCAACATACTTCATGCATGCATCCCTGTACGTCAGTGGACACTGATTAGATATGAGGGTCTAAGTGAAGTTATTGGGAGCCTATAAGGTCCTTTAGAGTTAAATATAATAGATAAATAACCAAAAATGCAATAAAATAAAATTAGAGTATACATATACTAGTAATATATCATTAGTAATGAATGAATGTGTATATAACAGACTCAATAGTCATAACTAAAAATAAGAAAAATAATTACCCACCAGTCTGATCACACAAATATGGTAGAAAATAATAACGAAAAAGAGTCTATAAAACTCCAAGCCTCACCTCATTCTAGACTTAATAATCTTAGAGAGTTATCAATCTTGATGATAAAAACCTAGCATCATCCTAACCTATACCTGCAATAAGTTAGGGTTGACTGGGTACTCATGTACCATGGACTCCTGATAAACGTGTGACTACAATTCAATAGGTAACCACTAAAACAATCCAGTAACCAAATATTTTATGAGGTTTATTTTCATGTCATAATATCAAAATAAATAAATAGGAAACATATAACTACACAATCATAACATAAAATCATCAAGGTTCAACAAGTAACCAACAAATACTTACTGAGAGGTCAAGTGCTTACCAAGACACCATGAAATATGACCCCACCAACTTTGGAATAATAATGATAAGTATGTCAATGAATTTTACTACACATCACAATACATTTCATAAATTATTTTATTGTTTAGAATCCTACACCTATCAGTCTATGTTCCAGCTTAATGGAAATGCCACATGCCCCACCTTAATGGTGGTCTTTATCAGGAACACCATACACCCCACTTTGATAGTGGTAATTATTCTCACATGATGGTAAATCCCACCTAAAATGTTTGAAAAAATTGGGTAACACATAACCCATACCTAGAATTATCCCACTTCAGCTTGTAGCTGATGAATTCTAAATTCCCAAGTATGGTCTACTAACATGTAAAAAACATGTCTATGATTCGAGCCATACAATCAATCGATCCATAGTCTATAACTATTTTCATTTTATCACACCCCCTCCAAGAGGTTATATAACTAACACAGACAACCTGATAATCCATATAACTGAAGAAAGGTTCAACATGATATGTAATACCACAAGAAATACATATTGTAGCAATGAATAATAGGATACATACAATTATATGTGATCAAAACATCAAAACTAGTCTCATCTGATACAAACACACACACTTGTAATCAAGGAAAAAAATTGTCTCATGGGACACACACACACATGTGATCAAGGAATCAAACATGGTCTCATGGGAGACACACACAGACACACATGTGACCAAGGAATCAATCATGGTTTCATAGGATACACACACAAATGGAATCAAGTCATAAAACATGGTATCACATGCTCTACGTCTAATGTAGAGAAACCAAAAATCCAAGGAGGGTCCATGTAATAAAATGAACTCATTAATGATTAAGCCTCAACCGTCGGTGGACAACATCATGCTAGTGAACAAGGGTTTACTAAGGCCCCTTTTACTTTGTCCAATTACATTTGTCATAATTCATTTAATTAATTAAGACTTAATGACCATAAATTAAATCACTATTACTTTTTTTCATTAAAAAATATGAATTTATTGGTTATTCACCCAAGGTGTAGAACCTCATATCACATGATAATATAATATGAATACTACTATAGGCTAGAGTACACAGGGCCGCCTACCTCAAATAGAGTCAACCACAAACCAAGAAAACCCCAACTACTTTGTCTGAGTTTTCAATGTCTATTTGGCCCCTATTGATTTTTGTGAGTAACTACTCATTCGCAAGAATTGAAAATATTTAATTATAACTTAATTATAATTAATAAAATAATTATAGGGAAACATACTTTAAAATATGGATGTAATACATTCCAAAGGACTTACCAAGTGTCACCGCCTAGTCAAAACCATGACCAACCACCCATGGAAGGCTTGTAATATGCTTATAACATCATTTTAGGAAAAATATCCATCACATGTTAATAATAAAAAGTACAATTAAATATATCTAAATTGAAACCTTTATAATAAATTAAACCAAGAGATGTACCATAGCCATAACATCATCCATTTGAGTTTGAACCATTCTCATGAAACTCATGATCTTGAGGAATGAAAAGTCCCCAATTAAATTCCATTTTATGGGATCCAATCTAACTCAAATCGGAAAAAAACCAAAAAATAGATTTCTAATGGAAATACCATTAATGAAACAACCATCAACGAAATGTGTTCATAATCCAAAAGCATCCTCTAACCATAACATCAAAATCCTTATCATTCTCAGATAATTTAGTCATCATCTGATGAAATTATCACCAATGATCTAATTAAGATCATGCCAATGATCAATCAATGATCCAAATTATCAAGGAAAATATTGATTGAAGAAAATGAAGACCCCATAAGATCACAAAGGAAAATCATTACCCATAGGATTCATCCATGATCAATAATAGAATGATCTTATACCACACAAGGGATAAGGAATCAATGATTAATGTGGAACTCATAATCCCTCTCCTATTTTCCAATGAGGATAGAGTTAGAAAAGATCATGAAAAAACCTCAAACCCATAAGATCTTGAGTTGACCTATCAATAAACTAAGAAAATATCTTCTGATGCCACAATAGTAACCCGAGTTTAACGCTTTATTATATATAAGAAGAAAGTATTTGATAAGAACATGAATAAAAGAAGGAAGATAAGCACATAATTAGAATTCTCACCATCCAATATCTTTGGATCTGTCATAAAAACACTAAGAAGGGGGTTTAATTCAATTAGGAGTCCATTAGAGTCCTCAATCTCTAGTGTATTAGAGTATAAGAAGAATAATCACACATATATGAGGCTTAATTAACAATTAATGGTATTTCAAATCATTAAATACATGTGTACATGGTTTGGGTTCATAGTCTGGAAAAATACATTCCAACCATGTGAGTAATTCTGCCTCTCCTAGGCACCCAATCAGTTTGGGCACATAGTTTTTCAAACCGAGTTCCAACTGTGCTGTTGGAAACTAGAGGGTGTCACATGGATTATCAGATGAGGCTATAAATTTTGTAAAATTGTACACCTTAACCTTGTGACACCCCTTCACCTACTTCGAGATGGAAAATAGTTTTGAGGAGAAAACTATAAGGATTCCCCTAACTATTCTAAAAATGTGTATTATTTTAAATTCCTAATGAAATTATCTGAAACACCTGAAATTAACCCGAAATGTTTTATGAACAATCGTGTCCCCAAAGAAAAAAAATAAAATGATCAAATTTACCTAGGAATGTACACATGTAACAAATTAGGTAATTACAACATATTACTTATTTAATTTATATAATAAAAATATAATCAATATAGAAATATTCTTTATTAACAATTTTTTTTTGAAATTTTAAGGTGATCGATTTTAACCCAAATAGTGTTATGCATTTTAGATGCCTTGGGGAGTATTACACCAAAATCAATGGTGTTTTCTCCCTAGTTTCATTAAAGTATGGGTAAAAATTGTAACATAACCTTATAATTTTTATGTTTATCCTTAGTTAACTGACATATTATGAGTCAATATACATAATCTAAAATTTCCATATTCATATTATCCCACCAAAAATACTTTTTAACAAATCTATATATATTTATGCTTCTAAGGAGAATATAAAATGACAAGCTCTATGATTTATACAATAGTTACTTTTAAAATCATGGTATTGTTGGGACACATACCTAGTTCCAAAACAAGATCATTCTATAAATATCAAATTTGAATCCAGTAATATTCATTACATTCTTTTATAGCTCTAAATCCTATTTCTACATTTATTTAATTTTTATATAAATGGATGGATGAAAATTCATCTTATAAAGATAGTATAATTCCCCTTTCCTTATGATTTCAAGTTATATCCTTTGAAAATCCATAAGTATCAGATATATTTTAGTCCTTATCATAGAAAAACATGAATGGTCATTATAATTGAGAGCATCAACCATTTTTTCTCATTCCTAGTGTGGTAATGTAATGACCAGCCATAATCTTTAATGAACTAAAACCATATCCTTGGGTTCATATTCAACTCTCTATATGTGAATATATACATCAAGATTTAATGATATATATATACATATGACACCTTTCACCTTATAGATAATTCACCTATACTTTCAATGCAAAACTACGATTTCCTGCTCCAAATCCAGAGTTGGTAATTTTTTTATAGACCTTCAATTTTCAAGAAGAAAATGATACTACCATGTAATTATACATAATAATACATCCTAGTCACTTACTTAATGCATCACTATAAATAAAAAACCCTAGTTTACCATAGGGTAGTGAAATAATAAGTTCACTCACTAATATTCTCTTCAGTTACTTGAAATTTTATTTTATTGCATCTATCCAAAGAAACATAGTTCCCTTTAATTTAAACTTGGTTATTGAATTTAATATCCATGATAAATTTATCAAAAATACTCAATAGTATCTAGACAATCTGAGAAAGATATTGATTTTAGCCATCGTGGTTGTCTTAGGATATTGTTTAATAAATTTCATCTAGGAGGGATCCATATATATACGCTTTCTTATGATCACATAACCTAAGAATGATATTTCATTTAGCCAAAATTCACACTTTCTAAATATGGAATATATTTTATCCTTACTCAAGGTCTTAAACACATTCCTCAAATATTCTCCATGATTTACCTTGATCTTTAAATATATTGTAATATAATATGTAATGACTAAAAAAAATTAATCAAGGTAATCTCTAAAGAATTTAATCATTAGATCCATGAAGAAAATGGGGGAATTATTAAGTCTAAATGGAATAACTATAAATTCATAATGACCATACCTCATATGGAAGGTTTTATTGGGTATTTGATCATTCTTGAGCCTCAATTGATGATATCTAGAATGAATGATAATCTTGGAAAAGTATTAAGCTGCACATAGTTGATCGAACAAGTCCTTAGTATGAGGTAAAGGATAACTGTTTTTATAGTGATCTTGTTATGTTATTTATAATAAATGAAAAGATAAATTGAACCCTATTTCTTATTAAAAAAATAATAGGTTCACCCAATGGTGACACACTCAGGAGTATAAATCCCTTTTCACGATTCTCCTGGAGTTTCTTCTTAAATTCCAGCAACTCAATTGGGGTAATTCTATAAGTATTATTTGAATTTAGTATATCAGAAGATATAATTTCTATTGAATACTAAAATTCATGATTTGGGGAATTAATATAATATTCTATAGGAGAAACATCAATATATTCCCAAAAAATAGGCATATCTTTATTGTTGAGTTTCTCCCCAACCATTTGAGATAAGTAATAATCATGAATACATAATAAGACCCATACAATGGAAGTAATTTACATCACAAGTTTATGCCAATATTCACAACTTTAAATGATCATTGGTTTATTTATAATATCAAATGTGATTTCCATTACTCGGTAATTGATATGGTTTCTATAAAAAAAGAGCCAGACCATGCACTCATTTCACATTAAATTCAACTATAGGTATAATAAAAATACTTTTAGGAATAATATAATCATAAAATTATATCATATAGGGGCCATAAACTTGACCTATGATTAATGTACCATTTTGATTTTTCAATGATAAGTCAACACCTAATTCTTGAGGTTTTCAATTAATATTACTAGAGACTTTTCATGATATATAATATTTCATATAACTATTCTCAAATAAGATACTTAAATATTTGAGTGTACTTATCACCACCTCAACATAATTTTTTTAGCTTCAATCCCTCAGTAAAAACTACAATTTCTAGTTTTTGAATCAATAAATAATAATCATAGTGAAAAATATTATAGTCATAAAAATAAATCCATATGTTTCTTAAATGATGAAACCTTGTTAGCAACCAATGACACTTTAGGTTTATCTTTTTTTTATTTTAGTTCATCTTATGTTGTATTAGGTTCTGTCATCATTTACCTTATATCATAATCTCGAAAAACAAGTAAACCTTGTGTTGGGAAAGGAATTTAACCCCTTGATAAGAGGCCTTAATCTACTCTTTCCAATATATGGACTTAGTGGGACAACATTCTTTTAATATAATCATTTTCATGATTGTTTCAGCTTGCAAAACTAATATACACTACACTATTTTATCAAAGAGAGAGTTTTTTCGACAACAACCATGTCCTAAGTTATGTGCACTTGAACTAGGAAGATAATCACCTACATAATCACTACACATATTCTAAATGATCACACTTGACACAAAACAAAAAAAAAGTAAAAATAGGAAAAAATGATTTATCATGGTTCAAAAAAAGTCTTATATCTATGGGACAACACTACACAAATTTTTTATTATTGGAGATACAAGAATAGTATAACACTATTTATTACTTCCTATCCTAGGTATCATAATTTATTATGTTATAAATATGCATTTTTATATGGTCATCACTATTAAATAGATATCTAGGCCACCATTCCTCTTTCTAGAGGTCTTTTTTTGGTCAAAATGTTTGAAATAACCTCTGGTCTTCATGGTAAACCTTCAATTGTCATGAGATAATACTAATACCTAATTTTATATTCTATTGAAATCATTAAAAAATAGTTCTTAAGAAAAAATAAATACTTCCATAAAGGTAACTAGATAGTTTGGTAAGGGTATACAAAAGTTTCTTCTACCCGTGTAAGGGTAACCTTGCCACTGCATATGGGTACCCATGTAATAGTAACCTATGAACTTCAACTGAAAAGAGGAATGAATAATAATATTCATTTGATCTTGTAAACCTCTCCACAAAAAAAATAATCAATTCAATTTCACTACATTTTCTAACCTCTATCTAATAAAATTTATGCTCAGTAAAAGAATTTACACAAAAAACTTTGAAACACTAATGAGGAAAACTTATATTTAGACTTTCCAAAGATCTATGTACTATCAAATCTATCAAAAAAATATGTTTGTTGAAAGCTGATGAAAAATTAAAAAAATAAAAAAATATAAAAATTGAAAATTTCGTTAGGATTTAATATTTTTTTATTATTTGATTCACCTGATCTATTACACTTTTTAATGAATGTGATGTCTCTCATTATCTTTGATCATTCAAGTCCCCTTAAGGAACAATGTTACCTTAGTAATCTATAAAAATATCCATTGGACTTTTATTCTTAGTGATCTTATGAAGTTCCAACACTTTATACTCTTAGACAGTTCCTATAAAGTGATATTTCAGGTCAATGTGTTTTGTTTATACATGATTTAATGGGTTTAATAAAATATGAATGGGACTATGATTATTTTATAATAATAATATTCTACTTGATCTATTTTAGAATTTATTCAATTTGAAAATTAACCATTTTTATCTAATTTAGTAGTAAAAATTTACTCTACAACTATTGTTGATAAAGTGACCACTTGTTGCAACTAAGACATCCAACTTACTATTGTTCCACAAAATGTAAATATAAACCCTACAATAATTTTTGATGACTCTATGTCTCCCGAAAAATATAAATCTACATATTCTTTTAATTTATCATCACCACCAAAACATAAATTTTCATCCTCTAAACCTCTTAGGCATCATAATATCTATTTCATATATTTCTAATGTTTCCTTGTATGACTTGACATAAAACTACTAATAACTCCCACTAAAAAAGTAATATATGGTTGAGTAGAAACCATCGAATTAATAAAAATTTATATAGCTAAATAATAATTAAGCTTATCCCTATCACAAAATTATTCATCTATTTAATATGAATGAGTTTTAATAAGAATGATGTTTCTGATTTGGGGGGTAGGGAAAAAATTTTAAATAGCCATTCAGAATATTTTTATGACTTTTCTAATGTATTATTTCTAGGATAAAACCAATGAGACAACTTTCCTTCTCATCTCAATTATCATACCCAATATATTCTTATATTTACCAATATTATTCATCTTGAATATTCATAATATCATCCTCTTATGTTCCTCAATCCATTATAACATTATAACAACAATTATTATATTTTCTATATAAACAAATTATGAGATATGTTCTATCTTCCCAATACTTTTTGTAACAATAGTGATTAGACGCACATCGATCAAAACCTTATTCAAACATGAAAATTTAAAACTTTCTATTCCAGTACCTTAGATATTTCTTCAATCCTTAAAGACTCCATTTCAGCTTATAAAGAAAATCTTTATTTTAATGAACTTCATAACCATAGGACAAAAACATATAAATTTTATCCTCGAAGTCTCCATGAAGAAAAGTTGTCTTTACATCGATCTACTCTACGTATAGATCATCAAACACAACAATGTTAATAACTGACTAAATGGATATGTGTTTAACCACTGGTTATAAAATCTATCAAAATTAAATACCTTCCTTTTATTGAAACATTTCACCACTAGCCTTGATTTATATATCTTACTTCCTACATCTTCCCATTTAAAAAGAAACACCCATTTGTTTTCTAAAGCTATATTACTGTATGGTTTCTTAGCTAACTCCAAAATATTTTTGAGATTTAATTAACTCATTTCCTATTTCATGGATGACTCCCACTATTTAGAGTCTCTAAGAGTAGTTGTTTCTTCTAAAATTGCTGGTTCCTCTATATATAATAGAAGAAATAATTTCACATCAGTTCCAAACCTCTAAATAATATTTCTAATATTAATGGATATCCTCAATAAAAACATAGATTCTTATATTAAAACCTCACTGTATGATAGTCTCCCATTTGATAAAGGTCAATCTGATCATTTTTTATCCATTAATTTTCTATCTAAACCTGAAATATCTATCAATGGACCATCTGATATACCTATGTTCAGTACTCTAAGTAAAAATTACCAGCCTATGATATTTCCCATAAACTTTTCATTTTATATTGTCATCTGATATCTTATGTTCAATCAAATTGGTAGTTAAACTATCCTCAACTTCCCTTTCAGCAAGGTTCTAATATTTCCCGAGAAGTTTTTCATTGAAAATAACATCTCGACTCTAGATGAATTGTTTCTTTTCATCACCCCACAAATTATAACCAATTTTTTCATCACTATATCTGAAAAGAATACAAAATTTGGGTTTTCCTCTAACTTATATCTATCTTTAGCATAAATATGAACATATTTTATTCTTTAAAAAATAATAATATGGTAGATATTTGGTATCTTATCAGAAAAAAGTTCCTTAGGATGTTCATATCACATAACTAAAGCTGGAATCCGGTTAAAAAAAATAAGCTTATGTATTCAAGACTTATACCTGACTTTCATTAGGCATTCCTTAGTGAAGCCTCATACCCAAATATTTCTATATCAGTGTATAATTATTTATCATAGATATTCTATTTTTTGTAGAGTTCTTGTAATAGTATTCTCATGCCTGATGAACTTACCCTTACACATGTTATGAAATTTATGTCTGGTGTATTCCACACCATTGTTTGTTTAGTGAAATTTCACCTTTCATTTGAAATATTTCTCATGATTTTTTTTACTGAATAAGTGCCCGAAACACATTAGATCTATTCATCAAGAATTATATCCATACCTTTCAAGTGGAATAATAAATGAAAGTCACAAAATATAGTAAAACTCAATATTATAAAATTGGGAATCGACCCCAAACATAGGGGTGAAAGTGTTATAACTTTATACTTCTTATATTTATTCTATCCATGTTCAAGTAAGCTCTCTATTGTTTTATAAACATAAAAATATCACATATTCCAAGGTCTATGTGATTGAGTTCAACTATACCATATTCTTCTATAAATTTAATATTTTTATCACTATTATGAAAAAAACAATGTGAAACGTTTTTGGACTATTTGAGTATGTTTTTTTTGATAGATGAAACTTCATCACATCATCCTGTAAGATTCAAGGTACCATTCTTTACTTTGCGGCCCATCACCATAGAATCTCTATTGATCTTTCAATAAATTTTCAAAAAAGATATTCCAAAACCTATATCATCAATTTCTACCATTAATATTATTTTTTTAGAGATCGATAACATATTTAACATCTTTCAGTTTCAATATAAATCCATTTTCATTAAGAAGTTCACATCACCTTTTCCGACTATATCTAGATCTTTATCAACTTCTAGATGCACTATAACCAAGAATCCTACTATATAATCATCCATGAACCCTCTCTCACTAGTAAAAATGAAAAAATTACATTTATTCAAGAACCAATGACACCTATAGAATGATCATACTCAGTAAGAAGTAAGAACCTATGTTTATTGTACTGAATGAGTTTGTCTATCCAAAAGTTAATTCCTCAGACTAATTCCTTTAATCCATCTTGATATGTACCCTTTTAAAAAAAATCTAGTATGTAGTAGCTGAGCCTATTAACTTACATTAACTTATTATCTATGACTTATCCTTTAAAGATTTCTTTTTTTTTCGAATGGTATGTTTGATAAAATGATTGTTCATATTTGGTAGTATTGAGCGAACTTTAGTATGACGTCTAAAATTCATTCCTCCTAATATATTTATTCAATAAAAAGTTTCAAATATCTGAAAAAACATGATCTACCATCTCCATGGAGTTTCTCACAGTTGTCCCCATGGTATCCTTGCTCTTTGGAAGTTAATAAAGAAGAAGAAAATCCTAACTATCATCTCCAAAAGTGATCTTCATAGATTCAAACATCACTTAGATCATATTTAATTTATTCACATGTTTGGAAATGATCATTTCATATGATAAAATCAATCATAAAAATTTACCCAATATGAAAACTTTTTTAAGAGTTTTCATATTTTCTTATATTTTATCTAACACTTTCATAACCTATGAAGTAGTTTATTCTATCTAATATTGAGAATGACATTTTTTTATCTTCCATCCTAATTAGGGCTAAATCCATCTTATCCAACCACGACCATTCTAATTCATACTTCATTTTAGGGATCTTTTGGAAAGAAGAAGCATCAAGATCCTGCTATATTTGAATATATTTAAACTAAATTATCTAAAAGAAAAATTCAATTTTATGAAACCTATCAATGGAAAATTTTACGTCCTCTGAAGTGATTCTACTAATAACATTAAACCAACAAAAATATAATAACTTGCAAGAAAAATGGAGAAAAAATGAATGTTTTGAGTAAATTAAAATAGAATTGTATCCCTATAATACCACTAGTTCAAAAAATAATGGACACCCTTTATAATTAACCTCCTACCATTTTATCAAATGGATGGACTTTGTGGGACAACGTTCACCAGGAAGATTCATCCAACTGATTTATTTATCCTACATAGTATATATGATCTACAATGTTTAATCAGAATATAGTTTGTTTCAAAACCATCACTTAATGAGTTATTTTTACTAAAAATAGGAAGATATGAACAAACCTAATCCCTAAACATAATATCAATGATCAAAAATCAGAAAAAATAGCAAAAGAAAAAAAATAAAAAACATTATTTTATGTAGTTCAGACAATTTCCTATATCCATGGGAGAAAAATATAAGAATTTTTCATTATGGGAGATTCAAGAAGAATAAAAAACTCTTTATCACTTCCTATCCTTAGTGTCAAAATTTTATAAGATTGAAAAATGAAATATTTATATAGTTATCACTACTAAACAGAGAGATGAAGCACCACAACTCTTTATATAGGTATATGACTAGTCCAAAAATTTTCAATAGCCTCCAATATTCATGGTAAACCTTCCATTGGATGAGAAATTACTGATACACAATTGTATCATCTATTTCAATAGAAAACTGCTAGTCATCACACAATAATCATGAACCCCATAAGGTTAAATATATAGTTGCATAAGGATAACAACAAGTTTCATCTACCATCATAAGGGTAGCCTTGCCACTACATAAGGGTAACTATGTAAGGGTACACTACAAACATCAACAGATAAAATACATGTATGATAGTCCTCCCATAACTATTAGAGACTCTCCCCAAAAACTATCAGTATGATGATGTTGTGTCTGTTAACTTCTATCTGATGGAAGTTCTGTTTAGTAAAAGTCTTTCTTCCCAAAATCATTGAAACATAGTAGATGAAAACATCCATTCATCCATTCCAAATATCTTTGTGTGATCAACTACATAAAAAACTATATTTGATGAAACCTGAAGAAAACTTCAATAAATCCAACACCATACTCTAATACCAACTAACTTTACTCAATATTTACCTACATAAATGCTTTATTATTTTATATAAATATTTAATACATATCACAATAATACATAACCCAAAACTATAATGGTTTTGTGTCTTTGAATAATAGATACATAAAAACTTATTTCATGAAATATCTTCAATATATCCTAGAAATTTATTCTCACATAGAACCCTTCTTAGATATACCTTATATAATACCTATCTACATATCCTAGGGAAAAAGAAACATAATAAAGGGTGAACTCAAATGCTCAGTAAGGATAAACATGAGAGATATTAATTGATGATCACATATGATCAGAAGATTAGTATTAGTTTATGATAACAAGATCATAACATATTAAAACCATAGATAAATTTTCATTGAAAATAAATCACGATTCTTGGAATAAGGCTTTATCATAAGAAAAGACACGAGTCATAGGAGTGAAAAATCATCAATAATAAATCATGATCAATGGGAAAATATCATAGGAATAATTACATATAATAGGAGTGTGGGATACAATCATAATAATAGAAAATAATTTCATTAGTTTGAGTTCACTTCCATGACCATAATTACATAGTGGATAATGTTCCGTAACAGATTGTGTTCACTCCGTAACATCTTCCCATTCTTGTAATGGGTTTACTCCAAATTATCCTTTATATTATCTCAGGTGATATAAACATTTTTCCAATTAATTATATGGATATATAATTTTTTCCCATACATAACATAATCAAAACCATATATATGTGTTTAGAAATATTTTAAAAACATTCATAATTTCATCACAAAATAATTAACCCATAAAAAATAAATGGGTTTCATGAACTAATCCTTAAAACATCATCAACATAAGGCATATAGAGATATAAGTTGATGGTATCGTAATATACCATACCCAGTGAGTAATTACAATCCTTTAAATATGTTGTAATAGATGAAAAAACACTTTTATAAATGAACTTAAAATACGCTTTAAAAATTTATAGAATCCATTCCTTCCATTTTGGTAACTTTTAAAAACAAAAATTTTCCAAAAAATGGTAATTTTATTTTATTTTTAAAAATATATGTGAATATTCATGATAAATTATATACATTATGGAAGAAATTTTTTTCACGTCGTATACATTAAAAGTAAATATTGTTTTCACACTTGTAAAAACTAAAAAAAGACTTATTTGACAATATTTTAAAAATATTAATTTTAAAAAATTAAAAATAAATAAAAGTTATTAAAATTATCCTTTTATAACAATTAATTATATCTAAAAAATTCATAAAAATAATTTTTAGAAAATTGATGTGTAATAGAAAGATCTTTGATAAAAGAGGAGAAATAAGGTTTATTTTTTCTTAAAAACATTATTTTGGTCTCTTTGAGTACCAAATAGAGGAAAATCAAAGAAAAACCTGAGAACCATAGTAATAAACATATTTTATGAAACATTATTGGGTTTATAAGATAAAGATATTATAATTACCTTTATTTAAATTTAGTATAGACAATCTGAAAATGAAATGACTTTGTAACATAAATATTTTTGTCAGGTCCTAACATTATTTGTATGCATAATTAGCCTATTATATAATAAATATAGATTTATTATAAATATATATAAGGAACCTATAAGTATTATATTATAATATATTTTCCCCTTATTATTTATAATTACCTATTTATTAAAAATTATTTATTAAAATTAACATTAATGGTGTTAAATGTTCTATTTTTTATAAAGGTTTCAATTCAACAGTTTCAATCCTTTAAGATTTTTCATGGTTTAATCATCCAAAAAATATTAATAATTTACTAATTATTATATTTTTTATTTATAAACAATTTTATAACCATTTATATAAATCAGTGATGAAATATATATCACATTACTTCATTGATATGATAGTCCATACGTACATGGAAGTGTTGTTTTCATTTTCCAATGAATGAACATAAAAAAGGTAAATAATAATTTTTTACTTCCATATTAATAATAATAATATAAATATAATATATTTTAATTAATGTTATTTTGATGAGTATATATAATAAGTGGAAATGAAAAACGACTCAAAACACATCCTGAAGGTGGTAGTCCATGCGTACACACAATTGATGTTACTATATTCTATTAGATAGGATTTTAAGAAGATAAATAATATTTTACATTTATAGAATAATAATTATTTTATAGAACTCATATATATCCTTGAAATCCATTTATATAGTAATCCAAAATAGAAAATGATGAAAACTGAAACCCATCACTTTGTTGAGGTTATAGTCCACACGTACACATGAGCAATGTTTTCATTTCCCATAGGATGGAAAAGTAAATGAAAAAGGGACATACCATAATTTTAATAGAATAAAAATATATTTATATACTTATTATATTATACCAACATTTTAATAATAGGTTTTATTGATATATAATATGAAATAAACATGAAAGAACTCAATTAAGAGATATATCTTTTGTTTGGAAACCATTCTTTGGATTACACATTAAGTCTTTCATGTTGGATTTTATGTGTGACATGAAACTCTTGGATATCAATAAGAAAATGTTTAAGGTATTTTGGAAAATGTTTTTCATGATAAATTTATCTTGTGTTGTATATAAGTGTGGAGAGGAAGTTCCCTTTTATAAATGAGGGGAGTGACACACTTGTAATTATTCTAAAAATTTAAATACTATAATTTTCTTACTCATAGTAAAGTGGCACTAAAAAAATTAAATTTATTATATAAGGTGATAAGGGTATAAATAACCTTATAAACTAATAAATGAGATGATATTTTGTGACCTTATCATAATTTTTTTAACCTTAATCATCTCATTTTCCCCTATTATTGTAGTGGAAACTTTTTACCACGATAACTATTCATTATAGAAAAGCATTAAGATAAATTTATTACCTAATATTAATTATTTAGATTCAAAATATGGAATATATTCTTAAAAATTTAAATATTATAGGTTTTTGGAATTAATTTTAATATAAGTGAGAAAAATTCATTATAAAAGAGTTTCTAGAAAAATGCATTTTTAAGCATAAAAATAAAATTATACCAAAATAAAATATAATAATAAATAATGTAGAATTAATTATATTATGTTTAATAAGAGGTATATTTTTTTACATTAAATCAAAATACAAAACATAATGGAAATTTAAAATTAATTTATTTAAGGAAAATAAATGATAGTTTTTCAAAAATAGATATTTTTCACTATTCACGTAAAATCAATGTTTTCAAAGAAATTTGAAATCCTCCCTCTAATATAATTTTGAAATGATGATTTAAATTTATTTTTGTATTTTAAAAATTCAAATTCTAAAAAATTATAGATGTTAATTTTAATTTACTCACACAAAATTCAATAAAAACCATTTTTGAAAAAAATGTATTTTAAAAGAATAAAAAAAATTTATTATCATTCTTTGAATAACAACCACTATTAAATTAATGTTAGTTTTTTCTTGGATACATGATTTAATTATTTAATTATAATCATTTATAAATATTTATTAATTTAATTTATTAAGATAAAAATACATTGCACATTTAAAAACCATTTTATGAAAAAATTATCTTTTACCTTTGAAGGATTTTGTCTTCATTTCTGACCAATTGATAATAAATGTATAATTAATTAATAATTATATTAATAAATAAATTTATATATATATAAATAGTATAATTTTTTTTATATAATCTCGATGTTGTGTGTAAATAAATCTATCGAAAACATAAAATTGAATAAAGACAAATATATATTATAAAATATCAATGTGTTATAAACCACATGAACCATGAAAAAAACATAAAATGAACTATTGTTTAGGTGATATGGATTAGTTATGTGGGTGTCGGATAGTTATAAATCATGGTAGAGGAAATAATTCATTCAATATAAACCATTCTTCATGCATTACAGAAGAGGGATAGCAGCAAGACCAAGGGTGTTCAAGATAAATTGACAATGAAAAAACGTATGAAGCTCATAGGTGGAGAATTGAATAGGGGTTGGATTCAATAGGGATGTTGATTTAAGTGCATGGAATTGTGAGTGGGGAATGTTTTTATAGTGTACAATTGGAAGAAGTGAGAGATAGTGATGTGATCCCCTGATAATATAGAGATGAATCTGATATAGAGGTGGTGCATGGTCAGGAAAACTCACATGGATGGATAGAAAGTTAGGTGACATTGGTTGGGACTAGGGAGAATATTTATGGGTTTGATATGTCTTTTAGGGCTTCACCACAATCACAACCGAGGGAATACAATGTCTTTGTGATGGATGTGTGGAGATGATGTTGGTATCTAGTAGATGAATATGGAAAGAATATGAGTTACTCAATAGAGAAGATGTAGCTACATTTGAGGATCGAGGAGAGTCCGAAGGTGGACGTGGATAACATGGTTAGAGCTACCTTGCGAGGTGAATGATCCTACATGTGAAGTTTCAAAATTTAAAAATAACAAGAAACACATTAAGAGTAAGAACATAATAATAATAAGTAAATAACTATAATGAGATTAATAATAATTAATAATAAAAATGGTAATATATAAGATAAAAATAATTATAGATATAAAAATAATTATTAGATATAATTAGAAAAATTTATATGCATATGTATATATATAATTTTATATAATAAAAATAAATCATAAAATATTAATATAGTTAGAAAGAATTATAATTATAGACATGATAGTATTATAATAATAGTAATACCACTACTAAAAAATGATAATATAATTTAATGATAATAAAAATATTTGTACTACTAATATTTTTAATAATAGTATTAATAATATAAAATGAAAAATAATATATGATAATAATATATAAAATTAATATAAACTAAAAATAAGGAAGGACTAATATTAATCTGTAATAAACAATTTTTTTTTAAAATTCCTAAAATTATATATATATATATATATATAAACCTAAAAACACTATAATTGATTAAACTAATTAATTAAAACTTGGTTTAAAATTTATAAAAATGATAGTGATTTTCTTGTGCATAAAATCCCCCATAATTAAACTTATTCACCCTTAGGAAGAACAGTTAGGTGAAACACATGAAGATACACCCTTAGATGAAAAAATCATAATGAAATAATGGGAAGATAATATCACAACACACATGATGAACAAGAGTATATAATTTGTTAAAATAATCGGAAAATAAACATGAGAGTATCACATTGAAGACCCCATGAAACAAATAAAGGAAAAAATACAATAAAAATCAGAAAAATATAGATCTAAATATATACAACCATAGTTAATATAGGTCATATAAAAAAGTCTCTAGATATTTGATTAGTTGGTTGTCACTTTTATAGGTATATTTAATGGTGATAGTTACCCCATAATAACTACAAGGGTAGTCATTGTTTGAAAAAAAAGAATTCATAATCACATATCAAAACAAAAATGAAATGAATGTGTATAATATAAAATATAAAACATATATAATGATGAGATAATCCCAATCCATTTTCATTAAATGACTCATTTTTCCTTAAACAGCCCTCTCCATGGATGACTCTCCCCATAAATTGGACTGAAAATCACCATGAATAAATTAAATATAACGGTAGGAAAGGGAATAAAATATTTAGATAATAATTAAAAGGATTATTCCTTGATTATAAGGGATAAAAATGGAGAAAACAAATTACTGAGCTAGTGGTTGAAAGGGGATAAATAAAAAAAATTCCTCTATAATTTTGGGGCAAATTTGAAAATTCCAATCACTTTGATGGAAAGACATGAAAAATTCAACAAGAAAAGAATTTATGAGATTATATTAAGAAAAAGATGAAAATAATGTGGTTTAAAATGGTCCAGATCCCTCATGGGTATATTTATTTAAAATTTTGAAAGCACAGATGAGCATGAGTGAAAATAAGTGTCTAAAAATTAAAAATGTTTCTAGAAAAACATTTTCAAAACATGGAATGATTTTCAAAACAATCTAAATCATAGTATAAAGATTAAAATAATTTCAACCAAGAATAATATTCTCTGATTGACCAAGATTGAAAGTGATATATTCATAATTAAGTTTCTATATAAATATAATAATTCTTATATGGGTTAATAAATTATAAGGATGTTAGTTTTTTTTGTAAAATTTAATTTTCTATTTTTTTCATTTTATTTCAATTATGCATTTTCTAATTTTTTTAAATTAGTTATTTTACATGGTATTTTTTTACTATAAATAAAATATAATATAAAATATAAAACTTTATTAAGTAATTTTAGATATATATATTTTTTGTTTGTATCTAATGTTGCTCGAAAAATGATTTACAAATAAATATATAATAGAGATATCACATTCCCACATAATATAATAATTATAACATCAAAAGAATAAGATCATGTAGATGATATAAAATTATCATGACAAATTTAAATCTACTATAATTATTGGATAAAAAAAGTTATAGGTAAATACATTTAATTTTATTACATAAAAAAACTTAATGAAATAAAATTATATACAGTGAATGAGGAAGAAACTTGTGATAGGTTTCATACTATTGAGATCCATTTTTACATCAACTTCACTAAGATATCGATGGAACTCTACATTGATATAATTCAAGTTTATACCATTATTATTATTATTATTAATTAGTAGATGTGTTGTATTCTTAGAAATATACTTAACTTGTAGGAAAAAAAATACCTCAATGGAAACTTGTTCCAAAAATGGATGGGTGAAATGAATTGAAAATAAACCTGCTTAAAAGGATATGAAAAACCTTATATGAATAAAAAATCACTAAATAATTGAAATTTTTGAAAAATTCATATGTATAAAGATCAAATAGATAACCTCTTTGAATGTGTCATAAAGATAAAATTCCCTTACTAGACTATTTTAGTGATCGACTTATGTCTATCACACCCTCTAACGTAATGTTTGGGTTAATTAGGTATCCTATTTTTTTTGTTAAAAAAATAACATATGGAAATCCAATTGTTTCAAATTCAATTCATTCTCCATGGTTTCATTGATTTCTATTAGGCCATGAGTATTGCTTGAATTTTTGGGTATTTAAATTAAGTTCCATTAACCTCAGTGCATAGGGAAAGTGGAATAAACTTAAGTGGAGTAGGAAACTCCATTATATCACGAATTAAGTATTCCCAAAATGTTTCTCATATATTTACAACATTATTTTTCACCACTGAAATATATGTAATCATGATCTTAGGATCCTTTATGTAATCCCATTCTTCTACGATTTAGAGAATGATGTTGGTGTCCTTAAAAATCATCACTGAATAATTTTATTACCCATGAAATATTTCAGATATTTCAATTTGAGAAAATGTTTCTATCTCAAAATTTTTCTTATAAAGTGGTGAGTCAAGGTTATCTGAAATTAGGTCCACTGGTATATAGTAATTCATCGTAACTTGGATTAATTATAACTCTAGTATGGTAGAGAAGGGCCCCATTTCAATGTCCTATTCATCCTCAAATAAATTCTCATCCTCAAAGGTTGAAATTTTATAAGTATCAAAGGAATAAAATTTCCATTTAGGATAGAAAAGTTATGAACTCATAGGATAGTGAAATGAACAACATTTTTTGATAGACTATTATATATTATAGTGTATAATATAATATTTTAAAATGTGATAGGAAATGAGAAATCAATTTCGGGTGTTCTGGATTCATCTATGGAATGATAAGAAGGGTTAGTCAAAGAAGATTCAACATTAAAAATAGAAAATTGAAATTGTTCATATGGAACATAGTATAAACTTTCCTTATAAGAATTTTTTATATTTAGGATGTTAAGTTATAGTGAGAAGCCTAATTTGACCATTTGACTCATTTAATTCGCTTTTTTTTCATAGTGGAAACCACATTTTCATTACTTTCTTTGTGAAGTTAATTCCTTTTAATTAACTCATTGATATTAGTAAATATTTCATTCTCCAATTTTTAAGTGTTTTATCACATAAAGATTGTTTAAACTAATCATATTCTTAAAGTTTGTATAATGATTCATGTTTTACAAGTTTTTTAGAATGTGTAATGGAGATTTTAAAATTTTCTAAATGTATTATAACCTAGATAGAGGTCATGAATTTATAAGATCAAAATTTCCCATAATATCATGCCTTGAGAATAATCAAATAGTGGGTATGAACTTGAAACATAATATGATAATGTATTCTACCATTAAACAAGACATTGACTTGAATAATAATAACTGAAATAGATAAAATTTCCTCAATAATCCATTAGTGATAAAAAATTATATCTTTTACAATGCATGAGGGGTGCGTAGGGTAGGTGTTGATTGTAATAATGTGTAGATTATTTCATAATTATGATCTTTAGGGGATTTTTGAATTTTTCTTCAAATATAAAAAAATTACCTAGAGTAGTAATCTAAATTCAATTTTTTGGATTTTTTTATGTTTTTTTATTTTATTTTTGTAACCTAAATCATTATTTTATGTAATTTATTCAAATGGTAAAATTCAATATAACAATAATATAATAAATTTGGTATGAGATTTCACAACTTTCCACATGTAAAAATTTATAAACCTATAACTACTGTAGTAGTTTCGATAGGGTCGATCCCATGGGGATAATGTGAGTAGACACTGGTAATATCCTATTTTAATTATTTTTTGGTTGATAAAATTTTATTATTATAAAAGTATATAAAATATATAAATTTAACAACTATTTAAATGAACTAAAACAAACTTAATGAAATATTTTAGGGATGTAAGTTTCGTAGTCATGATTTCTTTATAAGTATGCGTGAGGCCAATTATTCAATTTCTATATACAATATATTAATTATATGATTATAAATCATTCCAACTTTAATCTAAATGTTATCATGTCTCATAATCTGATATTATATGATATTATAAATTTTTACATAAATCATCTAAAATTTCATTCTTTTCTTTTATATATAAAGTTTTAGAAATTTTAGCATTTAATCACTTAGTGAAATACAAAAAACTACTCTTGGTATATATTCATGTGTTGTTAATCCACACAAGGTTACCTTTTAGGTGTCAACCATGAAAGTTTAAATACAAAACACACAAAATATTAATTTTTTAATTAATATATATTTTTATTCTAAATTTTATGATGTGAGACTTATGATTCCCTCATGTATGTGATCAAATTATTAATTGATAAATTCAATTATATTCTCTCATCTATGATTACTTATTAGGTATCACATGAAAAATAAATAAATCATGTGTACATATCCTAGATGTCAGTTTTTTTGAAATATATATAATTAAACAAATTAATCCAATTAATTAAATTCCAAGCCAATTTTGATATGGAAAATAAATAAATTTTCATGCAAGATCATTCAAATAGTGAAAACTCTAATTCTATGATAATTATCTTACCAACATGCAAACATAACATAGAAAATAATGGCAAGATATAATTATGTTCATGTTTATGAAAATATAAATGCAAGATTCAAGGTGTAGTGTAGTGGACAGTATTTCCATTTATCATGAAGGTGACCTAAGTTTGATCCCCGATAACGATGCCAAAAACTTGGTTTCCCACCAGATATCACTTTTGTAAGTACAAATTTTGACTCATATTTCTCTATACCACATAGAAATATTAGATGGATGTGTGACACTTAATATATGATCATGCTTTATATAAAATCTATTGAAAAATGTATGGGTACCAGTGATCTCTCTTGGCCACTCGTGTCATCTCTCACATGAGAGGATAAACACTATTTACCTATCTTATACACCAAATCTTAGCATCTATGATAGAATTATTCCTGAATCTACTTAATTAATTTCTAACTCTTTTTGTTATAAACTTTCTAATATATTGGCCAATTTTACCTAAAATCACCACAATATTTCCATTTTCAAAATTTTCATTGATACATGTAAATATATTGACTTTTATTAATTTTTTTAAAAATGAAATCAAAAACTTAATTAACCATGGATGAATAGGATCGATAATAAATGGGGAACTAATATTTAAATAATTAAAGGAATCAATTTACTTAAATATAAAAATTATTTACAAAAATAAATCCATTTAATAACCGCACTTTGGTTACCTATAGGAAGTCTCTAGTTCTTATAATAAAACTAGTTTAGAATTTAGATTTATTAAATAAATTAATTACCACATAAAAAGATTGTATAACTAAAGGAATCCTAAGTTCGAACTTGAAGATATAAAGACACTTTAAAATCAATATATATAATATATAATATACTTAAAAATAAAAAAAGTAACTACTATACCCTATATGAAACCATATGAGAAGATAGTTCGGAAAATTTTCATTCTGTGGTTCATGAAATTAAAAGATATAAAATTGATATATAATAATCACGATTCTATCAGAATTAGGTCCTAATTAATCCCTTGGACAAGGTAGTCACTATCTACACTATAATATCTCTTTTTCTCATAGGGTTACTTAGAGTTTGGGTAACTCGAAACCATATTTAAATATAGAGTACAAATTTTCCTAAAGTTCATAGTATAAATAAAAAAAGGCTAATGCATGAAAACATCAATCATAATATGTAATGAAAATTATAATACTCATGTGAATTAAAGAGGTATACAATATTATTGAGAAGAAAAAACCCATCAAAAAATCATAAAATAAATAAATAACTCTATTAAGTCAACCCCCTTCAAAAAATAGAAACAACATAAGAACACCACCACCTCATGCTATCCCTGAGAGGTTAACTAAAAAATAAAAAGGAAAAAAACCCTAAAATACATCTACAACCACCTCCATAGGTTGGTAACTATAATAAGCAATATTTTATATACCTTGATATTACATATTTTAAATGAATATTAATTACATAATGGAAAAATTCCATGCCAGAACTGTATATGTCCATTGTATTTATAAAATTGAAATAATAAACAAATGGTTTATAGAATATCTACATCATCTCCCACTTATTCCCTCATAACTATAACCCTTTTTGAAAGATCATAATTAATAACTTATTTCATATCCTTGGGAAAAGAAACATAATAAAGGGTGAGATTAGAGGCCTATTAAGGCTAAATAAGGGAGATAACAATGTTTTCATAAGAGTAATATGAGAATAAGGATATAAGAACATGAACACAACATTTGGAAATTATAAATTGAAGAAGAAAGATCCTAATATTTAATGATGGATGAAATATTGGATAGTATTAAAAAATGAATCATAAGGAAATAAAATAAAATGATCCATAAGAGCATAATATTGGTATACGACATGGAATTTGTGGAATACACATAAGCGTAAAAAATAATTGCCATAGTATTAAAGGATCACTGCCAAGACCATTATAGAAGACAAGGTCCATTACTCAACTGGTCTTACTCCCTATTCAAGCTCTATATTAATGAACAAGGTTTGCATCCCATTCTAACCTTGTATTATTGAATAAGGTATACTTCCCATTCCACCCATGTATTACTAAACTTGATTCACCTCCCATTCAAGTCATGTCTATCTCATGAGATATAAATCTTTAAATAATGGATTGAAGGTAGATAGAGGTACCACCTATAACATAATTAAAACCATAAATATGTGTTCCACATGAACATAAATCATTCATCATATCTTAACCCATGAAAAAAATGAGTTTCATAAAAATTTAATCATTTAATAACCATGGAAAAGTAATATAATTCCTAAACATCATGCCATCATAAAGATAAACCATAATGAGAAAGAGTAATGATGGTATCCTTAGATCATATCCCCAAAAAATAATAAGTAAAATCAAATAATTTTTTTATGTTAAATTATTCTGAGATATCTCTTGAAATAATTCTTGGGGAAAATATCCTTTTCATTTTTATTTTTTTTAAAGTAGAGAAATTACAAAGGAATTTTATTTATTTTAAATGAACCTTTTGAGCTTATAGAGGATGAATCAAAGCATTGATGATTTATGAAATCAGAAAAAACCTCTCATTCCCTATAAGTTAAAAAAATTCTTTTGACTTTATTAAAAAGAAACTTTGAAGAATGATTTTTAAGAGAAATTACCTTAAAAATAACATAGAATTTAATGTTAAAAATTTATTACGTGCGTCATCTATAAATTGAAATAAAAAAATTGGAAATAAAAAATAAAATAATAGAAATTAATTTTTAAATATAATCTCAATATCTCATAATTAATTATGTTGATTTTTAATTAAATGAGGGGAAATTGAGTTAAGAATTCCATTAATTCAAGTCTTTATTTTCTTTAATCACATTAAAAACTAATTTATAATAAATATGGATTTATTATACATTTATTCTCAAAAAATAATTTTATACTATCATGTATTATTTATTTATAACATCTTATCACCCATTTATTAACAATTTGTTATAAAAATCACTGTTCTGGGTGATAACTACTTTTCTTTCCAAGCATGTTTCTTTTCAGTAGTATTGGTCCTTATACTTTGGTATTGGTATCATAATTTTCAGAATTTTAATCATGGTATAAAAATAATATATAATAATTATATACATATTTATAATCATTCATATAAATTAGAAATAGGAATATGAATTACACAATTCATAGAGAAGGTATGTCATACGTCTACATGAACATTATTTTCATTTTTTGATTGATGGATTGAAATAATGGTAAATAATGATAAAAATTTATAAAATAATTCTTCTATAATATATATATATATATATATATCATATATATGAATTAAACTCATCATAAAACACAACCATATAATATGGTGGTGAAAAATGAATTGTATCACTATATGGGGATGGTAAGCTATACGTATACCTACGAAATACATTCACTTCTGGTTTGATGAGAAAGAGGGTGTATAATGGTATTTTCATAGTCATAATAAAATTTCAGAATATTTCAGATACTAAAGTTATTATTTTATGATAAATACCATATATTTAGAGTAGTTAATGGAAATTAGAAAAAGAAAGTGAACAGTTATAACAATCACCTCATCTTCAAAATTACTACTCTGGATCTCTTTTAAAGGGATCTAGGGTTAGTATATTGAGATGACCAACACCTCTAGAATGTGTCTAGGGAAGTGGAGAAGAGAAATTTCTTGGGTATGGTCTTGATATAAATATCAAGGTGGTGTAAACAAGGGAAGGAGGTGGTTTCGTTTTACAATTGAGTTAATGGGAACTTTTACAATTTCTCAAAAGAATAAAATGTAATAAATTTATATTAAACCCATATACCACGAAATGGAAAATCTTTATAATATAATATAATATTAGGTTGTAATCTCATAAAAAAATAGAATTTAGAGATGTTTTGGGGTTATTTTAAACCTTGTCATTTTTTAACCCTTAGTTAACCTATTTTAATTTCAACTATGGTAAAAACATTTTCATTATTAAAAGTTTGAAATTCTTACTTATAAAGTGTCAATTGGACTATAAATAGACGATTTATGATATTTTAGACCATAGATTATCCCTTTTTTCCTTATTTAATATTTTTATGTTTTTTAAATAATTTAATAGACTCATAATATGTCATAATCATCTAGAAAAATCACTGATCACCTAAATTAATTCAAATTATATTTATTTTAATATTTTTAATTTTATTTATTTGAATTTTCATTTAATTAAAGAATTAATGCATCATCATTATGTAAGAACTTAGGGTAACTATTTAATTATATAAAATTTTAAATAAATTACTATGATGAATAAAAATATTTTATATTCCCAAATAATAATTATAGTCAAGTATATATTTTGGTTAACTATATATTAAAAATGTTGTAGTTATTAAAAACATTAATATGATATCTTTTCCATTACTTTAAATAAAATACTATAAAGGTTATAATCTCACACAAGTGGCCCCAAAAGTCATAAAAAAAATTTTATAATGACCATAAGTTTATTAACATAAAAATGGAGACATAGATTCATTCATATCCTTATTTTTTCCCTTGTCAACACATTATATATATTTAAGATAAAGAAAGTTGAATTTTGGGAAATACTTTGATTTCAATAGTATATGTCACTTTCATGGGAAATAGTCCACTATAAAACTAAATTTATAATATTAAGTGTTAAGGGTCGAAATAAATTCATCTAATAATAAATAGGATGAAAAATTATGGCCACATCACTTACATTAATCCATATTAACCCGTTTTACTTGTTACCAAGGTAATAAATTATACCATAGTTACTATTCATGTTGACAAAAAAGAAAAGCGGATTAATTACCAAATTTAAACCTCATGATACTAAATATGGAATTATTATTATCA
The DNA here is from genome assembly GCA_963277665.1 of Viscum album. Taxonomy (NCBI): domain Eukaryota; kingdom Viridiplantae; phylum Streptophyta; class Magnoliopsida; order Santalales; family Viscaceae; genus Viscum; species Viscum album. The sequence continues at coordinate 536,482,334 of OY728151.1, read as the reverse complement.
AATTCAAAAAAAATATATTTTAAATTTTAACTACAAATTAAACAGAAAAAATACCACAAAAAATTGTTTTTCTAAAAAAATACTTTTTTAAAATACAAAATGTTTTTATACTAAATTTATGTATAATATTATTTCATAAAACATAATTGGATTATTTATAATTTAAATGAGCTAATTATATGTTAAATATAATACAAAACATAAATTCTTATTGTAAAAATTTAAAATAAAATATAGTTTTAAATAAAAATCAGTATTTTCACTATTCCATGAAAAATAATGGTTTTGAGAAAATTATAAAAAAATAATTTTAATATATTTTAGTAATTATTAATCAAATAATTCAATTAATTTTGTAAAATAAATATTATATTACGTCTATAAATTAATATTCACTTATCAAAATAAGAAATAATTATTTTTGAAGAATAAAAAGACTATTGAAAAATATGTGATCATTTTCTAAGAAACTATCAATGCATTAATATTTACTTGGAAATTTATATTTACTTAATAAATTAAATATTACTATTAATTCACACAAATTTAAAGGCTAGTTTATAATGGACATATAAAATTTTAATAATATTGCATGTTTGGTCTAAACTTAAGGTTGTGTACAATATAAGTTATTAAATATATAAAATTATTTTAAAAAAATACATTTCATTAAAATCTTGGTGTTTAATAGTCTAAAAACCTTAAAATGAATTTTTACATTTAAATTATTCACTTTTGTATAAAAATGGGGATACATATATCTAATTACATCCCGAGGTTCTTATGTAGCTTCATTAAATTGGCAGATTCATAAAAAAACATTGACTAGGTGAGTGGTACTATTTCGTAGAACCTTTCCTATTTAATCTAGAAAATATTATAATTGTTACTCATAAGTAATAATATTATCTAGTTTTATATCCTATGAGTTTAATAAATGTGATGTATTAGGAATGTAATTCCTCAAGACAGATACATATAAAAAATTATGAACCTGAGAGAGGTTCAGTGAAAGTTCCAATAAATAGGCTATCGTATTGATAAAATAAATAATTTCAAAGGTATTGGTATAACTTGGGATTAACTTTAACTTATTTTTAAAACATATAAATTCATAAAAGGGCCTTCCCACAAAATTAAAATTCTTTACTATTTTAATGATTGTTAGCATAAAATTTATTTCTACATTACGCAGTCTTTACATGTTACGAAATAGCTATAACCTTATCTGCTATATCATCAGATTGCTTTGGTCCCAATAAATTTCTTTATACAACTTCATTATAGTACATTTTAGTTTAAAACTTCTTTAAATAAAGGTTTTTATTAGGTTACATCAATTTTATTTAGTGAAATATATTGTTGCAAGAAAACTCAACTTATGGACGGTGTTGATCCCAACCACCTTTGAAATCCATATAACAAGATATTAACATATCCTATAGGCTTTGAATTATTGTCTCAAACTAACCGTTTATATGTGGATGAAATGCGGTGATGAAATTCATCTCCATATCATGATCTTGCTGAATAATTCACATAAACTTTGAGGTAAAACCCATAATCTGATAAAATAAAATTGAATGTGGTATTCTATGAAACATTAAAACTTCTTTAATTTATATTCTGGAAAAGAATATCCAAATATAAATCTTCTCTGATAGTAATTAAGTGTGATGGATTCATAAGGTGTTAGAATATAAATCATTATTATATCGAATTAAAATTAAGATATACTCTAATGCATTTAATCATATGTCCACAAAGATTAAAGTAATTCATAATCAAATAAAATTACCACTACATAAATAACCAAACGGATTCATTGACATAAATGCCTCTTAAAATGTAGTTTTTATATATAAACTTCCATTATATAATAGATAAAAAGGGTTTTCAAATAATTTGAACTTATGATCAATATTTAACTCATAAACCCATGATGGTATCCATAACTCTGAAGTTAATATTACAAGGATTCATATATGCTTACAAAAGATAATTCACAAAAAAATTCTATTAGAAGCTTGGGTTCAACATTTTGAAAATAAAATATAAAATGTGATTTAATTATTCCTTAATTCATGTAGATGGAGATAATTACATGAAATTTTAATAAAGGATAAACAATAAGATTTTCATAGGGATCACTCATACAATATTTGACATGAAATTACCAACTAAGGAGGGGAGGATAAGAGTTCCCTAATTAAAATTCTTCACTTCATCCATTATGATTGAATAATGTTTCAATTTTTTCCTTTCCTTTTAGAGGTTATTTTGGCTTATCATCCATATTATCCATTGTATTGGATAACTAATTTGCATAAGGCCCAAAATCATTTCATTCAAAACACTGAAGTGTGGGTGGTTCATTCTGTGTTTCTTTATCTCTATTTACTTTGTTAGCAGACTTATTCTCATCAATTTGTCAATAAATTTCCCAATGACCTTCCCTTCAAAACTAAAAATATTTACGAGTTACCTTAAGAAAATTTCCTATTCATTTCTTAATATAAATTGAGTATAAATAAAATCTCAACTTCTTCTTTGAAATGTTTTTAGACATTCCTTTGAATTCTGTTTTTATCTTCTTAATTAATCCTTGATATTTATATAAAACAAAAACCTGAATTTTGACCTTTATAAAACATAAAAAAAATATCTTTAGAACTAATAGTTTATCTTATGGTTAACAACCTTCATAAACTTGTTTTTAAGCTATTGAAGAATTGATAAATATTACTTTAATGTTTGATAGTAATACGATAAGTGTTCCTCGCAAGTCTTGTATAATTTTCCTCATAGGTACGAATAGATTTTTCATCCTTTTGATTTAACTTAAAGAATTACTTATCCATTTGAATGATAATAATATGAGGAAAGTTTTTATTAAAAAATATGTTCTTGAACTCATCCCATTACATAGAGTCAATTTCTTCCAATTTTCTCATATTCTTGATAAGATCCCACTATTTATTTTCTTAACATTCTAAATGATAGACATCCAAAATGACATTATCATGTTCTAAACATTGGAGAATAGAAAATATCTTTTAAGTGGTTCCAATCTATTACTTATCCATTAGTGGATCAGAAGAACCATGAAAAGAAGTTGGATGTTTGCTTATGAAGGAATCAAATGAATTTCTTTCCCCCCTTTTCTCATTTTTAATCCCATCATGATTCATTGGTTGAGAAATTTTTTTGATCATAACATTAAGATTTTTCATTCCTGCTCACATAACATTCAGTTTCTCGTGAGAGAAATCATTGTAATTTCTATCACATTCAACATTAATGTGGTTCCTTAAAATTATATACATTGACTACAACAAGAATATATAGTGTGAGAAACACAAATCATAGTGGGAAAACATATAATAATTAGAAATTTATTAGGAAATATAAATCTATAATAACTTAGGTTTAATACTAGATTATTAATGATCATTATCAAAATTATAGTATTGAAACCTATAAATAGGATTATCATTATGGATCTTAATTAGGTTTTCTAAACCTAGTTTCCAAAGGTTATATAAACCTTTCTCTGATACCAACTATAATGGTCCATACATTTCATATATAGATATTACATCTTCTAGATAAATATTCATTACATAACATAAAAATTCCACACAAGAACCACATAGGTCTTGTGTCTTTAGAAACTCAAAATCATAAAAAATTATTTCATAAAATATCTACATCAACTCCCACTTATTCCTTCATAACTAGAACCCTTCTTGACATATCAAACTTAATATCATACTTCATATCCCAGGGAAAATAAAAAATGAAAGGGTGATCTCAGATACTTAATAAGAGTAAAAAAGAAGATAAAAATGATTTCATAAGAATAATATTATCATAAGGGTATATAAAAAAGAACACAACATTTGGAATTTATACCCAATAAATTAAAGATCATAATATAAAATGATGGGATAAATATTTGATGTTTTTAATATATTAATTATAAATAAATCAAAGGAAATTATCTATGAGATTATAATATTTTAATAATACCTGAAATTTTTGACATACACATAAGAATAGAAAATAAGTTTCATATTAGTGAAAGATCACAACCAAGACGATCATTGCAGAAAAATTCCTTTACTAGATCGGGATCACTCCCCATTCCTACCCTATATTACTAATCCAATATTACTTCTCATTCCATACCTGTATTACTGAACTTGTTATACTTAGTTTTCCATCCTTGTATTATTTAACCAGTTTCACTTCCCATTCCAGTCTAATCTATCTTATGAGATATAAATTTTTACGCAATACATTGGTGGGAGATATAGGTCCCACACTTCACATAATTAAAACCATACATATATGTGCCGCATGAACATAAATAATTCAACATATCATAAACCATGAATATAAATGGGCCTCATAAACATTTTATCATTTTATAATGTATGTAAATTTAACAAAATTTATAAAAATAATTCCATAATAAACATAAAACATATAAAGAAATATAAAGGATGGTATCCTTTAATAATATCCCAAGTAATACATAAGTAACATCAAATAATGTTTTCTTTTAAAAAATGACTTTGAAGGATCACTCGAAATAAATTTTGATGAAAATATCTGTTCCATATTGTATTTTTTTAAAGGACACCATTACAAAAGGAAAAATTATATTTTAAAATAACAATATAACATTGTATAAGATTCTTCAAAACATCAATGAGTCATGAAATTGTGAAAATATTCTCATGCCTTATAAGTTAAAAAATATTCCTTCTGACTTGTTAAAAAGGAAACATTAAACAAAGATTTTTAAAAGAAATTCCCTTACAAATAAAATTGAAATGAACATTAAAAAATGATTATGTGTATTTGATGTAAATACACATAAAAACTGTATATTAAACATAATATAATTAAAATTCACTTCACATAAAATTTTAGTATGAAGTAATCAATTAAGTATATGTTTAACTCAACAAAAGAAAATTGAGTCAAGAATTCCCTTACTTTAAGTCTAGAATTTATTTGTTCACATTAATAAATCATGTATAATAAATAGGGATTTATTTTTGATTTATTACAAAAAATTAATTTTAAAAAATAATTTTTTATTTATTTAAAACATCTTATCACCCATTTATTAATAATTCTTTTATTTGAAATCACTATTCTGGGTGATATTTGCTTCATTTTCCAAGGATGATTTTTTAGCAATATTGGTACTTATACTTTGATCTTGGTATCATAATTTCCATAATGTTAAACAGATTTAAAAAATAATATATAATAATTATATAAATATTTATAATCATTCATATAAAATATATATAGAAAAATAAATTACACCATTCATGGAGATAGTAGGCCGTACATACATATGAATGATATTTTCATTTTTCGATTGATAGAATGAAAGAATGGTAAATAATAATTCACATTTATAGAATAATTATTAAAAAATATTTATATATAAAATACTTATTTATTAAACCCATCATAATACCCATCCATAAAATATGGTGATGAAAAATGTATTTTATCTTTACATGGAGATGGTAGTCCGTACATATGCATAAGCGATACTTTCGCTTATTGTTTAATTGGAAAGATAAAATACAATGGTGTTTAAATAATAATAATAAAAATTCATAATACTTATGATTATTAAGATATTCTTTTTTTATAACCATTATTGATTTAGAGGAGTTAAGGAAAAGTATAAAAAGAACGTGATCAGTTAGAGCGATTACCTATTATTTGAAATGGCTCTATTAGATCTCCTCTAAATAGATATAGGTTTCGTATTTTGAGAATACTAGAACTTATATAATGTTGATATGAAAGTGGAGAAGAGAAATTTATAAGATTATGGTCCATAAATAAGGATAAAATTTCTATAAATAAGTGAGGGAGTAGGTTCCCTTTTATAATTTAGGTGAGATGTACTTTTGGAGTTTCTCAAAGGAATAAATAATAATAAATTAATTTTCAATTGATGTACCAAAAAATGAAAATGGATTCAAATATAGGATACTATATGGCGATAATATCATCAACTAATATAATTTATACATATTTTTTTTTTGTTTTAAGCCTTATCATTTTTAACCATTAATTAAACTGTTTTAATTTTAAATACAGTAGAAATGTTTTCAATTGTAAAAGGTTGTAATTTTTACTTATAAAGTGTAAATTAGAACATTAATGGATCACTTATGATATTTGAGACCATAAATTACCCCATTTGTTATTATTTAATATTTATATGAATTTTAAATAATTTAATAATTTTTTTTATAAAATATCATTTGTGTCAATTTTGACACTATTTTTTACTTTGAATTTAATAAATACATGAAAAATATATATATTCAAAAAATAATTTAATACACCCTTAACATGTCATAATAATCTATTCAAATTCATTTATAAACTTAATTAATTCAAATTATATTTTTTTAATATTTTTAAGATCATTTATTTGATTTTTTATTTAATTGAATTATTATTGCGACAACGTTGTGTAGAAATTTTGGGTAAATATTTAATTCATAAAAATTATAAATAAATTAAAATTATGAATATAAATCTTTTATATTTACAAATTATATGTATAGTAAAGAAAATATTCTGGTTAACCACATATTAAAAATTTTATCGTTATTAAAAACCTAAATGTGATATGTTAGACTTATCTTTAAATAAAATATTATAAAGGTTATAATATCATACAAGTGGCACCAAGAGTCATAAATAAATTTATATAATGTAAATAGTTTTATTAAGTTAAAAATGTACACTTTTATAAATTTATAGTCAAATTTCGTCACCATGTGGACACAATAAGGATATTTAAGATAAAGAAAGTGGCATTTTGTTACTTTCTTTGATTTATATAATATATAAGAAATTTTCATGGAATAGTTTTCATTAAAAAACTAAATTTAAAACATTTGGTATTAAGGATATAATTAAATTCATCCAATAATAAATATGATGAAAATGTATGGCCTTATCACATATTTTTAATCCATATTAACTCATTTTACCCTTTATCGAGGTAATAAATTCTATAATAGTTACTATTCATATTTACTAAAAATAAAAGGGTCCTAATTACTAAATTTGAAATTAATGATTATAAATATGAAATTAATTTTATATAATTAATAACCTAGATGTTTCATTATTAATTTTAAAATTAAATCTAAAAAATATAATAGAAATCAATTTTTTCGGAAAAAATGCCTTTTTAAAATATAAAATGTTTTTATGCTAAATTAAAGTGTAAAATTGATATGAAAAATCAAAATCAGATTCTTTTAAATTAAAATTCATTTATTAAAATTTAAAACAAATCCAAAATTTAATATTAATTTGTAATAACATTAAAATAATATACAGTTCTCAATAAAAATCAGTATTTGTCAGTATTCCTTAAAAAATAATTATTTTCAGAAAATTATAAAAAATAATTTAAAGACAATATTGAAATTATGAATTAAAAAATTAAATTAATTTTTTATGATACATATTCTAGAACTTATATAAAGTAATATTCAATCAAAAAAATAAGAAAAAATTGTTCTTGAAAAAACATATTTCTAAAGAATAAAAAGACTTTACTAAAAATAATGTATAACCATTTTCTAGGAACTTACTAATGCATTAATATTGATTTGGAAAATTATATTTATTTTATAAACTATTTTTTTACTAATAATTTCACACCAATTTAATGGATATGTTATAATGGACACGTAATATTTTTATAATATCTCGCGGTTCTTCTAAACATGCAATTGCATGCAACATAAGATTTTAAAGTAATCAATTTTTTTTAACAAATATATTTCATAAAAATATCAAGGTGCTACATTCTACCCCAATAAAATTAATTTATCCCTTAAATTTTTTAACTTTGGAATAAAAAACTGATGATACATCTACCTCATTACATCTCCTGGTTCCCACACAGCTTCCTCAATTTTATGGTTTCACCAAAAAACATTGAACATTTGAGTGGTCTTGTTTTATAGAACTTTTTCTATAAGATCTATTAAATATACTAATTTTTTATCATAAGGAATAGTTTTATCTAGTGGTTTGACCTTTGAGTTGAGTACATATGAAGGATGAGTTATTTACTTCCTTGGGATTGATACATGGAACACATTATAAACCTGAGAAAGGTTTGGTGGATGTTTCGATCGATAGTCTACCATCTTAACATGATCAATAATTTAAAAGTGACTGGTATACTTGGGGATTAATTTTTCCTCCTTTCTTCCATGGATAAATTCATAGATGAACCTTCTAATTAACTTCAAATTTTATATTATGTCGATTATTATTAGCACAAAATTTTTTCCACATTGTGTAGTCCGGATAAATTACTGAATAGCTCTAACCATCTCTTGTTTCCTTTCAGTGTACTCATTTCCCAATATCATTTTTTCTACAACTTTTCTCCAATTAATTATATTTCTACACTTCATTCAATAAAGGGTTTCATGAGGAGACATTTTAATTATTGAGTGAAAGTTATTGTTTTAAGATAAATCAACGTGAGGAAGGTGTTTATCCAAACCACATTTAAAATCCATAGAATAAGATCCTAACATATCCTATATGGTTTGAAATGTTCTATAAAACTAAAAATATATCTGAGGATGATATATATTAAGGAAAAACCACTCCATATCAATATATTTATGAATAATTAACCAAAACATTGAGGTAAACTGTAGATTCTGATAAAATAAAATTGAATGTACTATTCTAAACAACTATAGTACTTCCTTAAAGTATATCCTAGAAAGGGGTTCTAAAGAGAAATATTCTACGATAGCAATGAAGTGAGTATTCTTTATAAGGTCATCTACTTTAACTCCTAATTATCTCAAAGTAAAAGTAAGATAGACTATAATACCTTTAATCACATGTCCAAAAAGTTTAAAGGAGTTCCTACATAAATGACCTTACCACTATATACAAACCGAAAGGGATGAATTAACATAAATGTCTCTTAAAATGTTCATATTATTGATAAACATCAATCACATAAAACCTCAAAAGGGGGTTTCAAATAATTTTAACTTATGATCAACCTTAAAATTATAAACCCATGATAGAATCCGTAAATATTAAGTTAATGTTACCTGGATTCATATATTCATACAAATGATAATTAAAAAAACATTTAAATTAGAAGCTTGGTTTAAAAATTGTACTAATAGAATATCAAATGTGAGTTAATTATTCTATAACTAATGTGGATGTAGATAACCACATGAAATTATAATAAAGGATAAATAATAATATTTTCATTGTTCCCACACGTATAAAATCAGAAATGAAATTCCAAAATTAAAAGGTAAGGATAAGTGTTCCCTAATAATCGTTATTCACTTCATCTATTAAGACTATATAAGATTTTCCTTTGTCATTTTACTTCAGATGTTTTTTTGGTTAATCATATATATTTTCTCTTAGATTGTGGAATTGATTCACATAATTCCAAAACCCCTTGAATTTGAATCACAAAAGTGTGAATGGTAAATTCTATGTACTTTTCTCTCTATTTTTATGATTAGATAACTATTTACCATCATTTCAAAAATCAATTTCCAGATTAACTTCCCATATACACTTAGAAAATTTACTAGTTCCCTTAAAAAATCCTATACATCTTTTGTGAAACATTTAACATAAAGGAAATATCATCTCTTTCCCTCCATGGTTTTTAAACATTATTTTGAATACCAATTTTCTATTATTATTTAAACCATGATATTGAAAAATAACTCTGAACTCTATTTAAAAAAATATAGCACATCCAATAATATCTTCATAGCTAATGAAGTATCTTATGGCTAATTCCCTTTATATACTTGGTATTAATCCATTGTAGAATTGGTCAACCTTAATTTTAGGTTGGATGATAATATCAAAAGTGTACCTTGAAAGGCTTGAAAATTTTTCCTCATAGGTACTGATAGATTCACCAAACTTTTCTCTAACTCGAGGAATTAATTTTCTATTTTCATAAAAATAATATAAGGTTAGTACTTATTAAAAAAAAAATTTCATGAAATCATCACATTCCATAGAGTCAATTTTATACAATTTCATCATATTAGTGATAATATTCAACCATTGATCTACTTCACCTTCCAAACAATGGACATACAAAATGAAATTTCAATGTTCTAAAAAACAGATAATAAAAAATACATTTTCAATGTTGTCGATACATTTCTCAACCACTAGTGGATCAGAATACCCACTGAAAGAAGGTGAAAGTTTCCTCATGAAGGACTTAACTGAATGTTGCTTCCTACTTTTGTAATTTGGAATTATTTTTTGATTCATGTATTGAAATGGTTGGGTGAGAATAACAATAATATTTTTTATTCCTACTCCTATAATATTCAGTTTCTTAGGAGGAAAATCACTACATTTTTTTCATATTCAACATTAAAGTATTTTTTCCATTCATTGACTAAAATCAGAAATCGTAATTTTAAAAACACTAATAATTGTGGGAAAACCTCATAATCAAGAGAAATTTATTATAATATTTTAATATAATAATCTTTAGATTTAATCCAAGGTTATTCAAGATCATTACCAAAACTCTAGAATTGTAACATATAGTTAGAATTATCCTTAAGGATCTTACTATGATTTTCTCGTCCTACTTTCCAACAGTTAATTGAACCATGCTCTAATACTAACTATAATGCCCCATGATTTTCATACATAGGTATTAAATCTTTTAGATGGATATTAATTACATAACATAACATATCTACACTATAACCGTATAGGTCTAGCATCTTTGGAAATGTGAAATCATAAAAAACTAGTTCATAAAATATCTACATCATATCTATGTTATTCCTTAATAACTAGAACAACTTTTAACATATCATAATTAATACCTTACTTCATATCCTTGGGAAAATAAACAAAATAAAGGGTGAGCTTCGTTGCTCAGTATGGGTAAACAAGGGAGATAATAATGATTTTATAAGAATAATATGAGCATAAGGGTATAATAACAATAATAAAACATTTTGTAATTTTAACATGAATATAAATGATCATAATCTTGAATAATGGAATAAATATTAGTAGTTCATTAGACATGAATCATAAGGAAATAAAATAACATGATCCCTAAGAGAATAATATTGGCACAAGACATGGAATTTGTGGCACAAAAAAACATATAAAATCATTTCCTTATTAGTCAAGGATAACTTCCAAGACAATAATAGTGAAAAAATTTATTTACTGTACTTGGTTTACTCCCCATTCCATCTCTATATTACTGAACTAGGTTTACTTCAAATTCTAGCCCCGTATTAATAAACTTGATTGACTTTCCGTTCCATCCCTATATTACTGAACCAGGTTCACTTCCAATTATTGTCTTATGTATCTCATGAGATATAAATATTTTCCAAATGCATTGGAGTTAGATATAATTACCATCTATCACATAATGAAACCCATACATATGTGTTACTGATGAACATAAATCATTCATCATATCATAACCCATAAAAAGAAATGGGTTTTATAAATATTTTATTTTTTCACAACCCATGGAAAAGTAAGAAAATTCATAAAAATCATGCCATTATAAAAACAAACCATCTAGATAAAGAGTAATGATTGTATCCTTGGATCACATAACTTTTAATATATGAGTAACATCAAATAATTTTGTCTTATATGGAAAATTATTTTGGAATATCACTTGAAATAATTCTTGTGGAAACTATCCTATCTATTTTATTTTTTTATTTAAATTCTACATAATTATAAAGGAAAAAATTCACTTTGAAGGGAGACTTGTAATATTGTATAGGAATATTAAAAACATTAAGTCTTTATGAATTTTGGAAAATCCACTCATGTCATATAAGTTAAAAAACATTCCTTTTGTCTTTTGTAAAAAGAAACATTAAAGGAGGATTTTTAATAGAAAGTCCCTTACAAATAATATTGAAGTGATCATTAGAAATTTATTATGTGTATCAGATGTAAAGAAAGAAAAAAAGTTGAAATAAAACATTATATAATCCAAATTAATTTCATACATAATCTTAGTATGACATAATCAAGGAATTATAAGTTTAACTCAATAAACAATTGAGTTAAGAATTACGTTACCTAAAGTATTGCTTTTATTTGTTCATGTTTACACCTCTTGTATAATAAATACAAATTTACCATAAATTTATTCCAAAAAATTAATTTTATCATATCATGTATTATTTATTTATAACATATTATCACCTTTTTATTTAAAATTTCTTATTACAATACTTATTCTGGGTGATAACTACTTCATTATCCAAGCATGTTTCTTTTCAACTGTCTTGGTACTCATACTATGATCTTGGAGTAATAATTTCTTGAATTTTAATAATTTTATAAATATCATATATAATAATTATGTAGATATTTATATTCATTCATATAAAGTATAAATTGAAAATTGGATTACACCGTTCTTGGAGATGGAAGGTCAAACGTACACATGAATGTTATATTCATTTTTTGATTGATGGAATGACAAAATGGGAAATAATAATTCTCATTTATTGAATAATAATTATATCACATATATACATGATATTTTTTAATTTATACCACCATAATACCCATCTATAAAATATAGTGCTAAAAAATGAATTGTAATGTAACGTAGTGACGTTAAGCTGTACGTACGCATGAGCGATAACTTTGCTTCTTATTTGATGGGAAAGAGGGTTTATAATGGTGTTTTAATAATAATAATAATAAATTTTCAGAGTATTTAGTATACTAAAGTTTATATTTTATGATAAAAATCATATATTTATAAGTGGTAAAGAAAAGGGGAAAAATAAAGTGATCAGTTAGAGCGATAACCTCTTCTTCGAAACGACTCATTTGGGTATCCTCCAAAGGGATTTAGGGATGGTATTTTGTAAATAAAATAACTAATAGAAGATATATATATAAAAGTTATCATTATAAATTGGTGCACTATTATTGTAATATAAGGAAAATAGTGGTGTAAATAAGTGAATAAAGAGGTTTCATTTTATAATTGATGTGAGGGGCACTTTTGGAAATTCTTAAAAGAATTAATTTTAATAAATTAATTTTATATCCAGATACCACCAAATGGAAATAGATTGAAATATAATATAATATAGGTTTGTAATAAAATCAACCAAAAAAGTTTATAAATGTTTTTTTGTTATTTTAAACCTTATCATTTTGTTTTACCCTTAGTTAACATATTTTAATTTTAACTATGGTAACAACTTTTTCATTATTTAAAGGTTGTGATTTTAACTTATAATGTTAAAATTGAAAAATAATTTACCAATTTTTAATATTGAAGACCATAAATTATCCCCTTTGTTCATATTTAATATTATAATTATTTGTAAATAATTTAATAAACTATTATTTCCCTAAAATATCATTAGTGTCCATTTTGAAAAAAATAATTATTTTGAACTTAATAAAATCAAGATAACAAGATATCTTGAAAAATAATAATAAATTAATACACCCCTAGTATTTAATAAACATATATAAAATTATTAGAGAACATTAATTAATTTAAATTATATTTCATTTAAGTTTTTTAATATCATTTTTTTTCATTTAATTGAATAATTACCCACTCAGTATTGTGAAGAATTTATGGTAATTATTTAATTATAAAAAATTAAAAATAAATTACCATGATGACAATTAATATTTTTTATTTATAGAAAATATTTATACATGAGAATATCTCTTGGTTAACGATATATTAAAAATGTTATAGTTATGAAAAAAACGAATGTGATATATTTGAATTTTTTTTGAATAATATATTATAAAGGTTATAATCTCATACATGTAGATCCAAAAGTCATAAATAAATTTATATAATTAAAATGATTTTATTAAGTTCTAAATAGGCACTTATATTCATTAATAACCTACTTTTTTCTTCATGTGGACCCATTTGAGATATTTAAGACAAAGAAAGTGACATTTTGTGACTTTCTTTGATTTAAATAATATATTAGTCATTTTCATTGAAAATTTTCCATTAAATTTTTTATAACATTAGGTGTGAATCATAGAATTAAATTTATCCAATAATAAATAGGATGTAAATTTTTGACCTTATCTCTTATTTTTAATCCATATTAAGTCGTTTTACCCTTTACCATGGTAATAAATTCTGCCACATTTACTCTTCAAATTTACTAAAAATAAGAGTGTATTAATTAAAAAAATTTAACATACTAATTTTAAATATGAAATTAATTTTATATAATTAAAAACATACAGGTTTTAAATTTTAATTTAAAATTAATCTAAAAAATTGCAACAAAATTTTTTTTCCGTAAAAAAATACCTTTTTAAAATATAAACTGTTTTTATACTAAATTCACGTATAAAATATATTTAAAAAACCATAATTAAAATACTTTAAATCAAAATTTACTAATAAAAATATAAAACTAGACCAAAAAATAATTTTCCATTGTAAAAAATTTAAAATAAAATACAAATTTCAATAAAAATTATTATTTTTCACTATTCCTTAAAAAATTAATATTTTTAAAAAATTATTAAATTAATTTAAGTTAATTTTTAAATTTTGAATAAATAAATTAATAATTTTTTTAAATAAATTTTATATGACTAATTTAAATTAATATTCACTCATAAAAATAATAAAAACTCATTTTTGAAGAAAAAAATATTTTTGATGAATAATGAAATTTTAATAAAAAAATATAAGATCATTTTCTAAAAACATACCAATAAATTTATTTTCACAAACCCATCCCCACAAGGTTTACCCCTCTTAGTATATAAATGGGAGAAGAGAGATAATGGTACCCGAGTTCTGCCTCCAATGCGCGCTGAGTTGGCGACTAGCACTGAGGGTATATTAAACACACAAATGAGAGGCATTAAACTTTAAGAGAACACATGAAAAAGAGAAAGGTTAGAAAAAAATCAACCAAATCATGATAATACTACAATATAAAATAAAACAAAATTTCACAAATATAATGACTAGTAATAAGTACTACAATTGAAAGGAAAACTGTAAGTACTAAATGAAAAGTAAGGACGACATCGACCACAAACCCCAAAAAACTATTGCTAAAACCCAAGCTATTAGTAACCACAATAATATCCAACCTTCTCCAAATAACCTAAAAAATAGTATATATATGAATAGGGTGAGTATTACAGTATACTCAGTAATATCCTCCGTAGAGCCTCTTGTGCAAAAGATAAAGGATGAATATTAAAAAACAGTGAACAACTATTGAAACCAACTCATCACCTAAACAAGTATAGTAAGTTCCTAGCCTCACCATGGATATTATGAGAAGGAATAACATATAATTAAATAAAATATAAAAAATAATATTAAGGGTACCCTACTAACACTTCCCCACTGGTTTGTTGCTCTGCCCCAATGTCTCACGTCCTGAGCATCTCTCTCTAAAAGGATAGCCTACACACACCTAGGTCAAGCACCGAAACACGCACCTCATGCATCACACCACCATGTCTACATAACTAGAAGTATACATGTAGTTTTTAGGATCCACCATAGTCCACATAACGTGTATCATACATTGGGTATTATACCACAAGCCATCTCATCCCATACATTGAGTAAGGAAACTCAATCCATCACAGCCAACACACATTATACCTTTAGTCATCCTTAGGAAACTATTTACAGAATACATGTGTGTGAAAATAACCACAAGCCATTACAACCCTATATACACATATATGGGAAAAACTGACCTTTGTGTATACCAGCACAATTAACTATCAAGAGAATAGATCTGGGTTAAAGGGGGTAGTCATCCATCCATCTTCCCACCAGGATGTTGGAAAAAACACCCCAGGATCAGAATCCATGAGGTGTTAATTTCGAAAACCAATAAGGTGGATTATTATATAAAAACATAAAAATGTACATGATATAATATAGCTCACAACCAGACTATTGGAATAACCTAATCTTAGACTCAACTAAAACTAACATCTCTCAAACTCCCAACTACCATAACTAAGACCAAATACCCTATAAGAACATAACCATTTAAATATATATATTAAGTTATTTTAGTCAAATTAATTAGTTTCAATTTACATTACCTAATTCATTACCATTAATTAAAAATTTACATTTTTCACAATTCATTACAATAGCATCAAAACAGTGTTCCATATCATCCAAGCATAAGTAAACTGAGTTCACGACTTCTCCTAATTTTTACTTTGTAATTGCATATTGATAAGCTCTAACCCCATGGGTTAAACAATTAATCATTATTTAACAACATTACATTCCATATTACCAGGTACTCTAGAAAAATATTCCAAACTACCAAATAAAGTAAACAACCAAGCACATCCATCTACTTCAAGAAGTGGGGAGAGGAGAGTAGATAAAAAAATAAACTTCACTTCATCCAAACAATATATTCAAACAAACATCTATCTTTCATATCAACTGGTAATCCCATATTCAACCCATTTCATCATCCCTAGTGTCCTTCAAGACACTCACATGCATATACCGATGTATCTCGCCTTCACAAGCATCAACAACTCCCACAAAAACTATGCCTCCGGCCCCACATACCAAAAAATCCTATAGGATCAGACATCCCAATTTCACACTACATTTGGTCCTCCTCACCCCATAAAACACAAAAACCCTCAAGGATAACACCATATAACAAGAAGCATGAACCAGACATAGCAACTAGGCTCTTGGCCATAAAAAAGGCCTTCATTATTCACACACATAAATCCCTCATGGCTCTAAAGCACAAGGCACACAACCTTTACAAGAAAGTGGGAAACTCAGACCCTATAAAGGAATTATATTTTATCACATAACAGATTCTTATTCCATATTAAATTAACATATTCATTATTTATTACTTCTAACTATGACCAACCTAAGCAGAAAGCTATCAAAAGCTGTCACAAATTAATTAAAAAATTAATTTAACATTCCTTAAATTCTTTTATCAACAAACATCATCATACATCAGGTTAACTAAACAATTCAATTAAATACAAACTCTTTCATATATTTTATTATCATCAAATTTCAACAACAACCAAATTTATTAAAAATACCTATGTAATAATTTAGCCAATTAGTTAACAATTAATTATGGGTTTAATTTCTTTACCAATTTTATAATAGAGTTCAATAATAACAAGAACATCATAGATATCACAGTATATATAAAAATAAGAGCCAAACTATTATCATGTTATAAAACAAAAACATCACCATGTGAATGATACCGATTCTTTATTATGGTTCATGTAATTATTAGGTTAGTTTCATTGTGATCCAAGGGGATAAATCATGATCAATTTAAAATTTTACACATATAAAAGATAAGAAATTAATCCCCTACCTCAAAATGGTGTCAATGTTCTTTTCATGAGAACAAACCAATGCTGAATATCCCAATCACCTCTTCCATAAGAGTGGTATCCACGTAGGGATTCCACACCAAAACCGCACAAAAAAACAACTAAAAAACAATATAATAATCCAATATATCAATCTACATCACATGGAAAAGAGAAATGGGAGATAAAAAATCAAATAAACCACAAAAACAATGGTATATCATACATTGGATTGAAAAATGTTTTCTCTGTAGAAAAGGAGGGAATCTAGGGATTAATTCCTGACGAGTAATCTCATACATTGTTTAAAAAATAAAACACTAAGGATTTGCATGACCAGTAATCTCCTTTCACATTGTATAATCCTCAGGGTTCGGTTTCTGTTGAAAAACACATCACCATTTCATTTTATTTATATTAATCCCTGATTTATTACATGTTGTGAAACCTACTTTCATGTCATGTAAAAGTTTTACGTGGTATGAAATCTCCCTACTTCCTTCTTTTAGTTGTTGGAACCCTTAATAATTTGTCTGATCCCCCTTTGACCACATTGGTCTCTAGAAACACGTAAAGGATCGATCTGCACAGATCCAGAAACTTACATTAGATACCTCTCAAAACATTCTCATCATTTAGAATAAAAAACAAACCTTGAGAGGAAACATATAGTGGCCATTTTAATAGCTACCCTACTAGATACCTCTCAAGGATTTTATCATCACAATAGCTCAACCACCTTTACCAAGAACAAGGGGCTCAACATGGTGAGTAGATGAACTACTTTTGGAGTCTTTACCATATATACTAGGATTGTAGACCCATCCAACCACATAAAGTTAAACATGTAAAGAACATGGCATACCTCATGAATTTTCTACCCCCATGGAAAGCGAGTAAGACAAAGAAAGTAATAAGAGAAATCCGTCTCAGAAACTAGAAAAGGCATTCAACCACAAAATGAAGAACGTTACAAGATAAGAGCTAAAGATAAAAAAAATCTTTGGATACTAAGCATGTATATGCAACTCACATTCCTCGGTACTGCCCTACATGCTACAATGTCACCATAAGACAGAAACCAAGGGGATAACATGCCCACACAATACCTTCTACTAGTAAACCTATATATATACATTCCACTCCTCAAAGGTGACATCATCATAAAGATCAATCATTCCCTAATCAATGATGTTAGAGTCACCATAAATATAACAATGGAGATTTTAAACATGAAAAACATCTTGTATTCTGTTCATATATAGGGGAAACACTATTTGATATGACATGAATCCAACATGACCTAACACCTCGAAAGGCCCAACAAACTAGGGAGAAAACTTACTCCCACAACCAAACTTTTACTTCCTATGATGGGGAGTCACCTTTAGGAACACATAATCCCCAATGTTAAACTCTAGATGTCTCCTCCTAAGTTCTTTATAGGATTTATGATGATCCTGTACTACCTTCTTCCTCTAGTTAATAACACAAACCATCTATGTCGTATTATGTACCAGTTCCAGTGTGACAATTGTTATCTCTATCACCCAGGTACAACATAATGGAGAATGGAAATGTCTGTATTACAAGGCTTCAAATGGAACCATAACAATGTTAGTGTAAAACATATTATTGTATGAAATATTTACCAAGGAAAAGTTCCCCATCCGCAAAGATAAAAAAATATAGGACACAAGTGTGAAAAATTTCTTCAAGAGTCTGAATGGTCCAATAAGGAATAACTGAGAACCAAAAGCTTATTGGAGACATTTCCACACCATAGAGGTAAAACAAAGATCTCAATCAGAAATAATCATCCTCAGAACCCTATAGAGTCTCACCCCCTCCTACAGATACTCAAAATCCATCTAAAACTTATCATTACATAGAAACACATGATTCTTTCTGGTCAATGATGTAAGAGGAGTCACAACCCAAGATAAATAGGATACAAACCTCTTATAACTACCTGTAAGACCATGGGAACTTTTCAAATATACCACCATCTTTGGGTATTCCCACGAAAAATACTTCTATCTTAGATTAATACATAGCTAATCCCTACTAAGATATAACATTCCCTAAGAAATGGACTTTTCAATCCCAAAAACCACACATTCAAAACTTACAAAAAAACTTATCACGATAAAGAACTCCCAAAATGACACGCAGATGCTCTATATACTCATCCTCATATGTAGTGTACATAAGGATTTCATTAATGAAAACCACCGTGAATTTATCATGGTACTCATGAAACAAAAAATTCACTAATCCCATGAACACAACTAGAGAATTCATTACACTGAATGACATCAGAACAAAATCATAATTCCCATGATGACAATAGAAGGAAGTATTTAGGATATGCTCATATTTTATATCCATTTTAGGATAAAAAAACAAATAAATCTTTGAGAAATAACATTCACCCTTTAGTGGATCAAATAAATCATTAATCTATGGAAGAGGATAGTGGTTCTTCACTATCACTTGATTTAAGCAATGATAATCAATACAGAGCTGCAAAATTCTTTCATACTTATTTAAAAATAAAACTGGTGCACCCAACGATGACACACTTAGATGAACAGAACCACACCGTAGTAGGCCATGGATATTTATATGCATCTCTCAAAACTCATAAGGTTCCATCGTATATAGAGACATAGTGATAGGATACACAACTAGTTTTAGTTCGATCCGAACATGATCTCTCATTATGGGGGTAATGCTACAACCTCCACTAGAATTTGTTGAGTCAGTAAGGTTTTATTTTGACTTTTCCATTCCTTTATGTTTTGAAAATCACAAACACTCTATCATAAGGAAAATTTCATTTTCTATAAGTTTCATATTGATAAGGAAAATTTTCCTTCCCCAAGGGAATTTTTCCTTACTTTGTTTTCATTGTTCATATTTTTAGTCTATCTAAATCTAATTCTTTTTGTTTCTAAGTGTAAAATTCAGTTTCACATGTAAAACCTTATAATTCTATAAATACTTAGATAGAGAGTATTCTATTTTCAAGATCTGAATTCTGGTTCCGAATTCTTTGTAATTTAGAATTCGAATTATTTGAAATTCAGAATCCGAATTCTCGGAAATTCAGAATCCAAATTCTATGAAATTTTGAATCCAAATTCCCTAAAATTCAAAATCTGAATTCTCTAAAATTCAGACTCTGAATTCCTCAAAATTCAGTCTCAGAATTCTTGAAGAAAAAGTTTGATAAGTAAAATTCTAGGATTTCTATTCTTACTAAAGAAATATTAGATCTTTCTAAATATCATGATAAGAAAACCCTTAATTTTGAAAGTATTTCAAAAACCCTTGAGGAAGTTAATTCTGAGAATGATAAACTTTCTAAGGATCTAGAAAAAGTAATTTCTAATAAAAATGTTTTTGAGCCTAACTATAGTGCTAAAACTGATGTTTTTAAGGAAAAAACATAGTTATTTGACTAATATAAGAAATATTTTCCTTGAGGAAGTGTTTTTCAAACTTTACCTTAGGGATGTAAAATTTTTATAAGATGTATTTCCAAATTCAACCTCTAAGGAATAATTTTGGTTTCAGTTATACTTGTTCAAAACTAATTTTTAGTAACAATTATTTTGTTTCTCAACGTGCTCCATTCTGAACTAAGTGTCAGTGTGGTGGGAATTGGGCAAAAAATTGTTCCTTAAACAAAACTCAGTATTTAGGTTTTCATAAAGCTTATTTTTTAATGAAAAAATAGATTCCTAAAATTTTGATTTCTGAATAATCCGGATCCAGGAATGTTTGGGTTCCGAAAGTCTAACATTCTTATTTTTAAGAAAATAAAGATAGTACCAAAATAAATACATGGTACATGGATAGTGGAATGTTCTCGGTATATGAATGGTAAAAAAAACATCTTCCAAAATATTATCAAGATGAAAGGAGGAAAAGTAACTTTCAGAGATAATGATAAGGGATAAATTATTGGTATAGGTAACACTGTTCTTCTTGGAAAAACTCTAATTTAAAATGTTTTATTTGTTAAGGGTCTTAATCACAACCTTATTAGAATATTTCAATTATGTGATGAAGGTTACCTTGT
Organism: Viscum album; assembly: GCA_963277665.1. Classification (NCBI taxonomy): domain Eukaryota; kingdom Viridiplantae; phylum Streptophyta; class Magnoliopsida; order Santalales; family Viscaceae; genus Viscum; species Viscum album. The sequence continues at coordinate 536,460,751 of OY728151.1, read as the reverse complement.
GAATTTTAGTAATGACAAGTGTTTAGTACACAATTTGAAGGAAGAATTTATTCGTTCTACCAACAGGCAAGAGAATGTATACACATTAAACTTATAAGACCTTAGGATCCAAGACCTACCTTTTCTTAGTACAATGGAAGATCATTCTTGGTTGTGGCATAGAAGGTTAAGACACTGTAATCTGAAGAACCTATGAAAAATATCTAAGAAAAGACTAGTTAAGGATCTATCAGATCTTAGATTTGATTCTTTAAAAGTTTGTGATGATTTTTAATGTGGCAAGAAACATAAATCATGTTCTAAATCAGTTGGTGAAGTCTCAACTACTGATGCATTATAGTTAGTGCATATGGATCTTTTTGGTCCAACACAAACTGGAAGCATTGGAGGTAAATATTATGTATTTATTTTAGTTGATGATTACATTACATTTTCATGGGTCTATTTTCTCGAAAAGAAATCTGAAGCTTTATCTTATTTCAAAAACTTTTAGAGCCCTAGTTAAAAATGAGAAAAACTTTCCTTTGATAACTATTCATAATGATCATGGAGGTGAATTTCCAAATCTTGATTTTGAATCTTTTTTTAGTAGAAAATGCATTACTCATAACTTCTCAGCACCAAGAACCCCTCAACAAAATGGTGTTGTTGAAAGAAGAAATAAAATTCTTCAAGAGATAATAAGAACCATGTTGGGTGAATAATTGATAGCCAAATGTTTTTGGGCTGAAGCAATAAGTACTGCTTGCTATACTATAAATCATGTTTTTAGACCTTTTCTTAATAAAACTCTTTATGAGTTATGGAATAGTAGAAAAGATAGACTTTCCTACTTCATGGTTATTTGTTGCAAGGTATTCATTCTGAATACTAAAGATAATATATTCAAATACTCACCAAAATCTCATGAATGCATTTTCTTAGGCTACTCCACAACTTCTAAGGATTATAGAGTATTCAATAAAAAAACTCGTACTGTTGAAGAAACAGTACATGTCGAATTTGATGAAACTGGTCCTTTTGTTTTTAAACAACTTCAACCTAAAATTTCGGATGTGTTTTCAAAAATATATTATCAACTCTTGATAAGAGATCCTTCTGATAAGGAAAATGTTTAAGAAAATTTTTCTGAAGCATTTACCCTAAAAGACTTCCTACCCTATATAGATGAAAAGGTTTTAAAAAATCCAAATTAGTTGTTTCTTACAAATCATCCAAGAGATAGTATCATTGGTGATGTAAACAAACCTGTATGGACTAGAGTTCCTTAATAAATGAAGTAGAATATCTTGCATTACTTTCCCAATTATAACTAAAAAGCATTGATGAAGATTTAGGTGATGATGATTGGATAAAATCTATGCAAGATGAGACAAATGAATTTGAATGGAATAAAGTCTGGACCTTGGTTGAAAGACCTAAGGAAACTTCTATTATTGGAGTAAAATGGGTCTTTAAAAATAAATGTGATGAAAATGGAATCATAGTAAGAAATAAAGCTAGATTGGTTGATAAAGTCTATAATCAACAAGAAGGAATAGACTATGAAAAAACCTATGCTCCAGTATCAATACTTGAATCTATTCATATTCTACTTTCCTTTGAAGCATTATTCAATTTCAAACTTTTTCAAATGGATGTTAAATCTGATTGCCTTAATGGTTTTTTTCAAGAAAAAGTTTTTTTTGAAAACCACCTAGTTTTGAAGATACAAAACATCCTCAATATGTTTTCTAACTTACCAATGCTTTGTATGGACTCAAAAAATCCCATAGAGCATGGTATGATAGGATTATATGATTTATGATTCAAAATAAATATATTTATGGAAATGATTATTGTAACAGCCCAAGATTTTATAAAGAAATATTCTTTTTAATTTTATTAATGTCTTGTGTTGTACGCTACACCAAAAGGAGCTTGCACAACACGCATCCTTGTCTTGCCTTGCATTACACGCAATCGCGACCTTCCTCAATAGCGTGTGTAATACGCAATACCGAGTTTCACTAAACAACGATGTGCTATTAAAATATTATTAAAACTAGCCGTTATGAATAGTAATAACCACTTTTTAAAATTCTGTAAATCTTATTTTTCAAAATGAACTTCATTCTTGGATTCGGAGTATCGAATTTAGCCTAAGGTGAAATTTTGGTACTTTTCGGATAACTTTCATATTCTGATGAATAGTGAAAAATTACTAAATTATAATTAAAAACAACTTTTTTAATCGAAATAATTAATAGTGATAAATTATTAATTTGAGTGGTTTTAAAGTATATTTAGAATATATTTTTACAATTTAATACAATGTTGGTCATTGGTTGTAATTTCACATTTAAACAAGACATAATCAAGTGTCAATCTTTTGATATATATTGTTTCCTAAAAACACGCTATTCATTTTAACAGCGGGATTTAATTATAAAATTAATTAATGCAACTTCTATGTTATGAATTTGGTAAAATAGATTTCATTTTTGAATTCGGAATATGAAATATAGCTTAGGATGAAATTTTGGCATTGTTCTGAAAAACATCAATTTTTGATGAATAGTGAAACTACTAAGTGGTAGTTAAAAAAACTGAATATTTCATAAAACTTAATTTTGCCGCTTCTGTGAATGGAATTTCGAAAATCCGAGAGACACGGTTAATATCAAGGACTAAAATGTGGTTCAATGAGATGAAAATAATTTTTTGGTGAATAGTAACTTTTTACTTTTTTTACCGCGGTTAATAGTAAATTGGGTAACTAAGGGTAAATATGATATTAATATTACCCTAACACATGTCCTAATTCTATTGGACAAGTGTAATTCGACCAAAAACAAACTTAGGAATAAAATATGACCATTTAGACCCACTTGGATTAGATTAGGACATTTATTGTTAATTTATTTAAAGAAGGGTTAAAATAGTTAAAATCAAAGTTTAATAAGTAAATCATTTCTAATATGGGGTTATACATAAGATAAATTCGATTGTAAATATTCATTAGAAAGCTAAAAAGATTTACTACATTATGGTATTTTATTTGTAATTTTTAGACATCAAATAATTTAATTTAGTTATGACACAAAGATGATCCAGTAATTATCTTGTTAATGAAATATTGACATAATTGATGTTATAAACACCAAAATAAATGTAATTTGAGACTTTTTATGAATTCCACTAATTTTCTAGGTTACTATGATATATTAGTGTTGATTTACGCAACTTGGTTCGAACATATAATTCTGTTATTACTTTCACAAAGATCATATATCAAATAGTGTCAAAATTGACACAAAATAGTTTTCAAATCAAATATTATATTACTAATTGTTATTTTATTCCTAAAAATCTAAGGTTCGGCCAAATGACTTAGATAAGTATATATATATTAATAATAAACAATTTGGGGTTCGTTTGGCATGTTGTAGTAAGTGTATTAACAATATAGTGAAAGAAAACAAAAAGACACGGTAAAAGTTAAATTATTTAACTTAGAGTTAAATCTAATTGATAAGGTTAAAATAATACCCTAAACTTGTCTAAATCTTATTGGTTGATAGGATTTCGACCCATCCCCACTTTAGCTTCGAAATAAGACCCTTTGGAACCATTATAAACCGATTTTGACTTTAATATAAAATAATATTTTGAGATATTCCTAAGGTGCCCCTCTCCTCCCCTATAAAAGGACACCTCCTCCCCCTCCTCCTCACACCAATTTGAGCACTCAAGCTCGGCCAACCCCTGCAAATTTCTCCTCTCCACTTCCCTAGAAACATCCTAGAGGTTCTGGTCTTCCTCAAAGACCAATTTTAGTTCCCTAAGAGGAGGTCTCAAAGAGGCGCTTCAAAGAAGAGGTAATTACCGTTACCAATTCTTTCATCTTTATTTCTTCTTCCACTTCTTCTTCTTAGGTTGTTTCATTATTAAGTAATAACATCAGTATTACTCATATACTGATATGTTATTATAAGTATGAAACAACCCTATTTCACAATCTATCCATCCTACGGAAAAAGAAATCACCGCGTGTGCGTACGTACGGAATACCGTCTCCACGCCGTGGTGTAATCTATTTTCCACCACCACCTTACATGGATGGGTATAATGGTGTAAAGAATAACTATACATAGTTATTACAACATCATATTGATTCTGATATATTGTATAATCCACTCCAATTCAATTCAATATTTATAGAAATGATATCATCGCTCGTGCGTACATACGGAATACCGTCTCCACGACGCGATGAGATTCATTCTCCATGTTAACCATTTAAGAATGATTATAATGTATATATAAGAAATAATAATGAAATATATGACATTATAAAGCTACTGGATTTATGTATATATATACATATGTATGTCATCTACTTACTTCCATTTCAAGACAAAAGGAAAGGAAAACAGCGTTCATGCGTACGTACGGACTACCGTCTCCATGAACGGTGTTTTTCATTTTATTTATCTACCTATTATATATATATATATACTGAATATATATGATATATAAATCATATTTTATATTCTGGAAGTAAGTAAATCATGATATAAGTAATAATGATGTCAAGAACAACAAGTCAAAACACCTACGATAAATGAAACGATTTTACCCAAAATGCTTCTTTAACATGGAATTTACAAAAGAACGGGTAATATAATGTCATAAGTGAACCATATATGATATAATAACAATGAATATGATTCTGTAATAAGTCAATAACATGATTTAAATCATTATACAGGAGGTTCGGAAACTTACAAAGCAAGTCGGACCTAAGGTAAGGGAAATATCACAATCTCATTTTTATCCGAGATTGTTTATTCGTAAGTATTTACTGGGGTGTATTTTATCATCCACATCCATGTTCCCGCAATATGTAATATTGTTTCCATCCACTTGCAATATTTTAAATCCAATTTTACCCTTAGGTGAGTTTTTAGTAAAGAATATGAAAGGAATCTTTTGTCGTTTTTCCGTACGAGGTACTTTTTGACTTTTCCGACAAAAGTACGAAGAATGTTTTTTTAACTTATACGGCATGAATGAATTTTTAAAACATTGTTTCCAAGAAGATTCCTTTACAAGTTTTCAAGTTTATTTTTAATCAACTTCTTTTATTTTAAAGTTGTATGACATGTTATGAAAGGAAAAATGTTTTTGAAGAAGAAAGGATATTTTCCTCAAGAATGGAGTTCAAGTGTTTTATCAAAATTATTTTCCATCTAAGATAATAAAGGGTTCTGTTTTTATCCCTATTATTAAATTGATTTGTTCATGTTGTGATGGAATTATTTTTATGAATTCCTTTATATTATATGAATTGATTTATGATGTCATGATGTTTCAAGAATCCCATTTTTATTACATGGGTTATGCAATGATGTATGATTTATGATTTTGTGGCACACATAAGAAAGGATTCATTAGGAGATGGGTGGGACCTATATCTCCCTCCAATGCATTGGGTAAAGATTTTATATCTCATGAGATAGACATGGCTGAAATGGTAGGTTATACCGGTTCAGTGAAACAGGACTGAAACGAGGGTTACTCGATTCAGAAAGGGACTTTGTCCACTAAGATAGTCTTGGCAATGAGTCTTGACTAACAAGAAATGATTTTCTATGATTATGTGTGTATGACACAAAGTTTCATGTTTTATGTTATGATTATTGGGATTACATTTCACTTCTATGATATATCCCATGTTACGATATTATGATCTCTTTTGCAGGTTTTGATTTTCATAAAGATATGATATGATTTTTATTTCCTTTATTTGCCCTTGCTGAGCATTTGAGCTCACCCTTTTATGTTTTCTTTTCCCTAGGATATAAAGAAAGGTTTTAGGTATAAAAAAAAGGGAAGATCTTTATGGGAGATATTGAAGATCATTCACCACGATTAGAAGATTACGTTCCGAGTTTCCAAAGACACTAAACTATTACGATCCTTGTGTGTGTGTTTTTGTTATTCCGCAAATGTAATGTAATGTCCATGTACGTCAGGCTTCGGGTCTCTACAGTTGGTATCAGAGGAAAGGTTTAGTCAACCTTTGGAAACTAGGATGCGAGAACTTTAGTGAGATCCCTAGAGATATTTCTAAGGTATGTCTAGGGATGTCCCTAAGGATAAGTATACGTATAGGTTATAGTACTAGAATTACTCTAACGATCATAGAATTAAACCTAAGATGTTAGATATTGAAGGTACTCCCCCTTTATTATGTTGTTTTCCCTAGCACGATTTTTGCCTCTCACACTATTCTTTTTGGGTTTTAGACGATGACTGGAACCCGAAGGAACCGTGTTGATCATTGCAATGGACAATGCAATGATTGCCCTCCTGAACAAACAAATGTTATGGGAGATGGAGTACAAAATCTTATTGCTATACTTACACAAGCTATGAATCATTCTGGACTTCCAAATGAGCAGAGAAGGGAACAATATTCTATTGAGTCCTTCATGAGGCAACGTCCACCTTCTTTCAGTGGGACTACCGATCCACTTGTTTCTGAACAATGGATCAGTACCACTGAAAAGATATTTTCAGTTCTTCAATGTTCTGAACATGATAAAGTCATCTTAGCAGTATATCGTTTGGAAGGTGAAGCTGATCAATGGTGGAATCTTATCAAGAATACGAGGCAAAGAGATGAAATTGAGTCCATGGAATGGGACGAGTTCAAGAACTTGTTTTTCAGTAAGTACTCCCCTCGTATTCTTCGAACAAAGATGGAAAAGGAGTTTCTTGAGCTGAAGCAGAAGGATGATGAATCTGTTGGTATATACGAAGCAAATTTTACAAGACTTGCAAGGTATGCATCTGGCATTATTATCCAACCTGAAAGTAAAGTTGATCGATTTTTCAGTGGCTTAAAACCAAGTCTTCGAAGGGCATTAGCTATAAGAGACTTCAGTAGCTATGAAGAAATTGTGCGTTGTGCTGTCAAGGTAGAAATGGAAGTTGGTGTTACATATCCATCTCATGGTTTTGACAAGAAACGAAAGATGGAATTCAAGGAGAAAACTCAGAATAATGGTGAAAAGAAGATGAATGTTTCCTTATGCACAAAGTGTGGAAAGAAGCATGGTGGAGATTGTCTTAAAGGGACTAGAAAATGCTTTAAGTGTGGAAAAGAAGGTCATCGAGTAGCTGAGTGTCGAAGTAATGGAAAAAGGGATTCTAATGATGTGAATAAAGCAAACATTGCAGAGAACACATCACCAACACTTCAATGCTTCAAGTGCAAGGAAATGGGGCATTATGCTAATAAATGCCCTAATCCAAGGGTTAGTGATGATCGACATGAGCAACCGCTTAAGGCAAAGGACAAAGGGAAGTCACATGCGATCACTATTGGCGATGTTGAATATGACAACGATGTGGTGGAATGAATAATTGTTTATGTAATAGGATTCCAAAATAATGTTTTATCATGGAGTATTGGAATATTTATGTATTGGTCTATTGTGGTTTTCAATAATTTTATGGTACCAATAACCATGGAAAGTGATTGAGATATTTTTGGAAAAAGAATGATATGCGCATAATGAAGGGAAAACGAGAAAATGAAATATTTTACAGTATTCATGAGCTCATGATTGATATAAGGACTAAGTGATATCATGGTTTGAGTATATAGAATTTTGAGGATTTTGGTAACTGCATTCATGTTTTCATTAAGGTTCAATGGGTATTCAAGAGAATACATGATTAAGGACTTTGAATGTCTGGAATGTGACCAGCAAAACATATCTTATGATATATGGGGATCAACGATGGTATTAAATATATGGTAATCATTTTCACTATGAGAGTGGACTACAATATTATGGATAAGCCTAAATATTGGAATGGATTATGTTGGACATAAGTTAGTATTGTTTGTTTTTTCGATATTATTGATGGGATGTTATGTAGTTTTGGAAAAAGGACAACCTGCAGGACGGGCGACAACTCATCGCTTCGGACAAGGCTGTGGGAATCGAACCCACAACCGAAGTGCGACTGGCCTTTATCGCCTACCACTGACCTACAGGAAGTCCCTGTTTAGTAGAAACTAGTTTTATTATATTAATCAGTATGATATATGAAGTATAAGTCCATTTTAGGAACCATATATGATTAATCTCACTATAGATCGACTTATGTATATAAGTTTTGCTAACCTTTTGTTTGAGACAGATGGAATGACCTGTCATTCTATCACATGATCTGCTAACACTTCACGAATAACAAATTCAACTTCATTTATTTAAGAGATGAAGTGGAAATTGTTCAAAGCACGAACAACAGTGAGATTGTACCAAAATAAAGTAAGTATTTATTCTAATTCAAATTTTCAACTTTAGGGGAAATGATCTTGAAAACCAAAAATGTTGTCCTAGTGATCTTATACCTGATGAATCAGATGGTACCTTATATCATCACAAATCTATGGATTTGTGATTACTGGCTTTTCCATAGCCATGTTCTCTACCACTCTCCATCAGAACATGATGGTTAGATTTCTCTTCCATATCCATATTTTCACCTATGTGGAAACCCAATGATTAGTTTATTTGGGTAACCGTTACGTTTCATACTTTTGTTTTTAAAGATTGGTTTTGATATTCCTTTTTACGATGTGGGTTTCTATTAAAGAAACTTTCGAATAGTAAACCATTTATAACCCCGACGAATTTCGAGGGCGAAATTCATTTTAAGGGGGGTAGAATGTAACAGCCCAAGATTTTATAAAGAAATATTCTTTTTAATTTTATTAATGTCTTGTGTTGTACGCTACACCAAAAGGAGCTTGCACAACACGCATCCTTGTCTTGCCTTGCATTACACGCAATCGCGACCTTCCTCAATAGCGTGTGTAATACGCAATACCGAGTTTCACTAAACAACGATGTGCTATTAAAATATTATTAAAACTAGCCGTTATGAATAGTAATAACCACTTTTTAAAATTCTGTAAATCTTATTTTTCAAAATGAACTTCATTCTTGGATTCGGAGTATCGAATTTAGCCTAAGGTGAAATTTTGGTACTTTTCGGATAACTTTCATATTCTGATGAATAGTGAAAAATTACTAAATTATAATTAAAAACAACTTTTTTAATCGAAATAATTAATAGTGATAAATTATTAATTTGAGTGGTTTTAAAGTATATTTAGAATATATTTTTACAATTTAATACAATGTTGGTCATTGGTTGTAATTTCACATTTAAACAAGACATAATCAAGTGTCAATCTTTTGATATATATTGTTTCCTAAAAACACGCTATTTATTTTAACAGCGGGATTTAATTATAAAATTAATTAATGCAACTTCTATGTTATGAATTTGGTAAAATAGATTTCATTTTTGAATTCGGAATATGAAATATAGCTTAGGATGAAATTTTGGCATTGTTCTGAAAAACATCAATTTTTGATGAATAGTGAAACTACTAAGTGGTAGTTAAAAAAAACTGAATTTTTCATAAAACTTAATTTTGCCGCTTCTGTGAATGGAATTTCGAAAATCCGAGAGACACGGTTAATATCAAGGACTAAAATGTGGTTCAATGAGATGAAAATAATTTTTTGGTGAATAGTAACTTTTTACTTTTTTTACCGCGGTTAATAGTAAATTGGGTAACTAAGGGTAAATATGATATTAATATTACCCTAACACATGTGCTAATTCTATTGGACAAGTGTAATTCGACCAAAAACAAACTTAGGAATAAAATATGACCATTTAGGCCCACTTGGATTAGATTAGGACATTTATTGTTAATTTATTTAAAGAAGGGTTAAAATAGTTAAAATCAAAGTTTAATAAGTAAATCATTTCTAATATGGGGTTATACATAAGATAAATTCGATTGTAAATATTCATTAGAAAGCTAAAAAGATTTACTACATGATGGTATTTTATTTGTAATTTTTAGACATCAAATAATTTAATTTAGTTATGACACAAAGATGATGCAGTAATTATATTGTTAATGAAATATTGACATAATTGATGTTATAAACACCAAAATAAATGTAATTTGAGACTTTTTATGAATTACACTAATTTTCTAGGTTACTATGATATATTAGTGTTGATTTACTCAACTTGGTTCGAACATATAATTCTGTTATTACTTTCACAAAGATCATATATCAAATAGTGTCAAAATTGACACAAAATAGTTTTTAAATCAAATATTATATTACTAATTGTTATTTTATTCCTAAAAATCTAAGGTTCGGCCAAATGACTTAGATAAGGATATATATATTAATAATAAACAATTTGGGGTTCGTTTGGCATGTTGTAGTAAGTGTATTAACCATATAGTGAAAGAAAACAAAAAGACACGGTAAAAGTTAAATTATTTAACTTAGAGTTAAATCTAATTGATAAGGTTAAAATAATACTCTAAACTTGTCTAAATCTTATTGGTTGATAGGATTTCGACCCATCCCCACTTTAGCTTCGAAATAAGACCCTTTGGAACCATTATAAACCGATTTTAACTTTAATATAAAATAATATTTTGAGATATTCCTAAGTTGCCCCTCTCCTCCCCTATAAAAGGACACCTCCTCCCCCTCCTCCTCACACCAATTTGAGCACTCAAGCTCGGCCAAACCCTGCCAATTTCTCCTCTCCACTTCCCTAGAAACATACTAGAGGTTCTGGTCTTCCTCAAAGACCAATTTTAGTGCCCTAAGAGGAGGTCTCAAAGAGGCGCTTCAAAGAAGAGGTAATTACCGTTACCAATTCTTTCATCTTTATTTCTTCTTCCACTTCTTCTTCTTAGGTTGTTTCATTATGAAGTAATAACATCAGTATTACTCATATACTGATATGTTATTATAAGTATGAAACAACCCTATTTCACAATCTATCCATCCTACAGAAAAAGAAATCACCGCGCGTGCGTACGTACGGAATACCGTCTCCACGCCGTGGTGTAATCTATTTTCCACCACCACCTTACATGGATGGGTATAATGGTGTAAAGAATAACTATACATAGTTATTACGACATCATATTGATTCTGATATATTGTATAATCCACTCCAATTCAATTCAATATTTATAGAAATGATATCATCGCTCGTGCGTACGTACGGAATACCGTCTCCACGACGCGATGAGATTCATTCTCCATGTTAACCATTTAAAAATGATTATAATGTATATATAAGAAATAATAATGAAATATATGACATTATAAAGCTACTGGATTTATGTATATATATACTTATGTATGTCATCTACTTACTTCCATTTCAAGACAATAAGGAAAGGAAAACAGCGTTTATGCGTACGTACGGACTACCGTCTCCATGAACGGTGTTTTTCATTTTATTTATCTACCTATTATATAGATATATATACTGAATATATATGATATATAAATCATATTTTATATTCTGGAAGTAAGTAAATCATGATATAAGTAATAATGATGTCAAGAACAACAAGTCAAAACACCTACGATAAATGAAACGATTTTACCCAAAACGCTTCTTTAACATGGAATTTACAAAAGAACGGGTAATATAATGTCATAATTGAACCATATATGATATCATAACAATGAATATGATTCTGTAATAAGTCAATAACATGATTTAAATCATTATACAGGAGGTTCGGACACTTACAAAGCAAGTCGGACCTAAGGTAAGGGAAATATCACAATCTCATTTTTATCCGAGATTGTTTATTCGTAAGTATTTACTGGGGTGTATTTTATCATCCACATCCATGTTCCCTCAATATGTAATATTGTTTCCATCCACTTGCAATAGTTTAAATCCAATTTTACCCTTAGGTGAGTTTTTAGTAAAGAATATGAAAGGAATCTTTTGTCGTTTTTCCGTACGAGGTACTTTTTGACTTTTCCGACAAAAGTACGAAGAATGTTTTTTTAACTTATACGGCATGAATGAATTTTTAAAACATTGTTTCCAAGAAGCTTCCTTTACAAGTTTTCAAGTTTATTTTTAATCAAATTCTTTTATTTTAAAGTTGTATGACATGTTATGAAAGGAAAAATGTTTTTGAAGAAGAAAGGATATTTTCCTCAAGAATGGAGTTCAAGTGTTTTATCAAAATTATTTTCCATCTAAGATAATAAAGGGTTCTGTTTTTATCCCTATTATTAAATTGATTTGTTCATGTTGTGATGGAATTATTTTTATGAATTCCTTTATATTATATGAATTGATTTATGATGCCATGATGTTTCAAGAATCCCATTTTTATTACATGGGTTATGCAATGATGTATGATTTATGATTTTGTGGCACACAAAACAAAGGATTCATTATGAGATGGGTGGGACCAATATCTCCCTTCAATGCATTGGGTAAAGATTTTATATCTCATGAGATAGACATGGCTGAAATGGTAGGTTATACCGGTTCAGTGAAACAGGACTGAAACGAGGGTTACTCGATTCAGAAAGGGACTTTGTCCACTAAGATAGTCTTGGCAATGAGTCTTGACTAACAAGAAATGATTTTCTATGATTATGTGTGTATTCCACAAAGTTTCATGTTTTATGTTATGATTATTGGGATTACATTTCACTTCTATGATATATCCCATGTTATGTTATTATGAGCTCTTTTGCAGGTTAAGATTTCCAAAAGCTATGTATATGATGTGATTGATTTTTCTTTTGTTTACCCTTACTGAGCATTTGAGCTCACCCTTTTATGTTTTCTTTTCCCCAGGATATAAAGAAAGGTTTTAGGTAGAAAAAAGGGATGACCTTTATGGGAGATATTGAATAACTTTCACCACGATTTGAAGATTACGTTCCGAGTTTCCAAAGACACTAAACTATTACGATCCTTTAGTGTGTGTTTTTGTTATGTACTAAGTATTCCGCAAATGTAATGTAATGTCCATGTACGTCAAGCTTCGGGTCTCTACAATTATCCAAACATTTTTATAAATAAAGATAAGAAATTTTTTTTGATTAATCAAATTTATGTTTATGACATTATATTAGGTTCAACTTAGCAACCTTTAACTGATTACTTTTCAGATCTAATGAAATATGAGTTTGAAATGAGTATGATGGGTGAGTTAACATTTTTTATTTGTTTTCAAATTTCTAAAAAACCAGAAAGAATCTATATTTCCCAACCTAATTATATTAAATATCTTCTTACAAAGTATGTATGTGACAACAATAAGAGTATAAGTACTCCCATTGGTACCTCATATTCACTTGATCTTGATGAAGCTAGGAAACCAGTAGATCAAACATCTTTTAAAGGTATGATAGGAAGTCAACAGTACTTGATATATTTTTATCCATACATAATGTTTTTAGTATTCTTATGTGAAATATATCAATACAATCCTATGGAATCTCATTTAAATGTAGTGAAAAATAATGTTTTGCTACTTAAAGGGAACCAAGGATTTAGATGTCATTTATACCTCTAGAAATGATTTTTTTAAAAAGTTTTCAAATGCTGACTTTGGTGGATGTTGAATGGATAGAAAAAGTACATCTAGAACTTGTCATTTGTTAGGAGATTCATCAGTTTCTTGTTCATGAAAAAAAAAATACTGAGTAGCACTTTACACTACTGAAGCTGAATATGTATTAGCTGGAATTTGTTGTGCTCAAGTGTTGTGGATGCAACACACACTTATAGATTATGGTATGATTTTTACCAAAACACACATATTGTGTGATAATAATAGTTCCATTACCTTAAGTAAAAACCATGAACATCACTCTCATGCAAAACACATAGATATTAGGCATCACTTTGTTAGGGATCACACACAAAAAGAAGATATCATTCTTTAATTTTTCAGAAAGCAAGATCATCTTGCTGATATTTTCAAAAAGTCTTTACCATCTGATAGATTTGAATACATAAAGCAGAAGTTAGGAATGATAATTGTGAGTTAATATTCCTTATTAAATTCTTGTTGAAACCTATCACCTTACAGTAATAAACTTATTTTCATAGGGAGAGTATATTTTTCTTTGTTAGTTAGAAGAAAAAATTTTCGAAATGAGTTTTTTTTTGTAATGAAATGTTTTCATTACAGAAATTTTTTAGTGTTAAACTTTTCATAGTTAAAAATTTTCGTAGTCAAATTTTTTGTAGTTAAAATTTTCATTGTCAAAATTTTCATAGTAAAATTTTCGTAGTCAAAATTTTCGCAGTAAAATTTTCATATTCAAAATTTTCTTAGTAAAATATTTCATAGTCAAAATTTTTGCGGACTAATGTTTTTCCATAATAAAATTTTGGAATCTAATGTTCTACAAGATTTTTTTGTCATTACGAATATTTTACCTAATCAATCGAAAAGGTATGGTTTCTTTCCCTAAGTTTTCATAATCAACCTTTTTTTACTTGCTGGTATTTAATTCTATTTTATGAAAAATCTTTGATATTCATTTTAATTTTTCTTAAATCTGATTTTTTTTAAAAACCTTAAGAGATCAGATTGGAATAAATTTCTTTCTATGACTATATTTTCAACTATCGGATCTGATTAGAAAGTGTTCAACCATTGGATCAATATAGAAAGCTAAATTGACACTTTGATTTCCTATATAAAGGACCCCAGATATCATGTCCCACATCGAACTCAAGCCCTCGTGTGCTGAAACTCTTCCCCTCCTACATAAGCCGGTTCTGAATCATCAAGGTTTCCTTAGTTCCGAATGACTATTGAAGCTTCATCTCAAAAATAAATGCCATCTATAAAGGAAATATTTGAATGGAATATTTATAGAGAAGGGTTGGTTCATCCGAATTTATTTTCTAAGTATGATTCTATTGTCTATAAGAATATAAAGTTGAATGGGTGGGAGAATGTTTGCATATAGAAACCGAATGCACAGGATCCGATGTATCCAGATTTGCTGGTGGAATTCTATGAGACAGTAAGATTTTTCTATGAAGGGCGAAGAGAATAATTTTTATTTAGAAGCTATGGAAAGACTTATTCCCTTTCTTATAACATGGCAGAAAATCTGATAGGAATTCCTTATGAGGGAGAAGCTGAATTTTTCTCTCACAAGCTACATAATGATATAGGATCATTTGATAAGAAAAAGTATTTATCTTGTGTTGGTCTTGAGGAAATGAAGACTCCAAAAATTATTCATCTCTCTATAAATATTCAGATTCTTTAGCTATGAGTTCAAGGTTTTATAATTCCGAGAAAAGGGGACAAGGATACCCTGAAGAAAAGAGATATGTATTTTCTCGATTTTCTGGTGAATCTAAGAAAGATGAATATTGTTAATAATATCTTCATTACGATTAAGAATACAAAGGATGGAAATCTAAAGGATCATATTATTATGTATTCAGCCATTATTTCAAAAATCATTGTTCTTTATCTTCAATATTTCTAGATCCCTTGTAGTTCTAGGTTGAATAATTGTAAGGTGATGCTTTTGAGTGATGATACTCTGAGGAGGAAAAATATTGGCTTTAATAGTCAATCTGGAGAATTTAATGATTTATCAGAAGCAGAAATTGAAGATTTTTCAAAGAAGTCATAAGTCACTGAATCTTCTAAGAATGGAGGATGAAAGAAGAAGGCAAAGGAACCGGAAGAGAAGGAAAAAATCCCAGTGGATAAGGAAACTCAATCTGAACCTCCAAATCCAATGAAGTAAAATGCATATCCTGATGAAGTTGCTGCTAAGTGGAGGGTAGATAAGAAGAACATGAATGAAGGGGAACCTAAGTTTGGCCTTGACCTTGATGAGGCAAAAGTGTTTAAGGAAAAGACTGCTAAGAATTTAGAAAATGAAGAAAAAGAAAATAAGCCAAGGAAGAAGTTTTCTGAAGCAGAGATAGTGAAATCCCATCTGAAGGCTACTGAGAAAGCCTTCGAGAATATTCAGGTACCAGAGTCATTTCTTCAAGAACCAATTCCTAAAACTCCAGGAAATATGTTTTTAATTTTGGAAAAACATCAAGAATAAGTAGTTAAAGAAGAAAAAGTATAAGGAGAGGAAGAAGAAGGCAGTGGTGACTCCAAAGATGTTTTAAAGTAGGTAAAGGAATATTATGAGTAGGAAATCCCTTCTGAGAAATTATCTTTCTAAACCTCTCATGATAAATTGTCAAAGATTGTTACTCTTGGTAAGGATGAAAGGATGGGTGAAGAAGAAGTTAATAAAATATCCAAGGAATAAATCATAAATAAAGATTCCATTCACCCTTAGGATGTTGAGGTAGGAGCTGCGAAAGAAGAAATTGATGAAGAAAAAATTGTTCAGCTATCTGATAGTGAACATGAATCTTTTGATCAAGAAGAAGTCATTATGAATGTTGATAAGGGAAAATAGGTTATAGTTGATACACTTAGAAAATCCATTGTGAAGAAGAATGATGTTGGTACTTCATCTAAGAGGAAAGCTACTGAGTTAAAAAAGAAACCTCACCAACCAAAGTCTTAGATTCAGAATCGTCCTCTCTTGGACATGATTTTGTATTCCAGTCTTTAAAAAATCTTGTTGTAACTTTCCCTATATTTCCAAGCATAGACACGAGATGCCAGATGCTTCAACATACCTTAAAATCAGATTTATTATCCATAGTGATGGATAAGTGTGTTATTCTTCAAGAAGACTTCAAATAATTTCTCATTAGCTATGAAGCTCATAAAATATCATGACAAAAGATGACAAGATGGTCAAGGAATACCATTGAAGTGATGAGAATCCTTGATGAATTACATGAAATTTTCAAGGATGCTTTTGACACCGAAGATATGAAAGATCAAGGATCTCAATAATAGTTTTGAGGATAAGATGTCTCTGGAACAAACATCTCAGAAGCAAGAAGTGAAAGATCTTAATGGGAAATTGAATTTAGTTGCTCAGAGTTAGAAGAGAGAAAGGGATCTCAGAATTGAGATAGAAGAGAATCTAGTTAAGAAAGAAGAAGTTCTAAAGGGTAGGAAGAATCTCTTAAGGCTCAAGAAGAAAAATTAAAAGCCTTAGAGAATAAAACTGAAGATCAGGATTAGTTGCTCAAATGTACAGAATAGGATCATAAGGAGATTAAGAAATTGAAAACCATAGTGAAAAAGTTGATGCCAAAGGAGAAGGCAGGATAATTTGTTTTTTCAAATACAATCTTTTGTTGTATTTTTCCTGTTGTGTATATTCTTCCAATCTTAATGAAATTTTTTTATGTTCTTTATTTTTAGTTGTCTAGTACAAATATTTCAGGTACCATATTTTCTTTTCCATTCCCTGTATTTCTTTTTGAAAATCAAAAAGGGAAAAAAGGAATTTCAAAAAAGAATACTTAGTAAAGTAGAAATTTCTCTAAGGGAGAGTTCATCTAAGGGGGAGTTTTCATCATGAAGATTTTTGTATGCAAGAAAATGGAAAATCTAATTCTAGAAATCCAGAATAAGATACTTAGTGTTTCCAAGTTTTAAATGGGAGTTAGTCATATTCAATTTGATCCATAAGTAAAGGGAGATAAGTTTTATTTACAAGTCCATAAAAATTCTAATTCTTTATATTCTTTTTCATAAGGATGTTTGTGATTTCCAAAATGGGGAGGTTGTTGAGTCAATAAGTTTTCCTTATGACTTTTCCATTCCATTATTTTTTGAAAATCATAAACACTCTATCTTAAGGAATATTTAATTTTCCATATGTTTCATCGTGATAAGGAATATTTTCCTTCCCCAAGAAAATTTATCCTTACCTTGTTTTCATTGTTCATATTTTTAGTCTCTCTAAATCTAAATATTTTTATTTCTAAGGGTAAAAATTCAGTTTCACATCTAAAACCTAGGAATTATATAAATAATTTGATATAGAGTATTATATTTTCAGGATACAAATTCAGGTTCTGAATACTCTGTAATTCAGAATCTGAATTATTTGAAATTCAAAATCTGAATTCTCTGAAATTCAGAATCCAAATTCTCAGAAATTCAGTCTTTGAATTTTTTTAAATTCATACTTTGAATTCCTCATAATTCAGACTCTGAATTCCTCAATATTCAGACTATGAATTCCTTATAATTCAGACTCCGAATTCCTCATAATTCAGACTCTGAATTCCTCAGAATTAAGACTCTGAATTCCTCAGAATTCAGACTCCCAATTCTATAGAATTTTGATTCCGAATTCACCAAGAAATAGAATCTGAATATCCTTATAATATAGACTCCGAAGGATAAATTTCTTAGACTTAGAATTCTATTTTTTCCGTAGACTCCAAAAAAACAAATTTAGTTGAGAAACAATTTTTTTTTCTTACTCTTGTTTGAGTTATAAAATGATGTTATGCATTCCGTTTCTAACCAACTGTCGTTTGAGTGACACATGTACAAGTCCCTATGAAATTCATGGAAAAATATAACCGTTGGAGGAGGAAGTTGACCATTAAATATGGGCATATAAATATGAGCTCATTTGAATGAGCTCAATAAATTTTCTACAACTCTAGATATTACATGATGAAGTGATTTCTTGATATAGATACTTTAATGCTTTGTGTGTACTGAACATCTTGTTCATAATTTCTTCGTGTGACTCCAAATGCTACTGAGTATATTTAAGGGCATCCGGGGATAGGAAGAAAAAGGTGCCGACTACCATGAAGTTCAAGGGCTTTCAGGGATAGCAAGACATACTATGATATTTTTATCAAGGTAATACCCTAGTGTGGGTAAGATAGACTTTCTTGAATGTAAAAATCAAGGGAACAATATCCAAGATTGTTCGATACCCTACTCTTTGGGTTAAAATATTTCTTACTTGTTACTTGTATTATTTTATGTTTTTTTTCTACCACATTTTGATTGATAAGGAAAGTATAACTATCTTATGCTTTCTTATAATTTTACTCTGATTAGTAAAATTCTATATTCTTTAAGGCAGAATCTTTATCTTTGTAAACTTTTCTTATGTTTCATTTCTGAAACCACATTTTCAGAATCAGGAAAGTTTGTAGAACTAAGAGGTCTTTTGAATTTACCTCATTTAACTTTGTTAAACAATACCATCTATAAAATTTACAATGGAATTTTTTAAAGTATACAATTCACCGCCCTCTTGTATATTGATCATCTACATCAACATTTAGATCCTACAGGAAAAACATCAGGGTACTCTTCTATGACCTTGAGAAACAACAACAGTTGAACTTATAAATAACTTAGTATCCGCCAAACAATCAAAGATGTCAAGGATAGAACATGCCTATTACCCATCCAAGGGTCTCACTCTCCAAAAACCAGTACTGAATATCCATCAAAATCAACGAATATAACCATCTTTCAAAATAAATCCATGATATCTTACATAGAATACAACCAATCCACCATGAGAATGATGTCTTATGATTTTATTTATAAACATATGAAATATCCCCATGATAGGTGCTTCTACAGTACTAACTCACAGTCTCTACATATATCAAGGAAGTTATCTCAACCTCAAACTGACATAGTCAACACCAAGGGCACTAAAAGTATTTCTACCTCAAGACCCAAAGTATGGACAAGGGAAGGTGATATGAATGAGTGTGTCACTCCCGTATCAAATATGGAATGAACCCAAGTAGAAAACAAGCAAAGTGTACCTCAAATGATGTTTAAATATCATAGAACTAGAAACACTAAACCATGAAGCTAACCACAACCTGATCCAAGACCTCTCTAACCATTATGATGACCACATTCATGACCGTTCTCTTCCCTCTGGGGATGAGGAGTATCCCAGGGCTTTCCTTTCCCTTCCCCATCTACTCTAAACTAATCAAAAACTGGATCAACTTACTAATAATACCCTAACTGGAACTTCCTCAGTTGAGGAAACTGAAGAAAAAATACCAGAATACGTTGACTGATCAAAAAGGTTAGGCACTATTTTCCCTGATGACCTCACCCTCCACAAGAAAAAAAAATACATTCGATCCCTTAGAATATACCTAAGACACACTTCCCCCCAGAGTAAAGAGACATTAAGGGATGAGAACTACCTATGGATGATTGGAAGCTCTTCTATCCTGGAAACTAGTAACCTTGGACCACAACTATGCTAAATGAGGAATCTTGACGACACAATTATCATGATGATTCAGTTCTTGCAAACATCCTCTCAATAACCTCTACTCTTTCCACCACCTCGAGATACGTCTTCTTTATAAACAGGGTGACCTGGCATTGGATATATATATGAAAAGCCTCCTCAAAATACCTAGCCCTGGCCTCCTCATTTAGAAATAGCTCCGAAGTATATCATAGAAGGTTCATGAAATGGGTCTCAAACTCTCACACACTTGATCTCCCATGTGGAAGGGTAAGTAGCTTCTGGAATCTAGCTATCTTCAGGGACTAGTAAAGAAACACAACTCTGAACTAAACTGAAAACTCCTCCCATGATACTGCGGACACCTCATGATCTCCATGGAATGAGAACCACCACTACCTAACTTCCCCACGCAACATCGCCATAGCCAATGATACCTTGTTATCCTTCCAAGAACATATTGAACTAAAGGCTATCTCAAACTCCCTATAATACCACTCTTTAATGACCCTCCCAACAAAATATACCCCTCATTGTCCAAAAATGTGAGAAGAGAGATATTGACACCCATGTCCCACCTCCTGTAGGCTTCGAGATGGTGAATGACACCAAAGTCATAGTAAACACACATATAGTAGGCATTACCCCCTTAGTCAACACACATGAAAGAGAGAGATAGGACATACAATAACCAACTAATGCTCATACTACAATATAAACAAAAACCGAAGTGCACATATGTAATGAAATGCATGAACTACTACAACTGAAAGGAAAACTGCAAGTACTAAAGGAAATTTAAGGATAATAGTGACCATGAAGCCCAAATAGCTCTTGATAAACCCCATACTAGTAGTTACTAGCCTGATCTACATCCTAATCCAATTGTCTTGAAAACTTTTTATGTATATGTAGGTTGGTTATAAATCTATACTATGTAGGGTCCTCCTTAGAGCCTCTAATAAAAAAGATAAAGGAAGAGTTCTAAATCACAGTGACCAAAAAGTGAAACTAATTTGTCACCTAAACATGTATACTAAGTTCTCATCCTCACCATGTCTACTCTTAACAGGTATCACATATAAGAGCATATATTATAATAAATAATATCAAGGGTACCCTCCCACCACATTCCCACTAGTTTTCCACTTTTCCTCAACATCACATGTCCAGAGCATCTCTCTCCAAAAAGGCTAGCCCGCAGACACCTGGGAAAAGCACTAAAACATGAACCTCATGAATCACACCACCACATCCACATAACGAAAAGTAACCAAGTAGTTTCTGGGATCCCCCAAAGCCTGTATAACTTATATCATACATCATGTTTTATACCTCAATTTATCATAGCCCATACACTGAGTAAGGAAATTCAAGCCATCACAACCCACACACATTACACCAATAGGAGTCCTTAGGAAAATATATCCAGAATACATTTGTGTGAAAATTAAAAAAAGCCATTACAGTCCTCCATTCACATATATAGGGAAAACTAACCACTGTTAGTACTAGTAAAAGTAAATATCAAGATAGTGTAGTTGGTTGAAAGGGGGTATTCAACCCTCCATCCTCCCTCTAAGATGATAGGGAAAACACCCGTAGGGATCAGAATCCTAGGGGTTTCAGTTCCCTTAACTGAAAGGGTAGATTATCATATAAAAAAATAGTCATGATATAATATATCTTAAAACCACATTATGGGCATAACCAAGTCTCTGAATCAAATACATATAATGTCTCTTAGACTCTTGGCTGCCACTACTAAGACTAAATATCCTATATAAACAAAACCATTTAAAGAGATACTTAATTTATTTTATTCATTTTCACCAGTTTCAATTTTCTTTAATTAATTATTATCCTTTAATTAACCATTTAAAAATTTCACATTACATTACATTGGCATCACAACAATGTTCCATGCCCTTTGGGAATAAGAAAACGGAGTTCATATATACTTAGATTTCTAAACTCAGCATTGCATCACAGTAAGATCCTACCCTATGGGTTAAAAAATTATTCATTATTTAACAACATTAATTTCCATATTACCAGTTA
This sequence comes from Viscum album, assembly GCA_963277665.1. Taxonomy (NCBI): domain Eukaryota; kingdom Viridiplantae; phylum Streptophyta; class Magnoliopsida; order Santalales; family Viscaceae; genus Viscum; species Viscum album. Next base: position 536,438,618 of record OY728151.1, on the reverse strand, counting down.
CTCAAGGAGAACACCTTAATCTACAAACTATGTAAATATCCAAGAATATCCATCTACCTCAAGCAGTGGGGAAAGGAAAGGTGATAAACAAACAACCTGGCCTTCGGCCAAACAACATATTGAAATAAGCATCTAGCTTTCATATCAATGGGTAAGCCCAAATTAAACCCATTCCATCATCAAAGGTGTCCTCCCTTTCACCCACATGCATATCTTAATGCATCTTACCATCACAAGTGTCAAATTCTTCCACAACAACTAGGCCTCCCACCCTATATACCACAACCGCCCCTAGGATCATCCATCCCAATATCATATTACATCCTGGTCATATCCCTCTTGGATCACATCATATCACAAGAAGTAGAAAAATAAATAGAATCTGGGTTCTTGGCCTAAAATAATGGAACTTAACTCTCACACACATCAAGCCCTCCCAACTCCAAAGCACATGGTACTCATCCTTTACAAGAATGTGGAAAACTCAGGACATAAAAAGGCATTATATTTTATCCAAAAACCAATTCTTATTCCATATTGAGTTATCCAGTTAATTATATATAGGTTTCAACTACAAAAAACCTAAGCATCAAGCTATCATATGCTTCCAAAAAATAATTAAGCAATTAATTTAATAAGCCTTTAATTATTTTATCAATAAGAATAATCATTATTTAGGTTCATTAACCAATTAAATTAAACATGAACTCTTGCATAAATTTTATTATCATTGAATTTCAATGAAACCCAAATTCATTAGACACACATATTTAATATTTTAGCTAATTAATTAACAAATAATTTTGAATTTACGTTTTTAAAAAATTCACATGCCAATCGAAGAATAAAAAGAACAACATAAATATAAAACTATATAGAAAAAGAGGAAAACCATTATCATATTACAAAACAACAACTTCACCATGAAAAATATAAAAATTATTTAATCCGATTAATGTAATTATTAGGTTAATTTCATTGAGATATTAGGGAAAAAATCACGATCAATTCATTATTTCACATATATAAAAGTGGAGAAATGAATCCAATACCTTAAAAAGGTTTCAACATTATTTTCAAGAGAACAAACCAATGATGTAGATCCTAACTTCTTCTACCATAAGAACTACATCCACCTGAGGATGTCACACCACAACTACACCAACAAACATCCAAGAAACTCCATAAGAAACATAGAGATCAAGCGTCATCACATGGTAAAGAGAAAATGGATATAACAGATTGAAGAAACCAAAAAATAGAGGTATGACATACCTTGGATCTAAAATTTATTTCTATGGATCAGAGGGAAGCTAGAGAGAAATCCCTGATGAACATATACCCAAAATTATGAAGAGGGGGCTATCAAGTCACATGGAATGAGAGAGAGGGGTGTTACATCCATAGGGTTTGAAAACCTAAGCATCCAGAAATGTTTAAACCATACAACATCAAAGATTTACATGATGTGTAATCCCCTTTCACATTATGTTATCCTTAGGGTTTGGTTTCTTCTAAAAAAACTGTCACCTTTTCATTTGATTTATATTAATCCCTGATTTATAACACATATTGAAACCTAATTTCTCATCATGTAAACGTTTTACAAAATGTAAAATATAACTGCTTATAGATATTAACTTCTAAACTCTTGAAAACTTCCTCCAAGCCTTGTTCAATCACCTTGATCTTCTTTAACACATAAAGGGTTGTTCCACATGGATCCATTCCCTTACATTCATATTGAGTTGAAACATTTTATTTATTATATAAAATATTTATTAAAATTAATTCCCATTAATTTAATGGATAGGTAATAATGGAAATATAATATTTTAATAATAGCTCATGGTTTATCTAAACTTGTTGTTGTGTGAACCAAAATCAATCAAAGAAATAAGTTATTTGAAAAAATCTAATACAAAAAAATCTCTAGGTGTTATAGTAATTGAAAAATACTCTAGGAATTTAATCTAATTTACAAAATAACCTATCCATATACATATATAAAATTACTAATCACGAAATCTCAACTTATTCCTATCCCTCATATTTAATATTTTAGTTGTATATTCTGTACTATTAAGTTTCACTTAAACTCTTTTTAGATATGTGATATTATCCATCTATGCATTTTCTTACCTATCCTTAAAATCAAAAAAATTTAATATTTCAAGTGGATAAAAATATTTTTAATTGGTCCTGTAACTAGGAATTTTCCCCCATCCCTAAGGTGTTTCATGCATCCATTTCCCATATATCTTTGTTAGTCCATCATTGATGCAGCGACCACATCCAACCTCAACCCGTGAGCCATAAGCACTCCTCCCGTAGTGTAAAAAAATTTATTTGGATATTTTAGTGGTCATTTTAAATTTAATAGAACTACTTTAATATTGAAACCATGGCATCCTCCACCTATAAGATATTATTTTTTCTCATATAACATTTCCCTTTTACTCATGTCTAACATGCAACTCAAACATGCATTTTTTCCTTTCACTCATCCAATTTTAATTGCTGTTTATTTCAATTACCTAATTTATGTAAGAATGATTGTAATCTATAGAGAAAATGGAGAAAATTTCATTTAAATGAAAATTTTATCATTTGGTCTTACCTGTGCAACCTGAATGAGCTCCCCATAATATTTCACATAGTGTATTATCCATCATGCATTCAAGAAATTACTCAGCTGTAACACCTTTATATAGCTACTCGATAACCTTCTAAAAGATATTCCTTAACATCCAGGTTCTTTATGATGTTCTTTATCAACCATTATGTATACCCCTCACATATGAGGCCTTAACATATCCTTGAATTTAATTCTATGACCCTACTGTGACCAATTTAAGTTATCCGTTTAAGGTAACAACTGCCTTGAAATTGATCATAGCTAATTCATGTTACCCATACATAGATCATTCTATATTACCTTAAATAGGTTTCTAATTTACCTTTACATGGAAATTTATGGACCATTACATATCCTTTTTTAATCCTAAAAAATCCTCATATTTTTTCCTTATGTGAGATTTTATAAATAAGTATATAAATATATTATTTTTCAAAGACTAAATTTGAAAATAGTATTTACCCACAAAATTATAAAAATTGTAATTATTTGGGGAGAGTAATTAAATAATAAATAAAATTTATCAATTTAAAATGAAAATATAAGTGCATGAAATCATGACATGAAATACCCCCACACATAGACTTATGCTTGTCGTCAAGCATGAATCTCAACATAAATCACAATGAAGGATAATTATAAAAATATCTAACATTAAAAGAAAAAATATAAAATAATTATAAATGAGGAGAAGAAAATTTAAGCATCACATTATAATATTTCATCAAATTATTACATTTTAAATAAACTAATCAATTATATATTTTACATTAATCCTTGAAAACTAATGAATCTTATCCTAACCTATATTAAAGTATCTCAATTTTCTATTACCAAGAATGTGAAATGTGAACTACCTTAAATAAATACACATTTCAAAGTATTTTATATCATATCCATTATCTACATTATAAAGAAAAAGTCAACAAATAAACTTAAGGACATTGAAATAAGTATCAAATGACTATGAGGTTTATTAGTAGGTAGCAATTGATGTAAAAACCAATAAGCTCAAGAAGGTGGATCTAATATAAAGAATTATTCATGATAATAAATAAATATTTATTAAAAGTTTCATCTCAAAAGTGTTGTATCCCCACTTCTCCAAACTCAATTTAATATCATGTATAAAATAAATAATAATGAATGAACACCTTATTATTTTAAACTTTTAAAAAAAATTCAAACTAATTTTATCTTTTTTTGAAATAATGATTATAAAAAGTATCGAAATTACCACAAAAACCATGAATGGTTAAGATCATTGGAAAACCAATGGTGTTTTTTGACCGTTCAATGACTCATTGTTTTATAATTTGTTATATTTTTTTAGTTTTTTTATGTTTTTTAATTTTTTTTCTAGATCGGTAAACAATGAAGAATAATGAATGAAAAATTGAAACATTACCATACCCAATAAATCTCTTAACATATTATCATAGAAATTAAAATAACCCTTCCACTGCAAAAATCATCTACCCCACACTTAAACCATTGATAATCATGAAAATTTCAATGATAAGGGTAAGAAAGGATAAAGTAGGCTTGCAATGTGCCTCATTTATATCAAAGTCAATTCATGGATTATATAGACTAAGTAGAGTTAAATTTAAAAGGTATGTATCAATGATAAAGAGACTTATAATAAATATTACTCAATAATATTAAAATAAACTTTATAAAATGATATTTTTGACAAGATACCTATACAAGTTATATAGGTAGACATGACCCTAGTTTTCTAAATAAATATAGTAAGAATAGAATGAAAATATTTGGTCAATAATACTTTCTAGAATGGGAACATAGTATAAGTCAATCAATCATGAAATTACTTATTAATAATAAACTAAATAATATGAATTTCAGAAATTGAAATAAAAAAAATGGAAGGGATATTTTATATATAAAAATTAATTAGCCTCCCCAAATCACGATTCATTAAATAAATACACCTATACATACAATAAACATTAAATCTCCATTAATACTCATTAAATATAATTAAAATTGGAATCTAAAACATGAAATCATGGGGTTCCTAAATAATTATTTCACCATAGATTATAAAGTATAGCAAACATCACAATGGGGTATTCATTTTCTCTTTAAAATCTCAAAACAAATTAAAAAATATAAGGGAGATAAAAAATTTAAAAATTTAAAGCTCTACCCTTTAATCATGAATATATTCTTCTCATCAATCTTCTTTTTTCAATTCCTCCCCAAAGACCTAAAAATAAAATTACTCACGAATTTACAATGTTTATGCAGAGTAACAGTAAAAATGATTAAAATGTGGATTGAAACTATACGCTAAGCTAGATTATAATTATAAATAATAAATCATATTACTATAAAACATATAAAAATTAAATTATTATAAATTATAAAAACTATGGTTTCCTCATTAAGCTAAACCGTACCTTATTGGATCACATAATTTGTGTATGAGATAACCATCTCAAATTGACCCAAATTTGACATTGAAGTGCATATGGTTCAACTATTATATCCATTTTCCTTGAGAAGTTATTAAAACTTTGGGAATTATTAAACTAAGTAATGGGAAACTTTTAAAATTTTGAAATAAGTTCTGCTTCTATCCATAATTCATACTATTCTTCCATGACCTCTTCTTATAAATGTTATTCATAAAAATAATTAACAATTTCAATTTTTTAGCCATCATGTTATCCTCATTTAATTATTATTATTATTATTTATAAATTTTAGGTGGTAAAATTTTTTTGGATAGTTTTAAGTCTATAGTGAACTACTCTTAATATTTCCAAACATTGAAAACTCTTATTTTTCTTCTACTTGTTATTATTTCTATTCTTTATACCATTTTACCATGTTTTTAAGGATGTTCCAAATGAATTCATCATCTCCCATACCTTTGACCTCCTCATTTTCTTTTTAAGGCTTTTAAATATTCTTCCCCATCCTAACTAACATGTGTACTTGTGCTTTCTTGGTAAAATCATCTTTTCATTATCATATAATTTCTCCACTGATTCAACATCTATCTTAGCTTCACTCTCAGATTCCATATTGAGTTGTGATTAAATCTTATATTTCTAATTGGGTTCTTTTTTTATTCATCAAACTAATTTTATATTCCCTTCAAGACTATAAATATATCTTTGAACTATTTTTATATGATTTTTATTTTCTCTTTTATGCCCGTGTATGTTTGTGTTAACCAATATTGAATCTTCCCATCCTAGTCTTTTGTTCTTCCAATTGAGTATATCAATTTTCTTATAGAGATTTGAAGGTATAATTTAAAAATAGATATTAGGATTTATCATATTTTGACCTAAAATAAAAACCAAACACACCCAAATATAAAATAAAACAAAAACAAACCCTATCTATAATAAAATACAAAAAATGTGAGAGGGTGAAGAAATATGAAAATTATTAAATTAAAAGTTTTACTTAGTCCTTGAAAATGGTTCCAAAAACTTGATTTCCTTCAGGGTTTTAATACTTCATATGGTAAAACACAATATTTTTTATTTCTCATACAATGTACTAACCACTTAAAAGTGTACTATTGCTTTTGGGATCCCAAGGTATAACCCACAAAGACAAGAACACTTTATCTTCAATAGATAAAAGAAACAATCAACATAAAATAAAAACAACTAAATAAAATACCCTAGACGAAACCAGATGATATGAGAGTACCAAAAATTTTCATTCATAGGTTCATGAAATAATTAAGTAGATAATTGTTAAATGATAATCATGATGTTTTTGAAATTAGTTCATAGATATTCCTTTGGTCTAGGTATAAACTCCCCACACAATAAGATCTATTCACTTAAATTTCATGTAACTTAAAAAATATATTTAAACATTGATTATAATTTTTCCCAATGGTAGTCATGTAAATATCAACACACTAGTTAATTTATGAAAAGGGAACTCATAATATGAAATTGAAATGGTCACTCTCATATGAATGAAAGAGAGATATAAAATAATAGGTGATGAAAAAACCCACTACAGGAATCATAAAATAAATAAATACATCTATTAATTCAATCCCAATTATAAAACTCTATTTTAGGTATTTTAATTTTTTTATGTTTAAAAGTTTCTCATTCGGTTTTGGGAGGTTTTAGAAGAGTTTTTAGGGGTTCTCTAAGTGTCTTGGGATAATCAGTGGCTATAGAGATCCACCATCCAGGTAGTGGCTTTAGAAATATCCGTATATAGATTCTTGTTCCCCTGGATAATCGATGAGTATAAAAACCCATACTTTTCATAAAAATATATTTCATAATTTTTTATAAATATTCATTAAAAAAAATAATGGTTCACACCATAATCATATAGGTATAGTGCATTTGGAAACATGTTTACATAAAAAATTGGTTCATAAGTGAACTACATCATATACCACTAAGGTCATCATAACCATCACCCTTCTTAGAAATATCATACTTAATGCATTTATTTATAACCTGGAGAAAAGGAAACATAATATAGGGTGAGATCAGATTCAATGTAATGGTAAAAAGGGATATATTAATGATTAATTAGATATAACATGAGTATAAGGGTATGAGAACAAAAGATTAACATTTTAAAATCATACATTTTATATCAATGATCGTAATCTTAAGTCACAATAGAAATCTCATAATTTCATAATATATACATCTTGAATTAATTAAAGAATATAATCCATAATAGAATAACATTGGAATAAGACATGAGTTTTTGGAGCACACATGTTTATAAAACTTTGTGAACAATTAAAAATATACAAAGGTTCAATCATTATGTAAATGACATGAAATTAGGACCTCTCATAAACTTATGGATATTAAATATGGTCGTCACATAATATTATGGACATGAAATCCAAATCTATGCATAAACTTACAGACATGAAATCTAGGCCTATGCATAAACTTATGGACATGAAAACTAGGTCCACACAAAATTTTATTGAAAATAAATATGGGTCCACACATAAAATTATAAACATGAAATCAGGTTCACATATAAAATATTTACCTCAGGAGTTTTCCTTCTTTAACAAATTAATTTGAAGGATTTAATAGACCAAACCATCACATAATCATAAAGTATTAATATAAATTCTATAAGATCATAAATCATAATATTATAACATAACCCATGGAAAATAAATTGGTTTTGTAAACATCTCATCGTCATAATGACGAGCTAACCCGATAAATAATAAGAATGATATCATGGTATTATATCCCTAATAAATCATAAGTTACACAAAATGATGTTATTACAATTCAATAATTCCTTTAAATGATAACATGAAAAATTCTTGAGGAAAATATCCTTTTCACTTTGAAATCGCCTTTTTAAAACATATAATTTTCCCAATATTAAGGGATTTTTTTATTTGAAGATAACTTTGGAAACTTTTAATGGATGATTCAAATAATTTATTGGCAATGATAGTGGAAAATTCTGTTTATTATTTATAAGTTAAAAGAAAAAAATTCCTTTTATACTTTTTTAAAAAGTAAAAATGTACCTTGTTATAAAAATGATAAAAAGATTCCTTTTAGTTTTTTTTGTAAAAAGTAAGTCATTGGTAAAAATTAAATTTACAAATCATAGGATAATATTAAATGGATTCTAAAAATTATTTTAAAAAATAATGAATATAAAAGAAAAATGTTTTTCAACTAAAGAGAGAAATAAAGTGGATTTTCATCAAAAACATATTCTTGGTCTATTTTGTATATAAGGTGAGAAAAAATAAATGAAAAAATATATTCTTAATAAATAACCATATAAAAATAAAATTAAAAAGGTTATTGATTGGTAGATCATAGTATTTCATCCTAGAAAACTTAATTATAAATAATCCTAATAAATAACGAGATTGTAACATAAAACCCTTACCCCTTTGGTAACTTTTAAATCATATGAATCATGAAAGAAAAAAATTAAAATTAAACAATAAGGGTAATTATAATAAGTATATTCATGGTATAAAATGATAATGGGGCTGTATAATAACCTTATAAATGAAGATGTATAACATAACACATGTCCCAAAGAACCCAATTTGAGACAATAAACCCTGACACAGAGTTTCAATTTCTTATAATGCACTATAACCCACTGTATGATAAATTTAAATATATAATAATTATATAAAATAATAATTTAAATTCATATATTATCATATATTATCCCATTATTACATTTTAACAACCATTTATCAATAATTCCTTATAAAGATAGTTATTTCCCAGTGTTAATTGTTTTGTTTTTTTTCTAAGAATATCATTTTAGTATTTAAAATATTTATACATTGATAATGGTTCCATCATATAAATTATGTTAATAATAATATATATTCAATATATATATAGACACACACATTCATCCATCATATTTAGATATATACAATGAATTACACTGTTCATGGAGATGGTAGGACATACATATGCATGAATGCTGTTTTCAATTTTAGGTGGTGGTAATAAAGAAAAAAATATAATAATTCACCATTATAGAATAATTAACATATAATTTAAATAATTTATATTAATGAAATATACCCATATTACTATCCAAGTAAAATGTAAGTGAAAAACCAATCAGATTGCTTCGTAGATGTGGTAGTTTACACGTACACATGACTGAACTAATTTTTTTACCAATAGATTGGAAGGTGAGAAGGTAGATATTATATTATAATTATATTATTAGAGCAATTTTGTAATTATAAAATATATACTTTAAACTCATAAAAATAACTATTCATGAAATATGTTGGTGGTGAATTAATTGTATTTCTATATGAAGACGATAAGCCGTACATATGCATGAGAAATAGTTTCACTTTTATTTGATAGAAATAGGGTGGATAATTTTAATTTCATAATCTTAATAACATTTTTTTTTATTTAGGATACATAATTTATTATTTTATGATAAATAACATATATTTATAAGAATAAAATAAGATGTAAAGAAATCTACCTGTTAAAGGGATTACCTCATCTATAAAAGAACTCCTTTAGGTCACCTTTTAAGGGCCCTAGTGTTGGTATTTTAGGAATTCCGTAACCTCTATAATTTGAATAATAATGTTTATATAGTATTTTTTAAGGGTATGGTCATTTTATATATCTCAATTTGGGTTTATTAAGAGAAAAATGGTGTGAAATTTTATAATTGAGGGGTGGGAAAATCTTGGGATTTCATAAAATATTGAATTACAATAAAGTAATTATTGAGAAAAATGATTAAAAATGGACACATATTAAAATATAAGGTATTATTTGGTCTAAATAACATCATCCAATATAATTTTGATTGGTTTATATGGGGTTTTAAGACATATCATTTGGTTTAACCCCTTAATTAACACATTTTAACCATAGCCATGTTAAAAAACTAACACTTAATGAGTTATAATATAACTTATATGATAAATATTTAATCATAAATAAAAAAAGTTTGAAATTATAGACTATATTATCCTAATAATACTATTTAAATATTTATATAAATTTTAAATAATTTAATAAAATATTACTTTGATAAAATATCATTTATGTCCATTGGGTCACTATTCATTTTATTTGACTTAAAATAATTGAAGGAAAAGTAGGAATTATAATATAATGATTTTACACATAACTAATATGTTATATTTATATAATTTTTTAACACTATAAATCACTCAAATTATATTAATTTTAATTATTAAAATTATTTATTTATTTCTTTTACTAATTGAATAAATATTGCATCAACATTTATTAAGATTTTATGGTAGTTATATAATTTCTAAAATTTATAAATAAATTTATACCATGAATGTAATTATTTAATTGAATTATACTAAATACGCACAAGTGGGGGGGGGTGAATTGTGTCTTTTACAAAATCTTCACGAATCGTGATGAAGATCAAGTATGTCCTTTTATATTTATTAGATTGTTTATGTAGAGGAAAATAAATATTTAAAGGACACAAGGATGTATATTTCTTTGGGGAAGAGAAGTCCCTTAGTCCACTCCACAAATGCTCTACTCCATGAGCTTGATGATTTTCACTATCTGGTCCTATTATCAATAGACCGTCCACAACTGAGTAAAGACAGTGGACACCTTTACAAGTTGAGGCTAAAAAAATATCCTTCTAGTTCATACATAGAACCAAATACATAGCATTGACGAGAAGCCATTTACTCAAAAATAAAAAAGTGTATTTGACTTTAAATACTTTCTAGTTGATCTTCACAGTTGCAACAACACAGAACTGATTGTTTATGGATCATCATCTTCAGAAAGAATAATCTTCAGGTAGAAGTAGTTATAAGCTGATACGATTGAAGTAGTTCTTGAAATTAATGTATAAACTTAAAAAATATTAGATTCAAAATAGATAATCGATGTAGAATTGGTGAATCTTCAATTTATTTCTTCTTCTTTTGAAAAAATAGAGTTTGTGGTTCCTTATAACAGAAGATCTATAAATCTCGAATGACTCTGTAAAACTGTAGCCGTGAAGAACTCTAGATATTGTTATATATTTTCTTGATTATTCTCCCTTTATTTGTAATAAAAAATATCACAGATATATATATAATAACGAAAAGAATTTTTATTAAAAATTTAGATCCACAAAAGTCACCTTTAGAATCACGATATTCAAATTATTGAGTAACAGAGCAGTTGTAACTCCCTTAAAAATTTGTCATGAAAATCTCTTATTAAATCAATCCTTTGAATCACAAATAAATGAATTTGAATCATTCAAATACGTTCTTCAAAATTGGACATTGAATTTGGATTGAAATCATCCTAACAATCTGCATAAAGACTATTTCTCAATAAAGTTGTAATTTAAATCTTCGATGCCAAACTTAGTGTTGAACTACATAGCATTATTTCTCTAAATGTAATGTTCACAACATAAGGTTAACAACATAAGGTTCATAATATAAGGTTCACAATTTAAGGTTGATGATCCATACTTTTATTTGCTTCTAAATATAAGGTATATGAACCATACTTTTTGATAAAATGTAAGGTTGTTTTTAAAAGTAAGGTAGATGAAACATACTTTTGAAAAACAAAAATAACATTCCATATTAACATAGGTTTCTTATTCTATAATTTTCTGATATACCTAACATAAGGTTCATCTTCTATACTTTTCTGATTTCCTAAACATAAGGTTCTTTCCAAACGTAGGGTTCTTCTTCCATACTTTTGTCTATAACATATGTTTGCTCAACCATAATTTTCTGATATGCCATAATGTAAACAATGGATTCCATCCTTATGTTACGCTCCACAATGTAGGGTATGAACAATGTTTCTAGAACACATGAAAGTGATTTCCGAACATGTAGATCATGAACAATGTTTCCAGAACATGCTAAAACGATTTCTTAACTCTTTTTCAAATATTCCATGAAAATTAAATGAATTAATATTATTCCAAAATAGAGAAATAAATAATATTAATTTCATGAAATATACTCAAATTAAAATCATTAGAATAAAAAATAAGGGTATTTGTGAACATCAAAATCATCATAATAAGATAGAGTGTTGTTATCAACAAACTACCCTTAATAAAATAGTGTTGTAGAAAACAAACTTGATCTGCAAAAATTTCATTATACTCAAAATATATATTTATATCATTTCATTAATTTCTATTTTACTTATGTGAACACATAAGATATATTTAAAACTAAGAGATTGACATTTTTTTTAACTTTCTTTGCTTTAAATATTATATAGGTCATTTTCATAGACACATATCCATTAAAAAATAAATTTCATGACTAAGGTGATAAGGGGTTGATTAAATTCATCAATTAATAATTATTATGATAAATTATGGCCTTATCACTTAGTTTTAACCATGATTAACCTAATTTATCCTCTACTGACGTAATAAATTTTAACATGGTTACTATTTATATTGACCAAAATAAAAGGTAACTATTTGAAAATATAGATCCTCGTTATTACAAATACAGAATATATTATTCAAAATTAGATTTCTATAAGTTTAAAAAGGTAATTTTAAAAATAATCTAATAATTTTTTTTCAAAAAAATATTTCTTCTACTTTCAAATGATTTTTAATTTCATTTATAATCTATTGGTTACCAATAAAATTATTTTATAAATGTAAAAACAATAAATTTTTCATAATTTTGTTATTCCTATTGATACCTTCCAATACAACGTATAGAAGGTAAGAATCACATTAGATAATATTATTTTAATAGTATATCGTGGTACATTAAAACATAATATTTCATGTAATGCAAGCTATTAAAGAAATTGAATTTATTTGAAAACAAATATTTTATAAAATTTAGGGGTATTATATTATACCCCCATTAAATTTAATTTCATCCTCTAAATTTTACAATTTTCTACAAATAAATTAGGATATATTTGTTTTATCTCATCCTCAGGTTCCCATGTAGCTTTACTTAATTTTTGATTTCTATAGAGATTTTTAACTAGGAGAGTAGTTTTTTTCACAGAACATTATCTATGAAATCCAAAATTTATAATGGGTTTTCTCTATAAGAAAGGTCATTCTCTACACATATGACCGCAGATCTCAGTGCATGTGATAGATCATGTATGTACTTTCTCATGATAGATACATGAAACACATCTTGAACTTGAGATAGTTTCGGTGGAAGCATAAAGTGATAAGGTACCATCCATATCCAGGTGCTAATATACCTAGGGATAATATCTCATTTATTCCAAAATATAATATCATTATTAATTGGAAAATTCATATTAACAACTCAAACCAACTTCTAACTACAAATCTCATTAATTATTATCAACATAACTTTTTCAATGGATCTGAGTTACCTTGATATACTATTGAATATATCTAACTTCCTCTGTCAATTATTTAGATAAATCAAGTCCTAATATATATATATATATATAACATTTTCTCATCACATTTGAGTTATACACTTCTTTACATAGAGGTATTCATAAGGATCCATTATCTAGTGAAATCCATTACTCTTAGAAAAATTGACTAGAAGATCTTTTTTACCACAAATACCATTAAAATACAAATGAAATGATCTCAATATATACTCTACGGTTTGAATGTTCCCTTTATACTGAACATATTTCTATAGATTATATGATATACTAAAACTCAACATTGTATCCAAATCCTACTGAAGACTTCTTAGAAACATCAAGATAAACCTCAAATCCTGATCAGATACAATATAATGTGGTACTCCAAGAAACATTACCACTTACTTAATTTAAATTCTAGAAATACTGTTATGTTAAAAATGTTCTCCAATTAAAATGAAGTGTGCTGAATTTTTAAGGTGATCAACTACAACCCAAATAGAATTATATCATTTAGAATATTTGGGAGGTCTGATGAATAAATCTTTGGTGTTGTTTTCCCTTTTACATTATTGTATGGGTAATGAGTGTAAAAACACCTTAGAATTTGGCCTCCCAGACTTAATTCAATGACATACCATGCATTGAGATATATACTCTATAATATCTCTATTCATGTTTTACCACTATAAATACTCTTTTAGAAATTTATACATTTTTTACTTCCATAATTAATAGAGTATGATGAACCATGAGCCTCACACAATATCTCCTCCTTGAAATTTGGTATAGACAAAAGACATACAAGGTTCTTGAACATTATCATTCCATAACAATCAAGGTTAAACCTAGGAACATTTTTCACCTTATTTTGTAGCTTTAAATATTATTTTTGTGCCTCTCTAATAATCACTTGGATATATTGCTAAACACTCATCTGAGAAAGATAATATTTCTCTCCTTACTTCAAGATATCAATATCGATCCTTTGAAAACTGAGAAATATTGGATCTTTTGTGAACCTCATGATTGATAATCCAACATGATTCTTTCAAATACAAGAATATTACACCTTGTTCACTTTCCCATGGTGGTAATTTATTGAGAAAATAGAATATTTAATCATCTAAAATAATCTTCTTTAGAACATATTCAACTCTTTCTATGTGAAAATATAATTTAAATTTTTTTATTAGTATATATATCACACCTTAATCAATAAATATAATGCCTTCATATATTTAATGAAAATGTACCACAGATAACTCCAAATCATGATTTGGGTAATTTTTCTCATTAACTTTGAATTGGTATGAGGAATAATCTATCGCTATATCATTATTTATGACGATTTATCTTATTCCCTTCTTTAATGAATCACTATAGATTACAAACCCTTATACAATACATGGTTACATAAGTATTGGTGAACTAAATAACCTTCTCTCTTTTTTCTTGAAATTTAATTCACATTGATCTGTCTTAAGGAAATTTTCTCCCTTATAGGTTTACATAGTGAGTGTATTAGACAGTCATGAGAAATTCTCCAAAATGTGTTGATAGTATCCAACCAAACCATGAGAACTATAGATCTCAATCACAGTGGTTGGTCTAGGACAACATTAAGTAACTTCTGTTTTGATGTATCTACTGATATACCCTCACTTGTGATTATATTACCAAAGAATGAAACTTTATGAATCCAAAAACCCTCACATGGTAATTTTTACAAAAATAGTATCCTTCTATAGGGTCCTTATAATAATTCTAAAATATTATTCATCTAATTCCTTGATTTTTTAATATATAATAATATCATATATAAAGACCACCAGAAACTAATCAAGGTAATATTTAAAGAATATTTTCATTATATCTATATGATACCTGGTGCATTAGTAAGAATAAATAGAATAACTATAAATTCAAAGTGCCCATACCTTGTATAGAATGTTGTCTTGGTTATATTGTCATTATTTACCATTAATTAATGATATCTAGAATGAAGGTTAATATTAGAGAATTATTTATCTCAACACAATTGATAAAACAAGTCAACAATATAGGGATGATTTTATTTTTTCATGATAGTGATATTTTTATGTTCTCAATAATTAATATAGAGTTGCATTAATCCATATTTCTTCTTAAAAAAAGAACTAGTTCACCCCATGTATTCATTCCTGGTCAAATGAATCCCTTGTCATGATTATCATAGAGTTGCTTATTAAATTGTTTCAACATAATTAGGCCATTCTATATAGAGTATTTGAAATAGGTATAGAATCAAATATGAGTTCTATTTCGATATCAACTTTCTAATTCAGTGGAATACTAGAATTTTTTTTTAAAAGACATAAAAAATTCATTCATGATAATAATTCCACTGATATTGAGTTTCTCCCCAACCATCCAAGATAAAAAATCTTTTTTATTAAGAATAAAGACCCATATAATTGATTTTATTTCCATTGAAAGTCCATATTTATCTTCACAAAAATATATTATTATATTTTGGTTTGTCGTATCAAGTGTGAATTCCATTCATTATAAATTGACATGGGATTTATGTATATAAATAAAATATGTACATGAAACAAAACCCAAATATAAGTAGAGGTAGAATAAAAATATTTTTTAGGAAGTACATTCCAAAAAACATCAACAGAAGAAGAACCATAGACCTGAGATGTGATTATCTTAACATTGGGAGTTTTAATAGTAAATTAAACATCAAATAATTGAGAAATAATTTTGATACCCTAGAAAAATTATTTAGATATAAAAGGGTGGGTTGAACTAGAGTCAAATATGTCATTATAAGTTCTAAGGTGGATGGTAGGTATTACTTTCACCACGCTATTATAATACCCCTAATTAGAAAGAGTGATCTCCATAGACTTCCATTTTCCTATCATCTTAATAGATTTCTAATGTTGAAAATCATAATTAACCGTCATATGTGAGAATTGATTATCATAATATCCATACTCCTTGCATTTGAAACATCGGAGTATGGGTTGTGCATTATAAAGATATTTCTCTCTATTCATATCATTATATAACTTATTTCCTTTATTTTATCATTTTATTACTTGATGAACATCGTTTCAACACTTAAAACATTCACTAATCTCGTTAATACTACTTCCACAACGTTTCTATCTACATGTTGATCATAAAAATAGATAATATTCTTCTCTAATTGATTTTTAGAATTTAATTTGAATTCTATATTAATTTTATTATCAAAACAATGAGATGGATAAGAAACTACAATATATATTTCCTCCTTGATAGAACATCAAATTATTTCCTCATAGCTACATAATTATCTTATGGATAACCCTCTTTAGATAAATGATTTTAAGCCCCTAAATAATTGATTAACCATGCTTTCAGGTTGGGTAATAATACCAGAATAATACATCACAAGTCTCATAAAATTTACCACATAAGTACCAAAAGATTCATTATCAATCGAATTTATCTTAAGTAATTCATTATCCATTTTCATATAAAGAATACGAGGAAAGTAATTATTAAAAAAACAATCTCTAAAAATAATCCCACATCAGGGAGTTAATTTCAACCTACTACCTCGTATTCTTGATAAGAGTACACAATTAATCAGCCTCACCTTCCAAATCATAGATTGTAAAAATGAATTTTTATGATGTAAAAACGGAATATTGGAAATTATATTTTTTTATGGTGATGATCCATTACTCAGCTACTAGTGTATTAGTAGAAATAATAAAAGAATGTGAAAGTTTATTCATAAAGGACTCAAGAGAGCATTGTTCCCAAATTTTCTCATTTTTAAATTCAGAAATATTCATATCTACAGAATTTTTTGTGAGAATATAAATACTAAATTTCATTCCATCTACCATAACATTTGGTTAATCTGGAAGAAACTAATTACTTTTTCCATCACATTTAGTAATAACATGATTCATTTTGGTTCTAGCCATTAGATAAAACCAAAAATCATATTGTGATAAATAATAATTATAGTAGGAAACCAAATAATCATGAAGAATAATTTATTGGATGAATAAATTAAGACACATTATTTTCAATATACGACTCATTAGGTTTATCCCCTTCCATCCATGATCATTAAAAAACTTTAGGATGTTATCCTATACTTATACTTATCCCTAAGTTTCTAATTAATGTTTTCTCATTCTATTTTACATTAAATAACTATAACTTTATTTGATACCAATTATATAGACCCATACATTTCATACCTATATATTTTATCTTTTCAGATAAATATTCATCGCATAACATAATGATATATTCCAGAATTATATAGGTATTATTCCTTTTTGAAATTTGGATACCTAAAAAACTAATGCATAAGTGAACTAAATCATCTCCCACTAAGTTTTTAATAACTAACAACTTTATTATACACATCATACCTAATAACATTCTCCATAACCTGGTAAAAAATAAACATAAGATAGGGTGAGCTTAGATACTTAGTAAGGGTAAACAAGGAAGATATCAACGATCACATAAACATAACATGGGCATAAGAGTATGGGAATATGAGATTAATATTTCAAAACAATACCCTACATGTCAAATATCATAATATTGAGTAATTGAAAAAATCTTGGTAGTCAATAATACATAAATCATTAAGTAATCAAAGAATATAACCAATGAGAACATAAAAAATGGTATAAAACATGTGTTTTTGGCATACACATAAGCTTATAACTATGTGAACATGTATAAATTGAAAAAGGTTCACTAATTAAGGTAAGGACATTAAATTAGTTCCTCTCATAAACTTACAGACTTAAAACAAAGTACATGCATGATATCATGGACAAGAAATCTAGGTTTACACATAAACTTATGAATATGAAATCTAATTCCATGCATAAACTTCTGGATATAAAAACTAGGTCCACACATAATATTATGGATAAGAAAGTTAGGTCCAAATATAAAATTGTGAACATGAAAATAGGTTCATGCATAATATATTTAACTCATGAGTTATCCATATTTACCCAATTCATTGGTTGGATTTTATAGGCCTAACCATCAAATAATCAAAATTTATTTTTATAGATTCCACAAGAACATAAATAATAAAATGACAACAAAACCCATGAAACATAAATGGGTTTTGTAAATATCTTATCATCATAATCATAAACCTCCCACTTAAAGAATATGGATGGTACCATTGGATCATATCCCTAATAAATTATAAGTAATATCAAAGGATATTATCATAGATAAAAAATTCTTTTAAAAGGACTTTGGAAATTTTTATGAGAAAAATATCCTTTTAACTTTGAAATAACCTTTTTAAAACATAATAATTTATTAAATATTAATGATTTTTTTTATTTTAAAATAATTTTTTAAATATTAAATAAAATATTTAAATCATTTATCAGTTAGGATATAGAAAAATTCCATTCATGAAAAATATATTAAAATAAAACATTCCTTTCATACTTTTTTGAAAAGTAAAAAATTACTTCATTCAGAAAACAAACAGAAGTTTACTTTTAATTTTATTTATGAAAATAAATCATTAGTAAAAATTAATTTAAAAAATCATGGTATATTATTAAATAAATACTTGAAATGATTTTTAGAAAACATGGATATGGAAGATAAATGATTTTCTACCGAAGATAGAAATAAATTCATTTTCCTTAAAAATATAATTTTGGTATGTTGGGTGTTTAAAGTGAGGAAAATGAAAGAAAAACATGTATTCTTAAAAAATATAGATAATAGAATAAATTTTTATAGTTTCTTGAGTTTTATTTCATAGCATTTCATCATCATTAATTCAAACAAAAATGATCTCGTTAAACAATGAGATTGTAACATAAAACCTTTACCGATTTGGTAACTTTTAAATTTTATAAATCATGAAAGAATAAACATCAAATTAAATTTTCATTTTCTTAATAAGAAGTATAATCATGATATAACATGATAAATGGTATTTATAAAAACCTCATAAATGAAGATAGGGGCATAACATAATGCATGTCCCAAAGATGACAATTTGAGATGACAAAACCTTACCTTGAGTTCCACATGATTTGAAAGAAATATAACCTAATGTATAGTAAATTTAAATTTATTATAAATCTATAAATGAATAATTTTCATACTTATTATATCATATATGATCCTTTTATAACATTTTAACACCCATTTATCAATAATTATTTATTAAATTATTCTTTTATGTGGGTTAATTATTTCATTTTTCATAAGAATATCATTTTGGTATTTTTGATCCTTGTAATTTGATCATGGTTAAATAATTTACATAATTTTAATCATCATATATATTCATTATATATATATTTAGATTCATCCATAAAATTATGAGATAGAAAAATGAATTACACCATTCATGGAGATGGAAGGCCTCACATACACATGAATGTTGTTTTATCATTTTAAAGAGTGGAAAGAAAAAAGGTAACTAGTAATTTAACTTTTCTGAATCATTTTTATACCATTAAAATCATTTATATTAATTAAATTGTTCCTTATTACTATCTATGTAAAATGGAAATGGAAATCAAATCACCTTACTTCGTGGTGGTGGTATTCCACACATATGCATGAGCGATGTTATTGTTTTACAAAGGATTGGAAGGTAAGAATGTATATATGATATTATCATTATAGAGTAATATTTATTTCATAATAATTACATATAAACTTTAAACCTATTATATTAACCATCCATGAAATATGGTGGTGGAATATGGAATGTATCACATAGTAGAGAAAATATGTTTTACATATGCCGGAGCGATACTTTCACTTCCCATTTCAGGGGAAAGAGGGTGGATAATGGTGATTTAATATTCAGAACAACATTTTATTATATTTATGACACTAAATTTATTATTTTATGATATATACCATATATTTAAATGAGAAAAAAATGAGTAAAAAAGAATGTGACCAGTTAAGGACCCTAGTGATGGTATTTTGGGAAGATCTGAACCACTAGAATGTGACTAAGGAAGTTTATAAAGTATTTTTCAGTGTTTTTTAGTGCTAAGTATCTTAATTCATTGTGAATAAGAGAAATTATGGGTTCCATTTTATAAATCCAAGGTCGGTCACTATTGGAATTTTTAAAATATTAAATTATAATAAATGAATTATCAAGAAATATGTTTCCAAATGGATAGAGATTGAAATATAAGGTAGTATGTGGTTATAATCCCATCAACCAATATAATTTGGACAGGTTTTAGTGGTGATTGAATCTTTATATTTTGGTTTAATCCCTCAGTTATCATATTTTAACGTTAGCCATGTGTAATTTGTTTTCACTCTTAAGGGGTTATAATTTTACTTATAAGGTAACTATTGAAACATAAATTGAAACAAGATGAAATTTTATTCCATATAATATCATAATTGTACTATTTTAATTTTTTAATATTTTATGAAATTTTAAATAATTTAATAAGATATTATTTTGATAAAATATCGTTAATGCCAATTTTAACACTATTCATTTAATTTGACTTAAAATAAATAAATAATTTTTTTAATTTAAATATAATCTTTTTAAAAATCACTAATATGTTATAATAATCTAAAAAAATTCAAATAAATCTATTGTTCACTCAAATTAAATTATCCTAAATATTGTTAAAGTCATTTATTTAAAAAATTTTATTAATTAAAGAAATATTGCATCAATGTTGCATAATAATTTAAGGTAACTATATAATTAATAAAAATTAGAAATGGATTTCCTTCATTAAAATAATTTCATTATTCTCAAACTATTTTTTTATATTTATTTATATCTCTCTTTTTACCAATGTTAACACATAATAAAAATATAAAACTATGAGGGATAAATTTTGTAAATTTAATTTCTTTAAATATTATATATGGAATTTTCATATAAAATTGTCCATTAAACAAGTAAATTTTAAAAATAAAGAGATAAGGGTCAAATTAATTTCATCAAATAATTATTATTATGACAAAATATGTCTTTATCACTTAGTTTTAATCTAGATTAACCTAATTTACCCTTTATTATGGTGCTAAATTTCCCCACGAATACTATTCATATTAGGAAAAATAAAAGGGGTTTATTATCCAAATATGTACATAAAAATTAAAAATAAGGAATGAATTTTTCAAAATTCAATATATATTAGTTGAAAAAATTAATTTTAAAAATAAGTTGCTAAAATGCTACAAAAATTTCTTTTAAAAAAGAAATATTTGTAAGCATATATATTCATTTATTCTTGTCCCATACATAGAAAAAATATAAAATTGATGTTAATTTTTTTACTTAATATATAATATATAGATTTCACTAAAATCATTCAACAATAGTGATTAATTTAATTTATTAAGATAAAAATACATTTCACAAAAAAAATGTTTTTCATAAAAACATTTATTTTATTTTCAAAAGATTTTTGATTTTGTTTCTAATGAATTGAAAACTAATGAATTTATTTTAAAAATTTCTTATCCATAAGTTTTTATTAATTTATTTATTCATATTCGAAACCTAAAATATAATGGCTAAGCAATAACTGTCACATTAAATAATAATATTTTAATAGTATATCATGGTTTGTTTAAACTCAGTGTTGGGTGTAATACATGCTATCAAATAAATTAAATTTATTTTAAAAAAATATTTCCTCCAATCTTAGGGTTTTATAGTGGACTTAAAACTACTATTTGGTAGTTTATCTAGTGGACACTACATAACTACAGTGACTGGAAACTAGCCAGTGGTAGCCCTCGAGTGCATGGCGATTATGGGATGGGCCAGGTAAGTGAGGGTGTAATTATAATTCAATGACCCCAAAACCCTTAATTAAACCTATAAAAAATATTTTTGGAACCTAATATGTCCATTTATCCTATAAAGGCTCTTTCATGGTATTATAAACTCAATAAATATTTTTTCATGATGTTTTGATCTGAGCTTGATATGTTTCCAATGAATCAGAATGTTTTGATCAAATATATCTCATTCTTATTTGGTTCTTTATTTCATATTTTAATTGGTATCATGTATTTTTTTGTGTGTCTAAGATCTTTCTATTTTTTAGTGACTCATTCTCAAATTATTATAGATCCATCATTTTCACATTCCCTAGAACGTAGATTTAATTTTGGTTTGGTGTGGTTCATGTGATTATTGAGAAATGTGTTTATATATATTTTTCACTGACACTTTTTTTCTTATAGAATAAAAATAATATTTTATGAGAATCATTTTTTGGGGACTCTTGTCATATTTTCATGTGTTTTCTTTCTTTTTGGTGTGTGGATATCATTGTTGGTAGTGTGTGACTAGAGTTTGATGTTGTTGGTTTCATCTATGTCCTATATTTGTTGAACCATTGATTCTCATGGTTTTATAGATGGTTTTATAAATTATAAATTGCATGATCATAGAATATTTTCAATAGGTGTGAATAGTGATGTTTTTTAGTAAAGAATGGGTTTTCCCTTGTTTTGGTAAATAGAAGATTGTTTTCAGAGAACTGTGACAAAGTTTATGTAATTCGTTTTCAAAGAATGATTTTGAGTAAAAAGGGTTTTTATAATTTTATTTTTAAAAGTGATAAGACCTTTTAAAGGATTTGATAAATTTAAAACATTAGAGCCTTGAGTACCTAAGTGGAGGGTTCAATATATGGTCATGTATGTTAACACCAAAGGGGGTTTTATTTCTAGGGGTCTTCCACTATTCCTAGACTGTAGATCCATTGGATCAAGGAACTTGACATTGACATCATAAGGGGTTCACTCATGGGTTTATCCTCTATTATATAGGTACTTTTAGTCTAGGGAACTTGTATTGTGTTCAATAGTCATTATTTTACTTAGTTATGAGTGACCTAGCGATCTCAAACTATGTTATCCTGAGGGTGATCTATTTTTGAAATGATTTCACTACCTTATATTTCTTATGATATGACACATTATTAGATATATGTTAATGGACTATTTTTGAGTATAACTTGAAACTATATTAAATGGTTGTGTTTTAAAATCGTGAAAAGAAGAAATGTTTTACCATGATTTTCATAAAAATATGAAAACTGTTTATCATACCATATTTTATTTTAAATTGATCATATTAGGATCGTTTCATAGAGACTATTTAGGGAATACATAGTTGGGATCCTACTTAGAATCTTTAACTGACACCGGGCACATTCTCTTATGGGTGTATAGTCCTTTTTTTAATCAATGAAAGAAATGGAATGGCATTTAAGTAAGGTGGTAAGGATTAAGTTAGTTGGGTATGGGTAACTAGCAGTGAAACTATGACATGTTTCCAATATAATACATGGTGTATCTATTGGAAAATTTCTTTTTTTCCTTTTGGATGTTTTTTGAAATTTACTATAGGTTTTATCCTACCACCTTTTTCTATATCAATACCAATGTAAATCTTTTAGTTATGAAATTTTTATTCTTTCCAATATTTCTCATTTTTTATTCCTTGTATATTATTCCTTGTTGGGAAAATCAATCTCTCTAGTTATTTTTGATTTCCCATGTGCTAGTCAGCAACTTGTGGAGATTAAGAATGCCCTTCAGGTCTTTCTATAGTCTGGTTTAGAGCATATATGTATGAGTAGTCTGGGTTGATTCATGAAAATATTTATATCAAAGCATGGTTGTGGTTAGTCAGGGGAATTTTATAGATAAGATATAGGATTTCTAAGATATATTAGGTTGGATTTAGTGAGTTCATGGATAGATCCTGTCATGAGGAGACTCAAGTCAGTCAGGGATATTGGGATATATGTCTCTTATATTGGGGTTTAATCTAGATCATAGTTTTCAATTATGTTATTTGACATTAAACTAACATTGTTTCATTTTTTGGTTATTTCCTAATATTTTTGGTATGTTGAATCATACCTCTCAAATGTATTATAAGTATTTAATAGTAGTATGTATAAGAAAATGTTCCTCAAGAGAATCCAACTCTTTTTGAGAATACCCTAAATGACATTGTGGGGGAAATTTGAGCTACGAACAATAATGTATTACCTATTCCAAACCAAGATATGAATGGACATCCAGGTCTTGGAGGAGATAATTATTATTTTCATGTGTTCCTATATAAAAAGACATCATACATTAAAGGTATTAATCAACCTCAATAGGTGGATAAATAGTTGGACAAGATAGATATTTTTTTTTGATTTTCTAAAGACACCTAGATTTGTTAAGGTGAAACAGGAATCCTTTGATCATGAGGGTCCAAGTAAAAGGTGATGGGATTCTGTGGTTTAGAAGAACTATCATATATTATTAGAGTGAAATAGATTTAATAAAATCTAATTTCATTAGTTATTCCTGAGAGTGTTGGTGATGGAAAATTCTATCGAGTTTCTCTCCCTAAAGCATTAAGATCATTAAGTAACAAATTATATAACCATTTTTCTATGTTAGTTAATTTTTCTCTAAATGGGATGATGATCTACTAGAAGCTCTAAAATAAATGAAATTATTGAATCTTGACATCTAATAATAGGTATATATGAGGTTTCTCACCACCTATGATGATATAGTCTATGGGACTATAATGGAAGATTTAGATATTTCAAAAAAGACATGATTATTTGGATCTTCCCTTCTATACATTTGAATCTCTAATAACACACATGAGAAGAATAGGAAGTGGAATGATAGTTTCAAGAGTGGATGGGGTGGGTATCCAAAGAATATAGTAATGTACCGTTTCCTTGATAGAAATGTGGCTAGGTGCGACAAACTTCACAATTTGGCCCTACACCCTCAAAGACAATAGTTCTTATGGACACTGAGGGCATCTGTAGAGATTATTCCATGCTCTCTATACTCCCTAATATGGTAAGGGATATTTTGATACAAAGGCCATTATTAACATGTTAGAGTCTATAAATTCAATAAGGCTCCATATATATGCCTCAAGAGTAAAGAATCTTCACATAGTGTATGGTTTTCTTTTGTAATTTTATGTGGTTCAGGATGTAGTGATAGGTACCATTTTTGTTACATATTCTATAGAAACTTTCCAACATGATATAGGTTCTTAGAACTCAATTATTTCTTCTTATTTTTCTGATGTGTTTAAACTTCCAATGGATCTAATTTCCTTTTTTTATATAGCTGGATATGTATTTTTGTAAGAAGAAATAATATGTGTTTTATTGTCTTTTCACTCTTATGATAGTTTATGAATAGGTAGTCTTGGACTTCTAGGTTCTTGATCCAGATCTATTTGATATTATCATCTAAATGGACTAGATGTTATCCCACTGAACTAAGATTGTTTTTTATTATCATTATGTTTTATTATTTAGGTTCTATGGGAGATCATAGGTGTTCTGGGGTGTGTAAGATGTAAGGTCTAGTGATATAAGACATTTTATTTTAGATCATAGGAGTTTTTTATATAGCAATGTAGTTGAGCCTAATAATATTTCCTATCATATTAATATTTCTTTTATTGTTTCTGATTTACTTGAGCTCTTACCAAATGAATTCTTTGGTATTACTCTTGAGAGGGAGGTGTATTTTTTCATCTATCTAGTTCTGGGCACTCAGCCAATCTCAATACCCTCTTATCATATGACACCTATAGAGATAAAAAAGATTGTGTTTTAGTTGTATGACTTATTATATAAGTGACGTGTTTTTCATAGTGTTTTCATAGGTTGGAACTCATGTATTCACTAAGGATGCTAATGGTTCACACCATATTTTTATGAACTATAAGAAGGTAAATTAGGTAACAATTTAGAGCAAGTAACATTTTCCCCATATGAGTGATTTTTTGATCTATTAATGGGGAAATGTGGTTTTTGAAGATTGATGATCACTAGGGTTATCATCAGATCAAAGTTAAAGAATAAAATACACCAAATACCACTTTCAAGAGAAGGTATGGACACTAAGAATATCTTGTAATTCCTTTTTGACTAACTAATTCACCTATAATGTTTATAGATGTGATAAAATCAATATTATACCAGTATCTTGCTATAGTTTTTGTGGTATTCATGGAAGATGTCTTTATTTATTAAATATATGATAATGATCATGGGAACCATTTGAATATATATTTGGAATCCTTGATGAATCACCACTTTTATAAGAAGCTATCAAAATGATATTTCTAGATATGAGAGGTGAAGTTCTTGGGGAACGTGATTTTAGAACATGTTCTCTCAGTTGATCCTGAAAAGTTAAAGGCTTCATTTATGATATAATGATTCCTAGGTCTTTCTAGATAATATTAGTTCTTTTTAAGGATTTCTCAAATATAGAATCACTATTGACTAATATTACTAATAAATGGGTGACATTATTTTAGGATGATAATTGTGAGACATATTTTGATGAGTTAAAATGATAGTTACCATAGATTTCTATCTTGATCTTTCTGAAACCTAGTAAGGGCTACATGGTTTTCTATTATTCTTATTTTGTTGGTCTAGGGTGAGTGAATATGAATGTTGAACATGTTATGGAATACAGTTATAAACATCTTTATCAATATGATAAGATTTACCCCACTCTTGAATAGAAGCTCACTACTGTTGTTAATGCACATAAGTATATGTGACACTATATTTTCATGGATAGGTAAACCATGTTTTTTTTATAATAAAATCTTGATTTACACATCTTCTCAGATGTATTTTATTATTTAGATGATGTGATGTTTAGAGTACCTCTATAAATATAACATCAACATTACATATACCCTAGGGTATGTGAATACTGTTACTAACACTATCATTATTAAATTACCCTTCTAGGCTATCCATGAATCGAAAGAGGAATATAAACATATGGGTATTTTTTTATCAGTTTCATCTGGACATGAATTAAAATGATTTAGGCATGGGTCTAACCAATTTTTATTTTCCATCATGTATCCTAAAGTTAATTATATAAGAAAAATAGTAAGATGATGAGTTTAGAAGAGTCTATTATCCTTATATGGAGAGGAAAATTTACCTATTTGGTATATCCTCTATGATATAATTTTTTTCACTGAGAGTCAGTTCATCATCCCTTTATCTTTCAAAAATTATTTGTTTCTGACTATAAATGTACTTTGTTGATTTTTTACCTTAGCAATATGAATATGTATTATGTCGTGAGATATCATTTTAGATGGTTGTGTATGATGCACAACATTTCATATTTTGGGTCCTGTTGTTACACCTTCTTATAGATTAAGGTAGAGAACATGATGTCTTATAGTATTCTCCACCAACTTTTTGTTTCAGTATATAAATGGGATGAGGTTTCCATGGATTTAATATTTGGATTAACACAGACTCCCTGGGGAAAGAATTCTATATGGGTGGTGATTGATCATTTGATCAAATCGGCACATTTCATTCATATTAGGGATACAAACAAGGATGATTATATGGGAAAGATATATGTTTTTGAGATTTTTTGGTTACATGGCGTGCCTTATGATATTGTCTCTAAAACGTACCCTAGGATTACCTCTTGGTTTTATAAAATTCTCCAATAGGAAAAGAGAACTCAAGACTAGTTGATTATAGGTTATCATCCACAAATAGATGGTTAAACAAGGATCTATATTAGGATAAAAGAGGATATACTCCATTCTCATGTCTTATATTTTAGTGGATCATGGGACAATTTTAGGGGAATAATTGATTTTTCTTATCATAACAGTTATAAGTCATCAATCATAATGAATTAATTGTTTATGTAGTGGTATGAAAAATTATAATAATTGAAATAAAAGTAATAATAAACATTAAAAACTTTCTAAATAAATTCAATAATTGACATAAGTTTATTATTTAGGAAGATAAAGACACACATGGCAAGTTGGACTCAAGGTTAGGGATTTTGTCTCAATTTACGTTCCATTGAGGAGTATTTGTTATTATACACCAATTTACGTTAATGTTTTGTATATACTGACCCATTTTAATTTAATATCATGATTAAATCATACTTTAAGTTATTTTAGGTTTCAATTTCAAGTATCTCATCCAAGGGGTTTTGACTTGAAAATTACTAGCTGGTAAAAATTATCTTGGAAATATCATTTTTTTTGTGATTGTTAAATTTCTCTTGAAACCATAAATTCATTATGATCATTTTTTATACATTAAATTTATCTTAAATATACATATTCTCATGAAATGGATATTATTATTTCCTAAACCATATAACTTTTTTACACACAATATCCACCAATCTAATTATTTAATTAGCTAAGGAATTATTGATAAATAGAAATCTTTTATTCAATATGGATATTTGATAAGGAATTTTGTTCATTAATTAAATATATTATTCAAAATATGATTAATTATGTGTAAATTCACTATACATATTGGGAACTAGTTAATACAATTCCCTCGATGCATCAGTAGTCTCATGAGATAAATTAGTCTACCAAATCAGAGTAGTTTAAAATCGTTTGAGAATAAATCTTAATCGTAAAGGTATCATGTTCCTAGGAAACACGATTCCCAATAATTAAAAATATCCAAAACTGAGAATCCATTTATTAATATTATCCATGATATTTTTTCTTTGAAGTATCCATGGAATTATTTGCATTATCAATTTATTGATTAAATGGAATGTGTTTCAGTTATCTACCATGCCATATTGATTATGCCTTATTTAAATAATTTTATGGCATGTGTGCTCAATTATTTTACTTGCCTTGATGATTGTTCTTATTGATAAAATATTTATTTTATTATACTTACCCTTACAGATCATTTGAGATCACCCTTATTTTTTTTCCTTTCCCTAGGTTATGACAATGAAATCTTTGTATAATATTTCAAGGATTCTGTTCATTTCCTTTTTATATATCATGTTTTATTTTCTATTTTCCAATGAAATATGGGTATCATATATGTAATCTAGTTTTCACAAACTACTAAAATAATCGTTCCTTTGGGATTTTATTCCTTTTAATCATGATAATGTAATAATGTAAGGTACTGGCTCTAGGCTTCTAAGGTTGAGGAATTACATGTGTTGTCCGTTATCTCTCCCACAAATCAAAACTATAAATATTTCCCATGGATAAAAATATTTTGAACAAGGTCTTACACCATGATGTATCCTGAATCCCTCAGGAGTTTCATTAAGGAGTTTCACATATAACATCTTTACTCCACTATGAATACATTTATCTTATCCAAGATCTAACAGTGAGGCTTGGGAAATCATCCTATGGCATAGTGAAAAAATTTCATCCATTTTAGTGGTTGTTTCAAATTCAACATATCTCTTTCAACCATCTAACCGTAATATCCTCCACCTATGATCCATTCATTTAGGCAATATAGTATAGAATTGGTCATTTACCATTCATTCAGTCATAATAGGCTTATTGAACAAAGGGTTTTTTATTTTATCATCCAATTTTGATAATAATTTGTCTCCATTAATAAACTACATGAAAGAAGGGGTATAACCATGGTAGATACCACAACCAATATGTTATTTAAATGGGTTTATTATCATTATATCTTTCCTTTAAAACATGATTGAGTTCCCATGATGTTTTAATTTGAATTTTATCCATCATGAATGCAACAAGTAGCTTGGACATGGAACCCTTGTATATCCCCTTCATGAACTTGACCAAAATAATTCATGGAAACCCATATCTTATTATTGCGCTTTCTTTACCTTTGTGTAGATCCCTCACAAACAAGACCTTCATGTAACATTATAGTAATGTAGGTTACCCTGATGTTACTAATTTAGGTTATCCTTTTATAGACATATCTACCTTTATAAATATAATAACATGTTCTAGTAACCATATGTAGATTATCCTAGATACCCTCACATAATTTTCTATTTTTTCCTCAATGTGAGATATTAAAGACATTAATGAAGATCTTAGATTGAAAAAAAGCCAACATATTTTTGTTCTTAAGATATATTTCATCAAAAAAAAATATTTTCCTTTTCCAATGTTAAATTTTAAAATATTTGTTTCCCATAAAATTAAAAATAGATAAATATTATGGTAAAGTAATTAAATAATCAATGAAATTTAACAATTTAAAACTACAAAATATGTGCATGAAATAAAGATATTGGTTTTACATGAAAATTAAATCGCAAATGTGTATATATACCAAATGAATTTTTTATACATATATATAATTATTTAAATAAAAATATAATTTACTAAATTTGGGTAGCAATAAAACATGAAAAATAAACAAATTAGATTGAAGAACCGTTGCATAATCAAATATCTAAAACTATAATAATTATCCTACCATCATGAAAACACCACATAAAAAATAATGAATATATATATGTCCATGATCATGTTCATAAAAATAAGTCACCTAAAACAATCTCCAAATAAAATATTTCATTTGTTTGTTCATCAAACTATCAATGCGAACCACTATGTGCATTGTTGATGTATGTGAATAAACGCCAATTATTAATCAAATAAGAACATATGGGAAAGATAAAAAAATTTGTATTGGGATGTAACCAACAATCTATTTTTTAATGGAGGATTTTTATATTTATACAAGGATGATTTAAGTGTTTCACTTTAGATGATTTTACAACACCCACTGCACCATTTTTTGGACATTTAGTTTTAATTTTTTTCCCTTTATCTATTTTATTGTATGTTTGTATCCCCAAAAATATGGTGTGGTTTGTTTTTATTATTTTCATTATTATTTTGAGAAATAAAAAATAGTATATTTACCCTGCAAGTTTATTACGGTCACCTCTAATGATCAATATCAATGTTTACAACTTCAAAATTTGACAACAGTGGCATCCGAGGACTTTGAAGGTGATTCTTATTCTTATGTGAAGGTTCCATCATGCCTAAAACTGAATTTAATTATAATAAAAGGAATATAATGAATCATAAACTATATTATTAGGTAATTTAATTCCACATCCTTTTCTAAAAAATTATTTCCATCTTTTTTTATCTAATTATCAAATGGTGTGCTTAAAATTTTTAAAAGGTTTCTTATAAAGTAAAGGGAAAAATTATTTCATTTTTCATTTTTCTTTCCAACATGTGTATTTATATCCACTATAATTATTTCCATTTAATTTTGTCCAAATTTTCCACCTTCTCATTTCATTGCCTCTATTCCCTCAATATTTGTTTTAAAAAAATATCCTCAATTTCATCATGTATAATCCCCATGAAATTATTGATTACTGCAGTCCCTATTTCCATCTCTCACTAAAAAAATTATCCATCCATTAATTTGTATTACCAGAAAAAAATATCTACCAAAAATTCCCAAAAATATAAGAGTCTTCAAATTTGAAAAAATAACCAGTCTTCATCTTCCATTTTTCTATCCAAATATTTTTGATTCTCCATATAGAATGGGTTTTCCCATGATTTGATCCCAAAGATAAAAAATAACAGTTATGATAATTGGTGAATCCAAATTTGAGTGTTTCTTGGAACCCAAGATTTCATGAACATCATGGAGGAATGACACTCCAAACTAGAATCCAAAGCTATAGCGGCTTTTCTTCTAGATGTTCAAAAGATAGCTCTTCAAGTAGAAAATATTCAAGAAAAACAGGTAAAAGTCATTATTTATCAAGGTCAAGATGAGAAAAATTTCAAAATAAATTCTTTATCAATATAAAAAATGGATATATAAGAAAATATTTACAAACCATTGAAAGGGGATGATAATGTGAAGCAGACATGACTTCAATCTCCATGAGGCGAGTTCTAATCCATGTTTATGATATCATATGAAACTATTTCTTAGTATCAAACTAATTTAATAGTTGTGGTGGAATAACTATGAATAAATGGGGAAAATATTTCTGAAATGAGGTTATTTGAGAAAATTTTGTGATCCTTAGTCGAAAATTTTATTACAGATTCATTACCATAGAAGAAACTAAAAAACTACAGGTGATCTCTATCAAAGAACATGTGGGATTTCTACAAGACCATGAACTAAAGGTGAATCACCAAATTAATACCAATGTAGTGGATAATGCATTGAAATAATTTTTTTATAAAAAACTCTAAAACGATTAAGATGTAAATTTGGAAGAAGATGAGGTAGATATTTCATGGACAATAATCTGATCCAAGAAGAGGATTATGAGGTGGAAGAAAACCAAATCAAGGAGTTCATGGATATAAAAAATATACTCCATGAGAAATAGGATAAGGAATAAGGTAACTATTTAATAATTACAAACCGACAAACAAAATAAATGTTCAATTTTATAATTTTAAAAAGTATGGATTAGAAAATTTAATTTTGGAATAAATAACTCATGAATAATGAAACAAAGGAGATCCATATCACCATATAAGAAAATATTATTGAATATTCCCTTGTATTGATGGAAAAATCATTAAAAACAATTCATGGTATGTGGCATCTTGAATATGGAGCAATAAACAACAAGATAGGTCACACGAACCTGTTTATAAATGTTGATGAGAGGGTTTAAGGAATTATTTCATTTGGCGATATCTCAATATTTTTTTCAAGGAAGATAAGACATTCTAATCATGAAAAATGACTGAAATAATGATTTAATCTCAGACATCTACTGTGTTCCCAGGATAAATACCAACATCTTGAGTCTCAGAAAATTGGTATAAAAAGGATTTCAAATCATTCTAAAAATTTAAAAATTGATTATTGTTAATGAAATGGAAGTATGATCACAAAAGAAGAAATATCTAAGAACATCATGTTTTGGATTATGATTTATCCCGATATACCACGATGTTTGATGAACGTATGTGATGATAAAGACTAGCAATGGAATCTAAAGTTTGGGAATTTGATCTTTAACTGTTTAATATTATTGATAATAAAGAACAAGGTGAATGGGATTCCTATATTAGACGCCAGAATCAAATATTCGGAAGCTTTTTTATAAGAAAAATACATAGAAATATATATGCAATAAAGGAAAATTTGAGAGATAACGTGATACTAGATTTAGTCCACACTACTATGTGTTGTATTTAATCAAAATTAAAATAGAATCATGATGTAAATTATGAATTTATATTATTATATTATGAAAATGTGGATATATTTTCTCAAGATGAAGTCAAAAGTGTTTGTAGTCTTCAAAGAAATCAAGGTGATTGTAAAAAATAAATGTAACTATTACGTACAATCATTGAATTCAGATTGAGGTGGCGAGTAAAGCTTTGATGTTTTTCAGGAGTACCTCAAGAAGCATATAATTCCCCACTATCTGATTCCTTCATATGCACTTAAATATAATAGTGTAATAGAAAGGAAATATTTCACAACTATTAATATGGAGATATTTGTTATGAAAGAAAAATTATTTCCCTTGAAATTTTGGGATGAGGTAAATTTTTGGGAGGTGTATCTACTAAATAGTTTCCAAACCAAAAATATTGAATCAAAGACACCAAATGAATCATGGATTACAAATAAAAAAAGTATAATCCATCTTATATTTTTTGTTCTATTCCTTATGTTAAGATCCTGGTGGTAAAATAAACAAATCCTGAGGAAAAATGAGTGATGTGTTTATTTTTGATATACATAGACCTATAAATGGGATATATCTTACATAATCTGTTAAAAATAATTTTATTTATTTCAGAGATATTATCTTTTAATAAATTGGTTTTTGGAAATAGAATCAATATGATGATTCAAGAGAGGTATGCCTTACTCTAGAAGATGAATAAATTATTGATGAAGTACCATTGGAGGAATAATGAATTTAATAAACAAAGATATTTCCACCTCATAATCCTACATATGAAGATATCTAATGAGAAAATTCTCATATACATCACCAAAACGTTTTAATACCTATAGATATATATGATGTA
The DNA here is from genome assembly GCA_963277665.1 of Viscum album. Lineage (NCBI taxonomy): Eukaryota > Viridiplantae > Streptophyta > Magnoliopsida > Santalales > Viscaceae > Viscum > Viscum album. The sequence goes on along the minus strand of OY728151.1, from coordinate 536,404,144 downwards.
TCAAAAGAAATGCATGAGTATGTAAATTTGTACTGTCTCTCTACAACTTATGATCTAGTTTTGTCTCTTATGTGTTCAAATAGGGGTAAAAATAAATTGTGAGTGAATCATAATATTAATTTTGTGAATAATGAAATTATATTCATAACGGTATTATTTTTATCATTTTGGTGATAAAATAAACACATTAAATGTAGATGAAACACTAATATACTATTTACTCAATTAACAATAAAATAAAATAAATGATTTTAAAATTATTGAAAGTAAAATAATTTTATTGAGTTTTAGTATTTAAATAAATTTTTAGATAAATAAAATATATTAGTGTTGTGTAAAAGGATAATTTTTTAATTTAATATATGTCTTGGGGTTTTTGATATCAAATTGAATTAGGAGTTTCAAAAATTCCATTAATGATATTTTATAATAAATAATAATTTATTAAATGATATTAAATTAATAAAAATAATAAATTTAACCATTTGAATTTAATATGGTTGAAAATAAAATCCATGATCTATTTATTAGTCACTTTTTTATTAATTTTAACATTCTTAACCCTTTGTAGTTAAAATAATTGTTTTTGTAATTAAGATCAAAAATAAATTAAAAAGGGGTTAATAAAAAATATAAGGTTAAAAATTTAAAAAACAATATAAATTTCATTGGATGATGTTTTTGAAATAATATATGCAATTTATTTTAATTCATGTCCATTTAGAAGCATTTTACAAGAGAAAAAAACTATTATATTTTAATCTTTTAAGAAATTCCAAGTGTGTCCTCTCTCTCCCTTACAAAAGGACACCCCTCCTTCATCTTATATACAACACTTTGAGACATCTAGCTCAAAATTACCTTTTAAAAATACCTTATAAACATCCCTAATAGCATTATATTATTATTTTTCCCAAAATTCAAACCCTAGTATCTTTAATAGAATATTGAAATGACTTCTTTCATGAAGAGGTAATCACCTAATCTGATCACTTTCATTTTTTACTTGTTCATGAACTCATCTAAATATATATTTTTTATCATAAAATAATAATTTAATAAACATAAATATAATTAAAATTTTAATATTATTATTAAATCACCATTTTACACCCTCTTTCCCATAAATTGGGAAGTGAGAGTATCATTCGTGTGTATGTACGAATTACCATCTCCATGCAGTGATACATTTAATTTTATACCAAAATAATTAATGAATGGTTGTTATGATGGGATAAATGTCCATATATTATAATTATTAAATAATTATAATTCTAGAATTATAAATTTACATCTACCTTCTTACCTTCCAATCCTTTGGAAAAGAATAACGCATCTTGTGCGTAAGTGTGGACTACCACCTCCTATGATGAGATATAATTTGTTTTTCATTACCATTTTAATTTGATAGTAATAGAGATATATTTAATTAACATGCATGATTTCTATTATATAATAATTATTATTATTTAAAGGTGAATTATTATTTAACTTCCTTTTATTACATTTTTCAAAAATGTTAAAATATAGTTCATGTGTGCATATGCCCTACCATCACCACGAATGATGTAATTTACTTTTCTTTCTATGTATTTTATGTCTGAATATATATATACAATTAATTTAAAAAATATTTAAATTAGTATTAACATTCTTTATTTTTTTTTACCATGATCAAATTACAATGACTAGAACTATTGAACTAAAATACTCATGACAAATGAAACAACGAAAAACCTAAAATGATGATTTTAATAAATAATTATTGATAAATGAGTGTTTAAATTTTATAAACGGATAATATATGATATTATAAGTTTTTAAATAATTATTATATAGAATTATAATAAATTTAAATTTATTATTCAAGATGATAGAGTAATTTTAATAAAGTAGAAATTGAGGTAAGGATTTATCATATCAAATTATCTTCTGTGGGATATATACTATGCCATGAAAATATATTATCCTATAAGGTGTATAATAACCTTTGAAATGTTATATAATTATTATCATTATGTTACTAATATTTAATGGTTTATTTTAATTTATTCTTTAATGGGTTTTATGATTCAAATATTACCAAATAAGTAATGATTTTAGGTTACAATCACATTACATATTGGGATTGTTTATGATTAAGTTTCCAATGATGAAATATTATGATCTAACTATAAATAAAATCATGAGTTTTATTCTCATAATTTTGTTTTCAGAAATCAGGTTTTCCTTTAATTCTACTAACTTAAATTACTCAAGATACCGAAAACTATTTTCAAATAAAAAAGACTTTATTTCTCTCTCAAGTTAATTTTTTTTTTATTCCTTGTCGATGTTTTCGAAAAATGTTTTTAGAATTTTTTTAATACTATACTTTGATTTTTAAAATCATTTTACCCATGATTTAAATTTTTACAGCTTTTTTTAAATGGATTGTACTTATCATTTTCCTAATGATTTACTTTTTTGAAAATTTACAAAAATGTGAAATAAATGTTTTATTTTAACTTATACAACATGAAAAAAAATTCACACCATCATAACCACTCAATAATATAAATATTCCCTTATAATGTTCCAAGTATATATCCATAGATAATTATTTTCACAATATTTTGTGATTTTATTGTTTTTGAAAAGTTAATTTCAAAGTATAAAGGCTGTTTTGATCAAGAATTGTTAATAGTATTGTAAATTTATTTCTATTTGTCAAAGACAACAACCCTTGATTTCACTTATTCTTTAATAAGGATGTGATCCAAGGGTACCAAAATCATTCTTTCTCAGTATGGATTATGTTAATGATGATATGATGTTTATAAAACCCATTACTTTCGCATAAATTATACTATGATGAAATGATGTTATATTTATGAAACTCATTTCTTTTCCATGGGTTACGCTATGATGAAATATTTATGAAACCCATTTCTTTTCATAGGTTTGTATATAATGATTGTTTATGATCTTATGGAACACATATGAATGATTTACATTATTTTATTGAAGGTTATATAATTATATTTCCCTATATTACTCTATGTAAAGATATATATTTCATGAGATAAACTAGATTCTAATGGGGAGTGAACCCAGTTCAATAAGGGACTCTATCTACAATGACAGTCTTTGGATTAAACCTTGACTAATATATTGTTTTGGGGAGAGAGCCTAATTTTCCATGATAGTCTTGGTGGGGAGAATTGAAAACTATGGAAAGGATCTTCTATGCTCATGTTCATGCCATTAACTTTTGTGTTATACCAATATGAATCATGTTATTTTATTACTATATGATTCATGTCTTATGAACTACCAATATTTAGTCCATCACTCAGGATTATGATCTATCATATGCATAGTGTGATTTTCAAATGTTATTATCATGTTATTATACCCTTATTCTCTTGTTATTCTCTAGTGATAATTGATATATCCCTTGTTTTCCCTTACCATGCATATGAGATCAACCTTTATTATGTTTAATTTTCCATAGGTTTTGAATTATGGTACTAAGAGTGATATTTATAAGTAGGGTGATAATTATAAATATTTTCTAACACTTAGGAACTAGTTGTTTATATATCCATGTTTCTAAAGATACTAGACCTATATGATTTTTGAATGGATTATTATTTTTTTATTGAATATTCATCTAAAAATATGTGATATATATATGTATGAAAAACATTGGTTACTATATTTAGTATCAAAGAAAGGATTAATCACCTTTGGCAACTAGGATGAGAAAACATTATTATGAAATATGGGGATAAGTCTAAGTATAAGAAAATATTATAATGTTTCAGTAATGATCATGGATGTCCTAGTTTAAAACTAAGGAATTATATATGGAAATAGGATGTCTTTATTTAGACTTAAAATAAATGGTTTTTCATGGTTATGTTGTATTAAATATGATTATTACTACTCACTATATGATTTTTCATTTTCTATGATGGATAGAACCTGAAGAAATGAAGTTAATGTTGAATTCTACCCAAAATGAAGTGATTTTACTCTTGAGAAACCAAATGTTATGGGAGATAAAATGTAAAATATCATTTATATACTCACACAACATTCTCAAGATAGGAATCATGATAAACTTAAAAATAATCAAATGATTGAATGATATTCTATTGATTACTTTATGAGTTAACATCCATCATTATTTTTTAGGTCCAATGATCCCCTAGTTTCTTAGAAAAGGATCATTACCATTGAAAAAATATTTCTTATTATCTAGTATTTAGATCTAGAGAAATTCATTTTGGTTGTTTATTGTTTGGAAAGGTGAGGCCGATCAATAGTGGAATATTATCAAGAATTTGAGGAAATATGAAGAAATTGACTCTATGATATGGAATGAGTTGAAGATAATATTTTTCAATAAGTACGTTGAATGTATTATACACATGATAATGAAGGATGGATTATATAGTATATGTTAGAAGGATAATGATATTTTTGGTACCTATAAGGAAAATTTTACGAGACAAGTGAGGTATGATTTTGGTAATATCATCCCACCTAAAAGTAAGTTTAATAGACTTTTAATGAATTAAATTTAATTATTCAAAGTATTTTTTCAACTTGATAATATAGTATCCAAAAATAAGTCATTCGATGTGTTATCAATGTGTAAATAGATATTATAGTAACCTATTGATCTCATTGTTTTGATAAGAAAAGAAAGATGGAATTGAAATGAAATTCTAAAAATCATATATAGTAGAAGATGAGATTTATTTTATGCTAAAATTGTGGAAGAAATCATGGTTGAAACTATATTCAATGGATTAGAAAATGCTTTATGTGTGGAATAGATTATCATTAGGTAATTGAATGGTGAATTGATGGGATTAAGTTAGCTAATGATGTGAATAGAGAGAAATCTATATAGAATATACCACTTACACTCCACTGCCTCAATGAAAGGATTCTGGTAATTATTATTAAAATTTATCAAATTTAATGTTTAATGATGATGATTGATGTTAGTAACCTCTTATGCTGAAAGAAGAAGGAAAATATCATGAAATCACTATTTATAATGAGGGGTACGATTACGACATGGTGAAAAGTACACCTATCATCCTCTCTAGAACTGTTAATAAATTATTTGTATCCTGTTCTAATCACTCTTATATATGAAAAGAATTTTATAATGTTATCAAAATTTTAGTAAATTTAAAATTTGTTGAATTAAAACTGAAAAAACAAATTGTATTATGATCACATCTCAAGTCTATGATTCGTCTCCAATTGAATTTTGTGGGAATATTCTTTCTAAACATATTTTTATTCTTCCTGTTGTTTAATTAAAAATTATTTTTGGGCATGTATTAGATATTTAAAAAAATTTCCACATCAATTACTGATTAAGGGAATTCACATTCGATATTTTGAACCAAAATATGGGTTTTTATTAGTGTGAAAATAAATATAAACTTCTGATGGAAATAAAATCAATTTTATGGGTGTTGATTTCTATTAAATAGGATTTTTTTATCTTTTATAGCAGCAAAGAAACACAACATCAAGGATATTCCTACAGTATGAGCGTTTTTTGTCTTTATAGATGAATTGTATGTTCTTATACCAAATTGTAAAGTTGAGTTCTCAATATAACTCATACCAAGTTCTAAAAAACATTCAATGAATCTATATATAATATAATTGATTGATTTATAGGAATTAGAAAAAAATATAGAAGAATACTGAAAAGAGATTTATTCTTCCAAGTGTGTCACCTTGTGGTGAACCTATTATTTTTGTTATGAATAAAGATAGATCAATACGACTCTGTATTGGTTATAAAGAACACAAAAAATCATAGTCAATAATTAGTTCATATAACCCATATTTATGACTTGTTTAATATGATATGTGTATCTCAATACTTTTATAATATTTACCTTCATTATAGATATCATCAATTAAAGGTAACCAAATAGGTTATAACTAGGGCAATATTCCATACAAGGTATGGACAATATGAATTTATAGTGATTCCATTTGGTATTACTAATTCCACCTCAATATTCAGGGATTTAATGAACAACTATTTGAAGAGAAAGTTGATCACTTTTTTGGATTATTTATTTATGATATTGTTATATATTCAAAAAGCAAGGATCATCATGAAGATTATTTTATAATTATAATGAAGACCCTAAGGAAGAAGAAACATTATAAAAAATTTACAGAGTGTGAATTGTGTATTCAGAAAGTATCATTATTGGATAATATAATCCTAGGTGAGGTTATATCTATAAATAATTCAATGTAAAATGTTGTTGAATTTTGGACTAGACTAACCACTGGGATGAGGATCCATGGTTTTCTTGGTTTGGATGGATATCATTAACATTTTGAGGAGGATTTATCATTATTGTCTAATCCTCTCACTATGGTAACTCAAAAAGGATCTAAGCTCCTTTGGATAAATGAATGTAAATAAAATTTTAAGTAACTATAGATAAGGTATGTCGGTTCACTTATTCTTACTTTACCATGTATTTGAGAGGAATTTATAATCTATAGTGATGCATCAAATAATGGATTGGGATGAGTTCTCATGTATAAAAGTGTAGTGATGGATTATTCCTCACACTAACTGAAGGTTCATAAGAAAAATTACCTAACTCATGATTTGGTGTGATATATAGTAATTTTATCATTAAAGGTATAGAGGAATTATCTTTATGGATATATGTGTGATATATATATATATAGATCAAAAAAATTTAAAACATATTTTTACTTGGGAAGATCTAAATATATTCCAAAGAAGATGGTTGAAGTTGATTAAAGATTATGACTGCTCAATACATTACCACTTTGGAAAGAAAAAAAGTGGAAGATACTCTCATTTGAAAGGATAATGATATCTTATCTATGATTAGGATAAAAAAAGAACGAATATTTTTTTATTCGAAAATGATTGATATTGAAATATTTATATAAGGGGAGAAATCTTATATTCCTCAAATGAGTTTTCAACCATTTATCCAATAAAATATTAAAGAGGTGAAGAAGGAATATATAGAGATACAGAAAAAGGTAAGAAATTTATTTGAGTTTAACATTGATTGTGATAGAATAATAAAGTTCAGGAACCATAAATATGGTGTGGTTTGATTTTTTTATTCTCATTATTATTTTAAGAAATAAAAACTAGTATATTTACACTACATGTTTATTACGGTCACCTCTAATTATCAATATCCATGTTTACGACTTCAAAATTCGACAATAGTGGCATCCAAGGACTTTGAAGGTGATTCTAATTCTTATGTGAAGGTTCCATCAGGCCTAAAACTGAATTTAATCATAATAAAAGGAATATAATGAATCATAAACTATAATATTAGGTAATTGAATTCCACATACTTATCTAAAAAATTATTTTCATCTTTTTTAATCTAATTATCAAATGGTGTGCTTAAAATTTTTAAAAGGATTCTTATAAAGCAAAGTGAAAAAATATTTCATTTTTCATTTTTCTTTCCAACATGTGTATTTATATCCACAATAATTATTTCCATTTAATTTTGTCCAAATTTTCCACCTTTTCATTTCATTGCCTCTATTCCCTCACTATTTGTTTTAAAAAAATATCCTTAATTTCATCATGCATCCCCCCCATGAAATTATTGATTACTTCAGTCCCTATTTCCATCTCACACTAAAAAAATTATCCATCCATTAATTTTTATTACCAGAAAAAAATATCTACCAAAAATTCCCAAAAATATAAGAGTCTTCAAATTTGAAAAAATAACCAGTCTTCATCTGCCATTTTTCTATCCAAATATTTTTGATTCTCCATAGAGAATGGGTTTGCCCATGATTTGATCCCAAAGATAAAAATAACAGTTATGATAATTGTTGAATACAAATTTGAGTGTTTCTTGGAACCCAAGATTTCATGAAAATCATGGAGGAATGATACTCCAATCTAGAATCCAAATCTATAGTGGCTTCTCTTCTAGATGTTCAAAAGAAAACTCTTCAAGTAGAGAAGATTCAAGACAACCAGGTAAAAGTCTTTATTTATTAAGGTCTAGATGAGAAAAATTTCAAAATAAATTCTTTATCAATATAAAAAATGGGTATATATGAAAATATTTTCAAACCATTCAAAGGGGATGATAATGTGAAGCAGACATGACTTCAATCTCCATGAGGTGAGTTCTAATCCATGATTATGATATCCTATGAAACTATTCCTGAGTATCAAACTAATGTAATAGTTGTGGTGGAATAACTAGGAATAAATGGGGAAAATATTTTTGAAATTAGGGTTTTTGAGAAAATTTTGTGATCCTTATTCCAAAATTTTATTACATAGTCATTACCATAGAAGAAACTAAAAAACCGCAGGTGATCTCTATCAAAGTACATGTGGGGTTTCTACAAGACCATGAACTAAAGGTGAATCACCAAATTAATACCAATGTAGTGGATAATTCATTGAAATAAAATTTTTATAAAAAACTCTAAAACGATTAAGATGTAAATTTGGAAGAAGATGAGGTAGATATTTCATGGACAATAATCTGATCCAAGAAGAGGATTACGAGGTGGAAGAAAACCAAATCAAGGAGTTCATGGATATAAAAAATATACTCCATGAGAAATAGGATAAGGAATGAGGTGACTATTTAATGATTACAAACCGATAAACAAAATAAATGATCAATTTTATAATTTTAAAAAATATGGAAATTATAAAATTTAATTTTGGAATAAATAACTCATGAATAATGACACAAAGGAGAGACATATTTCCATAGAATAAAATATTATTTAAGATTCCCTTGTATTTATGGAAAAATCATTAAAAACAATTCATGGTATGTGGCATCTTGAATATGGAGCTATAAACCACAAGATAGGTCACACGAACCTGTTTATAAATGTTGATGAGAGGGTTTAAGGAATTATTTCATTGGGAGATATCTCAATATTTTTTTCAAGGAAGATAAGACATTCTAATCATGAAAAATGACTGAAATAATGATTTAATCTCTGACATCTACTATATTCCTAAGATAAATACCAACATCCTGAGTCTCAGAAAATTGGTATAAAAAAGCTTTCAAATAATTCTAAAAATTTAAAAGTGATTATTTTCAATGAAATTGAAGTATGATCACAAAAAAATAAATATCTAAGAACATCATGTTTTGGCTTATGATCTAACCCGATATACCACAATGTTTGATGAACGTATTTGATGATAAAGACAAGCTATGGAATCTAAAGTTTGGGAATTTGATCTTTTACTGTTTAATATTATTAATAATAAAGAATATGGTGAATGGGATTCCTATATTAGACGCCAGAATCAAATATGTGGAAACTTTTTTATAAGAAGAAAACATAGAAATATATATGCAATAAAGGAAAATTAGAAAGATAACGTGATACTAGATTTAGTCCACACTAATATGTGTTCTATTTAATCATAATTAAAATGGAATCATGATGTACATTATGATATTTATATTATTATATTATGAAAATGTGGATATATTTTCTCATGATGAAGTCAAAAGTGTTTGTAGTATTCAAAGAAATCAAGGTGATTGTAAAAAATCAAAGTAACTATCCCATACAAACAATGAATACAGATTGAGGTGGGGAGTAAACCTTTGATGTTTTTCAAGAGTACCTCAAGAATCATGTAATTACCCACTATCTGATTCCTTCATATACACTTAAATATAACAGAGTAATAGAAAGGAAAAATTTCACCACTATTAATATGGAGATATTCGTTATGAAAGAAAAATTATTTGCCTTGACATTTTGGGATGAAGTAAATTTTTGTGCGGTGTATCTACTAAATAGTTTCCCAACCAAAAATATTGAATCAAAGACACCAAATGAAGCATGGATTAAAAATAAAAAATGTATAATCCATCTTAGATTTTTTGTTCCATTCCCTATGTTAAGATCCGGGTGGTAAAATAAACAAAGCCTGAGGAAAAATGAGTGATGTGTTTATTTTTGGTATACATAGACCTATAAATGGGATATATCTTACATAATCCGTTAAAAATAATATTATTTATTGCAGAGATATTATCTTTGAATAAATTGGGTCTTGGAAATAGGATCAATATGATGATTCAAGAGAGGCATGCCTTACTCTAGAAGATGAATAAATTATTGATGAAGTACAATTGGAGGAATAATGTATTTAATAAACAATGATATTGTCACCTCATAATCCTACATATGAAGATATCTAATGAGAAAATTCTCATATACATCACCAAAACGTTTTAATACCGGTAGATATATATGATGTATCAAAAGAAATGGATGAGTATGTAAATTTGTACTGTCTCTCTACAACTTATAATCTAGTTTTCTTCAAAAAAATATAAATAAAATTAAATATGGAATAAAGTAATAGAATAATATTTCTATTACCCGATTGATACAAATGGATACAAGAAAATGGAATGAATTGACAATGGATAAGCCTTTGAACTTGTAGATCACCCATCTTGATATATAAAGAAGGATGATGAAACTATTTAGGTAACAAGAAAAACAATATTACGGGGGGGGTGTTGGAAAAGTAAACATATTTTTATTTGGATGGAATCAACCATATACTATTATGATGGAGGCTTCTATACTTCAGAAAATGATTTTTGATGTGTTTGGATTTAGGGGATTGGGTGGCACACACTACACCATTTTTTTTAAATTTTATTTATGTTTGGTTTTCTTTCATTTATTTTGATGTATGTTTTTATCCCTATAAATATGGTGTTTCATGTGAATTTTTTTAATTCTAAGTTGAATAAATAAAAACTAGTCTTTTTCATTGAATGTATATTTTGATTAACTCCAGTGTTCTGCATCTACATTTGATACTGAAAAATAAACCTTCATCATTCTAAAATAATTCCGACCCTCAGTGTGCACACAAACAATCACCAAACAGTGTGGATATGGTGTGTGTAAGAGGGTAGTGTCAAAATAAAAGAAAATAATATTGACCCATTCTTGTTAAGATGGTTGGAGGCAGACACACATGGTTAATTCTAGAGATAGAATATGGAAGAGTGGTTTTATCACACAACGTACATGACATTGTGATCAAGGAAGGTATCAATAGTATTCAACAGGAAGAGGAAAAATTCAGGTATGAAGATGCGTCTAATATATAGTAGCTTTGAAGTAGGTAAAATTCATAGGTATGGATAATAGAGGTAGGTGGAATTATGTGAGAACATAGAGGATGTCGAGGGGCTTATTACATCTACTAGGCTGTCACTATAAACGCATGTGAGGGAAGTGAGTCTCCTAATAATATATGTGTAGAGATGATTTTGGTTTCTAGTTAATGAATATGTAGAGAAACCATGTTTCACTATGGATAATATATTACCTATGAATATCTAAGCAATCTGGAAGGAGGAGGCATATGACATGAGGAGGGATTTCTAGAGACACATAGGCTCCTGCATGTGAAGTTCCAAATTAAAATAAACAATAAAAACACATTAACATCTAAAATATAATTATAATTATAAAAAATAATAATATTTTTTTATATTGATCTAACACCAGTTAAAATCATAGAGAAATTCAAAACAGGAAATGTAAGATCAATCATGGGTGAAGCACATCATTGAAAAATCATAATTTCAAATATTCACACAATGATAATGAACATTATTAATAAAAATAAATAGATAATAGAATTATATAAAATGTACAGAGTCTAAAATTTATCAACATTTGATAAAAAATTTACTAGATATATAGAGTATATGAGATTCGATCCAACATAGTTCATATTAATCCCTAATGACTCTAATCAAACAGATGAGATTCTAATGGTTGGAAAATATGGAAGGTTGGGTCATGTGAAGGTTTATATTAAAAAAAAGTATTCATCAGTATTATCACCATTATGAAATGCACAGATTAATATTTCATAACACTTCCATTTTGATGTTATTAGTTCATGTTATATTATATAATTTCTATATAATTTTTTTTTAGAAAAATAAATGAAGCCAAAGTAATTGAATTCTATACCATACTTACCTAATAAAAACTACACAAGAAAAACCTAGTGGGAAAAATCACGATGAAGGTGAAAATAGTGAAACATTCCCAACTCTCCCAGATTAATTCATTTAATTATTTCTTTAGGGTATACCAATTAATAATATAATTATTTAATTATATATTTGAGATAATAGAGAAAGACCATAAGTAATATGGTCTCATTAAAAATTAAAAATCTTGGGGAAGGAAAAGATTACATTATTTAAAAATACAAATAATAATTTATTACTCACATGGTTAGGTATTATGATGTATGATTTGGGAAACCTATAGACTTTATAAAACAATTCTATTCAAAAAATTCTTTTCAATTACATATGATACACGAAACCCTAAGTCTAAATGAATGATAATATTGTATATCATTATATTCTAGCTATTAAATTTATGTGAATGAATAGAATTAACTCATTTATAAAAATAATTATGATTTAAACATGTGTAAAATAAATTCATTGGTAATCAATTTATTAGAAATAAAAAATTAAATCATTAGAAAGTAAAAGAGATGTTTTTATAAAAATGTTTTTTTATTAATGAATTCTATTTTTATATTAACAAATTAAATTAATCAATATTAGTGAATTTTTTATTTAAATTTATATATTATATATTCAATAAATTGTTTTAACATTCATCTAATATTTTTACTATGCATTTGACAAGAATAAACCTAGTTTTATAATTAAACATTTTATTTTTCAAAAATAAATTTTTGTCACATTTTTTCCCATTATTTTAAATTAATTTATGAAAATTATAAGTATTTAATTTGATAAAATAGATTCCATATTTATAATCATAGAGTTAAAATTTGTTAAAACACGCACGGTTATTTTTAAGTATTATAAATAGTAATTGTGGTAAAATATATCAACACTATAAATAGTAAATTAAGTTAATCCAGATTAAAACTAAACAATAAGGTCACCAAATTTCATATAAATTCCTATTAGGTGAATAAAAATCTACCCTCATCACCTTATACTCAAAATATAATTATTTAAGTGTAATGTTTTCATAAAAATGAACTATATAATATTTAAACCAAATAATGTTATAGAATTTCACTTTGTTAGTTTTTATCTCTTATGTGTTCAAATATGGGTAAAAATAAATTGTGATTGAATCATAATATTAATTTTGTGAATAATGAAATTATATTCATAATGGTAATTTATTTATCATTTTGGTGATCAAATAAACACATTAAATGTAGATGAAACACTAATATACTATTTAATCAATTAATAGAAAAATAAAATAAATGATTTTAAAATTATTGAAAGTAAAATAATTTTATTGAGTTTTAGTATTTAAAGAAATTTTTAGATAAATAAAATATATTAGTGTTGTGTAAAAGGATAATTATTTAATTTAATATATGTCTTGGTGTTTTTAATATCAAATTAAATTAAGAGTTTCAAACATTCCATTAATGATATTTTATAATAAATAATACTTTATTAAATGATATTAAATTAATAAAAATAATAAATTTAACCATTTGAATTTAATATGGTTGAAAATAAAATCCATGATCTATTTATTAGTCACTTTTTGATTAATTTTAACATTCTTAACCCTTTATGGTTAAAATTGTTTTTTTATAATTAAAATCAAAAATAAATTAAAACGGGGTTAATAAAAACTATAAGGTTAAAAATTAAAAAAACAATATAAATTTCATTGGATGATGTTTTTGAAATAATATATTCAATTTATTTTAATTCATGTCCATTTCGAAGCATTTTACAAGAGAGAAAAAACTATTATATTTTAATTGTTTAATAAATTCCAAGTGTGTCCTCTCTCTCCCTTACAAAAGGACACCCCTCCTTCATCTTATATAAAACACTTTGAGACATCTAGCTCAAAATTAGATTTTAAAAATACCTTATAAACATCCCTAATAACATTATATTATTATTATTTCCCAAAATTCCAACCCTAGTATCTTTAATAGAATATTGAAATGAGTTCTTTCATGAAGAGGTAATCACCTAATCCGATCACTTTCATTTTTTACTTGTTCATGAACTCATCTAAATATATATTTTTTATCATAAAATAATAATTTAATAGACATAAATATAATTAAAATTTTAATATTATTATTAAATCATTATTTTACACCCTCTTTCCCATAAACTGGGAAGTGAGAGTATCACCCGTGTGTATGTAACAATTACCATCTCCATGTAGTGATACATTTAATTTTCTACCAAAATAATTAATGAATGGTTCTTATGATGGGATCAATGTCTATATATGATAATTATTAAATAATTATAATTCTATAATTATAAATTTACATCTACCTTCTTACCTTCCAATCCTTTGTAAAAGAATAACGCTACTTGTGCGTAAGTGTTGACTACCACCTCCTATGATGAGATATAATTTGTTTTTCATTTCCATGTTAATTTGATAGTAATAGAGATATATTTAATTAATATGCATGATTTCTATTATATAATAATAATTATTATTTAAAGGTGAATTATTATTTAACTTTCTTTTATTACATTTGTCCAAAAAGTTAAAATAGTGTTCATGTGTGCATATGACCTACCATCACCACGAATGATGTAATTCACTTTTCTTTATATGTATTTTACTTCTAAATATATATATATATATATATATATATAATTAATTTAAAAAATATTTAAATTAGTATTAAATTTTTTTATTTTTTTAACCACGGTCAAATTACAATGACAAGAACTATTGAACTAAAATACTCATGACAAATGAAACAACGAACAACCTAAAATGATGAATTTAATAATTAATTATTGATAAATGAGTTTTTAAATGTTATAAATGGATAATATATGATATTATAAGTTTTTAAATAATTATTATATAGAATTATAATAAATTTAAATGTATTATTCAAGATGATAGAGTAATTTTAATAAAGTGGAAATTGAGGTAAGGGTTTATCATATCAAATTATCTTCTATGGGATATATGTTATGCCATGAAAATATATTATCCTATAAGGTGTATAATAACCTTTGAAATGTTATATAATTGTTATCATTATGTTACTAATATTTAATGGTATATTTTAATTTAGTCTTTAATGGGTTTTTTGATTCAAATATTACCGAAGCAGTAATGATTTTATGTTAAAATCTCATTAGTTATTGGGATTGTTTATGATTAAGTTTTCAATGATGAAATATTATGATCTAACTATAAATAAAATCATGAGTTTTATTCTCATCAGTTTTTTTTGAGAAATCATGTTTTCCTTTAATTCTACTATCTTAAATTACTCAAGATACAGAAAAATATTTTCAAATAAAAATGACTTTATTTATCTCTCCAGTTAAAAAACATTTTTATTCCATGACTAGGTTTTTTAAAAATGTTTTTAGAATGTTTTTAATACCATACATTGATTTTTAAAATATTTTTACCCATGATTTAATTTTTCACGACTTTTTTTAAAAGGATTGTACTTATCATTTTCCTAATGATGTACTTTTTTGAAATTTTAAAAAAATGTGAAATAAATGTTTTATTTTAACTTATACAACATGAAAAACAATTCACACCATCATAACCGCTCAATAATATAAATATTCCCTTATAATGTTCCAAGTATATATCCATTGAAAATTATTTTCACAATATTTTGTTATTTTATTGTTTTTGAAAATTTAATTTCAAAGTATAAAGGCTGTTTTGATCAAGAATTTTTAATAGTATTGTAATGTTATTTCTATTTATCAAAGACAACAACCCTTGATTTCACTTATTCATTAATAAGGATGTGATCCAAGGGTACCAAAATCATTCTTTCTCAGGATGGATTATTTTAATGATGATATGATGTTCATAAAACCCATTACTTTCCCATGAATTATACTATGATGAAATTATGACATATTTAAGAAAGTAGTTTCTTTTCGATGGGTTACTCTATGAAGAAATATTTATGAAACCCATTTCTTTTCATAGGTTTGTATATAATGAATTTTTATGATCTTATGAAACACATATGCATGATTTCTATTATTTTATTGAAGGTTATATAATTATATTTCCGTATAATAATTTTTGTAAAGATATATATTTCATGAGATAAACTATATTCTAATGGGGAGTGAACCTAGTTCAATAAGGGACTCTATCTACAATGATAGTCTTTGGAGTAAACCTTGACTAATATATTGGTTTGTTGAGAGAGCCCAATTTTCCATGATAGTCTTGGTGGGGAGAATTGAAAACTATGGAAATGATCGTCTATGCCCATGTTCATGCCATTAACTTATGTATTATACCAATATGAATCATGTTATTTTATTACTATATGATTCATGTCTTATGAACTACAAATATTTAGTCCATCACTCAGGATTATGATCTATCATATGCATGGTGTGATTTTCAAATGTTACGATCATGTTATTATACCCTTATTCTCTTGTTATTCTCTAGTGATAATTGATATATCCCTTGTTTTCCATTAACATGCATATGAGATCAACCTTTATTATTTTTACTTTTCTATTGGTTTTGAATTATGGTACTAAGTGTGATATTTATAAGTAGGGTGATAATTATGAATATTTTATAACACTTATCAACTAGTTGTTTATATAACCATGTTTCTAAAGATACTTGACCTATATGATTTTTGAATTGATTATTATTTTTTTATTTAATATTCATCTAAAAATATGTGATATATATATATATATATGTATGAAAAACATGGGTTACTATGTTTAGTATCAAAGCAAGGATTAATCACCTTTGGAAACTAGGATGATAAAACTTTATTAAGAAATATGGGGATAAGTCTATGTATAAGAAAATATTCTAATTATTCAGTAATGATCATGGATGTCCTAGTTTAAAACTAAGGAATTATATATGGAAATAGGATGTATTTATTTAGACTTAAAATAAATGGTTTTTCATGGTTATGTTGTATTTAATATGGTTATTACTACTCACTATATGATTTTTCATTTTCTATGATGGATAGAACCTGAAGGAATCAAGTAAATCTTGAATGCTACCCAAAATAAAATGATTTTCCTCTTGAGAAACCAAATGTTATGGGAGATAAAATGTAAAATATCATTTATATACTCACACAACATTCTTAAGATAGGAATCATGATAAACTTAAAAATAATCAAATGATAGAATGATATTCTATTGATTACTTTATTAGTCAACATCCATCATTATTTTTTAGTTCCAATGATCCCCTTGTTTCTTAGAAAAGGATCAGTACCATTGAACAAATATTTATTATTATCTCGTATTTAGATCTAGAAAAATTCATTTTGGTTGTTTATTGTTTGGAAAGGTGAGGTCGATCAATGGTGGAATCTTATCAAGAATTTGAGGAAATATGAAGAAATTGACTGCATGATATGGAATGAGTTGAAGATAATATTTTTCAATAAGTATGTTGAATGTATTATACACATGATAATAAAGGATGGAATCTATAGTATATGTTATAAGGATAATGATATTTTTGGTACCTATAAGGAAAATTTTACGAGACAACTGTGGTATGCTTTTGGTATTATCATCGAACCTAAAAGTAAGTTTAATTGACTTTTAATGAATTAAAACTAATTATTCAAAGTATTTTTTTAATATGATAATTTAGTATCCATAAATAAGTCATTCTATGTGTTGTCAATGTGGATATAGATATTATAGTAACCTATTGATCTCATTGTTTTAATAAGAAAAGGAAGATGAAATTGAAATGAAATTCTAAAAATCATATATTATAGAAGATGTGATTTCTTTTATGATAAAATTGTGGAAGAAATCATGGTAGAAACTATATTCAATGGAGTAGTAAATGATTTATGTGTGGAATGGATGGCCATTAGGTAGTTGAATGCTGAATTGATGGGATTAAGTTAGCTAATGATGTGTATAGATAGAAATCTATATAGAATATTCCACCTACACTACACTGTATCAAATGAAAGGATTATGGTAATTGTTCTTAAAATTTATCAAATTTAATGTTTAATGAGGATGATTGATGTTAGTAACCTCTTATGCTGAAAGAAGAAGGGAAATATCATGCAATCACTATTTATAATGAGGGGTACGATTACGACATGGTGAAAAGTACACCTATCATTTTCTCTAGAACTACTAATACATTATTTTTATCCGGTTCTAATCACTCTTATATATGAAAAGAATTTTATAATGTTATCAAAATTCTAGTAAATTGAAAATTTATTGAATTAAAACTGAAAAACCAAATTGTATTATGATCACATCTCAAGTCTATGATTCGTCTCCAATTGAATTTTGTGGGCATATTCTTTCTAAAAATATTTTTATTCTTCCTCTTATTTAATTAGAAATTATTTTGGGCATATATTGGATATTTAAAAAAATTCCACATCAATTACTGATTACGGGAATTCACATTTGATATTTTGAACCAAAATATGGGTTTTTATTAGTGTGAAAACAAATATAAACTTCTGATGGAAATAAAATCAATTATATGGGTGTTGATTTCTATTAAATAGGATTATTTATCTTAGATAGTAGAAAAGAAAAACAACATCAAGGATATTCCTACAGTATGAGCATTTGTTTGTCTTTATAGATGAATTGTATGGTCTTATACCAAATTGAAAAGTTGAGTTCTCAATATAACTCATACCAAGTTCTAAAAAACATTCAATGAATCTCGATATAATAGCATTGATTGATTTATAGGAATTAGAAAAAAAAATATAGAAGAATAATGAAAAGAGATTTATTCTTCCAAGTGTGTCACCTTGTGGTGAACCTATTATTTTTGTAATGAATAAAGATAGATAAGTAGGACTCTGTATTGGTTATAAAGAACACAAAAAAATCATAGTCGATAATTAGTATCATATAACCCATATTTATGACTTGTTTAATATGATATGTGTATCTCAATACTTTTATAATATTGACCATCATTATAGATATCATCAATTAAAGGTAAACAAAGAGGTTATAACTAGGGTAATATTCCATACAAGGTATGGACAATATGAATTTATAGTTATTCCATTTGGTATTACTAATTCCACCTCAATCTTCATGGATTTAATGAACATAATATTTGAAGATAAAGTTGATAATTTTTTTGGATTATTTATTGATGACATTGTTATATATTCAAAGATCAAGGAATATCATGACGATAATTTGATAATTGTAATTTAGACCCTAAGTAAGAAGAAACATTATAAAAAATTTACAGAGTGTGAATTGTGTATTCAGAAAGTATCATTATTTGATTATAAAATCCTAGGTGAGGGTATATCTATAAATAATTAAATGGAAAATGTTATTGAATTTTGGACTAGACTAACCACTGTGACGAGGATCCATGGTTTTCTTGGTTTGGATGGATATCATCAACATTTTGAGGAGGATTTATCATTATTGTCTAATCTGATCACCATGGTAACTCAAAAAGGATCTAAGCTCCTTTGGATAAATGAATGTAAATAAAATTTTAAGTAACTATAGATAAGGTATCTCAGTTCACTTATTCTTACTTTACCATGTATTTGAGATGAATTTATAATCTATATTGATGAATCAAATAATGGATTGGGATGTGTTCTCATGTATAAAAGTGTAGTGATGGATTATTCCTCACACTAACTGAAGGTTCATAAGAAAAATTACCTAACTCATGATTTGGAGTTATATATAGTAATTTTATCATTAAAGGTATAGAGGAATTACCTTTATGGATATATGTGTGATATATATATATATATATCACAAAATTTTAAAATATATTTTTACTTGGGAAGAGCTAAATATATACCAAAGAAGATGGTTGAAGTTGATTAAAGATTATCACTGCTCAATAAATTACCACTTTGGAAAGAAAAAAAGTGGGAGATGCTCTCATTTGAAAGGATAATGATATCTTATTTATGATGAGGATAAAAAAAGAACGAATATTTTTTTATTCGAAAATGATTGATATTGAAATATTTATATAAGGGGAGAAATATTATCTTTCTCAAATGAGTTTTCAACCATTTATCCAATATAAGATTAAATAGGTGAAGCAGTAATATATAGAGATACAGAAAAAGGTAAGAAATTTATTTGAGTTTAACACTGATTGGGATAGAATAATAAAGTTCAGGAACCATAAATATGGTGTTGTATGTTTTTTTTATTTTCATTATTTTTTTAAGAAATAAAAACTAGTATATTTAGACTACATGTTTATTACGGTCACCTCTAGTGAACAATATCCATGTTTACGACTTCAAAATTCGACAATAGTGGCATCCGAGGACTTTAAAGGTGCTTCTTATTCTTATGTGAAGGTTCCATCAGGCCTAAAACGGAATTTAATTATAATAAAAGGAATATAATAAATCATAAACTATATTATTAGGTAATTGAATTCCATATCCTTTTCTAAAAAAATATTTTCATCTTTTTTTATCTAATTATCAAATGGTGTGCTCAAAATTTTTAAAAGGTGTCTTATAAAGTAAAGGGAAAAAATATTTCATTTTTCATTTTTCTTTCCAACATGTGTATTTATATGCACTATAATTATTTCCATTTAATTTTGTCCAAATTTTCCACCTTTTCATTTCATTTCCTCTATTCCCTCACTGTTTGTTTTAAAAAAATCCTCAATTTCATCATGCATCCTCCCCATGAAATTATTGATTACTGTAGTCCCTATTTCCATCTCGCACTAAAAAAAATTATCCATCCATTAATTTGTATTACCAGAAAAAAATATCTACCAAAAATTCCCAAAAATATAAGAGTCTTCAAATTTGAAAAAATAACCAGTCTTCATCTGCCATTTTTCTATCCAAATATTTTTGATTCTCCATAGAGAATGGGTTTTCCCATGATTTGATCCCAAAGATAAAAAATAACAGTTATGATAATTGGTGAATCCAAATTTGAGTGTTTCTTGGAAGCCAAGATTTCATGAACATCATGGAGGAATGATACTCCAAACTAGAATCCAAAGCTATAGCGGCTTCTCTTCTAGATGTTCAAAGGACAACTCTTCAAGTAGAATAGATTCAAGACAACAAGGTAAAAGTCATTATTTATCAAGGTCTAGATGAGAAAAATGTCAAAATAAATTATTTATCAATATTAAAAATGGATATATAAGAAAATATTTACAAACCATTAAAAGGGGATGATAATGTGAAGCAGACATGACTTCAATCAACATGAGGCGAGTTCTAATCCATGTTTATGATATCCTATGAAACTATTTCTGAGTATCAAACTAATGTAATAGTGGTGGTGGAATAACTATTAATAAATGGGGAAAATATTTTTGAAATGAGGGTATTTGAGAAACTTTTGTGATCCTTAGTCCAAAATTTTATTACATAGTCATTACCATATAAGAAACTAAAAAATTGCAGGTGATCTCTATCAAAGAACATGTGGGGTTTCTACAAGACCATGAACTAAAGGTGAATCGCCAAATTAATACCAATGTAGTGGATGATGCATTGAAATAAAATTTTTATAAAAAACTCTAAAACGATTAAGATGTAAATTTGGAAGAAGATGAGGTAGATATTTCATGGACAATAATCTGATCCAAGAAGAGGATTATGAGGTGGAAGAAAAACAAATCAAGGAGTTCATGGATATAAAAAATATACTCCATGAGAAATAGGATAAGGAATAAGGTGACTATTTATTAATTACAAACCGAAACACAAAATAAATGTTCAATTTTATAATTTTAAAAAATATGGACATTATAAAATTTAATTTTGGAATAAATAACTCATGAATAATGACACAAAGGAGATCCATATCACCAAAGAAGAAAATATTATTGAAGATTCCCTTGTATTGATGGAAAAATCATTAAAAAACATTCATGGTATGTGGCATCTTTAATATGGAGCTATAAAATAAAAGATAAGTCACACGAACCTGTTTATAAATGTTTATGAGAGGGTTTAAGGAATTATTTCATTTGGCGATATCTCAATATTTCTTTCAAGGAAGATAAGACATTCTAAACATTAAAAATGACTGAAATAATGATTTAATATCTGACATCTACGTTGTTCCCGAGATAAATACCAACATCTTGAGTCTCAGAAAATTGGTATAAAAAGGCTTTCAAATAATTCTAAAAATATAAAAAG
This sequence comes from Viscum album, assembly GCA_963277665.1. NCBI lineage: Eukaryota > Viridiplantae > Streptophyta > Magnoliopsida > Santalales > Viscaceae > Viscum > Viscum album. The sequence goes on along the minus strand of OY728151.1, from coordinate 536,381,849 downwards.
TGATTATTGTTAATGAAATGGAAGTATGATCACAAAAGAAGAAATATCTAAGAACATCATGTTTTGTCTTATGATCTAACCCGATATACCACGATGTTTGATGAACGTATGTGATGATAAAGACTAGCTATGGAATCTAAAGTTTGGGAATTTGATCTTTAACTGTTTAATATTATTAATAATAAAGAAGAAGGTGAATGGGATTCCTATATTAGACAACAGAATCAAATATGTGGAAGCTTTTTTATAAGAAAAAAACATAGAAATATATATGCAATAAAGGAAAATTAGAAAGATAACGCGATAATAGATTTAGTCCACACTAATATGTGTTCTATTTAATCAAAATTAAAATGGAATCATGATGTACATTATGATATTTATATTATTATATTATGAAAATGTGGATATATTTTCTCAAGATGAAGTCATAAGTGTTTGTAGTCTTTAATGAAATCAAGGTGATTGTAAAAAATCAAAGTAACTATCACATACAAACATTCAATTCAGATTGAGATGGGGAGTAAACCTTTAATGTTTTTCAAGATTACCTCAAAAAGAATGTAATTACCCACTATCTAATTCCTTCATATACACTTAAATATAACAGAGTAATAGAAAGGAAAAATTTCACCACTATTAATATGGAGATATTCGTTATGAAAGAAAAATGATTTCCCTTGACATTTTGGGATGAAGTAAATTTTATTGCAGTGTATCGACTTAATAGTCTCCCAACCAAAAATCTTGAATCAAAGACACCAAATGAATCATGGATTACAAATAAAAAAAGTATAATCCATCTTAGATTTTTTGTTCCATTCTTTATGTTATGATCCTGGTGGTAAAATAAACAATGCCTGAGGAAAAATGAGTGATATGTTTATTTTTGGTATACATAGACCTATAAATGGGATATATCTTACATAATCCATTAAAAATAATATTATTTATTATAGATATATTATCTTTGAATAAATTGGGTCTTGGAAATAGAATCAATATGATGATTCAAGAGAGGTATGCCTTACTCTAGAATATGAATAAATTATTGATGAAGTACCATTGGAGGAATAATGAATTTAATAAAAAAAGATATTCTCACCTCATAATCCTACATATGAAGATATCTAATGAGAAAATTCTCATATACATCACCAAAACGTTTTAATACCTGTAGATATATATAATGTATCAAAAGAAATGGAGGAGTATGTAAATTTTTACTGTCTCTCTACAAATTATGATCTAGTTTTCTTCAAAGAATCTAAATACAATTAAATATTGAATAAATTGATAGAATAAGATGTCAATTACCTGATTGATACAAGTGGATACAGGAAAGTGGAATGAATTGACAATGGATAAGCCTTTGAACTTGTAGACCACCCATCTTAATATATAAAGAAGGATGATGAAACTATTTAGGTAACAAGAAAAACAATATTAAGGGGGGTGTTGGAAAAGTAAACATATTTTTATTTGGATGGAATCAACCATCTAATATTATAATGGAGTCTTGTATACTTCAGAAAATGATTTGTGATGTGTTACGATTTAGGGGATTGGGTGGCACACACTACACCATTTTTCAGAAATTTTATTTATGTTTGGTTTTCTTTCATTTATTTTGATGTATGTTTGTATCCCTATAAACATGGTGTTTCATGTGAATTTTTTTAATTATAAGTTGAAGAAATAAAAACTAGTATTTTTCATTGAATGTATATTTTGATTAACACCAGTGTTCTGCATCTACGTTTGATACTGAAAAATAAACCTTCATCATTCTAGAATAATTCCGACCCTTAGTGTGCACACAAACAATCACCAAACAGTGTGGATATGGTGTGTGTAAGAGTTTAGTGTCAAAATATAAGAAACTAATATTGACTCATTCTTGTTAAGATGGTTGGAGTCAGACACACATGGTTAATTCTAGAGAGAGAATATGGAAGAGTGGTTGTATCACACAACGTACATGACATTGTGATCAAGGAAGGTATCAATAGTATTCAACAGGAAGAGGAAAATTTTAGGTATGAAGATGGGTCCAATATATAGTAGCTTTGAAGAAGGTAAAATTCATAGGTATGGATAATAGAGGTAGGTGGAATTATGTGAGAACATAGAGGATGTTGAGGGGCTTATTACATCTACTAGGATTTCCCTATAAACGCATGTGAGGGAAGTCAGTCTCCCAATAATAGATGTGTAGAGATGATTTTGGTATCTAGTTAATGAATATGTAGAGAAAAAATGATTCACTATAGATAATATATAGTTACCTGTGAATATCTAAGAAATCTGGAAGGAGGAGGCATATGACTTGAGGAGGGATTGCTAGAGACACATAGGCTCCTGCATGTGAAGTTCCAAATTAAAATAAACAATAAAAACACATTAACATCTAAAATATAATTATAATTATAAATAATAATAATATTTTTTTATATTGATCTAACACCAATTAAAATCATAGAGAAATTCAAAATAGGAAATGTAAGATCAATCATGGGTGAAGCACATCATTGAAAAATAATAATGTCAAATATTCGCACAATGATAATGGAAAATATTAATAAAAATAAATAGATAAGAGAATTATATAAAATGTACAGAGTCTAAAATTCATCAACATTCGATTAAAAATTTACCAGATATATAGAGTATATGAGATTTGATCCAACATAGTTGATATTAATCCCTAATAACTCAAATCAAAAATATGAGATTCTAATGGTTGGAAAATATGGAAGGTTGGGTCATGTGAAGGTTTATATTAAAAAAAGTATTCATCAGTATTATCACCATTATGAAATGCAAAAAATAATATTTCATAACACTTCCATTTGGTTGTTATAAGTTCATGTTATATTATATAATTTCTATATAAAAAGTTTTCAGAAAAATAAATGAAGATAAGGTAATTGAATTCTATACCATACTTACCTAATAAAAACTATACCAGAAAAACCCAGTGGGAAAAATCATGATGAAGGGGAAAATATTGAAACATTCCCAACTCTCCCAGATTAATTCATTTAATTATGTCTTTAGGGTATACCAATTAACAATATAATTATTTAATTATATATTTGAGACATTAGAGAAACACCATAAGTAATATGGTATCATTGAAAATTAAAACTCTTGGGGAAGGAAAAGTTTACATTAATTAAAAATATAAATAATAATTTATTACTCACATGGTTACCTATTGTAATGTATGATTTGGGAAACCTAGAGAGTTTATAAAACAATTCTATTCAAATAATTCTTTTTAATTACATATGATACACGAAACCCTAAGTCTAAATGGATGATAATATTGTTTATCATTATATTCTAGCTATTTAATTTATGTGAATGAATAGAATTAACTCATTTATAAAAATAATTATGATTTAAACATGTGTAAAATAAATTCATTGGTAATCAATTTATTAGAAATAAAAAATTAAATCATTAGAAAGTAAAAGAGATGTTTTTATAAAAAAGTTATTTTTATTAATGAATTATATTTTTATATTAACAAATTATATTAATCATTATTAGTGAATTTTTTTATTTAAATTTATATATTATATATTCAATAAATTGTTTTAACATTAATCTAATATTTTTACTATGCATTTGATAAGAATAAACCTTGTTTTATAATTAAACATTGTATTTTTCAAAAATAAGCTTTTGTCGCATTTTGCCCCATTATTGTAAAATTAATTTATGAAAATTATAAGTATTTAATTTGATAAAATAGATTCCATATTTATAATCATAGAGTAAAAATTTGGTAAAATAGGCACTGTTATTTTTAAGTATTATAAATAGTAATTGTGGTAAAATATATCAACAATATAAATAGTAAATTATGTTAATCCAGATTAAAACTAAACAATAAGGTCACCAAATTTCATATAAATTCCAATTAGATGAATAAAAATATACCCTCATCACCTTATACTCAAAATATAATTATTTAAGAGTAATATTTCCATAAAAATGAACTATATAATATTTAAACCAAATAATGTTATAGAATTTCACTTTGTTAGTTTTTATCTCTTATGTTTTCAAATAGTGGTCAAAATAAATTATGAGTGAATCATAATATTAATTTTGTGAATAATGAAATTATATTCATAATGGTAATTTATTTATCATTTTGGTTATCAAATAAACACATTAAATGTAGATGAAACACTAATATACTATTTACTCAATTAATAAGAAAATAAAATAAATGATTTTAAAATTATTAAAAGAAAAATAATTTTATTGAGTTTTAGTATTTAAAGAAATTTTTAGATAAATAAAATATATTATTGTTGTGTAAAATGATAATTTTTTAATTTAATATATGTCTTGGTGTTTTTAATATCACATTAAATTAAGAGTTTCAAACATTCCATTAATGATATTTTATAATAAATAATACTTTATTAAATGATATTAAATTAATAAAAATAATAAATTTAACCATTTGAATTTACTATGGTTGAAAATAAAATCCATGATCTATTTATTAGTCACTTTTTGATTAATTTTAACATTCTTAACCCTTTATGGTAAAAATAGTTGTTTTTGTAATTGAGATAAAAAATTAATTAAAAAGGTGTTAATAAAAACTATAAGGTTAAAAATTAAAAAAACAATATAAATTTCATTGGATGATGTGTTTAAAATAATATATGCAATTTATTTTAATTCATGTCCATTTTGAAGCATTTTACAGGAGAAAAAAACAATTATATTTTAATCATTTAAGAAATTCCAAGTGTGTCCTCTCTCTCCTTTACAAAAGGACACCCCTCCTTCATCTTATATAAAACACTTTGAGACATCTAGATGAAAATTACCTTTTAAAAATACCTTATAAACATCCCTAATAACATTATATTATTATTTTTTCCCAAAATTCCAACCCTAGTATCTTTAATAGAATATTGAAATGAGTTCTTTCATGAAGAGGTAATAACCTAATCCGATCACTTTCATTTTTTACTTGTTCATGAACTCATCTAAATATATATTTTTTATCATAAAATAATAATTTAATAAACATAAATATAATTAAAATTTTAATATTATTATTAAATCACCATTTTACACCCTCTTTCCCATAAAATGGAAAGTTAGAGTATCACTCGTGTGTATGTACGAATTACCATATCCATACAGTGATAAATTTAATTTTCTACCAAAATAATTAATGAATGGTTTTTATGATGGGATAAATGTCTATATATGATAATTATGAAATAATTTTAATTCTATAATTATAAATTTACATCTACCTTCTTACCTTCTAATCCTTTGGAAAAGAATAACGCTACTTGTGCATAAGTGTGGACTACCACCTCCTATGATGAGATATAATTTGTTTTTCATTTCCATTTTAATTTGATAGTAATAGAGATATATTTAATTAATATGCACGATTTCAATTATATAATAATTATTATTATTTAAAGGTGAATTATTTTTTAACTTTCTTTTATTACATTTGTCAAAAAAGTTAAAATAGTGTTCATGCGTGCATATGACCTACCATCACCACGAATGATGTAATTTACTTTTCATTCTATATATTTTATGTCTGAATATATATATATATATATAATTAATTTAAAAATATTTAAATCAGTATTAACATTTTTTATTTTTTTAACCACGATCAAATTACAATGACTAGAACTATTGAACTAAAATACTCATGACAAATAAAACAACGAACAACATAAAATGATGATTTTAATAAATAATTATTGATAAATGAGTGCTTAAATGTTATAAATGGATAATATATGATATTATATGTTTTTAAATAATTATTATATAGAATTATAATAAATTTAAATTTATTATTCAAGATGATAGAGTAATTTTAATAAAGTGGAAATTGAGGTAAGGGTTTATCATATAAAATTATCTTCCATGGGATATATGTTATTCCATGAAAATATATTATCATATAAGGTGTATAATAACCTTTGAAATGTTATATAATTATTATCATTATGTTACTAATATTTAATGGTTTATTTTAATTTATTCTTTAATGGGTTTTATGATTCAAATATTACCAAAGCAGTAATGATTTTATGTTACAATATCATTACTTATTGGAATTTTTTATGATTAAGTTTTCAATGATGAAATATTATGATCTCACTATAAATAAAATCATGAGTTTTATTCTCATCAGTTTTTTTTAGAAATCATGTTTTCCTTTATTCTACAAACTTTAATTACTCAAGATACAAAAACATATTTTCAGAGAAATTTGACTTTATTTCTCTCTACAGTTAAAAAACATTTTTATTTCATGTTGAGGTTTTATAGAAATGTTTTTAGAATGTTTTTAATACTATTCCTAGATTTTTAAAATCATTTTACCCATTATTTAATTTTTCATAGATTTTTTTAAAAGGATTGTACTTATCATTTTCCTAATGATGTACTTTTTTGAAATTTTACAAAAATGTGAAATAAATGTTTTATTTTAACTTATACAACATGAAAACAAATTCACACCTTCATAACCACTCAATAATATAAATATTCCCTTATAATATTCCAAGTATATATCCATAGAAAATTATTTTCACAATATTTTATGATTTTATTGTTTTTGAAATGTTAATTTCAAAGTATAAAGGCTGTTTTGATCAAGAATTTTTAATAGTATTGTAAAGTTATTTCTATTCATCAAAGACAACAACCCTTGATTTCACTTATTCTTTAATAAGGATGTGATCCAAGGGTACCAAAATCATTCTTTCTCATGATAGATTATGTTAAATATGATATGATGTTTATAAAACCCATTACTTTCCCATCAATTATACTATGATGAAATGATGACATATTTATGAAAGTAGTTTCTTTTCCATGGGTTACGCTATGATGAGATATTTATGAAACCCATTTCTTTTCATAGGTTTGTATATAATGATTTTTATGATCTTATGGAACACATATTCATGATTTCCATTATTTTATTGAAGGTTATATAATTATATCTCCCTATAATACTTTATGTAAAGATATATATTTCATGAGATAAACTAGATTCTAATGGGGAGTGAACCCAGTTCAATAAGGGACTCTATCTACAATGACAGTCTTTGGAGTAAACCTTGACTAATATATTGGCTTGGGGAGAGAGCCCAATTTTCCATGATAGTCTTGGTGGGGAGAATTGAAAACTATGGAAATGATCTTCTATTCCCATGTTCATGCCATTAACTTATTTCTTATACCAATATGAATCATGTTATTTTATTACTATATGATTCATGTCTTATGAACTACCAATATTTATTCCATCACTCGGGATTATGATCTATCATATGCATGGTGTGATTTTCAAATGGTATGATCATGTTATTATACCCTTATTCTCTTGTTATACTCTAGTGATAATTGATATATCCCTTGTTTTCCCTTACCATACATATGAGATCAACCTTTTTTTTGTTTACTTTTCCATAGGTTTTGAATTATGGTACAAAGTGTGATATTTATAAGTAGGGTGATAATTATTAATATTTTATAACACTTATGAACTAGTTGTTTATATATCCATGTTCTAAAGATACTTGACCTATATGATTTTTGAATAGATTATTATTTTTTTATTTAATATTAATCTAAAAATATGTGATATATATATATATGTATGAAAAACATGGGTTACTATGTTTAGTATCAAAGCAAGGATTAATCACCTTTGGAAACTAGGATGATAAAACTTTATTATGAAATATGGGCTAAGTCTAAGTGTAAGAAAATATTCTAATGTTTCAGTAATGATCATGGATGTCCTAGTTTAAAACTAAGGAATTATATATGGAAATAGGATGTCTTAATTTAGACTTAAAATAAATGTTTGTTCATGGTTATTTTGTATTAAATATTATTATAACTACTCACTACATGATTTTTCATTTTCTATGATGGATAGAACCTGAAGGAATCAAGTTAATGTTGAATTCTACCCAAAATGAAATTATTTTCCCCTTGAGAAACCAAATGTTATGGGAGATAAAATGTAAAATATCATTTATATACTCACACAACATTCTCAAGATAGGAATCATTATAAACTTAAAAATAATCAAATGATAGAATGATATTCTATTGATTACTTTATGAGTCAACATACATCATTATTTTTTAGGTCCAATAATCCCCTAGTTGCTTAGAAAAGGATCAGTACCATTGAACAAATATTTCTTATTATCTACTATTTAGATCTAGAAAAATTCATTTTGGTTGTTTATTGTTTGGAAAGGTGAGACCGATCAATGGTGGAATCTTATCAAGAATTTGAGGAAATATAAAGAAATTGACTCTATGATATGGAATGAGTTGAAGATAATATTTTTCAATAAGTATGTTGAATGTATTATTCACATGATAATGAAGGATGGATTCTATAGTATATGTTAGAAGGATAATGATATTTTTGGTACCTATAAGGAAAATTTTACGAGGCAAGTGAGTTATGATTTTGGTATTATCATCCAACCTAAAAGTAAGTTTAATTGACTTTTAATGAATTAAAACAAATTATTCAAAGTATTTTTTCAATATGATAATATAGTATCCATAAATAAGTCATTCGATGTGTTATCAATGTTGATATAGACATTATAGTAACCTATTGATTTCATTGTTTTGATAAGAATAGAAAGATGGAATTGAAATGAAATTCAAAAAATCATATATAGTAGAAGATGAGATTTCTTTTATGCTAAAATTGTGGAATAAATCATGGCAGAAACTATATTCAATAGATTAGTAAATGCTTTATGTGTGGAATGTATGGTAATTAGGTAATTGAATGCTAAATTGATGGGATTAAGTTAGATAATGATGTGAATAGAGAGAAATCTATATAGAATAAACCACCCACACTCCACTGTCACAAATGAAAGGATTATGGTAATTATTCTTAAAAGTTATCAAATTTAATGTTTAATGATGATGATTGATGTCAGTAACCTCTTATGCTGAAAGAAGAAGGAAAATATCATGCAATCACTATTTATAATGAGGGGTACGATTACGACATGGTGAAAAGTACACCTATCATCCTCTCTAAAACTACTAATACATTATTTTTATCCAGTTCTAATCACTCTTATATATGAAAATAATTTTATAATGTTATCAAAATTCTAGTAAATTGAATATTTTTTGAATTAAAACTGAAAAACTAAATTGTATTATGATCACATCTCAAGTCTATGATTCGTCTCCAATTGAATTTTGTGGGAATATTCTTTCTAAAAATATTTTTAATCTTCCTCTTGTTTAATTAGAAATTATTTTGGGCATGTATTGGATATTTAAAAAAATTCCACATCAATTACTGATTAAGGGAATTCACATTTGATATTTTGAACCAAAATATGGGTTTTTATTAGTGTGAAAATGAATATATACTTCTGATGGAAATAAAATCAATTATATGGGTGTTGATTTCTATTAAATAGGATTTTTATCTTAGATAGTAGCAAAGAAACACAACATCAATAATATTCCTACTGTATGAGTGTTTTTTGTCTTTATAGATGAATTGCATGGTCTTATACCAAATTGTAAAGTTGAGTTCTCAATATAACTCATACCAAGTTCTAAAAAACTTTCAATGAATCTATATATAATAGCATTTATTGAGTTATAGGAATTAGAAAAAAATAAATAAGAATACTGAAAAGAGATTTATTCTTCCAAATGTGTCACCTTGTGGTGAACCTATTATTTTTGTTATGAATAATGATAGATCAATACGACTCTGTATTAGTTATAAAGAACACAAAAAATCATAGTCAATAATTAGTATCATATAACCCATATTTATGACTTCTTTAATATGATATGTGTATCTAAATACTTTTATAATATATGACCTTTATTATAGATATCATAAATTAAAGGTAAACACAGAGGTTATAACTAGGGCAATATTCCATACAAGTTATGGACAATATGAATTTATTGTGATTCCATTTGGTATTACTAATTCCACCTCAATCTTCATGGATTTAGTGAATATACTATTTTAAGATAAAATTGATCAATCTTTTGGATTATTTATTGATGATATTGTTATATATTAAAATAGAAAGGAATATCATGAAGATAATTTAAAAATTGTAATGAAGACCCTAAGGAAGAAGAAACATTATAAAAAATTTACAGAGTGTGAATTGTGTATTCATAAAGTATCATTATTGGATAATATAATCCTAGGCGAGGGTATATATATAAATAATTCAATGGAAAATTTTATTGAATTTTGGACTAGACTAACCACTGTGACGAGGATCCATGGTTTTCTTGGTTTGGATGGATATCATCAACATTTTGAGGAGGATTTATCATTATTGTCTAATCTTCTCACCATAGTAACTCAAAAAGGATCTAAGCTCCTTTGTATAAATGAATGTAAATAAAATTTTAAGTAACTATAGATAAGGTTTTTCATTTCACTTATTCTTACTTTACCATGTATTTTAGATGAATTTATAATCTATAGTGATGCATCAAATAATGGATTGGGATGAGTTCTCATGTATAAAAGTGTAGTGATGGATTATTCCTCACACTAACTGAAGGTTCATAAGGAAAATTACCTAACTCATGATTTGGAGTTATATATAGTAATTTTATCATTAAAGGTATAGAGGAATTATCTTTATGGATATATGTGTGATATATATATATAGATCACCAAATTTTAAAACATATTTTTACTTAGGAAGAGCTAAATATATTCCAAAGAAGATGGTTGAATTTGATTAAAGATTATGACTGCTCAATACATTACCACTTTGGAAAGAAAAAAGTGGAAGATAGTCTCATTTGAAAGGATAATGATATCTTATCTATGATGAGGATAAAAAAAGAACGAATATTTTTTTATTCAAAAAGGGTTGATATTGAAAAATTTATATAAGGGGAAAAATCTTATCTTTCTCAAATGAGTTTTCAACCATTTATCCAATATAAGATTATAGAGGTGAAGAAGGAATATATATAGATACAGAAAAAGGTAGGAAATTTATTTGAGTTTAACATTGATTGTGATAGAATAATAAAGTTTAGGAACCATGTATGTGTTCTGTCCATCCCATATTTGAAGAATGATCTATTTTATGAGGATCATAGTTCATCTTTCTATATTCATCATGGAAGTATGAATATGTATAGAGTTATAGATGAGTATTTATGGTGGTATAAAATGAAGATAGATATTTCTGAGTATGAAAATCAGTTATTAGTATGTAATCATGTTATGTATGAGAGACATAATTCTAAGAGGATGTTACAACCATTATCCTTACTAAAATAGAATTTGGAAAACATCCCCATGATCTTTATCATCAGACTCCCCAAAACATCTAAGGGATATAATTACATTTGGGTTGTGTTTGATCTCCTTATGAAGTCAACACACTTCATTTCCATTAGACAAGACTTTTATCTCGATTAGATTTACAGAATATATATTAAGGAAGTAACAAGGTTTCATAGAGTAAAAAATTATATTTTATTTGATTGGGATTCATGTTTTACCTCAAATTTTAGTGTACTGTTCAGCGAGATTTAGATACAGAGTTGAGTTTTAGTATAACTTATCATTCTATAAGGAAATTAATATAGAACTCTATTTTGATGGGTTGAAGTTGGAGAAATTAATCTATTAGGATCCAATATAGATAAGGAAATGGATGGGAAATTTATAATCATTCAACAATACATCAAGGAAGCACAGAGTTGATAGAGAACGTATACTGATAATTGTTGATTAAATTTATAGTTTGAAGATAATATTTCCTTGAAATTACTCTATGGAATAAGGTGATGAGATTTGGGAAGAACTGATAGATAAAACCTAGGTATATTGGTCCTTTTGGTATTATTTTTCGAGTATGGATGGTACCATACTGCATGGAACTTCCAATGAACCTATTTCAAGTTCACAATGTGTTCCATGAATCTCTAATGAGGATGTATTGTCACACGATGTTTGTTTCCCTTGTTTCAAGCTCTAGTCTGGGTTTGGGGGAAGTCCTCGTTTTAAATTTTGAATTTTTATTGAAAGAAATGTGTTTGGGGCTTGGTCGTACCAGACGCATGGGGAGGGCATGGTTTGGAGACTCTGTGGCTTTCCCAATACTCAAAATAAACAAAAGAAAATTTAAAAGGTTAATGAAGTGAGAGTTAAAATAAAATAAGAAAAAGTAAAGTTAGAATAAAATTATTGATAAAACTATTAATGGGAATATTATTATTATTATTATCTTTATTAATATTAAGAGATAATATTTTTAAAATTATTATTATCATTATTATTGTTAAAGTGGAAAATAATAGAATTATTATTATTATGTTTATCATAATGTTATAATATAATATTATTATTCTTTAGAGTAGTGTGCAAGCATCACAGGGTTAGCAGAAGTCGCACGATCAGCCTGGGCACTTGTGCGGCTGCTACTGGATCAGAAAAAATCTACCGCATGATCTGCACATGGTCACTTGAGTTGTGCATGAACCACACGATTATTATATTTAAAGAAATAAAATTAAATTACAACCAAGGAAGCGTTTAAATTGTAATAATAATAATAATATCATATATAATAATGTTAATATTGTTAAAAATGGTTATTGTTATTATTATTTTTATTAAGAATATTAAAATTGAAGTGAATATTAGTTATTATTATGATTAAGAGTTTTATTATTATTATTATTATTATCATTATGAGTGTTATTATTATATTATTAACATTAATTTTATTATGTTTATTAATATTATTATTAGTTTTTTTATTTTCCTGAGTGTTATTATTTTTATTACTGTTATTATTACAAAGGTTATTAATTATTATTATTATTATTTTAATAATTTTAACTATTATGATTAATATAGTTCTATTTTAATGTTTTTAATAAAAAGAAAAAAAATTAAGAAGAAGGAAAAGCCCTAATTCGACCCCAACTCCATGTACCCTCTAATGAGATCTCTTCTTCCCACCCAAATTCCATGAGAAGATCCCAATACTACCCTATGTACAAGATAACCATCCTGGAAGGCACCTGCAGTCATTGACTTCCCTCTCCTCTAGCAGCTGCTCCCCTCGTTGGTGACCCTTCCTCCTACTGATAATCTACCTGACTCCACTCTCTCTCCCTACTGGTGACCTTTTTAGTGTCTCCCAATTCCTATGCGTCTCAACCTGTCTAGAACCACCACTTTTTTTGTGTGCCTCCCCTGCCTGTGATCTATCCGGCCGTGACTCCCTACTCCAACCGACCCCCCATTAGCGCATACTCTTTTACTAACAATGTTTCTCCCCTACGGTAAGGGATATCCAGTTTGGCGTTCAATGTGGGGTTTTTATTTTTCCAAAACCCTAGTTTTTAGGGTTCACTTTTTTGAGTTAATCTATAAATTCGGGTTTAATCTTGGTGTGTTGGGTGGGATTTAGCTTTCAACGGGTGCGTTTGAGGTGAATTTGTCATTTTCCCCCAATTTATGGGTGTTCTTCATCAGTTGAGGTATGATCTCTTTTCATTACCCCTTTAAATTTAGAAATACTTTTTTTGAATATATATTTTATATTCATTGAATATCAATTAATTATTTTTTATTTTTAGAATAATTATTTTGGATAAATTAGGTGTTTTTGTAGAAAATCATTGGTTGGCTAATTATTTAACTTTCTTAATTGATTTGACTTGTTTTGATATTAATTAGTTTCATGATAAATTAGTTTTTAAAAGAATTTAATTTTCATTTGATATTTTGTAGCATGGTTATGTGAAACATGGTGCGTTTTTTATAAAAACCAACCTTGTGTCATTTAATAGATTTTCATGAATTGTTCCATTAGTTTATTCAACTATGTAAATGGTGTATATTATTTTTTGGTATGTCGTGGGTGTGTGTTTGATCATGAAAGAGTTGTTTGAATGTGTTTTGTGTGTGTAAAGCCATGTGTTACTCTGTAAATTTTTTTTATAAAATTTTAAATGGTTTATTAAATAATATTTTTGGTGAGAATCATGTTTTAATAATTTTTGGAGGTGCGAATGATTTTAAAACTAGATTTTAACATGTGGTTCATTTTTTTCAAGTTGTGCATACTATTTTTTTTCTTTAAATTTCTTGGTTGGAACTTTTAAATGATTAAAGGTTTTTAAATACATGGTTCCTTTTAGATATAAATTTGTGATGTTCAAATTGATTATAAGGGTTTTAAATGGACTTTTTGGGAAATAAGTGCACCTCGAAATGTCCTTGTAAATGAATTTTGGTTTGGAAGAATAGTTTGAATTTTCAAAAGGGGTTGTGTAGAGATATTTATGAAATGAATTGTTTTTATGAAAATGTCATAAGGAATTTTTGGCATCTTGAATTGGTTTATTGGAAACCCCCTCTAGGAGGGTGACATTACCTAGTTTATTGATAAATAGGTTGGAATGTCCTTATATTGGACTCTACCTTTGTGATTATTATTTATGTAACTGTATTTTATTGGAGAAGGTTGGGGTGGTGGCAATTGTGGTGGCATATGATAGTTGTTATGAGTGACTTTCTTCTTGCATTATTTGGTACTCCCCTTTTCGAATGTAACATGATAACCTAGAATAGCGAATATGACTACTAAGAATATTTACTGCACAAGTTTAGATTACGTACTAGATAGTGTCCCAAAACAAGGGGATGTTTTGTTATTGTTGTTATGGGATTGGGCCCCTCGACTAGGCGAGTTAGGGCGATAGATGATAGTTAGGGTGTTATTATGTCATCGAGTAGAGGATGCCCTCGGGATGAGTCACATGTATTATTATGTTCTTGGATCTCCTCTACATTCATAGTCCTTTTCATGTTCCTCTGATACTAGAGCCTTTACTGCCATTTCGCCCAATACGTGGGACCATTCTCTTATGATTGGTTTTGGTACTCTTATGGTAAATTATGAATGTGTTTTTTTGTTAAAAATTATTTCAAGACAAATGTTTTGGATAGAATAAGCACCCTTTTTTCACATTTTAGAAAAATAAATTTTCCTTATTTGGTTCCCTTTTACTTCTCCCCATTAGCCTCATTTTAAATTAATAAGGAAATGGATTATTTATGTTTTTTACAAATGTAAATTATGGAAAAATATATATTTATAATTTTTATTTTAAACCTGTTAATAAAATTTTTATGTATTTAAGGGACGTGAAGTGGGAATAGAATTTTTTGGCCTTACCTAATAAGTTTTAATAATCATGCCTATAGTGTTTTCTTATTTTTATTTTATTTTTCAAGTTCCTGTTTTGGTTCAATCGACTCGAGCGATGGTTGGTGTTTGGTTGAAGAGTGACCCTCGGGGTCACATAGAGGTTCTATTTGGTGTCAGGTTCAACTTGGTAGTTTTGGTTTTATTTATTGTTCAGTTTTGTTGTCTCTTTTTTGTAAATTAAATGATGAAAAATTTTGAATTAATTTTGAATTTGGGCTGTTATTTTATTTACTATATAGTTATTAGTTATTTTATTGGGAAAAATCAGTCCCATTTCCTCTAGTGATTCCCTTGTCTCTTTCCACCAGCCCACAAGGATCGAGAATGCCTCTTAGGCCTTATCATGGGACGAATTGGGTGACTGGTTCAGGGTCTACCCAGGTTGGTTTGTGACATGTATAAACATGATACATCACATGTTCTAAACTCGGAGGTCATACCATTAGATCCCAATCATTATTATGAAAAAAAACACTATAAATCTATGATTGTAGAGATAAAGTGTGACAGAATAAGACTAATCATGTGGTTAAGGTTCTCTAGAGAAATAAAAAATTTGAAGAAGCTACATGGGAACCTGAGGATGTGATCAAATAAATATATCCTCATCTTTTTATACCAGAGTGATGTAATTTATTTGGTAGAATATATTTTATGTTTGGTATAATTTAACACCTCTAAATCGTATGAAATAACTCTCTTCAAATATTTTTTTCTAATACATTTTGATACCTGAAACCCTCGGTATAAATGAACCATAATATGGCATACCATTATTACCTAAACATTGAATTAATGTATTTATAGTATTAAATAATTTATAAAAAATTTATGACTTAAACATGTGTAAAATAAATTCTTTGGATATCAATTTATTATAAATAAAAATTAAATCATTTCAAAGTAAAAGAGATGTTTTTATTATTTTTTTATAATCAAAATTTATTTTTATCTAAATTAATTTAATTAATCACTATTAGTGAATTATTTTAATGAAACTTAAATATTATATATTCAATAAAATGATTTAAAATTCAATTAATATTTTTATTATTCATTGGATAAGAATAAGTTCAGATTAATGCTTAAAAAAATTATTTTTCTAAAATATGTTTTTATCATGTTTTGAGCACTTATTTTTAAATTAATACCTACCAATTATAGGTATTGAATATAATAAAATGGATTCAATATTTTTAATCATGAGGTTTATATTGGGTAAACATGTCTCTTTTATTTTTATGCATTATGAATAGTAATCTTGGTAATGTTTATCACTATGGTAAAGAGTAAATCAGGTTAATTAAAGTTAAAAAATAGTGTTAAGATTACTATTTTCTTCCAAATTACTATTGAGGTAAATTTAATTCTACACTTGTCATATTTTTCTAGGAATTTAATTTTTCAAGATTCACTTGTCTATAAAAATAACTTATGTAATATTTAAAGCAAAGAGAGTTACAAAATATCACTTTCTTAGTATCAAATAATTCTTGTGCATCCACATGGGGAAAACCCATTTTTTGAATGAATATTAATGGTAATTTGATAAAAATGTAATTATATTCATAATGTTAATTTATTTATAATTTTTTTGAATAAACAATTTCCTCAAATTCATGTCCAACAACAATAAAATATTTATTGAATTAATAAATAATAAAATAAATTATTTTACAAATATTTAATGTAATATAATTTGAGTGATTTATAGTTTTAAATTAATTTTTTATATACTAGTTATGTCAAAAATTAATATATTCTAATTTAATGTTTTTTGTAGTGTTTTTAATGTCAAATTAAATAAATAATTCTAAAATTGATATTTATGATATTTTATAATAAATAAGATTTTATTAAATGGTTTAAAATTTCTTAAAAATATTATCACTATCCATGTGATTATAATATATTTAAAACATCATCCATGTTCCCTTTATGAGTCGCTTTTCTTCTTATGATAATATTCTAAACCCTTTATGGTTAAAATAGTTATTATTGTGGTTATGGTAAAAAATATTTAATATAGGGGTTAATAAAAAAAATAACGTTTAAAATTACTCTAAAACCTTTCTATATTTCATTTTATGATGTTTTTGAAGCCCAAAAGACTTTTTATTCTAATTTATGTCCATTTAGAATAATTTTTATTGAGAATTAGTTTACTATATTTTAATATTTTATGAAATTTCAAGTTTGTCCTCTCCATTGCTCATAAAAGTGTACCCATCCTTCCTCTTCATTACAGCACATTAGTCAATATATATCAACTATCCCATAAAAAAAATACATAATAAAATTCCTTATTCACATTCAAAAGGTAATTTTCTTCCTAAAAGACCAACCCTTGGATCCTTAAGAGGAGATCTAATGGAGTTCTTTCAAAGGAGAGGTAATCAACTTAAGCGATCACTTTATTTTTTTATTTTCTTTAAATAATCTAAATATATGGTATTTATTTGAAAATAATAGTTTATTTATCATAAATATACTGAAATTTTATTATTTTTATGAAATCACCATTATCCAACCTCTTTCCCATCAAATTAGAGGTGAAAATATTACTTTTGTGTAGGTATGACTTACCGTCTGAACATAGCTATAAAATTCATTTTGCAACGTCATATTTCCTTGATGGTTGTTATGATAGTTATAATATTTATATATGATAATTATGAAATTATTATACATCAGGAATTACAATATTGTATCTACAATCTTAACTTTCATTCCTTAGGAAAACAATAATGTTGGTGTGTGTGTGTGGAATTCCACTTCAATGAAGCAATGTGATTTGTTTTTCAATTCCATTTTACTTGGATGGTAATAAGGATATTTTTAATTAATATAAATTAAACATATGATATAATTATGATTTTATAAAGAAAAATTATTATTTACATTTATTTTATCCTATTTTTAAAAATGTGAAAATAGCATCCATGCATACCTAAAACCTACAATCTCTATGAATGGTGTAATTCATTAACTATTTAATAATTTTATCTATATATATATATAATGAATATAGATTATATTTTCAACATTATTAAAATCTTATAGATAGTGGTACCAAGATTAACATACATAGACCACAACTATTGAACTGAAATACTAATGATAAACAAAACATTTAACACCCTGAAAAAACAATTTTAATAAATAATTATTGATAAATGGGTGTTGAAAATATAAAATATTACGAATATGTACATTCTTCTTATATATAAATATATTAAAATGAAAATTAGTATATAGGAGGTTAGACTTCTTTTGAAGTAATGTGAACTCAAGGAAAGGGTTTATCGTCTCAAATTATATTCTTTGGGACATATGTTATGTTATCACCAATATTTATTTATAAGGTGTATATAATTCCATTTGGCATGATATATCATAATTATCATAATTATATTTATATTTAAACATTCAATGTATGTCATTCTTTCTTGGGTATCATCATTTAAAAGTTACCAAAGTTGTAAGTGTTTTTATATTACAATCTCACTGTCTATCGGGATTATTTATGATTAAGTTTTAAAGATACAATATTTTGATATATCTATTGAGAAACTCATAAAATTTATTATTTGAAGGATATTTATTATGAATAAATTTTTTATTTTTATTCTCCTCATATTAATTACTCAATAGACTAAAAGATCATTTTTAAAGAAAATCGACTTAATTTATCTCTTCATTCGAAAAGCCTTTTCTTCCATATCCATGTATTATTACAATGTTTTAAGAATTTATTTAATATTATTATATTATATTTTAAATTAATTTTTACCCATGAATTATTATTTTACCAAATTTTTTTAAAGAAATATTCTTTTCATTTTTTGAATGAGACACTTTTTGACATTTTACAAAAATGTGAAAGGAAATTTTTCTTTTAACTTATACATCTTGAATAGAATTTACTGTTGTCATGAAAAATCAATAATATAAAACATAATTTATACTTTTCTAATTTTATTTTCATATAAATTTATTTTCACAATATTTTTAAGTTTATAGTTTTTTAAAAGTTATTTTCAAAATAGAAAGGTTATTTTCCTCAATAATATTATAATGATCTTGTAATGGTATTTCTATTCATCAAAGAAAAAACCCTTGATTTAACTTATGATTTATTAGGGATATGATCCAAAGGTACCATCCACATTCTTTTTATAGATGGTTTATGTTTATTTTAATAATATTTTTATCAAACTCATTCCTTTTCTGCTGTTTACACTATTATGAAATGATGAAATGTTTATGAAACTCGTTTCTTTTATAGGGGATATTCTAGGAAGAAATTTTTATGAAACCCATTTATTTTCATGGATCTTGATATGATTAAATTTTTCTGATAATTTAGAACATATATAAATATATTATTTTCATTATGTAAAGTACGGGGAAAAATTATATATCCCCCAAATACAATCAGTAACGATATATATATCATGAGATTAGTAGGACTGAAATAGAGAGTGAACTTACTTTAGTAAAAGGCCCTGTACACTATGATAATCTTGGGTGTGAACATTGATTAATATGATTTTTTTGGTATTAAACCCAATCCACTTTGATAGTCTTGGAAAGGAGAATAGACTTTTATGAAAATAGTTTTATATGCTTAAGTTTATTCAAAAAACATATGTCTTATACCAATATGACTCTTGTTCTTTGAATCTGATATGATTCATGTCTTTTAAAATACAAATCTTTATGATAATACTTAGGATTAAAATATAAAATAATACAAAAGAAGCCATTAAAAATGCTAGAATATGGCTTTAATAATGCTAAAAAGTGCTGAAAACGGAGCACGATTAATAGCCAAAAGCTTTTATCGGGGCTGAAAAATCACTATTAAAGACCCCTTTAACATCACTTTTTTTAGCGATATTAAAATGTACCTTTTACACCTCTTTTTTCAGAGCTATTAATGGGACCTTTTAACAATTCTTTTACCACTATTTATAGGGCCCTTCAGTAGTGATTTTTTAGCGCTGATAACGGAATCTCTATTAAAGGGGGTAAAGTTATATTTTTTCCGACCTCTATGAATCCAAACCCTTTATCAGCACTTCCATGACACCTTTGATAGTGCTCCCCAAACATTTATTAGCGCATTTCACCCATACCACCCCTCTTATCAATGATTTTCTAATTTCTAGCCTCATTCTTGCCCACCTAGATTCAAACCCAACACATCTTCTTCAAATATAAAATTCCTTTACCACTACACCATGTTGTTTCGTGTTCTATTGAATGATATTTCTATTTATTTATATATATATATATTTAAAAATATATGTTTTATTTATATATTTTTATAATTATTTTAAAATAAATTTATAAAATATAAGTGTGTGTGTGATATATATATACTTATATTTATATAGATATATTATATATTAGATTCATTTATATATACTTGAATATAATATAAATATATATCTATTTATTAATACACACATATATGTTTATATAAACATTATAAATATATTTTTATATTGTAAAATACAGTTATATAATATTTTAAATACATTTTTAAAATATGAATTTATTTACAAATATTAGAATATGTATTTTTATATAAATATTTATATATGTGTATTTATATGAGTGATTAATTATAAGTAAATATAATAAAATATGCACATATTTAATTATAAATAAGATTAAGTTGTGAAAAATGATAAAATTTCAAAACCATAATATCAATATGAATTTAATCCCTCAAAATAAATTCAGTATCCACCAAAATATGCAATAAAACCCCATTAAAAGAGGCTGAAATTCATTGAATGTAACAAAATTGGGGCACCCCAACTAAAAATCTATTTTGGATACCTTATATAACTTTTTATCCATTAAAAACGTGATATAGGTTTACCTCATTCACTAGTGGTGTAGATATCCTAACAGGCTTTGTTTTGAAAGGTGGTAGAGCTCAAATAGACAACAAGATGAAAATTTATAGTTGTTTGAAGTTCAAGTTATGTTTTCAAAATATTTTATATATTTTATTAATTTTTTTAGTTTTTTATCTTCAAATTTATATTATACCATTACTCATTGATAATAAGAATATTATAAATTAAGACCATTTTTTAATTATTTTATAATCCATTTTCAGTAAATATCTTCTATATTATGTGAAAATTCATGTTTACCTTATCTAAAACATATTTTAAAAAATATATTTTATATTTATATCAATATAAATAAATTTATTTATTAATAAATTATTTTAAAAGAAAAATAATTTTTTTATTGAAATATACCCTTATTAGTGTTACTAAAAAGCATTGATAAAGGGGGGTGATTATTAGTGATTCTAAAACAGCATTGATAACCCCCCAATAATTGCATGTAAAAAAGCACTGATAAAGGCCCCCTTTAACACCGATTATTTATCCCTATTAATCACCCCCTTAATAGTGTAAAAAAAGTGATATTAAATACCCCCTTTAATAGTTCATTTTTTAGTGCGGACAAAGGGGGTATTTAACAACACTTTTAGCTGGCACTGTTAAATCCCTAGTGCTAGTTAAAACCAGTTTTTTAGTAGTTATTTTATGCGCATGGTATAATTTTAAAATATCACAATCATGTTCTCATACCATTATGATAATTTAATCTAGTAAGAATTGATATATCCCTTGTTTACCCTAACTAAGAATCCAAGCTCACCCATTCTTATATTTCATTTTCCCCAGTTTATTTACAAAAAAACTAAGCATGATATTTATAAGAAGGGTGCAAGTTATAAATATTTTAATCATAGATGACATAGTAAACTTATAAACCTATTTTTTGTATCTATGCTTCCAAATATACTAGTCTAATATGATTTTGTGTGTAGATCATTATGTTATGTATTGAATATTCATCTAAAAAGATGTAATATCTATGTATGAAATGTATGATTCACAATACGATTACCTCCTTAAAAACCTTATATAGGAAAATTCTTTCTTGGGAAGAACCCTTGATTAGGGAAATAGTATAATAACTTTAAGTCCCCGTAGTTATACTTTTTTAAAACCATTATTTGGAAAATCTAATGGATAAAAATTGACTTAAGGAAAAGGGTACCATTTTTTTAACCTACCACTAATAATGTTCATCACTACATAATTTAAATCATATAATTTTCATGATCAATTCATAAAAACATTAGATTTGGAATTTTGGAATAATAAAAATTAATACACTTTATATTTCAATGAATTGTGAAGAACATTACGTTGCTTTATAATATAATTTACTATTATTTTCAAGGTACATATGCCCATGTACATGTATATCCTTTAGGGATAAATAAAGTTTTCATTTATATTTAATCATTTTGGGATATATAATTTTGACATTAATCTCTCATGTATGAAATATATCATTCTTGGAAACTATTTTTTAAAAGGTTAAGGGTATGGTCATAAATATGAAAAATCATACCAAAATTTATGATTTCATATTTGTTATGATTGAATCAATACACATGGATATATTTTTTAATTATATAATCAAAAAGGGACATAAATTTATAAACTCTTACAGAGTTATTATATTACCAAAAAATATATATTAATAAGAAACATCAATTTAAACAAACTATGTGATTATATGATCAATTTTATCTTCTTCCTTATGTAAATATATCTTAGGATTGATACATAAACTATGATTCAAAAATTTGTAACCCTTTAGTGATTTATATATATATATGTTATAATAAATAAATAGTGACAACATTAAAGGGAAATAATAAAAACATATATAAATATCTAAATATATAAGGAATAATATTTCTTATAATAATCATAATTGTATTCGATTGCCTTTTTATTTTGGATATCAAACCCAAAAATTTATATGCGGAACATATTATAAGTTCCATTAATACATTTTTTCTGTTATTTCTATTTATAAATCTATCAAAATCAATTTTCATCGATGACTTATGAATGAATTCATAAATTTAAATATATCGTTAACAACATTTATTGAGATCTCATAATTTTTATGGAACCCGTGTCACCTCATGGAAAATATCTAAAAAGATATAATGTTTTCGATATATTTATTGTCCTCTTTAATGGAAAATGTATTTATTAATTTTTAATCATGATGAAAATGATTTTATATAATCAGTTCAACCACACATAGAGAATTTATAATCATACTATTGATTTTTAACACTTACATTCATATAAGTGTAGTGAGTATCTTGTCAATGGATCTGCATGGACATTTTGAATATAGCATGTGATGCTTAATATTTATTTTAATCAACATTAGTATCATACAATGTATACTCACCAACAACTACTAATTCAAATGAAAATTTATTATATGCATCACTCATATAGTATATAAATGGATAACATGGTAGGTGGTCACACCAATATATACTATGTAATTTGTTCTTCATAAATATATGGTAAATTCATTTCCAAAATAGCTGCTAATGATCTAAAATATTTACCTCATAAAAAGGTTCCTTAACAATTGGTAATTCATTTTAAGTTATTATATAGGGGGGATTTATAATAACAAAATGAGAATAAATTATTTAATAATTTAGAAGATATATATCCATTAAATAAATTCAAAATTCTTCCCCTGATGTTTTTAAATTATGTTATAAATAAATTCATTCTCATATATACATGAATCAATATCATTCATTATAACAGATATTAGATGGACAAAACCATAATGTCATATATTTAAAGTTTTAGGATCAGTAAACTTCTGGTTTACCTTTATTCATTTGATTGTACATAATATTTTTTTTATAATCACTTTCTCAAATACTTGTTACATATTAGGATACCTCTTTTGTTTAATGTATCCATAAGTTATATTTTAACCATACCATTGAAATATCTCATTGTGATGATATAACAAATCATTAGGAAGTTGTATAACTATATTGTAATATATTGTCTTTTTTAGAGACATTATTTAGTTTTATCTATAGCTAAATTTACTTACATATGCATATACTGACACATATATGAATCTTTAAGAAGAATTTAATGAAAATAATATCTATAAATATTATTCTTCAAGATATATACATAATATTCTTAAGATCTCTTAATACATATAATAATATTTTTCATTATAATTTCCCCATTTAGTGGCTGATGAGTAGATAATATAATCATAATGGGTTAGACCTATCACCAAGTAGATTAGTGTAAAATTTTAACTTCATACCTAAATATTATTTTACAATACATCAACTTCGGAGTTGACCCCCATGTATTTTAAAGTCAGTGAATGTGGTAGTGAGAACCATTATGGAAGAATATTCTGGATTCCAAACTACCACATCACAACCATCAAAAATTATAATTCATATAATAACAACATTCACTTTAACAAATAAAGGAAGAATCCTTTGATTAAAATTCATAAACTTTGAAACATTAATGATAAAATTATAAGTATTTGTAGCATAAATAATATCTAAATTTTCAAGAATATTTCCAATCTCTTTAAAGAATGAAATAATGTATTTACACTCACATGAAGTAATGAATCAATTACAAATTTTATTTATCATGATGACCATTGTTTAACTACTTCAGATGGTAAAATCACTTTCATAAAATATACTAGATTATAATGGTTATTTAATTATATTATCTTTTCTATGGACTATAAGGGGAATAATATTTTATTTAGGTGATAATATTAAATGAATTTTATTAGATGGTAAAAATAATAATTAATCACATGATAGATAATAATTTCTTTATTTGATATTTCCACTACAAGATTAATAATCAATAAATAAAGATATATTTTAAAATAATTCCAAAGAACTCTGGTTTCATATTATCCTTTAGTGATGAATTATTTTATAACCATTATTAAAATTCATTATTATCTTTAAATTTTTATTGTCATCAAACAACTTATGGTGGTTATATTATTATTATTTTTTATAAAAAATATAGAAAAATGATCATTTAAAAAAACTATATTCACCTAAAACATTATTTAAAACAATATCATGCATATTTTAATTTACATTGGGGAATGAAATAAATTATTTTCAACAAATATTTTCATTCACTTTAGGGATCAAACTGAAATTATTTGATCTAGTTTTATAATTTATTGATGAAAAAAACATGAATATTCAATTCTTCTTTTTCATTATACTTCAATATATGTGTATTAAAAAAATAAATATAATGTCTACTATTATTATTTAAAAATAATAATCATGTTTTACAACTTTAATGTTTACAAATAGATATTAAGTATTAGATTTTATTATGTCACCAAAATTTTCATGACTTGATTAGTAAACGTTTCTTTAGAACATCGACGTATGAAATATATGCAATGTTCATCTTTAAACAACTTCATATTGAATTGTATCATTTTATTATTTGATTAATAATATTTTTCCTGACATCTACTATGTTTGTTTATAAGAAATCACAACCACTTTAGGGAATGAACTAAAATATTTGATTTTGTGGATCATTACAGTTCATCAGTAGCTCAATATTTTTATCATAGTGAATGATTAAGAAAGCAATTAAAGAATTGTACAATGTTATTAAGTGGGGAAATTAATATTATAGAGAAAATAATTATCAAATTTTTCATGTAATAATTTTCTTAAATTGATCAAAACATCATCATTAAGAACAATGTGGAGAAAACAACTGTATTGATAATGTGTTGTAAAATAAATTGAACACTGATTAAAACTAAAAAGAATATAAAAACAAAAAATTTAAGATTGATCATTGTTTGATCACATAATATATTATATTTAATATTTAATATTCACATTGAGATGATGAAAAATAATATTGATGCCAAGATATAGATAAGATATGAAGAGACAATGTATAAGGCGCCAAAATTCTTCACCATTTAATTAACATATCACAATATATATAGAGTAAATGGGATTAGATCCAACAATTATAATTAATCCCTACAATATTGAATTTTTTAGTAGTAATTCCAAGGGTTTTAGAATATGGAATGTTGTTCCATGACACAGGTTGTATTAGGAAACATGTTGTAGTCATTATAATCAACATTATACATCCACAAATTAATATTTCACAACAATGATTAATACAAATTATTAATAATTGTGATAATATCTAATATTATAATAATTATAGATATAAATATAATTGTTATATATAATTCAAAAATTAAATATACATATGTACAGATATATAATTTGGTATACGAAAAAATACATAAAATATAAATATAGTTAGACAAAATTATAATTATAGACATGATAGTAGTATAATAATAATACTATTAAAAATAAATGTTAATATAATTTATTGATAATAATAATATTAATGAACCTAATATTACAAATATATACCATTAAATAATATATTATATATAAATAATATAAAATAATAATAATAATAATGAATGACTAATATTAATATATAAATAACTAAAAATAAAAAAAATTACTAAAACACTATAAAAATATAAACAAAATTGAAATACTAAAAGTAGTAAAACTAATTAATTAAATCTAAGTTATAATTTTATTAAAATTCTATTGATTTCTATGTGTATAAATTTATGATGTTGATCAATCTATTTTTCTCTTAGATTTTATTAGTTTTTCATTTTAGTGATAATGTGATCTGGTTCCTTTATAAAAACGTGGTTTAATGGTTTGAAGGGATTCTATTGATTTTTTTGAATTGGAAAACCTAGCCCAATGATATGGTATGTTTTCTCGACTCTCCGAGTGATTCTTGATATGTTCCTATGACATGTATTTCAAAAAAATTCTTTAATTAATAAAGAAAAACATCTATTTTTTGATCATATAAATGAATGGATTCAAACCATATTTATTATTTAATGGTTAAAATATTTTTATGTTGTTTCTTTAGATCTATGTATCAAAAAACCATTCTTTTTTTATTTCCTTAAAAACATTAATTTAACTAAATTCAGTTTTATGGTTTCTTTTTAAGTATTCATCCGTATTATTATATTTCTGTTGATATATAGGTTAGGTAACCAATGTTCATGCCTTATCACTAATCCTTATTTTCAAAAGGTTTTTTAATTATCCCTTGATATGAATCATGGGATGAAACAGAGACCCTTGGTGTGTTAATATACCCACACCATGTTATGGACATCTTATGAGCTTGGAGTCATCCCTTTTGTATACCCTTTGGTTTTTGTTATTAAAACTAAATAACTCTGTCTTGATTTCTAAATATAATCTATCAAAATAAACACAAAATATTACCAAATAATTATGAGCTATTAGAAAAAGAACCATGATTAACCTATGGTTAAGAGAATGATTTTCTGAGGATATAGATGATTTCTTTTTGATGTGGGAGTAAGTTTTATATTATGAAATATTATTGACTTTTGGAATTACCTATCATTGACACTTTATGAATGATAAAATTTCTATAATGAAATATGAATTTTAATGGAAACCATGTTTTGAAAATTTATTTTTTGAGGAAATTATTTCTAAATTGGTTTCCACTTTTTTTTAATTATTATTCTTTTAAATTCAACATATTATATGATATTAATTTTTTATATTTTAAAATTTGTTACTTAAATTAATTTGGTTATAAAAATTTTCAATATATATATATTTAGAATTGGAGAAGTTATTAAAAGGGACTTTGATCCTATATAATTACATCAGATAATCCCTCATCATCACATTCCTCTAGTTAGAGGATATTACTTTCATGTTTTCTTGAGCACTTCCAATTGTATTCTTTAATGAAGAGTCACATTTTCATTATGAAAACTTGTACAATATTAATATATTGGAATAATGGTTTCCTAAATCTATATCCTCCTTAGGTGACATAGAAGCCAGGTATGTTGTGAAACATGGTTCCTTTGGTCTAACACTAGAATGTTTTTCCATTTTTTCTAATTATATCATATTCTTTAATTAGTATAATAATTTTTCAATGCATATTTTTTTGGTGATTTTTTATCGAATTCAATGTTATTTTTTTCTTTTTAGTTTCTGTTTTACTTATGTGATGTTTGACTTATTGACAAGTCATGTTAGATTTTTGTCAGATACTAACCATGAATTATCTTTATATAAATGTGGTTAAATCCCTCCATAAAAATAAATCAAAACACGAAACACTATTTTATAGACCTTGGGTATTGAGGATCACTATTAGGGTTGTATCACATGCGATTTAGCTATCATAAGGGCATTTCAATTATAGAAAATATAATACCCAAGCCGAGAGATAGAAAATATAGAAGCATCCTATATTTATAAAAGTGAAATAATTTTTACATCAAACATGGAAACATAATTTTAATTTATAGAATTTATAATCTTTATAAAGTTATTAATAAAAATATATAATCATTAAAAATGAACTCTGATATTTGAGAAGAATACTTTATTTCATACTAAATGAAGTCCCATCAGAATGTACTGTGTATAGAACTAAGAGTGGGTGGGTGGGAATAATAATGAGCATAAATGTTCATTAAAATATCAAAAATGATCTCATGTTAGTTAGATCATAGTATCTATTGATGAAATCAAGTAAATGATATCATCAACGATAGAGGCAGAGAAATAATGTCACATGACTCAATGTTTTTACATGGTTCTCTAAACTTTTTTATTTTGAGGATATTTACATGATTATTAGTGATTTGAATCCTACATCACAAATACTTATGTTATTATAAATAAAGAATAGAGGATATGGATTAATAATATAGTACTTAAATATTTTATAAAATAAATTTAAAACTGGTTCTAAAAAGATCAATCTGCCTTTTATAATTCTACTAAAGTGCCACGAAGTATGGACCAATTTTTCACCTTCTCTCTTATCCTAAAATGTGGAAATTTTTTCTCTATAATTCTCCTTTAAATATTTTTATAGTTATATAAATGTTTTATCATCCCACTCAAAGTTAATATTCAGTCTGATTTAAACTCATCTAAAACCATGACACATTGAGGTTTACTATGACATAGTTTTCATAGTAACAGATTGATTAAAAAATAATGCATGTAAATATAAATCTCTCATAAATCTTAGAGGGAATTTTAATTACCTTGAATATTTATTTGAATAATTCCATAACATGGTTCATATAGAACATATTTTGTTTTCCTTATCCCTAGCTCTACAATTTGTCAGTTATGATCATTTTCCCTTGAGCATAATATCCAAGAATATATTCTTTAATACATGATGGCCAAAATATTCATTTTATATAGACTATATAATGGTAACTAAATAGTGTTATTTTATCTCTGTATTGTATTTTACAACACCACACTTTAGTTATCGATGGATCATGACCACAACAACAAGGTTTTTTTATCTATAAACCATCAAATAGTGTCCTAAACTATGATTCAAGTTGACAACCCATGGAAACCTAATATAATTATAGAAAAAAATACAACTAAACATATATTTTTCTCAATATGATCACCATAAATTTTATATTACACCAACCATGATGTGTTTTGATGAACAAAATTACATGGTTTGTGTTTTATTATAATTTATTTCTTCCTTTTCATAACATCTAACTACAATGATCATCCTTAAATCCATGAAAATATTGAGAAAAAATATAACATCAAAATGTATTTAAAACCCATGAATGATTATTTTTAGAATCTAGTAAAAAAATATTCTAAATATAATAGATATCGAAACACTGCACTATTTGATATAATAGTGTTTTTGATATTTCAATCACCCTCAATTTAAAGATCAGCACTATGTTGACCAAGTATAAATTATGGTATATACAAATCCCTCTTTATTAATTCACTTCATGAGGGCTCTTTAATCTTCCTAGGATATTCAAAGACAACTCTCATCCCCTATAATCTTCTCTTTCCCCCATTTTATTCTTTAATATATGGAGTTGGAAATATTTTAATCCTTCTAAATTGAGGCATTTATTTATATTTCATATACATTTCCCATTTTTTCCCTCTTATATAATTTTAGATCACAGTTTGGTGATTAAGGAATCTGATTCCAATAAATAAAATATTAATAATACTAAATAAGGGTATATCTATATGTGAGGGCTAAATAAGTCTATTTAATGTTGATTTCCTCTTTTTGTGTGTCATTTTTAGAAATAGTATTTTCTTAGTGTTTTATTTCAGGTATTGAATTGTATTTGTTTTTTGAAATTTTTGGTTACGTGGGATATGGATTTTGAGGACTTTGTGGTTAATTGGATAACGATTTTGTTAGATGGTTTCTATGGGTTTTATCAATTATTATAATAGAAATCACGTTTATGTAATTTTATTTATCATTTATAGAGAGTTTTTTTGTAGTTTCTGGATTATGAAGATATCATGAATGGATTATTATATTATGTGGTCACAAACCCCATTCTGTAAAATTAGTTTATACTCATGATATATATTCTACTGAATTTTCATACCTTAAATAAAATTTAAATAATAATTTTGGAAATATAAAAGGAATGTTCTAATATTTAATTTTAAAGCTAAATTAAAATTTTATTTTATAAAACTGTTTTTTGGGAACATCTAATTATTTCAATAGTATTTCTACTACACATGTTCTTATAATATTTCTATATTAATTGTTAATTTTTTATAAATCATTTTATATTATTATTTATATGTAAAATCTCAAAAGGAATGTATATCTTATTAATTTGGTTTTAAAAGGAATTTTTATTAATATTTTTTTATGACCATGTCACCTTGAAATCATCTAGTTATATATATTATTCCTATATTTATTTTTAATCAATTGTTATGTTATATTAATTTCCCATTTTTTATGAATTATTCCATAATTATTTTTATTTAAATTTATAAATGGAATTCATTTATTTTGATATATAACCTAGATGGACCAATATTAAATGATTAACACGTAAGCTTCATTAATTAGTGTAAATGTAATTATTATTTTCATAGGATTGGAAATGGTGATTTATGTTGGTTCCGGGCAGGGCACAAGCATGTTAGAGCGTTTGCCCCACTTTAATTTTAGTGTTAAACAACCTTCAATCCAAGATCTGTCACAATAATAAAACACTGAATCTTCAGAATAGAACGAAGAATGAAATGAAAGAGAAGGGTCCTGAAACCATTGAGAGGATCATCATATGTTCGTTATAATTAATTTAATTAATTGAAAATAATTACCTTGATGTAATTATTTTTTGTTGATGTTTTCTGGTCATGTTTCGATGTGATTCGTCATTGCATCTCAAAAACCAAGTGTAGACTTCCTCTAGTGGTGATCCACACATGCACCACATATCTCTCAACGTCGCCAATGGAATCTCCGGGTGCTAGAGGAAAGAAGACTTTTCTTGCGTTGTCCACCTTAGATCAAATTGATCCAACGGAGGAGGATATCTCTCGGTCTTGAGAGCGTTCTTGGTGGAAGGAGTTCTCATAGCCTTGAGAGAATTTTCCAGAATTGTTGTGCACAAAGATTCATGGAAATGTGTTGGGGTTATGAGTATATTTATAATCAGGTTTGAGGTTATAGATTTATGATAATAAATAAATGCATTACACATTTTTTTATTCCATTAACTCTTATTTAAAACCCCCATGTCGAATCATTAATTCCTTGACATGCACCCACGCTGATTATAATAAATATCATTTAATAAAACAATATCATTTCCTCAAAATCCCAACTGAAAAAACTAAATGGCATGTAATCATTAATACACGACGTGTACTTGTTTTTCATTTCCTTTCCAAAATGAAAACCACACAGCGTGTACATTCAATGTACACATACTTTATATCTTTTTTTCATTTTATTCTTCCTCCGACATTAAAATGATTTAGGCTTCCTTGAATAATTATTAAACCACATACGGGAATAATATTTATTCTACTTGAGATTCTTGGATACACTTAGTGTGTGACCCTCTAGTCCTATTTCTTGTTGGCATTAGGTGAGATTGCCTGAAGTCCAAGATTACTGTCTAGGAATGGGTCAAGGTACCCAAGAGAAAGAAGTTGTTGCCACATTGATGTGTCACCTCATATGAATGCTTACTGTGTAATTTAATCCCTTTGTATCGATATCTCTAATCGACCGAGTTGCATGATAGTGTCATCAACCCATGTGCTTGATTATTCTTTCTTTGACTTCCCAGAATTGAACTCACCCATACCATACCGTGGCCATGGATTTATTTAGGCTATATCAATTCCATCAAAGAACCTAAGATATCTACTTCTGTTATGGAATAGGAGGGACAAATCCTTTCTTGCATTATCTATTAATGCACTGTCACTCATGATGGACCCAACGTATGCAACCTCCTTGAGAACAGTGTGTCATCATAGTTTTTGTTAATACATGTAAGCATGCGAGTTTTAATACTCATTAATAATAATCTTAAAGTCTAAGGACCAATACACACGTCCAAAGATAGGAACATCCAATGACACTATGAAAATTGGATTTCGTACTGGCGGGTCTCATTCTCATAATATCCTCCTAGATATTACCAAGGGCGCACACCATGAGAAGGTGCCTCACAGTTTTATGAGTCTTCACCCCTAATGGCCTATATTATTTTTTTTCCCTCAAATAACATCATCCAGACATAGAACATGTATTCAAGAACATTGTTATGGCACTTCTAGGTTCTCATCATAGTAGGGTTCTGCTGTGACCCTTTAATGCAACATCTATCCTTAGGACATTATCACATGCATTGTCTCACATAAGAACAATAAAGATGTGATAAGGTATTTATTAATGAATAAAGTACAAAGTAGTTGGTTCTAGGCCACCAAATCCAATAGACACCCACTTAGACTAGACCCAACAGCTAATAACTTTTAACCCTCTATCTCTCACATGATATTTATGCTCTTTCTAAGATAGGCTTTTAGTCATGGGGTTCGCCACATTATCTTTTGTGGAAACTCTGATCACTGCATCTTCACCCCTTTAATAGAAATCCTTCAAGAGGTGATACTTCCAGAGTATGTGCATTGTTCGTTGATGTGACCTTGGTTCTTTTGCAAGATGCACCACTACAAAATTATAACAATACCACGTGATTGGATATTTACTACTAGGAACCACTTCAAGATCATGGAAAAAGTTCAAAATCCATATGCCTTATATGGCTACATCAGAATCTGCTATATATTTGGACTCCACTGTAGAATCAGCAACAACTGGCTGCTTTGAACTCTTCTAGATCACAACTTCTCCATTGAGACAGAAAACATATTCAGATAGTGACTTCAGATCATTCTGATCTGCCTAAAAACCAGCATCAACATACCCTCTGATGACAAGTTATTCATCTCCTCCACACACCAGGAACATATCCTTAGTTCTTCTTAGATACTTAAGTATAGTCTTAACAACAGTCCAGTGTTTTTCTCCTGGATCTGCTCTATATCTACCTACCATGCTCGGTGCATAGGCAACATCAAGCCTAGTACATAACATGGCATACATGATGGATCCTATAGCCAAAGCGTATGGGATCTTACTCATTCTATCTTTGTCTTTTTGTGTCTGAGGACACATTTTCATAAAAAGATGTAGGCCATGTGACATTGGAACCAATCTCCTCTTGGATTGTTCTATACTAAATCTCTTTAGTATCTGGTCAATGTATGTACCCTGACTTAGTCCGAGAAGGATCTTGGATCTATCATGAATGATCTGGATCCCTATAATGTAGGCTACTTCACCCATTTCCTTCATTGAGAAACACTTGTTCAACCATTCCTTAACTAACTATAAGACTGGTACATTGTTTACAATAAGCAATATGTCATCAACATATACTACTAGGATAACGATCACATTCCCATTAAACCTCTTATAAACACATGTCTCACATTTGTTCTTAATGAAACCAAATTCTTTTATTGCTTCATCAAATTGAATGTTCCATGACCTGGATGCTTTCTTTAATCCATAAATGGATTTATACAACTTAAAAAACTGTTTGGCATCACCTGGTGTTACAAACCCTTCCGGTTGTGTCATATAGACATCTTCCTGAAGGTACCCATTAAGGAATGATGTTTTAACATCCATTTTCCAAATCTCGTATTCATGGTAAGCTGTTATGGAAATTATGATTCTTGTAGATATAAACATGGAAACGGGTGAGAAGGTTTCATCATAGTTAATTCCGTGATGTTGTCTAAATCCTTTAGCCACTAGCCTTTCTTTATAGGTGCTAACTTGACCTTCCATGTCCAGCTTTCTCTTGAATTCCCATTTTCATCCAACATTATTAACATCAACTGGCTCATCGACTAGAACCCAAACTTGGTTCGGATACATGGAATCCATCTCAGAATTGATATCTTTTATCCATCTTGCAGCTTCTAAGCTTTCTAATGCTTCCTTATAAGAGAGAGGTTCATCATTGTCCAACAATAATGATTCACCATCCTCAGTGAATAGGAAACCAAATCTCTCTGGTTCCCTTAACTCTCTTGAGCTCCTACGCAGTACTTGGGTTTCTAGAAACTCTTCCATGGGGACATATGGAACTTGTTCCTATACCAACTCTTGTGTATCTGGAGAATCAACTTCATCAAAGTCAATCTTACTCCGACTATCCCTTTTGAGGATGTGCTCCCTCTCAAAAAAGACGGCTTGTCTGGCAACAATAAATTTCTTGTCTGAAGGGTTATATAGGTAATATCCTTTCATTTCCTTGGGATATCCTATAAAGATACACCTTGTTCCAAGGGGTGATAGTTTGTTGCCTAATAAGGCCTTAACAAATGACTCGCATCCCCATACACGTGTGCATAAAAAATGGGATTCTTTCCATTCCATAACTCAGATGGAATTACATTTTCCTCCTTAGTTAGTACTCAGTTTAATGTGTATGCTGTAGTTTGTAATGGATATCCCCAAAAGGATAATTGAAGATCTGCATGACTCATCATTGACCTCACCATGTCCAACAAGGTTCGGTTCCTCCTTTCACTAACACCATTCCACTGTGGTGTATAAGGAGGAGTGAGCTGAGGTAGAATCCCAGATTCCCGTATAAGATCAATGAACTCTTGGTTCATATATTCTCCATCTCAACCCGATCTAAGATTCTTTATCTTCTTACCAAGCTAATTCTATACTTCATTCTTGAATTCATGAAACTTCTCTAAGGCTTCTAACATATACATCATTATGTATACATTGCCATATCTACTCAAATCATCAGTAAAAGTAATGATGTAAGAATATAAATCTATAGATTCTATTGTAAATGGTCCACACACATCCGTGTGAACTAATCCTAGAAGCTATATTTCCATTTTCCCTTGTCCACCGAAAGGCGTCTTGGTCATTTTACCTTGAAGACAAGCGCAACATCAATAAAGTGGTTTTATCTTAGTAGAGTCTAAATAAACATCTTGACAGAGATTTTTCAAGTGTTTCTTGTTTACATGACCGAGACGGTGATGCCACAACTGGGTGATGTATGAGTCATGTGAGTTTGTTTCATTATCGATTTCCAACACTTGGTTTTCGTAATTTAATACATAAAAACAATTATTTAAATGCGTCATACCATAACATAATTTGTTCTTATAAAAGAGAAAACCCTTATTTCTAACCTTGAAAATAAATCCATATATATCCAAACAAGATACAAAAATTATGTTCTTGGTAACCCTAGGAACCTAATAACAGTTATGTAAAACCAAAATCATCTATGTCGGTAATGAGAGGTGGTAATCTCCAATGGCCAACACAGCCATCCTCACACCATTAGCAGCTCGAAGATCCACCTATCCTCTGGCAATATTTATAAATATACCTAGTTCATGTATTTTAATATAGATGTGAGCCCCACAAGCTATATCTAATACCCAATGTGTAGAAATGGAAAGATTACACTCGATAACAAACACACCTTTAGAATCCCCACACTTCTCAATGCAGTTCCTCTTCCATTTTCCTTGCATTCAACATGAAAAACATACTGTCTCCCATTCCATTACCTGCCTCTGGATCTTCCCCTTCTTGGAAGGATGATTCTCGGGGGCTTCAGACCGTTTAAAAGTTTTTGGACCCTTTACCTTGTCCTTCTTTTCCTTATTCAGCATAAGGATAGAGGGTTTGTCACACCCCCTGTCCTTATCTACCTGGAAAAATTATGGTTAAAAGTTTCGATAGAATCTTCTCATTGTTTCTCATGTTATAATTTATAATAAATTTAGAGAAGATCATGGGTAGTGATGATAGGATGAGATCTATACGCAACTCATCTAGGAACTTAATCCCTATGATGTCCAAGCATTTAATATATCCAATGAGCTTGATTACACGAGGCCCAACTAGCATAAACTCTTCAATATTAGTTTCAAAAAAAGAATTGGAGATCTCATATCACTCCTCTCTTGCCTTCTCTTGGTAGAGATCCTAAAGGTAAGACATCATTCTATACACATCCATGTTTTCATGTTGCTTCAAGAGCTCATTAGACATGGCTAATAGCATGAAACACTGGAAATTTGTGGCATCATCCATGTGTTTCATATAGAGAGATAGTTCCTCATCACTGGCCTCTTTTCTAGGTGCAACTAGAATAGGCTCTTCCAGCACATAAAACTTTTTCTCGTGGCGAAGGATGATGCGTAAATGCCTCTACCACTCTTGAAATTGGTATCAGTGAGAAGGTTTTCTTTTTTGAGTATGGTTCACAATGATACGTTTGAATTCATTTTTCTTTACATTTCTAAAAATTAATATGAGCAAAGTTTTTAGTACTTTTTTATAAAAACTGAGACAAATAAATAAATTAATACTTATTAGTCTCTCACTATTTTATTGAAACATAATAGCCTTGACCATTAACTTCAGAATATTATATTTCTTGAATATTCTAGTGGCAAGGATTCATATTGCCCATCGCATTATCCCATCTAGTGTTGGTCAAGAAACTTTTAAGGGTTTTAGTTAGGCATTCCAAATGCAAACTGCATTAACTTGCATCTCCTTGATCTGCTGAGTGGAATCCCCAATCCTAAAATCCTTTTATTTTGGATTTCCTCAACCTTTGCCTCTTAATCACACTATGTCCTACTCTGGCATTCAACCCTTGATGTGAACCAAGTCATGTCAACCCAAAACCTTTAATTAGAGTTCAATGATAATTTAAATAACCCCAACTAGGGTTGGTCAAGCACTTTGAACTATGGTTCGATTCTAACCAAGATTTTTGAAGGCTATACCGACTTAATATTCATTTGAGGGATTTTATCCTTATACGTAAATTTCCATTTTATTATACTTGATTACATGCTTGTTAATATAGAGTGGGATATACTTAAGTGATTAACCATGTCTAAGATACGATTTATGCATAAGCCGGTCTTACTTTAGTTCCATCTTGAATTCTTGTTTAATTCATTAATTGTATGATCGTGAAAAGACACCCACAATAAATAAACCATGAAACTGATAGAAATAAAATTAATGGTATGATCACGATCTTGATTTATTGGTTAGTTTATCTAGTGGTTGATAAATTTACCCAAGTCCTAGGGGAGAAACACCTTGAAACTTTTGGGTTCGTGTTTACAGCTTTCCACCTGTCCACCTTTGTATCTCCTTGGATTGGTTTCACCTTGACTCCTAACTTGAGTTGTCATCACTAGCTTGGGAGCTCCATCAATTACAAATGAATTTATCTCACATGCAGGTGAGGGGTAAAATGGGTTTTTACATACGAGAATCCTTGGGCACGCAGGCCCTACATATTATTGAAGAGAGGTCTCGTAGGCCAACAAATTTAATTTAAATAAATTAATTAAAAGAAAACATTCCAATACAAAGGTCTTTGTCTAGATCATGATCATCCATACATGCAATGATATTTACTCATAAATAAAACTCGCATTAAATTATTTAATCATTTTTTCTTAAGATAAATCACGCTCGAATAAATTAATTATCTTTAATTAATAAATCCTTTTATCTTAAACCCTTTTATGAATTTCCTTGAGATTCTAATCCATCATAATTTTAAAAAAAAATAATTTAAAATTATCTTTGTACATAACTTGTACCTTGGAGGCAACCCAGTGAATTTCCGTTCATTAAGCAGATACTAAATTAAACACACATATAGAAAACACCTATCACGTGTTGTGCCTCAGCTTTATGCCTGCACAATGGTACATATGTCAAGGGTTTGTATAATATAATAATAAATTTTAATAAATCTGTATAATTTGGATGAGTACCGGACGTGTAGTTCTGACTACATGGTGTGTACTTTTGTTCACCATCCATCCAAAGTACATGCATGGGGACATGTCATATAAATGTAATTTGGAAATTTTTAGAGTACATGGTGTGTTAATTTGGACACACTCCATGTAGTATTCGCATTACATGGTTTCCAGCTGGGTAAGCCATGTACGGGGTACACGGTCCACCCCAAACTCAAAGGGACTACATGCCATGTTTAGTGGACCACATGGCGTGTAATCTAGAGAACGTGTGCCACTTTTTCTTGGTCAACACACAGTGTCATAAATGACTTAAAAAGGATCCAATATAGAGCCTGATTTGGTGGAAAAGTCCAATGCATTAAACCTAGACTACACGGTGTGTATTACCGAATGCACGCAGTGAATTCTAGCGTTATAAGGCTATGAGCATTTGGAACCTTTGGATGAGATCCTCTATTTTCTTTTAATCAAAATTAAAAGAAAAAATCATTTTTGTAAGGTGAACGAGAAATGAGAGGGGAGGAATATATCTCGAGATTCCGATTTTAAAGAACTAATAACTTGAATTGGAACAACTAAATTATTAAATGGGTAAATCACAAATGAAAAAACTAAATAATTATAATCAATGATATGACTGATCTGATACCACTTGTTGGTTTTGAGTGCAGCAGAAGTGTGTTGGTGGGTTTACCCAACTTTAATTTTATCATTAATCAAAGTTCAATACGAGAAACATCATGATAATAAAACTTCTAATCTTCGGAATATAACGAAGAAAAAAAAGAAAGAGAAGGGTCCCTAAACCATCGAGAGGATCACCATATGTTGGTTATAATTAATTTAACTAATTGATAAGAATTGCCTTGATGGAATCCTTTCTTCATTTTGTTTTCCGGTCACGTTTTGATGTGATTCGTCATTGCATCGTAGAAGCCATGTGTAGACTTCCTCTAGCGGTGATCCATATGTGCACTATGTATCTCTAGATTTCTTCAAAGGTATATCTAGGTGCTGGCATGGAGAAGCCTTATCTTGTATTGTCTACCTTAGATCGCCTTGATCCGATGGAGGAGGATCTCTCTCAGTCTTGAAAGCATTCTTGGAGGAAGGAATTCTCTTATCCTTGAGAGAGTTTTCCAGAATTTTTGTGCACAACAATTTAGGGAAAAGGGTTGGGGTTGTGAGGATATATATAATCGGGTTTGAGGTTATAGTGTTATGACAATAAATAAATGCATTACACATTTTATTTATTTCATTAACTCTCATTTAAAACCCCCATGTCGAATCATTAATTTGTTGACATGAGCCCACACTGATTATAATTAATATCATTCAATAAAACAATATTATTTCCTCAAAATCCCGACTAGAAAAACTACACAGTGTGTAATCATTAATACATGGCGTGTACTTGTTTTTGATTTCATTTCCAAAATGAAAACTGCATGGCATGTACACTCAATATACACGGCATGTATATATTGTTTTCTCATTTTATTCTTCCTCCAACATTAAAATGATTTAGTATTCCTTGAATAATTATTAAACCACATACAGGAATAATCGTTATTCTACCTGAGATACTTGGATACACTTAGTGTGTGGCCCTATAAGCATCTTTTTCATTGCCATTAGGTGGGCTTGCCTCAAGTCCAAGATTACTGTCTAGAAAAGGGTCAAGATACCCAATAGAAAGAATTTGACTCTACATTGATGTGTCACCTCATACAAACTCTTACTGTTTAATTTAATATCTTTTTCTCAATATCTCTAATCAAGTGGGTCACATGCTAGTGCCATTATCCCATGTGCTCGATTTTTTCTTTCTTTGACTTTCCAGAATTGAACTCACCCATACCCTACCATAACCATGGATTTATTTATGATATATCAATTCCATCAAAGGGCCTGAGATATCTAGTTTCATTATAGAACTGATGGGACAATTCCTTTCTCGCATTATCTTTTAATAAAGTATCACTCGTGGCACACCCAACGTATCCTACCTTGTTGTGAATAGTGTGTCATCACAGTTTTTGTAAATACATCTAAGTGCTTGAGTTGTAATAAACATTAACAATAATATTAAATTCTAAGGACCAATACACACGTCCATATATAGGAACATCCAATGACACTATGAAATGTGGATTTCCTACTGTCGGGTCTCGTTCTCATAATATCCTCCCAAATATCACCAATGAAGAACACCATGAGAAGGTGCCTCAAAGTTTAATGAGTCCTCACCCCTAATGGACTGTATTATTTGTGTCCCTAAAAAAACATCATCCAGTCATAGAATATATTTTCATGAACAATGTTATGGAACTTCTGGGTTCTTATAATAATAGGGATCTGATATGACCCTTTAATGCAACAATTGTCCTTAGGATATTATCACATGCATTTTCATGCAGAAGAACAATAAATATGTGATAAGGTATTTATTAATGAATAAAGTACAAAGTAGTTGGTTATAGGCCACCAAATCCAAAAATTTAACCTCTTTATATTTATATAATTTCTCTTAAATTAATAATTATTTTGAATGAAATAGTTTTATTTGTTAATCCTTCTTTTCTTTTGATGAAGGTAGTTAGGATATCCACATAGACATTGGTTAGTAGTCTAAAAGTTTATCATAATAGGTGACATAGTATTACCCACATTTAGAGTAATACTTTTTAAGTTATTTTATATATTTAATTTTATTTATTTTCTTCTATTTCAATTATTTTTGTTCATGTTTGGTCTATAATGACCTCTGAAATTTCATAAAAAATGTTATTTCTTTAAAATATTGTGTTTATATGGATTTATATTTCTCCCCATTTCTTTATGTATGATATAGATATTTATTTATTAGTTCTTTCCATGTGGTATTTTGATGTGTGATATATTGATTAGTGTGCTATTAAGGAAGTGTAATTTGGTTAATGTCCTTGAAGAGTCTTAGAAACGTGTAAGGTTATTCATGTAGTTTTATGGAGGAATAAAAGTATTATTGGTTTAGTGAGTTTAAGAATTTTTGGTAACACAAGGGATGATAGAAATATTTATGTGATATTGAACATATTAATACCTATTTTATTATAATTAGTGTAATGACCCTAGAAGACACTTCATGTATAATTTAGTTATAGTATTATGTAATTTAGCTGGGGGTGTTCTTGATTGGTTGACTGCTATGTGGTTAGTCAAGTTAGAGTATGATGGAATTTGATAATGATTGATTCGTTATTTATAATACCAATGTATATATTTCATCAGTTCATTTTATATCTAGTGAAACCTTCTTGGGGGTTGTTACTTAGTTATCATGATGAGATAGTATATCCAAACTTCTGGTTGGTATTTTCTCTCATTTTCTTATGAAACATGTTATAATGTGTTTCTATATCATCTTTTATGATTTAATATTTTATAAACTTTTTATGTTCCTTTATTTTTTATACCCATGGAATCATTGGTACCCTCGTTCTATTATGGGTGTGTTTGTGTATCTGAATGGATATTTTTCTTCCTATGGGAGGATGTAGTATATATTTATGAATATTTTACCTCTTATGTGAGGATGTAGTATATGTGTTTATTTTCCTTATTATAGAGGGTTTTAATATATTTTTACCACTTATTTTATCCAATATAAATGTTACCATTTATTCTTGGACTCAGAGCATAGCCTTAATGTACTTATAAATACTTTTAGTGGTACAAGAGTTATCTATTATTAATTTTTGATATATTATTTGGTTGATCTCGGGTATTCAATTTTATATATTTTTTATTGATGTAATAATATATATATATATATTATATAATTTCACATGAATCCAATTGATCATTCATCTGTGGGTGTTGTTTTATCTTCAAAGTGCATATTGGGTCTATGTAGTCACACTCACTATATGGACCCTGATACAAATGATGTTTCATACGTGGAATTATTGGAATGATAATTTATATTAGGATAGATGGTTGGATGTTCTATAGAGTGCAACGATTACAATTTTTCAAATAAGAATCCATAGCGTAGTGGAGTTATGATGAACAACATTAGAAGGATTTGTCAGTGGCATATATCCATATTTGTTTTAGCAATGTCATTTTAATATTTATCTATTATTTTTATTTTATTGCGGACTATTTCCTTATTCATTTTTATATACATATAGATGTTTATTTTATATCATTATACATGTATAGTATATATACAATGGTGTTATAGTTTTATATCTTTGAAATGTATGATATATACACAGTTTGTACAATATTTATAGAAAATTTTATCATTTTATAAGATTATAACCACATGAGGGTAAATCCCTCCCTAGAAATTAACATAGACCCTCTATAAAAGTTTTAAACCCTTAATGATAAAGAAATTTTATTTGGGAATGCAGAGGTCTGACCCATATTGATAATAGATCCTGGACAAATCATTACATGATCTTTTTAAAAGATATTGTATGCACTAACGAAATATCATGACTTTTGATATGACTTTATCACTATATGAAATATATTAGAGGAATGAGAAATAAATATATCACTTATAGTGGAATTGGAATAAGATGGATATTATTGTAAGTGATAGTGTCATGTCACTTAGAGTGATATGGTAATGTGGTGTAATATACCATCAATATTTATGTAGGTTTAATTTAAATTTTATTCATTTGATATATAATTTGATTACTTGTTATTGAGAATGAGATTTTTTTGACATCCAAATCAAAATTGATACAATGAGAGAACCACTAGAAATGGGCGATATAAAGAATAATCACACCAGAAGTTTCATCTGATTGGAAAGGGACCCCCTATAATTCTAGTGGGGGACTAGTGGACTCTCAGCGGACTACTAGGGTTACAATGGGATTACATTAAAATATAGTGATATATATAAACCCTAGTTTAATTAGGGTGTGTTTTAGTAATTTAGGGCATTTTCCCACATTTTACCAAAGCATTATATTTCACCTTTTCTCAATAATGTACTAAAACTCTCCCATTGGAGAACCCTCTACATTTATCTTTCCCATATTATTTGGTATTTTAATCATGATCTATGGTATTACATTGAATGGTATACATGTATATTCATGAGTGTGTACATTATTTTTCTTCGTAATGTATTAGAGAGATTGGTTTAGTTTTTAATGGTGGTATTGACATTTAGGACACGAGTTTAGAATGTTCTGACTTATCCATGACCCATATTAGAAGAATAAGGGTGATTTTGGTTATGGTATTTCACTATATTATAAGAGTATAAATTATGTTTTCTTAGTTGATTAATGGGATTAAATTTCAGTTTTCAATGAATATGGGTATGAGGCTTGACATACCATATCTATAAAGGGTTGAATCTTAATTAAGAAGAGTTTTATTGAGTTGAAGTGTTTTGTGAATAATTTATTTCATGAGATAATATCTATTATGATGAATTACATAACGTGAAGGGTATGATTAAGAGTAATTAGACCTTATGATAGCATAATGATGTTTTGAATAGTTAAACTATATTAGGAGGTTTTTGACCACATAAAGGGAATCATATATTCATATGGTTTATTAATATTGGAAAAAATTATGTCGTAAATAAAACTAAACTATAAGGTTGTGGTATTATTTAAGTTTTAGGTAGAACCCATAGAGACAATTTTTATAAAAACTAATGTGAACAGTTAAAACTATTGAATGAAAGAAAACATAGAATGAAAATTGATCAATGAAGGTGTAATAAGAAAATAAAATATAGGGATATTAAATAGTGAGGGGTATATAATAAATAGATAGCCAAGGTGTTTTCA
This sequence comes from Viscum album, assembly GCA_963277665.1. NCBI lineage: Eukaryota > Viridiplantae > Streptophyta > Magnoliopsida > Santalales > Viscaceae > Viscum > Viscum album. The sequence continues at coordinate 536,337,417 of OY728151.1, read as the reverse complement.
TAATCAGATCTAACTTGTTCTATGGTCAGGAATTCACTCTCTAATCAATGAAATCACATTTTCATATAGTCTTGTACAATAGTTAAATATAAAACTAGTTGGACTAAAACCATGTTTATAAATTGTAGTTAAACTACCCTATTTTCAATAAATATTATAATAACTATTTAAATGTAACACCCCAAAAAATTATAAAATATTTCCTTCAAAATAAATTTAATTTCATTTATAGATAGTGATGCATGCAACACTGGGTTTAGAAAAACATTGTTTTGTCATGCTTTTCAAACTTCATTTAAAATTAATTTTTTTACACTTTTAGAAAATTTATTTTAAAAAATAAATTTATTTTTTTTAATTGTACTATAAAATCTATTTTATGGTGAAGTTTTAGTACTTTCATGAAAATTTTTATTTTTTGATGAATAGTGGAAAATACTAAATTTTAATTGAAAGGGACATTTTTTTAAAAAAAATTAAGGATAAATTATTTTTAAATTGTTTTTAAAGAAAATTAGTAAAATTTTAAATCAAGTGATCTAATTTTGGTCATTTAAATCATTTTCACACTTAAATTATATATAGAATCTTTTTAATCTTTTGAACATTTTTACTTTAAAACCTTGCTTTCTCGTCACATCTCTAAAAATAATTTCAAATTAAAATTTGTCACTTTTGTAATTTGAAGTTCTAAAAATGGAATTATTATTTAGAATAATAATAGTTTATAATTTAAAATATTATCAAATAAAATTTTTACCAAAATAAACAGTGAGTGTAATAAAAATTAATTACCATTGTTAAGATAAAAATAAGTTTACCAAGAGTAAAACTAGAATGATAAGAGTGAAAATCACTTAAAATATTATAAAATTTTAATTTAATGTATACTTTTTATCCTTTTAAAGTTTTTAGATATGAAATAATTTCATTAAATGCTTAAGAAAATATAATTCAGATATTATTTATTTAATAATTTCAGTAAATAAATGATACTAAAAATATAAAATTGGAAGTAAAATTAATGAATTATTATGTAAAAATATTTATTACATGAATATATCATGTTACACAGGTTATCACAAAATATATTTTAATTTCATCAATTTATTGATATTTTAAAATTTAATTTTATTGACTAGAATCAAAATTGATGTTAATGTTATTTTATGAAAAATTATATTTTATTAAATTATTTAAAATTACTAATACATATATTATGATTACTGATTTCAAATAAAAAGAAATATCAACTATGTTCCATTTATGGTCAAATTTTTATTTTATAATTAATATATTGACCCCCTAAATAGTAAAGTCTCCATTAGCATAGTTATGGTTAAAGTGGTATTTTTTCACGTTATATGCGCTCATGTTAAAATTAATTTTCAACAAAAAATGGATTTTTTTAAAGAATAATAAAAATATATATATAATATTTTGGTATTAATTATATAATAAGTCATTTAATTTTAGGTATAATTTATAAATTACCTAGGTTAAAAATACTAGTTACTGTAATAAAATACCAAAATGGTAAAAATGATGAAAATTAGAGATAAGTGAATAAAATATTTAAAACATGTTCTTTATTGTGTTTTATAGATTTTGATCAACCATATCATCCCTATAAACCTTTAATTATTAATTTTTTCCATTCTAGGTAATAATGACCTCCCAATACTAAATACATCAGAGTATTTACAAGAATGCCACTCCTCCTCCGCTATAAAAGGGTACTCACTCCCCTCACTTCTCCATATCTATCTAGAAATTTGGATAATCTAAACCATGATAAAATAAAATCCCAACTTCCATCACCTCATCTTTCGAGAGATATTGTTCATGAATCTAGCCTAAGAAGGCTTTCTTGAAAATATATGGAGGAAATATGAAAAAGGGTTAATATTCTTCAATGAGATTCTTTATTTTACTTATGTTTCCACCTCATTAAATTTATATTAAACCATAGTGAAATAATAAAATCTATATATTAAATATTTTTGGGAAAATATTAAAATCTTTTAATTATCTTAAACAATTTCCACTTCCATAAAATGGTTTTAAAAATCATTGTTCGTGTGTACGACAGATTATCGTGTCACGAACTAATGTCGTTTGTTTTCTATTTACTCATCTCAAGGTAAGGTATAACAATGGATATAAATTATATGTATGATATTTATAAAATATTTATACCTATTTATTCACTATATCATAAATATATTTTTATATTCCATTCCGTATGAGATACGATAGCGTCACTCGTGTGCATAAGGGACTATTACCTCGGGAACCGATGTGATTTGCCTTTCACTAACACTTCACATGGAAGGTGAAAAAGAATGTGTTAATGATTATATTTGATATAAATGAAAAAACTATTTTATTAATTTAATATTTATAATTTTATAAAGTTAATATAATAATTTTATTTCTTCCTTTTTCACTCATGTAAAGATGATATCATCGTTCGTGTACGTGTGGACCACCACCTTGACAAAGAGACGCGTCTTTCTTTTCATCACCATGACACTTAGATGAAATATATACATTTATAATATGGTATATATATTATATTATGATAATTATTTAATGATAAAATATTACTTACATCCATTCCATAATGATCATTGAAAAATTGAAACATTACACATGCATACATACAAACTACTCTCTCGATGATTGCAACACACATCATTTTTCATAACCATCTTTATTGATTAGTTTTGAAAGTAAAATTGACAAACAAAATAAAATTTTTATGTCATTATAATTATTCTTGAGATGATATAATCATATAATATGTGATGAAACATGCATAATATTATAAGGGAATTAACACATCAAACAATGAAAATAATTAAATATTATTAACTAACTAGGGACGAGATGTTATATAAGGATCATATATGATATAAAATCAATAATGTTGTGTTATAAGTTTAAAACATGCTTAAAATCACTATACAATTGGTAAAACCCAATTCACCCAAATAGAAATGGGAGGAAAGAGATTTCTTAACTGAATTTCATTTTATTGGGTTAATCTTTCACTACATTAGTTTTTCCATTCTTCGATTATGTGTATAGTAAATTATGATTACATTATGTTTTTTTTACAAATGTTTTATTTTTATTTATAGTTGATAAAAATATTTGATTCATTGGTTAATTATCACTTCAACGTTACAATCTTTGTGAGGGTCTATTTCACAATCTCATTTTAATCGAGATTGTTTATTTGTGAATTTATGTTGAAGGAAACTATTTTATCATTTTTTAAATAAACCAATTTATTATTAATCTCCTATGGTTACTCATGATATTTTTCAAATAATAGTATTATATTTTCACTATTTGGGAGTTATATTAATTGGGAAAATGTTTTCAAAAAAAATTCAACTTAATTTATCTTTTTAGTCAGAAATATATTTTCTTTTAAAAATATTTTTTCTAAAAATATTTTCAAAAATATTTTTTGAGTTTTAATAATGATTTATCAAAGAAAATTTTAACCATTATTACTCTTTAATTTTATTTCAAATTAGTTTTTTGTTGTTTTCAAAACAATACTCGTTTGGATTTTACTAAAAATGTAAAAGAAATATTCTTGTCATTTTCTCAATAAATAACATTCCTAAACTTTTAATAGTGAAAAAGGAATGTTCAATTTTTTACATTTATAGAATTTAAGGAAATACCCTTTGTCATGAACATCATTTCACTAAAGATTACTTTTCATGTTTATGAATATTTTTATAAATATTTTTTTAAAATAGATTTCCACAAAAACAAAATTCAATTTTTTTTTTCAAAATGAAAAGGATGTTTTTTGTCAAGAATGTTTTTAATGATGTTTTTATAGTATTTCTATTCATAAATGAAAAAAACCCTTTATTGTTATTACAATTGGAATATGATATATTGATACCATTTTTATTCTTCTTGATGATGATTTACGATCATTTTGACTGAGGAAAGTATTGAAATTTAGGTCCTTGATTCATTTTTTACAATCAATAAATCGACCTTGAAATGATCAATTTACTATGACCATAAGAAATTAAATTTCTCCTAAATTTCAATATTATTTATCATAGATATATTTATTTCCTAAACTTTATATCATTTATACATATAATGTTCTATATTGAATTTTATTTATTTATCAAGGGAAATATTTATAAATCCATATACTTTACAGATATTATATATAGAACGTTTTTTTAATTAAACCAATTATTTAATTAATTCGAAATGCTTTGGATATGTAAAAAATGGTTGGAATCCGGTTATAGATAACCCTTCTATGCATCGATAGTCTTATGAGATGAATCAATTGGAAAATTAGATGGGTTTTCGTATTATATTTTAAACTATCTTGTGGAAGGTCTTGACTGTAATGGTATCATATACCTTGAATACTTGGTGTCCAATAATTAAAAATTTACATTATTTAGAATTAATTTATTATTATTATCCTTGATATTTTTTTATGAAATTATCTATGTATGCATTTCATTCACACTTTAATGATTAAATGGAATGTGTTTCTGTTATTTACCTTAATATATTGATTCTACCTTATCTCACCATGATAACTAAGTTATCTAAATGGTGTGTGTGTTCATATATCTACATATCCATGTACTTCAAGCTTATTAATGCTTGATACATTCTATTGTACTTAACCCTTAGTATGTGTTTGAGCTCACCATTATTTTTTTCCTTTACCTAGGATATGAAGACAAATTCTTGGAAAAAGTTTTAAAGATGTTGAGATTCTACTTTTGTTATACTTTATTTTTTCCAATTTACATTGGGTATCAAGTATGTATCTGTTTTTCCAAAATTTATAAACTAATCAGTCCTTTGGGATTTAAATCATGTATCATTTCCAATTTAATAAAGTAAGGTATCAGATCTAAGCTATTGGGGTCGGGGTTCCTATATCAATGCATTCAAAACCATCTCATTAATCAATGAACTATGGATATTATTTAAATTAAGAATAAATGATATAAACATAATATTTTAATTAAAAATATACACCTCACTAAAAAATATCACCCATAATTATATAGATTTACTCAATGGAAATTACCCACTCAATTTAACCATGAGATCACAAACCAAACCCTATCTTCAAAACTCTAACTGATGAAATCAAAATGGGTAGAAAGTATGATTATCCATAAATTAATGAATTTTGAGTGTTTAATAGCCTGTATTAAGAAGAAAAAATTGTCCCTTTAATATATTAATATATTGTCATAAATCATTCATTATTTATCTCCCACTTAAATTCTTTAAAAAAATAATTAAAAATATAAACCAAGAATCACCCATTATATCTTTATAAAATATATCCCTAACATTCCAAAATGATATTAGAATTGTGAATTTTTATATGTAGTATATATTTTATTCATATCACAATAGTATAGGTCATAGTGCAAGTACATATAACCATTTAGTTTCATTTTCCATAATTTTGAAATACTATGGCATAAGGGATATTTTCCTTGTTCTAGATATCTTATTTTAAAAACACCATTCCCATAATCACATGAAACTACTATGAAACCAAAATCTCATGCAGAAAGAAACCTATTTTATAGTGAACATAATTCCATGTGATACTTAAGTTTTCCACAGTTTAACACCTTTTTTAGTATTTTGACAGACCTTACACACATCAAGACACAAACTGTCTTGGATTCTTGAAATATTGTAATGCAGGATAATGTTCACGATACAAGGGTGTCAGTCACATCACAAAAATGCTTCATTATATCATAGATAACTCACCTGGGTTCATCTTATGTAGAAACTTTCTCCCTTGTATCTTTAATTTAATCACACATGATGCCCAAATATATGAATTTATCTTATATAGGTATATTTTTTTATCATAGAACATTGATAACATAAAATTTAATTTTATATAGAGAGTCATGTGATCTAGGTTGATTACACACAAACGATATCCATCATGGGTTTCTATGTGTATTATTCGTACATGACCATGCTCTAGCGATATTGTTTTCTTACATATATCCCTTTTAACTCATGTATTATCCATACTTGATACTATAAATCATAAATGTAACCTAACCTAAGTTAGATCCCCCTTTAGTTCACTTAATATTTCTTTAATACATCAGTACTCTTGATTAAATCATATGCATATAAGAGTCCTTTTTAATTTTAATTTCCTTTTAAATTTATTTAAATTTTTTTCAAAATTCACTAAAAAAGATAACCAAATTATTTTAGATTTAAAACCAATAAAAAATAACTATTAATTAAAAAAATTAATTTTAAAAATATTGCATTATATCAAGCTATAAATTCAACCCACACATAAAAACTTTAGTTCCCTCAGTCATAAAATATCTACATTATTTAAAAGAATACTCATCCAGCCAATTTTTAAACATAATCATTGACAATATCCAATAATTATCCAGAATGAATACACTTTTAAGAACCAAAAAAGAAATATATTTTTAACTCATTCCTTTTTAATAAAACTAATCCACCGATGGTTTTTACTTTTTCCTCAAAACATTCATTCATTCAAGAACCACATAAGAAATATTTTTTTACTAATTCCTTTTTAAGAAAAAAATAAACGAATGTATTTTTATTTTCCACATGAATTAATGATAATTTTATTAAATTGAATTTGTATCATTGAACATATTATTATTATTCACACCAACTTATGATCTACCTTACTATATTTTTTTCTTATCACTAAAGGAACATTTAACTATAGTTATTATAAAACATTGAGTTTATGAATCATAACCATAGGATTGAATATAATATAAATCTTAAAACAATAAATAAAATAAATATTAATCATTAGGGATTTTAATAAAGGGTTAAATGACTCTAATTCTATGGTTTGGTAGGTAATTAATGTATAAAATATTTAGTCTAAAAAATGAGGTAAAATTTAATGTACTATATATGATATATAATAAATTACATAATAAAGTTATCTTTAAAAAATACAACATCTAAATGATATCACCCAAAATATCCTCCATCCTCGTCTCATAGGATCATAAATCATGAAAGTATAATGAAATATTCACCCACTTTTTCAAAAATAATTATTCTTTATTCATTTTTTCTCTTACTATATTTTTTATTCCTTTTATATAGGGGGTATCCATAAAATTATAATAAAAGTGAATTTATTAAGCTTTCTCCTACAACTAATGATAACTCATCATGGATTTCAATTTTTCCATATGAATTTCTAGATTCCAATCATGAAACCATATCTTCTTCCACACTTATTTTATTTTAAATCATTATAAGTTATATGAGAAGGGTATAAAGGATTAATAAGATTGCAATGAAGATTATTATAAAGGGCATTAATGAACTCTACAAGATTAAAAGAAAATTGAAATGTAAATATAGGTTTAAAATGTATAAATGGATCAAATCAGAAATTCATAAATCATATTAATATGAGTACACTCTTTAATATCTTAGAAAAGATGGAAATTTGTGTTATATTAATTTTTATTCTCCATGTTCTTCTCAATGAATATATTATTAGAAATAATATTACAAAATTGTCTATAACCCTCTTAAGAATGGGAAACATTATATTAGGCAATCAATCAAGGAATAAATAATAATAAAAAATTAATCAACATTAACTTTGTAAAATCAATGTATAAAAATTTAAGAGGAATTTAAGCAATATAAATCAATTGATCATCATAAATAACGATTCATAAAATCAATATCCTCATGATTGTCTATACTTATCCACCCCCAACGTTACTCATTAGATCCCATCTAAAATTAACTTTAAATTAAGTTATGATGGTATTCCTAAGACATTATTATATACTAGAAAAAAAAATATCAAGAAATCCTAGTGTGGAATGGAAATTCTTTGACCAAAAAATAAATGAAAATTATAAGTAAAGTAAAATATTTAATAATTTTAAAATAATAAACCTTTTCTATTTAAGTTATTCCTATTTCATTATTATTTTATTTTTTATTTTAATATTTTTACTTACTCCATCATAATCATGGGAATGGAAAGTTAAAAATATCAAGTAAAAGTACAAGACTAATCTTAGTAAAATAAAAAAAATATTATGGGGATTGAACCTACAACCTATAAAAAAATTAAATTCCTAAAAAAATAAATTAAAAAGGATATAACAAAAAAAACATAAAAAAATTTATGTTATCTCCTAAAGTAAGATTTTAATATCTTTTAGATTTAAATTACCCCACTTGGTTAAGTAAAATAGTATTTAAAAGAAGTTACCCAATCTATATAAATGAATTTTTGAATTTTATATTCCTCCAAAAATATGATTATTTTTTCTTTATATAAAATATGCTTCACTTTTCCTTGAGTAAATTTTTTTTCCACATCCAAAGGGAAAATCTACTAATATTTAGTCAAACATGAAAAATGCATTTTTAACTCATAGATTCACTAAGATGATCATGAATGATTTGATAAACATGAGGGGGGGGATAATTAGTTTGTGTGTATTTTTTATTCCTGAATTCCTATTTGGTTGTTTATCAAGGATCTAACCATTAAAAATAGTGAAAAAATTAATATAACTTATTTTTTAATGAGCAAAACCATCGTAAAGGAGGTCTACTCCCCCAATTTATGGTGGATTTTATCCCCATCACAAAAAAAATATTTTATTATCAAGAGATAACTTTAAAAAATGGTATGGAGTTTTACATTTTGTAAGATATTTTCACCAACCAATGAAATAAAAGAACCAAATTGAAGATATAGAATTTATTGAAATATTATGAAGATATATTTCCAATGAATGAAAAGGAATGATATAATACTTGACAAGTCCAAATCTTATTCCTCTATTATCCATTTCACTTCTCATAAGCTGTACTTTTCTATAAAATATTCTTAGAATATATACAATAATCCTAATGAAAATAAAATTTCATATTATCTATCTTCCCTAATATAATTAATAAAGCTCTTAAATATAATTTCCATATTTATTTTATCTTTAAACTCTATAAAATATCATCCTTTAAATACTCTTGCATATTTTTTATTCAAAATTATTTAAATTAATTATAGAAAATATCTCATTTAAATTCAGTTGAAGACTTGGAGTTTCAATTACCATGGGATATTAGTATTATCATGACCCCAATTTATCATTTTATTATCTAAAAAATCCACATACTGTTAAATTATCATAACTACATGTGAACAAGGAATGTATCTATCAAGGTATTTGTGCCTCATGTTACGATCCAAATCTCTCAAACACTATATCTTTTTTTCAGTCACTTCAATTTGACACTCTCTTTTTGGCATGATAACATCATAATACATTTGATACAACTATGAATTTATTTCATCCTTTTTAATCTTCATGACCCAATTTTCCTATTCACAACCTAAATCCATATTTTGGCATACCAGTAAGGATGCATGATGTTAGTAGAAACTTCTCTGGTTTGGGAATCACCCAGTGGAAGTAAACTGGGGGATGGTGGTTACATTTAAAATTACAATAATATCATTTATATGAAATATATCATTGAATATATCAGAGTTTTTTATTTTTCATAAAATTTAGGTATATAGTAAACATATGACAATTAAATATGTTCAATCATATGTTATACATCATATATGTTTGTGATGAATAATTACTCTTGTAAGTTTTCTAGATTATTGGTTGAAATATGTTTCTATTCATAGATTTATATTTTATTATTGTTTTATTAAACCTTGTTTGATTCACTTATATTGTGGAGTTAAGTTATATATGGGGTATCATTTCCATTAGCCTAATGGAAATACATCAGTGTATATAAATCATGTTCATGACATATGATTTTCATGACATAAAGGTTCTTGTGTGCGATAGGTATCATTAATATTAGAGGGTTTAATTATTTAATGTGTTAGAAACAACTTATAAATATTTTTCACATATAACATATACATGAAACTCTACTCAAAATTACTACATTATATGAGATCATCAATTATATAGGAAGAGAAACAACATCACATGTCACATGATGTTTTTACATGGTTATCTTATTTTTTTTTATTTAGAGGATATTTATCTGATTCTTAGTGATTTGAGTCCAATTTCACATATAATTATTTTATTATTAAGAAGTAATAGTGGACATGTATAAATAATATGGACATAAATTAAAATAAAAAATAAATTAAAAAAGTTATAAAAATATCAATATGTCTTATATAATCCTATTCATGTTCTACCAAGTATGGATAAATTGTTTACCTTATCACTTCTCCTAAAATGTCAAAATTGTTCCTCTATAATTATCCTTGTAATGTTTCTATATTTATATAAATATTTTATCATACAAATCAAACTGAATTTTAACTTTTATTTAAACCATCTAAAACCATAAATCATTTTTCTTGTCCATGACATGGTTTTGATAGTCAAAGATTTATTCAAAAACAATACTTGGAAATATATATCTCCCAAAATTTTAGAGAATATTTTTATTACCTTGAATACATCTTTGACTAATTCCATAACAATGTTCATACAGAACATATTTCTCATCCCTTTATCTACATTTTTTTATTATGATTATTTTCCTTTGAGCATAATATCCAAGAATATCTTCTTTAATACATGATGAACAAAATGGTAATTCTCTTCAGACTATATAATGGAAACTAAACCATGTTGTTTTATCTCTTCGTAGTATTTTATAACTCCACCCATTAGTTTTTAAGAGATCAATACCAAAATAATCATGGTTTACTTATCTATGAACCATGACATAGTGGCCTAAAATATAACGTGGTTTGACATCCCATGGAATCCCAATATACCTATTGAAAATAAATACCACTAAACATATATTTTTATCAATATCATCATAATAAATTTCACATCACATCAACCACAATGTGTTTTGATGAAAAAAATGATACGGTTTTTGTTATTATAATTTATTCATTTTTGTCATAACATTTAACTCCAATAATCATCCTTAAATCCATGGGAATGTTGAGAAAGAAATATAACAAGAAAATATATTTCAAACCCATGAATGATCATTTTAAGAATATATTAATAACAATATTTCAAATATAATAGATATCTAAACACTTCACTATTAGATATTATAGTGTTTTTGAGATTTTAATAAACCTCACCTTAAATATCAATACTATATTGACCAAGTATAAATTATAGTCTCCACAACTCTATATTTGTTAATTCACTTCATGTGGGAGCATTAATATTCAAGGTATCCTCAAAGATAGCTCCCTACCCTTTTCTCATATTTTTCCCCATTTATATTCTTCAATACATAATGTTTTAATGATTTTTATCCTTCCAAATTGATGCATTTATTTATATTTCATATACATTTTACATCTTTTTACCTCTTATATAATTTTAGTTCATAGTTTGGTGATTTAAAAATGTGATTCCACCAGAGATTAGTGGAATCATACTGATAAAGAGTGTATTTATATGTAAGAGTTAAAGAAACATATATAATGTTTTTATCTTATTGAGTGTAATTTTGATGAAAAATAGTTTTTAGTGATTTATTTTTCGGATTTTATTGTATTATTTTATGTTTTTTAGTAATGTGTGCTATAGAATTTGGGAGTTTTTGGTTAATGGGATAAAGAGTTTTATACATGTTTTCTATGGGTTATATCACTTCTTATAATATAAATCATTTTTATATAATTTTATTTATCATTTATAGGGATTTTATTTGTGGTTGCTGGATTATTAAGAGATCATGAATGGATTATTAAGTTATGTGGCCACAAACCCCCTTTTTCTAAATTAGATTATACTCATAATATATCTGCTACATGATTTTCAAACCATAAATAACATTCAAAAAATTATTTTGGGAATATAAATGGAATTTTTCTTAAATGTAATTTTAATGAAAAATTGATCTTTTAGTTTATAAAACTGTTATCAAGAAATGTCTAACTATTTAAATAGTATTTATAATTTACATGTCTTTATAACATTTCTATATAATTTTTAATTTTTTTTAATCATTTCATGTTATTACTCATATCTAAAATCTAAAAATAAATGTATATTTGATTAATTTGGTTTTAAAAGAAATGTTTATTAATGGTTTTTATGACCATGTCACCTTGAAAACCTCTTGTTATATAAATTATTATTCTCATGATTTGTAAACGAATCATAGGTTATATCAAATTTTAATTTTTTAAGAATATTTCACTAATTTTTTTTGATTTTAATTTATACTAGGAAAATGATTTCTTTTTATAGATATCCTGGATGGATCAAAAGTAAATTATTAACACTTCAGCTTCTATTAACTGAATAAATTAGTAGAGAAGTAATGGTTATTTTTATAGGACTATAAAATGATGATTTAACCTCTTTATATTAATATAATTACTTTTAAATTAATAATAGTTTAGAATGAATATGTCAATCCTCATTTATTCTAATGCAAGTAGTTGGGATTACAATATAGATAGTGGTAAGTAGTCTAATATATTATAATAATAGGTGAATTAGGATTACCCACATTGAGATTAATAATTTTTAAGTAATTTTATATATTTATCTTTATTTATTTTCTTCTATTTCATTTCATATTGTCTGTTTTTGGCCTATAATAACCTTAAAAATTTTATAATGACTTATATTTGCTTAAAATATTGTGTTTATAGGGATTTCTCTTTCTCACCCTTTCTTTTAGTATAATTTAGATCCCTATTTATTGTTTATTTCCTTGTGGTATTTTTATTTGTGATATATTGATTAGTGTGCAGTTGAGGAAGTATATTTTGGTTAATGATCTTGAAGAAGCCTAAGAAGTGTTTAAGGTTATTAATGTATTTTGATATAGGGATAAAATGATTATTGGTTTGGAGAGGTTAAGAATTTGTGGTAAACTAAGGGCTGATAGAGGAATTAATTTATCATCATGTGTAGTAACACCTATTTTATTAGAATTAGTGTAATGACCATAGAATGCACTTTATGTATAATGTATTTCTAGAATTATGTAATTTAGATGGTGGATGTTATTGACTCGTTGACTGCTATGTGGTTAGTTAAGTTGGAGTATGATGGATTTTGGTATGGATTGATTCACTATTGGGAATTATAGTGTATATATTTCATCCATTTATTTTATATCCATTTAATGATTATTGGGGGGGTTAATACTTAGTTATCACAATGGGATTGTATATCCAAAATTCTTTTCAGGCTTGTATCTCATTTTATTTTAACACATGTTATACTGGATTACTATATCAACTTGTATGATTCAATATTTTATAAACAATTAAGGCACCATTATTGTTTATATCCATTGTATTAATGGTAGCCTCTTTCTAATATGTGTGTGTTTGTCCACGTGAATGGATATTTTTCCTTCTATGGGAGGATGTCATATATATTTATTGATATTTCCCCTCTTTGGAGAGGATGTATTATATATGTATATTTTTTTTATTTTAGAGGGTTTTGATGGATTTTACCTCTTTTTTTATCCAATATAGATGTAGAAATTTCTTTTTGAATTCTAAGCATAGTATTAAAGAATGTATACATTATTTTTGTGGTATAAGAGTTATCTATTATTAATTTTTAATATATAATTTGGGTGATATATGGAATTTTATTTTTTCTATTTTTAATTGATGTAATTATATATATATATATATATATATTTTAGAAACCTTCATATGTATTTACTTGATAATTAATTCATGGGAGTTAAGTTATGTTGGAAGTGCATACTTTGTCTATGTACTCATACCCTCTATATGAACCCCGATACATATGATGTTTCAAATATATATTTATTAGTATGAGAATGTATGTTGGGATAGATTTTTGGAAGGTTTATAGAGTACCATGATTTCAATTTTTCAAAGAAGGACTCCATAGTGTAGTGGAGTTATGATGGAAAACATTAAAAGCAGTTGTCTGTGGAATATTTACATTTTTTTAGAAATGTATTTTTGAATGTTTAACAATTTTTTATTTTATTTTGGACTATTTCATACTAAATTTATATACAAATATATATGGTTATTTTATATCATTATAAAAGTAGAGTATATTTTAATTGGTGTAATAGTTTTATATCTTTAGAATGTGCGATATATAGACAATCCATGCAAGATTTATATAAAATTTTAGTATTTTCTATGATTACATCACTTAGAGTGGTATAGGAGTAAGGTGGATATTATTTTATGCATTTTTGTCATATCACATAGAGTGTACGTTTATGTGGTGTAATGTACCATGAATATTGAAGTAGGTTTAATTTAAATTTTATTAATTTGATATATAATTTGATTACTTTTTATTTAGGATGAGATTTTTTGGGCATCGGAATCAAAATTGATACGATGGGAGAACCACTAGAAACAGGTGGGATGAAGAATAATACCACTAGATGTTTCATGTGAGTGGAAAGGGGAGAGTAGTATCCAGGACCCCCTATAATTATAGTGCGGTACTAGAGGACTCTTGTTGGACTTCAAGGGTTATAATGGGATTCCATTATAATTCTAGTGGGATGGAAAACCCCCTATTGAATTGGGGAATGTTTTGGTATTTTAGGGCATGTTCCCCCATTTTAACAATGCATTATTTTTCACCTTTTTCCAATTGTGTACTAAAAATCTCCCATTGGAAAATCCTCTTTATCTAGATCTCATTTCTTATTTGGTATTTTAATCAAAGGATGTATTATTTAATTTTTTTCTATAGCCATGGATAATTCCACCCTCATTATTCTATGTATTCATTGATATTTTTTCATATCCTATACAAAATCCCTAAATATGACGGATTTTATTAGATTTTTAGATTTTGATGTATTATGATTGAATTAGATAATAAATTTTTATTATTTATCTCTTAAAGTATAATGGTATTTTTTACTTAACATGATCAGTCCTTTATATGGGATTATGTTGAATGGTATATATGTAAATTTATGGATGTGCACATTATTCCTCTACTGAATGTATTATAGAGATTGGGTCAATTTTTAATTGTGGTATTAACCTTGAGGAGGTGATTTTAGAATTTTCCAACTTGGTCATGAACAACCTCAGTGGAATATAGTGGATTTTGGTATTGTTATTTCAATATATTCTAAGAGTATGAATTATGTTTTATTTGTTGATTAATGGAATTTAACAATATTTGTTAATGAATATGGGTATGACAACCATATCTATAAAGAGGAAAATATCAATTAATAAGATTTTAATTGAGTTAAAGTTTATTGTTAATAATATTTTACATTAGATAATATCTTTTATGATAAATGAAATAGGATGAAGGGTATGACCAAGAGTAACTTGTCCTTATGCTTGCATAGTGATTTTTAGAGTAGTTAGTCTATATTGGGGGGTTTGTGACTACCCATAAGGAATTATATATTCATATAGGATATCAATATTATAAAAACAAAATATATAATCATTACGACTAAAATATGAGGGTGTGGTATAAGTTAAGTTTGAGTTCAACCCTATTGAGCCAATTTTTTAAAAAAATAATGTGAAATATTAAAATTATTGATGAAAAGAAAACCTGGAATAAAATATTGATTAATGAGGGTGTAATAAGTCTAAGAAATTAGGGGTTGTGAATTAGTGAACGGAAAATAACAAATAAATATTAAATGTGTCTTCATAATCAGATATATGTTGTTCAAGGGTTATACATTCACTCTCTAATTAATAAAACCACATTTTCATATAGTCGACTACTTCAGTTAAATTTAAAACTAATTGAACTAAAACATTATTTTACCATTGTAGTTAAGCTAAAATATTTTTAATGAATAATATAATAACTGGTTAAATTTAACACCATAAGACTTTAAAATATATTTCCTTCATAAAAAATTAATTCCATTTATAGCTTGTGTTGCACACAACACCGGGTTTAAGAAAAATATTATTTAGTGAGGATTTGAAAATTAAATTTAATATTAAATTTTAACACTTTTAGGAAATTTATATTAAAATTTTAATTTAATTTTTTGAATCAAAATATAAATGTTATTTTACGATGAAGTTTTATAAATTTTCTAAAAAGTTTCATTTTTTATTGAAGAATGTAAAATACTGAATTTTAAATAAAAAACCTTTTATAAAATTATATATAATGTAATATTATTTTTTAATTGGTTTTAGAGTAATATTAGTAAAATTTTATATCAATTAATCTAGTTTAGTTAATTTGAATCATTTATATATTTAAATTATATATGAAAACTTTGTGAGATTCTAAACATTTTAACTTTAAAACCCTGTTATCTCATCACATTTGCGGGAACAATTTTAAATTAAAATTTGACAATTATATAATTTTAACTTATAAAATTGGATTTAATATTTATAATAATAATAATTTCTAATTTATAATAAGTTAAAGAAGTTTTTTACCAAAAAATAACAGTGAATCAAGTAAAAATTAATTACCATGGTTAAGGTAAAAATATGTTTATTGAGGGTTAAACTATAATATGATAAGTGCGAAAATAACCTAAAATATTATATTAATTTTCTTTAATGAGTATATTTATACCTTTTTCATTATATTTTATTAAATATGGTAATTATTTTATACTTTTCTTTGAATGTGACCCATATATTAATTTATGTAATGAAAAAGACAAAAAATATAATTTTCTTACATTTAATACTTATAAAGAATTGGGATAGGAATAAAAACATAATATATTTGGTTATAAATACAATTCTTAATTTTTAATTATATTATTGTATCATAATAATTTATTTTAATTTTTAATAGATTAAATAATGGCATTAAATTGTTAAGAAAATAAAACATGGGTATTATTAATTTAATAATTTATATAAATAAATTATATTAAAAATATTTAAAGGGTTGTAAAATGATTGAATTATTTTTGTCCATTACATTTTTATATTAATATATAATTTTACACATTTTAAAAAAAATATTCTAATCACATCAATTTATTTAAATTTTTAATTTAAAATTAAATGATTTTTGTCAAAATTGACATTTATGTTATTTTATAATAAATTCTATTTTGATGAAATATTTAAAATTAATAAGAATACAATATTATGAAAATTTACTTTAAATAAAAATAAATATCAACTAATTTCCCATTGATGGGCCAATTTTTATTTTGCAATGAATATATTGATCCCCAAAATAGTAAAAACTATGTTAGAACAGTTATGATTAAAGCGATGTTATTGTCGGTTACACGTGCTTGTGTTAAAATTAATTTCCAACACGCATTGAATTTATATTTTTTAAATAATATATTATATTTATAATAATTGGGTATAATAATTATCATTTATTTTAGGTATAATGTATAAATTACCTAAGTTAAAAATACTAGTTACTATAGTGAAAAATCAAAATGGTAAAAATACGGAAAATTAGAAGTTAAGGAAAAAAGTTTAAAGAATGTGTTTTATTATGTTTTAGAGGTTTTTATAGACAATATCTTCCCTATAAGTATTTAATTATCAATTTTTGTGACACTTTAGGTAATATTGACCTTCTAATAATGAATAATTTTGAGTATTTACAAGAATGTCACTCCTCAACTATAAAAGGGAACCTACTTCCCTCACATCACCACACCTCTCAAGACATTTGGATAA
Source organism: Viscum album (assembly GCA_963277665.1). Lineage (NCBI taxonomy): Eukaryota > Viridiplantae > Streptophyta > Magnoliopsida > Santalales > Viscaceae > Viscum > Viscum album. The sequence goes on along the minus strand of OY728151.1, from coordinate 536,319,683 downwards.
TCCAAACCCTGATAAAATCACATCCCAACTTCCCTTTAATCATAATATAAGACTTATTTAGGTTAGTAATCTAATCTAGGATGGATTTAGTCCAAATCTAAGGAAGATACTAGAAGAAGAGGCAATGTTCTTCAAATAGCATATTTATTTTACTTCTATATCCACCATATGAAATTTATATTAAAAAATAATGATATAATAAAATATGTATATTACATATACTATTATGTTTTTAAAAAAATGTAATTATCTAAAACTGTTTCCACTTCTTTAAAATTGTTTACAAAATCATTGTTCGTGTGTACGGCTGATTACCGCCTTGAGAACCAATGTCATTCATTTTCTATTCTCAGCTCTCAAGGGTGGGTATGATGATGGATATAAAGTTAATAAATGATATTTATAAAATATTTATACCTTATTATTCAAAATTTAATATTTATTTTTTTACCTTCTATTCTGTAGGAGATATGACATTGTCGCTCGTGTGTGAAAAGGACTATTCCCTTGGGAAGCGATGTTATTTGTCCTTCACTAAGGCTTCACATGAAAGGTGATAAAGATAGTTTTAATGATTATGTGTGATACAAATGAAAAAATTATGATTTTAATTAAATATTTATAAGTCTATAAAGGTAATATATATCATTTTATTTCTTTCCCATTCACTCATGTAAAGATGGTAATATTGTTCGTGTACGTGTGGACAACTTCCCTCACAAAGTGATGTGTCTCTCTTTTCATCACCACACCACATGGATGAAATATATATTTTTATAATATTTTATATATGATATTATTATCATTATTTAGTGGTAAAATATTATTTATATCCTTTCCATAATGATCATTGAAAAATGAAAATATTACACAAGCGCATGTACAACCTACCGTCTCTATGATTGCAATGTACTTTATTTTCATAACCAGCATTCATGATTATTTTTAAAAGTAAAATTGATGTAAAAAATAATATTATTATGAAATTATTATTTGTTTTCTTGATATTATATAATTATATATTATTTTTATGAACTGGATCTTTCATGATGAAATAAGCATGAGAAAATAAGGTATTTAACACTGAAAATTATGAAAATAATGAAATATTATTAATGGATAGGTGGTGAGATGTTAATGAAGGATCATATATGATATAAAAAAACCAATATTTTTATGTTATAAGTTAATAAATTGTATAGAATCACTATAAAATAGGTTAAATTATGTTCACCAAAATGGAAACAAGAGTTAGGGGATTTCTTAACTTAATTTCATTTCATTGGCTTAATATTATAATTCATTAGATTATCCTTCTATGATTATGTGTATAATAAAATTTTATTACCTTATGTTTTATTTAATTTTTTTTTATTTATATGTGATACAGATAATTGATTAAGTTTTGTATTCTTACTTCAACGTTATAATATTTTTGAGGGTTTATTTCACAATCTCATTTTCATCGAGATTATTTATTCATGAATTTATGTCGAAACATATTATTTGATCATTTTATAAATAAAACCATTTATATTTAATCTAATATGGTTAATCATGATATTTTTCAAATGATAGTACCATTTTACATCTCTTTGGTACTTAAATTAGCCAAGAAAAATGTTATTAAGAAAATCTATCATAATTTATCTCTTCAGTCAGAAATATGATTTATTCCAAAACTGTATTTTATAAAAAGGTTTTATAAATTTTTTTAACATTTTATGAATAATTTATAACATTAAAATTTAACCATTATTAATTCATATATATTTTTTTCAAATTAATATTATTTTTTTCAAAACAATTCTCGTTTGGCTTTCCCCAAAAATGTGTAAGAAATATTCTTGTCATTTTTTAAATAATGAACTTTACTAACATTTTCATAGTGCAAAAGGAATGCTATTATTTTTACTTTTATGGAATGTAAGGAACTACACTCTTTTATGAAAATAATTTCTTTGGAACTTCCTTTGTATGATTATGAAGTTTTTTTAAATATTTTTTATAAATTAATTCCCATAGAAAAGTATTTTTAAAATAGTTTTCAAAATGAAAAGGATATTTTTCCTCAAGAATTTTTTTAAAGATATTTTTATTATATTTCTATTCATTAATTACAAAAACCATATATTATTACTACATTGGGAATATATTATATTGATACAATCTTTATTCCTTATTTAGATAGTTCATGATCATTTTTACTGAGGAAAGTATTAACATTCACTTATAGGGTTAATTTTTTGAAGCCAATAACTTTACCTTTAAATGATAAATTTCCTATTATCATTGGAAATTAAATTTCTATTGAATAACTTTATTATTTATCATGTATATATTTGTTGTCTAAACATTATATCATTTTTATACACAGTGTTCTACAATGAATGTGAATTTTTATCAAAGGAAATATTTATAAATCAATATTCTCTATGGATATTATGTGTGGCATGTTTTTTTGAATTAAGTAAATTATTTGATATATGAGTAAATATTTAGATAGTTATGACATGGTTGGGGTTCAATTATAGATATCCCATTGATGAATCAGTAGTATAATGAGATAAATTATTTAGCTAATCATGTCAATTTTTACCCATTAAATTTTAAACTATCTTATGAAAGGTTTTGATGGTAAATATATCATATACATGGAAGACATGGGGTCCAATAATTAATAATTTACTTTGTTACGAATTAATTTATTATTATTATCCATGATATTTTTTATGACACTACATATGAACACATTGCATTATTACTTTACTAATTAAATAGATTTTGTTTCATTTATTTAACTTTCCATATTGATTTTACCTTGTCTCACCATGATAATCAAGTTATATAAATGGAATGTGTGTTCAATTATCTAGCTTGAAATGTTAATTCATGACATCTCTCATTTTACTCAACTTTTAGTAGGTATTTGAGATAACCCTTTTTTTCATTTCACCAAGATATAAAGATAAATTATTAGAATATGTTTTAAGGAATTTGAGATTTTAATTTTTTATGCTTTATTTTTTTTCCAATGTATAATGGGTACCATATATGTATCTAGTTTTTGAAACCTACTAAACTGATCAATCCTTTGGGATTTGAATCATGTTTCATTTATAATTTAATAATGGTACCAGATTCAAGCTTCTAGGGACGTGGTTCCTACATTAATGCATTAAAAAGAATCTCCCTAATAAATGAAAAATGGATATTCTTTAAATAAATAAGAAATGGTATAAAAAATGAAAAATTGATTAAAACTAACATTATCTAGAAATTAAAATTATAAGCTTCACTAAAATCTATCACCCATCTTTATATAGATTTACTGAAAAGAAATCACCCACTCAATGTTACAATGAGAGAGCATAAACTGAGCCCTATCATCAACACTCCAACATATGAACTTCAAATGGGATTAAAGAACGATGATCCATAAATGACAGAATTTTTAGTGTGTAATATCCTATATTAAGATGAAAAATTATGGCTTTAAAATATTAATGTATCTTCATAAATCATTCCTTATTTATCGCTAACTAAAATTATTTAAAAACATATTTAAAAATATGAACCATACATCACCCTTTATCTAAATATAAAATATATATTTAACATAAAAAAAATAATTGGAGACCTATTAATTTTGATATGTAGTAGATGTGTTCTTCATCGCACAATAGTGTATGTTATTGTATAAGTAGATATAACCGATAATTTTTGTTTCCCATAATTTTTCAATATTATATCATAGAGGATAATTTTCTTCTTATAGACATCTTCTATACACAACAACATCCTCATCATCACATGAAAAAACTATTCAACCAACATATCGTGATGTAAGAAACCTATTTCATAGTGAAAATACTTCCCAGAGATTCTTAATTTTTCCATTATTTGACACATTATTTATAATTTTGACACACCTTCCATGATTTAGGACACAACCTTTCATGAATTATTGAAATATTATAAAGAAAGAAAATTTTCATGCTACAAGGGTGTCAGTCACATCACAACAACACTTAATCGTATCATATATAGCTTACTTGGGTACATCTTATAAAAAATCATCATCCCATGTATGTTTATTTTAATCACATATGATGCTTGAATATATGAATTTATCTAATATAGTTCTTGATTATTATCATACCACTTTGATATCATGGAATTTTATTATATATAGATAATCATGTGATTTAGGTTAATTGCATTCAAGGGATATCCATCTTGGGTTTCAGTGTGTATTATTCTTACATGACCATGCTCTTGTGATATTTTTTTCTTACATATCACATAAATGTCATGAATTATCCATACATGATAATATAAACAAATAATTTAATCTTACCTAAGTTAGATCTCCATTTACTTCACTTAATATTTTTTAATACATTAGTACTTATGATTTAATCCTATGCGTGTAAAATTCTTTTTGAATTTTAATTTACATTTTTTAATTTCAAAAATAATAAAAATAATAAAATTAAAAAACAAATAAATTCATTCTATTTTATCTGTAAAACCAATTGAAAAAATACATATTAATTAAAAAAACTAATTCTAAAAACAATGCATGATATCATGATATAAGATCCACCAACACATAAACACTTTATTTCCCACAATCATAAAACATAGAATTATTGAAAAGGATAATTATCTTACCATGTTTTAAACATAATCACTAAAAATATTAAAAATTATCAAGAATGAATAAAAATTTTACAACCACATAATAAATATCTTTTTGGCTCATTAATTTTAAAGAAACCCAATCTGGCCATTCATTTTACTATTTTCTAAAAAATTATCATTCATTTAAGAACAATATATGAAATATTTATTTAACTCATTATTTTTTAAGAAAACCAATAAACCAATTCATTTTACTTTTCCTCTTGATTAAATTATCATTTTATTAAAATCCATTTATATCTTTTAACTTATTATTAATATTCAAAATTACATGTGATCTACCTTACTACATATTTTTCTTATCACTGAAGGAATATTTAACTAGTTTTATTCTCAATTTGTTAGTATATTAATACTAAATATAATATTGGATGGAATATAAATCTACAAATCATAAATAAAAACAATATAAATCATTAGGCCATTTAATAAAGGATTCAATGAATTTGATTCTATGGTTTGTTAGGTAATTACTATGTAAAATTATTAATAAAAAACGAGATTAAAGTTTAATGTACAATAGATGATATGTAATAAATAACATAATAAAATTATCCTTAAAAATATAACATCAAAATTATATCACCCCCAATCCCCTCTTTACTCATCTCATCGGTTCTTAAATCTTGAAAGAAAACATAATGAAATATTCACCCTCTTTTTAAAAAATAATTATTTTTTACTCATTTTTCTATTACTATAATTTTTTGGTTCCATTTTTTTATAGACGGTATACATAAAAGTGCATTAAAAGAAAATTAATGAATCTTTCTCCCATAACCAATGATAACTAATCGTATCCTTCACTTTTATTATATGAATGAATGACTTCCATTAATAAAACCATTTCATTCAGAACACTTATTCTATTAAAATTTTGAAAAGTACCAAGAGAAGGGTACGTATGATTAATAATCTTGTAATAAGGCTTCCTTTTAAGTCCATTCATGGACTCTGAAATCTTAAAATAAAGGTAAAATGTAAAGGTATGTATCAAATATATAAATGGATCAAATAAAAAATTTATAAATCATATTAAAATGAGTATGTTTTTAAATTTTTTGAAAATATGTAAATTCATGTTATAGTTGTTTACATTCCCCATGTATCTCTTAATAAATATGTTGTTAGAAAGAATATAAAAAAATGGTCCAGAAACCTCCTGAGAATGGGAAACATTATAATAGAAAATAACTCAGGGAATAAATAATAATAAAAATTTAATCAATATAAACTTCAAGAAATCAATGAATAAAAATGTAATTACAATTTAATCAATATAAATCAACACGTATTCCTAAATAATTATTTATGAAATCAATATCCTCATGCTTATCTATACTTATCCACCCCCAACATTACTCATTTTATCCCATCAAAAATGAAATATAGAATATGTTATGATTGTATTCTTAAGAAATTTTTATATCCTAGAAAAAAATATCCATAAATCCAAGTGATTCATGAGAATTTTTTAATTGAAAAAATAAATGATAATTAAAAGTGAGGTAAATAATATAATAATTTTTAAACAATACACCTATATCTATTTAAGCTACTTGCATTTATTTTTTATCTCTTTTCTTCTTGTAATATTGGGACATAATCCATCAGCATAATGGGAATTAAAAATTTTAAAAATCAAGTAAAAGGTAAAGATTCATCCCAGTAAAATCAAAACATATAGGGGTTATTGAACCTATAACCTATGAAAAACAATGTTGGTAAAACAAAAAAATACAAAAGGATAATTTGAAAAGAAAATAATTTTTTTAATTTTTCTCCTAAAAATATCATTTTTAATATATTTAAGATTAAAATTACCTCACCATGACACGTAATAGAATATTGGAAAAAAGTTAACAAATCCATATCAACGAATTTTTGAATTTGAGATTCCTCCAAATAGATGAGTCTTTTTACATTGTATGAAACCAGCATAACTTTTACTTGATGTAAAAACATATATACATCCTAAAGACCAATCTACTATTTTTTAGTCAAAACATAAAAAATCCAACGGTAACTCATATATTTACTGAAAGAATCATGCTTTATATGATAAACATGGGGGGGTTAATGACTGCATGTATATTTTTTATTCCTGAATTACCTTTTGGTTTTTTTGCATAGATCTCACAGCTCAACAAAGTGAGAAAAATTAATATAAAATATTTTTTAATGAGGCTCGCCTCCTTAACAGATGAATACTCCCTCAATGTATGGTGAATTTTATCCCCATCATAAAACTTTTATTTTATTATCAAGAGATAACTATAAATAATTGTATGAAATTGGACATAAAACAAGATATTCCCACCAAACAATGAAATAGAAGAACAATTTTTAAGATAAATAAATAATTGAAATATTATGAAGATGGATTTACAATGTAATAAAAAGATTGATATTATACTTTACAACTCAAGATATTATTCCTCTATTATCCATTTTACAACTCAAAGGTTATACTTTTCTAAAAAAAATATTCACTAAATATACACAATAATCCTTGTGAAAATATGCCATCATATTCTATATTTGATCTCATATAATTAAAAAACCTCTTGAATATAATTTCCAAATTTCTTAGATCTTTAAAATCCCTAAAATATCATCATTTAAATAATCCTACATCTTGTTTATTTGGTTTTATTTAAACTCAGGAAAAATAATATCACATTTAGATTCACTAAAAGTCATGAAATTCTATTTAGAATGTGATATAAGAAATATAATTGCACGGATTTCCCATTTGCATCACTAAAAAATCAATATATATTTAAATTATCATGACATAATGTGAACATGTAATGTATCTATCATGGTCATTTCTCATCATGTCTTAATTCAAAGCTCCCATACACCGTATCTTTTTTCAGTCACTTCAATGTGACATTCTCTTTGTAGCGTGATAACATCAAAATACATTTGAGACAACAATTTCTTGATTTCTTCCATATTTTACTTCATGAAAAAACATTCATATTCATAACCAAGTCCATCTCATCTCCCCTACCTTTAAAAATTAAATATCTCGAATCATAATTATTTAAATAATTATGATATTTAGATCCTTTATATATGGTAAAATGTTATAGGAATTAAATATTTTTGTAGAATACTTTTATCTAGAAATATAAAAAAAATATTTCTAAGTAACTAGTCCTTATAAAGTCAGGAAATGTTCTTAAAAGATTCCAATGTCATACTTATAAAGTCATTCATGATCCTTATGACGTTGACATGCCTTTCTAATTTTCCAAATGACTATTTAGTATTATTCCATTACTCTTATGAAATTTTCAATTACTCTTATGAATAAATATTAATAATTTTTCTAATTATTAAATTAATCTAAAGATCTATTAATGAATTTTTTTAGATAACTCTTAGAACTGATTTCATTTGGTTAAATGAACCCCATGATGTTTTAAATGAACCCTAAAAACCTTTAAAGTAACCTTATGAATTTTATGTAATTTTCATTTTCTCATAATATTTCCCATATAAGACATTATAAAGTCATATGAACAACCTTATAAAGTTTCAAAAAAACTTATTGAGGTTTCAAATGAACCTTATTATGTCCATTAGAGTTTATGACTTTTTAAAATTTTCAAAGACATTTAGATTATAATATTTTTCTTACTAGACTTAAATCATCTAAAAAACTAATCAAATTTCACTTATTTAATATTTATTATGTATTTATATATAGTAAAATTTTAAGATAATAAAAGTATGTATTCTCATATTTTAGTTATTTTTTAACTTAATTGATCTTCTCTTTAGCCAGCCACTCACTTATTTTAACTGATTTTTTTGGATAGTAATTATTACCATCATTAGTATTTTTATTTAACTTAAATGACAGCTCAATAATCAACACATGTATTGAAAACAAATTAAAAACAATACTTAAGTTGGTTAAAAAATATCCACTTATGGATTTATTATCAATACCGTAATCATTAAATTTAGTTTCAAATACATATAAAAAAACTTTACCCCCTCAATAAAAGAAAATGAAAAGTGAACCTTATTTTCTCACCCATATTAATAATAAAGAGAAATTAAATATGAAGAAGATGGTATTAAAATAATTAAAGTAATGAGTCATGAACCAATATAATATATTTCTATGTGAGCTATTATGATGAGGAAACCCAATTTAATTGTCTTAACACATCAATGTTTTCCTTTTGTTGGTCAGAAAAATATCCCAATGTAGATTGAATAGTCAAGAAATAATAAGATAACTTTAAATAAATTTTCTCACTCATGTAATAATATGAAAAGTTTCTATAAATATGTAGGTTTATGCCCTATAGATAACTTATTCTTTTATGAAAAAATTAAATAAAATAAAATTCTGGATTAAACTGAATAAGTAACATAACTCAGTGTTATAATGTAGGATGTACTCCCATCTAGAGTCTCAACATCTAAAAAGACTCAGTATGAATTAAATCTGTTAGAATATCAAAAACTTGTTCCTTGTATGGAACAACATAAAACTTCAAGATACCTTTAACCACCTTCTCCTTTACTAAAAACACTTTTTTTCCATTTTATTTTGACATAAAATGATGCAATGTGTTTTTACATATATTTTTTCATTTGATTTTCATATAGAATGATTATTGAATATATAGTTTTAATATTCATGTTGTAAAGGTATGTATTCATCCACATAATCGGTTTAACAGACTTTGATGCAACGATATATTCAGATTTAGTTGGACTCAATGTAAGTGATAATTTTAATTTTAATTTCGAATTATATATTTGTCCCCAATGAAAGTTATTATAGATGAAATAGATTTTCTATCACCAAAATCTTGTTCTAATTTAGCATTTGAAAACCATTTTAGGTTCACCTCTCGTATAGTTTTTTACAGTAAACCATAATATGATGAATTTAAGATGTATCTCAAAATTATATCATATATTATAAGATTAAATTACACTAAATTAGATTAAAATTCCGATCAGAGAGTGAAAAAATGTAGATCTATCCTAGAAGTAGTTAGATATAAGAGACTTATAATTAGTTACTTACATTGTTTATAATTCACTACTTTTCATTAATCATCATTGATTAGTTTTCTATGTAATTGAATTGGATTAGATAATCCTCTTATTCATATCATTCCAAACTTTTCAATAACTCTTGGTCTTATTTTTATTGAGAAATTAATACATAACTAGTAGCTTTGGTAGTCTGTAAACTTTAGAAAAATATAATTTCTATAAGTAGAGATATTTAAAATTCCATCTTCATATATATAGAAAATTCTTCACAAATATTCTCATTATCACTTGAAAATATAAAATCATTAATATAAATAATCACAATAAGTGATGTGGTGTTGGTATTATTTATGTATATATTTCAACGAACCTTCACCTTTTTAAACTCCATTCTTCTCATGTACTCATCCCACTTGAAGTAACCGTATATTGACCATTTTGTCAGTCTGTAGAGATCATTATTTAATTTACAAACCCTACTACCATAATAATAATTAATAAAACACTTATGATTCTTTATATATTCATCTCCACTTAGTTCACCATTGAAAAATAAAAAATTTATATCCATTTGCAATAATTTGAAAAAAATTGGGGTTAAAATTTTTAGAAAAATTATAATGGGATAAAGTATAGAATTTTGGGAAACTATTTCAACAAAATAAATATCCTCTATTTGAGGATAATCTTTAAACACAATGTTATCTATGTTTCTTGAAACATCTCCTTTATTATTTAATTTTTTCATTAAATCCTGTATTTTTCCAATAATATTTTTTTCATTGGTCCTTAGAACAACTAATAACATAGTATTTTCATACATAAATATTATATATTTTTATATCAATATTCAATAAATTTTGAAAGTACACACCTAGTTACTATAAAGGTTTAGTGTTTTTGTAGACTAGATACACAATCGTCTTATTTTAGGAAAGATCTTCAACATATCCTAAAAACAACCCACCCCCAAAATTGTCACTCATCATAGACATACCCTACTTAACACCATTTATCATATTCTAGGGAAAGTAGACTTAGAAAGGGTGAGTCCATATTACTAGTAAGGGTAAACATGAGAGATATCAATTTATGATCATATTAAAGAATAAGGAAAATATAAGGGTATGGGTTCATGACTATGCCTTACATAGTAAAGAAAAAATATTTAAAAGATCATAAAAATGAGTCATGTAATAGTTATTTATCATTTCAAAAGGAATAAATCCTAGTATTTAGAAATAATCATATATCAATCATGAACTATAAGTTCATGTCATAAACGTGTGGCAACATCATTAGTATAGAAATCATTTCATATGTCAAGTTTAACTACTGATTGCATAAAATCATAGTGTATCAAGTATACTTACCTATTTCCTATATCATAAAAAACATGTAATCACCACCTACATCATATAGTTGAGAAAACACATCAACCTATTTCCTATAGTGGATCAAGAACATCTACTTTCATCCCATAATTATCTCATGAGATATAATACTTTACCCAAATCACTAAGGGGATATATATTTCCTTGATCACTCATTAAAGAATGACTATATATATATATATATATTCCACAAGATAATAAATATTCATCATACCTTAACCTATAAAAAATTACTTTCATAAACATTTACATGGCATGTCCCATAGAAAAGAAAAAGGTTTCATTGAAATCTTATCATCATGGTCATAAGACATCCTGAGAAATAAAATTTATGGTATACATAGAACATATACCTAGTAAAAAATAATTCAATTCTATTTTTTTCATTGATGAATATAAATACTATTAATATATAATTAAAACAATTTGAAGGAAAATACTATTTCCAATTTGGAAATTAATTTTTTAAAACTAAAAATTCGCTAAACATTGTGATAAAAATTTTTATTTAAAAAATAACATTTTAAAATATAAATTAATCTTCAAATAATTGATCTCTCATGATGGATGAGAAATTTTTGTCATGCTGCATATGATAAGGCATAGATTCCTTTCATATTTTTAGAAAAAATTCAAAAGTATCTTGTTCATAAAATGATAAGAAGATTCATTTTAAAAAAATTATAAATTAAAACATGGGTAAAAATGACTAAAAGGAAATTATATAATAGTAAAACCATTTCTGATATTATTGATAGAAAAAATGGACATGGAAGAGAATGGATTTTTAACTAAACAAAGAAATAAAGTCAAATTTCATTAAAAATGCTTTTTTGGTATCTTTAGTCCTTAAATATAGTAAAATTGAGGGAAAAAATTTAGGATATATAAATAAAAATAATTATATTATTGATACATATATAAAAAACCATTATTTTAAGTATAATAAAAAACAATCTCGTTAAACAATGAGATGGTAACATAAATTCGTTACCTCAAGTCCTAAATTTCATCATACATGTTCAAAACTCATGTATAATAAATATAAATTTATTATTAATATATTCCAAAACTATACTCATATATATCATATCATATGTGATATACTTATATGCTTTTATAAAAAATATTCTTTATTAAAATCACTATTCTGGGTGATAACAACTTCATTTTTCATATACGTTTTACTTCGGTGGTTTTTTCCTTGTAAATTGATCATATTTAAATAATATTTATAATTTTAATAATGATATAAATATCATATATATTCATTATATTCTTATTTATAGTAATCCATAAAATTGTTTTTTTGAAAAATGAAATACATTGTTCATGGAGACGGTAGGTCATACATGCGCATAAACATTGTTTTCATTTTTTGATAGAGGAAAGAAATAAAGATAAATAATAATTAAAATTATTATAATTTTTATTACATCATATAAATCATATGTATTTATAAAATATATCCTTATTATAATCTATGTAAAATGAAAAAAAAAATTGAATCACATCGCTTTGTGGTGGTGGTGGTCCCCACGTATGCACGAGCGGCATTATCATTTTTCAATGGATTGGAAGGTAAGATTATAGATGTGATATTATAATTATAGAATTATAATATATATATATATATATATATATATATTTCTTAAATAAATACTTATATCTATCCATGAAAGGTAGTTTTGAAAAATGAATTACATCGGTACACGAGGCGGTAGTCCACCATACACATGATTAATGATTTCAGTTCCCTTTTGATAGAGAAAAAAATGGATATGGGTTATGATATTAAAATAATAACATATCACTATATTTAATATACAATTTTTATTATTTAATCATATTTTAAAAATTATATAAGTAGTAATAATAAGATATAAAATGAAAACACATGGTTAAGAACTATATGTCTTCTTTTGACAACCACTAACCGTTTCTACCTAAATCTTTACTAGGATGGATTTATGATAAAAAAAGGTTATCTAGGTCATACGGAGTGATTTAAATAATTTATTTGGGTGGCTATTTTCAAAACCAATTTTCCCTTTAAGTGTGGAGAAGATAGGAGATGGGTTCCCTTTCATAATTGGGCTGAGTGGTGCACCTGTAATTTTTCAATGTTTTAAAATATTGTTAAGTCACTTTGTTTGATAAATCAATCGAAAATTGGTTCTATTAATAGTAGATAAGAGTAATTTATAAATAACACCAACTAATAATATTAAATAATGTTTTTAGTTCATTCTAAAAATTATCCATTTAGTTTAACCCTTAGGTAAACATGTTTTAACCTTAAACTTGGTAACATATTTTTTTACTATTTCTACAATTCATTGTGACCAAATATTATGATGAGATTATTAAATAATATTAATTATTCATATTCAAAATATAGAAACAATTTGATTAAATTAAATAGATATAATTTTTATAATTTAATTTAAAATTGAACGAGTAAACACGTCAAAAAGAGGTTTTCTACAGAAAATGTTTTCTTACGTGTAAAAAGTATTCATATAAAAATTCAACCCAAAATTAATTATGATGATCTAAAATGGATTTATAATATTATTATTGTGCTACTTTTAATATTATAAAAATTTAAAACAATATTTTTTCAATTTATTAAAATGCACATAGAATTTTAATAAAAATCAATATGTTTCACTATTCATCAAAAAATTGATATTTTCCAAAAATTCTCAAAAATTCAATATAATATAATTTTTTTAAATTTTAATTTGAAAAAAGAATTTTATTATTTTTAATAAATTTTTTAATATTATAGAAAATTAATTTTAAAATATGTTTATAAAATTAGATGAAGCCATTATATAGAAAAAAATTCCTTTTTAAGAATAAAACATGATTTATTTTTATCCCATGACTATAAAAAATACTACATGAATGATAGATAATTTTATTGAAAATATAATATATGAATTTGTATTAAAATCATTCACCAATATTTAATAATTTAATTAATTGAGAAAGTTTTTCCTATATAAAAACTAGTTAAAAAACATTTCAATTACTTTCAAATGATTTTTTATTTTCATTTCTAATCAATTGATAACCAATGAATTTATTTTATACATGTGTAAAACATAATTTTTTTATCATTTATTTAGTATTATTCATACCTTACAATATAAAAACTATGCGATCACTATCACATTAAATAATAAAATTTTAATAGTATATCACAATTCGTTTAAAATCGGTGTTGTGTGTAACATTAGCTATTGAAGAAATTAAATCTATTTTAACAAATACATAATAAAATCATGGGGATTTACATTTTACCCCACTTAAAAATTATTCCACCCTTGAAAATACATTACTATGATAAAAAAAACTGAGGATACATGTACCTCATCACATCTTCATGTTCCCATGTAGCTTTCTCATATTGGTGGTTTCTCCATAATCCTTTAACGAGGTAAGTGGTCTTATTTCATAGAACAATACTTATATGATCTAGAATCTCCAACAATTATTCCTTATAAGGTATATCATGATTTAGTGGTACAACATATAAGTTCATTACATGTGAAGGTTCAGATATGAACTTTTTTAAGAGAGATACATGGAAGACATCATGTACTTGAGAGAGGTTCAGTGGAAGCACCAAACAATAAGCTACCATTTAGACTCGATCAATAATATCAGATAATCCAATATACCTAAGGCTAAAATTTATTTTATTTTGTAATATCATAACCTTATTCTATGGATAAATTCATAAAAACACATTTTCACTATCTTCAAACTTTATATCTCACCATCAATTTTCATCATAACATTTCTATCGATGTTTTACTAACCTTATGTTTTAATTATTAAATCTAACCTTCCGTACTATTTATTTATCTATCTTAATCCACAATAAATTTAACACTATAACTTCATCCTATCACATTGTATTTCTATACTCCTTTCCATAGAGGGCTTTATAAGGAGCCATCTAAGTGCTTGATTGAAATCTATTATTGTAAGGAAACTCTTATAGGGGAAGGTTTTTATCCCAAACACCTTGCAAATTAATATAACAACATCATAGTATATCCTTCAGTGATTGAATTTTTATCTCAGTATGACCATATATTTGACATGATAATAAGTCCTAAAACTTAACTTTTCATCCAATTCTTGCTGAATACTTCTCTAGGACTTTGAGATAAACCATAGATCCCGATCAAATATAATATAATATGATACTCCACACATCCTTACCACCTATTTATTTTATATAATACCAATATAATTAAGAAATAATTCTTCTCTGATAATAATGAGGAGTTCTGAATTAATAATCTAATAAACTACATCCCAAATATCATTAGGGACTTTAAGTGTTTTTTTAGGGTACGTTGACAAAATTTATGGGGATATTTTTCAATTTAATTCTGGTTTGGGTATTGGTTGTAACATCCAAATAGAATTTCATCTATTATCCTTAATTTTAATATATACTAAGAACTGAGATATATATTCTATATTATACATTTTCATGTTATCCCACCAGAAATACTGTTTAAAATATCTATACGTATTCATTATTCCATGAATAATAGAGACTAGTAAACTATGAGCTTTATCCAAAATCTCCTACCTCAAATCCGTTATGTATGGGACACATACACAGTTCCTAATCTTTATCATTCCATCATATTCAAGGTCGAACTTAAGGACACTTCTCAAATTATTTTGTATCTTTACTTCTTCCTTTTATGCCTATTTAATCATAATATGGATAGATTGTTAAACATTAATTTGAGAAAGATAATATTTCTCACCTTCCTATAAATATTTCCATATCTATCTTTTGAAAATCCATAAATATTGGATATTTTGTTACCCTAATCAGAGATATTCTAGCATGATCATTTGAGTTCAATTATGGAAAACCTTTTTCTATTTCCCATGGTGGTAATGTATTGAGCTGTAATAATATTTAATCCACACCAACCTTATTCTCTGGAATATATTAAATTCCTTTTGAGTAAATATATACTTTATGATTTTATAATTAGTATATATATGACATATCTATCCATAAACATATTGCCTCCATATTTTTAATGTAAAAATTACCAGAACTAACTCTAAATCATGAGATGGGTAATTTTTTTCATTAATCATCAATTTTCATGAGGCATAAACTATAACCATATCATTATATATGATAACGCATCACATTACCTTCTTTAATGAATCAATGTAGATAAAAAACCCTTCTTCACCATAGGGTAATGTAAGAATAGGTGAGGTATCTAACCTTCTCATCATTTCCTTGAAATTTTCCCCATATTCATCCATCCAAAATAACATGGATACATTCCTATTTAATATGGTGATAAGATTAAAAATCCATGATAAATCTAAATAAATAGTTGATAATATTCCAAAAAACTAATAAAACTATATATATCAGTAAGTATTCTTAGTCTAGGCTATTTCTTAATAACTTCCATCTTCAACGGATCTACAGAAATACCCACTCATGAGATTATATGACCAAATAATTAAATATTATAAATCCAAAATTCACAGATGGTATGTTTTTTATACAAATTATCATTTCTAGAGGTTTTTAGAAAAATTATCATCTGATATTTATGATATTTATTTTCTTTGAATATATAATAATATATTCTAAAAACTATCACAAATTTACAAGGTAATATCTAGAGAATATATTCATAAAATCCATAACAATAGTAAGAGAATTTGTCAGAACAAATAGCGTAACTATAAACTCATAGTGTACATACCTCATATATATTGCTATATTGGGTATATATTCACTCTTTACCCTCAAATGATATTACCCATATTGAAGATCAATCATGTTAAAATATTGATCTCATCATAATTGATCAAATAATATTCGGTATGAGATAGATGATACTTGTTCTTGATAGTGATCTTGTTAATGTATCATTAATCAATAAAGAATCTCATTGATCAATATTTCTTCTTAAAAAATTAATTTTCCAACACAATGTGACATGAATTTATGAATAAATACATTATACATATTCCATTATAGTTTCTTATTCAATCCCTACAACTCAACTGGCTCCATTTTTTTGGGATTCTTTCAAATAGGTGTAGTATTAGGTATGAGTTCTACTGACAACTCAACTTCAAGACTAAAAGTAAGTGTAAAAAGTTATTATAGAAATACACCAAAAAATTCTTAAACAATAGTCACGTCTTCATGGTTGAGTTTCTCCAGATCCACCTAAGACATATAACCTTCATGTATAGGAATTAAGACCCATAAGATAGAAGTAATTTCTAATAAAAATTTGTGTTTATCCTCACTAGGATAAATGATAATGGGATCATTTTGAATATAAAATCTCACTTCCCTTATTTGATAATTAATATGGGATCTATATAATTAAATCTATCCCAAAACTATAATCACATAAAATTCAAATAAATGGAGAACCATAATATTTGTGAGAACATTCCCAGAAATTTTAATTCAAGGGGAATTTTATACTTGAGATGTGACCATTATACCATTAGCAGTTTTCATGATAAACTCAATATATAATAGTTGAGCTGATAATTAAATACCCTATTAAAAGTCATTGTATATAAAAAGAGTGGGTAGATCCAAAATCAATTAAGAATTTAGTTGTTCTAGATTGGATAATAAGTGTCCCATTCACCACATCACTCTCATAACCAACTTTATCATTCATGATAACATGATATTTCCATTTTAATTTGATCTTTACAGGTTCCTGATGTATATCATCATGATAAACATTTATATTCACGAACTAGTTGTCATAATTCCTATATAATTTTCTTTTGAAGCATTGGATAATGAGTGGTGCATTAGTTGGTGCATTCTTCTCTTCCATTGAATTAACTAGCCCATTCACAATCTTTTGAAATTCATGGAATTTATGACCTGACATTCCAAATTTAAATATCCTTTATGTTCCATTCAATAAAATCCTCAATGTTTCTTCCAACATTCATATCATATATATGGCTAGAATTTCATTCCACCATGTCATTTTTTTTACTTTTCATGATAATCAATCTTCATTTTCTTTTCAATACCATGGTAATGGTGGGAATATCCAATTTTCATTTCAATGTTGATTTCACATAAAATGATTTAATTATATATATTTAAGGCTCTTATATTTAACACCTTTATAATAATTTATTTTAATCCACACAAATATCAATCAATTTTTCTTTCAGGTATAATTATTGTACTAGAAGTATACCTTGAATGTATTGTAACATTTTCATTATAAGTACCAATGTATTATTCTTCATTTTACATAGGCTCAAATAATTACTTCCCTGTATTTATATATAAAATATGAGGGAATTACTTAATTAAAAATATCCTCCTAAACTCATCCCATTCCATAAACTAAATTTCTTCCTCTTGTGACATATTCTTAAAAATATTCCACTATTGATCTGATTCTATTTTCAAATGTTAAATGGTTTGGATAAACTTTTCATGTTTCATATAATGTAGAAAAAAATATATTCAATTATGATTATCCATCACTCAACTACTAGGGGATCAGAAGACCCAGTAAAATAATCTGGATGTTGCCTCTTGAATGACTCAATAGTTCTTTGTTCTCTCCTTTTATAGTTTGGAATATCAGCATGAATCATGACCTGAGAAATTTTTATGAGAATTTCAACAAGATTATTTATTCCAAATCCCAAAACATTTAGTTTATTGGGTGGGCAATCATTCCATTTTCTACTACAATAATTGTTTTCATTAGGTCTTCTAGTTTTATCCATTGACTAAAACCAAAAAGAAAAGTGTGAGAAAGAATTATCATTGTAGGAAACCACATAATCATGAAAAAAGTGTAGGATATATAAATCATGATACATTATTTTTATCCTATGACACATTAGGTATATCCTAGGTTATCCATGGAAATAATTTATTCAAATCCTTCAAAATGGTTTGTAAATAAAATGTAGATTAACCCAAGTATATCTTATAGGAGTGTAAAACTAGGTTTATAGTAAGGGAACACACACTATACACTATAATGGTGGATAAGATATACTTATCCTACTCTTTTAGAGGATTTAACCCTTAAATGAATCTATGCGAAACTCATGTCCACCTGTAGTATCTAAATATGGATGTATTTCTCGAAAAAACACAGTCTATTTCTTACAAAAAATATAAGATGTTTTCATATTCTTAGACATATCCCCAAGGTTTTCACCAAATGTTTCCAACCTTAATCTCCAAATATTGACTAATACCTACTCTGATACCAATTATAGTCACACAGTATTTTCATTCATAAATATTAAATCTTTTTATATGAATATTCAATACATTTTAAAAAAAATTATCCATGAAGACTATACTTGTTTGGTGTATTTGGAGACTATATGCACAATATTCTAATTTTTTGAAATATCTTCAACATCCTCCACAAATATCTACCTATTTAGTACCATTCATATACATACCCTATATACAATATTTATTTTATTACCTAGGGAAATGAAATATAAGAAAGGGTGTGTTCATATACTCATTATGGGTAAACATGGAATATATAAATTAATGATCATCTGAAAGCATAAGATAAAATGCTTTTGTTTGAGATCATGACCATAACTTAAGAATTTTATACCCAACTTTTGAATGATCATAAACCTGAGTTATGTCACTATGAATTATTATTTCTAAAGGCCTAAATCATAAGAGTGAGAAATAATCATAAATAAAACACAAACCATACTTTCCTATCATAAATGTACATAACAATCATAATTTTAGAAACCATTTTATATGTAAATGTTAACAATCTAGATAATAAAATCACAGTGTATTATGAATCCCTACATAATTTCCATGTCATAATGAATCAAGAATCACCACCTACATTCCAAAGTAGATCAAGCTCTTAAACTTATTTCCCATAGTATATCAAGTTAATCAACTTACATCCTATAATTATATTAGGATATGTAATAATTTACCCAATTATTTAGAGGGATATATAATTCAAGTCCCACACATCACATATTAGAAACCATATATATGTGTGACAAATGAGCATAAAAAATTCATCATATCTTAAAACATGAGAAATAAATTATTTAAAAAAACATAATATCATGAAATGTCCCATCGAAAAGAAACGGGTTTCATAAACACCTTTCCATCATAATTATAAAAAATCTAGATAAATAATGAGTATTTTATCCTCGGATCATATACATAGTAGAGCATATATATATTCAAGGGCTTTTCATTGATGAATAAAAATACCACTAAAAGGTCATTAAAAATTTCTTAAGGAAAATTACCTTTCCACTTTGATAATAAACTTTTTTAAACTAAAAATTCACAAAACATTTTGAAAATCCTTCTTCTTTCAAAATAACATTGGAAGATTATAAAAGGAAGATTCAAATCATTGATCGGTCATGGTTAATTTTCTACATAAAACATAATGGTGGACATATTTGTGGTATACAAGATATGATCTATGATTTTCCAAAAATTTAAACATATTTAGGAGTAACTTGACTTTGGAAATAATCAAAAATAAAATTGAATAGTTGTTGAGGTTAGTACTCCCCTTTCACACTTGGGTGTGGGTTCCCCATAATCTTTATAGAGATAAAGATGGTACTCCCCTGCATTTTCCATAAGTCCTTTAACTATGGCGTGGTACTTACCCATATTTTGTCTATGGTAGCATGGGGGTACCCAATGTTGGTTCTAGATCCCTTGGTTGTGGAGTGAATTAGCAAGGATCAGGACCTCCACACATATTCTGTCGAGTTTGTGTTTAATCAAGTACATTGATTATGTAATTTTGGAGCTACAGGATGACCCATAATCTTTGACTGGGCTTTGAGATACAGTTTCCCATTATCTATCATTTGGGTTTATTTATGATAATATTTATGTGTGTGTGTATCCATTGTGTTTCATTTCACCCATTCGTTAGGTTGAAATGAACTTCAATTGTATATTTTTATTTCTACCTCTTTGAATTTAAGGGAATTCAAATGGGTATATATATACTGACCCCTATAAGTAATCTTACCACACATGTCATGTCTTATATCAATGATGGATAGATCCGTGGTGACTTAGGTGGAGCTTAGAAATACTTGGGTTCATTGAATGTATACGATGGTTTAGACATGGTGATCTAGAGAGGGGTGCTCTTAGTTTTCATTTATTCAGATTGTTGTCATCTTTGGACTTCATTTCTAGTTGGGCGTGTATTTTTAATCCTTTTTTTCTTTGTTTTATGTTACCATACTCTGATTTATTCCCTAGAGATTATTTCATGCATGGTTTTACTGATGATGTTGAAATATTTATCATATTTCTCTACATTGATTAATTGATATAGTTTGGTATGTTCATACATGTACATTTTAAAAAGGCCCCTCATTTTATTTATGCCTTATCAACAGTAGTTTTCATCCCTTGTCCTTTTGGAGGTGGTCTTGGGGTTATGGTGGATAGGCCTTCCATTAGACAGGTAGAACCTGATGAGTTGGGTTATTACATAGTGGTATCAAAGAAGTTCATTCCTTGGGATGGTGTTTGGAGTTTTCCTCTTATGAGGAATTTGATGGTACTTAGAGAAATGGTGTAAAAGTGTCTCAAGTATAAATTTTATGTTAGGGAACCCAATTTTAGTGTGGAAGTGAATGTATCCATACATCAGGACTCTGAATACCTATTTATCAACTCAACATTATGATGCATCAGTTATATAGACCAAATAGTATATGAATATTATAGGAATGAGTCATTTTACTATCCTTATTAAGTCATATCCCCATATATATTCTCATCCAAATATGGAATGTCTTGATTACTTTTAGGATGCCTTAAAAAATACAACTAGCTAGGTTACCAATTCAATATTATGATGATGATCTGATATATATGATGACTCATTTTAGGGGACATCTCACAAGTTGTTTCCTCTATGAAGAAAGGGAGAATCATCCCTTCCTATCAAGAATTTTTTAGTACCGGTAGTTTAGGATGATGATGCATGTAGGCTTATCACACTTTTTTCATTCGTGCACAAGAGACTAGTGAGGTTCCATGGTGATCCAGATCACTATGAAATGGAGGACTGGTTTGAGTCATTGAATTGAGTATTCAGGATTATACAGAACATTACTAACCAGATAGTTTTACTAGAATCTATTATTTCCCATGGATTAGTAGGGTGTTGGTGGAGTCTAGTTACTTTGAATCATGATGATATGATGCTCTCAAGGTTCGAATTCCAGTTATTGTTTCCTGAGTTTATTACCCTTCATTCTTGTGTTTACTTTTGATCCATGGGCTTTTTGAGCTATAGCACGGTAGTATGATGGTTATGATTATGACCCAAGGTTCATTAACTTAATGTGATACTCCCTTATATAGAGTGAGACAACATATTGTAGAAGAAAAATCTCAAGCATGGTTACTACATACAAATTTGTGCCAGTGTATTCTTCTTAAGACAACCCACATATCCCAGAGTACTAGAATGGTCTTTTTTATAGAGAGCTTCCAATTAGATGGACACTAGATAGTTGGATATGGTAATGGGATTCATGTGGCTGATTCATCTTCAGCAAGTAGTAGGAATCAGATGTCAAGGTCTTGGAAGAGAAGAAATACTCATGCTCAAACATAGACCATTGGTTCTGAGGATTACAAATTACATAGAGGATCTAGACGGCTTGGAGAGGGGTGATGTTATACTTGTAATGGGTGATGTCACTTTTTTCAGGATTATCAGATCCATAATGCTATGTATGACTAGAAGATAGTGGATGGGCCCCCATAGAAGAGGAAACACCTTAATTAGGGATCTCATAGATATGGAAAGGGAACCCTTAGGGAGGTGGTGATAGAATATAAATAGGAGAATATCAGAGGGAAGGATAATTTGGTGTAGGATGGCTCTATGAGATTCTGCCACCACCACCACTAGGAGGCCCATGTCCGGCTTAGGGAGCTTGCAGTCGGGGCTATGGGTAGTTTCTAGCCACAGAGAGTTATGACCATAATGCACATGAGATGATCTAAAGTATGATATCTATTTATTCTACTCTTGAATTAATATTTATAAACTTATGTAAGAGTCATTAATTCATCTACTTATTCCGGGTGTGAGATCTATAGATTTAATTTGCGAATTTAGGCCATCAGTTGTAGGTAGAGGTTCTTACATGGAGAGATTCTTTGATATCTATTATTTTCCAATAGTGAGAGCTATTTCTTGGTAGATAGAGTTTCACTTGGGACCTTTTGCTCATAAAAATGATACCTTATTACATTATCTTGGGTATGAATTGGTTTTCTATAGTCTATTCCAAAATTTACTTTCATCTTTGACGAGTCAAATTTATATAGATAGATGAGAAAATATTCTTCCTTAAGGGTGAGAGATATCTCATGAATGAGAAAGCGAGTCTTGTGACTAGGAAGTTTATAACCATCACCCAACATTTAGGGAGTTTTTCTATTCGTGCTATAGGATCTTCAGGTATCTAGATTCCTCTATTAGTTGAATATTTTATAGATTTCTTCCATGGGGACGTTCTAGGACTATCTATGAGGTTGGATATTGACTTCTACATTGAATTTCACCCCAAGACCACAATAATTAATTCTACAGAATATTGGATGGCTCTTACCGAACATAGAGAGCTAGGGATGTCGTTTGGGGACCATCAAGAGAAAGGTTCCATCGTACCTGGTGTGTCCCCCTACGAAAATCTAGTATTGTTTGTGAAAAAATGAGGATGGTAGATTGTAGTGTTGTGTAGATTTTATTCACCCAAACCAGATAATGATAAAAAAAAGTACCCCTTATTAAGGATTGCGGATCTATTTGATTAGTTTCGAGGCATGAGATACTTCTCAAAGATCAATCTTAGTTATCACTACCACCAGTTGAGGTTTTTCAAGGATAATATTCTAAATAATGAATTATGATATTTTTACAAACACTATGAGTTCCTAGTGATTCAATTCTATGTGATGAATTCCCCAACTATTTTTATGGATTTTATGAACTATATCATCCAACCATACCTGGACCGATTTTTGGTTGTCTTCATGGATTACATTCTCATTTACTCTACATATGAGGATGAAAATGTAGATCATCTAAAGATGTTCCTATACTTACCAAGGAAGCACCAAATTTATGGGAAGTACTTGAAGTGATAGTTTTAGATCCTCAAGATTCACTTCCCGTGGAATGTCATTTTTGAGCATGGTTTAGCTCTGGACTAGGAAATGATTGATGTTGTGATTAGTTGGGAACCATCCAGGATTCTTTTAGAGGTTCATATGTTTCTCGAATTCGAGGGATGTGATAGGAGTTTTCTGTTAGAATTATCTAGGATTTCATTTCTATTGACCAACCAGATGTTTAAATGGAATCCATTTACTTGTAATAATCTATGTTATATAGTCTTCAAGGAGTTGAAGATGAGGCTAACCAGTACTCTTGTATTGATTCTATGGATGGAGGGAGTAATGTACATAGTTCTTTTTTATTTCTATATAGGTAGTTTTGGTTTTGTGTTAATCTAGAGGTAGGTAATGATCACATACGGTTCACAGAATTTGATACCCCATGAGCATAAATATACAACTCATGACCTTGAGTTGGTAGCATTAGTCTTCACTCTAAAAATGTGGATTAACTATATTATAGGAGAATAATGTTTTATATACTCAAACCATCAGATACTTAGGTAAATATTCATATAGTGATATCTTAACCTGATACAGAGGTATTGTTTGGAGTTATTATAAGATCATGACTTCAAGATAGTCTATAATCCAGGGATGGACAACATAGTGGAATATTACCTTAGAAGGATGTCTCATTCTCATTTAGTGGATGAGGTGTCCAAGTTGTTGGTTTCTTGGAGTTGAACTAAGTTGAGGAGAGGGGTGAGGATTTTATTTAGTTAATGGTGTTGAATACTCCAATACTCTAACATGTGAGTGGGGATCAGTTGCGATACATAGACTATGATGTTATTCATGACTAGACACCATCTAGGGAAGCACCATATAGATTCTTCGAAGGACAAGAGAACATCATTCTTTTCTGGGGATAAATGGGTGCTGTAATCGTGATATGAGAGGAGGGATGAGGGGGTTTCATAATTCTCCATTGGGTTTACTTACTAGAGTAGAGTGTATGTATAAGGAATTCCAATGGATGTTTTGGTGGTATGGAATGAGGTGGAGTGTCACTGAGTTCATCTCCTATTGTCTCACATGCAAGTAGGAAAATGTTGAGCATCAGGTTTTAACAGGTATTATACTGACTCTTGAGATCCTAAAGTGGAAATAAGAGGGAATATCCATGTAATTTATTTAAGGGACTTCATGGAAAATTATAGTTCATGATTTCATATGGGTAAAATTTGATCGACTTACTTAGTCATCACAATTCCTTGCAATTAGGGAGCTGCGTTTGGTGAAGAGTTGGGGAAGTTGCATGTGTGGGAGATCATGAAACTCCACGAGGTACCCTCGAAATTTTTCTTCAACCATAATGAGTGATTTAAATCATGGTTGTGGAGAGTCTTGGAGGATTTCATCAGGAACAAATTAAGAATGTGTATTGAGGTTCACCACTAGACAAATGGGTAGATCGAATGCACCATCTAGGTGTTGGAGGATATGTTGAGCGATTGTTTTTTAGATTTTGTTTGGAGGTGGGAGGATCACTTTACATTTGAAGATATTTCTTATAATCATATATATCACTACATTATTGTCATGAAACATTTCTATATACCATACGGGAGACCCTATAAGAAATAATTATGCCGGTATGAAATTAGAGAGACTTATCTTGTTGGGATAAAGATGGAATAGGTGATAACAGAGAAGTTTCAGGTGATCTGAAAGCATATGGGGACTACCCGGAGTGGATAGATTTCAAATGGATACCAATGTATTAGGACCATGGTGTTTGTGTAGGGATACCATGATCTCTTAAGAGTCTCCCCATGATGTGGATTATAGATGTTTGGCTATGGATATATGTTGTGACAACTAGGTCCCGGTGATAGCACAAACACCCTGCCTTAACATGGTCGTCGGGTCCTGGCCTGCCAGGTACCACCAGTGCCCCGCATACAAGTAGTCCCTACCCAGGGTCCCACCCATGTGCCTGAAATGGTCATCTAACAAATGACTGTCCCCACAGGAAAACAGATGTCCTTTGTAGTGTGTTTTGTCCCCACTCACACACACCCAGGGAAACTTTCCAGAATATCCCCATGATAAGGATTATGGAGGTTTGGCTATAGAGGTACGTTGGGATAACTAGGTCCCAGTGACAGCACAGCCACCCCACCTTAACATGGTCATTGGGTCCTAGCCCACTAGGTTCCACCGGTTTCCCCACAGACACGTGGTCCCTACCCATGGTCCCACCCATGAGCCAGAATGGGTCATCTAACTAATGACAGTCCCTACATGCCAACACATGTCTTTCGTAGTGTGTTTTTTTGTCAGTCACACACACCCAGGGAATCTTCCCAGAAGGTCACCCATCATGATCACTACTCCAGGCCAAGAATGCTTAACTGTGGAGTACTAATCAGGTAGACTCCTGAAAAGGAAGGTTCACCATGTTGACATGAGTCATATCATTTAGTCATTTGATCCTTTATCATTCTGGTGTGTTACAATCACCCTATCTTTATAGCACAAAATCCTTATTGTGGGCCCTACATCTCAACCAAGGCAGTGCGCTGCACTTAAGGCTGGGTACCACCTCTGATACAAAATGTGACAACTAGGTCCCAGTGACAGCACAGCCACCCCGCCTTAACATGGTTATCGGGTCCTGGCCCGCAGGTACCACCAGTTGCCCTGCAGACACGTGGTCCCTACCCAGGGTCCCACCCACATGCCTGAACAGGTCATCTAACTAATAACAGTCCCCACAAGGCAACACATGTCCTTTATTGTGTGTTTTGTCCTCACTAACACACACCCAGTGAAACTTCCTGGAAGGTCACACATCCTGATCATTACTCCAGGCCAAACACGCTTAACTATGGAGTTCTAATCAGGTATGCTCATGAAAAGGAAGGTGCACCTTGTTGACATGAGTCATATAAATTAGTCATTTTACCCTTTATCACTCTGGGGTGTTACAATAACCCCCCCCCCCATTAGAACACAACGTCCTCGTTGTGGGCCCTACATCTCAACCCAAGTAGTGCGCTGCACTTAAGGATGGGTACCACCTCTGATACAAAATGTGACAACTGGGTCCCGATGATACCACAACCACTCCGCCTTTAGATCACAACATCCTCATTGTGGGACCTATATCTCAACCCAGGTAGTGCGTTGCACTTAGGGCTGGGTACCACCTCTGATACCAAATGTGACAACTGGGTCCCGGTGACGGCACAACCACTCATTGTGGTCCCTACATCTCAACCCAGGCAGTGCGATGCACTTAAGGCTGGGTACCACCTCTGATACCAAATGTGACAACAGGGTCCCGGTGACAGCACAACCTCCCCGCCTTAACATGGTCGTCGGGTCCTGACCTGCAGGTACCACCAGTTGCCCCGCAGACACGTGGTCCCTACCCAGGGTCCCACCCACGTGCTTGAATGGGTCATCTGACTAATAATAGTCCCCACAAGCCAACACATGTCCTTTGTAGTGTGTTTTTTTCCTCACTAACACACACCCAGTGAAACTTCCTGAAAGTTCCCCAATCCTGATCACTACTCCAAGCCAAACACGCTTAACTGTGGGTTTCTAATTAGGTAAGATCTTGAAAAGGTAGGTTCACCTTGTTTACATGAGTCATATCATTTATTCATTTAACCCTCTATCATTCTGGGGTGTAACAATCACCCCCCCCCCCACCCCCCTTTAGAACACAATGTCCTCATTGTGGGCCCTACGTCTCAACCCATGCAGTGCACTGCACTTAAGGATGAGTACCACCTCTGATACAAAAAGTGACAACTGGGTCTTGTTGATAGCACAACCACTCCACCTTTAGAACACAACGTCCTCGTTGTGGGCCCTACATCTCAACCAAGGCAGTGCGCTGCACTTATGGATGGGTACCACCTTTAACACCAAATGTGGAAACTCGGTCCCAGTGACAGCCCAACCACTCCACCTTAACATGTTCGTCAGGTCCTGCCTGCTAGGTACGACCATTTTCCCCGGAGACATGTGGTCCCTACCTAGGGTCCCACCCACGTGCCTAAACAAGTCATTTGACTAATTACAGTCTCCACAGGCCAACACATGTCATTTGTAGTGTGTTATTTCCTCACTAACACACACCCAGGGAAACTTTACAGAAGGTCACTCATCCTGATCACTACTCTAGGCCGAGCACACTTAACTGTGGAGTTTTAATCAGGTAGACTCCTCAAAAGGAAGTTTCACCTTGTTGACATGAGTCATATTATTTAGTCATTTGACCCTTTATCATTCTAGGGTGTTACAATCACCCCCGCCCCTTTAGAGCACAAGCATGCTTAACTGTGGAGTACTAATCAGGTAGGCTCTTGAAAAGGAAGGTGCACCTTGTTGACATGAGTCATATCATTTAGTCATTTAAGCCTTTATCATTTTGGGTCATTACAATCACCCTCTCTTTAGAGCACAATGTCCTCATTGTGGGCCCTACATCTCAACCTAAGCAGGGCGCTGCACTTAAAGATGTGTACCACCTCTGATACCAAATGTGACAACTGGGTCCCGGTGATAGCACAACCACCCTGCCTTAACATGGTCGTCGGGTCCTGACCCGCAGGTACCACCAGTTTACCCACAAACATGTGGTCCCTACCTAGGGTCCCACCCACGTGCCTGAGTAGGTCATCTGACTAATAACAATCCCAACATGGAAACACATGCCCGTTGTTGTGTGTTTTTTCCTCACTAACACACCCAAGGAAAATTCCTGGAAGGTCACCCATCCTGATCACTACTCCAGGCCAAACATGCTTAACTGTGGAGTTCTAATCAAGTAGACTACTGAAAAGGAAGGTGCACCTTGTTGACATGAGTCATATCATTTAGTCATTTTACACTTTATCATTCTGGGGTGTTACAATCACCCCCCCCCATAGAGCACAACGTCCTCTTTTTGGGCCCTACACCTCAACTCAGGCAGTGTGCTGCACTTAAGGCTAGGTACCACCTCTGATACCACCATTTTCCCCACAGAAATGTGGTCCCTACCCAGGGTCCCACCAACATGCCTGAATGGGTCATCTGATTGATGACAATCCCCACAGGCCAAGACATGTCCTTTGCAGTGTGTTTTTTCCTCACTAACACACACCCAGGAAAACATCCCAGAAGGTCACCCATCCTGATCACTACTCCAGACCAAGCACGCTTAAATGTGGAGTTTTAATTAGGTATACTTATGAAAAGGAAGGTGAAACTTGTTGACATGAGTCATATTATTTATTCATTTTACCATATGTGCAGGACGCCTCCCACGTATCCACCTGTAGCCCTACCTCGTGCCTACGCCACTTCCTCATGTGTCGGCCCCACCCTCCCAACGCACTCATCTGGTGACCTCGTATCCCAGGTGGACTTGTATCCCAGGCGGACTTGTCTCCTAGGTGCTCTTCCTTATGGCTCCCTGTGCGCGACGACCCACCTCTTCCCTGGTGCTCCCTGCGTGCATCTCTTGCTCGCGATCCAGTGTGTGTTCCTGGCCAACCACTGCGATGAGGTTCTCATCGTGCACCTCTTCCCTACACGGCCTCTCTTCCCTACAGACACGTCGTCCCTACTCAGGGTCCCACCCACGTGCCTAATTGGGTCATCTGACTAATAACAGTCCCCACATGGAAAAACAAGTCCTTTGCAGTGTGTTTTGTCCTCACTGACACACCCATGGAAACTTCCTGGAAGGTCACCCTTCCTGATCACTACTCTTGGCCAAACAAGCTTAACTATGGAGTTCTAATCTAATAGGATCTTGAAAAGGAAGGTGCACCTTGTAGACATGAGTCATATCATTTAGTCATTTTACACTTTATCATTCTGGGGTGTTACAATCACCCCCCCCCCAGAACACAACATCCTCATTTTGGGTCCTACATCTAAACCCGGGCAGTGTGCTGCATTTATGGCTAGGTACCACCTCTAATACCAACATTTTCCCCGTAGACATGTGGTCCCTACCCAAGGTCCCACCCACGTGCCTGAATAGGTCATATGAATAATGGCAATCCCCACATGCCAACACATGTCCTTTGTAGTGTGTTTTGTCCTCACTAACACACACCCAGGAAAACATTCCATAAGTTCACCCATCCTGATCACTACTCCAAGCCAAGCACACTTAACTATGGAATTTTAATCAGGTATACTCATCAAAAGGAAGGTGAACCTTGTTGACCTGAGTCATATTATTTAGTCCTTTTACCCTTTATCATTATGGGGTGTTACAGTCACCCCCCCCCCCTTAGGGCACAACATCCTCTTTGTGGGCCCTACATCTCAACCCATACAGTGCACCGCACTTAAGGCTGGGTACCAACTCTGATACCAAATGTGACAACTAGGTCCCATTTACAGCACAACCACCCCGCCTAAACATGGTCATATAATTTAGTCATTTTACCCTATATCATTCTGGGGTGTTACAATCCCCCCCTAGAACACAACATCCTCGTTTTGGGCCCTACATCACAACCCAGGCAGTGTGCTGTACGTAAGGTTTGGTACCACCTCTGATACCACCATTTTCCCTGCATACATGTGGTCCCTACCCAAGGTCCCACCCACGTGCTTGAACGGGTCATCTAACTAATGACAATCCCCATAGGCCAACACATGTTCTTTGTAGTGTGTTTTTTCCTCACTAACACTTACCCAGGAAAACATTCCCGAAGTTCACCCATCCTGATCACTAATCCAGTCCAAGCACCCTTAACTGTGGAGTTTTAATCAGGTATACTCCTGAAAAGAAAGGTGAACCTTGTTGACCTGAGTCATATTATTTAGTCATTTAACCCTTTATCATTCTAGGTCATTACAATCACACTCCCCCCTTAGAGCACAACGTCCTCATTGTGGGCCCTACATCTCAACCCAGGTAGTGCGCTGCACTTTAGGCTGGGTACTAGCTCTGATACCAAATGTGACAACTGGGTCCCAGTGACAGCACAACCACCCCACCTTAACATGGACGTTGGGTCCTGGACCACCAGGTACCACCAGTTTCCCCACAAACACGTGGTCCCTTCCCATGGTCCCACCCACATGCCTGAACGGGTCATCTGACTAATGACAGTCCCCACAGGCCAACACATGCCCTTTCCAGTGTTATTCCTCACTCACAGAAACCCTGTAAAACATCCTCCAGGACAAGCACACTTAACTGTAGAGTTCTAATCCAGTAGGCTCTTCAAAAGGAATGTGAACCTTGTTGACATGAGACATATCATTTAGTCATTTAACCCTTTATCATTCTAGGGCGTTACATAAGCTATCCTTGAGGTTTATCATAACATTTTAGATCCTATAAAGGGGTTTTGAGTTTTCTTACCAACAATACTGACCCCAGCAGTTGGAATGAGTGTATGATGTCTTCAATGTGCTGTGAATAGGTGATATATGCCTAATCATATGTGCATTATTGGTTGGGGGACATGGAAATCGAGGATAAAGTTGTATTCATGATGTACCAAGTGTAGATTGAGGATTATCAGGATAGTATCCTACAAGGATGGACTATTTCCTTGGTTAATGATTTTTCATGGATCTAGAGCATGATGGAGAGCTCTCAGGAGAAATATATCAAGATGCGGGCTCACTATCCCCACCTTTGTGTTTAGATTGTTCTTTTCTGGATAAAAATACTTGAAGTAGGTAATAATGTAGTGAGTTTGTTTCATTATACACTTTGAAATATGTTAAGAAATAATATTGGATCTAGGAACTGAGGCAACATGAGATTCTAAGGCCCAGTTTGCCCAATTTTTATATTTAAAAAATATTAAATATATTAATATCACACACAATATTTTCATAAAATAGTGGAATAAATCCCAAACAGATTCCTATATTGGAAATTAAAGACTGTGGTTAAATATAGGACATGGGGTTCACCATTGGAATGACTTGAAGTTTTTTGATTTTGGATGTCCAGTTGAGGTCGCTGTTGGTGGTGCATTTAACTAAAATAATTAATTAAATTTATTTATTTTATTTTAAATGGCCAAAATCAAATGTCCTCTACAAATAAAATTTTATATTATTTCTATAGGGTTATCCATATACAACCTAGGAGAATTGAGATGATATCTGATCATTCTTCATTGGTGGATCACATTAGAGGTTAATGGGTGATTGGATCGAGTTTTATTGAGATGTAATGAACACAGTTGGACTTCTACTTAAATGGTGAATGCATTATTTACCAACTATCAATCCAAAATAATGATGCCCTTTTAGATTTTTTATTTATTCCATTTAATTATAATAATGAACATGAAAATTTTATCTATTTTTGATCTATGATTATCTGATTATTTTCATTATATGATATATGAATTAAATTATATAATTCAATTTTATTCTTAATTTTCAATGATAAAATCCTAGATAACACCAATTTATTATTGTTGGAAAATAAATCTATTCCAATGATTGTTGTAACTTTGTTCCATGATTCTACTCCACCCATTATTTTCATTATTTATCATTGGACCATGTGATCATAATTTGACATTTTCAGTTCGAGTATGACCATGATCGAACCCTCAAATTTATTATTGGTTTGTGCATTATGAAATAATTAATTTTTCCAAATGGATTAGGATTGATTGTTAGTTTTGGGTGATTATTCACTGATTTGGGATCCAAAGTGATGATGATATAGGGTGAAAATATACCAGAGGCGTGATGGTCTACATTATGGGCTTTAAATGGATCATTAGATTTCATTTTCCTACCACCAAAGGCTAGAAAATGATTTTTATAAATGATTTCCTTCAATCTCGGATAATCAATAAGTGAGATTCATAGAAATAGGTGTGAATCTATAAATTGTGTGAGGAATGTTTATATTCTTTAAAAAACTGACTACATGTCATGTTCCAAGAACAAAACATTTCTTCTAGCCCTTTGGCTATACCAGTAGGGTTTTAGAAAAATTTATGGACCTTATGTCATGTTTTTGGACCCACATGTTGTGTGAACCTACCCAAGAAGCTAGACCATATGCCACCTCTACATGCCCAAGACCCCATGTTTGATGGTACATCATATACTTTGGGAGTACATGGTCATGAGATGGTACCCAAGAAAGGCCTGGTACATGGCCAGGTACATGGGCATAAGCCAATGTACATCAATACATCTAGGAGAACATAGGGAAACCTTGAGTGGCAGAGACACGTCTTGTATAACCCATACATTTAATTTATTAGGACATGGATTCCAAATAATTTTCATAAGATAAAAATGCCAAGCGATTGGGATGGGTCACACACTTTGTGGACTCCCATACACATCATGCACTTCCTTCTATAACTTTTTCCTCACATAACTTCTTTTTTACTTGGATTTTGTCCCATGAGTTTCCAATCTTGTGTAATTTGTTATATTGAACATGATAACGAACCTTTTTATGGAATACAAGATACTATGAGAAATATTTTGATAATAAAGCTTATTTAGTCGACACTTGATGATATTAGTGTTTAGAAGGATCATTAGATTGTTTCTGGGGTTATTACTCCCATGTCTCACTAGGGTGTAGGTTCCCCATGATCTTTATATAGATAGGGATGGTACTCCCCTACACCGGGCATGGATACTCTATCTACATAGTGGTACTCCCCATTATTTTATCTCTAGTGGGTTGTGGGTCTTTCATGGGTGTTGTAGCTCCCTCATCTGTGGAGTAAAGTGGAGGGGAACATTCCCTCTAAATGTATTCTAGTGAGGTTTCATTTGATGTTGGGCATTGGTGATGGAATTTTAGAGCTAGAGGTTGCCTCATTGACTTTGGTTATATTGTTAAATAGAGTTCCCATTCCTCTCTCATCTAGTATTATTTACTAGAATGTGTGTCTGTGCATTTTGGGATTCATTTCCACCTTTATTTCGGTTGATCTGACCTTTTTTGTATCTTTTTATTTCTACCTCTTTATTTTTTGGATCATCTTACTAGGTATGTATATACTAACCCATTTATGGGTTTTATCCACATGTTCTGTGTCTTATGCAGATGACAGACGTATTAGTGGTGACTTTGGGGGGATCATAGGGATAATTTGGTGCATTGATTGTGTACGGTGGTTGGGGTACATAGATCAGGATCTAGGGTCTCTCAATTTTCATTTATTACAATTATTGTTAGGTTGGGACATAATTTCTTTTTGGTTGAATACTTTATCCAATTTTCTACTTTGTTTACACTGTCATACTATGATATAATAACTATAGATTATTATATGCATGGATTTACTCTATTTTTTATAGTCTTTATGATATTTCTCTATGATAATGCATGGATACGATTGGGTGCACATGTATAAGTACATTAATAAAAGGCCTTGCATTTTTATTATTCCTCATTAGTGATAGTATCCATCCCATGGACAATTAGCGGTGGTCATGAGGTTGCGATGGCTTGACATTCTACCATCCAAGAGTCCCCAAATGGGTTGGGTCATTACAGACACCCCCATTATTTATTATTTTTTATATAAGTTATTATTTGTGTAATTTATTAAAAAAATTGGTTTTAAAAAAATTATAAGTTTCACAATTAGATAAAAAATATTTGAAACTATGTATACTAACTATGCATGGGAAATTACAAATGTCATAGCTATGTATTGTAAGATTCATGGTTTGGATAAATTTTTCTATGAATTGTAACTCCCTTTAATATTGACATAACACCTTTTTTCATGTCCTAAATTCCTGAGGTCCTTTTTAATTTATTTACAAAATGTTATGATGAATTTATTGAGTATTTATTTTTATTATAAAATATATGAAATTTTCCCAATATTGAAGAATGTGATTTTAAAAATATATGTGTGAATTTCATGCCATGTGTATTATTTTTGTTATTGTATATTAGTATAATGTTAGGATATTATTATATATCTTGTATATATGTTATTTTTATTATTCAATATGGATTAAGAAATTTAATATTTTTATTATTATAAATAAATTTCTATGGAAAAAGATTGTATTTTATTATAAATTTTATATTATTTTAATTAATATTAGATTTTTTTATTAATGTGGTGAAATCCTTATCTCCCATTCATTTTTTCCATATCCACATACATTCTATAAGGGAGAGTATCCAACCTTTTATATTTTTTTAATCAATGTTCTTCCATCCATGTTAGTAATGTCTTATCTTCTTCACTTATTTTTAATATCCTTCTTTTTTTCTTTCTCTCATTATATCTTGTCACCTATGAAACATGAATGAATAATGGTTTGGATATTTCAAGTAAAACCCATTAATTTCATAGTTTTTTTATTTTCAATTATATGTGGTCCCTTATCTAACACTAATACATTGATTTTCCATGATGGTATCCAATTTTTATCAATTAAAGGTAAGTGATTCTAGAATTTTTAATTTTTTAAGTAAAACATTGTATAGATGACTGTTAAAAATTAGTTTTCTATAAATAAATTGATTCTATATATTATATATGATATATTTATAAAATATTTTCATGATTTATTTATCAATTTGATATTATTTCAATATATTTTTCATGGAAACTACACATAAAAGTTTATACGTATTGTTTTACAACAAAATCATGTTCGATTAATGGATAATGATATTTTATTATGTTATAATGAAATTTATATATATGTTTTAACTTTTTATTAATTTTAATGAAACAAATTCATGGATTAATTTCATATTGGTTGTGTTCTTGAACTATTTTTATATTTATTTCAAATATTATTTTATTTAAGAAAGATTTTCACACCAAGATTTTATGATGATGTAATGTATGGTTTTAGAGTTGTAAAATGAAAACTATTTTCATGAGATGTTTTGATTTTAATTATAATACATTAATTGTATTTTCATATGGAGATTTTATAAAGAAAAAGTGATTTTGGTCGTCTTTAAATGTTATATTAAATATTTTTGTTAAATTATTTTTTCCTTCAATATTGATTCCCCTTTTTTATTGTGAAATATATTTATATAAAATTACTTTTTTTTATATTATGGATTATCATTTAGGTTATATTTTATTTAATTGTATATGGAGATGATTTTAGTGCCTATTTTTTACATTACATGAATGTGTTAGTCTCTTTTATTATAGAATAACTATGGGGAATACATTTGGAACTTAGTAGGCATTCTAGTGACATTTACTTATTAAGGGTGATGACTCAACTATTCCTAGTATTTCTTCTTCAAGATATTTATTTCACTTTGTATAGCACAGACTAGATATGTATTCTACTTGTTTGAGATCTATTATAGGAATTACCACGATTTTACAATTCTGATATATCTTCTCACATTAATCACTAGTCTAGTATTCTTTTCATGCAATTGGGTTTAATTTATAGTTTAGGATTCAACACTATCATATGGAATGTGTGTAGTTTGATATATATATTGTTATGGATTTGATGTTTTAAAAAGATGCTAGAGTTCCCTACCATTGTAACACCATGAGATTCTAATGAAAATTAAATAAATTTAATCTCTTTGGTAGATTAAAGTACATGAAACTCTAGGATTTTAAATTAAGAACATTATGTTTGATGGCATATGTGACACACAACACTGAGCACAAATGACCCACAAAATATATTATTTAAATACAATCCATATAACATAGCCAATGAACTAGAGGGTATGAATTAGATTATCCAAATTATAATATATATATATATAATTACTAATAAATAAAAATTTATTGATAAATTCTTAGTAAATAACCACTCAATTATTTTATTAAAGTCATTTTATGCTTCAAAATACATTTTCTAAAAAATATTTTTATTTTTCATTTTATGTATGGGAATTATAATTAATTTGTAAGAAATTTAGAAATTTTATGTTATAAAAATAATAAAAAAATTTAAATCAGTATAGCAAAATTTATATTGTGGTGAAATTATGAGATTTTCCCGAAAAGGTTGATTTTTTAGTGTATAGTGAAAATACCATTTTTTAAAATACTATTATTTATTTTCATTTAATTAAGTAATTTTAAAGACCTACTATGATTTTAATTTTATTTAAAATTATCACAAGTAATGTTTAGTTATATTGGTAATAATTAATTACACTTTAATCATGTTTTAAAAAAAAATCTTTAAGTTTATTTTTAGGCATAAAAAACATTTTTTTGAAAACTATTTTGAAACACATAATGATCCCACATATTAATTAATTAAAATAAACACTAATCAAAAAATATTTAAAATAAACTTATATATTATATATCTATATATATATTAATTTAAATCTATATAATTTTTATTACTATTCATATAGTTAATATAAGATCATCTTATTCTTGAAAAATGAATTAATTGAAAACCCATTTTTTGACATGAATTGTTCGTTTATTTTATGATTAAATTATAAAAATTATGTTACGATGGGGTAAAGGTAATTTGGTGACCATTTTCAATTCGGGCCATAAAATGGGTTTGGAGTCCATGGTTGACTTCCACCGATAACAGGCAGTTCCCCCATTTTGGGGCGGGTAGAATTTCCGCTCAGTGACCAACTAAAACCGGTGGTAGGAATGTAAGTTCATGGATATAAATGAATATAGTAGATGTTTAGATGATATGTGTGATTTTGAAACCTTATGGTGGGTGGCATTGTAGCCAAGTGGAGCCACTGCATCGAAGGCGAACAAAAGAGACTTGATTGGCACAAACTTTTGATCAGTCAATCAATGAGAGGCAATTAGATCCATTGTGAGGATTTATTGAATCAATGGTAAGTAGAGGAAATAAATGGGGGACTGAAGGAAGAAAAAACAATAATATATGGGATGGTATGGGCCTCTTATTTTCTGTACAATTGTGATGCCTAGGATGATGGCGTGCGACCCAAAAGGTTAAAGGCTGGTGGATCTAAGTGGTTCCTGAGATGAGTGAGCACAAGAAGGGATTTGGGTGGATGAAATAATATTCAATACTACCCATTAGGCCTAAAGAAAATTTAATAAAAAAATAAGTCTTTAAGGGTGTGTTATCCCTTGGGGTGGCTATGACCCACCTCTCCATTCGGTGTTTTGTGTGTTTGTGTGTTTGAATGTATTTGTCCTCCTAAGAACCTAATATATAATATAAATTATAACACTTATGTGAAATGAATTTCATAAAATGAATAAAATATTTTTACTCAAAATAATTAATATTATATTATAATTTAAAAACAATCCTAATGATTAGTAAAATATTTCAAAATTAATAACCCCATTTATGGTTAAAATGAGGTATTGCGCATCACACACAATTTTATTAAAAGAAATACTTCAAACATATAGAATTTTTGTTGGAAAAAATTGATTTAATATTTATAATAATTGGGTTAAAATTATATAATAAGGCTCATATTTATTTTATTATTAAAGGATTAATTACATTGGTAAAAAAAACTAGTGATCATGGTGAAAACTAAAATAGTAAAAGTAAGGAATCTTAGATGTTAAGAAACTACATTTTTAAAACATATATATTTTTTTAATTAGGTGTGTATAAGGTATATAATTTCTCCACCCCTTTAATTATCAATATCTATGGAACTTAGGGTAATATTTACTTCCCATTATTGAATTGTATTGGGTATTTTAAAAAATGTCACTCTTCTTCAATTATAAAATGGCACACTTTCCAGTCATCTATTCACACATATCGAGATGTTTGGATCATAAAAAATTCCAAAATACATCCTAAAAATCCTTATACACATTATGGATCATTTTTTATTCTTTAAATACAAATAATATATTCCTAAAGAGGATATCAGAAGGAGTTTTATCTAAGTGAAGGAAATCTTCTTAACAAAGCTCATTCATTTTCTTTCTTCTTTTACAAGCATAAATTATTTATTAACAATTAAAAAATAATAACACAAATATCCACTATATACCTTGATGTTATTATGTTGATGTCATAACATCTATCCATATCATCCTCAATTAAATGGGAAACAAATTCATCGATCATGTGTACAACAAACTACCGCCTCGTGAACCGTTATAACTCATTTTCCTCAAAAATTCAAAGGATTGGATATAATTATGGATTTAATGTATAAATATAATATGTATGATATAATTAGTCTTATGGAATTATAATATCAAATATAACTTATTAATTTCAATTTTTTTAAAATATGATAACATTCCTCGCGCGCACGGTGGACTACCACCTTGCGAAGCGATGTGATTCTCATTTCAATCATGATTTACATATAAGGTAATAGGGACAAATTTAATGAATATATGTGATATATATGAAATGATATTTATTATTTAAAATTTATATGACATTATCTTCCTTATCATTTCCCCCATTAAGAGAATGATATCATCACTGGTGTGTATGTATGACCTACCATCTCCATTGAGCGATGCAATTAATTTTTCACGTCCAAATTTAATGAATAGTTAAAAAATTATTTGATCCTTAAATATTATTTTTATAAAATTAATTTAATTATTTAAATTATTTATCTATATCCCATACACAATTATCAGAACTTTTGTAATAAACATCCATGAGAAAACAATGCAATTAACACCATAAATAAGGGTAAAAATAAAGTATTACTAATGAATAAGAGACAATATGTTATAAAAGGATAATATGATATATTATAAAAATTAATATGGTAATATTATTATTAATAACATTTTTGAAACTATTATGCATTAGGTTAAATCAAGTTCAAATAATGGGAAGTGCGAGGTAAGAGATTTTGTCTCAATTTCTTTTCATTGAGGCATATTGTAATGTTGTACACCAAATTCATTTTATAGGGTGTATATAATTACACATTAAAATTTTGTATCATGAATCATTAATACTTCATGGTATTTTATGTTTCAATTTGAATTACTTCATCCAATGTTATTGGACTTGAAAATTACATTGTGGTAATGAATTTCATAACTCAATTTCTTTTCATTAGGTTATATTACTTATTCATTTCATTTTATATTATTATATTATGTGTGTAAGGAAATATGATTATATTAAGTTTTATGTACACTTGTTTTATATGGATGTATATTTTATAAATATAATTGATTCATTGGTTAATTCTCACTTTAATGATATGATCAATGTATGAGATTCTCATCTAAAAGTGTCTTCTTTGGGACATATATCATGTTATAAACCTAAATTATTTTATTAGGTGTATCAAATTCCCATTTGATATTTTATATCATTAATATCATTATATTAATGGCATTTAATGTTTCATTTTATGTTGTTCCTTTCATGGGGATTACAATTCAAAAGCTACCAAAGTGGTAAGAGATTTTTGTTTCAATATCATTGTAACTGGGATTATTTATACTTGAATTCACATTGAAGGAAATTATTTGATATTTATCTAAAAACCCATTTTATTTTCTTATACTTTGGTTATTTAGGAATTTTCATTCAATAGTACCATTTTTCATCTTTTTTATACTTAATATGGTTGATAAAATGTTTTTCATAAAATATGAATTCATATATCTCTTCGGTTGAAAGTCATTTTCCATCTAAATCCATTTTTTATAAAAAAAATTAAAAAAAATTTTATTATGATTGTTGGATTTTATTTTTACAAAAAAAATTTTGTT
Organism: Viscum album; assembly: GCA_963277665.1. Classification (NCBI taxonomy): domain Eukaryota; kingdom Viridiplantae; phylum Streptophyta; class Magnoliopsida; order Santalales; family Viscaceae; genus Viscum; species Viscum album. The sequence continues at coordinate 536,278,617 of OY728151.1, read as the reverse complement.
TACCAAATGTTACTAAAGGAATATTCCTATCATTTTCTAAATGTGGTACTTTTTAAATTTTCTTACCAAAATGTGAAAGGAATATTTATTTTTAACATATTTTTTATGAAAAGATCTTTTCAAATGTGATGACCCCCTACTTATTTAAGGATTCATTTAAATTTATAATAGGTTATTTTTAAATAAAAATGTTTACCTAATATTTTGGAACTTTTTAGTTTTTAATAATTATTTCCAATGTAAGAAAGGTTATTTTTCATAAGAATTTATTTAATGATATTTTTATGGTAATTATATTAATCAATAAAAAACTCCATTATTTTATATATTCTCCACTATATATATGGTGTAATGATACCATGAACTTCTTTTCGTTAGATGTTTTATGATCATTTTTACCATGGATACTATAGAAATTCTATTTCTTGGTTAAATTTTTATTCATTAAAGTTCAATTGAAATATTCATTTTCTTATAATAATTGTACATTACATGTCTTCTAAATATCCATAATATTTATCATGGATATTATTTTTTATTAAACCATATATAAATTCTATGTATAGTGTTTTACTTTGAATTTTATTTGATTGACTGTGAAAATATTAACATTCATAGTCTTTATTCATTACTAAAATTTTATTGATAAGGAATATTGTTCATGAATTAAATCAGTCATTTGATATATAAGGAATGTGTTGGACATGTAGTTATTATTCGGCACCATTTATATATATCCCCTTGATATATCAGTAGTCTCATTATATGAATCTGCTAGATATCCATTTTTAAATGGGTTTTTGGTGTATACCTACCAATCAGGTAAACAATTTTGGTACAAGGTATTGACTGTAAAGGTATGATGAGGTTAGAGATCATGATGTCTAACAATTAGGAATTTACTTCATTTAGAATTGATTTATTATTATTCATGATATTATTTCATTTATATTATCTATGGATTCGTTTTTCACTCATGTTATTGATTAAATGGAGCTTGTGTTTAGTTATTTACCTTTCCATACTTATTATTCCTTATCTAGTCATGATTGTCATGTTATTGATAAAATGAAACATGTGTTCAGATATTTACATTTCCATGTTTTTTATGTGTTATTAATTATGATTCATTTATTGAAGATATATTCTGCTTTATGTAACACTTACTAATCATATTAGGTCACCCTTATTTTATTTCCCTTCCCCCAGATGATAATAAGGAATATTTTAATGATTTCACAGACATGATATTTTTTAATTTCACTATGGTGTGTTTTATGTTTTCAAATGTAATTAAAGAATAAATTATATATATTGATTACCAAAACTATTATACTCTTCAGTCCATCAGTATGTGATCACTTGTATATTATGCCAATGTAATAAAGTAAATAACAACTATAGGATATTGGAGTCATGGTATTTAAAGTTGGTATCATATTATTTTTAGTAGAAATATTAAAAATTAGATTTAGAAAAATATATATTACGGAACATAAAACTATGACAGACCTTTTGGGTATGCATATAAGAGAAACCTAATGTTTTGGTAAGGGAGAGATTATGTGGTATTTCTAATAAATTCCTCCTTGTCTGGATACTAAAAGTGGTCATGGTTCTAGAATATTTTTACCAAAGGGTAATGAACCTAAAAAGGTTGCATTGGGATTTAGATCAACCTTCACCTGGTGCATAATAATGAGAATTACTATGCACCTAGTTTGACACTCCCATAGGATATGATTTGATTAATTCACATATTATTTATGAATTAGTATAAAATATTTTAATAAATGATAACCAATAATGACCTTGGTTAAACATAAAGTGTCTTTGGTTGATAAGTGTATAGTTGATCAAAAGTTTAAAGGCATAAATACCCATTTTGAGGTTTTATGTGATGGAATTTAAAATGATTAAGGATATTTTGGGAGAATTTTATTAGAATGAAATCCTTTAATTTAATATATGTTTTAATGAGAAGGTTATTTCAAGAATAATTCTCTTATATTTTTTTGGACATAAGTTTAAAGCTATGACTATCCTTTAGGGGTAATATGATCAGTTATGTAAATATAATAATAGTCAATTAAGATTATTTTACTTTTAAAAAAATAATAATTAGTATTAAATACCTTAGTGGTTAAAAAAGTGATTTGGTGAACAATATTATTTCTAATGATTTTCATCATATATTTGGGAACAATATAGTAATTATATTAATATGTTCTTAGAAAAAAGATAACTTGTTTACCAAGTGATAACCCATCACATCCGATAAGGTTGTAGGGCTTGTACCCACATCAAAATAATAACCAGGGTGAAGCACCTACCCTAGGCCTATGTGATGTTCAAGACAAAATGAAAATATTTTTACTTAAATTATTTGATCGATAAATATTAATTTGAATGTTGGGTATTACTCTTGATGTTTTAGAGATTGATGTATTATATTAGATAAATTTTTCCAATTTTTATAATTTTGGTAATTATTTATAGAGAGAAGAAAACACTTTTCTCTATTTTATAAATCTTATGATATGTTAAAATATAATTTTAGTGATTTAGGAATAAAAAATTCATATTTTATACTAATTTCATGGATCAGGAAATGACATTGAAATTGATCAAATCGCAACAAAAGGAAGAAATATTACTTAAAATATATCAAGTAAGTATATTTTTTGGTGTTCCCTGTCTTGAAAGATAAAGAATCCTTAAAATCTAAGAAAAGGCCTTGAAATAAAAAAAATGCTATCATGTTACCTTGATATTTGTTGAATAAATGGTATTTTAACTCATGATAGATTTATGGTTTTGTGATAGTTAACATTATCTTGATCATTCCACTTCTTATGATCATTTTTCACTATCAAACTTCATAATTATTTAGATTTTTCTATTAAGGCCATTTCATCACTTCCAACCAATGAAATTCTATATGGAAACTTGGTTATGTGTTATACCATATTACCTTTGTATTACCCTTTCCCTCTTTTAAGATGAATTTATCTTAACCCTTTTTATGATGTGTCTTTTCAATAAAGTAATTTTCAAATACAAAACACTTGACTTTTGTGTGCAAGTTCAAATTGTGAGGATTCAATTCATTGAAAATGGGGAGAATGTAACACCATGATATTTTAAAGTGTATTAAATAAATTTAATCTTTTTTATATATTTTCGTACATGAAAACCTTATATTTTAATTGAATATAATTTTGTTCGATAACATATATGACACACAACATTGAGATTAAACAAACTATGAAATATATTATTTAAATATGATTGGTATAAACTAGCCATTGAATAATAAGGTATTGATACGATTAAAAGAATCTTAGGTTCTAATCAATAAAATTTTATTGATAAATTATTAGTAAATAATCACATAATTTTTAAGATAATTCATTTTATGATTCAAAATAAATTTTCTTTAAAAGTTGTTTTATTTTTCATTTTATGTTAGGGAATTATAATTAACTTATACCAATTTTATAAATTGTATTTAAAAAATTATAATTCTATAAAGCATCACATAAAAATTATCTTAGGGTGCGGTTTTTAGATTTATTGAAAAGGTTTATCTTTTTAGTAAATTGTGAAAAATAAATATTTTTCAAATACTTTTATTTATTCATTTAATTAAGTAATTTTAAAACCCATTATGATTTTATTTTTATTTAAAATTAAAATTAGTATTAATAGTGGATATTTAAAATAATTAATTACATATTAATAATATCTGTACCTAGTTTTAGTATATGTTTTTTGGCCATAAAAATGAATTTGTTAGAAAACTATTTTTAAATGAATAATGTTCCTATATTTTAATTTATTAAAATAACTAGTAATAAAGAAATATTTAAATTAAATATATATATTTTAAATCTAAATATATGAAATTAAATCCATATAATGATTATTACTATTCAGATATATAATATTATATTATATTATGATTGAAAAATACATTTCTTAAAAAAACTGCTTTCATCAAGAATTGTGGGTTTATTTTTAAATTAAATTATACCAATTATCTGAATTTAAATTAATAAAATAGATTGAATATTTTTATCATAATAATTAATATTATATAATATGTTCATTATAATTTTCTTCGTAATGACTAGTAACGACATTAAGATTTAATAACTCAGGTTAAGGTTAAAACAAGGTTTTTCATGTCGAATGAATAAATAATAAAATTAATCTTTAAGATATATATAATTTTTATTTGATAAATTGGATTTAATATTTATAAATATTGGGTTAAAAATATCCAATAATTTTCCTTCTAATTTTTATCATGAATGATAAATTACCAAGGTAAATAAAAAGTAACTAGTTACCATGGTGAAAACTAAAATGGTAAAGGAAAGGAAACTTATCAGATAAGGATCAACATGTTTAAAACATGTGTTTTTGTGTTTGTGTGTGTTTTGGATATTTTTATCAACCATATAATCAATTTACCCCTTTAATTATCAATTTTTTAGGCACATGGGGTGAGTGTGACTTCCCATTATTGAATATTTTGGGTATTTAAAAAATGCCATTCCTTCTCAATTATAAAAGGGAACTCCCCCTTCACTTATTTGTACATATCTTTCCATTTGGATACAGAAAATTGAAAAAAATCATAAAAACGTTTTTTTATAGGTTATAGACCTTATTTTTCTCAAAAAAATACTAACCCCAGTTTGTTTAAGAGGATATCTAGATGTGCTTTCTCTAAGAGAATGTAATAATCTTAACAAAGATCTTTATTTTTCTTCATTATTTTACAATATTAAATTATAAAATAATAATTACAAAAAAATAGCACCAATATATACTATATAATGAGATGTTATTTTATTGATGTAATTATATATATCCATATCCTCCTTCATTAAATGAGAATCAAAGTTATCGCTCGTATGTATGGTAGGCTACAACCTCACGAACTTATGTAAATTTATTTCCATATAAAATTATATTGATTGGATATAAAGATAGATTAAAATTATATATATAATATTGGGGATATAATTATAATTTGGGAATTATAATATCAAATATAAATTATTAATTTCTAATCTATTTAAAATGTGGTAATGTCGCTCGTGTGTATGGAGGACTACCACCTTGAGAAGGGATGTAAAACATTTTCACATAATATTTACATGGAAGGTAATAAGTATAACGTTATTGAATATATTTTAAATATATTACATGATATTTATTCTCTTAAATTAATATATCATACACATTCTTACTTCGTCACCCATTGAGGTAATGATATCGTCACTTGTGCGTACATACATCCTATCATCTCCATGAAGCGATGCGGTTCATTTTCCATGTCCAAATTTCATGAATGGTTATAAAAATGTATTTAATGAATAAATTTGTAATTTATAAAATTAATATAATCTAGTTGATTATCAATATATATCCCCTACACAATCATCCAAACTTTCTTCCAAATCATGCATAAGAAAACCAGGCAATAAACACCCGAAATAAGGGTAAAAATGAAATATTATGAATGAATGGGTGATAGGATGTTATAAAAGGATCATATTAGATATTATAAATATTAATATGGTTTTGGAATAAATTAATAATTTGTTTAAAATCATTATACAAGAGTTTAAATCATTTTCAATTAAAGAGAAGCTTGAGGGGATGATTTCGTCTCAATTTATTTCCATGGAGACATATTCAAATGTTATGTAAATAATTTATTTTATAAAGTGTATATAACTACACTTTTACATTTAATATGATGAATCCTTTATACTTAATGGTATTTTATGTTTAAATTTTTATAATTTTATCAAAGGTTATTTGACATTGTCACAACCCATCCCAGAGGGGCCTGGGTCGTGACTACCACAAACCCGCCTCCAACAGTCCATGGGATGGTTACTAGAAATGAGTAGTAATATAAAAAAATGGGATGTATTTTATAATGTACCTGTATGAACACACACACATACAATCCACAAATTCTAAAATGTAAAATCACAAATTAAGCAATGCTTGCAGAACACTATATCCCACAACTAGAGTACAATAGTGAAAGTATTAGAAAGTAAATAGGCCAAAAAATATCCCAAAAAAAGAAAAGAGTCTACAGACACATGTATAACCTTTAATATAATAGGTACTGGGACAATATTCAAAAAAGTTGATGGAACACACCATGAAATGTCCGGTCTCACAAGGCACTGTTGTTCCTCGTCTTCCTAGAACTTCGTCGAAGAGTCAATCATCTACACAAGACACGAAATGCATAGGGAAAACCCATGTAGGGGTGATTAAAATAATACTCAGTATTAAAACCTAAAACTACAATGGAATACCACAAATTTAATGAAAAAATTCGATTACCACGAAGTAATACCACAAATAAATACCAAAAAGGAAACACCACAAATGAATATCATAAAGGAAATACCATGAAGGAATACCAAAAAGGAATACTATAAAAAACATACCATGAATGAATACCACCATGTAATGCCACAAATAAATAACATAAATTAATAACACCAAGGAATACCAAAAAGTAATACCATAAAGGAATGCATTATTAGCTCCATACAGATATATGTCTACAATAAATATATCAAGAACATCTAGAAAAACTCAATCCAATAACTCACACCGTATCAAAAAGACATATATTATCCATAAACCACATAGTATCCATAAGTCTCATAGTCTCCATGATACACACAGTCTCTATAAGACACACAATCACTATGTCACAGCTAGCCACATAAATGTTTGGTCAAAGGACGCTCATTCTAGGAAAAAATAACTCTTCAATCCATTAGGTCATATGAAAACTCCCAAAAAAACCTACACAGCATATCTTTAAATGACCATATCATCATAAGGTTCCCAACTCCATAGATGGTATGTCAAACGGATGTCTGGTTTGAAAGTTATCGCACTTTGAAAATTTCATAAGGAAGTTCACTAGGTATTGGACTGACTGGGCGGTTGGTCCACTGACCATGGCGGTCTACCAACACAGTCGACTGCCCGATCTGTCCACTCCCACAGTCGAACATGTTGTTATAGCTCGAGCATCTGTGATGGTCCACCATACCACCAAATGTTGTGGTCGTGTGAAAATTCCATCGACCGCAGCTCACGGTCGACCGTTATGGTCGATTGTGGCCTGGTCTGGTCTCCCCTAGTCCGAAATGACACACTAGGTTGACCCAACCCCCAAGGATTTCCCCACTCTAGTTTGGACTAATTAGGTCCACTTTTCGAGTCGATATGTCTCACACATTCTCCTGTAATAACTGCATCCGGTCCACATGGCCACCACACCACATCATGTGATCGACATTCACATCTTCATCCTTTCCATGTTCTGCAGATACCATCCACTTCCACCCTTCCTTCCATGGTTCACCCTTCATTATATGGTGCTCCAATATCTGAAATGAAAACACCACTGTGATCCTTGGGTCCTGATCTACATTGATCTGACCTTTGTTTCATCTTACCTCCAATCTGGGGGTTTGATCTTGTTCGAATCCTCCCAAAAAGTCGATCCTCAATCATGAAAATCCAATGGTGTATAATTATAATAACTAATGAGAGAAATCACATGAACTCCCAAGTATTTAACCTTGCCCTTTGTTCGTGTCATCCTTGACTCATTATCATTATAAATATAAATGAAGAAGATAAACTAATCTCTCGATAATTTCCCTTTAATAACCTTTGTTGTAACAACGATTGACCCTCGAATCAATATGTTGTGGATTGAACCATGTTTAGAGTAAAAATAAAGAATGGAAAAATAAATCCAGAATAAAATTCCCTAACTGGGATATAGATCATTCACTGTCGAGGATTGATTTTCATTGGGGATCTTTCATGAATGATCTCGGATCCATGTGTTTGTCGTCGATGCCGAGACAATTATATAATTATTCTCTCCAGAGCCTCTAGGGAATTTCCAAGGAAATGAGACTACCCCTAGGTCCCTTACTAGAACTTAATTTAAAATAAATAGTTTCATTTCTGTAATGTAATTTTTAAATAAAATAAACTCATAGTTATTATATTCATTAAAATATCCAAAAACAATTTTCCATAATCGAACTGTGTCATCTGATGTTAGTCCTTTCTTGGAGAAAACACCACATTACAAACTCAATTATTGTCTCAGATTTCCAACCCAAGTAATATTTCACGAGTTATTAGTATTTTGAAATAAAATAACTTTATTTGTTATTTTATTTATAGTTACTTCCTTGGTGAATTTTTCTTCAAATGACCAGCACCGACCAATGTTCAGTCGTGCCTATTGTAAAGATACCATTATAAGCTCAATAGTTCCCATATATTTCTGATTCAAGAACTCATTTAAAAGATATTATACATTTTTAGGAATGTTGTGCATGAATTATATTAAAAACATTAATTTTTTAATGAATTTTTCCTAGAACACTGGGCCTCAGAATCACACGCTGTCTTAGTGAATGGTCTTGTAATTTTCACAAAAAATACAAAAAAATCCAAAAAATCTAATTCATTACATTCTCCCCACCTTATGGATTTACGTCCCTAAAATACAAAACATGGGATACTCAAAAAAATGGTGGTGCTGAGCAAGAATCTAAGACTCCTTCTCCCGTATGATCTCCTAGAAATTTTCTCCCTACCATCAGATATACACCCACGGAATTGACTCCCCATAAAGGATCCTCTCCTACCGATCCTCAATCCCCACTGGGTACTTTTCAAAATTTACCCCTTCCTCGATGTCCAACTCACCCCCGTCAATGATGAGTGATTGGTTATGGACTTACCACCTAAGTTGCGACATGTGGAAGACATATTGTACCCGGTCTTGTTGTGGTAGTGGAGTCAAGTAGTAAGACACCTCTCCAACACTACACAGTATCAGAAATGGTCTAAGGAACCTTGGAGATAACTTTCCACCCCAGTCAAATATCCATAAAACCTTTTTTGTTGAGACCCAAAGGAACATGTGGTCTCCTTCCATGAACTCTAAAGGCCTTCACTGTCTATCAGAATAAGTATTCTGATAGCTTCGTGTAGTCTTCATCCACTTCTTGGATGATATGAACCTTCTTTGTAGTATCCTCTACCACTATCGGGACCATGAGTGCTGACTATCGTGGGTCTTTCTAGAAAAGTGGTGACCTATAGGGTTGCCCGTGCAAGGCCTCGAATGGTGTCATACAGAAGGTGGAATGGTAGTTGTTGTTGTATGAAAACTCCACTAGGGGTAGGTGATCCTCAAAATTATGTCCAAAATCTAACATGCAAGATCTTTACAAGTCTTCTAGAACCTATAAGATCCACACTTTCTAGTCGTCCGTTTGAGTGTGAAAAGTTGCGCTCAAGCATAACTGAGTCACAAACACCTCCTGAAATCCCTTCCATAACTGGGATGTAAAATGAGCATCATTATTTGCTACTATCGTTAATGAAACTCCATAGGGTCTAACTATCTCATGCACATAGAGGCATCCTAATCTATCTACTAAACTGTGCTCTTGAATATCTTGGAAGTGGGTTGACTTAGTGAATTTTTCAATGAATACCTAGATGGTATCGTGTCCCCTTTATGTATGTGGTAAACCTATCAACAAGTTCATCTATGTCTAATCCCATTTTAATTCTGGAACATTCAGGGGTTAATTCAAACCCTCTAGAACCTAGTGCTCAGCCTTCACCTACTAACATGTGAGACATATATAATCAAACTATTCAAATCCAATATTCATTCCAGGACACCAAAACTAATGTCAAAGGTCTTGGTATATCTTCTCTACATCTGGATGTGCTTCCAAAAGGGATATATGGAACACCCTCAAAACATTCTCCCACATCACCACTAGTACTATCATGCACCCTCTAAAAATAATGACGTGTTCCCACCTTTCAAATATCCATCAGGGGAATACCTTGTGGACATCAAATCACATGAGGTCTCATAATACTTATCCCCAAGTTATGCCTCCCTGACTCATTATAAGATTGGAGGGGTACCATCTATCAACTAGTGGTAAGTTGTTCTATCCCCATCCACAAATGATATCTATAATGAGGCCAACTGCTCTGATGTCTCATTTATTATTTGCGAAATGGACTCCTGTTAAGAGAATCTGCCACCACTTTCCCCATCCTAGGAGTATAGACAATCTCAATGTCATAGTATTGGATGTACTATAGAAATCTCCTCTATCTCATGTTTAGATCCTTTTGATAGAAGATATACTTGAGACTCTTATGGTCAGATTAGATGATAAACCACTTGCCCATATGGTAGTGTCACCACATATTAAAATCGAAGACTACCCCTGATAACTCAAGATCCTGGGTCGCATAGTTCTACTTGTGTGATCTCAACTGTTTTGAACCATATGAAATCATCACTTTCCCCTACATTAGGACATAACCAATCTTGATTCTTGATGCATCGTAGAACACTACCTACTTGAAACCCTCATCTGGAAGTCTCAAGATGGGAGAGCTCATCAATCTATACCTAAAGTACTAAAACTTATCCTGGAACTTCTCCTTCCAGACAAAGGGATGTTCTTTTCATGTCAAAGCTTTCAAGGATGATTCTTCTCTCAAAACGTCAGGTAGAAACCTATGATAGTACCTAACTAAACCGAGGAAACTTCCAAAATTGGTATCACTCATGGGTGGCTCCCAAGAAAGCACTGCCTCAATATTTTATGGATCCACTACAAATCCCACATCTTAAATAATATTTTATAGAAAATGGACCTCCTGAATGCAGAACTAAAACTTCAAGAGAATCCCGTAAAGATGGTGCTCTCAGAGTTTGTAAAGCACCATCCTTAAGTATCTCACACACTCCTATTCGGATTCTGAGTACTCTAGGATGTCATCAATGAATACCACCACAAACCAGTCTATGTATGGATCAAAGATCTAGTTCATGAGTCCCATGAACACTGTTGGGGAATTTGTCTTGAGAAATGACATCACTATGTACTCATAGTGGCTGTAACGACATCTAAAGTCCATATTCATTATATCCTCATCCTGAAATCATAGATGATGATAGTCAAATTTGATTTCAATCTTTGAGAAAAACTATGCCCAAATGACTGAAGAGGACATAGATCCTTGGTAGTGGATACTTACTATTCACGGTCACCTATTTCAGGACCCATAAGTATACACATAACCTCAATCTTCTGTCTTCCTTCTTAGTGAATAAAATTGTGTCTATTCGGGGTGAAACACTGGGTCTCACAAATACCTTCCTCTACAAGTCCACCAACAACACCCTCGTCTCACAATGCTCTACTGGATCCATCCGACATTAAGGTGTATATATTAGTGTCGTCTTGGGTTATAAATCAATATATAAGTCTACATCCCTACAGAGAGGTAATCCTGGAACATATTTAGGAAACATATCCTTGTACTCCTCTACTACTGTAGGAAACTAACGACTCATATCATTCACATCACCAAGGGTGAGGATAGCCAACTGATGAGTAATTGGATTTACCCTCTTATGTGTGAGTCAATCCCATGATGCATGCATTTACTTTTCACCAACAAAGAAAAACCTAGTCTCAGCACTTCATTCACACTATACTCTATGCCTAAAATAGTCAATCTGAGCGTGAATTCTGGACAACAACCCATACTAAGAATGACATCGTAAGGAATCAACACTACTACCAAGATATCCCAATCAAAACTCTTACCTCTAAGAGTAAGGTCACAATATCGGTACTAGTCTTTGATCATCAAATCTACTCCAATAGGAGTCTCTAAGTGTAAGGGTTAAGTAAACGGTTCAACCAGAATCTTTGAGTCTCGAACAAGGATCAAGGAATGAAAAGAAGGACTGGCACCTGTATCTATGAAAACAATATCCATGGTGGAAAAGACCTAGATTATACCACCAATAATCCATGGAGGATTGGTGTCATAAGACTCCATCACCTGTAGTTGGCCTCATCCTTATCCAACAGCTCCCTGAGCCCATCATAGACCACCTGAGGGTGGTGGTGGTAATAGCTCGAACCTCTGACCACCTTCTGCCACCTTGCCTGGCCCCCTTCCACGCCAGCCACCCTATGGACCAACCTAATTATACAATCACCACTACCTTGGTGGAATCTTGACCATATTATGATTGGTCATATGACGGTTTGGGAAATCTCATGCTTGATTTCTTAGATCGCCACACAAGTAACACAACATGTGCCTTATTTGACTCGAGCTACCCTATAAGCCTTGCACCGCTGAAGCTATGTCCTGGGATTGTCTTATGAAGTGATTAACCCGATTGGGACCCTATGAATGTTTTCAGCAACCTTTTGCTGAGGTCTCAACTACCTGATGCCTGATGGTAGCTCCCAATGTCGGTGTCTACTCTTCTAAAAAGTTATCCACTAGCAACACTCACTCAAGTACCCCATCATATGTAGGAATTCTAAGTGATATCATGTATGATCTGATCTCTCGAAATAATCCCCACTCAAAGGTCTGATCCTTGATGAATGGGTCTTGTAACATATCTATAGAGTAGCCCAAAATATTGGTAAACCTTACAAATAACTCTGATGTAGTCTGGTTTCCTTTCTATATATGCAAAATATTTTTTATGTGCACTGACTGTAACATGTTTGTAAAGAACCCCTATCTAGAGAGACACTCAAAATATGCCCAAGAGAGAGTCGTCTCATCATGTTTCTGGGTCACTAAGATCCACCATCACCCCACAGATCCCTAAATAAGACTCACTAAAAGAACTACCATTTTGTCGGATGGTGTCCTCATAAGGCGGAAGACACAGGTAACTACGTCCAGCCAACCCTAAGCTTCCTTGGGGTATGGATCACCCCAAAACCAAAGAGGTCACAACCTTTAAAACTCATGCAACACACTCAGTCATCATGCATCCTCACTTGGTTTTTATGGTAGTAGTTATTTCCCGATGGGTGGTGGTATAGCTAGTAAACCACCAGAAGGTGTTATCTCTATTACGAGAACCTGTACCAATTCCTCAACTATAGTAGGATAATCCTCCTAATCACACGATGGAATCCTATTTGGCTATCTTCATGGAGGCATCCTATAATAAAAAATATATACCATGCTCAATAGAGTATACCTGGACAGCTAACTCAAGATGTACATGGAAGACATAACCCATTCCTATATTATGCATGTACCATTATCTTCTCTACAACCAGTGTTTTCATTTATTGAGTCAAAAATCAAGTTCCTTGAGTCCTTGTGTATGGATACATCAGCCTTCAATCCAACACTAGATTCCTTATACTAAAATTTGAACTCAAAAAGTTTGACATTGTTTCCCCAAACAAACCTCACAGCCTCCTGATCCTAAAGTAAAACTAATCTAGCTCTAATTCCACTCTATCACGACCGTTCCTAGAGGGGCACATGTTGTGACTACCCAAATCCCTCCTCCAGTGGTCTAGGGGTTGGTTATTAGCACTGAGTAGTCATATCCCACAAATAGGAGTCATTTTCTTATGTACGTATATGCACACACACATCTCCAAGCCACAAATGTTGAAATGTAAAATCACTATGTAAAAAATGATTGCAAATCACTATATCCTACAACCAAAGTATAGTTGTGAAAGTACTAAAATGTAAACATAGCTAAAAAAACCCAACAAAAGAAAATATTCTACAACCACAAGTCCAACCTGTAAAGAAAAGGTACTGGGATTTCATCGAAAAAAGTTGTTGGAACACACCTCAGCCTGTTCGATATCACAAGGAACTGCTAGGTCCTAGTCTGCCTAGAAATCCATCGAAGAGTCAATCATCTACAAAAGACATAACAGATGTGGGAAAATCCAATGTATGGGTGAGAAAAACAATACTCAGTAGGACACCCTGAAACCATAGAGTAATAACACAATGTAATTACCAAAAATGAAATACCATGAAGGAATACCACGAAGGAAATTCCACAAGGAAATACCACGATGGAATACCACGAAGGAATACCATGAAGGAATACCAAAATGAAAATACAATGAAGGAATACCACCAAGGAATACAATAAATAATACCACAAAATAATACCACAAATGAATTCATAGTCATCCCCACACAGATATATGTCACCAAAAAATATATCCAGAACATCCATATATACCCAATTCAATAAGACACGCATTCTCAACAAGAAACATATTCTCCACAAGACACACAGTCTCTATAAGACACACAATCTCCATAATACACACAGTCTCTATAAGAAACATATTATCTATGTCACAGCTATCCTTTAAAATGTTTTCTTGAAGCACGCTCGTTCCTGGAGAACTGACACCTCAATCCATTAGGTCATATGAAAACACCCACAAAAACCCACTTATTATTTATTTATATGACTAGCCCATATTATTTTTTCCAATGTCATAGATGAATCATCAAACAGATGTATGGTCTGAATTTTATGGTCGTTTGAAAATTTCAGAAGGGGGTTCACTAGGTCATAGACCGACCGGGTTGTCAGTCCTTTAACCATGGTGGTCAACCGCCCTGGTCAACCACCAGGTCTGGCCACTCCCATGGTCGACCATTATGTGGAAGCTTGATCTTCCACAATTTTCAACCACCACCCAATCCACCATAGCCACGAGGTATTTGGGTCAACCGCTGCTCACGATCGACCACCATGGTCGATCGTGGAATGATATGGCCACCTCATGTTCTATCCGGACCACCCTAAACCATAGGGTCCAACCTGACCCACGGTATCCGATCTTGTCCACTGGATTGACCTATCCCACTAGGCTTGGCTCACTCTTGATGAGCCTTTCCAAACTCACTAGCCAGACTTGTCATGTCGGCCCGAACCGCTCGCCTGAACCAGTATACTTACTCTGTGGTTCTAGCTCATGTAGTTGCCCGTGACAACTATTTCCCATCCACACTGTAACACCCTGATATTTTATGAGAAATATTTTGTTTTTATGTATTATGTTATATGCAACACCAAAGGAATCTTTCACTACAAAAAACACTATCTTGGCTTGTGTTGCACTCAAGAGTAACCTTCCTCGATAGCTTGTGTTGTACGCAATACTGAGTTTTACTAAACGACGATATGTTATTAAAAAATTATATAAACTAGCCGTTATGAATATTAATACCCACTTTTTGAAATTTTATAAATTTTATCTTAGAAAATGGACTTAATTTTTGGATTTGGAATGTTGATATTAACTTAGGGTGAATTTTTTGTATTTTTGAGAAAACTTTCATTTTTTGATGAATAGTGAAAATGCTGAGTTATTAGTTAAAACTGACTTTTTATTTAAATAATCATTTATTTTATTTAAATTTATTCTAGTTCAAAATATATACATAATACCTATATAAGTTCAATGTAATTAATTGGAGTCATTTTATAGTAATTTTATATATATAAAAATTTTATTGAACTTTTGACCGTCTTTTACCCACCTCCTAGGAGAATTTGAAAATTTGCATAAAACATAATTTTATGTAATGGTCTAGACCTAACTGGTCAATTAATTTGTAAAAATGTGGTGTTAAAGGCGTTCTGGAGGTCAAGGTAACTTATCCCTAATGCTTTTCCAAAATCTTCCTCCTTGATGAATGGTTTCAACGGTAGACAGTTGAGAACTTTAACATAAAGTTACGTCTTCAGGTACTTTTGATGTTTCTAACTACCTCTGTTTTGGAGTAGTGGATTGGGGTGTGATTGGGTGAAATTTTTAGGAGAAATAAAGGGAAATAGCTTTATCACGGGCAGTGCACAGTTTTCCTAAACCCTGCGGCCAAACCGTGTGTTGTTGGCTTGGAGGCAGTAGCTCCCGCACGGATGGTGCACGGTCTGTCTAAAACATGTGGCCAGACCATGCAAGAAGGGTGTCCAAGGTAGTAGTTAATGTGTGGTGAGTGCATGGTTTGTTAAATCAAGAAAACTAACCGTGCGACCAATTAAACTAGATCATAAAATTGTGTATCTTGACCATTTTTCCCTTAACTTGTTTGTTTAAGATCCTAAGTGGCCATAACTCGGTATTACCCTCCCTTGAAGATAAGATAACCTCTACCAAGAGTTTTGGAGGCAATTTAAAGGCTTCCCTTGGTGAATCGAAGTCGTTTTCTTGAGTTATGTGATCTCTCTTTTTTGGTTGTTAGATATACTTAGATATACTACTTCTCTTCTGTCGGTTTCTTAGATCCATGCCCACTATGGGTAGATATAAGTGTGAAGATGCCAAATATGATGATATTTGGTCATTGTTGTGTTAGGAGAAGAGTTATAAGGAGGATTCTGGGAGGATCAGTCCATCTTTCTTGTGTGTTCTTTGTTTGTTGGGGTTCTCATCAAAAACCCTTCAGGTAGGGATCTTACCTTCGTCCCACTCTCTTTTTTGCATCATGCGGTGTGGGTATCCTCTTGTTTTAGTGAGATACAGTTGAACCAGTAAACAAATATAATAAATGGTTAAAGAACTAGTTGGGGTAAATTTTGTTGATATTGTTGTTTTATTTCCATAAATGCTTATCCTTTGATTGTGTTGTGAATTGAATAGGCTTATGCCTTTTGAAAATCACGGTCATTGGGGGCCTTTTCTTGTGCAATTAAATGTTTCCTTGTTCTTTCTGGATTGTTTCATGGATGTAATTTTATAGAATGTGGAAATTGGTGAATCGTGTAAAGTTGGATGATTAAATGAATACCTGGAACCCCTGTATGATCACCCCAATTAAAATAAATGCAAGAATGAATTTTGTGGGTTCTAGTTGGGGTTTAATTATATAAAGGGGTGTTTCAGGGGTTATTGTGGAATGGGTGAGCAGTGGGGCTATGGATGGCTTGGTTGTGGGTTGGACTATACGATATGGTTATGATCGGTAGAGGAGCTGCAGTAAATGGTATCAAAGGGATGATGATGTGGTACGGTTATTGTTTCCGATGTGTTTGTGGTTATGGTGGTTGGCAGCAGGGCTGCAAGAATGGTTGTGCATATGAATAAAAGTAAAAGAGTTAACTAATGAATTGTGGGGCATGGTAGTTGATTAAATACAGAAAATCAATTGAATTTATTGGCTGATAAAAGAAAATGGTATTATGTTGCTTGTGTTTTCCTTAACTATATTTGTGGTTGGCAGCAAAATGTTTTGTAAAGAATTGATCTGGTTTGGTTTTTTTTAGTTTCTCGGTAGTTAAGGAACTGATAAACTAAAACTATTGAAACATGAAAATCTTTATGGGGTTTGGGGATGTTTATTATGCACATACTTTCATGGTAGTAGTGTCAAGGAATGTGCTCAGATCTTTTGTGTAGAATCCTTAGGATGGTCTGAGTCGTTGATATAATTATATAAATCTGTATGTTTTATGTTTCTTTACGCACCCCACCCAATTTGAGCACTACGTTCCGAACACCCGTGGGACCGGGGGTGAGATTCCCAAACATCCAAAGGATGGCTGGTTACTATTCTTCCTTGTGGTCCCTCTTCCAGGTTCTACATCCCAAGATTATTTGGGCAGGTTGTGACAGAAATTTCCCAAGAGTCTTTGGGATGATGATGTGATGTGTTCCCAAGAGTCTTCGGAGTGAGGATGTGATGTGGTTCCCAGGTTTCTTTGGGATGATATGTGGTTATGGTCGAGGATTGAGTGTCGGTGGGATACGGGATGAGATGTGGTTATGGTTGAGGATTGAGTGCCGACGGGATACTATGAGCTTCATATGGGTAGGTTGCAGCACTAGCTCGAGATTCATATGGCCAGGTTGCGGCACTAGCTCAGGAATATGGGGAAGCATCAGAGCGTTAGGCGTGAGGTCTTGAGCAGTATTTAGTGGGAAGGTGGTGTGGGGTACCCATACTTTGATAATATTACTATACTACTCTATTGACTTGCGATATTTGGTGAGTGTGGCTTGTATGGTTGGGTGGATAGATTCCTTTCTAGGCTTTGGTTCCTTCTATTTTCTCACGGGGCATTAGGATGTCTCCCCACCTATGAAAGAGGGATTTAGGTTTTCCTACTGAGTATACTTGTATGCTCACCATACGTTTACATTCAAGTCTTTTGGAGGAATTCAGGGACCGTGCGGGACCTTTCTAGTTGGGCTTTGGAGTTTTTCTGGTTGTAGTTTTTTCTTTCTTTTTTGTATCGTACTTGGTAGCTTTTCTTGTACCTGTACATTTTTTTCAGTTTGTATAAAACATGCATATGGGTTGGTTTTGGGTTTATTTTCATTTACTTTTTCATTTTCATTTTGGTGTTTGACTCATCCTATTTCTGATCTTAAATAATAAAAAATGGTAATGCCTCCAATATTTGTGAAAACTCATACCCTTGGTACTAGTCACCACTCCGGGGCCTACTGGAGGTAGGACTCGGGGGTCATTATCTCCCTTTCACCATTTCCATCTCAAGAGGGGCGTCTTTGGTGGGAGGGGGTCGTGAAAGAATGGTATCAGAGCCAGGAGGTTGAGAGATAGGATGGAGTCTACAGTTATTCATAGTGATGATTGCATGGGATGGTAGGGAAACAGTGTCGGGTGATCTTGGAGCATGAAATAGGCTAGGAAAGATAGGCTGGGACACCAGATTTTAGGGCCCACCGTGATTCGATGCAAGGACCCTGGACCTACCGAACGACCAAGTGAGGCTACACTGATTGAAGGGTAGAGACCCTAGGAAAGGTACATGCATCATAATGACTTGTGTTCTTGTGTTTCTGGGGAATTTTGGGGATTTAAAATGAATAAGGAGTCTATGAATATATTAAGAACAATATTCTACACTACTCGGGCTTAGGCATTTCTTGTTTACCTTAAAGATATGGCGCCTAGGAGATGACCACGAGTAGTGCGGGTGATCGAGGCCTAGAGGGTTGACTTGGTTGATCGATGGAGGGTTGACCAAGAGGAGGAGGACGATCAGTGGCAAAAGATGCTTCGTGCCTTTCAGCGGAAGACCCTCGGGAAGTACGATAGCAGCATCTCTGACCTAGAGACAGGGAGATGGATAGAGGAGCTGGTGATAGCTTTCAGCATGATTCATGCTCCGGCGGAGTACTGGGTTTTTTTGGCTACGAGCCAAATGCGGGGAGCGACGCGTCAGGGGTGGATGATCTATCTCGGGGAGAAGAGGGAGACTGAGGTTACGTGGGAAGATTTTGAGAGGGAGTTCCGGGCAGAATTCCTCTCTTCCACAATGAACGATAAGAAGAGGCAGGAGCTACTCTCCCTCCAGTAGGGGAGCATGTCGGTGAGAGTGTTATGGATCAAGTTCAAGGATCTCCTCTGTTTTTCTCCAGACCTCCTTACAGACGGGGAGTCTCGGGCGAGACATTTGGAGGAGGCACTTCGACCTCCTATCCAGTATGTTGTTACACCCTTCACCCTATCGATGTAATTGGAGGTCTAGAAGAAAGCTGAAGTGGTGGAGAGGATGCACATGTTGGTAGGTGTGTCGCGAGACGGAATCCAGTTGGGCTCATCGAAGGGGATAGCCGTTAGTAGCAGGCCTCTAACATCAGGGCCCTCTAGGTTCCGACCAGTAGGGAGAAGACCTCAGTAGTTTCAGTTCCAATTTCCCGATCCTAGAACTTTTCCTTCAGGACCGGGACTGAGGTGTTTCATCTGTGGAAGCCATGGCCACCTTTAGAACCAGATCCCAGACCGAGTACAGTATAGTGGAGGTGAACCAATACAACACCCGCCTCAGCCACAACAGTTTCCAGCCATGCCCTTCTATGAGCATCTGCAGGGGCAGCAAGCTCCCCCTCCTCCGAGGGATGACGTTGCAGGAGGAGGCTGACCTCTGGGTGCTCCTCAGGGACCTTGACCAGGGAATGGTTGGGGAGGTGGCTGATAGCCGAGAGGTAGGGGAGTTGGGCGTGGGCAGTTTCACGCCATAGAGGCAGCAGTTCCAGCAGGGCCAGAAGTTGTTCGAGGTAAAATCAGCTTGTTTAGTACCCTTGACTATGCCTTGTTTGATTCAGGATCTTCACACTCCTTTGTTTCACCTAGTCTAGCCTGTGACTTGGGCCTAGACATAGATACACTTTCCGTACCCCTGGTTTTGAGTACGCCAGTCGGAGGTCAGACCAGCTTGTATCGGGTTTTTCGGGGATGTAGGTTGATGTTGGGGCCACACCAATCTAGTGTAGATCTCCTTTTACTGCAAATGCAGTCATACGACATCATTCTAGGAATCGACTGGCAGTTCATGGTGTGTGGCATCATCGGTTGTTTCTAAAGAAGGGTTGTGTTTTCAGGCGTGTCTGGATGATGTGTGACTTTCATCAGTGAGAGGGGTTTCTAGGAGTGCAGTCGGCAAGGGGATCCCTTTCTTTTCTCATTAGTCAAGATATTAGTTGAGTCGGTAGATACAGAAATGGTAGAAGTCTCCAAGATCGTCAGCTATTTCATGGACGTCTTCCCCGAGGAGGTGGTGACTCTAACCCCTCAATGGGACATTGAGTTCAGAATAGACTTACAACCTGGTGTCCGTCTGATTTCGATGGCCCCCTATCGGATAGAAACTTCAGAGCTACGGAAGTTGTGGATTCAGATTGACGATTTGATGAAGAAGGCTTTTCTTCGATCGAGTGCATCACCATGGGGTGCTCAAGTCTTTTTCACAAATAAGGCAGATTGTGGTCTCAAGCATTACATAGACTACTGGAGACAGAACCAGGTAACCGTTAAGAACCATTACCCCCTCTCGAGGGTAGATGATCTCTTTGACCAGCTGAAGGGATCAAGTTGGTTCTCTAAGATCGATCTGCGATCTGGATATCACCAGTTGAGGTTGAAGGAGGGTGAAATCTCGAAGACTACCTTTAGGTGCAGATATGGGCACTTTGAGTTTGTGGTCGTGTCGTTCGGCGTTACAAATGCACCAGCTGTGTTCAGGGGACTCATGAACTCCATATTTCGGGAATACCTAGACCAGTTTGTATTCATCTTCATCGACAAAATCCTGATCTACTCAAGATCATAGGAGGATCATGCTGGGCACTTGAGAATGGTTTTGGAGGTCCTCCGACAACACCAACTTTATGGGAAGTTGTCCAAATGAATGTTTTGGACTCAAGATGTATGCTTCCTTGGACACATGGTGTCTGAGAAAGGAATAGTGGTGGACTCATCAAAGGTCGAGGTGGTTGTTTCATGGGAAGTTCCCAAGAACGCAGCAGAAGTTTGTAGATTCATTGGACTAGAAGGCTACTATTGGATGTTCGTGCCCAACTTCTCCCGAGTTGCAGCACCTTTTAAAACCTTGACAAAGAAGGATTGAGCTTTCGTGTGGGATGAGCAGTGTGGGGAAGCCTTCAGTTATCTAAAGGAAAAGTTGGTTAGTGCCCCTGTGCTGAGATTACTAGAGGAGGGAGCAATGTTTGAGGTATTATTTGATGCCGCAGGCCAAGGCATGTGGTGCGTGCTGATGCAACTTCAATGGGTGATCTACAATGGGTCTAGGAAGTTATTTACACATTAATGTAACTATTCCACCCATTATCTATAACTTTTGGCTGTTGTGTTCGCACTGATGTTGTGGTGGCATTACCTCATCGGGGAGCACTTCATGGTCTTCTTGTATCACAAGAGTTTGAACTATATCTTCTCCCAGTGGGAACTTAATTTGAGGTAGCGAAGGTGGATAGAGTTCCTCCACGTCTAGGACTTCGAAATCTCCTACATCGAAGGAAAAGGAAATGTGGTGGCTGACGCTTTGAGTAGGAGGAAGGATGTTGTTCGAAAGTTGGCAGATGTCTGGAAGGTGATGGAAGAATTGGTTACACTACACCTTGATGTATGGGAAGATGGTGGTAGAGTTTGTATGTTTCAGATGATAGTGCAGTCCTCCCTAATACGGCAGGTGGAGGAGTCTCAGTGTGGAGACATAGAGATTGAAGTGATGCGTGATCGGGCTAGCCAGGGCAATACTCTAGAATCATGGTCGGAGGATGGTCTAAATCAGATGATTTTTAGGGGGAAGTTATTGGTTCTAGAAGAAATGCACGAGAGAGTTCTTGGGGAGTTTCAAAACTCACCCCTGGAAGTACACTCGGGAGCTTCCAATATGTACCAGGGCTTGAGAGGGCATTTCTGGTGGCCCGGGGTGAAATGGGAAGTACTAGAGTTCGTAGCAAAGTGCCTCGTGTGTTAGCAGTAAAGGCTGAACACCGCGTCCTAGGAGGTCTATTACAACCTTTAAATGTCCCCGAGTGGAAGTGGGATGACATCCCGATGGATTTCATCATGAGGATTCCTAGATTTAAAGGGGGTTGTCACGCCATCTGGGTAGTGGTGGACCGGCTGATGAAATCATCCCACTTCCTAGCAATCAAGGAGTCAAGTACGGTTGAGGCACTAGCTCAGAGGTACGTGAATGAGGTGGTGAAATTGCACGGAGTTTCGAGTTCTATAATCTCTGACCGGGATACCCGGTTTACCTCACAGGCCTGGATAGGATTGCATCATGCTTTTAGAAACCGACTATGCCTCATCACTGTTCTCCACCCTTAGATAGATGGGTAGACAGAGTGCACTATCCAGACTTTGGAAGATATTCTACGAGCATGTATTTTGGGCCTTATAGGATCATGGGTACAACACTTTCCTATGATAGAGTTCTCTTACAACAAAAGCTATAACTCTCCCATTGGCATGGATCCTTTCGAAGCTTTGTACGGGAGGCCATGCCGCTCACCTGTATGCTGGACAGAGGTCGGAGAAGTAGGTGTTCTTGGCTCGGAGGTGGTGAAGATCACGATGGAGATGGTTCAGCTTATATGAGAGAGGATGAAGGAAGCTCAGGACCGGCAGAAGTCATACGCCGATAATAAGAGGAGACCCGTGGAGTTCGAGTTCGGGGACCACGTGTTCTTGAAGGTATCTCGTCGGCGTGGGTAGCAAAGATTTAGAAAGGGAATTAAGCTTTCTCCTAGGTTCGTCAGGCCCTTCGAGGTGTTGCGGCGGGTCGGTGAGGTGGCTTATCAACTGGCGTTGTCGCCACCACTACAAAGGGTGCACGATGTCTTCCATGTGTCTCAGCTCCATCGATACCTGCACGACGATTCACACGTCCTCGACTGGGGAGAGATAGATATCGGGGACGAAGCAACGTTCGTGGAGAAACCCATGATGATTGAAGGTCGTGAAGAGATGGTGCTTCATGGACAAACCATTCCTTTGGTTCATGTGCTATGGAGGCATGATGGGCTTGAGGAGAGTGCTTGGGAACGGGAAGCACAGATGTGTGCCTAGTACCCAAAGTTTTTTTTAGTTTTATCTTGTTTTGTTTCATACCTATTTACAATGTAATTCTTGACCTAGTTAACTATGAAATGTGTTTCAAGTGCATAAGAAGTGTCCTGAAATGTGGGGAGGGGAGGACCCAATCCCTAGTTAAGACGCATTAAAGTGGATGCGCCTAAACCCATGCTTGCGAGTCAGTGCCACCCAAAGCGGATAGTATCTGAACGTGGAGGAAGGAAAACCTCTCACCCACATGACTGGATGGTTTAATCTTTTTCCTTGCGTGGTTTCACAGGGGATAGGAGTGGTATTTTTGTGATTTTTCAGGAGATAGGTGAGGAAGGGGGTGCTCCTTGGTAACAAGGAGGTTTTCTCCTAAGAGGTATCTTTCGAGGGGGAGTTGTTCGGACCCCTCTCCTTTCTTCAGGTATGGTTTTAATTCTCGAGGGAGAGAATAGTTTGAGAGGTATCTGATGTAATGTCTCATACCACCCCGGTCCATTACATTGTAAAAAAGTAGTGTTAGAGGCATTCTGGAGGTCAAGGTAACTTATCCCCAACACTTTTGCAAAATATTCCTCCTTGATGAACCATTTCAATTGTAGACAATTGAGAACTTTAACATCACATTATGTCTTCAGGTACTTTTGATGTTTCTAACTAACTCTGTTTTGGAGTAGTGTCTTTTGGGTGAGCTTGGGTGAACTTTTACGGAGAACTAAAGGGCAGTAGCTTTCGCACGGGCGGCGCACAGTTTGTCTAAACCGTGCGGTCAAACCGTGCATAGTTGTCTTAGAGGCAGTAGCTCCCACACAAACAGATCATGGTTTGTCTAAACCATGAGGCCAAACCATGAGATAAGGGTGGCCAAGGAAGTAGCTAATTCATATTTTTCACATGGTTTGTTAACCGTGTGAACTAACCGTGCAGCCACTTAAACTAGATCCTAAAATTGTGGATCTTGACCGTTTTGCCTCTAACTTGCTTGTTTAAGCACCTAAGTGGCCATAACTCGGGATTACCCTCCATTGATGATAGGAGAACCTCTCCCAAGCATTTTAGAGGTGATATAAATGCTTCCCTTGGCAAATGGAAGCCGGTTTCTTGAGGTATGTTATCGTTCTTGTTTGGTTGTTAGATCTACATAGATCCACTCCTTCTCTTCACTCGATTTCTTAGATCTACGCCCGTCATGGGTTGATCGAAGTGTGTTAATTCCAAATATGATTAGATTTGGTCTTTTTTGTGTTAGGAGAAGAGATCTAAGTAAATTTCTTGTAGGATTAGCCCAGCTTTCTTGTGCGTTCTTCGTTTGTTGTGGTTTTCATCAAAAACCCTTAAGGTAGGGATCTTACCATCATCTCTCTCTCTCTTTTGTGCATCATGTGGGGTGGGTATCCTCTTGGTTTCATGAGATACGGTTGAACACGTAAACAAAGATAGTAACTGGTTAAAGAATTTGTTTGTGGAAATTTTATTGATATTGTTTTTTTATTTCTATCAATTGTTATCCTTTGATTATGTTGTGAATTGAATAAGATTATGCCTACTGAAAATCACGGTCGTTGGGGGCCTTTGCTTATGTAATTAAATGTTTACCTATTCTTTCTAGATTTTTTAGTGGATAGAATTTCATAGATTGTGTAAATTGGTTAATCATGTAAAGTAGGATGATTAAATGAATACCTAGAACCCTTGTATGATCACCCCGATTAAACTAAATGAAAGAATTAATTTTGTGGGTGTTGGTTGGGGTATAATTATATGAAGGGGTGTTTCAGGGGTTGTTGTGGAATGGGTGAGTAGAAGGGTTGCGGTTGGCTTGGTTGTGGGTTGGCGTGTATGATATGGTTGTGATGGGCATTAGAGTTGCGATATATGGTATCAAAGGGATGATGATGTGGTATGGGTATTGTTTCTGATGTGTTTGTGGTTATGGTGGTTGGCAGCAAGGCTGTAGGAATGGTTGTGCATATGAATAAAAGTGGAAGAGTTAAATAATGAATTTTGGGGCATGGTAGTTGATTAAATACAGAATATCAATTGAATTGATTGGCTGATAAAAGAAAATGGTATTGTGTTGCTTGTGTTTTCCCAAACTATATTTGTGGTTGGCAGGGATATGTTTTATAAACGATTGATCTGGTTTGGTTGTTGTTAGTTTCTCTATTGTTAAGGAAATGATAAACTAAAATTTTTGAAACATGAAAAGCGTAATGGGGTTTGGGGATATTTATTGTGTGCATACTTTCATGGTATCAGTGTCGAGGCATGTGCTCAGATCTTTTGTATAGAAGCCTTAAGATGGACTGATTGGTTGATATAATTATATAAATCTGTACGTTTTATGTTTATTTACACACCCCACCCATGTTGATCACTACATGCCGAACACCCATGGGATGGGGGGTGAGAATCCCAAACATCGAAAGAATGGCTGGTTACTATTCTTCCCTGTGCTTTCTCTTCCAGGTTCTATAGCCCAAGATCCTTCAAGCAGGTTATGAAAAATATTTCCCAAGAGTCTTTGGGATGAGGATATGATGTGTTCCCAAGAGTCTCCGGGATAAGGATGTGATTTGGTTCCCAAGTGTATTCAGGATGAGATGTGGTTATGACCGAGGATTGAGTGATGGTGGTATATGGGATGAGATGTGGTTATGTTTGAGGATTGAGTGCCGGCGGAATACTATGAACTTCGTATGGCCAAGTTGCAGCACTAGTTCGATCTTCGTATGGCTAGGTTGGCTCAAGAAGAGGGGGAAGCGTCAGAGCGTTAGGCATGAGGGATTGATAAGTATTCAGTGGGAAGGTGGTGCAGGGTACCCATACTTTGATAATATTACTATACTACTCTGTTGACTTGCGATATTTGGGGAGTGTGGCTTGTAAGGTTTGGTGGATAGATTCCTTGATAGGCTTTGGTTCCTTCTGTTTTCTCACGGGGAATTAGGATGTCTCCCCACTTGTGCACGAGAGATTTAGGTTTTCCTACTGATTATACTTGTATGACCACCCTACGTTTACTTTCAGGTCTTCATGAGGACTTCGGGGACTATACAGGACCTTGCAATTTAGGCGTTGGAGTTTTGCTGGTTGCAGTTTTTTCTTTCTTTTTGGTATCATAATTGGGATCTTTTCTTGTACCTGTACTTTTGTTTCAGTTTGTATAAAACATGCATATGGGTTGGTTTGGGTTTATTTTCATTTACTTGTTCCTTTTCCTTTTGGTGTTTGACTTATCCTATTTCTGATCTTAAATAATAAAAAAGGGTAACGCCTCCCATATTTGTGAAAACTCATACCCTTGGTGCTAGTCACCACTCAGGGGCCTACTGGAGGTGGGACTGAGGGGTCATTATCTCCCTTTCACCATTGCCAGCTCAGGAGGGGCATCTTTGGTGGGATGGGGTTGTGACATTTTACCGCTTCTGTGAGTGGAATTTCAAAAATTCGAGATACAGGGTTGATATCAGTAAGTAAAATGTTGTTCAATAAGATAAAAATAATTTTTGGTGAATAATAACTTTTACTTTTATTTACCACGGTTAAAAGTAAATAGGGTAATTAAGGGTAAAATTGAAATTATTATTACCATAAAAATTGTCAAAATTCTATTGGATAAGTGTAATTTGACCGAAAACAACCTTAGTAATAAAATATGACCCTTTAGGTCCACTTGGATTGGATTAGGACATTTATTATTATTTAATTCAAAGAAGAGTTAAAATAGTTAAAATCAATGTTTAATACGTAAAAAAAATTTAATATAGGGTTATACATAAGATAAATTCGACTATAAATATTCATTGTAAATATTAGAATATTTTATACATAATGGTATTTTATTTATAATTTTTAGACATTAAATAAATTAATTTATGTATTACACAATGATGATTCATTAATTACCGTATTAATGAAATATTAACATAATTGATATTATAAATACCAAAATAAATGTAATTTGAGACTTATTATGAATTAAACTAATTTTATATGTTAATATAACATATTAATGTTAGTTATATGAATTTTTTTTGATGTAATAATTTTGTTATGAATTTAACAAAAACAATATACCAAATAGTGTCAAAATTGACATAAAAGAGTTTTTAAAAAAATATTATATTATTAATTGTTATTATATTCCTAAAAATCAAATAGTTGGGAAAAATACTTATATAATAATATATATGACATTAATTAAACAATTTGGATTCTATTGGAAGTTTATTGTAAGTTTAGTATCCATATAGTATAAGAATACAAGAAGACACGGTAAATGTTAAATTATTTAACTTAGAGTTAAATCTAAATGATAAGGTTAAAATGGTAACCTAAACTTATCTAAAGACTATTAGTTGAGATTATTTCTACCAATCCCCACCATATCTTCCAAATAATCCACTTTGGTGCCATTATAAATCGAATATATCTTTATTATGAAATAATATTTTACGTTTTTCATAAGGTTCCCCTCTCCTCCCTTGTAAAAGGGAACCTCTTCCCTCTCCACTTTACAACATTTTGAGGCTTCAAGCTTGGCCAAAACCTATCCATTTCCCTTTTCCACTTCCCTAGAAACATAATAGAGGTTCTGTTCTTCTTCAAAGGCCAACTTTAGGGTCCTAAGAGGAGGTTTAGAAGAGGCGCATTGAAGAAGAGGTAATATCCCTTACCGATTATTTCACATTTATTTCTTCTTATATTTCCTCTTCTTTATTTGTTTCATTATAAAGTAATTAAATAAGTATCAATAATATACTGATATGTTATTATAAAAATGATACAACCCTATTTCACCTTCTCCCTATCTTGTGGAAAACAAAATCACCGCGCGTTCGTACGTACGGAATACCGTCTCCACGTCGTGGTGTAATTCTTTTTCCACCACCGCCTTAGTTGGATGAGTATAATGGTGTAAATAATAACTATATATGATTATTATAACATGATACTAATTCTGATATAATATTTCATAAACTCCAATTCCATTCATATAAGTATGGGAAGGATATCATCGCTCGTGCGTACGTACGGGCAACCGTCTCCACGATGTGATGCGACTCGTTATACATGATCTTCATTGAATAATGATTATATAAATGAATTTAATGAATATATATGATATATATTAAAATAATACCATTCTTTAAATGAGGTATCTATAACCTAAAAATCATAATAAGAATTTATTCTATAAAACATGCATAAGAACAAAAAGCAATGAACACCCGAATAACAAGTTGCAATAAAATATTACTAATAAGAAGATAAGAATATTACCATATATGATATAATAACAATGAATATGATTCTGTAATAAGTCAATGACATTTTTTAAATCATTATACAGGAGTTTCAGATATGTACGAAGCATATCAGACCTAAGGTAAGGGAAAATCTCGCAATCTCATTTTTATACGAGATTGTTTATACTTCATAATTTACTGGGGAATATTTATCATCCACATACATGTTTCCTCAATATGTAATATTATTTATATCCTCCTACAATTTTTTAAATATAATTTTACCTATTTGTGAATTTTTAGTAAAACATATGAAAGGAATCTTTTGTCGCTTTTAGTACGAGATACTTTTTGACTTTTTCAGCCAAAGTACGAGAAGAATGTTTTTTTAAATTATACAGCATGAATTGATTTTTATGATTTTATATTAAATTATTTCCATGGACCTTCATTTAAAATTTTTCAAGTTTATTTTTAATTAACTTATTTTAGTTTAAAATTTAATGACAGGGTAAAAAAGGAAAAAATATTTTTGAAGCAGAAAGGATATTTTCATCAAGAATGGAGTTCAAGTGTTTTCTCAAAATTATTTTCCATCAAAGATAATATAAGGTTCTGTTTTTATCACTATTTTTACATTTATTTGATTATGTTATGATGGAATTATTTTTATAAAGTCATTTTATCTTATATTTATTATGTTAGGATGGAATG
Organism: Viscum album; assembly: GCA_963277665.1. Lineage (NCBI taxonomy): Eukaryota > Viridiplantae > Streptophyta > Magnoliopsida > Santalales > Viscaceae > Viscum > Viscum album. Next base: position 536,249,344 of record OY728151.1, on the reverse strand, counting down.
ATGTTTAGGAATCCCATTTTTATTAAATGGGTTCTGCTATGATATATGATATATGATTTTGTGGCACACATAAGAATGGTTTCATTATGAGATGGGTGGGACCTATATGTCCCTCCAATACATTGGGTAAAGATTTATATCTCATGAGATAGACATGACTGGAATGGCAAGTTAATCGGATTCAGTGATACAGGACTGGAATGAGGAGTGAACTCGGTTCAAAAATGGACTTTGTCCGCTAAGATGGTCTTGGAAATGAGTATTGACTAATATGAAATGATTTTCTATGATTATGTGTGAATGTCGCAAATTTTCATGTTTTTTTCTTATGATTATTGGGATTACATTTAACTACTATGATTTATCCCATGTCATGATATTATGATCTCTTTTGCAGGAAAAGATTTTCAAAATGTTATGTTCTTATGAATATGATATGATTGATATTTCTTTCGTTCACCCTTACTGAGAATTTGAGCTCACCCTTTAGTATGTTTTCTTTTCCCCGGGTCAGGAAGAAAGGTATTAAGTAATATATGCCAAAAGGAACTCTAGATTATATGAAATAAATGGGAGATGCTGTAGATGATTTATGAACTAGTTGTTTATGTTTCCCAGTTTCTAAAGAAATTATACCTATACAGTCCTTCCATGGTTTTATTATATGTTATAATAAGTGTGTTTTAATTTTGAAATAATAACAATGTACGTAAATTATGGGTCGTTATAGTTGGTATCAGAGGAAAGGTATAGTCAACCTTTAGAAACTAGGATGAGAATGCCTTAGTAAGAACCCTAAGGATATGTCTAAGCATAGAACACAGTATCAGTGTTTTAGAAATGTCCATGAATAACCTATGATAAGACTTAAAGTTTGAAATTTTATTCTTGATTATGTGGTTTTCCTATTATGATTAGTGTTTATCACACTATGATTATTGGTTTTAGTCAATGGCTGGAACCCGAAGGAACCGTGTTAATGTTGAATGTGACAGGCAATGCAATGATTGTCCCCCTGATCAACCAAACGTTATGGGGGCTAGAATGAAAAATATTGTAGGCATGATCACACAACTTTCTCAAGCTATGAATCATGTAGGACTTCCAAATTAGCAAAAAAAGGAGCAAAATTCTGTTGAATCCTTCATGAGGTAGCGTCCACCCTCATTCAACGGGTCTATTAATCCATTAGTGGATGAACAATGGATCATTACCACTGAAAAGATATTTTCAGTTCTTCAATGTTCTGAACATGATAAAGTCATCTTAGCATTATATCGTTTGGAAGGTGAAGTTGATCAATGGTGGAATCTTATCAAGAATACGAGCCATAGAGATGAAATTGAGTCCATGGAATGGGATGAGTTCAAGAAATTATTTTTCAATAAGTACTTCCCTCATATTCTTCAAACAAAGATGGAGAAGGAGTTTCTTGAACTAAAGAAAAAGGATGATGAATCTGCTGGTACCTACGAAGACAATTTTACAAGACTCGCAACGTATGCTTCCAGAATTATTATCCAACCTGAGAGTAAGATCGATAGATTCTTTAGTGGCTTAAAACCAAGTCTTCGAAGGGCATTAGCCATAAGGGACTTCAATAGCTACAAAGAAATTGTATGATGTGCTATCAAGGTTGAGATGGAGATTGGAGTAACTCATCAGTCACATGGGTTTGATAAGAAGAGGATAATGGAATTCAAAGGGAAATCTAAATATCACACTGAAAAGAAGATGATTTTTCCTTTATGATCAAAGTGTGGAAATAAACAAGGAGGGAATTGTTTTAAAGGGACAAGTATATGTTTCAAATGTGGAGAAGAATGTCATTGGGCATATGAATTCCGTAGTGATGGGAAAAAGATGTCTATTGATGCAAATAAAGAAAATGCTACCTAGAATGCACCTCCTACACTTCAATGTTACAAGTTCAAGGAAATGGGGTATTATACTAATCAATTCCCTAATCCAAGGGTTGTTGATAATGATCAATGTAAACAAACTCTTAAGGCCAAAGACAAAGGAAAGTCACATGAAATTTCTATCAGCGGTATGGAGTACGATAACGAAGTGGTGAAAGGTACACTTACCATCCACTCTAACGTAGAAAATGTTTTATTTTATTCTGGATCTACCCACTCTTTTATTTCTGAAGAATTTTATAAGGGTATCACCGAACTACCTCAACAATTAGCTATAGAGTTAGCTGTGACAACTCTTAATGGCACAATGGATGCATCAAGAGTTTATAATTATTCTCCAATTGACTTTTATGGGAAAGTGATTCCTGAAAATCTTGTGATCCTTCCAATAGTGGAATTTGATGTGATTCTTGGTATAGATTGGCTTTCCTTATATGTAGTTCATATCGATTTCCAAAGAAGGGAAGTCACATTTCATATTCCAAATCAATCTATGATCATCTATCTCTGTAAGGATAAATATAACCTTCCAGAGGAAATTTATTCCTTCTTATAGGTCTTGATTCCAATAAATGAAGGTTATTTATCTCAAATGGTTGGAGAGAAACTCACAATTAAGAATATTCCCATTTTACGGGAGTTTGATGATATCTTTCCAGAGGAATTCCAAGGTCTTCCACCAAATCGTGAAGTTGAGTTTTCAATAGAACTCATACCAGGTGCTATATCTATTTCAAAGACACTATATAGAATAGCCCCAATTGAGTTGCAGGAATTGGAGAATAAACTCCAAGAGAATCTTGATAAGGGATTCATACACCCTACTGCATCACCTTGGGGAGCACCTGTTCTGTTTGTTAAGAAGAAAGATGGATCAATGAGACTCTGCATTGATTATCGCGAACAAAACAAGATCACTATCAAGAAAAAATATCCTCTCCCATGCATTGATGACTTATTTGAACAACTACGTGGATCTCAATAATTTTCCAAGATTGATCTCCATTCATTGTATCATCAATTAAGGGTCAAAAGGGAGGATATACCAATGAGGGCTTTTCGTATAAGGTATGGACACTATGAATATATAGTGATGACATTTGGTCTTACTAATTCCCCTACTATCTTCATGGATCTAATGAATAGATTCTTTAGAAACTATCTTGATCAGTTTGTGGTAGTCTTTATAGATGATATTCTTGTCTATTCAAAGAGCAAGGAAGAACATGAAGATCACTTAAGAATTGTATTAAAGACCCTATGAAAGGAGATTTTTTATGCCAAATTTACCAAGTATGAATTTTTGCTTCAAAAAGTTTCATTTTTGGGTCACATAATCTCAAAATAGGGGATATCTGTGGTTCTAGCAAAATCAGAGGTTATCAAAAGATGGCTGAGACCAACAAAAGTAACTGAGATTCAATGTTTTCTTGGTTTGGCTGGATATTATCGACGTTTTGTGAAATATTTTTCAAGATTATCTAATCTACTCACCAGGTTGACTCAAAAAGGAGTTAAGATCATTTGGACGGAGGAGTGTGAATAGAATTTCAAGGAGTTAAAAAGAAGGTTATCTAGTTCACCTGTGCTCACACTTCCTTATAGTGGAGAAAGGTTTGTGATCTACAGTGATGAATCCAAGAAGGGATTGGGTTGTTTTCTCATGAAAAACGATATGGTGACGGCTTATGCGCCAAGACAGTTGAAAATCCATGAGCAAAATTACCCAACTCATGATTTGGAGTTAGCTGCGGTAATCTTTGCATTAAAAATTTGGAGGCATTATATTTATGGTGAAAGGTGTGATATTTATACTGATCATAAAAGTTTAAATAATTATTTCACACAAAATGAGTTGGATATGCGTAAAAGAAGATGGTTGGAGCTGATTAAGGATTACGACTGCTCAATTCATTACCACACTCAGAAATAAAACAATGTTGCAGACACATTAAGTCGACAAGACCATGCTAGATTATCCATGATGAGGATCAGAAAAGATCCAATATTTATGGATTTACAATGGATGGATCTTGGAATTATAATGGAAGGGGAAAAATATTATCTTTCTCAAATGAATGTTCAACCATCTATACATGTGAAGATTAAAGAGGCCTAGAAAGAAGATGTAGAGTTACAAAAGAAGGTGAGAAATGTTCCTGAATTCCACATTGATTGTGATGAAATAATAAGGTTCATAAATCAGGTTTTTGTTCCTCCCATCCCAGAATTAAAGATGGAAATATTGGATGAATCTCATAGCTCTTCATTCTTTAATAACCCTGGAAGCACGAAGATGTATAGGGACCTAAAGAAGTACTTCTAGTGGGATGGCATGAAAAGAGATGTTTCTGAATATATCTCTTTATTCTTGGTTTGTCAACAAGTTAAAGCTGAGAGACAGAAATCTTAGGGGATTTTACAACCATTACCCATACCAGAATAGAAATGGGAAAACATCACTATGAACTTTGTCACTAGACTTCCCAAAACATCCAATGGCAATAATGATATCTGGGTTATAGTTGAATGTCTTATGAAGTCGACACCCTTCCTTGCTATTAGATAGGATTTCTCTCTTGATCATCTTTCTAGGATATATGTAAAGGAAGTGGTAAGATTGCATAGAGTACCACTTTGTATTATATCTTATCGGGATCTGAGGTTTACCTCGATGTTTTGGCGAAGTCTTCAGCATACTCTAGATACATAGTTGAGTTTCAGCACTGCTTATCATACTCAGATAGACGGTCAGTCTGAGAGGACAATTCAAACTTTGGAAGACATGTTGAGAGCTTGATCTATAGATTTAAAAGGTTGTTGGGATCAACACCTACCTTTGGTGGAATTTTCTTATAATAATAGCTTTCACTCCAGTATTTTGATGGCTCATTATGAAGTTCTCTATGGAAAGAAATGTATAACTCCAACTTGTTGGGATGAAGTTGGGGAAAGAAAGCTATTAGGACCTGATCTTGTGGATGAGATGGAAGAGAAGGTCTGATCTATTCAAAAACACATAAGACCAGCTTAGAGTCGACAAAAAATTTATGCTGGGAACCGAAGAAAAGACCTAGAGTTTGAAGTGGGTGATAAAGTGTTCTTATTAATATCTCCTTGGAAGAGAGTAATGATATTTTTAAAGAAGGGCAAGTTGAGCCCTAGGTATATTGGTCCTTTCGAAATACTGGATCGTGTTGGGGAGGTAGCTTACTAATTGGTGCTTCCACTAAATCTCTCTCAAGTTTATGATGTGTTCCATGTATCTCTCCAGAGAAATTAAATACTTGATCCTTCACATGTACTATGCTCTGAAGTTGTACCACTGGAGAAAGATATTTCTAATGAAGAACATCCGATAGAGATTCTGGATCATAGCAAAAAAGTTCTACGAAACAAGACAAATCACTTGGTTAAATTTTTATGGAGGAACCACCAATTAGAAGAATCTACATGGGAACTTGAGGATATGATGAGGGAGAGGTATCCTCATCTGTTTGTTACGAAGTGACGAATTTCGAGGGCGAAATTTTTTTTAAGGGGGGTAGAATGTAACACCCTTAGATTTTATGAGAAATATTTTTTTTGTGTATTATGTTATATGCAACACAAAAGGAATCTTTCACTACACACAACATTTTCAGGGCTTGCATTGCATGCAAGAGAATCCTTTCTCGATAGCTTGCGTTGTACGCAATACCGAGTTTCACTAAACGATGATATGTTATTAAAATATTATATAAAATAGCCGTTATGAATAGTAATAGACACTTTTTGAAATTTTGAAAAATTTTATCTTTCAAAATGGACTTCATTTCTGGATTCGGAATATCAAAATTAGCTTATGGTGAAATTTTGGTATTTTTGAGAAAACTTTCAATTTTGATGAATAGTGAAAGCACCGAGTTATTGGTTAAAATTGACTTTTTATTTACATAATCTTTTATTTTATTTAAATTTTTTATAGGTAAAAATAGGCACATAATACCTATATATGTTCAATTTAATTCATTGGAGTCATTTTATAAAAATTTTAGATATATAAAAATTTTATTGAACTTTTGACTGTTTTTTACCCACCTCCTAGGAGAATTTGAAAATTTACATAAAACATAATTTTACCACTTCTGTGAGTCGAATTTCAAAAATAAAAGAGACACGGTTCATATCAGTAAGTAAAATTTGGTTCAATAAGATAAAAATATTGTTTGGTGAATAGTAACTTTTTACTTTTATTTACCACGATTAAAATTAAATATGGTAATTAAGGGTAAAAATGATATTATTATTACCCTAAAACATGTCCTAATTCTATTAAATAAGTTTAATTCGACTAGAAACAAAATTAGGAATAAAATATGACCCTTTAGGTCCACTTTTATTGGATTAGGACATTTATTATTATTTAATTCAAAGCAGAGTTAAAAGAGTTAAAATCAAAGTTTAATAAGTAACAAAATTTTAATATAGGGTTATACATAAAATAAATTAGACTATAAATATTCATTAGAAATATTAAAATATTTCCTAGATGATATTATTTTATTTATAATTTTTAGACATTAAAAAATTAAACTATTTATGACACAATGATGATGCATTAATTACCTTATTAATGAAATATTAACATAATTGATATTATAAATACCAAGATAAATGTAATTTGAGACTTTTCATGAATTACACTAATTTTATATGATAATATATCATATTAGAGTTGTTTATATAAATTTTTTTATAGGTAATAATGCTGTTATGAATTAAAAAAAACAAAATACCAAATAGTGTCCAATTTGACATAAAAGTGTTTTTAACAAATATATTATATTATTATTATTTTTTCTATTCTTAAAATTCTAAGGTTCGGAAAAAGACTTGTATAATAATATATATGACTTTAATGAAAAAATTGGGGTTCTATTAGAAGTTTATAGTAAGTTTATTAAATATATAGTATAAGAATACAAGAAGACCCGGTAAATGTTAAATTATTTAACTTAGAGTTAAATCTAAATGATAAGGTTAAATTGGTAACCTATACTAGTATAAATCCTATTAGTTGAGATTATTTCAACCCATACCCACCCTATATTATAAATAATCCACTTTGGAGCCATTATATACCTAATATGACTTTATTATAAAATAATATTTTATGTTTTTTCTAAGGTGCCCCTCTCCTCCCTTATAAAAGGGAACCTATTCCCTCTCCACCTTACAACATTTTGATCCTTCATGCTCAGAAAAACCATATCCATTTACCTTATCCACTTCCCTATAAAAATACTAGAGGTTATGGTCTTCTACAAAGACCAACGTTAGTGTCCTAAAAGGAGGTTTAGAATAGGCTCGTCGAAGAAGAGGTAATATCCTTTACCGATTATTTCAAATTTATTTCTTCTTCTACTTCCTCTTCTTTATTTTTTTCATTATAAAGTAATAAAATCAATATCAATCATATATTTATATGTTATTATAAAAATTAAACAATCCTTTTTCACCTTCTCTCCATCCTGCGGAAAACAAAATCACCGCGCGTGCGTACGTACAGAATACTGTCTCCACGTCGTGGTGTAATCTTTTTTTCCACCACCGCCTTACATGGATGGGTATAATAGTGTAAAGAATAACTATATATTATTATTATAACATGATACTAATTCTGATATAATATATCATCAACTCCAATTCTATTCATATAATTATGGGAACGATATCATCGCTCGTGCGTACGTACGGCCTACCGTCTCCACGATGTGATGCGACTCGTTATAAATGATATTCATTGAATAATGATTATATAAATGAATTTAATGAATATATATGATATATATTAAACTAATACCATTCTTTAAATTAGTTATCTATAACCTAAAAATAGGAATAAGAACTTATTCCATAAAACATGCATAAGAACATAAAGAAATGAACACCCGAATAACAAGTAGCAATGAAATATTACTAATAAGAAGATAAAATATGACCATATATAATATCATAACAATGAATATGATTATGTAATAAGTCAATGAAATTATTTAAATCATTATACAGGAGGTTCAGATATGTACGAAGCATATTGGACCTAAGGTAAGGGAAAATCTCGCAATCTCATTTTTATCCGAGATTGTTTATACATCAGAATTTAATGGGGAATATTTATCATCCACATACATGTTTCCTAAATATGTAATATTATTTCTATCCTACTACAATTTTTTAAATCCAATTTTACCTATTGGTTAATTTTTAGTAAAATATATGAAAGAATCATGTGTCATTTTCAGTACGAGATACTTTTTGACTTTTTCAGCCAAAGTACGAGAAGAATTTTTTTTAACATATACGGAATGAATGGATTTTTATTATTTCAAAGAAAATTATTTCCATGAATCTTCCTTTAAAAGTTTTAAAGTTTATTTTTAATTAACTTCTTTTATTTTAAAATTGTATGACCTGTTAAGAAAGGAAAAAATGTTTTTGAAGCAGAAAGGATATTTTTCTCAAGAATGGAGTTCAAGTGTTTTTTCAAAATTATTTTCCATCTAAGATAATATAGGATTCTGTTTCTATCACTAGTTTTACTTTTATTTGATTATGTTATGATGGAATTATTTTTATTAAGTTATTTTATCTTATATGGATTATGTTTTGATTCCATGATGTTTAAGAATCCCATTTTTATTGTATGGGTTATACTGTGATATATGATTTATGATTTTGTGGCACACATAAGAATGGTTTCATTATGAGATGGGTGGGACCTATATCTCCCTTCAATTCATTGGGTAAAGATTTATATCTCATGAGATAGACATGGCAGGAATGACAAGTTAATCTGGTTCAGTGATACAGGACTAGAACGAGGAGTGAACTCGGTTCAGAAATTGACTTTTCCCACTATGATGGTCTTGGAAATGAGTCCTGACTAATATGAAATGATTTTATATGATTATGTGTGTATGCCACAAAGTTTCATGTTTTAAATTATGATTATTGGGATTACATTTCACTACTATGATTTATCCCATGTCATGATATTATGATCTCTTTTGCAGGATTAGATTTTCAAAATCTTATCTTCTTATGAATACGATATGATTGATATTTCTTTCATTCATCCTTACTGAGCATTTGAGCTCACCCTTTTTTATGTTTTCTTTTCACTAGGCCAGGAACAAGGGTATTATGTAATATACGCCAAAAGGGACTCTAGATATGCTAAAATAAACGAGATACACTATAGATGATTTATGAATCAGTTGTTTATGTATCCCAGTTTCTAAAAACACTATACCTATACAGTCCTTTCATGGTTTTGTTATATGTTGTAATAAGTGTGCTTAAATTTTGAAGTAATAACAATGTATGTAAAGTATGGGTAGTTATAGTTGGTATCAGAGGAAATGTGTAGTCAACCTTTGGAAACTAGGATGAGAAAGCCTTAGTAAGAACCCTAAGGATAGTTTAGTATCCATCCTTCTCACTTATTCCTTTTATTTCAATTTATGTTTTTCTATTGATGTTATGTATGTATTACCTTCTCCTCCTTTTAGTTATTTTTTATTCCATTTTGTTTCCTCTTCTCATGCCCAATTATCAAATAGGGTTTATGAATAATTATGATTTTTACATGATAAGGAAAAATGAGATCCATTGTGTTTTTTTGTGTAAATAGGTCAAAAATACCTTCTTAAATTTGAAGGAATCGATGTTTGGTGAATACACCAAGGTTTCCTCAATTCCAAGTAAGTGATTTTGTAACTTTTACATTATTTATTAAAACAATGGATTCTTGAGTCTTATACATTGGTTTTAAACCTATAAACAGATTATATGTGTTGTCTATGATAGGTTTGTAAATATTTTTCAGGATTTATTTATCAATTTGATATTATTTTGATAAAGTTTTCATATCAAGTACTTATAAAATCTCATTATACGGTTTTATGCACACAATTAGTGTTGAAAGATGAATTATGTTTTATTATATTATAATGAATTTTATATTCATGATTTTACTTTTGGTTTATTTCAAAAATGAATATTCAAGGATTACTTGTATATTCGGTGGGTTTTGGAAGGATTTTTATATTTTTTATGACTAGTATTTATTGAGTCAATAAGGCTTCCTTATGAATTTTATATTCCTTCATGATTAGAGATATTGTTAATTCAATAAGGTTTCCTTATGACTTTACCATTTCTTAATATTTTGAAAATCACAAACACCCTATCTTAAGGCAAATTTCATTTACCCTATGTTTTACTTTTATTAGGAAAATTTTCCTTCTCCAAGGAAATTTATCATTACCATGTTTTTTCATTATTCATTTCATCTAAGTATAAACCTCGGTTTCATAATCAAAACCTCGGAATCATATATATTCTTAGATATAAAGAATTATGTTTTCAGGATACGAATTATGGTTCCGAATTCTATAAATTCAGACTCCGAACTCTTCTGAGTTCTGACTCCGAGTTCTCTAAATTCAAACTCCAAACTCTTATGAATTTAGACTCAGAACGTTGAATTTTTAGACTCTAAACTCTTATGAATTCATACTCTGAACTTTGTTAGTTCAGACTCCAAATTTTTATGAATTTAGACTCCAAACTTTGTAAGATCATACTCTGAACTCTCATGAATTCAGACTCCGAATTATACTGAATTCAAGACTCCAAATTTTATTGAAATTCAGGCCCAGTAAATCTATAGAATTATAACTCGGAATTCCTCTGATAAATAGAATCCGAATATCCTTGTGTTATAGACACTGAATGTGTTTTTGGTTAGACCCCAAACTATTTTTTCCTTACACTCCAAAAAATGGTTTTGGTTATGTAATAATATTTTTTCCTACACTTGTTTTGGTTATAAAATGATGTCGTACATTCATTTACTAAACATTGTTTGAGTGACACGTGTTTAGGTCCCTTCGAAATTTAATGAAAAATATGACCGTTGGAGGAGGGATCCAACTGTTGAAGTTATTCCTATAAATAGGATCTCATTTGAACTAGCTTAACACTATTCTATGACTCTAGAGATTACATGTTGTTGAAGTGATTTCTACAGAGAGACTCTAATGCTTTGTGCATACTATACACCTTGTTCATTATTACTTTGTGCGACTTTGAATGTTGATGAGTACATTCGAGGGCTTCCATGGATAGGAAGACAGAGGTTCCAACTACCTTAAAGTTCGAGGACTTCCTTTCTGAGGAAGATAGAGGTGACGACTACCTTGAGGTTGAGGGCTTGTGGGGATAGAAATACAGACTGTGATCTTCGTATCGAGGTCTTACCCCGGTTTGGGTAAGACATACTTTCTTGAAAGTACAAATCAAGGGACCTTTATCCAAGGTTGTTGGATACCCTTCTCTTTGCGTTAAAAGACTTACTACTTGTTACTTGTTTGTTTCAAGTTTTCCGCTGTATTTTGATTGTTTAGGAAAATATAACTATCTTATACTTCCTTATAACTGTATACTCTGATTTAGTAAGATTCTATATGCTTTAAGGTAGAATCTTTATCCTTGTAAACTTTTGTTATGTTTCTTTTCCATAACCACTTTTCTAAAATTGAATTCTTGGAATCATATTTCCATAATCAATCAAGTGTATAGAACTAGAGGTTTGTGAAATACTTTGTTTAACCTTGTTAAAAATATTCACCTTTAAATGTTCCAAAGTATTTTTAAAGTATACAATTCACCCCCTCTTGTATATTTAGCATCATTAGATACTAAATACAATATCATAATTCATTATTTTGATCCTACTATTAGTATAAAAGTATCGGTTCAATCTGAATTAATCTCATGATTAGATTCAGGAGAGAATTCATCTTCTTATTATTTTCGGAATCAGATTTTCAGATTCATATGTCCGGATTCATTTTTTTTCTTAGAGATATTCTTGTTCTATATTTATTTTACTGAGGAATATTTTCCTTAGAAACTTTTATTACTAACAAGTTTGTGTGGAATGATTTTCTTTAAGATGGAAGGAATCAATGTTGGTTCCATAGACAACCTAAATCCAACAAGACCACCTATTTTTGAATGGAATGATTACAAATATTGGATATATTTCATGAAGACATTTATTATCAATACTGGATTAGAAACAAAAATTCATGCTTACTAGAGGATATAAAATTCATGACAAGGAAGTTGGATCTTTCACCAACCAAGAAAAGAATGAATATAAACTGAATTATATGGTACACAATACATTTATTTGGTCTATGACTAGAAATATATAGATCCAAATTTCATCTTGTGAAGCAAAAAATTATATAAAGAGGAATCTTGAAGTTACACACTTTGGAACTTCCAAAGTTATTGAAACTAGAAGAGCCATGCTTAGAGTTGAATATCATGGTTTCTACTTTCCTTATAGAGAACCCATATGTAAGGTGCAATAGAGATTCATGACTATCGTTTACAGTTTATAATCTATGGGTGAGAAATTATTATATGATGAATCTCTTGTGGATAAAATCATATACATCATGCCCAATGAGTGGGAATCTAAGAGAAAAGCTATAGATGAAAATAGAAAGGTTACTCATATTTCCCTTGATGAACTTTTTGGAACCCTTCTTCAATATGAGACTAGAATGAAGAGAGATGCTGACAACATTAAGAAGAAAAATGGGAATGGCAGTGTTTCTTTTACTACAACTTCAAATCATATGAAAGCCAAGACTTTTGAGAGATTTACTAGATCTAAATATAATAATATTGTTATAGAATCCGAATCTAGTGGAAGTGAATCTTCAGAAAATGAACTATCCAATCTTTCTCGATGGATGAAAATGATTGTTGACCAGAAGAACTTTCAATCCAGATACAAGAAGAAAAAAATGAAATATAAGAATGATTCAGAAGTCACATGTTATGAATGCAAGAGAGTTGGATATATAAGACCTGATTGTCTTATGCTTAAGAGAAAGGAAATAAAGAAAAATCATTATGAGGGAAATAGAAAAAAGTAATACAAAGCTAAAGCTAAGAATGTTTTGACTGCTAATGACACCTGGAGTTCCAGTGGTGGTGACCCTTTAGATGAACCATTATATTACGAATCTTTTAGATAGAAGAATCTGGGTCTAATAGCCATACTACCTATTGAAACCCATTTATTAGTGGCTAAGTTACACAATGTCGAATCCATGAGCAATGTTTCCCTAAATTCCAATTATAATGATAGTAAATAGTATGAATCTTTGGATGAAGAATCTTATTATGATGAGGATAATACTTTACCATCCTATGAAGAAGTTCCTACGTTTTCTAAGCTTCTTGAGAATGAAAATTATAAAGTCAACAAAGAGCTTGATAAGGAAAATTCTAGGATTTCTATACTTACTTAAGAAATATCATGTCTTTCTAAAGATCTTGATAAATAAATCCATGATTTTGAAAATATTTCAAAAAATCTTGAGGAAGTAAATTCTGAGAAGGACAAACTTTCTAAATATCTAGAAAATGTAATTTCTAAGAAAAATGTTTTCGAGCCTAAATCTAGTTATAAAGATAATTTTTTGGAATATAAGAACATAGTTATTAGACGTAATTCCGAAAATTTTTCCTTGAGGATGTGTTTGCCAAACTTTACCTTAGGTAAGGAAAATTTTGTTAAGATGTATTCTCAAATCCGACCTCTACGGAATAATTCTGGTTTTGGTTATACTAGTTCTAAACCGATTTTTAGTAACAATTATTTTGTTCCTCAAAGTGCTCCATTCTTCACTAAGTTTCAGTGTGTTGGACACTGGTAAAAAAGTTCTTCCTTATACAAAAACTATTCTTTAGGATTTCATAAAGCCTATTTTTCTAAGAGAATATGGGTACCTAAATTTTTTCTTTCTGAAATTTTCGTATCCAAGAATGTTTGGGTTCTGAAAGACTAACACTCTTATTTTCATGAAAATAAAGAAAGTACCAATATCAATACTTGGTACATGGATAGTTGATGTTCCCAGCATATGACTGGTTACAAAAACTTCTTGTAAAATATTATCAAGATGAAAGAAGGGAAAGTAAATTTCGGAGATAATGCTAAGGGAGAAATTATTAGTATAGGTAACATCATTCTTCTTGAAAAAAGTCTAATTTCAAATGTTTTTTTTGTTAAGGGTCATAAGAACAACATCATTAGCATAATTCAATTATGTGATGAAGGTTACCTTGTGAATTTTAGGAATGAAAAGTTCTTAGTACACAATTCCAAGGAAGAGTTCATTTTTTCTGCCAATAGGCAAGAGAATATTTATACCCTAAACTTAGAAGACCATAGAAGCCAAGACCTACCTTGCCTTAGTGAAATATAAGATCATTCTTGGTTGTGGCATAGAAGGTTAGGACATTGTAACCTTAGGAACCTATGAAAACTATCTAAGAAAATATTAGTTAAGGATCTACGGAATCTTAGATTTGATTCTTCAAAATTTTGTGATCCTTGTCAATATGGAAAGCACACTCAGTACCACTTTGCACTGCTGAAGTTGATTATGTAGCAGTAGGAAGTTGTTATGCTCCAGTGTTGTGGATGAAACACACACTCATAGACTATGGTATGAGTTTTACAAAAAACACAAATTTTGTGTGATAATACTAGTTCCATTTCCCTATGTAAAAACCCTGCACACCACTCTCGTGCAAAACACATAGATATTAGGCATCACTTTCTTAGGGATCACACACAAAAAGGGGATATCATTTTTCAATTTATAAGAATAGAATATCAACTTGATGATATTTTCACAAAATATTTACCCTCTGATATATTTGAATACATTAAACAATAGTTAGGAATGATAACCATAAGGTGATCTTCCTTTTTAACTTTCTGTTGAAACCAATATATTTACAGTAATAAACTCATTTTCAAAGGGGTACATTTTCTTATTAGATAGATTAAAATATTTCATAATGAATACTTTTTTGGTCATATTTTTCAATTTTTTCGTAATGAAAATTTTTGCAGTCAGATTTTCCAAATATTTCATAATGAAAATTTTTGTAGTCAGTTTTTTTTCAAATATTTCAAAATAAAAAATTATCGTAGTCAGATTTTTCAAATCTTTCGTAATGAAAATTTTCATATTCAGATTTTTTTCAAATCTTTCGTAATGAAAATTTTCGTTGTAATATTTTCTATGTTTTTTGTAATGAAAATTTTCTGAAAAAAATTTGTAATCAATTTTTTTTCGGAATGTAAAGTTTTTCAAGAAAAATTTTCCTCATTAAGAATAATATTCCGAGAAATATGAAAGGTATTTTTACTCTCTTGAGTTTTCATAATCATCCTTTACATTCTGATATTTTCTTTTGTTTTTTTAAAATTTTCAGATACTTTTTTCCTTAATTTCAAATATATTTTCGTAAAAACCTCAAAAGATCAGATCCAAGACTTCCTTGTGGCTATCATACCAACCATCAGATCTCATTAAGATGATTTTAAGTCATTGGATTGAGTTTTTAATATGAATCATCGCATCAAATTCTTATATAAAGGACCCCCGATAGTTATCCCACATCAAATCTCAGGCTCTCGCGTGCTGAAGTTTTTCCCTTCTACATGAGATCATTCTGTATTTTCAAGAGTTTCTCAATTCCGAATGCCTATATAAGAATACTATGATAAAGATATTTATACTTTCAATCCAATATCAGAGTGGAAAGTCTATATAGAAATGTTGGTGCATCCGAACTTCTTCACTAATTATGATTCGATCATCTCGAAGAATATTAAGCTGAATGGATGGGAGAGTGTTTTTGTATCGAATCTAGGAGCTCAAGATTTGGTGTATCCAAACATACAAGTTGAATTATATGAATCAATTAGTTTCTTTAGGAAAGAAGTTAGAGAGAATTTTTCCTTCAAGAGCTATGGAAAAACTTATGCTCTTTCATATACTAAGGTAGCTAATTTTATTGGTATATCATACAAAGGGGAAGTTGAGTTCTGTTCTCATAAGTTTCCAGATGTCAAAGGAAGTTTTGTTAAGGATAGGGTTATGGAATGTCTTGGACTCTCTGATGTAAAGACTCCGAAGATTTCCCATTTGTCTTCTAATTATCGAATTCTCGAATTATGGGTTCAAGGTTTCATAATTCTAGGAAAATGTGACAAGGACACATTGAAGAAGATTGACATATATATCTTGGATTTCTTGGTAAATATAAGGAAGATCAACCTGGTTAAGCATATTCTCATTAAGATTGAGAATATTAAGAATGGAAACTTGAAGGCTTAGATAATTATGTATCCAGCTATTCTCTCCAATTTAATTGTTCGATGCATATAATATTTTGAAATTCATTATAGCTCGAAGCCAAGAAATTGCAATGTCATTCTAGTCAGTGATGATACCATGAAGAGGATGAAAACATGTTTCTCTACAGACTCCGGATAATTTTATGACTTACAAGAGGAAGAATTTGAATCTGTTTTGAAAAAACAAGAAGTGGATGAACCATCTAAAAAGGCTAGAAGGAAGAGGAATTTTAAGGAAGTAGTAGTGTAAGGAAAGACTCCAGAGCCCAAGGAAATCAAATCTACACCTCCATAACCTAATAGGAAAAAATCATATCCGGATGAGGTAGTAGCTAAATGGTGGGAAGATAAGAAGAACAAGAAAGAAGGGGAGCCCAAGTTTGGACTAGATTATACTAAAGAAAAATCTCTAAAAGAGAAGGAAGCTAAGTATCTGGGAAGAGAAGAAAAATAAAAGAAACTAAAGAAGAAGATGAATAAAGTAGAGATTGTTCAATCCCTTATAAGGCATACTGAGAAGGCCTCTAAAAATATTCCAGTACCAGAATCATTCCTGGTAGAACCCTTACTAGAAACCCCTGGAAAGAATTTTTTTACTCTAGAGAAACCCCAATAAAAGTTTGTCGAAGAAGAAAAAGTAGTGGAAGAAGTGGAAGAAGAATAGAGTAGTGGCGATACTAAATATTTTATTAAGAAAGTGGAAGATTTTCATGAGAAGGAAATCCCTTCAGAAAAATTATCAATCTGAACTTCTCAAGACGAATTATCCAATCTTGATACTCCTAGAAAGTGTGAAGATAAGGATGAATAAGAAGTGAATAAGATGTATGAAGAAGAAAGGTCTAATCATGACTTCATTCACCCTGAGGATGATTAAGCAAGAGCTCAGAAAGAATATATAGATGAAGATAAAATTGTTCAGCTGTCTAATAGTGAACACAAATCTTTGGATAAGCAATCCATTCCAAAAACTGATAAGGGAAAACATGTAGTAGTTGAGACACCTAGTAAATCTGTTGTGAACAAAAAGCTGGTGGATCTTCAAAGAGAAAACTTGTTGAGCTAGAGAAAGAAAAATCACCGATAAAAGTTTCAAATCCAGAATCATCATCCCTTAGACATGATTTTGTTGTTCAATCATTGAATAATCTTTTTGGGACCGTTCTGATTTTTCCAAGCTTTGACTCGAGTTTTCAGATGCTTCAATACACCTTGAACTAGAAATCTGATTTAGTATCCATGGTGATGGATATGTGTGTAAAGATTGAGGCTGATTTCAAGACTATTTTCATTAACTATGAAGCCCACAAGAGGTCCAAAAATATGATTACCACTTGGAATAAGAAAACTATAGAATATATGCGGATAATTGATGAGTTTCAAGAAAGTGTCAAGGATTCTTTTGACACTAAAGATGGGAAGATCAAGGATCTCACGAAAAGCTTTGAGGGAAATATAACTCTTAAGCAGAATACTCGGATGCAAGAAATGAAGGATTTGAATGGGAAACTATATTATTTAGCTCAAATAAAGAAGAGAGAAAGAGATATTTGGATTGAGATTGAAGAAAATATTTCCAAGAAATATGAACTGTTGAAGGCTCAGGAAGAGGTTATCAAGGCTCAGGATGATAGAATCAAAGCTTTAGAGAAGAAAGCTGAGGATCAGGCTCAGATTCTTAAGAGAGAATATAAAGACCACAAGGAGCTTAAGAAGCTCAAAACCATTGTGAAGAAGTTTATGCCCAAGGAAAATAAAGTATGATCTTGTTTTAAATCTGATCTTTTGTTGTATATTCAGTTTTGTATAAATTTTTCCAATCTTAATGAAATTTCGGTATCTCACTTTTGTTTGGATGTTTTGTACTAATATTTCAGGTACAAAATTCACTTTTCTATTCCCTATATTCCATTTTGAAAATCAGAAAGGGGGAGAAAGGAAAAAGAATTCTATGTGAAGAAGAAATCTCTTTAAGTAAGGGGGAGTTCATCTAAGGAGGAGTTTTCATTACAAAGATTTCCATATTCATGATAATGAAAAATATCATTCTAGAAATCTAGAATATGATCCTTAGTGGTCCAAAGCCTAAGAGGGAGTTATACATATTCATTCTTGCCCATGTGTTAAGGGAGATAAGTTTTATTTTCAAATCTAGATTTTTTTTCTAAGTCCTTATATTCTTTTTCGTAAGGATGTTTGTGCTTTCCAAAAAGGGGGATATTGTTGAGTCAATAAGTTTTATTTATGACTTTTCTATTCCTTCATGATTAGGGGGATTGTTAATTATATAAGGTTTCCTTATGACCTTACCATTTCTTCATGTTTTGAAAATCACAAACACCTTATCTTAAGGAAAATTTCATCTACCCTATGTTTTACTTTCATTAGGAAACTTTTCCATCCTCAAGGAAATTTATCCTTACCATGCTTTTTCATTATTCATTTCATCTAAGTATAAAATTTGGTTTCATAACGAAAACCTTGAAATCATATATATACATAGATATAAACATTCTGTTTTCATGATACAAATTCAGGTTCCGAATTCTCTTAATTTTGACTCCGAACTCTTCTAAGTTCTGACAGCGAGTTCTCTGAATTTAGACTCTGAACCCTTATGAATTAATACTCTGAACTTTGTAAGTTCTAACTCCGAACTCTTCTGAATTCAAACTTAGAACTTTTTAGGATCAGACTCTGAATTATTATGAATTTAGACTCAGAACTTTGTAAGTTCAGACTCCGAACTCTCATGAATTCTGACTCCGAATTCTACTAGATTCAAGACTCTAAATTTCTTTGAAATTCAGACTCCAAAAATCAATATAATTCTAACTTTGAATTCCTTTGATAAATAGAATCCGAATATCCTTGGGTTATAGACACCAAATAAGTTTTTGGATAGACTCCAAACTATTTTTTCCTTACACTCTGAAAAATGGTTTTGGTTATGTAATCATATTTTTTCCTACAATTGTTTTGGTTATAAAATGATTTCATGATTTCAGTTACTAACTAAACACTTTTTGAGTGACGCGTGTATAGGTCCCTCCGAAATTCAAGGAAAAATATGACCATTGGAGGACGGATCCAACCGTTGAAGATGTGCCTATAAATAGGAGCTTATTTGAACGAGCTCAACACTGTTCTATGACTCTAGAGATTACATGCTGTTGAAGTGATTTATAGAGAGAGACTCTTAAGATTTTTGTGTACTGAACACCTTGTTTATAATTTATTCGTGTGACTCCGAATGTTTTTGATTACATTTGAGGGCTTCCAAAGATAGGAAGACAGAGGTGCCGAATACCTTAAAGTTTGAGGACATCCTTGCTGAGAAAGATAGAGGTACCGACAACCTTGAAGTTGAGGGCTTGCGGGGATAGCAATACAGACTCTGATCTTCATATAAATGGCTTAACCAGGTCTAGGTAAGACAGACTATCTTTAAAGTATAAATCAAGATATCTTTATCCAAGGTTGTTGGATACCCTTATCTTTGGGTTAGAAGACTAACAACTTGTTACTTGTTGGTTTCAATTTTTCCATTGTATTTTTATTGTTTAGAAAAGTATAACTATATTATACTTCCTTATACTTGAATACTTTGATTTAGTAAGATTCTATACACTTTAAGGTAGAATCATTATCCTTGTAAACTTTTTTTAATTTTCTTTTCCGGAACCACTTTTCTGGAATTGCATTCTCGGAATCATATTTCCAGAATCCAGCAATTGTGTAGAACTGAAGGTTTGTGAATTACTTTTTTTAACCTTGTTAAACATGTTCACCTTTAAAAGTTCCAAAGAATTTCTAAAGTATACAATTCACCCCCCCCCCCCTCTTGTATATTGAGCATCATTAGATACTACATGCAGTATCTTCATTCATTATTTTTATCCTACATTATTTAGTTTGAATAAGTGTTTCATGCCCAATATTTGTTAAAATTTCAATTATAGTTTTAAATTAGAAAAATGGAAAAAAATTGGATGTATCAATATGGATTATAAAGGATTAATGGGTTATTATTATGGTGGTTTTCAAAAGTAATAGTGATAATTGGTTTATTTTAAATGTTTTTTAATTGTTATTATTGAATGATTTATGAATTCAATATTGTTACCACCTTTTATAATGAAATATATTTATATGAAACTACTTTTTCTTGGATGGCATATTATTGTAAATAGGTTCTTTTTGTAATGGTTGTTTAAAGGTAATTTATTGTATATTTGATGCACTTAAAGTTAATTTTTTAGTCTCTTCAATTATAGAAAACTTCATTAGAATACATTGGGAAATTAAGAAGGATTTTCATAACAAGTAATTATATTACTTGATTACTACACTTAACTAATTAATAAAATTACTAGCTATGTATTATTATCTATATAGTGTAGACCAACTCTGTATTCCAATCTGGATAGGTTACGGGGTTCGGAAATATTTTAGGATTCTTCCATCTCTAGTGGATTTACCCATACTTTAAGTATTCTTCTCTAGATAGAAACCTATGAGATATTGGATATGGATATCAATATAATCTTTATTAGTGAAAGGTTCCCATTGTTACACTTTATAGTCCCATTGGAACATTACTATGATCCCTTGACATGAACTATACTACAAATCCATTTTTCATTTATGTATTTCATTATATACATGTATACTCTTAGACTCACTTAAATAACTTGTTTCATTTTAAACATAATTTAATGAAAATATATCTCAGGCTACTTTATTTTCATAAAATATAAAATAGTGTTTCTATTATTTATATTTCAAACTAGGATATTTCATTTTTTTAAAGGAAATGGAATATGTAAAATATTTGGTGGTATCCTATTGGAATTTTCCTCTCATAAAATATATATAACATAGTTTTTATATAGATTCATATTCTCTTTTTAAGAAAAAAGATCTTCAATGTAGGCATGGATCTTGATTTTGAGTGTTTTTGAGGAAAAAGGAAGAATTTGGAAATTTTCTAAGTACATGTCGTGTAATCTTGAGTACACGCTGTGTACCCAGTTTGCGCGTATAGTCATGTACTAGCCATGTAACAGACAAGCACATGACCTTGTGGACCACATAAAGCGGGGGCTAGTTGAGGCTAGTACATGGCATGTACATTAAATGAAAACACTATGTACTTTTCTTTTTATTTGATTAATCAGACTGGGGTGGCGTCTAATCCCCAGAAATTTATTCTTATTCTCGTGTCTTGTATAAGAGAGTGAAGTATGACCGATTATCTTTGAGTGCCTCTACTTCCTCCGTCTGAGATCCGATTGAGGTTCTACCAGGTGCATTGGATTCCCACTAGTGAGTTATCTCTTTTCCTAGATCTTCTGTTCCTAATTTCTCTTCTCTCTCGAGTTATCCAAGGTTGAATTTTTTTTATCTTTTTGTAGATCTACGATGTTATATACTAATTCAAAGGCTAAGTTTCAACTATATCAATCTTACAACGTTTAGGTAGGGTTTTTTTTCCTTTTGGAGTTTGTCTTTGAGTTATATTTGCCAAAGTGATGATTTCCCATGATTCAGGTATTTCATGTTAAGGAATTGAACCCTATTATAATCTTCATTATATTTATTGATATATTAATGGTTTTTGTTGATATATTATGCGAAATTTCATATCTAGGGGACACCTTGTGGGTGAGTTTACTTGTTTTAATATTGATGACCTTTTGTTCAAGGTTGCCTATGAGGTAGACCTTATTTCTATTCCTTGCTTATTAGGTTGGAATTGATTGACTAATTGCTGATTGTTAAATCCATGTGTTATGCATTATAGATGCTTAACCTTGTTTTAGTTGAGATTACTTGGGATGATGGATATTGTTTGTGCATGATTGTGTTACACAGGGTTGTGAGAACCCTATATAGTTAGACCATAGGGGGAATTGACATTGAGGGCTTCCCCAGAGTGTTTGTTACTTTTACTTTACGAGACCATAGGGGGGATTGACAGTGAGTGATCCCTCAGAGTGTCTATAGTATACTGTTACGAGACCACAAGGGGAATATATGTTGAGTTCTTCCTTATAGAGTCTATATTTTATTGTTGAAATACCACAAAGGGAATTGATGGTCAGTGATTCCTCAGAGAGTCTTTATTTTTGTGAGACCAAAGGGGTTAGACTGTGTGAGCTTTCCCAGTGGGTCATTATATCTTTATTCAATTGATGATAGGTTGAACCAGAGGGGTTAGGCTATGAAAACATTCCTAGAGGGTTTCTTGTGGATGATTGACTGATTGTGATGAGTATACCGAGACAAAGCAGAATCTCGGACTAGATCTTACTTGACTGTTAGATGGTTTTCTAATACATCTGTTTTCAATTACATAGGGGATAAAGAGCTTAGGACAGATCTTGGGATTTTCATTATTCAACAGATGGAATAATTAATAAATGTAAATTACTATAATTGGAAGTTGTATGATTGATTACATTTTAGTAATTCCTTATTTATTGCTTCATTTTTCTTGTTGCATGCTATATATATTTTCTGACATTTCGGAACAGATCTTTTGGTGGATTCCTACTGGGATTCGTCTCACATCCTATTTGGGTTATGATTTCAACCCAAACAGATTATATGTTTGTAGGTATAGATAATTTAAATCTCCCTTCTTCATTAGGTACTTGATTGTTGTGGAACTAGAGGGAAAGGGACCAAGCTGAGGCTTGAAATACCGTTGGATTTGTTTACTATTTTCAGTAATTTGGTTTCAGTATCGTATTTCCAAAATTGTGACTTGTTTGGATGATTTCCTAGATATGTGTGACATGCATCATTATTTATGTATATATTCTTCTGTTGTTTATTTACTATGATTCTTCCACTGTTTACTTCTGTTTCATAGTATTACTACTTCTACTACTGTTTATTATTTGTTTCCACTAGGTTACTCTACCTATGACGGCTTAGTTTCCCCACTATCACACCCAAGGCCCATGTTTCAAGTTGGAAGCCTCTGGCATTTGGGTAAATACACTTGACGTCATGTGACCAACTAGGTACGGGGCACCTTTGGGCGATACCTGAAACCGAGACGTGCCAAAGTGATATATGAGGAGTTTCTTTTCTTCTCTTTCTTACTATTTAGAGCCTATAGATAAGGATAGAATGGAATAGGTATTTGGTAAAAATATTTTCCTTGGAGTAGCTAACCCGTGTATATGGAAATTCCAAGTTACCTTTAATATTGAAATTTTTCTTATTTTACAAGTGTTATAGTTTATTTGATCTCACCTTTGGGTGATTCACATGTTTTTCACTATTATCTTTGATATTATTGAGGTTCTATTTCTATTGTAACCTGATGAGATTAGGTTATGAAATCTCTTGCATCATATATTCACTTTATAGAGATCATATGTCAGGCATTCTGGACATTCAATTTTGGTTGCATTACTAATTTTATGTTGTTGTGATAGATTTTGTTCTAAATATGCATGTTATTTTGAAAGATTCCATGTTATAATAACTTCTATTTGATAGGGTATTGCTAATATGTAAAGTTTCATTTGGATGAATGCCATACTTTGGTTCCTTAGGATTTATGGGACCTCTTGAATCGAAATTTGGGGCATCGTGTATGAAATGAGGTTGAGTTTGGTCAAGTTTTGATAGGAATATGGATGCCAAAAATTTGATTCATGGGAGTATGGGGAATCATTGGTGGAAAATTTTCATTCCTTGGAAAACTTTAAAGTTTTTAAGGGTTCCAGAGATTTTTTAGAGATCTACTGTTTGGAAACCCAGACAACATGGGGTGTGGTGTTTTGGACATATGTCAAGTGTTATTTTGTTCTGGAAGAAAAAAAAATCTTAAGTACAAGCCATGTAGTCTTTAACCGTGCGACTAACTGTGTGAGCAGAGACACGGGGTTGGGAAACATGAGTAGAACACTCCATGTACTAGTATTACACACAATTCCCAAGAGGCCATGTATCTCGCCATGTGACTAGCAACAAAGGTGGATAAAAACTTAGGTTGTACATGTTGTGTCCCATTCTGGCATATTGTGTGGAGTCGACTATGTCTTCGACCGTGTGACTAACGACATGGGAAACTGCAACGTAAGTTTTACATGCTGTGTTTAGGGTGAACACGCAGTGTAGTGTTACCTAGGGGAGAACCATGTGGTTTGAGTAGTGAATAATAACTTGGGAAGGAGGAAAAAATTTCATATACACATCTTGTTTGAGGATGAACATGTCATGTGTCTGGGTGTTACACGACCAGGATTTGAATAGGTACTCACCCATAAAAGGATTAAAGGGTACATCTCATGTGGAGGTTTCAGACATCGTGTAACCCTGCTTTTCAAAACTTGAATTTTTTAATTATCTTGATCCTTTATTGAACTTCTAAGTTTTTTATTTGATAATCATGAACTGAGGTGTGTTCTTGACCTTGCAGAGTCATGAAACTGAGATGTCCTCCGGTTGTATGCCAGATATAGGGAAATGATCAAACACCAGAAATGATAGATCAGGGACTAGCAGCAGATCCTTTCGTCGTGCCCATCTTGGCACTAGCTATTGTAATAGAAACTTGTGTTTATGAACAGTTCTGAGAGGGTTTTATGAGTTTTATACAGAACTTCCAAGGAGCACCGCATCCAAACCCATCTATGGTAGAGTTGACATGGGGTTTCCAGCTACAACATCCTCCCAATTTATTAGGGGATAGAGGACCTTAGGCTGTAGATACATTGTTAAAAACCATGTTATATATCTTTGAGCATCTCGAGACACCTCTTGAGAGGAGGGTGAATCTCAAAAACCTACATTTTTCAATATTTCACCAAGAGATCGTGGGATGTTATATCACATGAGGGATTCCAACGATTTATGGCTTGGGATGAGTTCCAACAGACGTTATATGACTATTTATACTTGGAGACCTTGAGTGACAACTAATCCTGATAGTTCATGGGTCTAGAACATGTTACTATTTCAGTCATGAAGTATTCTTCTTGATTCACAGATCTGTAGTGCTTCACACCCATTCTGGGGGTGATGAGTAATTTCTGGCCGGGAATTTTTAGAATGGTCTCCATAATGGCATCTGATCCCGGTTGAACATCTTTAGGCTGACTATTATATCTTCTATAGTAAACTAGGAACTAATCACCAAGAACAATTTGAGAAAGTCTAGAGCTATGGGCTAGCATCCCGAGTTTGTACTCCTCTTATTGACAGTAGTAAGAGATGAAGTGAGTCTACGCCCAAAGATCTGAGTAGATGGGATACTCTTCCATGTATCCAGGTGGTATGCTACCAGTGTGGTAAGGGTGGGCCCATAAGACCTCAGTGCCTGATAGACCTAATCAAGTGTCGATCTAGCGGAAAGATGGGCCATGTTCAAATTTTTTTCTCATTTTTATCACCATCAGATAGTGATAGGGGTTCTGTTACGACTCCACATTTAGGAGCAGAACCTCCAGTTTCTCATCAGTTTGGGAACTAGAGTTCGTCCATCCATTCAGACTTGGGAGGAGGTCATAGACGTGGTATCTAGTCCTCAGTTTTTTAGCAACAATAGGAGGGATCATCTTATGGTAGTTAGGTAGGGTTGCAGGGCCACATTATAGGTCAGACTTTTGCAGTGGAGCAGACCCATCAGGAGCAGGATCTGAGACCATCTACAGTTAGAGGTACGATTCTAGTTGCCTCAGTTTTAGTTTCTGCACTTTTCAATTCATGGGATTCCCATAGTTTCGTATTTTCTGCTATTGTGCGAGATCGTTGGGATTTATATCTTTTATTATAAGTATGTTATGATGTTATACACTCTATTGGGGATTAGGATGGTTAGTGTATGTCAGTGCAAGGAGTTACCTATTGGGGTTGGTGGGTGTCACTTCATATGGGATATCTATGTCTTAGAGATGAAAGTCTTTGACATCATTCTTAGAATGAACTAGTTAGACTCTTTCCATGACTTTTTTGACTATTATCACTGCAAGGTGAGTTTTACGTCACCATAGTATGGTAATTTTCTACACAAGGGTGAATGGGATATCCAGACAAAAAAAGCGGGACCCGAGAATCATGGGTAGGGATGAGTTATAGCATATATTTTTAGTTTATATCTAGATGACTAGGGGATATCACATATGGACATTCCTCTAGTGGTGGGTCGATTTAGAGATGTCTTTCCAAATGATTTTTTTGAATCATATTTATTTTTCAAATAGGAATAGTCAATCATTTTTATATTTAAGAAAAAATTAAAAAAATATAGACAGTTGACAAGTTCTTCTCTTATGAGTATGGATGGGTATGAAAGGGGAGAACCATATTAATCTGTGTCATGTGGTGCGATCCTTGAGTAATAACTTACCCAGAAATTTAAAAATAAGAAAATGTATCATCAGTTCATTTTTTTATTTGATTTAAGGTTAAAAAAATTTAAAAGGACACATCATAGGTCGTGGGGAAAACCCCGTCACAACCGGCGAAGCTGCGGGGACTCAAACCCAGGACCGCAGGGAGATAGGGGCACACACATACCACTGACCTAAAACTTATTATGATTCCTTATTCTATGATTTTTATATATATACTTATATTTTACTTTTTTATGATAAATAAATATATATATATATATATATTTTCCTTTTTTCACTAGAGAACTCTATGAGTAACATGGAAATCAAATGACTAAATTGGAGTAGCAAGAACTTCAACTTCAACCACTAGGTGAATTCATTCCATGATCTTCCTATTTCAATTTCCATTTTGAACTTCACTTATCTACCCGTACCCCTTCTAAGTTTTATTTTCTTAAAAAACTGGGGATATTGTTATTTCATGTTGGGGGGAGATGAAATAAAATTTTTTTTGTGTAACATTTTTTTTATTTTCTGTGAAAAAAAATGATTTAAAAAAAATGTTTGTAAATGAAAGGAAAAAATCCTTTAACTTTGAACATGATAATACCCATTGAAAACATTGAAACTGAATATCAAATAATTTATCATTCCCTAATTCTAATTTTAATCCATGTTTAATTTCATGAGCATAGATTTTGGAAAGTGTGGTTGTCCAATGTGATATTTCATCCTTTATATTTTCATCTAAATAAAATAAATTCACAACGCACATCCTTTGGATAGTGGGATATTAGTTTGAGTTCATGGGGTCCCCCAAATAAATACCATAGGTTTGGTGATCATTATAGTTTTAATGTGAGTATTCAATAAAAAAATATAAAAAAACAATAAGTTTGCATAAAGAGCAATGAAATGACCGAATGTGTGGCTTTCGGCGCTTGGAGATTGTGACTCCATAGTTGTCTGGCCTAGAGTTAGTAATTTTATCTCTATTTTTGGAAATTTGAATTTTTTTTGACTGAGTTAACTCAAGATTATTCCCGAGTATGTGGGCTTCACTTGGTTCCCGAAGGTCTTTGAGCCTAGGAGTCATCAGCAAAGTCTTGCTACATGGGATAACTCTATTGAGTGCAATTTCAATTACCATGAAAATATTGAAAAAAATAAAATAAAATAAAAATTTAATACTCATATTAATGTTGAAATGGGATTCCACCTAGTGCTTCCTTCATTTCCCCTTGAATAAAGATGAACCCCCAGGTCTATTGTAATACACAACACATCCTCATACTTAATTTATATTGGATGAAATATGGTGATGAATTTGAACAAAGTAATGGGATTGGGATTGGGATCTACTTATGAAACTATATTGTATTAAAATATTTTTATTGGTTTCATAGTTGATTGATATAAATGTTTTTGGTTATCATTGTTTATTAAAATGTTCTTGGAAAAGGGAATTTGAATTTCTTATTTTTTTATATATATTTTGGCTGATACTAGAAAAAATAAAGTTGGGGGTGTGATTAGCCACTAAATGAGGATAACATTAATTTTTAATATATATAATATTCATGTTCCTTATTATTTATAAACACCATTTTATTGAATTTTACACTTTGAACATCATTTCACATTATTATTGTAATTCCTTCTTAAAATGCACTATTATACGGTACTTTTTTTTAACATCATTTAAAGTACCCAATGATCTAGATGTTATTTTAATATTTAATTTTCAGGTGTCTCATTATGTTTGGAAAAATTCATACTTTTGGAGTGTTTGAAAAAACATTGGAAGGTCACCAAAATGGAATTTCATACAAACAATTCTGGAGAAGGCAGATCGGACACTAGCCCACTGATGAGAATGTGGGGCCCAAAATACAAGCCCAATTAAGACCAAAATTAGTGGGATAATATAATAAATATATAGGAACATATAATTTTTCATGATACAGTGTTAATTCATCCTTCATTATGGTTATTCGGGCGGCCCAAGTTAGAGATAATGTTCTATGCCAGATTCTGTGGCCCAGAAAAACATCCCACCAAGTTAATCATATCTTGACAACCACAATATAATTTGGGATGAAATTTTTCCAAGAGATAGTATACATCTGGGGATTCACTTTTGTCTTCAATGTCCCACTCTAATTCAGCCATCTAGATGTGTCTGTTCGGTGGATGCAAGCTTTCTTCTATTCGAGTCAAGGATAAAGAAGTCCACTCTCCCTTACATTCCACCACTATAGGCCTACCATAATGAAGTGGTATGCTATTTACTATTGAAGGATCGAACCAAGGCTCCCTAAATGACTATTTAAGGCAGTGGTGTTGGATGAGTATATCATCTTTTGATCTTCCTTTCATTGTAATGTTATGGTGCAATTGTGTTGTCTCAAGTTTGCCTTTTCACATTTATGTTGTTCAATTCACTTTAGTTTATTAATAAAATCTCTTCTTCTTCTCCTATTATATTGTTCTTAATATAAATTTGATACCTTTGGTTCATGGTGTGAACTTTTCCACACCATCCCTTGTGATATTATAACACAACGGTGGAGTTATCATTATTTTATTGTTTTTTTACTTCTCCAATTCCTCCATCAGGAGTCTACTTCCCACTTCTATTGAAGTCGTAGGATAAATGGAGGTCTAACCCACTTGTGGTTTGATACAAGGGAGTAGAAAGGGGCTGGAATTGATTTTATTTATCACTCCATTAATGGATAATCACTTCTTTTAGATGACATTTTTATTTGATGATTTTAAAACCACTTCGTCCTGATTGAATTTAAGGTCACACACTTCAAGTTCTAATACGAACCGTTACCTTGGAGTGCTCAAAACATTGATCCTTTAAGTGTATAGTTGATTAGTATTAGGTTGTGTAAGAATTAAACCAATAAGTGATGATTTTGTTTGATATCCTTAAATGAACCCATCTCAAATATAAGTAATTTAAATATTAAAAAAAGAATGCATCAAATCCACCCCTTGTAATAACCTAGGATCAACCCTTCTCATTATTTGAATTCACTTAAGACTTTTAGTGTTCACTTAAACCCATATAAAATCAACCCAATGTTGGAATCTTAATATCCAAAAACTTTATATAGAATGTATGTGTTCTTAGGTTACTTATTAGGTATCTGAGGAATTGAAAACCCAAGCTAAACTAAAAACGGCCTCTTAACCCAAAAATCATGGGTAAATTTGGGTGAGACTGGGTTCCCCTTGTTATTTTGTGAACATATATACCCTTTATAGGATTCCATATACTCTTTAAACTAAATTTATGTGTATAATAATGAAATACTAGCCTGAGGGTTGACTTTTTTGAAAACTAAGAGTTTCCTTATAGCCTATTGGCTTGTTTGACCAGTGTATGGGGTGACTATTCATCCCCCTTTAGCGTATGAATATACGAGTTGTTTAATCCTTGGTATTGTGTTATTTATAATGTTTTTGTGTGTGAGTACTATCCTAGATAATATTTCAAAGTGTTAAAGACATTATTCCAACCATAATGTGAATTTCTTTTTTTTAAATTGTGTATTTTACTATTTTGAGATTATGGTTATGTATATAGGATATCATGACCAATTGTGTTATTATTATAAGGTTAATGATATAACCCTTGTTTAATGTCTTTCTCAAGTGTTGGATTAAATTTTCACAAATATTTAAGATTCATATAGTTTTTGAAGGCATTCCCATTTTTTATGATATAATATGGGATGTAATACTCAGTTATCATTTGATATGTTTGATGAGTGATGTTATACACATTTGTTACCCAGAAAAGTTGGAAACACTACCCATGATGTGATACATCGGGGGAATGGAATTCATATATTTAAATGGTTTCTTATGAAATATTTCATGATACATAGTCTTGTGTTAAGGCCTAGTTATAATGATGCTTTCTCTATTGTGAGATGACTATTTATTGAGAACGTTATACCCTATCTTGATGATTTTGTCAATATGAGATACTCTATTGTATGTAATTATAATCTTATTCTATGGCTATGGATATATTTTATCCACTGGGACATAACTCCCACTTTAATGGATTTTTATCAGGATATATTTCTCATTAGGTGGATGTTATGTTGTGATGAGATAATATTCCCAATGGTTATGACTTGGGATAGGATGCCAAATTTTTATTCTATATTATGAATGAGAAGATGATATAATGACTCTAGGATATTACTTTTGACAAACACCTCAACACTATATGAAGTAGTTATGATCAATTTGAGTGTCTTATGCAACACTCATGGTTGTAAAAATTATTATTGTTTCTTTTATTATTATTTACTAATGAGAATGTCACATTATTCATGCACTAGTATTTAATTAATATGAATATGGATGATGTTATTAGATTAAAACTATGTTATAATCATACCCAACCGGGTTATCCAGATGCCTAAGAATATTTGACGATTTTTGACCCTGATAAAGGAAAGGACCCTCTAACGGGAGATGGGTAAGCGATAGATTCTTGTTTGGAGCTACGAGACATATCCTGGATATAGATTTGTAGTTTCATCTAATTTTTTTTATTTTTTGATCATCTTGTGTATGATTGGTCCATGGGAATTTTTTCACTCCTTCATTAATTTTGTAACATTATAGTCATTCACTTTAATATAGAATTTATTTTATTATCTCTTTATAGATGGAATGATTCTAATATTTCTATATCCGTATCTAATATCTAGATGACTATTTAATAATATTGATTTCACTAATATTTTTGGTTATCTATACTATATGGTATAGTCTCAAGATGATATCATTATACCCTCACTATTGTTCTATAAAATATGGTATATAGGATGGATTTCATGATTTTTTAAAACTCTAGTTCAATCATAGTGGAGGTGAACTAATATTAGGATGTTACAATCTGGTATAGATTTATTTTTAATTTTTTTAGTATTTTGGTATGGTCGTTAGTGGATGGCTATTTTCAAGAATTGATAGAGGACTTGTTCTTGGGAGTAGATAACCCATGTATAGAGAAGGTCTAGGTTACAAGATATGATATTGAGTTCTTTGTTTTTAATATTACATAAATTATGTATGAGAAATATGGTGTTTTATTTATGATTTATATATTTTACAATTAAATTGTATTGGAATGAGGTGTGATTCCTAGAATATATTCTAGAACCTAGTATTCTAATATAATTAATATTATTTATTATGGTTTAGATCCTTGAATATGATATTGGGTTTGGTTATTTAAAGTGTAAAAAATAACTTATATTGTGTTTTCTTATATAAATTTATATTGGAATTCCACTTAACAATGATGATGTTTTTTATTAAATTATTAATACATAGTAATTGATAATGTAAATCATATACGTATTTGATCCTGACCTTGATAATGAGTAGGTTAGGCTCGATTGTTGTCAGGTTATGTAAGACCATTGTCTGTAGGTTGTATGTATAACATAGTGGGATGTAATTACTTTTACTACTTATCATATATATGATTTCAAGATCTATAATAGATATTTTATAAGTAATTCATATTGTAATTTAGTAACATAACCCAAAGATGAACACTTATTTAGTACCAAGTTGGTAGGTATGAGCATGCCCTACCATTTTTTGGGATGGATCTCCATGTTTCACCTATATGTATAATTAACCAATATCTCTAAGAGATTATTATTTATGTTATTAATCCTATGGGAACAGTCTCTCAAGGAGAAGTTCCTTCCATTATATATTAGAACATGGAGTTTTAATTGCAACATAAAACTATATTTTTTAAAGAGGTAAAGCCTTTAGATATTGAATTCTATATTGACTTTATGAAGACTATTTTCAACAATCTGGAGACACCCTCTAAGTGGAAGGTGAATCTTTCTATGTATATGATTTGAGGATAATAAAATAATTGTTTCTATGTACTATAAAGGGAAGATCAGTATGTGGGGTGGTTTGAGAAGGATTTTTAGAATTGTTTCATCATGAATTTATTCCTTGAGATTCTGAGAAGAGATTAGTCATATGAGTTTATAAATTTGGTTTAAAGGAATGTTTCAGTGATAGACCATGTGTTAAATTTTACTAATATTCTTCAGTTTTAAGATATATTTCCTAGTGATAAGACCATTAAGGGTTGATTATTTGATGTTGATATGAGACACTCAAATCTGTATCAGGTGAAAATATTTTTGTTTACATGTTTTTTAGAGGCAATAAATCAAGATCAAATTATATAGTATAACCTAACCAAGTTGGGATCTTTTTTATTATATGGTTCATATGTTTGGTGTATATGTATATATTAGATGTTAAAAGTGAAATTTTCATGATTATTATTGAGGTGGAGATATGATGTCTTTTAAGGGGCATGTTTTCTTCACATACTAGAATGGGATACCTCCTCTAATATGTTAATAGTGTGTCATAATAAGGAATACCCAACCATGGTTACATTAGAAAAATTTGGAATGATGATATTCTAGAGTGGTAGAGGAATATGAGGTGTTTCTATTAGTGTTATTCTTATCCATTTATTAATTTTGGTGGTGTCCACAATCAAGGATCTAGTGTAGGACCCTATTTTTTACATTGTGGTAATAGTTGGAGTTATTATAGCTAGTCAAGGTGTGGAGGAGTTTATGGTGATCAGGATATATAGAGGTAGTGACTATTTCTCCTAACGGTATCCTAGGTTGTAGAGGATAAATAAAAATCTCATGGTCGAGCCAAAATCATTCTATAAATTCCACTATAATTGATCATAGTGAGGTACCATCAACCGTGAAAGGTAAATTTATAGAGGAATCTATCCTAAAATCAATTTTTTTTATTCGAGTGCCTATAATTTGTGTATGTATTTCCAAATTAATGTTTATCTTGGGATCATTATAGATTATTTATAAAGAGTTATGTTTATTGATACACCCTTATGGTTGTAATATGAGGGTATGTCGAGATTTCTGGAGTGAACTATTATGACAAGTAGTTGTAGGATTATATTTGATTTGTTCATGTTTAAAATAGAACATTGATTTTATCCTTTGGATTGATTTATTGACATAGTATAGAGTTTACATTGACTAGAGTCACTAATGGATATCATTAATTTCTACTAAATCCGATTTTTAAACCTATGTTAGAGAGTAGGGTTTATAAGAAGGCCATTAGAGACCAAGACATCAAAATCTAAGGAAAATATCAACCTAGTTTTCAAGAGATGTTTTGGGAGATTAAGAGACTGAAAACTGACATTTCCTCCAATTATTTACAAGTTCTATGACATCATTAAGAAGGTATTTTCATCGTTTCCACTCAAGAGATAGGCTCAATTAATGATCTATCTTATGTCAGTAATAGAGCCTATATCTATTCCACTACATAGGATAAATCTTGTAGATATTATAGAGAAGAGGATCAACTAAAGTACATCAAGGAGAAGGTATTCATCCAATCGATCATATCTTCTCAGTTTGGTCCTCTTTTATTTACTAAGAGGGTCAATGAACTTTTTCATTTATATTTATAATACCCGAGATATAACCATGTAACCACAAAAATATTTTATCCTCTCCCATGCATCGATGTTTTGTTTGACTATTTTTGGGTATTAATGTTTTTCTATAACATTTAATTGAGTTATAGATATTATTAGCTTCATGTGACGATATATAATATTCTACGTACCACTATTAATAGAATGTATGTCCTACATGATTATCTTGTGATGTTGTTCAGATAGATGAATACACTAGTAGTGTTTTTGGACCTAATGAAAAATATAGTTTTATCTATATTTGGATTTATTTATAGTCATATGTTTTCAAAATATTTTAGTCTACTCTCAATAATGGGAGGATCATGCTCCATATCTAGATATTTTCTATATTACAGTTATAGAGCATCAACTATATTCCAAACTTTGTAAGTGATAGTTTTGGATTAATAAGGTTCTCTTTTTAAGTACATGATATTAAATTATTGATTATTAGTTGAACATGTGAAGGTTAAGAAAGTGGTTTTTTAAGAGTATCGTAATAATATTTTTTAGATCTATAGATTTTTGAAGTTGGTAGACTACTATAAGAGAGTCATTCAGAACTTCTCAAAAAAAACCTAGGTAACACCCCAATATTTCAGAATACATCTTCCCATAAATAAACATTATATGTATAACTTTATTTATACACAAAATTAAACCAAAAATAAATTATTTCATGTTAAAATAAAATATCATTGTAATAATATAGTCATTAAATTAGTGATAATAAAATAAATTAACTATATTATGTAATTTATTAAGGAAATAAATTAAATAGAGTAGCACAAGTCTCTCTTTTGAAGCTCATTCATCTGAGATTGGGAAAGTGGTAACATTTTTATCATTTTAAACAAACCAATTCCAAGCAGAACTTGAAAAAATTATGCCTAAGAGAAATCACATTTGAGAGAAATTCAAGATTTTGGAAATTTCAATGATATCCTTACTAGTATAATTACGACCCTAAACATCACCCATATCATAGTTTATGCTTAAATTTTAAATGGATATCTTGACAAAATATGTAACTATAATAGATAATGATATAAAAATGTAATTATTAATTTAATAGGTTATTTATCACATGTATTTTATGTATTTAACATTTCGACTTAAAAAAAGCCTAAATTTATATACAAATATTTTTCTCATTATATTTAATTTCAATTTTTCAATATTTTTTTCAGAATTAGATAATAATTTTTTTATTTTGAATTTTAAAATTATCTTAGTATGAATTTTTAGTATTTTTCTAAAATAATTTATTTTTATGTGAATAGTGAAAAATAACATTTTTGTTGAAATCATACTATTTATGACTATATAAAGAAGTATTTGAAAATTAAAAAATTATCAATTTTTTAATGATCTAATATTTATTTAATGAGTAAAAATATATACTACAAAATACTATTATATATTTATAAAACCTAATTATTATTTTCCTTCAAAAACTATTTTTCTCCATTTAGATTAACTAAATATTGTTTTTTATAAAATTCGTCATTTTATTGAATTGAAAGGCATATACAATTTATTTTTTTATAATAAAACAATTTTTATTACGAAAATAAATTTCATTGATAATTTTATTTTGAACATGAATTTTAAGATTAAAAATCATTTTCTAAAAGCAGGTTTCGACGCATTACATGTTCTAATGTTAACATTTATTTTTCATAGACATGGAAATTTTATTTGATGAAATGGTTTATTATTTTAAATAAATAGTTCCAAATTAAATAATGAATTCTATCTTATTTTTAAGAAATAATGAAAAATTACTTATGTATAAATTAGTAATCACTGGAAAATCTAAAATTATAAAGTAACTAATATTGGGTTAAAGGGCATGAAACATGATAAACACGTGTTTCTAATTGATTGGTTAATGGATAATAAACTTCATAAAAAATACCACTATATGATTTCTCATTTTTACATTTATTCTCAAATAATTTACTGACATTGTTGTTATGTAAATGTTATTTATAAAAATCTAATCTCACTACTTATAAAAGGTGATTTCCACTTCCCCTTAAAAGAAACCCAAAATTTTAGTTTCTTAATGAAAAACTACCATCTTTAATCATTCTATAATCCACCCTCACATTAATAATCTTTTTTTCACATGTAATTATTATATTCCATTAATTTATGAGGAATCCATTAAAAAAATTAAAATTTCTCAATGAGGTTAGTGTGAATTGGATTAAATCAAGAAAAAAAGTAAGGGTTTCCATATCAACCACCCTTAATTGAGGTATTATTTTTTATTATTAATGAATATTAATTTTTATGGGGTAACTACTTCCCCTATCACATATAAAATCATGAATTATTATTGACCATGGAAACTTCACTTCCATTACTGATGTTTTTTTTTCTTTGGATTATGAATGACATCTTTCCAAAAAATTATGGTATTTTTATGACTCAATCCGAGAAATAATATTTATAATTTATATTTTTATTTAATTACATATGGTGTACCATATTTATATCTTATGAAATAAAATTTGAATTTAATCATCCTTATTGATGAATTCACTTCCTTCATGGATACACAAATATGTTATGAATTATTTTCATTATCTTATATTATGGTTTATAATCCATGTACAAGTTTTAATCTTAAAAATAAAGTTTTACATTAATATTTAAATTAAATATTATGTTTTATTTCTAATTTCATTCATACTTCTCAATTCCTCATTTCAAAAAAAATGTTTTTTATTATTTTCATGATGTGGGTTTTAATAAAGGTTTTGAAATAAAGGTTTTTATTCATTTCAAAATAATATTTTTGAATTTTACTCTACACTTCTTATAGTAAACCATTATGTTAATTTAATGTCTCTTTCATTGGTTTTTCTTTTTAAAATCAATGTTTTAAAATGATTTCACTTCACAATTTTGAAAATGACCATAACACCATCTTTTATAACAATGTTAAATGTGTTTTCTAAAACATAATTTAAAAAATTTCTCCCATTTTATCATTTTCATTTTCAAAATAAACTTTCCTCATGATATTTATATTTCAATATCTACCCTCAAATTTACATGATACTATTTTCTATTTTGGAGTAATTAAAGTCTTTTTATCAAACAATTCCAATTAATAATCTCTTAAGTGGCAGAGTTTGAAGTAATATTTTTTCATGGGTCCTTTTATATATTTTAAAATTTCATTTTATGATTTTTTATTACATATGAATATTTTCCTTTTTAACTATACCCCTTATTTATAGGAATGGTTTATGGTCACATTTTATAGAAATAATCATGAAACACACTTGTTTATTTGGTTAATATTTACTTTATTAAATTATGATTTTTTTTCTATATAGAGAACATATTCATATACATTTTATAATTTGACTTGTGGGCCCAAAATTATATAAGACTTTAATGCATTGGGTAATATTTATATCTCTGATATACCTTGTATGGTTCACAAGATGTTAACTAAAGGACACTACATTTTGTGATGAGTGAGACTAAAATTATATATCCCTATAATGAATTGGGTAATGATTTCATCTCATGAGATTACATGTATAGTGAATGAGTGGTTATCCAAAGAACATTATGTTCTATTTCTAGTGGGTATATAATTATATAGTCTAATATTTCATTGGGTAGTGTTTTCATCTCATGAGATACCATGTATGGAACACAGATGGTTAGCCTAAGAGCACTATGTAATGTGATGTGTGGGCCCATAATTATATTACACTATAATGCATTGGGTAATTATTTATATCTCTTGATCTATTATGTATAGAATTAGGGAGTGTAACCAGTCAACTATATGAATTTTTTACACTATGTTTATTGGAATGGTGAATAAACCTAATCCAATGTGGAACTTTTTCACCTATGTGATGATGGTTATGTGATTATACCTCATCCCATTCTAATGATGTCATGCATTATGTTGTGGTCAAAATATTTTTATGCATTGATCCATTGATATCATTTTATTTATGATAAAGCCACATTCTATGATTCACGGCTTATGATTCATATTTTATTGGGAGTAAAATGTTTATATTATGTTCATGCTCCTTGTTTACATTCTCATACCCATGTGATCATATTATTATCACTTATGATCTCTAACCTTTATCACTTATGAATTACCTTACTAAGTGTTCGAGCTCACCCCTTTCTTATGTTTCCCTTTACTAGGTTATAATGATAAATATTACATGAGATAATTCTATATCGGGTTCTAGAAGAGTTTTATTTATGTATAAGAGGTCATAAGTTCTGTTAAATAAGTTTCTTATTTATTTGGTTCCCAATGACACTAAACCAAAAGGTTATCTGATATGAATGAGATTTTCTGGAGATAGAGTTTTTAAATTATGAAAATGATTTAAAATAAAGATATGTTTAACTTGGGTTACTACAAATGGTATCAAATAAGGGTTTAGTTAATTTTTAGGATTTGTTTATTTTTTAGGGTTATTGGGATTAGAGAAAATTAGAGAAAATCATAGGGACAAGTATAAGTATAAGAAAAAAAAGATATTTTAGTCAAGTATAAATTTTATGTCTCCCCTGAAAATAAAATCTCAACCTAGATTCTATATGTGGATATAGGATCTTTCATAGATGTACCTAAGGGTAATAACCCTAAAAGGGCATGTTGGTTAGTAACTCAACTATCACTTGGTGTGTGACAAAGTATCTTAACAAAAATGTATAGTTTGATAGTCCTACAAGATATTATTTTCTTACTCACATTCCCTAATCCTGATATTGTTAATGGGATAAAATATTAAGTAATTAGTATAAGAAGTATGATATACCCAAACATAAATAAATTTATATTGAATCGATATAGATTTTGGTTGAACTAAAAACTAATTTTATGGTTTTGAAGAGTAATAAATTTCATGGTTGAGTTTTCATGAGACCTTTTCTGATAATTCAATTATGATTTCAATTATTCATCACTCGTGTTAACCTCATGTAGTTTTAGTAATGGATAAATCCCAGGGGAACCTAGTTGACAATGGACGCAATAGAAAAAACATCCAATGTTCCAATAAGAAACCTAATGTGAAAGTATTTGGAGTAACAAATCTTTTTTTTACACTAAACCATATATCAAGAATTATTATTAATAATGTGAAATTATTAAAATTTTAACAAATATAATAATATAAGGATAAAGTATCATAGAAGTTCAATTGATGAAGATGATAATGGAAAGACGCTTAAATTACCTTCGTGTTAGAATTGTGGATAGAGGAAACCTTGGAAATTTATCAAAGGAACTAGAAGATGTTTTATCAGTGAAAAAGGAGTACATAGAGACACTAATTTCAAAAAAAAAGTTAAATAAAAACGTTGGAAGAAAAAATAGTTTTTCAAGAGGTAACTATAACAGTTCAATGTCTTAAATAGGGAAAACATGGGAATTATCTAAGATAGTTCCTCGATCTAAGGGCTAGAAATAATGATAGGTATCTATAACTTCCAATTAAAAAAGGAATAATGGAAATACCAAACAATAAAAACTACTGAAGTTTGTTCCAAAAATTTTGTGGAGTGAGGAACACCAATCATCCACTTAAGAATTATGAGTGTTGTATTTATATCTTATTCAACACACTTTTTTATACCTATAATATTTGTCAAGGACACAAAACATTAATCTATATGACTAAAAGTATATTTATTAATAAAAAACTCTATTGGTACAGTAATATAATACCAACTACTTAAATCCTCTATAATAGATATTTATAGTAATGTGCTTCCTATAAAATCCTTTTACCCTTCCTTTAGTCAAATTTGATGTGATATTTTGTAGGGACTGAACCTCTATAAAAATAGACCATGATAATTTCAAAGATAGGAAAAATATTTAAAATATTAAATAATCCCATGATCACCTATTTTCAAAAGACTGATTATATACTTCGTATGAAAATTACTCCCATTATATTGGGGTATTTGGAAAAAAAGGTTAGTGAAAAAGTCAACATTAGATATATTCCTATTATTACGGAAAAAATGATTTCACTAGTTGAACTTAATATTGTAAGGATGAAACCTTAATATAAATAAAATCTTTATTCATACCTATATATTAGATACCTTTAGTTTTTTATTGGTGAGTATTTATTAAAAAAAATTTGATGCATTATATTTAGGGGGAGTAATTTAACACCTTGATATTTTAAAATATATTTTCCTTTAAATAAAAAATTTTATCGATATATTTTTTCAAATTAAACACTAGACTAAAGTAAAACTATGATATATTAAAACAATTTTTTAAAATTATAATAGAACCATTAAATTAATGGTTATAAAATAAAGTAACTATATTTTGAAATCTATGATATAAAGAAATGGAATCGAGTAGCGGAAGTCTCCATTATAAAGATCATTTATCTGAGAATAAGGAAGTGGTATCATATCTAGTATTTTATCTAGACCAATCCCAATACAAACTTGAACAACTAGGGTTTGTGTGAAATTGTATGTGAGATAAGTCCAAGATCAAGTAAATTTCTATGAGATCTATGCTAGCAGAATCACCACACTCGACTATGAAGAGATCATTCCATATACTTTGATCTTACATGGATATCTTGAGGGATATATAACTATAAATTAGGATGAGAGAAACATGTAATTGTTAATATAATAAGTTATTTACCACATGTATTTTATTTGTTTCATATTTAAACTTTTAAAGAAAAAAGAAGGTTTATTTCTCTTAAAAATCTTAATATCTATTTTTTAAACAAATTTTTAAGAAATTTTAATCTTTATTAGATGAAAATAATTTCATTTTTGGGTTTATAATATCAAAATTATATTTTTGTATATTTTTATTTTTTTCTAAAATAATTGATTTTTAGGTTAATAGAGAAAATACAGTTTCTACCAAAATTATAACGTTTATGACTATATTATGAAGTAAGTACAAATTTAAAACTTATAAAACAATTTTCATCATACAATATGTATAAAGGAGTAAATATATAAATTCTAAATTACTATTTTTATTTTAAAAAACTTATGTTTAACACCACAAGTATTATTTTCCAATTAAATATTTTTTGGTTCTTTTCTATTAATTTAATATTATTAGGTAAAATTCACATTATTATTTATTTTAGAAGAAAATAAAATTATTTGTTATATAATAAACAAATTTTTGTGGCAAAAATTACATTCAATGATAATTTTGTGATACACATAAAGTTTTATCTTAAAAGTTTACTTTTTATAAAAATTGATTTTGACATGTTAGATGCACTAATGTTAAAATAAAATTTCATTAGACATAGAAATTTTAATTGATAAAATATATTTCATATTTTAAATTATTATTTACAAATAATGTAATAAGGACGATTTTATTTTTACACACAATAGATAAATTAATTATGATAAAATTAGTTACCACGGTAAAATAAAAAATTGTAATATTAATAAATATAGGGGTAAAGTGATTGGAAAATGTTAAAAACATGTTTATACTTGACTGGTTTTGGTATTATTTACATTATATCCTCCCCCAATGAATTATTTCTCATTTAGGAGTTTTTATCTATGAATAATTTAATGAAATTATTATAAAGTAAAGGGTATTTATAAAAAAAACCCTTTCTCACCACTAATAAAATGGGACTTCAACCACCCATTCAAGGAACTACAAAAATTCAGATTCCTCTTAAAACATACCCTTTTACCTTCTAATATAATTATCTCTAACTTTAATAACATAATGGTCACATGGGACTACCCTATCCTTATATTTCCAAGGAATCCTTCATAAAAAAATCAATGATCTCAAGGAGGTTTGAGTGCATTCAAGGAAATGATGATAAAAGGTAAACGTTTACCTATCAATCACCCTTCATTGATGAAAACTTTGATATTATGAACAAACATTAATTTGTATTATATAAAAAATTTCTCCATGACATATAAAATCATGAATTGTTTTTGAAATTGTAAATTGAATATTCATTCATAATCTTCCTATATTTGGACTATGATTAATATCCTCCCAAAAATATAATGGTTTGTAAACTAAAAATCAGAGTTATAATGTTTATATTTGATATTTATCATTCATTTCACTTGTTATATCCTATTTATATCTTGTTAAATAACATTTTATTCATGTCATCTTTATTGGTAAGTTCTCTCCCACTTGAATATACAACTATGTTAAGAATAATACTCATCCCTTTATATGATAGTTTATCGTCCATGTATATATTGTCACTCCCCACCAATGTCACACCTTAAGATTTAGAATATAAATAACTTTTATTTCCATTATAATTCATAATTTTTATTACATCATTTCAAATATAATGTTTTGTTTCGTTTTCACAATGTGGGTTTTCAATAATGGTATTAAAAAATTTATCTTCCCTTATGTCCTCCAAATATCTTTCTTCATTTTTAGAATAAAAAAACGAATTATGGGTGAGTGGAAAACTCAAAATTTTCTCTATGAGAAAACACATAGGATTAGGGGATCATGATATACATTACTATCTTGGGTGTTCGAGCAGTTGTTCAGTTTCTTCTATAGGATTTTGTTTTGGTACTTTATTAGGAGACTTTTATTTATATTCATTTTACATTTTTCATGATTTATTGTACGGTTTTAATCACTTTTATTTGATGTGATGGATTTTTTGGTGGTAGATATCCTATATTTTAATCAAATATTTCTATAGAGGCTATTACATCCCATATGTATGAATTTTCATACCCTCAATGACAGTCTCCAAAAATGGGGCCTACTTGAGGTGGGAATCATGAGTCATTATCTAATTTCCATCATTGTTGACCATATAGGGGTACCTTTGGGGTGTGTGGGTTATGATTGACAGGTATTAAATGGGTTAGGATGAGAGATAGGATGGGTCTTAGGGTTTGGAACTTATGAGGACAACATGGGTTGGTAATAAAAAGTAATAGAAAATATTAGTGTGTGATATAGGCTAGGTATACTATTTATGATATAGGATTTTAGGGCCCCACATGATCCAGGGAAAATAATTTGATCTTACTAAATATCCAAGTGAATTTATTCCACTTTAATGGTAGAGTATTGTTTCATAATTCCTTGGAACGTGTGTTCTA
This sequence comes from Viscum album, assembly GCA_963277665.1. Classification (NCBI taxonomy): domain Eukaryota; kingdom Viridiplantae; phylum Streptophyta; class Magnoliopsida; order Santalales; family Viscaceae; genus Viscum; species Viscum album. The sequence goes on along the minus strand of OY728151.1, from coordinate 536,206,057 downwards.
GTTAGGAATCACTAATTCCAGTCAGTTTCCATTGGATTTATTTATAGAAGCAGAAAAATACAATAGTTCTTTATCCAAAAGGGACCTGCTTTCCAATGGCATGTTAGGTACCTAGATGGGCAGCGGAAGCCGATGATCCAGGAAATTAATTTTCTTTTTCGCATCACCATAGAAACGTTATGATGTCAACTCCGGTGAGCTATCATGGTACGGTCCAAGGACCACGTGTGGATTTTATAGAGCACAAAAATAAAATGAAAACATACCTTTTTCAGATCTGACATGTGCAACTGCATTGTAGGAGGCTGATGACCATTTCTCAAAGACCCCAACGTCGAAGTCCCCTAGATCATCCACACACGCCTCTGAAATCTATAGGGGCGTCGTTCGATGGAATCTATGTTCTTGCATGACACACCAATGATCTCTTCGATGCATTAGTGATCACTGTATAAAAAGAAACTTCAATCCAAGAAGGATGAGCTTAAAGTTCTTCCTTGTTTGAGAGGGTATCTCTCTAGAATCTAGGAGGAGAGAGAGGCTCTCAAATTTGACACAACAATAGTTACAAGGGGAGAGCCTCTCTCTTAATTATATAGGGAATATCTCATATACCTGGTATGGGTTCCCAGCCCCCATTTTATAGATATTCTCTATAAAAGTCTTATAAATATTTATTTATGTCAAATTAAATTATTCCATTAATAATATTTAAAATTTTAACACTAACTGCAACATATATAAATATATATATATATATATATATTGCATGATAAAAATGATGTTATAACTTGACTCACTTCTCCTAAAAATATTAGATGAACCCTGGATATTTAAATCCGTTCGAATAATATTTTATATTTGTATTTACCAAATAACAATTAAATACATGTTATAAATAAATTAAACAAATTTTTTCCAATCTTGAATAATAAAATAACTTATTTATTCTATGGTGATCCATAGAAATTGGATTGTACTAGGACCCATTGGTGAGAACCACCAAGTTCTATATTCCTATTCCCTGACTAGGGCAGATTCTCAAAGTGTTATTCTGTCTGACCCTCTAGGACCATATCTCAATAGCAGCGAATAATATCCACTGACCAAGAGCAGGGTCTAGCAACCCATCGATCCCCCTATAGAGATATGTTAAAGTCAAATAAATGACTTCCTTCAAATGAACATGGTCTGTGTAATATGATCTCTTCTTTATCGATATCTCCATAAAAAATAATGGACACTAGTGTCATCATCCTTTATCTTGCTTTATTTTATATGTTGATTTGTCTGGATGGTCTTCCCTTCCTCTACCATGGACATGGATTTAATGAAGGTGAAACCATCCTAATCAACCAAGAACGAGATATATCTTCCTGAACTCAGATGTGACAAATCCTATCTTGATAATTCAATCAATTCCATGTCACCAATGATGTACCCAACACAAACTATCTCTCCATGACTTTATTGCCATGGTTTTCTCCTTGAATAAAAGTACATTATTTAAATGACATCCATTGGTAATGATCTAAATTTTTAAGACCATTACACGTGTCCATAGATAGGAATGTCCAATGACACCTGTAACATATGATATTCCTATTATTTTTGTTTGTCCTCCTGATCTCAACTAATAGAGATCATCATGTGAAAACTTCATGAGAAGAAGTCTCAATGATTATGATACCCCAGCACCTGATGTTCACACATCATCTGTGTACTTTCATAATGATGTAACTATTCCATTGTACTTTACATTAAGATTACTGTCATAGCGTCTTAGGGTTCTCATTATAGCCTGGGATCTGTTATAACCCTTTGACACAACATGTAATCTATGGAAATTTCCATAAAAAAAGTGGATGCAGAACTATATACACTATTATAGAAAAATAAACACATCTATTATAACAAACAACATACACGTATTGGTAATCAAAGTATAATACAAGTTGGGTCTAGGGCACCCACTTTCAACACTACCACTTGCACTAGAGCCAACTGCTAACAGGTTTCAATCCACTAGCACTCATTTGAGAATCATGCTTCTGATGAGAAATGGATTTAGTCAGGGGGTCTTCCAAATTTTCCTCTGTGGCTACTATACTAACTGTGACTTCATATCCTTGAGTAAAATTCCTCAAGAGTTGAAACTTATGAAGAATATGATTTGTCCTCTGGTGAGACATGGGCTCCTTGGCAAGCACCACTAAAGTAGTATTATTGCAATATACTAGAACAGGGTCTGCACTGCTAGGCATGACACCAATGTCTGAGATAAAGTTGTGTATCTAGACTTATTCTTTTTATACATAGGAAGATGCAATATATTCAGAATCTACTATAGAATCGACAATAATATCTTGCTTCAAGCTTCTACAACTCACTACACCACCATTCTGGAAAAAATGTATCCTAATTGCGATTTTAGATCATCATGATCTATCTAGAAACTAGGAACAGTGTGTCCCCTCACTATTAGTTCCTCGTCTCCTCCATACACCAGGAACATATCCTTAGTGTGCCTCAAGTACTTTAGGATAGTTTTAACAGCTTTCCAATGCAGCTCTCCTAGATTGGCTTGATATCTTCCTACCATGTTTAAAGAAAAGGTGACATCAAACCTAGTACATAGCATGGTATACATGATATAACCCACTGCAGAGGCATAAGGGACTCTACTCATTCTATCAATCTCCTCCTGTGTTTGTGGACACATTTTCTTGGAGAGATTTATACCATGTGACATAGGTAGAAATCATCTCATGGATTGTTTCATATTGTACATTTTGAGTACATTGTCAATATATATACTTTGACTTAACCCATGTTTCCTTTGAGATCTATCTCGATAGATATTGATCCCTAGAATATAGGTTGTTTTACCAAATTACATCATGGAGAAGAATTCATTTAACCAAGTCCTAACTGACTGTAAGACTTGTACCTAATTTCCCATAATCAATACTTTATCAACATATAATACTAAGAAAATTATGGCATTCCCTTCATCCTTTTTATATACACAATGATCGCTTTCATTTTTGGAAAAAACCAAAATCTCTTATGGCCTCATCAAAATGAACATTCAATGATCACGATGCCTTCTTCATTCCATAAATGGATCTATGCAGCTAGCATACTTTATTGGCATTATATGACTTGAAAAAATTTTCATGTTGTCTCATATAGATTTCTTCAACCAAATTCCCATTTAGAAATGTAGTTTTGACATATATTTTCCAAATTTCATAATCCTAAAAGGATGATATTGCATTAAATATCCCGATGGATTTAAGCATTGCTACTGATGAGAAGGTTTCATCATATTCAATGCCCTGATGTTGTCTGAAACCTTTTGAAACCTGCCTTTCTTTAATGGTATTAACCTCACCATCTATGTTTATCTTATTCTAGAATACCCATTTTTATAAAATAGGTTTTACATTAGAGGGAGGGTCTACCAAGATCCAATCTTTATTGTGGTACATGGACTCCATCTCAGAATTCATTGATTATTTCCATTTAGCTGCTTCTTTGCCTTATACAACTTCTTTGTAGGTTAGAGGTTCATCATCCTTAGGGACTAATGTGTCACCTAACTTGGTGAAAATAAAACCATAATGATATAGTTCTCAAACCTCTCATGTATACCTATGCAGTATTTTTGTCTCAAGAACAACTTCTTCCACTTGTTCTTGTGGATGTTCTTCCTCTACCAAATCTTGTTCATCTGGAGAATTAACTTCATTGATGTAAATCTTTATCCCACTATTTCCAATATAAATGTGTTCCCTTTATAGAAATATGGCATATCTTACCACAAAAACGTTTCTATCTAAAGGGTTATATAGGTAATATCATCTAGTTTCTTTAGGATAACCTATAAAGATGCACTTAGTGCTTTTGTAGGCTAATTTCTCACTTGGTAAAGTGTTGAAAAAACCCTGCACCCACCATACATCTATGTGGTCAGACTGGGTTTTGTTCCATACCATAACTCATATGGAATCTCATATATAGATTTATATTGTACTCATTTAAGAGTATATGTTGTTGTCTACAAAGCGTATCCCCAAAAGGATAACATAAGAGTTTCATGACTCATCATTGATCCGACCATGTCAAGAAAGGTATTATTCCTCTTTTTAATCATACCATTCCATTATGGAGTATAAGTATGAGTGATTTGGTATATTATCCCACACTCCTTTAAGTTATCAATAAAATCTTGGTTAAGATATTATTTGCCTCGGTCTAAGCGGAGTTATTTTATCTTGTTACCAAGTTGGTTTTCTACTTCATTTTATTGTTCCTTAAAAATACGAAAGGAATCAGGCTTAGACCACATTAAGTTGATATATTTATACCTACTATAATCATCAGTAAAAGTAAAGAAGTTTGAAAAAACACCCCTTTCCTCTACTATAAATGGACCACATACATTAGTTTGTATTAATTGAATTACTACATTGGCTCTTTCTCCCTTTACTGAGAAAGGTTCTTTGGTCATATTTTCTTGTAAAAAATCTTGACATACATCTAAGGGTTCTAATTTTACCGAGTCTAAATACCCTTCGTGATGTAATCTTCATAATCAATTCACATTTACATGACCAAGCCTAAAGTTCCTTAGGTGTGAGATATATGAGTCATGTTGGTTGTTTTTTCATTGATTTACATTATGGGGTTCTCGAGTTCCAGCATATATAATCCATTATTAAGATGTTCCATCCCATAAAATATGTTATCCCTATAATAGAGACAAAATTTATTTCCAAACATGAAATAAAAACCCATAGTGTCTAAAATTGAAATAGAGATGATGTTTCTGGTAATTGAATGTACAAAATATCAATTGTTTAATACTAGAACCAAACCAGTTGGCAAGGTTAATTGATAGTCTCCCACTGTAAAGGATGCCAGACATGCACCATTTGTAGCTCAGAGATCCACTTGAATTTTTTCAATCTTCTTGAACCTACTTGGTTCCTGTATATGAATACAAATGTGTGAGACACATGCTGTATCCAATACCCAACATGTAGATAAATATAAAATATATTCAATGAAAAAAATACCTTAAGTAAAATCATCAGTTTTCTTTGTCTTCCCAGCTCTGCAATTCTTCTTCTAGTGGCCTTTCTTACCACATCCAAAGAAGACAGCTTCTTATTCATTACTTTTCCTCTGAATCTTTGTCTTCCTTTTAGGTCGATGCATTGGTGTCTTTGGCCTTAACATAGCCTTAGAACCATTTTCCTGACCCGTGTTTTTCTTGTTCCCTATAAGGATAGATGAAATGGTATTTTTCATATCCTTATCAGCTTGGTGAATTAAATCCAAAAGGTCTAAGATTGACATTGTCATATCATTCATGTTATAATTCACAATAAAAGTTGAGAGGTTTAATGGTAAAGAGGAGATAATGAGATCAACTACTAGTTATTGGTTCAATTTGAACCCAAGGGCTTCAAGCCTCTCAATATACCCAATCATCTTGAGTACGTGAGGACCATATTGGTTCCCTTCAGCTAACATGCACTTATAAAGAGCACTTGAGATCTCATACCATTCTTTCTTGGCCCTCTCCTGAAATAATTCTTGGAGATGTTAAAGCATCTTGTAGGCATCCTCATCCTCATGATTTTTTTAATTGGATGGACATAGATGACAACATGATGCATTGTACATCAAGTGAAACATCTGTATGCTTTCTCCATTTATCTTTTTCTTCCTTTCTTTCTCCCTAAGGAGGCTCAGTAGAGATTGGATATTCCAACACATATAACTTCCTTTCTTGGTGAAGTACTATGCGCAAGTTCTTGTACCACTCCTAGAAGTTATTGTGAGTCAAGATATTTTAATTATCCAAAATCGATCGCAGTGATAAAGTAATTATGGTGTTGGTGATTTCAATCTTAAATCTAAATCAGATAAACATTAAGTAGTTAGTACTTTATCTTGATTAAATTTCTTTCATTTCTAATTAATAAATTATTATATCATTATTATGTATCCCACTATTTTCACAAACCTTAATATCTCTCACTATTAGATTTTAATTACTATGTCACTTCAATATTATATTGTCAAGGATCCTCGAAACCCCCTCATAGTCTACAAGCTTTGGCTATGCCACTACTCGGAGGGTTTCAAGGTAGGAACTAGGCTGGCCAACCACTTGACTTGTAGTTCGTTATGTTGTTGAGTAAAGTCCTAGATTTTGGAATCCAAACTTGATTTTCTCAATATATTGCATCTAAACTAATATAAAGTTAGCTATGGATAATACTTGACTAATCAATTTAGTTAATTCGACCGAGTTATCTAATGAAAATGCCTTGGTAGTAAGATCCACTCTCAACTAAAGAGAAAGAGAACCCCAAAGAGTTGTTTTGTTTAGATGTTAGAAATGGAAGGCTTTAGAATTAATATATCTTCGTGGGGTTTTAATATTTATTAACGAGTATAATCTTTTTTCTATTTGTATGTTCAAACTAGATTGTCACGCTCATATATGTATATGAAATAGAAATTTATTTGTCACTTCTTTATATATTTTTTATCGTGTTCACTATTCTATGTGATAAAGCAATAATCGTGTAATCATATAAGATAATAAACAATGCATAAAGTAAAATCTTGCAATTTGACTGGTCTTGAGTATTCTATTATGATATATCCATAATGGTTCAATCTTGACCTAGGGGAATCCATACCTGAGTCGACACCTAAACCACGTCACAACCATCTCTAGTGCAATGCCTTCGGCTCCTATCATGTTTAACACCTCATCTTAGTGGGGTATGCATCTTGGAACATCATTGTTTAATTACAAATATACTCTCACGTAGACAAGGGGGTCTATGGGTACAAAATATAGCTCGTGCATTGGATACGTAAGACTTTATACTTATTTGAATTAAATAATGATTTGCAGACCTTCATTTATCTAATAAATTATTACAATCATCAAACTCATTGAATAAATAGTTAAATAAATAAATAAAAAAACAAAACATGCATGGTTAGGTCGCTTTCTCAAGAACATTCGATATAAACTAAGTGTAATTAATATTAAACTGAAATAAAATTTAAATTGTATGAGGGAAATTTAAAAAATTAAATGAATTTAAATAATTTAAATTTATTTATTTGTATCCATTACATTTCTTTAATTTAATTTTAATTCCAAATATTAAATTAAACCATTAACTTAATTTTAACTATAAACTAAAATTAAACTATTAATTTAATTATAATTATAAGTAAATTAACGTTTCAGATTAAACTTAATTTAAAACCCATTATAATTATAATTAATTTAATTGAAAAAATAAATTAATTGAAACTAAATGATAGGGTTAATTCTAGCCAAATAGGGACTCTGGCATGGTCGTGAACCGCTGTAAGGGACTGTTACTTGAGAAGAGCTGATTCATGGTGTAACCACAGCATGACTGTAGTATGACCATAGCGTGATGGAGGCATGATGGAAGTGCGAATGTGACGTGTCTTCTGTGTAACCATAGTGTGACTATGGCGTATCCGCTCAGTCCAGCAACTCCCATGCTAGTAGAGACATCCAGCATGGCCTGGTCTGGTGTGGTGAGTTAGAGGCGGGGTGAGTGGGGTGGTGTGACGCGACAGTAGGGAGCGATGCCAGTGAGCGTGGGGAGGCATGGTCTAGCAGTACAGAGTACTGCCAGGCGAGCAGAGCAGTGTTGTCCGATCGGGTTCAAGTGTGAGGCAGAGGGTATGGGAGGCGGCCTGAGTTTTGGCGAGGTGCAAAGGGGAGGCACCCTTCATCTAGTGGTGCACCTACCTGGGTTTCCTCAAGGGGGGAGGTGCGCTGGTCCTACCATGGGGAAGAAGACCTTCGGGTCTTATTCCCTTCCCCCTTCCCTTTTTTTATTTATTTTTCTTTAGACAAACATCACTCCTTTCCCTTTTTTTAATTTAATATCTAATAAGGATGATGTCTCTCTTTTGTGTATTGGTCCTCTTTTTTAAAAAAATTTAAAGTCTAAAGGCTTTAAATAGATAAAAAACAACACTTGAACCAAGTCTTCAAAGACCCATTTAAATATAGTTTTTATTTTATTTCATAAAAATAAAATAATATTATAAAATAATATATTTTATTTATATCATAAAAATTGACTTATCATATTATTTATGACCACAATATTCTGGCCAAAGCATGGCTGTATTTTGGTACATTGAATAAAAAATAAAATTAAAACACATTCTTCATCAAAATTTAATATGAGTATTTAAAACCTGATGACATTGATCCCATTAAAATTTTCAAATGTCCATAACCTGGCCATTCATAAATGGGTCAATGTGCAGTCGGATATGTTGGAACAGGTTTAATCCCTCGTACTTAAATTTAATGAAATTTAATTTTTCTTTTGGCTCTGAGAAATCACGCGTCGCTCTGATACCAATGTTAGGTACCAGGACGGGTAGCAGAAGCTGATGGTCTGAGAAATTAAATTTTTTTTGAATCACTAGAGCAACATTACGACATCAACTCTAGTGAGCTATCCCAGTACGGTCCGAGGACCGGGTGTGGATTTGACAGTGCACAAAGATAAAACAAACAAGTACATTGTTCAGATCTGACCTATGCAAGTGCATCATAGGATGCTAGTAACCTTTTCTTGAAGACTCTGACGTCGAAGTCCTCTAGATCATCCACACATGCCTCTTAAATCTACAAGCACACCGTTCATTGGAATCTGGGTGATAGCATAGCACCCCAACAATCTTTCTGATGCAGTAGTGATCATCACAAGGAAAGAAACTTCGATCCAAGAAGGATGATCATGAATTTATTTCTTTCTTGATAGGATCTCTCTCTAGAATCCCAGAGGAGAGAGAGGCTCTCAAATTTGACACCTGAATAGTTACATGGGGAGAGCCTCTCTCTTAATTATTTAGGGAATATCTAAAATACCCGATATGGGTTCCGAGCCCCTGTGTAATAGATATTCTCTGTAAACGTATTATAAATATTTATTTATGCCAAATTTAATTATGACTTAAATAATATTTATAATTTTATCACTAACTTCAATATAAATTAAATATTAAATATATATATATTGTGATAAACTTGAGTCTATAACTTGACTCACTTATCCTGAAAATATTAAACAAACCCTGGATTTTTAAATCTGTTTGAATAATATTTTATCTTTTTATAGACATAATAACTTGTAAATAAATGTTATAATTAAATTAAAAAAATTATTCCAAGGTCAAATAATTAAATAATTTATTTATTCCTTGGTGATCCAGAGAACATGGATAGTACTCAGACACTTTGGTGGGCTCCACCAAGTTCTATATTCCTATTCCCAGAATAGGGTAGATTCTCAAAGAGCTATTATGTGTGACCCTCTAGGCCCTTATCTCAATAGCAGTGAATAATATCCACTGACCAAGAGTGGGGTCGACCAACCCATCGAGGACCCTATAGATATAAGGTAAAGTCAAAGCAATGACTACCTTCCTATAAACATGGTCTGTGTAATATAATATCTTCATCATCGATATATCAATAAAGCATAATGCACACTAGTGTCATCATTCATTATTGTTCTTTATTTTATTTGTTGATTTGTCCAGATGGTCTTTCCCTCCTCTACCATGGCCATGGATATATTGAAGGTCCAACCATACAAATCTACCAAGCCAAAGATATCTCTCCCTAAACTCATAAGAAAAAAATCATATCTTGATCATTCAATCAATGCCATGTCATGAATGATGCACCCAACACAAACTACCTTGTCATGACTTTATCTCCATGGTTTTCACCTTGCATAAAAGTACGTAATTTAAATGAAATCCATTGATAATGATCACATGTCTGAAAACCATTACACATATCTGTAGATAGGAATGACAAATGACACCTATAACATGCGGTGTTCCTATTATGCGGGTCTGTCCTCATGATCCCAACTACTAGAGTTCATCAAGTGTGAACTTCATGAGAAGAAGTCTCAATGCTAATGAGCCCCCATCACCTGATCGTCACACAACATCTGTGTCCTTTCATAATTATGTCACTGGACCTTAGAAAATTATATTAATATTATTTTCATGGAATCTCGGGGTTGTCATTATGGTTCATGATCTTCTATAACCCTTTAACACGACATGTAATCTAAGGAAATTTCCATAACCAAAGTGGATACAGAAGTATCTACACTATTATGGAAAGATAAACACATGTATTATAATAACCTTCATACATGTAGTGGTAATCAATGTACAATACAAGTTGTGTCTAAGTCACCCACTTTCATCAATCCAGGCATTCGTTGAGTTTTAACTTACGATACTTAAGAACATACATTGGTCAAGAGGATGGCAGGTCAGACTCATCACACCTTTTTGGGGGAATTATTGTCTACTCTAGTACTCTCTTATATATTTGAGATATTTTCATAAATCCTTATTAATTATCCAAATATATCATAGGTTTCCCTTGTAATTTTCAATCAATTATTAGTATGTGTGAATTTTAAAATCAATCGTATGTATTTGAGGTTCTTCATTAATGAATAAATTCATATGTATCTGAAGTTATCTATAAATGGTATCAACTCATATACTATTTAGAGATTATTTTAACCATCGTTAGGAAGATACTGGTTTGTATGCTACTTAGTGGGTCACTCTAGAATTTATTGTTTTCCAGGGAGATGGTGGTTGTTTTGATGTTGGGATCATACCCATAAATTGGCTTCCTATGTATCCTTGTGAAAGGTATTAGAATCCTCATTGTTCATTAACTCTTAATGGGACACATAATACCTTTTAACTTCACGTGATAAGGTCCTAACCATATAGTTTTATGTCATGTGATATGGAAATCTAATCAAAAGGTGCTTTGTCTATGTTATGTGCAGGACTTATGCCTAAACAACCCAAGAAACATGGAAAGAATATGGGTTTCCAAGTAATATTAGACCCTATTGGGAATATATCCTATGAAGAGTAGGGTTGATTTGAATTTTTGGGTTTGAAAATTAGGGAGGCTTCCCATGTATTTAATTTAGATGGGAATCAAATCCCACATCGTTCGGTGAGTCTCATAGGAGTGTGTAGTTCCTTTAAGAGAAATTAATTTGGTCTTACTTCCTAAAAAGTATTCCATGGTGATTTGGTGGTTTTAATTTCTGGATTACTTCTAAGGAGGAATCCCATTTATGGATAAACCTCAAATACATATGGATTCATTCATTAAAGAATAACCTTGAATACATACAAATGATTCTAAAATTCAGACGTGCTAATAATTGATTGAAAATTACAAGGGAAACCTATGATGTACTTAGTAAATTAATAAGGATCATGAAAATATCTCAAATCAATAAGAGAGACCTAGATTAGACAATAATTCCCCTCAGAACGGTGTGATGAGTCCGACCTACCATCCTATCAACCAATGAAATTTCATAAGTATCGTAAGTTCAAACTCAATGAGTTCTTACCATTGTAAAGGAGGTCCCTTTTGGATAAAAAAACTATTGGATGTTTTTTATTCCATGAATAAATCTAATGGAAAACACATGTAAGTAGTTATTCCAAACTAGAACACATATTCCAAGAAACTACTAAAGAAAAAATGGTGAACCTGACATGAAAAAATAATATTGGTGATGGACTAGGGAATTAAATCCAAGAATCACTATATATCTCATTTAAATGAGAATAAATCCATACAGAGTTCTTTAAATATTCTATATGCAAAATAGATTCATACATAGGGATTAAAAAGAAGTTTTTTTTTATCATGGTTGGGCCCAATATTTGAGATCTAGGTGTCTTTATGTATCCCATTGAAATGAGAATCAAGAGAAATGTAGTTCTTAGAAATATAATTTTCCACCCCAATAAATTTTGATGTGAGAGACGAGGACTTTTAACACATTCTGAAAGAGTGGTTAAACATAAGAAAAAATGGTATAAAGATCAAACCATGTATCTTGAAAGAGCACTCTATATAGATCTGGTTCATATATATGATAAGAAAAGGGAAATAAATTTTCTTTGTGGTTGCAAGTGGGCATAAGATTTAAGATCTTGGCATCTCTATGTATCCCATTGCAAATAAGAATCAATCCATATATAGTACTTGAAATGAGGTCTCTATACAGATCTGATTCTAACATAGGTAGAAATATAACTCATGTGCCACTAAGATGTTGCGATGATGTAAGTGATTCTTGCACATGGAAGCTCATAACTTTAAATAAATAAGATATTAATCTTACAATTTAATGTCATGTAATGAGGAAAAATGAGGATACACATTTTATCATTCTTGTAGCATGGATGCTTATAGTTGTTATATAGTTTAATGTTTTGCAACTAGGACATTATGTTGTGCAGTTCAGAGTCATGCAGTGAGTACATTATGTGATGAGCAATTATACAAAGTACTTCTTCAAGAATCTTTAATTGGTTTTTGATGTAAAAATTTCTTCATCCATTGAGATTAGGGAATAATATCCATTTCAGTAGATGTTATGTATAGAATAAGGTCCTTCCAACTTTGGCTCAAGCTTTGGAGGCTACTTTCTTGGTATCATTTGATCCTTGAAGAGGAATACCAATTCTCCTTAAAGAAATGAGTGGAGGAAAACTTTCTTGTTAAAATCCCCTAAAATTATATTCTAATAGACTTCTAAATGATGTAAAGTATGCAATCTCTTTTTGTATAATCATTCCAGCTCATCAAATCATTTCTAAAACTTTTCATATGTAGATAAATGATCACAGATTGTAACTTGAAGTGAAGGAAATTTAATTTCAATTTTCAAAAATTCTTTTGTTTCGTACACTAAAGAATATGGAGTTTCCTGAGTTGAAGTATGGGCAGTAGTTCTATTAGCCCGTAAAGCATGAAAAGGTTATCAGGCTAAGATTTCTTATTTTTATCTACCATATTTTGTAGTATGTTTGATAGAGTATTCGTAAAATCTTATATCTATCCATTATCCTCTGCATGATAGAGAGATGAATGGTTGGATTTGATATTGTTCTCCTAGTATAGCTTCTTTACATCCACAGAACGAAAATTGGTGTCATTTTCTATCAATATAGTTTGAGGGATGCCAAATATGTTGATGATATGAGATTTGGAAAAACTAAAAATTATTTTGGCTCTAATTTCTTTGAGATTTATTTCCTCAACCCATTTAGAGATGAAATCAGTAGTAGTAAGAATGTACTAAAACTTCTTAGCCATATTTGGAGGATAATTTCATACTACATCAATTCTCTATGTATCAAATGGCCAGGATTATTTTTCTATATTTAAAAACTCCCAGGGTTGATGAATGAAGTAGACATGCACTTGGTAAGGATAACATTTCTTAGTGAAATATATGGAATCATTTTTCATTGAAGGCTAGAAGTATCCAATCATTGGATTTGATCAGAAATCATATGCCTGGACTGGTGAGCACTACATGCTCTTGCATGTACTTCTTTCATGATAGCTATAGTTTCTTCTCCTTCAATAAACCTGAAGAGGATTCCATCAAATCCTTATTTGTGGAGGATCTTCTGGTGATCTAGACTATCATAAAGAGTAAAATTGGATACTCGTCATCCAATTTTTTATTTTTCATCTCTATATGGTGGAAGTACTCCATTTTGAAGGTATTCCATGATGGGTGTCATCCATCCTACGATATGACCATACAAATTATAAATGGGGATAATTTCATTAATTTCCTCAATTCTAGTTTAAAATTAAGGTGAAACCACACAATGATGGAAAATACTAATGATTGTTTCATCCCAATTTGGATCTGTCAGGGTTGTGGCTACATTATCTACTGCATCATCATGGGTTCTTTGTGATCTTGGGACATAAGAAAATGTTAGATATAAGTGAAATTTGGTCATTAACCCGCTAGCATTAATCACAAAAAGGGATTAACTCTTCTTTTATGATATCATAATCCACATTAATTTATTTGATTACCAAATCTAAATCACCTTTCACTTTCAGGTGGTTTACTTATACCTGGAGCAAAAATTATAGACCTATGATGAGAGCTTGATATTCTGCCTCATTGTAGGTACCACCTTCTAAAAACGGGAAGAAATATTTAAATACTTCCTTTTCTGGGGAGATAAGTACAATTCCTAACCCAACTTTTTCAAGTTTAGGGTTTTCCATTCTTTTCCCCATTTGACTTCTGTAAGCACCATGAATGTACATTTCCCATGTTTGGGGATTATCATGAATATATAAAATCTCTTCCTCCAGATGTTCAGTATTCAATGATGTATATTTTTAACATGGGTGTTCAGTAAGGAAGTCTTCTAAGGATTGGTATTTTATTTCTTTTTGAAGAACAAACTAGATATCACACTGTTGAAACATAACTACCCACTATTCTAGATGCCCTGTGATCATAGGATGACTGAGGATAAATTTGAGAGGATTATTGTGAGATACCAAGTGAACCTCATGATGTTTTAGGTAGTGCCTCAATTTTTGAATTTAAAATATTAATTCTAGGAAACACTTCTTGATACTTGAATATCGAGTCTCTATGTCAACCAAGTTTAACTAAGATTGTAATGGTTATTTTCATTCCCAACATCATTCCTTTGGGAAAGAAAGGTACCAAGTGGTCTCTCTAAAGATATCACATAGAGAATAAATGGCTTCCCATCTATAGGTGTAATTAATACTGGAGGAATCAAGAGGTATTTATTGAGGGTATCAAATGATTATTGGAAGTCTTCAGTCCATTGATAGGTGACTCCCTTCTTCAATAATCTAGTGAATGGAAAATACATGCCTACTAAATTGGCGATAAAGCATTGAAAATAGGAAAGTGTTCTTGAAGTACTCTTAATTCTTTCAAATTTCAAGGAGGTGAAATTCCAGGGATTTATTTTTTATTCTTAGTATCAACTTCTATGCCATAATGGCATACAAATAAAACTGTGGAATTTTCATGAGGTGACCCCGAAAGAACATTTCAAGGGATTCATCTTCAAATTATGTTTCTAAATTATAATAAATATGATATCCAGATTATCCAGTTGATCAAAACATTTTCTAGATTTAACCACAAGATCATGTACACAACATTCAACAAATCTTCCCAAGAATGGTTTGAAGACATGGTGCATGCCATGCTAATGAATTTCACCTGCATTATTTAAGCCAAATGGAATTACCTGATATGAAAACACACCATAAGGGGATCTGAATGAAGTGGAATCTTTATCCACTAGGTCCATTCAGATTTTATTGTACCCAGAGTATCTATCCATGAAGGAGAGATCTTTATAGCTGTATATTTCATTAATTTAAAGCTCTATGATTGAAACTAGAAAGTCATATTGGGAAAAAATTGTGTTAAGATCAATGAAATCAATCCAAAATATGATTTTCTTATTCTTCTTTTTCAATAGGACAATGTTGGACAACTATTTGGGATATTGTAACTCCCAAAGAATGTTATCCTTAATAATCTTTTCAACATCAACTTCAATTTTAGAGTCATGAGTTTAGTGTGTTCTTCTTTCTGGCTACATGAATCCTTCATGCTCTTTAGAAAAACCCCAAATGATTAGTGGCTACATCAGGATTAAGGCCTGGAATTTATGTATAATTACAATAAAATATATCTCAATGTTTCTTTATAAATTAATTATACATATATTTATCTTTATAATTCATGGACACACTAATTAAAGTGGGGTGTGGATCTTCTTCGGTACCCAGATTTATTTCTGTGAGCTCATCCATAGTGGTGGAGATACCTTCCTCAAATGCTGGAGGTGCATCCCTAAGATTTTATTCTTCTTACTTATGTTCCAATTAAACTAATTCTTATTTCATAGTAGGTATGGAAGTAAAAATTTAAAATCTAAGGTAAAGAGTTAGTATTTGAATATCCTGAAGAAGTGGCAACCATTTCTGACCCTATAGATAATGAAGGGTCCTCCTGGAGTATTGAAGATAATATGATGGGTTGGGAATCAACATCATTGTCTTCCTCTAGAATTGCTACAACTTATTCTAGTATGATTGATGAAGAAGAGATTGTCTGAAGTTCGGTGTATGAAATAAATACATCTCCATTTAATCATTCATCACTGCTTGGAAAATCCAAAATTTCTCCCATGCTATTGGGATCGATTAATTTAATTGATATTATGGAAGTCACTGGATGAGTGCTTGGATTTGGGTCTATAATTTCAATTTTATTGAGAAGAAACACATAATATATATTCAGATATTTGAATGGGTTACCTGGGATCTTTTCTAGGTCATTCAGATCATTGATTCCCGTTACCTCTTTTTTCACGGATCTTGTTCCATTTGTATGATAGAATTCTACCTCAATATACTAAGATTCATGCATTTTATATGGATATTTTTCACTATTAAATGTATTGATTTGACCACTGAAACAGTACATGAGGATTTGGTGATATGATGAATGAATGGATGCATGTTGATGTAGCTAAGGCCTTCCAAGAAGGATGATGGGGGTCGTGTCTTGACGGACAACCATGAAATCTGAATTAGGAACAAGATCCCAAAACTGAGTTCTGAGTGTAATCTCTCCTAGTGGTTCTTCATTATTGTCAAAACCTTGCAACATTAATTTAGATGGAGATAAGTTGGATTCAATAAGGCCCAATCGATGAAGTGTACATATGGGAATGAGGTTGACTCCTGATCCATTATCAATGATGGCTCGTCGGATGTCTATATCATTAACCCTGCCAAATAGATACAAGGGCCTAATATGTTCATGTACAAAATCATCTTCATCCTTATCCAAAAAATATATGAATGCATTAAATTCTATAGGATCATTCTCTATATGCTGAACCTCAGTAGTAACAACTTCAGTTTCAAACTCTTAAGGACATGAAGAAGCCTTAATAAGTTCTTCTCAAAGATCTTTTGACATATTCAAGGAATCCAATATTGAAAACATGGCTGGTACATGGGCTAGCTATTTAAAAACATCATACTTTGGTCTATAAGACTACAATTTCCAACATGGAGATGAGATTTTGTAGGTGCATTGGAAGTTGAGGCTCTTTATGTAGATGTACCCTGTATCGGGGAAGAAGCTAGAAATACTTATATTTTTGGTAGATTAGACTGACTAGGTCAATCTACTTTATCAGAGAATGATTCTATAACCACTAATAAGTCCTCATAGATAATCATGTTAGTATTTATCCTATCATGTGTGGGAAAATTTCCTTGTTCTTATTGATCATGTTGAAGGGATCTCCCATTTGATTCTACCGTATATACAGTTCGAGCAGGGGTAGAGTTAAAATATTGGTTTCTAGCATACCCACGTCTTCCCCTATATCCACAACCTTGTATTATTACTCTATGTTCATAATTAGTTATAGGTGATTCAGGATTATCATAACCATTATCATCATTTGCGTAGGGATTCGTTAAGTGGATAATTTTAATGAAACCAAATATCAATTAATCATATTATGAATATCCTTCTTGATATGTTAGTTCTAGTTGTGGAATTTGGCAGGACGGTTCATGTTCTTTTGAAACAGATGGAATGAAATATTCTAGAGTCAAGGATAGCTTTGGAATTAACACAAGATCATCCTCTTTTAACAGCTCTTTATCATTCTGATCACATCACTTTTTTGTGGATTGACCTTTAGATGACTGATCTTATGATAAAGATTTTTTGCTATGGAAGAAGTGGCAGAAGACACAATTGGTTATCTCAGTTGTGTTTGTAGAATTGCATGAGTTTGATTGATCATTATTTATCACCAAATCATCATACTTCTGCACACTTTTTCTTTTTAAATCTTTCTACTCACCTTCATTCTCTTGATCAGTAGCAGTAACACATGATACTTGGGATAATAAAATTTTCAGTTTCACTTGTCTAGAGTCTACCATTGTTTTAGGAGGTCTTTAAAAACAAAACACTCATGAATCAAATTCCCCAAAATTTGGTGAAAGGGAAAATAATTCATAAGATCTTTATCTCTTTCATTGTTCGATTCTTTTGGCCATGGAAATTGAACCAAATTGTTCTCCAAAACTAAAATTAATTAATTGGGAACATGTTCATTCCAAAAAGAATAATCTTTTTTCTTTAATTCCTAAAGTTCTCTCTACCTTTGATTTTTTTAATTATCTTGATGAGGCAGTCATTTCTGCTAAATCTTGGGTGGCAGAGTCCTTCGATACGATGAAGGTTTTGAAGTAAAAGTAGGTGTTGGTGTTGGTTTGATAGTGATTGTGGCAGCCTCTAATTTCCCTATTCTCCTTTATATAGCTGATGGAATTACATGAGATTTAGCTTTAGTTTCCAAAATGGAGTCCTCCACCTATTGGGAGATTGAGAAAAGGTCTCAAAACCCTCTGGTGTATTTCATATGGACCAGTGGTGTGCGTAACTCATCATGTAGATTTGCTACACAAAATGGCAGAAACTCTTCTTGAGGGAGTACCAGATTTAAAGAATATGTTAATCATTTCCATCAAGAAATGAAAGATTAAACTCTTTATGTAATGCCCTAACTCTAGAAGACTAGAGCAAGTGCATTATTTTAATACATTGGCATGATTACAAGGAATCAATTTTTGAAGGACTAATCATTTTAGCAGTCTTGGAAAATAAATTACATACTTGAAAATTACATTATACATTCAAACATAAAACACAACAAAAATATTATTTTTATAATGCCATTATTCCCCTATCTTAACCCTGCATATCAATCATAATACACTTCTTGTAATACTTGGAAAAAAACATAAGAAAGGGGTGAGATCAATTGCTCATTAAGGTTAAATAATTTAGCAGAAGCTATAAACTATTAAGGAAAGATGTGTAATAAAAACAACATCGTTTTAAACATAATCTTGATCATAATATAGAAAAAATAAATCAAACATTACCATATAAACATGCACATGGATATTCTACTGGTCTAATAATCACATGTAATAACTAATTTCATAATGAGGGAATGCATAATGTCGGACATCATAACCACAAAGTCAAGGCCTCATGCCAAGACTACAATTAAAATTTTCTTCACGGACTTTTGTTAAGTCCCTAGTATGTATCATGAGACCTACCGATGCATGGAGGAGCTATAGCGGGCTCCACCCATCACTTACTAAGTCCAATGCATTCCTCATATAAATATGTTGAAACAAAACATAAACATTCATATTAAAACTAGCATGCGTAATGTCAATGCTCTAACCATAAACCATGAATGGTATAAAAATAGCACTTCCATAGTCAAACATATCATAACTCATTCAATACAATATGTAATATTCTATTATAATAAATCACCCACAATCAACAATAATATCTAGTGAAGTATTTTGACATAGTTGAAAATGACCAGTAAAACTTTTTGAGAGAAATGTCCATTTTTTTGAAATAATTTAAAAGTCACGCATTTATAAAGGTAGTCATTTAAAAGAGATTTTGGAATCAAAGTTTCCCATACCACTTTGAAACTTGTTAATGGAACTAAAATTTTAAAACAATCATGTTCATATAAATAAATCCTTAAATCATTTTTAAAACATGGACATTAATTAAAAAGATTTAGAAAAATTAATCATTAAATCATTTAAAATGATGATCTTGATAAATATTCCCTTCCACAAAACCATAATATATTCATTTTGAAAACATTTTTATGAATCATGGACATGTATGATAAAAATTTCCTAGTAAATACTTACGCATAAAAAATCTCAAATAATAATGAGATTGAAGAATTAACCCATACCTTGTACTTTCCTTTCGTCTAGGATACATTTAGCCTCTTGTATAAAGACCAAAGTATGTTATTAAATTATAACATAAAAATATTAATATTTATGATAACATATATGAATCATTTATTACTTTATACTACACATTTAATAATAATTTTTATGTTAAAGTAACATTTCAGGTAATAATTTCTTTCTTTATCATATGAATTTTAACTTGTTATTCTTGATCGTATCACATAATTAATTATTTACATAATTAAAAAATATAAAACATGATTTATATATCATATATATTCAGAATATAAATATTTATCATAGATATATTTATGAAATGGAAAACACCATTTATGGAGACTGTAGGTTGTACGTACACATAAATGTTGTTTCCATTTTCATATCGTATTGATTTGAAGTAAATGAATGAGATATATTTATATATATGTATATAAATATTTAGTATCATAATTATGTCATATATTACATAATTAATATTAATATATATTTTTATAATCATCATTTAATGGTGAATGTGGATGTGAATATTATCACGTCATGGAGTTGGTAATTCGTACGTACGTACGAGAGATGATATCATTCTATTGATGGTAAAATAATATGTAATTGGATGGTATATTATATATACAGAATCATTAACTTGTTATTTTTATTTTTAATTAAATTATAATCATTATTCTACCTATCCAAATAATGAAGTGTTGAATAACAAACTACACCGCGATGTGGAGAGGGTAAGCCGTACGTATGCATGTATTGTGACTTTTTCATTCATATGATGGATAGAATAATGAATATGGTTATAAAATATTTATAATAACATCTCAGTATGAAGAATTTACTGGAGTTATTATTTTTGTGTGGAAACAAAAAAATAAAGAGGGATTGGATGAAGAAACGAACTTCGAATGAGGTGATGAAATAATTACCTCTTATTTGAGTTCTTCCTTTTCATTAGAAAAAATGGCCTCCTTTTTATAGATTTCTGATCAAAGTAAGTCTTATATGTTTAATTTATGGTAGTTTGGAGGATATTAAATTAAGGGTTGGATGAGCCAAATGTATTTGGATGTGTGATTTTGAGAGAAGGGGAAGTACCCTTTTATAAGAGAGGTGAGGGTCACTTTAGGAAAAGCATGAAATATTATTTTATTATAAAAAATAATCAGTTTATAATTGTTCAAAATGAATTTATTTAGAGGATATATTGGGGATGGGTCAAAATAATTTTAACCAATAGGTTCTATATAAGTTTAGGTCACCATTTTGACTATATCTTTTGGATTTAACTCTTAGTTAAATTGTTTAGCTTTTACAATAGCTTCTTGTATTTTTTTATCACATGGTTAATAAACATACTATAAAATGAAAAGAGAACTCCAAGTGGTTCATTACTTAAATATATATAATTATTTAAGACCTTTGGTAGAATATTAGATTTTTATAAATATTATATCATTTAACAATATAGTATTTGTTTTGATAACATATTTATGTCAATTTTGACATAATTTAATATTTGGTTTTTGTGAAAGTCAAAAAATCATTATTAATTTGAAAAAAAATACATTAAATAAATAAAAACATGTCATATTAACCTAGAAAATTAGTTTATGGAATCAAAAGTCTCAATTTACTTTTATTTTGAAATTTACAATATCAATTAACTTAATATTTTATTAATAAGGTTATTACTACATCATCATTGTTTCATAAATAAATTAAATTAATAAATTTTTAAAAAATATAAATAAAATACCACGATGTATAAAATATATTTATATTTCTAATGAATATTTATTGTCTAATTTATCTTATGTATTACTCAATATTAAAAATGGTTTAATTAATAAACATTGAATTTTACAATTTTAACTCTTCTTTGAATAAAATATAATAAATGTACTAATCTATCCCAAATGGGTAAAAAGGATACTATTTTTGTTATAGGTTCATTTTAGTAGAAATACACTTATCCAATATAATTAGAACATGTTTTGGGATACTTTTAATATTATTTTTTCCTTTAATTACCTTATTTACTTTTTACTGTGGTAAAAAAAATTCAAAAGTTATGATCCACCAAAAATTATATCCATCATATTGAACCAAGTTTTACTTATTGATTTCAAATGTGTCTCTCTTATTTTCGAAATTCAATTCACATAATTGGTAAAATTATGTTTTATGCAAATTTCCATGTGTGCCCAGAAGCTAGGTAAATGTGCTTAGAAGATGGGTAAAAATACATTAAAATGGTTCAATTGAATTTTTATATCTAATATTATTATAAAATGACTCCAAAAACATAAATTATACTAATATATGTATTATGTATCTATTTTTACTTTAATATATATTTTTAGTTATGGAAAAGTATGTTTTTATCAACAACGCATTGTTTATCACTATTCATCAAAAATTGAATGTTTTCAAAAAAATTACAAAACAATCACCCAAAGGTTATTTTGATATTCAAAATTCAAAAATGTTGTCAATTTTACTAAATTAAAAACATATATTTTCCATTAATTAATTTAAAATTAATTAACATTGTAAAAAACTAGAAAGCGGGTTTTTAAGAAGTAAAAACTATCAAAAGATTGACGTGTTTATGTACAATTTAAATGTGAAATTAAATCCAATTACCTACGTTATATTAAATGATAAAAATATAATATAATAATAATTTAAAACAACTTAAATATATAATATAACACTATAAATTATTTTGATTAATAAAGATTTTTTAATTAAAATATAATGTTTTTCACTATTTTTCAAAATATGAATGTTATAAGAAAATTACCGAAAATTTATCCAAACTAAATTTTTAGGTCCCAATTATAAATAAGAATTTAATTTCATTAAATTGGATATATAAAAGTGTCAAATATTTTATTTAAAAAGGGTTCTCCATTAAAAGGTGGAAAAAATGCATTTTTTGAAAAATACTTCTTTTATCTAAAAAATTGAATTTGTCCTTATATTATGTAAAATAAATATAAAATATGAATGTTAAAATTATATAGTATATATATGATTCAAAATGTGATTAGTAATATTCATAACCATGTTTTAAATGGCTAGTTTGATTGGTCGTGATGCGATTGAACTCGATGTTGTGTGTAGCGCAAGCTATTGAATTACTTTAAAGAGGTAACGTACAATGAAATCTTGGGGTGTTACATTCTCCTCTCCTTAAATAAATTTCATCCTTGAAATTTTAAATTTTTCTTCAAAAATAAAAGGTTGAAAATAGAAAATACCTTTGTAGAAAACCCACATTGGAAATAGAGTTAATAAAACTTAGTCTTAATAAGAGGGAAAGAGAAACGAAAAAGTCACCACCAAATTAGTGTTTCAAATGTGAGAAAATTGGAGGAAATTATAGACACATAATTGGAGTAAAAACGTAAATATATTTAGAGAGTGATTGAGGTCATCAATCACAAACAAGTTAACAATAAATGGAAAATTGAGGGCCTCAAAGGCATAAATATATGATGATTTAAAATATCAGCGGTTCAAAAAAACATATGGTATTAGGACAACACATTTTTTTTATCCTTCCCCAAATGTTTAAGAATTAATTTCTTCATAGAATAAGAAAAAAAATACTTAACAGGTGGAGTTCCATCCACTATCTAATTATTACCACACACTCATCTTTCTCTCTAAAAGATAATAGAACGCAAAAAAACTCTATTAAACCTAATCATATAGGGATTAAAAAATGAATTTATAATTCATCTATCATACCATTTAAAAAACCTATATTATACAAACCAGGACATCACATAGGCCATTTGTAGGTGATATACCATTGTTTACCTTTGGTTGCGGGTTCAAGTTTCACGGCCTTGCGGGACGCGACGGGTTGTCACCCGAACTCCAGGTTGTCCTTTTAATAAAAACACAAAAATAATCATAATAAATTATTTAACCTTAAACAATGGTATCCATTGTCAAACATAATCCATTTCAACTGTTAGACTTATCCACAATACTTTGGTCCAAACTCACATTCCAAAATTTATAAGGAAGGACACATAATATACATGTGAATACCATCATCGTGTATTCACTTAAAACATGGTAATAATCTGAATTACCAGAAAACCATATTGAATACGTTCATTCTTCATCATTTCTTATGTAAAACATGGAATACTGGATATACACCTTAAATTCAAAAATATGGAAAACTACCAATAATGATGTTATGAACCATTTTTTAAAAAAACCATTATTTAGTTCCAAGGATGTCAATAATACCCAATATAATTTACGCAAATCACTTATCCCGGTATCAGGACCATATTAAGGTTCATCTTTCCCTCAACCATTATTTTTCCAAAAAGTTTAACATGTTATTGAGTCACTTTTCTTAGTACTATACAATCTCAAATCCTCAATGAAATAAAACTGTAGTATAATCCATATTTATTTTCATAATTTACATAACCGATACATCATTGATACAACACCCAAAAGACATAATTATTCAATATAGAACCACAAATACATTAATTATTCCATGTCAACTATAGTAATAAATTATTCTTGACGTCGATCCCTTTGATTCTTCTAAGATATATTTCCTTGATGCTTAGGACACTTATTTGTGTATTACCCCATTTCACTATAGTTGAAACACTGAATATTAGTCTCTGTGTTGTTTTCTTTGCATTCTTTTTCATGATGACCCTTATCTCCACACTTATAACAAACACTCAGTCCTATCAAGAACTTCCCAGGGAGATTCTTTCCACAGTTTTCAAATATGGGAAAAATCCTTATTTCCCTTATTTCCTTCATCCATCTTTCTCTCTACCATCCTCTTCTTTTAGGGAATCCCTTCAAAGCTATGGGAGTTAGAGAATTCATTACTTATATTATTAACAGATGAAAATATTTCCTCAAATGATAAGAATACATGGGAGGCTATTTTCCTTCAAAATGTTGGCTTATGACCATGAAAGATAGGATCATTCTTACTCCGTGGATCATGCGTATTGTTCGAGCTCTCATTCCTTATACTAGGAATAATTTCTAAATTGAAACATACACTAGGTTTGATCGTATCATAATGAATAATCCAAAAACTAGAAAAATTCTCAGCATTAATTGAATATTTTCACACATCTAGTATCAAGATCATAAAAATGGTTTCTTTGTTAAAATATTTAATTATAAATCCTTCGTAATGGTTTGTAAAAAAAATTTGAATTATCCTAATCATATCCCTCAGGAGTGTCCTAACCAAGAGTTAAGCAAGGCTCGTTGTCATGCACAAGTTCCCATTTTATTCTAGCTCAAAGTAGTGTTTTTGAGTTTTATCCCTAGATACATATGTGCCAGAGCTGCCTCTACCTACTCGTATTTAGATAGGGATGTATTTCTTGGGAAAAATAACAAAATCTTTACATTACCAAAATTCTAGGAAGTTCTTCTATACTAATCCTCAAAGTCTATCTTAGGTTAATGTTTCATTATCAGATTTTATCTAAATCTATTTACAAGGTTGATTATAAACTTTATCTAATAATAACTATAATGCCCCAAACCTAGAAGCCTCGAGCCAGTTCATTATTTTAATACATTTGCATGATTACAAGGGATTTTTTCCTGCAGGACCGATCAGTTTAACAGTCTTGAAAAATAGATTATATACATGAAAGTAACATTACACATTCAAACATAAAACACAAAAAAAAACATATTCCTTTGATAAATCCATTATTATCTTAGAATAACCCTTCATATCAATCATAATACACTTCTTGGAGTCTTGGGAAAACAGAACATAAGAAAGGGGTGAGCTCAAATACTCAGTAATGGTAAATAATTTAGCAGAAGTTATAAACTATTAAGGAAATATGTGTAATAAAAACAATATCCTTTTAAACATAAATATGAACATAATATGGAAAACATAAATCCAAAATTACCATATAAACATGAACATGGATATTCTACTAGTAGAATAATGACATGTAATAAATAATTTCACAATAAGGGAATGCATAATGTCGGACTTCAATACCACATAGTCAAGGTCTCATGCCAATACTATAAATAAAACATTTCAAAGCCTTGTGGCAAGACACTAGTTGGAATCATGAGACCTGTTGAAGCATTGAGGAGCTATAGAGGGCTCCACCCATTACTTACTAAGTCCAATTCATTCCTCATACGAAAATTTTGAAACATAACATAAACATTTGTATTAAAATAAGCATACGAAATGTCGATATATTAACCATAAACCATGAATGGTATAAAAATATCGCATCCACATTCAATCATATCATAACTAATTAAATAAAAAATAGAATATTGTATTATAATATATCAACCTCAATTAAGAATAATATTCAGTAATGGATTTTGACATAGTTGAAAATGATCAGTAAAACTCTTTGAGGGAAATATCCATTTTTGTGAAATCATTTAAGAGTCGTGCACTTATAAAGGAATTAATTTAAAATATATTTTTGAAAAAAAAATTCCCATAACACTTTGAAACTTTGGAAAGTAATTAACATTTTAAAACAATCATATCCATATAAATAAATCCTTAAAATTATTTTTTTAACATGGACATTAATTAAAAATATTTTGAAAAATAAATAATTAAAACATTTAAAATATTGATTTTGAATAATAGTCCCTTCAAAAAAACCTTAAAATATTTATTTTGAAAACACCTTTATGAAACATGGATATGGATGATAAAAATGTCCTAGAAAATACTTAGAGATAAATAATCTCGGATAATAATGACATTAAGGAATTAACCTTTACCTTGTACTTTCCTTTAGTCGAAGGTATGTTTAGATTCATGTATAATGATAATAATATGTTATTAAATTATAAAATAACCATATTAATATTTATGATACCATATATTATACATTTATGACTTTATATAACTCATTTAATAATAATTTCCTTGTTAAAATAACATTTCTGGTAAAAATCGTTTTTCTTATCTACATGTTTCAACTTTTTATTCTTGATCGTATCAATTAAATAATTATTTAAATAATTATAAACTATAAAACATGATTTAAATATAATATATATTTATAAAATAAATATATATAATAAATAAATTTATGAAATGGAAAACATAATTTATGGAGATGGTAGGTCGTACGTACGCATAAATGTTGTTTCTGTTTTCATATGGTATTGAATGGAAGTAAGTGAATGAGATATATGTAAATATATATAAATATAAATATATATATATTTATATTAGAATTATTTTTTTATTTAATAGATAATTATTATTAATATATATTTTTGTAATCATCGTTGAATGGTTAATGTGGAACTGAATCTCATCGTGTCGCGGAGACGGTAAGCCGTACATACGTACGAGCAAAGATATTATTCTATTGATGGTGAAATTGTATGTAATTGGATGTTATATTATATATAAATAATAATTAACATGTTATATTTATTATTTTCATCAATTATAGACATTATTATACCCATGTAAATAATGAAGTGTTGAATAACAAACTACACCAGGGTGTGGAGACGGTAAGCCGTACGTATGCACATATGGTGACATTGTCATCAATTGGATGGATAGAATAATGAATATGATTGTACCATATTTATAATAACATCTTAGTATTTATAAGTTACTGGTGTTATTATTTTGGTATGTAAAAAACAAATAAAGAGGAAGTGGAAGAAGAAAAGAACTTTGAATGAGGTGATGAAATAATTACTTCTTATTCAAGTTCTTCCTTGTGATTTTAACAAAAGGGGTCCTTAGGTTGGATTTCTGATCAATGTAAGGCCTATAAGTTGAAATGAGGGTAGTCATGAAGATATTAAAGTGAGGTTTGGATGATAAAAATGGATTTGGAGGTGTGATTTTGAGAGAATTAGAAGTACCCTTTTTTAAGAGAGGTGAGGGTCACTTTAGGAAAAGATTGAAATATTATTTTATTATAAAATCATATTCAGTTTATAATGGATACAAATGGATTTATTTCAAGTTTAAGGTGGTTATAGGTTAATATACTCTTAATCAATATGTTCTAGACAATTTTAGGTCACCATTTTAACCTTTTCTTTTTTTAACTCATAGTAAAAAAATTTAACTTTTACAATGTCTTCTTCTATATTTATATTACATGGTTAATAAACTTACTATAAAATTCCAAGAGAACCCCAAGTAGTTCATTAATTAAATATATATCATTATGTAAGTCCTTTGGACAAACGTTATATTTTTAGGAATATTATATCATTTAATAATGTAGTATTTTTTAA
This sequence comes from Viscum album, assembly GCA_963277665.1. Lineage (NCBI taxonomy): Eukaryota > Viridiplantae > Streptophyta > Magnoliopsida > Santalales > Viscaceae > Viscum > Viscum album. Next base: position 536,177,907 of record OY728151.1, on the reverse strand, counting down.
AAAATTCATTTATGTCAATTTTGACACTATTTAATATTCTGTTTTTGTGAAAGTAAAAAAAACAATATTACTTGGAAAAAAATACATTAAATCAATCCTAAAATGTATTATTAACCTAAATAATTCTTGTATGGAATCAAAAGTCTCAATTTACAATTATTTTTATATTTATAATATCAATTATTTTAATCTTTTCTTAATAAGGTAATTACAGCATCATCATTGTGTCATAAATAAATTAAATTTTTAAATGTATAAAATTAGAAATAAAATACCATGATTTAGTATATTTTTTTATCTTTATAATAAAAATTTATAGTATAATTTATCTTCTGTATAACTCTATATTAAAAATGGTTTAGTTAATAAACTTTGAATTTAACACTTTTAACTCTTCTTTGAATAAAATATAATAAATATAAAAATCTAACCCAAATAGATAAAAAGGATATTATTTTTTCCCTAATTTTTATTTTTTTATAAATAAACTTATATAGTAGAATTAGGACATGTTTTGGGATAATTTTATTATTATTTTTACCTTTAATTACCTTATTTACTTTTTACTGTGGTAAATAAAATTCAAAAGTTACTGTTCACCAAATATTATTTCATCCTATTAAACCAAACTTTACTTACTAATGCCAACCATGTCTCTCGTATTTTTTAAATTCAATTCAAAGAAGCGGTAAATTTACATTTTATCCAAATTGGTAAGTGTGCCTAGAAGGTGGGTAAATGTGCCTAGAAGGTGGGTAAAAAGACATTAAAATGGTTCAATAAAATGTTATATATCTAATATTTTTATAAAATTACTCCAATGACTTAAATTTGACTAATATATGTATTATTTATCTATTTTTACTTTAACATAAATTTTTAATTATGAAAACGTTGGTTTTTATCTACAACGAAGTGTTTTTTAACTATTCATCAAAAATTGAATGTTTTTAGAAAAATACCAAAAATTCACCTAAATATAATTTTGATATTTTAAATTAAATAAATATGTCAATTTTACCAAATTAAAAAAATATAAGTTTCATTAATTAATTTAAAATTAATTATCATTGTCAAAACTAGAAAGGAAGATTTTAAGAAGTGACAACTATCAAAAGATTAACGTGTGTTAATGTAATATTTAAAAATGAAATTACATCCACTAACCTACATTATATTAAATGATAAAAATAAAATATAATGATACTTTAAAACTACCCTAATTTATAATTTAACACTATAAATTAATTCGATTTAAAAAGTTATATTTAATTAAAATTTAGTATTTTACACTAGTCATCAAAATATGAATGTTATCAGAAAAGTACCAATATTTTTTCCAAACTAAAATTTTATTTCCCAATTATAAATAATAATTTAATTTTATTAAGTTTAATGTATAAAACTGTCAAATATTTTATTTAAAAAGGGTTCTCCATTAAAAAGAGAAAAAACTGCATTTTTTAAAAAATAATTCTTTTATCTGAAAAATTGAATTTGTCTTTATAATATATCTAAGAAAAAATATGAATGTTAAACTTATATAGGATATATATAAAATTAAAAATATGGTAAATAATATTCATAACCATGTTTTAGATGGCTAGTTTGATAGGTCGTGATGCAATTGAACTCGGTGTTGCGTGTCGTGCGAGCTATTGAATTATTTAAAGAGATAACATACAATTAAATAGTGGGGTGTTACATTCTCCCCTCATTCAATAAATTTCATCATTTTAATTTGAAATTGTTCATAAAAAATAAAATTTTGAAAATAGAAAATACCTTTGTGGAAAACCCACATTAGAAATAGTGTTAGTAAAATTTAGTATTAATAAGAGGGAAAGGAAAATGCAAAATTCACCACCAAATTATGGTTTTTTATTGGAGAAAATTAGTGAAAATTATATTCACAAAATTGGAGGAAAACGTAAGTATTTTTAGTGAGTTATTGTGGTCATCAATCCCAAACAAGTAAACAATAAATGGAAAATTGAGGGCCTCAAATCTAGAAATCAATGATGATTTAAAATATCATCTTTTCAACAAAACATAAGGTATTAGGATAACACATTTTGGTTTTGAGATCCTTTCCCTAATGCTTAAGAATTAATTTCTTCATAGAATAATAAAACATAAAAAAAATACTTGACAAGAAGAGTTCCATCCATTAACTAATTTTGACGACAAACTCATCTTTCTATCCAAAAGATAATAGAATCCATAAATATTCTATTAAACATAATTGGATAGGGTTTAAAAAAAACATAATTTATAATTGAAATGTCATACCATTTAAAAAACAAAATTATACAAACTAGGACATCACGTAGGCCGGTGGTAGGTGATGTACCCTTATCACCCTTCGGTTGCGGGTTCAAGTCTCGCGACCCTGCCAGACGTGATGGGTTGTCGCCTGACCTCTGGGTTGTAATTTTTATAAAAATTCAAAATTAATCTTAAGAAATTCATTAACCGTGAACAATAGTATCCAATATGAAACTTAATCCATTAGAACCTTTATACTTATCCAAAATATTTTTTCCAAACTCACAGTCTAAAATTTATAAGGAAGGTCACTTAAGATAATGTGAATACCTCCATCATGTATTCTCTTAAAATGTGGTAATAAACTGAATTACTATAAAAACATATTGAATACAAACATTCTTCGTCATTCCTTATGTAAAACATTGAATAATGGATATACACCTTAAATTCAAAAATGTTGAAAACTCCCATTAATTAGTTCCAAGGATGTCAATAATACCCAATTTACTTTATCCAAATCACTTATCTCGATATCAGGACCATATTAATGTCCATATTTCCCTCAACCATGTATTTTCCTAAAAATTTAACTTTCTATTGAGTCACTTTTCTTAGTACCATACAATCTCAAATCCTCAATGAAATAATATTATAGTACAAGCCTTATTTATTTTCATAATTCATATAATTGGTACATCATTGATACAACACTCAAATAAAAAAATTTACTCAATCCAGAACCACAAATACATTAATTATTCTACGTCGATCGTTTTAACAACTTATGCTTGACATTGTTCCCTTTCATTCTTCTGGTCTATTTTTCCTTTATTCATAGGAAATTTATTTGTGTATTTCCCCATTTCACTACAGTTGAAACACTGAATATTAGTCTTTTATTTTTTCTCTTTTCATTCTTTTTCTTGATGACCCTTTTCTCCACACTTATAACAAATACTCTGTCATTTCAAGCACTTCCTAGGGTGTCTCTTTCCACAGTTATCACATATAGGAAAATCCTTCTTTCCCTTCTTCCCTTTATCCATATTTCCCTCTACCATACTCTTATTTTATGGCTTCCCTTCACATTCGTAGGACTCATAGAATTATTTAATTATCTTATTAACATATGATAATATTTATTGAAATGATTAGAATACATGGGAGGATATTTTCCTTTGAAATGTTGGATTAAGGAAATGAAAGATAAGATCCTTCTTACTCTTTGGATCATGCATATTGTTGGAGTTCTCATTCATTATACTGGGTATCATTTATAAATGGTGACATACACTAGGTTCGATTATATTATAATTTATAATCAAAAAACAAGAAAAAATATCAGTATTAATTGAATATTTTCAAACATATAGACTCATAATCATAATAATTGTTTATTTTCTAACATATTTACTCATAAGTCCTCCATAATGGTTTGTAATGAAAATGTGAATTATCCTAATCACATCCACTAAGAGTTTCGTAACCAAGAGTACAGAAAGAAACGTTGTGATGCCCCAGTTCTCATTCATGTATAAATAAAAGAGGTGTTTTTGGGTTTTATCCCTCGATACATCTATTCTAGAGCCGCCTCTACCTACTCATATCCATACATGGATGTATTTCTGGTAAAAAATCATAAAATATCTACATTACCAAAATTATAGGAATTTATTCTATAAAAATCCTCAAATTCAATATCAGGATTATGTTTCATAATCAGATTTTATCTAAATCTATTTCAAAGGTCGTTGTTAAACATCCTATGATACCAATTTTAATGCCCTAACCCTAGAAGTCTAGAGCTGGTGTATTATTTTAATACATTAGCATGATTACAAGTAATCAAATCATGAAGGACTGATCAGTTTAGTACTCTGGGAAAATAGATTATATACATGAACATTGCATTACACATTCAAACATAAAACAAAACAAAAATATTACTTTGAGAACTCTATTATTCACCTAGCTTAACTCTGCATATCAATCATAACACACTTCTTGGAATCCTAGGAAAACAAAACATAAGAAAGGGGTGAGCTCAAATGCTCAGAAAGGTTAAATAATTTATTAGAAGCTATAAACTATTAAGGAAAGATGTGTAATAAAAACAACGGCCTTTTAAACATAAACCTGAACTTAATATGGAAAAAATAAATAAAATATCACCATATAAACATGCACATAGATATTTTAATAGTCTAATAATAAAATGTAATAACTAATTTCATAATAAGGGAATACATAATGTCGGACATCATAACCACATAGTCAAGACCTCATGCCAAGAATACAAATAAAAATTTTGTCAAGGCCTTGTGCCAAGAAACTAGTTTGTCTCATGAGACCTACCAATGCATTGAGGAGCTATAGAGGGCTCCACCAGTCAATTACTATGTCTAATTCATTCTTTATATGAAAATGATGAAACATAACATAAAAATTCATATTAAAACTAGCATACGAAATGTCAATACTTTAACCATAAACAATGAATGTTATAAAAATAGCACATCCACAGTCAAAAATACCATAACTAATTCAATACAATATGGAATGTTGTATTATAATAAATCATCCTTAATCAAGAATAATACCCAGTAAAGGATTTTGACATAATTGAAAATGATCAGTAAAACTTTTTGAGAGAAATATTCATTTTTAGGAAATCATTTAAATGTTACACATTTATAAAGGAAGTCATTTAAAAAATATTTTTGAATCAAAGTTTCTCATAACACTTTGGATATTTTTAAAGAAATTAACATTTTAAAACAATCATGTCTATATAAATGAATCCTTAAAATCATTTTTAAAACATGGACATTAATTAAAAATATTTAGAAAAATGAATAATTAAAACATTTAAAATGATGAGTTTGATAAAGAGTCCCTTCAACAAAAACTTAAAATATTCATTTTTAAAACATTTTTATGAAACATGGATTTGGATGATAAAAATGTCCTTGTTAAAATACTTACACATAAACAATTTCAGATAATAATGAGATTGAGTAATTAACCCTTACCTTACACTTTCCTTTATCAGAGGGTATGTTTATCCTCCTTTATAATAATAATAGTATGTTATTAAATTATAACATAACTATTTTAATATCTATTATATCATATATGATTCATTTATGAATTTATATAACCCATTTAATAATTATTTCTTTGTTAATGTAATGTTTCATGTAATAATCGTTTTCTTTATCGCACATGTTTTAACTATTTATTCTTTATCGTATCACTTAAATAATTATTTACATACTTACAGAATATAAAATCTGATTTATATATAATATATATTCTGAATATAAATATTTACAATATATATATTTTTTAAATGGAAGACACTGTTTATGGAGACGCTAGGTCGTACGTATTCATAAACGTTGTTTCCATTTTCATATCTTATCAAATAGAAGTAAGTGAATGAGATATATGTGTGTGTATATATATATATATATATAAATTTATAGTATAATTATTATGTCATATATTATATATTTATTATTAATATGTATTTTTGTAATCATCGTTCAATGGTGAATGTGGAAATTAATCTCACTGCGTCGTGGAGATGGTAAGTCATACGTACGCACAAGCGATGATATCATTCTATTGATGGTAAAATCTTATATAATTGGATGGTATATTATATATAAATAATAATTAACTTTTTATATTTATTATTTACATCAATTATACTCATTATTATAACCATCCAAAAAATGAAGTTATGAATAACACATTAAACCACGACGTGGAGACGGTAATCCGCACACACACACGTATGGTAACTTTATCAATAATTGGATAGATAGAATAATGAATATGTTTTTAACATTTTTAAAATTAAATCTTAGTATGTAGATGGTACTGGAGTTATTATTTTGGTATGTAAACAGTAAATAATGATGGAGTGGAAGAAGAAAAGAACATTGAATGAGGAGATGAAACAATTACCTCTTCTTCGAGTTCATCCTTTTTATTTGAAAAAAAGGGCTCCATAGGTTGGTTTTCTGATCAATTAAATGCCTATATGTTAAAGTGAGGTTATTTTTTATTATATTTGAGTTGGGGTTTGCTGATCCAAATGGCTTTAGAGGTGTGATTTTGAGATAAGGGAAAGTACCCTTTTTCAAGAGAGGTGAGGGTCACTTTCGGAAAAGCTTGAAATATTATTTTATTACAAAATAATATTCAGTTTATAATGGCTACAAATGGATATATTTCTAGGATAAGGTGGGTATGGGTCAAAATACTCTTAACCAATATATTCTAAAAAATTTTAGGTCACCATTTTAACCTTATCTTTTGGATTTAACTCTTAGTTAAATTGTTTAACTTTTACAATGCCTTCTTGTATTTTTATATTACATGGTTAATAAAACTTCTATAAAATAAAAATAGAACCCCAAGGGGTTATTTAATGACATATATATCATTATATAAGTCCTTTGTCCGAACATTATATTTTTAGGAATATTATATCATTTAATAAAATAGTATTTGTTTTAAAAACTAATTTATATCAATTTTGACACTAGTTAATAATTGGTTTTTGTGAAAGTCACAAAAACTTTATTATTTAAAAAAATAAAATACATAAATCCTAAAATGTCATATTGACCTATAAAATTCATTTATTTCATCAAAAGTCTCAATTTACATTTATTTCGATATTTATAATATCAATTATTTTAATCTTTTATTAAGAAGTAAATTACTGCATCATCATTGTGTCATAAAAAAATTAAATTATTAAATTTATAAAAATTATAAATAAAATACCTTGATGTAGGAAATCGTTTTAGATTTATTATGAATATTTATAGTCGAATTTATCTTATGTATAACTTTATATTAAAAATGGTTTTGTTAATAAACGTTGAATTTAACACTTTTAACTCTTCTTTGAATAAAATATAATAAATGTCCTAATATAACATAAATGGATCAGAATGATCTTATTTTTGTCCTAAGTTTAATTTTTTCCAAAATACAATTATCTAATAGAATTAGAACATGTGTTGGGGTAATTTTAATATTATTTTTAACTTTAATTACCTTATTTACTTTTTACCATGGTAAATAAAATTCCAAAGTTACTATCGACAAAAAATTATTTTCATCATATTAAACCAAATTTTACTTACTGATGTCAACCATGTCTCTCAATTTTTTGAAATTCAATTCCCCAAAGCGGTAAAATTATGTTTTATGCAAATTTGCAAGTGTGCCTAGAAGGTGGGTAAAAAGACGTTAAAATGTTTCAATAAAATTTTATATATCAAATATTATTATAAAATGAATACAATGACTTACATTGGACTAATATATGTATTATGTATATATTTTGACTTTTAGATGAATTTTTAACTATGAAAAAATTAACTTTTATCTACAATGCAGCGTTTTTTCACAATTCATAAAAAATTGAATTTTTTCAGAAAAATACCAAACATTCACAAAAAGATAATTTCGATATTCCAAATCAAAAAAATGATTTTAATTTTACCAAATTCAAAACCTATTAGTTTAATTAATTAATTTAAAATTAATTTCTTTTGTCAAAACTAGAAAGCGTGTTTTTAAGAAGTAAAAACTATTAAAAGATAGACATGTGTTTATATACAATTTAAATGTAAAATTACATCCAATGACCTAAATTATATTAAAAGATAAAAATATAATGTAATGATACTTTAAAACCATTCAAATGTATAATTTACGAAAATAAATTATTTTGATTAAAAAATATATTTTTAATTAAAATTTATTATTTTTTATTATTCATCAAAATGTGAATGTTATCTGAAAAGTACCAAAAAATTATCCAAACTAGATTTTTATTCCCCACTTATAAAGAATAATCTAATTTCATTAGAATTAATATATAAAAGTGTTAAATATTATATTTAAAAAGGGTTCTCCATTATAAGGTGGAAAAACTATTCTTTGAAAAATACTTCTTTTATCTAAAAAATTGAATTTTTCCTTATATTACATATAATAAACACAAAAGATGAATGTAAAAATTATATAGGATATATATAAATTTAAAACATTGGTTAATAATATTCAAAACCATGTTTTGAATGGCTATTTTGATAAGTCATGATGCGATTGAACTCAGTGTTGCGTGTAACACAATCTATTTAATTACTTTAAAGATATAATGTACAATGAAATCATGTGGTGTTAAACTTTAATTATCAATTTGTTCTCAATTTAAAATATCAAAAACTATTTTATTAGGCAGCGATGAGCTGAATTAAAAAACGGCTTTATGATTGAGGTATTCCCATCTAGTAGTTTATTGAGATTGGAAACTTGTATACCAGACAAAAGTTGACCCCTGTAATGATTGAAGAAAGCATCTAAGATTTACTGCCTCTTTTTTTTAGGGTTCCCCATAATGGGGTCAAATCGGGAAACAAAATTTATTAAGTGTAACTCCAGATCTCTTGAAACCATTAATGACTTGGAATGCAGTATACACAAAGTTTGCTGGGGGAGAGATTGGATTCACCCATTCAGTGTATGTTTTATTTTCTGGATATACTGGAACACACTGTTCTTCCATAGATTTCAATCATGTTTTCAATGCCTCAATTGTATTCATAAGCATTTGGGGAATATTTGGATGAGTTGGGACCTGTACAGGTACAATAGTTGGATCTTGAACTAGTGTATTACTGGAAAAACCACTAGTGGTGGTGCTACTAGTATTTGACATGGATGATCCATAGGGAAATGCCTATAAGGATGTGTTTGATCTTGCCCTGGCTGTGTAGACAAATAATGGAGGTCATTATCTGCTTCTGTAAATGAAACAAATCCTCTTTTCTAAGGAATTTTTATAGGATATGTAAGTTGAGGATCTGCATGGGGAGCATACGTGACAGAAATGATACTTCAATGTAACCTTGTATTGAGTCCTTTTTACTCCTTCATCTCCTCCTATTACAAAGAAAATATCTCTTCAAAGGAAAGATATTGACCAACTCTAGTGAAAATGTGAAATGCAATCCGACCTTTAACTTTTCCCATGTTAGATTCCTATTGAAGGGGTGTGAGTTGGTTATTTGAGGGAATTCCCAGATTTTGTGTAAGCCTCTGATTTTGGGTATGCAGACCTACTTCTTTTACTTCAGTGTGTATTGTGTTATAGACAAGAACTTCATCTTCTCACTCCCCTGAATTAGACTCATTCTCTAGAGGGTCTTTTATAATGGTGTTAAAGAAATTCACATACGCATATTGCATGGATGAATTTCTATCAGTATTGTTGTAAGATCGTCTCCTTCTGTATCATCAATGAGACTCTATTTTTTTATATGCTGAATTCTCGAGAATTGTTTTATGAATAGTAACACAAAGGAAATACTTTGATTGTTTAGTTGTGCGTTAATTTTTTAGATTCTTCCCTAATCTGTAGAAAACTAACTTCCATTGAAGAGGGGATTGTAGATGTGAAAAATCCCCCATCCCTACAGGCTAGGGATGTTCGTGTTATTCTTCATCAAACCTTCGAACATTGTTTATTGAATTCAAAGGTTGAATTATACAAGCCCCCAACCATGTAGGCTGGGGTGGATCTTCAACTACTGTAGTTGAAATTCACGTAGATACTCGTCTAATTTTGATAATTTTGGTCCAAACATTGGTTGGGTTCATTATCTGACAACAACTTAAATTATCTATTTCGAAAGACCACTATGCTATTTCAGACATTTTTCATCATCTGATGGATTACATCCTCTAAAAGGAGGTCTTCTTAATATTATCATATGCTTGATGCAAAAGTTTCCCAGCAGCTTGATCTCTTTGGGTATGACTCTGATTAGAGATATATGAGGAATGTTCTTGAGCTTATACTTGATTACACATAAAATCTATTTATTGTATCCAACCCTGGGCAATAACATTTCATGATACCACTTTTGGTGGGCTTTACTGATTTTGGAATGTAGTGAAATGCAATGCTCTGTGTGTACCACAACCTCTGATACGAACACTAGATGTGGTATCAAAAATTAACTAGCACAACCTCTTTAATGCATTGATTCATGCACATAGAAGAGTTATCTGCAACTTTTCAACCTTTGGATTTTTGGAGATTGAGGGAGATTCCAAGTTTATTTGGCGTTAAAACCCTTTTATTATCTATTCTTGAATTTTATATTCATCATATGGTGATACTTTTTATTTCAAATGAGAAAGATTTTTCAATAAATTTATGCGGATATCAAAAATGAAATATTATTCCATCAATTATGGAATGTTGTATTGAGATTCTACCAAATTCTAGAACATGACTGGTACATCACCTTTATCCAATTATTTTCTAATGTTCAAAATATCTTCATTATAATTTTCTAGAGGTTTCTCCACTTGTTCCTACCAGAGTGGATGCTTCTCGATTGTTTTATTAAAAACAATGAAATCAATTTATTTTTCCTCTACTGAATTAGATGGAAAATGACCCAAGGGTGGTTCAGAGAATGACCTTTTCATTAGATGTCCTTACCATGTGATATTAAACTTTATGGTTAGTTCCATATCACATGACCTTAAAAGTTATGATGTGTCCCATTAAATGGCATGAAACTATGAGGGTTCTGATATCTTTCACAAGGATACGTTGGTAGCCCATTTTTGGGTATGATCCCAACATCAAAACAAATATTCATCTCCCTTGATGACAATAAATTCTACAGTTCCCCATTGAGTGGATTAAAAACAAGTATCATCATAATGATGGTTAAAAGAATTTATAAATAGTATATGAGAGTATATCATTGATGTAAAACCTATAATAAATATGGATGTCTTCATTAATCAATAACCACAAATACATACAAATGATTGTAAAATTCACACATGTTAATAATTTATTGAAGATTACTTGAGAAACCCATGATATACTCGGTAAATTAATAAGGATTCATGAAAATATCTCAAATCTATAAGAGTGTCCCATAGTAGAAAATAATTCCCCCCAAAAGGGTGTGATGAGTCTAAAATCCCATCCTCTTGACCAATGTCTGTTCTTAAGTATCGTAAGTTCAAAATCAATGAATGTCTACCTTTGGAATGTAGGTCCCTTATTGATAAAGAATCGTTGGATGTTTCTTGTTCCATAAATCAATCCAATGGAATCCTCCTAGAAGTAGTGATTCCTAACCAGAACACACATTCCAAGGAACTATGAAACAAGTTCTAAGAAAGGTACCTGAAACATTCTTGTTTCTATTTTTGGTTGAACATGGTGGTTTGGGAAATTCAATATGAATTTAATTAAATAAATCATGGAATTCTATGATACTGGGCTTATATCTACCCTTGTGTTTTAAATAATGGATCCTCATCATCGTTTGTGTGTATTCCAAGTAGTGGATCTTCCACAAACTGATCTAGTATATCTTTAGAGGGTTGATCCAATAAAGGATGATGGATAACAGAGGGAATTTTTTTCTTTTAAATGTATGAGTATAGATAAGTCTGTTGGGAGAATATATTATCTAGAGATATAATATTAGTTGGAGGAGTTTGATATCACCTTTTGTCTCATTCGATATATAACTATTTTTTGTGTTTTTTATGATTATTCATATATGAGGGGTGATTCATTATTAGTGGGCACTATATCATGAGGATGGAAAATTATCAGATGTTTTTTCAACTAGATTATAGAAATAGTTTTATCTGTTATTCTCTTCATCAATGATGAAGGAAACAAACAAGAAATAATTTTCCCCATTTAGTAGGGTATCCTAAGTGTGTGAGAGATCATAATTAATTTTAAGTATATTTTTAATTTTTCTCTTAACCTATTTCTATATGAGGAATCTATAACATAGAGTCTAGAGAAGGCACCATTCCCAATGAACATAAATAAAATCACCCCATTTTATATTTTTAATTACTTGGAGGTATTAAATAAAGTAGAGGTGATAGATTGGATGACCTTATATGGAGGACTTTGTTGGACGGAAGAAAACAAGGAATGATGGCAAGAGGGGGGTGAATTGCCTTTTAAAAAATTGATTAACAATTAAAAAACAAAGTAAAAATGCAGCGGAAATAAAGAGGCAATCACACAAGAAATTGATAACGGAGTTCGGCCAAAACCCGGCCTACGTCTCCGCTCCCAACTCAACCGTTGAGAGATTCCTACCGCTTGCTTTTCAATGGTTTTAGCAAGAAACCCACTAGGCTTTGAGGTAGCACTAGGACCTATTACAGCTTGCTTTTGTGGTTTAGCAAGAACCCACTTGCTTTTGATGGTTTAACAAGAACCCACTATCCTTCTTACAGGTGAAGGATAGCTCACCTATGTCTCAAGCTATTTAAAGGAAAGCTTGGCAACCTTGTCACACCTTAGTGGTGATGTGAAACCCAAAGAAAAGAGGGGATGAGAAAATTGGGATTTTGTAGGCACAAACTCAAAGTTAAGCTCAAAATAAATAAAACACGAAAAACCGTGATTGGGAAGACTTGGGCGCCAATTGGATGATGGAGTTGATGTAGCGTGCTTTCCCAAGCTTCTTGAGTGGTGCTCTTGGATGTGGAAATGGATGGAGCACTTGGGGTTCTCTTGGAACAATCCGCCGGAGCTTCGCCAAAATGATCAACAATGTGTCCGGTGGCTTGGGTGAAGTTCCGGGGCTTCCTAGGCCTTTATTTATAGGCTAGGAACCTTCAAGTATCCGTTGGAGGGCTTTGGAGCCGTTGGAAAAGGCCTCGGAGCCGTTGGAGGCCAAAAAGGAGTTGACTGGTCAAAGCCAACGGCTAGTTTGACTGGTCTACCGGCTGGCCGGTGCAGGGCCACCGGCTGGCCGGTGCCTTGGCAGAGGAGGAGAAATCTGATCCAGGCACCACCGGCTGACCGGTGCCAGAGCCACCGGCTGGCCGGTGGGCAGATAGTGGCTGACACTATTTGGAGAGGGTGCCACCGGCTGGCCGGTGCTGAGGCCACCGGCTGGCCGGTGGGGAGGCAGTGGCTTCCTCTTGAATGCAGGTGCCACCGGCTGGCCGCTGGTGTGCCACCGGCTGGCCGGTGGACTGAATTTCAGTCCACTTTGCCTTCTTTCTTTCTTGGCCCAATTCCTTGGCCACCTGATTTGATTCCTATCAACCAAAAACACTTGAAAGAGGATTAGATAAATATGAGGGTGATTGTGATCATGAAAATAAAACCTTGAGGGGTTCGAGAGGTACAACAATCTCCCCCTATTTTGATGATCACAATCACCGAAACAAACAATGTAAAATACTGAGATTAAAGGCAATGCAAAGCATGATGAAAAAGGATTCTCCCCCAATCAATCAAGAAATTTCTCCCCCTTTGTGATTATCAAAATAGAATGGGGCATAAAACTTGATTGAGGGATATGTTTGAAAAACAAGATTTTAAACCAATTGTTGAAAATTTTGAAATGAAAAATGAATAACAGTTTGAATTGAAAGTTTTGAATCAAAATTGAGATGAAAATTTTGAATTGAAAGTTTTGAATCAAAAACCAATTGAAATTTGAAATTTGAAACCAAATGAAATTTTTGAAGTGAAAAAAAAATGAATTGAATATTTTGAAATGGAAATTTTGATACCAAGAGTTGAAATTGAAAGTTTGAATCGAAAATTTTGAATTGAAAATTTAAAATGATAATTTTGCATGAAAAATTTTTAATTCACAAAAAAAGGCTTAAAAGAGCCTAACTCCCCCTAAATAAAAACAATAAATCACCGGGGAGAGGAAATAAATTTTGGCCCGGAGAGACTCGCAAGAAGGGATTTTTCAATCCAAACTTGTCTCATGGCGGGTCTTCTTCTATAGAATTCGTCCGAAAAGAAAAAAACTTTTGGGTTGACCATACCGGGCGTTTTTGCAATCGCATTCATATATCATGTGCCCGGGTTTTTTACAATAATTGCAAAATTTGTATTGGGAGCTCCCCCTTACAAAAATAGTGGGAGCATGGGAGGAGGAAGCTATATTGGAATATCCTAGCCCTTGGGTGGTTCTAGAAATTCGTTGGGAACCTAGGATATTGTTCAAATTTTGTTCCCCTTGGGTGAACTTAGCAAGGGTCTCCCTTAGGTCTTTGATGGTTGATTCCATGGAATCAACATTTGGAAAATTTTGGATTTTAAGGGTCAACTCTTCCTTCTCTTTGAGAAGTTGTTCTTTTTCGGAAGAGAGTTTTTTGAAATTCTTTTTCAAAGCAATGAATTTTGAAGAAAGCTCATGAGAACCTTTTTCAAGTTGGTCTCTAGCGTGTGGGAGTTCTTCATAAGAAAGATGATTTAAAGAATTTGAATTTGAAGAACAAGAGGAGGAGTCGGAAGATGTTACCTCATGGAATGCCATTAGGCATTTTGTACCTTGGTCGCTTGAGGAGGAGGAGGAGGATGATGAAGAGGAGGTGTCACTCCATGTCGCCTTGAGGACCCTCTTCTTTCCTTTTTCCTTTGGCGTGGCCCGTTTCTTGTTGAGTGGGCAATCAGGCTTGTAATGCCCTTTTTGGCCGCACCCGTAGCATTTTACCTTGGGCTCGGATCTTGCGGTGGGTTCTTGCTTTCGCGCCTTGCGAGATTGCTTCTTCTTCTTGTGCTTCTTCATGAATTTTTGCATTTGGCGGGCGAGATTCTCCATTTCCGAGTCGCCGCTTGAAGATGATGAAGATGAGGAGGAAGAGGATGAGGAGGAGCTTACTTCTTTTTGTACCTTGAGGGCCATGTTCTTTGGTGTCTTGATTGGTGTGCCCTCCTTTTGAGCTTGCCTCCTCATCGTGATCTCATAAGTCATGAGAGATCCGATGAGCTCCTCTACCGGCATATTTTTGATGTCTTTTGCTTCTTGAATCGTCGTGACCTTCGGTGCCCATTTGCTTGGTAGGATCCATAGGATCTTTTTCACCATAGTTTCAGCTGAAACATCATCACCAAGGGACTTTCTCCCATTGCACACGTCAGTAAATCGTGTAAACATTTCAGAAATAGACTCATTTGGATGCATTGAAAAAGATTCAAAATCCTGTCTATACATATCTAATCTAGTATCCTTGACTTTATTAGTGCCTTCATGGGTCACTTCTAAAAGCTTCCAAATTTCATGTGTGGAGGTGCAAGTGGATACACGATTAAATTCATTTCTATCTAACCCGCAATGAAGAGCATTCATGGATTTTCCATCAAGCTCAAAATTTTTAATATCGGCGGGGGTCCATTTGGATTCGTCAGGGGAAGAGAGAGTGTAACCTTGCATGACTATTTTAAAAATGGGATAACCTATGCTTCTAAGGAAAGTGGTCATGCGGGTTTTCCAATAGTTATAGTCGGTCCCATCAAAAAATGGAGCCCGACCCAATGAGAGGCCCTCGGGGGCGAAAGAGGTTGATGCCATCTTAATGGATCTTAAATTTGAAACCGGGTTAGGGTATTACTCAAATTTTCCTCTGATACCAATTATTGGACGGAAGAAAACAAGGAATGATGGCAAGAGGGGGGTGAATTGCCTTTTAAAAAATTGATTAACAATTAAAAAACAAAGTAAAAATGCAGTGGAAATAAAGAGGCAATCACACAAGAAATTGATAACGGAGTTCGGCCAAAACCCGGCCTACGTCTCCGCTCCCAACTCAACCGTTGAGAGATTCCTACCGCTTGCTTTTCAATGGTTTTAGCAAGAAACCCACTAGGCTTTGAGGTAGCACTAGGACCTATTACAGCTTGCTTTTGTGGTTTAGCAAGAACCCACTTGCTTTTGATGGTTTAGCAAGAACCCACTATCCTTCTTACAGGTGAAGGATAGCTCACCTATGTCTCAAGCTATTTAAAGGAAAGCTTGGCAACCTTGTCACACCTTAGTGGTGATGTGAAACCCAAAGAAAAGAGGGGATGAGAAAATTGGGAGTTTGTAGGCACAAACTCAAAGTTAAGCTCAAAATAAATAAAACACGAAAAACCGTGATTGGGAAGACTTGGGCGCCAATTGGATGATGGAGTTGATGTAGCGTGCTTTCCCAAGCTTCTTGAGTGGTGCTCTTGGATGTGGAAATGGATGGAGCACTTGGGGTTCTCTTGGAACAATCCGCCGGAGCTTCGCCAAAATGATCAACAATGTGTCCGGTGGCTTGGGTGAAGTTCCGGGGCTTCCTAGGCCTTTATTTATAGGCTAGGAACCTTCAAGTATCCGTTGGAGGGCTTTGGAGCCGTTGGAAAAGGCCTCGGAGCCGTTGGAGGCCAAAAAGGAGTTGACTGGTCAAAGCCAACGGCTAGTTTGACTGGTCTACCGGCTGGCCGGTGCAGGGCCACCGGCTGGCCGGTGCCTTGGCAGAGGAGGAGAAATCTGATCCAGGCACCACCGGCTGACCGGTGCCAGAGCCACCGGCTGGCCGGTGGGCAGACAGTGGCTGACACTATTTGGAGAGGGTGCCACCGGCTGGCCGGTGCTGAGGCCACCGGCTGGCCGGTGGGGAGGCAGTGGCTTCCTCTTGAATGAAGGTGCCACCGGCTGGCCGCTGGTGTGCCACCGGCTGGCCGGTGGACTGAATTTCAGTCCACTTTGCCTTCTTTCTTTCTTGGCCCAATTCCTTGGCCACCTGATTTGATTCCTATCAACCAAAAACACTTGAAAGAGGATTAGATAAATATGAGGGTGATTGTGATCATGAAAATAAAACCTTGAGGGGTTCGAGAGGTACAACAGACTTTACTAAGGAGTAGGATAAAAAGTAATCTTAGGTATTATTTCATCCGGTAGTGGACAAAATATGTCAAAGAAGTTAAGGTTCTGATCAATAGGGAGTAGATCACATAATCCTTATTCATATTTTTTCAGGGTAAGTGGTTCCTGATGACATATCGAGGGCTTATAATTTTTTGATATGACTATAGGGGTTATGGTCACCATCATTATCAATGCTCAAATTCTTAGGAAAGTTGATTTTGTTTTGTTGGTTAGGACCCTCTCTAGTAGCATCGGTAATAGAGGTCATCCAAATTTTATTGGTAGCGGGTATATGGATCTAGTAGAGGTCAGCCCCATGATGTTCCTCTACATTAGGGATCTTGATTAGAGCATTTATATGGAGTAAATATATAGTGATTAAGAGGATATTTGAATTGTAATATAAAATATGTAAGGATTACAATTCCATATAGGGCATAGGTTGTTCAAGGAATAATCAATTTATCACCTACCCTAGTTTCTTCCTTGTTTGATGTTTGAGCATCACACTCAAATTTTTATCCTAATTTGGTTCATGAATAAGTAATGAAGGTGATCATGATTCTGGTTCACCTAGTTTTATTCACACCAATTGGATATCATGTTGTCTTTCTTGATTATTCTAGGAATGACGACTATTTATGTTTAAACACTAGTCAATATGGGACTTATTCACATTTCATATATAGACATATGTTGTTATCCTCTACATATAATTTTTTTTCATAGAAAATTCTTTTTTTTTTCCTCAAAAAATAAGGATAATGAGTTGTTTTAATGGGGTATTGGTGCTATAAAATGGGTGGAGGGTGAGTGTAACCTCTTTTTTCTTAATTGACAGAGCTGTCAGTGGAATCCTAGGTGGTGGATATTACTATGTTTTTGAGGTAGTTTTTGGATTTCTTCATGAATGAGGTAGTAACACTACCCCATGGATGTTATGTTGTGTTTTTAATAGAGTTACAGTCAAGAATTCCTAAAATTATGGTGTCTCATTTTTGGGAAATGACCATAGGGATACAGGAGTAGAGGATCTAAGGTGATGTTTTGATGTATAAGGGTTTCATACAACTTAGTTTGTCCCCTTAGGGTAATCTTGTGTTATTCTCTATGAAGGAAGATGGTAGTTTGAGGGTTATAATAGACGAATTGATTTTGAATCAGTTGATATTCAAGAACCGTTACCCTCTTCCAAGGATGGATGATCTATTTGATCAGCTGGGGGAGTCAAATTGGTTTTAAAAGATTGACTTGTGATCAAGGAATCATAAAATTAGGGTAAAATATGAGGATATATTTAATACATCTTTCATAGGTAGGTATGAGAATTTTAGTTTTTGTTCATGTAATTTGTTTTCATTAATTCACTAACATATTCATGGTACTCATAAAATTTGTACACCCTCAGTTCTAATTCTAGTTTTTTTTTGTGTTCATCGATTAAATATTTATATACTCAAGATCAAAAGTGGAGAATGTCAAGAATTCTATATTTGTTGTTTGGGTTCTTTAACACCACAAACTATATAGAAAGTTTTCCATGTACAAATTTTGGATGAGTGAAGTTCATTTTATTTTGAATGTAGTGTCTCAATATGGTGTATCCATGTACCATTAAAACGTAGAGGTAGTTTTTTCTTAGGTGAACCCAAAAAATGATGAAGAGTTTTAAAACATTATTTATATTATGAGGTATTAAAAAAGGTTTTTTTCTGACTTTTATCAAATTTAATCCACGTTAACCACCTTGACTTGGAATGGCTATGATTTTATTACTATTGATCATTTTTAAGATGATTTCAAGTACCTAAAAGAGAGTTTGATTATTTATATATTGATTTAGTTTCCCAAGAAATTAGTAGTTGCATCACCATGAGAATAATTATTCCACTCATGTTCTAGAGTTGGTAAAAGTAGTTTTCCCCTAATGTTTTGGAAATATTAAATCATATGTGATATATTTCTATTCTTTATGGACCATAATAGCCTAATTTATGTTTTCTCTTAGCATGATATGAATATTCAATAGTGTTGGTGGATCAAGTTTCTATTGGATTATGATTTCGATATCTCTTATCCCAAAGACAAGGAAAAATTATGTCTGATATAATGAGTAGAAATTCCAAAAGATATGACATTTGGGAGTTTGATGATAATTTAAAAGGAATTAAATAGGTTTTATTGATGCATATCAGCATAGAAAAGGTCAATAGTATAGATCGTCTCTATGAGATGAGTCTTAAATCATCTTTAATGTTGAATAAAGAGGATTCATAGTAGGAGGAATCATAGGTAGAAATGATACAAGACCATTTTTTTAATGGTGACACTTCTTAGGGGTGGTTAAAGGATAGTCACAACAAAATATTGATTTTGGGGAAGAAGATTGTTCCATTGATTATGTGTTAGATATTCTTTGTTAGAAAGTGAAGGTTTATTACAATGTCACTAGAGGTTTTTTTAGCCATTGGATATCCTTGGGTGAATATACTTTGTGATGTTTATGGATTTCAACTCTAAGTTACCCCAGAATTGGGGAGGATAAAATTCATTTTTGGTAATTTTGGAAAATATAAAGAAGTTATCTTATTTTCTAGAAATAAGGGAGTTGAGTGTCATAGATTCCATTATAAAGAGTTATGTTAATGAGGTTTTTTAGAATTAAAGTATTCTGAGGACCATCATTTCTGATAAGGATCCTCTTTTTACCTTGTGATTCTGGAGGATATTTTATAATGCCTTTGGATCCCAATTATACATTAACCCTAATTTCCACCCAAAGAAAAATGGCTAGATAAAATGAACCACCAAAATTTTATATGATAATTTGATGGAATGTATCTTGGATATTTTTGGTTCATGGTAGAAACACTTAGCATTGGTTGAGTTTACCAATAATAACATCTATCACTCATCCAATTAAATAACACCATATAATGCAATTTATAGATGATCATGTCATTATAACTTGTGCTTGAATGATGTTGGGGAATTGATAGTTCATTTTCATGATATGTTATAGAGAAATATATAAAATATAAATTCACTTTTTGAGTGGTAGAAGGAAGAACAAAACATCTAGAATACATAGTATCAGCATAGTCAAAGCCCTTAGGATTTTGATATTGGAGACCATGTGTTCTAGAGGGTTTCCCCTTATTGAGGAAAATGGAGTTTTAGATAGGGGATAAGGATTTATCTCTAATTATCTGGTTCTTTAAAGGTGTGGGATCCCATTTGAGTGGTGGTATACCATTTATCTCTCCCACTATAGCTGCATAAGATTCATGATGCATGACATGTATCTCATCTTTATTCGTATCTTCATGACCACTGCCATAGGATTGGTTGGGGAGAGTTATATATCAAGGGAGACACAACTTTCATGGAATCACTAGTTGATATCCAATACCATCGAGATAAGGTGTTTTAGGGTTTATCCTTCCCTTTAGTTCTTATTTTATGGTGTCACGGTATCCTGGAGGATAGTACCTACAAAAATGAGACATAGATACTTTCTTATTATCCTAATTTGTTTTGAGTTTTGGTTTGTTTTTGTTTTAATTAGGTGATGTAAAACTTTATCTATTTTTGGTTTATAAAATGTTCTTCTGTCCTAAGGTTGATCTTGTTAAATTTATGGTTGTGTTTTTTATGCAATGAGATATGTGAGAGGTATCTCATATGATGGTTGTTTTAACATTTACATTTCTCCTCTTATTTTTTAGGTTTTGGTTTTCTAATTGAGGAAGATAATTTTTTAAGAGGTATATAGTGTGAGGGATCATAATCAAACCCATATCCTACAATATATTTCTAATGATTGGTTTTTCTAGTAAGAAGTTTAGAGTTATTCCCAATGATAGGGAATATATTGGGTTATTTAGAGGGTCACCACACCATGGTAGTGAGTGTAGGGTTGTTTGTTTTGTCCTAAGGTTCTTGGTGGTTGGGTGTGTTGTCATCTGTTCTTATGTTGGATTGCACTAAAGTGAGAAAATCGACCTCGTTATATGTGTTTTTGGGAATAAATGTTTTTGGTCACTCTGTGTATTATGGGTAACATGAAACACCCAGAAAAAGGAATGGTGTTTGGTATTTTGTTTTGGAGGACCGCCTATGAAAGATGGGGATATAGATCTCACTACAGCAAGGTATTTGGTATGGTGAAGAGAAAATGACCAAGAGCATAGATCTATGACATGGTGGCTTTTCATGGTGGATGTTGGAGGAGCCAACATGCCTTAGACCACACCATGGTTGAGGTTGTGGTGATGGTCAAAATAGTTTTTAAAATATGAAAAAAAATGGGGGAAATGATCATGGGGGATTAAAATCTCATTTAATTGAGTGAGAATGTGGTGTAGTGAGCTATCTTCAAACTATAGTGAGGATATTCTAGAACCTTCCATAAATAGTTGGACCAATGACCCTGATTTAGTTTTTCCTTCTCCTCCTCTATGGTTCGGATGTGTCCAAACCCTATTGGAACCCTTTTATCATCTATCTCGAGGTTTACAACCTTTTATATTATAATCTTTTAAGTTCCATTATTTCAAGTTAACTTATTCTCCCCTTACCTCTCTTTAAATATTTTTTTCTAGATGGTTATCTTAGAGAACCCCGCTATTTTGGTAATAATTATCATCTCAATATAGTTATGGGAATTTATGGTTACGTTTTGGTGGTTTTCCCTTTTAACTTGGTGAAACACTACAAAAAATCATACTGTTTTCGATGAGATTGCATCATAAAAAGCTATTTGTGATAGGGTCCCCTTGAAAATACCATGTCGTAGAAAATGAGGTCACAAATAGTATTTTTTGGGATGGTCTGTTGTAAATAGTTTCTGTAAGTTTTTTAAAAACCCTACTGTGATAGGCCAATCACAAATAACTAAAAAAATAATATTAATAAAATTTAATAAATTAATAATAATAATAATAATATAATGTTAATAAAATAATAATAATAATAATAATATTATTATAATATTTATAATAATAATAATAATAAAATTATTATTAATAAAGTTCATAATAATAATAATGTAAAAAATTATAAAATAAAAAAAACTTAATATTCAAATAATAATAATAATAATTTTACTAAATTAATTAATTAATTAATTAATAATGTAGTAAAATAATAATTAATTATTTAATTAATAAACTAATAAAAAATGATATATTCACAAAAATATAAAAAAACATAGTATATAGAAGTGTAAATATGTAATATTACAAAAAAAAATTGCATTCAAATGTTTTATCATAAAAACTAAATACACCACTGAGGGGGAGGGTCTTCTAGAGGAGGTGGAGGAGCTGGAGGAGATGTTAGAGGGAACTCCATCCCTAAACCCTGAGTGAGACGTCACATGCACTCCATCATATGCTCATACAGTTGTTGCTTCCATCACTGCATCTCCTCTTGCTGTTGCTACTACTGCAGTCAACGGAGCTCTTCCTACTCCCTATGAATACTGTCTATAATCTCACCCTAAGATCGCATGTACACCTAATATTGTGTATAATATAGTTATGACTCTCCATGATCTCCTCTCGAGCAACACACCAGCATCACACCGGTACCATAATAACTCACATGAATCAATCAAGAGTCGATACTAATAACTTAGCCTTTCTCAAATGTATATTACACTACATGAATCCATGTTGCCTCATCAAATCCTATTGTACCGGCCTGATCCTTAGTCATGGACTAACTCTCAATCTATTTTTGAGATTTTTTAGCCTCATATAACTCATTAAATTTCAATTTAGAATTAAAATATTTAAAATAATATTTTTAGTTAATTTTAAAACTCAAAAATAAATTATACATACCACAATCTGATGTTGGTGATCACCTCTAATATCTCCAGTGATATGATCACTATACATCCTCCTATAAACATTGATCTCTATAATATTAGGTTTTCCAACTACCTATGTGAATATGAAATAAATAGTTTACATTTAATGTTATGTAAATTAATTAAAAAATGTACTTACCATATGTTCCCTATGCATATAGAATATACAACAACCATCTCGATATGTCACCTCCAAACTCCCTCGGTCTTGTCGACCTACTGATGATCTTATATGAAAACACCCACCCATCTAGTGTAAACATAATCCATCCCAAAATTGAGATGAAATGTAATCAGTTTGGTGGATGTAGAAAGACTCAACAAACTTTTTTTACTTCATCTTTCCGCATTTATTTACTCCTCAAATTATACAAAAATTAATTGTAACGGTCACACATAAAACCCTTCCATGTCTACTAGATAGAGTCACACATGCTCTCAATGATGGGATACCATAAACCCTACAAAAAACTAATAATATCAAGTTATTAATTAAATAAATTTAAAAATAAATTTTATTTATTTACATACCATCCAATGATCAATCATTGTTATGTCGAACATCTATGGGAATTTTATCACATGTAAACCATGTTCCAGAAAAATAATTTTGCAATGTAGAACTCCCCTATCCAAAAGCTATATGTGAGAATATGTGAAGAAAAAAATTAATCAAACAGTGTATATATAAATAAATTAATTATAATTAATAAAAACTAACTAAAATATCTAGGTAAACATACCTCTAAATGTGTGGATTGAAGCCAAAATGTGGACGTCTCTTAGGGATAGGTTCTAGAATCATCAATTGCGCAAGATTGTACCCCCTCTGAGTCCTCCCTAAACTACCAGTTGTCTGAGGATCAGATGATCCAACATCCTACTCATCATCAAGTAGACCATCCTCCTCAAACTCATGAAACAGATCTGAGTCCATCATAAATAAAAAATTACTATTTTTAGAAAACAGTTAAAAACAAATATTATATATATATTATATTTGATTATAACTAGCATTTAACTATGTTAATCTTCATCTTCATCCTTATATAATTACCTAACGGTTCCAATATCCTCATATTCCTCCTTATAATTATCAATTTTCATATGAGTTTCAGTTTCATCACCACTTGTCATTTCAATCTTCTTTTTTACATCATTAACATCATCATTGTCATCGACCCCTAAATATGGGGTGCCATCATCAATATTCGTGTCTCTTTGTGAAAAAGATACATTTGGAGTAGTCTCTTGAAAATTTTCAATTCCATACAATTTAGCTGTACAACACTCACTTTGAATAAATTAATTTTCCCAAGATTTCATTTTTATTATGCTCCACTAATCATGTAACTTTCTTGAAGTAGCATAGTCATTTGCATAATAAATTTTATGTTTCTAATGATCAAATATAAATGGTTCAATTACTATAAGAAGGATTTTATATTTAATTTCAATGATTCCATTTCTTGTATGAACACACAAGATTCTCTTAGTATCCAACCACTAACATTTAAAAATTGTTATGTAATTATGTCCTAGATATCACAGTTCAATAATTGCTTCTATTGTGCCCTAAAAGTCAAAATTTATTTCTTTATGATGAGATCCTCTTAAGAAAAAACCACTATAAATTGTCTTTTTATTTCCTATATGCATGTTTATGAAATCAAAAACCATTCACCACATATGCATTATAAAATATAACCATTTTGGATGGTGAGTTAATCAATACACGCAATAGATTATCAATTTTTTTAGCATGTTAAGATACCAAATTTTTTTGAAAATATTTATTAATATATCAAGTAATAAATTGATTTTATATGTTAAACCCTAAATATTTTTTATTACTCGTTTTTTGTAACCAATAGGAAAAATTATTTTGACGATGTTCTTCAAAAGAAGATACTTTAATGTGTGGAAGCTATTTATTGATATCATTATCATATAACCATTATAAGATACTGTTAATTTACAATAACAAATATTATAGAATATGTGACAGGAGAAATCATAGTACAAATGGTGTCATTTTTTCACAATTGATCAGAACAAATGTATGAGATCTATGATGTTCATCCTTTAAAATCCATCGTTTATGAACTCCACCAAAGCCATGTTTTGGCTGATTAAAAATTAATAATTTATTTCTCTTTTAAACGTAAAACTTTTCCTCATTATGGACCATGTGGATGTGTTTTTAGAGATATTCAGATTGAAAATAATGAGATACTAAAAAATAAATTTCCTCCTATAAATAAGATTCTGTAATTGATCCTTCAACTGATGCTTTGTTATGCACTTTTTTCTTCAATTTCTACATGAATCTATAGAATGGGTATGTCCATTAGAACTATAACAAAACTATACATTTTTCATCATATAGAAAATGTAATATCAAATGTCCCATTGAATCAAAGAAATCTATCTGGATGATTTTTTCTAGTTTAAATAAAATTAAAACAATGCCTTATTATTGTCCACTTAGTGCATCAAAGTCCGTTTTCACTGAAAAAATGACTCTGAAAAAATATTATATATCTGTTAGTACATCCCAAATCATATAATTAAACAAACCTCTTAATCCAATTAACATAATTCTCTCCATTATAACTTTATAGTCATGATTTTTTAATCCAATAATAGGACCATTTCTGACACATCTTCCCAGATTGAAAACATAACAATCAGGAAGTCTAAAGTCTACAATCTACTAAAAAAATTGAGTTTCTTTGGAAAGTGTATAAACTAATTTGGGATTCCTTAACTTTGGTGATCTGAAATTTTAAAAAATTTCAAGTCCTAGTCGCTTGCAAATTTTGGGAAAGATCTAATCATTCCTTTACATTATCTTTGGTCTTACCTGGTGTATCCAAAACTGTATAAATTATATTATCAAAACACTTATTCTAAATATTGATGACCTCTAATATGTGATGGACCAATAAATCCGAACAATATATAATATCCCAAAAAATGCTCTGTTTTATCCAATTGTGTTATTTCCCAGAGCCATCAATTTTCTATTGGTTTATAGTTGGTCCAAATATAATGGGGGTAACGAAAAGATAAATTATTTTAACTCTATACCTGAGATCATTTTTGGAGTTCCAACTCTTTCTATTGTGCCTTTTCTGAAATGACATATTTTCTTATTAAAAAGATAATCGGTTGTAATGAATATTCAACAAAAATCAAAAAAAGAAGGTTTTCTTCCATTGAAGATCATAAACACTTTATTGTCTCTCATATAGTACGAACATTATTTTGGACCATGTGTACTCCAACGAGATAACATGACTTATGTTGGGATGTAACTAATTTTCCACATTAATTCAACTTTTAGTAAAAAAAAATTGTTCCACTACAACATCATATGTACTCACACCATTACTCCACAATGAATTTAACTACTCAATCAATGGTTTTAAATAAACATCAATATTATTTTTTTCATGTCTGGGAATTAATAAGGTCAGAAAGATATATGGATCCTTCATCAACATCTGAGAAGGTAAATTGTACGAAGTTATAAAAGAGATGCCAACAAGAAAATTGACTACCCTAAGAAACAAATGGATAGAAACCATGAGTTGGAAGACCCAATTTCATGTTTCAGGATTCTAAACAAAAAGAAAAATGTACATGGTAAAAATGATTCCATGAATCACCATTAGAGGGATGATTTATGATTTTACTATTTGAAATATTGGGTTTTTCTATGATATCATTGTCAATGTTTTCTGAGACATAAATAAACAATGTAATCTTGGTGTAAGTGGGAAATATAAAAACTATTTTATAAGAATCAATCCAAACTTCCATAGTTAATCCTCTTTATAACTCGATTTTCCACATGTGGGACAACTATCCAATGACTCATTTTCACTATTATATAATATGCAAGCATTTGAACATGAATGAATCTTATGATAACCAAGACCCATAATATTAACGATCCCCTTTCTCTCATATTAATTTAAATACAACATATTTTCTTCAGGTAATAGTGTTTTAACCAAAGAGAATATTTGATCAAAATAGCTATTTGACTTTCCAATATTTGATTTAATATCCATAAACTTTTCAATCGCTTAAATTTTTCTTATCTTTCAACCAAGATATAATGCATCCTTTGTGGACCTCAAAAAATCATAAAATTGAGATTGTTCCAACTAAGGAGTTAAATAAAAAACCATCCTAAGTTTTTGTTTGTTGAAAAGACCGACCTGCCACAACATGTACAAAGTATTGAAACGATGATGGATCCATAACTGAATTATTAGTATATTCTCTAGAACTACATTCACCATGTTGATACTAAGAAACATAATCTGTTTGAAAACTAAGATGTAATTGATGACCCTCAACATTTTCAAATGAGTCAGACATCCTCAGACCACATTTTTGACATTGAAACTTAGTTGTCTCTTCTAAAAAAATATGTTTTTGATGATGAAAATTATAAGAAAGTTCTAACACCATCAATATGTGCAGGATTTATACTAGAACTGTGTGGATTCCTATGTTGATTCACCCAAGCGTGATCATCTAATAAGGATAGTGGTCGACTTTCTTGTTCTATATTTTGCTAAATAATATAAAATAATTATTTTTTATGAATAATTTGATATAATAAAAACACGATTTAAATAAATAAATGAAAATTGTTAAATATTGATATGTATTCTTAATTGACACTAATTACCACAATTTATTACATATTACTACTAATTACTACTATTTATTACTAATTATCATTAATTATCGACAATTATTTCTAATAATTACTAATTATTACAAATTATTACTACTTAATACTACTTATTACTAATTATACCTATTTATTGTTATTTATTACTAATTATACCTAATTACACCTAATTATACCTTATTATACTTAATTATTACCAATTATTACTAATTGTTACTAATTATTAGTAATTATTTCTAATTATTACTAATTATTACTAATTATACTAAATTATACCTAATTATTACTAATTATGCTTAATTATTACTAATTAGACCTAATTATTACTAATTATACCTAATTTTTACTAATTCTACATATTTATTACAAATTATACCTATTTATTACTAATTATACCTATTTATTACTAATTATTCCTATTTATACCTACTTGTAACTATTTATATCTATTTATTAACAATTATTACTGTTTATAAATATTTGTTAATAATTATTACTAATTATTACTAATTATTTCTAATTATTCATATTTATTAATAATAATTACTATTTATTACTAATTATTACTAATTATTATCATTTATTACTAATTAATACTACTT
Source organism: Viscum album (assembly GCA_963277665.1). Lineage (NCBI taxonomy): Eukaryota > Viridiplantae > Streptophyta > Magnoliopsida > Santalales > Viscaceae > Viscum > Viscum album. The sequence continues at coordinate 536,149,689 of OY728151.1, read as the reverse complement.
ACCAATAATTATTACTAATTCGTACTAATTACTGCTAATTATTACTAATTAGCTCTAATTACACCTAATTATTACCAATTATTACCAATTATTACCAATTATTACTAATTATTACTAATTGTTACTAATTATACCGATTTGTTTCTAATTATACCTATTTATTACTATTTATTAATAATTATACCAATTTATTAATAATTATACATATTTATTACTAATTATAACTATTTATTACTATTTAAACCTAATCATTACAAATTATTAATAATTATTAAAAAATATACTGATTTGTTACTATTTACTTCTAATTATTCCAGTTTATTACTAATTATTACTATTTATTACTAATTACAACAAATTAATTCCAATTAGCACCATTCTCAACTAATTATTACTAATTATTACTAATTATTAATTTTTTTACTAATTATTACTAATTATTACTAATTATTAATAATTATTACTATTTATTAGTACTAATTATTACTATTTATTACTAATTAATAAAATTTACCACTAATTATTACTAATTCGTGCAAATTATCGTTAATTATTACTAATTATTCATAATTATTCCCATTTAATACTAATTATTCTTATTTATTATTAATTATTATTAATTATTCCAATTTATTACTAATTATTCGTAATTGTTACTATTTATTACTATTTATTCCTATTTATTCCTATTTATTACTATTTATTTCAATTTATTATTAACTATTTTTAAATTATTACTATTTATTACTATTTATTCATAATTATTCATAATTATTCATATTTATTTATAATTATTCTTATTTATTACTAATTATTCATATTTATAACTTTTCCTAACTAATTATTACTAATTATTATTAATTACCACTAATTATTACTAATTAGTGCTAATTATTACAATTTATTTGTATTTATTACTAATAAAACCACATATTTGTAAAAATATATAATGAAAAATAAAACTATCTAATTCTAATTTAATTTAATTGTCGCTAATTAAAAATAATTATAACTGACATAAAATTAAATGAATTAACTAAAAAAAGCAATAGACAAATACCTTAAAACAAAATCTTTTGTACGATGCAAAGCTTGAAAATCGCTTCGTTAAGAAATTTGAAACATTGGAAAATTTTCAGAGATACGAGATTGAGAAGAGAGGTGTGAAATGAAAAAAATAGATGTGGGTATATATATATTAGATTATTTGTGATGGAAGTATTTGTGGCGGGTCCCGTCGTGAATACTTACCCCATATTAATTAGGAGCAGTGGTTAAAAAGGTATTTGTGACGAAACCTATTGCAAATACCTACCTACCAACATAGCATTTATGACGGACAGTAAATCTCATCGCAAATGTTAAAACCCTATTAATTATAGGGTACCATTTAAAAATTGTATTTACGACCGAACCCGTCGTAAATACTAAACCCTCTTAAGGTTATTTGTGATTGGATACATATTCTTGTCGCAAATAGTTAGTTATTTGCGACGTGGTGAGGGTCTCGTTGCAAATAGTCCCTCCAGTTGGACTATTTGTGATAGGACCCTTTCCCATTTCAAATAACTTGTCTCAAATGAGGGGTTTTTTCGTAGGGAAATTAAATCCCTTTATTCTTCCATTGTGAGCATGGTTCTCTTTGAAGCTCCAATCAATGTAGGAGATCCACTCTCTATCATTTTTAGTGTATGTGTATGAATTGTATGATTTTAAAATCCAATGGATGAATATTAAGGGACAATATAATGAAGATAATGAATTTTTTTAATTGAAATTGATGGGAACATGGATTAATCACATGCATTTACTATTTTCACAAAATTTATTATTATACTTGCTTTCTTCTATTAATGAAAATAATAGTTGTTCGAAACCTTGTCTCCACTATGGTTGCTCTAAATTATCAAACCCTTATTTTGATTCCTTTATTGAGTTGACCATACATGAAAAAGACTAATCACTTATATATTGTTAATGAATCAGTTTCTTATAGAAATCGATAATTTTGAGACAATACCTATTCTAAACAAGAGATGATGTTAAAAAATCCCATGAACTAACATTTTGGTACATACAAAAGCTAATTGTTCTTCCATGTGTTGACGAGCTAGATGTGTTGTCTTTTTCTATGTGTGGGGATCTTTTGGGGATTTTACCAATGATAGTAGAGGATTTTACCAATGATGGTACAGACCAGGTTCAAGGCAGAAGGTGGAGGAAGTGAGGCTATGTTTGTTAGGTATGGTCAGTAACATGGGAAGATGTTCCACATTTGTGTTTGTGTTTTATAAAGTTGTTGCAGTGAGATGGTTTGGTTGTGGTAATTTTTTAGATTTTGATTTTTTTGTTGGTTTATGTGGGTTGGATGAGTTGCGGTGGGGTGTGGTTGTGTTAGTTTCCAAGTTATCCATGGAAAAAATTTGAAACAGTAAAACTGAAATAACATGGGATGGATTTAAAAAAGAGTGGGGTGAAATTGATGTGTGGTAATTGGATTAAAAAAATTAACGATTGAGGAATGAGGTGTGTTAATGAGAAATGGAATTTCATAGTAAATTATAGTTAGTGTATGCTCAATTATTCTATAATTTGTGGAACTTGTAATTGGAAAGTTATATTGAATGGTTTGTGTGTGGTGGTTGTATTGTGTGATGGATTGATGGTGGAAGAAGATAGTGTAGAGGCTGTGAGACATTGTAGTGATGTTTTGAGATGTGTTGGTTTTTATTTATGAACCCATATTTTGGAATTGTTTATCTTCTATTTATCATGTAATTGATGTAATTTTTATATGCATCCCAGCCAAGTTGGATATCCTCACAAAAACACCAATGTTTTGGGATTTGGGTGTTTTCCCTTACATCCAGAATAACGGTGAATCAGATGGATGGATAACCCTTGTTCCGTGATCAACCTTCAACAGCAGTGATGATTACATGTTGGTGTTGGAGATAACCTAGTATGGAAAATGATGTGATGTGTGGTGGGGTCATGAATGGTAGGAAGAGGGAATAAGGTTGATGTATTTCACCTTCATGATTCCCTTCTGCTATGGATATGTGACATAATAATTTGATGAGGATGTGATGTGCGGAAAATTATTGATGCCATCATGGTATTCTATGACTCATAGGAGGCTAGGTTAGGTATGGATGTATCATTATCCACATCAGAGATGGATGGGTTTTTGATGTGATTTGATGGAAGGGATGAGAAAATATGACATTTGACTTCGGGGAATGAGAGTGAAATATTAGTGGGGAAGTAGTTGGGGGGGAACCTTTTTAAATATTCTTTTGACGATAAATTATTATACTTTGATGTGTTTTCCGGTGAGGGTTCCATGGTTTGGTGAGAAATGGATAGATGACCTATTTAGGTGCTTATTGATTCTACTCTTTCTCACTGGTGCATTAATATAATATTTTCAAATATAAATTAGAGACCTTGGATATGATCCTACCGAGTATACATGTTATGCTCACACTATTGATATATAAACATTTTTTAGGTTTCTAAGAGGACCCAGGGGAATGAATTGGACATTACTATATTGGGTGTTTGAGCTATTGTTGAGTTTCTACCATAGTTTTGACTTTTGGTACCTAATTAAGATACTTCTATTTGTATTTGTTTTACATTTTTCATGATTTGTGGGATGTTTTTTATCTATTTTATTTGATTTAATAGAGTTTTTTATAGTCAATACCATATCTCTCAGTTCTAGATTTCTATTGAGGTTAATTCCTCTTATATGTATGATTTTCATTATACCCTTAGAGCTAGTTTTCAACTCAAGGCCTAATAGAGGTGGGACTCGGGGGTAATTATCTCCCCTCCATGATTACCATCCTATGTGAGGCACTTTGTAGGGAGGGATTGGGACATATATATCTATCCAATTCATTGTCTAATGTTTTCATCTTATGATCCACCATGTACAGTGCACCGACAGTTAGCTTAATGACATCATATTATCTCATGGGTGGTCCTAGAATTATATAGACCTTCAATGCATTTGGTAATGCTTTCATCTCATGAGATACCATGTATGGTTCATGGGTAGTTATTCTAAGGACACTATGTTATGTGATGGGTGGGCATGGAATTATATATCACTCTAATGAATTGGGTAATATTTTAATCTTAGGAGATACCATATATGGTGTGTGTGTGTGATTTCCCTAAAACAAGAACATTATATTATGTTATGGGTGGGACAAATATAACATATCCCTTAATTAATTGGGTAAATATATATATCTCATTAGATTTTTTGTGTGGTATTAGGGTGTGAACATAATCCTATCATGAACCGACATAGATTTCCTACTAAACTAAAACCTGAATTAGATTTAGCATAGTCAGAAGAGTGTTACCGATACCCATAGCAGAAAACTCATGCTTCATCACCAATAAATTATCAAAATGGAATGATTTATCCATAATAATTACAAAAAAATCCTTATATACTAATCCATAAAAAAATTTATTATAAAATAGTTATCAAGGATAAAGTACTGCAAAGTATACAAGTAAAAAACCCAAAATAGATCCAAAATACAAAAAATAATCCCACAAAACATGCTATCTTCATAATAGATTGATCACCTACTCTACCGTTCCCCAACAACACCCAAGGTATCACAATAAATAACACAAACCACCTCCAAGTGATGATTTCCTTTTTCATAAACCATAAAAAGTAAGCCTACATATGCCCAAATGAATCTTTAGGGTGTGAGAAACACTAGCCAAAAAGTATCTCCCCATGTATTAGATAAGTATTCCATATCAAATAAACAAAATATTTGTAATTTTAATTAAATCAATCCATGGTAATCTTTTAACAATTTGTAATAAATCTTTCTTTTCCAATCATTTCAATGGAATGAATAAAATAGGTAAAAATAATTATTTCTATCAAGACATACATGAATAATAATTTCATAAAATAGAAATGAATAAAAAATTCCAAAAACATTTTAATGTATAATATATTTTTAATTATTCACCATGGTTACTATCACCATGGTTAGTTAGATCAAGGCTTAGTGATCTTCACAAATCTTGGTGAAATACAGCTCCTAGTATGCACACATCCCTATATCTCAATATAATTGGGAATAAGAGGCCACCCCAACAAATGATTTTCCATCCCTTATAAAAGTTTAAAAAATTTCAATCTTAATCCATTTTAGGTTGAAAAAATACATGCCTATCATGCTTGTCCTAAATTACCCACATAATTACCCAGGCTCCCATGTGCTTCCAGTAAATCAATCAAGGGAAAATTCAACCATCACAAATATATTTCATCAATAATCATTCAATCAACCCCAAATGAAGTTTTCAATCATTCCATTTCATTTAAAAAACAAATAAAAAAATTTCAACAAAAATTTTTCCTTTCAAAATAAATTTTTTCATTTCATATCCAAAAAATATTCCATGCCTTTTTTCTCAAAGTAATCATCAAATTCATGCTTCAAATCATTCCATTCAATTCAGAAAAATTTTGTTGAAATCATCATTTTTTTCCAAAACCATTGCATTCAAATTCATTTTCTTAAAATCAATTGTTTGTTTCAAAATTCATCACCAAATATGTTACATCCCACACACCATTCCATTTAAAATCTTCTATCAAGAGTCTCAAATCATGATTTTAAAATTAAATATAAATCCATTTCAAATCAAACAAGAAACAATGGTTTCAATTGACATGGACTATATTATTAAACTACCTACCCCAATAAAAAATAAGACCTTAGTAACATCAAGAATAAGTATGGGAGAGGAAAATATCTAGTCCTTTGGATCTAGTATCCTCAAATATAATTCCAAAAAAGATGAGCCACCATAAACCACTAATTACATAAAGATAAATTTCTAACTCTATTATGGAAAAAATTAAATCTGAAATACTAGCCAAAGTAAGGAGAACAAACATTACATGAGATGTAAAATGAGTTAAATAATTAATTAAAACCCTTAATTAATGTTTCATGTAGCTATAATAACTACTCCATGATAATCAAATGTGTTTTAGGTGTTCCAAATTTTGAAACCACCATAACCAAGCCCTGGTGTTTCCCATTATGATATTGTGGCTTCACCCAAAATATTTATCAAGGGATTTAGCAATGACCCGGTTTTGAAATTCAGGATTGCTTTATCCCATCATGATTGTGGTGAGGCTTGATGGATGTGGCGCCGAGGGTGGAAACAAGTTTTTCATTTCCTGGATCATGACCTACACAAGTCATAGTGGTTGTTCTTGTTTTATAAAGAAATCTCTAAGGGGCACCATGACAACCACTATTGTGGGGGTTCCACCTTTTCCTCATAAAAAATCAAAAAACAAATTTGAATCCACAAATCCCTTCAAATGGTTCCAAAACTAAAATATTTCCAAGGAATGAACATGAAAGAAATATTTGGAATCTTTCAAATCCACTATGGGACTCTATTTACATTGTTTATAATAATGGGGAGTGAACATGATCTACTATGGGAATTTTTCCACTATGTTATAACGGACATGGGAGTGAACCTTACCATATGGTAATAAATTCATGCATTATGTTTTGGTCACAATATTTCAATACCAAGATTCTATCATGTCAATTTATTTATGGTAAATAATCCTTAAATGATTCTTCTATTATGATCCATGATTTATTGTGTATGAATTATTTATCGTATTTTCATGTTTCTTTTTTACATTCTCATAACCATATGTTCATCTTATGTTCATATATGATATCTGGTTGTTATTTCTTATGCCTAACCTTACTGAGCATTTGATCTCAACCCTTTCTTATGTTTCCCATCAACAATTTATGAAGATAAGTTAATCATATAATAAGTATAGATGGGGGTCTAGAATAGTTTTACTTATAGATAAGTGTTCATAATTTTTGTTCAATATGTTTCCCATGTAACTGGTCCTCAAATATATAAAACCAAAACATTCTCAAATCTATTTGAGATTTTTGTGAGATGTAATGTTTAAATTAGGGTAATGTTGTAAAATAAAGCTATGTTTAGATCATGCCACTGTAAATTTTATATGATAACTCAAACCAATAAGGGGACAACATTTGAGTGATTGGATACTTATAAAAGATCTTTCTAAGAGTTAAAGGTTAGTTTTAACTTTTTAATTATGATGAACATATATTAGTATTGTTAGGATTATACCCAATACTATGATTCATTGGGGTTGATCTAATAACCCTACTAACACCAGATGGGTGAGTTGTCTCCTATGAATCCAGTCTATTAATTCATTATGAGAAAATTATTTTATTCATGATTTAGAGTTATTGGTGATAGTGTATGTACGATGATATTGGCATCAATACTTATTCGATGAGGGGTTAATGATATACATTGAAAATAAGTTCCTTATGTTTATCTTTTTATAGGGTGACTTGAACATTTATAAGAGGATGTTTGTTAAGTATTTAAAATATTTTGACTTTAAAATGGCATATACCCCTAGTAAATTGAACATAATGGTTTATTAACTAAGTAGGAAGAAATAAACTCTTCTTTTTTATAAGTATAGTATCAAGTGGTAGTTGATGAGACTTTTTATTTAGATAAATCTCAATATCTAGGAGTATTATGATAGAGTAGACAATATGACCTTGGTAATTACATCTTCTTCTCTTAAAAGGGTAAATGAGAGTAAATATTCTGAAATAGATTTTTGGGATAGGAGGGATGGTTATATGGTGTTCATCCCCATCTTACTGGTTATAGAATTATGATGACATTATTTATGTATGAGGAAAAGTTGTGTCCCCTTTGAATATGCATTAGTATATGATGTTAGATTCACCGGCCTCTTGATCGAATATTCACCAAGGGATGACCAAGATTTATCATGACATATATAGTTAGTATTGGTATATCGAGATAAATAAGGATTTTATAGGATCCATCACATTATTCAACACCTATCAGTGGGTGAAGGATGAGCATTGGAGGCTTACAGGTCCACTTCAACCATTACACATTCTTATGTGAAAATTAGATGATGTGATAATAGATTTTTTTTATGGGTTTTATATGATCAAATAAGGACTATGATTTTGTATGATTTATCTTCAACTGGTTGATGAAGTTTACACATTTCCTATTGATCAGGGAGACCTATTCTATTTAAAGATAGGTAGGTTGTATTCCTGAGAGATAATACGGTGCATACTGTGCCTCTAAGTATTATTTCAGATCAGAAAACCATATTTTCATCAAACATATTCTATGTACATTATAATTAACTTAATAATTATGTTAGTTTGAATATGAAAAACCATTTTTTAATAGATCGGTTTTCATAGTGTACCATACAGATTATATAGAATATGTTGTACATTCTTGCCCAAGATTTCTGAGATTCTTCAGAAATCCAACTAGATTTATCTGAGTTCACCAATAATAATAGTTATCAAGTGTTAATGTAGATGAAAACTTTTGGACCTTTTATGTTTAGTTATTCTAATGACCTCTATGTTTTTTAGTGTCTGGGGAGTCTTTTATAATGGTATTGAGTCTCTTTCAGTAGATATTGGTGCATATATAGTTAATATATGAAGAAGTTAGGTACTTAATAAATCTAAAATCATTTATATATGTATATACCATAGGTTTCATACTCCCATTATTAAGGTAGGAAATATTTTTTTCTTGATAGTTTCACTTTATTTGAGACACAAAAATATTTATAGATTGGGGAATTTCAAACCTTGGTATATGGGTTTGTTTTATGTTGTTGATAGGATTGATATTTTGGATTGATTGTTAGAACTTAATTGGAGATTACAAGCTATAAATGATCTATTCATTGTATCTCAACATAGATAATACCAAACTAATCCTTATCATGTTATTAACATCGATAGTTCTAGGTTGGAGGATGATACATCATTCTAGGAACAATGAGTTAATACAAAAAAAAATGTGAAAATATGGTTTGTTGGAAAATGATACCTATGGTATTCATATAATATAAGCACATTCATATCTAGGTTTAAATTTGGTAGTTATAAGTTATTTAAAAATGATTATCAGTGATACATCTTGAGAATTATTTGCTACATGGTTTTTAGGATTTAACACCCCACCAATAACAAGGTATGCATTTGTTTTTTTTTCGAGGATCTTAGTTGAGTTTGTGGTTGTTGTGGGTTGGTATGTGACTTTTTAGATAATTTTTAGCTGAAATAATTCTTCATATCAAGTTCCATTAGGTTGTATAAGACATTTCATTATGATAAAGAAAATTTATGAATGAAAATATTTTATAGGTTATACCGCCCCATCCTAGATTTCCCAAAAAACACCCAAGTAGATATTTTATAAGAACTCATGTACACATACCTTTATTCAATAGTATTGGAACTATTAAAGAGGGTATAAGGGTATAATGGGGAGAATACACCATAAATAATCATTATCATTCATCATAAATATAAAAAAATAAAATAACCTAGAACATCACAGTGGGTGATAAAGAAAAAATAACATCATAAAAAATTCACCCATGTCATACATGTAAAATGAACCAGGCTTAGAAGGTGAAAAAATAAACTAGAGAATATATATTTTAAGAAAATAAATGAATAAAAGGCAGTATAAATCCTTCAGAATCTTTCCTGGTAACACTACCAACTATGTACTCCTCAGATCGACTATATACCATAGGCCCATTTTCCTTACTTTGATTCCTAGTCATGAAGTTTGCGTACACATCGAGATTACCATGTAGGGTGTGTGTTATAAAACCAAATAGGAAACCACCAAGGTATACTTAACATGAGTGTAGAAGTATGAAAAGTTTGTTCTATGATAAATATAAATTCAAAGGAAAGTAATAAAAAACATATTTGAGTTTTTGTGTGCTAACCAAGATATAATGAGAAAAATTCAGACCTAACATTCATCCATGCTATAAGGATAATCATAAAGGATTTTATGAGTGATTAAGAGTCAAGAACAAGGATATTGAACATGTCTCTCATCAGTCACATGGTGTCAAGTTGGATTGGGCCATAAGAATGTCTAATGAACCTTTATCAAAGTTCGTGTCTTAAGATCCTTAAATCTTATCTCAGTCTTAGGTCAGACAACAAGGCCTTTGTATGATCACTTTGCCTTAGGTCATACCACAAGGATGTCATACCCCTATTATCACTTCCATGGGTCTAGCCTCAAGGTTTACATTCCCCTACCCTATGTTTAGGTTCATATTTATCATCATTTTATACCATAAAAACTTCTCCTATAAAGGATAACCATAACATGATGGTCCACATGTTATGAATACAAGTATCAATACCTCCAAATGTATGATAATCACGTATAAAAATGTAAATCATATATATACATAACATGTTCTATCATCATTAGAATTATTATCAATATACGTGTATATCTGATCAATATAAAACATGGTAATATGTTGCATATTCATACACAAGGAATCAAGCATTAAACATGGGTCTCATGGGATACACACGTGGACACATGTGATTAAACTAAAGCATGGGTCTCATGAGCAACACATGAACACACATGCATTCACTATCAAGAACATTCAATCAAAAAACACTAATGAAATTATCATATCCTATAAACTAGAGTATAAAAGTTACCAATACTACAAGTAACTTCTTACCTTTTTCATATTTATAAAAATATTTTATACCCATCGAGAAATAATACACGATTCATACCCAAGAACCAATAAAAAAAGTGCCACACACTAATGAACCATTGAGTAGATCCTAATTCCATCACACATAGGGATCTAGAATAATAGTCAAGGAGATTATAATTGTTTTTTATTTTATATACACCCACATACATTTCTATACCCTCTATAATCACTAGATCTAAAAATAATTAGGGGAACACATCCAATATTCCAGATCCATCACTGATCTATTAACAATCCAACAATTCATTGTTAGTTGGAATAAGGGTTAATATTACTGGTAATGACATACCATATATATTATTCATCTTAAGAGAATAAGGGTAGATCTAGAAGAAACCTAAATAATATAGGTTTTTAGATCACATATATTAATTCCCTGACCCCTGGCATGATTGGATCCACCAGAATCTAGATTGGAAGGGAAGTAGATTACATATAATCTTATATAGAGTCTCTTGGTTTTAGAGTTATATAACTTGAAAGAATAATGTGTCAATTAAAATGTTTTAATATCATTAAATAGTATTTTTATATCATTAAATCGACAACACAATGTTTGGTTGTAGAGGTTTTTAAACTAAGTTCCAACTTTATGAGGCTTTTCGCCTCTCTAAGGAACCAGCATGGTTTGCTAAAATGATTTATTAAACTATAAATTAACAATGATTTTCCCCAATTTCCAAATCAACACTATTTACTGGGAAATTTAGACATTTTTGTCTAACATTTAACCAACCATACCCCTTCCACAATCTTTCTCTAAACAATCCACACAATTTCATGGGAAGAACCACATGGTATCCCCTAACCATTTGGAAACCATGCACCCACTTTAAGGGAAAATATATATCAAAAACAACAAGAAACCCTTGAAACTTATCCCAACCAATTTATAGATAAAAACACAAATAACGATATAATTTAACTCATAACACACCTAAAAAATATGTGGTTGTTTCATTATCTCCTTCTATAGACTTCTTATCCTTGAGAAACATCTCTTGGAATCTTGCTAAACCAAATAAGGCCACAAATATTGAATATATAACTCCCACTCCCAAGATTCCTTCTGGATCTTCCCATGCTACCATATGATCCAGATTAATGGAATTTATTTCCCCCCTATACCTTCTCATTCCATTCTATAATCTTAATAAAAAATTCCATGTATGATACACCAAGTTCTAGATCATCATAATTGCAATTGATTACATGAATAGGATCAAGTATGTACACATAGAGAGGAGACACATGAAACACATTGTACATACCTTAGTAGAATGGATGGAGGTTTAGATGGTGGTCATATTCATGATAAACTAAAAAATATTGAAAAGACCAAAAAACATAGTGATAACGTTATATATTTATATAACCTTTGATTTCCTAAACAAGGAATCACCCACCAAAAAAATATATCACCAACATCAAAAAAATAATGGTATCCTCCTTTGGTCAGCATATAATTATTGCCTACTCTGAGTGTTGGAAAACCAATTCCTGATTATCTTCACTTTATAATAAGACTCCTATATTATTATCCGTCCCACCAAAACCTCATCACCTATATCATGCCAACATAATATTATAAAACATGACCATCCATAGAGATCCTAAAAAGTATCAATCTGAATAGAAACCTATAATATTTTATTTTTCATGAATTCAACCAAGGGTATATGATCATCCCAATCTCCATTAAGATCCAAGTCGGATACCCACAACATGTCCTCCAATATCAATATCATCCTCAAATTAACCATTAGTATCTAGATGACATGCTACACTTAATTTTATTTGAGTAACTAAATCCTTTTACAAGACATTAAAAAACCATGGTGTGAAATAGGAAAATTTTTAAGATATAATTCTCAAGGTATCTCTTTGCTGGAATACAATATCCCATATATATAACTTCCCCAACTCATCTGTGGAATGGGTCTCCGGGATTAGGAATAAATAATAATGCTTCATCAGTCGATCTACTATATACCATACTACATCAACACTCCTCGCGGTTCAGGATGACCCCAACAAAAAGTCCATCATCATTTCATCCTACTTACAAATCATCATTATAAGTGGCTGAAGAAAACCAGTAGGATGTTTATTCTCAACCATTACCCACTAGTAGTAAAGGCATTGTAAAATAAAACTAGTTATGTCCCTATTCATACCTAGACACGAGAACTAACATCAAATTTCAGTGTATATACTCATCAACCCTTAACCCACTACCCACTTTGAAGCATAAGAGTATCTTTTCAAACACTCTCTCATGGATTATTTCACAAAAAACTTACCATGCATGCCAATAATTTTTTCAAAATATACTAACAATCATGGGTCTAGGTCACTATCTTCCAATCATTCTAACATCATCATACAATCATTATCTAACACTTGGTGAGTCTTCACCTTATCCAATAATGAATATGTGATGACCAAATATACACATTTAATGAAACCATAATCCTAAGATGAATCCAAAAGTAATTCATCCATCATACTCATCAAACACTATTCCTACAATGATGGACTCTCACTAAGATATAATATCTGCAACATTTTCATACTAAGAGAATCTGTAATAACATATACCCTCTCTAGAGCTTAGACCATCTCAACATAGAATGTCAGTAGATACTCTACCCAATTGATATGAATCAAATTAATATCCCAAAGATTTGAGATATATTAGTGGATTTTATAGTCCATGTAAATAAAATAACTCTCACGGAAGAGATAATGTCTCCAACATCGTAGATAATAGATCTGAGCTTCCAACTATAATTCATGTTTTGGAAAATTACTGTCACATGTTCACAAAAAATATGACCCATAAAAAAAATATTCCTTTGTGTCATAAAATATCTTAAAACAATATCTTAGGAATCAAGATGAATCTCAATCTATCTAAACATGTCCAAAACCATATGATAAGTGGGAATATAAATATTTTTCTAATCGGTTGGAGTTCTATCTATAACTATTCTTATTGTTTAAGTGAAAGACAATATAATTAATCTATAAATTCATTCTTAAAGATATTAAAAATTGAGGAAAATGAGAGGACCCTATATCCGGTTCCATTACGATAGCTAAGCCCACTACTTAAACGGTGATGGACCCAATATGGATCAAATAAATTATCACTCTATTACATTTGATATCCAACTAATTTTTAATCACAAACTTCTCTCCCTTATGTTAAATAAAGGATTCCTACCACCGATAATGGTTGATGTGAGGAAAAAATATTTCCATCCAGTATATTCTAATAATCACATCAAATCTATTCATCTAATGGAAAATACAACAAATTTATATATATGACAAAAAGTATACACTATATTCATATCTAAAGAAAATAAAATTTATTCTATAATGGTTTATTGAGAGAGAAAAACTCTAAAGATAACTTAATTTGGATGTTGAGATCAACAACAACTTGGGAAGATATAAATGAATTGGAAGTACAAATATGGAAAATTATAGTACAAAGAGAAGAGGATATCAATAATATATATAAGGACACAAACTTTAACAACAAATATTCTAGTGTCTTTATATATAAATTCACTTTATTATATTTTCATATATTTTTTAGGCATATAATTTTAAAGAATTTGATTGGAAATATGGCATAAAAAATAACTAAATAAAAATAGAAAATTCTACTCAACATCAATTTTTTCCACAAAATAAAAATTATATAAATTAAAATATTTTTTATTTTCATGACTAATATTTATGAATTTCAACTTACATTACTATTTTTTTCCCATCCTTAAAACCTATGATATTTTTAAAAAGCATGGTATGAGCTCAAAAATATTACTAAGGGACCTAAAGAATAAATCAGTTAGTTTAGTGAAATAAATGAAATCCCATTAAATTTATAACTTTATATAAATGTTTTTCTGAGAGAATAAGTCCTTTCAACAAAAGAAAACACACATTTTTTCTCAAATAAATCCTCTAAAACCCCTAGCAAGAAAATAAAAACATTTCAGGAAACATAGATCATTTAATTAGTGACCTATGTAAAACAAAACTATATTCCTTTTAAAACCATAGGATAAAACTCCTCAAAAAATCTATTTTCCTTTCCTATTAATACAACTAATATTACCCAATACATTGGAGTTCTATCTGGGTACACCCATCATATAATATATATTAAGCTCGCCCATTAATCAAGAGCTATAATAAGGCTCCAACCAATGTATAAGATATATATAGAACCCAAATTCCTCATATATAATTCTCAGGTACCATATCAAGAATAATTTTTTTTTATTTCACCTTTTAATCATATAACATTTTAAAAACTCTTTTAAACATATATGCAAAACAATTTTGAATATCAAAATACATTTTTCTTAAAAAAAATTAATACTATAATACATAGGAAAACGTAAATAGGGTTTTTATTTCAAGAAAACATGAAATATTTTAAATTAATCCAAAATTAAAATAATGATTATAGTGGATGGAAAATATGTTTTCTCCGTATATGTAAAAATGAAACATTCTTTTTTACTTTTTTTACAAAATAATCCATATAAAACATGTAAAAATATTACTTATGAAATTTTTTGAAATAAATTGAATGGGAATATAAATTTACCATTATATCACATTTATCTCTATATAAATAAAATCATAAAATAATTTTATGAATACAGACATTGAAGAGATTTACTTTGAAAAAAATATTTAAAACATTTAGAAAGAGGTTTAATTTTAAAGTGTCCATTACCTCAAGTTTGAATTTTCATATGTGTTTTTTATATTCATAAATAGTAATATTAAATAAATTATTTAATTTATTAAGAATATATTTCATATTAATTATTCATTTTACCATGTTATAATAAATTACTTAATTAATTAAGTTCACATAAGATGTTTTTGATGCTATTTGGATCATATGTCGAAAATGACCTTGGTAGGTTGACTATGATCAGATATTTAATTATTTCATCATATAAAAATAAAAATTAGGATATAATTATTAAATTTACATTTCAATTATAGTTTTAAAATCAAACATGGATGATGTTTATGAAAAAAGAATGAAGTCATAATCATAGGGATGGTAAGTCATGTGTACGCATGAGTAACCCTCAGTTCTCAACAATTATTATGGAAATAAGGTAAGTATAATTTTAAAATTAAATAATACCAATTATTTCAGAAATATGATATTATTTAATTAAATTCACTTATATATATCATTCATTTGATGCAGTGATGGAAAATTAATCACATTGCTTTATAGAGGTGTTAGTCCACATATACGCACGATTGACGTTACCATTTTTTCAATGGATGGAAACGTAATAAATTAGGTGATATATTATATATAATAATGAATAATATTTCATTAATAAATTATATTCATATTAATCCCATCATTATAACCATCCAGGAGAGGTTTTTATGGAAAACAAATTACATCAGTTCACATGACCATAGTCCACTGTACACATGAATGATTTTTTTTACCATTTGATTAAAGATGAGATATATGTTCATGATTACATTAAAAAATTAAATATAATTAAATATAACATAATTGTGTTATTATTTCATCATGTTTGATAGTTTTTGGAAGGTGGTATAATATTAAATAAAATTAAAACAGTCAGTTAAAATGTATTCTTCTTTTTTATACAACCTCTTTTCTATGCACCTTTCACCCTATAAGGTTGGTATTCAAGACAAAATAATACCTCTATAATGTTTTAATTTGTTCGAGGAAATTATTTTGGTATTTATTATCGAAAATAAATGGTTTTTGAAGTGTTAAAAAAAGAGGATAGAAAGTTCACTTTTATAATAGAGGGGATGAGAATTCTTAAAATTTCTTACAGTTTTAACTTGATATAAAAATATTATCATGTTAAAAAGGATAAAAATAATTATTATTATACTCTATGATGAGTATAAGTAAATATAATCATATATAATAAAAAATATAAAATTTTAGGTGATTTTTTCACCCTTTTCTTTTTGTTTTAACTTCTGTTAACCCTTTTTGACAATTACCATGATAACGATGTTTTACTCTTTATGGGTCAATATATTTACACTAAAAAAATTGGATCATAAATGGAACATGATTTATATTTCAAACCCTATCCCAATAACTTTTATGAACATAGTGTTTTTTTAATCATTTAATAAAATATTACGTATTATAAATTAATATTAATGTTGATTTCAAAACTATTCATCTAATTAGAATTTTAGAAATAAAGTACAACAATTTAATTTGAATATAATAAATTAAACCCCCTATAATATGTATTTTTTTCTAAAAAATCATGGAACACATAATTTAATTCAAATAATATTATTTTTAAAAAATTTAAATCATTTATTTTATTTAAAATTAATTGAAGAAATATTTATAGACATTCCATAGACATTTAATTTAATAATTTTACCACTAAAATTTATAAATAAATTAACATTATAAAAAAAAATATTTCCAATTAATATTTATAATGTAACACGATTTCTTTTTTATGTTTATGAAAAAAAATTAATGATAAAAAAACCAAGAGAATAAAATTTTTAAATTTTCTTTACCTAAAATATTATAATGGTTAAAATAAAGGAAAAATGTATAAAAATGTCATATATTATAATTTTGGATTATTATGGATGAAATATAATAAAATAATATAATTAAGGAATGTTTTTTGTTTAAATTCTAGTCCTTGTGATATTATTTTTACCCTTAATTAACCTACATTACATTTACCGTGGTAGAAAAATTTATTCGGATTAATATTTATAATGACTAAAAATAAAAGGGGAATATTTACCAGATTTAGACCTCCTAATTCAAAATATAGAATCCTTATTTCAACATTAGAAATATATAAGTGTAATATTTAAATGTAAAATTTAACCAACAAATTGCAATGAAAAATAGTTTTCCATAAAAACTCCTTTTATGTACTAAAATGTCTTTATTCTAAATTCAAATATAAAATTAATTCCAAACAATATAATTATATTGTTTTTAATAAAAAATGACTACTTAAATATTAAAATTAAGAAAAATTTTAAATTTAAATTATGAATACTCCAAAAGAAAATTCAGTGTTCAATAAAAATAATTAATTTTCACTAATCATCAAAAACCGAAACTTTCCATAAAAAATTAAAAATTTCACCATAAGATATTTTTATATGATTATTTTAAATATGGTATGTTTTTTATAAAATAATATTTATAAATGTTTCGGAAAATAGATATAATTTTCTTTCATAAATATCAATAAATACTATTTTTAAATCCTCTTATATTTAAGTTTATATTGGTAATAAATTTTTTTCATATCAAAATACCCTTGTTGATGTTCCATATCATAAAAAGGGTTGATAAAACTTTCTCTTGAAAAGAGGGAATGGTAAATAAAAAGGTCATCATGAAATACTATGTTTAAAAATAGTAAAACATTAGTAGGAAGTTAGAATATATACATGAAAGAAAATCATAATGTCCAAATTATGAAATAAGTTGATAGAGGTCATAAATCACAAGAAAATGAATGATCATGAGATGGTTAATGCCCATAAAACCAAAAAACAAAGAGGTGTGAAAATGAAAATGTATTCCTCATAGATGAATCTAATTTGATAAAATTTATGTTTGAAGATCCTTTTCACAATGTTGAGAAATTAAATTACCCTATAGACTACGAAAATAATAAAATATTATTACTTGAGAAGTAGAATTTCATTCTTTAATCAATTTCCCCAACAATCCCAACTTTTTCTACAATTGATGAGTATTAAATATGATTTGTTTACTGCATGAAATAGTAAAATAAACTTCTATAAGATCATATACTTAAACAAAATTATAACAAGAAATATATTATATATTTAGAAAATGACCAAAAACCAAAATTTTTAAGATGAGGTAAAATAATTCCCAAAATGAATAATATCTACTAAAAAGAAATAATACAATTATCTCCAAAATTAATCAATATCAGTAAATGTTCAACATAGTTCATTTCATAAATAACTATCCTTAAATTTCATTTAAATATTCTTGACTCATATTTAAACCCAAAGATTATAATTATTTGATCACATATTCTTTCAATATAAATTTAACATATATATCCATATACCTTCAATCACTCTTAAAATATCATACCTAAAATATATATTAAATAGTTATTTAATATCCAAGATAAATAACTCAAATCATCATAATGCTTCCAAAATATAATTTAACCTTTATTCCTTAAATAAAATCCTGTATTATATAAAAATATTTCAATTTTCCTTAATCATATAAGGGTCCCAAAATAGTAAACTTCATCTTAAATAATATATATCACTTAATCACAAAATCACTATTAAATTTCATTGTTATCTATACAATAAAACAAAAGTTTATTAAAATTAATTAATCATTATTTTTAAATATGTGTATGTAATTTAATACTATCTAGGAAATCATAAAAGAATGTGGTAGGATTTTCACCCTTATTCCCCTACAGTTGAAGGTTTAGTCCTTATAGCCTTGCTAGATACATCAGGTTGTCTCCCTAGCTGTGGTTTTCCTTTTACTAAAACTATATTAATATAATTTCTATAACATTACCAATAATATTATGAAAATCCCAAAAAATATCATTAATTATCAAATCACTTTTTAGCTTCTAATATTTTTTATATAGCTAATTTTTTTGACAAATAAAACAATATTAATTAAATATCATTTCCTTAACATTTAGCATATATTATCCCAACGGTCTATATATCTGTTTATCATATGTCCTTAAATGACTATCTCAAAAAATGTTCACCTTTTTTCAACACCACTTTTCATAGGTATTGATCCTATCTAACAAAAGATTCGAATTTTTTAAAACAAAATATAATATATAATAATCCTTTAGTGTTTCACGATTCTCATAATGTTTATAATATATTATATTATCATTAATAAACACGTACTTTATTCATCTTACTTATTAATCCTTTAAACATGATTTATTATCTTATTAATTCATACTTTATTCCTAAAAATTAATTAAATGATAATTTAACTTATGATTCATCAATATCAGATCAATAATGTTTGATACTTAGATCATAAGAAAATAGTTTCTACATAAAATCTAGACATTAGGGTATTCTTTTATACTTTTGATATCCCCTTTATATTCTACCATTTCTATATCTCTAGAAAATAAATATTCAATACCATGTTGGTATTTTTCTTCTATAATGAGATAGATGAGATTAGATTTTAAAATAAAATAAATTAAATTTCATGATCCATAGAAATTTTGGAGAAATTAAAAGGTGTTTGATAGGTAAAATAGTTTTTGGTAGGTGATTTGGATGTTAAAAAATCTTTCAAAATCATTAGAAAAAGATTTCTTCATGGTTTGGATGATTAAATAATTTGTAATGGATAATAATGTTATGTGAGATCCTTTTCCTTTAATTGAGGTAAAAGATATTTAATTTGTTGAAAAGAACATCATTTAATCATGAAATTAATTATTTTATGTTAAAATAAAAGTGTTCTTTATAAAGAAAATACCCATATATCTTCTTTAATACTTTTAAATTTAAATCCTAAAAAATATCTTTAGTATCATAAATATTAAAAAATATTTTAACCCAAAAGGTTATCTTATACCTTTCTCTTTACATCTTAAAAATGTCAAATCATTCTTCTTGAATAATCCATCATGTTAAACCTAAAGGTTATGCATACCTCAACCCAATAAAATATCTCCAAAAATATCATTAATTTCCCTCAAATCCCATCACTCCAAACCAAATAAGGGGTTTATAAGAATTTTTATATTTTATCAAACATAGACTCATAAACCCATGGTGGCTTAAGTAACTTTTAAGTTAACCTATCAAAAAAATATTAATATCAAATGTTGTCTAAACCTTACAATGATACCAACTATAAAGACTCTCCATTTAAAAACACACATTCTAGATTCTTCAGAAAAAAATTCAATTTCTTGCATTCCTAGAGATATTTTAGGTTTAGAGTTTTCTAGGATTGCATCATAATTCTTACATAACAAACCCATAAATTCCAAAGTGGACATTTACTCTTAGTATCCATTTTTCCCACAAAATAAAACTTTAAAAAAATGATTTTTTTTAATACTAATATTCATGACATAAAACTTAAAATATTCTTTTCTATTACCCATACTCTAACATCGTGAAAAAAATTTTAAAAAAATTGAATCAGTACAAAAAACTCATTATGGGACATAAAATAAGAAATAAATTCATTTTGTGAGAAACATAAAAACCCATGAAATGTTTACCTTCATATCAATATTCATTTAGTGAATAAATATTTTCCACATGAAACACAAAAACACTTTTTCCATAAATAAATATTTTAAAACCCATAGTAAGAAAATAATTTTTTTTGTAAACTTACGGAATTATATTAAAAACCCATGTTATAAATAAATATATCTTAATTAAATCCATAAGATAAAACTCCTTGATAAAACCCTACTTATTTCATATGAAGATTATGAAAATTACCCAATTCATTGGATATCTATATGGACACAACCACAATATATGTTATATAAGGCTCACCCATTAATCATGAGCTATATTGGGGATGATCCATTCATATAAGATATATTGGGCTCACCCATTTCTCCTATATAAAGCTCAACTAGCATATAATTAATAAAAAAATATTCTTTCACCTTTTCATAATAAAATATTTAAAAATATCTTTTAAACCTATATGAAAACCACTTTTAGATATTAGAATACCCTTTTCTTTTAAAAAACCATTTCCTATACCATAATACATAGGAAAAAATAAAGAGGATTTTTGATTTTAATAAAAATTTAAGTGTTCTTAATAAATCAAAAAGTAAATAACGTTTATGATGGTGGTAAAATTCATTGTTTCCATATGTATTAAACTAGAATATTCTTTTTGTCTTTTTGTCAAAACATTCCATATCAAAACATGTAAAAAGATTATTTTTGAAGAATTTTGGAAAGAAATTAAAAAGGAATATAAAATTACATTAATAAATCTTTTATGTACATATTAATAAAATTATAAAATTACTTTAATAATTTAAACAATTAATATAATTGTTTTGAAACTCTATTTTAAAACATTTAAAACGTGGTTTTAATTTAAAGTTTCCCTTACCTTGATTCTGAATCATCATGTGTTTTACTTATATTATTTAATAAAAAAACATAATTATTTTATTTCTTAATAAAATTTCTAATATAATTATTCATTTTCCCATGTTATAATCAATTACTTATTTAATATAGTTAATGTTAGACGTTTTGAGGATATTCGACTCATATGTCCAAAATAAATTCGGTTAGTTTAATATGGTACAATTAGTCATTATTCCATAAACTAAGAAATTATAATCATGAATTAATTATAATAGTTATATATCAATAAAAAATTAAAATGAACCATGTAATATGGTTATGAAAAATGAACTATGTTACCATTATGGAGAATGTAAGTCGTACGTACATAAGATTAATGTTTCCATTTTTCAATGATCATTATGAAATGATGGTAAGTATTATTTTATATTAAAGTAATTATAATTATGTAATATTTATAATTTTATTTTTTAATATACAATTTTATATATCATCCATGTCACATGATTATGGAAAATGAATCACTTCGCATCGTGGAGGTGGTAGTCCACACGTACGCATGAACAATATTATTATTTTTAAATGGATAAAAGGTAAGAATATAGATGATAAATTTTCCTTTTATAATAATATATATTTCATTAATAATATATATAAACATTAATTTTTCTATAATAAATATCCATGAGAGGTGTTGATGGAAGAGAAATTACATCGGTTTGTAGTGTGGTAGTCTATTGTACACACAGATGACATTTTCATTTCCCATTTGATGGGAGAGGAGAAAGATTAAGCTGATTCCATTAAAATAATAACATATAAATATATGGAATAAATTTTTTTGTTAATTCATCATGATAAAAAAATTAAGTTTGTGTAAGAATAAATAAAACTAAAACAATTTGATAAAGGTTATAAATCTTATTCAGAAGACCACCTCTATTTTGCACCTCTGGCCATCTAAGGTGGGTATTATGCACAAAATAAGACCTAAAGAATGTGATAAGGTATGATAAAAATTTACTTGGGTAGGTATTGGTTGAAACAAATGATTTTTTTAAAAGAGAAAAAATATTAGAGGAGGTTCCCTTTTATAAGAGAGAGGAGGGGCATTTATGGAACTTCTCAAAGTATTAAATTAATATAAATTAGTTTACAAATTAAAAGGGTTAAATATTGATATTATAAGAATATAAAATGAGTATGAGTCCAAATACACTCATATAATAAAAATTTAACTAATTTAGTTGATTTTTTACCCTTATCATTTTATTTTAACTTGTGTTAACCAATTTACACAATTACCTTGATATTGAAGTTTTTACTATTTAGGGGTCAATGTAGTCACTATAAAAATAAATATTTGACCATAAATATACCATGGATAATATATTAAACCATATACAAATAATTTGGACAAAAATATGTTTTTTTATTTCTTTTTTAATCATTTAATTTAATATTATTTATTATGAAATAAGATTAATTTCTATTTGGAACTTTTCATTTAATTTTGCTTTTAAAACTACAAGACAAAATTGGAATTTGTATATATGGGATTAAAAACTCTATAATATTTAATTTTTATCAAACAAATCATGGAACACAACAACTAATTCAATGAATATTAATTTTAACATTTTTAAGATCATTTATTTTATTTGACTATTAATTAAATAAATATTTAATAGATGTTGTGTACACTTTTTAGGTAATTATTTCACCACTAAATTTTTAAAAAAACTTATAATGATAAATAAAATTCAATTATATCATAAACAGATATTTATAAAAGAACATACATTCTTCCTATCCTTATGTAAAAAATATAATTACAATAAAACAAAGCGAATGACATGTTTTTCTTTTCTTCACATAAAATATTATAAAAAAAAACATTTTCATATAGAAAAAGGTCATATATTAAAATATTGGATGATTATATATGTAATATATACATAAAATAAAATCAATTAATGTTTTAAGGTTACTTTATAGTCTTTATCAAGTTACTTGTACCCTTAATTAACCCATTTTATCTTTTCCTTAGTTATAAAATTTACAATGATTACTATTCATAATGACTAAAACTAAAATGGAAATATATACCAAATATGGATATTCTAAATCCAAATATGTAATCTAGGGTTCAATATTTAAAACTAATAATTTTCAGTATTTAATTTTGAATTACACTGGGAAAACATAATGAAATTTTTTTTCTCAAAAATGCCTTTTTAAGTACAAAAATTATTTTATACTAAAGTGAAGTATAAAATTCATTCCAAAAACTATAATTGGATTATTATTAATAAAAATGGGAAAATTAAATTTTAAAAATAATAAAAAATAGAATATTAATTTATAAAGTCTTTAAAATAATATAATTTTTTAAATAAAAAAGAGTATTTTTAACTATTCATTTAAAAATCTATATTTTCAAAAAAATATCATAATTTCACCATAAGATAATTTTGATAAAATGATTTCAAAAAAGATAGCACTTTTATTAAATAAATTTTATTAATTATTCAAAAATTAATTATAATATTCACTCATAAAAAGAAATAAATACTATTTGGAAGAAAACAAGTTTTTGAAGAATGAAATGAATTTTCTAAAAACTGAGTGCTTATTTTCAAAGAATTAACCAATACATTTTTTTAAGAATAATTATTTATATTACTATATTTTTTAATCTTATTAATACTCTTCAATTCAACAACTTGGTTATAATGTTCATAGTTAAATACTAATATATCATAGTTTTTTAAGACCGATGTTGTATATCTTACATTTTCTCATACATAATGACTTTCTTTTTAAATATTATGAAGTTACACTATAAAGAAAATGGTTGATATTCCCTCTATATAGTCTTCTAGAACACGACCTACTTGAAATACTTGTCCTACCTGAGCTCCATGACCAGGACCATGAGGTTCTTGAGTTTCTTGAGTTAGCGTCCTCTGAAGAGTCTGAACCTACTATTGAAGACCTTAGTTGGATCCCTAGATTAGGGTTCATTCCTTTTATGCACCCCTATATAAAAATCACCTAAAATATTTACAGAAACACTTCTACGGATTCCCTTTCTAGACACACTATTGACACTTTCTCCAAGGTTCTAGAAAGAACCTACAATAATTTTTGTCCATCATGTAGTTGAGCATTGTGGAACTCCTCCTGAGGGGGATAAAGAATCCAAACTCTGCACAACCTTCCTATTTCCACCCCATTGTATATCCTTAATATTCCTCATCCTACCACTATATGTGACAATAACCATGGAAGTAGGATCTTTACCCTCCTGAGTACTAAAATATTGAATAAGCCAAGGTGTTGGATACCTATTTAGGACCTTTTTAATATTCAAGGCCTTATGTAGAACATATGGGTACACTTTTGGTCCTAATCTGTAAACCTTCCATCAGATGTTAGGTAAAAGACCAATATAAAACTTTTTAGCCTTTTTTCCTCATATCTATCTAAGGTGGAGTGAATTGAAGTAGTTCAATAGAACAATAAGAGTATTCTAATATAGTCTTGGATCCTTTCTAAGGATCTATTAATTTATGGGAAGGATCTTGATTTATCATGTTGGGAAACAATTCCCCAATGAAAAGGTTCTTGAAATCATCCTATGAAAAATCCTAATGTCTTTTTTCATATCCCACAACACCAACCATCTCAGGGAATGTCCCAAATGGATTAAAAGTTGTTAACATAACTTCCCAGTCCTTCGGTGTCTCAACCAAGCTGAATATTACCTCAATGATGTATATCCAGTCCTCTGCATCTTGTGGTCCTCCAGTGACCTGGAAGGATAAATGACGCTGGAGCAGAAATTCATGGTCATAGTCAACCATAGACCTTTGTTATCCTCCTCCATGGATAGGTACAATCTAGAAGACTCCATGTTGGAGTGTCTTCAAATCTAAAACCAATAGAGCATGTATGAGATCATGATTGGGTGAATCTGTAACGTCCTGGTTCCGGAATCCACCCAGAGGTGCCCCGTATCTAGTTGGTCACATGGCCTCAAGTGCATTTCCCCAAATTCTAAAGGCTGCCGACTAGCAGTGAGGGCCTTCTGTGTGATAGTGGGGAAACTATTCCCTCATTGGTAGAGTACACAGTGGAAGAAAAACAAAAGCAATAGCAAAAGTAGTAAACATTCATACTAGAGTAAAAAGTAAAAGACTGAAAGTAAAAGAAATTGGAGAACATATATAAATGATGCATGATACATATGACTAGGAAAGTAGCCAAACAAGTCACAATTCTGGAATACAAATAGTACTAAACCAAAGTACAAAATAGAAAAATAAACAACTCCTCAGCATTGCAAGCCTAAGCTTGGTCCCATGCTCTCCAACTCTATAGAATGTAAAGAACATGAAGAAGAAGGCCTTTTTCCCTAATCTATGCCAGCAAAAATATAATCTTTTTGGGCCCAAAAGAATGACCCAAATATGGTGTGAGACTAAATCTCAGTAGGCAACCACCTGATGTTCTATGCCTAATAGTTAGTGAATATATTGCAAGTAAAGTATAGAAAGTAGTAAACAATCCAGAGTTTCAACATCAAACAACGACTAATCAAACATCTAAACACATTCAGGTAACCCTCTGTTAAGTACTCATGGCCAACCCCTCTGGTCCTACCAAACAAGTACAAGAAAACCTCTGGGCAGTGCACTCAGCCTAACCCCTCTGGTTCAGTATATAAAGACACTCTGAGGAAGCAATCACAGTCAATTCCCCTTATAGTCTAAGGTGGTCAGGAACTCTCTGAGGAAGCTCGCACAGTCAATTCCTCCTATAGACGCAAGGTCAAGGACTCTCTGAGGAATCTCACTTGGTCTATTCCCTTATATCCCAGGTCATTCATATAATCTCTGATGAATCACTCACTGTCAATTCCCCTTATAGTCTAAACAGTTCGGGAATAAAGTCAAAGACTCCCTGAGGAAGCTCACTCAGTCAATTCCCCTTATAGTCTAAAGAAAACAAGGACTCTCTAAAGAAACTCACTCAATCAATTCCAATTATAGTCCCAAGTGGTCCTTGGATCTCTGAGTTTGATCACTTAGTCAATCCCCCTTATGGACTAGGGTGCTAAAAAACTCTCTAAGGAAGCTCACTCGGTCAATTCCCCTTATAGTATACTACACCAGGTTATCACAACCCTGTGTAGGTCAAAGATCATATCAGTGTAATATGGACAAAGTAAACCTACATAACTACTTGGATAATAGTCTACAGAAAATCAAGCATGTCAGAAAACAAACTCTCCATCCTATAATAACAGGCAAGGAAAACATGCTAGGTAGATAAACTGGCTAAACAGGACCAAACGGTCGTAAACAGAACATGCAAGGGAAAAAAATCCAAACATAGCAATCAGCCCTATTAATATCTAAATAACCTCTACACAAGCATACAAGCATGGTGGGAAATCAACAGGGGTAAAATGGTAAACACATAATACCTCGTTCAAGGTTATGTGTGGAATTTGCACATAATAGTCAAAGACTTTGAATGGAAAGGCACAAACCACCTACCATGGTGTTCGGAGATCGATATACATAAACCTCGAAACTTGAATCTCATTAGAACGTCAAAGATCTATAAAAACATCTAAAAAATTCAGCCCATGATATCACATGAGAGAGGATAAATCAGAAGACGATGCTCTAAGAGAAGAGAGAACTCACCGATGAAATTCCAATGCAACTGACGGTGTTCGATTCGGAGGATGGACGCATGCTCGGAGGTTCATCGAAGATCTGCATCTGTACGGAGATCCTGGATGAGACGAATAAAGAAGCGGGTGTTTCTATCGATTAGATGCAACCTCGGTGCATTTAATGATAAAAAGAAAGTACACGACATGTGATTTTGAAGTACACGGTGTGTACTCATCTTTTCCATACTCCACTTTAAGCAGCCTCCAAGTCACTCCCACATGGCCGTGTGTGTGGATACTACATGGCCAGCACAGAGCCTCTTGTGGCAAGGAAGTACACGGAGTGTACTCATAAAGTACACGGAATGTACATAAAAAATTTCTAGAATTTCCTTTTTCCCAAAAAATGACCAGAAAAGGAAAAACATACCTGAAAAAAAGATTCGGGTTCTTAAAAACTTCCCCCCTTAAATAAATTCATCCCCAAATTTCACTAGAGCGGTGCAGAAGAAGAAACCTCGAATAGCTCCGGCCACTGTGATCGCACGTCTACCTCCCTCTCCCAAGTCTCGTCCTATTCTCGCATGTGCTGCCATAGCACCCGTACCAGAGGAATAGACCGACCATGGAGAACATTCGCACTACGATCGATGATATGTATAGGATGCTCCTCAAAGGATGAATCCACTTCCAATTCAACCTCCTCGGGTTGGAAGATGTGAGATGGGTATGAGAGGTAACATCGAAGTTGGGAAACGTGGAAGACGTCATGCATAGCTCGGTACCTCTGAGGTAACTGAAACCGATAGGCAATCAGCCCAACTCTCTATAACACCTCAAACGGCTCGATGTACCTCAGTGAAAGCTTACCCTATCTCTTGATCCTCTGGTGTCACAGCCTCAGTGTGACACATAGGAAAACCTAATCCTTGACCTCGAACTCTAGAGGTCGTCTCCGCTGATCATCATAAGACTTCTGTCAAGACTACACAGTAGCCATCCTCTTCCGAATCAACTCTATCTTCTATGTGGTCTCCTGAACTAGATGAGGTCCCAGAAAAGATTCCTCTCTTGCCTCTAGCTAACATAAGGGTTATCGGCATGGCCTGCCGTACAAAGCCTCATAAGGTGCCATCTGAATAGTTACTTGGAAACTATTATTGTAGAAAAATTCCATAAGAGGTATATGCTTCTCCCAAGAGCCTCCAAAATCCAAAATGCATGCTCAGAGCATATCCTCAAGTACCTGAATTGTATGCTCAGACTGGACATCTATCTGGGGGTGGTAAGCAGTACTCAAAAGTACCTGTGTACCCAAAGCCTTCTAAATCCCCTGCCAGATCTGAGAAGTAAAATGTGTATCCCTTTCTGAAACAATGTATTGTGGAACTCCATGTAGAACTACAATAATGACGGTGTAGATCATGATACATCTTGGTGATGCCAGGATGAACTACCCAAACCGAGGAATGAAAATCCTGAATTAGCTCCTTGCGTATGTCTGATGGAACCCATAAGTTCCCTGGGAAATGCAAGATATCATCCTTGCCTATGGTCCATCCAAAAATTGGGTCCTCTCTGGACACAGTCTCTTTTAGGACTAGGCCTTCTGATTCTGATAGTTTCCTCATTTGAACTCGATCAAGAAGAGTATAGGTAACAGCTACATAAGATAGAAAATTATACCCTTGTTTATCATGAACCTCCAAATGCATCACAAAGAATAGATCCATATCCTATCACTCACTACTGGCCTCCTGAATTTCTTGTATCTGAGTCCTCCTGCTCAATGAATCAGCCACTATGTTTCCCTTCTCCAGCGTGTAGGCAAGATAAAGGTTAAGAAAACGTAGGTACTCGACCCACCTCTGGTGTCTCAAATTCAGATCACACTATGTGAAGATGTACTTGAGACTCTTATGGTTGGTGAAAACCACAAAATGGTCTCCTATAAGGTAATGTCTCCAACAGCGTAGGGAATGAACAATAGTTGCCAACTCTAGATCGTGCGTTGGGTAATTCATATGATGTGGCATCAACTACTGGAACCCGTACACAACGACACCATCTCCCTGCATAAGCACAGCTCCCAGCCTGATACTTGACACATCACAGTAAACAGTATAGATCATGCTCGTCTCTAGAAAGACTAATATTGGTGCTGAATTCAACCTCCCTTTTAGCTCCAAAAAGGCTGACTCACAAGAATCTGACCATGAGAACATCGCACCCTTCTTAGTCATACCTGTCAGCGGTGCTTCTAAGAGTGAAAAATCCAATATGAAATGTCTGTAGTATATAACCATCCCTTGAAAACTCTACACCTCATGGAAGTTCTTCAGCTGCTCCCAGGAAACTACAGCTCTCACTTTCTTTGGTTCTACTAATACTCCTACCTCTGAGATAATATGACCCAGGAAGTGAATCTAATCCATCCAAAAATAGAAAATTGAGAGTATAGCATATAACTGATTCTCCCTCAGTGTACTCAAAATGATCTCAAGATGGATATCATGGTCATGTCGAGTGTGAGATTACACCAAGATATCGTCCACAAAAACAACCATGAAGGAATCCAAATATGGATGGAACACTCGGTTCATCAAGTCCTTGAAAACTGCAGGCACATTCGTGAGAACGAACGACATAAACATATACTTGTATAGACCATACCTACTTTGGAAGGTTGTAAGAGGTATATTGGATGGTATGACGTTCAAATTATAATAACCAGACCTCAATTCAATCTTCGAGAACACCTGGTCTTCTCTAATCTGATCAAAAAGATCATCAATCCTCAGCAAGGGATATCGGTTCTTGACCGTCAACTGGTTCAACTTCCAATAATCCACACAAATCCTAAGGGTATCGTCTACCTTCTTCGCAAATAGGACAGATGAACCCCAAGGAGATGTACTGGGCCAAATGAAACCATTTTTTTACAACTCATCTAACTGCTTCTTGAGATCCTGCAACTCTAGAGTAGCCATCCAATAATTATGAAAGGACACTGGTGCTGCTCCTGGCACAAGATAATAGAAAATTCTACCTCACGATCTGGACACAAACCTGAAAAGTCCTCTGAAAAGACACCTCTGAAACAATCCACCATTGGAGTAAAGTCTAACTGTGAATTCCCCTAGTCATCCAGATATAGACTAGAAATATAGGTTGTAACTCCTCCCAACCCATGATGCTCTGGACCTGCTCTGCTCGCCTGGACATCTCATTTGCTCCTATGAATAAAGGATCCTTCCTTTGGTGATGTGAAACTCACCCTGTGTTGATAATAGTTGAAGACTGCCTGGAAGGGAACTAGCTAGTCCATTATGAGGATGAAATCATATGCTGTCATCTCTAGGACATAGAGATCCCATAAGAACTGACACCCACCAACCTCTAGAGGGAACTCCTTGCACTAATGTACACTATCCGTTCTATTCCCCAATGGAGTGTCTAGAATCAAGATATAAGTAGAAGAGAAGATGTAGAGACCAAGGATCTATATGACATAAACAGATATAAAGCTTTGAGAAGCCCCTGTATCGAAAAGATTTGAAGATAAAACTAAGGCAACTAGGATTTTACCTCGAACTGTGGAGGGTCCAGGATCCTTCTTCTGCTGGGACTACTCCACTACAAAAGTCTGGCTTCTATCACGGCCCTGTGACCTTGGCTGACCGCTCTGAGCTGGTCCACCCTATTTTCGCTGAAGAATAGGTGACAGAATACCATGTCCATGACCTCCACCTCAGCTCGAACGGCCAGAAGAACTCTATTTCCCAGACTGGTGAGAAACTGGCGGCGCTGCTCCTAAACATGGGGTCATAGAAGAACCCCTGTCACCTGCTTCTGGTGGGATGTACTGACAAAATCACTGAAGATGTCCCATCTTGCCGCAAGATCATCACTCAACTGGGTCTCTTGGTAAACGTGTCCTCGTATGCCCACTTCTCCCACACCGTTAGCACACCACCTAGCTACCAGAAGATGCATCATGCCAACTCTGATCTCCTCGTGTAGCCTTTCTGCGGTGCTTCCCACTATCAGTTGGAAGAGCACTAACATTGGATGTCGAACCTCCATGGATCACAGATCCAAAATCCCTCATATTACGCTCTGTGATTAGTGCCCGGTTGACGATAGAGGATATCGAAGTCAACCTAAAGATGTTCATCTGAGATCAGATTTCATGCCTAAGATCATCCTCAAACTTCCGTACAATGAACAACTCATCAACTGTTGGAATAGGCATGAAACTCTACAGCTTAGTGAAATGGGAGGAATAATCCATAACAGGAATATTACCCTGCTCTAGACTCATGAACTCTCGGGCTCAATTGGCCCCCAAGGTCTCCTGATAGAAGTAATCATAGAAGATGTGCCAAAACTCATCCTAAGTCATATTCTGTTGGTGTCCCGCCTATGAGATCACATCCCACCACCTCTTGGAGGAGTCTCGAAGAATGTAGGTAGAAAGATTCACCCTATTCTTTGGAGGTATAACTATATGCTTTAAAATTGTCAGCATGGCTTCTAGCCATGACTCTACAGCCTGAGGTCTTTCATCCCCTGAGAAAGTAGGAGGATGCTGCTACTGGAAGACCTGCTTCAAATCATCCATTGATGGGGTAGGAGGCGGTGCTCCTTAAAAGGATTTCATCATCCTCAAAAATCCCCCCCCCCTGAACTGTGCATCCGCACCTATGTCAGGTACAACGGATGGTTCCAAGGCTGGAACAACTGGAGGATCATCATGTTGTCCCTGATCATCCATATCTGGTGTCTGATCGCTATCTGGAAACTGGTGCACAACTAGAGGATGTCGTGGTGGCATGACTCTGCATGGTCAAGCACACACCTTATATCAAGGTTATTAAGGACTGAAAACAAGGACTGTAATAATAGAGAAGGAGAAATAAAGCATTCAAGTTTTACAAAACATGACTACACTGCAGGTACATTTCCTACATGTCATGTTTTTTTAAGTCATTTACATGAGCATGAACTCCTGCCTAAACTAGTCGTGTAACACCCTAACCACATGGCATGTTGTCTTACCACATGATGTGTAATTGAATCGGATTCCCTTACCCAAGTACTTCTACACTGTTAAGCCACATGGATCTCCTAAGACAAGACTATACGGCATGTTCAAGATAGATATGGTGTGTACTAGACAATATTCACCTGGTCTGTGTTGTTAGTGACACGGTCTGACACGCGACTCACACTACATAGTGTGTTCAAGGTGGACACGACATGTATGTGAATGGATAACACTGACCCGTGTTGTTTTTTACATGGTCGGCTACATGGTTGACACTACATGGCATCTTCCAAATGGACACGGAGTGTAAGAGAAGGGATAACATTGACCCGTGTTGTTCGTGACACGGCCAGGTACCCAAGTCAGAATACATGGCATTTTCAGCTAGTACACAACGTGTTCCTATAAGAAATTCCCAATCATGTGTCTCTACCCACACAACCTATGAAATGGTTAGAGACTACACAGTGTGTACCTAAAAAAAATAGTTTCTTCCTGAACATAAGAACACATGACATGTAGTCAGAACTACACGGCATGTGTTCTGGGTTTTTTCAGACAGTAATCCTGAGAAACTACTCTGGAACCCATAAAACACTGAAACAGACAAAGAAAGTGCCATATTCTGATCTGTGAGGGCTCGTACTCTCCGTGAATCAACTTTTGGCATCTTCTAAATGCTATAGCAAGGCAATAAAGCAATTATCCACCAAATTCCGTTCTAGGAGGGCCCATAACACCTCAAGAACCAAAGTTTTGCATCCCCTCAAGAAAAACCTTACACAACATTACCCTATCAAACAACTGGTACTTTTATCAAGGCATCTATCACAACATCATGCATATTTTACACAACATCTATCACAACAACATGCAATCACTAATGCATCCTATATGTCATGGCAAGATTGCATGACATGGGATTTCTAACAAGTGCCTATATGATTCATGATATGGAATACCCTCATCTCATCGGGTTGCGATAGAAATAGAACCTCAATAACATCAATAATAACAGAACAAATCATGTGAATCACTGAAAGTGAAATCAAATCAACTATAATAATTTCAAAACCTGAAAAATTACAATTAAACTAGGTAGATTGGATTTTCCCTATACATGGGTTAGATACTCCCAGGAACAGCTTATTACCAAGTACTAGTTCCATCATATCCCTAGCTATATGCTTTAAATAGTAATCCAAGAAGAAAATAATTCCTATGATACCACTTTGTATCATCCTGGTTCTAGAAGCCACCCAGAGGTGCCCCGTATCCGGTTGGTCACATGGCCTCAAGCGCATTTCCCCAAATGTCCAAGGCTGCTGACTAACAGTGAGGGCCCTGGGTGTGATATTTGAGAAACTATGACATCATTGGCAGAGTACACAGTGGAAGCAAAAACAAATTCAATAACGGAAGAAGTAAAAAATCTATAATAGTGTAAGCAACGGAAGACTGAAAGTAAAAGAAATTGGAGCACATATATAAATGATGCATGATACATATGTCTGGGAAAGCAGCTAAAAAATTCACAATGCTAGAATACAAACAGTACTAAACCAAAGTATATAATAAAAAAATAAACATCTCCTCAGCATCACAAGCCTAAGCTTGGTCCCATGCTCTCTAGCTCCACGGAAAGTCAAGAACCTGAAGTAGAAGGGTGCTTTCCATTATCTATGCTTGAAACAATATAATCTATTTGGGCCCAAAAGCATGATACAAATAGGGTGTGAGACTAAATCCCAATTGGAAACCACCCAAAGATCTGTGTCTAATAGTCAGTGAATATATGGCAGGTAAAGTATAGAAAGCAGTAAACAATCCACAGCTTCAACATCAAGAAACAGCTAATCAAATAGCTAAACACAAATAGGTAACCCTCTAGGAAGTACTCATGGACATCACCTATGGTCCTACCAAACAACTACAAGAAACCCTCGGGGTAGCGCTCTTGGACTAAACCCTCTGGTTCAGTATATAAAGACTCTCTGAGGAACCACTCGTAGTCAATTTCCCTTATAGTCTAAGGTAGTCAAGAACTCTCTAAGGAAGTTCACACGATCAATTCCGTTTATAGCCCCAAGGTCAAGGAATCTCTGAGGAAGATCACTCAGTCAATTCCCTTTATAGACCAGGTCGTTCATAGACTCTTTGAGGAAGCACTCGCCATCAATTCCCATTATAGTCTAAACAGTTTAGGAATAAAATCAAAGACAATCTGAGGAAGATCACTCAATCAATTCCCCTTATAGTCTAAAGAAAACAAGGACTCTCTGAAGAAGCTCACTCGGCCAATTCCCCTAACAGTCCCAAGTGGTCCTAGGCTCTTTGAGGATGCTCACTCGGTCAATCCCCCTTACGACCTAAAGTTCTCAAAGACTCTCTGAGGAAGCTCACTCAGTCAATTCCCCTTATAGTCTACTACACCAGGTTCTTATGGACCTATGTAGGTCAACGAGCATAGTAGTTTATTATGGAAAAATTAATCCTATATAACTACTTGGCTAGAAGTCTACAACAAATCAAGCATGTGAGAAAACAAACTCTCTATCCTACAGAAATAGGCATGGAAAACCGGCTAGGCAGCCAAACTAGCGAAAAAGGACCAAACAGTCGTAAACAGATTATGCAATGGAAAAACATCCAAATCCTAGAAATCAACCATATTCATATCCAAAAAAACCTCTACACAAGCATACAAGCATGGCAGGCAATCAATAGGGGTAAAACGGAAAACACGTAATTCCCCGTTCAAGGGTATTGGTGGAATTTTCACATAATACTCAATGACATTGAATGGAAAGGCACAAACAACCTACCTCGGTGTTGGGAGATTGATATACCTGAACCTCGAAGCTTGAATCTCCTTAGAACGTCTAATATCTACAAAAATGTCTAAAATATTCAACCCACGATATCTCAAAAGAGAGGAGAAATCAGAAGACGGTGCTCTAGGAGAAGATAGAACTCACCGATGTGATTCCAATGCAATCGAAAGTGATCGATTTGGAGGACGTACACACGCTCGGAGGTTCATCGAAGATCCACGGCCATATGGTGCTCCTGGATGAGACGAATGAAGAAGGGAGTGTTTCTATAGATTAGACGCAACCCCGGTGCGTTTAATGAAAAACATAAAGTACACAGCCTATACTTTTGAACTACACATTGTTTACTCATCTTTTCCAAACTTTTCTTTAAGCGGCCTCCAAGTCACTCCCACAAGGCCGTGTGTGTGGCTACTACACGGAAACCACATGGCCTCCTGCGGTAAGAAAGTACACAGTGTGTACTCATAAAGTACACGATGTGTACTTATAAAATTTCTAGAATTTCCTTTTTCCTCAAAAACGACCAGAAAAGGAAAAACATACCAGAAAATAAGATTTGGGTTCTTACAGAATCCTTCATCATAGCTTGCAGCAGAACAAGTCCATCAACCTTATCTTGTGAATTTTGGTCTGCAATCACCAATCAATTTAGTCATGGGTCTCTAGGGCATCATTTTATTTAGTTACAAATGAATTTTTAGAATGAGATGACCTTATTTTTTAATATAATGTCTTAAGAATATTAATATTCACATTGGGAGATATATCCTATGATATAAAACCAAAAACGTTTTAACCTTACTAGTTCTACCCAAAGATCAAACCAAATATTAGATACCTATATGTTATTCATAGTCATGTATATATACAAAACAAAATAAACAAGTTCAACTATTAAATTCCATCATAAGTATAATTTATCAAAATGGAATATATATCTATATAGAATAGAAATCAAAAATCATGGAATTTAGTTTAACAACTACTATGAAACACTCAATAGGTATATATATGTATATGAATTGTGAATCTATTTTTTTATCATTAAGAAAGCATGAACCAAAATACCATAAAATTATAACAATAATCACATTACAGATAGCATAGATGTCCCTTACATATGAGTTGTCCATGAACAAACAAATCTTATAATAGGGTTCCACATAACCCTTAGGCCTTTGAAACTATTTTGTATCTCCTCATTCCAAATTTTCTTAACAACACACAAGTGGATATTCTACAAAAACTCATTCTTTCCTCCTTTTACTCAAAAGGCTTCTAACTAGCCGTGAGGGTCTAAGGGTATAGTGGGGAGATTATTCCAATATTAATCATAGTCATATATTATAAATATAACAAAATAAAATAACTTAGAAAATAAAAATATATGATAAATAAAACATAGTGTAGTAAAAAAACTCATCAATGTCAGACTTGTAAAATGAAATGGGCTCCCAATGTGGAAATCCAAACAAGATCATATTTAGTGTAAGAAGATAAATAAAGAAAAATATTAAAAAATACCATGGAACCCATCCGGGAGTTTCCAAAAAAATCCATACTCCTCAGTTTATCTATCTCCCATTGCCCCCTTACCCTTACATAGGTACCTAATAATGAATTCTCCATGAACATTGAGATTACCATGAAGAATGTGAGTAATAAAACCTATTAAGACACCTCCAATTCATCCTTACCATGATATTAGAAGTATATCACCTATATATTATGATAAATGTAAATCCTTAAGAATGTAATAAAAAAATATTATGAGTGTTCATGTGTTAACCAAGCATCCATGGGCCCCATCCACAACTAATACATCTCTATTATGAAAATATAATCATAAAGGATATCAAGAGTGATCAACAGATATATATAAGGCTAGTGAAAATGTTTCTTATTACTCACAAGGAATCAAGTATAATAAAGATTTAGGGTCGTCATATCCCACTTACACGTAGTTCAGACCTCAATATCATCAAACCCCTTCTTGGTCATAGTTGATACCTCAATGTCCATGTATCCTATATATTACATAGGTTATGACATAGGGTCATCATGCCTTAGCTACATCAACCATGGGTCTAGCGTCAAGGATATAGTTTCCTTCCCTTTGTTCAATTCCATCATCATTATGATTTCATTTCATTCCTACTGTGACTCTAAGGGATATCTATATCATGATGGTCCACCTATTCCAAATACCTGTAGCAATACCTTCAAAGGTATAAAAATCACACATAAGAGGGTAGAGAATATATAGACAGAACATAACATGTGGTCATGAGAATCAGTAGCAATATGCAAGTACATGTTATCATCATAAATATTGGTAATAATTTAGGAAGTCATAATCCTATAATCAAGTATCAAACATGGTTCTCATGTGATACACATGAAAACATGAAAGATCAGAAATATAAATGGGTCTCATGGGAAACACACACACATGTCATCACTATCAAGAATGGTCAATCATGTTATGCCAAAAAAACTATCATATTAAGGAAATATAAGAGTAAAAGTTCACAAGATGGTATGGATCTTCTTACTTTTATCATGATGATAGAAATCATAGAGACTCGTCGAGAGTTAATACACAAGTCACACCCAAGAACCAATTGGACAAAGACTTCACACCAAGGACCCATAAAACCAACCCCAATTAAATCACATACAAGGTTTTACAATGAAATTATAGAAGATTATATTTCTAATGGATTTGATCTAAATCAAAATAACTTTTAGGATCAACCAACATTGCTAGATCTAAGACAGATTAGAGGAAGGCCACCAACGAACAAGATTCATCACTAATCAATCAATGATCTAATAATTCATCATTAAAGGAAATCAAAATACATTTATATTTCAAAAAATGATTGATATATGATTCATCCCAATTAAATAAGGTTAAATATAAAATTAACCTAAATAATATAGGTTTTTAGGCCACATAACATAATTCCTCATTCACCAACATGCTTGGATCCACCAGAATAATGCTAAAAAATGATGAAAATTTAAAAATAAAACCTTTAGGGTCCCTAGTTTAAATGGGAATGGAATTGAGAATAATTATGAATCTATTGAGACGATTTATGTCTACTAAATAGGATTTTAATATCATTAAACTACATGCACACACACTAACACTATTTGGTTGTATGGTTTATCAAACAATGTGCCAACCGTGTGAGCATTTCTACCTCTCCTAGGAACCCACGTAGCTTTGTAAGCCATGTTCTAACTATTATTTTCTCCTATGTCTCAATCCACATGGTTTATAAGGAATTTTTTTTATTTTTCTCTAACCATATTAAAACATTTCTCCAATCACTATCCTTCTCCAAGAAATCTTCACCATTTCATGTGAAGAAAAGTGTAGTTTTTACTACCCATATTCAAACCATTAACCCTATTTAAGTCCCTTAAATATAAATTAAACCTACCAGAAAAACAAAAAAAACATATAACAGAAAATTTATTGGAAAAAACATGAATAAATTTTGAATTTGACTCAAAAAATTCTAGATAAATATGAAGTTGTTGGAAAGATGCATGGTCATTCTGAAACAATAGAGGTGGCACAATGATATAATTAACCATGTTCTAGGGTGGAATAACCATGTTGACCATGGGGATTGGGTTTTCATGTTCTTCCCTATTGTGTGGAATTTTTTCAAGGCCTCTGTTCTATACTACATTGTGGCCCTGGGGAGGCCATTGTGCCTTGACACCTAGGGTCAAACCACAAGGGGTCCTTGAGAATTTTTTAAAAATTAATTAAATGAAATTAAATTGGTGAATATAATAAAATGGATTTGTTTTAATTTAATAGTAATATGATGACCATTGATCCCCCCTCCTAGGTTTATCCTCCCTTTTAAGTTATTTATCTCTAATTTTTTCTCAACTTTATAAACCTTTTATCCTTATAGATCACAAGATATATGGATACAAATAGTATTCAATATATTATTCAATTATATCACTATTTAAATATTATTTTTCAATTATTCTCTAATTCATGCTCTCTATCAAATTACTTAGAAACCATTAATTGAATATGAATATCTTTATAATATCATATGAGAGGGATTCTACTAGATTTAATTGGGTGGTCCCTATCATTTCATGGAATCTTAGGCATGTTTCTATTTTTAGGCGATATATGGGTAACACTAACCATGCTTTCTTGATGTGAAATTAATTAAAAAATGATACCTTATTACTTTGAGAGTAGGAATGTATTTTTTTCATCCACCTTTATTCTATTATGGGTTTCAATCCCATTGGTATGGCTGATGATAGACCTTATATAGATTCCCTTATCCACCATTGAGAAAGGGGGTTCATGTAATTAATAAAGGTCAACTTGAGGCTTGATCTGTATGGAACTTAAGTTATTATTTATAGCCCATGGTGTTATTTTATTAATATATTGGTTGCATGTTCATTCCCCTTTGGATTATGGGTATATGATATGGTCTTATAATTTTCTATTGGTATGTATATTGGTTAGGTATATGAGGACCATCTTACCATATAATTTAAAGTGTGGTGGAAATTTTAATAACCTTAATGTGAATTTCTCATTCATATTGATTAAGTTGTTTATTTTACTATAATATTATTATAGTTATTTTATTAGATTCTTTCCCAAATTATTTTATTATTTTCAATGTATGTTTTATATTCCACTTATTTAATATGTCAATATTTTGTGGGATGAATTTCCCATCCATGTCGATGGTACTTATAATGTGGGATGACATATCAATTGTGTTGTGATACGGTATGATAAGTATTATCTAGTTACCTTATTCTATGTTTTAAAAATGATTTTATTCCCATTTGTTACCTAAAAAAGTGGGATTCATAACCCATGATGTGATACATCCATTTAATGGGATACAATTCACATATGTGTCTAGCTATTCATGATATGGGATGTGATTCCAACTCGTATATTGAGGCCTGAGGATAGAGATGATTTTACATCTTGTAAGGTGGCAGGTGGCTAGGGAAGTAATTCCATTTATTGTTTCTGTAGCTGGGATGAGTTTCTTGATCATGTGTTCTTGCTCTATGATTCCATCCCCAATTAATATTTTTTTACACTATGATATAATTCCCACTTGGGTTACTTTTTATCATGACATAATACCCATGAAATGAAGGTTATGTTATGATGGGATGATAGTCCCATAATTGATTAATTTGGATGATATTCTTAGTCTTTATTACATATTTTGGCTATGTAAGATATCTTATGACCCTAAGAGATTAGTTGTGATATGTTTAGACACCCCTTAGATTGGTCAGAGTAGGTATGGTCGTACATAGGTTGACTATTTTTCCCTTTTAGTTTTTATAATAATAAGTATTCTTATCATTACAGTTTAATTATGAGAATATCACTTCATTCATGCACATTTATTTATTTGATTTTGTTAAAATATAATGTTTTATATGACTTAATAGGTCATACTCACACCCTAACCAAGTACTTGATGCCTGAGAGGATTTCATGATTTGTGACCTGGGTAAAGTAAAGGTCACTATGACTAGTGAAGGGTGAGTCGGAAATTTTGGGTTGTATTTAGGAGGTTGTATAGAGTAGGGTATTAGCTCAAATTTTTTAGTTCCTTTTGTTATTATATTTATTTTTGGACCATGTTTTATGTGATCAGCTCTAAGGAGGTGTTTTTAGTCCTATATTTCTATTTTGACATTATAGTAGTTCATTTTGATATAACTTGTGTTATGTTATCTCTTTATGGTTTTCATGTGGCTATAATGTTCATATACTTGGTTTATATCTAGATATATATTTATTCATGATTTCTTATGATGTTATTTTTTATTAACAATACCAGAGGGCATTGTCTCCCCATTATATCCGTAGACCATCACCGATGGTTGGTAGCTACTAACATATTCAGGTGTAGGATTGTGGTATATGATGGCCTGGTATATCCATGGTAAATATGAACCTGGAAAGGGAAATTAAATCTATATTTATTCATCTTGTTATAAATGGGTGTTTTTATATGAAAAGATTTTATAAATTGTATTACAACGTAATTTTTCAAAAATCAATGATTATTCTGAAGAATTGGTTGTTTTATTTTCTATTATGATCTAGAAATTGTTATATATATATAATAATTTATTATATTATAAGAATTAATGGGGATTAATGTGTTTTTAGTATTAGTTTTACAACTGTATTTACAAATTCAACATTCATAAGAAATGGTTTTGAATCATTTTTAAATTATTTTATTTAAAATATACCATAATAATAATATTTGGGTGATTCTATAGTGATTTTTTATTTATTAAATGTTATAAATATTTTTATAAGGTATGGTTATGTTTTCATGTGTAAATAAAGAATTTATATTTTTAGGTATTATATTTTACAAAATACGGTAAAATTTTAGTGTGAATAATTTTCAAAATTTTAAATTATATGATTTTATAAACGGATTGTAATATTTTCAACAAATATTGTATTTTTCTATTAATGGAATATATTATAATAGATTTATAAATGAAAAAATTGAAGTTTGTATAAAAAAAATTATTTTTTTTAAATATTTAAAATTTATTCATCCTGGTTATGATTATGTAAGTATCATTTAGTGTATTTTAATAAGACTTTTGAAATGATTTTAAATTAAAATTTTTGTTTTTTTCTAATAGAAAAATGTATACATGGTTCGTTATAGAATAAAATAATTTTCAATTATTTGTAAAATTTAAACTTTATTTTCTTTAATGATGTTTTGGAAAATAAATTATTGGCATAAAATAATAGGGAATATTTCTTTGAATTTCAAAGTTTTTTATAAAGGATATTTAGTCACTCATGATCCATTGAGGTAAAACACCTTGTTTGGTTGATAGATTATTTTCCAAATTATTCTTATAGGGTTTTATGGTTTTGAAAAGAAATTATTTCGAACATGTATTTATATTCTAAATGATTTTTCTGGTGGTTTGAATTCATATAAGATTTTTTTTAATTTCAATATAGATTTATATTTTTTATAATGGATCTTTGAGTTTGTGAGGTGTTTGTATTGATGATCTTTAATTGAATATTTTTATTTTTGAATCGTTTCAAGACACTTAAATGGTATGGGTTGACTAGATTACTATATGTATTAAAAACATTTAAATCATTTTTGAACCAAAAATGATAAGATTAAATATTTATATTGGGTAGTGGTTTGATGGTTTTTTATAATTATCTTTGATTTTTATATATTTAGTTTTTGGTTGGCCATTAAATTGATGGAACTTATGATATTTGGCAATGAAACAAGTAATGGAATTGGTCAATCCCATTAAAACTTGTCCGTGAAATCTAAAATCATACCTATAATATGTGGGATTTATTCATTAATATGTATTAAAAATGATTGGAATAGGAAATCCCCAAAAATATCATAACTTAATGATTTCATCTTATTATAGGAAATACGAGTCCTTAGATAGATGTTCAATACAATGCCAAAAATCCATGAATAGTGATTTGGGATATAATATACCATAATTTAAATATAGATATTAATTCAACATTGAAGGATATTTATTACATAACATAACAAAAACCATTCCAGGACAGTATAGGTTTAGTGTATTTAAAAACTAGAAAACATAAACAACTAGTTCATAAAACATCCACATTGTCTTCTACTTATTTCTTCATAACTAGACTCTTTATTGACATATCTTAATATCCTTCTTCATGATCTAGTTAAAAAGGACATATGAATGGGTGATCTAAAATTCTCAGTAACGGTAAAAAATGAAAATATCAATCATATCATAATCATAAGAACATAACATTTGAAAATCTTATCCTGCATACAAAAGATAATAATATCATGTCTTGCGATAAATCATAAAATTGAAATGTAATCCCAATAGTCAGAACATTGGACATAAAATTTTATTTTATACACACATAATCATAGAAAATCATTTAATATTTTTCATGGCTCATTTTTGAGATCATCCTAGCGGATAAAGTCCATTATTGAACTCTGTTCACTCCTCGTTCTAGCCCAGTATTACAGAACAGGATTTACATTTCTCTCTAGTCATGTCTGTATCATGTGATATAATGATTTACTCAATATATTTTAGGGATATATAGGTCCCACCCATCTCATAATTAAATCATTGTTACATGTGCCACAAAATATAAATCATTCATCATAGCATAACCCGTGAAATAAAATGGGTTTCTTAAAAATCATTCCATCAAAATCCATATAAAATAAATAGATCTCAGAAAAATAATTCCATAATAAGAAAAATAAAATAAAAGTAATAATAGGGATAAAAACATAACCCTATTTCATCTTACACAGAAAATAATTTTGATAAAATGCTTGAAATTAATTCCTGAGGAAAATATCCTTTCTTTTTCCAAAATTTTTTCTTTTCTCAAAATGACAAGAAATTTTAAAAGAAAATAATTTAGTTGAAAATAATAACTAAATCATGTATAGTTAGATTCATAGAAATTATGTGTCATGAACTCAAAAAAATCCATTCATGATGTATAAGTTAAAAAACATTCTTCTCATACTTTTACTGGAAAAACCAAAAAGTACCTCATACCAGAAACGATTAAAGATTCCATTCATACTGTTTAGTAAAAATTCATCAATGGGTAAAATTGAGATTAAATAATTATAGAAGGACATAAATAATATTTTTAAATACATATTTAGGAAACATATATTTGTATGATAAATATAAACTAGTAAATACTTACTAATAAACAATCTCAGATAAAAACAAGATTTGA
Organism: Viscum album; assembly: GCA_963277665.1. Classification (NCBI taxonomy): domain Eukaryota; kingdom Viridiplantae; phylum Streptophyta; class Magnoliopsida; order Santalales; family Viscaceae; genus Viscum; species Viscum album. The sequence goes on along the minus strand of OY728151.1, from coordinate 536,105,337 downwards.
AAAGTTATCACTTACCATAGGTCTGATATACTTGGTATTTTTCCGACCCTCCTATATAATAATTTAAATAATGTTATTGGATTATTATAGAATCATATTAATTATTATTATATAATATATGATTATATTATCACCTTTTTTTAGTAACATTTCATTATTACTCGTTATTTGGGTATTAACTTCTTTATGTTCATAAGCGTGTTTTTTCAGATAAGTTCTTAATACTATTTTTTTATAATTATATAATATATAGAATGGTATTAGTATAAAATATATTATATTTATTCATTCAATTAATTTATATAATCATTTTTTAATGAATATCGTGTAGAAGGAATCACATCGCATCTCGGAGATGGTAGGTCGTACGTACGCACAAGCGATGTAATAATTCCCAAAATTGTTGATTGGTATTGAAGTGAATGGTGTATAATATTTCAGAATTATTATAATGTTATAATAATCATATATAGTTATTATTTCCATCATTATAATCATACAAGTAATGTTGTGGTGAAAAAAATAGTACACCACAGTGTAGAGATGGTAAGTTGTACGTACGCACACAAGGTGATTTTGTTTTTGGTAAGAAGGATAGAAGGTGAAATTTTGTTGTTTTATATTTACAATAACATATCATTATATTATTTATACTTATATTATTACTTTATAGTGATACAACAAATGAAGAGGAAGTAGAAGAAGAAATATGTTTGAAATAATCAAGAGAATAGATTACATCTTCCTTGATGTGCTTCCTCTAAATCTCTTCCTAGAGCACTATAGTTGGTATTTAAAGATGAAAAGAACCTATAAAATGAAAATAGGGAAGTTGAGTAGTAAAACTTTCAGGGTATGGATGAGCTTGAAGGGTCAAAATGATGTGAAGTAGAGGGGGAGGAGTTTCCCTTTTAAAATTGAGGTGAGGGGCTCTATTGGAAACTCCATAAATAATAATTTATAATAAAACCAAACCCCATATAAAAACCTCCAAAATTTCCCAACATCTAATATAAGAAGATATAGTGTTGTAATCTCATCAACCAATAAATTTTAGACCAGTTTTTATGTCAATTTAGGCATTATCATTTTAATTAATACATATTAATTAATTTTAACTTGGGTAAAAAATATTTCATTATTAAAAGGGTGAAATATTTACTTATTTGAAGTCAATTAGACCTTAAATGAATACTTTAAAACTCTTTATACCTTATAATAATTAATATATATTTTTAAAAAAATTACATTATTTTTAAATAATTTAATAAAATATTATTTTTATAAAATATCAATAGTGTCAATTTTGACATTATTTATTTATTTGACTTTAAATAAAATCCACACAGAATATAAATTCGAACCAAAATATCTAATACACTCTTAAAATTTCTTATTAAACTAGAAATTTTTTGGATCACAATAATTAGTTCATATGATGTTTCTTTTAATATTTTTATAACCATTTATTTGATATTTCTATTAATAAAACAATTTCCACATCACTATTGTGTTGTCATTAATGGTAATTATTTAATCTATAAAAATTATAAATAAATTTCTATGATGTAGTTAATTATTTTATATTTCCTAAAACTATATACAGCTGATATTATCTCCTAGTTATACATATCTTAAAATTAATATAATTATATAAAATGAGATTGTGACATTTTTTCACATTCACTAGTTTTTATTATATTCATGTCATATTCATAGTTAAGTGGCAATTAAGTGATAAAATTTCGAAAAATATATGATAAGGGTCTAATTTAGTCATCCAATAGTATTTTTACAAGTGTTAAGGTAATTTTATAATATTATTTTTTCCTTTAATTACTTGATTTACCTTCAACCATGGTAATAAAAATAATTACCAAAGTTACTATTTATAATGCCTAGAAATAAAATTATCAATTTAACATAATTTAGACCAAATGATTTAAAATATAGAGTCCATTTTTAAAAATTCAAAACACAAAATTTACATTAATTAATTTAATATCAATCCCATTTTCAGAGTGAGAGAACATGTTTTTAAAAGTTAAAACATTAAAAAAGATTGAAATGTATTTACATATGAATTCAATGTAAAATTAATGATAATAACATACACTATATTGAATGATAAATATATATTCTATTTATACATTAAAATCATTCAATATTGTAATTTAACCATATAAATTATCTCAATGAAAAAGTTGTTTTCACTTAAAATTTAGTGTGTTTTTACAATTCGTCAAAATTGAACGTTATTAGAAAATATCATAAATTCTACCAAAGTAAATTTTTATATTCCACTATTAAAGAACATGTTTATTTTTTCAAATAAAAATTATTAATGTGTTATAATATTAATTTAAAAAAGGTTCTCCATTTAACGGTGTAAGACTATCTTTTTTTTAAAAATATAGGTTTTTATACAACAAATAGGGTTTATTCAAACCCTATTATTAAAATATCATGTAGATGAATATAAAAATATTTTATTATGTATATATAAAATATATATATATTTAATTTCATTACTAATATTAATTCACTCAGAAATACACATATTATATTTTTCAAAAATAATTGATAGCCAGTGAGTTCACAATGAAATTTCATAAGTTAGTTATAATTGTTCTCACAAACCTAACAGCTAGGCAATAATGTTAATTTTATACTAAGGGGGTCTTGAGGTTCATTTAAACTTACAATTATGTGAAACTCAATATACAGAGGAATAAAAATTATTTAAAGAAAAATTTTCATAAAAACATCCGGGTGTTATATTCTACCCACTTAAACTGAATTTCACCCTCAAAATTCATCACTTGGAAACAAACAGATGAGGATACCTCTCTCTTATCATATCCTCAATCCCATGTAGCTTATTCAATTTATTGGTTTTTACATAAAACTTTAACTATTCAAGTGGTATTATTTCATAGAAATTTTTTTCTAAGCTCAAAAATCTATATCTGTCATTTTTTATAAGAAAGATCTTTCTCCAGTTGTATGACTTCAGATCTTAGTACCTATGAAGGATCTTATATCTACATTACTAGGAGAGGTATATGGAATACATCATGAACTTGAAAGATATTTGGTAGAAGTTCCGATCAATAATCTACCTTTTCATAACAATACATAATTTCAAAAGGAATGATATACCTAGCGCTTAGCTTTCCCTTATTTCCAAATATCACTACTCTCTTCTAGGGATATATTCATAGAAACACCTTATCATCAACTTCAATATCTATATATTTTATTTAGTTGTCATCATAACATTTACTTGACTCTGATCTTCTCTTATGTGTTGTTGAATAGATCTGACCTTTTTTGAAATTTCATCAATAAGACAGGTTCTAAGAGCTCTCTTTCCCCAACTTCATCCCAACAAGATGGAGTTATGCACTTATTTCCAAAGAGAGATTCATAATAATCCATCTGAATACTAGAGTGAAAGATATTATTGTATGAAAATTCCACGAATGATGGGAGTTTATCCCAACCACCTTTTAAATCTATAGAGAGAGTTTTATACACATCTTCTAGAGTTTGAATTGTCCCCTTAGATTGACCATCTATCTGAGGATGATAAGAAATATTGAAACATGATTTTCTATCTAGATCATGCTAGATTCTTTTCAAAAACATAGAGGTAAACCTCATATCTCGATAATATATAATGGAAAGTGGTACTCCATGAAATCTTACCAATTTCTTTACATATATCCTGGAAAGATGATCAAGATGGAAATCCTCTCTAATATAAATGAAGTGTATCGACTTGGTAAGGTGATAAAATATAACCCATATAGAATTATGGAATTTAGATGTTTTGGGAAGTCTGGAAACAAAGTCTATAGTGATGTTTTCCAATTTTTATTCTGATATGGGTAATTGTTGCAACATCCCCTTAGACTTTTGTCTCTCACCCATAACTTTCTAACAAATTAAGAATTGAGAGATATATTCAGTGACATCCCTTTACATGTCATCCCACTAGATGTACTCTTTCTGGTTTATGTACATATTTGTGCTTCTAGGGTGAATAGAGAATGAAGGACTATGAGCCTCATCAAATATCTCCTTCTTTAATTCTAGTATGGGAGGAATAAAAACTCAATTATTCAACTTTATTATTTCATCGCAATCAAGGTTGAATTCCAGAACATTTCTCACCTTATTTTGTATCTCTACATCTTTATTATGAGCCTCATTAATCTTCACTTGTATTGATGGTTGAACATTCATTTGAGAAAGAATATATTTCCCCCCTTCCTTTAAAATTTCAAGATCTATCCTTTTCAAATCCATAAATACTGGATATTTTGTGATCCCCATCTTGTATAGGCTAGCATGGTATTTTCAACTTAATCCATTTTCCACCTTGTTTTCTTTCATAGGGTGGTAATTTATTGAGTATTTGTAATCTTTAATCAACTCCAAACATATTCTTTGGTGCATATTAAACTCTTGTTGTATGAAAATATACATTAAACTTTTATAATCAGTATAAATATCACACATTTCAACATAAGGATAATGGATCTATATGTTTAATGAAAATATTACCACATCTAACCCCAAATAATAACCGGGGTAAATTTTCTCGTGCTTTTTCAACTATTGTGAGAGATAAGATATCACCATATCATATTTCATGAGAAGACATCCCATACCCTCTTGGATACATCATTGTACATCACAATACTTTCTCGACTACAAGGCAGTGTGAGCACAGATGCACTGGATAACCTTATTTTTAGATCTTTGGAATTCTCTTCACAGTATTTATTCCCTATGAACTTATCTCCTTTTTGAGTCAACTTGGTGATTAGATTAGATAATCATGAAAAATATTTGACAAATATTCAAAAATATCCATCCAAACCAAGATATATTCGGATCTGAGTTACCGTTGTTGGTCTCGACCATATTTCAATAAACTCTTTTTTTTGATCCACAGATATCCCCTCTATTGAGATTATGTGACCCAAAAATGAAACTTTCTGAAGACAAAATTCACACTTGGTAAATTTGGAATAAATATTATCTTTTCTCAGGTAATTTTGTAAAATTCTCAAGTGATCTTCATGTTGTTCCTTACTCTTTGAATAGAAAAGAATATCACCTATAAATACTACCACAAACTAATAATGGTATTATTTAAAGACCCTATTCATTTGATCTATAACGATAGAAGGGGAATTAGTAAGAACAAAAAGTATCAATAAAAATCCATAATTTCCATACCTTGTACGGAATGCCATCTTTTGTATATCCTACTTTTTGACCCTTAATTGATGAAATCCTGAATGAAGATTAATCTTGAAAAGTATTCATCTCAACATAGTTGTTCAAATAAATCATCAATATGGGGAAGCAGATATTTGTTCTTGATGGTGATCCAATTACATTCTTGATAATTAATGTAGAGTCTCATTGATCCATATTTCATCTGAAAAAATAGAATAGGTGCTCCCTAAGGTGACACACTAGAGTGTATGAATCCCTTATCAAAATTATCTTGGAGTTTCTTCTTTAATTCCTTCAACTCAGTTGGGGTTATTCTATAAAGTGTCTTTGAAATAGGCATAACACCCAATATGAGTTCTATTTAAAACTCAACTTCATGATTTGATGGAAAACTTTGAAATTCCTCTAGAAGGGCATCATCAAACTTCTGTACAATGGGTTTATTATCAATCATGTGTTTCTCCCAAACCATTTTAAATAAATAACCAACATTTATAGAAATCAAGACCCATAATATGGAATAAATTTATACTAGAAGGTTATATTCTTCCTTACATCAATAGATGATCATAGATTTATCTGGAATATGAAATGTGACTTCGCTTCCTTGGAAATTGATATGTGATCTTTATAGAGAAAGACAATCCATGCTAAGAATCACATAAATTCTACTATAGAAAGGATCACAAGATTCTCAAGAAGGAATTCCCCATAAAATTCAACCATATAAGAATTATAAAATTTTAATGTGACCATTGTACCATTATAAGTTGTCATAGCTAACTCATCAGATAATTATTGAGTCAATATTATGATACCCTTAGAAAATTATTTAGTAATAAAAGAGTGGGTGGATCCAAAATCAAATAAAACATTTTCTACTTTAGAGTCGATGGAAAGTGTACCTTTTACGACTTCATTATCATACTCCATATCACCAATAGTGATTTCATGTGAATTTACTTTTTATTTCACCTTAAGAGTTTTTTGGCATCTATCATCATCAATAACCCTTGGGTTAGGGAATTTATTGGCATAATTCCCCATTTACTTTCACTTGTATCATTGATCTGTAGGAGGTGCATTCTATGTAAACTTTCCTTTTTTCACATAATTAGATATATTTTTCACATACCTTTGGCATTAAACTACCTAATAACCTTATTTTAGACACCTATAACATTTCTTAGTCCCTATAAGACAATTACCTCCATGTTTCCTTCCACACATTGAGCATAATGGAAAACTCATCTACTTTTAAGTGTGGTTTTTAGATTTTCCTTTGAATTCCATTTTATCTTATTATCAAACCCGTATGACTGATGGGTTACTCCAATATAAATCTTAACCTTGAGATTACTTCAAAAAATCTCATCTTAGCTATTGAAGTCTCTGGTGGATAATTCCCTTTTGAATACATGGTTTTAAGCCACTAAATAATCGATCAATTTTACTCTCAGGTTGGATAATAATTCTAGAAGCATGTCGTGCTACTCTTGTGAAATTTTCTTCGTTGGTACCAATAGATTTATCATCATTTTCTTAAGTTTAAGGAACTCCTTCTCCATATTTGTTCTAAAAATAGGAGGAAACTACTTATTGAAATATAAGTTCTTGAACTCGTCTCATTCCATGAACTCAATTTCATCTATTGGACTTGTATTCTTGATAAGATTACACCATTGATCAGGTTATCCTTCTAAATGATAGACTGCTAAGATAAATTTATCCTTCTCAGAAAAATATATAACTCAAAATATATTTTCAGTGGTACTGATCCATTGTTCAGCCACTAATGGATTAGAAGACCCGCTAAATAAAGGTAGATGCTGCCTCATGAAGGATTCAACATAATATTGCTCCCTCTTTTGCTTGTTTAGAATTTTGGTATGATTCATATCTTGAGAAAGTTTTTTGAGACTGGATAAAAAAATTAATTTTAGCTCCCATAACATTTGGTTGCTCAGGGGTAAAATCATTTCATTTCTCGTCACATTCAACATTAACACGGTTCCTTTGGGTTCCATCCATTGAATAAAACAAAGAATCATAGTGTGATAAACACTAATCATAATGGAAAAAACAAATAATTCAAGAATAAAATTTTAATTTAGGACAATTAAGGTTTTATCCTAGGTTATTCATGAACATCTCTAATAAACTAGGATTGTATTGTAACCTATACTTAGACACATCCTGATGGTTGTTACTAGGGTTCTCTCATCCTAGTTTCTAAAGGTTAACTATACCTTTTCTTTGATACCAAATATAACAGCCCATATTTTAGATATAGATATTACTTCAACATTGAAGGATATTTATTACATAACATAACAAAAACCATGCCAGGACTGTATATGTTTAGTTTCTTTAGAAACTAAGAAACATAAACAACTAGTTCATAAAACATCCACATTATCTCTCACTTATTTCTTCATAACAAAACTCATTTTTTACATACCTTACTTAAGACCCTCCTTCATGACCTGGGGAAAAGAAATATATAAAATGGTTATCTCAAATGCTTAGTATGGGTAAACAAGGGAAATATCAATCATATCATAATCATAAGAATATAACATTTAAAAGTCTTATCCTACATATAAAAGATCATAATATTATGCTATGTGATAAATCATAAAATTGAAATGTAATACCAATAGTCACAACATAAGACATGGAATTTCTTTGTGCACACACACAATCATATAAAATAATTTCATATTAGTCAAGTCTCATCTTTGAGACCATCATAGTAGACAAAGGCCATTACTGAACTGAGTTCACTCCTTGTTCCAGTCCTATATTACTAACCAGATTTACATGTAGTTCTAGTCATGTCTACCTAATGAGATATAAATGTTTACCAAATTAATTAGATGGAGATATAGGTACCACCCATCTCATAATAAAATCATTATTACATGTTCCACCAAAACATAAAATCATTCATCATAGCATAACCCACGAAATAAAATAGGTTTCTTAAAAATAATTCCATCATATTCCATATAAAATAAATAGATTTCATAAAAACAATTCAATAATAAACACAATAAAATCAATGTAATAATAGGGATATAAACACAACCCTATTTCATAATATATGTAAAGTAATTTTGATAAAACACATGATATTAATTCCTAAGGAACATATCCTGTCATTTTAAAAAACATTTTCTTTTCTCAAAATGGCACCAAATTTTAAAAGAAAAGAGTTTTGTTGAAAATAATCAAGAAATCATATAGAAAAAGCTTCATGGAAATGATGTTCCATGAACCCGTAAAAATATATTCATGCCGTATAAGTTAAAAAACATTCTTCTCTTACTTTTGTAGGAAAAGTCAAAAAGTACCTCGTACTGAAAATGATAAAAAATTACATTCATGTCGTTTAGTAAAAAATCACCAATGGGTAAAATTGATATTAAAAATTTAAATAAGGATATAAATAATATTTTTAAATACATATTTAGGAAACATGGACGTGGATGATAAATATACACCAGTAAATAATTACGAATAAACTATCTTAGATAAAAATGAGATTTGTAAAGTTATCCCTTACCTTAGGTCTGATAGGCTTCGTATTTATCTGAACCCCCAATATAATGATTTAAATAATGTTATTGGAATATTCCAGAATCATAATCATTTTTACGATATCACATATGATTACATTATCATTCATTTATTAGTAACATCTCATTGTTACTAGTTACTTGGGTATTAACTTCTTTATGTTCTTATGCATGTATTTTCACATAAGTTATTATTCAAAATTTTAAGTTATATTTATATCATTTACATAATGGTATTAATATAATATATACCATATTTATTCATTAAATTCATTTATATAATCATTTTTTAATGAATATCATGTAGAATTAATCACATCGCATCGTGGAGACGGTAGGTCGTACGTACGCACGCGTGATGATATCATTCCAAAAATTGTTGAATGGTATTGAAGTGGATGGTGTATAATATTCGAGAATCAGTATCATGTTATAATAATCATATAGATTTATTATTTACATAATTTTACCCATCCATTTAATGTGGTGGTGGAAAACATATTACACCACAATGTGGAGACAGTAAGTCGTATGTACGCACACACAGTGATTTAGTTTTTCAAAGGATGGGTAGAAAGTGAAATATGGTTGTTTTATATTTATAATAATATAACCATATATTATTTATATTTATGTTATTACTTTATAATGAATCAACTATGGAATAATAAGTAGAATAAGAAATAACTTGGAAAGAATCAATAGAAAAGATTACCTATTCCTCGGCAGGCATCCTCTAAATCTCTTCTTAGAGCACTAGAGTTATTCTTTATAGATATAAAGAACCTCTAAAATTAAAATATGGAATTTGAGGAGGAAAAGGGGTAGGTTATTATCGATCTTGAAGGCTCAAAATGAAGTGAAGATGTGAGAGAGGAAGTACCCTTTTATAATTGAGGTGAGGGGCACTATTGGAAACTCCATAAATAATAATTTATAAAAAAACCAAACCCCACTTAAAAAACATAAAATGTCCCTATTTATAAGATAAGATTATATAGGGTTTTAATATCATCAAACAATAAATTTTAGACAAGTTTTTATGCCAATTTAAGCATTGGCTTTTTAATTAATACATAGTTATTAATGTTTAACTGGGGTGACAAATATTTCAATATTAGAAGGGTGAAATATTTACTAATTTGAATTAAATTAGACCAAAAATTAATAATTTAAGATATATTAGACCATATAATAATAATTCTATATTTTTAAAAATGATTTATTATTTTTAAATAATTTAAGAAAGTGTTATTTTTATAAAATATCAATTGTGTAAAATTTGAAACTATTCATTTAATTGACTTTAAATAAAATCCACAAAAAAGTTAAATTTAAAAAAAATATATTTAATACACATATAACATTTCATGGTAGCCTAAGAATTATTGTATCACATTAATTAGTTTCTATGATGTTCATTTTCATATTTTCAAAACCATTTCTTTGATATTTCTATTAATAAAATAATTTATAGATCACTATTGTGTCATCATTAATGTTAATTATTTAATCTATAAAATTTATTAATAAATTTATATAACATAGGTAATTATTTTATATTTATATAAATTATCGATACTTGATATTATCTCCTTGTTATTCATATATTAAAATTAATATACTTATATAAAATGAGATTGTTACATTTTATCACATTCATTATTTTTTATTATATTTATGTCATATTTGTAGGTAAGAGGTCATTAAGTGATTAAATTTAAAAACATTGATGATAAGGGTCTAATTTAGTCATCTAATAGTATTTTTATAGGTGTTAACATAATTTTATAATATTATTTTTCCGTTAATTACCTGATTTACCTTCAAACATGATAATAAAAATAATTACCGATGTTAATATTTATAATGCCCCAAAATAAAAGTAGCCTATTAAGATAATTTGGAACTAATGATTTCAAATATTTAGTCCATTTTTAAAAATACATAGTAGTTGTAGTAATTAATTTAAAATCAATCAAATTTTCAAAATTGGAGGATAAGTTTTTTTAAAGATAAAACATTTCCAAAGATTAAAATGATTTTACATATTAATTCAACATAAAATTAATGTTAATGACATAAATTATATTGAATGATAAAAATATATTCTATTTATATTTTAAAACCATTAAATGTTATAACATAACCATATAATTTATCTTGATGAAAAATTTGTTTTCACTTAAAACTTAGTGTGTTCTTACTATTTATGAAAACTTTAATGTTATCAAAAAATATCATAAATTCAACCAAAGTAAATTTTTATATCCAAATTTAAAATAATATGTTTATGTTGTTATATAAAAATTATTAATGTGTTTTAATATTAATTTGGAAGGGGTTATCCCTTCAAAGGTGCAAGATTACCCTTTTAAAAAATGTAGGTTTTTATACAACAAATTGGGTTTATTAGTACCTGATCATTATAATAACCATTGGATGAATATAAAAAACATTTTATTCAGTGTATAACATATATATCTCATTAATTTAACAACTAATATTAATTCACTCAAAAATACAAATATTTTATTTTTCATAAATAATTGATAGCCAATGAATTCAAAATGCATTTTCTTAACTTATAATTATTTTATTTAACCTAATAACTAGGATATAACAATAATTTTATACAAATAGAATCTCGTTGTTCATTTAAACTAACTATTTCATTCAATTCAAGCTACTGAAAAATAAAAAAAAATTAATGAAAATTTTTCATAAAAAAATCTAGGTGTTACATGGGAATCCAATAGGCATAATTGGGTTGAAGCATAGTTTTCCATAACTATTCAAAGTAATGGAACCTCGTACCTTTAAGACCAAGTAAGATCACACAATTAGATTTATTTCTAGAGGACTATAGATTTTGATGTTGTATAGTGAAAATTACCCTATTTTAACTTTTAAAATATTCTCAAAATACTAATTATGGTTTTATACTTGATATTTGACCTCATAAAAGGTAAAATGAGAGTTCATCTTAAAATGATCATAACTTTAGTTATGGGTGTTCTTTTGGGCTATAAAAGTATCCAATTTAATTATAGTGACAATATTATGATTTATGTTAAGGGGGTACATCGTATCTTATTATTTATATGTTAAAATTTTCTTCAATGGACTTAATAAATGTTTCTAAAATAGAATTATTCAACTTCTATTTATGGTGGAAATTTTGGAGGAATTAATTGCGAATTTTGGTTTTAGTTTTATTATTTTATTTCATCTAATAATAATTTTTTAAATAATTATTGAAATTTATAAATGTTGAAAATATGATGGTATCATTTTAAATTTTAATGCTTTCAAAAAATTAAATTTTATTTTATTTTATTAAAGATTTTTTTAATATCTATATTTCCATTTATTCAAATAAAACTTCATTTTTTACTAAAAATACTTTTCGTGGATTTTTGGGAGGCAGAAATATTTTTAGTAGAGAGAATTTTCAAATCCCCACTAGTGAATAATTTAGATATAATTTATTATTATTTTTATTTGGTAAAAAAATATTATTATTTGATTTATATTTTTGGAAAAGTGGTCTCTAAAAATGTGCATGCTAACTATAAATGGTGAAATTTCAAGGAAGCATTCCTACATGGTTAGACACTTGGTTTTTCTAATAATACATTGTAACCATCCCTCCCATTAAAGTAGAGTCAGATACTTATTTTTAGGTCCCAAATTATTAATCTAGTTTACATTTTATTTATAGAATGTTATGATAGTGTTATTGAGTGTTTATTATAGTTATAAATTTTTTGATTTTTTTGTCAATATTCTGACTCTTGATTTCATGAAATATAAATGTGAATTTCATTTCATGTTTATTTTTATTATAATTATATATAAGTACATTGTTATGGTATTTTTTTGAAATTTGCATGTGGTATTATTATTATTTATAAGGGATTATAGATGTTATTATTATTATTATTAGATGTCTTTATAATTTTTTTCATTATTATTATTATCACAAAAAAAACTTTATTATTATTATTATTTGAGGAATATTTTTTCAAAAACATGACAAACACCCATTCTCCCATTTATTTTGTTAGAACCCACGTACAGGTTATAAGATAGAGTATGTCATATTATATCGTATTTTTATTTTTTCAATTAATGCTCAATAATTATTACTAGATATGTATGGGTCCATAATATAAATTAAAAACACAATGGTAATTTATTATGGTAGGGATTACATGCATGGGAATAAAAAGAAGTTGGTATGATTTTAAATTGTAATTATTTTAAAAAAGGTAAATTTGATTTTATTTTATTAATGATTTTTTGACATTTATAAATTCTCTTTATTCAAATCAAAAATAATTTTTTACTAAATATACTTTTGGGGGATTTTTGGGATGTATAAATTCTTTTAGTATGGATAATTGAAACATCCCCACTAGTGAATAATTTAGATATAATTTATTATTATTTTTATTTGGTAAAAAAATATTATTATTTTATTTATGTTATTTGAAAAGTGGTCTTTAATAATGTGCATACTAACTATACATGGTGAAATTTAAAGAAATCAGTCCTATAGGGTTAGAAACTTGGTTTTTCTAACAATACATAGCAATAGTCCCTCCCGTGAAAGATTTCTTGGATACTTTTTTTTAGGTCCCAAATTATTAATATAGTTTATTTTCTATTTATAGAATTTTATGATTTTGTTATTGAGTATTTATTATAGTTATATTTTTTTTATCATTTGTCAATATTCCGACTCTTGATTTCATGAAATATACATGTGAATTTTATTTCATGTGTATTTTTATTATAATTATATATAAGTACACTATTATGGTTTTTTTGAAATTTTCATGTGGTATTATTATTATTCATGATGGATTATAGATATTGTTATTATTATTAATAGATTTATTTATAATTTTTTTCATTATTATTATTATCACATAAAATATTGTTTATTATTATTATTAGAGGAAATTTTTTTCATAAACATGACAAACACCCCTTCACCCCTTTATTTTGTTAGAACCCATGTACAAGGTATAAGATAGAGTCTCTGATATTATATCTTCTTTTTATTTTTTCAATTAATGTTCCATCATTATTTCTAGATCTATATTCCCTTTTTCTATTATTTCTCTTCCTCACATTTTTTATATCACTTAAAAAGCATGTACTAATTTGTGTTCTTCTATATCTTTGAAAACCAAAAAAAATCATGGTGATTTCTGATCCAATATGACATGAACTCCTTCATTAATTTAAATCCACTTACACTATGTAAAAGTATTAAAATTTTATCCATTATGTGTATCATATTCTATTATTTTCCATTAATTCAGTAAAATCATGGATTCTTGAGTGTTATAAAATAATTTTCAAAGTAAAAAATTCCATTATTTAATATCCTTGATAGATTTTTAAATGTTTTTTATGATTTATTTATCAATTTGGTATGCATTATAGTTTGGTTTTTCCCTCCTAATACATGTTGAAATCAAGGAGAGAACGATTTCCATTTCCAATTAGGGGGATTATTGATTTTTTTCCTTGAATTTATTCTCTTTTTTTTCTCATTGTTACTTATATTACATTTTATCATAATTTTGGTGAAATAAATTGTTTCTTTTAGTGTTTCCCCTATGTGGATGGTGACGTGACATTATTTTTTTATATTTATCCCTCTTTACACTCATTTTAGATCCCTTATTGAAGGTCTAAAATATTTTTTGGTGGTATTTATATTTATTATATTTTTTATATAGATCATGTAGATTGTGATTCATCGATTGATTATCATCTTTCAACAATTTCTAGTTGGGACTCCAGTTGATCTCTTTTACTCTATATTGGGATATTTGATATTCGCATAAAGTAAGGTGGGTGTTCATAGTAGTATTTGAGGATTTTTATAACTCATCAGTTGTTCTTTTTATCAAGGTTGAGTAATGGGGTGTCCAGTGATTTGGAGAAAAAGAAGATGTCAAACCCTCTCTCATCTATTTTTTAAGATTTTCTCTTTTCTTATGTGAGTATTTTTTATATTAACTACTTTAGTGGGAGATGATTGGAATTATTTTTAAATGGTCCGACTTTATTTTTTTCCTATTTCAAGGATTTTGGGTGTATTATTAATTTATTTTAGTTTAAATAAATTAATCTAGTCCAATCAGTATCTGATTTTAATTTAGGATTTTAGAAGTGGCTTGGAATCTTTATTTGATAGCATTAGTCAATATTATTTCATGTGCCTCAATGGTTGTGGATATATATATTAGAGATGGAGTTTCTTTTACCCATCTCACATGTGTTTTGGATGGATAAATCCATTTTTGAGTACACTTTGAATATTATCCCCAATGATTTTTTTTAATATTTCTATATGTGTTTTGCATGTTTTATTTGTTAGTTTTTATTTGTTTTTTCATCCAATTTTTAATTTTTATTTTTTCGTATTATTTCTTCAAATTTTGAAATAATTGGGATTCAATTATGGATAAGGATCAATTGAAGATAATAATAATGATATATTGTGAATCCTTGATCACAAAGAGAGATGAATGGTAGTATAAATTTGGAAGAAAAATGAGCTTTACTTCAACTTGAAAAAATATTACCAAAACTTACTCTCTACACCCCCATATCTCTACAAATGTACCTCTAAAATATCTCTAATTTCATAGAAGAGATCTCTTGTCTTGGATATGATGAATCACAATAAATGGTATCAGATCAATTTTCTGATGAAGTGGTGGAAAACAATGGATATTTTCGAGTCATCATAAAATTCAAGTTTCATAGAATCATTTTCTGAAGAAAGATTCTAAAATTTCCAATATATTATATTCCAACTACAGAAAAGGAATTAAAATAGAGATAATACGATTTCTGTAGGCTTGTTCAATGTTCAGGGTACTATGGTACCCCCTTATATGATAATAAGACACCATTCCATCACTGAAGATATTTATGGTGGGAGTCTGACAACTAATCTAGCACACCACATCAGCACCATTTCATCACCACGCCTCTACCAAGTCATTAAACAATCTACTTTTTTGACATGAATTTTATCAAATAATGATCAATTTTTGTTTTATTTTGATGATCTACGAGCCAATTACACCATTTTCGACCATCCAAATGTAACAAGACACTCCATATTTCAACATTATACACCAGTTTTTATAAAATTGAATTCCAATGGAGGGAACATCCACATGTGGCGGTCAATGGGTAGGAAGTATAGGTCAAAGATACAGAATAAGAAGGCCCATAGATGGTAGGATACCGGTATACAAATGAAACTATTTTTGAATGTTTGGGAACATGAAAAAAAGAAAAAAAATTGTAACAAGATAAGGGAAAATGTAGAAACCAACCAAGAAGGAATGTATACACACACATGAATATCATTGTAGAAATCTCACGTTTTCCAACGATGAAGAAGAGACTTGATTTTACACATTTGGCTAAGACATGGAATGGGTGGTTGATACTATATCATCATACCAAATCACTCTACATTATGATTATTTCTTAACTTATCAAGAAAGTGACTTTGGTATAGTCAATATGGGGAGTACTAGTTTAGTGATTATTATTTGCATGGATTATATCCAAGTCAAGATGAGCATTTTATACACAATCACCCAAAGATATGTGCAGCATGTTCCAGTCCTTAAGATCAACTAGTTATCTAGGATAACCATTGATCGATAAGGATATGACAATATCATCATTAATGGGGCAAGGAAGATTAAGAAATGATCCATCATCATCGCACGAGGAAACCTAAGTGGTATGTTGTGAGAAAATCATGTGAATATATTTGAAGAAATACTCAACGTGGTGAAACTAAAAAAATAACAAATCTATAGAATAAGAGACTATGTCACATGAGTGAAAGAGGGTTATAAACAGTGAAAAAGAGAATTACATCAGTGTTTACAAGGATGAATCAATTTATCCTTGAAAATATAGCTTGTATGGTAAGAATAATAGAGTCTCATTCAATGTTTCTTTGACAAGGAGACCAAAGTTACTGTGTATCATGCAATATTATGTATGAAATCTCATGCAGTTCAATTCACAAGGAGGTAAAAAAAATATTTCCTATACATTATTGATGATACATATTGAATGTTTTGGGTGTAATTATTTTAGATTAAGGACCATTTACAAGAATACTTAAAGGTGTAGCACACCATGGTGGAGAGTGAAAATAAAATAAAGATAAAGTTTCATTATTTAGACAATAGAGGAGAGTATGATTCTGGGGAATTTGATTCTTATTGCTAGAGTTAAGGAATTTTAAATGAGAGGATAGCCCTATAAACCTAACAACTAAACAAAGTTGTAGAAAGGATGAACAAAACCATCATGGATTTGGTTAAGAGCATAATGAATTTTGACAAGCTACCTAATCCATCTTGGTGAGAATAATTTTAGTTTGTATGCTGCCTCATCAATATATCACTATTAGTATGGTTAAATTTAGATATTTAATAAAATATATGTTATTGAAAACATCCCTCTTACTATTATTAACAAGTATTTGGATATAAGGATTTTCCACATATTTCAAAGGAACTCTATAAGAAGCTAGATAAGGGATATACTCCATGAATTTTCATTAGATATAGAGATGATGAGTTTAGATATGATATGTAGTAACCAAAAGAGAATAATGTGATAAGAATTAGAGATGTTGTGTTCCATTATAACCAGATGATTGAGGACATTTAAAATACCAGAATGCCTTGAAGGGAATGTATCATGGAATCAATTACTAATCCAACACCTATACCAGCACCACATATCAATAAAGGGTTGGAGGTGAAATAATATTAATCAGTAGTGGACCTAAAATAAATTGAGGGGTATATTTAGGAAGGGAAGACTAAATCCTATTAGAATGAAGCTGAAATCCCATCATAGCCGAAATGTGATGTTCTACCTCTTGAACCTAACATTTCACAGTTTTGAAGATCTCTACAAGGATGGATTCAATCCAAAAAATATTCATATTTAGATTACATGTTGCTGACTGATGAGGGGGATCTAGAAGGATACTAGGAAGTGACATCTCCTCTTGAAAATTTTGAGTGTATTCATGCAATGGAGGATGAGATATAGTCTTTGCTGAAGAATAAAACATATGATTTAGTGAACTACCAAAAGGTAAGAAGGAACAAACAAACAAATGGTTGTTCTAGCTAAAAAATTATGGCATCAAAAATAATTTTAGGTATAAATCTCAGTTAGTGGTCAAGGGATTCCATCATAAGAAATATGTTTAATTTTTATGAGATATTTTCACTCATGGTGAATATGGATTCAATTAGATTCATTCACGAATTGGTGGATAACATTGAATTAGATCTTAAATATATGGGCATGGAGACTTATTTTCTTTATGGTGACCTCTCTGAGGAGATATACATGAATAAACCTGATGGATTTGAGGATTATACACAAGAAAACCCCATCTGAAAATTAAAGGAGATCTTGTGTGGACTTAAACAAGCTCCCAGATTGGGGTACAAGAAGTTTTACTGATTCATGGTGATTCATGGATACAAACAAACATAGGTAGATCGATGTGTTTACTATAGAGATTTCATGATGGTGACTTTGTTTCTATCCTACTTTATGTTGATGTTAACTTAATCATTGGGAGGACGCAACAAAGACTATCCAATTGAATAAGGATTTATCATTGTCTTTTGATATAAAGGACATGAGAGAGGCTTAATAGATTTTTGGGATGCAGATCATTCATGATAGAAAGAGGAGATTGATATGGCTAACTCAAGAGAATTATATTGAACATATTCTGTAATGTTTCAATATGGATAGAGCCAAACCATTAAGCATTCCCTTCCCGGTCATCTAAAGTTGAGAAAGAGTTCATTTTGTTAATCCAAGAATAAAATCAAGGTGATAGATGATTCAATACTCCCTGGCTGTTGGAATATTTATGTACCTTATGGTGATTTTGAGGAAATAAATTTTCCATTTAGTGAATATTGTGAGGTGGTTTATCTCCAATCCTAGGAATATGTATTGAGATGAATTCAAGTGGATTCTAAGGAATCATAAAGGTACTTCAAGGCCATGTTTGTGATATGGGGGAGTGGAACCCCTATTATTAGGATATATAGATGTAAATGTGGATGATGATCCTCATAGATAGAAATCTACATCAAGATACATCTATAATTGTTTAAGAGGAGTTGTATCATGAATGTAAAGGTTATAAAAGTATGTCCCTTTATCCATGATATAAGTCGAGTACATTACTACTTCAGAAGTTAGAAAAGATATGTTGTGGGAAAATAATTTCCTCTATGATCTCATATTAAGATAGATACAGTACATAGTTCATTTTTGTACTCAAAGTGATTTATACTTGAGTAAGAACTCCATGTACCATTACTATAAGATTAAAATCAACATTATTTATCATTGGATATGTAAAGTAATGGATCGATAGATACTGAGACTTGTAAATATCCCCACAAATAAGAACCATTCAGATATGTAGAAAAAGTTAGATTTTTTCAATAATTTGGACATTTATAGACTCTCTAGTGGATCACAGCAAGAGGGGGAATTGATGGAGTTTGTTTTGCTTCATTGGTTGGTGGATACTACCCCAACCACACCAACCTTAGAAGTATTTCATCTTGGTTTCTTCATATTCTGCATGTCTAGCCTCTATTCTTATAGAATCTATGGGAGAAGACCATGATAGGTGGGAGATTAGTGGGATTTGTGTCAAACATGACACCTCCCACCATGGTTGTAAAAGTAGGGTTAGGATATCCTTCCACATTCATCAGATCCATGCCAATATATCTCTTCTATCTAATGAGATATCCTTTAGAGCTCCATTTTTATAAGGATAGAGGTTTAGAGAGGATGTTTTTTGTAGGATTTTTACAAGTTGAAATAAATCCCATTTTTCTCATTTTTTCCTCCATTCATATCTCTTCAAGATAATTGAATCACAATATAGGAAATCTTATTTTTTTTGGGCCATAGAATTCTTTGGTTGTGAGGAGGAGATGCTAGTGATCCCATTATGGTGATAAGGTTTTTTAGACAATGTGGTTAGCAATAACATATAATTTACTCTGAATTTATCTTGGTTGATAACAGTTCATTAGGCTTGAGGTTATTATTAATGCTTGTGATGTAGGGGGATTAATGTTGACATATCAGAGATCTTGGGAGGCTAGTCATGGAATTATCCTTAAGAAAATATATTTATCTTATCTTTATGTAATTGTTTTCTTATTAGACTAATATAGTAACCAAGTCCTTTAATCTCTTTCCCATTCACACAATATTTTTTTAATCCTTTAGTGATGTATCTATAATTATAGTGGATAGGGTATAGTCTCATTCGGTTTGTCAAAATTAGTGTAATTGGGTTCATGGGACTTCTTTCATTTGTTTTGGTTTTGAATTTTAGGATCATTTTTTGGACTCTTTCAATTTTGGGGGTTCTCTGTATTATTTTTACATATATAAAAATTCTTAATTCATTATAAAAAAGATTTAAAAAATTGATATAATTAAAAATTATTTATTAGAAACTACATGTAAAATTCTACACATTTGGTTTTTCATGGATAATTTGTTTGATGAATGACTAATGAGGTTTTATTATATTATAATGGAATTTATATTGATTATTTGAATTTTGGTAATTTTTAAAATTAAAAATTAGTGGATAAATTATATAATGATTGTGTTTTTTAATGATTTATATACTTATCAAAACAAATATATTGTTTTAAAACGTTTCACACACTGAGTTTTTGTTAAAATTTCAAGTATGGATTGAACGTTTAAAAGCTAAAATTATTTTAGTGGGATGTATCTATATAGATTATAAAGGATGAATGTGTTATTGATATGGATATTTTTAAAAGTAAAATTGACATTTTGTATTTTTTAAATGTTATTTTAAATTATTTTATTTAATTATATATGTCTTCAACATTGTGTCCCTTATTTATTTTGAAATGTAACAAAATTAATTTAATATGAATTATGGATAATAAAAAAGGGTATTATTTATTGATAGTACTCAATGGTGAGTTGAGTTTTTATTTTATTTTCTTTACATGAATTATGTATTCTATTTTATTATATAAAACTACATGGGAATAACATGGGTACTTAGGAGGTAGTCCAGTGAAAAGTACAAGTACTAAGTGATTTTTTTAATCCTACTAGTCTTTTATTTACTAGATATATATTATTATATATATAATGTGAATTAGTTTTATATTCAACTCTCTCTAGGTCCATTATTAAAATAACAATGAGTTTAATAATTTATATTTTGCTAAAATCCTATGTATAGTTTTATACTGATATAATTATGGACTCGGTTAATATAAATACCTCATGTTCCCTAGCATAGTCTCATTGGTATTCCTAAACGATTCATTGACATTTACTTTAATAAAAAAATATTTTCACTTATCCCTTTGATTAGGTGTAAGTATACTCTTGAACTCATGTGAATGACATGTTTATTCTTATAATTAAATTAAAAAAGGTGTATTTAATGTTTTTATTATTTATAAAATCAAATATAATATTTTACTTAACTGTATTTGAAATTAGAATGTATAATTTTTCAACATAAATGGATTGTATAGAATTTTTTGTGGTATTGTACAAGGTTTTATCTCACTCCCTAAACACACACCATGGTGTTTATGTATATTTTAATTATCTTGGTATTTCTTACAAGAATAATCAAATATCATATTTCTTTAGAAGTATACCATGACCGTGTTTATAGTTTATTGAGGTAGTGAAATAAAATTGTAATAATGTGTCATGAGGGGATAATTTGGGCCTTAATTTTTATTTTTTGTTTAGTATTATTAATTATCATCAATAATTTCATTTTTTATCTTTATATATATGGTAGAAGATGTATTTTAATGGAACTTAAATTTTTTATTTTTTTGATTCATGTTAATCTTATTTATTATTCATAATTTAAAAAGGTAAAATTGTTCCCATATTTTTTGAATGTTACCCTTAAAACATCAATAAACCTAATGAAATTAATATTTCACATTATGTTTGTGTAATACCTATGTAGCTATGGTGACCAAGTATTCAGACCAGCATGCTATAATTACCATTTCTCACATGACATGTCCTAAAAGGTTATCTATATCACTCACACCATCATCATCATCATCTTAAATAACTATATCCTAAGGACTAAATAATGGTACCAAAAATTCATACCACACTACCACCTAGGTCTACCGTATATATATTCTAGGGTTTAATTCACTATATTACTAAAATTTCTTATATCATTGGCATACACAAGTTTCACAGCCTCAATATGATCCAACACATAAGAAAAGACCCATTTTAGTCAATCCTTATCACCCACCATATCTTTCCAAATTCACACCTCCATTAATTCACAAAATATAGGTTTATCTCTGGTTTTATAAGTGGTTCAAAATCCCTAACCATTAAAAAAACATCCCCCATGATCCAATAGATACTAAAAGAAAATTTGAAGAAAACATCCTCCAATGCCTATGAAATATATAAAATAACCCATTCCAAGGTTGTATGACCAATGTATTATTCACAATACTTTCATATCACTCATTGAAAATAATTATCCCAATTGTAGAATGGGGCCAGACCTTATTACTATATGGAATAACCCTCGTGTAACTCACTGACCCTTCATCTCAAACTATCTCCAATGCTTTAGTAAATTTCTTCAGTGTGTGGATTTACCCCCATACTAAATTTTCACATCATATGAAATAATTCATAAATCTCCCTTCAACCCCATTAATGTTTATTTTCACATAATTTTCTTATTTTTTGCTTAAAATCAATATGAATACTTAAAAAATATTTCAAAATTATTCATAAAAATATTAACATTTGTTTTCATGATAAATATATTATCAAAAATATTTCACACTTTAATCATAAAAAATAATATATTAGAATTTCATCATAATTTTAATTCATATATTATATTTAAAAAAATATTTTTATAAATACCTATGAGGATATTAATTTCACATTTAATACAAAACTATTCATGAAAAATTAAATTATATTATCAAAAATATATATTAATTAATTTCTAATATTTTTAATTACCATAAATATCAAAATATTTATATTCTATAATCATCTAACAAGACCTTATACCATATTTATTCTATAAATTTCTTATTTATACCCATATTTCACTATTTTCGATCATAAATTCCTCATTTCAAATTTTACCATTCTTTATTTTAATGTCTCCCAAAAAAAACTAAATCCTTGATTATTATAAACTTAATAAAGAAATATAAAATACCAAAACTTTGGTAAAGTCACAAGGATTGATTGACGAGGTGTGAATTTCATGTCACTTACCAGGATTCTATGATAAATGAAGATCTAAATCCCTATCATGATTGCATCAATAATATGTTTAACCTTGTTCTTTAGTCTCATATATTTTGATCCATCAATCCATGAAAATTCCATGGTTTTTTTGTCACCAAATAATTATGTTAAAACAGATAATATGAGAGAAATGTCCAAAATGAAAAATCAATAAAAAATGACAATTCCTTTAATTATTCTATTAATTGTTTTACAAAAATTCCATTTAATTTCCCTCTCTTTTTCATCAATTCTCCTAATAAATTCACCTATTAAGAAATATAAACAAAATTTCCCTAAAAAAATAAAATATCTAGTCCATAGTTCCTCAAAACATCGATGACATTACCATAAAAAAATTATTAATTATTATATAATTCTTCTAATAAATAATCCATTAAAATGAAATAATTAATATAAAAAACAATTAATAAAATTTAAATCTCATTAAAATTTTATTAAAAATATAAAACATCATATGAAAATTACCAAAATTCCATCGTAGGGTAAAAATCATGTCTTAAATTCAATGGTCCACATAAAATTTCACTTTGAGACTGAAAAATTTTCCATTTTACCCTTTATTGTAAAAAAATTAGATCTCAAAAACTAAAAAACTAAAAAAATATTATCTATATTACACACCTATTTTGTAACATTCCATCCTAAAAAACTCTAACCATAATAATAAATTGGAAAATAATTTCATAAAAATTCTCTTTACTTCAACATTTTTCATTCTATCACAATTCCATACCAATAAATTATAAAAATATAATTTGAAATAATTCACTATATTTTGCATGTGAATGAAATTTTTTTGGGACTAGGAATACATTTGAGAGTGATGTTTCTTATGATGTATTTTTATTATAAATGGGGAAATTATTGGTTTTAAAATTGAAGTGAAGATGATATAAGTTTTGATATTTTGTTTGGTTTTTTCTTATTAATTATGGGTTTATAAAGATTAAAAACACTATATAATACCTCATAAGATGTTAAAAAACATTAAAATCCAATAAAAACATGCATTAAAAATGAAGGCATATATATATATATATAAAGGGAATAAATATACCTTACACTAATGAAACTCTATTACTATATTTTTTCAGTGCTTAATGAAGACTAGTAATGAATATCAATAAGACTCTTATAACCTTGGTTTATCCATGTGTTGATCTAAATCAAATTATTCTCAAGAGATATTCTCTTTATAACCATGATATTAAAGTATATCTATGAAGATAATGAATGGGAAGGAAGATAGCTTTAGTATAAAGAATAAATAATATGGTTTCACATCTCATTGGTTATGACTTATTTATATAGGCCTCAAGATACTCCCAAATATTTATATGTGCTTACTCTTGCATTATATATCATATAATAAATGTTTCAATCATTCATGCATTTTATATGAAAATAGATTATTGATTATATCATGTATTTCAGCCATTAATGAAAATTTTATGATAATGATATCCTGGTTTGAAAGATAGTTTTAATTTTAATGTTTAATGTTCGACTACCTTTAATAGTCATTAAATACTATTTTACATGTAGATAAATTATGCTATCAACATATCATATGGACTTAAATGGGTAAGGAATAAATGATACAACATATTTATATCATAATGAATAATATACCCAAAATGCATAAAACATTCTATTTTTATCATGGATTTCATAACTTGTGACATACACATATCATACCATTATATATTTTATAAAAATATAATCTGTATTTAGGGAATGCCTCCATCAATATATGAGACAAACTAAATCCTAATAGATTTTTTGTCATTCAATCTTCTATTTTATAATATTTAATAACTTCTAAAACCTTGTTTAGATCTCCTTTTTGATATATTTTGAAACCCTTTTTGAATGATATTATAAAATTTAACATGTATCATATCTTGTGAAATAGCTTCTAAATATCCATCCAATAATCATTTTAGATAAAATCTTGAATAATTTTATAGCATATCACTAAATTTTATGAAACTCAATCTCTATTTACTCAACCAAAAAGTGTGTTCCCATGGGTATTTTTAGTGTTGAAAATAAATATAAATTTCTATATTTATAAATGTAAAAAAATAGTTCCCTATACCAAAGAATCATTTCTTCACAATCTATAAAGTAATTTTAACATGGTCTCTATAAAGAACTTGTATCTCTATATTTTTATACACATGATCTCTTAGTTTAAAACGTCAAGTACCCATGGGACATAAAGTATGCCAATCCTGTATAACTACACATTATTTCTAGGTTGATGGATACATCACATGTCATTCACCCTTATTAATAAATTCATCTCATACCCCTTATAATAAAGAAAATAAATAATAAAACTTATGTAGTTGTGGTTATAAACAACTGAAACCTATCCCAATCAGTGATCCAAATGTTATACTCAACATATATGGGGAAAATTTCATCTTAGTTAATCTTTATTTGACAACATGATTAGAAACATACCAAACCACCACTGAATATCTAATCCTGAAATACTTCATAAAATTGTATCAATGTAGAAATGTTGTCATGAAAGTTATATTTTCAATATATGGTTTTTAAAAATCCCACTATATATAATTAACCCCTAGTATAATGAATAAGTAGTGTATGAAATTCCATGTGGAAATATTGTGAGTTCATCCCACACCAAAAAACTACTTTGGTTCCTCATGAGCATATTTAATATCTCTATTATAAATATTACCCATTATAGCCTTAACATTTCAGCACAACCAAAAATAATCCATGAATAAAATTTGTTAGGGATAACACAAAGTCATACATAGAGTGGTTAATAATTATTTCATATAATGTATTTTATGCATCAAATGTGAAAACAACTAAATAGAGACTTAATTTTGTATAAAATGATATATTTTATATTAATAAACAACTTTAATAATATTTAAAATATTATACATGATTTCATGTCTAATCATATCCCATATGATAAACCGCTATATTGACATAAGTTTTGCTACACTTTTAGGATTTTTTAAATCTCATTACATCCTTATGTAATTCCAGCCACATCTATATATAATCATCTGATAAAATATTCCAATTAAACTCAATAATTGAAAAAAATCATTGAATAAATGTTTTTTTGAAAAATAGTGAAACTTTATGAATCATATTACTGATGTTCAACTCATTGAACAAGTAGTCAAACTTATCACCTAAAAACATCAAATGTTATGATCTTAATAAATTCTATTGTTTACATAGAATTATTTCTTAGTAAATCATCATCTTAATTATTCCATATTATTTTTTATAAAAAAAATCCATACAATCATATTGGTAATAATATTTAAATTTTTACATTATTTCATTACTAACACATGCTAAACTTCTTTAGAAAATTAAGTGACATCCCCTTCATCATGATAAATACAAAAAAAATATTTATATTTCTCTTTAAAGAAGTACCCTAACCTCTTTAAAGAAATTAAGTGACATTAATTTTTAATTTTTACTGTCATAATCATTTATTTATTGAATTTGAACCTCTTTATGTCCCAAAATACTCCCATTAGCCTTTTAGATGATATATTATCATATGAATACTATAAAAATATGAAAAAAACTATTTTTTGTTCTCAAAATAACACTTATATCATTTAATTGTAATATTAAGCATATTTCCATATTGGATATGGTATTCTATGTAAATTTTTCTAAAAAGAATACTTTATTCATTATAATATTAAATTGATGGTTTTGAAAACATTTTACCTTATATTTTATTAAATATCTCATATAAAATATTCTTTCCTAGATAAAACACATTCAAACCTATCTTCTTTTCAAATATGTTAAATAAATTGATAAATTATAAACCATTTGTATCAAAAGAATCATCTCATTTAATAAAAAATTACCATTATTAACAAGTATCTATTTTCATATAATAGAAAACAAATGAGATCCAATAAACATATTTTTTATTCCAAATTAATCTATTATTTGATGTAAATCCCACATCCATCCATCAATACAGTAACTTTTACTTAATTACTTTAAATAATACTTAAATATTCTTCTATAAAGTATTTATCAATTTTAAATTTATTTATTTTTAAAACACAAGTATAATATAAAATTAGTATCATATACCTTTGAAAAATATGTGAATTTATTTTTATAATAACCTATATGGAATGGATTATACACTTAGATTCATTGAACCTTTGGTTTATCTGCCCAATTCCTTATCTCGTTACTAATATTCCCACAAAGATTCAATTTTATTCCTAACTCAACACTATGATTTCAAAGTCTTTAACTATCTATCAAAGGACCCAATATTGTAATTTCTAAAAAATATTTTCTTTATAAAGTATTAACATTTACCCCTTATATTGTTAAAAAGCATTGAAGCCTTGATCTGACATGTCCTGTTCTGATATCATCAATATATTTATTAGCTTAGGAAAAAAATTCCTATGTTCATTTATATAATAATTTATAATTAACTACAAAAATATTTCTGGAAAATATTATACATTGAAAATTGTATCCTGTTATATAATATTCTGAATATCTAAAGATAATAAAATCTATCTTGTTGATAATTTATAAGTTTTTTTATGTGAAAATGTAATATTTCAACAAAAATCACTTAATAAATGTATTAAGATCATATATAAGGGTAAAATCCTAGTTAAAATCTTACAATATTCTATCGAATATTTTCAAAGTCATGGGCTAAGTAAGTGTGAGATTCTGAGGACAGTAGAGCATCAACAGAAACGAAATAATAATATTAAATATAATAAATTTAGCATGAAAAATTTATCCAAAATTATTTAATATATCTCAAAAGGTGTTCCATATGATAAATCCAAGGCCCCCTCTATTTCCCAGATGTTGGGTTTACCCTATGTGGGGTATAACATTTATTCATGTCAAATATTTGGTGAGGTCTCTCATGAGGTTAATTTACATTGTATTTTTTATTATTTTATTTTTTAAGAATAATTAAATATCACTCAAACGGTTCTTTTCATGATAAATTTGAGAACACTATTAGGTCTATGACATTAGGTTTACCCTAGGAGGGGTATTACATTTATCTTTTTGAAGTGTTTGGAAACATTTCACATGATAAAACCATATTTAAATTTTACTATTTTATTATTAGAGTATTTGAATAATTAATAATTAATATCTCTTAAATGTTGCATAATATGAAAAATATGAGACCACAGTTAGGTCTGTAATGTGGGGTTTACCCTAGGAATGGTATACCTTTTATGTGTGTCAGATGTTTGGAAACATCACACAAGATAATACCCTTTTTATATTTAATTATTTTATTATTCAAATTTTTAAATAATAAATAATCAATATCTCTCAAACGGTGCGCCATATGAGAAATCAGAAACTATATTTAAGTCTAGAATGTGAGGTTTAACAAAGGTAGGGTATAAATTTTATGCACAATGGGTGTTTGGAAACATCGCACGCGATAATTCCTTGTTTATATTTAATTATTTCATTATTAAAATATTTAAATAAGATATGAAAATAATAAATTTTATTAAATAAATTAATGAAAATTTATTATAAATTGTATTTGGGGTGTTATGCATGGCATGGGTAGGAAACCCATTATTTCTCACGCCTCTCCCCTCTCTCTTACTCTCTCTCTCTCTCTTATATTCAATTTTATTTTTGTAAACTTCTCTCCTTAATATTTTATTTTATATTGATTGGATTGATGCATCATCAATTCTATTGGATAAATAAAAATGGGAATAAATTTATTCTAAATTTTTTTTACATAGTGGTGAGGTGATTTGTTCATATTTAATTTAATATTTTTAATTATAAAATATAGTTATAATACTAAATAATGTTTAAATGGGGATGGTTCTAGGATTTGTTGGCATGTGATCATCTTCTGATAAGGTCAGAGGGTGGTTTGTGTGAAAAAACCTTTTTAAACTTTACCATCTACATGGAAAATCCTGATGTAGGAAGTTACATACCATTGTGGGATCTCTTTATACATGTATTTTCATGTTATGATTTATGTGTTACTTGATTGATATTAATTATTGGCTTTTTATTACATGTGGGTATGTGTGTTGCCCGTGAGACATTTTGGATAATTATAGCAATGAGACTTTCTTGATAAAAATATTATTATTATGTGTGTTGATATGATTTAGACCATGTTGTGTTTCTCACATGTGTGTATGTATATATTTTCTCACACTCATGGTATGTTATGTATGATGCCATTATTGCATTGTGATATTATAGTACATGCTATGTTGTTGTGTTATGTATGATACCAAAGAGACAAGGGGACATATTGTGGCTCAATAGCCATAGGGGGAGCATGTTCAGACGCTGCATGTGACTTGATGATGAGACCAAGTTGGGTGATGGGGCATGATGTCCTAGTGTGTCCTGATTTAAGGACATGATGATCATGAGTGATTAGACCCATATGTGATGACTGCAGGGCATGATGATCATGACTAATAAAACCTATTGGGAAAGAGTGGGGCATTATAGTCTATGTGATTTGACCCAGAGATATCATTGGGGAGTTACAACCCAGTGTGGTCTAACATAGAGGGATAGTGCTAGTATGGATATCGAGCAGCTTGAGGCTGGCTCTGATATTGAGATGTTTCCATGATTGTTCAGATGTTTTCTACCATGGATCCGAAGCATATATGGTCAGGGTTATGTGGCATCTTGGTTATCTCATGACTGATCAGTTTTGGATTGAATGTTTATGATTGATATTAGTTTATAATTATTATGGAATACACTAGAATACTTTAGAACACTAGGTTAAGGATGAATTGGTGGTGTCCTACTGAGACTTGTACTCACACCCTACTTGTTCATTTCGATGCACTAGTAGATTTTATTAGAGACCCGATGAAGGAAAAGGTACCTATGGTGGATGACAATGAAGGTGGAGAACAGAGATGGAGTGTATTGGGATAGTTATTAAAGGAACACACAGTTCTTTTATTTATTATCTTCTTTCATTACTCTAGAAATATTTCCACTTTGGGAGAATTTATTTAAATACCACGTATTCATCTTTAGTTTCTGCATTTACTTTGATTATTTAGTAGATTATTTATCATTTTTTACTAATTAGTATCAATCCAATGACATGATACTAAGGGTATATTCTCCCCAGGGATAGACATATACCCTCACTTCTAGTCATCAACCTATTTTATTTTGGGAGACACACATGACGTTATGTGGAATTCTCAATCGCACCTAGTGGTTTGAGTGAGGATGTTAAAACCTTTTTGTATGTTTCCTAGGGTTTGTTTGAGTGAGGACAAAAACACTAAAGGAACATGTGTTTGAATAGTGGGACAATCATTAGTATGAAAATTAGACCTAATGGGTAATAGCCTATGGTGTTCTCAGAAGGAAACCATGACATTACATGTGACCCATGGTGTTAGATTATTAGGTTTCTGGCTGAGGGAAGGTTGGGTTGTGAAAAATTTATGATCAAGTAGTGATTTTAATCATTAAAAGACATTAACATGCTAAATTATATTGATTCGATTATTAAAAACAAAGGTCCTTCTATCATATTACACTGACTGAGTTCTTTAGAAACATCATATATTCCATGTTGTTCTTACTCTTTGTATAATTTTTTTTGGTTTCAAATCATCCCACAAAAATCCACTGGTTTATATTGGTTTGGGAGTTTTTTCATATAGACAACAATCAATAAAGATATTTCAAGATAATATGTTTTATTTCTATTATAAAAAGTCATATCCTTTTTATTAGGTTCTTCAAAAGATATTTCCTTAGGAATTGGTTTCACCAATAAATAGACTTTATCTTCTGGTTTGAGAACTATTTTCAAATTTCTATAAGAGTCTAAGAAGTTCCTGTTATTTAGATTCTCCTTTTAAAATATTGATCTAAAATATATATTGTATGATTATTATTCCATTTATGTATTCAATATAACCATTTATGATAGGATTATCATGTTTTATAATCATATAATAATGAATTTTATAAAAATTTGTTCTCATTAAAATGATAACCTATTTCAAAATTTTACATCAAATCAATTAGTGGATCCATAAACATATTTAACTAAAAAATAACCTCACTTTGTAATGAACATCATCACTTTATTTATTTAGGTTTTCCATTATTCCAATCATATAATATATAACTCTAGGATTATTTAGTGTACAACTACTTTCCAAACCCATTATATGAATAAGCTCAACACTATTCCCATGGTACCCTAACTCGTATATTTTCCCAATTATGTTTAACCAAATGAAAATTTTAAGAATGAGGAACCTAACTCATAGTTTCATCTAATTAATTACTTTCCTTTCACATGATAATCAATGGGAACCATGATATTTCATGAACCAACCTGGTTAGATGATTGAGGTATTGGTGAGTGTTTGCTTCAGAAGGAATATGACACTTAGTATTTTAAACATATTTCATATCACAATATTATCTCATGTACTCCCTTTAAATGTATGTAAAATTATAATTATTTAAGTTTGGAAAGTAATTCATTACACTAAGTCAATATGTTCAAAAAATTATTGATGTGTTACTCTTTAAACGACTCATATATTATGTTACCAACCTAAATTAAAATACAACTGGATTCATACATATCCAAATACAACTCATTTATAAGGTATATAATTACATTTTATATAAATTCTTAGAATCATATAAAATAAAAAATACCCACAAGAGTAATCTTTAAGTGATAGATAATAAACCCTGAATTTTGTAGATAATTCATAAGACTCTAGGATAGTGAGAAGTTCAGCCTAAAATCCATTAAACCAAGGTCACATTACTTAATAGATTTCATAATTCTATCATAATTCTAACACATAATATGTATAAAATATAATTAACTTCATAATTCATTCTCATATCCTTATATATGTCAATGTCAATGTAGAAGATAACTAAATCTATTATCATAGTTAGCATGTAACTCCATAGATGCTTGTATGAAAATGTGTAGAAGCAGTTTATAACAATAAACTAACGTTTATAAGTATCTATAAAACAATAATAATATTCATGAATAAATATGTAAATAAACTAAAAAATTATCAATTCATATATTTAAACATGGGAAAAACTATTTTTGAACAATTTATAAATAATGAAATCATAATAAATTTATAATTTAGACAAAATTATAGACATTATATAATTAAATAAATATAAACTATTTATAGTCATTTATAATATAACTTTCTTTACATTATCCAATTATATGAAATTTCACATAAATATTCTATACTAAGTTAAAATTAAACATTTTAAATTATAATAATTTTATTTAAATAATTTACATAATTTAAATGTCACATTTTTAACATTATTTAAACCTTGATCGTATAAATTAAGAGTACCCCTTTTGATATGTTCTAAATAATCTATCAAATAAAGCCCTTAATTTAAAAATTTAAACAAATTATTATAACAAATAATAATATTAAATATAAATTAATTTATATTTATCATTTTTTAATTTTTAAACACTTTCTAAATTTCCATTCTTATTTTCATGTAAACATTATATATCAAAATTTCTAATTCATTCCATATAATATCAAAAGGTATTTAATATTAATATTTTATATTACAGAATATTTATTTACTAAATTTTTAATAAACATTTAGTTAACTAATTATAAACATTTTGGGACCTAAAATATAAGTTTGAATTCATTGAGAGGGGGAATCAGTCAATTTAATTATTATTTTTACTTTTCATTAATGAAAACCTTTCTCAACTATTAGATTGATTAAATTTATCATTGTCCCACAAAAATACACACACAGATAGCCATATAAAATATTTATTGGACCACAATTTTATACAAGTATTTAATCCTTAGAATGATTTAGAATAACCCATGACTATATAGTTCGCCAGTTTCAATATTTTGGAATACAACAAGTAGGTAATATCCATAATCCTGAGTAACATTGTAAGTCTCCCAAATTTTGTAAAAGTGTCCCCACATAAAAAAAATATAAATAATTTCTTTCATCAATAAGTGAGTTTTTAACTATATTAGACTTCTATAAAGTTATTCTTGCTCTTCTTCTTATTCTCCTTTCACTTTTTGCCTTTTATCTTCATCTTTAAATTCAAAAAAAAATTCACTTTTCTTCTCAACTTTAATTTTTCAAATTATTTTGATTCATATTTGAGCCCTTAGATTTTCTCATCCTTTTAAATAACCTTATATTTATTTATGTTTCTCTTTGAATGATCCTTTATCTAATATTATTTTTCTAGATCACAGAACAATAGATTCATATATCTATTTTTTAAACTACTAGAAAATTATATTGAACTCAAATTTTTCAAAAAAAAATTCACCCATATTTATCACTTTGATTGGCCTATATATATAACTTTGTCCCAAAAATGACTTTTATTCATAGTCTTTATCCTTAAAAATAACTATTATATATTGTAATATCGGAATTTATTCATTTTATTTACCATATAGAATAACCTTATATATTCCTAGAAAACATAAGATGGCCTTCATATATTAAAGGAATTACTTGTATATATTTCATTCTCCTCTATTTCAACCTTTACATATTGGTTGAATTAATTTTACACATTACATTTTACTCAGAGTAACCTTTATGAATTAGTAAAGATACTTTTCTTATTGTACATGAAACCAATTTTCATTGATATATTCTTAGTGAAATTTACATAAGACTTTAAAGACACTTATATATAGGAAACTTACTTGAATTAATGATAAAAAACTTCACAGAACCAGAACCTCTAGATTTATTTTAAAAAATTTCAAATCTATTTAATACACCTCTAATATTTTTAATAACCTTGACCTCTCAAAATAAATACTATTTTCTCTGAATTTTTATATGATTTATGTATTAAAAAACTACACATTAACTCATCCACTCCAAATTTTCACATTCTTTCTTGACTTTTACAAATATCCATGAAAGATACTATTTATTAGCAGTTAATTTTAGTAAACAACCATTGTATTTTAGAAGGATTCCAAAGGAAATAGAAATTTTAGATTTAAACAATTATTGTAGAGATATTTTGATCTTAATAATATTCCCCTTTGGATTTTATTTTAAACCAGTGACCATAAATCACATTCAAACTCATCACGCATAGTAGCAAATAATTATTTAATAATTATAAGCCTATATTGGTGAAATCAGTTTAGGAAACATGGACATTTAATTTTTATGTCATATTGTTCATAAATAGTTACTTACATCCACCTCTTTATTTCTATTTATACTCTTGATAACAATTGTGAATAAACTACAATTATTCTTCCACATCTCAAAAACTATACCTTGAACATGTGTATAAAAAGTTCCTATATACATCCTCAACAAACGTTTTGAAATAGTTCACTTGTTGGCTTTATAGATTTCCTCTTTTAAATACTTTTTCTAAACATATACTCCCACTAAAAAAGATATATTTTTCTCATTACACAAAACACATATATTTGGATTACCCTCAATATTAAAGTTCCACACTTTATAAATACATTAAGTAATTAATGAAAAGAGATATTTTTTTCATCTTCCATTGACAGTAAATCTAAATAAAAAATGAGATAAGGGACTAAATCAGTATACCTTATCCTTGACAGGAATGATGTTTAACTCCCATAATCAACCTAAATCTATGAAATGTATCTTTGGGAGGCACTTTAGTGAACATGTAATTTATTTTCTCTATTGTTGGAATAAATTACAACTTGCACACATTTTTCTCCACAACTTCCTTAATAAAGGGATATTTTATATAATTTTTATTCTATTAAGAATTTTGATTCATATTTATCAATAAATTAATGGAACTTTGGCTATCATGGTCCCAAATAGTGGAAACTTCACTTCAACCTTGAGATATTTCAATTTATTCCTTATTCACGTCAATTGGGTTGTAACTTGATTTTCAGTCATGCTTATTTATTCATCAGTACTCAATGTCATTGATATTTATTTATTTGTGTTCAAACATGCACACCTTTCATATAAAAAAATTACCAGATGTTAATATTTGATCAATTTCATTTATAGTTCAATCAATATTTATATATCCAAGAGATAATTATTTCCACTCCTATAGTATTTTAGTCCTTATTTTATCATACCTTTAATATACCTAATAATTATACTTACAACAATTAAATATGACTCCTTTAGCATACTTTGATATTTGAAACATAATTTAACAACATACACTATATCTGATCTTGAAGTTATCTGGTAAGAAACCATTAATAAGCTTCATTAATTCTCATGATTCAACCTCATTATTTTTTCACATATTGTAATCTTGATTATCTCTAAAATTTGTGTAGAAACCATATTTAAATACTCCTTTTAAATATTCTTTATTAGTTCTCAAGAATACTTCCCTTTAGAAATTAAGATATGATATTTCCATTGAGATATTTAGAACCCTAAGAAATGTATCATTTATCTAAGCATGGAAATATCCATCATTTTATTTATTTACAATGAAAACGCACTGAAAATAAATTATTTATTTATTTTAAATATAATATCATCAATAAAATTAAAAAAATACGTGGTATATCTTTTTCATATTTAATGTAACGGTTTCTTCCCACTATTCACTTCTTGATATTTAGTAATTTCAAGAAATTTTCTAACATGGAATACCTTGCTGTTAGGGATTTTAAAATCCCTATAGATACTCATTTTACATGTAAACAGATCCTTAATCTTCACCAGGTAATATACCATTTGGTTTCTCAATATACACTTCCTCTTCTAACTCTCCATCAAGGAAAGATGACCTTACATCCATTCAGATTGTCATATATCCTTGTTTTACCCTAATAATAGAATATCCTAATGGTATAAATCTCAAAAACTAGTGTAAATATCTTATCAAAATAAATTCCTTCGGCTTGTGACTACCCTTTTCATATTAGTCATTCCATGTTTCTGACCACTTCACCTCTTTTATTCAACTTGTTATGGAACTCCCACTTTATTAAAATAAAATTATTGTCCTCTGGATTGAGTACCAATTCCCATGTTTCATTCTTCTCAATTATATTTAACTCTTAATTCATATCATTAATCCACTCATGATTCTAAAAATCATCTTTCACGTCTCATTTATTAAATATTGAAAAAAATAAGATACGTTTTTTATCCTCAATGTTCTTATAATATAAACCAACATTCCTTGTTCTAAAATTATATTTTGGGCATCCAAATATTTTATCATACTTTTATAAGATTAATAAGGTTTTTCTTAACCACTTTAAATGACTAAATAATCTTATTCAGCTTGAACTCATTTTGGATTCCATTTATGTTTAGAAACATAACCTTTTCTCCCAATGAAAACTGCTTCATCATCATCACTTTTGGAACATAATTCTTTATGTATATTTTTATTATTTGAGTATTCCAGTTATTTCACATTAGTATTATTTTTAATATTCCCTCTCTATTATAATAGGTTATATCCTCACCCATTTATAGTATAACCTAAGATGATACCATCAACCCCTCTCTATTCAATCTTCCCATTATTTTCAATATTCACTTTAATAATAAAAGGGATACCAAACGCACATAGATATTTGAAAATTAGACACTTATTATAATACCTATCACATGGTTACATATCTGAATTTTGTTGATACAAACTATAATTTTAAATATGAACCACTATAACAATATATTTTCTCCAAAAATATTGATAGGTTTTATGCTCAATCAACAAGGTATGATTCATATCCACCAAAAAAATCTTCTATTTAGAAAATATATTATGGTGTAGTGTGTATGGTTCAATGAGTTCATGTTCAAAATAATTATTCTGAAGATAATAATTAAATCATACACTCATATATTCATCGCCGTTATTATTCTGGATCTTCTTCAAAGAGAAACAAAATTACATCTTATCACTTCTTCTAAAACTCTTGAACATTTTAAGAGCCTATAGCTTATTATTTATAATCAATATTCATGTTATATAAATTTCATGTTTAAAAGAAATAATATATATATATATATATATTCATATATTTCTTCCTCATAGTCCCAAAAATGCCTCAATGAATGTGTTATAAGGCATGAGATGTCTAGATCATTATTTTATTATATAAATAATTAACAATATATCCATTTTGATAAGTAAATCACATCTTGTTTCTCTAAATCTTCAATATATTAAAATTAAGAACACTCAATCCTAAGGTAATATTTCTCAATTTTTATTGTTCTAGATAATTAACCCATTGATTACATATTTTATATTCCTCCTTTAATCTTATGTATCATAAATTTTTAGCATCGCCAACATGGAACAAGTTTCCCTAGGTACAATTTCCTCTTATCAGCACACTACCATAATTTAACCTCTTCACTAAGAAGAAATATTTATTAAATAAATATTTAGTACATATATAAAATAACCAAGTGACACTTAATAATAATCTTTTTCATGCATCATACTATAATTTTTTCTTGTACATCAGGTTATTCATATCTGTCATTGCGGATCAAAATCATTTCATTTTAAGTGACTGGTCATTTCCAAAAATAAATAAAGCTTCCTCAAATTTATCCACATATTGTAAGATCATTAAATCCAATATAATATGTGAATGAAATACACTATCCATATTCAATAATAATTCTCCATTTTTTTCTTTAAATGAAAAAAAAATTAGGAATGATGATGATTATGACACAAGATGGGGTGATTTGCGTCCTTTTAATGATCTTGAAAAAATTTTGATGCATCCATATTGAAATAAAGTGAGTATTTCATTATATAAAATATATGATTAGGTAGTGAAAAATAAATAGAGGAAATAATTAGACACTATGATTTATAGTGTCTTGAGGAATAGGAATCCCCTCATACACTCCACCAAAGCTCTCTTTACAAGTATGGTGATTTTCATTAATAGGTTATTTTTCATAGAGACCTATATAATTGACTGAAAGAAGTTGAAACCTTATAATAAGGATTTTATAGGTCCTTTTTATTATTTTATAGGGAATTGAAATATCTACATCTTATTATGAGAGGCTTAAGCACCCCCACCACTGAGTACAAGTAGCCAAAATATCAAGAAAATAGATGATATGTATAAGTTGAATACTGGTTCAGCTCATAGTTGAAACAACAAATGATAGATATATAATATATTCAATAAATCACATAAAGAAAATAATATTCAATTTTACACATGATTACTCTTATTTAGAGAACATAAAAGAGAACACTCAGCTGTTTATAAATTTTTATGTCTCCAAAGTGTATCTCTAATAGTATCTTTGATGAACTATAGAAAAAGATTGAAAATACATATAACAATATTAGTAGTAGCATGATGATCAAACAATAAAATAACAGAACATTTATGTCAAAAAATTGTATCTCTTTAGAGAACTAGATGCATCATCACATAGATATAATAATTAACTCCCAGAATTTAATAAGAATCTTGATTTGCATTAGGTCAAAAAGATCCAGAAAATCATCCTGATAAATTATAATCATTTAAATTAAAAATATACAAGGTAAAATTATATATTACCTTAGAAATAATAATTATTTAATCTATTAAATAAGGTACTTTGAGTCAGTATTTAATAAACTTTAAAGATATATAAATACTCCATCAAAATCATTGTAGGAATCATGGATAATAATTTATGATTAAAATATCATAGATGACTAGGTTGAACATAGGTTTGAACTGTATATAGATAAGCATAAAAAGAACATTTGAAAACTTATAGTTGATACCAAACATAAGTTTGATTACCCATACATTAATTACAAAAATGGTTACCTTATAAAATAATGTTTTCCAATCCTAAGATTTACCTCAAATGTAGGGTTCCAAAAGTAGCGGTCCTTAAAATTGTTGGGTTTTTTATCGTAATGTTATCTTAAATATATAGTTATGAATTTTTATTACATACTAATTTAATATTCCCAAAATAATTATATAAATTAGTCTTTACCTTAATCAAAAATAAAATAATATAAACCTAAAATTCTTTGAAATAAATTTCATTCGTAAAAAAATGTGTTTTTTTAATTATAAAAGTTAATGAGAATATAAAGAACATTTTTGGATCAATATATTTCCAATAATATCTACATTTTATGATCAAAAAAACCCACAGAACAAAAGCATATATTTTTTATATTAACATAAAAATATAGTATCTAAATTTCTCCCAAAAATAAAAAACAAATAATGATTTAACAAAGATTGTGTTTATCCATATTTCTACCAAAAAAGTGAATGATGTTTTAAGAAATGTTTTTTATATCCATATCTCTCACCGTTTTCTGATATCAAGAATAAAGTAAAAAAATTGATACGCATTTAATATTATACAATATTATTAGTGAACTTCTATTTTATAAAAGAAAATGTATTCTAAAGAAAGAACATGTTTAGATATAAAATAATAATAAATGGTAAATAGAGAATGAATATAAAAATATAAGAAGTTTTATTAACCTCCCAATATTGAAACGTTATTTTGTCTTAGGTTTGGAAATTCTATGGTGCAAGATGAGAAAAAAGATCGACCCTTTTGACAGGATAAGGGGTGCATATTTACACTTTGAACTCTGAATTATTTCACTCATTACAATAAAAACTCTTGATAATAGATATATCATTCTTTGAATATATACAGATATTTTACCTCTTTAATATAAATAAAATTGACCAACTGAGAAAACATTCATACTATAAATATTTGATTTAGCAACTACTTCTTGTCTAATCTTCCCGATGAGATCAATTATTTCCATTATAAACATATCAAAATATCTTATTGATATTGAATTATTCTGTATAATTTGATATTGTTCTTGAATGGATTCAAATTATATTTTTGAAATTGAATATTTTTTCACCTCATTAAATATTTCCTTGAATTTTCAAGTTCATTATGCACCTCACTACTTATCCTTATGAAATACTAAACTTTGATGTTATTTACATAGTAACCAAATTAGAACACTCTCTACAAAACTTCTCATCATCTATAGATATATTTTTATAAGAATTTGAGAAATTAATTACATATCCAACTATTTTAAGTGATTTAACTTCAATTTCTTCACTGCCAAAAATTTCTATACCTTTTCTATAAAACTTTTCTAAGGATTATTCAACTAAAAAAATTGACTAATACCCTAATAGACCAGTTCAAGAAATGGAAAAAGAAATACATTATATCTTTCTCATCAATATACTCTAAAAAACATTATTAAATTAATGTTCAAAACCTTAGAAGCATAGAATTTTAGGAATATACCTTTTGGAATAAGATATATTTAGTCTCTTTATGCCATCCAAGCTAGCTTTATTTGAGGTCATTGAATTTGAAATATCAAGGAAGGAAGACTGGGTGTTTGAGAGATATTTTGAGTGTGAAAGTATACAAGTTTGAGAGAATAAAACTGAAGGCTTTATTCTGACGGTTCTCAAGTGAGGATTCAGTTTCTCGAGAAAAAATTATAGTGTAGTAATTTTGGATTTTATAATTAGAAAAGTAGTTTTATTTAAGAAAGTATACACAAATAAAATTTTAATAAATTCTAATAATCAATATGACATAAAAAATTTTAAAATAAAATAGAATAGGTTTGAAGAATATAGAGATCTATCAAAAAAATAGCAGTTTTACATTGAATAAACTGAACTTCGCCTATATGAATTCTCCATAAAAGCAGCATTATAAACAACACCAAAATAGATGCTTCTTTCAAAAGATAGACTTAGCAAGATATAAAAACATATAAAATATTATTTAATAGATAACATGGGACTAAAAAAATTTATCAAACAAATTAATTCATTCCACAATAAAATATTTAAACCCATGAGGAATTCTTTGAAATATCCCCCCAGACTAAGAATAGATGTCAAAATAAAATATTTTAAAAGAATTTAAAACCTTTTAACATGTCATAAATTTTAATAATTCAATATACTTTATAAAAAATATTTTAAAACATTTAATTAAAGATAAATTTTAATAAATTAACACATTTTGGACATAAAATTTTAAATATTATGTTATCATAATAATTCAAGGAATTAATTAATTACATTAAATAATAGAATAAGAAAAGGACTTAATAGTTTTATCATAAGAATAATAAAATTTAGAAGAATGAAATACAAAACATTTAAGATTTTTTCTTCCCCTATAATAAAATTGTAATTTTATTGAAATTAAAATTTAAATGAAATAATTCTTATATTTTAATGGTTCTAACTCTAAGGATCATTCCTTTTTAATAATGAACTAGTTTTGAGTTTTCTAATCTTCATAAAAGGATTTTTTGATCTTTATGAGAATAAATATTTACATGTTTTTCTAACATCTACTTATTAATATAATAGTGATGTTTAGTGGTTTATATATGCTAAATATAAAAAACAATTTCCTTTTCATACACATATGATTTTGGTTACAACCGTGTTAGGAATTAAAGATTTAGCTAACTAAATCTATTTATTTAGAGCAGAAATTACAAATTTTGATTTAAATAAGGTTTTCAAATAATGAATGTTCTTGAAACGAAAAAAAATTAATATTTATAAAATAATAGTAAATATCATAATTTAAATTAATACTATAACGAACAATTTTAAGAATAGATATAATTTTTTTTGAACTAGAAACTAAATATTTTCTATATAATTTGATTTTTTCTCT
This sequence comes from Viscum album, assembly GCA_963277665.1. Lineage (NCBI taxonomy): Eukaryota > Viridiplantae > Streptophyta > Magnoliopsida > Santalales > Viscaceae > Viscum > Viscum album. The sequence continues at coordinate 536,063,200 of OY728151.1, read as the reverse complement.
ATTACTACAAACACCAATATTTCCTTTTTTATTGGTTTTATTTTTTCCAATAATTTGATATAGGTAATTTTAACCCTTGATAAGAATATTATAATATTGTTTTAAATTATCAACTTCATCAAATAATTTCTTAATTTTATTTTTATGTAGAGAACAACAATTTTTAGAAGAATTAGATCATAAATATGAAATCAGATTTTCCAAAACTCTATTTTTCAATAGAAATAGAATCATAAGATTATAAAAGTTTTTTATGATATTTATTTAAAATTTATAATTTTTATTGAACATTAAAAAAAATTTATTATGTTTTCTATAATAAATTTTTTTTGAATTAGAATTCTGAGAGAAATATGATTTTACCTCATCAACATGAGCCATAAAACATAGATTCACCCTTTAATTTTATTGATCAGTATTAGAGTTTATAGTAGTTTCAACAACTGAATATTTATAAGAACACCATGTAGCCTTCATGAATTTCTTTCCTTTTATTTTATAATCATATTTCATTTGATATTTAAGCATAAGTAAATTGGGTCTCATATGACCTCTCTTCTTTAATGTATAACATTTGAATTGTTTTTCTTTTTCCTTTTTTAATTTATATATTATTTGTTTATATATATTTATAAATTTTATAGAAATATCTTATATCTCATAAATTGAAACCAAGTGACTATAATTATAAAATTCATTTGTCGAAACCTTAATTGAATTATTTTAATTTTTGATAAATATATTATTCTCAACCTCTTCTTGCATCAAATCTTCATATATCATTAAGGTTACAGTGAATTATATTATTCATTGATTTTTTACTATAGTGGACTGTCTAATTATAGTAGATATTCTATTCCATTTTGAGGTTAATAATCTTATAAATTTCAAATATTTATCTCATTATGGAATTAGTTCTCACATGGAAGATACACCATTGACAATTTCAGTCAATCTTCCAGTCATTTGAGATATTATTTCATCACTATACATCCTAAATGTATCAAATTTTATTTTTTTAGAGTTATAAATCATCTTTTTGATATTATTAGTTTTTTATTAGGCAAAAAAGATTTTCTACCACATCTCATTTTTATTTTCATAGTGAAAAACTTGATTCAATTCATTTTTTCCTAATCTAAAAACAATAATATTCATCTCTCTAATTAATATCATAATCAGTCTCTTGGATAGTACTACTTTTCTCGAGATAATATTTAATAGTAACAAAAGTATTTAATACTTTTAAATGAAATCTTATTCTAATATTTTTCTAGAAAACAATCTTGAACAAATTACAAATTCCATAATTTTCACCATTAAAATAAGTATCATTGATCATAAACATACCTTCTCTAAGATCATCCTTCAAAATTTGTCTTTGTCTGGATCTTTAACTTAGACATTTTGGAGCAAAAATAAATATATCCACTTAATCATGTTCTTTGATACCAATTTTGGGTTTAGAATGATGATGGAATAAACACGGGGGGTTGAATTATGTCCTTTTAATGATATTGAAAAAAAATTAAAACAACCCTCTTGAAATAAATAGATTCCTTTATTTCCTCTTAAAGATGAGTAAATAAAAAAACTAAATAAAGGAAATAACTAGACACAATAATTTATAGTGGTTTAGTGAACAAAAATCTACTAGTCCACTTCACTAATGTTATATTCATTAGTTTGGTGATTTTTACTAGCAGGTTCATTTCTCAGGGACCTCTATAACTAATTGAAATTAGTTAAGACATTATAACATAAATTTTCTTTGGAATTTTGATTATTTTATAGAGAACCAAAATATCCATATATTAGTATGAGAAGAAAGAAATGCACCATGACTAAGTACAAGCTGCTGACACATAATGAAAATTTATGATATGTAGAAGTAGAATACTTGATCATCTCATAGTTATAGCAACAAGTGACAGTTGTAGAATATATTCAGTATAAAACAATAGAAGTAAAATAATACTAAATTTCACATCAAATTCCTCTTCTTTATAAATAATAAAAGTGTACACTTATCAGGTGATAAACATGTATGTCTAAATGTGTAGCTTTTATAGTTTCATTGATGAACTGAAGTGAATCATTTTAATGGAAATAATAGTAGTAATAGCATGATGATATAATAACAATAGATAAAAATATTTTTGTATCTAATGGATAGATCTTTATAAAACTAGATATGTTATCAAATATAGATAATAAATAACTCTGTGTATTTAACAAGAACTGTGATTTTCTTTAGGTAAAATAGATCCTTAAAATCCTCTTAATAAATCATGATCATTTTCATTTAAAGACCCCCAAGAAAAATGGATAACTTCCCTAGAAAATTATAATGATTTAATACATTAAAAAGGGGCCTTTGAATAAGACTTTAAAAAAACTATAAAGATATATAATTAATTAAATTAAATATTTTTATAAATAATAGAAAACAACCCATAATTCAAATCTTGTAGATGGATGAGTGAAACGTAAGGTTGCAATATATAGGGTTAAGATTAAAAAGTATATATGAAAATGTATGGTTGATACCAAAAATAATATTGATAAACCATACATTAATTATAAAAAATTTGGGTATCTAAAAAAATTATTGTTCTTAATAATAATGTTGACATCAAATATAGGGTTCCAAAAGTAATTATTTTTTAAAAAACTAGGGTTTTCAGTCCTAACATTCATTTCAATCATAGGGTTATGAAAATTGATTCTATATAGATCAATGTGACATGAATACTTAAGTAGGTTAGACTTCAACCGAATCAAAACTAAATTAATAGAAACCTAAAATTAACATAAAATTATTTCATTATTAAGACAAATGTGGGTCTTCTGAGAATCAAAATCAATGATAATATAAATAACATTGTTGGATAAACAAATGTACAACAACTTCAATAACAAATGACGTTTATTTACATCTATAATTATTATTATGATTATTTTGAGTATTATTATTAATTATTTGTTATTAAAGTATAATGGTATGACATTGTTTCTCAATGTTACCAAATTGGTCACATATTACAAAAACTTAATCAAATGGTTGAAATTTTTTCTCAACCTTTTGTTCAAAACATTCAGTTTTTTTATAAATTTTTCTTCTTTTAGTGTGATGAATCTCCCTAAATATTTTTCTCTCAGAAACTCTTGGATAATATAAATAATTTCAACTTTATCATGTTAACAAGTCCAATATAGTGTTGATAATCCCCATAAAATTTTTACATACCTATGAAAATAACTTACAATCTAGATTTTGACACCTCTCTTTCTTCTATCTTTTTTTAAATCCATTTTGGATCTTATTTGTGTACAAAAAAAAATTAATATACTCCAAAAAAAGTATTAATTTTATAATTATTTCTATCAATTTTCAAGTCACTCTTTGTAGTTGTTATTACAATCAATTTAGTGTTCATAGAATTTTTAGAGTTTTTAAAATTAGTTTTTTTTTGTCACAGAATTAACCTTTTTCACCTATAACTTAGAATGAGACATTCCATCAACATTTACATGATTTTATTAAACATTGAATTTAATTTTATTAGTCTAATTGAATCTAAAGATTTTTTGAGACGTCAAATTATTTAAAAATATTCTTCTTGGATAATTCTCCATCTTCATGAATAGAATTTTGAATATTTTATTTCTTCTCATTTAATCCCTTTTCATCATTGTTCAACTTTAGTTATAAAATATAAATATAATTATACATCAATTTATCTTTATCTTCAATTTTAACTTTTAGATTCCTTTATTTAGGAAATAACTTCTTAAATTTGTTAATATCTTTCATAATCCATGACTCTCTATATATATGAATAGAATCATTATTGCATTTTATTTGAATTCCTTATATTAAATTTTTTTATCTCATTATCAAATTATTAATATCTTTGAAAGAAGTTTTTTATGTTCTATCTTCAATATAAACTCTATTTTAGATTCATTGTAAATTTCAATATTGCATCATTTATAACTAGTGAATACTTGCCTATTCACTTTTGTAATTAGAAACCTTTCATTAATTTTAAAAAAAGTCTAAACTTCCTCTTTATTCTCACTATTGTAGTTATCCTCATTCATTAATACTAATTTTACATTTTTAGGTTTAAAAAATATTTTATCACTCCCATTTGAATAAAACTTTGACTTTTAAAGTTTTTTAGCTTTTATAAATTCTCAACCTAAATCATCAGGTGTGAGTCAGAATGCCACATGACCTCAGGTGGGCCTCCTCATAGGCCCAGAGGCTACAGACTGGCATTAAGGGTCTCTTATGGAACCATTGGGAGATTATACCCTCACTAAGAGTGCACAATAGTAATAAATAATGAAATGTATAAATAGTATACAATAATAGTAAGTGAAACCAATAACATGCCTACTATATGAATTTATACAGAAACAACAAAATAAAACATAAGAATAATGAACTGACCTCCCAATGGGCCAATCACATAAACAAATAAGAAAAAAATAAAGTACAAGAATTTATTCTCTCACTCTTAGACACATTTAATCCCATACTCTCGAATCATAGTGAGCTATCCCATTATATAATCCACACATGCCTCAATCCAACCTATGCCTACAACAATTGAGGGAAGCTCAGGTACCCAAGTGTCATCGACAACTAAGAAGTGTGTGAGTACAAATAAATAGGACATCAACAATGTGTTCTAGTACCCAAACAGTTATATTTAGTGTACATTAAAATTATATGTTTATAAGGATGGAAAAATAAAAACCAAATAATCACCAAGTCACATACAATAAAATAATCAAAATGTACCAAGAGGTTGGGAGCTTACTAATCTACCACGAACCCCTACAATACCTTCTCCATCTCTATGATAGAAGGATCATAAAAATGGATGTTATAAGGGATAAAAGATTGTACACAAGTGTGGAATCATACTTTTCATCATCCTCTAGTAATCGATCTTAAATTAGAACATAAAGTAGAATAAAGAATATATACTTAGAGTACACATGGAACTGAGTCATATAGAAGACCAAAAGGTTGACGAGCCACTAGGTCAGGAGACATACATCATAAAATCATTGAATAATTATAAGGATCATGTTACTTGAAATCCATATGGTATTGAGAACCATCACACTCTTAGAATCCTCAAGGCATCATGATGAGGTTGGGAAAACATGTCATTATTCTTCTACCCTTTACTCAGGTCTTCTATTTTCAACATTGTGAGTCATGTATACCCACGTCATGGGAAAACCATACCACAATGACCCACTTAATATAGATACAGTATAACTACCACTAAAGGTATGTCCAACACATATCATAGGGTATAACATTAAATATAGGCATAACAGAGCCATTCATCAGGAGGAAATAGTAGTAACAAACATATAATGTGATCATCAATCAAACATGGCATGTCAAGGTACATAAACACACACATAGAATAATGAATCATAAAAGTGTCTCATAGATATGCAATCACCCATTTGCTATCACAATCAAACATGGTAAATATGATATTCCAAAACTAGAATCACATAATGGTAGTAAGAGTGCGCAAATAAACAGACCATTGAATCATCAAGAGCCATAGTAGCTACACATGTGATTAAAATAAAACATGATCAAATAGGAAATCTAATTATACTCATGTAAGAATCATAATACATGGTTTCATAGTCCAAACACCCCACAAACGTGTTATCTTATCATCAAACATGGTATCACAGGTTCTAGGTCTCTTGTGTCAAAAAAACTCAACTCAAGGAGTCCATTTATTCTGAGGAACCTATATCTGATCAAGACTCATCCATCAGTGTCTAGTATTAAGATAGTGCACATGGGTCTTCTAGGGGCCTTGAAAAGTTTTCCAATTCAATAGGCATGGTTCCTTTAATTAATTAATACTTGAGCTTCATTAATTTTTTAATAATTATTAGTTCATTGATAACATAGTATGAATTTAGTGGTTATTCACCCAAAGTGATGAAACACAATTCTCATGCTAATAAAAATGAATAATACATTAGTATAGAGTACACATGACCACATAACACAAATTTTCCAACTTCAAAGTTAAGTTTCATCGTAGAATCTTCACCTAAAACACATCAATATATTCTTTGGCTGAAGCCACTCACCAAGGATTCATAAAATCAATTTCATTTATTTTTTACAAATAGAAATAAAATAAAATATGAAATAACTCTTGTATATTTTCTAAATTATCATGTTAATACAAATAATTTGATAATAATTTAAATAATAGTTAATATTCTTCATGAAATAACATTCTCTCTCTAGAATAATCTAAGATGAGAATGAAAGTATTCTTTTTCAAGTTCTGATAATTTTTAGATTATTATCATTTATGAAATTTTTTATTCTTAATAACCAGAGGGAAAAAGAAGAAGTATATTCATATATATTACCTAAAGAATATTTAAAAATCCCCATATGATGATAAACCCTCTCTCCTGAATAATCCGAGGTAATAAGAATAATAATAATTATTCTTTTCCCCAATTCTTATTTATTATCATTCAAAGGATTTGATACCATTTTCTCTGTGAGGATTTAGAAGTCTTAACACAAAATAACTATGAAATGATTTAAATACATCTTAACTTGGTTCATATTTTGAAAACCCGATGCTCAAATTAGTTTAGAAAGTTATGGTTCACATAGAAATTGTATGAAGAATTTATTTTGATAGAATAAGACTTCATCATTCTTGAACATGTTAAATATAGACTGCCCAGACTCAACAATATCTCTAAAACTAATGGCATAAAGGGTTTAGATATATTTATATTGTGAAGAGCACATACTAATTCTTAGTAATAATAACCAAAAATTAGATCAACCATTTATTTTATTATTACTAGAATATGGAATGTGGACTGTAGAAATCTCTATAAATATTTGATTTAAGGAAAAAATAGTCAAATTTATTTAATGAAATGATTTTTTTTTCCTTAAAAATAATTTAATTATGGTCCACATGGGTTTTATATCGAAATGAGGAAGAAAAATATGGAATCTAGGTAAAAAATTACCCTTACATAACAGTATAGCATTGTGTAAGGGTAATGTGTTTTACCCTTACAAGGTGAAATAAACACACTATAATTATGACCAATACACTTATACAGGTCTTAGAAGAGCATTGGTACCCTTACATTGGTAAGTATTTATCCTCAAATGGATTCATAGTACCCTTATATAGTGTCTAGTACCTTTATGTGAGCATCTAGTAACCTTACACACATAACAATTTAGAATTATTAAATTTCCTCGTACCCATATGAAGTGAATATTTCCCTTACATGGGAACCTAGTACCCTTAAATGGGTAATTATTTACCCTTATGTGGTTTTATGATACCCATATGTAGTTCATGTTACCCATACATGAGCACCAGGTACCCTTTCACAAGTGTTGATATACCCTTACGCATCACTAAAATTTCACCACACCCTTATGTGAATCTTGAATACCATTATGGAGTGTATTAAAAATTTCTTTTACACCCATGTAGATCTTGATTCTTCCACCTACCCTGACACACCCTATTTAAATAAATAGTTACTCTTTCACAACTCATAGGCCCTATATAATGGTAAAATTAACACTGAGTGTATTTAATTATTCACACCAAAAATACCAATGAATTTTAAGCCAAAAGGGGAATAAAAATGAAGATGTTATACTTTATCGAAAATTGGGGATTATCACCCATGGAAAGTATCCACAATAGTCACTCTCAATACCTTAGTCATACCTAATATTATGATTTCGGTGTGGTTTTGACCCACCGTATTCAAGTTCTCATGGAAACACCTGTTGAAACATTTCCATCAGTATTCCTCCAAATGTAACTAGAATAAACAAATGAAACTATAGGAACCATTAAGATCAATAAATATTTCAAAATGAAAAACTCAACAACACTGATAGGACTCATAAAACAACTGAAATACTAGCATAGAACACCCAACCATTTAAATATTCACCAAAATTTCGGAACCTAAGGGAAACATTAAAATATAACATATCTTAAACTTAAAAGAGAGTTCAATCATATGACACATGAAACACCCAAGAGATGATAATAAAACCTAAAGGTATTAGACATCAAAAACACCTCAAGGATTCCCAAAAGAGACAATTCTCTAAGGATCCATCAATGATCCAACCATCCACAAGGAAGGAAAAAATGATAAGTATTCCTACCCTATGAAACTACTCAGTGGTAACCTGAGATTTTCAACATCAATCCCCAACCCTTGATGAGCTCATAAAATCATCTCACATCACCTCTAAGTGTCTGGTCCATCAATAATCCACATCATCCTAACTACCCAAGTATATTCCAAAGTCTTATCCAAGTCCAACTGAAAAAATATAAAAAACACAAGGGTAGTGAACAAACAAGGTACTACACTCTCATCATGTAGATCATCAATCATATAATGATTGAGCTCTAACAATCACGGGAAAAACCAGAGGATACCAAATAAAAACAAGGTTCTCAGTTTAAGATTCCATTCAACCATACTATCCCAAAAACCCCCAATATTTTCAAAATAATTCAAGATGAATTCTAAAACCATTAATGGAAAAAAAATCCAAAAGGAGTAATAAAGAGATCTCATGTGAAGGAAAGCATCATCATGATCACAAAAAAATCCTTATTAGAACATCCATAGATGACTCAAATAAATACATAAGATATATCTTGAACTATAATGCCTAAACCAATTTCATATAAGTTTTCATTGTTCGTTCACCAACCACTTTCAACAATCACTAGGTTCCCAATCATGCGTCAATGTACCGATAGACTAAATTCTCCCCAACTTCCACTAATTTTACCCCAAGTAAAAAAATTTACATATAGGCCCCATGGAGCTCTATATCAAAATCAAACATCAAACATTTAAGGAGGAACCAAATTTTATCAAGTCCAATACACATAAGTCCCTAGAGTCATTATGACTATAAAATGACCAATATTATGTAGACCATGACCCTTCCACAAGATTAGTCTCCTCACATGAGACTATTTTGCTCCTTCCCACTAAAAGAGTATCTATATTGTCACCTCATGTATAATTGTACCATGATCCATTGTCGATGTAATATCCCACGTCAAATATATCACTATAATCATTAACTACTAGTCTCTAATCCCAGGATCTTCATGCCCAACACATTATTTTATAACACAAAGTGTGACCCCAAACTAAAAATAATCAGTGAAATACCATCAAAACCCATATGTATCATCTAGATAACCATATACATTCTCAAAAGTCAGTACACCACACCACTTTCTCCAACCTAGGCATAACCACTCCATGAATTCTCCAACGTTAAGGATTTTCTATAAAATCATGAAAACAACACACTTTACTACAACTGACTTATTTTACACTGATTCATGGACCCTAGATGAAGAATCAAAAGCCTTTAAAGAAGTCGACACGTCATAGAGTTCCATCTCCAGAAATCCAAGCACCTTAAGTGATCTATATCCCATCCTTATATCATGAATACTAATGCTCAATGTGATCTGTACTCTGAAAATTCAAGACAAAAATCAAGATCATCTTCTATTATCTTCAAATTTTACTCGTATACTCCATTAATTTTTATCAATAAAAACTACCCCAAAGCACTAACATTAACTATTACTTCACAAGAAATATCCTAACATAGGTAACTTTCAAGCTTTATGAGACACTGGCTTTCTAGTAACCATATATGTATTTAAGTCTATAAGATCTTCCACACCATACGTACTAGGTTTAACTCGGGGTTTACCACTCATGTAATGTCATCTTGGAATATATCCATAGACACACCATGACGTCTTTTCTCTTAGACCAACCACATTAAATCTTGAGTATTCCAAGTTTGGTTAAATAATAATACACTATGTGATACTTGGAAAAATCTACAATGATTATAGTTTGAACCTTAATCAACCAAACCAATCCATAGTCCACTCAGATGAGGTTCTTTACTAAGTCTATTAATGTCTTACAATGACCAAAAAAGTGTGTTGTACCTTCTATACATAGAGCGACTTCAACATTATTATCATCATAATTATCATCATCATTGTCACCCAGGTGTAACATATCATACTATTATATAACCTTCTATCAAAAGTATACATGTATAAGTGTTAATAAAATCACACACAAGAAGTATAAATGTCATGAGGAACCAAAGTGCCAAATATGATGCATGAAATGCCTCATGATGATGCAGCCAAGAGTCAAATACATATGAAATAACAGCCTCAAAATACATGTGGGTCACATGAGGTGAAAAAAATTTATAATAGTGCAAACCATGAATAAAAATCCCATGCCCTGGTAACCTATAATTCCCTCATAAATTGTGTTTATTGTACACCAATTTTATTTTAATCACAATATATGAAACATTAATATGTATCCTATCTACTAATTCCCAAAAATTGGAAAATAATATAGTGTGTCATCTAATATCATCTTGTAACATCCTCACCGGAATCACTAATCTTAGGACAGAATGGAACATGACTTGAGGTTCACCTCCCTATATACCAGAGGCTAATAAATAGCAACAAGGGTCTTATGTGGAACCATGGAGAGATTTTACCCTCAATAAGAGTGAATAATAGTAATAAATAACTCAATGTATAAACTATATACAATAAAATAAGTGGAAACCAATAACATACTAATTGTATGAATATATTAAGAAATAACTGACTCAAACCAAAGTAAAAGACACTTATCACCCACCAAGATGATCGCATATATGAATAATATAATAATAAAATACAACAGTCTTTGTTTTACCTACAATCTATATCACATCCTAGTCTCCAAACTCATAATGATATATCTCTTCAAATGATCAACCTCGACCTCAACCCTAACATATACCTGAACCATGTGAGGGATTCTTGGGAAGTTAAGTGTCATTGATTCCCATGTAGGGTGTGATTACAACTTAATAGGACAACACAAATTTGTTCTAATACCCAACAAGTAAAATTAAATATACATTATTGTGATAAGATCAAAATAATGTAAAGATAAAAGTCATATAATCACCAAATAACATACAATAAAATAATCACTTCATGTCTAGAAGCCGTGTGCTTATCAATCCACTACAAACCCTAGCCGTACATACTTCCACTCCATGCCAGAAGGATAGTCATAAAAGAAGTCTTAAGTGATCAAAAACTAACAACAAGACATGTTTCATACTATTAAGAATCATTAAGTCATCAATTTTATGTTAGGAAACAAGGATTACTAGTAAACATTTAATTTTAATCCACATGTCATTGAGTCTTGTGGTAGACCTCAAAGTTGAATAACCATAGGTTTTAGTTACATTTATCTCAGAATCCTCCAGGAATCAAGAAGACTATGTTACATAGAATTCACAAGACTTCTATCACCAATGAGTTATAATAATCCCCAAGTCATTGAGCTATGGTTGGCCCACTATGTCATCATACTTATACACTATACTCAGAGACTTTTTCATCAACTTCATCAGCCATGTGTACTTTACCTAAAGGTAAAACCTTACCATGATGATCCACCTATTATAGATACAAATAAAATACCTCTAAATGTATAGTGAACACACATAAAAAGGTAAAGAACAAAAGATACTCATAACATAGAATATCATCATGAAGAAATAGTATCAACAAACATAACATGTGTTCATCAATCAAAAATTGTGTTATAATATACCTAATCACACTCATGGAATCAAGGATCATAAAAGGGTCTCATGGATACAAAAACACCCACATTATTTCACAATTGAACATGGTAAAATATATATTAAAAAATAGAAATCATATCAAGGAAACAATAGTGAACAAATAAATAGATCATGAAATCATCAAGAGTCATAACAATTACACATGTGATCTATATCAAACATATTAAAACAGGATGTTTGATTATACTCATGGAATAATCATCAAGCATGGTTCCATGGGATACACAAATCACACACATGTGATCTTAGAATCAAACATTGTCTCATGGTATCTAAGTCTATTATAAAACAATAAGACACCTCAAGGTTCCCATTTAGTATAAGGCACTCATATTTGATCAATCCTCAATAATCAGTGATCAGTATCAAGCTAGTTTACATCGGTGTATTGGGTCTCTTGGAAATTTTTCTAATTAATTTAGTAATGGTTCATTTAAATAATTAATAATTTTAATTCATTCATCAATTATGTATTATTAGATTATTCATAACAGAGAATGAGTTTTGTGTTCATTCTACCAAAGTGAAAAAACTCATATCTCTTTCCAATAATAGTTCATAATACCATATGGTAGACTAAACAAGACCATTTATCTAAAAAAATTGGATGTTAAAGTCAAGGTTTGTCAAATAATTTTCATCTAAAATTAGATTAAGACACTCACTGAGGATTCCTAGAACTAATTATAATTATTTTACTTCCAAAAATTAATCAAATAAACATGAGATGATAATGATCCAGTAGTTATGGGATGTAAGGAGTAGGAATTTTTTAAATACTTACTTGTTGATGTTAACACCTTTATGAAGATTGGATATCTAATATACCATTCAACTCTTTTTTATCAATTAATCAAGTTTTTACTCATCATAAAAACTCAATCTAGGGAGACACTCTTATGGATAATGAAATTTGGGTGGTTTTTGATTCCCTCAATCTAAAAAATTTTCCCTAGTGTAGATGGTTTCCTAGGTTCCTTTTATATAAACATGTGGGATCTGGTCAAGAAGTATCTGGTAAAGGCTATCTAGTATTTTTTCCATAGATGCAGGTTCCCCAAGATGTCTTATTCCACTAAAATAGTCCTCATCCCAAAAGTGAGGGGCCCATCAACTCGGTGTCATTTTAGAGCAATCAGTATGTGTAATTTCTCAAAAAAGTTTTTTAAATGTATCCTCAATAGAAGGATGTATTTAATCCTGCACAAATTGGTTTTGAGGAGTAGAAGATATTTATCAACAAGTGGTTAATTAAGGATTTCATTGGAATTCTCCATGAAATGATAGGTGACATAAACTCGAAGAAATATAGTTCCAATATTTTCATAAGGGTTGATAAGAAAAAATCCAATAATAGACTGGAATAGAACTTTATCCTCAAGGTTATGGGCTATATGAGATTCTCTTCCTGGGTTATTGACCGATTTTGAGATGTTATAGTTCCACTTGGATTTATATCTCTTTTATAGGAAGGAAGTGATGTTTCATGAAAATGGTTTGGGTTATAAGGAATGGTGACCCATTATCCCCCGTCATATTCATCTTGGTACTGGATTATCTCAGCAAATATCTTGTTCACCACCTCCTCACCTGGGATATTCATCATTTTAGAAGTGTATATGGATTCAACAGTGTATCTAATATTATGTTTGAGAAGATATGATCTTATTCCTCAATGGTAGTAGGATATGTCTCTAAGGCTTCAATACAGTCATGGAGTAGTATTGCAGTTTGAGTGGCCAAATTATTAATAATGATATGATTATTTTCTACATCCCTTCATATTATTTGACAAGGTGTGCTCAGGTTATTGAATATTTATTTAGGATTCACTGAATATTCTTACCCATGGAATATTTGGTACACCCCATATCACCTATTAGGATACACATACACCACTTTGATGAGCTAGTCAACATAATTTACAATCAAATTAATAATTATAAAATTCATTTTATTTATTTCAGTGTAAGTATCACTTTGGTTAAATTTGTTATCATGTACATCCGTATGAATGTAATCTAGGTTTGTAAGGTGAAAAAATAAGTTATTATGGATATTGAGAAACTCATGGTCTAATTCATTTGGTATGATCACTCAGATGGGAGTTTCCAATGGGATTTATGGGAAAGATTGTCTAAAACCTAGAATAAATGTGGTATCGATCTAAGGGGTGTTTTAGGATTGATGCATAGCTTACAAGACCATCTGTCCTGGGAAGTTATTGAGCACCATAATATTTGGAGAAGATTTATTTCTAGAAAATATGTGTGGAACCTAAGACTCGTGAAGGGTATATTTTATAGATATTAGATCTTTATTCATGGTAACATACCATTTCATCTGGATAATTCCCATTGGATTATGGAATGTAGGGAGATCGGATTTTGGGACCACAACTAACTAGGTATTGTGCTTGGTTTTTTGGTGTTCTTGACCCCAAACATATCTTTTAGGAACACTAGTAGATACCCATCATTCACTAATGTAGTTCTTGACCAAAAGTGATGTTAATTTTTCCTTAGTATTTTTATGAATGAAGTGAGAGACACATGTGTGTTCATAATAATTTCACCAAGTGATATATCAAAGAATCCATATCGACAAGTTATTTTTGGAAATGTGGTGCATTTTTCATAGGATATAATTCTATGGGGTGAAGATATTACATTTAAATATAGCTTTTTTATATGAAGGATTAGAAACAATGCACTTCTAATGGATTAAAAGAACAAACAAAAGGGAGTCGGGATAGCCTTAGAATTCTTGTGTTGCCTAAATCATAATGAGGAAATAGCTCACATGTCTTCGTTGAAGGTTATTGGTAAATATACATGTGGTGTCTGTTGGGTGAATTCCTAGTGGTCACATAGAACACATAAAATAGTGGCGAGTTTCTTGATTTATGGTTTAATAGGGTTACAGGAAATAGAATGGAGATGAATGAAAGAGTGATTCTTGTGGATGTCAGTTGTTGGAGTGTTTATAAATTTTATAACAAGGACCATTAGGCTAGTATTGGTACTTCAAATCTTCTTCTAGATGATAATGACAAGTGTTTGGTCACTGACCACACACCCTATCTTTAACATTGGGATATTTCTCTATCATTAAGGAACATTTTTTATCTTAGCATCTCATCTCACTCCAGGTAGAGACAAGGTCCACAAGGTCACTGAATCTATTAGACTCTCCCATTAAATGGATTAAATCACAATGTTGAGAGGTCTAATAAATCTAGTATTATACGTGGTGGTGGTTTTGTTCGTGACTCTTGTGGCTCTTTGATCTTTGAATTCAGTACATATTACAACTTGGGTGATTCTCTTATAGAAGAGGCTTGTGCTCTATGCAATGGGCTAGAACTGTGCAGTGAGAGTGACATTGATCTGACTTCATTTGATTCTGAATGAATATTCATCCTCTACTATCTCCATGATCTGATTACTACACCTTGGCCTATTACATACGATCTCTATAGATGTAACGTTTTACTCAAATACCACACTACCTTACTCCACACCTAGCAATAAGGGAACCAAGAAGAATATTATTTGTCTTCAAGGGTTAATCAGACTAGTACATGAATTCCATTTTTTATATGTGTCTCCCTACATTTTGGAATCCTATATATTATTAGAGGTGATGTTCTCAGGTTTCACTACTTTCTCCCACCCAAATGGTGTTTTATATATTTGATTTCTAATAAATAATATTAAATAATTTACATAAACAAAATATATTTTTAATCATTACCATAATTATCTATATTATTTATACCTAATGCTATCATAATGTTACCTTTAATAATGGGAACAAAACTATAAATTTCATCCTCTAAAACAACAAGACATATAGATAACAAATAAGGAATCGTCTAATATTTCCATATATAATAATTTTTCCCATCAAAAGTAGGAATTACCTTAATATTCTATGAATTAATAATATCCATCTTCACAATGGAAACTTAATGACTTAATATTAAAACATAGAGTAACTATTTATCTTCAAACTCCATACATCAAATCATCTTTCAAGAATAACTGAAGTGCATGGTTCCACTTGAAAATCATACAAAATATCAGTGATAATTTATTAAGAATGGGGGATAATTAGTAAATTAAATTCCATTATAATTTTATTTTAGAAAAAACATTAATCAGCTATTAAAGTGAATAACTTTATTATCATCACACTCATCACATCACACACAAATCAGGAACAAAAATATATTTATAGGTTTTACTACTCAAAATTTGTAGTTAATCATTGACATTAGACAATATCAACTAAGGCTGTATAGCCCACTAGTTTCAACATTGTGAAACACACTAACTTTATAATATCCATGAACACATGTTAAATAATAATTCTATCAACTAATGTATAAGTCATCCAAAAAAAGATAAATAATTATTTTTCAATAACAAGAGAGCCTTCAACCATGTTAGACTTCCATCATGTTTTTCATGTGATTTTGATTCTTCTCCATGCCCTTATTTCTCTTTATATTCTTCTTATTTCATAGAAAAAATCTATCTCTTATAAAACACTTAAATTTTTTAATATTTTGCTATTTTAGTACAAACTAAACTTTTTCTAACAGTATAAATTTTATTATACAACAACAAATAATTTTATTTCAAATTTGAATTTAAAACAATTAACTACTTTCAAATTATTATCAAATTATTTTGATACAAATATGATCCATTAGATAATATCAACATTTTAAATTACCTTATAATTATTTAGGTGTCTATTTAGATGAACTGTAATCTAATACATGTCATCTAGTCACATAATAAAAATTTCAGGGATTAATTTTCAAACTAGTCTTTAATTATATCAAATTCATATTTTGCCGAAGTCCATGAACCTTATCCCTCTCATAATATAACCTTTATATATAAAAATTTCTAGAAAATTTCTCTTATCCATATCCACTATCAAAAAAATGAGTCATGTATTTTGGAATATTGACCATTATGTAGTTAATTTATCACCTATAAGACACATACATATATAGGGACAACCTCATGAATATTATGTATTATAATAATGACCTTTATATATTACCTCCACATATATATTAACATTTACTTTTTGGAATAATTACATTTATACCATCCCTTTTCCTCAGAATTACATTTACACATCATCAATTATAATTTTATATATTAATGACTAAACCAATTTTTACTGATCAATTAAGAGTAAACTTTACATTTTAGTTTGAAGAATCATACCTATTGATGAATAATTTTATTTTATGATAAAAACTACTCTGTCTAAAAAACCACTAGATTACTTCAAAATAAATCCAAAACTCTTAAAAAACCACTAACCTTAAAAAAACATTCACTACACATAATAAAATTTAACATATGTTTGAATATAATTTATGAATTGAAAAAAAAATATCCAAAACATAAAAAATCCTTATCATAATTTGACATTCTTTCTTTCATTTTACAAATACACTTTGAATGGATTTTTCTTTAACTATTAATTTGAAAAAACGATCCTTGGATTTTGGTATCCATCCAAAGGACACAAAAACATAATATTTTAAATTTTCACTTAAACATATCTTGGTGTCAAAGAATAATATTATTAAATAATTTATAAACATTTTTTAAAATTAAAAAATATCAAAAAATATGTTTTTCAATAATTTATAAAAAAATTATAAATTATATAATTCATTTAATAATAAAAAATTAGAAAAATAAATTTTTCTTTAATATCATATTTTATGATATGCACAATATCATAAGGTTCACCATTCCTTATTATTTATCATATTTTTTCATATATAATGACCAACTGTAGTAGATACATTTGGTTCCTTGGAATCATAATTTAAAATATGCATTATATCACTTTTATTATATGATTCTCTATTTTCATGTGTTGGTCATCACCATTTACTCATACAATATCTCATATCATATTCTATAATATATATATAAAACTAAATTATTGCATTGAATTTCATTCAATGATATCTCATATCATGTACTGTGATCCAGTCATACACTACGATATCTAATATCGTAAGACAATACAAAAAACAAATTTTCAATCATTTTTTATAATAAACATTGTAATATACAATAAGATATACTATATTATCATTTTTAGGAATAATTTTATGAATCAAGAAGAATTTTGACTCTATGATACTACTAATTGGTTTCTAAAGATCGAATAAAACTTACTATACATTGAAAAATAAATAAGAAAACTTAACATCCAAGAACACCATAAATTGAAACCAGAAAAAAATGTATATATTAAATGAAAAATATATACATTTCACAGATGAGCCTCTGTTTCCTTATTCATTCAGTGATTGATAAAGAATACTAAGGAATAGTTAAAATAATCTTCCCTCCATAGTGTATCTATGAGTTGATCTAAATCTCTAAATGGTTGAGATGAACGTTCTCCATGAACCCATGATATACTAGTAAATCTCATATTCAATTAGAATGAGAAGGAATATATATTTGGTGAAAAAAATATTCTATTTTGTCATTTAAAAAAATGTAGTAGGTTTCTATTAATTTGATAATTGAGTGTGGCTAGTGCCACATGATTTAGCACTATCTAGGAGGATTATTAATTCCCCACATGAAGTGGTGTTTTTTCAAGCTTTTCCATAACACTATTTCGAGTGGAGTTCTCCATAATTTTAAAACATTAAGGTAGATACATGAATTCATTACCCTACCTTCAAAATGTACACAGGGGATCCCACTTCAAGTGGTTACCTTTGGTTCATCTTCTATAAAAAGGGGGCACCCACACCCCCCACCCCCTCATTCCATCCCTCCCCTTCTGTGAAGCTCACAATCTACTGCACCCCCATTCTCAAGCTCCATCTTCCATGATTTCCTCCCCTGCTCTTGGTGTTAAGAATCTATAATGTTTTTATGATCTTTTGAATTTAGAGGTATTTATATTTATATTTGAATATTTTTGAATATTTTTATTTATTTATTTAATTTTTTTTCTATTTAGTTTATTGTAATATTAATTTTCAATTTATAAATTTTTATATAATGATATAGTATAATAAGTACTTATAATTAACTATTAATTATTAATTAATTAAAATTAAAATTTAATTATTAAGTAATTTGAATTAGTAATTATAATTATTAATTAATTAATAAGTAATTAGAATTGGTAATTAATATTTAAGTATTTGAAATTAGTAAATAATTATAATTTGTAATGAATTGTTATGTAATTATAATTAGTAATTAATAATTAATTAATTATTAAGTAATTATAATTAGTAATTAATTATAATGTAATAATAATTAGTAATTAAATATTAATTTATTATAATTAGAAATTAGTTATTTAGTAATTTGAATTAGCAATTAATTAGTCAATAGTGTAATTCTGCGCATTGCGCATTTCTGGTTTCAATTGTGGTTTAGGGGAACATGATTTTTGATTTTTTGGTCTAAGTTTTGATTTCTAGTGTGTTTATGTTGATTGTTTGGGATTTTTTGTTTATTATGTGTATATATATTTTTGAAAACAGGCCACTTATTCATTGCATTTGGTAGGTAGTACACCATTTTGCAAGTGTCACTAGGTAGGCGGCCTCAAAAGAGGGATGTGTGTGATAACACCCATCATTCATCCTTATTTAATTATTTTTTATAAATGTATGGGCACCATGCCATTGTATTTTTTATAGTGTTTGTAGTCTAGTTTTTCATTGGATCGGGTTGACATTACAGTGAGTTCCTCACATGCTTTTTTGAATGGGTGGCTTATATGAAAGAATGGTGTGGTGGAACAATTCATTCGGCTCTCTTTCACATGTTAGTGTTCATCATAGGGGTATTATTCCATGTTTTTCTAGTCATCATAATACATCTTCTTGGTAGGGGAACACATCATTGTCATCTGGTTTCACTGTTGCACAGTCTAGTGAGGGGGGTGAGAAGGTTTTTCCTAGTTATTTCCTTGATTTTTTCTTTCCTTTGGAATTTTAGGACCATTATAACCTTTCATTCATGCTTCTTTAAGGCACATCACCTCTACTTGTATTGGGTTCCCTCTTTTTCCAATTTTCAAAATTGTTCTTATCTCTCTTTTTTATGTTCAGTAAAGGGGGATTGAACATTCGCCTTTTCAAAAAAAATGTAATTAGAATTAGCAGTTAATTATTCAGTAATTATAGTTAGTAATTAATTATTAATTCTATAGAATTAGTAATTAATTATTATCTAATTATAATTATCAATTAATTAGTTTGTCGTTATAATTATTAATCAATTATTAACTAATTATAATTAGCAATTGATTATTCAATAATTATATTAATTAATTAATTATTAAGTAATTATAAAAAGTAATTAATTATTAGTAAATTATAATTAGTAATTAATTATTTAGTAAATATAAATAATAAATAATAATTATGTATTTAAAATTATTAATTAAGTATTAATTAAATAGAATTAGTAATTAATTATTAAGTAAATATAATTAATAATTTATTATTAAGTAAATAAATTTAGTACTTAACTATTAAGTAAAAAGAATTAGTAATTAATTATTAAGTAAATAAAATTAATAATTAATTAGTTGGTGAATAGAGTTAGAATTAGTAATTAATTATTAAGTAAATAGAATTAGTAATTAATTACTAAGTAGTTGTAATTAGTAATTAATTATTTAATTGACTTTAATTTATAATTACTAAATAATTATAAGAAGAAATAAACTTAATATGATTAAGTAGTGAATGAATAATAATAATTAATTAGTAATTAATTAATATCCAATTAATAATTAATAAATATAATTTGTAAGTAATATTTACTATAATTGACAATTAAATCTATGAGTAGTTAATTATTAATTTAAAAAAAAATCTAACTACCTAATAATAAATTAATTTTAATTACTAATTATATAATAATAAATATATAGTAATTTTTAATGACCAATTAATTAAAATTAATAATTAACTAAATGAGAATAATTATTCGAGATGCTTTAGGATCTAAGTGTGCTCGATCCTAAAAATTTATTAAATAAAATAAATGTGTAGACACACAACAATACAAGACAATTGGCATAAGAAGAAACAACAAACATAGAATACAATAGGCTAGTGCCACCCAAAAGACAGACAGGGTGATATACCTATTCACAAGATGAAAATGGGGCCTGAAGACCCCAAGAAATACATGCCCACTAGCCAATAAAAACAATTGAATCCCCCTGGAAAGTAAACTCAACCCTCATTATGGGATCCTGCATGACCCCCATGCATGTCATCTCACAAAATCGCTTGCACACCTAAATCCCTAACAATGTCATGTCGTCGTCCAACGAGCTCTACCTCAAGCATGTAGTTGTTCGCTCATCATCATAACCTATGCATCGTCCATGCACCAACACTTCATCATCAAAATTGTCCCAAGAACCCATTGGAATTGAATTCCACCAATAGTCACAGTGAGCATGGTCTATCATACCAATTAACATATCATAACATTGATATTCTATGTAAGGATCAATCATCGAAATATTATGCCACCAGTGGCTTCTAGAGAATCTTACACCAACATTGATTAGAATTTTGTCACCAGACGACACCAACACCCCTGGTCTAGCTGACATTCACATAGTGAAGTTCTATTAAAAAATTTCCTAATAACACAATTGAACTTTGGATACCCAACACAATGCCCACAAAAATCACATAATTGTAATCCAAATAGCCCAAAAAATTCCAGTACGCATCTCGCCTATCTCATGCATGTTCTGCCAAATATGCCTCGCATCCCAAAGTCTTTCGATAGCACTGGGACAAAGGTCATCTCTCACCAGCCCTTGAGTTTTCCACTAGAACAATCCCCATGAAACCCTCATCATTCCCACTCTGTAAAACATGGTCATACATAGAGAATTACCTATCGACTATGCGCTATTGTAGTTTCTAGCCGCCACTAGAATGATGAAGACAACCAACCACCACCAGCCTCTATCATCTGCATCCCAAGGATAGTCATCTTACGCATCACCAACCAAATTATGGTTGCACATGAGACCACACCCCAACTATAGGCTGTGAAAAACTATTTTTGGGCTAAGTATCCAGGACGCTCCTCCTAATGATGAAACAATCACTACATGACCTATCTAGCGTCTTTCTACCCACTGTAAAATTTCCATAGATGACTCCTAGAGGAATCAGATCTAAACTAGACCCCATTTATTCTAGGATCCCATAACCATCACAATAGAATACATTGTCCTTTTTCTCCATCAGCCACACTACTATTCATTAGGCCTCTAACCCTACTGATATCCAGCCTTCTTCCAATATTGATGAATCACATGGTTGACTTCCAATCATCTCTGACATCTTAAAACCATAGATCAAAAACTTCTGGATGGAATCCTCAATATGTCCAATGACATGAGTCTTAGGTTCTTCACAATCCAAGATCATCTCCAGCCATCGATAACCTCTCTTTATCCCTTTGTTTCTAGGAACTACATTTAGGGCTTCATCGCCTTCCACTATTATCAATTCATCATCCATGTCTGCTATTGGGACCAAAAAATCATTGACATATGGTGAAACAATAATCATGATATAATATAAAGTAAAAAATTCATAAATAAATGGACACCAAATGTAATGTCGAAAAACCCCTCAAATTATAAGGGTAAAAACCCATGGGAAAAATATAAGGATCAATATTGGTAAATGTGGGTATACACTCCCTCACTATTATAAGGGGAGATCCCTCATAAAAATATCTCCTAAATAAGTTGGGAAACCATCTCACAAAATACCACAAATAAATAGATAAAGGAAGAACCTGATGAGATGCATAAAACAAGAGATCTCACTACTTTTTATAGGAAAACCTCACCTCTACCTTCTGCCTTCAACTATCCTCTCTCACTGGTGGGTTTGGTGAGGTTGGCCACCATCCATCTGCCCAATTTCCACCCATGCCTTCCACCCTTGACAAAGTAAGGTGTGGCCTCTCTATATGTAATAAACAATTCTTCCAACACATCTCCCACATGGAGAATTGATTTAGAACCAATCATATCTCCACACATCCTTTATATCTTCTAAACATGATTCTCACATATAAATAAGGATGATAGAGGATCTACACCATATGAACATATCATATTCAACCACCTTTGTCAATAAATCTTCATGATTTTATTTATTATTAATTTTATATATGTCCACACTCCCTTCATCCACCACTTCTTGGAAAAAGTAATATTTGTAACCCAATGTGCTTCATCTTAGATAGAAAATATGGATTCCTTGCAATGTTCAAGGTTCTATGACTTCAAAAAACAATAAAATGTGATTCTTTATATTACCAAGCTCCTCCAACAACCTTCTCATCCAAATCACCTCTTTGCAAGCCTGTGTAACTTCTATGTACTCTACCTCTATCATGGATAAAGCCACAACTGACTATAACTTTGAAATATTTCTCATAGATTCTTTTATAAGAGTAAACACATAACCAGTGGTGGATTTACTCCAGTCATAAACTTCTAAAAAATATTAATTAATATAGCCTCTGATAGTGAAATCTGATCCTCCATAACATAATGCATCATTTGAGGTCTCCTTGATGTATATTGGGATCCTCTTCACTATTCTCTAATTATCCTGTCCTGGATTCTCCATGTATCGACTAACTGCTCCGATTGCATATCCAATGTCTGTTCTAGTACAAACCATAGCAAATATCATACTTCCCACTATTCATGCATATGGTACTCGAGACATCTCTATCCTCACTACTTAACTGTAAGGAATGATCACTGATGATAACTTAAAATTAACAAGAAGAGGGGTATAGATTGACTTATAGTCTTACATGTTGATGCATTTCAAGAATCTTTGTCAGTAACTCTTATGTGATAGCTAAATATTCCCATTATTTCTGTCTTAGGAAATCCACATCCCAATAATCTTGTTTTCTAATCCCATGTCTTTCAAATCAAACTTCCTATCCAATTATGCCTTTGTCTCTTGGATCTGATTTTTTTTGCATGAAACCATCATGTAATCTACATAAAACAGAATAATGATGAAATCATTACCATATATACCCCTGAAATATGAAAAAGGATCTAAATGGAGGTTGTTGTATCCAAGGCTCATGATATAGGAATCAAATCTCTTGTACCAATACCTCAGAACTTTCTTGTGGATAAAAAATAAACCTACAAAACAAAGTTATCTTTTCCTTATTTTAAACAACTTTCTAGTTGGATCATACAGATTTCTTCATCAAGATCACCATGGATAAAATCAGTCTTCACATCTAACTACTCTAGATGTAAACTGTATGTAGCACACATCACAAGAAATATCTGAATAGTCTTTAATATAAAAATAGTAGAAAACGTTTCATTGAAATAAATACCTTCCTTTTGATGATATCCTTTGACCACCAGTCTTGGATGATATCTTCCACCTGGTCATTTTCATCATTATTGATCTTCAAAAATCCATTTTTTTAATAACTTTCCTTCTATGAGGTAATAGAACAAGATCACATGTTGTGTTCTTATTCAGAGCATCATGTTCCTCATGTATCGCTCCATCCATGAAGATACATATGGACTCTGGGTCACCTCTACAATAGAAGATTCCTCTCCATCCTCCATCAATAAGAAATACTCAATATTTCTCTTAGTGACATAGACTGAGTGCCATACGGGTGAGATTTTCTTCTCAGTTGACCATTGTGGTCCAGAATCAACGAGTTATTTATCATCATGCTCTAGTAATGCCTCATAGGCAGCTGGTTCTTCCTTGGATTTTTCCTCTACTTCAATTATTGTAGATTCTGTATTCTTCATCTCCATGTCTTGATCTGTTGTCATTTTCACCTTTCCTTCTACAAAAATGACATCTCTACTGATAACAAGTTTTTGGGTAGCAGGTTTAGACAAACTATACCCCTTCACACCACCATCATACCAAAAAAAATATATTTCTTGTTTATTGAATCCAACTTTGATCTTTCCTAGTCATTAAAAAATGAATATACATGAATTCCAAAAGTATGTAACCAAGAATAGTTAGTGTATTTACCAGTCCACATCCCCATCAGTGTCTTCAGATCAATTTCCATTGAAGGAGATCTTTTGATAACATAACAGGTGGTATTCACTACTTCTTTACAAAATGTTTTGGCAATTCCCATAGTCATAAACATTTCCCTTATTCTATCCAATAGGGTTTTGTTCATCCACTCTGTCACTCCATTATACTGAGGAGTGTACGCCACCATATATTTTCTCTTTAATCCTTATTGTTGAGAAAAAGTATCAAACACCTCTATTTTATATTATCAACCATTATCAGTCCTTAGACACTTGATCTTATTTATAGATTCAAGCTCTTTCCATGCTTTGAATGTTTTGAACACTTCAAAAACATATGCCTTCCTCTTGATTCGATACAACCAAAATCTCTTGGAATAATCATCCATGAATTATTAAAAGTACCTCGCTCATCCCAGGGATATAACTGGTGATTTCCAAATTTTGAAATAGATCAACTCAAAGATCCCATTACATCTTATTGTTGAGGTCCTGAACATTAACCTATGTTGCTTTCTCAAAACACAATGCTCACAAAATGGTAAGGATCCCTTTGTAATCCCATGTAGAAACTTCTGATCTAAAATAATCTTCAATCATCATTCTGACATATGGCCAAGATTCTGATGTCGTAACATCATCAATGATTCCCTTGAGTTAGTTGATTTTACAACTATCTCCACCTCCACGTGCGTCTCACCCACAACAACGTACAGGTTCATTGCGATATTATTCGCCTTCATAACCTCAAGCAAACCTTTTAAAATTCCCATCATCCATTCTCAGTTTGCATCTCACATCCAATATCATCAAATTTTCCCAAAGACAATATATTCTTCTTTAGGACCTTCACATGACATAATTCATGGATAGTTCATACTATGCAATCATACATCTTCAATTTGATGGTACTGACTCTAACAATCTTTAGTATGTGATCATTCCCCATCTACAGAAGTCCTTCTAGGATGGTTTCTTACTGGTCAAACCATTCCCATTGAGACTTCATGTTCCATGTTTCTCCTGAGTTGATTATCCATATGTCATTGAGATGTTAGATGTTTCAAGCAGTCATCACTGCCTCACGAACTAGTATATCTCCATTTCCCAAAGTACTCATCACATTAACCTGAGAGATCTATTCACTAATCTTATTATTCCAAAAATCCTTCTCAGCATTCCCCTTATTTCCATAATTGAAACATGTGACATTCTTCTTCTTACTCCTTGATTTGGACCTGCCATGATTTTGGCTTCTACTAGAACCACGCTCCATCATCCTTCCTCCCTCTATTGATAGAGAATTTACTTTGTGTGAAGTTTTTTATCAGTCCTCCTTTCTCTTTCATTGACATTCTTATTCAAGAAAAGTGGCTTCAACGTCATTGAATGACTGCATATTAGTCAGGGTATTTTTGGTGAGGTTGATGATGATTTGGTCATAAAAAACTAGGAAACTCTTGAGTAGAATCTCTACACGTTGAGCATCCAAAATTTTATATCCCAAAGATGTGAGCTAAGTTAATAGGGTATTGATATTGTTGATGTTGTCACTCACCAATGATGATGACTCCATTCGAAGAGTGTACAAGTTTTTCCTCAGGATATTTTTTTTGTGCAGTGACTTGTCCTCATATAGCTTCATTAGAGTATCCCATATTTCTTTTTTCATCTTTTTCCTTGAAATGATTGATAGGACCCCATCGTCCAAATCCAAATGGATGTTGTAAATATCATTCCCATCTAATTCATTCCATTTCTCCTCTTTCAAACCATCCGGATTTTTTCCAATTTCCAGTAGCCAATTATCCTTATGCAGTACTACCTACATTTTCATTTTCTACAATGAAAAATGAATACCATTGAATTTTTTGATCTTAAATATCACTTCTATCTGGACATTTCGTCTATCCAAAACCTTCACATTTTCACAATGGTGTATTTAATAATCTCAATAAATTTTTCTGATGCGAAATATCAACCCGAGTTTTAATCACAGAGCATACTGAAATCTACAAGAATTATTGATACCTGAAAATGTGAACAACACCGGGCCAAGACCTGCCCTATGATACCACTTGTCAAGACCAAAAAATGATCAACCCATAGTGAAGAAATAATCACGATATAAAATAAATTGAAAATACGGAAATAAATGGTCACCCAATGTAATGTGGAAAATCCCCCAAAATGAAAGGGGTAAAAAACCACAGGCAAAATAGAAAGATCATTATGGGTAAAATCAGGTACACACTTCCTCACTATTACAGTGAGAAAACCATCATAAAAAAATCTCTTGAATAAGTGTGGAAACTTCCTCATGAAATACCAAAAATAAATGGAGAACTTGAGAACTATATAAGATACAAAAAATAAGATATCTTGTTGCCTTTTATAAGAAAACCTCACCTCTACCTACTACCTTCAATTATCCTCTCCACCTGGTATGTTTGGTAGGGTTGGCCACCAACCATCTACCCAATTTCCACCCATTCCTTCCATCATTGAAAAATAAAGGGGCAACCACATTATGTGGAATAAACAACTCTTCCAACATATTCCACTTTCAAAGAACCATTTACATCCACCTCCATCAAGCCTCCATCACCGCTCACCTCCGTTGAAGCATTAAAAACTACAATGGAAGCAAAACCTTCATCACTAAGATCCCCCTCAAGTGGATCCACTAGTTTCTAGACCACATGTTGTGATTTAGTGTGTTTATTCCCTCCACCGCACGTAGCAAAAAAGATCATAATGACCAAAATTTTCATCCTCCAACCTTCTTCTTAGGAGAAGTAGAAATAAAAGACTACGATTACAAACTAAA
Source organism: Viscum album (assembly GCA_963277665.1). NCBI lineage: Eukaryota > Viridiplantae > Streptophyta > Magnoliopsida > Santalales > Viscaceae > Viscum > Viscum album. Next base: position 536,035,391 of record OY728151.1, on the reverse strand, counting down.
TTTATTATTAAATAATTATAATTACTAACAAATTTGAAAAAATTGATTATATTTACTAATTAACTTCTAGTAAATTATCAAAAATTTCTAATTAATTACAATTTATAAATTATTATAATTAAAAATTAGAAATTATGAAGTAATTATAATTTTTAATTTCTAATGAATAATTCATTAAAATTATTAATTACTAATTAATAATTAATTATTATTACTAAACTAATTAATTAATAATTTTTATTCATGTCTTTAAATTGTTTATGTTATTAATGAAAATATGTTGGACTATATTTCATCAATGGATTCTAAAATAGAGCCTTGTATTAAATTCTAGGTATGATACTGAATTTAGTTTGTCATCAACCATGACCTTGGTTTTTAGTTCATGTTATGAACTTGAATTTGTTTAGTAAATATATTTTGGGCCTATTATGTTTTATAGTTTTAATTAATTTGATTATCTCTTTAGTAAAGTATCCCCGGGTTGAGGGACATTGGGTCAAACCACCTACTTTCTAAAAGGATTTTCTTATCACAAAAAGTGAATTTTGTTGGCTATATATCCCTCTGATAATACTCATATAATGTTTTTCAATCTCATATAACTCTATGATTTTAAATAACATGTTCATATACCTCATGAATATGATGCATGTGGATATGTATGAATATGTTTGAATTCTATTTTTAGGTAAGTAGTGCAAACTCATGGGTTGTACAAAGAGTTCACCAGCAATATAGTTTGAAAATATTAATTAGGTGGAGGAAATATGATTCCAACCTAAATTACTATAATCATGCATATATAAAAATGAATAATGTGAGATAATATGGTGACCTTAAATCCCGCTCAAATACTATGTGTGAGATTCCATCGAAATGTTGAAATATTTGAAATTCATATTAGGTTTATCTTATCAGATTTAATTAATAATGATGTTAATTTTAGATAAAAAAATATGGATGTATATATTTATATAAAAGGTAAAATAATTGAGATTGAATAAGGAACTAGTTATAGTATAAAGATAGAAAGGGTTTTGATGTTTATATATTTTACAAATTTGGAATGTGTTCAAAGAAAAATTCATCAAAGGTAAATACTGACTGTTAATCAAGTGATATATTTGATCATATAAAAACATATTTAATTCCAAGATAGGTTGTGGAATATAGAATATCCAATAACTAATAAGAATTAATATAAAAATAAATTACTGAAGTTTTATGTCACCATAGTTAAGATTGAAGTTCCATTGATAATTGAATTTGGTCCATCACAACTTCATGATATAATGTCACATCCTCAAGTTATAACACCTCAATAAGTTCCATCAGTAATGGTATCTATTACATCAAATCCACAAGACAAAGTTTCATATCCACAAGATGTGATTTCCTATATAGGATGTGATTTTCCCTGGATAGACCTCCACATAATTTAGATTTGATGGTCAATAATTTTAAGGATGATGAATATTCAATATAAGAAGATGATGGGGAATATGAACTTGAATAAGATGCCAAAGAACATGATGATACCACTCCTAAGAGGTTTGACTAAACATTGAACCATCCTCCACTATTGGAATCATGATCAACAGATAGATTCACATACTTTCCAAGATTTGATAGGTCAATTATTAATCCTTATAGAGAATTTCAAGGAATTATTGGTGTTGTAGATTGAGTTTCAAACAAAGGTGTTCTATATATTTTAAGAGGATTTTAAATAAAATAAGTAATGAAATTTTTGATAAAATATTGTCACATTGAAATACATTTGATTCATGTTGTATAAGATTTAGAGAGATCTCATTATTTTATTTGGTTTGAAAAATATGGTTCAGATAGTTAGTTGAATTTTAGAGCTATAATTGATAAAATAAAAATCTTTTTTAGTGCATTACATGATTTACTCCACACACGTGTGAACTCAAGTCTGTCACAAGATCACTTATCATAATATGATGAATGTTTTTCAACTATTATTGTTTAAAGGATAATATAATGTCAATATGTTCCTATCATTCTTATTGTGGAGATAATAAAATAGCTTTTTGAGTATCAAATCTCTTACTAGAAGGAATGGGTTGTACGATAGAAGGCTACTGTGAATGTTTATAGTCATTGGGATGAATATTTTATGCTACAAAAACCATGTTATCTATTAGTTACATAATATTGAATATATTAACCAACACAACCATGTCGACCTATCGAAGTCCATGTTTGATAGATTTGTTATGACATTTTTACCATGTGTGGTTGCTTTTAGACATTAAAAGAAGTCAATATAGATTGATGGCACATTTTTGTATGAAAATTATACCGTAAAATTTTAGATTTTCACCACCTAAGATCTTAATCAATCCCATATACCTTTATAATGTTCTATTATCAAGAAGGATAACTTCTTATCTTAAAGATGGTTCATGGATTTCCTTAAATAGTTTTTGATGGGAACCAAAGGGATTTTTCTTATTTCAGATCATCATCAAGAAATTAATGAAGCACTAAAGTCTAATGGTTTATCATGTATACCACCCTGTACCCATCATCAATATTGTATTTGACACATTTTAAGAAATGTGTGAAAGAAGTTCAATAATTATTCCATGAAGAAAGAAATCATAAAAAAATTGTTTGACTATATTTTTTTGTTTGAAAAAACATTATCCTAGTTATTATCATATGTGTTCATATTACTTATTTTTTGTTAGAATATGAACCTAAACAAAAAATTATGGAGAATCATCTTGAAGATATTCATAGATATCATTTAGAAGTTTATGATTACATGATTCAAATTAAAAAGCATAAATGGTCCCTATAGTATGATGATGGTAGAAGATATAGAAATATGATGACCAACAACATAGAATGTATAAATGGTGTCTTCTAGGGATTCTAAAAATTTCGCAACATAGGTAATTAAAAATATTATCTTATATTTTAATTAGAATACACACAATTTTAATATAATATTAGTATAATTATTTAAATGTAATGTACAAGTTTATTACATGAGAACTTTTATCAAACTGTAAATTATTTCTTAGAATAAAGAATGTAGTGGTTGTGTCTACTAATTTGATCATGTAGATAGTATATTTAAAGTATATGATCCCCAAAATCCTATGAATGGTAGGATTAGTCATTTGAAAGTCATTTTAATGTAGCATCATTACTATGGTTGTGGAAAATTTCATACATTAAAGTATTCCTTTACACATGTGATTTTAGAATGTGCTTCTATACACTTATCTTGGGAGAATTTCCTTGATCTGGTTTGTTGATTATGGAGTAATAACTAAAACTACAATTCTATATGGATGCTTATGGTGTAATATCATAATTTCAATATATATGATGGCACACCCATCCTTCTTCCAAACATGAATAGTATATAATAAAGTGGGAGGAAAATAGTGAAACTATATTTAAAATAAGATGGGTTGGTCCAATGAATTGGAAATTTCTTGGATTTTTAGCTTATGTGGATAGGAATGTCACAAATAGACACATTTCTCTAGAAATATAGGGCAACCATCTAACAATTAAAATAATTTATGTACTCTATCAATTAAGGTAAAAGTTTTGGCATGAAATTGTTTTTTTAATTATCATATTTTTTTATTCAGAGTGGAACACTGAAGAGGGGGTGAATTCAGTTTTTAAATAAAAAATTTCTATTTAAAAAATTTAAATATAAAACCCCCAATTTATAAAAATTTCTAGTTAACTAAACTTGTATAATTATATAATTTGTTCTTTTAAATAGGTTATCAATAGTTTGATCCTAACGCAGTTATAAAATTTTTTGAAAACATTTCATCCTTTTTTGAAACTAATTTACTTATATAAAAAACTTTAAATAAGACACAAATGAAATCCAACTATCAATGTAATTTTTTTTATTAGTTTTGAAACATATACTCGTTTGGTTTGAAAATCTGTGAAAACAAAATAAATAAAAATAGTGTAAATAAAAACACATCTCAAATGATGAAATAAAACATAAATAGAAAGAGATGGTATATATGAAGATATGATGCAAGAGATGAGATATGTGAAGAAATATATAGAGATTAAAGATGTGAATATTTTCATATATAGTTAAAGAAAATGGATTATCTTAGATAGATTTGAACATGGAAGGTTCAAGAAAATAGAGTATCTTAGATAGATTTGAACATATCTGGTATGTTTTATAGGTGCATTCCTATTTTTTTTATTGTGATCCATAATATTATATCTCCTTTTGTCCACAATAATGTATTTCACTTCAAAAAAAATCAAACTCAATTTACATATATGGTCGACAGAAATAACATACATCATTTATATGAGTTAAATAGTTGTTTCCATTAGTGTATTACTATTCATACATTTATATGGACTTGCCTTTGTTATCTACTCATCAGTCACATGTGTCACACAATGTGTTGGCATGATGATATTTTTTTATCTTTTTGTTTAGAGAGAACATAATTTTCATCATGATGCACCTCTAGTGGCCATTGTTACATACTAAATCATTATGAATTTTATGGAGTCTACATATTTGAATTTAATATTGTTGATCACCATTTTATTTTTTCACTTTTTGAGAGATGGAGGCTAGAGACACACATATTTAATCTCTTTAAGGTGTAGATATCAATTACTTTAGAGGATATGGCCTACATGCATGATCTACCCATCCATGGATTGAAACTTACAGGGGACACTATTGTATATTGGTGTGTGGTCATACATAATCTAATTGGAATTGACATCATCGACATTACCATGTGTCTTTAAGGGTTCCAAATTTCATATGGGGTGTATTGATGAGCATTTTTTTCATCTTTCTTAATGATGCATACTAAGAGATACTTATCTGTCATGCACGTGCATACATTATGTGATTGATCATAGGAATGTTTTGTATGGACCAATCCAATGCCTTGATACACAGGATGTATCTACCATTACCTTAGAATATTTAAAAGATGTGTAGATATAGTTGGGTGTCCTCTATATTATCACATATTTATAGATTTATCTGTAATGGTTGACAAGATGATGTGCAACAAATTGTAGGGTGTATAACTTTGGTACAGGTTTGGTCCTGGGAGTGTTTTCTACTTATCACTCATAGATTTATTACACCACTTACACAACACCTATTTCAGAACTATCTTGGAGGATATTGGTATGTTTATGTCATTAATTTTAATTAATTTGTAAATTTATCAATTTACTTTACAAAATTATCATATATTAATTTTTTAAAACAAATGGATTCTGGATCAAAATTATGAGCATACTTTAAGATGCATTGTGAAAATATTTTGATAGATATTTTATGTTATACTAAATATTGGTTTACGTTAAACATTAATTAATATTTTTAACAAAATAATTTTGTTTGTTTTTTGTAGAAAATTTTAATTTATTGTTCTAATTTAAGAATTATTTTTAGAGTTTTCATTTCAAGTTTCATGGAAACTGTATATAGGATATGTTTATGTGTTGCCTCTAACATACTACAAAACTACAGTTGGAGATTATCGTGTCGTGGTTCCAATCATCCACTTCCATTTTATTAAGTGAAACTAGCTAGACCGAGTGATGTATAAGTTTGGATATGTAAATCATATTCTCATTACACCTTGATAGGTGGATGGGTTACATTCCATTACTCTTATAGGTAGATAGACGATGGATTGACCATAGCTTCATTCATGTTACATTGACTATTGAGACATGCGTACCCAATACAATAACATTCATCATGGATATCCCAAAATATGGTTTCAATAAGATTATTTGGGGGATTATTTATATTTTTACTGAAATCACATGATCATGTACCTTAAATTCCATGGGATATTCATTTAGTAGTTAGTATTTTTACGAACATTTTTTTTATATTTTTTACCTCATTTATCGTATTAATTTGAATTATATTTCATTTCAGGTCAAATGAACTTGATTGAATTATAAATATCATAGAAGCTTCGAAGGAGGAATTTATTTGGTGGGATATAGTTCACTTAGATATGGTGTCTCTCAGAGATCTTATCCATTTCATACATGTGACTTTCTAGGATGAGGATCTATAGTTATATCTCTATCTACATGATCTGGTTGAGTCATCTGGGGATTATGATGTACCTATTATACACACTAAGGATAATGCACCACTACTACCACTATCAGCTGAGGATATAGATGGTTGTTTTTAAGAACAGTAGAAGAATGAGGTGGTGGGAGATGTATTAAAGTTTCTTTTAATTATCATTTATTGAAACCATGAGAGTGGATCTTTCACATAAAATTTATAATTGATTTTTTAATATATAAATAAATGAATACCCAGGCTGAGGAAATTTATTCACTGATTAATGTTGATCATACAAAAATAAACTTTCATATTTCCATTGTTGCACTTTGAGAATCCAAGAATAGATTTTCTCTAGCAGTGATCCACACATGCTTCTATGATCTCCAAGAAAATCCACTCAATCTCCAGGTTCCATCACAACAAATTGAATTTCTTGTATTGTTCACTTTATAATTATTGTTCTTCATTCATGAATAAGTCTCTCTTTCATTTCTCTTTATTGATATGAAGAGAGGAGGAGGATTCGAGAAGGATTTTTGTGTGCACAAAATTTATCTATTTCTATTGCAACAATCGATCGCTCAACACAATTGAAATTACCATATGTTTATAAATCTAGGGTTTAGGTTAACATAATTATTTAATTTCATGTAGATAATTAAATTATAAAATAAATTTTAATAAACTCCATACCACATAATAAATAAATTTTTTATTTACTTTCTATTAGACACTAACTTGTGCAATAATTATTATTATTATTTAATCAACCTATCAAGAGACTAAGTATTGGTCTATTCAAACTCCTCTAGAATTTATTGAATACCTAAATAAAATATTTTACTTTCCAAAAAAATATTTTATTCATAGAATAGTAAAAAAAATATGTATTAAATATTCAATAAAATAAATAAATATTTTTTATTCAAAATCTGGTGAATAAATATTTATTTAATTTTTGGGGTCAATAAAGCTCTTATAAAATTATTACTCAGTATTAATAATAATATTAATACCATTAATTAAATTCAAATATAATTTGATTGAAATAAAATGAAACAACTAGTGTGTGTACCTCTAGGATTATTTCTCCTTGGAATTGGGTGGGCTTTCCTAATGTCTGAGATTACTGTCTAGCAATGGGTCAAGGAACTCAAGATAATTAACATAATGTTTCAATGGTGACAGTAAAATAATAATTTTCACTATGTAATATAATCTATTTGTTAAAATATCTTACGAAGAAGGTTTCACATCTGTGTCACCAACCTATATTCTTGATACCAATTTCTTTGAATATTTTGATTAAGCACATTATTATTTCATGGACATGGAATTTAGCATGATTGTTTTATTTCAATAAAGGAGATGAGATATCAACTTCCATAAGGGTGGAAGGTAAAAATTCTTCCTTTAATTATCCAATAATGAGATGTCAATCGTGATGTGCCCAAGGTACCCTACCTCACCAAAAACATATGTCATCATTTTTTTGTCAGATACTCTAAATGCATGATTCAATACATTCATTAATAATAATCTAAAATTATAAGGACCATTACACATGCTAATAGATATAAATATATGATGACACTAAAACATGTGGACTTCTTACTGGTAGGTCTATTCTCGTGATCTCTTATCTTAGAGATTACTAATTTCAAACTTCATGAGAAGAAGCCTCATCCACTTATGAATAATCATACCTGGTGATATAAATACTATGTGACCCCTCATAGTACTTTATCCAACTACAGAACTGTATTTATAATATTATCATAGAACATAAAGGTTTTCATCATAGTGGGTAACTTCTATAAACTTATCAATTTGATAAATAATCTATGAAATTTTTACATTAAATCCATGAAGAAAAATAAACAATATGTTATAATATATTAATTAATATTCAATACATTGAATATAAATGTAATCAAAGTACAAATAGTTGGTCCTAGGAAACCAAATCCAAAAAACTCTTAGTTGGACTAGATCCAACTACCTATGACTATCAGTTCACTAAACCTCACATAATAATCATGTTTCTATTGATTCAAGGCTTTATTCAAGGGGTCCTCCATGTTTTCTTTTTTTGGAAATATGACTTACTTCAATATCACCTATCTAAGAAAAATTCCTCAAGAGATAATACGTCCAAAGTATGTGATTCATCCACTAATGTGACCTTTTCCCTTTTGCAAGAGCCACCACTACTATATTATCACAGTATGTTGTGATAGGATCTTCACTTATAGGAACCACATCAAGATATTGTATTAATTTTCACATCCATACTACTTCATTAGCTTCCTCATAAGTCACAATATACTTGGAATATATTTTAGAATATGCAACCACAACCTTCTTTAATATCATCTATCTCATATCACCTCCATTCAAAGTGAATATGTATCCCATTTGTGACTTCATGATATCTTTATCAGTTTGGAAACTAGCATCTACATATCCCCTAATGGATAGTTCCTCATCTCTTCTATAAACAAGAAACATGTAATTAGTTTTCCTCATATACTTAAGGATGGTCTTGACTTCTATCCACGGGTGGTCACCTGGATCAGCTTGATACCAATATACCACACATAATGTGTAGGTGACATCTATCATAGTACATAACCTTACATACATGAATGACCTAATAATTTATTCATATAGAATACTTGTCATTCTATTTCTTTCATCATGTGTCTGATGACACATTTTTTTGGAATTAAGAATGTTATGTGATGATGGAAATAGTCCCCTCTAGGATTGTTCCATAGTGAATATCTTTAGTATCATGTCAATAATTTTACATTGACATAGTCCAAGAAACCTCTTGGATTTATCTGAATTGAATTTGATCCCAAGAATATATTCTACCTCTCCTAATTCCATCATTGATAATAATTTATTCAACCACACCTTAACAAACTTTAACACTGGTATTTCATTTCCAATGAATAATATGACATCGATATACACTATTAATAAAACAATTTCACTCCTAATAAAGTTTTTTTAGTCCAAATGCTCACACACATTCTTTATGAAACCAAATTCCATTATGACTTCATCAAAATTAATTTTCTATGAAAATAATGCTTTATTTAATACACAAATAAATTTATGAAATGTTTATATCTTATTTTCACCCTTTGGAGTCAAAACCCTTTGTTTTGTGTCATATATACATATTATATAAGGTTCTCATTAATAAAGTATGTTTTGAAATCTATTTTACAAATATCATAGTCATGGTAAAATATAATGGAAAGTATAATTATTATGGATTTCAGCATTGCAATTGGTAAAAAGGTTTCATCACAGTTAATGCCTTGATAATGTTTAAACCCTTTTGTAACCAGACATTCCTTATAGGTACTAACATGTATTTCCATGTCTTGTTTCTTCTTGAATATCTATTTGAAACCAATGGTATTTACATCCACTGGAGGATCTACCAAAATCTAGACTTGATTTTGGTACATGAAATCCATTTTAGAATTCATGGATTCTAGACAATGGGAAACATCTATGCCACTTACTGATTCTTCTTAGATTAGAGGATCATTCTTATCAACTAATAATAATTCACCATCTTTGGTGATTGTAAAACCATAAAATTATGGTTTTTTAACCTTTATTGTTCTCCTACAAAGTACTTGTGTCTTTAGAACAGTTTCTTCATCCACATGGATTTTTGGAATCTTCTCCTGTACCAACTCTTGTGTTACTTGAGCCTTAAATTCATCAAATTATATTACACTACCAATATATATTTTTGATATTTTATCTTTATCAATTAATATGGTGTTTCCTGACACAATAAACTTTTTTTATGAGGGGTCATATAGGTAATATCATCCTATTTCCTTAAGATATCCTATAAAGGTACAATTTGTGACTTGGAGTGCAAGTCTTTTACCTGAAGAGGCCTTAAAAATGCTTCTCAACCTCACACATCTAATTATAAAAACACATGTTTATTTCCCTTTCATAATTAGTTTGGTAAACCATATTTGTCATTATTTAGTACTTGGTTTAGTATGTTTGTTGTTTTTATAACATGTATCCCCAAAAGTATAATGGAAGACTCTCATGACTCATCATTGATCTCACCATATCCAAAATGGTATGGTTCCTCCATTCTCTTATACCATTCCACTAAGGCCTATACAGATGAGTGAGTTGAGATATTATCCCGACCTAAAAATTAATTTTTATTATGAAATCACTTTTAAGGGAAAGTGATAACCCATTCTAGAACAAAATAAAAAGCTTAAACCATCATAAGAGATATACAAACCATTAAAACTAATTTAAGTATATTATATGAATTATTCCTATGTAATTTCCAAATAAATCCATTTAACTATAAATACAGATCATCATTGATAAGGTCATTATCTAATAAGTCATCTTGTCCCATTTATGTAAGAACTCCCCCATATTTACCTTCCCATCTTTGAATCCTCTTACCAAAATATGATCTTTCTTGTCGATCCAAACTGTCTACACCTTATTAGTGTACACACATATAAATATCTCAATCTTCTTATCACAAACCTCTTTTGAGGCATTGATTAGAAGTGATTCCTCCAACATTTCTTCCTCATATTGAATAATAATTTCCCATAACTTCTATTTTCCTACAACCTCAACCTATTCAGTGTTGATTGCATTTCCCGATAGGTTTATCAACTTGAAAACCTTGAAAAGTATCATACATGCACCTTGGACTTCAACATTTTTGTGAATATTTTCTCCATAGATTGGGGTTAGTATTAATTTTATTTGCACCATTTTGATTTTTTTTCCTTTAATAAGGATATAGCTCCATGAGTCCGGATTTCACCTTTTTCCCTTCCTCCTCCTTATAATGGTTATCACTCTTTCATAGAATTCATCTGCACAATATTCTGAAAAATGACAAGAAGATTCATCACTATATTGTACCATTTAAAAACCCTACTCTTCATTTAGGCTCTATACCTGGGCTGCATCATTATCCTGATTCATCCCTTTACTTGCTAACCCTTCAAAATGGTTGTCTAACTTAATAGTTGAGACCTCTCTTCGAGGGATTATCTTGATTAGCATCTCATTACCTATTACTTGTAGAGACACATTACCATATGTTTCACTACCCTCTCTAACCTCATGAGGAACTTTAGTAGGACCAGGTCTCCTAGGTATTGTCTCTTGTGGCCCCTCCCTTCAATATTTTCTATCTATTGAACGCACATCCTCCAAATATAAAGTGGCATTGGGATCAATGTTTCTCTAATACAGCTTCTCTATATTACAAACCCCATCATCATAACCTAACTCAGTTGGTATTTTCACCTCTTTCTCAGTAATTTCACACTATAGTCTTCCATATACGCCTATAACTTTTGGATTAAGATTCACAAGGCATACCTTTTTCAATGGAAGAGAATATGTGGATTCTCCATCAACCCCTGCCTATTTAGTTACCTCCATAGTGATAGAGGACTATGAATTTATATTGATATGGACCTAAAAACCATCAAACTTTGCCTCTCCCCTTGGTCCATTAGACCTTGGAACAATAGGTGCCATCTTCATCATCGTGTGCCTCATCTATCGACTGACCTTGGTTCCTCTCCAACATTAAGACTATCAATGACCCAATATGCAGCATGGAGAACATAAAATCACCCACAATTCAAAAATAACTGGTTGTTTATACCTGAATTACTCTCTGACTTCATTCCAAAAATAATCAATATGAATCCTTGATACATTGATTTTGTTGCAGATGTTAGGGTAAATGGTATAAAAGACTACACTATTTCTAGAATCAGGGAAAAGGAAGTGACCAATCATGTTACTTAACATAGGAATTATCACAAGGTTCTGAAATAGAAGAAGAAACTATAGAAAAAAACCCAAATAATATTTTTTGAGAATATGAATTCACATAAAATTTATAAGACCACAATAAAAGAAATATACAGAAAATGTTGCAGATTCCAGGAGCATTGGAAAGGGCCTTGGTCAGATAACTTTCCAAAAAAATGAACCATAATATACCTATTGTCGAGAAGCCTGACTATAGATCGATCCTATAAGACCCAAGAATCAAAAAAACCTATCAAAAATTACATTAATGGTTTGAAATGCTTGAATATGACAACCAGGTTCAAATCAATATGGGAAGAGGCATTGGTGAACTCTGAATACAAAAGTTATAGTTGCGGGAAACCTTCAAATAGTTTATGAACTTTAGAAAAAATAGATATCTCTGGAAAAGGGGTAAAGGATTTGGGGTTAGTGATGAGAAAGAAACTAAAATTATGAGACCCCTCTAGTGGTGAATAGGGTCCATCCCCCTCAAAGAGGGGAGATATTTGTGTGGCACCCATCAACGCCTAGGTCAGGACGATAAGGGAGCAGAGATGAGAATGTTCACAATTCCAATTTTGAGATGGTATCCCGAAATCCTATAAATAATCAATAAAGTCTTATTAAGATATTCTCTACCACATTCTGAACATAGATTTTTAATATTATTACCAAGATAGTTTTCAACTTCATTCTTATATTCATTGAATTTATCAATAGAACCTGACTTATACCTCATTTAAGTATAAATGTCCATATATACTAAAATCATTAGTAAAAGTTATGATGTAATGACCCAAACATTAATTAATGAAAATTCCTCTTAATCTAATTAAATGTCATATTATGGTTATATGAAATGTGAACTTCATTCGTTTTATGTTTCTGGATTTTAAAATACCATTATGAATTGTGATTGTTGTTAATTTAGGCATTTAATAGTGATCACATGATTAGTATAAATATAGGGCTTTAACAAATCCAATTTACTCATACAAAGGAAGTGATGGCCTCATCCATTAGACTTGCCTCATAAGAAGCCCATTTGTCCGAGCTCGAAAAAAAGGTGGAATCATTGGGCATCGCTCTTGACCAAACCCAAGATGATCTTGAACATGTTAATCTTGAGCAGAACCGACTATGTGAGAAGTGGAAGTTAATAGAGATTACCACCCGAGCAATGTTATCAGAGCCACCCCAAGAGTCTGTCACCATCGCACACCTTACCCTTCTATCTAACACGGGTTTTATAAGGTGTTATGTAATAATACCCTAGAACTATGACTATATACATTATTTTTGTATAAAGAATGTGCATTAATTTTATTATTGTTAATTTGTAAACAGTTTTTAAAGCAAAAATAGTATTTTTAGTTAATATTCAACTAAGAAATCTCTTTTAATGAATTAATTGATTTTTGAATTAAATAATATTTTAATAAAATCTTATTATTATTAAATTACTTTTTATTAAATATAAATTATCATATAATTTTATGAATGCAATTGTAATTTTTATTAAGGTTTGAAAGCTATTTTTGTCAAAACCCATGAATTTTCGGTAAATGTAAGTTTTTTTAAAGTAAAAATTCACATATTTATAAAATTATTTAGATAAAATGAATATTATTTTCTGAATTAGGATGTCGAAATTATCCAATGGTGAGTTTCTCATAATTTTCTGAGACAGTCGAATTTTTGGGTAAAAATTAAATACTGTTTAAATATATAATGTGTTTTATGACATCATATTGACCCAATATTGAAGTAATTAAATAATATAAACATTATTTCGGCCAATATATATTTAACCATTAAAATAATGTGATTTTGGGTTTGTTTGATTTATTTTACAAAGCTTTAGTGGTCCCTTCAAGGCTTATAAAACATTTTGTCTTTTTAAGTTGTTTTCCTTGAGAGTGTGACTCACCTACACAAAAGTAAACCTATTATTTTAAGAATTTAGTCTATTGGAATTATAAAATATTTTTTTCCACACCCCTTTGGCAAAACCCATGGGCAAAAACCATGGATTGGTTTTCATTTTTTATTAGTTTAATGTGTGGTGTCCCAAAACTAAATAATAAAGAATTCCCTCTCCTTTCCTATATAAAGCCACACAATCTCCCACTTCCTCTTCACTAAAAGCCTTTGAAGTTTTTCCAAACCCTACCCTCTTCTATCTAGAATCCTCCCAAGGTTCCCCTATCTTCAAATAAGCCTCTCTCAAGCCTCTCCCATGCTTTTGGGATTGCATTTTCAAGTAAGGGATTTCTTCCTTTCTCATTTTTTTCAAAACAAATTTAAGTTGTTATACCCTTTTGTTTCAATTAAAAATGATGGGGTATGATTTCACACATCCCCCATACTTCCCTATTTATGTTTAGATGATGGGATACCCCTTTCTCTCTCAATAATTCCTCCCATGTACACCCGTTACCATGCCAAAATTCTTTGAGGGATTTCTCTCTCCTCTTTTACATCCAAGTAATTCTTTGGTATTATGCATCTAAATTCCATTACGTTTGTTGGGACATGTATCTATATGACTCCCTTACTGTACATTTAATGTACATATTATGATACACCCTTTTCTCTCTCATCAACCATTTTCATGAATACTTATGTCACGTTGTTATGCTGTCGAAATTGCACCACGTTTTTCCAAGTGAAGATCACTGTGTAGTAAATACCATACCCATGTCTCTATCAAGGGTATTTACCTTTATGTTCTTATACAGATTGAATGGTACGTTCATGTATTTCTTCCAAATTACTTAATCATGGAATAACTTATGATGTTGATTGATTCCATGTTATATGTAAGAACCTGGATCTTCATTTCAGGTATGATTTTCCTTTTCTAGTCATTTTTGAGGAAAAAGGATATTCTGGAAATTTTATAAGTATACGCCATGTTCTTTTTGAGTACACGCCATTTACTTCCTTTCCCCAATAGGCCATGTTCTAGCCATGTAATATCCACACACATGGCCATGTGGGAGTGAATTGGAGGCCGCTTAAAGCGGAGTACGGAAAAGGTGAGTACACATCGTGTACTTCCAAAGTACATGTCATGTACTTTTTTTCATTAAATGCACCAATGTTGTGTCTGATGGACAGAACCGTCTCCTTTTCAACCTAGTTTTTCCGAGACCACCGATCATCCACAGATATCCGACGAGCCCTCATTCCTTCATCCATCCTCTGATTCCAACACCGTGGATTGCGTTGGAATAGCAACGGTGAGTTCTCACTTCTTCAAGAGCATCATCTTATGATTTCTCCGTTCTCATGAGTTATAATGGGTTGAATTTTTTTTAAATTTTTGTAGATATTTGATGTTATAAGAATATTCAAGCCTCGAGGTTCACCTATAGCGATCTCCTAACGTCGAGGTAGGTGGTTTGTGCCTTTCTATTCAATGTCTTTGCGTATTATGTGCCAATTCCACCAATACCCTTGAACGGGGTATTACGTGTTTACCATTTCACCACTATTGATTTTCTGACCTGATTTTATTCTTGTATAGAGGTAATTTGGATATTATTAGGGTTGATTTCTATTCTTGGATGTTTTCCCATTCTCATTCTATTTACGACCATTTGGTCCTGTTTAGCCTTTGGCTACCTTGCCTGTTTTCTATGTCTGTTGTTGTAGGATAGAGAGTTTTATTCTAACATGATTGGTATGTTTTAGACTGGTTATCCAATTAGTTCTATAGGTACTTTTTCCAAATTACACTATTATTCTCATTGACCTACACAGGGCCGTGAGAACCTAGTGTAGTAGACTATAAGGGGAATTGACCGGGTGAGCTTCCTCAGAGAGTCTTTGATCACTTTAGGCTATAAGGATGGATTGACCGAGTGAGAATCCTTAGAGAGCCTTGAACCACTTGGGGATATAAGGGGAATTGACCGAGTGTGATTCCTCAGAGAGTCCTTGTTTTTGTTAGACTATAAGGGTATTGGCCGTGTGATCTTTTTCAGAGAGTCTTTGTTTGAATTGTACAACCTGGGCTATAAGGGGAATTGACCAAGTGAGCATCCTCGGAGCGTCCTATACCTTGGGGATATAAGGTGAATTGATCATGTGAGCTTCCTCAAAGATTCCTTGACTACCCTAGACTATACAGGGAATGGACTGTGTGAGCTTCCTCAGAGAGTCTTGTTTTACCATTGACTATAAGGGGAATGGACTGTGAGCACTTCCTCAAAGAGTCTTATTATATTTCTATGATAGAACCAGAGGGGTTAGACTGAGTGTGATTCCCCGAGTGATGCTTTTATTTATTAGGTAGGACCAGAGGGGATGGATGTGAGTACTTCCTAGAGGGTTACCTATTTGAGGTTTAACTATTTGTTTCACTATTGCTTGATTTGAAACTGTGGTTTGTTTACTACTTATTACTTTCCTAGTTACTGTTTTCTATACTTTTACCTGCCATATACTCATTGACTGTTAGTCATAGATCTTCATATGGTTGCCTACTGGTATTTAGTCTGACAACCTATTTGGCCCATGCTTTTGGGCCCAAACAGATTATATTGTTGCAGGTATAGATAAGGAAAAGCACCCTTCTACTTCAGGTACTTTATTTGCTGTGGAGCTGGAGAGAATGGGACCATGCTATGGCTTGTAATGCTGACGAGTTTATCTGCTTTCTTTTGCACTTTGTTTTAGCATTTTTTTTATTCCATCATTATGAATTATTTGGTTGTTTTCCAAGACATATGTATCATGAATCATTTTTTATATGTTCTCTAGTTATTTTATTATCCCAATATTCCTCTGTTTACTTGTTACTGCTTCTGTTCTTATATGTATTTTTTTACTTCTGCTGTGTACTTTTCAAATGAGGGAATAGTTTCCCCACTATCACACCAAAGGCCCTCACTGCAGGTCGGAAGCCTCCAGTGTTCAGGGAAATGCACTTGAGGCCATGTGACCAATAGGGTACGGGGCGCCTCTGGGTGGATTCCAGAACTGGGATGTTACAAAGTGGTATCAGAGTAATTCTTTTCTCTTGATTTATTGTTTAGAGCCTTTAGCCAGGGATAGGAAGGAATGGGTACTTGGTAAAAAGCTATTCCTGGGAGTAGCTAACCCATGTACAGGGAAAAGCCAATATACCTCATTAATTGCAATTTTTATTCTTTTGCAATTATTACAGTTGAATTGATTTCACCTTGAGTGATTCACATGATTTTTTCTATTGTTGTTGATAATATTGAGGTTTTATTTCTGTTGCAACCCAATGTGATGAGGGTATGCCATCTCATGCATTATATAGGCACTTTCTAGAAATCACATATCATGCATTTTTTTCATGCCGTCTAGGATGCATTAGTGATTACATGTATTTATGATATATGTTGTGTAAAATATGCATGTTTATGTGATAGTTTCCTTGATAAAATATCTTTTGTTTGATAGGGTATTGTTTTGTGTAAATTTTTTATTGATTGGACGCCCAAATTTTGTTCTTGAGGTTTTATGGGCCCTCATGGACTGGAATTTGGTGGACCATTGCTCTTTTTTCCTTGTTATAACATGTATAAGTTTCAAAACATTGATTCGTGAGGAGTATGGGCCCTCACAGATCAAAATTTGGCACTTTCAGAGTTTTTTTAGTGTTTTTTGGGTTCCAAAGTAGTTTCTGAGGCTTACTGTCTGGAAAAACCCAGAATACACGTTGTGTAGTGTTAAGTACACACCATGTGTTCTTTTGTTCAGGAAGAAACTGTTTTTCTTAAGTACACGTTGTGTACTTTATGTACACGCCGTGTAATCTCTGACTGTGTCGTAGGTCGTGTGGGAAGAGACACAAGATGGGGAAAGTCTAGTGGGAAAATGCTATTTACTAGATGAACACACTTTTTAGTGTCGATCTGGTGCCTGCCCATGTAACTAACCACACAGAAGTATAAGACCTTGAGCTATACACGTCGCGTCCATGTTGAACACGATGTGTATCCTAACCTAGGTACTTGGTCGTGTCACGAACAACACGGGTCGGTGTTACCCCTTCACGAACATGCCATGTCCATTTGGAACACGTCGTGTGGTGTGATCCATGTGTCAAGTCGGGTCACTAACAACACGGTCCAGGTGAAGCCTGTCTAGTACATGTCGTGTAGGAATTGTACACACCATGTAGTCTTGCCTTAGGAGAGCCATGTGGCTTAACCGTGTAGAAGGGCTCGGGAAGGGGAAGAGGATTCAAGTACACGACGTGTGTTAAGACAACACGCCAGGTGGCTGGGGTGTTACACGACCAGTTTATGCAAGAGTACACGCCCATGTAAATGACTTAAGGGAACATGCCATGTAGGAAATGTACACACCGTGCAGTCATATTTTATAAAACTTGAGTGCCTTCTTTATCTTATTACCTTATTACACTCCTTGTTTTTAGTACTTCATATCTTGATCTAAGGTGTGCGCTTGACCTTGCAGAGTCATGCCACCGAGACATATTTCGGTTGTGTGCCATTTTCTAGACAGTGACCAGACACCAGACATGGCTGATCAGGGACTACCTACAGATCCTCTCGTTGTGCCATCCTTGGCACCAACCGTTGTACTTGACATAGGTGCTGATGCACAGTTCAAGGAGGGATTTATGAGGATGATGCAGACCTTTCAAGGAGCGTCGCCTCATACCCCGTCAATGGTTGATTTGACGTGAGTCTTCCAGCAGTAGAACCCTCCCACTTTCTCATGAGATGAAGGACCCCAGGCTACAGAGTCACGGCTGGAGGCCACGCTAACGATTTTTGAGCATCTGGAGATACCTTTAGAGAAGATGGTGAAGCTCTATACTTACATGCTTCGAGACTCCGGCAATAGGTGGTGGAATGTGATCTCACAGGCAGTCCACCAACAAAACATGGCTTGGGATGTGTTTCGGAGAATCTTCTATGATTACTTCTATCCGGAGACCTTGAGGTCCAATCGAGCCAAAGAGTCCAATATTTTGGAGCAGGGTGCTCTTACTGTTATGGAGTATTCCTCTCACTTCACAGAGTTGTAGTGTTTCATGCCTATTCTAGGAGTTGATGATTTTTTCCTTGAACATAAGTTTGAGGATGGTCTGAGGCACAACATCCAGTTGTAGGTGAACATATTTAGGTCTACTTTGATATCATCTATCGTTAACCAAGCGCTGATCATAGAGTGTAATCTAAGGGATTCTGGAGCTGTGAGATAGGGTGGTTCAACATCGAGAGTTAGTACTCTGTCAGTTGATAGCAGGAAGCCCCGTAGTGAGGCTGCATGAGGAGATCAGAGTAGGCGGGGTGCATCTTCTGGTAGCCAGGTGGTGTGCTACCAGTGTGGGAGAAGTGGGCATATGAGGCCATGTTTCCCTAGAGACCCAGTGGAGTGCCAATATTACGGCAAGATGGGTCACCTTCAGCGCTTTTGTTAGTTCTTCCCACCAGAATATGGTGATAGGGGTTATTCTATGACTCCTCATTCAGGATCAGTGCCACCAGTTTCTCACCAGTTTGGGAACTAGAGTTCTTCCGGCCGTTTCGGACGAGGTGGAGGTTATCGCTGTGGTATCCAATCGCTCGGTTTTTAGTGACATCAGGGCAGATCATCTCAGAGTGGTTAGACAGGGTCACAGGGTCGTGGTAAGGGCTAGACTTTTGTAGTGGAGGAGGCCCAGTAGTAGCAGGATCCTGGACCTTCCACAGTTCGAGGTAAGATCTTATTAGCCTCAGTTTTAGCTTCTGATCTTTTTGATACAGGGGCTACCCATAGCTTTATCTCTGTTTCTATTGTGGAGAGCCTTGGGCTCTGTATCTTTTCTTCTTCTAACATCTTGACACTAGACACTCCGTTGGGGACTAGAACGGTAAGTATATGTCAGTACAGAGAGTTCCTTCTATAGGTTGTGGGTGTCACTTTTTATGGGACCTCTATGTCCTAGAGATGACAGGCTATGATGTCATTCTCAGAATGGACTGGCTAGTTCCCTTCCAGTAATTCATTGACAGTTACCACCGTAGGGTGAGCTTCATATCACTAGAGGATGGATTTTTTATCCATAGGGGTGAATGGGATGTCTAGGCGAGCAGAGTAGGTCCAGAGCATCATGGGTTGGGAGGAGTTATAGCCCAGATTACTAGTCTATATTTGGATGACCAGGGAACTTCACAGTTATACTTTCCTCTAGTAGTGGATAGTTTCAAGGATGCCTTTCTAAAGGAATTTTCAGGTTTTTCTCCAGAGTGTGAGGTAGACTTCTCGATTGATATTGTGCCAGAAGCGGCATTGGTGTCAATTCATCCTTATCGGATGGCTACACCTGAGTTGCAGGAAAAGGGTTTCATCCAATCCATTACTTCTCCTTGGGGTTTTCCTGTCCTATTTGCGAAGAAGGCAAATGGAACCCTCACACTTTGTGTGGACTATTGGAAGTTTAACCAGTTGACGGTCAAGAACTGATATCCCTTGCCTATGACTGATGATCTCTTTGATCAGCTTCGAGGAGCCCAGGTGTTCTCAAAGATTGACTTGAGATCCAGATATCATCAGTTGTGCGTTAGACCATCAGATATACCTCTCATAGATTTCCAGAGTAGGTATGGTCTATACGAGTATGTGGTTTTGACGTCCGGTCTCACAAACACGCCTGCAGTTTTCATGGCACTAATGAATTGAGTGTTTCATCCATACTTGGATTCTTTTGTTGTGGTCTTCATGGATGATATCTTCGTGTACTCTCATACTTGACATGACCATGCTAACCATCTTGAGATCATTTTGAGTACACTAAGAGAGCATCATTTATATGATAATCTCTCAAAGTGCCACTTTTGGATGGATCAGATTCATTTCTTGGGTCATGTTATCTCAGAGGTAGGAGTATCAGTAGACCCAGAGAAAGTGAGAGTTGTAGTTTCCTGGGAGCAGTAGAAGAACATATTTGAGGTTCAGAGTTTTCTAGGACTAGCTGGATACTACATAAGTTTTATACAATAAATTTCATGCTTAGCAGCACCGCTTAAAGGTTTGACCAAGAAGGGTGTGAAGTTCATATGGTCAGATTCTTATGAGTCATCCTTTCAAGAGCTGAAAGGGAGGTTGATTTCAGCACTGATACTAGTCTTTCGAGAGCCGGGAAAGATCTATACTATTTAATGTGATGCGTTTGGTATTGGCATGGGATCTCTGCTTATGCAGGGATATGGAGTCGTTGCATACGGGTCTCGGCAATTGAGGCCATATGAGAGGAATTACTCGACGCACGATCTGGAATTGGCAGCTATTGTTCATGCCTTATGTTGTTGGATATATTATCTTATGGGAGAGCACTTTGTGGTTTTCACGGACCACAAGAGTCTCAAGTATATCTTCACTCAGCATGATCTAAATTTGAGACAGTGCAGGTGGGTTGAGTACCTACAGTCCTTTGACTTTGAGCTTGCCTATACGCCTAGGTAGGGAAATGCAGTGGCTGATGCGTTGAGTAGGAGGACTCGGATATAGGTAGTTTGGGAGGCCAGTAGTAAGTGGAAGCTTATGTATCTGTTCTCTGAGATGCATTTGGAGGTTCACGACAGTCAGGGGCAGGCGTTTCTTTCTTCTATATATGTTACCTCTACTCTTCTGGATCGAGTTCAAATGAGGCAGCTATCAGATTCTGAAGGCCTAGTCCTAACGGAAAATGTGTCAGGAGAGGACCCTATTCCTAGATGGACCATAGGCGAGGATGAGATCTTGCGTTTCCAGGGACATGTATGGGTTTCAGCAGACATAAGCGAGATGATGATGCGGTATTTTCATTCCTTAGTTTGGGAAGTTCATACTTGCGTCACCAAGATGTATCGTGATCTACACCATCAATTTTGGAGGACAGGTATGAAGAGGGGCATTTTTGGTTTCATCATGAGGTGTTCCACTTGTCAGCAGGTGAATTCGGATCATCAGCGACCAAAAAGGCTTTTACAGCTGTTACCTATTCCCAAGTGGAAGTGGAATGACGTCACGATGGACTTCGTGACCGGTTTGCCGAGTTCGCCTAGAGGGAATGACACAATTTGGGTTGTCATTGACAAACTCACGAAGGTTTCTCACTTCTTTCCAATAAAGGAGACCTTCAATGTTGATGAGCTGGTACGGTTGTACATCTAAGATATTTTACATCTTCATGGAGTTTCAAACATCATTTTTTTAGACAAGGATGCACATTTTACTTCTCGGGTCTGGTAAGGGCTTCAGAAGGATTTTGGTACACAGGTACATTTGAGTACAACTTACCACCCCCCAGAAAGATGTCCAGTTCGATCATACAATTCAGGTGCTTGAGAACATGCTTCAAGAATGCATTCTGGATTTTGGAGGTTCTTAGGACAAGCATATAGCTTTTGTGGAGTTTTCCTACAACAATAGTTTTAAGCAACTATTCAGATGGCACCTTATGAAAATTTTTATAGTAGGCCATGCCGATCACCCTTATGTTGGATGGAAGCAGGAGAGGTAGCTTTTCTGGGACCTCATCTTATTCAAGAGACTACAGAGTAGATAAAGTTGATTTGGAAGATAACGGCTATTGCATAGTCTTGATAGAAGTCTTCTACTGATCAGTGTAGATTGCCTCTAGAGTTTGAGGTCGGGGATCAGGTTTTTCTACGTTTCACACCGAGGTTGGGACAAAAGAGGATTAAGAGATAGGTTAAGCTTTTGCTAAGGTACTTCAGTCCATTTAAGGTGTTGGATAGAGTTGGTCAGGTTGCCTATAGGTTGTAGTTACCTCGGATTTACCGATCTATGCACAATTTCTTCCACGTTTCTCAGCTTCGATGTTACTTCTCAGACCCATCTCATGTCTTTCAACCTGAGGATTTTGAGCTCGACATGGATGCATCGTTTAAAGAGCATTCTATCTGGATTGTGGATCATAGTACAAAGTTTCTCTGTGTTTGGTTTTTTCCTTTGGTACGAGTGCTATGGTAGCATAGGCGGGTGCAGGATGAGACATGGGAGAGGGAGGCCGATGTACGAGCATAGTGACCGAAACTGTTCGGGGTTTCTTCTTTTATGCCATGCTAGGGAAATTCAGGGATGAATTTCTTTAAGGGGATTTTGTAAGAACCCATATCTTCTTTTCAGTTATGATTTTCCTTTTTTAGTTGTTTTTTAGGAAAAAGGAAATTTTGGAAATTTTTTGAGTACATGCAGTGTACTTTTTGAGTACACGCCATGTACTTCCTTGCCACAACAGGTCGTGTGCTGGCTGTGTAATAGCCACACACATGGCCATGTGGGAGTGACTAGGAGGCCGCTTAAAGTAGAGAACTGAAAAGGTGAGTACAATATGTGTACTTCAAAATTACACGTCGTGTACATTCTTTATTTTCATTAAACACACCGGGGTCGCGTCTGACGGACAGAACCATCTCCTTTTCAACCTTGTTCATCTAAGAGAACCGAGCAGCCATGGATCTTTGAAGATCCCTCATGCCTCCATTCGTCCTCCAATTTCAACATCGTTGATTGTGTTGGAATCAAAACGGTGGGTTCTCTCTTCTCCTAGAGCATCATCTTCTGATTTCTCCTTTCTCATGATTTATCGTGGGTTGAATGTTTTAGACGTTTTTTTAGATCTTAAACATTATAAGAAGATTCAAGCCTCTAGGTTCACTTATAGTGATATCTTAACATCTAGGTAGGTGGTTTGTGCCTTTCCATTCAAAGTATTTGAGTATTATGCGCCAATTCCACCAATACCCTAGAACGGGGTATTGCATGTTTATCGTTTTACCCCTATTGATTTATTGCCCTGCCTTTATGCTTGTGTAGATGTAATTTGGATATTATTATGGTTGATTGATAGGCTTGGATTTTTTTCCCATGCTTGTTCTATTTACGACCGTTTGGTCCTGTTTAGCCTTTGGATGCCTTGCCTATTTTCAATGCCTATCATTGTAGGATGGAGAGTTGTATTCTGACATGCTTGTTATGTTTTAGACTGGTTAGCCAAGTAGTTATATAGGTACTTTGGCCATATTACACTACTATGCTCATTGACCTACATAGGGCCGTGAGAACTTGGTGTAGTAGAATATAAGGTGAATTGACTGGGTGATCTTCCTCAGAGAGTATTTTAGCACTTTATTCTATAAGGGGGATCGACCGAGTGATCATCCTTAGAGAGCCATGAACCACTTGGGGAGATAAGGGGAATTGACCAAGTGTGCTTCCACAGAGAGTCCTTGTTTGCATTAGACTATAAGGGGATTGACCACGTGAGCTTCCTTAGAGAGTCTTTGTTTGAATTGTACGACCTGTTCTATAAGGAGAATTTACTGAGTGAGCTTCCTCAGAGAGTCCTAGACCTTGATGCTATAAGGTGAATTGACTGTGGGAGCTTCCTCAGAGAGTCCTTGACTACCCTAGACTATACGGGGAATGTACTGTGTGATCTTCCTCAGAGAGTCTTTTTTTACCTTTGATTATAAGGGGAATGGACTATGATCACTTCCTCAGAGAGTCTTATTATATTCCTATGAAAAAACCAGAGGGGTTAGACTAAGTGTGCTGCCAAGAGGGTTTCTTGTATTTCTTAGGTAAGACCAAAGGGGATGGATGTGAGTATTTCTTAGAGGGTTTCCTATTTGAGGCTTGGCTGTTTGTTTAAATGTTTCTTGATTTGAAATTGTGGTTTGTTTACTATTTAGTACTTTCCTGGTTACTATTTTATGTACTTTTACCTACCATATACTCACTGACTGTTTGGAACAGATCTTCAGGTGGTTCCCTATGGGGATTTAGTCTCACACCCTGTTTGGGCCATACTTTTGGTCCCAAACAGATAATATTGTTGAAGGTATACATAAGGGAGAGTTCTCTTCTACTTCAGGTACTTGATTTTTTGTGGAGATAGAGAGCATGGGACCAAGATATGGCTTGCGATGCTCAGGAGTTTATCTTCTATCTTTTTCACTTTGGTTTAGCACTATTTTATTCAAGCATTGTGACTTGTTTGGTTGTTTTACTAGACATGTGTATCATGCATAA
Organism: Viscum album; assembly: GCA_963277665.1. NCBI lineage: Eukaryota > Viridiplantae > Streptophyta > Magnoliopsida > Santalales > Viscaceae > Viscum > Viscum album. Next base: position 536,010,373 of record OY728151.1, on the reverse strand, counting down.
TTTTATATATGTTATCCAGTTGTTTTATTATTCTAGTCTTCCATTGTTTACTTATTATTTCTTCAGTTCTTGTATGTATTTGTTTACTTCTATTGTGTACTCTACAATGAGGGCATAGTTTCCCCACTATCTCACCCAAGATCCTCACTGCTATTCCGAAGCCTCTGGCATTCGGGGAAATGCGCTTGAGGCCATATGACCAACTGGGTACGGGGTGCCTCTGGGTGGCTTCTGGAACCGGGACGTTACATTATATGATCCATGTGGCACACTTATGAATGAATTGAAATGTTTAAGAAGGGTGCACCCAGAAATCACTCCAATACATTGGGTAAAGTATAGTATCCTGATGCATCATGTGCAATGAGTGTTGACTCATGCTAATTCAAGTGAAACAATGGTTTACTCATTATTCATGTGTAATGAGGATTTACTCATGCTCCATGTGCTATGAGCCTTAGCTCATGCTAATTCCATGTTAAATGTTGTTGCCACATTTCCATGTTATGATTATCATGATTTTTCAAGCCTTTATGTTCATGTTTCTCTTGTGCTCCATTGAAATGCATATTGTCTAACATGTATCGTATTCCTCATGTCATTCCATGTTTATTCCCTTACTGGGATTTATAGATCACCCTTTTATTATGCATGTCCTCAGGTTATCCCTTGCAATGCTAAGTACGAGGGAATGTAGTGGTCCTGTAATGGACGTTTTCAATAAAGATGTTGTATTTCAGGTTTTCAGTTGTTATGGAATGATCCTAAGACCCAAAGACACTATAAATCTAGATCTTCTATGTTGTATCAAGTGAATTTTATGTAATAAATCATATTTAATTTTTTAATAAAAGTAGGTTTGTTATAGTTGGTATCATAGGATAGGTTTAGTTATTTTTGGGATTAAGATTAAAAAACCCTAGTGAATACTTAGAGACAAGAATAAGTATAATAAAAACATCCATAAGTTTTGGTGAGTATTGTGTAATTGTTTTATCAAGAAAATACATCCATGTATGGATATGAGTAGTTAGAGGCAGCTCTGGAACAGATGTATACTAGGGGTAAAACCTGAAAACACTGCTTTGATCTAGACTCAAACGGGAACTGGTGCATAACAAAGGTCCTTACTGCACTCTTGGTTACGACACTCCTGGGGGATATTCTTTGGTAAATTCACGAGCTTAGTATGAAATCTTATTAAGGGAATTAAAAAATTCCCCTAAAATATATGTTAGAAATTAGATCATGAATAATATATATTGAAACCTATGGATTCATAAGTTAAGGAAATAAAAGTTATTTATAAGTCATCGGTTTTGTCTTGGATTAACCTTTATGTGTTATCCCTATCTTTCCTTTTATTCCAGCCAATGGATGGTAATAGGAGGACTTGGGCTGACAACCGATGTAAAGATCAATGTGATGAATGTGCTAATGAGATGCTCAATCCGATGGGAGCAGGAATCACAAACTTTGTCACACTTCTCTCTTAGTTAACACGATATTTGAATAGAAACATGGGTCAAGAGGAATGTTCAACCCCCCCCCCCCCAAAAGAACAAGTTTCTATCAAGAGATTCATGAGACAAAGGACTCCTACTTTTAATGGATCATCTAATCCCTCAATCACCGAATAATGGATCAACTCCATCGAAAAGATCTTTTTCATCCTTCAATGTTCTGAACAAGAGAATATTCTACTGGCTACTTATCATATGGAGGGTGAAGCTAATCAACGGTGGATGTTGATCAAAAATATGAAGCTTGAGGAGGAGGTCGAGCCTTTGGAATAGAATGATTTTTGGAAGATATTTTTCAATAAAAATTTTCCGTGCAGCCTCTGAATTAAGATGGAAAGGGACTTACTTACCCTCAATAAAAAAAAGACAACGAATCTATCAAAGAATATGAGGAAAAATTCACAATTCTTGCATGATACACCTCTGACTTTGTTGTTACCCCCAAATGCAAGGTTTAATGCTTCTTTGGTGGTCCAAAACCTAGCCTATAGAAAGTGACGGTGATCCGTGACTTCGACAGCTATGTGGAAATTGTCCGATGTGCCCTAATGGTCGAAATTGAGATCGGATAATCTCAGGGGTATCATGGGGATAAGAAGTGTAAGGTGGACTTCAATGCTGGCGGTCTGATGGATAAATCCAACGGTTCTAAGAAGATCCATCACCCCACTTTCCAAAGGTTTGGAATGAAGCACCCCGAAAATTGCTTGAAGGGGGTGAGGAAATGCATTAGGTGTGGAAGAGAAGGGAACATAGCTATTAACTATTTACAAGAAAAATCCACAGCTGCAACATAGGAATGGAATGCTCCATTCGAACCTCAATTCATTTTTTATTGCTATTTATGCAAAGAACCATGGCATCTTGCAAATTAGGGCCCTAAGAAAAGGGTTTTTGGAGGCAACCAACAACCTCCAAGGTAGCAAGGGAGAGCTTTTTCCATCACTGTTGTCGAAGTGAACCCCAACAATAAAGTGGTGACAGGTACACTAGTTATTCCTTCGAGAATAGTGAATGTAATTTTTGATTTAGGTTCTACGCATTACTTTATATCCTGGACGTTTAGTAGAACAATCCCAGCACCACCTAAAATCATGGAAGTAAAGATGTCGGTGAGTACGGTAAATGGGGAAATCATTGCATCCAATGAATGTAACTCCTCCCCGGCTGTAATCTGTGGATTGAATTTCCCAGAGAACCTCAAAATACTCCCTTTGGTGTAATTTGATACAATTCTTAGCATGGATTGGATTTCCTTATATAGATCCAACATAAATTGCTGTGAGAGGGAAATTACTCTCCATGTAGAGAATCGACCCCCCATTCTATACAAGTACAATGAGGAAGATGAATCTTCTTTAACTCCATCATCTCAAGCATGGATATTACTGCCCTATGAGCACATGTATCTTGCTCAGATGATTGAGTCTAAGGAGGAAAACATCCTTGAATACATGCCTATTGTGAGGGAATTCGCTGAAGTATTTCCTAAGAAATTTCATGGTCCTCCTCCTTGAAGATATATTGAATTCTCAACTGATCTTATACCTGGGGGATTTCCAATATCCAAGACTCTATATAGAATGGAAGTTATGGAGGTTGAGGAGCTAAAGAAACAACTATAGGAGAATCTGGATAAAGGGTTTATACGCCCAAGTGCTTCACCATGGGGGGCACTATTCCTCTTCGTCAAGAAGAAAGATGGGTCAATGCGCATTTTCATTGATTATTGTGAGCTTATTAAAATCACAATAAATAACAAGTATCCTCTACCCCGAATCGATGACTTGTTTGATCAGCTGTGGGGAGCACAATACTTCTCCAAGGTGGATTTGCAGTAGGGATATTATCAAGTAATGGTGAAGAAGGAAGATATCCCCAAGACTACTTTTCGTACAAGATACGGGCACTATGAATTCATAGTAATGCCTTTATAACTCACTAATGCTCCAACAATATTCATGGAATTAATGAATAGAGTCTTTAGAGATTACCTCAATAAATTTGTGGAAGTCATTATAGATGATATTATAATATACTCCAAAACCAAGGTGGATTATGTGGCACATCTAAGAACTGTACTAGAGACCTTGTGGAAAGAGAATCTCTATAAAAAGTACAGAAAGTGTGAGTTTTGGTTGAAGGAGGTCTCATTATCGGGCCATATCATCACAAGAAATGGGATATCTATGGATCCCTCTAAAAAAGAAGAAATTGAGGGATGTTAAAGGCCAATATTGGTAACGGATATCCATAGCCTCTTGGGGTTAGTTAGATATTATTGACGATTTGTGAGAAATTTCTCAAGATTGTCCAATGATCTTACCAATATAACTCGGAAGGGATTAAAGTTTTCTTGGAGTGATGAATGTGAAGAAAACTTCAAAGAGTTGAAAATGAGGCTTATAACTATGCGCGTGCTCACTTTACCCACAAGTGGAGAACTTTTTGTGGTATTTAGCGATGCTTCGAAGAAGGGAATGGGTTGTGTGTTGATGCAAAATGACAAAGTCATTGCCTATGCTTTAAGGAAGTTGAATTTTCATAATTAGAATTATCCAACACATGATTTGGAGTTGGCTATGGTGATCTTCGCTTTAAAATTTTGGTGGCATTATCTCTTTGGGGAGAAGTGTGAAATATATATGGACCACAAAATCCTCAAGTATATATTCACATAGAAAGAGTTGAACATGCGCTAATGAAGATGGTTAGAGCTGATCAAAGACTATTACTGCTCAATCCATTACCTCCCTGGGAAAGTGAAAAAGGTGGAAAATGCTCTAAGTAGAAAGGACCCAGTGATTCTATCATTGATGAGAATTGAGAAGGATCCAATATTCTTAGATTTGATGAAGGTGGACATGGGAATCATAAAGAAAGGAACATCATCAATCCTTTCACAAATTATTGTTCAACCGTCTCTTTTAGAAAGGTTAACGGATTCTCAAAAAGAAGATGTGTGAATTCAGAAGGAAGTGGAAGCTATCAAAAAAGGGAAATCCTCAGAGTTCAATGTTAATGAAGATCGAATTGTGAGATTTGGGAAAATACTATGTGTTCCATCAAGTCTGTAGCTGAAGAAGGAACTTTTGGATGATGCACATAGTTCAAATTTCTTTATTCACCTATGAAACACAAAGATGTATCGAGATCTCTAATAGCATTATTGGTGGGATAATATGAAGAAAGAGATCACTGAATTTAAATGAATGTGCCTGGTGTGTCAAAAAGTGAAGGTTGAGAGACAGAAGTCTAAGGGGATGATAAAACCATTACCCATACCAGCATAGTAATGGGAGAACATCACCATGGACTTTGTCACCGGACTTCCAAAGACATCCAAAGGCAACAATCCAATCTGGGTTGTTGTGGATCATCTTACAAAGTTTTCACACTTCATTGTAATTAGGGAGGATTTCTCATTGGATCAACTAGCACGAATATATATCAGGGAAGTGGTAAGGATACATGGAGTACCACTATCTATTGTATCTGATCGAGATCCAAGATTCACCTCTATGTTTGGGAAGAGTCTTCAACATGCTATGGATACTGAACTGACCTTCAGTATGGCCTATCATCCTCAAACTAATAGCTAATATGAGCGAACTATTCAAATGCTTGAATATATGTTAAGATCATGTTAAATGGAATTTAAAGGAGGTTGGGACCAATATCTTCCACTTGTTTAATTCTCCTATAATAATAGTTTCCACTTGAGCATCCAAATGTCACCATATGAAGCCCTGTACGGGAAGAGGTGCATAACACTGACATGTTGGGACAAAGCCAGTGAGAGTAAGTTTCTAGGGCCAGAAATGGTCGAATAAATGGTGGAGAAGGTGAAAACCATTCAGCAGCATATCAAGGTAGCCTAGAGTCGACAGAAGAGTTATGCAGATAACCATCGATGAGACCTTGAGTTTAAAGTTGTAGAAATGGTATTTCTATGCAAAACCCCATGGAAGAAGTTCATGAGGTTTGGAAAAAAAGGGATGTTAAGTCCTAGGTACATCGAACCCTTTAAGATTCATGATCGTGTCGGGTTTGTGGGCTATCGACTAGCACTTCCACCTACCATGGCCAAAGTATGATAACTTTCAAGTATCCCTCTTGAGGAAGTACATACCAAACCCTTAACATGTACTCTCTTCAGAGGTATTACAATTAGAGGATGATCTTTCCTACGAGGAGCAACCAATAAAGATCTTAGATCATAGATAAAAGTTATACAAAATAATACAATTCCTTTCATCAAGGTATTGTGGCGAAACCACAAGTTTGAAGAAGCAATGTGGGAATCAGAGAAAATTATATAGTAGAGTCACCCACATCTATTTTAATGTAGGAGAAGGAAATTTCTAGGGTGAAATTTCTTAAGGGGGGAAGATTGTAACTACCTGAACTTTCATTAATGAAAATTCCTCTTGATATAATTAAATGACTTATTATGGTTATATAAAATGTGAACTTCATTGGTTTTATGTTTTTGGATTTTAAAATACCATTATGAATTGTGACCGTTTCTAATATAGCCATTGAACAGTGATCACATGGTTATTATAAATATAGTGCTTTAACAAATCCAATTTACTCAGAAAAAGGAAGCAATGGCCTCATCCAGTAGACTTTCCCCATACAAAGCCCATTTTTCGGAGCTCGTAAAGGAGGTGGCATCATTAGGCTACGTTCCTGACCAAGCCCATGATGAGCTTGAACACGTTAATCTTGGGCAGAACTGACTATGAGAGAAGTGGAAATTAATAGATATTACCACCTGAGTGATGTTATCTGAGCCACCCCAAGAGTTTTTCATCATCACACACCTTACCCTTCGGTCTTATGCGAGTGTTATAAGGGTTTATGTAACAAGACCCTAGCACTATGAATATGCACACTATTTCTTTATAAAGAATGTGAATTCATTTTATTATTGTTACTTTGTAAATTGTTTTTAAAGAAAAAATAGTATTTTTAGTTAATATTCAACTAAGAAATATATTTTATTGAATTAATGGATTTTTGAATTAAATAATATTTTAATAAAATATTATAATTATTGAATTAATTTTTATCTAGTATAAATGATCATATAGTTTTATGAATGCAATTGTAATTTTTATTAAGGTTTGAAATATGTTTTTTTCAAAACCTAAGAATTTTCAGTAAATGCCAATTTTTATATTAAAAGTAAAAAATCACATATTTATAAAAAAATTAAAATAAAATTTTATTAAATCAGGATTTTGAAATAATCCAATGATAAATTTTTCATAATTTTCTGAGAAAGTCTAATTTTTGGGTAAAAATTAAATACCGTTTAAATATATAACGTGTTTTAGGACATCATAATGACCGAGTAGTGGTGTAATAAAATAATATAAAAATATATTTCGCCCAATATATGTTTTACCATTAAAATAATGTGATTTTGGGTTTGTTGGATTTATTTTACAAGGCTTTAGTGGACCCTTCAAGTCTTATAAAACATTTTGTTTTTTTAAATTTTTTTCCTTCAGAGTGTGACTCACCTTCACATAAGCAACCCTATTATTTTAAAAAGTTCATAAATTGGACTTATAAAATATTTTTTTCCACTCCCCTTTCTCAAAACCCATGGGAAAAAACCATGTTCTGGTTTTTGGTTTTGATTATTTTAATGTGAGGAGTCCCAAACCTAAATAATAAAGAATTCCCTCTCCATTCATATATAAACCCACCCAAGATCTCAGTTCCTCTTCACTCAAATCCTTTGTAGTTCGTCCAACCCATTCCCTACTCTCTCTAGAATCCTCCCAAGGTTACCCAAGCTCCCAATAAGCCTCTCTCAAGCCTCTACCAAGCATTTGGTATCGCACTTCCAAGTAAGGGATTTCTTCCTTTCTCATTTTTGTCCAATTTTCTTCAAGTTTTTATGCCCTTTTCTTTTCAATAAAAAAATGTTGGGGTATGATTTTTTACCTCCCCCATACCTTCCTCTTTATGTTTGGATGATGGTATACCCCTTTATCTCACATTAATTCCTCTCATGTACACCCGTTACCATGCCAAAATTCCTTGAGGGATTTATCTCTCCTCTTTTACATCCAAGTAATTCTTTTGCATTATGAATATAAATTCCATTAAGTTTGTTGGTACATGTATCTATATGACCCTATTACTGTACATTTCATGTAAATATGATGAGAAACCATTTTCTCTCTCATCAACCATTTTCATGAATCCTTATGCCACACCGTTATGCTTCCGAAATTGCACCACGTTTTTCCATGCCAAGATCATTGTGTAGTGAATACCATACTCATGTCTCTATCAAGGGTATTCACCTTTATTAACATATACATATTTAATGGTACTTTCATGTATTTATTCCACATTATATAATCATGGAATAATGTAGGATTTTTATTTATTCCATGTTATATGATCCATGTGGAACACTTATGCATGAAATGAAATGTTTAAGAAGGGTGTGACCTGATAGAGCTCCAATGCATTAGGTAAAGTATAGTATCATGATACATCATGTGCAATGAGTGTTGACTCATGCTAATTCAAGTTAAATGAGGGTTTAAGCAGTCTTCATGTGTAGATACCCGAATCTTAACATACATGGACAATACATTACTTTTACGGAATACTTAGTATATAACAAAAACACACACACAAGGACCATAATAGTTTAGTGTCTTTGGAAACTCGGAATATAATCTTCTAATCATGGTGAAAGATCTTAAACATCTCCCATAAAGATATTCCCTTTTTTTTACCTAAAATCTTTCTTTATATCCTGGGGAAAAGAAAACATAAAAGGGTGATCTCAAATGCTCAGTAAGGGTAAACAAAAGAAATATCAATCACATCATATTCATAAGAACATAACATTTTGGAAATCTTAACCTGCAAAAGATATCATAATATCATAACATGGGATAAATCATAGTAGTGAAATGTAATCCCAATAATCATAACTTAAAACATGAAACTTTGTGGCATACACACATAATCATAGAGAATCATTTCTTATTAGTCAAGACTCATTTCCAAGACTATCTTAGTGGATAAAGTCCATTTCTGAACTGAGTTCACTCCTCGTTTCAGTCCTGTTTCACTGAACCGGTTTAACCTATCGTTCCAGCCATGTCTATCTCATGAGATATAAAATCTTCACCCAATGCATTGGAGGGAGATATAGGTCCCACCCATCTCATAATGATACCATTCTTATGTGTGCCACAAAATCATAAATCATACATCATTTCATAACCCATGTAATATAAATAGGAATCTTAAACATCGTGACATCATAAAACAATTCATATAAGATAAAGGAATTCATAAATATAATTCCATCACAACATAATCAAATCAATGTAATAATAGGGATAGAAATAGAACCCTTTATTATCTTAGATGGAAAATAATTTTGATAAAACACTTGAACTCCATTCTTGAAGAAAATATCCTTTCTACTTCAAAAACACTTTTCCTTTCTTAACATGTCATACAATTCTAAACTAAAATAAGTTGATTAAAAATAAACTTGAAAACTTGTAAATGAATCGTCTTGGAAATAATGTTTTAAAAATCAATTCATGCCGTATAAGTTAAAAAAACATTCTTCTCGTACTTTTGTCAGAAAAGTCAAAAAGTACCTCGTACGAAAAACGACAAAAGATTCCTTTCATATCCTTTACTAAAAACTCACCAAAGGGTAAAATTGGATTTAAAAAATTTTAGGTGGATGGAAATAATGTTACATATTGAGGAAACATGGATGTGGATGATAAAATACACCCTAGTAAATACCAAAGTATAAACAATCTCAGATATAAATGAGATTTGCACAATTATCCCTTACCTTAGGTCTGATTTTCTTCGTAAGTGTCTGAACCTCCTGTATAATGATTTAAATAATTTCATTGACTTATTCCAGGATCATACTCATTGTTATGATATCATATATGGTTTAATTATGACTTTATTTTACCCGTTCTTTTGTAAATTCCCTGTTAAAGAGCGTTTTGGGTAAAATCGTTTTATTTGTCGTCCGTGTTTTGACTTGTAATTATTCATATGATTACATAGATCATGATTACTTAATTCCAGAATATAAAACATGATAGAAATATAATATATATTCATAATATACATATATATAATATATCAGTAAATGGAAAGAAATACACCGTTCATGGAGACGGTAGGCCGTACGTACGCATGAACGCTGTTTTCGTTTCCTTATTGAGTTGAATGGAATTAAGTAGATGAAATACATATATATACAAATAAATCCAGTATCATTATTATGTCATATATTTCATTATTATTTATTATATATACTTTATAATCATTCATGAATGGTTAACGTGGAGAATGAATCTCATCACGTCGTGGAGACGGTAGTCCGTACGTACGCACGAGCGATGATATCATTCTCATGATTGTGGAATTGTATTGGAGGGTATGTATACTATTTTAGAATCAATATCACTTTAAAATAATAAAATATAGTTATTATGTACACCATTATACCCATCCAAGTAAGGTGGTGGTGGAAAATAGATTACACCACGGCGTGGAGACGGTATTCCGTACGTACGCACGCGCAGTGATTTCATTTTCTGTAAGATGGATAGATGGTGAAATAGGGTTGTTTCATACTTATAATAAAATATCAGTATATTATTGATACTTATGTTATTACTTAATAGTGAAACAACCTAAGAAGAAGAAGTGGAAGAAGAAATAAAGTTGAAAAAATCGGTAACAGACATTACCTCTTCTTTGAAGCGCCTCTTTGAGTCCTCCTCTTAGGGCCCTAAAATTGGTCTTTTAAGAAGACCAGGACCTCTAGGATGTTTCTAGGGAAGTGGAGAAGAGAATTTTTCAGGGTTTTTCCGAGATTGAAGGCTCAAAGAGGGGTGAGGAAGAGAGGGAGGAGGTGCCCTTTTATAAGGGAGGAGAGGGGCACCTTTGGAATAACGAAAAATATTATTTTATTATAATGACGAATTCGGTTTTAAATAGCTCCAAATTGATTTATTTCGAAGCTAAGGTTGTGATGGGTCGAAATCATCTCATCCAATAAAATTTAGACAAGTTTAGGTTCCTATTTTAACCTTATCATTTAGATTTAACATTAAGTTAAATAATTTTACTTTTACCGTGTCTTCTTCTGTTCTTATACTATAAGGTTAATAAACTTACTATAAGTAGCCAAACGAACCCCAAGTTGTTTATTATTAATATATATAACCTTATCTAAGTCATTTGGCCGAACCTTATATTTTTAGGAATAAAATAACAATTAATAATATAATATTTGTTTTAAAAACTATTTTATGTCAATTTTGACACTATTTAGTAATTGATTTTTGTGAAAATCATAACAGAATTATTAGTTAGAAAAAAGTTAATTAAATCAATAATAACATGTCATATTAACCTAGAAAATTATTTTAATTCATAAAAAGTCTCAAATTACATTTATTTTTGTATTTATAACATCAATTATGTCAATATTTCATTAATAAAATAATTACTGTATCATCTTTGTGTCATAAATAAATTAAATTATTTAATGTATAAAAATTACAAATAAAATACCATTATGTAGGAAATAGTTTTATCGTTCTAATGAATATTTATAGTCGAATTTATCTTATGTATAAACCTATATTAAAAATGATATACTTATTAAACTTTGATTTTAACTATTTTAACCCTTCTTTAAATAAATTAATAATAAATGTTCTAATCTAATCCAAGTGGGCCTAAATTGTCATATTTTATTCATAAGGCTGTTTTTCGTAGAATTAAACTTATCCAATAGAATTAGGACATGTGTTAGGGTAATAATAATATCATTCTTACCCTTAATTACTCTATTTACTTTTAACCATGGTAAAAAAAAGTAAAAAGTTACTATTCACCAAAAATTATTTTCATCTCATTGAACCACATTTTACTTATTGAAATCAACCGTGTCTCTCAGATTTTTTAAATTCCACTCACAGAAGCGGTAAAATTATGTTTTATGAAAAATTCATTTTTTTAACTACCACTTAGTGGTTTCACTATTTATCAAAAAAATGAAAGTTTCCAGAAAAATACCAAAAAATAGGCCTAAGCTATATTTGATATTATGAACTCAAAAATGATGTCTATTTTACCAAATTCAAAACATATCAGTTGCATTACTTAATTTAAAAATTAATTCTCGTCGTCAAAACAAATAGCGTGTTCTTAAGACATAATAACTATCAAAAGATTGACACTTGTTTATGTCTGGTTTAAATGTGAAATTACATCCAATGACCAAAATTGTATTAAATTAAAAAAAAATATTCTAAATATACTTTAAAACCACTCAAAATAATAATTTATCACTATTATTTATTTCGATTAAAAAGGTAGTTTGTAATTAAAATTTAGTAATTTTCACTATTCATCAGAAAATGAAAGTTATCCGAAAAGTACCAAAATTTCACCCTAAGCTAATTTCGATATTCCGAATCCAAAAATTGAAGTCCGTTTTGAAAAATAAAATTTACAAAATTTCAAAAAGTGGTTATTATTATTCATAACGGCTAGTTTTAATAATATTTTAATAGCATATTGTTGTTTAGTGAAACTCATTATTGCGTACTACACACGCTACCGAGGAAGGTCGTGATTGCATGTAATGCAAGGCAAGTCAAGGATGCGTGTTGTGAAAGCTCCTTTTGGTGTAGCGTACAACACAAGACATTAATGAAATTAAGAAGAATATTTTTCATAAAATCTCGGGGTGTTACATTCTACCCCCCTTAAAATGAATTTCACCCTCGAAATTTGTCGGGGTTATAAATGGTTTACTACTCGAAAGATTCTTTAATAGAAACTCACATCATAAAAATGAATACCAAAACCAATCTTTAAAAACAAAAGTATGAAACTTAACGGTTACCCAAATAAACTAATCACTGGGTTTCCACATAGGTGAAAATATGGATATGGAAGAGAAATCTAACCATCATGTTCTGATGGAGATTGGTAGAGAACATGGATATGGAAAAGCCAGAAATCACAAAGCCATAAATTTTTGATGATCTAAGGTACCATCTGATTCATCAGATATAAGAACACTAGGAAAACATTTTTGGTTTTCAAGATCGTTTCCCTATAGTTGATGAAATTGGAATTAGAAGAAATACTTTCATGATTTTGGTTAGTCTCACCGTTGGTCGTTCTTTGGACAATTTCCACTTCATCTCTTAAAGAAATTAAGTTGAATTTGTCATTCGTGATGTGTTAGCAGATCATGTGATAGAATGAGGGGTTATTCCATCTATCTCAAACAAAAGGTTAGAAAAGTCATCAAAAAATACATAAGTCCATCTATAGTGAGATTAACCATATATGGTTCCTAAAATGGACTTATACTTCATATATCATACTGATTAATATAATAAAACTAGTTTCTACTAAACATGGACTTCCTGTAGGCCAGTGGTAGGCGATAAAGTCCAGTCGCACTTCGGTTGTGGGTTCGATTCCCACAGCCTTGTCCGACGCGATGGGCTGTCGCCCGTCCCGCAGGTTGTCCTTTTTCTAAAGCTATATTACTATAAAATCCCATCAATAATATTGAAAAAAGTTCTATCCTAACTTATGTCTAGCATAATCCATTCCAATCTTTAGGCTTATCTAAAATACTTCGGTCCAAGATCATAGTATAAATAAAATGATTACTTGAAATGACACATAACAATCACGTGAATTCCATCATTTATCCCCCATATATCATAAGATATATCTCGTTGGTCAAATTAAAAACATGTGAATACCTTAATCATGTATTCTATTGAAGAATGAATACCCATTGAACCTTAGTGAAAACATGAATGCAGTTAAAATTTAACACTTTCCACAAACCAAAATCCTCAAAATTCTTTATACTCAAATCATGATATCACTTAGTCCTTATATCAATCATGAGCTCATGAATACAGTCGAACATCTCATTATCTTCTTATCCTTTCATTATGTGCATATCATTTTCTTACCAAAAATATATCAATCACATTCCATGGCTATCGGTACCATAAAATTATTGAAAACCACAATAGACCAATAAATATTCAAATATTCCACGATACTATATACATCATTATTTTGGAATCCCATTACATAAACACTTAATCATTCCACCACATCATTTTCATATTCAACATCGCCAATAGTGATCGCATGTGACTTCCCTTTGTCCTTTGCCTTAAGTGGTTGCTCATGTCGATCATCATTAACCCTTGGATTAGGGCATTGATTAGCATAATGCCCCATTTCATTGCAATTGAAGCATTGAAGTGTTGTTGGTGCGTTCTCTGCAGTCATTTCTTTATTCACACCATTAGAAACCCTTTTTCCATTACTTTGACACTCAGTTGCTCGATGACCTTTTTTTCCACACTTAAAACATTTTCTAGTCCCTTTAAGACAATCTCCACCATCTTTCTTTCCACACTTTGAGCATAAGGAAACATTCATCTTCTTTTCACCATTATTTTCAGATTTCTCCTTGAACTCCATCTTTCGTTTCTTATCAAAACCATGTGATGGAAATATAACACAAACTTCCATTTCTACCTTAATAGCACATCGCACAATTTTTTCATAGCTACTGAAGTCTCTTATAGCTAATGCCCTTCGAAGATTTGGTTTTAAGCCACTGAAGAATCGATCAACTTTACTTTCAGGTTGGATGATAAAGCTAGATGCATACCTTGCAATCCTTGTAAAATTCGCTTCGTATATACCAACAGATTCATCATCCTTTTGCTTTAGTTCAAGAAACTCCTTTTCCATCTTTGTTCGAAGAATACGAGGGAAGTACTTATTGAAAAATATGTTCTTGAACTCGTCCCATTCCATGGACTCAATTTCATCTCTTGGCCTCGTATTCTTGATAAGATTCCACCATTGATCAGCTTCACCTTCCAAATGGTATACTGCTAAGATGACTTTATCATGTTCAGAACATTGAAGAACTAAAAATATCTTTTCAGTGGTAATGATCCATTGTTCATCCACAATTGGATCAGAAGACCCACTGAATGAAGGTGGACGTTGCCTCATGAAGGACTCAATAGAATATTGTTCCCTTCTCTTCTCATTTGGAAGTCCAGAATGATTCATAGCTTGTGTAAGTATAGAAATAAGATTTTTCACTCCATCTCCCATAACCTTTGTTTGTTCAGGAGGACAATCATTGCATTGTCCATTACATTGATCAACACGGTTCCTTCGGGTTCCAGCTATCGTCTAAAACCCAAAAATAATAGTGTGAGAGGAAAAAATCATGCTAGGGAAAATAATATAATAAAGCGGGAGTACCTTCAATATCTAAAATCTTGGTTTACCGTAATTCTAGTACTATAACCTATACTTATACTTAACCTTAGGGACATCCCTAGACATACCTTAGAAATATCTCTAGGGATATCACTAAAGTTCTCGCATCCTGGTTTCCAAAGGTTGACTAAACCTTTCCTCTGATACCAACTGTAGAGACCCGAAGCTTAATGTATATGGACATTACATTACTTTTGTGGAATACTTAGTACATAACAAAAACACACACACAAGGACCGTAATAGTTTAGTGTCTTTGGAAACTTGGAATATAATCTTATAATCATGGTGAAAGATCTTCAACATCTCCCATAAAGATCTTCCCTTTTTTTACCTAAAATCATTCTTTATATCCTGGGGAAAAGAAAACATAAAACGGTGAGCTCAAATGCTCAGTAAGGGTAAACAAAAGAAATATCAATCACATCATATTCATAAGAACAAAACATTTTTGAAATCTTAACCTGCAAAAGAGATCATAATATCATAACATGGGGTAAATCATAGTAGTGAAATGTAATCCCAATAATCATAACATAAAACATGAAACTTTGTGGCATACACACATAATCATATAGAATCATTTCTTATTAGTCAAGACTCATTTCCAAGACTATCTTAGTGGAAAAAGTCCATTTCTGAATCGAGTTCACTCCTCGTTTCAGTCATGTTTCACTAAACCGGTTTAACCTGCCGTTCCAGCCATGTCTATCTCATGAGATATAAAATCTTTACCCAATGTATTGGAGGGAGATATAGGTCCCACCCATCTCATAATGATACCATTCTTATGTGTGCCACAAAATCATAAATCATACATCATTGCATATACCATGTAATAAAAATGGGAATCTTAAACATAGTGACATCATAAAACAATTCATATAAGATAAAATAATTCATAAATATAATTCCATCACAACATAATCAAATCAATGTAATAATAGGGATATAAACAGAACCCTTTATTATCTTATATGGAAAATAATTTTGATAAAACACTTGAACTCCATTCTTGAGGAAAATATCCTTTCAACTTCAAAAACACTTTTCCTTTCTTAACATGTCATACAATTCTAAACTAAAAGAAGTTGATTAAAAATAAACTTGAAAACTTGTAAAGGAAGCTTCTTGGAAATAATGGTTTAAAAATCCATTCATGTCGTATAAGTTAAAAAAACATTCTTCTCATACTTTTGTCAGAAAAGTCAAAAAGTACCTCGTATGAAAAACGACAAAAGATTCCTTTCATATCCTTTACTAAAAACTCACCAAAGGGTAAAATTGGATTTAAAAAATTGTAGGTGGATGGAAATAATGTTATATATTGAGGAAACATGGATGTGGATGATAAAATACACCCCAGTAAATACCAAAGTATAAACAATCTCAGATATAAATGAGATTTGCACAATTATCCCTTACCTTAGGTCTGATTTGCTTCGTAAGTGTACGAACCTCCTGTATAATGATTTAAATAATGTCATTGACTTATTCTAGAATCATAATCATTCTTATGATATCATATATGTTTCACACTTATGACTTTATTTTACCCGTTCTTTTGTAAATTCCATGTTAAAGAGCGTTTTGGGTAAAATCGTTTTATTTTTCGTCCGTGTTTTGACTTGTAATTATTCATATGATTACTTATATCATGATTAATTAATTCCAAAATATAAAACATGATTTATATATAATATATATTCAGAATATACATATATATAATAGATCAGTAAATGGAAAGAAATACACCGTTCATGGAGACGGTAGGTCGTACGTACGCATGAACGCTGTTTTCGTTTCCTTATTGAGTTGAATGTAATTAAGTAGATGACATACATATATATACACATAAATCCAGTATCATTATTATGTAATATATTTCATGAGTACTTATTATATATACTTTATAATCATTCATGAATGGTTAACGTGGAGAATGAATCTCATCGCGCCGTGGAGACGGTAGTCCGTACGTATGCACGAGCGATGATATCGTTCTCATGATCGTGGAATTGTATTGGAGTGTATGTATACTATTTTAGAATCAATATCACTTTAAAATAATCATATATATTTATTATTTACACCATTATACCCATCCAAGTAAGGTGGTGGTGGAAAATAGATTACACCACGGCGTGGAGACGGTATTCCGTACTTACGCACGCGCGGTGATTTCGTTTTCCGTAGGATGGATAGATGGTGAAATAGGGTTGTTTAATACTTATAAAAACATATCATTATACAAGTGATACTGATTTTATTACTTCATAGTGAAACAACCTAAGAATAATAAGTGTAATAAGAAATAAAGTTGAAAGAATCGGTAACAGACATTACCTCTTCTTTGAAGCGCCTCTTTGAGTCCTCCTCTTAGGGCCCTAAAATTGGTCTTTGAAGAAGACCAGGACCTCTATGATGTTTCTAGGGAAGTGAAGAGGAGAATTTATCAGGGTTTGGCCGATCTTGAAGGCTCAATTTGGTGTGAGGAAGAGAGGGAGGAGGTTCCCTTTTATAAGAAAGAAGAGGGGCACCTTTGGAATAACTAAAAATATTATTTTATTATAAAGCCAAATTCGGTTTTAAATAGCTCCAAATTGATTTATTTCGAAGCTAAGGTGGGGATGGGTCGAAATAATCTCATCCAATAGAATTTATACAAGTTTAGGTTCCTATTTTAACCTTATCATTTAGATTTAACATTAAGTTAAATAATTTTACTTTTACCGTGTCTTCTTGTGTTCTTATACTATAAGGTTCATAAAATTACTATAAGCAGCAAAACGAACCCCAAGTTGTTTATTATTAATATATATAACCTTATCTAAATCATTTGGCCGAACCTTAGATTTTTAGGAATAAAATAACAATTAATAATATAATATTTGTTTTAAAAACTATTTTATGTCAATTTTGACACTATTTAGTAATTGATTTTTGTGAAAATCATAACAGAATGATTAGTTCAAAAAAAAGTTAATTAAATCAATACTAACATGTCATATTAACCTATAAAATTAGTTTAATTCATAAAAAGTATCAAATTACATTTATTTTGGTATTTATAAAATCAATTATGTCAATATTTCATTAATAAGATAATTACTGCATCATCTTTGTGTCATAAATAAATTAAATTATTTAATGTCTAAAAATTACAAATAAAATAACATTATGTAGGAAATAGTTCTAGATTTCTAATGAATATTCATAGTTGAATTAATATTATGTATAACCCTATATTAAAAATGATATACTTATTAAACTTTGATTTTAACTATTTTAACCCTTCTTTAAATAAATTAATAATAAATGTCCTAATCTAATCCAAGTGGGCCTAAATTGTCATATTTTATTCCTAGGGTTGTTTTTGGTCGAATTACACTTATCCAATAGAATTATGTCATGTGTTAGGTTAATAATAATATCATTGTTACCCTTTATTACCCTATTTACTTTTAACCGTGGTTAAAAAAAGTAAAAAGTTACTATTCACCAAAATTATTTTCATCTCATTGAACCACATTTTACTTACTGACATCAACGGTGTCTCTCTGATTTTTGAAATTCCACTCACAGAAGCGGTAAAATTATGTTTTATGAAAAATTCATTTTTTTAACTACCACTTAGTGGTTTCACTATTCATCAAAAAAATAAATGTTTCCAGAAAAATACCAAAAATTAGGCCTAAGACATATTTGATATTATGAACTCAAAAATGATGTCTATTTTACCAAATTCAAAACATATCATTTTCATTACTTAATTTAAAAATTAATTCTCATCGTCAAAACAAATAGCGTGTTCTTAAGAGATAATAACTATCAAAAGATTGACACTTGGTTATGTCTGGTTTAAATGTGAAATTACATCCAATGACCAACATTGTATTAAATAGTAAAAATATATTCTAAATATACTTTAAAACCACTCAAAATAATAATTTATCACTATTAATTATTTCAATTAAAAAGGTTGTTTTTAATTAAAATTTAGTAATTTTCACTATTCATCAGAAAATGAAATTTATCTGAAAAGTACCAAAATTTCACCCTAAGCTAATTTCGATATTCCGAATCCAAAAATTGAAGTCCGTTTTGAATAATAAAATTTACAAAATTTCAAAAAGTGGTTATTATTATTCATAACGGCTAGTTTTAATAATATTTTAATAGCATATTGTTGTTTAGTGAAACTCGTTATTGCGTACTACACACGCTATCGAGGAAGGTCGTGATTGCGTGTAATGCAAGGCAAGTCAAGGATGCGTTTTGTGCAAGCTCCTTTTGGTGTAGCATACAACACAATACATTAATGAAATTATAAAGAATATTTTTCATAAAATCTCGGGGTGTTACATCATGTGAAATTATGGTTTACTCATGCTCCATGTGCAGTGAGCCTTGGCTCATGCTAATTCCATGTTAAGTGTTGTTGCCACATTTCCATGTTATGATTATCATGCTTTATCAATCCTTTATGTTTATGTTTCTCTTGTTCTCCATTGATATGCCTATTTTCTAACATGCATTGTATTCCTCATGTTATTCCATGTTTATTCCCTTACTGGGATTTATAACTCACTCTTTTTTTATGCATGTCCTCAGGTTATCCCATGCAATGATAAGTATGAGGGAATGTAGTGGTCATCTAAAAGATTTTTTAAATAAAGATGTTGTATTTCATGTTTTAGTTTGTTATGTAATTATCATAATCCCCAAAGACACTATACTTCT
This sequence comes from Viscum album, assembly GCA_963277665.1. NCBI lineage: Eukaryota > Viridiplantae > Streptophyta > Magnoliopsida > Santalales > Viscaceae > Viscum > Viscum album. The sequence continues at coordinate 535,990,710 of OY728151.1, read as the reverse complement.
CTATCTTTTATGTTGTATAAAGTGAAGTTTATGTAATAAATCATGTTTAAGTATTTGATAAAAGTAGGGTTGTTATATATGAAGCATCAGTACCCACCACATTATTCAACAATAAGTGTTCTAGAAACATCAGTATAAACTAATTCAAAAATATCTTTAGCCCTTTCACCATTCCCACTAAGTGGGGATTTGTTCATTTTTCCTTCTAAACATGAACGACATACACCGTGTTTTTTTAGTTCAAAATAATCTAAATATACTTGTTCATGTAGTTTAGTCAAGAACTTTTTTATTACCTGACCTAATTATTGATTCCAAACTTGGCCATGGCATGATTCAGGTGAGGTTGTTTTTTTATCAATTTACAATACTTTTTTTATTTAGTACAACACATAAAGACCATTATTTAATTTTTCCTTACCATGACAAATGATATATTTATTAATGAATCCAAATTCATTTCCAAATTTGTGAGTAAATTCATATGTATCTAGTATGTATTTCGATATAATTTTTTTATTAAATGAAGAAATATAATAAAAACCCTTTAAAAATAAGATCATTTTAGTTGGCAATGTGAGGTGGTATTCATTTATATCTACATCCATAATTTTTTCTCTACTGGCTTCTCATAGATCTACCTCCTCTCGGTCAATCATTCTAAATCTACATGGTTTCAATATTTGAATAAAAATTTTATCACCACAATCTATATATAATAACCAATTTTTTTGAAAAGATAAATTACACTTGATAAAAAAATACACCTGAAGATTTCCCTTGCATATTTGGTTAGGTTAAATTTTTATTCAAGTAGTCCTTCTAACTGTATGCGAACAGAAAACATCCAATTCCATTATTTTACCCTTAATCATCTTCTTCTTATAGGGGGAAAAGAAGCTTTGTTCTTAAAGATATTCTCTTTTCATTTTTGTTTTATCTCCATAAGGATAGAAGGATTTTCGTGATTTTTATCCTTATCAATTTGGTGAAGGATACTATAAATATATGGAAGATACTTATCAAAAATTTCATATTAAAATTTTCAACAAATCTAGAGAATCAATGAGAGAGTGATGCTAGAATGATATTGGTTCCCTGTTATTCAGAAATTGTAAACCATATAAACTCTAGATACTTAATATATCCGTTGAGCATGACTATGTGAGACCTTCTAGGTAACCCTCTCTAGTATTTCTCTGAAATAATTCCTTGGATATCTCAATTTTTTCTTGTACAACTCTCCCCTTGTAAAGACCACCAAGGTTCTCAAGAATGCTATATGCATCCATGTTTTGATGATGCTTTATGAGTTCACTAGAAATAGTTGAAATAATCAATCATTTAACTTCAATCAATTCTCTTAATGGTTTTCTGTATACTAGGAACTCTTCATCACTCACCGCTTTAGTAGGTGGATCAGGCATTGATGATTCTAGAATGTAAGAATTCTGTTCTTGGCGTAGCACAACCCGAAGGAGTCTAAACTAATCTTGGAAGTTACTACCAGTGGGGAGGTTTACTTTCTCTAATATTTATTATAGGGATAATGGGAATGATGATATTTCCATTTTATTCTATAACTAAAATTAAAATATTATTAATACTTTTCTTGATTGAAAATTATGAGAGAAATAATAAAATATCCATTTTTATTAATTTTTTATTAAGTCGAACACAATTTTATCAATTATCAATAAACCTCACCATTGAACATAAAATTTATATTTAATGTAAAACTATAATGTCAAGGATCCATATTCCCCTTCACATAACCCAAACATGGGTTGTTTAAGCTACTTGAAGGTATTTAGGTAGGCGGGTCTTTTTCAATTATGGTCTTGTATTTCCTTGATCTTTTTAGTGGACTCCCCTATCCTGAAATCCTCTCATAGATTTCCTGAACACTTTCCTCCAAGTTACATCAAGTATATATAGGGATACTTATCTTGATGTAATATGGTAAATTAAAACCATAAACTTCATAATAACTCTACATTAAAAGTAAGTATCCCAATGAGGGTCTGTTAAATGCTTAGTTTCAAGGCATTCATTACTGATCATGTAATGGAAGTACAAGTCTAACCTAATATTTAATTGAGATATTTTAATTATTTTTTCATAAATATTTATTTTGTTTTATCCTTTACATGTAATGTTAATATCAAAAATATGTTAATTAATTAATTAACAATGATGGATAAAACATTTATGAATAATCCATTTATTTAATTTCTTTCTTTTCATATTAATTCATTTATTTGTGTGATCGAAACATTGTATCCATAAAATAAATAATTTGATATACATAAATAATTAATTAATTAAATCAAATGTTCTTTATCTTTATCTAATGGTTGATTTAATGAGAAGACATTAAATTTACCTTTGACTTAGGGGAAATAACTATAATTTCTGGTCTAGGTATGAGTTTCACTATTCGACCAGTCCACTTATGTATTACTTGAGTTGTCATCATTATGGTTTTATCTTGAACTTCCTTCATTCCCCTTAGGATAATCCACTAATAACATGTATTTATGACTCTTTCATAGGTGAGGGGAACCAAAAGATTAGTGAAATGTAGATTACATAAATATGCTAAGACTTTCTGGTCCTACCTAATAATGGAGGGATGGATAACATGCGTGACATAGTATTTAATTTAATAATAAATAACTGAAAACTCATACAAGAAATTAAATTAAATAATCCAACACATACACAGGTCTTGTTCAATCTCATGAATGATCTTACATGTAATGACTACATAAAATGAACTAGCTTGAATTAATTTTTTTTATTATGATAAATGCACTTAAATTAATTAATTGATTAATTAATTCCCTTTCATATTAATGATCGTACAAACCTAATTATATATACCCATAATTTATGGAATTTAAGGAAAATAAATGGCAGAACCAATAATGAAATTTATTTAAATAAATTAATTGAGAATTTAATATTATTTAAAAAAATTATTAAGTTGTCAAAATTCATTGGTGTTTTAATCAATAAAATAAGGTTTTAATGATATAATTTTCAATTTAATGTAATTTATAATTTGGTCCTTTAATGTCAGATTACATAGTGTGTAAAGACCAGCTACACATCTTGTATCTCAGTTGCCTTATATCTAGGGTACACATCTTGGTCTATGGCATGTACCTCAGCTAGACTACATGGCATATACAGACAAGCTACACATTGTGTGTTTCAATTTTCATGAATCTAGGATGCACACCTGGGTCTTTAGAGTGTGCTTTGGATGTGGGAAGTTATGAACTAAATTCCTTGTACACCACATAAATGTCATGTATACCATAAAGTCTTCATGATGTCAATTTCATGCAGTTTTGATTGTGTATAATGACTAAAAAACTACATGATTTATGTCACTAAACCATGTAGACTACATAGTGTGTACACTGATATACTCCATGTAATCTGACTATTGTATTCCAGGTTAGCCAATAAACATGTGTGGTTCACCATGTTTAATTACTGCATGGTGCACCATATATACCTCCACACATCTTTATGGAGTGAAATAGGGTACACGGCATGTAAATCCAAGTACATGCCATGTAACCCTGATTTACAGACCAAAAATTTGCAATTTCCTGATGGCATCTTAGTCATTATTTATATTTTCTTAATCCTTTAAGAAAATGAAGCACTAAAAAATCCTGATTAATATGTCGAATCAAGTTTTTTAAATTGAATTAAATAAAAAATAACATGAAATGAAAATATAACCACAATTATTCATAGATCAACAATAAAATAAATAATTATAAATTTTACTATGACTTCTCTAATACCACTTATTGTTTATGATCATAGATGAAGCATATAGTGGTGAGAGATATATTAAAATTAATTTTAATTATTATTTCCTGAAACCATGAGCGAGGATCTTGGATGTGAAATTTATAATTAATTTATTTAATATATGAAGGAATGAATATATGGGATTAGTAGCTTTCTTTATTGATGAATTTTGATCATCTAAAAAGAACCTTTTATATTTCCTTCACAATACTATATGGATCCATGGATAGAATTCCCCAAGTGGTGATCCACACGTGCTTCTATGATATCTAAAAAATTCCACTCAATCTCTAGGTTATAGCATGATTAATAGAATTTCTTGTCTTGGTCACTCTTGATCTCTCATTCTTCAGTATTGAATAAATATATCGTGTGTTTCTCATCATTAAGAGTAAGTGGGAAGTAAGTGCCAATAGAGAATTTTTTGTGTGCAACAATTCTCTATTTTGATTGCACTGATTGATGACTACACAACAGACATAACCATATATTTATAGAACTATGGATGAGGTTAAAATAATTATTTAATTTCATTTGAAACATTAAATGATATAATAAATTTTAATAAACTCTATGATAGATAATAAAAATAATATTATTATTTATTTTTTGGTGCACACTAAATTGTGCAATAACAAGTATTATTTAACTGACTTGTTAAATAATATTTTTCAATATACTTGGTCATGGTCAGTTAAAAATCCTCTATAATTTATTAAATACCATAATAAAATATTTCATTCACAAACCAGTAAATAAATATTCATTAAATATTCAATAACATAAATAAATATATTTTATTCACAATCCTGTGAATAAATATTTATTTATTTTATGTGATCAATAAATATTTAATTAAATTATTCATTTACCTTGGGAATAATATGTATTCCATTAATAAAATTCAAATATAATTTAATTGAGATCAACAGAAACACTTAGTGTCTAGCCCTCTAGGATTCACTCTTGTTGGAATTAGGCAGACGTGCCTAAAGTCCAAGATTACTCTCCAGCGATGGGCCAAGGAACCCAAGAAAAAGAACTTAATGTCAAAACAATAAAAACCACACATGAATGCTCACTATTTAATATAATCCTTTTGTCACAATATCTCATTATGTAGGTTGTACGTTCATGTAACCAACCTATATTCTTGATACGTATTTCTTTGACTATCTAGAAAAAACATGTTGTTACACCATGGCCATAGAATTTATTAAAATTGTTTTATACTAATTCAAGGGTAATGATATCAGCTTCCATAAATATGGAAGGGGAAATACTTCATTAACACATCCATTAATGAAATTTCAATCATGATGAACCCAACATACCCTACCTCATAGTGAAGATACATTATCATGGTTTTTGATAATAGATTTATATTTTTGATTCATGACATGAATTAATGATAATATTAAATTCCAATGACCATTACACATGCTTGTAGATATGAATATATGATGACAAATAAACATAACTAATTCCTAATAGCATTTATGTTCTAATAACCTTCCATCATGGAGATTACCAAGTGTGAACTTCATGAGAAGAATCATCATCCTCTTATGAATACTCACACCTAACGGTCTAAATACTATGTGTCCAATCACAGTATGTTATCCATATGTATAACTATGTTATGAATTTTTTCATAACACTTCAAATTTCTCATTGGATAGGAGAACTTATTTGACCTTATTAATGTGAAAAATACTCTAGGATATTATTACATTAAATCCATGTTGAATAATGAACAATATGTAATAAGATTTTTAATTAATACTCAATACATAGAATATACATGTAATCAAAGTATAAATAGTTTTTACTAGGACTCCAAATACAATAGAGACTTGTACATAGGTGAAGTCATTGGTGAGGATAGAGATAGAGACACCCAAGAGAGGTGCCTTTAGATGCAGCTACACCACAGAGTGTGGATCCTGCATAGCATATGAAGTATCATTCATAGCTGGGAGAGGTTTATGTACTATAGATTCCAACTAATAAATCTAATATACCCTCTCTATCTCAGTTGATTTTTATGGACTGGGAACCAGGTTTGAGAACACAACTTGTGGCAGCCTAGGACAACCCTTCTGTCGGTGGTGACTTCTTTGATATCACACTCATGGAATATTTAGGAGCTCCAAGGCCATATGGATCCACCTATGATTTTGGGCCATCCTCCATATATGATGTTGTGTATTCCTATACAAAATAGCAAGGGTAGGAACATATAACACAACATGTGGAAGAACCTTCACATATATTTAGGATACCAGAGTGATATAGACATTGGATGCATAGTGGGCATGAGGTTCATTCATCGAGTTGTGGTACTGAGAGGAATTAATGTTGATTTATTTCGGTGATATATATCATATTTCCAATAGTGAAGGAATTTAAAAAAATATTTTTGGTTAGGTAGAATAAGATCTTTCCCAAAATAAAGACCCCTTTATTGAATAAAAGTAGACTCACAAAATTTGAAACGAAATTTTTTTACAACAATAATGATGAAAAAAGTGAAAAACTTCTCAATAAGATCATTTCACCATTTCAACTCATGTGCAGTAACCCATTTATTTGAAATACCATCTGAAAATTAATTTTAATCATGGTAGGTATGTGTAATTATGTATTTCATAGATGAAATATTATCCATTCAGTTGTTGCATCTAGCTTTTGGATTCTATGATATATTCATGGTACCACTTTTAATATCCTGAACCATTGTGGGGGAATCACATTCAAGCCAAAAATTGAGATAGCCACATTGTTCTAAAAAAAATCACCACATTAATAATATCATGAATTTCATTATTTAGAGATGCGATGAATCTATAAGGTCCAAAAAAACATCCCACATTTTCAAAAAAAAATTGTTTCTGAAAACTACACCATAACCAGAAGGGGCTGGATTTCCCCTTGATGCACCATCCGTATTGAATTTGATCCATTCCAAAAATAGAGGCATCCATATGACTTACAGGTTTCTAAAAGGATCATGGTTCACTCCTGAAATACCAAGGCACTTAATCATGTTAAGATCATGAATTGAGTTATCACAATATCCTTTTTGAAGATCAGTAACAAATTTATCATCAGAAAAATATGAATTAATACTGACTATAGATTGAAATTAGAAGCTTGTTGCAACCATTTATTCCGACTGGACCATATAGTATAGATAACCTCCAAAATATTCACAATGAATAAGTTAAGAAGCTATTGTAAAAGATTCAAATTCTTAAATATGATAAAATGATCTTTAATACATTATGATCTTGAAATTTCAACTTCAAAATAATCCATAATGGAAGTATACAAGGTCGAAGTAGTAGAAAAACCTATGAAAACAAGGTAAATGTCTTCCGTGTTTTGGAAGAATATGGAACATATAGAACATAGGCTAATACAAAAACCCTATAAAAACATCAGTGGGTAGTTTTAAATACATTACTTTCCATGAAAGACAGAATATGGAGGGTATAACAAAGTTTCTACTCAAGGAATTAGCCCATTTATTGGTATTCCCTTATACAGTCTCACAATAGAAGGCCATTGATGATAGCCTTCCATTAGGATCTTGTTCCCAAACAAGAGTATCATATTCAATGATAAAATAATAATTCAAAACCAAGCCTTTGATACCAGTAGGAAGAACATCCAAATAAGTCTCCAATTTATTTTTTATTGAAAATTTGATATCAAAAGAGGTATTGGGGGAATTAAGGGTGTTGAGAAGAGGAGTAGTTGTTTATTTTTTCAACCAAAAATTTAATGAGGAACTGGTATTGGCCATCTGGTGATAATTCACGAAAATAGTGGTGAAATAATTCTTGAGGGCAAGACAAATGGAAGAATACACATAATTGAGGTTCCTCATTTTGATAATGTTTAAAAATATTGATCTCAAAAAAGAGAGTGACTCTCAATTCCGATTGATAATACTCCACATGGAGTTATCATACAATGATTCATTAACTTTACAAATATTTTTAATTCCCAACCCACAATTATGATTATTTTTAATAAATTACTTCCAAGGAACTATAAAAAGTCTTATCTGAAGAATTCTTTCACTCCAAAAAAAGTTTTTAATAGACGTATTACTAACATTAATGATGGAATATATCCATATATAAACCATAAAAGATTATAAAATTTTGAGACATTCATGTCTTTGAAAATACTAACCCTTCTATCCATTGAGATGTTCTTTTTCTTCTAGTAATCCAATTGATTTCTAAATTGACTAAAACTATGAGAAAATATACCAACATGTCATTTCCCTCAAAATAGTTATACACCAAGATAATTAAAATGAAACATACATTTCCTAATACATAGATCTCAAATGATAACCACTTTCCTAGTTGTAGTTATATTTTCTCCAAAATAAATAAGGTAATTGTTCCAATAGATATCATTTCCCTGAGACATTGTCATAATGAAAGATAGAATATTTGATATTATTGATTTTAACATTATCTAATTGGGTGAAAGGAATGATATAATCATCATATAATGAATGATTAGTGGAAATAAGGACTTTAGAAGCTCTGATGGGATTAAAATTATTTTCTTTTTCTATAGAAAGTAGGAGCCTTCTTAAATAATCTTCAGCTATATAAAAAATAATGGCTAAGAGAGGATCACATTTTCTAAAACCTCTAGAGGATATAAAATAACCCTCAGGGGGGACATTGATAAGAACTAAAATATGTGTTAAACATAAAATAATTATAATCCAATTTATAAAGATGTTATTAAATCCAAAACTATTTAAAACAATTAAAATGAAGCTCAAATCCAAGGTGTCAAAGTATTTTTTGACATCAATCCTAAGAGAAATATTTTCCCCACAGGTGGATTTTATGAGAATATTAATGCATTCAATGGATGTAATAATGCAATCCTGAATTGATCTACCTTTGATGATACCAAGAATATTTGTAGAGAAAATTTTATTAGTGATACTGGAGAGCTGATTGGATATAATTTTACCAATAATTTGGTAGATAGTGTTGACCAGAGAAACCGATATGAAAATATGGATCTCATTTGCAATCTCCACTTTAGGAATGAAAGCAATGGACATAGAATTAATTTCCTATGTAAACCAAACACCCCTAAAAATGACTAACGATCCTAAAAAATCACCATTAATGATCTTCCAATATGTTTAGAAGGAGTTTTTAAACCCATCTAGGCTAGGAGAGTTTCCATAGTTAATCCCCAAAACAGCCTCCTTAATCTCAAAATCAAGGTGTAAAGCTATGAGCTATAAATTTTCGTTTTCATTAACAATTTTGGGAATGATACCTTGTATGAGATCAACAGTAGTATTGGTTCCATTAAATTGGTTCATGTAAGAAAACAACATGGGCGGCCAAATCCTATGACTTATCAAAAAACCCCACATTATTATCTAGAACGGCTAGAGGTCTGTTGATCTTATTGGCTCTTTTCAATGAGTTGAATAATTTTTTTATTATGATCACCTTCTTTGAGCCATTTTACATTAAAATCATCTCTTTTCAAGAAGTCTTTGAGGTTTAAAAAAATATTGAGATCATAGATAAAATTATTTTCAATCTCAATACCAATAGTAAAATCACCACTGGAATCACTTTCTTGAATGATGTGAAAAATAGATTCAAGATGAATAATGTTTTACTCCATGTGGATAAAGTGCTCACAGATCCAAATTTTTCAACTTTTCTTAAGTATTTCGAGATTAAGAACACAAAACAAAGAATATTCCTTAAAACATAAGGGGTTCCATGTGTCATGAACCAATTTTTTTCATTTAGGAAGTAATTTCCAGACATTATTAAATCTGAGTGAATATAATAGTTTATTCATTATGTTTTAAAGGTTAACCAAAATGGGATGATGATATGAATTTAATCTATCAATGGTGGAGAGTTAAATGAAGGTAAAAACATCATGGGTCACATCATTAACAAAATACCTATATAATATGTTGTAAACCACTTTATTAATATTATTCCTATACCAAGTGTATTTAGAACTAACCAGGTTGACTTTATGTGGACTTTTGTTCTCAATACAAGCTCTAACGTCTATAGTGTAAGTATAACAAATGTCCATTACTAACCTATCATCTATATTGAGAATGGAATTGAAATCTATAAGAAAATACCATGTTCCTCTCAATGAAATAATTAGTGCCTAAATATTCAACCAAATATCTCTTCATTCTTGATAACCATAGTAAGAATAAATGAGAGAGAGAAAAATTGTTTCATTCCAAAACAATTGTAACATAGAGTGATCATCTGCTATGTTGAAATTTTAAGAGGTACTCCGTCATTTATCATATGAGGAAACATACAAAGTATTTTTATATCATTTCTAGATGGGTTTATACTTACCAGTTGGTATCAAAAATTTTCAAGAGTAGTAAAATTTCAAGAAAAAATCATCTTAGGCTCAGAAATACCTATAAGACCAGTCTTGTAATTAATAATAAAAATACTATTAATTTTAATATTTTTTGGTTGTTTAATCCTTGAAAGTTACAAAACATAATCCTCATTTAAACTTTTTTTTTGATCTAGATCTCCCTTTATTCTTTCCACTAGAATGCTTGTTTCAAGATGATCACTTAATAGAAACAACTTTTTTATCAAGTTTACTTGGACTCCCTTCCTGTTCTTTGTATGGATTGTCATCATTAATGGATATCATATCCTTAAAATTATCTAGATAATATATAAAGATAGGTACATATATTTCTTGAAATCCTCCCAAGGTGGAAATTGTATTGATATGAGACTTACCAATGCTACCTATATGCAAAACATTTAGGACTAGAGGACAAGTATAGGTTTCAAAAAAATTAAAAGAAGAATGATTTCATTCGATTCACTTATCATATACATTGATTATCTCACCACTAGAGATCCTTATAACACCTTATGAGGTTACATTTACTCTATTTGTAACCTGAATATTAGCAGTACAAAGACGAATAACATAAAACAAAGTGGAATGCCCAATATAGCTTATAGGTTGTGGGTCTATTGGATTTTGGAAAGTACCTTTATCATATTCCAAGGAACTATTTTAAGGAAAGCTTTTACCCAAATGGGCAGACAATATATTTTGTGTTGAAATAGTATGCGGGATAGAAAACTTAACCTGTTTCTCAGATCTTCTCCCAGGGTGTTGAACATTCAATGAATCAATTAAATTATTGATTTATTGAAAAATGTCATGTAAAATAGTTTCATCTTAAATTAAAATACTGGTATAATCCTCCATATTACCCCCAATAGGACCATTAAGATCCCCAGATATAGATAAGATCCTTGAAGTTAATTAAACCTAAGAAATAGCAACATCCTAATCTTTTTCAAGGTCAATTCAATTTTGTTCTTCAAGAAGTTATTCAACTAATAATCTAATATGAAGATAAATTTCTAGGTAGATACTTTCATATTCACTATCTTTAGTAAGTTTTCCTCAAAAAAAGAAAACAATGGACTCTAAAACATTCCTTGTAGTAGTGGGATCCTCAACTGAGTCATTTTCCTCTTTCTCAACAACTATAGCCCATGATTCCACCTTGTTTTTATTTGAATCAAATAAACTCGATTGTTTTTCACCCACTTATGATGATCCACTCTCCTTCTATGATCCCCTTTATCAAGAGAAAATTTGTTTCACATTTTATTTTTGGTGACCTATTTCCATGCATTAACATCCATAGGTGGTTTTTTCTATATGTGAATGACCCGATAGTTGGAAATAGTATGACCAACAACCCTGTACACATCACAAAAAGGTGGAACATATTGAAATTCAATATTTACATAGGTTTTTTTATCATCATCAATAAATCATATCACTTTAGTACATTTTTTATAGAATATTACATCAACCAAAACTCTAGCATATAATCCCATTGCACCTTCAAAAGTATGATGATCAATTTTAGGGTTCACACCAATATAAGTAGCAAGATAATTTAGAATCTTTGGATATAAAACACCAAATTCATACCAAGTAGCCTAACTTAGATCTATGTTTTTGAATTCATTTGTTAAGGGGTTGAAATTGATATCACTTTTAGAGATATGCAGGATTCTATCCTCAGATGAATACTCCTATTCTTTTGCACTAAATCCATATCATTTTGATTCCCCATAATGATATCAAAGAATCCACACCCAATAAGGATCATCTTCCATCCCCCCCCCCCAACAGTGTGAATACCTTGATTTTAGGTTATAGAGATTCCATGTATTTTCACCTTTTGAATACGTGATGCACCTAATAATGGTGAATTTGTATAACTCGAGTCTTTTCCGCAAATAATCTGGATCTACAATAATTGACAAACCCTCATCTTATAATTTTTGGAAAACCAAAGGTTTAAGTAATTCATCTTTGGAAGAATCCACACTCTGAAGAACATCCAAGAATATGATTCCCTTACATTTACCAAGACATGAATATCTAATAGAATTTAGGTTTTCAATTGATTGTTTCTTCATCTCATAAGAATCATAAACCACATCCCTGAAGAAAACTTCCCAATCTAGATGAAATGACTCCATGATCTGAGAGAATAATTGGATTAATGAAGAATCATTGTTGAGATCCAATAGATATCATGGAAAAAATCTCTATAGGATCACCCCTTCCATGAGCATGACATCCATCCCCTAGATATAAAAAATATATATAAGTACAAATTTTATGTTTTTAGATAATGGTTTTTTTTTCTATAAAAAAAATCATTAACTTTTTCATGTTATTAATTTTTTCAATTATTTTTTATATGTTTATTAAGTTATTAAAAATTAATTTATATTGTATTTATAAATTATAATTGATATACTTTTAAATTCACATTCTTGTAACATTATTGTGTTTCATTTAGGTGACTTTTAAGGAATATAAATTATAATGTATAGATACTATACAAATAAAATTTATCACACTGAATAAAAATATAATAAATTATTGAAAAATAAATATAAATTAAAAAATATAGTGAACAAAAACTAATTTACATGAAAAAAACTTTTATGGTAAAACCATTACATTTAAATATTAAAAAAATTTGGGCATATTTTATATTAATTATTATATTATGAATTACATTATTATGAACTATTATTATTTATTATTTTATTATTTTATGTTATTAATTAAATTATTAATAATAATTATAAATATTATAAATATTCTACCTTTATGGATCTTTTGCATTTCATCGGTTCGGATCCTTTTCTAGGAAATTACTACCCAGATACATCTCAACTGACCATGGCCTCAAAGGAAAGCATGGATGTTTTGGGGATCATGTAATATAGTGTTTTACTCCATAATTTTTCTTAGTGGAACATGATGCCCCAAAATTTATTCCTCGTAATGGTTCTATGGATCATGTGAAATACAATTAAGAATCTATTATGGATTGAGTGAAAATTTTCCAACATTTGATCAATGGATGACTAATATTTCCTATAGGTGATATTCCTTTATAGTCTAGGGATTTTCATATTAGAATTGAATCTTGATCGGAAAAGGATTCTTTCACATCATATTTACATCGGAGGAAAAGAAGAGATGTTCATGGGGTTTTGGATATATCTCAATAAAACTAGGTTTAAATTCTATCCTAGAATGGGATGTTATTTTCAGTCCATTATCATTCAAAATAGTTAGGCTTGAGTACGGATCAAGATCTTGGGTTTGAACTAGATTATGTGGGATCCTCGCATCATGCTATAAGTTTAATTCTCTATGTTTACCTGATAAAAATAGATAGAGCCATCAAAATATCACATTTTTGTTATTATGCTCGTATCCTTGTTGAAGTAGATCTCAATTCCACCTTAATTGATCTGATATTTATCTCTACCTTGGAAAATGAAATTTTCATCTAGGCTTGTTATGAGAAATTATTTCATATCTGTATATCATGTCTAACAATTAGTCATCTGAAATATATTTTTTGTAGAGATTTTTCCTGAGATTTATGATCCTTAAGGGGGAATCCCAAGAATTATTGTAGTAAATTGAAGGGAAAAGGAGCTTATAATAGAGTGGATAAGGGGCCTAAACTCCACATACAGCCTGTTTTATCAAGACAAGAAGATATATTTCATTTTGTAGTAAAATTATTAACACCCATTGTTCCTAGTTCTTCTGTTGAGTAGTGTTAATAGTCATGGGTTGATACTTATTAAGAAGAGGTGAAGGGGATGTAGGTACCACTTTTTGGGATTTCTTTTAGAGAAGAACTATTAAAGAGGTTGGTCCCCCAATAGAATGTATTCAATTTTCTAATTTGTTCGATCCATCTTCACCGGTAAACATAGATGTTCTCATGAAGAAAGGGGGTGTTGGTGGAGTGGGAACTTCTCCTAGTTTTGGGATAGTTTCCATTTTTAGGGGGTTAGTTTCTATAAATTATGGATCTATATCATCTAAATCTAAAGTTGTTTCTTTTCCAATTTTTATCTCTGATCATGTTCTTGGTTTCAATGCTGATGAGGAACTCATTACAAAAATAGATAACTTGGGAGACCATCAATCATTGGATTGTGGACCTAATTAGGTATCAATAGATGATCAATCCCTTAATGAAGTTATTCTACAAGAGTTATCTGATCAGCATTTAAGGTAGGATAATATGATTTCATCATGGGATCCAAAAGGTAAAAGAATGAATGTTGAATCTCCTATAAAGATTAAAAATATGAATAAATCATTGTTTCTTTAGACAGATGTTGGAAAATGCCTAGAAAGGGCCCTAACTATTCTTTTCCTAAAGCTAGGTTCTCTTTCACAATGGATGTGGGTGAATTGGAATACAATGATCAAGAATCACATCAAACATTGGGCAAAGCATAGGTGAATACTCAAAACCATTATGGTGTGCATGATTCAATTAATGAAGAATAATAAAGTGGAGAAAAAGATGGACTTGAGGTATACGGTAATGTGGAAATCCAAGAAATCATTTCTAGAGGATAATTTTATGCAGATGGTGTTTAGACCCTCATAGAGAAGGGTGGTGAGGTTAGCTTCCCGCATAACACATATAGAAGGGTGGTTGTTCAATAATATGTTAGTAGAATTGACTAATAGGATTATGAAATTATGTGCATTTGGAAATAACTGAAAGCATGTAAGAGAGGCTATCATCCCAAAGGCTAAGGTTGTGGGCATGGTCAATTTAATTGGAATGTTATACATGATAAAGAACATTACATTGGGGGTGAGATTATAAAGAAGTTAGGTTGGTGAGTTTTTTTATTGATGAGGGCAGTTTTTCTATGCTTGACCTCATCCTTCAACTTTTCTTTTCTTTTTTTATTTCAATAAAAGTGCCCCATCATTACCTTTTAAAAAATAAATAATAATAAATAATAATAAAATAGTAAATAATATTATTAGTTTGAATGTTGTTTTATAAAAAAATATTATATTATAAATTACATTATATTGAAGTATTATTACATTTAGACTTTAAATATATATTTATAATTATATTTATAAATACATAATTACGCTTATTTAAATATATTTGTTTCTAAGAAATTTGGGACTGAAGCCTCTTTATTATTGAAACAAAGGGACCTATTTTTTGGTAGAGGAAACCTATTACATGGCTTGTAAGCCCATTGGACACTAAAAATATTGAAAATTATATAATTATAAATATATCTATATATATTCTATATTTGGGGATAAAAATCCATACAAACGCAGACCCCTTGCACCCACCGACTGAACAATCAGGTCATAGCCCCCCCCCCCCCCCCCCAAGGGGTAACCCACCCTATCCAACACTTATCTACCAATATATGGCCTCTATAGAACCATATTATTATAAGGATGACCAGCCTCCACTATCTGGGCATCAACGCCCTTATCTTGACTGAGGTGGTACTCCACTGCATAAGTCTACCCTTAAAAGATTCATACTGATGGTGTAAAGTTACATAAACATCCTCTCAAATTTTGATGAAGGAACACTACATGTGGTCGCATCGAGCTTCCACTATTGCTGACGCCATTGGTCCACCTCTTTTCACCACTTGTTTCTTCTGTCAATGTGAAGATTACTGCCTATATGTGCCCTATTTGGTCCATATTCTACCCTATTTTCACACCAATAGCTGCTGGCACATTGCGTCATTATTGTTCCTCTGTAGGAAACTAGACCTACACCCCCCGCAACCATCATTGCACATCATTTTACCCACCACCGAGAAGTTTCCAACCCTCGTAATGATGTCTGGCCCTACTCCTGTGATGGTCACACCTTCACTAGTAATTAACACTCTCACACCATAGATCTTCATTGTTCCTCTGTTGTTCATCCACATCTCCTCCGTCGATGAGCAGAGGTCCCCACACGCCGCCCATGCATGATATAGGCCCTTAGAAATATATATTTATAATTATAGTTATATATAAATATATAAATATGTATTCATAAATATATTTATATATATATATATAATTATATATTTAAAAACTTATATATATAAATAAATTTTCAAATATTTTGATACAAATATATAAATATATATTTTTATAAATATATTATATTATGATCTTGGGGGTATAATTACATTAAACACACACACACACTGCACACACACGTAGGCCTAAAAGGCAGGTCATAGCCCCCCCCCCCCCCACTAAAGGGATAACCTACTTAATAAGACAATTTAATACATAATATTTTTTGCCTGAAATCCCAGTGGGCATGAATCCCATTACATTCTTGGCTCATGCCCCATTCTGTGAAAAGTAACCTAGTTACTACAATACCCACTATAGTATCACATCTACAATAGTACTTTTCTACAGTACCCACCACTGATACATTGTCGCCCGCTGCTGCGACAGTACCACCCGTATTAATAAACAAGTAATGAATTTAAATTTAATGTTGTTAAATATATATATATATATATATATATAATTATATAAATATATGAATATATTTATAAATGTATATAAATATAATTATTAATATATAATTATAATTATAAAAATATTAACATAAAAATTATATAAATTAATTTATAATTATATATATATAATTATATATATCTGTATATGGGGAGGTAATTGATATGGGGGTGGTGATTTCTATATCAATTGGTTCTCAACAGGACAGATCCAAATGAAGTGGTTCCAGCCACACCCATTTCCCACAACAAAGAAAACCTACCCCCATTTAATTATAAAAAAACACCCATCAGGAAAAAATTTACAATCTTTGGTAGAGAGAATAAATCAAATGATATCCCATATCAATGGATACATCCTATTTATACAGGCCTGATGACACTACTAACCCTTTACATTAAATTTTTTATACTTTATGTAATATATAAGTAATTCTTTTTCCACTCACGAGTTTTATATAAAAATCAATAGCTGATTCCCCCATGAATTTCATCAATTAATGAAAAATTTATAATAATGATAGATTTACATGTTAGATAGGTTGAACTATAATTTATAACCTTATACTGCCTTTGAAAATCATCAAATAAAATTCATGAATATCAATTCATTACGGTATTAATATATCACATGGTATGATATATCCTAGGAAACAATGATATGATATCTTTATATAATAAGGAATGACATACCAAAAATTTTTAAAACATCAATTTGGATTCATGTATGTCATACCCTATGACATAGACATATCAAACCATACAATATAGAATAAACATATCATATGGATTCTGAAAATAACACTAAAATTTAACAAATTTTAAAATAAGAGAATCATGTTAAAACTATTATGAATAGTAGTGGTTTAAATGAGGAAAATTTAATTTTTTGTTTACAAGTGATTATAAAAGTCTTTGAGGTGAGTAATGTTGTTTGGGGATGTTTGAAGTAAATAAAAACATAACTATTCCATGGGGATAGATTCACCACTCTATGGTGGATTTCATCGAAGAAAATATGGTGTTTAGACTAGAAAAAATTGTTTTAGGCCATAGTTTTTTTAAAAATACCTTTCAAAAATAAGGAGTCTCTTTATGACACAATGAGTTAATATTAGTCATTAAAAGTTGTAGAAAAATATATATGTATTTTCTACCACTATAATAACTCATCATTATCATATCTGGAGTGCTTCATGGCCTCAAATGGTGTCTCCTCATACACTAGAGGGTTCTGAATAATAAATAGGGCCTAAATAAAATATTGTGAGTCTATTCTCTTAATATCTGGTGTGTATTGTCACTGTGTGCCTAATTTAAAAATTTATTAACTTAATAACTATTATATAATTTTTGAGCTAGGTTGAACAAAAAATAGAATGTGTCACTACTACGGATCGGACAAAATCTAGTGTTAAACATTATCAGAGCTAGAAAAAACACTGATAAAGGGGGAAAATTTATCAGCACTTTTTTTTAGAACTAATAAATCCCCCCTTTATCAGTGAATTTTTCTAGCCTTAATAAAAGGTACTTTTATCAATGCTAAAAAATGCAGATATATATATTAGGTTCTTAGGTGTACAATTAAATTAAACACACACACACACACACTGCACCCACACAGGTCTGAAAGACAGGTCATAGCCCCCTCAAGGGATAACCCACCTAACTAGTGACCATATTAGATAATATATTTTTTCCTGAAGACCCAGTGGGCATGAATCCCATTAAATATGATTTATATAAGTCTAAATACACATTTTTAATTAATATATAAGATATTTAGTGAAAATGGAGTATAAAATAATTAAAAAAATTAATAATTCGATAATTATTTTTGAGTAATAATCATTTAACAATAACTGGAATATAAAAATAATTAAATAAATAAATAAATGATCTAAGATAAGTTCAAAAAATGAATTTAACATCAAATGACCATAAATTTTTTATCCAGGTGTTTATTTGAGCTCAACCATATATCAAATCAAATCTTGCAAATATATCTACTCCTTACTCACTACAGGTGGCTTTGTCATTGTTTTTTTCGAGCTTAAAAAACTCTCAAAAGGTCTCCTAAATAGATTTTTTAGTTGGGTACCCTAATTTTTTTATATTCGACGGGATTTAAACATTTTTCAAGTGAGAATTTGTTTTCCTTTTTCAGTGGAGATTGAATTTATTCTCAATTCTTACATTCATATAGATATTATGGTTTTGGAATTTTATCTTTTTTCATATTATAAATTTATTTATAATTAAGTATATACATGTTTTCTTATATTTACATAGAATAAATATATTTTATAATTATAAATTTAAGCATATTCATATAAAAATGTCTTTTTAAATATATAAACCATATGGAAAAAATATTTAGTATTGATTTTTTTTAAAATAAAAAATTATCCATTTTATTTACCTTATAAAAATAAATTAATATATATATATATACCTAAGTAATGTTTATATATATACATGTGTGTGTTAATTAACAAATATATATTTATGTGTGTATTTTAATATATGTAAATGAATACATATATGTAAATAGTTGTGCATGTATGTGAGAAATATAAATGTGAACATGTGTCTGTAAATATCAATGTGCATTGTGTATATACATCATATAGAAATTTATTTTTATAAATCTATGATTATAATTAATTATAATATATAAATGTTCCCCCTAGGGTGTAGCTTAGTGGTAGTTTCTTTTATGGGTCTAGATGAGGTCTCGAGTTCGAGTCTCGGCATGTACATCCCTATTTTGTATGTTGCTTGATTTTCATTGTAGTGTTGCCCCTTTCCCCAAATAAACTAGGGCTTTAGACTCATCTTTTATAATATATAAATTTATTTACAATATATATTTAAAAATACATTATAAAAAATTTATATCTAAATATACAATTATTTGTAGATATGTATAAATATATATAGATATATAGATATATAAATATATATATGTAATTAATAAAATTTATATCTAAATATAAAATATAAATACATATTTTAAAATTTATTTAAACACAATTATATAAATCATATGAAATTAATTATTATTCATTTTATTTAAAACAATATCTAACCAATTTTTTACAATATAAAAATATATGAATATATATACTTATTGTAATGACAAAGGTATATATAGAATAATACCTTTTAATTTATATTAATATTTATGAATAAGATATTAATTTTATGTTAAATTTGATTCTTTTTCTTATAGCGTACTAGGCACACAAAAACGGGTTTCTCTGAAATCTTACATTACACATAACTTTGAGTTATACCAAAAAATAATACAATAATATTATTATTATTTTAAATGGTAGTTAACACATATCTGTTGGAATGGAGAGAATTAATAGTATCAACTAAATTTTGAAATATTGTTTAAAAATGTTAAAATAATGATTCATTGGTTACCAAATTTATTAGAAATGGAAATAAAAACAATTTGAATATAAAGGATGTGTTTTTATGAAAACCTGATTAAAAAGAGAATAATTGTGCTTATAAAATAATATCACTCTTTATGGATTTTTATTTAATAAAAAATATATGTTATATTTTAAATGTAATGTTTTAAATTCATCTTATATGTTTTCTATATATGATATAAAAACAAATTATATTTTTCAGATAAAAGAAGTATTTTTCTAAAAATGGAGTTTTACCGCCTTTTGATGGTGAACCCTTTTTAAATCTAGTTTTTTTCACATTTATATGTTCTATTTCAAATAAAAAACTTCTTCTTTAGAATAGGGACATCAAAATTTACTTTGGATGAATTGTTTATATTTTTTGGAAAACTTCATGTTTTGATGAATAGTAAAAATACGCTAAATTTTATTTGAAAACAAATTTTCCCATCGAGATAATTTATAAGATTAAATAATATCATTTAATTATTTTGAAATATAAATTGAATATGTTATTATCATTTAATACAATTTTTTCCATTATAATTAATTTCACATTGAAATTCGACAGAAACACATGTTAATATTTTGATAGTTATTACTTCTTAAAAACCCTCTTTTTAGTTTTGACAACAAGAATTAATTTTAAATTAATTAATCAAAATTCAATGCTTTGAATTTATAAAAATGTATTACATGTTTGAAATTATAAGTTTTAAATTTTTTAAATAGTTACCTTTTATTTTTAGACATTATGAGTGGTAATTTCAGTAATTATTTTATTTACCATGGTTAAAGGGTAAATCTGGTAAATAAGGGTAAAAAATTATATTATAAAAATTTTAAACTATCCTAAAACATGTCCTAATCCTATTGTATGAGATATATCCAACCAAGGGAATCCTTGGGTCAATTTTGGAACCTCATAGAACCACTTTGATGTGAAAATGGCATTTTATAAGAATTAATTTAATGTAAAGAGAAATATAACATAAACATGTATCTTTTACTAAAAAACTTTTTATATGTGGTTATATAAGTGATCTATTCGATTATAAATAGTCATTATAAAGCTAAAAATATTTCCTACATCGTGATATTTTATTTATAAATAAATTAAATTTTATTATTTTGATGTCATAAGTGAATTTTTTTGATGATATTGACATATAAGCTTTCAGTTAATTCATTTGGTTTGAAGGAATCATGTTGTTATGACTTTAAAAAAATCAATTACTAAATAGTATCAAAATTGACATAACTGAGTTTTTAAGACAAATGTTATTTTATTAAACGATATAATAGTCCTAAAAATATAATATTCGTCCAACTAACTTATATAATGTTAAAAATGTCATTAATGATCTACTTTTAGTTATCTTAGAAAATTATAGTAACTAGAGTAACTATATATTATGAAAATGCATGAAGACATGGTAAGAGTTAATGTTTTTAACTAAGGGTTAAAGATAAAATATAAGGTTAATTTTGTGACTTAAAATTGTCTAAAACCTATTTTTTGAGATGTTTTAGACCCTAAAGAATCTTATCTTTGAAATAAATTATTTTGGGACCATTTGAAACTAAAAATAATTTTATAAAAAAATAACATTTCAAACCTTTCCAAAAGTTCCCCTCCCCCCTCTAATAAAAGGAAACCACATATCACCACTTACTCAAACATCTCAAGCCCTGTGAATCATCCGAATTCTACTCAAATAATCTCCCAACATCCCTCTCTTCCTCCTGGAAGCCTTACTTGGGAAAAAGGAAATTCAATAAATCCTTCTGGCTCAAATCAATGGGAGTTACATTTTGTAGAGGTAGCTTCTTCTCTAAAGTTCCTTTACATTATTTTAATTCTTCACTCACTATTCTATTATTATTATTTTATTACATAAAAACACCATTATCTTCAAGATACTATGATGTTTTTATGAGAATTATTTTAACTACACTTACACACACCTTCATCTAATGGATACGAACATATTGTTTCTATGTACAGTGAACTACTCCTCACGAAATAATGATTGTACGATTTTCTACTACCACCTATCATGGTGGTCATTATGATGGAACTATATTTATACATGATATATATTATATTTATATTATCTCTATGATTTTGTAATTTTTATTTACAAAATACCTTTATGCTTTCCATGATTTGTAAATACGATAATTTCATTTGAGGATGTGTGGACTACCGCCTCCTCAAAGTGATGTGACTCGTTCATGCTATACGTGGGATGAATAAATGATGGGTTTATTAAACCTATGATACATACATGACATAAATATAATACTAGTATTATAGTATACATATATATAAATTTATTATAATTCTTTTAGTATGACAAAGAAATGAAAGTAGTGTTCATGCCTACGTACGACATGCCATCTCCATGAATGGTGCATTTCATTTCTTGTCTCAAAATGTTATGAACTATTAAAAATACATATATACTAGATATATATTATATTTAAATCATAAATATCATTTTGGATATGATTTAATTTTTGAATACGTGTCCAATGTATATAAAAACAAGTTCATTTTCTACTCAAGTACTGAATATCAAAAAAATGACCGATATGAACTTGAATAATTATATGATTGTTATAACAAGGTAATAAGAGATATAAAAGGAATAATAAACATTATAAAGGTTATTAAGAATTTATAAATTGACTTAATTTTATTATTTAGGATAATAAATAACGAATGAGTCAAGTCAGACTCAATTTAAGGGACTTCATCTCAATCTCCTTTCATTGAGTCATTTCTTGATAATATCCTCCTATATTATTTTATAAGTTGTATATACAACCACTATGAAATTTAATATCCATATTTTATCTAAACTAATGTTATTTATTAATTCATGGAGATTAAAATTTTAATGTTCAAAGTGGTATGGGACACATTGAACATTTAAATATTTAATTATAAGAACATTGTCTTCATGGTATTTATTTACATATTTATTTATATGGATATAAAAGGATTATAAAGGAAATTTTATATCTATATAGAATTCAATTCAATGTTTTCAGAAGGAATATTTTTATACAAATCATTTTACCTTCTTTACAAAACTATAAAAGTAATGTTATTTGTTTTAACATTATGGAGATAATGACTTGTCTACCACTGTAACCGTTATTGGATATTTGGATTCCTCTATAATTCTTAATGTATTTTAAATAAATCCCTTATTCTTTTATTTGAGTATCTTGGTATACAAAATGGGTTCTCAAACAAAAATGGAATTTTTATAAGGAAATGTTTTTCATATGGGATTAGATGAGTTTTTCAAAAGGGTTTTGTGAGGATAGTGTTTTTGAAATGGTACTTAAGAATTATATGAAATGTGTGAGCCTGATGAAACTTATACTAAGTGTTGAGCCACATTATAGCTCATAAGTGAGACCAAAACAGTTTATACAAAGGGTTGAGCCTCATTATTACTCACGAGTGATCTCGTTATAACTTATATGAAGGTATGATCCCCGTTATATCTCATGAGTGAGCCTGATATAGCTTATAAAATGGGTGATCCCTATTAAAGATCTTCAATTTGGAAGTCGACCACATGGTTATTCCAATTGAATGGGATTGAAATGGTTTTATGTATATTATGATCTAAGTCACCTAAATGAGCTTTAACTTCTTTCTATTAGTTTAAGGTTATTATTTGAGCAAAAAGTATGAGTGTTATTCAAGTGAAAATGTTTTGTTAAGTTCTCTTAGAAAAAACATTAATTGAGTTACCATGTTTTAACTATACTAACAATTTTCTCTCTTTTTATGTCCCTTAATGAGATTTTTATGCTCATACCAAGTTTTTGAAATGTTTTCCAAAGGTTATAAGGAAGGATAAGATAAAGGAAGAAGTCAAGAATATTTTTATCAAGAAAAACAATCATTTTTTGTTTAAAGGGTTTCCTTTGGTGGAAAAGTGGATACTAAGTGTAACTGTCCACATGTAATGTTTGGGTCTATTATGTAATAGTTATGGACTAATTTTGTAGGACCAAGTTGTATTTTGGTTGTATTTGTTGTCGATCGGTATGTATGATGAAGAAATATAGGATTTTGATTAATGGGAATTTCGAATGAAAGCGATTGAAAGAAGTGTTTGTTTTGTGGGTGATAGTTTTTTCTTGGAAAGAAGAAATGTATTTTGATTCACTTTTTTCTGGAAATAATTATACTATTGATAGTACTGATATAAATAATATTCATTTTGAAAGTCCATTTTAATTATAATAAGTGTCTTTGAAAGTGAAAACATCTTGCTGGAAGTAGATGGTCATCAGATTCACTCTGAATATGATGAGAAAGATATGTTTGTTTTTTTGGAGAATCAGAGTCACTATGACTAGGATTGAATTAATTTAGGTGATGATTTTATGATTTTTATTTCATATAAATCATGAGTTGTATTTAGAAATTGTGATGCAATATTGATAGGAATAATTGGTACCAATTGTTTTTCAAAAAAATCTGAAAATAATCTTATTCAGATTTATTATATCTGGATTGTAGAGAGAAAGAAGTGGTACCGATTTTTTTCAAAACAATCAAAAAAATAATCATATTAGGATTTATCATATCTAGATGGTAGAGAGAAAGAATTGGTGGTGATTTTTTTTCAAAATAGTTAGAAAATAATCGTATTCATATTTATCGTATCAGGATGGCAGAGAGAAAGAAGTTATACCGATTGTTTTTCAAAACAATCATATCCAGATTGAAGAGGTGGTGCTGATTTTTTTTCAAAACAATCAAATCTAAATTGAAGAGGAGTTGCCGATTGTTTATCAAAACAAGTGCATCCAGATTAAAGAGACAGTGCCGATTGTTTTTCAAAACAATATTATCTAAATTCAAGAGGCAGTGCTGGTTATTTTTCAAAAAAATCATATCTAGATTGAAGATGCAGTGCTGATTTTTTTTCAAAATAATAATATCCAGATTGAAGTGGCATTGTCGATTGAAGAGGTCGTACCGATAAGAAGAGAAAGTGACAGTATTGATTGTTTTTCAAAACAATTGGATTTCTAGTGGAAATTAAAGGTGGTGCTGATGTAAAAGTTGTTCCGATAGAAAGTGGTGCAGATATAGGTGGTGTCGATGGAAAAGGAGGAGCTGATGAAAAGGGTTATTCCAATGGGAAAGGTGATGATGATGGAAATTGGGTCCAATCAAATTGGTTTCTATAGAAGAGGTGATACTGATGGAAGATGAGACTCCAATTTTTTTTCAAAACAATCGCATTTGGGTAGAAGAAAAGGAAAGAGATGGTGTCGATTGAGAATAAATTATATTCCAGTTGTTTTGTATCATATCTGGGTAGATTATTCATATCAGATTGTATTGTATCATATCTAGGTAGATATTTTTTTCCATATTGTATTGTATCGTATCCGGATAGATCATAATTTTCATATTGTATTTTATCGTATCTGAGAAGATCATCGTTTTCAAATTGTATTACATCATATCTAGGAAGATCTTTGTTTTCATATTATATTTGATTGTACCTGCTGATCATGACTAGAAATGATTGTATCTAGAATGATCATATCTAGAATGATAGTATTCAAGATGATTTTATATCTACGACTTGTATTTAGAAAAAATTGTGCTTGGTTTGAGATGAAAATAAAGAAGTAGAAATGAATGATAAGTTACAACACTTTCTAATTGAAGTCAGACAATGCTAAATCTGATCCTCAATGAATTCAAAGTCATGAAGGTAGTCATGATTCAAGCACTGGTTTTTTGAATGAAGTATTGTTTCTAAAGTGGTTCAAGATAAAAGAAATGATAAGAGGATTGTATAATGATTTATCAAGGGGGAGATGAACTTTCATATACATGATTCTAATTATAAATGGTTCTAAGAATCATATTCAGTAATTGGCATGATGAATTCGACTCAGTTGAGTAGACCCATGTATTCTTAACAATTGTAATCGGTCTCAGCAATTGAAATATAAGTTTGAAGAAGAAGATGTGAATATTGAAGAAGTTTTGAGAAGAATTGATAAGCGTTTATGGAGTCAAAATTGCTCCAAGATTTCAAGTGAAATTCAAATGTGGGTGAATTTGTGTGAGTGGGAAACATTTTTGGATTCTCGCCTAAACTCGTTTTGGTTCACCTTTAGAAGGAAAAAAATTACATTTTACTTTGGGTGAGAGGAGTATTGTTCACTGTAGAATAGAGAGAAGCTCCGAGTATTCAATGAGAGAAAGTTATACCATTTTTTGTATTCAATACATTTTGACAGGGATTGTATTTGTCTAGGTTTAGTATCGGGTTGAATTAGTCAGAACTGGATTTTCCATACTAGGTTTCACCGTATTGAATATCTATAGAATGAGAAAGTGTCGAATTGAGCTTCATTGTACTTAGGTATTGAATTGGTTTCAATCCATTACCATTTTATTCTATCATAACATCAGACTAAGAGTATTGTTTTTTAAGAATCGAACTTAAAGGAATTAGAATCATAAATATCAGGATTAGTGATTCATAACAAAGTTTAGGTGTTTATTACCTTTTTTCTTTGTAAGGAATTGATGAATTGTATTTCAAATGAATACATTTGTTGAATTAAAAAGTATCATAGGTAACTGAAGTGCTCGGATCAGTGTGATCCCTGAGAGGGGGAGGGGTGAATCAGGGATCCTTTTAAACTTTTTACTAATTGATTCTTTATCAATTAAACCTCTATGGCTTGTTAAGGCCTCGATCCACTCTCCTTGTATCTCTCATCCTTTCCTCGAGTGATGCAGTAAATGTAAAGGCACAGGACACAAGTATTTATAAGGTTTGGCTCCAAAGGCCTACGTCCTTGCCATGTTGGTTAAATGCCCCAACATGTATTCTCCACTATAATTCGGTTAGTAATTACAATGGTTGATACATAGTCACATTGTATCTCTCCTGAGTCCCACAGGAGGTTCTTTATTCTGCATCCCACAGTGTTACCAGAGTCCCACTGGCCTGATTTAGCTTCCACCGAAGAATTATCCACCCTGAGTCTCATAGGGGGTATTCTCCTTGCTCCTCGAGTCACACGAGTAGCTCTTCTTCTTTTGAAGCTCTTCAATAGTCTTCAACAGCCTTGGATAAGGTCCTATGGCCTTTCTCACTTCTTTTGATCACTTGTGATGACTAGGAATCCTCTTCTTTGCTCGGGCTTAATCTTCTTCTTCTAAGGATGACCCGGCCTCTGTCTTCATGAATCTTGATTGGAAAATATGTTCTTGAACCCAGTATGCCCACTCAATCTTCTTGGTCTTCTCAACTACTGAAAACTCAGATGAATGATGTCTTTAACTTCAGTCTGGCTTCAGTATTTCTTTAATTCAACTTCATGCACTGAGTGCATGGAATCTCTGAATCTTCATCCATGACTTGCATGGAATCTCAAATATCTTCAAGAACCTTTGTTCTCGAACATCTCAAATTCACACACACAAATGATTCTCTATTTACATGTGCATGTGAATGCATGAATGCATGCACTACCCTTTTCTTCTTGGTGTGGTAAACCCTTAAAAGGGTGTAATCTCTTTTAGCACTCACACCTTCTTCTTGGAGTCACACTCTTTTATTCTTTCTCACACACACCAAATTGTGTGTTGTTCTTTAGTGTGAATTTCTCCTTCTCTTTTTCTTCTCAAGGTGTTTACCCAATTGTTCACTTATTCATACATGTATGGACATGCATGTATCTTCTTCTTTCACTTAGGAACACACAAGAGGTATGGCCTCTTTCACTTGTCCACACACTAAGGCTTCAACCTTATTGTTTCCTTGCACACACTTTGTTCTGTTCTTCTTCTTCAAAGTGTGCACACTCTACTTGTGCACACACAAGGATACGATTCTCACACACACTACCCGTAGGGTCCTCTTTTTTCCATTGCAAACACACACACAAAGATGGTGTGACCTTACTCCCCACTTTGCAAACATTGCCTTCCTTCTTTAACCAATGCACACACAGCCTTCCTCCTTCAGCCCGTGCACACACGGCCTTCCTCCTTCAACACGTGCACACACTCACC
Organism: Viscum album; assembly: GCA_963277665.1. Classification (NCBI taxonomy): domain Eukaryota; kingdom Viridiplantae; phylum Streptophyta; class Magnoliopsida; order Santalales; family Viscaceae; genus Viscum; species Viscum album. The sequence continues at coordinate 535,962,364 of OY728151.1, read as the reverse complement.
CGAGAGGTGCGTGGGATTCACTTTACCCGAACCCACTTCAAAGGAGGGCGTGCAAGGATGCGGCCAACTCCTGCCTTCAACTGCGCAGGGTGTGGCAGCTTCTACCGTGTGGGTGACACGACAACTCCTTCTGCCGCTCGGGTGCGGCAGCTCCCTCCTACCGCACAGGTGGCGCGGTGGCTTCCTCCTGCCGCGCGAGTTCGCGGGCACAAAGGGCGCGAGGTGCGGCCACTTGATATCGCGCAAGTGTTGCGGGCAGCAGGCGCGCAAGGCCCAGCTTTTTCCATGTCGTGCAGGGGAGCGTGCAGGTAGGCCTTCCTCCTTACTTCTTTCGCACAGGGGTAGCGTGAAAGGCTCTCTCATAGCCTCGGGTGGCTCCGGGCTATTCTGACGCGCAGGTTGTGCGCGGGGCTTTGCTTCGCGTTGCTAGGAGCTTCACAGGACTTCTGTTTTCTCAAGTTATCAGCAGCCTTCTTCAAGGCATCAGCTCCTCCTTTTGTAGGTATAGGATGCCTCGGATCTTCCGCGTGGATAAATCTTGATTTCCCGAAAACTTCGGGATTTCAATATTTTCCTCAAATCTTGTTTTTCTTCTCTGTTCAGCGTGGGTTTCTTCATGGCGCATGGTCTTCATGTGCATGCATTTTCGAATGCATGCATGGCTTCTTCCTGTTCTGCCCATGCACGAATACACTGCCTCGCAACTCCATTTTCTTCGGCCTCATTCGAATTTCTTCATTTTGTTGCATGCATGCAACTTTTAATGCATGCATGTGTTCGTGAGGTGGAGACGAACACACTGGAGGCTTCATCTTCATCAAAGGAGGTCGGGAGCTTCTTCTCCATCGCTCGGGTGCCTCTGGTTCGTGGGAGGCATCGCGGGGAGTCCTCGACTCGGCGAGAGGTAGGAGATGATGCCACGGCCGTTGGATCGTTGTTTAATGAACGCGGACGGCTGGGATTAGAACGTGGTGCCGCGGATGAGATGGACGGCAGCGATCAGACGCGCGATCGGATGAGCGGCCAGGATTTCTTCCACGTTTTAAAAAATCGTCCCACATCGAAACATGTTGTGGTTTTTCTGCGGTTTAATAACCATCACCTCCCATCCTCAGCTCATAAATCTCCTCTCCCCCCTCTGGTGCTGCCCCGCCCCGGTTCTCATGCAGACGCACTTCTTCGCCCACTATGCTCCTCCGGGCGTGCACCTAGCACCCACCTTGCTCCTTCACGGGCGCGCCATTGGCGCCCAAGCTGCGCGGGCTTAACCTCCGCGTGGCTCGGGCTTTTACACACGGCCCGGCCTCCTAAAAGCTGGCTCTGCCTAGTCCTCCTCATGGGCATGGTGACCTAGTCCCACATGTGCCTTAGGTTGAATCTTGGGTAGCCAGCTCCTGGGCTGGCCCCATTTTTTGCATAAGCTCCACTCCTTGTATGTATACTTGGTTAAATTACCAAGTAGAAAGTCTACATCAAGCCATTCTCCTCTTCTTCATTTGAATTACATCTATCTTCTTTAAAATCTCTTCTCCTTATCCTATTTGGAGATGGAATACCAAGAATCTATCAATTATCTTCATCAACCATTAATCATAAATCACTTGATCTTCAATAGTCTTCTTCAATCCAATGATAGATGAGGTTGGATCATCTTCAAATCCTCATGCACTAAGAGATAGTTCATGGTATTCTTCAAACCACTTCATCCATTTAGTATTTGTGGATGGTTCATCTTCTCACTTCATCCACTTGGAGGTTGTGGATGGATCCCTTCTTCATTCCTCATCCACTTAGTAATTGTGGATGGCACTTCTTTATCTCCTCAAGCATTGTGAAGACAATGCATGGTCTTCTAACAATGTTGTGACATTGTATCTCCTTTATACAAGTACTTTGAACTTATGATCAGTTCTACAATCATCTAATTTTGTATGGAGAATGTTTCAACCATTACCTCCTATGCCACTTAGTGATTCTCCAAAGTGACATGCTTCTCAGTACCATGGTCATTCTCCAATCACCACCAAAACCATTACTTCCTTTTTCATTCACATATCCATTCAATCCATGACATCTTATTGACAAAATCACCATCACCGTCACATCCTCTATCATTCACATATTGACACTCCTTGTCATTCATTCAATCCTTGACATCTTATTAACAACAAATGCAACACAGTGCACAACAGTAACATGAGTTGTTACAAAAAAAATTTATTACCCTATTTCACTAAGAGGGTGCACATGCACTAGAGGAATTGTTTCATATTGCTATACAGGTGTAAGGGTATATCCTACTCATTGTAATCCAGTGATTTTTTTTCTAAGTGGATTGTATGGTATTGTATCATTTCTAAACCATACCAATGACGTATATATTCTTATTTAACAGTGAACCTTTTAAATCATTGTGTTCCTTTGGATGTGTGTTGACTTGTTTCTCAGATGAGAATTGAAATCTTTAAAAGGAGGTGAATGTTTTTTAAATTGAAAAGAAACATAAACGAAAAGAGTATCACTGATTCACCCCCTCTCCCTCTAATTGATATAATACTCTGACTGGGAACTTTCAATTGGTATCAGAGCGAAGTTACCTTCACAATTTTTTACTGATATAGAATGTGAACTATTTGAACAATAAAGGTATTTCAGTATTTGATGGAAAGAACTATCATATCTAGAAATATAGAATGCTTCCATATCTTATGACTATCAGTTATGATTTTCTTGAAGATGTAAAAGTTGGGTTTCCTCCCATTGATGATAGTGCTCCACTTACACTTGTTGATAGTAAGTTTCTTGAGAATGATGGAAGAGCCCAGAATGTTATATTATCATCACTTTATAAAAGTTAATTCTTGAAATTAAAAGGTGTTTCCAAAACCAATGGTATATGGTATAAATTGAAAAATATATATAAAGAAAATACAAAAATGAAGAAGGAAAAGTTACAAATATGGAGATTGAAGTATTAAGATCTCAAGATGGATGAGCATGAGTATGTTGAGGGATTATTTACTAGGGTAAATAACATAGTATGTACAATCATATTTCTTGGTGAAAATTTGGATGATTATATTATGGTTAAAAAGATCTTTAGAATCTTACCTGGAAAATTTGATGCAAAAGTTTCTTCATTGGAAGACGGAGATCCTGAAACATTATCTCTTGATGATTTTCATAGTACTCTCATTACTTAAAAAATAATAAGGGATAATTATATGAAATGAAAAACTAAATTTTATAGAGAAATTTATTTCAAGGATTCTATGAATGAAAAGAAGATTCCTGAAGAAGAAGAAGTTGAAGATTCTAACTCTGAAAATGAGGTATATAAATATATTGATTCAATTTTGTCTTTGTTTTCTAAGAATGTGAAAAGAGGTATATGAAGGTATAAAGGGAAACTTCCCCTAAAGTGTTTTGGATGTTGGTCCATTGGGAAATGTGTTTCCAATTTTCCTCAAAGACGAAATGAAGAAGAAAGTGGTGAAGAAGAAAGTGAAGACGAAGAAAGAAGGCCAAGAAGATCTTGGAAGAAAAAGGGTGATAAAGAAAAATTATATTCCAAGAGGGAAGATAAGAGTTTATCAAAATCCAAAAGAAGAATCTTTTTTTCTAAGGAAGATAATATTGAGGATTTTACAAATGATTGTGAAGACGACATGTTCATTGCAATAGTTCATAAAGAAAGTTCTTCTAGTAATGAAAGTAATTACACTGAAGAAGAAGAAGAAGAAGAAAGTGAAGCTGAATCCGAAAATTCTATTGAGCATACTAGGGAAAATACTTTTATTGTAACAATGAATGATGATGAATTTATAATTAGTAGTTCTGATGTAGAAGATACTCAACTTAAGATGCATTTTAAAGAATAATTGAAATAATTTTTGAGAAATATAATAAGGGTTAAAAAATAAAACAAAACTTTTGAAGATGAAACTTCCTAAATAAGAAATAAATAGTATTTTTTCTAATAGAAAGAGAATATGGAGAAATATATTGATTATTTAAAGAAATATCTTGACGAATAAAAGAATCATAATGATCACCTGGAAGTGAAGTCAAAGGAAAAGGAATAAGATTTGTGACATGTCCAACAAAAGTTATATGAAGTTGAATTGATAAATATAAGTTTCCAAAACTCTATCTCAAAAATTAGTGGATGTTCTCAAAATGAAAAAAAATGGTAAGGATCAAAAAAAGGTACCTATAAAGGGTGAGAAGAATAATGGAATTGTTTTCGAAAATAAGAATGGTTGGAATGTTATGTAAGTGGCCAAGACCAACCAGGATGGGAATTCAGAAGTCTCAAAGAACGCAGAGTTAGAAATTTTTTTGAAACATTATGAATTTGGAAATTCTTCCAATACACTAACTCTGATATTTCAAAAACGAAAATGAAAAACCTAATTGATAGAATAATTTTTGGTTGATTGGAAAAGAAATAGAAGAAGGTGGTTGAGAAACACATTCACAATTCTAGACAGTATCGAAGTTTCCTAGGAAAATACTTTTTTATGAATATAGATGGTATTGTGGTTAATTTGGACATACATAGAATATGTGTTGGTTAAACCAACAACAATACAATTATTCCACAAGTCATGGAAGGCATGGTTTGAGGGGGAGTCAGTTTTCTCAAAAGAAGAAGCCTGAGAAGGTTGTGTTGAAGAAATCTGAGAAGGATGATGTAAATATTGAAAATAGGTTCCAACCATTGGAAACTATTTTTGAAATGTGTGAGAAACATGGACACATTTCAAAAGGATGTCTTGTTTTGTTACTGACACAATAAAATATTCTTGAAAATTCTCATAAGTCGGATGATTTGGAAATCAAGAAATTCAAATCTACTAAATTTCAAAAGAAATAGTGCTTAGTTGTTTGTCCAAAACACATTGACCGGGATAGGAAGTTGCAGGAATCACAAAATAAAGTGAAATAAGATAAGAAGAAAAATACATTTGTAGATATGATAAGTTCTGAAAAAAAAAGTTATCAACAGATAGTGAAGATAAAAAAGAAGGGCGTGATATCAAAACTTATTCAACTATCCTTCCATAGAAAATCATAGGAGTTGACAACATGGGGAAAACTGATTGTAACAAGGATTTTACTAATGATGTAGAAAAGTTTTCATCCTCATTAGAATATTCGACAAATAAGGAGAACGATGTTAAAAAAATCAAGAAGGATGAATAGAAGGAAGAAATAACATCCAATGAAAAATCCAAGAAAAAGAATAAGGAAAGACTGAGAGACGATTCTCAGTCCAATTATTATTTCTAACAAACAATAGAGGTTCCTCCTTATTCCCAATATCTTTGTATACTTTTTCTAACATGTAGGGAATTGAAGGATTGTAAATAATGAAGATGGAATTGATGAGTCTCTTACTTTTTTTGAAAAAGATATTAATGAGGATGCGAAATATTTGTTTTGATAAGTTGTGTTTCTATACATATGGACTTTATGATGTGTTCGTTGAAGTGGGTTTAGGTTAATTTTTTCTTAGAAAAATTCCTTTAAGGTTATACCATAATAATTAGAATATTGAAAGAAGTAAGGAAAAGTTATTAAATTAATGTTTTGTTAAATAAAACACTGATCACCTTGATTATACACTCTTGTTTTCTACACTAGTTCTGCCCACGTAGACATAGAGTTGTTTAGTTGAAGGTTCTTTATTTAGAAAATCATGTGATAAAATTTTTAAATAAAAGTACCAACCTCTGGAAATGGATATCATTAATGAATAAGGGAGAAATTTATCATGATGGACCCTTTGAATTTGGTTTTCAATAGGGGTAGAGATAAGATAAAGGGGAGAAAAATTAAATAGGGGGAGAAAGAAAGGAAAAAATACTACTAATTGTTTTTATTGAATTTTTTGAAGTTGGTATTGACAAAAAATACAAATGGGTAGATTGTTAGGCCCCAGTTGGGCTTTGGTTGTATTTTTTTCAATCATTATGTATGCTGAAGAAATAAAGGATGTTGATGAATGAGAATTCAGAATTAAAGGGATTGAAAGAAGTGTTTGTTTTGTGGGTGATAGTTTTTATCCTAGAAAGAAGAAATATATTCTGAATCACTTTGTTTTTGGAAACAATTGTACTATTTTTAGTATTTATATTAATAGGAATCACTATAAAAGTCCATTGTAATGAGAAGAAGTGGCTTTGAAAGTGAAGACATCTTGTCAGAAGTAGATGGTCATCAGATTCACTCTAAATATGATGGGAAAGAGGTGTTGGTTCATTCTATATAATCGGAGTCACTATGACAACGATTGAATTAACTATGATGATGCTTTGATGATTTTCATTTTATATAAATAATGAGTTGTATTGAAAAAAATTTATGCAATATTGGTAGAAAGAAGTGGTACTAATTGTTTTTTAAAACAATCAGAAAAGAATCGTATTCATATTTATCCTATCTGGATAGTAGAGAGAAAGAAGTGGTACTGATTGTTTTTAAAAATAATTATAAATAAAAAGTATTCAAATTTATCATACCCATATGGAAGAGAGAAGGAAGTGGTGCTGATTATTTTCCAAAACAATAGAAAAATAATTTCATTCATATTTATTGTATCTGGATGGAAGAAAGAAATAAGTGGTATCTATTTTTTTCAAAACAATCATATCCATTTTGAAGAGGTGGTGTTTATTGTTTATGAAAAAAATATTATCTATATTGAATAAGTGGTGTCGATTGTTTTTCAAAATAATTGTATCCAAATTGAAGAGGTGGTACTGATTGTTTTTCAAAACAATTGTATCCATATTAAAGAGTCGGTGTAGATTATTTTTCAAAACAATCATGTCTATATTGAAGAGGTGTTGCTGATTGTTTTTCAAAACAATCATATCCCGATTTAAGAGGTAGTTCTGATTGAAGATGTTGTACCAATAAGAAGATAAAGTGACAATATCGATTGTTTTTCAAAACAATTGGATTCCATGTGGAAATAAAATGTGGTTCTAATGGAAAAGTTGTGTTGATGGAAAGCGGTGTCAATGGAGGTGGTGTCGATGGAAAATGTGGTTATAATAAAAAGGGTGATATCGAAGGGAAATGTGATGTTGATGGAAGGTGGTGCCGATCAAAGTGGTGTCGATGGAATTAGTGATGCTAGTGAAAGATGAGATACTGATTGTTTTTCAAAAAAATCATATTCATGTAGAAGAAAAGTAAAGAGATTGTGTCGATTGAGAATGAATCATATTTAGATTGTTTTGTATCATATCTGGGCACATCATCCTTATCAGATTGTATTATATCGTATCTAGGTATATCTTTGTTTTCATATTGTATTGTATATTATCTGGGAAATCATCATTTTTATATTGTATTGTATCATATCCAGGTATATCATCATTTTCATATTGTATTGTATCATATCTAGGTAGATCATTTTTTTGATTGTATTGGATCATACCCAATGATCGTAACCAAAAATGATTGTATCTAGAATGAAATCATCTAGAATGATTGTGTTCAAGATAATTATATCTAGACCATTTGTATTCATAAAATATCATACTTGGGTTGAGATGAAAATAAACAATCAGGAATGAATGAAAAATTATAATTCATTCCAATTGAAGTCAGATGACGCTAAAACTAATCCTCAATGAATTCAAAGTCATGAAGGTAGTCATGATTCATCCAATAGTTTTTGAACGAAGTATTGTTTCTCAAGATATTCATCAGAAAATAAAAGACAAGAATATTTCTGAATAATTTTTCAAGGGGGGTTGAACTTTCATATACAATATTCTAATTCAAATCTATTCTAAGAAACATATTCAGAAATAGGCATGAGAAGTTGGATTTAGTTGATCGGAAACATTTATTCCTAACAATTGAAATCGGTCTCATCAATTGAAATAGAAGTATAAAAAATAATAGGTGACGATTTTGGATGTTTTGAGATGAATATAGAAGTGTTGATGAAGCCAAAATTGCTCTGAGATTTCTGGTGAAATTCAAATGAGTGTGAATTTATGTGAGTGGGAAAAAATTTGGGATTCCCTCCTGAACTTGTTTTGGGTCACCTATAAAAGGGAAAAAATTACATTTTACTTTGGGTGAGAGTAGTATTGTTCACCACAAAAGAGAGAGAAGCTTCAAGTTTTCAGTGATATAAAGTTATATTGTTTTGTTTTGTATTGAATATATTTCGACAGGGATTGTATTAGTCTGGGTTTGGTATCAGGATGAATTAATTGGAATGGGATTTTCCATACTGGGTATCATTTTATTGAAGATTTATAGACTGAGGAAGTATTTTATTGAGTTCCATCGTACTCAGGGATTGAAGTGGAGTTGATTCATTTCCATTATATTCTATCATAAAATCAGACTAGGAGTATTGTTTTTTAAGAATTGGACTCGGAGTAATCTTACTCTGAAAGATTAGACTCAGTGTTTCATAATAAATTCTAGGGGGTTATTAACTTTCTTCTAGGTAAGTAAATGATGATTTGTATTTCAATTGAATGCATTTGTTTAATTGAAAAGAAGAACAGGTAACATGATTTTTTACAAAACAATTGTATTACCCTATTGTGCTAAGAGGGTGCACACGCACTAGTGAGATTGTTTCATAGTGTTACACGAGTGTAAGGTTATATCAAACTTTTTTTAATCCAAGGATTGTTTTCTTAGTGTATTGTATGGTATTAGATCATTTCCAAACCATACCAAAGACGTATTTATTCTTATTGAATAGTGAACCATTTAAATCATTGTGTTCCTTTGAATGTGTGTTGATTTGATTCTCAAGAGGTAATTGAAATATTTAATCAGTTTTGAAGGTTATTTCAATTGAAAAGAAACATAAATGAAAAGAGTATCATTGATTCACTCCCTCCCCCTCTCAGTGATACAATACTCTGACTGGGCACTTTAATAATTCTTTAAAACTCAAAACTAGAAAATATCCTCAATGTGAATTCTTGAATTAATTTAATATTATGTAACATTTAAGGTTGGGGCCTTATAGTTGGTATCAAAGGAAAGGTTTAGAAAACATTGGATATTATGATTTTTTATTAAGGTTTAGGGATATGATCATGGGTTTATAATTTTATATTATATCAGAATTTCAATGACTTTGAAATTCCTTTTGAGTTTTATGTTATTTCAAAGAGATTAATGGTATTTTTTTAGACATTCACCTTTGAGGAAATTATGGCTTATTTGTTTTTGGGATGCCAAATGTGAGGTATGAAATAACCTTTGAGGTTAAAACATGTTATGGTTATTTTCAAGGATTTTATTTCATTTTTTTAATTATATATTTTTTGAAAAAGGAAAACATGGAGATCATGTGACAACCCATTACATCGGAAAAAGCTGCAGGAATCGAACCCTCAACCAAAGTGAAACTGGGATTTATCACCTACCACTGGACTACATGAATTCCCTGGTTAGTATGACTTATTATTTGTACTTAAATGATTTTATAGATAAAGAATAAGTTGATTTTGTGAACTTATGTTTCATCAAATGGATATCTTTAGTATAGAAAAATGATTTGGTTATTAAGTGATAAATGTTATTTTGGAAGATGTTCGCTCTTTTGGGAACACTATATGGCCAAGGAAAATATAATACTATGGGATTTCATTTTTTGAGTAATGGTTGAAATATTATTTAGTAAAAATATATCTTTTTATCATGGACAGATGGTGATTTGGGTTATTTATGGAAATGATTAAGCTATCATAGATAATATGTGATTAGGTTAATTACTTTTCAGTATGAAACTTTAAGAGTCAATGTTATTTAGAGATAAATGTTTCGATGATAAAATACATGTGATTTTTTGGTTTCAAAAATATTTTGATTATTTTGAAGAATTTTAAGGACAATTTTTTATTAAATGGTCTTTGTTGAACTTTAGGTTATGTTTGTTTAACTTTGGAGATTAAGAGTAGTATTTCCTTTTATAAAGGATTATTCTTTGTGGATTATCTGATATTGTACTTACCATTTTGATTTTGGTGAATGTTTCAAGAAATTATGAAAATATAGTTAATATTTTTTGGATTATGTGATTCTCTAGAACACCATTCTTCTTGAATACTCATCGTTTGGAGAAAAATATAACTTGTGGGTGAATTTGATTAAATAATGAAACCCTACTTGACAAGTAAGTATGTTTCCTTATGTTCTTATTATAAGTAGTAAAAGAAGTAATAAACATTAGGAAAAGGACCTTAAAACCAAAAATGTTTTATATTTACTTTTCTTACAGGGAAATAAAAGACTGTTTAACCCCTCATAAGTTTATGGTTTTCTAGTAGTTCTCTTTTTCATGATTGTGCTTTCTATTACTCTCCATCAAAACTTGATTGTGAGTTTTTCTTCCATATCCATTATTTTCTATATGGAACCCTAGTATGTGTTACCTCAAGTGACCTTTGTACTTATCTTTATTTTTTTTAAAGTGATAGTTTTTTTGAATCTTTTTCAGATGTGGGATTTTCAATGAAGCTTCCAAACCTAATTTTAAAATTGCGAGGACGCAATTTCCAAAAGGGGGAATGATGTAACCCAAGTAATTATAGAATAATACCACTTAATTTCTATTATTATTTATGAATAATATGTTAATTTTATATAAAAGGGGACACTTTTTCTAATAGTGTACTAGGCACACAATAATTGGTTTCTCCAAAATCTTACATTGCACACAACTTTGAGTTATATCAAAAAATAATGCAATAGTATTATTATTACTTTAAATGGAAGTTAACACCTAGCCATTGTAATGGAGGGAATTAATATTATCAATTAAATTTTTAAATATGGTTTACACATGTTAAAATAATGATTCATTGGTTACCAAATTTGTTAGAAATGAAAATAAAAACCAATTGAATATAAAGGATGTGTTTGTATGAAAATCTATTTAAAAAGAGAATAATTGTGTCTATAAAATCATATCACTCTTTATGGATTTTTATTTAATGAAAAATATATTTTATATATTCAATATAATTTTTTAAAATAATCTTATATGTTTTCTAGATATGATATAAGAACTAATTCTATTTTTTGGATAAAAGAAGTATTTTTCTAAAAATGCAATTTACCACATTTTGATGGAGAACCCTTTTTAAAATCAAATTTTTACCACTTTTATATATTGTATTTGAAAACATAAAATTCTTATTTAGAATTAGGACATAAAAATTTAATTTTGATGAATTTTTTATTTTTTCTTATAATTATCATGTTTTGATGAATAGTAAAAATATGTTAATTTTAATTGAAAACAACATTTCCCATCGAGATAATTTATATTGTTAAATCATATTTTATAATGGTTTTAAAGTATAAATGGAATATATTTTAATCATTTAATACAATTTTTTCATTATAAGTAATTTAACTTTGAAATTGGACATAAACACATGTCAATCTTTTAATAGTTATTACTTCTTAAAAACCTGCTTTTTGGTTTTGACAAGGGGAATTATTTTTAAATTAATTACTACAACATCGGTGTTTTGAATTTAAAAAAGTTGATTCCATATTTTTAATCATAATTTTCAAATTGTGTAAATAGGTACCTTTTATTTTTAGACATTATAAATAGTAACTTTAGTAATTATTTTATTTACCATGGTTAAAGGGTAAATCTGGTAAATAAGAGTAAAAAATAATATTATAATAATATTAAACTATACTAACACATATCCTAACCCTATTTTATATGATATTTCAGACCATACACATCCTTGGGTCAATTTGGGGACCACATGGAGCCACTTGGATGTGAAAATGACATTTTATAAGGATTAATTTAAATTAAAGAGAAATATAACATAAACATGTATCTTTTTCTAAAACATTTTTTATATGTGGTGATATACATGATATATTTGACTATAAATAGTTCTTATATTTTCAAAATTATTTCCTACATCCTGATATTTTATTTATAATTTTTATACATTAAAAAAATAAATTTAATTATTACACAATGATAATGCAGTAATTGCTTCATTAATAAAGGATTCGAATAAATGATATTATAAATATATAAAATAAATGAAATTTTCTTATTATGATATCATCCATGAATTTTCTGGATGATATTGACATATTATCTTCCATTTAATTCCTCTGTTTTGAAGGAATCAAATTTTTATTACTTTAACAAAAATCAATTACTAAATAGTGTCAAAATTGACACAAATGAGTTTATAAAGAAAATACTATTTTATTAAATGATATAATAGTCCAAAAAATATAATATTATTCCATATAAGTTATATAATGTTAAAAATATCATTAAAGACCCACTTATGGTTCTCTTGACATTTTATAGTAACTATAGTAACTATATATTAAGAAAATTCAAAAAAAATGGTAAGAGTTATTGTTCTAAACTAAGGGTTAAAGCTAAAAGATAAGGTTAATTTTACTACCTAAACTTGTATAAAACCTATTAGTTAAGATTTTTGATACCCAAATTCATCATATATTTGAAATAAAGTATTTTAGGACCATTTGAAACCAAAAATAATTTTATAATAAAATAATACTTCAAAACATTACTAAATTGCCCCTCCTCCCTCTTATAAAATGCCACCACCCCTACCCAATTATTCACTCCTATAAAGCCCCTTATCTCCAAAAAATTGTCACAAACCAAATTTGGTCACCATCAAAAACAGCACCAAACCCAGCCTGTGGCAAGGCCCGAAGGGCATTCCTGATCCCCACGGGGAGGCACAAGTGCCCGGGTAACTGAAAATGAAATTCGGAACGATTTACCCAAGTTTATAAACATAAAACAATGAACGAATCCAATAAAACAAATCTGGATTTTTCAAACAAAACCATCTTTTACAAAATTTCAGAACTTAATTAAATAATTTAAAATAATTATAGAAGACCATAACAACTGAAGAAACCCACAATGGATCACCCAAGAACCTCCACATCGCAAGAGGCACCGCCCTCAAGCCATATGCACAACACCGTATCATGATGGACCGCTAAAAACCTGAACCGTTAGCACAAAAGTTGTACCCAAACCTACGACAACAAAAATAACAAAGTCTACTTATGCCCAAGGGTGTAAGTAGGGTGTGAGCCAATGCCCAGTAGGATACCACAACTAAGAGATTCCATGTGATAAACATTCAAAGACGAAAATCATGCAAGTTTTCAAAAACATGTAATTTCTAGTTACAATTTCTAAAAGATGCAACTAAAAAATCAGTTTTCAAGTGGGATAATTTAAAGCATCAACACTTTTAAAATAAATTCAAAAGCTACTGAATTTTTTCAGCCAAATATACTGTATGACAACGGTAAGTATAAAGGATCTAATGAGCACAAGAAATAGGAAATAACCCCTAGGCACTAGCTAGCTATGGGTCCCAGGTACCTCGTATCTTTGAGAGAGTAACCACAAAAAATTATTTATTCTCATGCATGAGCTACTAGAAGGGAACATACCCATAACCTAGTGGTCCCAAATCATCATCATCATAGTTTATTTAGAGTTTTAAGCATCAATCTTGCTAAGTGAAACTGAGGTCAAACCCCACGGATTCACTAGCATACTAGTACACGTCCACCCACCTAGATACTAGGGTTTTCCCTTTGTGCTCAAACAAGTTCAAAAAGCCAAGAAATATAGTTTTCACATGAAAATATCACTTCCACATCACACATTAACCAAATAACCCCATGAACATCACACAAGTCACAAATTCCACTTTTTATTCAAATGCGTTTTGAAATTAAACTCACACCAAAATAGCCCACAACACTTTTTGCATAACTTTCACAATCCAACTAATCCTTCAAAAATTTTATAAAGTCCCTAAAAATATTCTAAATATCACATAACATCCCACTCACATGTTTCATAAAACCCTTTCTATAAACAAAATCTATTTTTCACATCGCACTCACACAAACAGCCCACATCACGTTCACACCTCCTTCAAATTTCAGTAAATCCATTAAAAAAAATTATAAAACATTTCCAAGAGGATACACATCACATGATATAACTATTCACATTTAAAATGGTCCATTTTAAAGTATAAACAATCCAAAATAGTTTTCCAATACGGTTTCACCCCTTACATAAATCATTAAATCATTCGAAACTTTCATAAAAAAATTCTAAAGAGTGTACCAAAGCTTTTCACATAAAAACCACTTCAAAAAACGTATTTCAAGGACAAAATCACACTAATAAAAATTCAAAACAGAATTGGAAGCCCCAAATACATTTATTAAACTACCCCCAAGTGTTATACAAACACATCAAACATTACAACAAAATATCCACATGAAAAGAACATGTTTTTAAAATCACTTTCAAGAAGTACAATAAGGTTTTACACCTTAAACCCATAAAAACCTCTTTAAAACCTAATGGCACACCAATACCCTACCAAATCATAATTTTCATCCCAAACAAGATTTATTAAACCAATTTCATATGTTATAAAACACACCCAAACAATACCCAAAGGGTTACACATGAAAAACACCCAATTTTATGCTAAAATGAAACTATAAAAATAAATGCTTAACCAAATCCAACATAATCAATTTTCCCACCACACACAGAATATTAGAAACATTCATAATAAGTAATTCAATCAAACTAACTCATCTAGAAATGATTACACATGGAATCACCTACCTTTTATGTCGAAACCCTCAAAACATGGTGTGAAACATCAACTGCACCACCACCACACCTGAAGGAAGATAAATCCATCCCTAGACCACAATATTTGACCAAAAATACACAAAATCAAACCCTAGGTTCGAACCGCAACTTCTGTACATGAGTAACTTCAAGAAAGGGGTGAAAGAAACCCTAAGGAAGGGGAAGAAATCAAGGAAAGAAACACTTGAAACATCTTGAAATAAACGAACCAAATACACCTAAATTTTAATCTCCAGGCATTAAAACTTGATATGGAGGCTCTAATGGGGATTAGAAGGTCATTTGGGGACTTAAATGGGGGGGGAAGGAGAAATTTAAGGAGTTATGAAAGAAACAATTTACCTCTTCAAATCTGGACGATTTGAGAAATCCAGAGAAGTTTCACCCCAATTCGCGACACAAATGAGCTCAAAATCGGCTAAATAGATAATGGGGGTGATCCTTAGTTTTTTGGCTTCGTGTGGGAGGTAGATCTACCAAAAAATAGTAAATATTGAATGATAGATTAAAATATTAAAAATATAACATAAATCAGGAAATGGGATTTCGGGCTGGCCCAAAACCTTAATAAAAACCCAAATCCATCATGATTATGGATTTTTATGAGGCCCAAATGGATATGGTAGTTTTTATATATTAGGGTATGATAATTGAGAAGTGTAATTGTTGTAAAATCTTGAAAAATAAATTATTTATAAAATTAACAAAATTGGTTTTTAAATCTGGAAATGGGCTCACGGTTTGGCCCAAATTTTGAAAACCCACCATTTCCACCAAAATGCATGCGAAACCCCCCCAAACAAAGAAATAATGTAAATTAAATGACAAAATAACTTTAAAAGAAGTCATGTATATGAAAATTCTCCCTACCATAAAACTTTCTGCCATCGAAAAGTCACAGTAAAGACAAATACAAAAACCAAACACAACTGATAAACCCAGAAGTAATTCTTTGCCAAGATTCTCCCCCAAAGGCCAAAACACCTCCAGTGATCATTTAAGGAAGGATTACTCTCACAAAAAAACTTACACCACTTTTCTGAAACAATCAAGCACATTCAGGATTTATCCCAAATTAAAACTCCTAAAACACAATCTGAACAATACTCAATCAATTTACCTAAACAAATAACAACATCGAACAAAGTTACACTTACCCTACTATAACTAAACCATTGGGCACTATCCAATCTCAATGTTTACCTAAGTAAGATGTAGGTAGTTAGATATATCCTAATGATAATACCTACTTCCAAGACAAGACCAAGGGAAAAAATCAGAGTTACTCGTATGAATAGACACAAATGGGCTCCCCACCGTAAGAGACATCTTATTTTTTTTTTCAAGACAGAATCAGGACACTAACAAGGGGAGGTCTGAACAGAGTCCCTAGTACAAGGGTTATACATCCATTAGAAATTTTCAAAATAATATTAATGATTCCCATGGTGGGTCTCCCCACCATAAGAACCAACCATTTAACCGAACGGCGTGGGCCGACACAAAAAGACCCAAAAATTTTAATGATTTGGGGAGGCTTCACGGTTTTTCCACACGGTTTGGGAAACCATGAACTAACTGTATAGATCATTCTTTCCACATGGATTCCTAGCACATGGTCACTACTAATTGTGCTCAAACCTTATGCTTTGCCTGTCTAGCCAAATTTCAATCCATTCTCCAAAGACTCAATGAAAACCAAGGGGGGGAAGATATTGGGTGATTATATGGGTACAAGGCCCTCCACCTATTTCCACCGAACGAGAAAAAGAGAAGAATGATGACACCATAGGTTTAGACTCTTCCAATTTTTCATACCGAGGATAGGACTTTATGTAAGGTTTTAAATGACACTGGGGTTTCCCCTGACTACGCGCCAGCTTCTCTCCGGGACCTATGGCTGGAGCTCAAAATATTGAAGCATCTTCGTCCTCGCAGTTAGGTTGTGGAGACCCCTGTGTATAACTTCTTATTTCGATGCCACAAAAAACTACACCGCATACCCCGATAGGTTCACCAAGACATAACACACTCCATAACGCACTTTACCGAAACTTGACATTTCACTGAAACAAGGTATTAGAAGATGCACAAACATCACACATTATTTATTTGGGTGAGAAACAATATAAGGATAGGACATGCATAAACACCTTCCTCTAATCTAGAGGATTTTATTTTTTTCCCAAGTGATACATACTCCCGACATAATAGAGAACCTCATAGGATTGCACGACCTTCACCTTTATAGTCAAATGAGCACACAACATCACAATGCATCATCGAACATGACCTTTGTGATTGATAGAAAAAATATATGGAACGGGACCTTATGATAAGTCCCTAAACAAAAGACATGTCCAAAAAGTGGAAACAATAGCCTCTCATGACCAAAATCCCAAAATTGGTGGTTTAACAATAACTCTTGCTTCAAAGAAACTATGAAGAACCCAGAGGCCCTCTTAGACACCATCGAGACACTCATCCACACTAACAACCCCAAAACACTTCCACCTTTGATGAATCAGGCCACTTAAGAAACTAAGGTCTATTTCAACCTTCCACAAGAACTATCCCACTATAAGAGGATCCACAAATAAATAAAATGAATGGGTGTAGAATCAATCAACAAATATCGATAAAATATTTATTATATTGATCAACTGGAGGATTTTCCAATGGAGAAACAATACAGGTTTCACTTCAGTTGTGCATTAACCCTTAATGGGGGCATACCTTATCCAATGAGAGAACCCAAAGACCCAACCAAGCTGGTCCATTGGTCAAAACATGCCACAAACCAGATCCAAACAGATGAAGGTAACCACCATAAAGGTGTCCCGAAACATATATCAGAAGAGACTACTAACCGATCCTTCTACCCAACTTGCCATCCAAACACAAGCCCAAAACACGGTTTGAACAAGAGGGGTTCTTGAACTTAAAACATCCCAAAACAAAAAAAATTAAAAAAAACACATAATTCACACCATCCCAAACCATTCATCAAGACATCATTTTTTTCCTAGACATTTCTTTGAAAACAAATTGTTCAGTGACTAGCATATCCACCAATGGTACCCCATGGGCCTTACACATGCATGTTTTTGTACCAAACTAGGATCCCTCCTCACATCCCTCCAGGAACTCATCCAGTCATGCCATTAACCATCCATCATCCCCTATAACCCCATGCATGTGTTCGCTCATGGAAATACCAAATGTTAAAACAAAAATCCTTTCCACTTTTCAAAACCAAAACTATCAACCAATACTTCCTTTTTCTCAAGACCTCTAACCATGGAATAAAAATCCCAATCATTAAAATTAATACACACTTTCAATTCATATACATCAATTTCAAAACATCTCATCCCATTAAAACACCCTTTGATTGTTTAGAAAACTCTATTGGAAACACTTTTTCAAAACCAAATTCAATATAGTTCATGCTTTCAAAAGAGGTGTAAGAACACCATTTTCCATTTCAAAAAAATTCTGAAAATTCAGTTCCACCATTTCATAAATCCATACATTCTTTCTTTATTTGAAAATAATTTCACAAAAACTTTATGTTTCTTAAAACCAAGTCACTTTAAAACCAAAGTTCCAAGATTGAAAAACTAAAGCACAAAACAATGCGATAAGAAACTAGTTTCAGTGGGTGACTTGGAAATATGGTTGGCGGACATATCTCAATCACTTCACTATCATATATAGTGTTTTATGGAATATCCCCAACTCCACATGGCTTTCCAGTCCCTATGATCTCACTGAGACAATTAACCCAACTCTCTTTTCATTTCCCCTAATCATCATCAAACCAAGAAAACCAAAGGACTTACATAAATCCCAAATTCCCTTGGAAAATTTAATCCCATCATGAGGTGTGGTGATCAGGCACACTACCCATAACTGGAATATCAAGTCTCAACAATCCTAACTCTAGGCTATCCCAACGCTTCCCCAAATAACATGACCCAAAGAGTTAACTAGAACTTCCTCTGATACCATTTTATCACGAACCGAATTTGGTCAGCATCAAAAACAGAACCAAAACCGGCCTGTGGAAAGGCCCGAAGGGCGTTCCAGATCCCCACGGGCTGGAACAAGTGCCCTGGTAACAGAAAATAAAATTTGGGAATGATTTACCAGAGTTTATAAACATAAAACAACAAATGAATCTAATAAAACAAATCTGGATTTTTTAGAAAAAACCATCTTTTACAAAATTTCAGAACTAAATTAAATAATTTAAAACAATTATAGAAGACTATAACAACTGAAGAAACCCACAATGGATATCCCAAGAACCTCCACATGGCGAGAGGCACCACCCTCAAGACATATCCACAACACCGTATCATGATGGACCGCTAAAAACCTGAACTATTGGCACAAAAGTTGTACCCAAACTTGCGACAACAAAAATAACCAAGTCTACTTACACCCAAGGGTGTAAGTAGGGTGTGATACAATGCCCATTTTGATACCACCACTATGATATTCCATGTGATAAGCATTCAAAGATGAAAAGCATGAAAGTTTTCAAAAACATGTAATTTCTAGTTACAATTTCTAAAACATGCAACTAAAAAATCAATTTTCAAGTGGGATAATTTTAAGCATCAACACTTTTAAAATAAATTCAAAATATACTGAATTTTTCCAGCCAAATATACCGTATACCGACGGTAAGTATAAATGATCTAATGAGCACAAGAAATATGAAATAACCCCTAGGCACTAGCTAGATGTGGATCCTAGGTACCTCGTATCTTGGTGAGAGTAACCATAAAAAAATATCTATTCTCGTGCACGAGCCACTAGTAGGGAACATACCCATAAACTAGTGGTCCCAAATCATCATCATAATAGTTTAGTTAGAGTTGTAACCGTCAATCTTGCTAAGTGAAACTGAGGCCAAACCCCACGGATTCACTAGCATACTAGTACACGTCCATCCACCTAGATACTAGGGTTTTCCCTTTGTGATCAAACAAGTTCAACAAGCCAAAAAATATATTTTTCACACAAAAATATCACTTCCACATCACATATTAACCAAATATCCCCATGAACATCACACAAGTCACAAATTCCACTTTTCATTCAAATGAGTTTTGAAATCAAACTCACACCAAAATAGCCCACAACACATTTTGCATAACTTTCACAATCCAACAAATCCTTTAACAATTTTATAAAGTCCCTAGAAATATTCTAAACATTGCATAACATCCCACTCACATGTTTCATGAAACCCTTTCTATAAAAAAAATCCATTTTTCACATCGCACTCACACAAACAGCCCACATCACATTCACACCTCCTTCAAATTTCAGTAAATCCATTAAACATTTTTATAAAACATTTCCAAGAGGATTCACATCACATGACAGAACTATTCACATTTAAAATGGTCCATTTGAAAGTATAAACAATCCAAAATAGTTTTCCAATATGGTTTCACCCCTTATTTAAATCATTAAACCATTCAAAACTTTCATAAAACAATTCTAAAGAGTGTACCAAATCATTTCACATAAAACCCATTTCAAAAACGTATTTTAATGACAAAATCACACCAATAAAAATTCAAAACATAATTTTCAGCCCCAAAAACATTTATTAAACTACCCCCAAGTGTTATACAAACACCTCAAACAATACCACAAAAGATCCACACGAAAATCACACACTTTCAAAATCACTTTCAAGAAGTACAATAAGGTTTTACACCTTAAGCCCATAAAACACCTCTTTAAAACCTAATGGCACACCAATACCCTACAAAATAAGAATTTTCAGCCCAAAAAAAATTTATTAAACCAATTTCATATGTTATAAAACACACCCAAATAATACCCAAAGGGTTATACATGAAAAACACCCAATTTTAAGTTAAAATGGAACTATAAAAATAAATGCTTCACCAAATCCAACATAAAAAAAATTCTCACCGCACACAGCATATTAGGAAAATTCATAATTAGTAATTCAAGGAAACTAACTCATATAAAAATTATTACACATGGAATCAACTACCTTTTATGTCAAAACCCTCAAAACATGGTGTGAAACATCAACTGCACCACCGCCACACCTCAAGGATGATAATTCCAGCCCTAGACCACAATATTTGACCACAAATACACCAAATCAAACCCTAGGTTCGAACCTCAACTTCTGGACATGAGGAACTTCAAGAAATGGGTGAAAGAAACCCTAAGGAAGGGGAAGAAATCAAGGAAAGAAACACTTACTTGAAACATCTTGAATCAAACAAACCGAATACACCTAAATTTTAATCTCCAAGCAACCAAACCTGATATGGAGGCTCTAATGGGGATGAGAAGGTCATGTGGGGACTGAAATGGGGGAAAAAGCATAAATTGAAGGATTTATGAAAGAAACAATTTACCTCTTCAAATCTGGATGATTTGAGAAATCCAGAGAAGTTTCACCCACATTCGTGACACAAATGAGCTCAAAAGCGACGAAATAGATAATGTGGGTTATCCTTACGTTTTTGGATTCTAGTGGGAGGTGAAATAACTGAAAAATAGTAAATATTGAATGAGATATTAAAATAATAAAAATACAACTTAAATCAGGAAATGGGCTTTCGGGCTGGCCCAAACCCTTAATAAAAAACCCAAATCCATCATGATTATGGATTTTTATGAGGCCCAAATGGATATGGTAGTTTTTATATATTAGGGTATGATAATTGAGAAGTGGAATTGTTGTAAAATCTTGAAAAATAAATGAGTTATAAAATAAACAAAATTGGTTTTTAAATCTGAAAATGGGCTCATGGTTTGGCCCAAATTTTGAAAACCCACCATTTCCACCAAAATGCATGTGAAACCCCCCCCCCCCCCAACAAAGAAATAATGTAAATTAAATGAAAAAATAACTTTAAAATAAATCATTTATATGAAATAAATTCTACTAAAATAATCTCCCAACATCCCTCCCTTCTTTCTAGAATAATTACCTTTGGAATAAGAAAATTCAAGAAATCCTTTTGTCTCAAATCAAAGGGATTTACATGTTTTAGAGGTATGTCTTCTCTAAAGTTCCTTTCCATTATTTTACTTCTTAACTACATATTATATTATTAATATTTTATTACATAAAAAAATAGTATCCTCAATATACTATTATTTTTTTATGAGAATTATTTTAACTACAATTACACATACCTCAATCTAATGGATATGAACATACTGTTTTTGTGTACGATGAACTACTACCTCACGAAATGATGATTGTTCGATTTTCTCCAATCACATATCACGGTGGACATTATCATGGAAATATATTTATATATTAAATATATTATATTTATATTATCTCTATGATTCTGTAATTTTTATTTACAATATACCTTTATTCTTTCCATGATGTGTTAATATGATAATTTCATTTGAGGAAGTGTGGACTACCGCCCCCTCAAAGTGATCTGACTTGGTCATGCTATACCTAGGATGTATAAAGGATGGTTTTATTAAACCTATGAGACATAAATGATATAAATATAATACTGGTATTATAATATACATTTATATCATTTTATTATTATTCTTCTAGTATTAAAAATAAATGAAAGTAGCATTAATATGTGCATACTCTCTACCGTCTCCATGAACAGTGAATTTCATATATTATCTCCAAATGTTATGTACTATTATAAATACATATATATTGTATATATATGATATTTAAATCATTAATATAATTATGGATATGATTTAATTTTTACTACATGTACAATTTATATCAAAACAAGTTCATTTTCAACTCAAGTACCGAATATCCACAAAACGATCGGTATGAACTCGAAAAATAATATGATTGTTATAACAAGTTAATAAGTGATATAAAAGGAATAATAAAAATTAAAATTTTATTTAATCAAGTTTAAATTAAATTATGTTTATAATTCAGGAGTATAAAGAACGAATGATACAAGTCAGACTCAAGGTAATGGACATAATCTTAATCTCCTTTCATTAAGGAATTTCTTAATAATATCCAGCAGTATTGTTTTATAAGGTGTATATAAAACCACTATGACATTTATTATCCATATTTTATCGATACTAATGTTATTTATTAATTTTTGGAGATTAATATTTAAATATTCAAATTAGTATGGGAGACATTGAATGTTTAAAGATTTAATTATCAAATCTTTTTATTGATCATATCTATTTACATATTTATTGTAATGAATATAAAAGGATTATAAAGGAAATTTTATGTCTATATATAATTCCATTAAATGTTTTTAAAAGGAATATTTTTATAAAAAACATTTTACTTTCTTTATATAATGACAAAAGGAATGTTATTTATTTTAATGTATACAGTGATAACGACTTCTCCGCCACCGTAACCGTTATTTGATATTTGGATTCCTCTATATGACTTAATGTATTTTAAATAAATCTATCTTTCCTTTATTTTAGTATCTTGGTATTGAAAATGGGTTCTTAAATGAAAATTTTATTTTTTATGGAAATCTTTTTCACATGGGATTAGAGGAGTTTTTCAAAAGTGTTTTGTGATGAACGTGTTTTTGAAATAGTACTTGAGCATTATCTGAATTGGGTGAGCCTGATATAGCTTATATGAAGATTTTAGCCCCATTAAAGCTCATGGGTGATCCCGAAATAGCTTATGCGAAGGGTTGATCCCCATTATAACTCACAGTTGATACCGTTATAGCTTATATTAAGGGATGGTCCCCATTATAGATCACAAGTGAGACCGATATACATTTTATAAAGGGCAATCCCCATTGAAGATCTTCAATTTTGAATTCAACCATATGGTTACTCCAATTGAATGGGATTGAAAGGGTTTTATGTATGTTATTCTCTAAGTCACCTATATGAGTTTTAACTACTTTCTATTTGTTTAATGTTTTTATTTGAGCAAAAAATATGAGTTTTATTCATGTGAAAATGTTTTTTTAGTTCTCTCATAAAAACATTAAATGAGTTACCATATGTTAACTAAACTAATGTTTTTATTTCTTTTTATATCCCTTACTGAGATTTCTATGATCATCCCGTGTTTTTGAAATGTTTTCCATAGGGTATAAGGTTGGATGAGAAAAAGGAAGATGTCAAGAATATTTTTATCAAGAAAAAGAAATCATGTTTTGTTTAAAGGGTTTACTTTGGTAGAAAAAAGTGGATACTGAGTGTAACTATCCACATGTAATGTCTGGGTCTATTATGTAATAGTTATGTCCTAATTCTCTAAAAGTATAAACCTGAAAAGATCCTCAATGTGAATTCATGACTTAACTCAATATTATGTAACGTTTAAGGCTTGGGCCTTATACTTATGAAAATGTATATATAATGTTTATATACACATATATGTGTGTATTAATAAATAGATATATATTTATTTTTATTTTTTAATATATATAAATAAATATTAATGTATAATGTATTTAAATAAATTTATGTATACATATATCTAAAAACATATCCCACACTCACATGCTCATGCATACACACACAAATATATATTCTATATATATATTTCAAAATAATTATATGTGTGTGTGTGTGTGAATAAAAAATTTGTTTTTAAATATATATATATATATATATATTGAAATCTCATAAAATATAGAATAAAAGAAGCTAGGAAAATGGTAAAGGGGTTCGTATCGTAGAAGGTAGGTCACAGGTTTGAATCCAGGAATGCATGGGTGGGTGAGAAGATTTCTAGCCCTGAGAATGGTGGATCGCGAGTGCAGTTGAAGGGGAGGGGGTAGGCATATGTGAGAGTGGGTGAGGGGTAGTTGGGGGAATGAATATCACTGAGAATGGGGCTCACACTACCAAATATCTGTGAAAAATCGGCATCTATTATTATTAGCGCTAAACAGAAAGTGTTGATATAGCATCACCTTTATCAGCACTAGAAAAAAAAGATGATAAAGTTTGAGATTTATCGATGCTATTCATAACATTGATAATTTTTTAAATAGAAAATATTATTAATATATATATATACATATAATTATATTAATATTCCAAAATAATGTTTATTAATATTGATTAATTAAAAAAACATATGGTTACAATTAATATATAGAAGATATATTAATGTATATTTTTTATTAATTCAAATATATATATATATAATGTTTAAAAAAAATATTAAATATATTAAATATATATATATATAATTATAAAATTATATTATTTTTTTATAATTATAAATATATTTATTATATTTATTATAATATATTTATAAGTATATATAAATACTTTCTAAATATATTTATTTATAATTATAATTATAAATAAATATTTATTTATTTAAATAAATATATAACTCCAATAAATTGGATCAATAAATAAATATATCATGAGATAATGATGATATTCATAGACATGATTATCCTTATTTATGTTTATATATTAATGTGTGAATATAATTGAAACTATATTATCATTATTTGTGGGCATGATTGTGGGTTTTTGTGTTCAAAATTTTAAGATTGCCTATATTACTAGGCATGCATATGTTATGTATTCACAGCTTGATAGGGTGGTGCATTTGAGAAAATGAGAGTAGGGTTTCAAATCCACTCCAGGGTAGAAGCATGTCACCCAATCCAGGTGGGGATTTGGATATATTCCATCCTCACAACCAATTAATGTTCATTTATACATTACCTCCCTATTATTTATGCTTACATATATGTGAAGACTTGTTTTTTATGAACTATACATCATTATGTATGATTCATTCATATAGTTAAGGTTGTAGCGATGTGGTAGTGCAACCCTGTAATCCTGCTTTAAACTAAGGATTGATTTTGGGAAGTTATACCTTTTAGTGGGGTGTATAGGATTTTTTAGGCGGCCCTTATGGTCGGTCGGGTGCTTCGTAGTGCTAGGGGAGAAGCTTATTGTAGATGGAGGGGGGTCCTTGGCTAGTGGGACATACGTCGTGTCATGACTGATGGAGGGGGTTCACTGTCAGGTGGTGTCCATGATGGCAGGAGGTGGTGTGCTCGACAAAGGCTATATGTTGAGAAGGGTGGTGAATACATAATAGGTAGGGTCTTTGAGTGGTAACTATAAAGGGTGTGTCCTCAAAAAAAGGACGTAGGTTAAGTAGGAAAAGGCAGAGCTCCTTCGGCGGTGGTAGGCGTGACAGTGAGCATGCAGGGTGGTGAAGACATAGGAAACATGGTTGGGGTGCACTAGCAATGCATAGTTGTGCGGTGGCCCCTGTGAGATGACTACAATGAGTGGAGGCCCATGGTGACTGATGACCTCTGGATAGGGGATGATAGGCATTTGGGGTGTGTTGGCGACGCACGACGCTGTGGATGGTGCACTCAAAGGGGGTGTTGTGGATGGTATGTTGATTGATCTTGTAAGGACTTTGGGTTATGAAGAACCTAAAATATAGGGTCTTCGGGCCATATATTAAATAAATAAGGCTTGATAGGTGGGAAATCCCCTTGGGGGGGCTATAGGATACCTTTTCGGGTAGTGTGTGTGTGTTTGAATGTCATTTTACCCCCAAGAACCTAAAATATGTTTGTGTGTGTGTGTGTGTGTGTGATTCATTCATGTTATACCCATTAACTTATAATGTTCTCATAAATAATTATAAAATTAAAATAAATATATCTATTTTATTTATAATTATATTTAAATACTTTTTAAATATATTTATTTATAATTATAATTTTAAATATATATATATATATATATATATTTGATTAAATATAAAATTATAATAAATATATTTGAATAATAAGTATAGTTATTATATTTATAATTATATATATTTATATATTGACAAAAATATATGTAATATATAAATATGCCCAAAGCGGTGTGGACCATGAGGTATAATTATATAAATATATTTATAATTACATAGTAATATTATTTTAAATATATTTACTTATAATTATATAAATATATTTATAGTAATATAGAAATATTTTAAAATATATATATATATATATATATATATAATTATAATTTTAAATATATATATATGTTATATAATTTTTAAATTAGAATAAATACATTTATTATAATTTTATAAATATTTATTTATATATTAATACATATATATATATAATTATTTAGAAATATTTATAATTATATTTATTTGTAATTATAATTATAAATTAATATATATATATATATATATATATATATAATGGACCTTGGAACACCCTGAGTGGGAAGGGTTGAATTAGGGTGTCTACTTTTTCCTCAAAAGTAATGGATCTTGTTCCCGCATGGGTAAGAACCTTTTAAACCTATCTATTGGTAATATGTTGTAATTTAAACAATCACACGTAGAAGGGAAATACATCAATTTTACTTGGTTCACTACTAAGGGATTGTCCAAGGAGCACAAACTGACATATTGTCAGTCTTTCTCAAATCCACTAATCTTCACTAGTTGTGGAATGCAAAAGCTCAGACATAGTCACTATGTTCCTAGCACTTTGCCTTTATAAGCCTTTGGGTATATCACACTACGTCCCTCAAAACACTTCTACCGACTCCCCCTAGATCACTACTTTGAGAGAAGTCTTACTCAGTTTATTGACTTGAAGGTCGATTCAATGGATTTGCATTAAAGTATTTGTATCTGACTAGTATGAGACTATGCTTGCCTCGGTTACTTGAGTTAATGCACTCTAAAATCATTTTTCTTTAAAAAAATATGGTCAAAACTATCTTTCATGAGGCTCCTTCAAAAATCTCACTTCTTTGTGAAGTACCCTTGCCTTCATGGAACAAACTGCCTCCACGAAACTCACTGCCTTCATAGAACAAACTGGCTTCATGAAGAACGCTACCTTCAAGGAACAAACTTCCTTCACGAAACTAAATAAGTCATCACAGAATACCCCATCATTGTGAAGCACCCTTTTCTCATCAGCATTATCATCAGTAAAGACTAAACAAGTATTTTTGCAATGCTCAAGCTCACATAGAATGAAAGATTCTCGAAGCTCCTTTAGCTTCATGAAATCATAGTATTTTTTAATTTTCTTTGAAAAAAACTACTTTGAAATGAAGAGGGGCAGCCTTATATTTATAGTCTCAACTATTCTTGATGCTCCACCATATCATAGCAGATTCTACGGATCTTTCAAAAACACCTTCACGTAGCTCCTCCACTCACAATTCTCTATTTTGACTTATCATTGTCACAAAAGATTACATAAAACCATCACGTTCCATGATGCTCTAATTCTCGTAATCATAGAGATCATCATCACCATTCACAATGCTCTAAATATTATTCATACGCAATGCTCTCTGTTTTCGTATAGATCATTATCAACTTTATTTGATCCTTCATGAAACACAATTCATTAATCACATATTTTCAAAACTCATTCCTTTTCCATATTTACATAATGCCTTCAATGAAATCTACTTTTCATGATAAAATCTATCATTCAAATTTTGGACACCAAAAATTTGGAAAACAGTGGGAAATGAAGCCACCATAAATACTATTTTCATCTTGAACTATAATATCCTTTTTGTTGAAAACTCCTTAATCTTCCATGTTGATGATTGACAGTAAACACAAATAGAAAAGAATAGCCTCAGTTCCAACATTCCCCCCCCTTTGGGTTTTTTGGCATTCTATAGATAAATTCAATGAAGTGATAGTAATAATCAAAACTTGATACGTGAGAAACAAATTATCCAACACTCTAAGTCTACGAGAGCAATGCTCAGTGTAGAAAATAAGAGGGGAAGCATGAATTGGGTTCTCATGTTTTATAATTCTTAATGATTTTCAAGATATGATATGATCATGTCACAAAAGTATTGCATGGTTTGTCAAAACCATGAAACTAATTTCTCTATTCTCTATCAACTAGATAAAATTTTCAATATTCATTCTCCAATTTTGTACCGTTGAATCATTTCTCCATTCTCCCCCATTGGAAATAAACCCAAATAACATGTTATTTAACTTGTAGAGCACAAAACATACTCCCCCTAGATCGTATCTCCCCCCATAAAATTAAATCACATCAAAAATAGATTAAAATAGTTAATAAAACTCAGGAAAGGGGAACACTCATGACATCCTTATTAAATTGTAGGTGGTTTAACAATAATGTTCACTCGATGTTTCTCAAACATAGTCGATGCTTGTGTCTTAGTAAGAATATCATCTACTTTCTCCTTAGCTCCAACATGATCCATTTTAATCATACCTTGCTCAACTATTTCTTTTATGAAGTGATACCTGATTTCAATATGTTTTGTACAAGAATGATGAACATGATTCTTTGTAAGATCGATCGCACTCTTGTTATCACAGTGAATCACCATTGGTTGTTTCACCTCATCACTAATATCAGTTGGTTGTTTCTCCATCCAACGTAGTTGGTTACATGCCATTGTAGAAAAGATATACTCTTATTCATAAGTACTAAGTGAAGTACTTTCCTATTTTATACTCAACCACCCCACACATTTCTTTCCAGTAAAGAATACTCCACCAATAGTGGACTTTTTATCAACAACATCTCCTACCCATTCAGCATAAAAAAATGTTGAAAGTTGATAATCTCTTTCTATATCAAATTATAACCCATGGTTCTGGGTACCTTGAATGTACCACATGATTCTTTTCACTGTCACCATATGTTTTTCTTCTATATTAATTCGAAAGTGGAACTCTAAGTATGTTGAAAAGACAATATATGGCCATTTCTCTATCAGGTATAATAATCTTTCAATGATTCCCATTTTCATCAGTGGATCTACAGATGTCTCATCCTCTTGCTTTCCATGTTTTTTCCCAACTACTGTTGGAGTCAACATTGGTTTGGAGTTATTCATTTTGAATTTCTTCAAAAAATCATGGGAATACTTTTCTTTATAAATAAAATCATTTTATTTCCTCTAAATCACTGGCAGAAAAAAAGAAGTATGTGAGTTCACCATTCATAGACATTTCAAATTTTGATTTCATGTGATTGGAAAATTCATCCACTAATATCTTCCTTCTTCTAACAAATATAATATCATCGATGTACACTAGTACCATGAACTAATATTTCTGATAATTTTTCACATATATATTATGATCCACTCCTCTTATTTTAAATTAAATCTTCTTTAGATAACAATCCAACTAATAGTAACATGTCTGTGGTGCCTATTTTAGACTATATAGTGACTTATTTAATCTAAAACCCTTCATTTAATTATTACCATATAGAAAACCAACTAGTTGTTCAATGTAGGCTTCTTATTCAAGAACACCATTAAATAAATTGGTTTTTACATCCATTTAATCAAATTTATATCCTATTTGAAATTCCATGTTAAGAAAAAGTCTTATTGACTCCAGTCTAGCTACAAGAGATGAAGTTTCTTCCACATAAACACCTTCAATCTGTGAGTATTCTTTACACACCAATCATGCCTTATTTTAAATCACATTACCATTGTCATAAGATTTATTACTAAAAATCCACTTTGTACCAATCACATTGTGACTTTTAGGTCACTTAACAAGATCCCATATATAGTTCTTTTCAATCTGATCTAACACTTAATTCATTAATTTCACCCATGATTCATCCTTTGATGATTATTAAAATGAGGTAAGTTCTAAAATTGATAAGAAGATAGATTGTGCATTATTCCTCATTCTCCTAATATGTGTGGGTTCAGTCCAATCCCTAATGATGATGGATTGATCAATTTATTCTCTTTGATTTCTCTTATGAGGTTCAGAAGTATTTTCTTCAGCCAAGGTTTCCTGTTCTGATTCTTCTTCTAAATAAACATCGTGTTGTGACCTCTAAATTTTTTTCAATCCTTATTCTACTTCTGCATTTGAATCTATTCCATGTCCATTGTATTCTACAACTTCAATCACATTAGTATAAGATATATTCAAGGTATTTGTGGTATTATCTTCAATGATCTTAACATCACTGATTCCATAATTATTCTGAGATAGTTATTGAAACATTTTTTAGGCTTTTCTGTTCATTTAATATATGTGGAATATTCCTATGTTTTCAGCATCACCATACTTACCTTGATTTCCTTTATTATTTTGAATGAAACATTTACTTCTGAAAACATGAAAATAATTCAAAGAGGGATTCCTTTCATGCCACAACTCATATGGTGTATTTGTTTCTCCCATATAAATTCATGTTCGATTTTGAGTATACACTGCAACTTGAACATCCTCTTTCAAGTAATGGTTAGAGATGTGATTCTCAATTAGCATAGTTATAGTAATATTGTTCACCTATTGATTCTTATGCTCAAAAACTTCATTTTATTGTGGGGTTATCATATAAACCACCTCATGTTGTATTCCCTATATCTCTAGGTAATTTTCAAAAACAATGGATGTGTATTCCCCTCCGTTGTTAGACTGCAAAACTTTGATTTTCCTTCTAGATCATTCTTGGCTATTCGTCGATATGTTTTCATGCAATCAATCACTTTCTGTTTCCTATATATAACCATCACACAATCCATTATACTATAATCATTAATGAAAAGAATGAAGTACCTTTCTCCATATGTTCCATCAATATTTATCTGACTATATACATCTGTATGTATGAGATTAAGAAGATTTGATGTCCTTTTCTTCTTTGGACAATATGAATTATATAACAACTTACCTAATATGAAGGAATCACAAGTATTTCCCCATTCAGGATTTATATTGGGTATATCCATGACTATATTCATCTTAGATAGATTTTCCATGTTTTTTTATTAATGTTGGAAAACCATCAGTGCCATAAGTTTCTTTCTTCTTCAATTTTCATATAGCAAATTTTCTCTTTAATATAAACCTAACATAAGTTGTTATATGTTCTTAATACTTTCATATTATAATTTCAAATCATTCCTATGATAGTGAACCCATTTTTATTAAATTTCACCATTAGTCCTGAGTTACATAGTTGACACACACTCAAGATATTATGATGCAGACATTCTACATAGAGAACTTCAGTTTTCTTTAGTTCTCTATTATCATGTTCAGTAATTCTACTATATTTTATCTTTAAATAACCATCATTACAAAACCTTACTATTCCATAAACCCTTTTAATAACATTATTCAATAGTTCTTCATTTCCCATCATATGGGATGAGCATATGCTATCAAGAATCTAGGTGTTACTATTCTTTGTAGCTTTGAGAGTGACTTCTCCAAGATTGGATTTCTCGACTTTCTTATTTTACTGTCATGAGATATTTGATTTGTTGAAAGATAAATATGGTATTTCCACTCTATTTTCTATGTGTATTGGTTCATAATACTCATATTTTTCTTCCATAGGAGAAAACCTATTTATTATAGAAACACCATCTATTTAGTGAGTATTGACTTGTCCCTATGTTCTGTAGGTATCATTTCTACCTTTCCTCTACCAAAAATGAATAGATTTATAGCCAAAGTTATAGTGGTAAAATAAATATCTATAAATTTTATTTCTTCTATAATATGTAGGATAAGAATTCATTCTCATTTGTTGACTTCCTATTTCATCCCCATTAAAATAGATCCTTTCCTCTTCGTAGTTTGACATGGTGTCACCCAGATAGCCAAAAAATTGACATTTCATAAGTGGAAATTTCTTCTCACTTCTATTCTTCCTCATGTCCCCTTCATTGGGAAAGGAGTTTGACTACCTATCATTTTTAGATACCTGGGGATAGTTTTCAGTTATTCTTTTAGTATGATTGGAGTCTTTCTTTGTTAGTACTTTAGGTGACATTACGATATGTCCAACTTTTAGTTTGCCTTTAGTTTGGCCTATTTTATTACAAGAATTTGTTGTTTCAACATCACATCCAATTCCAATGTTTCCCATGAATGTGGATATTTGATAATTCAAAGCATTATCTACACCATCATAACCATGCTTATCTCTCTCTAGCAGGTCAGCATCTGATAATCTTCCAAACTGTATATTATTTGTTTATTTTGAGTTTAATTCACTTTAAAGTTTACTCATATGAGTAATAACTTCTTCTTTAAGTCCCTCAATAGTCTTGGACTTATCATTCTGTATGGATGTATGGTAATTAATGAACATTTTCTTTTCTTCAATTCTTATCTGAAGTTATACTATATCTTCTGTTCTTTCAAAAGATATTGAATTTTATTTTACTACTTATTATAGTAGATTAATTTCATCTTCTAATCAATCAACATATTCTCATGACTCTTCCAAAACTCATATCCACTTTTTTATTATGTTTCCTTGATTCTCAAGTTTAGAAAGATGATCCTAAAGTTTCGTCCTACGATTAACGTAAGAGGTCAACTAATTATCTATAGCTTTATCTTTTTATGGATCTTACATTTCAACTGTAGCCATCATACAAGCATGGGTTATAGATTTAAACTCTGGTTCTTCTTCCTCAAAAAATTCATTGTCATCATATTCTTCTTTATAGACAAAACTCTTTCCCTATAGTTTCTTTCCATATTTGAACTCTCGTTTTTTAGAAAATATTTTTTTAGGGTTCTACGAGTTTCATGCTTCAATTTCTTCACCATGAAACTTCCATGAGCACTGAGAGGCAATGTGTCCAACTCTACCATAATTAAAACATTCCAAGGGTAGATTTCCAAAAAATCTCCTTTTTCTTCTCTTTAATTTTTTTGTAAATAGAGAAAGGAGTATGTATTCATCATTACCTTTATTAACACAATATCCTAAAATCTCATGTTTTTTCATGGATTTGAATGCAATCTACTTGCTAACACGACTTGTCACATCTTCTAGTTTTACTTTCATTTAATATGCTACCAGACTACTCAGCAGATCATCGGAGGATGGTTTTTAAAGATCCCTATACTTAAGGGATGAAACTTTTGGATTGTCAAAAGGTGGAATTATTCTAAATAATTTATTTAGAATTTCAATTTCTTTAATTTATTCACCAAGACCTTGAATTGCTCTTATGACCTCAGTAATTCGAATGAAAAAGGTATATTCATTTTCATCAAGATGAATCTTCATATCATCAAACATGTTGTGAAAAACTTGAAGTTTTCCTCCTTCACTTTACTATCACCTTCATATATATTTTCCATCTTTTCCCACATAGACATGGATGAGGTGAAACTCATTATCATTAGATAGATTTTATCCTAAATTTCTACAGTAAGTGTATTTTATTATTTGGTATATGTATCAATAATTTTTATGTTTTTTTAGTAATAGATAGTCAGGTTTCATAGGTTATTGGAATCTCTTGTGTAGTATAAAATAATAACCCCATTCTAATAGATCTTATATGAGATCTCATCCTATTTTTCCAAATTTGTAAATTTATTCCATCTAAGAGGGAGAATACCCTAACATTTATTTAGTTCTATCTAATTTAAAAATAAGTACATATTTAACACTAGTAACCTGAATCTGATACCACATGAAGGACCCCAAAATACCCTAAAAGAGGAGGGGTGAATTAGGGTGTCAACGTTTTCCTCAAATGTAACGGATCTTGTTCTCACATTGGTAGGAATATATTAAACCTATCTATTGGTAATGTGTAGTATTTTAAACAATCACATATAGAAGGAAAACACAATAGTATTACTTGGTTCACCACTAAGGTCTAGTCCAAGGATCATACACCAATTGATTTTTGGTCATACCAAATTTCAAAAATCTTCAATAGTTTTGAAATACATAAGTTCAGACACATTCAACCTATGCTAGACACACTACCTTTACAAGAATTTAGAGATGACTTAAATCATCCCTCAGAACACTTCTATTGACTCCCCCTGGCTTGCTGCATTGAGAGAAGTCTTACTCAGTTTATGGACTTAAATGTTTCTTTAATGGAGTGGCATTAAACTATTTGTCTCTAACTAGCACAAGACTCTATTTTCACCACTGATCTATGTTGATGCACTCTAAAATAAATGTTCACTAAAAATAAGATGTTCAAAACTACCTTTCACAGAGCTCTTTTATAAAGCTCACTCCTTTGCAAAGCACCCCTACCTTCATAGAAAAAACTGCCTTCGTGATGCTCATTGCATTCACCGAACAACTACCATCAAGAATATCACTACCTTCGCGGAACAAAATGCCTTTTCGAATCTTGTTAAATCAATGTAGAATACCTCCTCATCACGAATCACTCTTTTCTCATAAGAATTGGAATCACTCAAGATTAAACAAGTATTTTTTTCAATGCTCAAGATCTCATAGAAAGAAATATTTAAAAATCTCCCTTAGCTTCTGAAAATGAGAGCATTTTAGGATTTTATTTTTAAAAAACTCCTTCAAAATGAAGAGGGGTATCCTTATATTGATAAGATTGTCCATTTGTGATATTCAACTACCTCTTAATGGATTTTACGGATCTTTAAAAAAACATTCGCGTATCTCCTCCATTCGTGATGCTTCATTTTGATTTATCATTGTCATGAAGCTTTCCATCAAACCATTGTGCGCCATGATACTCCAATTATCATAATTGTAGAGATCATCATCACCATTCATGATGCTCGAAATCATTGTTATTCAGGAAGCTCACTGTTGTAACATATATCACCATCAACTTTCTTTGATCCTTCATGAAACACATTTCGTGAATCCTATCTTTTCAAAACTCATGCCTTTGCCATATTTTCATAAGGTCTTAAAGGAAATCAACATTTCGTGATGCAATCCATCCTTCAAAATTTTGGACCCCGAAAAATTGGAAAATAATGGGAATTGATGCCACCTTTAATATTGTTGTCAGTCTGAACTGTAAGATACCATTCCTTGCAAACTCCCTGATCATTCATGTTATAAATTGACAAAAAAACACAAACCATAATCTATTTTTATCAAAAAACAACATTGGTTCCAATAATATATATATATATATATATATATATATATATAATTAACTAAAACAAATAGGAGGCAAGCATTCCTTTATTTATATAATAGCATAAAACCCACTTTTCTATGGAAAGAGGGAAAACCATTAGAATCCCATAGGCCTAGGGGCACTAAGTACCAATGAAACACTCTAGTAGTATACCAAAGGGACTATTAACACCAGAAACCAAATGGTTTTGATAACCCTATACCACCATTGACACCCTCTAACCCCTAATAAAACTGTAACCCTCTTCAGGAAACCAATCATTATCTGAGTTGACCGGAAGTGCGGTGTCACTGCCTTCCCAGAATCACTTTCAAATAGAACCAGTCATACAAGATCCCTAGAAGCCACCTATTCCAACCTAAGAGTCACCTCCATGCCACCATCCAAAACTGTTTCCCTTCTGTGCCAATGTCATAATTCCATCCCTGAACGAAACACCCATTGAATTCTAAAACCTACTATGTCCCAAACGACAAGTTGTCATCCATACTAGAGAAGCAATACGAACATCATTTTATTTCCATCGACCCATAATGTCGTTGATCCCCATAATGATCGGGGGTCCTTTTTCTTTTCCCACCCCTGCAACGAGTGGGGGGAATCCTCCATAGAAGCCTTCTCCACTAATTCCTGTAGTGAGTAGAGGTTCTCCCTCACCAATTAACATCATGATTGGAAGATACCATTATTCTATTGAGTCTTTCAACCTTTACCAAACACCAATTTGATAAATTCAATGCTTCATGTAGTTTACCCCCACTGATGGATAGGAAATTAGATCTAACCTTAATCCCCTGAATTATATAGGGATCTACCTTGTTCAACACCCTCTGAGATGATCAAATACCTTCTTTGATAGGCACACAAGCAAGCTAGATATCATCGATTTCTGATCCATACGATCGCAAATCTTCGACCTGTGGTCATCCTCTTCTCGGTGAACCAAGGATCTTCACCGATCTAGGGTTCCTCACTACTACTCTTGCCCTTCCCCAAAATAGTTCTCCATCAGACTGAGCCAACCCCCACGAAAAAAGATTTTAAATCTGTGGTCATCCTCATCTTAAGAGATTCAGGGTTTCCTCAGATCCAGGGTTCCTCACTGCTGCTTTAGGACTTCCCCGTAGGGGTTCACCATCACCCACACAATGCGTCATCCTATAAATATATTTATAATTATATACAAATATTTATAAATATATAATTATTTAAAAAATTATAAAATTTTAATAAATATATTTATTATATTTATTATTTTATAAATATATATATATATATTTATACATATATATAAAAAACAATAAATATATTTATTATATATATAATTATAAAAAATATATATTTATAAATGTTTGTATATATTTATAAATATATTTATATAATTATATATATTTATAAAATTATAAATATAATAAATATATTTATATTAATTTTATCATTATTTAAATATATATATATATATTTATTTATAATTTTATGTAAATATATATTTATTTATATATAATGATAATTATAAATAAATATTTTCATATTTATATTTAAATAATTATAATAATTATAATAATTATATTTATAATATTTATAATTTTATAAATATATATAAATATATTTATATATTTATAAATATACAAAAATATTTATAAATATATCCAAATATTTATAAATAGTATATATTTATATATGTATATATATGATTATAAAAAAACTATCTTTATTTATAGTTATAATTATAAATAAATATATATATATACTATATATATAATTTCACAAATATATAGAATAATATAAATAAATTATTAATATTAGACATTTAACAACACATTTTTAGCGTTGATAAAGATACCTCTTTATCATCACCAAAAAATGCCGATAAAACGTATCTTTAGAAGAACTATAATTTTAGTACCGCTAAAAACACATTTTATCTGTTCTAAAAAAGAACTCATAAAGAGTATTTTTATCAGCTCTTTCTATTTTAATTCTGATAAAACTACTCTTTATCAGTGTTTTTTTTAAGTGAAGATGAAAGTTTTATGGGTTTTTGTAAAAAGAATCCTAACAAAGGGATGTTGTCGCTCGTTCTTTCAAGATTTTGTGGAAGAAGAGTGTTATCACCGTTGTCTTCATGCCCTACTACTATTGTCGGTCATCTTATCGATGAATTTATCTCTTTAAATCTAAGGTACATGTTGGGATTTGTCTTGTTAGCACCTCTATTTCATCAATCGTGCCTCATAGAACACTACTACATGCTTTTTCACTTCTTCTCGATGAACCGAACAAATAGCTCCCACACTAATCCACCTCTCTTTTCTAGTTAAGCTACAAGGATTCATCATTACGATGCACCACCAATGCAAGTCAATCATCTCCCTATGCAATTCACTCCCTATGTTGAGCTCCCTTACGGATCAGCCTCCCTCCCTCCACCCTGTAGTGGACCAACCCAACACCCTTCCACTTTTATTGATCTATGTAATAGAAACCTAATAACGACACATTTACACTCTATTACATGTCATACATGGAATTCATGCATTATTCACTAACAAAAATTGATCCCCTCCTTCAACATCATTTGATACACATGCAAAATAGCGAGATAAAAATTTGTCAATATTTTCATTAGTTGTGAGTTTCAGTACCATGTGAATTCATTCTTCATCTCCATTGCAACAACCTAATACTCACCCACACTCAACTAATATCTAAAACCAATAGAATTTTATAATTATTATTAATATCAATTATTAATTTTATAAATTTATAAATAATAATCAATTGAAATTTATACTTTTTTTAAGTACAATTTTCTATATTTGTACTTTTGGAAATAATTTTTTTTAATTACATATACATCTATAAATTATATAGTATATATTATTATACTTATATAATTTTTATATAAACTTTTTTAAAACATTTAAATTTTTATAGTTTTATACATTTTTTAATTTTTGTACTTGTATAAAATTTATAGTAAATTGTATTATACTAATATAATTTATTAATAACATTTTTATTAAATATTAATTGTTTTATAGTTTTATCTATTTATAAATTTTATAGTATATTATTTTATAAATACAAATTTTAAATAGAAATTTTATTAATTATTTATACTTTTATAGTTTTCTATATTTAAAAATTAATATGCAATTACAATTTTATTTGTTACAAATTATTATACATTTATACTTTCATAAGTTTTAATTTTATATATTATAATTCTACACTTTTATAAATTTTTAAACTATATACTTCTATAAATTATGTATACTTTTATAACATATATGTAGTTTTATATAGTTTTATAAATTTATATACAATTATAAATTATGTATATTTCTTCAAAATATATATTCTTTTTTAAATTATATATAATTTTATACATCTATATAGGTCAATAATTTTATATACTAATGTAAATATATATAAATTTTTAATTTATACTTTTATTCATATATCATTTTTAAATATTTCAAAAGTTTAATACTTTCATAATTTCATAAATTCACTATTAGTGATGAAAATATTTTAAAAAATACAAAAAAAAATATTTATGAAACCATTATTATATTTAATATTTTTACTTTCTATTATTATTTTTTCAGATAATATAGATTTTATTTTTTTATTTCTATTATTAAATTCAATATTCATATTTTCACCAGTTATTTATAATGAAAATGTTATTTTATACTTCATTTATACTCATACAAAAAGGGTTTTGATCATTTAAAATATTAAAATAATTATTGATTGTTCTATAATCCTTCATGATGATAGTTCTATCATATAATATTCTAATGAATCATTTATTCTACCACAAAATATGTCCATTCCCATTTCTAAAAATTTAAGAAATGCTCAAGGGATTGTGGCTCAATCCATCAACAAAGCAAACATCATTTGATCCACAATTATAAACTATAATTTTAGGGCTTCATACAACATTCAATTTAAGTGAAAATTAGTTTTAGAAGTTAAATATCTTCTATTATATTTATAAATTTATTTTAATATGTTTTTTTTATTATGTAGGATAATAAAATATTTTTCAAGATCCAATTATTTTTTTCCTTTTAGTTTTTTATTCCTACATAACCACCATTGATTACTCGTTATCACTCCATATCATGATAGATTCAAAGATTTTATTTTGTTTTAGTCTCTCTAGTAGTAATGTGAAATAATTATTGTAGGAGTGTTTGAGTTGACCACACCATCCAAAATTTTTATCAAGAACATCAAAATAACTTTTCAATATCACCTTTCTTCTTAGATGATGTCATGCTTATCTTCTTATAAATTCAACTTTTATCCCCCTTAAAATCGTTTCCTCTCATTGAATGTGGAAAATACATATTTAACCAACATGTATATTCATTATGTTTTTCATAATACTTAGTTCCAAAATCTTCCTTTCAACAAAAATATCCATTTTATTTAGGATTTTGAATTCTCACGGTTTCCTCATTGTATATTCTTTAGATTTGAACTCCATAGGTTTTCTTTACTTTCAAAATTCTTATAATTTCTCTCTTTAAACTAGAATTTACTCTTATTATTTGCCTTTAATTCATTATTTTTAATCATATCATAGAATTTGGGATTTTAAAAAAATTACATGATGTATAAATGGGCATATCACCAAAATTTAGTAATTTTGTTACTTTCTTCCCATTATTTTCATTTCTGCCACAAAATTTTCTTCCTTATTAAATATCCATGAAAAGTTTCCACTTTTAATTTTGATAATAGTCAAGTTATTTTGGGGAAACATCATAATTTTCCATATATTTAAAATGCTCTCCCATATCTTGGACCGTATTTTTAATCTCAAACTCAAATTTATTCAAGGAATTTATAGGTTTAATATAATTTTCCACAAGGAATTTAGACTCCTCATTCTTGAAAAACAAGTTTTATATAGTAGTCCCATGTGACTTCTCTATTTCTTTAAAGATTTAATTATTATCATCCATTTTCATTTTGAAATTAAGTTTCATATCTATAATATCATTAACTTTTAATTTATAAAGAGATTTCTTCAAAGATTCATTATCCTTTTTCAAAGACTCTTTCTCACATTCAAGCATTCAATTTTCTTTCAAGAAATTCATGAGATCTATATTCAAATAAAAATCTATTAGATTTTTTTTTCATTTACCTATTTATTAATTCATTCTATCTGATTTGATGTTAGATTATAAGGGGATGAGTTTCTAGAAACAAAATATGATAATAACTATCATCCTCGTCAACTTCATCTCCAAAATAATTATTATTGCATTTTTTTTATTATGTATATTCCTCCATCTATTTTGGACATGAACCTTTGTATATTAAACTACTTTCAGCTGTATTCATATCATACTAATGGATTAATTATTTTCTTAAATTCAATTACCTATTTTATCCAAAGCATGATTAAACTATTTAAAACATTTAAATGTTGGGATCCCCTTATTTGAAAGGCCCATTTTTTGTATTTATTTATTTTGTAAAATATTAATATTACATAAAAAAATTATGGGTATTAATATAAAATGGATGGATAAAAATTGTATGAAAAAAGTGTATGAATATGGGGTTAAAGAGTTCATCAATTTTTCTAAAGATCATGTAGTTGACCCTTCTCAAATAATTTTTTCCATGTTTACGTTGTTTTTATTCAAAACTAATTAGTCCAAAGGAGTTAGAAGAACACTTGACTTCTCATGGAATATTTTAAAGTTATAAATATTGGATTTAAAATCCAGAAGAAGATAATTTATCTAATGACTAGTATAACACTACATTTTATAGATCATCTGATAGGATTACAAGTGTGGGAATTGAAGAAGACCATATAGAGGATGTGATTATAGGTGTGAATAATGATGATGATCATATTGGGTAAATGAAAATGATAATAGAAGGTAAATTTTTTAACTGTCTAAATTTTATTGATAAGTTAAATAGTTGTGAAAAGACACAATTGAATACTAGTTCAACTAAAAATATCAACTTTTCAGTTTTAATAAAGCTGTATAATTTAAAATATGGAAACAGATGCATTGATGATAGTTTTACTGAAATAATAGATGCTTGAATATATGAATTTATACTATCTCTCAAGGACAAAAAAATACTTAAAT
This sequence comes from Viscum album, assembly GCA_963277665.1. Taxonomy (NCBI): domain Eukaryota; kingdom Viridiplantae; phylum Streptophyta; class Magnoliopsida; order Santalales; family Viscaceae; genus Viscum; species Viscum album. The sequence continues at coordinate 535,920,523 of OY728151.1, read as the reverse complement.
AATTCCCAAAGTGTGGTGCTTCTCAATATAAGAAAGATGAATCAGGTCCTACAGAATTTTTAGGGTACTTTCTAATATTTCCAAGGTTTATTCACCTATATGGAAGTGAGAATATTTCAATAAAATTAATGTGGTGCACAGGTAAAATAATTAAATATGGGAAACTTAATCACCTAATAGAATCTCTTTAATGGAAAATAATTCCCCTGACTATCATGAATTTGAAAATGAGTTTAGAAACCTTTACATTAATGCTTAATGGAAAGAATCATAGAGGCTTTAATGAAATTTAATCTTAAATATACTGAAGGGAAAATAAACCCATACCAATAACTTATATATGCATACCAAATAATCAATGAAATGTGGGATGCATTTATTGGCCATCATGGGGAAATATGTTTTCAGGTACATTATGTCTGTTAATACATTGTTTGAAAATATGTGTATTAATCACTTTGATTGAGAATTTTTTGTTTATGAAGAAACAAATTATTGCTGAAAATAAGGAATTGGTAGAAAATACAACATACCCCTACCATAAAGAAATTATGGGGTATGCTTCACTTGAAAAAAATTGGTACGTATTTTAAATCTACTGTAATAATTTTATTTAAAATGAAACCACAACATAATTATGTTACTCTATTTATATGAATATTGGGTAATACAAATACAAATCCACATACATCATATGTAATTGGAAATAAAAGGAGGAACATGTAGATAAATATAGGATACTAATAGATGAAAGCACACAAAAGTGTGGGAAACATGTGTAAGTAATACAAAATAAAAAAAATTATTTAAATCGAACTTACATAATAATGATAACATATTCCCCTATATTTTTTATATGACTTATACAAAGGAATAATCAATAATTTTACTATATAAACACATACTATTGGTGTCCTTGACACAACCAAAATAGTACGTTTGAATCAGAGGTTCTAGTTTTGGGGTTAAACCCTAAATATATTTTGAGAAAGGAAAACAAAAGGAGGATAAATATAATGAAATGGAAGTGATAAAAGAAAGATTATATACCCTTAAAGAAAAATTTCATTTGTGGTCAAATTTTCTAGAAAATTTTATGGGGGATACCAAGAGGAGAAAAAACTCAAGAAAACCCAAAACATGAATATCTCTACCCACCCACAATATCTTTGAGGTGAACCATTCCCTTAAAAGTTCTATCTTAGATGAGGTAATCAATATTCTCATAATTGTTTCTATGAATTTTGAATTGGATAGACACTGATACCTTTATTGTATTGATATTCTTTAGTGCTAAATGAATATTATTTATATCTATTATCACCCCCCTATATCCTTATTGTGAGGGATACTATGTTCAATATCCAAGAATATATTCTACACAACAGACCACTTCCAACATGTCAAGTGAGAGTGAGATGAGCACTAAGATGCATGTTCCACTTGATGAAATAGATATTCATATGGTTTACCAAACTATTGGAACATTCATATCATATCCATTAGATCCTGTAAAAAAAATTCTACAATGAGGTATTCATTTATGTTGTGGAAAATGATGGTAGAAAAGAAGAAAAAGATGATTCATAGAAAAGTAAAATGAAAAAAAAATAATGAGAGTAAGATATTTCACACAAATATTTAAATTTTTAGGGAATAATCCATATGTCCATGGAGACGCAGAAATATCACTATAATTCAGGAGCACAAATACATGGAGATCAGAAAGTTTCAAACCCAAAAACCCTATCCAGAAATGGGTTAATAAAGAAGATGTAGTATTATGCCACCAAACACACAAAATGTACGCACCATTATAGTTAATAGTGGTGGTAACTCCACATCGCTATAGTGTTGTAGCTACCTAAGTCCAAGATGAAATAGTGGATAGCATCTAGAAGCATGTGGAGATGTCGTACCGTTTTCTCCAATGTCCAACATGCTATAATAGCCGTTCCAAAAGTATTTACTTCTATAGTTACATGTTGGTATCATTTTGTCATCTTTTTTATAGTTGGTATGAGTTTTTACAATGCCCTAAAAAATTAGGTTAGGGGCCTTCATCCCCTAAACCCCCAGAGCAGGAGTGTGTTTCCCCATACAACTGCCAACGAGATCACCACGCAGCTCGACCCCATGGTGTTATAGCCTAGTGTGCAGTATGGGCCACAAGAATTTGTCCCAACATCATCCAAAATAGACTGAGATGCACCAATCCAATAATTTTCAATTAATTTTTCATGAAAACCCTTTAACAATTAATGAAAAAGGTTATGAACCGGTGAATTTTATTAGAGAAGAACAAAGGTAAGAGGCTGAAACGAAAGCTATAATCAAAACCATCTAAAGTATCAACCAAACGATCAAAAGTTATTCCAAAATAACCTTTACACCCATTCAATATCTGTATTTACTAACATTGAAGGTTCATGAAGATACAAAGTTACAAAGTGGTATTACACACTTAGTTTATTAAGAAAAAAATGTATAGTGTGGCCATTCTAGACTACATTTCTCTTGTGAATATTAATGAAATCTGAAATTATTAATGGATATGAGTATTAGTTTTAAATGTATACATGATCTATGTTTTCATGATTTTATTTTCCAATATCTGATATACTATTTTTATTATGACTAAAAACATTTCATATTTTTTAGGGGTATATATCAATAAAAATTAAATGGATTACCCCCATGAAGATAAATATGGACTCATTATTCCTCACATGACTCTTATAGACCAAAGATAAATAAAATAACAAAATGGATGAAATAGTGAAAAAATGGGCCAAATCATTTGAAAGCAAACTTATGTATGATAAAATCTTCTTAATACTAATGTTTAAAGGGTAAAACGCGACAATTTAATCATATAAAATATATTTTTAGCCCTTTAATTACTTATTCCTTTTTTTTTCTTTTTATGAAACTTTGGTTAGTAATTACAGTCAATTTAGATACTCCAAATATTTATTTCATGGATTCACTATATGGGTACCAAATAAACTAAGAACACGTGATGATGTTTTTTAATTTTTAATTGTAGCGAATTGACCCCAAATAGAACAGAGCCGATGTTTTCTACTAATTACATTGGCATGATTATAAGGAACCAAATATCTAAGGAATGTGATTTTAGTAGTCTAGGTAAAATAGATACATAAATGACCCTTTTATTACAAATGAATACACTAATTATAGTGTAAACTTTTTTCTTCTTTTTAAATAAACAAATTTGAGGATAACTTTATTCCAATTAGTAAATCCCTACATATCATTCATAGTATGCTTCTTGGATTCCGATGGAAGGAAACATAATAAGGGTGAGATAAAATGATTGATAAGGGTAAAGTATCATGGAAGAAATAATGAATCAATGAGAATAGTCAATATAAAAATGTAAATAACTAAACACACATTCCATTTTATCAATAAACTAAATGAAAGTGTTTAAAGAATATGGAAAGGTAATAACTAGAAATACATATAATTCTAATGAATAGATAAGGAAAAATAAAAATGGAAAGGTAAGAAACTAAAATATATGTCATATAAATAACTAAAAATTAAATGTATACATAGATATGTTGATGAAAATATCATGGATTAATATTAACTAAAACTAAATTAGGGAAATGATTAATTATTTGATGCCATGTTTTTGATGTACATGGAACCAGTATCATTAAGAACTTTCATAAGATGGTTTATCTATCAGGTAAAAACTCATATAAGGCATTTATCCAACTATTTCATATCATGAGACTACCAATGCATCTATGGGATTTAATTAACAAGTCCCCAACCCATGTATTGTAGGTCTCAAGCAATCTATATATCAAATAAACAATATGACTTATCAAATATCATTATTGAATAAAGTATACAGATTTATCAATATTTCCCCAAATAATCAAATAAATATCAAAGTAGGAACCATATGTGAAATGGAATATGGTTTAGGAAATATTAATATCCATGATAAAATAAATAGATAATTTAGGGTAAATTCAATGTTCAATGATCATAAGAGATTGAATATTTCAAGGGGAATAACAAATAATTCAAGTAAGTGAATTTGAATACTACCCTAGTTCAAATAAATCATAAACCATCTATAGGAAGATTAAGTATGGTTTCAATACAACATACCCCAAGTGGAGTAGAATAAAGGGTTTTTGTTTTTGATGAATGGAAACATTCTAAAAAGATCTTTTAAAAACATTCCTGAGGAAAATATCATTTAATTGTGAAAAAATGTTTTGAAAAAACATTACTCTGAAAATCACTTTTGAAAATGTTTTCTTTAAAAATTTACCTTTTAAACATAAAATGTGTATTCAAATAAATTATGCTGGGAAAATCCATAAAAGACGTATGAGATAAAAGTAACATTCTTTTTACATGGTTAAAGGTTAGAAATATTCCTTGTTGAAAAGTGACAACAAGATCCCTTTGAAAACATTATTAAAAAAAGATTTAAATGTTCCTTAACAAATAATTTTAAAAAAAATTGAAAACATTTTAATAAATCATGGTTTTTAGAAGAAAACAGGTTCTCTGACTAAAGAGAGATACAATGTTGGGTTTTTTGAAAACTATTTTCTAAAAAACATTTAGCACTAAAGCATGGAAAAATGGTACTAATACTATAAAATGTTCATGAATAGCTAGGGGAGATAAAATTAAATGTTTTATTTAAAAATTATCTTAAATTTTCCTTGAATAGAAATACCATTGAAAGATCATTAAAGTTATTTTTGATGAAAATAATCTTTAAACATTCCAAAGTGTCTCATACTACTTTGAAACATTTTAAATCAGAAAACTCATAAAGTGATAACCTTAAATGGAAGTCTTAAATACCATGAATATTAAATCTATTCATGATAGAATATATGAAATTTTTAATTGATACACTACATAAAATAATTAAGTGGTGAACATGACCATTATCTCACAAAGGTAAAAAGTGAGATGAAAATCCCCTACCAATGTGATAACAAATGAATTAGAAGCCCCAAAGGTAATAATCATTAAATAAAACATTTAAATACCATAGAGATAATATAATTCATTATAATATATGTCAATGTTGTAGTATTTACACCATATAAAATAAATTAGGTGAACAACAATAAAGTATGCCTCATAGAAAGAAAAGTGAGACAAGAATCCCTTACCTTCTATTTACTTTAGGGTGATGGTCCTTTAACCTTCTATATAAGGGGTTTAAAAATATTAATAAGTTATAAAAGAACCATATTAATATTTATTATATAATATATGATCCAATTATAATATCTGATTAACCATTTTTTAATAACCTTTCATTATTTTAACTATTTGAGGTGATGATTTCTATGTTTTTTGAGTGTGTTTTAACTTGTTATTAATTGTTATTAATAAATATGTCATGGTTTCATCATCTAAATAATTTAAACCATGATTTTAATATCATATATAAAAATTATATATTTATTTATAATAATCTATAATATTTGATGACAAGAAATGAAATGTACCATTTATGAAGACGGTAGGTCGTGCGTATGCATGAACACTACTTTTATTTATTTATTATATTAAAATATTGAAAAATATATGATATGTATATAAACTTATACTATAATTAATGTATCATGTTTATTTATTTTTTTCATATATTTTTAATATAATTTTTCTTAATATGTTTCTTTTTTAGTGTGAATAAATCACATCGCTTTAATGGGGCGGTAGTCCACACTTTCTCAAACGAAGTTATAGTATTAACGAAAAATGGTAAGTATTAAAGTTTTTGTTATAAAAGTATTAAATAATTACAGAGAAATAATAAATATCATATATAACATATATAAATAGAGTTTCCATCATAATATCCACCATGAGAGATGGTAAATGAAAAATGAATAATCATCGTTTCATGAGGCAGTAGTTCTTCGAACAAAGAAACAGTATGTTCGTTACCAATTAGATGGTGGTTTATTTAATTTTAGGTAGAAAACTTTACCTAAAAACATTATAGTACATTTATTATACTTTTTTACCTAATAATGTAATAATGAGATATAAGGGGTTGGAGAATGGAAATAAAATTAAATATCTTGAGAGAATACATTACCTCTTTATCGGGTGACAACTTTTGGTTTCTACTAAATGGATTAATTATAAGGATTTATGACTAAGGGGAGGATTATAGGATTAGTGTATAGATTTTTAAGAGATATTTCTTTAGATCTTGGTTTATCCAAAGGGTATTTAGACGTTTGAGGAATGGGGAGATGTGGAGGCCTTTTATAGGGAAGGAAAATGATTCACTTGGAATTTTTTAAAACAAGTTAGGTGTACACATGTTATTACCTAAAAAAAGGTATACCTAAAAAAACTAAATAATTTAAGTTTCATTGAATAATTATGGATAGTATTTGGGTTTTGGACAATTTTCTAGGTCATTTGGACCCTTAGAACTGTTCAGTCCACTTTTAAGCCTAATTACACCTTCATCACTTTCACTAATAAATTTGGTCAAAAATTAAGTTAATATTATTAGACTCAAAATATCATACAAATTAAAAAAATTTATGTCCCTTTTTTTAAATTCAAATCCCATAAGCATAAAAAATTAAGATTAATTCTAATCTTTTAGACAGACGGTTTAACTGGTTTTTATAGAAAAATGTTCAAAAGATTGTTGAGATTTTATATTCAATTTCAATGTGAAATTTAATATAATAAAATAAATTATATTAATATATGTATTATTTATCTAATTTGACTTTATAATAAATTTATAATATAATTTAACATTAATAATTATTTAAACGTAAAGGTAATTTTTAACTAAAATGCAGTATTTTTTACTATTCATCAAAAAATGTTGTTTCTCATAAAAATACCTATAATTAATCCTAGTATAATTTTTACATTTTGAAATAAATAATGAAGTTTATTTTACCAAATTAAATTCATAATATTGTCAAAATTAATATTTAAAATAGCTTCCCCATTAAAAGGTGGTAAAATTGTCTTTATAAAAATATCAGTTTTTATGTGTGAAATAGGGTTTGTTCTTATCTTATGCACATAAAAACTAATAGATAAATATACAAAATATTTGACTAAATTTATAACATATATATTTCATTAAAATAATTCTATAATTGTAATTAATTATTTTTTATTATGATAAAATTCCTTTTGAAGTATAAGAATAATAATATTTCTTTTTCTATCCAATAGGTTCTTATTTTAATTTCTCATTAATTATTAACCAATGAATTAAATTTATATTTATATAAACCATAAATTTTAATAAGTTATATAATACAATTCAAACATAATATCTAGGTAATATCATATTATATTAAATAATAACATTTTTATAATATATCGTCGTTTAGTGAAACTTAGACTTGTGTGTATCACAAGATATTAAAGAAGGTCACTATTGCATGAAATGAAAGCTAACTCAGTGTTTCTTTCATTACAATCTATATCATATATTGAATTTATTTAAAATGTTGAATATATAGTAGAGTATCTGGATTTTATATTACCTTTCATGCTTGGAAAATTGTGTCACACGTACTACTGAATAAAATGTTTAACATTATAATTTAGGGGTGTTACATTCTCCCCATATTAATTAAATTATGTCCTAACATTTTAAACTCGATTATAGTGAAAGATTTTTTGATACTTCCTATGTTTTAAATCCCACATTGTGAGAAGGTTTCATAAATCATCCTCCATGAAAGAAAGAATGGGAAGTACAAAGGTCACATGGTTTACCATTAACTAGGTCTCTAAGTAGAAGAAAATCAGTGGAAACTATAGATATATCCTTAGAGTAAAAGCATAAATATTTATAGGGATTTAATGAGCTCATCAATCATGAACAAGTGAATGATGAATAGAAATTTGAGGGCCTCAAATCCCTAAATCTGGTATTATTTAAGAGAAAATCAATTCAATAGGAATTAAGTTATTAAGACTAAAGTTTATTTCTAAGTTATTTTCCTAAAATAGGGTAATTATTTTACTAACCAAGATTATAATGAAGTATTATTATTTGGTTGGTTTCATTTTCATATGAACAATCCTAAATTTTGGTTATGCTTCAATCAAATTCTAATTCATACCTTTACTCCTAGAAATTTATTTCTAATAAAAAAAATATGCCTGAAGCACTAAAAGAAAATTTTAAAGGATTATAAGGCCTATAAAACAGTAAAAGGTATAACCATTTTCCTTTAACTATCTTCCAAAACCAATATGGTTAATAGATTAATCTCTAATACTCAAAAGTGATTTTAATGGTTCATCGTTAATATTTATTTGTTAAATTGATTAACTAAAAAAATAAAAACTTAACCTGAACACTACATAGGATTGTGGTTGGTGTGAAACTCTTATCTTCCTTCTATCATGGGTTCAAGAACATTGGCCTTTATGGACATGATTGGTTGTCACCTAGGTTATAGTTTTTTCTTTTATAAAACCATATTAATATAATTTCCAAAATAAATATGATAGACATCCTTGAAATTTGTTTAATCACTAAATATCCTTTAAAACAATGTTTTCAATACAACTTTAAAACCTAAATACTTTATCCATTTATTTTCCACATATTTCTTTTTCTGGTCTAGGGTTTACCCATAATACCATTAGTTAGATTTCTGAACCATGACACCATATCTTCCATCTAAAAAATAAAAGGATTAACCTAGGTTACTCATTATGTATCGAAATCCTTCATAATGGTTTGTAAAGAAAATTTTAATTATCCTAATCAAATCCACTGAGGAGTGTCAAACCAGGTGTGTATTATTGCTCGTTATCGTGTACCAAGTTACCCTAAGTCAGGCTCAGAACACCTTGTTGTATTTTTTACTTCTGGGTATATAATTGTTTTTATTATTTATAAATAAACAACTTTGAGTGTAACTTTATTCCAACTAGTAAATCCCTAGATATATTTCATAGTATTCTTCTTGGATTCCTAGGGAAAGAAACATAATAAGGGTGAGCTAAAATGCTCAGTAAGAGTAAAGTATAGTGAATCAATGATAATAGTTAATATGGAAAGGTAAATAACTGAAAACACATTCCATGTAATCAATAAAATGAATAAAATTAAGTAAACGATATGTCAAGGTAATAACTCAAATAACATACCAATCAAATAACTAGATAAGGAAAAAATAAATATGGAAAGGTAAGAAACTAAAACACATGACATATAAATAACTAAAAATTAAATGTATTCATAAATATGTTGATGAAAAATCTCATGGATGGATGATAACTGAAACTAAATGAGGGAAACTTTTAATTATTGGACACCATGTTTCTTAGGAACATGGAACCAGTACTACCAAGACCTATCACAAGACAGTTTAGCTATTGGGTAAAAACCCATCTAAGGTTACTAGACAACTATTTCATCTCATGAGACTTCCTATGCATCAAGGGCCTTTCATTTACAGGTCTCCAACCCATGTATTTCATGTCCTATGAATTCCTCATAATAAATAAGAAATATTCCTTATAAAATATCCATAATGATTAAATTATAAGGATTTATCATTACTTCCCTAAATAATTAAATAAATTCTAAAGTAGACACCATATGTAAAATGTTATATGTTCTAGGGAATAGTAATATCCAATATAAATGAAATATATAATTTAGGATAAATTCAATGTTCAATGATCATAAGAGATTAAATATTTCAAGGAGACTAAAAAATAAATCAAGTGAATAAGAATACTATACTCAGAAAAATATATCATAAACCATCCAGAAGAAGATTAAGGATGGTATCAAAACAACATACTCAAAGTGCAGTAAAATAAAGGTTTGTTTTCATTGATGAATTTAAACATTATAAAAAATATCTTTTAAAAACATTCTTGCGGAAAATATCCTTTAATTATGAAAGAAAATTGAAAATTATTTATTTGAAAAAGACTTTTGAAAATATTTTATTTAAAAATTAACTTTATATACATACAAAGGAGGATTCAAAGAAATGATGGTTGGTAAATCCATACAAGTCGTATGAGGTAAAAATAACATTCCTTTTTCATAGTAAAAGGTTAGAAAGATGCCTTGTTTAGAAAGATACAACAATATTCCTTTGAAAACATTGGTAAAAGAAAAAAGGTGTAAAATTTTCTTTAGAAAATATTTTTAATAACATTTTTTGAAAACATTTTAATAAAACATGATTTTTAGAAGAAAACATGTTCTCTAACTAAAGAGTGATACAAAGTCTGGTTTTCTGAAAAACATTTTCTAAAACATTTTGAGTACCAAAGAGTGTAAATATGGTATTAATACTTGAAAATGGTCATGAATAACCGGAGGATAAAAAATTAAAGGTTTTATTGAACAATTTTCGATTAATTTCCTCGAATAGAAATTCCATTTAAATATCATTAAAGTTATTATTGAGAAAAATAATATTTAAACATTCCAAAGTATCTCATACCACTTTCAAACATTTCAAATAAAAAAATCATAAAGTAATAAAATTAAATGGATGTTATAAATAACATGAATATAAAATTAATTCATGATATAATATATAAAATGGGTATTAGATAAACCACACAAAAGAATTATGTGGTGAACATGACATTTATCTCATAGAGGTAAAAATTGAGATGAAAATCCCTTACCAATGTGGTAACAAATTAATTGAAAACCCCAAAGGTAATAATAATTAAATAAAGAATTTAAATTTGATTAAGATAATATAATTCATGATATTATATTTCAATATGTTAGTATGTGCACCATATATAATAAATTAGTTTCCTAAAAATAAAGTATGCCTCACATAAAGAAAAGTGAGACAAAAATATCTTACCTTGTGTTTCCTTTTGAGATAATGTCCTTTAACCTCCTATATAATGCGTTTAAACATGTTACCAACTTATAAAAGAACCATATTAATATTTATGATATTATAAATTATCCTTTTATAATACCTTATTACCCATTTGTTAATAACCTTTCATTATTTTAACTATTTATGGTGCTAATTGCATAGTTTATCGAGTTGGTTTTTACTTTTTATTCGTTGTTATTATTAAATATGTCATGGTTTCATCATACCTAGAATTTAATAAATTATTTTAATATCATATATATCTATTATAAATATATTTATAAAAATCTATAATTTTTGGAGATGACAAATGAAATTTACAGTTCATAGAGATGGTTGGAAGTATGTATGCATGAACGCTAGTTTCATTACTTTGTTATATAAAAATAATGTAAAGTAAATGATTTGTGTTTAATTTTTTATTATAATTATATTGTAATGTTTTTTTAATATGTTTCATATATTTTTAGTATAATTATCCTTAATATTTTCCACATTTAGTGTGAATGGATCACATCACTTTAAGGGGGTGGTAGTCCACGCTTCCTCAAACAATGTTATCATATTAACGCAAAATGGAAAGTTTTTAATGTATTTTTTATAAAAATAATATAGAAGTATAAATACATAATAAATATAATATATAACATATATAAACATATTTTCCATTATAATGTCTATAATGATAGGTTTTGAAGGAAAAAGGAACAATCATCATTTCGTGAGGCTGTAGTTCACCGTACATAGAAATAGTATATTCATTACCCATTAGATGGAAGTGTGTGTAATTTTGGTAGAAAAATTTTCATAAAAAAATACTATTAAATTGAGGATAATTTTTTTTACATAATAATAGAATAATAATAGATAATGGAGATAAAATTAAAAAACTTAAGAGAAGATGTTACCTCTTAATCGGGTAACTACTATTGGTTTGTATAAAAAGGCTTCCTTTTAAGTATTTTTTCCAAAGGGGAGGATTCTAGGATTATTTTAGGGATGTTTAGGATATATTTTGAAAGTTATTGGTTGATCCAAAGTTTCTTGTGAGGTTTGGGTAATGGGGGGAGTTGGTGGCATTTTATAGGGAAGGAAAAGGAATCATTTGGAATTTTAGAAGGTGTACACATGTTATTACCTAAAAAAAGTCAAAAAAACACACATTACTAAAGAATATATAATTAATGGACGATATATGGGAATAAAATGGGTCTTTGAAAATTGGATAGGCCATTTGGGCCCTTAAATATAAGGTTTAGTCCATCTTTAATCCTAATTACACCTGAAGCACTATAATTAATTTTAAACACATTTACTAATAATTTTGGTAAAATATCTAGTTGATATTTTTAGACTAAAAAAATCATCCAGATTAAAATTTTATATTTCTATTTTTATAAATTCAAACCACAAAAATAGAAAATTATGATTAATTATAATCTTGCAGGCATACGATTTAACTGATTTTAGAAGAAAAATGATCAAAAGATTGTTGAGTTTTTATATTCAATTTCAATGTGAAATTGAATCTAATAAACTAAAATTTATTAATATATGTATTATTTATCTAATATTACTTTATAAAATATTTAAAATATAATTTAAAATTAATAATTATTTAAACAAAATGCGTTTTTTAACTAAAATGCTGTATTTTTCACTATTCATCAAAAATAAAATTTCTCATAAAAATACCAAACAATTAACATAAGGATAATTTTTAAATTATGAATTCAATAAAGAAGTTTATTTTATCATATTCAATTTATAATACTATCAAAATTATGATTTAAAGTAGGTTTTCCATTAAAAGGTAGTAAAATTGCATTTACAAAAATATAGGTTTTTATGTGTGAAATAGGATTTGTTCTTATCTTATGCACATCAAACCTAATGGATAAATATAAAAAATGTTTTATTGAATATATAACATATATATTTCATTAATATTATTAAAAAAATTTAATTAATTATTTTATTAGGTTAAAACTCATTTAAAATCATAAAAATAATAATATGTCTTTTTATATTCAATTGGTTCTTATTTTCATTTTTCATTAATTGTTTCCCAATGAATTCATTTTATATTTATATAAACCATAAAATTTAATAATTTAGTTAATAATATTCATAACCTCTAACATAACAGCTAGGTTATATCATATTATATTAAATAATAATATTTTAATAATATATCATTGTTTGGTGAAACTTAGTCTTGCGTGTAACAAAAAGCTATCGAGGAAGGTAACTCATACATGTAAAGAAAGATAACTCATTGTTTCATTAATTAAAAGCTATATAATATATTTAATTTATTTAAAATGGTGAATACATAGTAGAGTCTCTTGATTTAATATTACCTTATGTTCTTGGTGATGCATGCCACACACACTCTTTAATACAAAGTACAACATTAGAATTTTAGGGTGTTACATTCTCCGCACCTTATTTAAATTTAATCTTATCAATTTAAACTTGATCATGGTGATATTTTTTTGATACTTCCAATGTTTGAAATCCCACATCATGATAAGGGTTCATAATTCATCCTTTATAAAGATAGAATGGGCAGTAAAAAAGGTCACATGGAATACCATTAACTAGGTCACTAAGTAGGAGAACATTAGTGGAAAGTAGAGATACATAATTAGAGTAAAAGTGTAAATATTTATACAGAGTTATTTAGTTCATCAATCAAAAACAAGTGAATTATGAATATAAATTTTAGGTCCTCAAATACATAAATCTATTATGATTTAAGAGGCCATCGGTTCAATAAAAATTAAGTTATTATTACAACATTTTATTTCTATTTCATTTTCCCCATGTTGGGAAATTATTTTACTAACCAAGATTATAAGGAAGTATTCTTAATTGGTAGGTCTAATTTTCATATGAATAATCCTAAATTTTTGTTATACATCGATCAAATTCTAATTCATACCTTTACTCACAGAAATTTATTATCAATAAAAAATTGTATGCATGATGAACTAAAAGAAAATTTGAAAGGATCATAAGACATGTAAAAGAGTGAAAGGTCTAACCATTTGTCTTTAATTATCTTCCAAAACCAATATGGTTAATAAATTAATCTCTAACCATAAAAAGTGACACTAATAGTTCATCATTAATATTTATTCGTCAAATTTTTTAAATAAAAATAAATAAATACTTAACCAGGACAATTCGTAGGTCAGTTGTTGTCATTAAACACTTATCACCCTTTGGTCATGGGTTCATGACCCACAGTCTTGCCAGAATTGATTTTTTTTCACCCAACTTACAGGTTTTTATTTTCTAAAACCATATTAATATAATTTCCAAATTAAATATGATATAAATTTTTGAAATTAGGTCAATCACTAAATAACCTTTTAACTAAGGTTTTCAATACAGCCTCAAAACATAAATACTTGATCCATTTATTTTCCATATCGGTATTTCCTTGTTCTAGGGTTTACCCATAATATCATTAGTTAGATTTGTAAACCATGTGATGAAGCTCACATTTTCATATATTTTATACTGTAAATCATTGTTTATAATCCCACAAAATGGTTATTGGATGGGTAATTGTCATGTTTTTTGGTTTTAGTGTTATTTTGTGCCCAAATGTGAAAAACGACTAATTCTGGATTTTTGACAGATTTTTACGTCAGAGGTATTTTAGTCATTTACGGAAAAATAAAAATTCAAATTTTCTGATTCAAATTTTTTTATAATTATTATTTTATTTCCTTCATTTTTGTCTTCTGGACCAGGAGCTTATTCGGCCATATAAAGGGTCTAAAAATTCATTGAAGTTGGGAATTTTTCTGCACGGACAGCGTGGACCCACCCAAGGTAACGGACATCAAAATCATCCTACACAGATATAAATGATGTCTTTCCACATGGGATACCACTAGGAAAGATAGGTCCGTCCCTAAAATAAATATGGGGGATTTTGGAGGTCATTAAGGAGGCTATTGAACGACATACTTTTGGAGGAACCTTCCTGGAATCTTTGTCCAGAAACAGAAACCGATAGTGAAAAATTCATAACTCCTTCATACGGTTTCCCAATTATCTGAACTTTTGAGGAAGGACGGACAAGATATTTATTAACAACATTCATGAAGGGTGTAACGCATGAAGAGGTCATTAAGAGGGTCTACAACATGCAAACTTTCGGGGGTAGAATTATTCCTATAAAAGGAGGCTCACACCTCCTTCCCAAAGCATCCCATTCTCCATCCATTCCTTCAAGGCACCAAGGAGGAGATCTCCACCGAGGGAGGCCAGCCGAAAATCTTCCCCCTTTATTTTTATTTTATTTATTTTCTTTATTTTTAGTTTTCAATTGTAATTTATATTTCTAATAAATTCATGCATTGTTTTTATTTTTGTGTCCACCAATTCACCCTCTTTTCTTCCACTCATCTTACCATCATGAACTATAATACGCATGATCATGAGTAACTAATAAGAGGAATATCCCAAGTGAGTAATCGGGTTCTTGAACCCAATACCATGTTTTTAATATTCTCTTAGTTAATTCTAAGGATAATTTATAGTGGGTGTAATCCTCATTGTGGTTGTCTAAAGATTAACTTCTTAATCTACAACCATTTTCCCTCGATTGAGGAGGTGGATGGAGGGTGTGATTGGCGATTGATAAGTAGACTTTTCATTAATAACTAGTGTAGAATAAGGTGTTCACACATACGATGGAGTGTGTACACTAAGAATATTTTAAATAGGCCAATGAAGGTGCTCCCTGAAAACTCTCTCAGGAGAACTTCCTTTCTTCTCTAATTACATTCTGTTTAGCATTGCATGGTAATTTATAATTAAATTTTAGTTTCTTCTAATTTATGAATTTAATTTAATTTATTAAATTCCATTTATTTCATAAAATATTAAACAACCAAAATAATTAGATTAGGTGGACTAGAAGTAGTGATTTATTAACCACAAAATCTCCTCAAGAGAACGACCTAGGTCAGCCCCTGTGCTGCACTTAGCTATAAATATTTTTGAGAGCATGCACGATAATGCTCCATCAAATTAGCGTCGTTGCTAAGGATCCAAGTGGTTTTAATTCACTATTTTTTATTCACATTGTGTAAATAATTTTTCTTTTATTAAAAAAACAACAAAAAATCATAAATTTTAAAAACTAAAAAAAATATTTTTTGTTCATGATGTCTTTCAATTCAAATGTTTATTCATGGACTGAACAATATCATGTGCCAGAAAATGTTTGCAATGAACTTGATGCTCAATTTCATAGGATTAGTGATAAAGTTCAAAAACTGGAGAGCCAAATAGAATGGATTGCTGAATATGTACACACATCCCAAGAGTAATCTGAACCTGAGCTAGAACCTGAACCAGAACGAGTGGTGGAATTGATTTCACCAATAATATTTTATGTTAAAGAACCTGAGGTGGGTGAGAAAGATCTACTAAAAGAAATAATCACATCATCTCGCACTCAACCATTGCTCGAGTAGGTCTCAGAAGTACACACTCCAACTGATGCACCGATGGGAGGTCAACATTTTTTGGAATAATCTTGGAATAACTTTGTTGAATATAACTTGAAACATGATCTTCCCATTCTTAATAATGAAATATCAGACACTTTCTACCTCTCTCTTTCTTTGGAAGATAAGGAAGAAGATGCACCTGCTGAGATTGAGTTTCCAATGGTCATTCCTGAAGAGATCAATTACCAAGCTGAATTACTTGAAAGGGAAAATTTCTTTATTAATTCTTCATGTTTTAATCTTATTCAAGCTAAATTGTTTTCTGACATCTCTTCCATTGAATTTTATGATACAGCACAAATGGAGCAGACCATGGATGGTATGAAAGATACCACTAAATTATTGGTGATCATGGAAGAAGATCTGGATAAGGTGGTGGTGGTGCGACTACCTCCTCAACAAAAAATTACATACCATGTGGAGGAGGACACCACCGAAGTTAACAGGGTGCACCCTTATCTTTTATTCCCTCCCACTTCAAACCTCAAATTTCTTCTTTATTCTTTCTTGGGAATCGGGAACATTCTAATCTTATTTGGGGTTATCTACTTTCAGGTTTTACTCATGGATATCGGGAAAATTCACATGTGGTGGTTCATCTCAAAGAAACCACACCCACCTTCTGATTGGGGATAATCCACTAAAACTGCCTGACTAGGGGCAGTAAAAACCTAGCACCCGCTTGGGGGGTCTAAACCAAGCATTATCTCTTTTCTTTTGCCTTTATTATTCTTTTTATTTATTTTTCTTATGTATTTTAATTACTTTCTTGTATATTTAAAGTGTCTAATTCTAGAATCTTAACTCAATGCATCCACCTCTAAATAATTTTAGGTTGTATCTTTCCTTCCCTTTGATTTTCTACCTTTATATTTATATTTTGTTGAGTTGAAATAAGGGGTAATTAAATTTAAGTTTGGGGGAGTGTCCACCTGCTTATTTCTTCTTGTGTGCTTTTCATTTTTTTTATTATATTTTTAGGATTTTTGAGCTTTAATGAACATTCTTATCAATTTTCACACATTAATTTATTTTGAAAGAGTTGAAATGATTTTGGAAATAATGGATTTTAAATGATTATGGATGTGAAAACATTTTCTTGAATTGTATTATCAATCATTTGTATGAGTTTGGCTGATTTTTGAAATCCATGACCATGAAACAACTGACTCAAAATATTTTTCCAATCTTTTGAGGTATTCTAAACCACTTTTACATATTCTTCCTAATACCCACACATTCTTGAGGGAAACTTGAATATTGTGTGAGAACCAGAATTTGTGAATATTCTCTTTCGAAGCTTTGGATTTCATGGAATGTATTTGAAATGATTGAGTAATCTCTTTGGATAGCCTCATTTTATCCTGAGACCCACCTTTAAATTTATCCTTCATAAACCCATAGATGCCATGAATTTCTTTATAGGTTTAAGCCACATTACAAGCCAATTTTTCCTTACCTACCCGCACTTTTAGTATTTTTTCATAGATATTCCAAGTTTGAGTGTGGGGGAAGGGCCTTTTGTGTGAGTTCATTGGGATGTGTATCATTTATGGGTAGTTTGAAGTGTGTGTAAATATTTTTTTCTGTGGATAATAAGAGAATTGGGCATGTGTCATCATTTCATTGTGCTTAATTTGTTTCATCCATTTCTCCTTCAAAAAAAGAAAAGAAAAAAAATGGAGATGAGCTTGAATTCTTCATTGTACATTATTTTACGAATAATTTCCCTCTCAAAAATCAAGGGAATTAATTTTCATTCATTCATTTTATTCAATTTTCATCTCATCCTCCATGAAAAAAAAGAAAAAAAAGAAAATAAAGTTGTGCCTTTCTGGAGATTTAAAAAAAAGGAGGAGAACTTAGATGATATCATTCATTATAATCACTTTTTGGCTCATGTACCATGTCATAAAAAGGGGGTGGTATTGTTTTTCACATTTTCAAGTGGTATTGAGAGAGTAAATTCTTGTGTTTTCTCTTGATTAAATCATGCATTGTACTTAAAAGTCTAACCTTCTCTTTCTAGCATGGAACATTTTTCAATCATTTTCCCACCAACCCTAAGCCACAGAATCATTTGAACCTTTAATTAAATCCCTCATGATTAAATTCATTTTCATGTTTCACGCTATGGAGAAATGATAATTTTCACAAACCTATGGTGATACAAGCAATTTTCAAGTATGAGTATAACTCTATATTCAATTTCTCTTGAGTGAAGAGTGACATAAAATTCAATGTGAGGTAGGTTGTGATTGGTCCATGGATTTATTTATGAGGTTGAAAAAATTTTAATTATTTAAATGAAAATGATATAGGTTTGTTTTTCATATATGATACATGATGGAATTCTATTTTGGATAAGATCATTGATATTTTCTCATTTTTAATTGTTGTGTGGAAATTGATTTAGATGTAAGATGATTTCCCAGGAGTGCAATGTTTAAGTGTGGGAGAGTGATTAAGATCACATTTTCATATATTTTATACTGTAAATAATTTTTTATAATCCCACAAATGTTTTATTGGATGGGTAATTTTCATGTTTTTCGGTTTTAGTGTTATTTTGAGCCCAAATGTGAAAAATGACTAATTCTGGATTTTTGAAAGATTTTTATGTCAGAGGTATTTTGGTCATTTACGGAAAAATAAAACTCTAAATTTTCTGATTCAAATTTTTTTATAATCCTTATTTTATTTACTTTATTTTTGTCTTCTGGGCCAGGAGCTTATTCGGCCATATAAAGGGTCTAAAAATTTATTGAAGTTGGGAATTTGTCCACATGGACAGCGTGGACCCACCCAAGGTAACGGACATAAAACTCGACATACACAGATATAAATGATGTGTTTCCACCTAGGATACCACTATTACAGATAGTTCCGTCTCTAAAATAAATATGGGGGATTTCGGAGGTCATTAAGGAGGCTATTGAATGGCATAATTTTGGAGGAATCTTCCTGGAAGCTTCGTCCAGAAACAGAAACCGATAATGAAAAATTCATAACTCCTTCATACGGTTTCCCAATTGGCTGAAATTTTGAGGAAGGAAGGAAAAGATATTTATGAACAACATTCATTAAAGGTGTAATGCGTGAAGAGGTCATTAAGGGGGTCTAAAATGCGCAAACATTTGGGGGTATAATTCTACCTATAAAAGGAAGCCCTCACCTCCTTCCCAAAGCATCCCATTCTCCATCCATTCCTTCAAGGCACCAAGGAGGATATCTCCACCGAGGGAGGCCAGCCACAAATCTTCGCCCTTTCTTTTTATTTTATTTCTTTTCTTTATTTTTAGTTTTCAATTGTAATTTATATTTCGAATAAATTCATGCATTGTTTTTATTTTTGTGTCCACCGATTCACCCTCTTTTCTTCCACTCATCTTAACATCGTGAACTATAATACTCATGATCATGAGCAACTAATAAGAGGAATATCCCATGGGATTAATCAGGTTGTTGAACCCAAAACCATGTTTTTAATATTCTTTGAGTTAATTCTAAGGATAATTTATAGTGGGTGTAATCCTCACTGTGGTTGTCTAAAGATTAACTTCTTAATCTACAACCATTTTCCCTCGATTGAGGAGGTGGATGGAGGGTGTGCTTGGTGATCTCTAAGTAGAATTTTCATTCATAACCGGTGTATAATAATGTGTGCACACATACGATGAAGTGTGTACACTAAGAATATTTAAAACATGCCAATGAAGGTGCTCCCTAAAAACTCTCTCAGGAGAACTTCCTTTCTTCTCTAATTACATTTTGTTTAGCATTGCATGGTAATTTAGAATTAAATTTTAGTTTCTTCTGATTTATGAATTTAATTTATTTTATTAAATTCCATTTATTTCATAAAATATTAAAAAAAAGAATTAGATTAGGTGGACTAGAAGTAGTGATTTATTAACCACAAAATCTCCTCAAAATAACGACCTAGGTCAGCCCCTGTGCTGCACTTAGCTATAAATATTTTTGAGAGCGTTCACGACAACGCTTCGTCACCATGACATGTTATCTTAAATCTAAAACACCATAGTTTTAACCTAGGTTACTAATTATGTATTTAATTCCTTCATAATGGTTAGTAATGAGAAAGTGGATTATCCTATGAAAATTTTCGAGGAGTTTCAAACCAAGTGCGTAGTAAGGATCGTTATCGTGTACTAATTTACCACAAGTTTGGCTCGAAACACATTTTTGAAGTTATTAATCCAAGGTACATATGTTCCAGAACCGCTTCCACTTATAGTATCCAAATAAGGATGTATTTATAAGAAGACTCATGTAATATCTACCTTACCAAAATTCTAGGATGTTATTATATACTAATCCTAAAATTATTACTTATGGTTATGTTATCTAACCTATGCTTTCTTAAATCTATTCCCTAAGGTTGCTACTAAAATTCATCTGATACCAACTATAGAAACATGAAACGAGATAGCCCAGAGCCAGTGTCTACTAATTACATTGGTATTATATAAGAAATAAAATCTTGGAGGAATGAGAGTTTAGTAGTCCTAGTAAACTAAATACATAAATGAGTCTTGTATTACAAATCAATACACTAATTACGACATAATTTTTTCTTCTTCTTTCTAAATAAAAAACTCCAA
The DNA here is from genome assembly GCA_963277665.1 of Viscum album. Taxonomy (NCBI): domain Eukaryota; kingdom Viridiplantae; phylum Streptophyta; class Magnoliopsida; order Santalales; family Viscaceae; genus Viscum; species Viscum album. The sequence goes on along the minus strand of OY728151.1, from coordinate 535,899,454 downwards.
GTATAACTTTATTCCAACTAGTAAATCCCTTTATATCTTTCATAGTAAGATTCTTGGATTACTAGGGAAAGAAATATAATATGGGTCATCTCAAATGACCATTAAGTGTAAAGTTTAGAGGAAGAAATAACAAATCAATGAGAATAGTCAATATGGTAAGGTAAATAACTGAACACACATGCCATGTAATCAATAAACTTAATGAACGTATATAAACAATATGGAAAGGTAATAAATGGAAACATATACCATTGAGATAACTAGACATGGAAAATAAATATGGAAAGGTAAAAAAATGAAACATAATATATCTAAATAACTAAAAATGTAATGTACCTATAGATTTATCAATGCCAAATCTCATGGATTAATAATAACTGAAACTAAATGATGGAAATTCCTAATTATTAGATTCCAAGTTTCCTAGTAACATGGAACCAGTACCGTCAAGACCATTCAGAAGATGGTCTAACTATCAGTTAAAAACCCATCTAAGGAGTATAGATAACAATTTCATCTCATGATACTACTTATGCATCGAGGGGATTTCATTAACTGGTCGACAACCCGTGTATTTCATATTCTAAGCATTCCTCATATCAAATAAAAAATATGCATTATCAAATATACGTATTGAATAAAGTATATGAATATATCAGTATTCCCCCAAATAATAAAATAAATGTCAAATTAGACACCGTATGTAAAATGGTATATGGTTTAGGAAATAATAATATACATGATAAATGAAATGGATAATTTAGGGTAAATTTAATGATTAATAATCATAGGAGATTGAATATTTCAAGGGGACTAACAAATAAATCAAGGAAGTGAATGTGGATAATATCATTGGAAAAATAAATAATAAACTACCCAAATGAATATTAAGGATGGTATTAATAAAACATACCTCAATTGGAGTAAAATAAATGGTTTTGGTCATTGTTGAATGGAAACATTATAAAAATATCCATTAAAAATACTATTGTGGAAAATATCCTTTAATTATGAAAACCCTTTTGAAAATAATTTTATTTTAAAATCACTTTTGAATTTTTTTTCTTTAAAATTAACCTTTTAAACACGAGAAGGAAGCTTCAAATAAATTACAGTGTGTAAATCTATACATGTCATATGTGGTAAAAAAGAACATTCCTTTTTCATGGTTAAAGGTTAGAAATATGCCTTGTTTAGCAAGCGACAACAAAATTCCTTTGAAAACATTGGTAAAAGAAAAAAAAGGTAAAAATTTATTTACAGAATCATTTTAAAAACATTTTTTGAAAAATTTTTAATAAAACATGGTTTTTAGAGGAAAATAGGTTCTCCGAATAAAGAGTTATACAAAGTCAGGTTTTCTAAATAACATTTTCTAAAACATTTTGAGCATCAAAGAGTGGGAAAATGGTAATGATACTTGAAACTGGTCATGAATAACAAAATAAGAGAAAATAAAATATTTTATTTAATAATTTTAATATAATTTCCTCTAATTGAAATTCCATTTCTATATCATTCAATTTATTATTGAGGAAAATAATTTTTAAACATTCCAAACTGTCTCATACCACTTTGAAACATTTTTAATCCTAATCCTTATAAAGTAATAACGTTAAATTGAAGTCTTAAATACCATGAAGTTAAAATTAATTCATGATATAATATATAAAATGGTTATTATACACACCACAAAAAATAAGTAAGTGGTGAACATGACATTTATCTCACAGAGGTAAAAAGTTAGATGAAAATTCTCTTACCAATGTGGTAACAAATGAATTAGAAAACACAAAGGTAATAATAATTAAATAAAACATTTAAATACCATTAAAACAATATTATTAATGATATTATATGTAAATTTGGTAGTATTTACACCATATATAATGAATTAGGTGTGCAACAATAAAGTCTTCCCCATAGAAAGAAAAGCGAGACAAGATTCCCTTCCCTTGTGTTTCCTTTTAGGTGGACATCCTTTAACCTCCTCTATAAGGGGATTAAACATGTTAATAACTTATAAAAGAACCATATTAATATTTATGATATTATATATGATCCTCTTATAATATCTTATTACCCATTTTTTAATAACCTTTCATTATTTTAATTATTCTGGGTGTTAATTGCCTACTTTGTCAAGTGTGTTTTAACTTGTTATTCGTTGTTTTTATTAAATTTTTCATGGTTTTATAATATCTATAATTTAGCCATGATTTTAATATAATATATATAAATTATATATGTGTTTATAATAATCTATAATTTTTTTGAGATATGAAATGAAATGTACTGTTCATGGAGACGGTATGTCGTACATATGCATGAACGCTACTTTTATTTATTTTTCATATTAAATGAATGAAAAGTAAATGAAATGTATATGAAGGTATATTATAATTAAATTAAAATATTTATGTAATATGTTTCATATATTTCCAATATAATTAACCTTAATTTGTTCTATGTTTATTGTGAATTAATCACATCGCTTTCAGGGGAGGTAGTCCACACTTTCTCAAATGATATTATCATATTAACACAAAATGGAATGTATTAAATTTATTTTTTTATAAAAGTATTTCAGAAGTATAAATACATAATAAATATCATATAATATATATATATATATATAGTTTCCATCATAATTTACACCATGATAGGTGGTAAAGAAAAAATGAACAATCATCATTTCGTGAGGCAGTAGTTCACCGTACATAGAAACAATATGTTCGTTACCCATTAGATAAAGGTGTGTGTAATTGTAGGTAGAACCCATTACATAAAAATATATTAATATATTTAGGATACTAATTTTTTTACATAGTAATGTAATAAGAATATTTAAGGTGTTGTAGAATGGAAATAAAATTAAAAAGCTTGATAGAATATGTTACCTCTTAATCGGGTAACTAATTTTGGATTATACCATAAGGCTTCCTTGAAAGTATTTATACCAAAGGAAGGAATTATATGGTTAGGGGATGGATTTTGAGGAGATTGTTTGGAATATATTTGACAATCCAAATTGGTTTAAGAGGTGTGAAGAATGGGGATATGTGGTGGCCTTTTATTCAAAGGAAAAGAAATCACATTGAATTTTTTGAAACAAGTTAGGTGTAGATATGTTCATACCTAACAAAATCATACTAAACCAAAAAAAACTCAAGAATTTAAGGTTAATTTCCGAATTAGGGATATAAAATGGGTTATTGACAAGTGGATCGGTCATTTGTTCCCTTAAATATAAGGTTTAGTCAATTTTATACCTGATTACTCCTTAATCACTATAATTAATTTAAATAACTTTCACAAATAATTTAGTCAAAAATTAAGTTGATCTTATTATAATCAAATATCATCCTAATTACAATGGTTTATATTTGTTTTTATAAATTAAATTTACATATGTGGAAAAATTAAGATTAATGTTAATCCTACAAACATACGGTTTAACTGGTTTTAGTAGAAAAATGTTCAAAAGATTATTTAGTTTTTAGATTCAATTTCAATGTGAAATGGATTATAATAAACTAAATTGTATTGATAGAAGTATTTTGGATATATTGTGACTTTATAAAAAAAATTAAATATGATTAAACATTATTATTATTTTAAATTAAAAGTTGGGTTTTAACTAAAATGTAGTATTTTTTACTATTAATCAAAAATGACATTTCTCAAAAAAATAGAAAAAATCACCCTAGTCTAATTTTTAAATTATTAATTCAATAATGAAGTTTATTTTTTCGTATTATATTTATAATAGTGTCAAAATTAATATTTAAAATAGGTTCTCCATTAAAAGATGGTAAAATTATATTTGTAAAAATATAGGTTTTTATGTGTGAAATATGATTTATTCTTAACTTATGCACATAAAATCTAATTGGTAAATATTGAAAATAATTTATTGAATATATAAAATATATATTTCATCAAAATCGTTCAATAATTTTAATTAATTTTATTTATTAAGAGAAAAATCCTTTAGAAGCATAAAAACAATAATAATTTTTTTATATCCAATTGGTTCTTATTTACATTTATCATTAATTATTATAAAATGAATTAAATTTATATTTATATAAACCATAAATTTTTATAAGTTAGTTAATACTATTAATAACTTCTAACATTAATTCTAGGTTATATAATATTATATTAAATAATAATATTTTAATAATATATCATTTTGGTAAAACTCAGTCTTGCGTGTAACACAAGCTATCAAGGAAGGTCCCACTTGCATGTAACACAAGATAACTCAGTGTTCCATTCATTAAAATCTATATCATATATTTAATTTATTTAAAATGGTGAATATATAGTAGTTTCATGGAATTTTATATTACCTTACATGCTTGGTGATGCATGTCACACAGGCTATCGAATACAAAGTCGAACATTATAATTTCAGGGTGTTAAATGAATACACTACACCCAAAATTTTAGAACTAAAATTCTAGTTATATATTTTATTTTATGTTTCAATGAGAATTTTGTTATGATAGATAGGTGTTTAAATACTATTAATATCATGGAATGAGAACATCCCATGTGCATAAGGATTTTTTTGACTTCTACAAGTGGATAAGTATTAGGGTATATATAATAAGATTTCACTATCAAAACACATATCAAAAAAATTACTTGTTTTTTTTAATGTTTCTATAGTGTTTTAAATAAGAAAATGGGAAAATATTATGGTTATTATGTTTGTAAATTTAGGATAGAGATCATACACCGTCAACATACTAAAATCCCAGAAGATGTATTTTCATATATAATTACTATTTCTTTTAAAATATTTATTATTAATCTTTGTATATATATTTTTCTACTACTACTATGATTTTGAAAATCCTTGTATACATAAGAGAAAAATATATTTTTAGAAATGAATGGTCAGTATACCTGATGGAAGAATGTACATATACATCATAAATATGTGACATCCTAATTCTTATTTAGTTGATTTTATCATCATTTTATTTACTTTTTTAGTTAATTTTCTCAACTTTTCTATATGATACTCGTTTTTTTCATTTTAACAGAGATAATAATAAAATTACCTTGTGTGAGATTAGACTTCAAGGCAGCAACTGAAATAATGAAAACAAGGAAATGGGTTAAGAATGTATATAACCATTATGAAAAGGTTAATTCCAACTAACTTTAAAATAAATAAAAATATTTAAATGAGAATGTTAAAGTGTTTTTTAATATACTATGTTTTCTCCTCATAATATTATCTATTAGATACTACATTTTCATAACCTAAATTATATTTTTGACTACTCATACATACAATGTATTCTATAGATGATGATGTTACAAATCCCATAGAAGAACACACTATAATGAAGGAAACTCTTTAGGAAGATGTAATGGTGATGTTACAATATACCATCTCTATTTTACCAAAAAATTATAAAATTAAATATTGATTTAATTTACATTATTCCTTGAAGAGTTCATTTTTTTATAAGATTTATGCCTATATTTCACTCATTTCTACACCAAACTATCAATAGACTTATTCTCCCCCAAAACATTTTCACCCAAGTAGTGTTGGCATTTATCACATTCCTTAAAATTCCCTCCATGCCTTTGTAGGAAATGTAATGATACTACCTCTGCTCAATCATAAAGGTAATCTTTATGTTTTTACTATAAAATCATCGTCCATACTAGTAATGTATTTTTTAATATTTATTTTTAATTTAGATATTCTTAGTATTACTCACATAAGAATTGTTTTCTTATATTGTTGAATTATTTTGTTCAATTTGGGGTGGTTTGTTCAAATCTTCTGATGCTCGTGAGAGATTATACTTCAATGATGAAACTGAGATAACGAAAAAAATGAAATGGATTGAGAATTTATACAACCATCATGAAAAGATGAATTCCTAAAACTTGTTTAATAATTTTTTTCATCATTTTATTTAATATTTGAAAATTAATTTATTTACTATTTTTATCTAATACTTATTTTGTTTTTTCACAGGTCTTTTGAGAAGTCATGTTTTTCTTTCAACTATATACAAAAATTGCAAAAATATAGAATATGTTTCTTTTCTATGGAAGATTAAACTACATGTTTCTTAAAATGTATTTTTTTTAGGAGTCATCGGGTTTTTATTCCATCATAAAAGAACATTCTCTCTCTTTTATGATTTTTTATAGATAGTTAAAAGAAAAAAAAACATATCGCATACTCAATCAGTCGCACCTCAATCTGATACATAGTGTCCTCGGAATGAATAGTGTAACACCCGATACGTTTATGTTATATTAATCATCAAAAGAATCATTTTCTACACACAACACTTTCTTGGCTTGATTTACACGAAATCGCGACCTTCCTCGATAGCTTGCGTCATACACAATACCGAGTTTCACTAAACAATGATATGCTAATAAAATATTATTAAAACTAGCCATTATGAATAGTAATAACCACTTTTTGAAATTTTATAAATTTTATTTTTCAAAATGGACTTAATTTTTGGATTCAGAATATCGAAATTATCCTAGGGTGAAATTTTGGCATTTTTCTGAAAACTTTCAATTTTTGATAAATAGTGAAACCACTAAGTGGTAGTTAAAAACTGAATTTTTCATAAAACTTAATTTTACCGCTTCTGTGAGTGGAATTTCAAAAATACGAGAGACACGGTTGATTTCAGTAAGTAAAATGTGGTTCAATGAGATGAAAATAATTTTTGGTGAATAGTATCTTTTTACTTTTATTTACCACAGTTAAAAGTAAATTGGGTAATTAAGGGTAAAAATGATATTATTATTACCCTAACACATGTCCTAATTCTATTGTATAAGTGTAATTCGAACAAAAACAAACTTAGGAATAAAATATGACCATTTAGGCCCACTTGGATTAGATTAGGACATTTATTATTAATTTATTTAAAGAAGGGTTAAAATAGTTAAAATCAAAGTTTAATAAGTAAATAATTTTTAATATAAGATTATATATAAGATAAATTCGACGATAAATATTCATTAGAAATCTAAAAAGATTTCCTACATAATGGTATTTTATTTGTAATTTCTAGACATTAAATAATTTAATTTACTTATGACACAAAGATGATGCAGTAATTATCTTATTAATGAAATATTGACATAATTGATGTTATAAATACCAAAATAAATGTAATTTGAGACTTTTTATAAATTCCACTAATTTTATAGGTTAATAGGACATGTAATTATTAATTTAATTAACTTTTTTAGAACTAATAATTCTTTTATGATTTTCAAAAAAAAATCAATTACTAAATAGTGTCAAAATTGACATAAAATAGTTTTTAAAACAAATATTATATTATTAATTGTTATTTTATTCCTAAAAATCTAAGGTTTGGAAAAATGACTTATATAAGGTTATATATATTAATAATAAATAACTTGGGGTTCTTTTGGATTGTTATAGTAAGTTTATTAACCTTATAGTGTAAGAACACAAGAAGACACGGTAAAAGTAAAATTATTTAACTTAATGTTAAATCTAAATGATAAGGTAAAAATAGGATCCTAAACTTGTCTAAATTCTATTGGATGAGAGGATTTCGACCCATCCCCACCTTAGCTTCAAAATAAATCAATTTGTATCTATTTAAAACCGAACTTGACTTTATAATAAAATAATATTTTTAGTTATTCCAAAGGTTCCCCTCTCCTCCCTTATAAAAGGGCACCTCCTCCATCTCTTCCTCACACCACTTTGAGCCTTAAAGATCAGCCAACCCCTGCCACTTATCCTCTACACTTCCCTATAGACATCCTAGAGGTCATGTTCTTCTTCAAATACCAATTTTAGTGCCCTAAAAGGAGGTCTCAAAGAAGCACTTCAAAGAAGAGGTAATGTCTGTTACCGATTCTTTCATCTTTATTTCTTCTTCCACTTATTCTTATTTAGTTGTTTCATTATGAAGTAATAATATCAGTATCACTAATATACTGATATGTTATTATAAGTATGAAACAACCCTATTTCACCATCTATCCATCCTACGGAAAATGAAATCACCGCGCGTGCGTACGTACGGAATACCGTCTCCACGCCGTGGTGTAATCTATTATCCACCACCACCTTACTTGGATGGGTGTAATGGTATAAATAATGACTATATATGATTATTGTAAAGTTATATTGATTCTGAAATAGTATACATACACACCAATATAATTCCATAATCATGGGAACGATATCATCGCTCGTGCGTACGTATGGAATACCGTCTCCACGATGTGATATGACTCGTTCTACATGATCTTCATTGCATAATGATTATATAAATGAATTGAATAAATGAATATGATATATATTACACTAATAAAATTCCGGAAATTAGGTATCTATAACCTAAAGAGAAGAATAAGAATTTATTCGACAAAACACGCATAAGAACAAAAAGTAATAAACACCCGAATAACAAGTTGTAATGAAATATTACTAATAAGAAGCTAAGAATATGACCATATGTGATATCATAACAATGAGTATGATTCTGGAATAAATCAATAACATTATTTAAATCATTATACAGGAAGTTCGGACACGTACAAAGCATATCGGACCTAAGGTAAGGGAAATATCACAATCTCATTTTTTTCCGAGATTGTTTATACTTTAGTATTTACTGGGGTGTATTTTATCATCCAAATCCAGGTTTCCTCAATATGTAATATTATTTCCATCCACCTAAAATTTTTTAAATCCAATTTTACCCTTCGGTGAGTTTTTAGTAAAGGATATGAAAGGAATCTTTTGTCGTTTTTCATACGAGGTACTTTTTGTCTTTTCCGAAAAAAGTACGAGAAGAATGTTTTCTTTTAACTTATACGGCATGAATGGATTTTTAAAAAATTATTTCCAAGAAGCTTCCCTTAAAAGTTTTCAAGTTTATTTTTAATTAACTTCTTTTAGTTTAAAATTAAATGACATGTTAAGAAAGGAAAAATGTTTTTGAAGTAGAAATGATATTTTCCTCAAGAATGGAGTTCAAGTGTTTTATCAAAATTATTTTTCATCTATGATAATAAAGGGTTCTGTTTCTATCCCTATTATTACATTGATTTGATTATATTGTGATGGAATTATTTTTATGAATTCCTTTATCTTATATTAATTGTTTTATGATGTCATGATGTTTAAGAATCCCATTTTTTTATTATATGGGTTACGCAATGATGTATGATTTAAGATTTTGTGGCACACATAAGAATGGTATCATTATGAGATGGGTGGGACCTATATCTCCCTCCAATGCATTGGTTAAAGATTTTATATCTCATGAGATAGACATGGCTGGAACGGCAGGTTAAACCGGTTCAGTTAAATAGGACAGAAACAAGGAGTGAACTCGGTTCAGAAGTGGACTTTGTCCACTAAGATAGTCTTGGCAATGAGTCTTGACTAACAATATATGATTCTCAATGATTATGTGTGTATTCCACAAAGTTTCATGTTTTAAGTTATGATTATTTGGATTACATTTCACTACTATTATTTATCCCATGTTATGAAATTATGATCTCTTTTGCAGGTTAAGATTTCCAAAAGTTATGTGCTTATGTATATGATGTGATTGATATTTCTTTTGTTTACTCTTTCTGAGCATTTGAGCTCACCCTTTTGTATGTTTTATTTCCCCATGTCAGGAAGAAGGTTATTAAGTAGAATATTCCAAAAAGGGACTCTAGATATAATGAAATAAATGGGAGGCAAAGTAGATGCTTTATGAACTAGTTGTTTAGGCTTTCCAGTTTCTAAAGACACTATACCTATATGGTTCTTTCATGGTTTTGTTATATGTTGTAATAAGTGTGCTTCAAATTTTGAAGTAATAACAATGTATGTAAAGTATGGGTTGTTATAGTTGGTATCAGAGGAAAGGTATAGTCAACCATTGGAAACTAGGATGTTAAAGCCTTAGTAAGAACCCTAAGGATAATTCTAAGCATAGAACACAATCTTAGTGTTTTAGAAATGAAAATGAATAACCTATGATAAGAGCTTAAGTGTGAAATTTTATTTTTTATTATGTGGTTTTCCTATTATAATTAGTGTTGCTCACACTATTATTCTTGGTTTTAGTCAATGGATTGAACCCGAAGGAACCGTGTTAATGCGGAATGTGACGGGAAATGCAATGATTGTCCCCCGGAGCAACCAAATGTTATGGGAGCCGGAATGCAAAATCTTGTAGCCATGCTCACACAACTTTCTCAAGCTATGAATCATGCAGGACTTCCAAACGAGCAAAGGAAGGAGAAAAATTATGTTGAATCCTTCATGAGACAGCGTCCACCTTCTTTCAGCGGGTCTACTGATCCATTAGTTGCTGAATAGTGGATTAGTACTAATGAAAAGATATTTTCAGTTCTTCAATGTTCTGAACATGATAAAGTCATCCTAGTAGTGTATCGTTTGGAAGGAGATGTTGATCGATGGTGGAATCTTATTAATAATACGAGGCAAAGGGATGAAATTGAGTCCATGGAATGGGACGAGTTCAAGAACTTATTTTTCAATAAGAACTTCCCTCATATTCTCTGAACAAAGGTGGAGAAAGAGTTTCTTGAAATGAAGCAAAAGGATGATGAATCTATTGGTACTTATGAAGCAAATTTTAAAAGACTTGAAAGGTACGCTTCTGGTATTATTATCCAACCTGAGAGTAATATCGATCGATTCTTTAGTGGCTTAAAACCAAGTCTTCGAAGGGCATTATCCATAAGGGACTTCAATAGCTACGAGGAAATTGTTTGATGTGCTCTCAAAGTCGAGATGGAGATTGGAGTAACCCATCAGTCATATGGGTTTGATAAGAAGAGGAAAATGGAATTCAAAGGAAAATCTAAAGAGCACACTTAAAAGAAGATGAGCTTTCCCTTATGCTCAAAGTGTGGAAAGAAACATGGAGGGAGTTGTCTTAAAGGTACAAGTAAATGTTTCAAATGTGGAAAGTAAGGTCATCGGGCATTTGAATGCCGCCATGATGGGAAGAAGATGTCTAATGATGAAAACAAAGGAAGGGATACACAGAATGACCCTACTACACTTCAATGTTTCAAGTGCAAGGAGATGGGTCATTATGCCAATCAATGCCCAAATCCAAGGGTTAATGATGATGGTCGATGTCAACAAACTCTTAAGGCTAAAGACAAAGGAAAGTCACATGCAATTTCTATGAGCGATTTGGAGTACGATAACGATGTGGTGAAAGGTATACTTACCATCCACTCTAAATTAGCAAATGTTTTATTTGATTCTGGATCCACCCACTCCTTTATTTCTAAATAATTTTCTAAGGATATCACCGTATTACCTCAATAGTTAGATGTTGTGTTAGCTGTGACAACCCCTAATGGCACAACAGTCGCATCAAAAGTTTATAATTCTTCTCAGATTGAAGTTTGTGGGAAAGTACTTCCTGCAAATCTTGTGATCCTTCCTATAGTGGAATTTGATGTGATTCTTGGCATGGATTGGATTTCTCTACATGGAGCTCATATCAATTTCCAAAGAATGGAATTCACATTTCATATTCCAGATCAATCTATGATCGTTTATCGATGCAAGGATGAACATAACCTTCCAGTGGAAATTTCTTCCATTTTATGGGTATTGATTCCACTAAATGAAGGTTATTTATCTCAAATTGTTGGTGAAAAACTCATGATTAAGAATATTCCCATTGTACGAGAGTTTGATGATGTCTTTCCAGAGGAATTACCGGGTCTTCCACCAAATCGTGAAGTTTAGTTTTCAATAGAACTCGTACCGGGTGCTTTGCCTATTTCAAAGACACCTTATAGAATGGCCCCAATTGAGTTGCAGGAATTAAAGAAGCAACTCCAAGAGAATCTTGATAAGGGGTTCATACGCCCTAGTGCGTCACCTTGGGGAGCACATGTTTTATTTGTTAAAAAGAAAGATGGATCAATGATACTCTGCATTGATTATCGAGAACTTAACAAGATCACTATCAAGAACAAATATCCTCTCCCGCGCATTGATGACCTATTTGACCAACTACGCGGATCTCAATACTTTTCCAAGATTGATCTTCGTTCAGGGTATCATCAATTAAGGTTCAAAAGGGAGGATATACCAAAGACGGATTTCCGTACAAGGTATGGACACTATGAATTTATAGTGATGCCATTTGGTCTTACTAATTCCCCTGCTATCTTCATGGATCTAATGAATAGAGTCTTTAGAGACTATCTTGATCAATTTGTGGTAGTCTTTATAGACAATATTCTTGTCTATTCAAAGTGAAAGGAAGAACATTAAGATCACTTGAGAATTATATTGAAGACCCGGAGAAAGGAGAATCTTTATGCCAAATTTACCAAGTGTGAATTTTGGCTTCAAAAAGTTTCATTTTTGGGTCACATAATCTCAAAAGAGGGGATATCTGTGGATCCAGAAAAAACAGAGGTTATCAAAAGATGGTCGAGACCAACAACAGTAACTGAGATCCAAAGTTTTCTTGGTTTGGCTGGATATTATCGACGTTTGGTGAAAGATTTTTCATGATTATCTAATCCACTCACCAAGTTGACTCAGAAAGGAGTTAAGTTTGTTTGGACGGAGGAATGTGAAGATAATTTCAAGGAGTTGAAAAGAAGGTTATCCAGTACACCTATGCTCACACTTCCTTGTAGTGGAGAAAGGTTTGTGATCTACAGTGATGCATCCAAGAAGGGTTTGGGGTGTGTTTTTATGCAAAATGATATGGTGATAGCTTAGGCCTCACGACAGTTGAAAATACATGAGCAAAATTACCCAACTCATGATTTGGAGTTAGCTGCGGTAATCTTTGCATTAAATATTTGGAGGCATTACCTTTATGATGAGAGGTGTGATATTTATACTGATCATAAAAGTTTAAAGTATATTTTCACACAAAAGGAGCTGAATATGCGCCAAAGAAGATGGTTGGAGCTGATTAAGGATTACGACTGCTCAATTCATTACCACCCTGGGAAAGCAAACAAGGTGGCATATGCATTAAGTCGACAAGACCATGCTAGTTTATCCATTATGAAGATCACAAAAGATCCAATATTTATGGATTTACAAATGATGGATCTTGAAATTATAATGAAAGTGGAAAAATCGTATCTTTCTCAAATGAATGTTCAACCATCTATAATATGTGAAGATTAAAGAGGCACAGAAAGAAGATGTCGAGTTACAAAAGAAGGTGAGAAATGTTCCTGAATTCAACCTTGATTGTGATGGGATAATAAAGTTCAAGAATCAGGTTTGTGTTCCTCCCATCCCCGAATTAAATAAGGAGCTGCTGGATGAGGCTCATAGTTCTTCATTCTCTATTCATCCTGGAAGCACGAAGATGTATAGGGACCTGAAAGAGTACTTCTGGTGGGATGGCATGAAAAGAGATGTTGCTGAATATGTCTCTCGATGCTTGGTTTTTCAACAAGTTAAAGCTGAGAGACAGAAGTCTAAGGGGATGTTACAACCATTACCCATACCCGAATGGAAATGGGAAAACATCACTATGGACTTTGTCACAGGACTTCCTAAAATGTCCAAAGGCAATAATGCTATCTGGGTCATAGTGGATCGTCTTACAAAGTCTGCACACTTCATTGCTATTAGAGAGGATTTCTCTTTGGATCAGCTTGCCAGGATATATCTAAAGGAAGTGGTAAGATTGCATGGAGTACCACTTTCTATTATATCTGATCGGGATCCGAGATTTACCTCGAAGTTCTGGCGAAGTCTTCAGCATACTCTGAATACAGAGTTGAGTTTCAGCACTCCTTATCATCCTCAGACAGACGGTCAGTCTGAGAGAACAATTCAAACTCTAGAAGATATGTTGAGAGCTTGCTCTATGGATTTCAAAGGTGGTTGGGATCAACACCTACCTTTGGTGGAATTTTCTTATAATAATAGCTTTCACTCCAGTATTCAGATGGCTCCTTATGAAGATCTCTATGGAAAGAAATACAGGACTCCAACTTGCTGGGATGAAGTTGGGGAAAGAAAGCTATTAGGACCTGATCTCGTTGATGAAATGGCAGAAAAGGTCAGATCTATTCAACAACACATAAGAGTAGCTCAGAGTCGACAGAAAAGTTATGCCGACAACTGAAGAAAAGACCTAGAGTTTGAAGTAAGTGATAAAGTGTTCTTACGAATATCTCCCTGGAAGAGGGTCATGAGATTTGGAAAGAAGGGGAAGTTGAGCCCTAGATATATCGGTCCTTTCGAAATACTGGATCGTGTTGGGATGGTAGCTTACCGATTGGTGCTTCCACTGAATCTCTCTCAAGTTCACGATGTGTTCCATGTATCTCTCCTGAGAAAGTACATACTTGATCCTTCACATGTACTCAGCTCGGAAGTTGTACCGCTAGAGCAGGATCTTTCTTATGAAGAACAGCCGATAGAGATTCTGGATCATAGTGAAAAAGTCCTACGAAACAAGACCACTCAATTGGTGAAAGTTTAATGGAGGAACCACCAATTAGAAGAAGCTACATGGGAGCTTGAGTATATGATGAGGGAGAGGTATCCTCATCTATTTGTTACAAAGTGATGAATTTCGAGGGAAAAATTCATTTTAAGGGGGGTAGAATGTAACACCTGAGACTTTTATGTTATATAAATCATCAAAGGAATCTTTTTCTACACACAACACTTGCTTGGCTTGCTTTACACGAAATCGCGACCTTCCTCGATAGCTTGCGTCGTATGCAATACTGAGTTTCACTAAACAATGATATGCTAATAAAATATTATTAAAACTAGCCATTATTAATAGTAATAACCACTTTTTGAAATTTTATAAATTTTATTTTTCAAAAAGGACTTCATTTTTTGATTCGGAATATCGAAATTATCCTAGGGTGAAATTTTTGGTATTTTTCTGAAAACTTTCAATTTTTGATGAATAGTGAAACCACTAAGTGGTAGTTAAAAAACTGAATTTTTCATAAAACTTAATTTTACCGCTTCTGTGAGTGGAATTTCAAAAATCCGAGAGACACGGTTGATGTCAGTAAGTAAAATGTGGTTCAATGAGATGAAAATAATTTTTGGTGAATAGTAACTTTTTACTTTTATTTACCACGGTTAAAAGTAAATAGGGTAATTAAGAGTAAAATGATATTATTATTACCCTAACACATGTCCTAATTCTATTGGATAAGTGTAATTCGACCAAAAACAATCTTAGGAATAAAATATGACCATTTAGTCCCACTTTGATTAGATTAGGACATTTATTATTAATTTATTTAAAGAAGGGTTAAAATAGTTAAAATCAAAGTTTAATAAGTAAATAATTTTTTATATAAGGTTATATATAAGATAAATTAGACTATAAAAATTCATTAGAAATCTAAAAAGATTTCCTAGATAATGGAATTTTATTTGTAATTTTTAGACATTAAATAATTTAATTTATTTATGACCTAAATATGATGCAGTAATTATCTTATTAATGAAATATTGACATAATTGATGTTATAAATACAAAAATAAATGTAATTTGAGACTTTTTATGAATTACACTAATTTTATAGGTTAATATGACATGTTAGTATTAATTTAATTAACTTTTTTCTAACTAATAATTCTGTTATGATTTTCAAAAAAATCAATTACTATATAGTGTCAAAATTGACATAAAATAGTTTTTAAAACAAATATTATATTATTAATTGTTATTTTATTCCTAAAAATCTAAGTTTCGGCCAAATGACTTATATAAGGTTATATATATTAATAATAAACAACTTGGGGTTTGTTTGGATTGTTATAGTAAGTTTATTAACCTTATAGTGTAAGAACACAAGAAGACACGGTAAAAGTAATATTATTTAACTTAATGTTAAATCTAAATGATAAGGTCAAAATAGGAACCTAAACTTGTCTAAATTCTATTGTATGAGAGTATTTAGACCCATCCCCACCTTATATTAGAAATAAATCAATTTTTAACTATTTAAACCCGAACTTGACTTTATAATAAAAAAATATTTTTAGTTATTCCAAAGGTGCCCCTCTCCTCCCTTATAAAAGGGCACCTCCTCCCTCTCTTCCTCACACAACTTTGAGCCTTAAAGCTCGTCCAACCCCTGCCACTTTCTCCTCTAAACTTCCCTAGAGACATCCTAGAGGTCCTGGTCTTCTTCAAAGACCAATTTTAGTGCCCTAAAAGGAGGTCTCAAAGAAGCACTTCAAAGAAGAGGTAATGTCCGTTACCGATTCTTTCATCTTTATTTCTTCTTCCACTTCTTCTTCTCTAGTTGTTTCATTATGATGTAATAACATCAGTATCACTCATATACTTATATTTTATTATAAGTATGAAACAATCCTATTTCACCATCTATCCATCCTACGGAAAATGAAATCACCGCGCGTGCGTACGTACGGAATACCGTCTCCACGTCGTGGTGTAATCTATTTTCCACCAACACCTTACTTGGATGGGTGTAATGGTGTAAATAATGACTATATATGATTATTTTAAAGTGATATTGATTCTGAAATAGTATACAAACACTCCAATACAATTCCATGATCATGGGAACGATATCATCGCTCGTGCGTACGTACGGAATACCGTCTCCACGATGTGATGCGACTCGTTCTACATGATCTTCATTGCATAATGATTATATAAATGAATTGAATAAATGAATATGATATATATTACACTAATAACATTCTGGAAATGAGGTATCTATAAACTAAAGAGAAGAATAATAATTTATTCGACAAAACACGCATAAGAACAAAAAGTAATAAACACCCGAATAACAAGTTGTAATGAAATATTACTAATAAAAAGCTAAGAATATGAAAATATGTGATATCATAACAATGATTATGATTCTGTAATAAGTCAATAACATTATTTAAATCATTATACAGGAGGTTCGTACACGTCCAAAGCATATCGGACCTAAGGTAAGGGAAATATCACAATCTCATTTTTATCCGAGATTGTTTATACTTTAGTATTTACTAGGGTGTATTTTATCATCCAAATCCATGTTTGTCAATATGTAATATTATTTCCATCCACCTAAAAAATTTTAAATCCAATTTTACCCTTCAGTGAGTTTTTAGTAAAGGATATGAAAGGAATATTTTGTCATTTTTCGTACGAGGTACTTTTTGACTTTTCTGACAAAAGTACGAGAAGAATGTTTTCTTTTAACTTATATGGCATGAATGGATTTTTAAAAAATTATTTCCAAGAAGCTTCTCTTACAAGTTTTCAAGTTTATTTTTAATCAACTTCTTTTAGTTTAAAATTCTATGACATGTTAAGAAAGGAAAAATGTTTTTGAAGTATAAAGGATATTTTCCTCAAGAATGGAGTTCAAGTGTTTTATCAAAATTATTTTCCATCTAAGATAATAAAGGGTTCTGTTTCTACCCCTATTATTACATTGATTTTATTATGTTGTGATGGAATTATTTTTATGAATTCCTTTATCTTATATGAATTGTTTTATGATGTCATGATGTTTAAGAATCCCATTTTTTTATTACATGGGTTATGCAATGATGTATGCTTTATGATTTTGTGGCACACATAATAATGGTATCATTATGAGATGGGTGGGACCTATATCTCCCTCCAATGCATTGGGTAATGATTTTATATCTCATGAGATAGACATGGCTGGAACGGCAGGTTAAACCGGTTCAGTGAAACAGGACTGAAACGATGAGTGAAATTGGTTTAGAAGTGGACTTTGTCCACTAAGATAGTCTTGGCAATGAGTCTTGACTAACAAGAAATGATTCTCAATGATTATGTGTGTATGCCAAAAAGTCTCATGTTTTAAGTTATGATTATTGGGATTACATTTAACTACTATGATTTATCCCATGTTATGAAATTATGATCTCTTTTTCAGGTTAAGATTTCGAAAAGTTATGTGCTTATGTATATGATGTGATTGATATTTCTTTTGTTTACTCTTACTGAGCATTTGAGCTCACCCTTTTGTATGTTTTATTTCCCCAGGTCAGGAATAAGGTTATTAAGTAGAATATTATAAAAAGGGACTCTAGATATGATGAAATAAATGGGAGGCAAAGTAGATGCTTTATGAACCAGTTGTTTATGCTTTCAAGTTTCTAAAGACCCTATACCTATACGGTCCTTTCATGGTTCTGTTATAAGTTGTAATAAGTGTGCTTCAAATTTTGAAGTAATAACAATGTATGTAAAGTATGGGTCGTTATAAATAGGACCGTATGTTTTTAGTTTATAATTTATATTTTAGTTCAAAATACACATCACATACTCAAGTTTGTGTTTTAATTTAAAATTGACATTAATTAGAGTAAAAATAACTAGTGACATACTTAAAACCCAAAAAACACATTAGGATTGTTTTGATATATTATTAAAATGGTCCATAAGTCATTTTCAATGTGTAAAAATCATCCCCACCTCAATTTAACTCATGGTGTGACCATTATAACTCTAAGGGTGTCTTTTCATTTAAAATTTAAATTAATTTTTGTAAAAAGAAGAAGTGTGATATTGAAAAATACGTAAATTCATTCAGACTATTTTGATACTTTAAGAAAAAAATCTATAATTCATTTTTGATATATACAAATAAACCCCACCTCAATCGGATGCATGGTGTAACCGATATGACTCCAACTGTGATTTTTTATTTAAAATTGAAATTTATTTTATTAAAAAGAAGAAGTGACATACTGAAAAATGAGAAAACACAATCATATTGTTTTGATACTTTTAGGAAATGATCCATAAGTCATTTTTAACATTTAAGAATGAACCACACCTCAATCTCATGCACAGTGTGACTGATATGACTCCAAATATGTCTTTTTATTTAAAATTTTCATTATTTTATAAAAAAGAACATGTTACTTACACAAAATCAAGATAATGCATTTTTATTATTTTGATAATTTAGGAAAACAATCTATATGTCATTTTTGACCTGTAGGAATCAACCACACCTTAATATAATGTACAGTGTAACATGTATGACTCCAAGAGTGACTTTTTATTTAAAATTGAAATTAATTTTAGTAAAAAGAACCAGAGATATACTAAAAACTGATAAAATACATTCGTATTATTTTGATACTTTATTAAAATGATCTATAAGTTATTTTTGATGATTATAAATCAATTGTATTGCAATTTTAAGCATGGTGTGATTGGTATTACTCATATTTTATGTCACCAATGTAAAATTTACATTTTAGTTCAAAACGTGTTTCACTCATTGAAAAAAACAACCAAACATGCTCTGATTTCCTTGATAATTTAGTGCATAAGTCGTTTTAACTTCTATAATGTAGCCTGATGTCAAACTGACACACGTGTGACTGGTATGACTCAAAGTGCGTGTTTTCATTTTCAAATGTCATTTTAGTAAAAATAACAATTGACAAACCAAAAACCAATAAAAACATATTTTGATTGTTTTTATAGTTTATAAAAACAATTCATAAGTCATTTATGAAATTTAGGAATCAACCCCACCTCAATCCAACACATGGTGTGATCGGTATAACTCCAAGTGTGTCTTTACGTAAAATTTAAATAATTTTAGTAAATATAACAAGTTAAAAATTGAAAAAAATGAAATACATTCTGGTTATTTTGATACTTTAGTAAAGTGATCAATAAGTCATTTTTGACATGTAAGAATCCACCGGACCTCAATCTGACAAGCAGTTTTACCAGTATGACTCAAAATATTCCTTATTAGTTTAAAATTTATATTTTAGTTCAAAACTTGTAAGACACTAAAATATAACAAAAATATCTATGATTTTATTGATAATTTATTATAATGATTCATAATTTGGTTTTGATGTATAGTAAGTAGCCTCACATCAAACCGACACATGAAGCAACTAGTATGACTCAAAGTACATATTTCTAATTTCTAATGACATTTTAATAAAAAAACACAAGTTACATACTCAAAACCAATAAAACACTTTCATATTGTTTTTAAACCTTATAGAAATTATCCATAAGAAATTTGTGATGTGAATGGATCATATTCACCTCAATATAAGGCATGGTTTGACTAGTATAATTCCAATTGTATCTATTTATTTAAAATTGACATTAATGTTAGTTAAAAGTACAAGTGACATACCAAAAACCAATAAAATTCATACATATTGTTTTGATACTTTAGGAAAATGATAAATAATTAATTTTTGACATGTATTAATTAACCAAACAACAATATGATGCACAATGTGACCGGTATAACTCCAAGTGTGTCTTTTTTTAAATTGAAATTAATTTTAATAAAATGAACGAGTGACTTATTAAAAACCAATAAAATGTATTATTATTATTTTTATACTTTATGAGAATGATCCATAAGTCATTTTAGATGTGTAATAATGAACCAAACACCAATCTGATGCATGGTGTGACCAATATGACTCCAAGTGTGTCGTTTTTTTTAAAATTGACATTAATTATAGAAAAAAGAACAAGTGAAATACTAAAAACTAATAAAACACATTCATATTGTTTTCATACTTTAGTAAAATTATCCATAAATTATTTTTAAGTGTATAAATAAACCACACAACAATCTAATACACGGTGAGACTAATATGACTCAAAGTGTCTGTTATGAGTTTAAAAGTTACATTTTAGTTCAAAACATGTTTCACTCACTAAACACCAATAAAACATTCTTCAATTGTGTTGATAATTTATAACAATGATTGATAAGTCATTGGTGACATGTATAAAGTAGTCTCACATAAAAATGGCACATGATGTGACCGATATGACTCAAATTACGTGTTTTTAGTTTTAAATGAAATTTTAGTTAAAAACACAAGTGACATACTCAAAACTAGGAAAACACTTTCAATTTGTTTTGATAATTTAGTAAAATCATCCATAAGTAATTTGTGAGGTGTTGGAATCATCCACACATAAATATGATGCATAGTGTGACCGGTATAACTATTAGTGTGTCTTTTTATATAAAATTAACATTAATTTTAGTTAAAATAACAAGTGACATAATAAAAATATATAAAACAAATTAATATTGTTTTTATATTTTATGAAAACAATCCATAATTCATTGTTAACATGTATGAATCAACTTCACCATAATACGATGTATGGTGTGACCGATATAACTCTAAGTTTGTCTTTTTATTTAAAATTGACATTTTATTAATTTATTCTTTCATATTAATGTTTAATTTATTTATTTATAATATTAATAGCATAAATTATTTTCTTATAAAGGTGTATTATTTTTATTGGGTTGGGGTGATTTGTTTGGAAACGGATAACATGGTCATTCTTTTATGAGAGGGGATCGCATGTGCCAAAGATGATGAAACATTAATGTTTTCAAATTTTTTTAACAATAATTGTAAATGTAATTATAAAAAACATAGTTTTAAATGTATATAGGATATTTTTTAGTATTAGTGATGTTAAATTTATTTCAATTAAGTTGTATATTTGCATACATATTACAGGTATTTTTTGCAGTGTGCTGTTATTCAAATAACCCACTTTAGTAGGTTGAGCCTTTATTAGTGCTAAACTAGCACTGATAAAGATTTCACTTTATCAGAACTTTTTATCGCTAATAAAGGGCCCCCTTTATCAATGCTTTTTTAGCACTAATAAAGGAGACCCCCCCCCCCCACAGTTCTAAGGACAAAATTTCTTTTTAGTGCCTTTAAAGTCATTTTGCACACTATTAAAGGGAATATCTGTAGTAGTGGCATGATAGATGATAAGGGGGGATGATAAGAATATTTTTTTAAATTTTTATTAGTGATAGAAAAAAGAACTGATAAATACAACTTTTATCAGCGCTTTTCTTAGCATTCATAAAAGGTTGGATTTTAACATCACTCATATTTTCAGAAATTTTTTAGCACTGATAAAGCTTTTTTTAGCATTTTTAAGAATAAAATATGTATTAGTGTGTATACATATCATGAATATACTATTTTTAACTTTGGGAGAGGTTTTATGGTCTGAAATAGATTCTTCAGCACCCTAAAATACTTTATGGAATTGCAATGTCAATTGGAATTCCAATTAAAATTGATAAGGAAATAGAGACTGCAAGATTGGTTCATTTTGGTCAATTTTTTGTCGAATTTGATCTAGGTTCTCACCTATTTTATCATGTTATGATTTATATTGATGATGATGTTATTGAGTTAAAAATTATGTCTGAAATAATTCTCAAATTCTGTATGAATTTCAAGGTTACTGGACATGAACCCTCTAATTATAGGCATTCTATTATTCATGAATTTTGTTCTATGTGTGTACATGAGGTGAATTTGTGATTTAAGAAGAATATAAATTCAAACATAAAAAATTTATCTGGTGACAATACTCAGATGCAGCCTCAATCCGGGGAGGATGGTCAAAAAATTGGACAGACTGATTCTGTTAAGGATGTGGATACTGGAATCACCATGCATAATTCTGGTGGGAAATTAGGAATGTGTTCTTCTTCTTGTGTTTATATCAATCTTATCACAACACTTTTTCTAGATGTTGTTACTGAATAGGATATAACACACATTTTTATGTATTCTTATCTTATTAAATATCAAACTCTCATAGTGAAGATATTAGGATATAACACTAAGATAGAGTTATAGACTACAAAGTTAATTCTTAAGGTAATAAGAATTATTGGGATGTCATTTTTGCGGAAGAGGTAAATTCTCATGGTGGTGGTGATAGTATATATGTATTGTCTTTCGATAATAATCATGATCAACTGGTAGTATCCACTATAGATGGGGGCAATATGCTTCAGTATGGGAATGTTAATGAAATTGAAATCCATGAAAAGTTTGACCAATATTTCATGCATGAATAGGTGATTACTTCAGGAAATCATAAAGGAAAACAAAGGGTACATATAGCTTCTCCTATGAAGGTTAGAAAAATAACAGAAAATATGCTTCAAATTAAGGTGGGTCAATCTAGTGTTTTGGAAACTAAACATTTGAAGGAGATTAGATATTTTTCTACTCTCGACAAAGATGTCTTGGCAGCAAATGCCCAATTTTATATTGTGGATTAGTTTTTATAAGACAAGAAGTAAAATTCATCTAAAATGATTGTGGATGAAGAGGGATTCTATCTAGTTTCTTACAAAAATATAATACCTCCTTTTGACCGAATAGAGGTAGCTCAAATAGTTGAATATACATCTATACATTTATCTCAATAGGAAATTGACTTCACTAATGAGATTCTTGTTTCAATTTCAAACTCCTATGGATCTCTTGAAAAAAACATGTTGTACATCAACATTATGAATATTTTATTTAGTTTGAATCATAAGATGTTGGGGTATGATGACCCCAATGGTGAGGGACATTTCTCCTGAGAAATTTAAACAACAACCTAATGTAGGATCTGACATTGAAAGCAATGATGTTGAAAGCTTATTATAAAATGAAAAATA
The DNA here is from genome assembly GCA_963277665.1 of Viscum album. NCBI lineage: Eukaryota > Viridiplantae > Streptophyta > Magnoliopsida > Santalales > Viscaceae > Viscum > Viscum album. The sequence goes on along the minus strand of OY728151.1, from coordinate 535,875,907 downwards.
TCTCTCTTAGAGGAAAGTACATTACTTGAGAAGCTGGTGACATGGGAGAAAACACAGAAGAGTTTATTAGAATTCTATATGTGAAGAAGAAAGAAGAATATAGAACAAGTTATGAGAAAAATTATGAATCTGAAAAATCTATTGAGGGAAATTTATACTTATTTAACCCATCCATTTGTATCTTGTTTCTTTCTTGTTTTTAAATAAAATGGGCTTTGACACCACCATTTCAAAAAAAATTAAAATACATTTACATGTATAACTGCATGTATGTATTTTTATGTTTGTATGTGTGTGTGTGTGTGGATGTGTGTGTGTGGATGTGTGTGTGTGTGGATGTGTGTGTGTACATATCTATGTATGTCATGTGTATATTTATGTTTGTGTTCAAGATTATGTAAATTGATTTACTATTATATATTATTTTTTAATATCTCTCAATTTTTTTTATTTTTTTTATTTATTACTTTTTAATATTGTCACGACCCGACCTAATGGAGGCTGGACCGCAAATCCCCAAGCTCACCTCCAATAGGCCAAGGGTTAGAGATTGGCATCGAGTAGGCATATCACTAACATGGGAGGCATTTCCAATGTACCTGTACACATGCACATATATCCAAGCTCACAAAATGATTAAATGTAAAAAAAACAAAAGCATCCAATGCATGCATACATCTATATCCCACAATAAGAGTAAAACAGAAGTAATGAAAGCGAAAGTAGGGAAAAAATCCCACCAAAGGAAACTGTAAAAGCATCCAACCTGCTTAGAATGAGGGGATTGCTGCCAAATGCTCCCACTAGAAATATCCTCATCCAAGATCTATTAAAAACCCCAATCGATCTATCTCACTAAGATTTGTCTGCTTCAGGTCCTATCGGGACTCCATCGAAAGGCATGTGGTATGCATAAGACACAACACGTGTGGCCAATTCTCGTGCAGGGGTGGGTATAAAGATACTCAGTAGGCACACCAAAACCCTAAAAGGAAAGAGAGAAACTAAGAGGAAAAAAGTCAACTTGACCCATATGTAGGGAACCTAAATGAGAGAGAAACTTCATCTAGAGACCATCCTCTGCACAACAAAACTAGTCATCTCATACCACATGGTGTGTTAACCTAGACATGAAAACACCTCAAGGAAAACTAGAAATAACACCCATATATACTCATCTTAGTCACTAAACCTCATGAGGTTATGACCTCATTTCCTGTGACAGACTCCTACTCGAGGCCCTATACCGACACCACTGGAATCACACACTCCATGAGCCACGTCATCCTAGATGACATTAATTTGAGATATAAACTCCATCAAGAACAAATACACCATTCCTAATGGTATGTCCAAGAGAACCTGCTCCATCGAGAACATATTACTGGGTCTAGCTCTAGTGCCCAGCACCAAAGGTCATGTCATCACTACCATGTTCCTAGTGAAAGATTAAGAAACCCAATTAAAGAGGCCCAACCCTCACCAATTCACACAGTTGAGGGAGAACGGCTCCAAATTACACACCACGTGCATACTCTATAATAAAATAGAATGGTGGGACTCATGCCTTACCACTATCCCACAGTCGAGGGAGTACTACTCTTAACTAACCCAAAAAACCTATGTCACTCTTCTAAGAAGTGTCATGCACCTAAATTCATCAAGGGAGCACTAACCCCTATCTTTGTATCATTCACATATAGTGGATGGACCCACTCCTCATAACTATATCCCACAACTGAGGGAGCTCTAATCCCAATTGAGGACCTACTCTCCGATTCTACATGGATATGGGGGAGTACTACTCTGTAAGTGAGGACCCACACCCTAATCCAAAAGGGAAATACTACTCATGAAGGAAATGTACCATGATACGATAGGGGAGTGAAACTTCTTAAATCATGGACCCAAACCTTAACCATTTAGGGGAGTACCACTCAGTGACTAGAGTACTCACACCCTAGAAGGATAGGGGAATACCGACTCTACCAGCTCGTTCACTATGGAGGGCTTCACCCTAACACGACAGGGGAGTACTGGCCCTTGGCTTGAGGACCCACTCCCTGAAATGGTTGGGGAGTACTAACTCTTCTGGAACAACACGTATAGAGGACCCTCACCCTAGAATGATAGGATAGTACCGACTCCTATAATTGAGGACCTGCACCCTGGTGTGACAGTGGAGTACCCACTATATCTATACAACATATATAGAGGAACCACACCTTAGTCTAGTAGTGGAGTACTGACATATTTGGATAGAGTCCCCACTCCCTTGTCTAATAGGGGAGTACCTACTCTACCTTCACAAATGTCATAAGGAAACCCTCACCCTAGTCCATCAGGGGAGTAACACCCCTGGAGGAAACTACCCAAAGGTAATGAACCCTCTTCCATGATGTGGGGAGTCCCATATCGACCAAATAATAGAGTTAAGAGAAACCTACACCCTAGTCCAATAGGGGAGTAACAATCCTAGCGTCTCTCTATACGAACCACACCAATCTCCAACATCGGATCAGCACCACTCCATAAGCATCTTGCACTATTTACACCACCTCATATATCGTAATCCATAACTATGGACACCATCATGTTCTATGTGTAAACCCGCTTAGGATAAGCTACTCACAATCCTGAATCTGAGTCCCAGAGAAGAAGATATGGAAGGTAGAAGATTCTTAGTGGATCTCTTAGTAGTACACGGCTAACACTAGGGCACACACGATGTGTGATCCCACCCGAGCACATGCCTGTGTATATTGTATACATGGGTTCCAAACCATGTAATAGTGCACTACAAGTAGAGGAGGTACACTCTGTGTCCCACATCTCTCAGCCCATGTTTCGGTTCCTCTTCTACATAGATCGACCAACCATGTCCCTCACGTGCCATGTATCCCCTACTACACAGCGTGTTTGGATAAATGGCCACCTGCACATGCAGTTTTCCTAAGTCCATGTACCAGACCCCATTTCCATGTATCATGGTTGTGTATTTGTACACCACCATGTGTTTTCACATGGCCATCCCAATCCATGTCCCATGGGAACATAATTTAGGGAACTGCACGGCGTATAACCCCTATATAGGGTGTGTAGTCCCAAATGTCCATTTTCCTCATACAGGAAGAGCTACAGGGCATGTTTCACTAAATTAGATTCCATGTAGATGGTGATTCTAGTCTTGAATCACCTAAAAAATCACCCAACTCACCCTGATTCAACCCAAAACCCATAGATCTACCTAGTAGGGATCAACAAAAATTGCAATAGGTATCTAAAACCTTATATAAATGAAAAACAAAATGGATCGGGAACAAAATTCAAATCCTCCTACCTCATTGGTGAAATGTTGAATCTTTGGATCAAGAACAATGCTTGGATCATTCTGGTTCTCAATCTGAAGATGGTATGATTCAAAAAAGTAGATCAACAACACCTCATTGGGTGGATTCAGATCTATTTCCATTTTTCCAAATGGAGGAGAGGATTAGAGGAAGATCGGATCCTCATTTTGTCATGTTCCCAAAATGTGGGGAGGGGTGAGGGTATTTAGTTGAGGTTTTAAATTAATTAATTAAATTTTCATTTGAGACAATTAATTCACCTCGCATCAACCTACTAACTCACCTTTTTCCAAAACTCCCGTCGCTGACGACCTTAGGTCATGCCTATGGTGAACACGATGTTTTGGACTCAACCACGATTTCAAAAATCTAATCTGAGACTCTGAATTGGATTTATTTAAGTTTCAAGAGAAACTATTTATGTGTGAAAAAATATATTTAATATTTTTAATATCATCGTACCAAGTCACCCTGGGCCCTGGCTTCCCACGCCGACTTAGAACCTGACTCCAGGAATATTTTCCGAAATATTATAAAGTATTAAAGGTCAAAACCCAAGTCATTAAATTATCCCCACCTTAAGAATTTTCATCCTCAAAAGGAAAAAGGCTAAGCATAAGGGAAGAAATTGATCTCCCCACTGGGAACCCACACCAGTGATCTCATCAAGAGTTCTTGTGCTAATTAAAAGAATTAACATAGAGAAACCATCAAGATAAAACAGATCTTATGTCTATCTTTTACTAGGCCAACAACATGAAACCAAACCATCACATGTATCATCAGCTATGATATTTGGGAAAGTTTCAAGCACCGTGGTCCATCTACAGTCAAGGGGGTCCAGTGGTACACCACGTTGCTAACCTGATGCAGATACTAACAGAGCCCCATAGTTCACAACCACCTTGGGATAGACAGTACAATATCTTCCTCAAGCGTTTTCCATTCATGGATGATGCTGAATACATGAGGGTATTCTTGAAGAAAACAAGGCTACCCATGAGTAAACACTGGATCTTACCAGGCCCTTCATCTAGAAACCCCCATCTACAACCCAAATATCCAAAATGAATACATTGACACACCCACTAGTGGAATACCAGCTATGTATGGATGGTAGGAAAACAATACACTGTGGAAACACCATAGGGCCTAAATCTTACACCTCAGAATGATTTTAAGAAAGTTTATCCCTCTCCTAGGGCGGCCAAACTAAAATTAGTCAAGCAGGAAAACTCTGCTGGCATGGCCAAGACCTGATCCGATACTTCACCACATAACCTACCCCTGAACATGCAATTCTAATGAACTCGTCCACCACACCTTGATACTGCCCTCTTTGGGCAGCAATAACTCACCTGCACAGTTCTGATCACATCAAATAAAGTGTTTTGGTGGGGAAAGTGTTCCCCATCGCTTATGAGTTCAAAGCTATGTTAAACTATGCCACATCCTCCTCAGTCATGTCATGTAAAAAGATGATGTCAAACACCCGAGGGTAATAATGGATAAAAAGGATACCTGAAACTGCACTGGGTCTTACAGGGCCCTCTGTCGCAACTACCAACATGGGGTTCTACCAACACCCCGCATCAACCTGGTTAAACCTCAAACATGAGTAGAAAGAAAAGAGTACCCACAATAGTGTCTAAAAATTTATACTACATAAAGAATAAAAGAAAACAAGGAATACCTCTATCCATATTTGTAGATTTCGAAATAAATTCTTCCACAACATTCAGTTGTCCCCGCCCATGTCCTTCAGCTCCCTAAGCCTGGCACGGACCACCTGGGGGTGGCGGTGACAAAACCATGAATTGCCTACCACCTCTAAACACCATTCCAGCTCCTCTAAATCATCTTAAACCTTTTATAACTCCTTCTTCCATGAACTATATCTATTAAAGAGTCTCATAATCCATCTCCCTCTCGGTAGTAAGTCAAGAAATCTCGAGCAAGATGCCTCCAGCTGTCATAAGCATAACATCAGCTCTCTGGTGGTTGACTAGATCCTTTGTAATACTCCTGCAAAACAAACCAATGTGTTTGTGTCTATGCGTGGGTATTCCTCTTTTGCTGTGATATTTTTACTTTTCATCTACCATCTCCTACAAATACCTCATCCTTGTGACCACTATTGCGGGTCACATCCACCTATTCCTTATCCAGGAAACTTTCCCCCGCTAGAGAGAACTCCAGCACTCCAGCATAGGTGGGAATGCATAGTAGAATCACAAACTCCCTTATATCCCAACACAATCTCTACTTGAAGGTACATGCTCTGAAGAACAATTTTCACACCAAATCTAGAGAGTATCACGACAAGTATGTGAACCTCTCCGAAAACCCTACCACTATCATGCTTCCCTATTGAAGCTGCAGAAGCTATTGGATATGCACTGATCTCAATGTGGATAGGTAAAACTCTTCACTAAATATTCACTTGAATTACTCCCAAGTGATATTTTACATGTCATGAGTCTGTATCACCATACTCCACCATCTCTAGGCTAAACCGTGCAAAAGGCTCACCGTTAGGACCACCATTTGATCAGGAGGTTTCCTCACCAAGAGGAAAACTTGTATGACTGACTCGAGCAATTCATCTGCTACATGGGGGTCTGGATCGCCCAAAAACCTCTAAGTTCTTTACCTTTGGAACTTGTGTAGCACACTCAACTTGCACATATCCTATTCCTCCACTTTCATCATTACCTACTACTCGATGGGTGTTTTCTCAACTAGAAGACCACCTGAAGGTCCATCCTCTAAACCAATGCCCTGCACTAAAGCCTCTAAATGGGGAATATCATCACCAAAATCCCACCATGTAAGCTTGCCTGGATTTCTTCATGGAGGAATCCTAAAACAAAATCAAGATGCACCATGATCAAAGAGTATATCTTGGTAACTAAATCAAGAAGGATAGGAAAAACAAAAAAACAAATCTATATGATTCATGTACCATTATTTCTCTACAACTAGTGTCATAATGTACTGAGTTAAAATAAAGGTTATTAGAATCCTAGTGAATTTATATGTTGGTTGTCGCACCAACACTGGAGTCCCTAGCCAGAAATTTGAACTCAAAACACCCTAACACCATTGTTATGAAATCCAAACCAAACTCACAACTGTAGTCCCAAATTGGAACTGACCACCTCTGATACCACTCTGACCCAACCTGATGGGGCCTAGGACACAAATCCCCAATATCACATCTAATAGGCCAAGGGTTGCTGACTTCGGCTGAGTAGGAATATCAATAACATTGGAGGAATTTCCAATTTACCTACACACACACACACATCTCCAAGATCACAAAATGCTGAAATATAAAAACCAAAAGACTCCAATGCATGTATACATATATATCCCACATCCAGAGTACTACAGAAGTACTGAAAGTGAAATAAGGTAAAAACAACACCCACTAAGGAAAACTGTAAAAGTGTCCAACCTTATCAAACGGAGGGGATTGCTGTAAAAATTCTCCCACTAGAAAGATCCTCAACCATGCTTTGGTAAACACCCCGGTCGGTCTAGCTCACTAAACTCTACCTAATATGAGTCCTCCTAGGATTATATAGAAAGGCCTATGGTCTACACAAGACACAACATGTTAAGGAAAATCCCATTAAGGGGTGATTATTAAGACAGTCAGTATGCACCCCAAAAACCCCAAAAGGAAAGGGAGAAACTGAAAGGTAAAGGTCAAATCAACCCAGCCAGAGGGAATCCAAATGAGAGAGAAACTCGATCTATAGACCATCCTTAGCACAACACAAATGGTCAACTTATACCACATAGTGTGTTGACCCTATTAGGACCAAGCTGAAGGAAGAGATGATTTTCATGGATTGTCTTTTGTTGATCTTGAGGAAGTTTTCATAAAGTAAAGACACCTTGAATTTCTAAGAATTCGGAAGATGGAAGTTTGAAGATTCAGAACCAAGAATATTGAACATTCGGAACCTGGTGTTTGAAGAATTCGGAGTCTGGAATTCCAAGTCTGGAATTTGAGAAGTTTGGAACCGGGAAATTGCAAATTCTCGAAAGCTGGCTGATAGGAGAAGTGAAGGCACTAATTGTGATAATGCTTTTCTATTTTGTATCTATAATATTATGAGTATATGAATGTACTCTTGATACAAGCAAAATATGGGTGGATAAGTCACTCCGAGAATTGAAGAAGTGATTCCGAGAACCAGAATTCATTTCGAGAATTGGAGGAGTCATACTGGGAACAAAAAGTCGTTCTGAGAATCAGGAAGAGCCATTCCGAGAATCAGGAAGAGCTATTCCGAGAATCGAAGAAGTCATATCGAGATCCAAAATATGTTCTGAGAATCTGGTGAAGCCATTACGAGAACTAGAAGTTTGGAGTCGACTTCCAATGTCAGATTTACAGAGTCTACTTCCTGAACAGAATTTGCGGATTCTACTTCCTGAACAGAATTTTTGGAGTAGAATTCCTGAACAGAATTTGCAGAGTCTACTTCCTGAACAGAAGTGCGGAGTTGAATTACTGTATCTTAATTTCATAGACAGAATAGCTAAGTCTACTCCAAGAATTGGTGAAGTCGAAAAGAGAAGTCATACCAAGAATCGGTGAAGTTGTACCGAGAACCAGAGGTCACTCCGAGAATCCAAAATCTCCGGTATCGATGGATGAGGAGGAGTCATGCCGAAGAAGATTCATACTAAGAAGTAGATATTTTTATATGCCGAAGAAGAGTCATGCCAAAGGATTGGTTCGTCATGATGATAAAGTGATAATGTGTCATAACGACAGCTGAAGTGGTGTCATGTCGAAGTCTCAAGAAGAAGAGAATCTGAGAATGTGATTACAAGAAGTATGAAGATTGACTATGAGAATGTGATTACGAGAAGTTAGAAGAATGAATATGAGAATATGATGCCGAGAAGCTAGAAGAGTGGATCCGAGAAAGTGATACTGAGAATCTTGTGTAACAAAGTCGGACCCAAAAAAGGCCAAAGTTCTAAATCAAGATAAGTGGAAGAAGATTCGAGAAGATTCTAGAAGCGTTGAAAAAGTCTTAATTACTCCGATATTTCTGGAGAAACTAATATTTGGGTGAATTTAGGTGAGCGGGAAAATATTTTGTTTTACCGCCTAAGCACACTTTGGAGCACCTATAAAAGGAGATCAGAGTGCAAAGTGATGGTGTGATGAAAAATTAATGAGAGAAGCTCTGATAATCTAGAGAGAGAAGGAAGTGTTTGGCCGACAGAGTTTCATTGCAGTTTCAATCATAACAATAATTTGATAATGGTTGACACCATATTGAGTTTCTCAGATTGAAGAATTTGGAGTGAAGAAGAATTTGGAGTGAAGAAGAATTCGGAGTGAAGAAGAAATTCAGAGTGAAGAAGAAGTTCAGAGTGAAGAAGAATTCGGAGTGAAGAAGATGTTCAGAGTGAAGAAGAATTCAGAGTGGAGATTCGGAATGGGGAATCAGTACTGGATGACACCGTATTGAGTTTCTCAGACTGAGGAAGATTCGGATTGAAGTATTCAGAGTAAAGAATTCGGAGTGGAGATTCAGAATGGGAAGTTCGGACTGTAATTGATCTATCTCAAGTCCAAGGAGTCCCTGCCTTTCTTCTGGGTAAGGAAGTGAAGATTTGTGCTGAACTTTCTTACACTTGTTTATTTGAAAGGAAGTGCAGGTAACATAAGTTGTTACAAGAAAAGATACTTTTTCCTATTGTGCTAAGAGGGTGCACATGCACTGGTGTGACTGTTTCACAGTGCTTCACGAGTGTAAGGGTATATCCTACTCATTGTAATCCAAGGATTATTTTCTTAGTGGATTGTATGGTGCTGGATTGTTTCCAACCATACCAAGGACGTAGCTATTCTTATTGAATATTTAACCTTGTAAATTGTTGTGTTCCTTTGGATGTGTGCTTGTTTGTTTCTCAGAAGGGAAGTATATCTTTAACAGGAGACAAATGTTGTTCTCTTTTAAGGGAACTTAAAAAGTGAAAAAGGGGTACCACTGATTCACCCTCCCCCCCCCCCCTCTCAGTGGGTCATTACCTCAACTGGGTCCTCTCAAGTGGTATCAGAGGGAGGTTGCCTTTGTTTTCCTTGCTGATGGAGAATCTGAATTGTGTGAACAATAAAGACATTCTGGTATTCGATGGAAAGAACTATCACATCTGGAAGGATAGAATGCTACCATATCTCATGTCCATTAGTTATGAAGTTCTTGAAGCTACAACAGTTGGGTTTCCCCCCATTGAAGACAATGTTCCACTTACACCTATTGACAAGAAGTTTCTTGAGAATGATGGAAGAGCCAAGAATGCTATATTGTCTTCACTTTCTGAAAGTGAATTCTTGAGAGTAAAAAGAGTGGCCACATCCAAAGGTAAATGGGACAAACTGAAAAACATATACGAAGGAAATAAAAAAGTTAAGAAGGAAACACTTCAAATCTGGAGATTGATGTATGAAGACCTGAAGATGGGAGAGCATGAATATGTTGGGGATTTCTTCACCAGGGTAAAAAATATTGTTATTACCATCATATTTCTTAGAGAAGATCTGAAAGACTCTACTGTGGTGGAAAAGATCTTGAGGATTCTTCCTGATAAATTCGATGCGAAGGTATCCTCATTAGAAGACAGAGATTCAGAGACTCTATCTCTTGATGATTTTTATACCAATCTCATTACTTATGAGATGATAAGAGAAAAGGATATGAAGACCAAGACAAAGGTTGATAGAGAATTATCTTTTAAATCCATGAAGAAGGAAAAGTCTAAGAAGATCTTGATTGAAGAAGATAGTGGTGACTCTGACTCTAAAAGAAAGGTATTTAAAAATCTTAACGATATTTTATCCTTGTTTTCAAAAAATGTTAAAATAGGAATATGTAAATACAAGGGAAAACTTCCCTTGAAGTGTTTTGAATGTGGAGGCATTGGCCATTTTGCGGCTAACTACCCTTTAAGGGAGAATTAAGAAGATAGTGATGAAGAAGAAAGAATTCCAAGAAAGTTTTGGAAGAAGCAGAGTGGTAAAGAAAAGTCAGGGAAAAAAAGAAGTTCTTCAAATACAAGAGAAAAAAATTTCTATCTATAAATGAAGAAGATGAATAAAGTGATGTTGAATCCAAAAAAATAGTTGAGCATGGTGTGGAAAATACTTTCATTACAACAGTTAATGATGAAGATTTCGGAACTAGCATCTTGGAAGAAGAAGAAACTAATCTTGAGATGCATCTGAAAGAAGAATTGAAGGAATGATTAAGGAATATCAGAAGGCTAGAGAATCTTAACAAAAATTTGGAATATGAACATTTCTTAGCATCTAATAAAGACAATGATAAAGAATAACTTGATAATGAACTTGAAGATTTGAAGAAATATCTTGAAGATGAGAAAAATAAAAATGAGCACATGAGAGTTAAGCTGAAGGAAAAAAGAGGAATAATTAGAACTCATTCAAAAGAATCTCTCATAAGTTGAATAAAAAAACATTTGTTTTCAAAACTCAACTACTGATGTTGGTGAAAACTCTCAATAATCACATTCTAAGAAAATTCAATAGAAGAATAATGTGGTTGTTGTGAAGAAGAAAGCTGAGAAAGTTTCTTATGTGGTCAAGACCAGCACTACTGGGAAATCTAAAGTTTCAAGGAAAACTAAGTCTAACACTGGTGAAAAACAACCAAAATCAGAGAAGGAAGAATTCTAGTAGATAAATATTGCTAACAAAAGAATGGTTGGTGGGGATGAAGAAAGAGCAACAAAGAAGTATCAGAACAAAATCTTTAGAGTAAGGTACTCCTTCTATGGGTACTGTTGGTATTGTGGTGGATTTGGGAATACAGTGAATATGTGTTGGTTCAATCAACATTAATACCACCACCCCACATGTTATGAAATGCAGAGATTGGGGGGGATTCAATCTCCTCAAAGGAATAATAAGGAAAATGTTTTCTTGAATAAAGTTGAGAAGAATGAATTCAAGACCGAAAATAGGTTCTAGCTTCTGGAGACCATTTGTGCAAGGTGTGAACAACCTAGACACCTTGAAAAAGGATGTCCTATGTTGTTACCATCTCGACAAAAAGTTCTTAATTCTCAGAAGCTGAAGGTGAAGAAAGAAGTGAAAGAAGAAAAAGCTCTTGTTATTGAAACCTCTCTAAAAGTTACAAATGAATAACGACCTTGGATACTTGATAATGGGTGTTATTCACATATGACAGGAGACTTGAAGTTTCTAAAGAATGTAAAAAAGTTTAAAGAAGGCACTGTGAAATTTGGAAATGATGAATCTTTAAAAATAAAAGGTGTTGGATCAGCCATCATTGGGAAGGAAAAATTTAAGTCCAAGAAAACTCTGTATGTTTATGGGTGAAGCACAACTTTATGAGTGTATCAAAATTATGTGATGAGGGTAACAAAGTTATCTTCAAGAAAGATGGATTGTTTTTGAAAATTGAAGAAGATGGGGAGATTGTTACAAGAGGACAACGAACTAAAGGAAATCTGTTTCAGGTTGGAAATTCACAAAACTCTTGTTACATGAGCTTAGTGGAAGAAAATAAATTGTGGCACAGAAGACTTGGACACATGTGTTAGAGAAATATGAGCAAGTTAGCTCAAAGGGACAGTGTTTGAGATATTCCAGATTTTCCAAGAAGAAGAGATTGGTGTTTCACTACTTTTCAGAAAGAAAAGATTACAAGTGTTGTGCATAATAAGGTTGACATTTTTTCAAAAAAAAAACCCTTGAACTAATACATTCTGATATATGTGGGCCGATGAGAAAACAATCCACAAATGAAGACAAGTACTTCATCGCCTTCATTGATGATTTTACTCACATTACATGTGTTATGTTTATGAAGCACAAGTCAGACGCCCTGAAAATGTTTAAAAGCATCAGAAGGAAAGCTGAGAAAGAATGTGAGTACTCTATAAAGAAGTTGAGAACAGATAATGGTGGTGAGTATAGAAGTAAAGAATTTGAAGACTATCTTGAGAAGCATGGGATTAAGCATGAATATAGTGCTCCATATACACCTCAAAAAAATGAGGTTGCTGAAAAAAATAACATAAGCATGGTGGAAATGGGAAGAACCATGTTACCTGAACATGGCCTTACTCATTACTTTTGGAGGCAAGCTACAAGTATAGCATTTTATATTCAAAATAGATGTTTCTACAAGCCCCAATAAAACAAGACTCCATATGAACATTTCTATGGCATTGATCCAAGTATTAAGCATGCTAAAGTTTTTGGGAGCCCATTCATCATAAAGAAGAATGGTGGAAGTTGTGGAAATTTTGATTAAAAAGGGGAAGATGGAATTTTTCTTGGTTATTCTCCAGAAGGAAGAGGTTATATAAGTTTTGACAAATAAACAGGAATAATGGTGGATACAGCTGATGTAAAATTCATTGAAAAATCGGGGAAAGATAAGCATGTCCAGACAGACAAGGAAGATGAGTAAGATGAAGTTAATGATTCAGATAAGTATGCAATGAATTGTAATCCTAATCAAGATGAAGAATCAGATTCATCCATTTCAAGTGATGAGTAAGGCACATGAAAAACTTATCCAATGCTAATGAAACAAGTTCAATCTTAGAATATTATTGGTGATCAACATCACATGGTTAAAACAAGAAGAACAAGTAATTCTATATCACATATTTCCTTGTATTCCAAAGTGGAACCACATGATGTTAAAGAATCCTTTGAGCATCCATAATGGGTTCAATCCATGAATGAATAATTAGATTAGATTTAAAAGAATGACACATGGGAACTCATACCCAATCCTGAGAATATGAACATCATTGAAACCAAATGGGTCTTCCGGAACAAGTTGAATAAAGAAGGTGAAGTTATCAGAAATAAAGCAAGATTGGTTTCCAAAGGCTACTCTCAAATTGAAGGAATTGACTTTGAAGAAACTTTTTCTCCAGTATCCATATTAGAGACTATCCAAATATTTCATGATATTTTTGCACAATGAGGATACAAAATCATTCAAATTAATGTCAAATCTGCATTTCTTAATGGTGATCTCAAAGAAGAAGTTTTTATTGAGCAACCATGTGGTTTTTTTGTTGGTAAGAATGAAAGTTATGTGTGCAAGTTGAAGAAATCCTTGTATGGGATAAAGAAAGTTCCAAGAGCATGGTATTCCAAACTGGATACTTGCTTAAAGGAGATGAACTTCAAGAAAGGGATAGTTGACAGCAATCTGTACATCAAGGAATGCCAAGATCTTTCTCTCATTGTGATTGTCTATGTTGATGACATTATTTTTGCTAGGAATAATGAAAGAATCTGTGAAAGGTTTGCTGATGAAATGAAGAATGTCTTTGTGATGTCCATGTTGGGTGAAATGAGATACTTTCTTAGCTTACAAATATTACAACAGAAAGAATTAAATTTTCTCTCCCAATAAAAGTATGCTAAGGAACTTCTCAGGAAGTTTGGCATGGAAAAATAAAAACCTGTATCAACTCCTATCTCAGTGGGAATGATGCTAAGAAAAGATGATGAAGGAAAAGAAGTTGATCAGAAAGAATATCTAAAGCTAATTGGAAGTTTTTTGTACCTGACTGCATCAAGACCAGATATTGTTTTTGCTATTACATTATGTGCAAGATTCTAGAGTTCTCCTAAATAATCACATCTTGTTGTTGGAAAAAGAATTCTCAAATACATAAAAGGAACAACAGAATTCAGAATCAAATATAATGGCTCAAATAACATTGATATGTGTGTCTATTCTGATGCAGATTGGGAAGGAAATGTTGATGATAGAAGATCCACATCTGGTGGAGTGTTCTTTATGGGAAAAAGTTGTGTTGGTTGGCACTCGAATAAGAAAAAATCTTTGACACTTAGTACAGATGAAGCTGAATATGTTACTGCCACCATGGCCACTACTCAACTTATCTGGATGAAGACACAGTTGGAAGATTTGTTAGTTTAAGTGAAGTTTCCCTTGCTCTTGGGCTGTGATAATCAAATCACAATTAACCTTACCAAGAATCCAGTCCAACATTCTCGTTCGAAGCATATTTACATCAAATATTATTTCATCAGAGAGCATGTGGAAAAGAATGAACTTAAACTTTAATATGTTTCATCTACTGAACAAGTTGCTGATATTTTCATGAAACCCTTGCCAAAGGAATCATTCTCAAGATTGAGGTTGAACATGGGTGTACAACCTCTTTCTCTTCAAGGCTAAGGTATGTTGTTCCATCCCCTCTCCCTTTCTACCTTTGTATTGTTTTTTCAAGGGGAGAAGTTGTTTGTATCATAAATTTGTTGATTAAAGAGAGAGTTGGGGGTAAGCTGTGAACTCACACCTACTTGTGTATGTGAACTATTCTAACTGTTTGTGGTAGTGGTTGAAAGAAAGAACTTGAAGTTGTTTACAGGATGTATGAAGCTAAAGATGAAGCTGAAGATGTATGAAGCTGAAGATGTCTTTTTCAATACCTATGGACAGCATGGTTTTACTGTCAATGATTATTGTTTCCTACAATGATTTAACTCATGTAGGCTTAGAATTATTGATAAGTAATTCATTACTTGAGGTTACAAAGTTTGGTGATTTATGAAAACTTGGTTGCAACAAAATCCAAAGGGGGAGATTGTTAGGACCAAGATGAAGGAAGAGATGGTTTTCATGGATTGTCTTTCATTGATCTTGATGAATTTTTCATAAAGGAAATACACCTTGAATTTCTAAGAATTCAGAAGCTAGAAGTTTGAAGATTCGGAACCAATAATATTGAACATTCAGAACCTGTTGTTGAAAGAATTCGGAGTCTAGAATTCAGATTCTGGAATTTGAGATGTTCAGAACTGTGAAATTGAAAATTCTCGAAAGCTGGATGATAGGAGAAGTGAAGGCACTAATTGTGACGATGCTTTGCTATTTTGTATCTCTAAGATTATGAGTATATGCAGGCACTCATGATACAAGAAAAAGATGGGTGGAGAAGTCACTCCGAGAATTGAAGAAGTGATTCCGAGAACCCGAAGTCGTTCTGAGAATTGGAGGAGTCATACCGGGAACCAAAAGTCGTTCCAAGAATCAGGAAGAGTCGTTCTAAGAATCAGGAAGAGCCGTTATGAGAATTGAAGAAGTCGTATCGAGAACCAAAATCCATTTTGAGAATCTGGTGAAGCCATTACAAGAACAAGAAGTGCAGAGTCGAATTCCAGAGTCAGATTTGTGGAGTCTACTTCCTGAACAGAATTTGCGAAGTCTACTTCTTGAACAGAATTTGTAGAGTCTACTTCCTGAACAGAATTTACAGAGTCTAATTCCTAAACAGAAGTGCGGAGTCTACTTACTGTATCTGAATTTCGTATCCAGAATAGCGGAGTCTACTCCAACAATTGGTGAAGTCGAAATGAGAAGTCATACCAAGAATCAGTGTAGTTGTACTGAGAACCAGAGGTCACTACGAGAATCCAAAATCTCCGGGATCGATGGATGAGGAGGATTCATGACAAAGAATATCCATACCGAGAAGTATAGATTTGTCTATGCCGAAGAATATTCATTCCAAAGGAGTGGTTCGTCATGCCGAGAAAGCGATGAAGAGTCATACCGACAATTGAAGTGGTGTCATGTCGAAGTCTCAAGAAGAAGAGAATCCGAGAATGTGATTACGAGAAGTTAGAAGAGTGACATCGAGAATGTGATTATGAGAATTTAGAAGAAATGAATCAGAGAATATGATGCTAAGAATCCATAAGAGTGGATCCGATAAAGTGATATCAAGAATCTTGTGTAACAAAGTCGGATCTGGAAAAGGCCAAAGTTATAAATCAAGAGAAGTGGAAGAAGATTTGAGAAGATTCTAGAAGCATTGACAAAGTCTTAATTACTCCAAGATTTCAGGAGAAATTAATATTTGGGTGAATTTAAGTGAGTGGGAAAATATTTTGGTTTCCCGCCTAAGCACACTTTGGAACACCTATAAAAGGATGTCAGAGTGCAAAGTGATGGTGTGATGAAAATTTAGTGAGAGAAGCTCTGATAATCTAGAGAGAGAAGGAAGTGTTTGGCCGATAGAGTTTCATTGCAGTTTCAATCATAATGAGAATTTGATACTGGTTGACACCGTATTGAGTTTCTCAGATTGAAGAATTCAGAGTGAAGAAGAATTTGGAGTGAAGAAGAAATTTGGAGTGAAGAAGAAGTTCTGAGTGAAGAATAATTCGGAGTGAAGAAGAAGTTCGGAGTGAAGAAGAATTCAGAGTAGAGATTCAGAATGGGGAATCAATACTAGCTGACACCGTATTGAGTTTCTCAGACTGAGGAAGATTTGGATTGAAGTATTTGAAGTGAAGAATTCAAAGTGGAGATTTGGAATGGGAAGTTCGGACTGTAATTGATCTATCTCAAGTCCATGGAGTCCTTGCCTTTCTTCTGGGTAAGGAAGTGAAGATTTGTGATGAACTTGCTTACACTTGTGTATTTGAAAGGAAGTGCAGGTAACATAAGTTTTTACAAGAAAAGATACTTTTCCCTATTGTGTTAAGAGGTTGCACACACACTGGAGTGATTGTTTCATAGTGCTTCACGAGTGTAAGGGTATATCCTACCCGTTGTAATCCAAGGATTGTTTTCTTAGTGGATTTTATAGTGTTGGATTGTTTCCAACCATACCAAGGACGTAGCTATTATTATTTAATAGTGAACCTTGTAAATTGTTGTGTTCCTTTGGATGTGTGCTTGTTTGTTTCTCAGCAAGGAAGTATATCTTTAACAGGAGACAAAGGTTGTTCTCTTTTAAGGGAACTTAAAAAGTGAAAAATGGGTACCACTGATTCACCCCCCCCCCCCCCCCTCTCAGTGGTTCATTACCTCAACTGTGTCCTCTTAGACCCAGACATGAAAACACCACAAGTAAACCCAGAAATGACACCTAGATATACTTTTCTTAGGCATTAGGCCTCATGAGGTTCCGAACTCATTGCCAACAACAAAATCCTACTCAGGGCTCTAAGGCGACACCACCTGAAGAACTCACTCCATGATCCACGTCATCCAATATGAAATTTTTCTGAGAGTTACAACCCATCAGGAAAAACTCTACCATTCCAAATGGTACATTTGATAAAAAAATACTCCATCAGGAACATTTTACAAGGTCCATCACTCATTTCCAGCACCAGAGGTCCTTTCATAGCTACCTTGCGCCCAGCGCAAGCTTAAGAAACACAAGTTAAGAGGACCACCCATCATCACTTCACGTAGTTCATGGATCACTAATCCAAACTATTCAATGCATGCATCCTCTCTAACAAGAGAGAATGGAGGGACTCACTCATCGCCATTGTCCCACAATCGAGGGAGTACTGCTCTTAACAAACCTATAAAACCTCTTCCGAACCTATAAGAAGTGGACCTCAACTCAATTTGTCAAGGGAGAATCGACCCCTATCTAGGTATCATTTACATCAATTTCATGGTCCTTCTCCTCGTAACTGTATCTCATAGATGAGGGAGCTTCAATCACATTAGAGGTACTTCTCCCTGCTGCTATTCGAAGATAGTGGAGTACTACTCTATAAGTGAGGACCCACACACTGATCCAATAGGGGGGTACTACTCATGAAGGATCCACACCATGATATTATAGGGGATTACCACTTCATAAATCGAGGAAATTCACCCTAACTGAGTAGGGAAGCACCACTCAATGTCTTGAGGACCCACACCCAAGTAGGACAGGGGAGTACTGACTCTGCCAGCTTGTTCAATATGGGGGGCCCACACCCTAATATTGTAGGGTAGTACCAACCCCAGGCTTGAGGACCCACTCCCTAACATGGTAGGGGAGTACCAAATTTTCTCGAACAACACATATGGAGGACCCGCGCCTTAGAACGACAGGGGACTAATGAATCCTAGAATAAAGTACCTACACCCTAGTGCGATGGGGGAGTACCCACTCTATATATATTTCATATATAGAGGACCCACACCCTAGTCCAACAGGGTATTACTGACTCCATGGATAGAGGACACACTCCCTAGTCTAATAGGGGAGTACCTACTCTACCATCATGAACGTCACGGGGAAACCTTCACCCTAGTCCATTAGGGGAGTAACACCCCCAAATTAAACTACCCAAAGGTAAAGAACTTGCACCCATGATGTAGGGAGTCCTATCTCTACCTAAGTAGAGAGGTAAGGAATATATATCCCCTAGTCCAATAGGGGAGTAATAGTCCTAGCATCTCCCTATACAAACCACACTGATCTTCAACATCAGCTCATTACTGCTCCACAAGTGTCTTGCTCAATTTACACCACCTTGTATCTCATAAGGAGTAACAGAATCCAACATCATGTCCTACAATGAAAAATTCTTAGGATAGACTACCCAAAATCCTAAATCTGAGTTTTAGAGAAGGATATACAAAAGGTGGAAAATCCCAAAAGGATCTCTTAGTAGTTCATGACGTGGATCAGGGAACACATGGTGTGTGATCCAACTTGAGCACCTTTCTGTGTATATTTTCCCCATGGGTTCCAACCCATGTAGTGGAACACGATGTGTAGAGTAGGTACATAATATGTCCCTCATATCTTGGCCCCTCTTCATGTTCCTCTTCTACATGGAACAGACGACTATGTCGCTCACACGTCTTGTATCCCATACTACATAGTGTGTTTAGATAAATGGTTACCTGTCTATGTAGTTTTCCTGTGTTCATGTACCAGACCCTGTGTCCATGTATCTTGGTCGTGTGTTGGTACATGGTCATGTTTTTTCACATGTCCATCCCAAGCCATGTCTCATGGTCACACGGTTTAGGGAACTACATGGCATGAAACCCCTACACACGGTGTGTAGTCCCAAATGTTCTTCTTCCCCAAACAGGAAGAGCTACATGGTTTGTGTCACTTAACTGCATGTTTTGTAGATGGTGATTCTAGTTGTTAATAACCTTCCAAATGACTCTATTCACCCTGATTCAACCGAAAACCCATAGATATTCCTAGCTGGGATCAACAATAATTGAAATAGGGCTCTAAAACCATATAACAACAAAAAACGAAAGTGATTGGGGCCAAAACTCAAATATGCCTACCTCATTAGAAAAAATTCAAAGATTTGGATCCAGAATGATGCTCGGATCATTCTGGTTCTCAATATGATGATGATATGATTCAGAAAATGTGATCAACAGTACCTCATTACGTGGATTCGACTCTGTTTTCACTCATTGCCAAAGGGAGGAGAGGAGAAGAGGAGGATTCACTCCTCCTTTATGTCATGCACCAAAAATGTGAGGAGTGGGTGATAGTATTTAGGTTTTATTTTAAATTAATTAATTAAATTTTCATTTAAATCAATTAATTCACCTCACATCAACTGTCCAACTCACCTCCATCCAAAACCTTAGGTGCAAACAACATTTGGTCACGCCTAGGGTGGACACGACATTCCAGGCTCAACTATGGTCTCAAAAATTTGATCTGAGACTCCAAACATGAGTTTTTTAAGTTTCAAGTGAAACTGTGCAGGTGTGAATAAATGTATTTAATATTTTTAATATCGCCGCACCGAGGCACCCCTGGCCCCAGCTTCCCACGCCAACCTGATACCCTGCTCAGGGAATATTTTTTGAAATATTCTTTAGTCTTATACGTCAAAACCCAAGTCATTAAAAAAATGAATTTATTTTAATCCATTCATAATGAATATAAATGTTCATGTATTTAAGTTAATTTTATTTTATATTATTTTATTTTATTTTATTATTAATATTTGTTATAGTTAATATAATTAATTTTTATTAATTTTCTTATTTATATAATTAATATAATCTATTTATATATATTTTTTCATTTTTTATGTGTCTTTAATTCAAGTAAATGTTATGAATTCATATTTTAAAATTTTTGAATTTTATTTAATTTTATTTATTCATTTGTTTTTATAAATTCATTAATAATGTTAAAAATATATTTAATAATTTTGTAATATTTATTTATACATATATTTATTTAATATACATGTAATGTTTTTGATTTTATTATAATTTAAATGAATAATATTTATTCATTTTTTGTTAAATTTTTACATTTAAAATATGTTTTAAATTTATATAATTAATCTCTTTTATTAATTTTTTTAATAATATTTTAATTAAAATAGTTCATTATAAAATTATAAATAAATAAATTTAAATTTAAATAATTAGAAAATTATAAAAAATATATTTATTATATTTACAATTTTATATATTTATATATTAACAAATATAAAAAATTATATAATTATATATAATTATATAAATATAGATAATTATATAATTATAGATAATTATATGAATATATTTATAATTATGTAAAAATATTTATAAATATAATAATTTATATTTATATTTATAATTATGTGTATATATACTCAAAAGGTTCGAGAGACAGGCGAGCCTGCTCCAAAAAAATTATTAAAATGAAAAAGATGACAGAGGTAAGAGGATGGAAGGGGTCAAACATAGAGGCATGCTCTCATCCAAAAAGGAAAGATACAAATCCATAACATGATCATTACCATAATCATGATGAGAGTCGTCATCGTCATCTGTAGTTTCTCACTCTGACTGTGAGTTTCTTTGATTGAAGAGCATAGAGTTCTTCTATCTGAGCTTTTACTACTCCATGGAAATCCATTTGGAAGCCCCGGTAGACACATTATGACCATGCCCTTGTGCAGTGGCCCAATCATCATGACCACATCCTTGACCATGGTTTTTTGGATCTCGATACCACTGTTAAGTCTTGGTTGTTTGTAAATCCCCTCCCAACTCTTCCCTCGCTATATCAGATTGGGAAATCCCTTTAAATAATACCCCTTAATCCCTTGTAGGATGAGGGGAAGCCAAGACCAATCCCTCATTGGGGCCTTTGGATGGGGTCACTTAAATATTATTCACTGAATATCTCCATACATTAATCTGATCATGATTTGTATCATCTGAGTAAGAACGATCATCCTATTTATAGTCTCTATAAACAATAATTTTATGTTTCATAATATTTTTGTCAAAAGAATCTAGAATGGAAGCTTCATCAAGAGATAGATCACCCATTGAGTCTTCTACCAGATTAACATCCATATCTAATATTTCTTTCCCATGATGAGAAGAGTCATCAAAAGAATCTCTATTAACTTCTAAAGTTTTCAAAAGGGACCCAATATATGAAATGACTATTTCTATATAAGAAGGTATACTCTAACCTATGGATATATCTATCTTCCCATCTTCTTCAGTAAGAGAAATATCCTCATAAGATACAAGGTAATCCTCATCAATTTCATCGCATTTTTTATTCATCACTTTCTCATTTAGACCCAAGACCAAATCCCCCATATCCCTACTTCTAGGAACTTATTTTTCCTTCTCATAAGTAATCACTGAATTCCCATAATTAGAGTGGGGGGAAGAGTTAACCTTCTCAAGAAACATGATCCCACCTATTGAAAACTTCCTTCCAACCACCTACCTGCATCTATCCAAGGAGTGTCCAATGGATTTACAATTACATCAAAATGGTGGTAGTTTCTTATATCTAATCATAATATCAATGTTATAATCAGTAGTGTAAAGAATCATAGTATCAATTGAGGTTTAAATGAGATCAATTACCATAAAAAACTTGTAAAAAATATATCACACTTCTTCTATAGCACGATATTATCTAATTGGAGTCTCAATCGATGACACGATTTCAAAGAGTATTCAATGATTCCACCAGACCCATTTCAATACAGAAATACAAACCCAAACTTGGGTCCTTTTTCTGAAAGGTGAAAGAGGATTAAAGTTTGGATTCCAGTTTTCAAAATGAACCATGCCTAAATTGAGGGAAACCAATCCAAGCCCCCATGCCTTATAGTTCAAATTATTTTATGGGAATATTATATGGAACTATCCACTCCCAAACAGGATACATTTCCAATCATTAAACCCCCAATTAGTAGAGATCCTTCGAATCAGGTCATCGGTCTTCCAGGTATGTTGTCCCAATGGCAGCATCAGCCTTGCAGTCAGAGAGGATTCACAATACATACACAAATCAAGAAGAAGATCTTGATTCACACGAACGTGGGTTGAATTACCACATTTAAATATTCTTTAAGAGGCATCATCATTCCCAGAAGCAAAACAAGAACTGTCGCTCAAATTAAAATGTGACAAAATATACCCAGCACTTTTCCGATGAGGACGAGAAGAGATCCCAACACCTTTTGTTAAGGATTTATAAGAGTCAAAACTACCTTGTTCAAGGATATCTTCCTCCATTGAGTCACTAACCAACAGTTCCATAGAAGAAAAACCCTAATCATGGAAAACCAGGGTGGTAGGATTGGAAACATTAATGTTATTTGGCCAGAATATAGTAGGATCTAGTTCTTTGATGAGAAAAAGGTTGCAGGAAAACTTGTCATCAGCGACCCCACCCTCTATCCACCTAAAACCCTTTCAGTTGCACGATCTACATCTAGGAACCCTTTTGAAGCCGATCCGCAAACCCATGAACTCCCCATTGTAGGAAGCTTTGTGTGTCATCCCAAAAAAACCCTAGGTCATGAAACCATCTGAAAAATATCTATGGAGAGTGAGCACGACACCCATCTCCCCATCGTTCATTATATATATATATATATATATATAATTATAATAAATATATATAATAATAATTATATGTATTATATTTATAATTATATATATTTTTATATTAAAAAAAATATTTTTTATGATATAAATATATATTTTAGGTTCTTGGGGGTATAATTACATTAAACACACACACACACCGCACACATAGGCCAGAAAGGTAGGCCATAGCCCCCCCCCCCCCCCCCCCCCACAAGGGATATCCCACCCATCAAGACATATTTATTCAATACATGGTCTAATGGGCCTGTGGGAATAAATCCCATTACATAGCCCAAAGTCCCACAAACTAGCCCGAAGTCCCAGTGCTGCATCATTCTGGAATTGTACTGCCTACGTCACCCGATCTACATCATGCATTATGCCTATATCAACACCTACTAGTAGAAATTATCTTCCACCTGGATTTGAACCTGGGTCTGATGCAGGGTTATACGGAACCTTTACCACTAGGGTAATCCCCCAACTACAATATATGAATAAATTTATAATTATATATAAATAATTTTTAAATATATTTATTTTTAATTATAATTAGAAATAAAAATATTTATTTATTTAAATAATTATAAAACTATGATAAATATATTTAAATAATATATATTTATTATATTTATAATTTTTTTAAGAAGGTGATGCTCAATAACCCCTTAATTGAATAGAAAACCCAAGTAAAGTGGAGGAACACGCATAACCAAAAGAGAATAAGAACAAATAATGAAGTAGCTCAAGAGTGAGTACTCATGCTATGGTGTGAGTCATGTCCACCCCGACCACAAGGATGTCAACCTCTTCTCCATGTTTTTACCATCAACCGTGGACCACATCTATCATCTGGAAGTCAAACATCTATAAGACTCTTTTTGTCTTCTTCTCCAAAGCCTATCGTATCCTCTACTCCAAATACACAATAATTACTTTGTGTTTCCTCCTTACTACTTCCTGAAGTAAGAAACTCAAAAGATTTATGAGTACAAACCTTCATTGATGATTTAACCTTAATAGAATGGAAAAAATCAGATCTCGTAAAAGATTTTTAATTATTGGGATGCTTCAAATTAGAAGCTATAGGATCAGAATTATTATCACAAAAATCTACACCATCATGTAAAAGAGGGGCCACATCTAATTTCTTATTCCCCTTATCCAGTGGTGAAATCATTTCTGATCTAATCATCTTACACTTGATGGGAAGTGTAGCCATATAAATATATTTATAATTATATGAAAATATTTTTGAAAATATTTATCTATAATTATATATATATATATAGTTATAAATATATAATAAATATATTTATTATATTTAAAATTATATATATTTATCATTTGGGGTGATGAATCAGTGATAACCCCCATAATCCCAAACTTTTCACTACTTCACTTCACTCATGATGACTTAGTGAATTTTATGCATAAATTTTAGAATGTTTTAATGTGTATTTAAATGAATAATATTTATATTTTGGAATGATATGATTTGTTTTATATTTTATTATATGGAATGATGGATTAATGAAAAAGGAATGAAAAGAGGAGAAATTACGATCCTAAAGACACTTTTCACTACTTCACTTCACTCATTACGGGACACCAAATTTTTTATAGTGAAGTGGAGCTTAAAACTGAAGAAGAACAGTTACATGTCATGTAACCCAATTATATGTCATGACTTTTTCAAGTGGAATTTTCTGTACAGGACATTTCATGAATTCATTACACACTTTGAAAGATCATTGGACGTTGTGTAACCAAATTACATGATGTGAAATTTTTTTGAAACATTTTAGGAGAAGATTTTACCAAGATTCATGGCACTTGAAATTCAAGGGATTACACGATGTGAAACTCCATTACATGTCATTTAATTTTTGATGTCCAGAAAAAAAATAAAGATTACATGGATAATGATTTTTATGGGTTAGGCTATAAAAGGAGCCCTTTTCCACCCTTCCAAATCACTTTGGGATGAGAGGAAGCCATGTGACACTCAGGGAAAACCTCATTTATCTTTTCTTCCTTTCATTATTTTATTTTCATTACTCTAAAATGTCTCCCCTCTCCCACTTTACCTTGAATTCCCCATCCATGGAGAATTAGTTTTATTGAGTGATCGGGAAAGGGGGAGGCTGGACCTATGTGCTTTTCATGAGTTTATGTAATTTCATGTAATAAAATATTCTCTTATTTATGCATTTAGATTAAATTATTAATTAATTTATAAATTATGAATGTGGTTGTGTAGGGCTTTGATTCTATTAATTTTAATTGCTTTGGTGGATGATCATATCTCTCTCCACCTAATTCTTTTCTGTATATAGTGGAATAGATTAGGGTTGGGTGGTGTGTTCTAGATGGAAGTAATCATGTGCATGTGATTGTATGTTGGAATACTGGTTTATTGAGGAACAATAATTCCTAGATAGTGATTTCTCTAGTTAATCAAGAAGACCTTCTACAAAAAATACACACATTGGAAGGAGGATAGACCAATATAAGGTTTGTAATAGGAATATTCTCATCATAACCATCTGAAAAAGGGGGAGAGAGGGCTCGATAGATAAATCTATCTCTTACCAATCAGTCAAAGAAAAAGGGTAACATTTGGAAACCATGATAGCATAGCATAAGGTCAAGTTAAACTTGCTCTGATCACCATATTTATCATTTTTTAAACCAATCATATTAAGATGATTATTTCTATCACATTGTTCAAATTTAATTAAAACCAACAGTTTTCAAAAAAACCAATAAAATTGAAAACCTTATTTTATGTGAACTCCTCTTTAAAAGACTATATAGGATTAACTTTTATACTATACTTAGGTAATTTAAATATTGTTTTTTCACACCCCATGACAGGCATACATCAATTTCCCTATCCACTTCATCTTGTGCATCAAGCTCGAAATCAGATTGGAAACCAAATGAGTCCACATTTTCTACTACAATAATAATGCTACTTCCATGATCCTTAGCAGTTATCTTTAGTAGCTCCTCGACAACCCCTTCATTAGCTATATCAACCCATGATTTTTTATTTCAATAAATCATCCTCTCATCTTTTCCATCAACAACGTATATGTAATTTCTTACCAAATTATCTAGGAATTTATAATTTCTTTCCATAGTAGCAACAAAGTAGGTAGGGACCTTCATCATAGGTATATGGGGATACCACACCTTTCTCACTAGATAAATTTCTATCAACTCTATTTCCATGTTGATCGCAGTTCTTCTTATAGCGGTCATTCTATTCATGGCCATATAGGGAGAATAAGGAGAAAACAACAGTACTCCTATAATTATTCTTATCATGCCCAAAAACTTTGTAGTCCAAAAACTTTTCAAATACTTTTTCATAAACAATTTTAATTTCACAATCATCACAATGAGTATTTAACAAAACTTTTTTGACCAAGGTGGAGTATATATCTACCTCAATTAGAAAGAAGGAATTGTAACCAAATCTTGAGATTTCCATTTCTCAATCCATATTTATTGGGACTCCTATATCCAACATTACATCATAAAAAAATTCTAGGATTCTAAATAATCTAATTTAGTTTGTAGACCCATACCCATAGTTGAAAAAAAATTCTCCTTAGCTATAGAGGGTTTAAGTTTTTATCCCATTAATATATATATATGAAGCTCTACTTGAATGAAATACAACCAAATACCCATTCTCTCATTTTTAGTTCTTAAAAAGAAACAATAAAATGAAATAATCCTATCTCCAAAGACACACATTTCCAATATTTCTGACCCCAAAGATTCGAAAGGTGAGAAACCAGGTCTTCTATTTTCAAAGTTTTCATGCCTTTTAGAAGAATCAGATAGGAAATAATGTAATTTGTACCCATGTTGATGCATTTATCAATGGATTCTTGATTAGAAACAACATGTACAACTTCCCCTTTCCTAATAATTTTTATTGCCTCTATATCCTTGAATTTAAATAAAGATCAATTATCTCCATCGTTTAGGAATTTTAATTTCGAAACAAGTCCATTCAAAGCCATTTTTGGTTCCTTCAAGTGATAAACATCAACACAATAGACAATTATATCAAATCCAGTGAGGAGTGCCACCACCAAATAAGGATTCATTGGAAATTACATTAAGAAGACCAATCTCCATGAGGACATCCATGGTCGTTGAGGGCATAGCTCGCAAACCCCATCCTCAGGTCCACTTAGAAATATATATACATATATATAATTAATTATAAAACTATAATAAATATATTTATTATATTTATAATTATATATTTTTATATATTAATAAATATATATATAATTATAGAAATATATAAAATTATATAAATATATATAATTACATAAATATGTATAAATATATAATTATATTTATAATTATATAAAAATATTCTTAAATATATTTATTTGTAATTATAAATATAAATAAATATTTAAATAGTTATAAAATTATAATAAATATATTTAAATAAAAAATATATTTATTTATAATTATATTTATAAATACATGTCCGTAATTATTTAAATATTTATTTATAATTATATATATATTTACATTTTTTAATTATATTTATTATATTAATAAATTTGGGTATTTATCAGCGCTATAATTTTAGCACTGATAAAGATAGGATTTATCAGTGCATTTTTTGTATTTATAAAGATATGTTTTATTAGTGCTTACTATTTTAGAACTGATAAAACCACTCTTTATCTGTCGTTTTTTTAAATCGCTGATAAAATCTTTTCTGATATTATAAATATAACCCTTAAAACATCCTCCTCACTCACACCATTCAATCTCTCATGAAACCTAATATCTACCACTACTCTTTATCGATCTTCTCCATGAATCAATCTTCTTAGAAGATAAGGTAGTAAATTATTTCTACTACTCTTTAATCTCGATCCTTGAACTTTCCCTCAATGATTAGCACAACAAAGTTTCCTCAAAAATTCATGGTTAATTCTCAAAACACACCTGTCGCATTCCAAACTATGAACCTAATCTGGTTCTTATCCCTCTATATCTCATCACACAAAAAAACTGATTGAGCCTCCATTGTCTAACCCCTTCAAAAATTCTTCACTTCTACTACCAATGCACTATTCATTTACTCGAACCTAATTCCATCACTCTTGGAGGCACCCCAAAATTATTCTAAAATGCCCACTAAATTATAACCTAGACTTTCAGTATGATTCCATGGATTAATACTCAATTGACCATAACCATCACTTCACTCTCTTTCCTGCACTACAGCCACTCCAAAATTTACAAGTGGTTTCAGTAGATTATTATTATCGATGATACACAAATAATATTTTTTTTATTTTTATTTTTATGTTTTTTGGTTTAGGTTTCATGTCCTGGTTATAATCAGTAGTCATTTATGTGAAGAAATTGAATTAGCATCATTTTTTGTGGAAATTATGACTGTGCTTAGATTTTTTATGTGTTCACACATATTTACAATGCATGTAGTGGTTCCCAACAAATTATCTATGATTTATTGGGTGATTCATATTATTTGGTTACCCTCAGTGAAATTTATAAATAATTTTAATTATATCTATGTAAACAATTTGAGTGTAAAAATTTTAAATTTTTATGTAAATAATATTGATAGTTGTTAGAATTTAAAGGTTTGAAATTTAATTTATACTAATGATTATATATAATTTTAAAATATATATTTTAAAATACATAAATATATAGATTATTTGAAAGATTTTAATGAATATGTAAAATAACTTTTGTTTAATTTTTTTAAAATTTTAAAAATTTTATTAATATATTAGTCTAGGATTAAATTTAATCTAGTTTTATTTTTTATAAATTATAATAATACATTAAAATTAAATTATGTGATCAGTTTTGATCTATTACTCCCCCTCTAACATCTTTGTTTATTTTTAATTATTTCAAATGGATTGAACTACATGCACCCAATAGAATTTATTTGTCCTTAATCTTCCTCATTGATTCTATACCCAATATCTATTTCCTTGAGCCATTGTTCATTCACCCACTCCCTCATGTTCATGTTCATTTTCACCCATTCATCATTATTTCTCACTTCAATTTCATGGATCTCTTAGTTGTGCACTGTAAAAGCCCTACCTACTTCTCATGTAAGGTGGTGACTGAAAATGATAAGTAGGTTGAGTTTTTTCAGTGTACAGATGGTAATCAAATCCAAGTTTCAAGTGTCCCCCCTCCTCCCATGGATTAAGATCAAACAATTCTTTCCATTTTCTGTCAATTATACCTCCCACTCCCATGGATCAAAACCATAATGTATTTTAAAAACTTGTCATTACCTTGTGTATTTTATTTTTAGTGACCTATAGAGTATCAAATTTTAATGTTGTTTTCTTTTTAGGAAACCAAAATATGGAAATTATATTGTTCCAAACATTCAAAGAGAAAATTTTAAATCTAAAAAATTGTATTTTTCGTAAAAAAAATTTATAAATCATTGATATAGATTGTTATTTTTGAAGCTTTGTATTAAAGTTAATATGTTGATCACCTCTATGTTGGGTTCTGATAGGGGATCAATCTCTATTGGGACATGAATTAGTGAAATATATGGTATATTAGGTTCATATAGTATCGAAAATATTAATTCTAACCCATGTTAGTAAAATAATAACCATTAATAAACCAATTTTTGTCTTTAAAATTATAACAATTAATAATCTCAACTTACACTAATATTTTGATCATAAGAAGAAATTTTTCTATGAATTAGTTTCTATGATTTATTTATTTTTTAAAATATTAATATTACTGAATCAAATAGGATGGATATGAATCAAATATGGATGGATGTCAATTATATGATAAAATAATTTTGAGGATGGGGTGAATTTTTCATCAAGTATTCAAAAGATCATGTTTATGACCCTTATTGAATCCATTTTCTATTTTTACACTGTTGTTATTCAAGAATAATTAGTCAAGAGGAGTTTAAAAAACACTTGATTTTTTATGGAATATATCAAAATTATTTTACAGACTAAACACAGGGAAAAACTACTTGTAGCTAGTTATTGGGATAAGAATGTATTTTATGGATCATCTGATATGATTACAAGTGTAGATAATGATGAAGAATATATCGATGATGTTATTGCAGATGTGAACAATTATGAAGATTGTATTGAGGAAATAACAATGTTAGTTGAATATGAACTTCACAATTGTCCAAAATTATATGAGAACTTAAAGAGTTGAGAAAAGAATCCATTTTATGCTACTTATAATAAATATATAGCATTTTCATCCATATTAAAGCTGTATAATTTAAAAGTTAGCAATAGATTGAGTGAAACTAGCTTTATTGAACTAATTCCCCTCTTGAATGATATCCTCCTATAAGATAATGAGATTCCTTAATAAACATATGACACTAAACGAAAGATATGTTTAATGGGAATGATTTCTGAAATAATACATACTTATCCAAATGATTCTATACTATTTCTTAATGACCAAAAATAACTTAAAAATACCAAGATTTTCATTCTTATCGACATATGAAAGATGAATTAGGTCCTACAAAATATTTATTGTACATTACAATCATTCCAATATTTAAGATCCTATTTGAAAGTAAGGAGACTTAAAGATAATTTACATGGAAAAAATATACAATAAAAATGTAGGGAAACTCCATCACCCAGAAAACTCTCCTCAATGGAAGAGAATTGATCATGAGTATCCTGAATTTAGAAACATGCTAAGAATCATTTATCATGTGTTATGCACAGATTGAGTGAATCCATTTGGCTTTCAAAGAAGCACTCATAGTAAATTGTTGGTTATGTTGGTAAAGTATAATTTTCCACTATGGTTATGCATAAATTGAAAATATATTATTTTATCTCTTCTTATATAATTACTAAAAAATAGGTAATGATATTGATGTTTATTTGGTTACATTGATCCAAGATTTGAAATTATTATCGGATTCAAGTGTTACTTTGTATGATTCTTATAAAAATAATGATTTCATATTTAGAGGCATGTTGTATGGTTTGATAAATTATTTTACTACTTATGGAATTTTTTTATGACATATAATTAAAGGAAATAAATGGTTTCTCATTTGTTAATAAGGTACACAATTAATTAGGTTGAAACATTCATCGAAGATTATGTTTCTAGGGTATCACAGATTTATACCCTAGCGACATATGTACTAATATTGGATGACATCATTCAATGGTAGTTCAAAAGAACATACAACATCATCTTCACTAAAAATTGATCAATTATTTTAGAAATTAAAATACATAGACACTAATTTTGGTAATCCTTTTTTAAAAACCTTGTAAAAATTGGTTGAAAAAAATGATCAATTTTTTTGAATTACCATACTTGAATTGTTTGTCCACCAACCATTTACTTGATGTTATTCATGTTGAAAAAATATATATGATAGTTTCATTAGCATGTTACTAAATTCAAATACAAAAACAAAGTATGGAATTAAGGATTGGTTGGACATAATTGACATTGGAATATGGAAATAGTTTCCACCAGTAAAGAGTAAAAATAGAATTTTGATCCACCATCTACTGACAATTTCCAGGAAAGAGAGATATTGGTTTTGAAACTTCTTGAATGATGTAAATGATCAATAGGTGTATTAATAAAATATAAAGACAAAACATTTCACGGATCAATTTATCTTTAAAGGTTCTGAAATCACCTGACTATCATATTTTGATTCAAGATATAATTCATGTAGCTTTACGTTTCATTTTCCCCAAGAATTTTCACCATACATTAACAAAGATTTCTTTTTTTTACAAGTTATATGAAGTGATGTTATAGACCTAAAAAAATTACTATGGAAAAGAACATTTTTATTATATTATGTGAATTAGAGATGCTATTTCCACTGGATTTCGATGATATTATGGTTCATTCGATGGTTTACTTTGTAATACAGATTATACTATGTGGTACTATAAATTATAGATGGATTTACCCCATTAAATGGTATATAAATATTTTTAAAGGATATTTAAAAAATAGAAGTTGTCTAGAAGGTTGTATTATGGAGTAATATATTGTTGAGGAAGCCATTAAATTCTGGACTGACTATCTCTCTGATGTGGAAATCATTGGTCTTTCAAAATATCATCACACTAAGTGACTTATGGGTGAATGAATTTTTGGAATAGATGTTTTCATAATTATTATTTTATATCAAGAGTATGAACACCATTATGTTTTGTATAATATATTAGTGGTTTCCCCATAT
Organism: Viscum album; assembly: GCA_963277665.1. Classification (NCBI taxonomy): domain Eukaryota; kingdom Viridiplantae; phylum Streptophyta; class Magnoliopsida; order Santalales; family Viscaceae; genus Viscum; species Viscum album. The sequence continues at coordinate 535,843,544 of OY728151.1, read as the reverse complement.
GATGAAACCCACAAAGTAATTCTTAAGAATTTTAATCCATCAAGGGATGAAAGATGAATATAAAATACAAATAATCAAATGTTTATAGGATGTTTTTGAGACCAAGTTTTTAAGGATTTAACTAAAAAATAGGATTCAATTTCAGAATTAATTCAATATATACCCATAGGACCAAGTGTACATGTATTGTCTTATAATGGTTATGTAAATAATGGGTATACATTCTATACAAATGAACATGATGAACGTAGTACCATGAAAAATAGTAGAGTTACACTTATGGATGAAGTGAAAAATGTATATGTTAATAAAGATAGAAATACAATTTATGTTAATATGTCATTATTTGGTATCATAAAATAAATATGGGTGTTGGGTTATGCAACATTACAAGTGATAATTTGTCAATTCAGGTGTGTTGACAGCAAGATTATTGTTAAAAAGGATGAATTGGTATTCAGGAAAGTGGAATTCAGTATGGAAGGGTAAAAAGATGAACCATTTATAATGGAATCATAGTCATTATAGGTATTTTATGTTCTATATCCCCAAAAATAGAATGTGGTCAATTTTTTTAATTGTTGACCAAAACCACTAACGGGGTGAATATCAATTCAATTGAGGTTGAACCTTTCATAGGGATGTTTCTATCATTTTTTAGCATTCACAATGTAGACTAAGTGTTGAATTTCAGAGAATAACATAATAAATGGATTTGGATACTCGAGAGAGGGGTCAAATCTCTTCAACCTTTAAAAAATATTTCAATAATCTAGTTATATTTTTTAATGTACATTGAGTTACCTCATATTATAATATATTCACTAGTTAATTTACATAATCTAAAATAAATGTTCAACCACTTCTATTGATAATGAATTATTTACTTAATAGTGCTCCAAATCCTAGGAACAATAGGTTTCTTAACATGTCAGTGCTCCTAATGCAGAGGAACAACAACCTTATAAATATGATAATGCTATCGATAAATATAAATAAAATATTAGCCATGTTGAATCCAAGGAAATGGTATACCATGAATAACCTATGTCCTAGAAAAAATAAGAGTTTCATAGCATGATGGTGTTAAAAAATTATTAAGGTAAGAAATAAAGGCATTAAATTTGATCTTGGATAGAATGCATGCAGCCAAACTATTAACCCCAACAAGGCTATGTTCAGTAGTTACATTGGTCTCACCACTCACATGCACGTTCTCATTGAATTAGATTCATGGAACAATGTTGTGAGCATGATTAAGACACTAATTTGGTAAGATATTATTGTAACATTATGATATACTTTCTTTATTTCACTAAAAATGAAATAATGAAATGTTGAATTACTCTTCATTATCCCTTGCAGAGTAATTTTTTAGTAAATAAATCTTGAATGAAATGTGTATTAATGCTCACTGGAAAGGATATGAGTGTCTTTCACATAATTCTTACAAAGTAACATCTCAAATATACTAGCGGTAAAATAAATCTGTACCCAACAAAGATATATGCACACCTAATAAAAAAATATGGGATGTGCTTATTAGACATCATGAGGAAAAATATTTTCGTGTAAAATGTGGTTGTTAATAAATTTATTAATAACATGTGTATTCAACACTTTGATTAAGAATTTATAATTTATGAAACATCAACTGAGTGTTGAAAATAAGAAATAGGCAACAAAACAAACATACCTCTATCGTAATGCAAGGATGGGGTATGCTTCACTTTAAAAAAATGGTACGTATTTTAAATATACCATAATAATTTTATGTTAAATGAAACAAAAACATAAATATGTTCCTCTTGTTTTATGAAAATTAATGAATCAAAATCTAAATCCACTTTTATCCCACATCATGTTCTATGTAAGGAGGCATGTGTAAATATATAAGGGATACTAATAGATGAAAACACACAAAAAGTGTGGGAGTATGTGTATTTATGACATTATAAAAATTCATTTTTCATTAAATTGGTATTACATAATAATGATTAATTATTTTATTATATTTTTTTAGACTAAACTAAAAGAATCATCATCAGTTGTACCTAATGAACAACTACTATCAGTGGCCTTAAAGCAACCAGAACATTGTGTTCATGTTTGAGGTGTAGGTCTTGTGGTGTCACCCCAAGAATATTTTGATAAAATAAATGAACAGGGGGTAAAGATAAGAAAATGAAAGAGTTTCAGGAATGATTAGATGCTCTAGAAAAAAAAACATAATAGATAGTTGGAGTTGTTATAAAATGTTATGGGAAGTAATCAAAGAGAATAAAACACAAAATAACAAACACTACATGAAGATCCCCCCCACCCACGACTAGCTTTTAGGAAATCCATTCCACTAAAAGAGTTGTCTTAAAAGAGGTAATCAATATTGTCATAATTGTTTCTATGAAATGTGAACCTGGAAGACACTGATACCTTTCTTGTAATGATATTATATATGGTAAAAATGATTGTGTTGTATATCTTTTAATACCCACCCATAACCTTGTTACGATGGGTACCATGAACAACATTCAATGAGATATTTTACACAATAAAAAATTTCCAATAGTTTATGTGAGAGTTGGGATTAACATACCTCAAGAATCTAGTTTTGAGATACCTATTCCACTTGAGGATGCAGATATTCATATAGTTAAGCAAGATATTGGAACTTTTTTAGCATGGTTATTAGATCTTGTAAATAACATGTCAATAAGAATGTATTCATTCCCTATTTATTTTTCATGAAAATCCAATTACAATTAATGAAAAAAGGTCTAAACTAATGAATATTATTAAATACATGCAAATAAAAGGGGGTGAATTTGAAGGTCAAATAAAAATGATTTAAAGGATCAAAAAAATAATAAAAAATATCTTCAAAAAGTACATTCACCCCACCTATTCAACTTCCACATTTTTTAACATTAAACATTCATGAAGATACAATGTTATAAATTGGCGATATGAGAATAATTGATTTTGAAGAAAATGTGTATAGAGAGTCCATTACAAACTATATTGGTCTTCAAAATGTATATGAAATCATCTGGCATGAATGGCTAGGAGTCTTAATTGTAAATTTATACAAGAGGTTTGTTTTCATGTTTTATTTTTCTAATAGCTAACCTGCTATTTTAATATTTAATAAATACTATTTATAATTTTTACAGGTGTAAATATCAATAATATTTGAAGGTAAACCCCTATAAAATGAAATTTGGACTCATTAGTCCTCGAATCACTTCTACACAAGAATTATCATTGGAACTAAAGAAATATAGATTAATAGTAAATAAATTAGCCACAGTGTTTGAAAGAAAAATTACAGATGAAGTAATGTTCTTAATACCCATTATACAGAGGTAAAACTATAAAATTTAATCATCTAAAATATTTATTCATTCGTTTTATTACTTATTCTTTTTTAGGAAGTATTGGTTACTCGTTATAGTCAATTGGGATACTTCAAAGATTTATTTTCTGGAGTCAATGCATGGATACCCGACAAACCCACCACACATGATGAAGTTTATGAATTTTTAATACACTACATACAACTCTTACAATTATACATTAAGTTATACATTTTTTTTAATGAAAAATATCTTAAGATAAGTTATTGTTTAAATGTCATTAAAATCATGACATGAGGACAGTCTATGTGCACAATGAGCCTATCAACTTCTATAAGTGGATAAGTATTAGGGTATACAAAATAAGATTTCAATGATAATAAATATATAAAAACAAATTAATTATTTTTCTTAATGGTTATCTAGTGTCTGAAAAAAACTATCAGAAAATATTATGTATATAATGTAAGAGAAATTATGGAATATATCATATAATGTTAACAAACTAGCATCCCTAAGTGTTAATTTTGAAAATAATTACAATTTCATTTAAAATATTTATTAATAATTTATTTATTTTTATTTTTCCATTACAACTAAGAATATAAATAGACCTCACAAGTGAAATAGAAAATAGATTTTTTTATAAAATAATGGAAAAATACCTTGTATCTGAATATATATAGACATCATGAAGAGGTGACTTCCTACTACTTATTTAGTTGATTTTCTCATCATTTTACCTAATTTTTTTAGTAAATGTCCTTGTCATTTTTATCTGATGCTTTAGGAAAATTATCCATAAGTAATTTTTTATATTTATGAATCAACCACACCTTAACATGATACACATTGTGTTCGATCTAACTCAAAGTTCATGTTTTCAGTTTAAAATTGATATTTTAGTTCAAAACACATGTCATATCCTAAAAAATGAGAAAATTAATTTGAATTATTTTAATACATTAGTAAAACTATTCAAAAAAATGATGTGTATGAATCAGTCGCACCTCAATATGATACACGGTGTTCTAGGAATGACTCAAAGTGTTTGTTATTAGTTTAAAATTGACAATTTAGTTAAAAACATGTATCACTCTTTAAAATTTGAGTAAAAACTCTCAGATTGTCATGATAATTTATGAAAATGATTCATAAGTCATTTTTAACATGTAAAAATCAGTCTCACATAAAACCAACACATGATTTTACTAGTATGACTCAAAGTGCATGTTTTTAATTAAAATTTACATTTTACTAAAAAAGACACATGGCATACTCAAAACTGAGTAAATGAATTCAGTTTGTATTAATAAATTATTAAAACTATCCATAACTCATTTGAGATGTGTAGGAATAAACCTCATACCAATTAGACATATAGTGTGATCAGTATGACTCAAAGTGGTTGTTTTTAGTTTAAAATGGCATTTTAGTAAAAACCACAAGTGAACTACTCAAAGCCAATAAAACACATTAACATTATTTTGATACTTTATAAAAATGATCCATAATCCATTTTTTATATCTAGTAATTAGTGTCACATCAATCCAACACATAGTGTGACCTATATAACCCCAAGTGTGTATTTTTATTTAAAATTGACATTTTAGTATAAAAGACAAGTAACATACTCAAAACTGAGAAAACACATTAGTATTGTTTTGATACCTTAGGAAAATGATCCATAAGTCATTTTTCAAATTTAAGAATAATAAACACTTCATTATGATACATGGAGTTCACTGTGTAACTCAAATTGTCTGTTGTTAGTTTAAAATTGACATTTCAGTTCAAAACATGTGTCACTCACTAAAAACTAATAAAACACACTCATATTATCTTGATAATTTAATAAAACTATTAAAAATTAATTTTTGATTTATAGGAATCTGTATCACGTCAAACCAACATAGGATGTGACCATTATGACTCAAATTATGTGTTTTCAATTTAACATGAAATTTTAGTAAAAAAAATTGACATAATCAAAATTAAGAAAACACATTTAGATTGTATTTATTCATTATTAAAATGATCCATATTTTATTTTTGATGTGTAAGAATCATCCAAATCTCAATCTGATGTGTAGTGTGGAAGGTATCACTCCAATTGTATATTTTTATTTAAAATTTACATTTTAGTAAAAAATACAAGTGACATACTCAAAATAAGATAAAACATCCATATTATTTTGATACTTAAGTAAAATGATCCATAAGTCATTTTTGATATTGTAGAATCATCCATACATTAATTTAATAAATGGTATACCCGATATGACTCAAAGTATCCATTATCAGTTTAAAATTGACATTTTAGTTCAAAACATATCACCCACTGAAAAATAAGAAACACACATGGATTATCTTGATAATTTAGGAAAAATATCCATTAGTCATTTGTGACATGTTAGAACTATACTCATGTCAATTTGACACATTATGTGACCGATATGACTCAAATGCATGTTTTCAGTTTAAATTGATATTTTAGTAACAAACAAGTGACATACTAAAAATTGAAAAAACACTTTTGGATTATTCTAATACATTAAGAAAATGATCCCACCATACATTCATTTATTTATAAAATCAAAGACAGAGGAACAAAAAGAAGACCCATGAAACACTAGAAACACTGGAAAGGCCCCCAAGGGAACTATGGATTCCTGAAGTAATGAAAACCTAACACATTGCCTCTGATCAGGTTCTTAGCTTCAATTAGGAAATAGTGAAAATCATGGGAAAGGAAAACCTAAAGACCTCACAAATCCATAGTAGTGAGATGGTCTCCCATCTTATTTCACTCCCTCTAAGTGTGTGAGAAAGTAGTGCCATTGCTGATGAGCCTCTTGGACCTCCTCAAGACATAGTGTAAGGACCAGGGAACATTCCTCTTACCATGGATGGAGTCGTGAAATATGATAGAGTTTGTCTCAATAGCAGAAAGAGAAACACTCTGATGCCTACAGATCGAGATACCCATTAACATTACCATTACCTCAGCTAGAAGGGAGTGACCTCTACAGAAGTCAGCAAATAAAGCAAGAACAAATCATCCCATGGGATCTTGTACAACAACAACACCTTTCATCTCATTCATAGAACATGAGCCATCAATATTGAGCTTCAAACCGGTCAGATGCAGAAACCATCTCACCTAGTGGCCAGATATAGTGGGAAGAACCGCAGGGAATCCCATCAGAATAAACAGAAAATATGAGGCCTCATGCCACTTGTTGTAGGCTCGATCCATTTCCAAAATAAGACTTTTGATCATGGCCACCAAGTACCTACTTGAGGTCTGAATCCCCTTGTTCCTGTCTTTGTTCCGAGCTAACTAGATAAACCAACAACTGAAATCCAGGATGATTTCTTGGGCTTTCCTCTCGATTCTAACATTCCCCGCAACGTGAAACCAATGGTCCATAAGTGAGATGTCCCTTAGAACCACAACTGAAACACCTATGAAGTCACCAAAGGTCTTCCCCACATGGCATGCCCATTCACTGTCAAACAAGAGGTGGGTTAATCTCTCCTCTCATAGGTCGATGTAGCATAGGCAGTGTGAGACCATGCAAATACCTGAACGCCTCACATCATCATCTTTTGGTAATGCCCTATTCTTGATAGTAAAAAAATATTTTTGAAGGAACCTATTTAACCCCCAAGGATGAACCCCATGGTTCCTGATGAGCCACACCAGCAGGCACCCTTATGTAGTCCTTAATAGAGAAAGCACCTGAAGATGAGGTCATAAAGAAACATATGTCTGGTTCTTCCATGAGATCAATCATGTCAAAGGCCATACATTTTTTTCTATCCAACACAACACTAATAAATTCCAGAAACCTACTCACCGGATTGAAGGTAATGTGTGTGACTAAACAACTAGAGAACCCAAGGGTAGTGCCAACCCAATTAAGATGCCAAAAATAAATGTTCCCCACACCCACCATCCACCTGGAGTGATCTTGAAGAGCATGGATGTGGGAGCCGGCAATAGTCTATGTCGACGACGGATGTCCATTGGAACCACCCCCCCCCAAACCACAACTGAGTCACGCAGACATGAAACTGCTCAAAAGAGAGCACCCCTAAATAACCCCCCACTCCAAATTCACCAGCATTCCATGCAACGCATCCAAGATACTCTTGACATTAATACCACCCTCTTGGACTAGCCTTGAAAGCCTCTTCCATGACACCCCATGCTTCCTCCCCTCCTCATGTGCATCCTAGATAAAAGAGGAAATAATGGAATCAAGCTTAATGATCACCCCCTTTGGGACCTTGGAGGCTGAGAGTGCATGGAATGGAATAGAGGATAAAAAATTGTTCGCCAAGGTGATATGACCTCCAAATGACAAGAAATAGTTCTTCCAATTATGAATAAGACCTGTTATTTTCCCAACAATGTGATTGAATTTCTGGATGTGCATCCTACAATGAGACACCTGACCCCCAATTACTCCATGGGAAAGGATTTGTGTTGTATACCAAGCCTCATACTCAAGGAGAACACCCTATTTTCAGTGTAGTGACCAAGGACATATAAGGTTCAACATATCCACTCCAATGAAAATAATCAGTAAAGAATTTATTAAACCCACAAAAAGAGCTTATTCTAGGATTCATAATGATAATAAAATCATCCGAAAACATCAAATGTAAAATAGTACATGCATTGGGATCACGCTGGTAGGGCCCTATGGAACCATGAATGAAGGCCCTATCGATGTAGTGACTGATAACATCTTGAGAGAGGAAAAACAAGATAGGGGAGAGAGGATCCCCTTGCCTCAAACCATGCACAGCCCTAAAAAACCCATAGTTCCTACCCATGAAGTGGACTGCCAGCCACGAAGAACTGAAGAAATGAAAAAAAAATAAACAACCCAAGAAGAAATTCCTATACATATTAAGACCTTGATGATAAACACTTATTCCAGCCTATCATAGTCTTTTTCTATATCCATCTTAACCACTATATTAGAGCCATTCACTCTAGTATAAATCCCTCCAATGAGCTCTTGAGACAGTGTGATGTCCCCTTGGATAGATCTTTTCTTCACAAATCTATGATGCTTGAGAGATATCCATTGAGGAAGGTGAGAGCTCAGCCTATTAATGAGGATGGAGGCCAGAACCTTATATGTGAAGTTTCACATACTCACAGGTCAGTAGTGCTGGAGAAGAGAGGGGTCATTAATTTTAGGAACAAGAACCACTGTTGTAGCACTGGTATCATGAGGAAGGAACCCACCTTGAAAGAAGTCTTGGATAGAAAGAACAACATCTTTCTTAACCATACTCTAGGATTCACGGAAGAAGGACCCCGAGAACCCATCTGGGCCAGGAGCACAGTTCGGGTTCAGCATATTTACCACCCCTAAGATTTCCTCCTTACGATGCATGGCTTCAAGGACAACATTATCATGTCCAAATAGCACTCTAGGAATAACTTAAGTAAAATATTCATGGTTGTTTGGATATCCCACCACCATCAAAGGGTTTTTTCCTACAAGAAGGTCATTGAAGAAGTTCTCTGCTAAGCCACTAATGACATCCTAGTTATCTGTGAAAGATCCATCCTCCATTCGAATGTTAGGAAGGGTGTGCCTATGATTTTCCTTTGATTCATGCATGAAAATAAGTTGTATTATGATCCCCCTCATGAAACCATCTAACCCTCAAAGGATCATGGGCCATGCATTCCTCTCATAGTAGTAATTCATCCATTTGTTCCTTCTTCGTGTCCAGATCCCCAAACGTGCCTTCATTCCATTTCAGTTCTAAGCTAGACTAAAGCCTTTATATCTATACCTTGATTCCATCCAAGTCATACACCAAAGGATATAGGTTACTAACCTACACCTGAAGATACTCCCTCATAAGTCGTAGTTTGTTTTGTAAGTGCTCCCATGCATTCCCATTTATGTGATTATACCACGAAGAGGCCACTGTATGCTGAAAATTTAGGTACCTAATCCACAGGGGGGAGAAACCCATGCCAAACTTTCTATCTCAGCTCATAGAAATATCAATAAGAAGATGGGAGTGTTCATAAATATTATGTACCAAATGAGACACCTTTTCCTATAGAAAATCAGAGATGGCATGAACATTGGTGAGGCAATGATCCAGTCTACACCAGGTGCAATGACTGCCCCTCTACTTATTACATCGGGTAAAACACCTCCCTATGTATCTCGTATCCAATATCCCTATACTTGATAAGAATTGGGGAAACTCTAGGATATCACTTTGAGAAAAATATCATCTTCCCTTCTTCTAAGTAGGATCAACAACCACATTGAAATCACCCCTACAAACTAGGAATGACTCCCATGATGGAACGACTCAAGCTCAACCCACAGCTGGACATGATGACGGATGTCACAGCTACCATACAAAAAGGAAAAGTAGAAGGAATGAAACCTATCCTTGATCTCTAAAGTGATACACTGATCTGAGTACTAAACTAAATCCAAATTGGAAATCTAATTCTAGAATATCCAAATAGAGGGCCATTGGGAATCATCTTGCAAGGAACTAAACATCCTGATCCTATGAGCAAACTCCATAGTTTTTCCTCTGCCTTGTTTAGGTTCCAACATCACAACAAGATAAATATTTTTGGACAAAACTTCATTGACAATGAAATATTTTTTCACCTAGGCTCCCATCCTATGGGCATTCCATATGAGAATGGTTAAAATTTGGAAAGGGAAGGCCTAGTTTTGGCCCTAGACAGATACGACCCATTTCTTGAACGGGGAGACTAACTATGATGCCCCATGTGGGATCTGGTTCATACACCAATAAAGTTCACAGAAGGGGGAAGAGGATGAGTTGGAGTGGAAAAAACATGGGATCCCAGAGGCACACAAGAAGACTATGCACTAGGATATTCTATAAAATGGGGGTGTATGTAGGGGGTAAAGGACACGCCTTAGGGGTACTTTCAAACTAGGACTGGCCTAGGGCTGGTAAGGGAAGAGGCAGGTCTAAGTATATCATTTACCCAAAGGGGGAAACAACATTAGGGTGATCTAGAGAGTCCTTAGTAGGGCCAAAGGATACCCTGACACCATATCCTATAGAAAGGGTGGATGGGGGACCCAAAGGGAGGCCAAGAAGAGATATACCAACTACATGTCATGAGAAGTCAAGGAAATCCTGGAAGAGACCATTCAAGCTAGGAAACCCCAAGGTATTGAAAGAAACCACAAACATGTAGGGGGTTTTGTTGAAAACTAGAGAAGAAGATGAAAACAATATAGGAGGAAACCCAGCAACCTCACCCACCTCCTTGAGATGGGGCTCAACCAGAGGGGGAAATGGAGGAGCCATAGACACCTCATCCTGATCCACACCAGACAAGGAAGCACCCAAGCCAAAAGCTAGACCCTTGGGAAGAACCAGAGTAGGCTTCCATGTTACCTCTTGGCGTTTCCTCATACAAGCTGGAATAAAATGACCTTGGAGGTGAAAGAAGGAGAATAATCTCGCCAACACTAGATAAACAAAATCCTAGCACCAGTCAAAATAATATTGGACACACGGTTGAATCTAAAATGGAAGAGGATAGGATAGGTCCATTTCCACATAGATTTTTGCTGAGGAAGTTTCCTTAATAAGTAGATTTTAATCACACAAACATAGAAAATGGCTGAGGGAATCACCAATATCCCAGAGAAGTGTGGCGTTCTATAAGGGAAGGGGATTTCATGGCAGATAAATCCACCATGGTGCCTTCAATGAGTCCATGCCCTTATGAACCTCCATATCCCACCTCATAATGGAAAAAATCCATCTACCAATAACCCTGGGGACTTTGAACCATGCAGAGATGAAGTCCACCTCAAAGCCTAGGAAAATGTTGAAATACTTATGGTTCGGAGACGAGACTCAAGTCTGGATAGCTAGATTCCACGAGCTGACAAAACAACGAAACGAGGAGAGCGGAGGTTGATCTGCGCTAAACCTGGACACCAGGGTCTAGTAAAGACACTCTGAGGCCGCAAATTAGGCTTCTGATGGGATGACCATGGAGGGGCCAGAACCCTCAAAATGAGATACCGGAATGATGGGAGAAATCTCTAGGAAGATGGGAGAGAACCTCACTGGGAACTAGGCACAAAAGGTGTCCTGGAAGAAGAGACCCTTCTAAGTAGGGAGTGAGCCCACCACCTTTGCCAGGGAGGAAGGAATAGGAATAGAAGATGAGTAAACAGGGTTGAAATTGATTGGGGAAGGTGGATCCGTTGACAGAGGCACAACCAAAGCAAGGTCAACGTTCAAAAAATTTTAAAATGCAGGAGGTGCATACGGAACATTTGATAGGTTCATTTTTTCTAATTGTTTATATGTGGATGGGTTTTTTTAGGAAAATGATCCATAAATAATTTTTCATCTATAGGAAGAAACCACATGTAAATTTTATGCATATTGTGACCAGTATAAATCTAAGTAATTTTTTTCTGTTTAAAATTACATTTTAGTAAAAACCTTAAGTGGCATACTCAAAACTGATCAAACACATTCAGGCATCCAAAAAAAGTTAGATGAAGGCAAGGTTGTAGGGAGGCATACATTGTGAGGCTGACGATGCGGGTGGAGGAGCCCTCTGTCAAGCGGTGAATGTTGCAGGGCTGGCGTCACAAGTGGAGGATCCCCCATCCATTGGCGGGGGTGATGATGATCATCAGGTAGGAGGCCTAGCGATGGTGGTGGAATGCAGGGATCTCTAATTGTAGTCGATAGTAGTGTTTTGAAAAAAATGGGGTTGGGCCTCAAATTCAGGACTTATAAGGATAGCACAAATGATGGATTCAGAGGAGTAGGAAAAAACCACTAGTGCAAGACATCCGGATTAGAATAAAGAGAGGGTATGGAATCAACCATTTACACCAAGCAGTGTGGAAATTGGCATGGGGAAATTCTGGTTTATTATCCAAAGAAATGTAGGATAGATTTATATATATATATTGTTATAATTTCTAGGTTTGGTTAGTTCTTATTGTGTCAAGTATTTGGGCCCTTTAGGGTCATGTACTGGGCCTTATGCCACCGAACCTATGAGCCATGTAATAATTCCCTCTCAACCTAGTTTAAATAAAAGGGGATTATCCAAAATAAATAAATACATCTAAAGGTCATAGTTCCATTCAGAGTTTGGATCCTTAATTAATTTTTGATGTGTAAGAATCATCCATAGCTCAACCCAACACACGTTGTGACCGGTATGAATCCAAGTGTTTCATTTTATTTAAAATTAAAATTTTATTAAAAAAGATAAGTGGAATAATCAAAACCAGGAAACCACGTTTGAATTTTTTTGATACTTTAGGAAAATGATCCATAAATCATTTTTTATATGTAGGAATCATACACAAAACAATCTGATACACAATGTGTTTTGTATGACTCAAATTGTTCTTTATAAATTTAAAATAGACATTTTAGTTCAAAACATGTCTCACTCACTAAAAACCAAGAAAACACACTTGTATTATCATGAAAATTTAGTAAAATGATTCATAAGTCATTTTTGATGTGTATAAATCAACTACAGACCAATCAGATTCATGGTGTTACTGATATGACTCAAACGTGTGGTTTCAGTTTAATATGAAATTTTAGTAAAAACCAAAAGCGATATACTCAAAACCAAGAAAACTCATTTTTAATGTTTTTATACATTAAAACAATGATCCATAATTAATTTTTGTTATGTAGGAATTAAATGCACCTCAATATGACTCACGGTGTGATCGACATGACTCCAAGTGTGTCTTTTTATTTAAATATGACATTTTAGTGAAAATAAGAGTGACATACTCAAACTGAGAAAAAACATCCATATTATTTTGATACTTTGTTAAAAATATCCATAAGTTGTTTGTGACATTTTGGAATCAACCTCACCTAAATCTAATACATGGTGTACCTAGTATGACTCAAAGTGTCAATTATTATTTTAAAATTGATATTTTAGTTAAAAACATGTGTCACTCAATGAAAACTAAAAAAACTATATTGTCTTAATAATTTTGGAAAATGATTCCTAAGACATTTTTTACATCTATGAATCAATCTTGTGGCGAATCAACACATGATGTGACCAATATGAATAAAATTCTGTGTTTTCTATTAAAAATGACATTTTAGTAAAAAAAAATGACATACTCAAACTTGAGAAAATGAATTAGGGTTGTTTTGATACTTTATAAAAATGATCCATAATTCATTTGTGAAATGTAGGAGTCAACTGAAACTCAATCTAATGCACAATGCGACTGGTATGACTCCAACTATATCTTTTAATTTAAAATTGATATTTTAGTAAAAAATAAAAGTGACATGCTCAAAACCAAGAAAATGCATTTTTATTGTTTCAATACTTTATGAAAACAATCCATAAGTCATTTTTGATATTTATTAATCATCATAAATTCAATCTCATGGTGTTCCTAGAGTGACTCAAAGTGTTCGTTATCAGTTTAAAATTTAAATTTTAGGTCAAAACATGTTCTACTAACTCAAAACCAATAAAATTTCATCATATTGTCATCATAATTTAGGAAAACAATTCATAAGTCAATTTTTATTTGTAGGAATTAGTCTCATGTCAAACTGACACACCATGCAACCGGTATGACTCAAAGTGCATGTTTTTATTTAAAATGACATTTTAGTATTAAAAAAGTGACATAATCATAACTATGAAAACCCATTTTATTGTTTTGGTATTTTATAAAAATGATCCATATTTCATTTTTGACATGTAGGAATTAAACACGTGTCAATATGAGGCATAGTATGACCTATATGACTCAAATTAATTTTTTTCATTTTAAAACAACATTTTAGTAAAAACTACAAGTGACATACTCAAAACCCAAATAAAAGTTTTAATTGTTTTTATAGATAATAAAAATGATTTATAATTAATGTTTGACATGTAGGAATCATCAAAACCCTAACCCGATGCAATGAGTTACTGGTTTGACTCCAAGGGTGTCATTATATTTAAAAATGACATTTTAGTAAAAAAGAAAAGTGACATACTCGAAACTAATAAAACAGATTCATATTATTTTGATAATTTAATAAAACGATATATAAGTCATTTATGATGTTTAGGAATCAAAAACACCTCAATCTGATACATGTTGTGCTTGGTATGGCTCTAAGTGTCTATAATCAGTTTAAAATTCACAATTTAATTAAAAATATGTTCCAATCATTGAAAACTGATCAAGAATTCTTGTATTAACATGATAATTTAATAAAATTATTTATAATTCATTTTGGACGTCTAATAATTAATTGTACTCCAATATGACACATAGTGTACCCGATATGACTCGAAGTGTGTGTTTTCAGTTTAAAATTATATTTCAGTAAAAACCAAAAGTGAAATACTCAAAACTAATAAAACTCATTTAGATTGTTTTTATACTTTATAAAAATGATTCATAAGTCATTTGTGATGTGTAGGAATCAGTTGTACATTAATCTGATGTATAGTGTGACTAATATGTCTTCAAGTGTTTCTTTTTATTTAAAATTGACATTTTATTAAAAAAGACAGGTGACATAATCAAAATTTTATTATTTAAATACTTTAAGATAATTATCCATAAATTATTTTTGATGTGTAGTAATAATCCACACCTCAATTTGATACATGGTGTGCCCAGTGTGACTCAAAGTGTTTGTTATCAGTTTAAAATTGACATTTTAGTTCAAAACATGTGTTCCTCACTGAAAACAAAGAAAATATGCTCGTATTGTCTTTATAATTTATGAAAATGATTAATATTTCATTTGTGACATGTATGGATCAAATTAATGTCAAAATATTATGTTTGGTATCATAATAGAGAGATGAGACAATATTTTACTTTTTATAAATAGAAAGAAAGAAGATATATGAATAATTTGATATTTGATTGGTTTCCATGTGTGCATAGTCATGATTGAGATATTATTATACATTAATAAGAAAATAATATCAACACACATGAGGAAAATAATGAAGATGATGACGTTGAGAGAGTGAAAAAATTAATGGATGATGCGAGAAATCTTGTATATTAAGAATGTACTAAAATGAAAAACATTTAATTTTTAATGAATTTATATTAGGGAAAAACCATGTATGGAATTTCTAATACCTCCATTAATTATATTCTTACCATTTTTAAGGAATTTATTCTTGATTGTGAAGATATTCCTTCAAATCATTATAATTCATGGAATTTAATTATGTAGCTCATATTTTCAATGAATAAAATTCATTCTTGTCCAAAATATTGCAGTTTATTTTGACATGAAACAACATACCTTAATGACTGTAAATAATGTGGAACATATTGATGGAAGATAAATACATATGTAACACCATCTCATGTGCCATATATATTCATTTTTCACTTTCCATTGATTCTCAGGCTTCAAAATCTATTCATGTATGCAGAAATCTAAACCAAAATGTGATGGCATGATGCTAAGAGAATTAAAGAAAATAATGATTTGGTTCATCATGTAGATGGATTATCATGGAGTTAATATGATGCACAATATCCCAATTTTGTAAATGAGGTTCGTAATATCAGGTTGGGTCTATAATATTATGGTTTTAATCCATTTGGTTAGATGGTTAATGCTCACAACATGTGGCTAGTTTTTATTCACATTTATAATCTTCCTGCGTAGATGTGTATGAAAAAACCTTTCACTCTATTGAGAATACTATTATCTAGAAATTCTGATCTGGAAAATGATATAGATATCTACTTCTAACCTTTAATAAAAGACTTGAAATAGCTTTGGGATATTGGTGTGTGATCATTTGATGCTTCTTCAAAAAAAAATATTTTAGATGTGTGCTTCCCTTTTATGGACTATAAATGATTTACCATATTATGAAATAATATCAGGTTGGAGAAATAATGTAAAACTATAATGTTGTATTTGTATAAATATTACACAATCGAGATGTATTAAATATTGTTGTATTTTCAATTTCTTGGGGCATTGATGATTCTTTCCAATGAATCATCAATACAAGAAGAATCTCCATAGGTTTGATAATACTGTTGATACTGAATAGCAACCTCAACATATTTTAAGAACTGATGTGATTAATGAATTGAAATATTTCAGTTTTCTATTAGGTAAAGTTCAGATTAAATCTAAAAATAGGAAGAATATAGACACTGAGTCCACTTAGAGTTGGAAGAATAAAAATATCTTTTCTGAGTTACTATATTGGTCTACCAATTTGTTCTATCATTATGTATATGTAATTAAAATTGAGAAAAATATATGAGCAATTTTGCTTTCAATTATTCTCAATATCAATGGAAATAGTTAAGATGACTTCTAATCTCACCGAGATTTGTTGGATTGGGTAATTTGACCAGAACTATATCATGTGTGTATCAGTGAAAATGAAGTAATGTCCTAATGGGCATAGGGCCAAAAAATCAAAGGGCCAAATGTCCAAACGACCAAATAGCCAAATGACCAAATGGATAAACAACCAAATGAAAAAACAACTAAATGGCCAAATTTCTAAACAGAAAAAGGTACAAAGGTCCAAACGTCCAAAGGTCCAAGTGGCCAAATGACCAAATTCAAAAATATTCAAGTTTCCAAATGGCCATGTGGGAAATTAGACCAATAAGAAATTTGCTAAATTTCCAAATGGAAAAATGGACAAATTTCCAATTCTTTAAATAGTGAAATGGGCAAATGGACAAATATAAAAAGGGGGAAAGGTCCAAAAATAAAAAGGGCCAAAGGAACAAAGGGCCAAAGTGTCAAATGTTCTAATGGCGTAATGGACAGATGGGCAAATGGAGAAATGACTTAATAGAATAATGGCTAAATGGGAAAATGGTCAAATGGTCAAATGGAAAAATAGACAAATTTTAAAATGGCTAAATGGTGAAATGGAAAAATGTCCAAGTGACCAAGTGGAAAAATGGCCAACTGGCCAAACAGCTAAATGCCCAAATTTCCAAATAGCCAAACGGCCAAACGGCCAAATAGCCAAATAGAAAAACATCCAAATGAACTAATATCCAAATTCACTAATGTCATAATGGTCAAATTGACAAATGGAAAAATGTAAAAATTCCATTATGGCCTAATTTCCTAATTTCCAAATGGCCAATTGGAGAAATGGTCAAACAAAAAAAATGGCCAAATTTCAAAATGACAAACTAGAAAACTGGCCAAGGGGTCAAATGGACAAGTATCCAAATTTTCAAATGGTCAAATGTCTAAGTGGAAAACTCAATAAGTGGCCAAGTGTCCAAGTGGGAAATTGGCCAAATAGAAAAATGTTTAAAGTTTCAAATGGAAAAATGGATAAAGGGATAAATGGTCAAAGGGTTAAATGGCCAAGTTAATAATTGAACAATTGACCAAATGTCCAAAGGGACAAAGGTCCAAACAGCCAAAGAGAAAAGGGAAAATTTTCTAATTAGACAAATAGAAAAATAGAAAAATAAAAAAAATACCAAAGCGACAAAGGTCCAATTGAAAAAATGACAAAGGGACAAAGGGCCAAAGGGCCAATTGGCCAAATGGCCAAATGGCCAATAAAAAAAGGTTTTCCAAATGGAAAAATATACAAATGAACAAATGGAAAAATTGAAAAAGGTCCAAAGCACCAAATGAAAAAATAGAAAAAGGGACAAACTGCTAAATGGCCAAAGGGACAATTGTCCAAATGACTAAATTATCAAACAACCTAACCAAAAAATGAACCTAATGAACAAATGATAAAATTTCCAAGTGAATGAATAACCAAATAACATAACATAAATAGAATGGGACTAAAATGAACATAAAAGAGGAATCCATATCATACCCATGTTAATCATGATAATTATTATGTATTGTTTATGTTATTACACTTGTATTAAATTTCTAATTAAATATATATTTAGATTCTTCTTCATTTTATGGATTTATTAAAAAACTATAATTTTAATTAATTTTAGTTTCATAAATTTCATATTATTCAATAATTTTGTATTATAATAATCAATTTCATATTTACCAAGTGTCATTAGGAATCAAAGTTTGCATTCCTAAATAAAAATTATTTTGCATTAGTAGGAAGAAAAATGATGGTAGTGTTGTAAATGCACAAACACAAGAAAATATTGTAAATTTTTTTATTGGAATTTAAAATTTTGATATGTAATTGATAATTAAATATATTTTTTATATTTTCAACTGATTAATCTAGAGTCCCTCGATGAGAATAAATATGAAACAATTAATCCAAATTATCATTTGAGACATGTATTAGGTGAGTAGAACCAAGGGAGATCCCAATGTCAACTCAGTAAAAAAATCATTCACACTAATTATTGGTCCTATCAGGTGCCTCCCAAGACTCTCACACCACTGAGCTAAAAAACTCTCCTACAGAATAATTTGAGGCCAAAAAAAGTATATATACATGAGTGTGAAAGAGGAAAACAAGTCACTTAACACTTTATAAAATTTATGTCAGTTGTAGTTCCATAACATCCATCAGACGATGATTCGGTTTTTGATTCATGTATGGAAACAATATTCTCATTATGTGATACCCCGAGTGATTTCAATGAGGGTCCTAGTTATGTTAAAGATGATGATACTACTGGTGATGGTGGTGGTGGTGATGATGATGATGATGTTGATGATATTGGTGCTCTAGATGATGTTTTTGGTGATAGTGGTTATGAGGATGTTTTTTATGGTGATGAGGATGAGGATGTTGGTGATGGGGGAGATATTTATCCCCTTAACTTTTGAGTTAGAAAAAAATATATAAGGGTATGATGTTTAATGACTAGAATTGATTAGTAGTATGGATTTATATGTATATTTTAGTATTTTAAATGGTTTGAAAATTATTAAAAGAAGTTTGATAAATGATAAATACATACTATATGTATAGCATTGAATTTGTAATGTGGTTTTTATTTTGTTTATAGGTTTCATATGGTCTTGAAGGCCTGGTGCTTCCAATTTGGGATAGATAGATATTCCCACGGTTCATTGAATCTTGGGTGTATGGTGTCTGTTGGGACAAGATATACCGACAGTTCTCCTAACCATGGGTATAGATATATACACATGATTTAACTAAAATTGTGGGTATGATGAAAATATCTTAGGTTATACCCACGGTTTCTATAGAAACTGTGAGTACAACTATATACTAATGGATCCATCATCCATTACTCATAGAACTGTGGGTATAGCCTATACCCAAGGTTTTATGGGTTATACCCATGGTTTACAACCGTGGGAATAGGATATGTTTCAATATGTGACCCCAATATAGAGGTCATCGATCATGATACGGTCATCCCATTCGTACACCAGATTTTGGGAATATACCTCATCATAAATAGTGATTTTAATCATTTATTTATATGTGTTCTATTGACTTATAGGATTTGAAATAGTAATGTATTCTATCCTCTATATGATTGACTATCTATTAAAATGATGAAATTATTTTTACTATCAACCATTTTTACATGTTTATCCACTGTTTCAATTTTCATTTATATTTAACTTACAGTTTATATTTTATAATATTTCAAAGTCAACTACTTGAAACATATGAAAACTTATTAAATTTCAAGTAGATAACTTTAAAATATTATAAAATATAAACAATAAAAACAATCTAAATAATAATTAAAAATATACTAAGATCTTTTTTTGAAAATAAAATTAATTTCATAAATATAATAAACAAAATTTAATTTACATGACACAAACATTATTGATTAAAAAATTATATTTACACATTAAAAAATAGATTCACATAAAATATAATATAATTAAAGTCAAAATGAAATTTAGAATATTGACTAAACATATAGTAAATAATTGAAAATGAAAGGAATTTAAAAAAATATAAATATAAATGTAATGGTTTAAAACAACAATATATTGTGCCATTAAAATTACTTTTCATTAATTTTTTTATGAAATGATTGTTATTTTGAATTATTTTTTATATTTTTAGTAATTGAGTCAAATTTGATTTAGATTGTACTTATTTATTATTTATAGACTTTCAAAGACGCCAACTTGAAACATTATTATGTTTAACGTAGGTGACTTTAAAAGTGTATAAATTATAAAATTTAAATACAATAAAATGTTATTTGACAAACTAACTCAACATATAAAACATAATTGAAAATTAAAAATATATATATAATAACTAAAAGCTAATTTACATGTCAAAAAATTTATTGTATAAAAACATAACATTTTCACTTTCAAATATTAATGGACATGATTATAATTAAGTATTCTATTATTAATTACATTACTATGAAGTATTATTAATTCTGTTATTATAATTAAGTATAAGTAATTAAATTATTAATATATATATATATATTAATTATATAATTAAATTTTTACAATAATTAATCTAATAAATATTAATAATGATGTAAATAATATAATGATATATATATATAAACATATATATTTTCAATTTTTTAATTGTTTTTTAAATACACACACAAGTATATTGAAAATATTTTTTTTCTAAAAGGAATCATTATTGATACCACCTTTTGACTTAACTGAAGGGTCGTATCGATGATGTTTCCTTTTCACATTAGTTTCCAAAACTATTTTAAACCTAAGTTATTTGAATAGATATATTTTTTTGAAAAAAATATTAAAAAAACTCATAGAATCACTTGAATTTGTAATCAGAAAACCCATTATAACATGTTGTGTGATTCTATGAAGTTTCATTATAAAAGGAAATAATAGAATTGGACCCCTTCTCCTCTGGACATAGGTAATCTTGCCGAATCACATAAATTCTCATGTTCTTCTACTTCGTCTTCTATTTGAAGTTCATTTTTGTAAAAAGGGAGTTCTGCTTCCCCCAACACGAACTTGTATAGGAATGGGGATGAGGTTGTGTGACTATTACTAGGTTCATGATGCATGGGCTCACTAAGTGATGTGGGACATCATGGATGTTTTTTTGATATATAGCAAAAAAGGAGTTCTATATATACACCCCTAGGAAAAAAATTTCCCAAAGTACTATGAAGCCTGGGGTTGGATTTTGTGGAAGAAGGCACTAGGTAAAGCAGTTCCTCGCTTAAGAAACAATTTAATAAGTCTCTAAATTCGAAAATTCATTTTTCCAAACCATTTTCTAGATTGAATTTTTCTAAAACACGCCCACCCATATACATTTTTTTAAGTTTTTTTATACTTTTTTGTGTAAACAATTAAATAGTATGTAATTATTTTTAAATAATTATATGGATAATTTAATTAATAATAAAAATTTAATTATTAAAAATTTATAATAGTGAATATAAATAATGTAATAAATAATATATCTAATTTTATTTTTTAAAAAAATTAGTAATAATTAATAATCTAATCAATTTTACTTATTTTTTTATTATTTAAGTAAATATTATTATTATTATTATTAATTATTATTAAATAATAATATTTTCCATGTAAATTACTTCATGTTTATTATATTTATGACTAATGATACTAGTAATAATGATGATGATATTCATGTAAATAAAAACATTATTATTAAATATTATTATTATTAAGTAATAGATTAATTATTATGAATTCATAAAAATAATATATTAATTTTATTTACTATTAGTAATAAGTAGAAAATATAAAAAAATTTATTTATATAATTATAGTATTAATATTATTAAGTCACATATTATTAATAATACTTAATATTTTCTATTTTTTGCAGCTGAAGCCTCTGGCCACTCCAACCCTACTCTAACTACATTCTACTTCATGCCTCTCCAAGTAGGATCTAGAGTGAGGGTATCAATGAGGTTTTAGGTTTTTCGGTTCGACAGTCAATGGTTTTCGAAGCCCTCAGCTGCTCAAATGCCTACTCTAACCACAAGTTCCTCTGCTCTTCTCCCAATTGGAAATGGAGCAATGGAAACTATGATGTTTTGGGAAGTGGTATGTAGTGGATGATGGTTTTACTAGGGATAATTGAGTTGATTTTATTCTTTGACAATGATATAGATCTCTTCGTATTTGATGATGGTGTCTTTTAGAGGAGTCAACGATAAAGAATTTGGATTTTTTGGGGTTTTTCAAAAAAAAATTGTGTTTACTCATAAAATTCATCGATGAAGGTTGTTTATTCCTCCAGGTGATCATTCTGGTTGATCTACCGATGAGGTTTTGTGTCTATGATGTTTTTTTATGATGTTTTTCCGGTAGCATCAATGGAGTTCTACAATGGTGATGTGAGACAATGATCGTGAATGTCAATGACAAGGTTGAATAGTTGAAGGGTGTATTTTGATTACTCCATTCATCCTATATGGTAGTGATGGAGGGCGATGTCAGTGGTGGTTTTCCCATGTTGATGATGGTAATGGAAGGTGATGAGATGAGGAAGATGGTGATGTAATGATGAAGGAGATGATACAAATTACACTGTGGATTCTTAGGCAGATCGCGTGATTTGCGAGATTATTTTCCCACATTGAGCACCCCACCTTTGTTTTTGTATTTTGTTACTTTTCCCCATAATTTTAAATTTTTAATGTCCAATTGTAAGGTGTAATTCGGTCGGTTCCCACTCTACCCCTAAAATTGTCTTTTATGAAAATACAAAAAAAAATTATTTGGAGTAATATTTTCTATTTATTTTTTATGAAATTATTTTTATTTTCATTTATTTTATATTTTTTAAGTGCATGTCTAAAATTTCATTTAGAATCAAACTATAATTTATATTTTATAATATTTTATATTTTCCTACTTCTTTTAAATCCCAAATGTTATATTTTTAAAAAACATTGTTTTGTATCATCTATATTATTGTCTATTTATTATTTTGATGAAAATATTTTTATTTTAAATTATTTTTTATGTGTTTATTATATTTTTTAAATTTTATTTTTATTGAATTTATACTTTATTTTTCATAGACTTTAAAATTCTCAAACTTAAAATACAACAAAACTTAATATGTTTCAAATAGGTAACTTTGGAAGCCTATAAAAATATGATATAAGTATAATCTCAATGAAACATAAAACATGGATTAAACATATTAATATAGTTGAAAATAAATAAAAATCATAAATATAAAAAACCAAAACTAATTTACATGACACAAATTTATTGATTTAAAACATAACATTTACACTTTAAAAAAATTATGCACGGAAAATATAAAATAAATAAAATTTAAAGAAATGAAAAACATTAACTAGAAAAAATAAAAATCAATTGAAAATAAAATTAATGTAAAAATAATAATTTTAAAAAAATGACACAAAAAATTTCTAGTGCAAAAATAATTTATATGTAAAAATGTTATGTTTTGAAACAACAATATTTTATGAGATTGAAATTATTTTTCATTAATTAATTTTTATAAATTCTTTTCATTTTTAATTTTTTTATATGCTTATTCATTGTTTTAGATTTTATTAATATTTAATTTTTACTTTATATTTTATAGGTTTTCAAAATCCCCTACTTGAAAATCAGAATGCATTTCCTTGGTTCTAAGTATGTCGGTTGTGTTTTTTACTAAAATGTCATTTTAAAAGGGAAACATGTACTTAGGGTTATACCATTCACATAATGTGTCATTTTAATGTGATACATATTCCTATATGTCAAAACATATATATCAATCATTTTCCAAAATTATCAAGAAAAACAAATTGTGTTTTCTTGGTTTTTAGGGAGTGGCACATGTTTTGAACTAAAATGTATGTTTTAAAATGATAATAGACTCTTTTAATTGTACTAGACACACGGTGTATCATATTGAGGTGTGGATAATTTCCACACATAAAAAATGACTTTTGGATCATTTTCCTAAAGTATCAAAACAATCAAAATTAATTTTCTACGTTTGGAGTATGTCATATTTTTTTTTACTAAAATTAATGTCAATTTAAAATAAAAAGACACACTTAGAGTCATACCAGTCACACCATGTGTTATATTGAGGATTGGATAACTCTTACACCTAAAATATGAGTTATGTATCATTTTACTAAAGTATCAAAACATTCCAAACATGTTTTATCAGTCTTGAGTATGTCACTTGTCCTTTTTACTAAAATTACTTTCTATTTCAAATAAAAAAGACACACTTGGAGTCATATCAGTCACACCTTGTGTCATATTGAGGTGATGTTGATTCCTACACATCAAAAATAAATTATGAATCATTTTCCTAAAGTATCAAAATAATATGAATGTATTTTCTCATTTTGGATTATATCACTTTTCTTTTTTATCAAAATTTATGTTGATTTTAAATAAAACGATACTCTTGGAGTCATACTAGTCACACTGTATGTCATATTGAGGTTTGTCAGACTCTTAAAAATAAAAAATGACTTGTGGATCTTTTTACAAGGGTATCAAGACAATCTAAATGTGTTTTCTTAGTTTTGAGTACGACATTTTTTAAAGACCCGTAAAATTCAAGGGAATTTTTTTCTTAATTTTCTTTAGAATTTTACAAGAGCGCGGTTTCAGACGGCACCTGATTCTGAGGCCCGGAGTGCCCGGAATTAATTTCCGAAGTTTGGCTCGGGTACGTTCAGTGAACGAACGAGCGGGAATTCCTAACTTTTGATCCGGTGCTCGGAATTGAAATCCGAGGGCACCGATGAACTCGCAGCGCCGATATTCGCTTAAAGAGACCTTTTCGGAAGTTGCGTTTGTTGCGGGTTGAAAGTTAGATTTTGGGTTTTTAGTTTAAGTTAAATAAAATTCGTGAAGAACAATTTTATTTTAACTTGTTAAATCCTACCAAAGGGGGTTGGAAGTGGGACCCACATCCACTTAACCTCCCTTGGGAGGATTAAGTGTGGTGGGACCCACATGAAGCTCCCAACCTTTCAACTTCTCCCAACTCCCCTAACCCCTCATTAAATGACATGAGTTATTTAATTTTGGAGTTAATCCTTTTGAATTTCAAACTTTTGAAATTCTAGTGTGTTGATGTGATAATAAAATAAGATAGTGTCTTATTTTATTTTGGTTAATTGTTTTGTCTTCTTGAGAGGTGGAGAGCTTTTCCTTCTTCTTCTTCAACTCTGACGAAGATCACGAAGAACGCTCAACTTGACGAAGAACGCTCAAGTTCCGACGAAGAACGCCGCTCCGCTCTTCTTCGTCTTCCGTGTCAACGAGAGGGAACGCCGCTTCCTCCTCGGATTCTCTTCATCGACATAAGAAGTTTCGCCAACGACGTATCACATCGGACGCATCTCTCCGTCAACGGATTTGACGAACGACGACCGCGACGCGCGATCTCCGCGACGTTGTCTTCCGCGGACGTTGGCAAATCCTCGAACGTATACCCAAGGTAGGGGTTGTTAATTTATTGTTTTATTATTTATTTCTTGATCGTGGATCTCGCATGTCTAACATGAGGCTTTTGAATGTTTAAGTTGAGTTATTTTTTTTAACATGAGGGGGTCGGACCGCATGAACACGGCCGAACCCCCTCCATCGTTCTTATTGTTCTATCTTGAGGGTGGAAGCAAAGTGGCGTGGTGTCGTCGCACCACGCGGATAATAATATGATTAAATTTCGCGGCGCCGTCGCGCCGCGCCATGGAAGAATCATAAATAACGCGACGCCGTCGCGCCACGTCGAAGGGAATCAAATGTGCGGCGAAGGGGCGCGGTGCCATCGCACCGCGCCGGACGACAAACACCGCGGCCGGTTCCGGGCCGCGGCGGGACGAGGAGACCGCGGCCGGTTCCAGGCCGCGGCGGGATGAGAAGACCGGCGGCCGGGCCGCCGGCGTCGGAAGCCGAAGAGGGGACCGGATTTTCCGGTCCCGTTGGAGAAAACTGGCCGGCCAGATGCCATTAAACCGGGGGAATTAATCCCCCGGCCAGCTCTTTAAACCCCCCTCTTTAAGAGGGGGCGGTTTCCTTGTGGGGGGAAAATCCCCCCGTTTCCTGCCAATCAAGCCCCCCACGTGGGGGGGCGGTTTTGCAAAAAGTGGCGCGGCTATATGCCGCACCGTTTTCCAATCAGCGGGGGCTTTGCCCCCCGCGTGCAGCCACCGTGCGGCGCCAGGCCGCCGCGGCCCCCGCGCCGCCGCGCCGCCGCGCCGCCGGCCGGCCATCCGGGCCGGGTCGGACCCGGGTCGGGTCGACCCGGTTCGGGCCGACCCAGGGGGGGTCGGGCCGGGTCGCCCCGGACCCGGACCCCCCGTTTCGAAGCAGTTTCGGTCTTTTGGCCATAACTTGAGCCACGGACCTCCGAACAACGAACCGTCTGCAGCAACGCGATCCTTGGATCGAGACGGTCGTTTCGGTATATCGCACTCAAGGTTTCGGATTACTTTGATTTCGGCCGGGTTGGTTTGTTCACGAAACCAACCGGGCCTTCGGAACGGAAACGCTCATATCTTGAGCTGCGGACGTCCGATTGACGTGCCGTCAGCCGTGTTGTGTTCCTCTTAGTGAGACGGATCTTTTGGCATACTACGCCCGAGGTTTGGACGCAGGTGGAGTACGGTCGGGTTGGTTTTTCCTTAAAAAACCAACCGGGGCCCGGGGACGAAAATGCCAATAACTCTCAGACCGGGCGTCCGATCGACGCGTCGTCTGTTGCGTTGAGTTCCTGTTGACGATACGGAACTTTTGGATACATCAACTCTGGACTTTGTGACAGTTGATGTATCAGCCTCTCGGCTCGTGGAGCGGACCCTCCGAACGAGCTTGCTGTGTGCGGGAACCCTAGTGCTGGCTGCGACTGCTACTACTGCTACTGTGACTGCGACAACGACAGTACAGAGATCCTTTGTGGATTCAACGACAACTACTTCAGCACTCACCGATCCTGTGTGGGTCCGATCCTGTGTGGGTCCTTGCGCTCAGCGGTCCTGTGTGAACCAGCGCCTACAGGTCCTGTGTGGGCCCGATCCTGTGTGGGTCTTTGCGGGGGTTAGTTACCTATCGATCCTTCGTGGGTCCGACGACTTAGATGGATCAGAGATCATCTTTATCGTCCTTGAAGAAGTATACCTGTGTGAGCTGAATTTTGTTGCTTTCCTGTGTGGATTGTATTGTGCAATCCTGTGTGGATTACGTTTTGCTTTCCTGTGTGGAATACGTTTACTTTCCTCTGTGGACTGAGTTTTACTTGGGCTCGGAGGTTGGAGCGTAATTGAATTGATGACTTAGGTATATGTATGGGCATATACCTAAGCAGTGTTGGTTGTTACTTCGTGATTATACCTTTCTTCGTGGTTTATCCTTTGTGGATTTGAGAGACCTTCAGGGGTCTCTGGGTCCCTACTGAGTAGCTTATACTCACCCCTGCACGGGCTCTGCCCGCACTACGTTGTGTTGGTTGCAGACGACGGACAGTGTTGACCTTAGCTGAGGCTTGCAGAGCGGGACGGTACCCGGAGGTGGACCACTGGGCGGGACGTGCTCGGAACGGACGGCAGGACCCGTGGAGCAGAGGAGCTATCTGTACCCACCCTTCAGGTGGGATTTCCAGTGGACAGCTCGGTGTAGCGGCTTTTACTTTTCAGTTGTTGTTCTCCCTTTCGAGTTGTACTTTACTTTCAGTTTGGGTTTGTATACTGGCCCATTTACTTTTCCGCACTTTCAGTTGTACTCTGTTCTTGTTTATTGTTTACTTTCCACTTGCTTACTCTGTGGTGTTTGTTTACTTTACAAAGGCAATGCCTTCCCTTTTTACTGGGATTTACGCCTTGGTGCTAGTCGCCAGCCCCTGGCCTATGGAAGGCGGGCTTGGGGTAGTCACGGCACGGACCCCGAGGGCGGGTCGTGACAAATTGGTATCAGAGGAGTTCGGTTCTACCGCGAACTCTGATATTTTCTATGTGAAGCAATAATGTTTAGCGTATTGAGTGTGGTTATCAATCCAGGGAGTCCAGTGTTGGTGCGGCGGCCGACGTATCCGTACACTAGGACCCTGACTTCTGATTTCCGGCTTAATGCACGAAAACATTGATTGCGTGTGTGTTTCAAAGTTTTCTTTGTGATTACTTATATCAGCTCACCAGGTATACTGTTCTGACCGTGGCACACCTGTTTCCTTTTCAGGATGGCCCCACGATGGCAGCCAGCTAGGGTTCCGAGAGTCGAGCGTGACGACACCCCACCGAGTGACGAGGCCTCGGTGCAGGGCCCTTTGTCAGCAGTGGCACCGGCGGTAGCTCTACCCGCCGAGCCCCCGATGCTTCCAGCAGCAGCCGCTGACAATGCACGTCGCCTCAGCGCACTGCATGAGTTTCAGCGCCAGCGACCGCCCAGGTTTCGCGGGGAGACGGATCCCCAAGCAGCAGAGGACTGGCTGGAGGCAGTGGTTCGAGTGTTTAGGCTAGTGAGGACACCAGCAGACCTCATGGTGATCCTCGCTGCGAGCCTACTACACGCAGCAGCAGGACGATGGTGGAGCCTGATGCTCCAGGTGCACGATGAGGCATCTCTACTTTGGACGGACTTTGAGAGCCTCTTCCGCTCGGAGTTCGTCCCAGCCACCCTTCGTGCGGTGCGTATCCAGGAGCTTCTTCAGCTGCGGCAGGGCAGCATGACGGTCGCTCAGTACTCGGCGAGATTTACTGATCTCTCGTGCTACTCGACCGACATGGTACGGGACCCATTCTTCCGGGCCCAGACCTTCGAGCAGGGTTTGAGACACGAGATCAGGGCATCGCTGATCTCCCTCAGCATACCGACTCAGACAGGAGTACTGGAGCGGGCCCTTCTGATCGATAGCTTCCTTGCTGAGTCTACACCAGCACAGAGACCCACCGCAGGGCGGCACGTGGCAGAGTCATCTGCAGCAGGCAGTCGACGGATGACTCAGGGGTCCAGACAGACCAGACCTTCGGGCAGACGATCTCAGGGCACTGGCTCAGCAGTGCGGGGCACACAGCGCGGAGCCAATCTTACGAGAGGCAGACAGTGCTACTCGTGCGGCGGGCAGGGCCACATGGCTCGTGACTGCCCGAACCGCCGTGCCGAGGAGCAGCAGACAGTTGATGGACCACCGAGGCAGAGGCAGAGGGTCGACCGTGGCAGTCCGCAGGGAGGAGGCGGACGAGGCAGAGGAGCTGGATGAGCAGCCGGTGGTGGCCGACGCTTTGAGGCTCTACCACCACCACCACCAGAAGGTCCACCCCGACCACAGGGAGCTGGCGGGCAGCGACAGGAACAGCTCCAGGCAGTAGAGGCCTACGACCACGGCGCACCCGAGATGATTCGAGGTACTATCTGTGTCTATTCCACCCTTGCTGCAGTTCTTATAGACACAGGAGCGAGTCACTCTTTCATAGCCGCTGCTCTTGTTCGGAGCTCGGAGATTTAGACAGAGCCGTTGGCTCGATCCTTACGGCTAGAGACTCCTACGGGAGCAGACTCGACGATTACGCACTGGTGCCGGCAGTGTGAGATTACTCTAGGAGGCGAGAGATTCGGCTGGGATCTTCTTTTAGCAGCGTCGAGGCCTTACGACGTCATCTTGGGCATGGATTGGCTATCTACGGTCCATGCACAGATTGACTGTTTTAGGCGCAAGGTGCGATGTGTACGCACCGACGGGAGCAGGTTCACCTTCACCGGCGAGAAGGGAGCCTTTGCAGCATAGGATAGACTTCCGCGGAGGAGAGGACAGCCCATCACTCATCAGTTGGCTAGCCTTATCCTTGGAGCAGTTGACGTGCGGAGTCCTGGTTTTCCTGCAGTGGTGGATCAGTTTGCGGACCTTTTTCCCGACGACATTCCAGGGCTACCTCCTCGCAGAGAGGTAGACTTTTATATTGACTTGTACCCCGGGACAGCCCCGATATCCACTCCAGCATATCGGATGGCCCCCGCCGAGCTTCGAGAGCTACGGGTACAGTTGGAGGACTTGCAGGGCAAGGGGTTCATCCGACCCAGTGTTTCACCCTGGTCTTCCCCGATTTTATTCGCCAAGAAGGCGGACGGGAGCTTGCGACTTTGTGTTGACTATCGTCGCCTGAACCAGGTGACAGTGAGGAACAAGTATCCGCTACCGAGGATTGATGACCTCTTTGATCAGCTCAAGGGAGCACGGTGGTTCTCGAAGATAGATCTCAAGTCAGGCTACCATCAGCTCAGAGTCAGAGACGAGGATGTGCAGAAGACAGCCTTCAGATGTCGGTATGGCCACTATGAGTTCTTGGTTATGCCTTTCGGTGTAACCAATGCTCCAGCAGTGTTCATGGCTCTCATGAACAGGATCTTTCAGCCATACCTCGATCGGTTTGTCGTGGTCTTCATCGACGACATTCTGATTTACTCTACAACAGAGGAGGAGCACGCCTATCACTTGCAAGTTGTACTAGACACACTCCGAGAGCACCATCTTTATGGTAAGCTCTCGAAGTTCCAGTTCTGGATACGTGAGGTCCACTTCTTAGGGAACGTTATCTCTGAGGCGGGAGTTGCAGTGGATCCCGCGAAGATTGAGGCTGTGTTAGCATGGGAGCCACCCAGGAGCGTGACTGAGGTTCGGAGTTTCTTGGAACTAGCTGGATGCTATCGGAGATTCGTGCCAGACTTCTCTAGAGTTGTGGCATCACTCACAGCTTTGACGAAGAAGGGGAAACCCTTCGTGTGGTCAGACAGATGTCAGCAGAGCTTCCAGGAGCTGAGACAGAGATTGACTAGTGCACCTATCTTGAGGTTGCCTGAGGAGGGAGTAGGGTACGTAGTCTACTGTGATGCATCAGGGACCGGACTCGGATGTGTTCTGATGTAGGAGCGGGCAGTGATCGCCTATGGATCACGTCAGTTGAGGCCGCATGAGCAGAACTACGCTACCCATGACCTGGAGTTAGCAGCAGTGGTCTTCTCTCTGAAGACATGGCGACACTATCTGATGGGCGAGCGCTTTACAGTCTTTTCTGATCATCAGAGTCTCAGGTATATCTTTTCGCAGAAGGACCTGAACCTGAGACAGCGGCGATGGCTCGAGTTCCTCCAGGACTATGACTTTGAGATAGTCTATACTCCTGGGAAGGGGAACGTAGTAGCCGATGCCCTTAGCAGGAGGACGGGCATTCAGCTACTTGAGGAGGCGACGGAGCAGCTAGCCTCTTTGCAGATATCCTTCGTGGATAGAGATGGAGCAGCCTTCCTCCAGTCTCTCATAGTCACCCCTCCACTACTGCAGCCATTCAGGGAGGCACAGCGTGGGGACGCTGACTGTGAGACACGGCGTGCACAGATATCCTCGGGACAGGCACCTGATGGTTTCTCCCTTGGAGCAGAGCACGTCATCCTTTTCAGAGGACGTACCATGGTACCAGTCGCTTTGCGAGAGGAAGTGCTGAGGGAGTTTCACACTTCTCCTTTGGCAGTACATCCTGGAGTGGCGAAGATGTACCAGGACCTCAGACGACAGCACTGGTGTCCGGGCATGAAGAAGGTTGTAGCAGAGTTCGTTTCTCGATGCCTCACCTGTCAGCAGGTGAAGGCAGAGCATCAGGTACCAGCAGGCTTGGTACAGCCCTTGGAGGTTCCGGAGTGGAAGTGGGACGGCATATCTATGGACTTCGTGACTGGACTTCCACGTACTTCCAGAGGTCACGACTCCATTTGGGTGATTGTTGACCGACTCACCAAGTCGGCACACTTCTTACCCATCAGAGAGCAGGGCTCAGTGGAGAACTTGGGACGTCTCTACATTCAGGAGATTGTGCGGCTCCACGTCGTGCCATCATCTATCGTATCCGATCGAGATGCCCGCTTTACTTCCCGGCTTTGGAAGGGGTTACAGGAGGCGTTCGGGACGCAGCTACGTCTGAGCACAGCCTTTCACCCTCAGACGGATGGTCAGACGGAGAGGACCATTCAGACACTCGAGGACATGCTCCGCGCATGTGTCCTCGAATTTGGTCGTAGCTGGGAGGACCACCTACCCTTGGTGGAGTTTGCGTACAACAACAGCTACCACTCCACTATCGGGATGGCACCGTACGAGGCGTTGTACGGCCGACCTTGTAGATCTCCTTTGTGCTGGAAAGACCCTGGGGAGTCAGCACTAGTGGGACTGGAGATGGTCCAGGCCACGACAGAGAAGGTCCAGGTCATCCAGGAGCGGATGAGGACAGCTCAGAGCCGGCAGAAGTCTTATGCTGACAGGAGACGGAGGCCACTGGAGTTCGAGGATGGCGACCACGTCTTCTTGCGGGTCTCACCTCGACGTGGTATTCGTAGATTTGGCCGAGGCGGCAAGTTATCTCCGCGCTTCATCGGACCCTTCCAGATTCTCAGCAGGATTGGTGAGGTGGCTTATCGCCTGGCTCTACCACCTCAGTTGCACCGGGTGCACGACGTCTTCCACGTATCTCAGCTGAGGAGATACGTGCACGACCCGACGCACATCATTGACCATGGGGAGGTTGACGTTGACGATGGGGCGACTTTCACGGAGGTTCCAGTAGAGATAGAGGATCGACAGGAGCGGGTCCTACGTGGGCGATCGATTCCTCTTGTGCGCATCAGATGGCAGCACGGGAATCTCCAGGAGAGCACTTGGGAGCGGGAGGCTCAGATGCGTGCTCAGTACCCTCATTTGTTTCCCTAGTTTTGATGTATCTTTTCAGGGACGTAAAGCCCTGAGGTGGGAGTAATGTAAAGACCCATAAAATTCAAGGGAAATTTTTTCTTAATTTTCTTTAGAATTTTACAAGAGCGCGGTTTCAGATGGCACCTGATTCCGAGGCCCGGAGTGCCCGGAATTAATTTCCGAAGTTTGGCTCGGGTACGTTCAGTGAACGAACGAGCGGGAATTCCTAACTTTTGATCCGGTGCTCGAAATTGAAATCCGAGGGCACCGATGAACTCGCAGCGCCGATATTCGCTTAAAGAGACCTTTTCGGAAGTTGCGTTTGTTGTGGGTTGAAAGTTAGATTTTGGGTTTTTAGTTTAAGTTAAATAAAATTCGTGAAGAACAATTTTATTTTAACTTGTTAAATCCTACCAAAGGGGGTTGGAAGTGGGACCCACATCCACTTAACCTCCCTTGGGAGGATTAAGTGTGGTGGGGCCCACACGAAGCTCCCAACCTTTCAACTTCTCCCAACTCCCCTAACCCCTCATTAAATGACATGAGTTATTTAATTTTGGAGTTAATCCTTTTGAATTTCAAACTTTTGAAATTCTAGTGTGTTGATGTGATAATAAAATAAGATAGTGTCTTATTTTATTTTGGTTAATTGTTTTGTCTTCTTGAGAGGTGGAGAGCTTTTCCTTCTTCTTCTTCAACTCTGACGAAGATCACGAAGAACGCTCAACTTGACGAAGAACGCTCAAGTTCCGACGAAGAACGCCGCTCCGCTCTTCTTCGTCTTCCGTGTCAACGAGAGGGAACGCCGCTTCCTCCTCGGATTCTCTTCGTCGACATAAGAAGTTTCGCCAACGACGTATCACATCGGACGCATCTCTCCATCAACGGATTTGACGAACGACGACCGCGACGCGCGATCTCCGCGACGTTGTCTTCCGCAGACGTTGGCAAATCCTCGAACGTATACCCAAGGTAGGGGTTGTTAATTTATTGTTTTATTATTTATTTCTTGATCGTGGATCTCGCATGTCTAACATGAGGCTTTTGAATGTTTAAGTTGAGTTATTTTTTTTAACGTGAGGGGGCCGGACCGCATGAACACGGCCGAACCCCCTCCATCGTTCTTATTGTTCTATCTTGAGGGTGGAAGCAAAGTGGCGTGGTGTCGTCGCACCACGCGGATAATAATATGATTAAATTTCGCGGCGCCGTCGCGCTGCGCCATGGAAGAATCATAAATAATGTGACGCCGTCGCGCCACGTCGAAGGGAATCAAATGCGCGGCGAAGGGGCGCGGTGCCATCGCACCGCGCCGGACGACAAACACCGCGGCCGGTTCCAGGACGCGGCGGGATGAGGAGACTGCGGCTGGTTCCGGGCCGCGGCGGGATGAGAAGACCGGCGGCCGGGCCGCCGGCGTCGGAAACCGAAGAGGGGACCGGATTTTCCAGTCCCGTTGGAGAAAACCGGCCGGCCAGCTGGCCGGCCAGATGCCATTAAACAGGGGGAATTAATCCCCCGGCCAGCTCTTTAAACCCCCCTCTTTAAGAGGGGGCGGTTTCCTTGTGGGGGGCAAAGCCCCCCGTTTCCTGCCAATCAAGCCCCCCACGTGGGGGGGCGGTTTTACAAAAAGGGGCGCGGCTATATGCCGCGCCGTTTTCCAATCAGCGGGGGCTTTGCCCCCCGCGTGCAGCCACCGTGCGGCGCTAGGCCGCCGCGGCCGCCGCGCCGCCGGCCGGCCAGCCGGGCCGGGTCGCCCCGGACCCGGACCCCCCGTTTCGAAGCAGTTTCGGTCTTTTGGCCATAACTTGAGCCACGGACCTCCGAACGACGAACCATCTACGGCAACGCGATCCTTGGATCGAGACGGTCGTTTCGGTATATCGCACTCAAGGTTTCGGATTACTTTGAGTTCGGCCGGGTTGGTTCGTTCACGAAACCAACCGGGCCTTCGGAGCGGAAACGCTCATATCTTGAGCTACGGACGTCCGATTGACGTGCCGTCAGCCGTGTTGTGTTCCTCTTAGTGAGACGGATCTTTTGGCATACTCCGCCCGAGGTTTGGACGCCGGTGGAGTACGGTCGGGTTGGTTTTTCCTTAAAAATCCAACCGGGCCCCGGGGACGAAAATGCCAATAACTCTCAGACCGGGCGTCCGATCGACGCGCCGTCTGTTGCGTTGAGTTCCTGTTGACGATACGGAACTTTTGGATACATCAACTCTGGACTTTGTGACAGTTGATGTATCAGCCTCTCGGCTCGTGGAGCGGACCCTCCGAACGAGCTTGCTGTGTGCGGGAACCCTAGTGCTGGCTGCGACTGCTACTACTGCTACTGTGACTGCGACGACGACAGTACAGAGATCCTGTGTGGATTCGACGACGACTACTTCAGCACTCACCGATCCTGTGTGGGTCCGATCCTGTGTGGGTCCTTGCGCTCAGCGGTCCTGTGTGAACCAGCGCCTACAGGTCCTGTGTGGGCCCGATCCTGTGTGGGTCTTTGCGGGGGTTAGTTACCTATCGATCCTTCGTGGGTCCGACGACTTAGATGGATCAGAGATCATCTTTATCGTCCTTGAAGAAGTATACCTGTGTGAGCTGAATTCTGTTGCTTTCCTGTGTGGATTGTATTGTGCAATCCTGTGTGGATTACGTTTTGCTTTCCTGTGTGGAATACGTTTACTTTCCTGTGTGTACTGAGTTGTACTTGGGCTCGGAGGTTGGAGCGTAATTGAATTGATGACTTAGGTATATGTATGGGCATATACCTAAGCAGTGTTGGTTGTTACTTCGTGATTATACCTTTCTTCGTGGTTTATCCTTTGTGGATTTGAGAGACCTTCAGGGGTCTCGGGGTCCCTACTGAGTAGCTTATACTCACCCCTGCATGGGCTTTGCCCGCACTACGTTGTGTTGGTTGCAGACGACGGACAGCGTTGACCTTAGCTGAGGCTTGCAGAGCGGGACGGTACCCGGAGGTGGACCACTGGGCGGGACGTGCTCGGAACGGACGGCGGGACCCGTGGAGCAGAGGAGCTATCTGTACCCACCCTTCAGGTGGGATTTCCAGTGGACAGCTCGGTGTAGCGGCTTTTACTTTTCAGTTGTTGTTCTCCCTTTCGAGTTGTACTTTACTTTCAGTTTGGGTTTGTATACTGGCCCATTTACTTTTCCGCACTTTCAGTTGTACTCTGTTCTTGTTTAGTGTTTACTTTCCGCTTGCTTACTCTGTGGTGTTTGTTTACTTTACAAAGGCAATGCATTCCCTTTTTACCGGGATTTATGCCTTGGTGCTAGTCGCCAGCCCCTGGCCTATGGAAGGCGGGCTTGGGGTAGTCACGGCACGGACCCCGAGGGCGGGTCGTGACACATTTGTCCTTTTTACTAAAATTAATATCAATTTTAAATAAAAAGACACACTTGGAGTCATACCCATCACACAATGTGTTATATTGAGGTGTGGATGATTGATACACATCAAAAATGACTTATGGATCATTTCACTAAACTATAAAAACAATCTGATTATTTTTTATTGGATTTTAGTATGCCACTTTTCTTTTTAATAAAAAATAATGTTAGTTTTAAATAAAAATTCACACTTGCAGTTATACCGATCACACTGTGTGTTAGATTGAGGTGATGTTGATTCATACACGTAAAAAATGACTTATAGATCATTTTTATAAATTATTAGAACAATTAAACTATGTTTTATTGGCTTCGAGCATGTCACTTGTCCTTCTTATTAGAATTAATGTTAATTTTAAATTAAAGGACACACTTGGAGTCATACCTGACATATCGTGTGTCATATTGAGGTCTGGATAATTTTTACACATCAAAAATGACTTATTGGTTGTTTCCCTAAAGTATCAAAAAAACTGAATGTATTTTATCAGTTTTGAGTATGTCACTTGTCCTTTTTACTAAAATTAATGTCTATTTTGAATAAAAATACGCACTTGGAGTGATTCCAATCAGATCATGTGTTAGATTGAGGTGTGGATGATTCCTAAACATAAAAAATGACTTATAAATTATTATTATAAAGTATTAAAACAATAATAATGTATTTTCTTGGTTTTTTAGTTTGTAACATGTATTTTTTACTAAAATTAATATTGATTTTAAGTAAAATGACGCACTTGGAGTCATACTGGTCACAACATGTGTCATATTGAGGTGAATCATATTCCTACATGTCAAAAATGACCTATGGATAATTTTCATAAAGTATAAAAACAATATCAATGCATTTTACTCAGTTTTGAGTATGTCACTTGTCTTTTTTTACTAAAATTAATGACACTTTTAAATTAAGACACAATTGGAGTCATACTAGCCACACTGTCTGTCGGATTGATGTGAGGCTGATTCTTACACATCAAAAATGACATATGTATCGTTTTAATAAAGTATAAAAACAATCCAAATGTTTTCTATTAGTTTTGAGTATGTCACTTTTCCCTTGTACAAAAATTATTATCAATTTTAAATAAAAAGACACACATGGAGACATACTAGTAACACCATGACTCGGATTAAGGTGAGGTTGATTCCTAAATGTCAAAAATAAATTATGGATATTTTTACTAAATATAAAAATAATATGAATTCATTTTCTTAGTTTTGAGTATTTCACTTTCCTTTATATTAAAATTAATGCTGATTTTAAATTAAAAGATACACTTAGATTTATACCGGTCACACCGTGTATTATATTGAGGTGAAGCTGACTCATACACATCAAAAATGGATTATGGATCATTTTCTTAAAGTATAAAAATAATCCAAATACATTTTATTGGTTTTGAGTATGTCAATTTTCCTTTTTATTAAAATTAATGTCAATTTTAAATAAAAAGACACACTTTGGGTCACACTGATCACACCAAATATCAGATTGATGTGAAGATGATTTATACACATCACAAATTACTTATGGATAATTTTACTAAAGTATAAAAACAATAAGAATAAGTTTTATTAATTTTTAGTATGTCACATTTCCTTTTTTTTAAATACTATCAATTTTAAATAAAAAGATACACATGGATTCATACCAGTCTCATCGTGTGTCATATTGAGGTAAAGTAGATTCCCATACATAAAAAATGACTCATGGATCATTTCACTAAAGTATCAAAACAATATTAATTCTTTTTCTTGGTTTTGAGTAGGTCACTTTTCATTTGATTAAAATTCTTTTCAATTTTAAATAAAAACACGCACTAAGGGTCATATAGGTCACATTGTGTGTCAGATTGAGGTGATCTGATTCCTATATGTAAGAAATGACTTATGTATTGTTTTCATAATGTATAAAAATAATATGAATAGGTTTTCTCATATTTTAGTATGGAGCAATACTTTTTTTACTAAAATTAATGTGAATTTAAAAAAAAAAAAAGTCGCACTTGAAGTCATACCGGTCACATCGTGTGTCAGATTGAGGTGAAACTGATTCCTACATATCAAAAATGATATATTTATCATTTTCATAAAGTATAAAAATAATCCAAATGTATTTTCTTAGTTTTTAATTTGTCACACTTGTCCTTTTTACTAAAATTAATATTGATTTTGAATAAAAAGATACACTTTGAGTCATAATGGTAACACTGTGTGTCGAATTGAGGTGAAACAGATTCTTATACATTAAAAATGACATATGGATCATTTTACTAATGTATCAAAACAATATTAATGCATTTTAATGGTTTCTTGTATGTCACTTATCCATTATACTAAAATTAATGTCAATTTTAAATTAAAAAGACACACTTTGAGTCATATCAATCACAATGTGTCAGATTGAGGTTTGGATGACTCATACTCATCAAAAAATACTTATGGATCATTTTTATAAAGTATTAATACAATCTAAATGTGTTTTATTAGTTTTGAGTATGTCACTTTTCCTTTTTTACTAAAATGAATTTCAATTTTAAAAAAAGACACAGTAGTCCTTATTTTATTAAAAAGAACATCTAACATACTCAAAAATAATAAAACTCATTTTTATTGTTTTTATACTTTAATAAAATGATCCATAAGTCATTTTGGACATGTAAAAGTTAGTTTCACCTCAATCCGACACAAGGTGTGACCAGTATGACTCCAAGTGTGTATTTTTGTTTAAAATGGGTATTAATTTCTATAAAAAGGACATGTGACATACTCAAAACTAAGGAAATGCATTCACATTGTTTTCATAATTTTAAAATGATCCATATGTAAATTTTATGTGAAGGAATCAGCCTCACCTGAATCTGACACATGGTGTGACCAGTATGACTCTAAGTGTGACTTTATTTAAAATTGACATTGATTTTAGTGAAAATGGAAAGTGATATACTCAAAACCTATAAGGCCCCAGCCTTAAACCTTACATAATCTTGAGTTATCACAAGATTACACGTTGAGGATCTTTTCAGGTTTAGAGTTTTAGAGAATTAGATCTTAAAACTTGCATTACAACCCACATTTAAACAAAGTGGTTACAATAAAAGGTAGTATTCTTTTTCCCATCAACGGAAACATATTGAAAATAAAACATGGATTCTTTCTTGACACTTCCTTGACACTATCATCTTATCATGTACCTTTCCCGTGACCTGTGAAAAACATTTCAAAAACTTGGGATGAGAATAAAAACTCAGTATGGGTTATAAAAAAACATGGAAAGGAAACATGAGTTCATATATACATAAGAATGAAATCATACTTTACCCATAAAACATAGTCACTTTAACATACCTCATAAAATCATGAATAAATCATAGAAATCATAAGACATAAAGGTAACTTGAGGCATTCATAACATTCTTACGTAGGGAGTAACCCTCTTGGTTACGTTTGGAATACCCATCATAGTATATTCCCTAAATCTCTTCAGAGAAACCTTAACGTTTCACTCCTTCGTGTTACCCAATGCATTGAAGATCTATATCGGGCTCACCCGCCCTTAGTTTATCCCGGAACCACCCGTTTTCATAATAATGCCCAAGAACCTCAACATAATCATATCACATAAAACATGCATAAAGGAAACATAACATTCCCACCTTTCAATCACAAGATATCAATAAAACACATTGATATAAAAACATTATGAAAACCATTTTCGATACCAAAATAAAAGAAAATTAAAACATGGTATTTATTTTTCTTTTAAAAAGAAGGTATGGCTTGTTGAGGAAGCCGAAACTCAAATAATAGTCACGACGGCGGAGAAGTCGTTGTCACCGCATATGTACGACAAAAACATTCCCTTTTGTCGTTTAGTAAATTCTTCATATAAAAAAGATTCCTTTTGAATAAACGTAAAAGTCAAAGGGGTTTATACACCGTATAAAAGAATGTTGTGTATAAAACAAAATATGCCTCAATGAAAGGAGATTGAGACGAAGTCCCATACCTCGTATCCGACTTGACCTGAACGTTCTTTAATCTCCTGAATAATAAACTTGAGTTAATCTCTTCTTGCTTAAGAACCTTTTTCAAGTTCATTATTCCTTTTATACCATGTTATGAACATCATGTAATCATTTAAGTTAATAATGTTCATTTTTTCGGTATTTGGTTCTTAAGTCAAAAATAGACTTCTTACACTTACATGTTGTTAATTTGGTCAAAGGTTCGTTATATCTAGAATTATATTAATGATTAGGAAAAAATATATATCATATATATTCATCATATACATGTATTTATAATATTAAATCACATTTAGAGGTAAGAAATGAAATGCACCGTTCATGGAGACGGTAAGCCGTACGTACGCATGAACGCTACTTCCATTTCTATTTCGTATTTTCTAGAATTGAATCATAATTATATAAGAGTATATTATAATTATATTATAATAACATATATAATATCATTAACTTTATCCTTTACACATCCCACATATGGTATTAACGAATCAAATCACTTTCAGGGGGCGGTAGTCCGCACTTCCTAAAATGAAGATATCGTGTTTACCCATAATGGAAACAATAATGGTATACCATAAATGAAAAATACAGAAGCTTAAGGAAAGAATAAACATATTATATATCATATATAAAAATAGTGACATCATAATGGCCACCTTTTAAGTTGTTAAATGAGTATTGAACAATCATCGTTTCGGGAGGCAGAATTTTGCCATCCACGGAAACCGTATGTTCTTTAACCATTTGATGTAGTTGTGTGAGATTTTAGCTCGAATAAATCTTATAACAACATCCTAGTATATTTAATATACTATTGTTGTTACAAAATAATTAAATAAAAAGAGTTTAGGGGGTTGGAGAAGCAAAATAAAACAAATGAACATGATAGAATGAATTACCTTTAAAAGTGTAACTCCTTTTGATTTGAGCCTAAAGGCTTCCTTTGAAAGGATTCTGCTCAAAGGGAATCCTCTAGGATTAGGAGAGGGATGTGGAGAGAGTAAATGGGCAGGGGATGGCCGAGCCAAAGGCTTGAGGAGTGTGTTAAATGAGGTAGAGGTGGGGGCCTTTTATAAGAGGAGAGGAGGGGCACTTTTGGAAATCATGAAACTATTATTTTATTTTCAAAAGTGTTTCGAATTTCTAAGGTCCCATATTGATATATTTAGAAGATAAGATGATAAGGATTTTAAATATTCCCATCCAAATAGTTTTTGGACAAGTTTAGGTCTTATATATTACATTATCTTTCCATTTTATTTAAATCATTAAATAATGAGGTCATCGCTGCATCGTCATGATGTCATAAATAATTTAATTTATTTAATGTCTAAAAATTATAAAAAAAATAATATGATGTAGTAAATATTTTTATATTTCTAATGAATATTTATAGACAAAAATATGATTAGTATAACCCCTTCTAAAAATTGTTTTAGTAAAACAATTTATGTTAGTGTCATTTTCACCTTTATTTTAAAAAAAGGCATTAAAGTCATTATCTCACCCAAGTGGCTCCATGGGGTCCCCTAAATAGACCCATGTGTTGTCTTGGTCGGACATGACTCTCCCTATAGGTGTAGGACAAGTGTCATGGTGTTTTCACATTTTTATAATATCATTTTTACCTTAAATTACACTAATTACCTCTAATCGCGATTAAAAACTTAATAAGTTACTATTCACCAAAAAAAATATTTTAATCTCATTGAACCACATTTTACTTCTTAATGACAACAATGTATGTCGGATTTTTGAAATTCAAAACAAAATGATTGCAAAATTTCATTTAAACGGAAAATCAGTTTTTATAAGTACCACTTAGTGATTTCATTATTCATCAAAAATTGAAGTTTTTCAGAAAAATACCAAAAATTCACCCTAAGCTATATTTGATATTATGAATTCAAAAATGAAGTCTATTTTACAAAATTCAAAACATATAAGTCACATTAATTAATTTAATAATTAATTCCCGCTGTCAGAGCAAATAGCGTGTTTTTATGAAACAATAAGTATCAAAATATTGACACCAGTTTATGTCCAATTTCAAAGTGAAATTGATTCCAATGACCACCATTGGATTAAATGGTAAAAATATATTCTAATTTAACGTCAAAACCAATTAAAAAGATAATCTAATCATATAAATAAATTAGATTAAGAAGCAGTTTTGATGTAAAATGCAGTATTTTTCACGATTCATTAAAAAATGAACATTGTCTGAAAAATACCAAAAATTCACACAAAGTAAATTTTGATGTCCCAATCATAAAGAATAAGTTTATTTTGACAAACATAGCTTATAAAATTGTCAAAATATAGATTTAAAAATGGTTTGCCATCAAAAGGCAGTAAAACAATCTTTTAAAAATATTAGTGTATTCTATGCTTAAGATTGGATTTATTTTCATTTTAAGCCTCTAAAACACTATCTAGTTCATTAATAGACATAGATAAAAATATCTATTATTCATTACTTACTTGGGATGTTACATCCTTCCCCCCTTTAGAAAATTGTGTCCCCGTAATTTATTTACTTATCAAATAAATGGGGGTACTTATCCCTCATTGCATTTTCAGATTCCCATGTTTCCTCTTCCATCATGTGGTTTTCCCACAAAACCTTTACCTGATTAATCACCTTATTCCGTAACACTTGCTCCCTGTGGTCAAGAATCTGGACCGGTTGTTCCTCATAAGATAGGTTCTCTTCCAGCTGAACTACCTCTGGACTCAAAACATGAGATGGATCTGGCATATACTTTCTCAACATCGAAACGTGAAAAACATTGTGTACCTGAGATAAACTCGAAGATAAAGCCACTCGGTAAGCAACTAATCCAACTCTCTCCAGAATTTCATATGGTCCAATAAACCTTGGACTCAACTT
Source organism: Viscum album (assembly GCA_963277665.1). Lineage (NCBI taxonomy): Eukaryota > Viridiplantae > Streptophyta > Magnoliopsida > Santalales > Viscaceae > Viscum > Viscum album. The sequence goes on along the minus strand of OY728151.1, from coordinate 535,800,188 downwards.
TCCTTTCTTACCAAATCTCATCACACTTTTCCAAGGAGAAACCTTGAGAAAAACATGATCACCTACCTCGAAAGATAGATCCTTCCTCCTGTTGTCTGCATAACTCTTCTGCCTACTCTGAGCTGTTCTCATGTGCTTCTGAATCAGCTGAACTTGTTCTGCCATCTCTTCTACTAATTCTGGTCCCATCAAATTCCTTTCACCCACTTCATCCCAGAAATCTTGAGTTCGACACCGTTTGCCATATAATGCCTCAAATGGTGCCATCTGTATACTGGAATGAAAACTGTTATTATATGAAAACTCAACCAAAAAAAGATGTTGGTCCCAACTTCCCTGATAATCCATCGAACAAGCACGTAGCATATCCTCCAAGGTATGAATTGTTCGTTCTGACTGCCCATCTGATTGAGGATTTGTACTAAAATTTAATTCAGTACCCAAAGACTTTTAAAGGCCTTTCCAAAAGTTAGAAGTGAACCTGGGATCACGATCAGACACAATGGAGAGGGGAACTCCATGAAACCTGACTATCTCTTTAAGATACAAACGAGAAAGTTGATCTAGGGAAAAAGTATCTCGTATAGCAAGGAAATGAGCAGATTTAGTCAAGCGATCAACAATAACCCAGATTGCATTATTACCTCGAGATGTCTTCGGTAATCCCACAACAAAGTCCATGGATATATTTTCCCATTTCAACTCTGGTACTGGTAAAGGTTGAAGCATCCCTTTCAGTAACTTCCGCTCTGCTTTAACCTGCTGACAAGTCAAACACTTCATAGTAAAATCAGCAATATCTCTTTTCATTCCATCCCACCAGTAATACTCTCGAAGATCTCTGTACATTTTAGTACTGCCAGGATGAACTGAAAACGGAGAACTATGAGCTTCACATAACAACTCCCTCTTCAACTGTGAATCACAAGGTACACACAATCTCTTCCCAAATCTCAAAACAAAATCATTATCAATGTTGAATTCAGGCAACATACCTTTCAGAACCAGCTCTACCTTTTTCTGCAACTCACTGTCTTGCTTCTGTGCTTGCTTGATTCTGTCTGATAGAGAAGATTTCACTGATACCTGAAACAAAACATAAGAACTTCCTACACCAACAACTTCCATGCCAATGTTCATCAAATCCTTAACCAAAGGATCACATTCCAAACGCAACATTGCTAATGAAGCATTACTTTTTTGACTCAAAGCATCAGCCACTTTATTTGCTTTTCCCGGATGGTAGTGAATCGTACAATCATAATCCTTGATTAATTCTAGCCATCTCCTTTGTCTCATGTTCAATTCTTTCTGAGTGAATATATACTTTAAACTTTTGTGATCAGTATATATTTCACACTTTACTCCATACAAATGATGCCTCCAAATTTTCAAAGCAAAAACAACAGCAGCTAATTCCAAATCATGTGTAGGGTAATTCACCTCATGTGTTTTCAATTGTCGTGAAGCATAAGCAATTACCTGATCATTCTGCATTAGGATGCAACCAAGTCCTTTCAATGAAGAATCACTGTAGATGACAAACTCACCATTTCTGGAAGGTAGTGCCAAAACTGGAGCATTCACCAATCTTCTTTTCAGTTCCTGGAAACAATCATCACATTCTTTTTTCCAGATAAACTTAACACCCTTCCGAGTTAGCTTAGTCATTGGACTAGATAACCGTGAAAAATTTCTAACAAACCTTCGGTAATAGCCTGCCAAACCAAGGAAGCTATGAATCTCGGTTTCAATTGTGGGTCTTGGCCATTCTTCCACAACTTTTGTTTTTGCAGGATCAACAGTTATTCCATCTTTAGAAACAATATGACCAAGGAAAGAAATTTGTTGCAACCAAAACTCACACTTGCTGAATTTTCCATATATTTTCTTTTCTTTTAAGGTTTTCAAGATAACCCTTAAATGTCTTTCATCCTCCTCTTTACTTTTAGAAAACACCAAAATATCATCAATGAAAACCACCACAAACTTATCCAAGAACTCATGGAAAATTCTATTCATTAAGTCCATGAATACAGCAGGTGCATTGGTTAGCCCAAAAGTCATTACCACAAATTCATAATGGCCATATCTCGTATGGAACGCGGTCTTCGGAATATCTGCCTCCTTTACCTTCAGCTGATGGTACCCCGATCTCAAGTCAATCTTTGAAAAAAACTGAGCTCCATGGAGCTGATACAACTTCATTTGACGGCCCGACATCTGCTGAAGTAGTTGCAAAGTATTTCACCACCCCTTTCTACTTGTAGTCTAACTACTTCCCATCACTCAAGCTCTTTGTCGGACACTCATTTGTATAGTGACCCATCTCATTTCACTTAAAACATTTCACTAACTATAAATAAAATTTGTTCTTACCTTCACCTTGATCCTTTTCAGTGCAATCACGAGCCTTATGTCCCATCTTACCACATCGGTAGCACTTTCCAAAATTCAGAAGACATTCCCCAGCATGCCTTTTGCCACATTTATCACAAACTGGAAACTTAGTTTTCTTACCATCATACTTTTTTGAAGAATTCTTACCTTTCTCCTGCCACCTCGGTCTCTTCTTCTGCTGGTTGTTATAGAACACTTGGTCATCGGAAAACTCCATTTCCACCTTCTCAGCACATCGAACAAGCTTTTCATAACTTTTAAACTCACGAGAAGCAAATGCCCTTCGATATTTTGGCTTTAATCCTGATTAAAAATGATTGATTTTACTATCAAGGTCTCAGATAAAATTTGGAGCATACATTGCCAATCGAGTGAACCTTTCTTCATAGGCAGCCACTGAGTATTCCTCTTGCCTCAATTCCAAGAATTTCTTTTCCATCCTAAGTCGAATAGCCTTGGTAAAATACTTCTCAAGAAACATACCTTTGAATTCATCCCAGTCAAGAGCATCAATCTCATCGGCGTCCCTGATATTTTTAACCATCGACCACCACTGATCTGTTTCACCCTCCAAATGGTAAATAGAAAGACTAACCTTTTGATTGTCTGAACACCCCATGACATCAAAAATCTTCTCCAGTGCTTTAATCCACCCTTCAGCTAACACAGGGTCAGATGATCCTCTGAATGATGGGGAATGTTGCCTCATGAAATGTTCCACCACTGACATGTTCCTCTGCGGTTGGTCTGGCTGATCTCGTGCATGGATACCACTGCCATTTATCGCTTGAGTCAACTGTGGCATCACTGCAACAAACTCTTCAGTTACAATTCCGACCATCTCGGGATGCTGATTCGGAAGGTTATTTCCTTCTGTATGCCTTCCTAGCACTGCTTCCCTGTTTCCTCTGCGGAAAACCATTCTGAACAAACATGTCTTAGATGAAGCAACATGGTAATCTTCAAATGCTATATCACTTCAATTTAACCATAAAAAAAATATTTTTGGTTAATCATTTAATAGAATTCTAACTCCTAAAGTTATCTAAACCGACCTTTGATACCAACTATAAGGCCCCAGCCTTAAACCTTACATAATCTTGAGTTATCACAAGATTACACATTGAGGATCTTTTCAGGTTTAGAGTTTTAGAGAATTAGATCTTAAAACATGCATTACAACCCACATTTAAACAAAGTGGTTATAATAAAAGGTAGTATTATTTTTCCCATCAACGGAAACATATTGAAAATAAAACAGGGATTCTTTCTTGACACTTCCTTGACACTATCATCTTATCATGTACCTTTCCCGTGACCTGTGAAAAACATTTCAAAAACTTGGGATGAGCATAAAAACTCAGTATGGGTTATAAAAAAACATGGAAAGGAAATATGAGTTCATACATACATAATAATGAAATCATAATTTACCCATAAAACATAGGCACTTTAACATACCTCATAAAATCATGAATAAATCATAGAAATCATAAGACATAAAGGTAACTTGAGGCATTCATAACATTCTTACGTAGGGAGTAACCCTCTTGGTTAAGTTTGGAATACTCATCACAGTATATTCCCTAAATCTCTTCGGAGAAACCTTAACGTTTCACTCCTTCGTGTTACCCAATGCATTGGGGAGCTATATCGGGCTCACCCGCCCTTAGTTTATCACGGAACCACCCGTTTTCATAATAATGCCCAAGAACCTCAACATAATCATATCACATAAAACATGCATAAAGGAAACATAACATTCCCTCTTTTCAATCAAAAGATATCAATACAACACATTGATATAAAAACATTATGAAAACCATTTTCGATACCAAAATAAAATAAAAGTAAAACATGGTATTTATTTTTCTTTTAAAAATAAGGTATGTCTTGTAGAGGAAGCTGAAACTCAAATAATAGTCACGACGGCGGAGAAGTCGTTGTCGCCGCATACATACGATAAAAACATTCCCTTTTGTCGTTTAGTAAATGCATCATATAAAAAATATTCCTTTTGAATAAACTTAAAAGTCAAAGGGGTTTATACACCGTATAAAAGAAGGTTGTGTATAAAACAAAATATGCCTCAATGAAAGGAGATTGAGACGAAGTCTCATACCTCGTATCCGACTTGACCCGACCGTTCTTTAATCTCCTGAATAATAAACTTGAGTTAATATCTTCTTGCTTGAGAACATTTTTCAAGTTCATTATTCCTTTTATACCATGTTATGAACATCATGTAATCATTTAAGTTAATAATGTTCATTTTTTCAGTATTTGGTTCTTAAGTCAAAAATAGACTTCTTACACTTACATGTTGTTAATTTGGTCAAAGGTTCGTTATATCCAGAATGATATTAATGATTTGGATAACATATATATCATATATATTCATCATATACATGTATTTATAATATTACATCACATTTAGAGGTAATAAATGAAATGCACCGTTCATGGAGACGGTAAGCCGTACGTACGCATGAACGCTACTTCCATTTCTATTTCGTATTTTCTGTAATGGAATCATAATGATATAATAGTATATTATAATTACAGTATAATAAAATATATAATATCATTAACTTTATCCTTTACACATCCCACATATGGTATTAACGAATCAAATCACTTTCAGGGGGCGGTAGTCCGCACTTCCTAAAATGAAGATATCGTGTTTACCCATAATGGAAACAATAATGGTATACCATAAATGAAAAATACATAAGCTTAAGGAAAGAATAAAAATATTATATATCATATATAAAAATAGTGACATAATAATGGCCACCGTTGAAGGTGTTAAATGAGTATTGAACAATCATCGTTTCGGGAGGCAGAATTTCGCCATCCACGGAAACCGTATGTTCTTTAACCATTTGATGTAGTTGTGTGAGAGTGTAGCTCGAATAAATCTTATAAAAACATACTAGTATATTTAATATACTGGTGTTGTTACAAAATAAGTAAATAAAAAGAGTTTAGGGGGTTGGAGAAGAAAAATAAAACAAATGAACATGAGAGAATGAATTACCTTTAAAAGTGTAACTCCTTTTGATTTGATCCTAAAGGCTTCCTTTGAAAGGATTCTTCCCAAAGGGAATTCTCTAGGATGAGGAGAGGGATGTGGAGAGAGTAAATGGGCAATGGATGGCCGAGTCAAAGGCTTGAGGAGTGTGTGAAATGAGGTAGAGGTGGGGGGCTTTTATAAGAGGAGAGGAGGGGCACTTTTGGAAATCATGAAACTATTATTTTATTTTCAAACGTGTTTCGAATTTCTAAGGTCCCACATTGATATATTTCTAAGATAATATGATAAGTATTTGAAATATTCCCATCCAATAGTTTTTGGACAAGTTTAGGTCTTAGATATTACATTATCTTTCCATTTTATTTAAATCGTTAAATAATGAGGTCATCGCTGTATCATCATGATATCATAAATAATTTAATTTATTTAATGTCTAAAATTTATAAAAAAAATAATATGATGTATTAAATCTTTTTATCTTTATAATGAATATTTATAGACAAAAATATGATTAGTATAACCCCTTCTAAAAATTGTTTTAGTAAAACAATTTATGTTAGTGTCATTTTCACCTTTATTTAAAAAAAAGGCATTAAAGTCATTATCTCACCCAAGTGGCTCCATGGGGTCCCCTAAATCGACCCATGGGTTGTCTTGGTCGGCCATGACTCACCCAATAGGTGTAGGACAAGTTTCATGGTGTTTTCACATTTTTATAATATCATTTTTACCTTAAATTACACTAATTACATCTAATCGCGATTAAAAACTTAATAAGTTACTATTCACCAAAAAAAATTATTTTAATCTCATTGAACCACATTTTACTTCTTAATGACAACCATGTATGTCGGATTTTTGAAATTCAAAACACAATGATGGAAAAATTTCATTTAAACGGAAAATCAGTTTTTATAAGTACCACTTAGTGATTTCACTATTCATCAAAAATTGAAGTTTTTCAGAAAAATACCAAAACTTCACCCTAAGCTATATTTGATATTATGAATTCAAAAATGAAGTCTATTTTACAAAATTTAAAACATATAAGTCACATTAATTAATTTAATAATTAATTCCCGCTGTCAGAGCAAATAGCGTGTTTTTATGAAACAATAAGTATCAAAAGATTGACACCAGTTTAAGTCCAATTTCAAAGTGAAATTGATTCCAATGACCACCATTGGATTAAATGGTAAAAATATATTCTAATTTAACTTCAAAACCAATTCAAAAGATAATATAATCATATAAATAAATTATATTAAGAAGCAGTTTTGATGTAAAATGCTGTATTTTTCACTATTCATTAAAAAATGAACATTGTCTGAAAAATACCAAAAATTCACACAAAGTAAATTTTGATGTCCCAATCATAAAGAATAAGTTTATTTTGACAAACATAGCTTATAAAATTGTCAAAATATAGATTTAAAAATGGTTTGCCATCAAAAGGCAGTAAAACAATCTTTTAAAAATATTAGTGTATTCCATGCTTAAGATTGGATTTATTTTCATTTTAAGCCTCTAAAACACTATCTAGTTCATTAATAGACATAGATAAAAATATCTATTATTCATTACTTACTTGGGATGTTACAAAACCAATAAAACATATTCATATTGGTTTTATAATTTAGGAAAAAGATCCATAATTAATTTTTTTATATGTATGAGTTAGTTTCACCTCAATCTAAAACAATGTGTCTCCAAGTGTGTCTTTTTTATTTAAAATTGACATTAATTTTAGTAAAAAGGACAAGTGGTATACTCAAAACTAAGAAAAAACATTTTTATTCTTTTGATAAATTTTTAAAATGATCCATAGGTCATTTTTTGATGTATAAGAATCAGCCTCACCTCATGACACATGATGTGACCGGTATGATTCCAAGTGTGTCTTTTTATTTAAAATTGACATTAATTTTTGTAAAAAGGACAAGTGACATAATCAAAATCTAAAAAAATAATTAGTATTGTCTTGATACATGTGGAAAATTATCCATTAGTCATTTTTTACATGTAGTAATTAGTCACACCTCAATCTGACACACGGTATGACCGGTATGACTCCAAGTGTGTCTTTTTTATTGAAAATTGACATAAATTTTAGTAAAAATAAAAATTAAATGCTCAAAACTATTCAAACACATTCATATTGTTTTTATACTTTAGTAAAATTATCCATATGTCATTTTTGATGTTTAGGAATCAGTCGCACCTCAATTTGACACATGGGGCGACTGATATGGCTCCAAGTGTTTCTTTTAATTTGAAATCAATATTAATTTTAGTAAAAATGAAAAGTGTCATACTAAAAACCAATAAAACACATTTTTATTATTTTTATACATTAGGTAAATAATCTATGATTCATTTTCAATGAGTAGTAATTAGTCTCACCTCAATCTAACACATGGTGTGACCGGTATGACTCCAAATGTGTCTTTTAATTTAAAATTGAAATTAATTTTAGTAAAAAAGACAAGTGAAATACTCAAAAATGAAAAAACACATTATGGTTGTTTTAATACTTTAAAATTATCCATAAATCATTTTTGATGAGTAGGAATAAGTCGCACCTCAATCTGACACATGGTGTGACCATTATGACTCCAAGTGTGTCCTTTTATATAAAATTGACATTAATTTTAATAAAAAGGAGAAGTGACATACTAAAAACTGAGAAAAAACATTTGGATTGTTTTAATAATTTATGAAAATAATTGATAATACATTTTTTATGTGTAGGAATAAACTCCACCTCAATCTAACACACTCTGTGACTAGTATGACTCTTAGTATGTCTATTTATTTAAAATTGACATTAATTTTAGTAAAAAGGACAATTGACATAATCAAAACTAAGAAAATGAATTAATATTGTTTTTATTATTTAATAAAACAATCCATAGTTATTTTTAATGTGTATTAATAAAACACACCGCAAGATTACACATGGTGTGACTGGTATGACTCCAAGTGTGTCTTTTTATTTAAAATAAACATTAACTTTAGTAAAAATGACAAGTGACATACTCAAAACCAAGAAAAACATTTATATTGTTTTAATAATTTATTAAAATGATCCATAAGTCATTTAAGACATGTATGAATCAGATTCATATCAATATGACACACGGTGTGACCTTTATGACTCCAAGTGTGTCTTTTTATTTAAAAGTGACATTAATTTTAGTAAAGAGGAAAAGTGAGATGCTCAAAACCAAGAAAATTATTTGTTTTATTTTGATACCTTAGAAAAATGATCCATAACTCATTTGTTATGTTTATGAATCAGTCGCACTTTAATCCATCACATGGTGTCATCGGTATGAATAAAAGTGTGTTTTTATTTAAAATTGACATTTATTTTTGTACAAAGGACAAGTGACATAATGAAAAAAAAAAGAAAACACAAACATATTGTTTTGATACTCTAGGAAAATGATCCATATGTAATTTTTGACATGTAGAAATAAGTCACACCTCAATCTAAGACACGATGTGACTGGTGCAACTCCAGTATATCTTTTTATTTAAAATTGACATTAACTTTAGTAAAAAGAAATAACAACATACTCAAATCTAGGGAAAAACCTTCATATTATTTTGATATTTTAGGAAAATGATCCTTAAGTCATTTATAACATGTAGGAATCAGACGCACCTCAATACGACACACGGTGTGGCCAGTATGACTCCAAGTGTGTCTTTCTATTTAAAATAGACATTAATTTTAGTAAAAAGGAAAAGTGACATACTCAAAATCAATAAAACACCTTTGGATTATTTTTATTCATTAGGAAAAAAATCCATAAGCCATTTGAGTCATGTTGGAATCATCCACACCTCAATTCGATATATGATGTGGCTAGTATGACTCCAAGTGTGTTTTTTATTTAAAATTGAAATTAATTTTAGTAAAAAAAGACAAATGACAAACTCAAAACGGAAAAACACATTTAGATTGTTTTGATACATTTAAAAATTGATAAATAATTCATCATATAGGAATCATACGAATCTCAATCTGATACACCATGTGCCCGGTATGACTCAAAGTGTCTGTTATCAGTTTAAGATTGACATTTTATTTCAAAACGTGTGTCACTCACTTAAAACCATACAAATACACTTCGATTGTCTTGATAATTTAGGACAAAAATTCATTAGCCATTTGTAAAGTGTAAGAATCATTCACACATAAAATCAACATAGGATGTGACCGGTATAACCCATAGAATGTGTATTTAGTTTAAAATGACATTTTAGTAAAAACCACAAGAGAAATACTCAAAACCGAGCTAACACATTTGCATTGTTTTGATACTTTTGGAAAATGGTCCATAAGTGTAACACCCTGACCCTAGCTACCCAGAGTCAGTGCATTATTACATAACATTGGCATGATAAAAGGAAATCATGTCCCAAAAGACCGATCAGTTTAGTATCCTTGGAAATACTAGATACATTCATAAGTTTTACATTACATTATAAAATGAAAAGATACAACAACATTGTTTCCATAGACCACACTCATATCCCCTCAGACTATCCCAACAGGTCAGTCATAAAATACTTCTTCGCATCCTGGAAAAATAAAACTTAAAAAGGGGTGAGCTCAGATGCTCAGTAAGGATAACAATATAGAGTAAACTTTCATAAATAAGCATAAACATTTAAGGCAATTTATAAGACTAAAAAAATCCTTCTAAACTTGAACTTCAGTAAAACAATGAAAAGATAAAATCAAATAATATCATTTACTTATTCATATGGATATTATACTAGTTGAATAATCACATGCAATATCAATAGCCACTTTCATAATGATGGAATGCATAATGTCGGACTTCATAACCACATAGTCAAGGCCTTGTTCCAATACTACAAATAATATTTTTTCAAGGCCTTGTGCCAAGACACTAGTTTGTCTCATGAGACCTACCGATGCATCGAGGAGATATAACGGGCTCCACCCGTCACTTACTAAGTCCAATTCATTCCTCATATGAAAAGGTTTAAACATAACATGAACATTCGTATTAAAACTAGCATACGAAATGTCAATACGTTATCCAAAAAACATGAATGGTGTAAAAATAACACATACACAGTCAAAAATATCACAAAACCTTCAATACAATATGGAAGTTTTATATCATAATAAATCAACTTCAAATAAGCTTAAAATCCATTAACGGATGTTGACATAGATGAAATCAAAACCTTTTTTAGAGAAATATCTCTTTCTATTTTGAAATAATTTAAGAGTCACATAATTATTAAGAAAAAAATTATTTTGAAAATATTATTATAAGCTTATAAGGGAATCTTAGAGAATTTTATAACGGCAGAAAATATCTGCACCAGCTATATAAGTTAAAAAAAGACATTCTTACCTTAATTTTGTTGAAAAGGTTATAAAGTACCTTATTCGGAAAACGATGGAAAGATTCCTTTCAAAAACATATAAGGTCAAATAAGGATATTAATGACTTTAAACCATGTTATAGTAAATAGTAAAAATGTTTTGAAATACATTTTAAGAAACATGGATGTGGATGATAAAGAGTTCCAAGTAGATAATTACGTACAAACAACCTCAGATAATGAAGAGATTGTAGAATTAACTCTTACCTTGTAATTTTCCTTGGTCGAGGGTATGTTAACTTCATGTATAATAGTTAAATAATTGTTATTAAATTATACAATAACCATATACATAAATATGATATAATATATGATCTTCTAATATTTCTTTGTTAATAATATTTTAGTATTATCGTTGCTTCGGGTGTTAACTGATTCATTTTCCTTTATATTCTTTGTTATGTGAGTCATATTTTTTATGGATGGGATGTATATTATTTATATCCAAAGTTATATCAAGTCTTTAAACATTATTTTTAATCAAAAAATGAAAATTAGTCTTGAATGGATACGATGGGGAATGAATCTCATCGCATTCGTGGAGACGGTAAGCCGTACGTACACACGAGCGACAATATTATTATTTTGATATTAAAATTGTATATAATTGGATGGAATATCATATATTCAGAATCATTATCATGTTATATTTATTATTTTCTTCATTTATACTCATTATTATACCCATCCAAATGATGAAGTGTTTGAATAACAAACTACACCACGTCGTGGAGACGGTAAGTCGTACGTACGCACATATGGTGACATGTCATTAATAGGATGGTTAAAATAATGAATATGGTTGTACCATATTTATAATAACATCAAATTATATAGAAGATACTGGAGTTATTATTTTATAATGGAAACAACAAAGAAAGAGGAAGTGGAAGAAGAAAAGAACTTGAAAGAGGTGATGAAATATTTACCTCTTCTTCAGGTTCTTCCTTTTGATTTGATAAAAAGGGCTCCATAGGTTGGCTTTCTGACTAAAGGAATGCCTATAGGATGAAGGGAGGATATTTTGGTAGGGTTTGGCTGAGCCTAATGGCTTTGAAGGTGTGAATTTGAGAGAAGGGGAAGTTCCCTTTTATAAGAGGGGTGAGGGTCACCTTAGGAAAAGATTGAAATATTATTTTATAATAAAATCATTTTTAGTTTCTAATGTCTCCAAAATGATTTATTTCAAGACTAAGGTGGGTATGGGTTGAAAACCACTCAACCAATAGGTTTTAGACAAGTTTGGGTCACTATATTAACCTTATCTTTTGGATTTAACTCTTAGTTAATTATTTTGACATTTACCATGTCTCTTTGTATTTTTATATTATATGGTTAATAAACTTACTATAAACTTACTTGCAAAACTAAAGTGTTTAATTAATGACATATATAATATGTAACACCCCGACCCCTCTAGGCTAGAGCCGGAGCATTACTTGTGATATTGGCTTGGTTAGAAGGAATGAAAATCCCAAAGGAATGATCAGTTTAGAAGTCTTAAGGAAACTAGATACACTGATTTAACTCAAATTACATTGGAAAAGGTTACAAAATAAAATACATAATAAAAACTAAAAAATTTCATCCACAGGAACTCAACAAAAATCCTTCTCTTCATCACCTATTGAAGATAAACAATGAAAGGGGTGAGCTCAAATGCACAGTAAGGGTTAAAAATAGTGGAAGCATGAATACAATAATAAGTGAATCATAGACAATCTGACATAATCAATATGGCATGCTGAATAAATGAAATACTAATGCCCTTAACAAACTGAGAATGTAACTGCATCCATAGATTTTGTCATAGTGAAAACCTTATGGATAATAATAACTGATAATGAATAAAGAGAATGATTATTAATTGGACATCATGTATCTGGAACATGAAACCATAATATCGTTGAAACGGTTTAGTTCTATGGGTAGAAACCTGTCTGATTTTTGGAAACAAACTCGAAGGGTTTGTCTCCTATTGTTTTGTCTCATGAGACTTACCGATGCATCAAGGGGATATACCAGGCCCCACCCTCCACTGCATGTCTAAATCATTATTTATACATTGATTCAATACAAGAGAGATATTACCTTTCAATATCCGTATAGAGTAGAGTATACAGATTCATCAATATTTCCATAATTAAAATAACTTTCCAAATAAACACCGTATGTGAAATGGTATATGGTTTAGACAACAAAAATATCCATGACATGAGATTATGGATATTGAATATAAATATAATTTCAAAAGAAATTGGTCTCAAATTGGCAGTAGGTACACCACATAAGGATTATTAGGTGCACAATACAAAGATAGTCACAACAAAAATTGCAGTTGAGACAAAGTCCCTTACCACAATGTAATCGGTCGAACCGTATGACCAGAAATTAATTACCATCAAGTGAATCATTGAATAACATGAATATAAATAGAATCATGTTATTATATATCAAATTTAATCACACATATACCAAATATAAGGAATAATTGGTGAACAATGGAAATCTCGCAGAAATGAAAATGAGATGAGAAACCCCTTACCTTATGCTCGAGTGTGTTCTTTGTTTGTTTTAATGACCTGAATAATCAAATTTAGAATCATTAATTAATATTTCTAGAACCTTATATACATTTAATTGATTTATTATAACCTTATTAGTTTCATTCATGGCCCTTTATATGGGTTCAATTGGTTCAATTTTCATGTTTTGGAAGCATTTTCTTCCTTGGTTTTCATGGTTCGTTTACTTGTTTCCATGAATGGGAGTTCATTTGAAACATGGTTAAAAATACAGAATTTTTAATAAATAATTTTAATGAAATTATGGAGATATAAATGATCTTATAATGATTTTGGGTTATATACCATTATGATGATTCATTAGTTAAAACATTAATGATGTTTGTTTAGATCGTTTTAATGGTTCTTTGATAATAACAACCTCATTTTGTCTTACAAATTAGAATCATGAGTACAAAAGAATTACTGAACCATGGGTGAGTCATAAAACATATATTATAACCTGGTTCAACCATATAAATGGTTTCATGACCAGTCTTGAAATAATTAATGGAAATGGAAATTACATCATCCACGATGTCGGTAATTCGACACATCACGGACAATGTTTTTATTCCTTAAATAAGTGGGAGAGGAGAAGAATAATGATGAGGAATTTTCCATAAACATTAGAACATACATAATATACAAGATTATGGAGCATACATGCCTCTTGGTTAATATTAGGTGAGGAAAGAAGAATAAAATAAAGGAATCGTAAAATGAAAGAAAACTTGATATATTTCTCACGACAATTAGGCAGCCTAACAGCGTCTCTTAAAATTTCATGAAAATAGTTTGATGAGAGGAATGAAATATCTCATCATTAATACATATTATGGATAGTAAGGGGGAATATTTAATGAAATATCCCAACAGAAGCCAAAGTTAATGGAATAGAATAACATAAAATGAAAGAAAAGAAAGAAAATAAAAGAGGCTGTTTACCTCTTGATCTCTTCTCCTTGAGATCCTTCTTAAGGGATTTGGTTTTGGTATTTTGGTGAGACCAGAAGCTCCAGGACATGGGTAAGAGACTTGTGAGGATTATTGGGCCGAACTTTGAGGAGCTTCAAGTCTTATAGGAGTGAAGAGAAGAGGTGGGGGGGTTTATAGTGGAGGAGAGGGGTAAATTTTGAATATTTAATTTCATTATTTTATTATTTTCATCAAGACAACCAATATAATTGTTTCAAGTGAACCATAATAGTAATAATGGCATGTGATTTCTATCCAAGTATCCTTGCATCACTTATGATGTCATAAATATTGTATTTTACTAATAATTTGTATATACAGTATTTTATCGTATTTCACTATTCATCAAAAATTCCAGAATATCAAAAAAATCCCAAATATTTACCCAGACCATTTTTTGACATGTAGAATTCAAAAATGAACTCCATTATTCAAAATTAATTTTTTAAATATTATTAATTTAATTTTTAAATAAAGTCAGTTAATTCGAAAAATAACAATCTTAAAGGTGCAATTAGTTTTATTTTTCATTGAAAATCTAATTAAGATCTCATTATCTTATTGCTTTAAGAAAATAAAATAATTTTATTATTTACTATTCATAAGGGTCATATTACTATTCATATTACTATTCAAAAGGGTATGTTACTAGTCACCAAAAATCAAGTTTGTTCTATCAGACTCCAAATGACTTTTTAATCACAACTCTAGATGACCATTTTTTGAAATTCAAAACATAGAAGTGGAAAAATTATATTTAATGTCTAGGTTTAGACTATCTCCTAAATAACATAGTGTTTTTTCAAAGGAACACAGTGATGAATAGAATTTATTTAATGGAAACATACCATAAAATGTTTCAGGTGCTCCATTATTCCCTCATTCGGAAATTTCTTCCTCAAAATTTTATGAATAAAGCCCACTAAAAGATGTGGGTGGTTCTTCTTCATGAAATCCTCTGGTTCCCATGTTGCTTCCTCCATATTCTAATTTCTCCAAAGAACCTTTACTAGACGAGTTGTTCGATTTCTCAATACCTTCTCCATTTTGTCAATAATCCTGATAGTCTTTTCATAGTATGATAAATCAGGTTCCAGTTCTATTTCTTCATATGTGAGTACATGCGTTGGGTCTGGCATGTACTTCTTTAACAACGATACGTGGAACACATCATGAACTCTGGAGACATTTGGCAGCATCGCTAAATGGAAAGCTACAACTCCAATTCTTCCCAAAATTTCAAATGGTCCTATGTACCTAGGGCTCAGTTTCTCTTTCTTACCAAACTTTAAGATGCCCTTCCATGGATATACTTTCAGAAATACATTATCTCCCACTTGAAATTCCAAGTCCTTTCTCTGGTTGTTAGCATAAATCTTCTGCCTAATTTGGTCTTCTTTAATATGGGCTTTTATTTTATTCACCTTTTTCGTGGTCTCTTCAATAAATTATGGGCCTATAAGTTTCCTCTCACCAACTTCATCCCAATAAGTTGGAGTTCGACATCTCTTTCCATATAATGCTTCATATGGAGACATTTGAATACTAGAATGGAAACTATTGTTGTATGAAAATTCCACCAAAGGCAAGTATTGATCCCACATACCTTGGAAGTTAAGAGAACATGACCTCAGCATATCTTCTAGAGTTTGAATAGTCCTTTCAGATTGTCTGTCGGTTTGGGGGTGATATGTTGTACTCATATGAAGATCAGTATTCCAAGCCTTCTGGAGAATTTTCCAGAATTTTGACGTAAACCGAGGATCTCGATCAGAGACAATTGATAGAGGTGCACCATAAAGTCTCCCAACTTCATTAATATAAAGTCTTTATAGGCGCTCAAGTGGTAAATCATCTCTTATTGGAAGGAAATGTGATGTTTTAGTGAGATGATCAACAATTAACCATATTGCATCATTCCTTCTAGGTGTCCTCAGTAGTCTGGTGAAAAAATCCATATTAATGTTATCCCACTTCCACATAGGAATAGGTAGAGGTTTTAGCACTCCTTTGGGATGTTTTCTCTCCACCTTCACTTGTTGACAAACTAGACACCTTGACACGTAGTCAGCAATTTCTCACTTCATATTATCCCACCAAAAATATTCATTCAGATCTCTATACATCTTGGTGCTACCCGGGTGTATATAGAAATTTGAGCTATGAGAATCATCTAATATTTCTCTTTTTAGCTCAGGTACTGATGGAATGCATAACCTCTTCACAAATTTTAGAACTCCTTCTTCATACACGAAGTCAGCCAGTCTCTCATCCTTAACTGCATTAATTTTCTTGTACAGATTCTCATCATCAGATTAAGATATTTTTATCTTCTCTGGAAAATATGGTTTAGCAATCATTTGAAATAGGAGTGATTTTTCCCCTTTATTAACAATTCCTATATCGATCTTCAGTATATCCATGAACATAGGATCTCTTTCAATACTCATTTGAGTTAGAAGGCCATGATCTTTCCTGCTTGATGCATCTACAACCTTATTCGCCTTTCCTGGGTGGTATTGTATTGAACAATCGAAATCTTTTAGTAACTCGAGACATCTTCTCTGCCTCATGTTGAGTTCTTTTTGTGTGAAAATTTATTTCAAACTATTTTGGTCTATATAAATCTCACATCTCTCACCATAGAGATAATTCCCCCATATTTTCAGAGCAAAGATTATGGATTCTAACTCAAGATCATAAGTTGGATAATTTTTCTCATGAGTCATCAAATATCTTGATTCATAATCAATAACTTTATCATTTTTCATAAGGATGAAACCCAGTCCATCCTTTGATGCATCACTGTATATTACAAATCCATCACTTCCAAATGGCAGAGTCAAAATTAGAGCATTGACCAATCTTCTTTTCAATTATTTGAATCATTCTGTACACTCTTTTGTCCACACAAATTTAACTCCTTTGCATGTGATCTTGGTTATTGGGTTAGCCGGTCGGGTGAAATTCTGAATGAAACGCTGATAGTAACCTACTAAGCCAATAAAACTGCGTACCTTGGTTATGTTTGTTGGCGTGGGCCAATCTTGGATTGCCTTTTTCTTCACAGGATCAACTAGGATTCCATCCTTAGAGACAATATGGCCTAGAAAAGAAACTGATTGAAGCCAGAATTCACACTTGCTAAACTTCCCATATAATTCATTTCTTCTAAGAGTATTCAGAATAATCCGCAAGTGATTCTCATGGTCTTCATAGCTTTTTGAGTATACCAGGATATCATCGATGAACACCACAAAAAAGTTATAAAGATATTCCTTGAAAACTCTATTCATTAAATCCATGAAAATAGAGGGTGCATTAGTCAGACCAAAAGTCATCACTGTAAACTCATAATGCCCATACCTGGTTCGAAATGTTGTCTTAGGAATATCTTCCTTCCTCACACGAAGCTGATGATATCCGAACCGAAGTTCAATCTTCGAAAAGTATTGAGCTCCATGAAGTTGATCAAATAAATCATCAATCTGAGGTAGAGGATACTTATTCTTTATTATAATAGCATTGATTTCCCTATAATCAATGCATAGCCTCATGGATCCATCTTTTTTCTTGACAAACAAGACCGGGGCTCCCCAAGGAGAAACACTAGGTAAGATAAATCCTTTGTCACTCAAATTCTATAGTTGTTTATTTAGCTCTACTAACTCCATAGTGGCCATTCTATATGGGGTATTTGATATAGTTCTTGCATCAGGAATTAAATCAATAGAGAACTCAACTTCCCGCTCTGGAGGATGTCCAGGTAAATCCTCTGGAAATACATCAATGTGCTCTTTCACTATGTGAACATCTTCAATTTGAATATTTATTTCCTCTCCCATATATATTGGTTTATATTCCTCTCTAAGTATTACATTCAGTAGAGCTACTGGGGGTGGTTCTAGATAAGAATCAGGTGGCGAAGTTTCTGCCCTAAAGACAAGGGATTATACACCATTTTCAAAAATTGTAACTTCTTTTTTCTTGCAATAAATACTCACATCATAATTTGATAGCCAATCCATACTGAGAATTATATCAAATCAAGTCTTGGGTATGATGATAAGGCTAGCAACTAAAGCACGTTTTGGTGTTTGGAGGGGGACTAGTCGACATGCCTTTGCTGTAATGATACATTCTATAGGAGTTTTGACTGACAACTCCTTTGTTAAATCAAATTGGACATATCTAATTTTCTTGGAAAACTAAGAGGATATAAATGAATGAAATGATCCAGAATCAAATAAAGTGTTGGGGGACTAGTCGATATGCCTTCGTTGCAATGATACATCCCATGGGAGTTTTGACTGACAACTCATTTCTTAAATCAAATTAGACATATCTAATTTTCTTGGAAAACTGAGAGGATGTAAATGAATGTGATGATCCAAAATCAAATAAAGTGTTGGCTAAGTTTGAGGAAAAAATTAAAGTACCTGCCACCACGTCACTAGGAACTTCAACCTCTGCAGTTGTAATCGCATAGGCTCTCCCTTGCTCTCTTGGATTTTTCTGAGGCATGTTTCCTTGGAACTTAGGACACTCATTTTCATAGTGTCCCATCTCTCTAAAATTGTAGCATTGAATATCATTTAATTGATTCTTCTCCTTGCATTCATCATATCGATGACCCTTTTCTCTGCAGTTATAGCAGACTCCCTTCCCTTTAAATCATTTCCTGGGATTATTATTTACATAGTTCTTACATAATGGGAAACTATTTGTTCCCTTGATCTTCTTTGGTTCTTCTCCTTTTCCTTTGTTATCAGAATGTTGCTTCTTATCTTGGTTTCCTTTGAAAAAATTTAATCTAGAAAATTCCTTCTCTGTTTTGATGGCACTCGATACAATTTCATCATATGATGAAAATGATTGAGAAGCCAGTTCCCTTAGAAGACTTGGCTTAAGACCTTCAAAGAAATGATCAATCTTGTCTGTTGAGTCACGAACGTAATCCATGACATACCTAGCTAGCCTTGTGAAGGTAGCCTCATACTCTGCAATACTGTCTTCTTCCCTTTGTTTCAAGCTAAGGAATTTCCTCTTCATTTCAGTTCGTTGTTCACGAGGGAAATATTTTTCATAGAATATTTCCTTAAAAGTCCTCCATTCCATATCCTCTATCTCTTCTTCTTCTGTGGTATTTTGAATCAAGGACCACCATTGATCAGTGTCGCCCTTGAGACAATATACTGCTAGTACTACCTTTTCATTTTCATTGCATCTTAATGCCATGAATATCTTTTCAAGGGACTTGATCCATTTCTCAGCAACCACTAGATTAGTAGTCCCACTGAAATATGGGGGCTTCTGCCACATGAAATGATCCAACACAGGTGTTGAATGGTTATTCGTTACAACTTGAGTAAGTTGTCCCAATATATTCAGGATCTGATCTACTCCAACGTTGACTGTGTTGACTTTCTCAGTAGGGAGATCCCAACCTTGCCCACGAGTATTGATTCCCCTTCTTCCATTAGACGCCATTTCTAAATAATGGGATACACTAGATTAGTTTATTAATCTCAAATAGAAAATCACTCAACATAGATTGAAATTCTATGCATAGCTAATCTTATAAACATGGTTCCTCTAAGGAAAAATTTACATTAACTCCTTCATAATGGCTTGAAAAGAAAAAATGAATTATCCTAAGCATATCCCCTGGGAGTGTCGTAACCAAAAGTGCAGCAAGGACCATTATCATGCACCAGTTCCCGTTCGAGTCTAGCTCAAAGCGGTGTTTCCGGGTTTTACCCCTAGATACATTTGTGCTAGAGCCGCCTCTACCTGATTGTATCCAGACAGGGATGTATTGCTTAAAATATCCACATAATCTATTCCTTACCAAAATATTAGGACGTTCTTGTATGTTAATCCTCATATACTACGTTAGGGATTTGTTCCCTACTATACATTTCCTACTCTAGTTTCCAAGTTTTCTACTAAACTTTCTTTGATACCAACTGTAACACCCCGACCCCTCTAGGATGGAGTCAGTGCATTACTTGTGATATTGGCATGGTTAGAAGGAATGGAAATCCTGAAGGAACGATCAGTTTAGTAGTCTTGAAGAAACTAGATTCACTGATGTAACTCAAATTACATTAGAAAAGGTTACAAAATACAATACATAATAAAAACTAAAAAACTGCATCCACAAGAACTCAATAAAAGGCCTTCTCTTCATCACCTGTTGAGGTAGACAATGAAAGGGGTGAGCTCAAATGCTCAGTAAGGGTTAAAAATATCGGAAGCATGAATACAATAATAATTGAATCATAGAAAATATGACATAATCAATATGGCATGCTGAATAAATGAAATACTAATGCCATTAACAAACTGAGAATGTAACTGCATCCATAGATTTTGTCATAGTGAAAACCTCATGGATAATAATAACTGATAATGAATAAAGAGAATGATTATTAGTTGGACGTCATGTATCTGGCACATGAAACCATAATACCGTTGAAACGGTTTAGCTCTGTGGGTAGAAACCCGTCTGATTTTTGGAAACAAACTTGAAGGGTTTTTCGCCAACTGTTTTGTCTCATGAGACCTACCGATGCATTGAGGGGATATAGTGGGCCTCACCCACCACTGAATGTCCAAATCATTATTTATAAATTTATTCAATACAAAAGCAATATTCCCTTTCAATATCCATATAGAGTAGAGTATACAGATTCATCAATATTTCCATAATTAAAATAACTTTCCAAATAAACACTGTATGTAAAATGGTATACGGTTTAAACAACAAACATATCCATGACATGAGATTATTGATATTTAATATAAATATAATTTCAAAAGAAAAGTTATCTCAAATGGGCAGTAGGTACACCACATAAGGATTATTAGGAGCACAATACAAAGATAGTCACAACGAAAACGGAAGCTGAAACAAAGTCCCTTACCACAATGTAATCGGTCGAACCGTATGACCAGAACTTAATAATCATCAAGTGAATCATTTAATAACATGAATATAAATAGAATCATGTTATTATATATCAAATTTAAGTACACATATACCAAATATAAGGAATAATTGGGGAACAATGGAAATCTCACAGAAATGAAAGTGAGATGAGAAACCCCTTACCTTATGCTCGAGTGTGTTCTTCGTTTGTTTTAATGACCTGAATAATCAAATTTATCTTCATTAATTAATATTTCTATAAACTCCTATACATGTAATTGATTTAGTATAACCTTATTAGGTTCATTCATGGCCCTTTCTATGGGTTCAATTGGTTCAATTTTCATGTTTTGGAAGCATTTTCTTCCTTGGTTTTCATGGTTCGTTTACTTGTTTCCATGAATGGGAGTTCATTTGAAACATGGTTAAACATCCAGAATTGTTAATACATCTTGTTAATGAAATTATGGAGATATAAATGATCTTATAATTATTTTGGGTTATATACCATGATGATGATTCATTAGTTAAAACATTAATGATGTATGTTTAGATCGTTTTAATGGTTCTTTGATAATAACAACCTCATTTTGTCTTACAAATTAGAACCATGAGTACAAAAGAATTCTAGAACCATGGGTGAGTCATAACACATATATTATAACCTGGTTCAACTATAAAAATGGTTTCATGACCAGTCTTAAAATAGTTAATGTAAATTGAAATTACATCATCCACGATGTCGGTAATTCGACACATCACATACAATGTTTTTATTCCTTAAATAAGTTGGAGAGGAGAAGAATAATGATGAGGAATTTTCCATAAACATTAGAACATCCAGAATATATAAGATTCTGGAGCATACATGCCTCTTGGTTAAGATGAGGTGAGGAAAGAAGAAGAAAATAAAGGAATCTTAAAATGAAAGAAAACTTGATATATTTCTCATGAAAATTCGGCAGCCTAACAACGTCTCTTAAAATTTCATAAAAATAGTTTGATGAGTGGAATGGAATATCTCATCAATCATACATATTATGGACATTAAGGGGGAATATTTAATGAAATATCCTAACACAAGCCAAAGGTAATGGAAGAGAATAACATAAAATGAAAGAAAATAAAGAAAATAAAAGAGGTTGTTTACCTCTTGATCTCTTCTCCTTGAGATCCTTCTTAAGGGATTTGGTTTTGGTATTTTGGTGAGACCAGTAGCTCTAGGACGTGGGGAAGAGACTTGGTAGGATTATTGGGTAGAACTTTGAGGAGCTTCAAGTCTTAGAGGAGTGAAGAGAAGAGGTGGGGGGGTTATAGTGGAGGAGAGGGGTAAATTTTGAATATTTAATTTCATTATTTTATTATTTCCATCAAGACAACCAATAGTATTGTTTCATGTGACCCATAATATTAATAATGGCATGTGAGTTTGAACTAAGTGGTCTTGCATCACTTATGATGTCATAAATAGTATATTTTACTGATAAGTTGTATATACGGTATTTTATCATATTTCACTATTCATCAAAAATTCCAGAATTTCGGAAAAATACCAAAAATTTACCCTAACCATTTTTCGATGTGTAGAATTCAAAAATGAAATCCATTTTTCAAAATTAATTTTCTAAATATTACTAATTTAATTTTTAAATAAAGTCATAGTTAATTCAAAAAATAACAATCTTAAAGGTGCAATTAGTTTTATTTCTCATTGAAAATCTAATTAAGATCTCATTATCTTATTGCTTTAAGAAAATAAAATAATTTTATTATTTACTATTCATAAGGGTCATAATAGTATTCATATTACTATTCATAAGGTATGTTACTATTCACCAAAAATCAAGTTTGTTCTATCAGACTCCAAATGACTTTTTAATCACAACTCTAGATGACCATTTTTCAAAATTCAAAACATAGAAGTGGAAAAATTAAATTTAATAGCTAGGTTTTGACTATCTCCTAAATAACAGTGTTGTTTCAAAGGAACACAGTGATGAATAGAATGTATTTAATGGAAACATACCATAAAATGTTTGGGGTGCTACATAATATTATTTAAGACCTTTGGCCGAACCTTAGATTTTTAGGAATAGAATATCAATTAATAATATAATATTTGTTTTAAAAACTCTTTTATGTCAATTTTGACACTATTTGCTATTTTGTTTTTGTTAAATTCCTAAAATCATTATTACTTCCAAAAAATTCATTTAATCAATCCTAACATGTCACATTAACCTAGACAATTCGTGGATGCCATCAAAACTTTCAAATTATATTTATTTTAGCATCTATAATACCATTTATTTGATTCTTTCATTAATAAGGAAAATATTACATCATCATTATGTCATAAATAAATTTAATTATTCAATCTCCAAAAATAATAAATAAAATACCATTATGTAGGAAATTTTTTTAGATTTCTAATGAATATTTATAGTCGAATTTATCTTATGTGTAAACCTATATTAAAAATGGTTTAGTTATTAAACTTTAAATTTAACACTTTTAACACTTCTTTGAATTAAATAATAATAAATGTTCTAATCTAATCCAAGTGGACCTAAAGGATCATATTTTATTCCTATTGTTGTTTTTGGTCAAATTACACTTATCCAATAGAATTAGGACATGTGTTAGGGTAACAATAATATCATTTTCACCTTTAATTACCCTATTTACTTTTAATCGTGGTAAATAAAAGTCAAAAGTTATTATTCACCAAAAATTATTTTCATCTCATTGAACCACATTTTACTTACTGATATCAACCGTGTCTCTCAGATTTTCAAAATTCAACTCACAGAAGCGGTAAAATTAATTTTTATGTAAATCTGCAAATGCTCATAGGAGGTGGGTAAAAGATGGTAAAAAGTTCAATAAAATTTTTATATATCTAAAATTATTATAAACTGGCTCTAATGAATTACATTGAAATTATATATGTATTATGTATCTATTTTGACCTAAAATAAATTTAAATAAAATAAATAATTATTTAAATAAAAAGTTGGTTTTAAACAATAACTCAGTGTTTTCACTATTCATCAAAAAATGAAAGTTTTTAAAAAAATACCAAAAATTCACCCTAAGCTAATTTTGATATTCCGAATCCAAAAATGAAGTCTATTTTGAAGGATAAACTTTATAAAATTCCAAAAAGTGGGTATTAATATTCATAACGGCTAGTTTGATTGGTCGCGGTGTGTTAGAACTCGAAGTTGCGTACAACACAAACTATTGTATTATTCAAAGGAAAACGTACCGTGGAAGCTTAGGGTGTTACAGTAAGTCATTTTTGTCATGTAAATTAATTTTGGATTGTTATATTTATAAATTTATTTCATATTTTAGTTATTTTTATATGTTTAATCCATGTTTTATGTTTGATTTAGATTTTACTTAGAGTTTATATTTTATAGACCTCCAAAGTTACCAACTTGAAACATAATATTGTTCCAAGTAGGTGACTTTGAAAGCCTATAAAATATAAAGTATAAATTCAATATAAAGCAAATCTGAAACAATGAATAAACATATAAAAATAATTAAAAATGAAATGAATTTCTAAAAAATTATCTATGATAAATTATTTCAATCGTAGAAAATATTGTCGTTTCAAAACATAATTTTTGTACTTTTTTTTTAAACCAAAAATTTTTTGTGTCATTTTTTAAAATTATTTTTTACTATATTTTTATTTTTAATTATTTTTTTATTTGTTCAGTCAATGTTTTAAATTTCATTTAAATTTCATTTATTTTAAATTCTAGGAGCATAAATTTTTTGAAGTGTAAATGTTATGTTTTTAATTAATAAAGTTTGTGTTATGTAAATTAGTTTTGTTTTTTTATATTTATGAATTTTATTTATTTTTAACTATTTTTTATATGTTTAATGCATGTTTTAAGTTTCATTGAGATTGTAATTATAGCTTATATTTTATAGGCTTCCAAACATGCCTACTTGAAACACAATAAGTTTTGTTGTGGTTTAAGTATAACTTTGAAAGATAATAAAAAATAAACTATCAATGCAATCAAAATAAAATTTAAAACATAGAAAAAACACATAAAATATAATTAAACATAAAACAATTTTCATCAAAATAAAAAACACAAAATAATATAGATGGTACATAACAATATGTTTAAAAACACAACAGTTGGACTTTAAAAGTAGGCATATCAGAAAGCTTATAAAATACAAATTAGTGGGGTTTTAAATGAAATTTAGGACATGCACTTAAAACACAAAAAATTACTAAAAATGAAAATAATTTCATAAAAAAATAGAAAATATTAAGTATTAATAATAATACAATAATTAATTTATTAAATAAAAAATTTATATCTTCTACTTATTAATAAGAGTTAATATAATTAATATATATATATATGAAGTCACGATAATTAATATATTACTTAATAATAATACTATTTAATAATAATTCTATTATTTACATGACCATTATCAACATTATTAATAGTATTATTAGTCGTAAATATAATAAACATAAAATAATTTACATGAAACAAATTATTGTTATTTAATAAAACAATTAATATTGATTAGATGATTAATTATTGCTAATTATATTTAAATATCAAATTAAATATATTATTTATATTCACTATTATAAATTATTAGTAATTATATTTTTATTATTAATTACATTATCTATCGAATTACTTAAAAATAATTAAATATGTTTTAATTGTTTTTTTTATATATGTATACACAACACAAATGAAAAAAAAAACGTAATGTTAAATGGTTGGGAAGAAGGCGCTATTCTATTTAGCGCCTTCTTCAATTGTTTCTTTAAGGGACACGCTGTTTTACATGGCGCCTTCTTCCAAATTGTTTTCCGAGGAGTGTGTGTCCGGAATTCCTTTCTTTATTTGCGGTATATCTGAATAATTGCTGGGACATCATAGCAGAAGTGTGAGCGCTGAGGGAGGTGGGTGAGAGTTATTATGAAAGAAGAGAATCACGGTGCAGGTTATGAAGGCCAGAGGGATGGTGTGGTTGGGGTTAGTGGGATGGTGCAGCGGCTGGTGAGGTAAGTCTGGTGCTGTGTTGCGCAGCACGTACCCCCCGGTAGGGATATGATGATGGATATTTGTCCCCCCTTCAAGTTTTCGTTGGAGAAGGGCGTCAACAACAAGGCTAGGCCCCACGGTGATCGCGCGCACCCCTTGTAATCTAGAATTAATTAAAAACAACAAAAAAAAAAAACAACAAAAACACAACAAAACAAACCAAAAAACACTAAAGGTGGTAAAACAAATTAATTGAAACTATGTTAAAAATTATAAAAAAATGTTAGCAAAAATCCATGTGCATCAAATCACCCACACTTAATTTTTTTTCATTCATAGTAAAAATAATTAGAAAACAACATGCAGTTGCACACTAGCCAAACAAGAGAAACACAATCGCAAGTTCAAAAAATCCCATTTTTTCAAAAAATAATCATCTACACTCATACATCATGTGACCTACCTCACTATCACTCATATTGCTCAATACAATTTATGATCGAAGCCATGCTCAATTCTCATACACATGCATGTTTACCATATGTTTCCATGAATTTCACATCTTTACTAGTTGAAATAAAATGAATGCACCGATCTCAAGAACTCCACATTAAGTTCATAAGTCTATGAGAAGGTGGGATGGTAGGTTTGTAACGCCCCGACTTGAAAGCCACTAAACCGGTGCTTCGAGCCAGTTCGCCACAAGGCTTCAAGCGCGCCTCTTCGTACGCCAAAGGCTGCCGACTAGCAACGAGGGCCTAGGGTGTGATAGTGGGGAGACTATGCCCTCATACCAGAGTAAGCAAACAACGAAAATAACTAAGTATCAAACACATCGGAAAGTAAACAGAGTGCGAAAGCAATAAACATCTGAAAATAGAACAAGTTGTAATAGTAAAATACGGTAAAAGCCCAAACAACTATGCAATACAATACAACACTGGTCGCCCACCAGGCCGACCATAGAGATACAAGAACAAAAGAAACTGAAAGTAAAAGTATAGGGCTCTGCTACTAACTCTGAGCCAATCCACGTACCCGATCTCCAGACACTGTTGAACTGCAGCAGCCCGATCAGTAGAACCACTCGAGCAGCTCTGCTCGATCATGCAACACTGGGACTCAGCCCTATCCACCATGTAACTCATGCTCTACCTAAAAAGCAGACATAAGGTCTACACGTACACTGAGGTGCACGTGAAAAGGTGAGAAATAATCTCAGTAGGGCACTCCGACAAGCAACTGATAACTGTGCTGCTAAAAGTGTATGCAACAACAATGTGCTCAGCATAGCTGGAACACAACAAAAGGAAATAAACCAAACGTGCAACCACAGTCAAACTCAAGGTATGTAATCCATATCAACCGGGCAAGTGCCACCATGGATGTCCATATCTATATATGTACACATGTATAGTCCCATACCTATTCACATATACATAAATATGAATATTCATGATTAGGTGAATTAAATAATAAGAAACCACATCAGCAGTCGATCCTTGGGACCATAAGCCCGATCTTCTGGACATCTTGTGCAAGGGCATTGAGCTGAACGTCGTGCCACTCAAGCCGTGTATCATTAAGTCGATCTCTGGGTCCGTAATCCCATCGACATATACCTGCTTTGGCCAACGCCGGAATTATGTCTCTGAACAAGCTAAACAAAAACAAGTAACCCACTAAGAAGTACTCACAACCTATCCCTTCTGGTTCAACCAATCAACCACAAGCAAGCATATAACACAACAGGTAACCCTCTGGGAAGCACACTCAGCCTATCCCCTCTAGTCCTCCCTAGAAACACAATCAACACTTTGAGAAATAATACACTCAGTCTGACCCCTTTGGTTCAGCTTAGGTATAGACTCTGGGGAAGCACTCACCGTCGATTCCCCATATAGTCTCGTATCATACTAAAGGCGCTCTGGGGAAGCACTTAACGTCAATTCCCCATGTGGCCCGCGTCGAGGAACTACAGACACTATGGGGAAGCACTCAATGTCAATTCCCCCCTGTGTTCTCGCATCGCAGAATTATAAACACACAGTTCTCCCTATGGTCTACACATCAGGTTCTCACGGCCATGTGCAAGTCAAGCAAGTGTAGCATCGCGTATCGGCCCAAGTAAACCTCAAGAACTACTTGGCTAACAATCTACAACATAACAGCAGGTCATAAATACAACCACTCCATCCTAACAATACTAGGCATGGAAACAAGGCAACCTAACAGGAAAAGCTAGACCAAACGGTCAAAATCAAGCAACATGGGCAAACACATCCACAGTAAGGTAAAATACACTATTTACAATCAAACCACCTCTACTCAGGAACACAAGGAAAATGTAGGCATCCAAACAAACAAGAAAGACGCATCGTGTCAGGCTCAGCAGCCACCAACCAGGAAGCACCTCTGGTAAACACTATAGCATCAGCAAACCAAGTCAGATAAAAACAAACAGTGCAGGTGTCCCAAATGCCCAACCCAACAATACATCCAAAACCCAAAGGGATCACCAGTTTGACACGGGTTCTAGGTGACACCCGATCACCATCTCTACCCAAACCCGACATAACAACTCAGGGTCGGTCAAACAATGAGCACCCGTTGGGTCCCTCAAGTCAAACACAGAGGAGGCATCATACTCGGGATCCTCCAGTTAAACACGAGCGAAGGCATCCAACGCGGGATCCTTAGCGAAGAGTAAGGGAGGAATCGTAGACGGGATCCTCAAATGAAGTACAACAAAGGCATTCCATAACATGTTTTCTATCTAAGGAAGAACAAGAGAGAGATCCTACAAGGGACTCCCTAGGTCAGCACACAAGTAAAGGCATCCCTTAGGGGATCCTTAGAAGTTCCCGGTCTCAAAGCCTCATAGGCCAGAAGGGAACATCTCACAAGGGGAAAGACCTCTAAAGCATAGATTATGAGAGATATCTCACAGATCATCTCCTATTAATGGTCTCAACTAAGTTGGTCTGAACACCCAACCTATCATCCACGCCAAGTCTCACTCTGAGGTGTCAACTGAAATTGATAACTAGAGGAAGAATCCCTCCATTTAGATAGAAACCCCAAAAACCTCATTTATATGACCTCTAAATGTCAACAGAATTCCAAAATTGTGATCTACGTGAAAAAACGCTCAGAATCGAATACTCACACGCCCAATTCTGACTTCCAGATCCCAAGATATCCCCAAAACTACTAAACTGAAGTAGTATATGGCCAGAGCACATGGCCAAAACACATTGGGCTTGCCTGTGTAATAGTACACGACATGTACTTTAGTTTACATGGAGTTTACTATTCAAAAAATTCACCTCATGTTTGTTTTCACTAAAACACATGCCCAAATTCCACTACACGACGTGTACTTATAATACACAACGTGTACTCCTTAAAAACCACTATTCTGTGTTCCATTTCACACGGTCAGTCACACAGACACCAACTACCTGAAGTGTACTCAAAGTACATGGATTGTACTTAAGAAAACTTCATCTTCCCCAAATGGGAAGAACACACGGCGTGTACCCCTGGAATACACGCCATGTATTCTCGGTTTTCTGACGGGAAATCCCTGAAAACGCCCGAAACGCCCGTTTTCGTCCCCGAAACAATAGATCGAGTCCCATGGGCTTACAAGCAAGAAATATAAGGATTTAATGAATTAAAGAAACATGTTTTAAGGGGATGTATGACGAAAACATAAATGTACCTACTTTTGGGTGAAAACCGTCGAAGCTTCGGCTGATTTCACGGCTCACGGTTGCCACACGCCGACTCAGTGCATCGAGTGCTTCGAATCGGTACCCCTCCTACCTCCCTACTCTCCCTCTTTATCAATCTCCATATCTCATATAGGTCCTGACCAAGGGGGAGGCGTAGGAGACGTGCGCAAGGAGGAGGAAAGAAGATAAGGAAGAAAAGAAAAGAAGAGGAAAAGAAGAAAAAGGGGTCCGGCCCGGCCCCAGCGCCCGACATGAGTTTATGCCTCCCCTAGTCTAAACTCCCCATTTTGGACTCAACGATATATAAAGAATCTAAATAAAATGATATGTTTAGAATTTATTGACAAACGAACCTATGCAAATAATTTAATATTTAATTTAATAATATTAAATATTAAATATTCCGCTAAAATTTGAACAGCTCAGATTTCCACCAAACTCCTGTCCTAGGGTAAAATCCCTATTTCGGGACCAACAGAGTTTTTAGAAAAATTATCCGAGATCATATGGTAGAAGAAAATGAACATTTTACCCCTCACGAGCATCCAACAACAAAAATTCAAATTTTTGCTCAAAACTGCAGTCCAGAAAAACACAGGTTCTTACAGACTCCCCACCATAAACCTTCTCATCCTTGAGAAGTCCTGTGACAGGACCAACAACCATGATCATTACTTGAGCATCTTCACAACCAAGGTATCTAGACTATCCAATGACCTGCCTTATAGCGTTGACAACAACCTCCTATATAGAAGAAATTCAACTACGACCAAACTGGTACTCCCCACCATAGGAATACCCTTGTCGTCATCTTAAAAGAAAACTCTGAGCTCAAAATATCCTGGAAAACACCGAAGTTTAACCTAAATAAGGAGAACCACCCTCAAAGGTCCAATATTGCAATCCCCACCATATGGATTTCCTTACTGCTCCGAGATCACAACCAGAACAGGTTCCATCCTCAACAGGGAAGAACATTAAGAAAGAAAAAGGTGCTCGATGTAGGGTTGAAGCTCTCTCAGCATACTCAAGATGAATCAAGATATCACATGATCGCCTCTTATAGGAGTACACTAAGATTTAACTGAAGGTGTGTCTAGCTCCCTTCGAGCCACACTAACATCCTACCAAAACCCAATCTGGATTCAAGCACGAGTCAACCATTTCACGGTAACCCAAAATTTCACAAAGTCACCTCTACAACATAAGGACATTCCAACACAACATACGAGGTCCCAAACCATGAAAAGTCTTAAAACAACGGTCATTGGATCGTTCCCATCCATTCAACAGTTTAGATTCAAATGATGCCACCCACAACAACAACATCAGAAACACTGGTAGACCAGGCCAAGCACCCGAACAGTCTTGCCCGTCAAAGCTAGTCACGAAAAACAAGCACCACCAAAAGGAATTGGAAAACACGGGCCAAAAATTCTCACATAGGTTTCCCTAGAATGGAACAGACATCGACCTAAAAGGGTTCGAGTCAAACCAAGGGTTCTAGGTCTTCCACCGAGCCCTATAGAAAAAGTCTCACAACTGGGTCACAAGACCAAACCAGCTATCCCAAAAGATCAAAAACCACTCAAAAGATGGTAAAGATCACAACAACCAAAGAAATTCAAAACCAAAACACAACCTACAAGGGACCTGATCCTCTCCGAGCATCCTCAGAAGGAATGACTCTTGGAGGTCACAAACAAAATAGAAGAGACAAGCTGAATTAACACTCATCGGGTATCTGTATACAACAATACCACAAGGAGGTCCAGTTCCCAAGAAAATCCTTGGTATCTATCGACTTAGTTCTCAATGATCCGACTAGATAACCACAAATCTGAGAAACAACACCCAATAAGGGTTAAACAGAAAGGCATCACGTGCCATATCGGCCAACTAGGTCACTGCACCACATGTGCACAAGGGCTGAGTCATCATCCTCACACCAACGCCTCAACATAGATCCACATAACCTGCCATCAGAGTAAAAAGTATGTGTAAGAAGACCCAAAGGTCTCAATAACCAGTAAAAACACACACAAGCAGACCTATATGTTGTGAATCCTACGTGCCTAGTATGATGCATGAGACGCCTCTTTCCTTTTCCGACCAAGAGTAAAAATCCATCACTGGCATCTTACCAATGGAAAAGAACTAGAGATCCATAGTAAATCAAAACACCACACAACATGTGTGTTGCTCAAGGTGAAAATAATATACAACTGTAACATCGCAAAATCAGAACAACAATCCCAAACCGTGGCAACCAGGACTTATTATTGGAACAAGTGTTCTCGACGCACCATCCCGATATCCATCACAGGTTCTGACACATTCCTAATACTTCTATCTACCATATCCCAAATAGTAAAGACTGGGAAAGGAAACTCCTCTGATACCACTTTTTAACGCCCTGACCTGGAAGCCAGTAAACCGGTGCTCTGAGCCGGTTCGCCACAATGCCTCAAGTGCGCCACCCCCGTATGCCAGAGGCTTCTAACTAGTAGCGAGGGCCTAGGGTGTGGTAGTGGGGAGACTATTCCCTCATAATAGAGTAAGAAAAAAGCGTAAATAACTAAGTATCATACACAGGGGAAATTAAACAGAGTGCGAAAGAAATAAACATCTGAAATAGATCAAGATGTAATAGTAAAATGTGGTAAAATCCCAAACAACTATGCAATACAATACAACACTGGTCACCCACCGGGCCGACCATACAAATACAAGAACAAAAGAAACTGGAAGTAAAAGTACAGGGCTATACTACTAACTCTGAGCCAATCCATGTACCCGATCTCCAAACACTGTCGAACTGCAGCAGCCTGATCAGTAGAACCACTCGAGCAGCTTCGATCGATCATGCAACATTGGTCCTTATCCTTATCCACCATGCAAATCGTTTTCAACCTAAAAATAATACATAAGGTCTACACGTACACTGAGGTGCATGTGCACGGGTGAGAAATAATCTCAGTAGGGAACCCTAACAAGCAACCTATAACTATGCTGCTAAAAGTGTATGCAACAACAATGTGCTCAGCATAGCTGGAACACAACAAAAGGAAATAAACCAAACGTGCAACCACAGTCGAACTCAGGGTATTTAATCCCTGTCAACTAGGCAAGTGCCACCATGGATGTCCATATCTATATACGTACACATGTATAGTCCCATACCTATACACATATACATAAATATGAATATCCATGATTAGGTGAATTAAATAATAAGAAACCACATCAGTAGTCGATCCTTGGGACCATAAGCCCGATATTTGGGACATCTTGTGCAAGGTAATTGAGCTGGACGTCGTGCCACTCAAGCCGTGTATCATTATGTCGATCTCTGGGTCCGTAATCCCATCGATATGTACCTGATTCATCCAACGCCAGAATTATAATTCTGAACAAGCTAAACAAAAAAAAGTAACCCTCTGGGAAGTACTCATAGCCTATCCCCTTTGATTCAACAAATAAACCACAAGCAAGCAGATAACACAACAGGTAACCCTATGGGAAGTACACTCAACCAATACCCTATGGTCTCACCTAGAAATACAAGAAACCCTCTGGGCAGTACACTCAGTCTAACCCCTTTGGTTCAGCTTAGGCATAGAATCTCTGGGGAAGCACTCACCATCAATTCCCCCTATAGTCTCGTATCGTACTAAAGGCGCTCTGGGGAAGCACTCAATGTCAATTCCCCCTGTGGACCGCGTTGAGGAACTACAGTCACTATGGGGAAGCACTCAACATCAATTCCCCCTGTGGTCTCGCATCGTATAATTATAAAGACAATCTGGAGAAGCCCTCAACGTCAATTCTCCCCATGATCTATACACCAGGTTCCCACAACCCTATGTAAGTCAAGCAAGTGTAGCATCCCATATCGGCACAAGTAAACCTCAAGAACTACTTGGATAACAATCTACAGATAACAACATGTCATAAATAAAACCACTCCATCGTAACAATACTAGGCATGGAAACAAGGCATCATAACAGGCAAAGCTAGACCAAATGGTCAAAATCAAGCAACATGGGCAAACACATCCACAAAAAGGTAAAATAAACTATTTAAAATCAAACCACCTCTACTCAGGCACACAAGGAAAATGTAGGCATCCAATCAAACAAGAAAGATGCATCACGTCAGGCTCAGCAGCCACCAACCAGGAAGCACCACTGTTAAACACTATAACATCAGCAAACCAAGTCATATATAAACAAATAGTGCGGGTGGTTCGAATGCCCAACCCAACAATACATCCAAAGCCCAAAGGGATCACCAGTTTGGAATGGGTTCTAGGTGATACCTGACAACCATCTCTACCCAAACCCGACATAACAACTCAGGGTCCGTCAAACAATGAGCACTCGCTGGGTCCCTCAAGTCAAACACAGAGGAGGCATCATACTTGGGATCCTCTAGGTAAACATGAGTGAAGGCATCCACCGCGGGATCCTTATAAAAGAGTAAGAGAGGAATCCTACACGAGATCCTCAAATTAAGTACAACATAGGAATTCCATAACATGGTTCTTATCAAAGGAAGAACAAGAGAGAGATCCTACAAGGGACTCCATAGGTCAGCACACAAGCAAAGACATCCCTTAGGAGATCCTTAGAAGTACCCAGTCTCAAAGCATCATAGGCCAGAAGGGAACATCTCACAAGGGGAACATCCTCTAAAGAATAGGTTATGGGAGATATCTCACAGATCATCTCTTATTAAAGGTCTCAACTAAGTTGGTCCGAACACCCAACCTATCATCCATGCTAATTCTCACTCTTAGGTGTCAACTGAACTTGATAACTAGAGGAAGAACCCCTCCATTTAGATAGAAACCACAAAACCCCATTTAGATGACCTATAAATGTCAAAAGGATTCCATTATTGTGATCTACGTGGAAAACGCTGAGAATCGACAACTTAAATGCCCAATTTTAACTTCCAAAGCCCAAGATATCCCCAAAACTACTAAACTGAAGTAGTACATGGCCATAACACATGGCCAGAACACATTGGGCCTGCCTGTGTAATAGTACACGACATGTACTTTACTTTACACGAAATGTACTATTCAAAAAAAGTCACCCCATGTTTGTTTTCACTGAAACACATGCCCAAGTACCACTACACGACATGTACTTATAGTACACGACGTGTACTCCTTAAAAACCACTATTTCGTGTTCTATTTCACATGGCCAGTCATACGACCACCAACTACACAATGTGTACTCAAAGTACATGGTGTGTACTCAAAGTACATGGTGTTCACTTAAGAAAACTTCATCTTCCCCAAATGGGAAGAACACACATTGTGTACCCCTAGAATACACACCGTGTATTCTGGGTTTTCCAACAGGAAATCCCTAAAAACGCCCGAAACGCCCGTTTTCGCCCCTGAAACAACAGATCGAGCCCCATGGGCTTACAAGAAATAAACATTAGTATTTAATGGATTAAAACAAATTTTTTAAGGGTATATATGGTGAAAACATAAATAGACCTACTTTTGGGTGGAAACCGCTGAAGCTTTGGTTGATTTCACAGCTCAAGGTTGTCGC
This sequence comes from Viscum album, assembly GCA_963277665.1. Lineage (NCBI taxonomy): Eukaryota > Viridiplantae > Streptophyta > Magnoliopsida > Santalales > Viscaceae > Viscum > Viscum album. Next base: position 535,764,469 of record OY728151.1, on the reverse strand, counting down.
ACGCCGACTCAACGCGTCAAGAGATTTGAATCAGTACCCCTCTTGACTCCAAACTCTCCCTATTTCTCAATATACATATCTCCTATAGGTCATGAACAAGTTGGAGGCATAGGATAAGTGCACAAGGAGGATGAGGAATGAAGAGAAGGAAGAAAAGAAAAGAAAAGGAAAAGAAGAAAAAGGGGTCTGGGCCGGCCCCGACGCCCGACATGAGTTTATGCCTCCCCTAGGATAAACTACCCATTCCAGACTCAATGGTGTAGATGAAATATCAATCCTACACTCTGTTTAGAAGTTATTGAAAAATGAACCTGTGCGAATAATTTAATATTTAATTTCTTAATATTAAATATTAAATATTCTGCTAAAATTCAAATAGCTCAAATTTCCAACAAACTTTTGTCCTAGGGTAAAATCCCTATTCTGGGACCAACAGAGTTGTCAGAAAATTTTTTCGAGATCAGATGGTAGAGGAAAATGACCATTTTACCTCTCACGAGCATCCAACAGCAACAATTCAAATTTCTGATCAAAACTGTAGTCTGAAAAAAATGTGTTCTTACAAGGTCTTAAAAAAATTCAAAATTTTTCAGAAAAAATGAGGGTTGAATCTTGAGATAAATTCATGATAAATTTCAATCCAAATGTCTCCCACAAATTCTCACACTGCACTTTTAAATGTTTCATTTCCTTATGAAAATGATAATATAAATCCCCCTCATAATTTTGATCGTTTTTTTGGTTTTTTTCAAAGAAACAAATTGATCAAACATAATAAAAATATAAAAATTCAAGTATTATCTCTTAAAACCCATGAAATAGATATAATATAATATCTGAAATAAAAAGTACCCGAATAGCTCAAACTCTATAGAATCTCATTGAAATTAGGTTATATAAAAACTGTCTATCTCTTGGAGTAATGTGTTATCACTTTTATAGGTATCCCCAAAGGAAAGAGTTACAACATAATGACTACATACATACTCATTTTTAAAACCAAAAAAAATTACATTCCCATATAAAAACATAATCAATCAATTCAGATAATGTGAATAGACAACCAAGATGAAATAATATCGTTCTATGTGCATCAACTTGCTCACTATCCCTAAAAAACTCATTCCATGAATGAATCTCTCTCCAACAAACTTACATTTAAAATAATCAGATAAAAATTTAAGAAATTGGTAGGGAAGGGTATCAAATATGGGATCATCCTAAAAAAGTATTCTTTATGGATTCTAAGGGCTAAACAATAGAGAAAATAAAAAGGTGTCTCAGTGGGTCAATACAGCAGAATAAAAAAACACCTCAGTCATTTCAGTTTAACTTTTAAAATTCTAATCCCTTGGATGGGAAAACATGGAATATTCTATAAGGTATAACATGAATGAGATTAAACCAAGAAAATAAAAATAAAAAATATGTGAAAAGGGGCTAGAGACCTCATGGGTATGGAAATATTATGATGGAAAGCACAGATGAGCATGAGTGAAAATAAATATCTAAAAAACAAACAGGTTTAAGAAAAACATTTTCAAATCATAGAATGATATCTACCATAATATAATTCAAAGAATCAAGAATCCAAGATTTTTAACTAGGACCATGTACGTAGACTGACTAGGGACACATGTTGACATCCCGGATTGTGTTACTATAAAAATACATCAGTTTTCATGTGGGCTCAACAATGATAATAATGATAGTTTTTTTGTTTGTTTTTTGAATTAATTAGTTTACATGGTGTTTTTGGAAGAACATATGTAGAAAAAAATACCCACATCATATCATAAATATAACACCAAAATAAAGGAGTCAGTTGGATGAATACAAGCATTTGTGAGAATAGATAATCAACTAAAGTGGTAGGAAGAAATATTTCTGATAATTATATTCTATTTTATTATCTAATAACTAAATTAAATGAAACTAAATCCAGTGAAAGAAACACCAACTAATGATGGGTTACCTTCCATTGAGATTTTGGTTTAAATTGTCTTTAGTAAGACATTTATGGAACTCCACCAATATAAAAAAAATATACCATTCATGTACCTCTTCATCAATGGGAGCGTTTCATGCACCCATCAAGAAAACACTAATACTACAAGAATCAGAGTAACTCAATAGAAAATTATCAGAAAAATGAGTGGGTGGAATGTAATGAGAATATCCCAGCTCAACAAGGGATTAATATACCTCATTAAAAGAAAAACACCAGATAATTAAATTTCATGAAAAGATATTTATCATGAATATCAAAATGATTATCTCTTTTAATGTGCATAAAAGAATAAATTCTCTTACCAAACTATTTTAGTTATTGACTTATATATATCACATCTATAAATGTTATGTCTATGTTGATAATATATCCCAATTATTCATTATAAATGATCATAAACACTAGGAGATCCACTAGTTTCAAGCATAATTAATGCATGATAGTTTCATTGAATGCTTTGAGGTCAAGAGTATGGTTAGCAATTAGTTTCTATTTCAAGAGAAGTGGTGTTGACCTCAGTGAATAGAGAAAGAGGAACAATATCAAGTGGTGTAGGGGACTACATTATGTTTGGAATGATACTTTTTCAATGGTTGTTGTAATATTTCCCTTATCATATTTTCTCATTGGTACATGTTTCCCCACAAACATAAGATCCTCCAGGTAATCCCATTTGAACACTATTTCAAAAAAAATTATGAGTATCTTGTACTACCATCACTAACCTATTGTATGCCTCTTGAACTATTTCATGAATTTCCATTTTAGAGGATGTTCCTAACTCACAATGATCCATAGATTGAGGTGAGTCAATTTTAATTAAATTGATGTCACCTAGTGTGTGGAAATATATGGCTTCTTATTTAATTAAAACTCCCAATTCATTGTCCTATTCATCCTCAAATGAATTTTTATCTTTAAATGGTGGAATTTGATAGGCATCAATGGCATCCTTTCTCACTTTAGGGTGGAAGGTTTTTTAATTCACCTAATAGGGACATGAAATCACACTAGACAATGGACCATTAGATTTGACCTAGTGTAATATCAAACTCACACATTCTCAAAATGTGATTGGATTTGAAGAATCAAGTTTCAATGGATAGGATTCATATATGGCATGATAAGAAGAAGGATAAATCAAAGAGTATTCATCATAATAATCGTGAAATTAATGTTTTTTATATGGATTTTGAACTTCACTTTCCTCAAAAGAATTATTCTTAATTGGAGGATCAAGTTGTAGGGATGGGGGAAATTTGACTATTTGAACTCATTTTATTTTCTATATTTTTCTTTGTGGAATGTTTGAATTTTATTCTTCCATCTCTCTATTATTATCTTTTTGAATTCCAAAATTTTATTTATCTTTGTCATCACAACAAACATTTTTTTCTCTAATGTTTAAGTGCTTGACTCATACATTGAATGATAAAATTGAATCTCATTATTTAATGTGAAAAGTGGTTCATGTTCTACAAGATGTTTAGATTATATAGTTTTGTTTTGAATGTTTTCTAAAATTTATTGAAACCTATATAAACTATATAAATTACTTGGTTCAATATTGCATGAAATATCTTGAATATGAAATGATAATATTCAAGGTAAAGAGTAATATCAGAATTTGAAGACATGTTTTTACATGGTTCATGACATTGAATTGAAGGATAACCATTAAAATGGAAATAATTTCCTTGAGAACTCATGGGCGGTGAAAAATTTTAATATGTACCATGCAACGTGGGTGGGTATTGTGGTTATCGGTTGTATATGTATGGTGAAGACCACACCATTTTGAACTCTAGGGAGTCTTGAAATCCCTATAATGATAATCACTGGGAGATGTATTTTGATATCTTTTTTCCAAATTCTAAAATTCTCTCCCATAATGGTTGCATAAATTTGGTGCACGCTGTCACAATGTGAAAATTTTAAAAATTTATCATCTTACTAACTATTATATAATCAACAAGAAATGTTGATCCACTAGGGGAATGTGCATGTATTGGAAAAATGTTTTCTCAAATAAAATTTTAATGCGATTAAAAACTAAAATTATAAAAATTAAACAACTAATTAATGCAATTAAAACTAATCTAAAGGAGGGAAGTAGGTGGAGATGGAATTCTCAAGGTTAAGATTACTACAAATATACATGTGATGCCAATTATTAAATTTGTATGTATAATTGATTATTAATTATCAAATTATCACCGATTCGAATTTTAATCAAAATACTATTTTTTTCTCTTTGATGGTGTTAAACAATATTCTAAATTTTCTCAAAAAATTATTGAATGTCACATTATCCAGTGTTATGAATAAATTTCGAGATGTTTTAGTGTCGAATCACTTAGTGAAATACCATGACCCATTTCTCATAAATTCACAATATATATTTATGGAAATTTCACTCAAATGAGATTACTTTTTAGGTATCACTCTCATAATTTTAAAAGTACATCACAAGAAATATTATTTTTTTAATTAATATATTTAGTTAATCGAAATATGCTCATGTGAGACTGATATTTCTCTCATGTGAATGATCAAATTATGAATAAAGAAATTATATGAGGTTAACTTACCCATGGTTATGTATTAGGTCTCACACTAATGTGCACCAAATAATGTGTAAAAATATCATATATATATTTTTGGATTTAAATATAATTGAAATGAATAATTATTAAATTAAATTAAAATCAACATGAAATCATACATGGAAAACAATCAATTACATGTACCACTTCATAACCAAAACTCCCATATAATGAGAATTATCCATCCATCATTCATAAAAAACATAAAAAATAAAGCATCGAAATATCGATGTTCAGGTTGATGCAAGGATCACTGCAATCCACCACCAATGATTGATCAATGGGAAGCATCACTCCGTTGATCACTAAAATGCTGAAGTGGACCACTGTGCATGTTTTCAGCACCAGAAAACCACCATCAGCTGTGAATGGAGATGCAGATGTTGATCTAGGTGTAGACTCCTACATGCATGGTGATGAAGCTCTGTGGCTGCTACAGGACACACAAAGTAAGGGAGCACCAGTTTGGGAAGGACATCACAACAGGAGGGAAGTGGATCACAGTAGTCGCGCAAAGAAGAGCATCATGATATAAGTGATTATGGGATGAAGAGGAGGTAAGTGGTGGGATTACTGTGAAAAGGGAGGTATGTTGGCTGGTTTAGGGTTTGCAAACCTGGTTTTTGTGAACAAGAGGTATTTGACACTACATGCAAAGGAGGATGGATAACACAAGGAGGTGGAGTTTGGGTTGCAACATTATAGTGATGCCTTGCAGTGCTGCTAGAGTTTTTGGATGGTGTGTTCGGCCTTAGAGGGATGGTGCAGCCTACTGGTAAATAACCTGAAAAGATTATACCAACACATACAATTAAATTAATAGAATAATAATGTTTACATAATTTAGTAATAATATTATTACCACTAATATTTATATAAACTAAAAATAATAATTACTTTCTAAAATTAATCTAGAATTAACTAAAAATTAAAAAAATAAATAAAACACCATAAAACTACAAAATGAACCTAAAAATACTAAAAGTCATTAAAATAATTAATTTAAATTAATTTAAAAACTATATATTTTTTATAATGACCCATGTTCATCAATATAATAACCCTTAACAACAATAAATAACCAAACAAAATCCATAGTAGAAAATTAGATTATGTATAATCAATAACTCGTAATGCTATGACACATGATTATGAAAGTCATATAGTAATACATCCCAATTGATTTACCATCTGACAGATCACATATACAAATAAAAAAAGAATAAAATATATAAACGGCACTACTAACAACCTTGGGCCTCACCTAAACCCATATCTAAATACTTGTCAAGCTTCTCAGGCTCGATCCACTATACAAACTATGCTCAGAACATCAGAATGGGAAAGATCCCTATACACACACAAGGGGGCTTGAGTGTGAGAAATACATCTCATTAGGGTCTCACCATGTTCCCCTAGTATACACAATCATATACATGTGTATGCATGAGGGATGTAAATAATAGAAATATTACTCAACACAAGCATGCATGTTTGGGAATTGTTTACTAACCAAGAAATGATGAAAATCGAACATACTTGATTTAGCCTATTGTAAAAAACAGTCACCTCATGAAACATCCTAGACCCATACTCGAGGACCCATGGTAGCATTTAATACCATTCCATAACCACTACCCTCTTACTCAGGGAAGGTACCATACCAAACCTCATCAGCATCATTCCAAATATGACCTCTACCCTCTTAAACAGGGTAGGGTCCCACAACAATATCCTAGACTAATACTGTGAAGGTTAGAATGGATCATATGGAAGGCAGTAACACTCTCTCATAGGAAATAAAATGGAATCAGTTATGAGGATGTGAAAATAGAGGTTTGAAGAAAACAAAGAAGTAAGATGGAGAGAGAACAAACATGAACAACATAGAAAATTCAGAAAAGTAAATAATATGAGAAATTTACATGGTTCAGACCGGTTTGGCCCTACCCTGTGGTAAGAAAACCACCAAAACAGTTTACTATTATATAATCAAATGAATATACATACAATAGAAAAGAAGTAAAAGTAGAGTAACATACACACTGACTAAGAAAACTATCCAAGATTTCAACCATTTGAATTCAATGGACTCACACTAAACTCCAAAAAAGGATGGTAACATTCATTTTGAAACTGGATGGACAAACGAATTCCAAAATCAATACATACTAAGAATAAGATGAAGAAGTACAATGAAACAATGCATAAAAAAAGAAATATAAGTAATCCTATAGTCTTGAGTCACCACCATGAAATTGGGAAGGATGCTCATCATAAGAAAGTATTTCAATGGTTGAAATTCTCTAAAAACATAATTTATTGAATAGATCTCACAATACTTGACATCTCCACTAGTAAATGTCCCTAGAGAATGGGAAGATGCCTAATTTTCATCTAAGTGATGCCAATCGTCTCTCTGAGGAAAACTTTCTCTCTGGAATGAAGCACTAAAGAACCTAGGGAACTTGAAGTTTCTTGGAGAAGAATATGAGCACACATACCACTCTCTAGAAATGAAGGGATAAGGGGTAAGGAAATAAATTAGAGACATGAGGATGGATTCAGTCAAGTAAGACAAGAGGGACACTTGTTCGGCTAAGGGAGCGCAAAGGAATCATGAATATCGGGCAAGTGAAATGGAACACACAAATCACAGAACACAAAGATGGAGTTGAGTGGTCAGGTGGAAGATGATTCAGATCTTTAATATAAACATAAACACAAACTCACACTTGAGATCCTTCAAATGGGTTGTAATAAATGGTTAGTAGCAAACCAAGTAGAAGTATCGTAATCAAACCAGAAAACCAGCAAACAAAAAAACTCCCCTAGCCCAACACAAAGAAAACTAGGAGGCCCAACAGGAAATCCTATATGGAAGCCATAAAAATAATAGCCCGAACATAAATAAAATTTTATAATAATAAAAAAAACTCAAAATAATTTTTCTTAGAAAAAAACACACCAATATTTTAAATTTTGAACATCAATTTCAAAAAATCTCCACCTTTTCAAATTGAACTAACAAAATTCAATAGATGGTGTTCTTTCAAGGATTAATATATCCTACTTGTAGGTTCAGAAATATTTTTATCAACTAAAAATAATCATAATACTACGGTACCCACCAAGCATGGAATCTATTAGCGTGTTCCATTATGGCACCTGACCGACCCATACATACTCTTCTACTACTATCATACTACTAAAATACAACATTCTTAGAAATTAAAACCATGACACAACATTAAACAACATAGCTTACCAGAATTACCTAAGTCTCTATTAAAGCCAAAAAAACTACCAAGAATGCATACACCAAAAAACATACATCCTTCCGCAGGGGTTAAATACAGTTAAAATGAAATATTAGAAAATCTGAAAATAATTCAAGTAGTGAAAGGTAGTAGAAACTACTTGCAACAAAAACTAGGAAGCTGACAGGGGAAAGATCTCCACCTAAGCTTGAATGTATTAGTCTAACCCAAATAAAACCTCCCCTTTCCACTAATAGCCCTTGTAAATGTAACATAGCGAGTCCTAGGAATAAAAAAAGGAGACAACCTAGAATCTAAAAATATTTCGAGATAAATGGATGATAAAATAAACTATATAACATATTCAATGTTGAAATTGAGTTATACCATCTTTTCCTGGGCCACACTATCCACATTTTTTAGACCTGGACAATGCCTTTTAATATGGCCGGTTCAACCACACACAAAACAAAAAAAATCTTAATCATTTCTTATCATTCTATTATTTTTTATTGTCTCTGTTTTAACCACAAACACTCAACATTTTTGTTTTAGTTTTAAACATATTTTCTACTTCCTTCAAACAATGTATTTGAATATCACATGAAAAAATAACAACCTTAACCACTTATAACATTATGGAATCATGATCATACATCAGTGAATATTTTAACAAACTAAATGAATCATAAAAAGTGGTTAAAATAAAAATAACTTGATCTTCATCTTTAAGTTAAACATCTATATTATCTAAATCTAGAAGCACTTTATTAAAATTTTCAAGATGAAATTGAGCAAAATAACTATGATTCATCTCAAAAGTATAAAGTTTCATTTTCATTTCAATGTGACCAAGTGAAGATTTAGTCATATATTGATGTCATAGTTTTAACCATATTTCCTTATTAGTGGTTTTATAGGAAACTTTATGATGAAATTTTTATCCTAAAGTTAAGAGTATCAAACAATGATCATTTTCTAAAACATTAGGGTCAATATCTATAACATTATGGCAGAATGAACAACAAAAGAAATGATAACTATAGGTTTTTAGGATCTTGTAAGGTGCCTGTAAGTCTATTTTGGACTAGTTGTGAACACATATTAACTATCCATATACTAAATATTTTCTCACTTTCAAACATCACAACTTCAAATTTAGAATATGACATCACTTAGACTGATTACATGCTCTAACTTCAATTGTGAGGGTTGTAACAGATCTAGTTGAAGGTTGTACTGCCTAATAGAGGACAAAAAATGGAATTAGTTTTTGTTAATGTGAAGTGTGAGGTTTTAGGAAACAAAAAGTAAGAAGAAATATGGAGATAGAATAAAAAATTACAATAAAGAAAAATTTTTAAAAGTAAATAACAGGGGATATTTATGTGATTCAGACTAGTTTGGTCTTACTCTAGGACAAGATCAACACCACAAAAGTGTATTATTATGTAAATAAATGAACATGCATACAATAGAGAAGAAGTAAAATTATAAAACAGACAAATACCAAGAAAACTATATGAGATTTAAATCCTTGTCACTCCAAGGAATCATACTAAACCTGAGTCGAGGATGATAAAATTCATTTATAAAGTTTATAGTCTCATGCATGACAACACTAACATAATCTAATAAGAAGAAAAACAAGTACAATTAAACACCACAGAAACAAAAGGAAATTCATGCAAGCTTCCAACCCCAAGTTAACACCACGAAATCATGAAATATGTTCATCAAAAGAATATATTAATGGAGTTTAAATTCTCTGAAAACCTCATGGTTTGAATATATATCTCAAGACCCATGATATCCACCAAGAAAATTTAGTAGAAAGGGGGAGGATGCTTGATTTACTTCAAAGAGAAGTGAATAATATCTCTTGGATGAACTTTATCATTAGAAAGAAGCACAAAAGAACCTTGTGAAATCAAAGATTATTGGATAAGAAGAAGAGTACATGTCCCACTCTCTCAAAAAAAAGTAATGTGGTATAGGGAAATAAAGGCAAGGAATATAGTTAGCATCAGGAGTAATAGATGAGGGGGACATGAGTTTATCTGATAGGGCACCGAAGAATCTGGAAGACCAGGTAGGGGAAATGAAACATGTGACTCATGGAACACATGGTAGAGGTAGAGCAGTTAAGAAGAAGATTATGGAGATCTCTTAGATAACAAAAAAACAAAACCTGAACTCCAGATTCATCAGATGGGTAGTAATCAATGGTCCACATAAAACCAAGAAGAAGCACTGGGATCAAACTGTAAAACCAAAAAATGGTCCCAAGTCCAATGATAAGAAAACATAGAGGCTCGACAATAAATCCTAGATTAAATCCCATAAAATAGAATTCAAAACAAAATGAAAATTTCCTGATAATAAAAAACTCAAAATAAATTTTCATGGAAAAAAACAAACTAATATTTTTTAATTTTGAAAATATATTTCTACAAATACCCTCTCACTCAAGGTGTTCCTTTTTAACACCTTCTCACCCAGGGGAGGGCCATACATATAGTTCAATGAAACATCACACTGACTCCTTCCCTCTTACTTAGAGTGGGTCTCATAAAAAAATACTTAACCAATACCCAATCACTTAGAGTAGTCCCTACCCATATCCTATCAACAAAAAGGCTAATAATCAAGTCTCATCACACATCAAATTGAACACTTCCTTATCTAATGACGTGTCTCTCAATCAAAAATGGACCAACAACCTCTCACTTTGGATAATCACTAACTGTACACTCTCACTTAGGTAAAGGAGAAACATCAAGTCTCCAATTCATCACAACCTTGAACAATACCCTATCACTCAAGGTGGTATCTACCACTATCCTCTTACATAGGGAAATGCCTAACATCAAGTCGTACTATCAATCATATGCATAGTCATACATACACACATAGAAACAAACATGGAATCACAGACCATCTCACATGCTCACAATGGATCCCATGACAAGGTCTTATATTTTGGATAAACTATCATACAATTATAAAATCACATACACTACTATCCCCAAAAGCCAATCTCCTCAAGGATGAACCAATATCACATACATAATATCCTAAACTTGTTGAGATTCTTATATCTACCATAAGGTATTCCACTTGGTTCCTTAAAACTAAACTTATCTCTACTAATTAATACTAACTCACATTCATCACCCCACAATAACCACATGACTCACAGGGCCTTCCCAATAATAGACTCAAGAGGCCAAGTCCAGACCCCCTTTCATTTCCCACATCATAACCCAATCTTTCTAACTAAGGATACTCCCAAGATAAATCATAATAAAACCCTTACAAACACAATTATAAGTCTTTAATACAATCCCCACAACCCATACCCAGGTCTCATCCCACATGTCCCTCATGAGAGAACTCTTCCCATCTCCTAGAGAAAACCCTCTTTATCACAACAAATCTATTCCAAGAATACTTATTGTAGGTTCCAGGCACAACAGAAGTGCAGGAAGGACGATACCTAAATTTTCATTTTGCTATTATTGATAATAAATCTGAGGTCTATTCCGATGAAGACCCTCATGACCAATGAAATTGAATCAAAGAACAATCAAGGGATAGATTACCCATAACCAAGAGAGAGTAAATCAATACATATTGTTTGCAATTAATTTAATTTAATAAGAATTACCCCCAAGATTATTCTTTCTTCATTGATGCATCCATCCACAGATCCACAGTGTGCCTCTGTTGCATTGTATAATCAAAGTGTTAGATTCCACTAGTGGTGATACCCATGTGTTCCATGTATCTATTGACGTCGTCGAAGGAGTCTATGGGTGCTATCACGGAAGATCCTTGTGCAAGAAATGCCCACCTTCGATTTCCTTGAGAGCTTCTTCCAAAACGTTCTCCTTGATCATGTGGAGGAGGATCTCTCTCATTCTTGAGAGCTTTCTTGGAGAGGGATGGACTCTCTAGGCTTGAGAGATTTTCTCCAATTCGTTATAATTTTTTTTTCTTGGCTAGTTTTTTGGCTAATGAGAGAATAATATAACCAGAAATTTATTTCACTAGGGTAATAATAAAATAATTTCCACAAGAGACTTTAATTATTTAATTAATCCTATAGAAACCCCCATATAAAATAATAACAACAATATTATTATTTCCTGAAATGCGCTTAACTTGTGAGTTATACTTAAATATTATTTAATTAAATAATATTAAATATTATTATTTCTCACTGGACCCTTAAAATCAGTCTTCCAATCCTCCACTATATTTATTGGACCTTGAATAATTTCTATTTATTTATTAAATAAATATCACATCATTATTCACAAATAAATATATAAATACTATATTAACTAAATATAAACTAAATATTTATTAAATAATCTTCCCACAATATATTCTCTCAAATAACTAGTAATCAGAATAATTTAAATCAGCCATACATGAATAATTATTAAACCACAACTGGGAATATTCTTTATTCAACTTGTTAAATATATAATACATGACCAAGAAACTAGATACACTTAGTGTGTGACCCTCTTGGCCTCTTTCTCAGTGGTATTAGATGAAGCATCCTAAAGTACAATATTAGCGTTTAGAAATATTCCAAGGAACCCATAGAGAAATAAGTTTATGTTGAAATGACATGTCACCTCATATGAATTATTACCGTGTAATATAATCCCTTTATCACAATATCTCTAATGACTTAGGTTTCATGCCAGTGCCATCAACATATATGCCTGATATCTCTTTCTTTGACTTTCCAGAAATAGAACTTTTCCATTGATCACCATGTCTATGGATTTATTTAGGCTATATCATTTACATCAAAGGGCCTAAGATATAATCTTCAATTAAATAACATAAGGGATAAATCCTTTCTCACATTATTCATTAATGCAATATTACTCATGATGCACCCAACATATCTTACCTCGCCATGAACATCTATTGTCATTGTTTTCGTCAATACATCTAAGCACGCAACTCATAATACTCATTAATAATAATCTTAAAGTATAAAGATCAATATACACGTCTGTAGATAGGAACATCCAATGATACATAGAAATGTGGATTTCCATGTAATGACCCGCATTTTGAACCAGACAAAAACCCAAAGGAATTTGAACCTTTTCGATTACTGAATTGGTCATTTTGACGACCGGGCTTTGGAAAAAGGTTCCGAAGGTTGGAACCCTTCCTTTTAATGTTTTTTGGAGTGGGAGAACGACCGTTAAGTTTCTTGGGTGGCCCGAGAGGTTTCATAAGTGCTGGAACCTTGTTTTAAAGAGTTACAGAGGGTGCATGGTTGGCGCACGGTTTGGAAAACCGTGGGGCCCAAACCGTGCAGCCTTATTAGAGGAGGCAGCGGCTTGCGCACGGGCTGCAAATGGTTTCCCAAACCGTGCGCCTAGCCCGTGCGAGGGATTCCCTTTGGGCAGAGGGAACTGATTAGTCACTGAAAGTGGCTAATATTAATTTTTAATATCTTTATATTCATTTTTCCAAAGTCTATAAACATTGTTTTTAGTGAATTACATAAATAGAACTTCATTTCTCATCTTAAATGCAATTCATGTTTAAAATACAAATTTGGGCCCAATCATTCATTTGTTTGTGGAAAACATTATATTCATTTTCTGAATTTGAAATTTTGGGATATGATTGATCAATTTGTTTGGAATATTTTATCTTTTAGGTCCGATGGATGAATCCCAAGGGAAGATGAATAATTTTTCACCCTAATGCAGAAATTTTCTGGAGAAAGCATAATGGGCCTAAGGCCCATCAAAAAAATGTGGGGCCCACAAACCAAGCCCAATGAAGATAAAATTTATAAAGTAGAAAGATAAAAAAATAAGTATCATTTTATTCAACTGTGGCCAGAGCTAATTATGAAGTTTTCATGATGATAAAGGGATTTGAAGTTGAGATTTAAATGGTGGACCCGACATTAATGCACATAAAGCCGTCCCACCATTTCGACCATAACTTCCAAACGTATGAGCCAAATTTCCTTAAATTTTTACATCTAATAGAGGAAACAAGGAAGAAGATATTTGTATTCTAAGACCACTGATTATTCGGCCTCATTCAATTCCAAATTCACACGTAAATATGGTGGACGAATCTGGATGAAATTTCCGGGTCAACTTTAAAACGTCAAAATCCCTTAATTTTCTTACCTTCCTTTTGACTCTCTATATTAATGGGGATGGAATTTATTGTGGTGGGGTGTCTCTAAGGCTCCTAATATTCCTATATAAGGAGCTGGTGGTGAAGGAATTATCATCTAACATTTTTCTTTGAATCCATGTTTTTATTTCAATTGTAATTTCACGCTTTCGTTTTGTAATGACATCATCAATTTCTCTAATGTAAGTTTTTCATTCACATTTAGTATTTTAATAAAATTTATTCTTATTCACTTTTTCTTTTACTTTTCTTTACATGTTGATACCGTTGAATCAAGGTGTGAATTTAATCACACCAACACTCGTGAATTCAATCACACAACGGTGGAGTGTTCATTTTGATTAATGTTTTTCTTCTTCAATACCGCTTCTTTAAGTTGAATACCCGCTTCCATTGATATAATAGCATCAATGGAGGGATAAAATTTTATGGGTTGATCCTAGGGAGTCTCATGGGGAGGATTGAATGCTATTTTATGTTCTTAAATTCTTAAATCTGTTCTTCATTTTAATAGTTCCTTTCTTTGATTTATCTTCTTCTTTATCTTCACCAACTTTAACGACGAAACATTTTGAGTGCTAGTACGATCCAATTCCTTGGAGTGCTCATTTAATTGATCCTCTAATTGAATTGGTGATTAGCCTTATAATTTTGTATGGATTAAATTGGAGAATGATATTGAGGGATTATTTTATTTAATGGATACCTCTTGAACCGATGAACAGAAAATCAAATGAAAAACAAATACATACTATCAAGCCCAAGAGACAAACTAGGATCAACTCACCTTAATTAGCTATTTTAATTCAAGTAATTTTATTGGTTTTGTTCTTTAAATTAAATCAATACTTCTTCAAATAAATCAACACCATAGTTGGCCACTTAATAGCCAATCCCGCATCTAATCAAAGTGTCTCAAGGTTTATTCTTCGGTCCCTGTGGATTCGACCCCTACCTGTACTACAACGACCGCATACCTATAGGGTAAATTTGGGCGCAACCAGGGACCGCATGGTCGGTACACGGTTTGGCTAATTGTGTGGCCCAAACCGTGCGGTGCGTTGTTTTTAGGTAATTTAATTAATTTTAAATTAGAAAATAAAATAAATTAAAAACTTAAAAACTAAACACTCAATTACCTCCTCTCTCGCCAGACCCGCATGAAGCCATGGGGCTCTCCCCTGTGAGCCGCGCGACACCCCATCCTACGGACTCCTATAGATTGAGTTTCTTCCTCCAATTTCTGGCTGTTTCTTCATTGAATCTCCACGGTAAGATCCCATCCATATCCTCCTCTCTCTTCTTGGATTTGTTTCGACCTATTCGTCGCCCGGTGAGAATCGGATGAATGCCCTAGGGCTTAGGGTGATGCGTTTTTCAGTTTTCCTTTGATTCTAGCTTATGCGGAAGATCCGTTGGGACTCCTTGGTGCGCGTTCTGGTAACCGCCGCCGAAGGCGAAGCAGTTCATGTGGTTTCGGATCACCGGATTGGTTTCGGGGTGAGTATTTCACCTTTCTCCTTGTTCAGCACTGATTAAATTTGTGGATTTTAGTGTTATTGAGTTCCTGACGTGTTTCTTGTAGTGCGTCGAGGTTCGTTGTGTGGTTCCTCCTTGTTTCGGTTTTTCAACCTTGGTTCGAGCAACGACTCTTAGTTAGAAAGAACCAAGAGTTGGAGTGGACAGATGGATCCACCTTGAGGTAGGGTCCCTCTCTGTCCTCTTTAATTTAAAGTGAAGCATTTAAAGAGTTTAATACTGCATTGTTTAGTATTTTAATTAGGCATGTGTAGTCGATTAAATGCTGATGTGCAAACCGTGTGAATTGCAGAAATAAGATAAAAGATGTTTCTTGGTCACTAAACTAACGATTTAATAATAAAACCCCTCAATCAGAGGTGAACTTCCTTCAAGATAAAAAGTAGTGATAGACTTTTTATGCTTGCCTGCTGGATTTTTGTGGTGCCTCTTGATGCTTGTTATGTGATCTTGCTTGTTGAGACAAATAGAATGATATGGCTATGATACTTGTGTTCGGGTCAATTTTCCATGTTAGGAAAATTGAGTAAGGTGGAAACCTTAGTGGGATGACTTAAGACTATATGACATGTTCCTTTAGAAATTATCAAAGGGTTAATGAATGATGAACCTATCCTTTAAGATGAAATTGTTAAACTAGAAATGAACGGACTAGGGTGGTATGACCACACCTTAGGATAACGTAATCAGAACGGATTATGTTAGTAAACTAAATATGTTAATTACTTGATATAAATACTTATGAGGAGTTTCCTTAAGTATACTTGTGATGAACGTGCGCATGGTCACTTATATAGAAATGAGTGATATGATTGATTGTGAATGTGGAATGTTTATTTGAAATGGATAAGATGTATTTCCTTATGAATTATAATGTAATTGTGATAATGATTTTGAATGATTGATGGATGGGAGGCATTCATACCCCATGCCATCTATTTTTAATGATTTATGGATGGGAGGAATTCATACCCCATTCCATCTACTTTGAATGATTATGGATGGGAGGCATGCATACCCCATGCCAGCTTACTTGAGTATGGGTGGGAGGCATGTCTACCGCACACCAGATGTGATCTTTATACGTGTATGGAAGGGAGACATTTATAACCCTTTCCAGTTGACTGATAGGGATGAGAGGCATTCTTACCTCGTGCCCATTTACCATGATTGATGGGAGGGAGGCATTCATACTCCTTTCCAGTTGACCGATAGGAATGAGAGACATCATTACCTCGTGCCCACTAATCACAATTGATGGAAGGGAGACATTCTTACCCCTTTCCAGTTGACTCATAGGGACAAGGGGCATTCTTACCTCGTGCCCGCTAATCTCGATTAATGGGTGGGAGGCATTCTTACACCACTCCATCTATGATCTAAATGATTATATATATATATATATATATTTATATATATGGTGACATGATCAGGTTACTTTATTGGCATGAGACGAAGATGGTATAGCCATCAGGTGTCCCTTGGGAACCTGGATGGGTGTTATTTACTTACCTACTTCTGCTTACTATTTCTCCATAACTACTCACTTTTTTATACACTGTCTAGATTAGGTTTGACACCAGTGGTGCCAGACTACTGAGATTCATAGCTCACACCCTACTCGGGACGCCATTGCACTGGGGTACCCGAGTAGACCTTCTGCTTGCAGGACCTAGGTTGTGTGCTGTGCTTCTTGTACCTGAGGAGTTAGGAGCAAAGGACCAAGCAGGAGCTTGGGATGCTCAGGAGATCGCCCGTCGGGCATTGCTGTCTTTTCTTCTTTTATTTTGTATTGTATTGAAAGCATGTTGCATTTTCTACTACTTTTGGAAATGTATCATCATCTGTACATGAATGTATTGTAAATAGGCGTTTTCCACCTTTTATAAAAATGGTTATCACCTGTCTTTGCTTCTGCCTTCCAATTGTTTACTGCTTCCGCTACTGAATGATATTTACCCTGAAAATACCATTGTGTTACTCTGATATGAGGGTACATTCTCCCCACTATCACCTCCCAAGACCCTCACTGCTAGTCGGAAGCCTCTGGCATATGGGGTGATGCACTTGAGGCCATGTGACCCACTGGTCTGGCCACTAGTTTGATGGTAAGACAGGCTGAGATGTTACAAAGTGGTATTAGAGGTGTTTCTTTTCTTTTTGTCTTATTGTTTTGGGCTGGTAGACAGGAGATTAGGAATGTGTCGAAGCTTGACTAATAGCCGTGCTTGGGACTGATCACCCCACGTACGGGAAATGACCAAGGGGCCAGGGATGGGAATTGTTGTTCATGTTGTTTTCTATTACAATCGATATGATTTCACCTTGAGTGACTATTGTATTTTCTGCTGCTTATGGTATGGAATTTCCTTGAATTTTACCCTTGGCCTTATATGGCCAAAAAGTTGCATTCCATGCATCATATTAGGCACATAGGAATTAACATGTCATGCATAGTGCCATGCCATGTAGTTGCATCTTAACTTTCTTGTATAATATGCTTAAGTGAATATATTCCATGCTTATGTGTTATAATATATTTCTGTGATATAGCATGCTGCTGTGTTTTACTTCTTATGAGAACATGCTAGTTAATTTTTAATATGTAAATATTTTCATGGGCTAAAATGTATTGGCTGCGATTACGACGGGAGCCAATTTCTAGTTGTAAGGTGTATGGGCACCTAACAGCCAGGAAAAGGTAACTCATGTAATCAGACATTTAAAAAGGGCCATTAAAAATTTAAAATTCTAAGTGAGTTAGTTTTGATTAAAAAGGGGATCCAAATTCCAATTTATAAACTGTATGGGCGCTTGTAATGGCCCGGACCTCTCCGGTCCATTCCATTGTAAAATGTGGTGCTGAAGGTGTGCCGGGAGGTAAAGGTGACTTGGGGGTGTGTTTGGGTGGAAAATTAAGGAAAGATAATGGGCAATAGCTTTCGCACGATTGGCGCACAGTTTGACTAAACCATGCGGCCAAACCGTGCATGGTTGGTGTTGGAGGTAGTGGATAACGCACGGTTAGCGCACTATTTGGCTAACCATGTGGACTAACCGTGTGAGGAGTGATTGTTGAGGCAGAAGCTACCACACGGTTAGCGCACGGTTTGTTAAACCATGCGGACTAACCATGCAAGCACTTAAAGTTAGATCCTAAATTTGTGAATCTAACTTGTTTTTCCTTTAATCACCTCGTTTAATCCCCTAATCGTCCATAACTCCGGATTACCCTTCCTTGGATGTGGAAGATCCTCTCCCAAGCATTTTGGAGGCGATACGGAGGCTTCTCTTCGTGAATCAAAGCTGGTTTCTTGAGGTATGTGGTCGTTTTTCCTCGTTCTTGTTTGGTTTCTTAGATCTTCTTAGATCTACTCCTCCTATTCTCTCATATTCGTAGATATATTCCCATTATGGGTAGATCTAGGTGTATGGATGTCATTTGTGATGAGCTTTGGCCTTGGTTGTGTTAGGAGAGGAGATCTAAAGAAGATTCGTGGAGAATCAACCCGGTTTCTTGAGCGTTCTTCGACCATCGTGGCTTCTTCAAAAACCATTGAGGTAGGGATTTTACCATCGTCTCTCTAATTTGTGCATCATGTGGGATGGGTGTCCTCTTGCTTTCACGAGTCATAGTTGAACTAGTTTAAATGAAGATAATAATTGGCTTAAAGAACGGGGATGGGGAAGTTGTCATGTTTATCCTTGTTTATCCTATTGTTATGTTGTGAATTGAATAGGCTTATGCCTATTGAAAATCACGGTTGTTGGAGGCCTTTGCTTGTGAAATTAAATGTTTCCTTATCTTTCTAGACCGTTTTATGGAAACTTTGTGGAATATGGAATTGGTTAATCACGTAAAGTTGGCTGATTAAATGAATGTCCGGAACACTTGTGTGATCACCCCGATTGAACAAAATGGAATAATGAACATGTGGGTATTGGTTTGGTTACGTAGTGTGTGAAAAGGGGGGGGGGGTGAATCCTGGGTTATTACATATAGGATGGGTAGCGAGGCTGTGGTAAATGATATTAAAGGGGAAATGATGTGGCACAATCCTTGTTTTGGGATACGGTTGTGGAGATGTGGTTATAGTGGCAGTAGGGATGTAGTAATGGGTTGTGATATTAAAAGAAAGTGGAAAGTTGATAAATAAACTATGGGGAACGATAATGAATTAAACGCGGGAATAATCAATGGGGATTGATTGATGATAAAATGGTTAGTTTTGTGTTGATTGTGTTCTATCTAACTTGATTTGTGGTTGGCATGGTTTTTCTACGAAATGCTTGATCTGGTTTGATAATTGCCCAGTATTTAAGGAACTAATAAACTAATACTGTTGAAACATGAAAACCTAAATGGGATTGGGATTGTTTGTTGTATGCATACTTCGTAGTAGTAGTGCCGATGCACGTTCTCAGTTTCTCTGTTTAGAGGCCATAGGTTGGGCTGTGTGTTTGGTATACATATATGTATCTGTATCTTTGTGTTTTGTCGCACCCCACCCATGTTGAGAACTTAGTGCCGAACACTCCCATTTCATGGGAGAGGGTGTTTTCCCCTTAGTTACTAGATCCTTCCTGCTCCTTCTTCCATAGGTTTTGATGGCTTGAGGAGACCTTACACCCAATACTCTTTGGTTAGGTTTCGATTGGTGTGATTTTAACCCAAGACTCTTCGGGTAGGATATAGGCTGTGATGGCTTGAGGTGACCTTACACCCAAGAATCTTAGAGTAGGTTTCGATTGGTGTGATTTTATCCCAAGACTCTTCAGGCAGGTTTACTATTCCCAAGAATCTTTGGGATGAGGCCCAGGTGTGTTTGGGCGGGGATGTGATATGTGGTTTTTGAGGCCCAGGTGTGTGCAGACAGGATGTGTGGCTTTTGAGGCCCAGGTGTGTGCGGGACGGAAGAGTGTGGTAGTGTCAGGACGTTCGCCGTTAGGAAGATCAGCTAACTAGTGGGGGGAAATATTGTGGGGTACCCAATACTCTTGTTCTTATATACTAATACCTGTTGTTTTGTGTTTTGGTGAGCGTGGCTGGTGAGGTTGTGTGGATAGAATTCCTTGCTAGGTTTTGGTTCTTCTATTGTTCTCACAAGACATTAGGATGTCTCCCCACCTGTGCACAAGAGCTTTAAGTTTCCTTACGGAGTATACTTGTATGCTCACCCTATGTTTACTTTCAGTTTTCCAGGAGGACTACCAGGGCCATGCGGGACCCTACTAGTCGGGACAGTTGGAGTTGTTTCAGTTTCTGTACTCTTGTTTCTTTTGGTATTTCACTTTTGAGTTTTCTTGTACTTGTACTTTGTTTCAGAATTTTTTAAACATGCATGTGGGATTGGTTTGGGTTTATTTTCATTTACTTGTTCCTTTTACTTTTGGTGTTTGAATCATCCTATTTCCCAATCTTAAATAATAAAAAGGGTAATGCCTCCAATATTTGTGAAAACTCATACCCTTGGTGCTAGTCACCACTTCGGGGCCTACTGGAGGTGGGAATCAGGGGTCATTATATCCCTTTCACCATTGCCAGCACCAAAGGGGAATCTTTGGTAGGAGGGGGTCGTGACAGAATGGTATCAGAGGTGATGGTTGAGAGATAGGATGGAGTCTGGAGTTAGGCACATTGAGGATTCATGGGATGGTAGGGAAACAGTGTTAGGTGATCTTGGTGTGTGACATAGGCCAGGGAAGACCGGCTAGGACACGGGATTTTAGGGCCCCTCGGGATCTGATGCAAGGAATCTGAGCCTATGAAATGACCAAATGAGACTACATTGATTGCAGGTTAGAGACACTAGGGAAGGTACGTGCATTATCATGTTTGTGTTTTACTTTATTTGGGTGTTCTGGGAAAGAAATTGAAATAAAGTGATAAAATGAAACCTTGAGAAATTTCCTTACTACTTGGGATTAGGCGATCTTTGTTTAACATACAGCTATGGCACTTGGATGTCATCCCTGGGTGACTCAGACAATTGAGGCCCAGTAGATTCAGGCGGTCGAGTAGTTGAGGATTGACCAAGAGGAGGAAGATGACCAGTGGCAGAAGACTCTCTGTTCTTTCCAGTGACAAACCCTCAAGAAGTACAAGGGTAGTACTTCAGATATAGAGATAGAGGGGTGGTTTGAGAAGCTAGGTATCACTTTTACTTTGATCCATGCTCTGAGGGAGTACTGGGTTCCCCTAGCAGTTAGTCAGCTGAGAGGTGCGGCGTGTCAGTGGTGGACGCTCTTCCTCGGGGAGAGTTCAGAGGCAGAGGTTGCATGGGCTGACTTTGAGAAGGAGTTCTAAGAGGAATTCCTCTCTTCCATGATCAAGGAAGAGAAGCGGTAGGAGTTACTCTCCCTCCAGCAGGGGAGTATGTCAGTATGAGAATTGGGGATCAAGTTCAAGGATCTCCTATGCTTTTCTCTAGATCTCTTTCCGGATGAGGAATCTCGGGTGAGATGTTTGGAGGAGGCGCTTCGTCCTTCACTCCAGTATGCTGTCACCCCCTTCACCCTTCCGACGTACTTGGCAGTACAGAAGGAGGCAGAGGTTGTAGAGAGGATGCAATCGCAGGGAGGTTCACCATGAGAGGGGATCCATCCAGGTTCGTCGAAGGGGAAGGCAGTTAGCAGTAGGTCTCCTGTGATAGGACCTTCCAGATTCAGGCCAGTAGGGAGCAGGCCCCAACAGTTCCAGTTCAGATCTTCGGGTCCTCGTCCCTTTTTCACGAGCATAGGACCGAAGTGTTTCTCTTGAGGAGTTTTTGGGCACATTCAAAGTTGGTGCCCGACCCAAGCTCAGTATGGTGGAGGTGGGCAGGTTCAGTGCCCGCCTCAGCAGCACCAGTTTCCAGCGAGGCCCTTCCAGCAACAGCAGGACCCTGCTCCTCTGAGGGAAGACTTTGCAGGAGGAGGCCGAACTCAGGGTGCTCCTCAAGGACCTCGACCAGGGCGTGGTCGGGGAGGTGGTCAACATTATAGAGGCAGAGGAGCTGGGTGTGGAATGTTGCACGCAGCAGAGTTGGAAGCTCCGACAGTACCAGAGGTGGTGCGAGGTACGATTTTTTTGTTCATCACTCTCGTTTATGCTTTGTTCGATTCATGATCTTTGCACTTATTTGTTGCACCTGGTCTAGCCCATGCTTTGTGTCTAGAGATAGAGAGAATTTCCGTACCCCTGGTGCTGAGTACACCAGTTGGAGTCCAGACCAGCGTATCTTGTTTTTGCCGGGGATGTGGGCTGACATTGGGACCGCATCGATCTAGTGGGTATCTTCTTTTGCTACAAATGCAGCCATACGATGTCATCCTAGGCATTGAATGGATGTTTTTTGTTAGTGCCATTATCGACTGCTTCCGAAGAAGAGTCGTGTTCTCCGACGTGGATGGGCAGCGTGTAGCTTTTGTTGGCAAGGGGAGCTATCAGGTGGGAAGCCGGCATGTGAAGCCTCCCCTTTCTTTGTTAGGTGGGTTATCAGTGGGTTCGGCTGATACAGAGATGATGGATGTTCCAAAGGTTTTTTTGGAGCTCCTTGATGTTTTTCTCAAGGATTTTGTGACTCTACCCCCCTGATGTGACGTTGAGTTCGGGATAGACTTACAGCCTGGTGCCCATCCGATTTCGATGGCCCCTTATCGGATGGAACCTTCGGAGTTGCGGTAGTTGTGGATTCAGATTGACAATCTGATGGAGAAGGTTTTGTTCGACCCAGTGTGTCACCATGGGGTGCTCCAGTTTTGTTCGTGAAGAAGGTAGATGGTGGTCTCAGGCTATGTACAGACTACCGAAGGTTGAATCAGGTAATAGTCAAGAACCGTTACGCCCTTACAAGGATAGATGATCTCTTCGACCAGCTGAGGGGAGTAGGTTGGTTTTCTAAGATTGATCTACGATCTGGATATCATCAGCTGAGGGTAAAGGACAGTGACATCTCAAAGACGGATTTCAGGTGCATGTATGGGCACTTCAAGTTCGTAGTGATGCCGTTTGGAGTTACGAATGCACCAGCTGTGTTCATGGGACTTATGAACTTTGTCTTCTGAGAGTTTTTGGACCGATTATTTTTTGTGTTTATCGATGACATCCTGATCTACTCAAGATCAGAGGAGGAGCACTTTGAGCATCTTAGAGCAGTTTTGGAAGTCCTTTCACACCACCATATTTATGGGAAATTGTTGAAGTGTAAGTTCTTGATGCAAGAAGTACACTTCCTTTGGCACGTGGTGTCTCAACATGGAGTGTCAGTGGACCCGTCGAAGGTGGAGGCAGTTGTTTCTTGGGCGGCACCCAAGAGCATGGTAGAATTTCATAGTTTCTTAGGGTTGGAAGGTTATTATCAGAGGTTCGTTTCAGACTTCCCTTGAGTTGCTTCTCCATTGAAAACTTTGACTAGGAAGGACCAGGTCTTCCTATGGAGCGAGCAGTGCCAGAAAGCTTTTGACTACCTAAAGGAGAAGTTGGTCAGTGATCTAGTACTCAGATTTCCAGAGGAAGGGTTGTTATATGAGGTGTTTTGTGATGCTTCTGGACTTGGTTTGGGGTGCGTACTAATGTAGAAGAAGGGTGTGATCTGTTATGGGTCTAGGAAGTTGCGCCCTCACGAGCGTAACTATGCCACCCATGACCTAGAGCTTGAATTAGTAGTGTTTTCACTGAAGTTGTGGTGACATTAACTCTTTGGGGAGTGCTTCGTGGTCTTCTCAGATCACAAGAGCTTATGTTATATCTTCTCCCAGCGTGACCTAAACTTACGGTAGCAGAGATGGGTTGAGTTTCTCCAAGACTATGACTTCAAGATCAATTACACTGAAGGTAAGGGCAACGTTGTGGCTGATGCCCTGAGCAGGAAGTCGCATAAGGAAGTGGTTCAGGAATCCACTGATGCTTGTAAAGTGATGGGAGAGTTTACTTCCTTGCACTTGGATGCAAGGGTAGAGGGTGTTAGAGGCTGTTTGTTTCAGATGACGGTGCAATCCTCCTTATTGTAGTAGGTGGAAGAGTCTCAATGGGGAGACTCCGAGGTGGAAGTAATGCGGGATCGTATCGATCAGGGAAACACTCCAGAAGGACAGTCAGAGGACAGCTGACATTGGATGTTTTTTCATGGAAGGTTGTTTGTTTCGGAGGTGATTCATGAGGGATTCCTTTGTGAGTTCCATGTCTCAGCCTTGGCGGTACATCCAAGAGTTTAAAAAATGTATCGAGGCCTGAGGGAATAGTTTTGGGGGCCCGGGGTGAAACAGGCAGTGTCAGAGTTTGTCGCTAAGTGCCTAGTGTGTCAACAAGTAAAGGCTGAACACCGTGTTCCCAGTGGTTTGTTGCATCATTTAGATGTCCCCGAGTGGAAGTGGGATGACATCTCAATGGACTTCATCACAGGACTACCCAGAGCTCAGGGTGGTTATGATGCTATCTGGGTAGTAGTGGATCGACTGACAAAATCAGCTCACTTATTAGAAATTAAGGAGTCAGGACTAGTGAGTACCTTATCATAGAGGTACGTAGACTAGGTGGTGTGTTTGTATGGAGTTCCGAAGAATATCATCAAAGATTGGGATACTTGGTTTACCTCACGAGTCTGGAGGGGGTTACAACATGCTTTTGGCACCCAGCTATGCCTTACCACTACTTTCCTCCCCCAGACTAATGGGTAGACAGAGCAGACTATCCAGACGTTGGAGGACATGTTGCGAGAATGCATTTTGGATTTTGAAGGATCATGGGTGTGACACTTGCCTTTAGTAGAGTTTACCTACAACAACAACTTCCACTCTACTATTGGAATGACACCGTTTGAGTCTTTGTATGGAAGACCATGTCATTCATCCATTTGTTGGGAAAAGGTTGGTGAGGCAGGTTCTCTTGGGCCAGAGGTAGTATAGAGCACCACAGAGAAAGTTCAGATTGTGCATGAGAGAATGAAAGCGAATAAGGACCGAAAGAAGTCTTATGCTGATCGTCGGAGGATGCCCTTGGTGTTCGAGGTGGGAGATCATGTGTTCTTGAAGGTTTCCCCTCGATGGGGGTAGTAGAGGATTGGTAAGGGGAGTAAGCTCTCCCCTAGGTTCATCAGACCTTTTGAGGTTCTGAGGCGAGTCGGAGAGGTGGCATATCAGTTGGCCTTGCCACCACAGTTGGAGAAGGTTCATGATGTCTTCCACATCTCCCAACTTTATCGGTACTTACACAATGACTCTCACGTTATCGACTGGGGAGATCTAGATATGGGAGATGCCGTGACCTTCGATGAATGACCATTCAGAATCAAGGATCTTAAAGAGAAGGTGCTCTATGGACAAACCATCTCCTTGGTTCATGTGTTGTGGAGGCATGGTGGCCTCGAGGATAGCACTTGGGAGTAGGAGGCTCAGATGCGCGCTCAGTACCCGGAGTTGTTTTTACTTGTGTTTTTCTTTGTTCTTCTAAGCTTTGTTTTGATGTTATACTCTATACCTTTGATATATGAAATGATTGGCTTGTCGGTTGTGAGACGTTTTGTTTCCTTGTTCTCTGGAAGTGTGTAACATGTTCAGATGTGTGGGGAAAGGGAAAAAACTAATCCTTAATCGAGACACATTAATGCAGATGCGATTGATCCCGTGTGGGCAAGTCAGTGCCACCTAAAGTGGATAATATATCGACATAGGAGAAGGAATTCCTAACAATTATGATTAGGGTTGTTAGTTGGGTTCCTGTTATAACGAGAGCCCTAATATGTATCTTGTTGAGTTCCTGTGGGTTGGTTTTGAATTATTGGGGACGAGAATGTTTTAAGAGGTATCTAATGTAATGGACCGGACCTCTCCAGTCCATTCCTTTGTGAAATGTGGTGTTGAAGGTGTTCCAGGAGGTAAAGGTGACTTCGGGGTGCGTTTGGGTGGAACTTTAAGTAAAGCTAAAGGGAAATAGCTTTCGCACGGTTGGCGCACGGTTTGGCTAAATCGTGCGGCCAAACCATGCAAGGTTGGTGTTGGAGGTAGTGGCTAATGCACGGTTAGCACATGGTTTGGATAACCATGTAGACTAACCTTGCAAGGAGTGATTGTTGAGGTATAAGCTACCACATAGTTAGCGCACGGTTTGTTAAACCGTGCGGACTAACCATGTGGGAACTTAAAGTTAGATACTAAATTTGTGTATCTAACTCGTTTTTCCTTTAATCACCTCGTTTAAGCCCCTAATTGGCCATAACGTGGGATTACCCTTCCTTGGAGGTGGAAGAACCTCTCCCAAGAATTTTTGAGGAGATCCGGAGGCTTCTCTTCGTGAATCGAAGCTAGTTTCTTAAGGTATGTGGTCGTTTTTCCTCATTCTTATTTGGTTTCGTAGATCTGCTTCGATCTACTCCTCCTATTCTCTCGTATTCTTAGATCTATGCCTGTTATGAGTAGATCTATGTGTATGGATGTCGTTTGTGATGAGATTTATCCTTGGTTGTGTTAGGATAGGAGATATAAAGAAGATTCGTGGAGAATCAACCCAGTTTCTTGAGCGTTCTTCGACCGTCGTGGTTTCATAAAAAACCTTTGAGGTAGGGATTTTACCTTCGTCTCTCTAATTTGTGCATCATGCGGGATGGGTGTACTCTTTCTTTCACGAGTCATAGTTGAACCAGCTTAAATGAAGATAATAACTGGCTTAAAGAACGGGGATGGGGAAGTTGTTATGTTTATCCTTGTTTATCCTATTGTTATGTTGTGAATTGAATAGACTTATGCCTACTAAAAATAACAGTCGTTGGGGGCCTTTTCTTGTGCAATTAAATGTTTCCCTATCTTTCTAGACCATTTTATAGAAACTTTGTGGAATATGGAATTGGTTAATCATGTAAAGTTGACTGATTAAATGAATGTCGGGAACCCTTGTGTGATCACCCCAGTTAAACAAAATGGAATAATGAACATGTGGGTGTTGGTTTGGTTACGTGGTGTGTGAAAGGGGGGGGGGTGAATCCTAGGTTATTCTGAATAGGATGGGTAGTGGGGCTGTAGTAAATGATATTAAAGGGGAAATGATGTGGCACGAGCCTTGTTTTGTGATACGGTTGTGGAGATGTGGTTATAGTGGCAGCAGGGCTGTAGTAATGGGTTATGATATTAAAAGAAAGTGGAAAGTTGATAAATGAACTGTGGGGAACGATAATGAATTAAACGCGGGAATAATCAATGGGGATTGATTGATGATAAAAAGGTTGATTTTGTGTTGCTTGTGTTCTATCTAACTTGATTTGTGGTTGGCAGGGTTTTTCTACGAAACGCTTGATCTGGTTTGATAATTTCCCAGTAGTTAAGGAACTAATAAACTAATACTGTTGAAACATGAAAACCTAAATGGGGTTGGGATTGTTTGTTGTATGCATACTTCATAGTACCAGTGTCGAGGAACATGCTCAGTTTCTCTGTTTAGAGTCCATAGGTTGGGCTGTGTGTTTGGTATACATATATGTATCTATATCTTTGTGTTTTGTCGCACCCCACCCATGTTGACCACTTAGTGCCGAACATTCCCATTTCATGGGAGATTGTGTTTTCACCTTAGTTACTAGCTCCTTACTACTCCTTCTTCCACAGGCTGTGATGGCTTGAGGCGACCTTACACCCAAGACTCTTCGGGCAGGTTTCGATTGGTGTGATTTTATCCCAAGACTTTTCGGGCAGGATATAGGCTGTGATGGCTTGAGGTGACCTTACACCCAATACTCTTCGGTTAGGTTTCGATTGGTGTTATTTTAGCCCAAGACTCTTCGGGAAGGTTTATTTTTCCCAAGAATCTTCAGGATGAGGCCCAGGTGTGTTCGGGTAGGGATGTGATATGTGGTTTGTGAGGCCCATGTGTGTGCGGGTGGGATGTGTGGCTTTTGAGGCCCATGTGTGTGCGGGAAGGAAGAGTGTGGTAGCGTCAGGACGTTCACCATTAGGAAGAGAAAATAACTAGTGGGGGAAAAGGGTGCGGGGTACCCAATACTCTTGTTCTTATATACCACTACCTGTTGTTTTTGTGTTTTGGTGAGAGTGGTTGGTGAGGTTGGGTGGATAGAATTCCTTGCTAGGTTTTGGTTCTTCTGTTGTTCTCACGGGACATTAGGATTTCTCCGCACCTGTGCATGAGAGCTTTAGGTTTCCTTACTGAGTATACTTGTATTCTCACCCTACGTTTACTTTCAGGTTTCCAGGAGGACTACTAGGGCCGTGCGGGACCCAACTAGTCAGGACAGTTGGAGTTGTTGCAGTTTCTGTACTATTGTTTCTTTTGGTATTTCACTTTTGAGTTTTATTGTACTTTTACTTTGTTTTAGAATTGTTTAAACATGCATGTGGGATTGGTTTGGGTTTACTTTCATTTACTTGTTCCTTTTCCTTTTGGTGTTTGACTCATCCTATTTCCCGATCTTAAATAATAAAAAGGGTAATGCCTCCCCTATTTGTGAAAACTCATACCATTGATGATAGTTTACACTCCAGGGCCTACTGGAGGCGAGACTCGGGGGTCATTATCTCCCTTTCACCATTTCCAGCTCAGAAGGGGCATCTTTGGTGGGAGGGGGTCGTGATAGCGCTTTATAGGTTGGTAGATGGCCACCCATATACTTGGGTTTTTGTTTGTGAGCATGTTAACTTCTGAATTGGAATCTGGTTTTGATAAAAAGGGGAGTCAATTTTCAATCCATGAAGGGTATGGGCACTTCATGAATTTGGAAATGACAACCCATGTTAAATGAAATGACCATGAGGTGTCTTGAAATGGTTTTAAATGTAATATTTTTATGGTTTTAATTTGAAATGAATTGGTGAATGTCTATGTGAAACTGGACCTGAGTAGGTCAGTTGGAAAGTGTTGTATGTGATAACCTGGTTTGGGGTGTTTGAGAAAATTTTACCAACTACTTTGGGGTTGCTTTTTGAAGATCCCAGGATGGATAAAATGGGACCCTCGTAGGTCTCCATTTTGATTATATGGTTTTGTTTTGCGCTTTTTATTGATAAAGACGGGATGTCTTTGGATGTGAATGTTTTTTTTAAAAGGAATTTTTTGTGACACTAGCCTGTTTTCTTGATGCGTGGTTGAGGTTTTAAAATGGTTAAAGATTAATGAGGTTTAATACAAAGGGTTTGGTAATGGAACCCGTAATGGTGTGTTGAAACCCTAGTGTAAGGGGTAGTTTTGAGATTCTATTTGAGTTGCCTTGGAACAGGACTGTAGGTGTTTCCCTGCGGGAATTGTTTTCTTTAGTAGTGGCTTGATGACTGGATTTTGATCCTAGAGACTTCGTTTCGCGTGACACGGCGTTAGGGTCGATGCTTGATCTTCATAAGGGGCTAGCCCGTGGTTGGTAGCACCCTTATCTTTTTAATGCCTTGCTTGTACCGTGGATTTTCTGACGTGAGGTGTTGTTTGGGTGCCATTGTCCCTTGTTGGACTCTTGTTTTTCTAATGACACCCTTGTTCAGATGGGTGGTCGTTGGGTTTTTGACCTTTGTTGCGACTTTGGGTCATCTCCTCGGTAGAGTGGCCCGACGTTAAAGAATTGTTTCATCCCAATGTTTGGGATGGCTTTCGAATGAATCGTGTGTTTTGACACATTGGTTTCCTTGTTTTGGATCTCTTTGTTTGTTTGGTGATGTGATTGTGGTGGGGGAGCGTCACAGGATCATTGCGGTGTTTGTGTACTAGTGCGTTTGTGCTTGGCTAGTTTATCTTCTTTCCCTTCGTCGAATAGGACACTCCTAAGGTTGGGAGCACGTTGCGTTGAATCTGGTAAATGTGTCCTTCCAAGTAGAAGATATAGTACCTATAATTCCTTCTGGAAATGGTTTGATCATGTTTGAATTCCTTGAGGCATGCGAGTTTAAAAATGTGTGGATACATTGGCAGGTGAAGCCGAGTTCCCTCCTTGAAGTTGACCCGTTGAGGTTCAACTGTTCTTTCTTCCAGTAGTCTGGTATGATTAACTGGAATCTTCTCAAACCTCTTAGTGTATTCTGTTTAGCGATGAACATGTCCCCTATCTTTTCCTCATCCAAGATTCACTAAGAGAGCATTGGTCTTATCCGCGCTAATGCTTTTAAGCCATTGGGCTTGACCGGATGGTTCTCTTTCAGCGTTGCACGTGGAATGTGTGGTTTTTTTTATGGTTTGATCTTGGAAACGTCATCAGAAGTTGGGTGTAGGCTTCAGTGAATGTGTTTGTGACAGAAGGTTCCTTGGAGGAGGCATTGTGGTTTTGCTCGAAATACGCTGGCCGTCTAAGCCGAGCGTCTTTTTAATGGTTAGTTGTTGAGGCTTTACTCTTTTCCTCTTTAGTTTAAATGAACACGGTTGGTGGAGAACCATTTTAAGGCACATAGTTTGGTAAATGTGAGTGATGTTTGTGTCGGACGATGCCTTATATGAACAACTGGCTCGACTTGGTCCTTGAGGTCGATGGGGAATCGACCATTTGATATGTTTCAAATCACGCTAGGAGCGCTGTGGGGACGCTTGGGGCATGCTTTGAAAGTTAATTCCAATGGTGGACCGAACCGTAGTTTGGAGTGGGTTGCTTAACATTAAAAATCTAAGGTGGGAAGTACCTATGACTGGATGCTTGGTGAGACGATGACAGGTTTGTGTCTCTGGGTAGATGGGCTCAGGAAAATCCATCTTTATGTTTCGTTGGGAAACGAGTGTTGGCTCGAGTTTTAGTGGCTTAAGCGCCGTATGGTTTAACGGATTCTTAAGGGTGTGTTGGAAGTTTGTGAATTCAACGTGATCATTTTAATGAAGCTTCATGACCCTTGTAGGTTGGGTGATGTGTACGTTGTTCTTGAAGGCTTCTTGGGGATGAGAAGTTCTAAGGTGGGAAGGTTGTAATGACCCGCGTTTTGAACCAGACAAAAACCCG
Organism: Viscum album; assembly: GCA_963277665.1. Lineage (NCBI taxonomy): Eukaryota > Viridiplantae > Streptophyta > Magnoliopsida > Santalales > Viscaceae > Viscum > Viscum album. The sequence goes on along the minus strand of OY728151.1, from coordinate 535,732,968 downwards.
AAGGAATTTGAACCTTTTAAATTACTGAACCGCTCGTTTTGAAGAGGGGATTTGGAACAAGGTTTCAAAGGTTGGAACCCTTCCTTTTAATGTTTATGGGCATGGGCGAAGGGCCATTAAGTTTCTCAGGTGGCCTGAGAGGTTTCGGAAGCACTGGACCCTTGTTTTAAAGAGTTGCAGAGGGCACACGGTTGGCATACAGTTTAGAAAACTATACGGCCCAAACCATACAACCTTATTAGAGGAGCAGTGGCTTGCGCATGGGCTGCGCACGGTTTCCCAAACTATGCACCTAGCCCGTGCGGGGGATTACCTTTAGGAAGAGGGGACCACACAGTCAACACACGGTTTGGCTAACTGTGCGACCCAAACCGTGCAACGCGTTGTTTTTAGGTAATTTAATTAATTGTAAATTAGAAAATAAAATAAATTAAAAACATAAAAACTAAACACTCCCTCACCTCCTCTCTTGCCAGACCCGCACGAAGCCATGGGGCTCTCCCCTATGAGACGCGCGACACCCCCTCCTACGGCCTCCTCTTGATTGAGTTTCTTCCTCCGATTTCCGGTTGTTTCTTTGTCGAATCTCCACGGTAAGCTTCCCTCTATCTCCTCCTCTATCTTATTGGATTTTTTTGACCTATTCATCACCCGGTGAGAATCGGACGAACGACCTAGGGTTTAGGGTGATGCGTTTTTCGGTTTTCCTTTGATTCTAGGCTATGAGGAAGGTCTGTTGGGACTCCTTGGTGCGCATTCCGGCAACCGCCATCGAAGGCAAAGCAGTTCGGGTGGATTCGGATCACCAGATTGGTTTCGGGGTGAGGATTTCACCTTTCTCCTTGTTTAGAACTGATTAAATTTGGGGATTTTGGTGTTATTGAGTTCCTGACATGTTGCTTGTTGTGCATCGAGGTTCGTTGTGTGGTTCCTCCTTGTTTCGGTTTGCCGACCTTGGTTTGAGCAGCGACTCTTAGTTAGAAAGCACCAAGAGCCAGAGTGGACGGATGTATCCACCTTGAGGTGGGGTCCCTCTCCTTCCGCTTTAATTTAAAGTGAAGCATTTAAAGAGTTTAGTACTGCATTGTTTAGTATTTTAATTAGTAAAGTGTAGTCGATTAAATGATGTTGTGCCAACCGTGTGAATTACAGAAATAAGATAAAAGAGGTTGCTTGGTCACTAAACTAACGATTTAATAATAAAACCCCTCAATCAGAGGTGCGTTTCCTTCAAGATAAAAAGTAGTGATAGAATTTTTATGCTTGCCTGTTGGATTGTTGTGGGGCCTCTTGATTCTTGTTATGTGATCTTGCTTGTTGAGAAAAATAGAATGATATGGCTATGATACTTGTGTTCGGGTCAATTTTCCATGTTGGGAAAATTGAGTAAGGTGGAAACCTTAGTGGGATGACTTAAGACTATATGAAATGTTCCTTTAGAAAGTATCAAAGGGTTAATGAACGATGAACCTATCCTTTAAGATGAAATGGTTAAACTAGAAATGAACCGACTAGGGTGGTATGGCCACGCCTTGGGATAACATAATGAGCACGACTTATGTTAGTAAACTGAATATGTTAATTACTTGATATAGATACTTAAGAGGAGATTCCTTAAGTATAATTGTGATGAACGTGCGTATGGGAACTTATATAGAAATGAGCGATATGATTGATTGTGAATGTGGAATGTTTATTTGAAATGCATAAGATGTATTGCCTTATGAATTCTAATGTAATTGTGATAATGATTTGGAATGATTGATGGATGAGAGTCATTCATACCCCATGCCATCTATTTTTAATGATTGATGGATGGGAGACATTCATACCCCATGCCATCTACTTTGAATGATTATGGATGGGAGGCATGCATACCCCATGCCAGCTTACTTGAGTATGGGTGGGAGGCATGTCTACCCCACACCAGATGCGATCTCTATACGTGTATGGAAGGGAGGAATTTATACCCATTTCCAGTTGACTGATAGGGATGAGAGGCATTCTTACCTCATGCCCATTTACCATGATTGATGGGAGGGAGGCATTCATACCCCTTTCTAGTTGACCGATAGGGATGAGAGGCATTCTTAACTCATTCCCACTAGTCACGATTGATGGAAGGGAGGCATTATTACCCCTTTCCAGTTGACTCATAGGGACGAGGGGCATTCTTACCTCGTGCCCACTAATCCTGATTAATGGGTGGGAGGCATTCTTACCCCACACCATTTATGATCTAAATGATTATATATATATATATGTAGTGACATGATCAGGTTACTTTACTAGCAATGAGCCGAAGCTGGTATAGCCGTCAGGTGTCCCTTGGGAACCTGGATGGGTGTTATTTACTTACGTACTTCTGTTTACTATTTCTCCATACCTGCTCACTGTTTAATTATTACGCAATGTCTGGATTGGGTTTGACATTGGTGGTGCCAACCTACTGAGATTCATATCTCACACCCTACTCAGGCCGCCATTGCACTGGGGTACCCGAGTAGACCTTCTGCTTGCAGGACCTAGGTTGTGTGTTGTACTGCTTGTAGCTGAGGAGTTAGGAGTAAAGGACCAAGTGGGAGCTTGGGATGCTCAGGAGATCACCCGTCGGGCATTGCTGTATTTTCTTCTTTTCTTTTGTATTGTATTCAAAGAATGTTGTATTGTTTACTGCTTTCGGAAATGTATCACCATCTGTAGATGCATGTAGTGTAAACTAGCATTTTATACCTTTTATAAAATGGTTATCACCTATATTTGCTTCTGCCTTTCAATTTTTTACTGCTTCCGCTACTGAATGATATTTACCCTGACAATACCGCTGTGTTACTCTGATATGAGGGTATAGTCTCCCCACTATCACCTCCCGAGACCCTCGGTGCTAGTCGGCAGCCTCTGGCGTACAGGGAGATGCGCTTGAGGCCATGTGACCCACCGGTCCGGCCACCGGTTTGATGTTAAGCCGGGCTGGGATGTTACATTCCAACTGGAGGATCATGTTATTATAATATCCTCCTGGACATTACCAAGGGCGTACACCATGAGAAGGTTCCTCAAAGTACTATGAGTATCCACCCCTGATAGCTTATATCATTTTTTTCCCTCAAATGATATCATTTGTGTCCCTCAAATGATATCATTCGACTATAGAACATATATTAATGAATAGTGTCATAGCACTTCTGGGTTATCATCATAGCAAAGATCCACTTTGACCTTTTAGTGCGACGGTTACTCTTAGGACATTATCACATACAATGTTACGTAGAAGAACAATCATGATGTGATAAAAAATTTATTAATATTTAAAACCATGAATACAAGTTATCATAAAGTATAAAATAAGTTGGTTCTAGGGCACCAACTCCAACAGACTCCCTCTTTCACTAGAGCGAACTTCTAAAGACCTTCGGTCTACTAGATATCACATGATACTCATGCTTCTGATGAGATAGGCCTTTAGTCAAGGGGTCTACCACATTCTCTTCTGTGGATACTCTTATCACTACAACTTCACCTATTTGATAAAAATATTTCAAGATGTGATACTTTTGGAGTATGTTCTTTGTCTATTGATGTGACTTGGCTCTTTTTCAAGAGCCACCACTATAGTATTATCACAATACAATGTGGTAGGGTCTTTTCTACTAGGTACCACATCATTCTCCTGGACAAAGTTTTGAATCTAGAAGGATTCTTTGGCTACATTAGAAGTCACTATGTACTCGGGATTCACTGTAGAATTAGCTACAATTGGATTCTTGAACTCTTACAGCTCATAGTTCCTCTATTAAGACATAAAACATATCCTAATTGCGACTTTATATCATTTTGATCTATTTAAAAACCAGCATCATCATACCCTCTGATGAAAAACTCCTTGTCTCCTCTATACACTAGGAACATATCCTTAGTTATTCTCAGATACTTAAGAATAGTATTAACATCAGTCCAATGTTGTTCTCCTAGATCTGATTGATATCTGCCTACCTTGGTCAATGCATAAGCAACATCATGTCTAGTACATAACATAGCGTGCATGATTGATCCTATCACTAAATCATATGAGATATTACCCATTCTAATTTTCTCCCATTGTGTATAGGGACACATTTTCTTAGAAAGAGATAAACCATGTGACAGTGGAACCAATTTCCTCTTGGATTTTCCATAATAAATCTCTTTAGGATTTGGTCAATATATCTACTTTGGCTTAGTCAAATAAACCTATTGGATCTATCACAAATGATCTCGATCCCTATAATTTAGGTTGCTTAACTTAAATTTTTCATGCAGAAGCACTTGTTCAACCGATCCTTAACGGATTGTAAGACTGGTATGTAGTTTTTAATAAGTAATATTTCATCAGCATACACTACTAGGATAATGACCACATTCCCATTAAACCTTTTGTAAACACACAAATCACATTCATTTTTAATGAAACCTAATTCATTTATGTATTCATCAAATCAAATGTTCCATGAAATAGATTCTTTCTTCAATCTATAAATGGATCTCTTTAACTAGAAAATCCTTTTGGCATCACTTGGTGTCACAAAGCCTTCTGGTTGTGTCATATTGACATCTTCTTGAAGGACCCTAATAAGGAATGAAGTTTTGAAATCCATCTTCCAAATCACATAGTCATGGAAAGATGCTATGAAAAATATGATTCTGATGGATTTAAACATGGAAACTGGCAAAAAGGTTTCATCATAGTCAATTCCTTAACTCTGTTTAAACCCTTTAGCCATTGAAATCGATTTATAGGTAATTAATTTAACTTTCATGTTCAATTCATTTTTGAATACCCATTTACAACCAACAAGATTTACATCATCTAGCGCATCGACCAAAATCCAAACTCAGTTATGAAACAGGGAATCCACCTCATAATTCATAGCTTCTAGCTATCTTTGAACTTATGATCTCTCTACTTCTTCCTTATAGAATAGAGGTTCATCATTTTCTAACAATAAGAGTCACCATTCTCAATGAATAAAAATCTATATCTCTCTAGTTCCCTTACCTCTCTTGAGCTCCTATGTAGTACTTCTATTTCAGAAACTACTTCTTTTATGGGGACCTATAGAACTTGTTCCTGTACCAACTCCCATGTATCTTGAGCATCAACTTCATCGAAGTCAATCTTTCTCCCACTATCCTTTTTGAGGATGTGCTCCCTCTCAAGAAAGAAGGCTTGTCTGGTGAAAGTCACTTTCTTATATGATGGATTTTATAGGTATTTTCCCTTTGTTTCCTTAGGATACCCTATAAAGATACACTTCATGACCCAGGTTGCTAGTTTGTTTCCTGATAAAGCCTTAACAAATTCCTCACATCCCCATACATGTGTATGCGATAAAATGAGTTTCTTTCCACTCTATAGCTCAAAGGGAATTCCATTTTACAATTTAGTTGGTACTTAGCTTAATGTGTATGATAGATTATTTAATGTATATCCCAAGAAGGGTAATGGAGGATCTTCATTGTAAAGACCCGTAAAATTCAAGGAATTTTTTTTCTTAATTTTCTTTGGGATTTTACAAGAATGCAGTTTCTGACGGCACTTGATTCCGAGGCCCGGTGTGCCCGGAATTTCTATCTGAAGTTTAGCTCGGGTATGTTTAGTGAACGAACGAGCGGGAATTCCTATCTTTTGAACCGGTGCTCGGAATCGAATTCCGAGGGCACCGATGGAACCGTAGAACCGGTAATTGCTTAGGAACTCCTGTTCCAGAGTTGCGTTATCGCGGGTGTGGATGATAAAAATTATGGAAGTTAATTTATTATTATTCTACAATTTTTATTTTCCTTTTGTGTTTAAAGGCTATGGGTGGAAGTTGGGTAAGTACCCAACCTCCCTTGGGAGGTTATGAGGGTGGTGGGGCCCACACTAACCCCACTCCTACATATTCTTCAACTCTTCAACTCCCCATTAACTCCCCTTCATTTAATTTGACAACTTGTGTAATTTTAATGAGGTGAGTTAAGTGTGGTTAATTGAATTTCAAACTCTTGAAATTCAAAAGGGTAAGTTGTGTTAATAAATTAATACTTGGGCTTATTTTATTAATGTTAGAGTTTATGCCACGTTGAGAGGTTTTGGGAAGCGTGAAGATCTTCTTCATCTCCAATGAAGAACATCTTCGATGAAGAACGTGAAGAACACCTCGTACTCCGACGAAGAACACTGATCTTCAACGAAGAACATCTCTGCCGAAGAACGCGGAGAACTTCTTGAACGGCGTTTCCTCTTCGGACGCACCTCGACGACAACGGAATCGAAGTTCGTTTTCCACGACGCCTGACCTCCGCGACGCTCGTCTTCCGTGGCTCGTTGACGTGCACCGTTCTTGAAACCGAGGTAGGGGATTGTATTTAATTAATTTGTTCGTGATTACTTCCCTGAATTTCTTCGTGAAATTCAACCAACTGCTATCGATTAACGTGAGGGGGGGGGGGGGGAACCGCCTAAACATGACCGAACCACCTCCTTATTTTTCTTGATGGATTCTTTTGGATTGAAATGGAAGTGTCGCGGTGCCGTCACACCGCGCGGAATTATTGCAGCAAGAAATACGCGGCGCCGACACACCGCACCGCGAATTAATACAAGGATGCGACGCCATCGCGCCTCGTCAGAGACATCCGAAAATACCACGACCGGTACCGGGGCCGCGGAGGAGGGGCGCGGCGCCATCATGCCGCACCGGACGACAAGGGTCGCGGCCGGTTCTGGGCCGCGGCGGAGCAGGGTGACTGGCGGCCGGTACCCAGCCGCCGGCGTCGGAGCTGGAAGGGGACTGGCCATCGCCGGTCCCGTTAAGCAGGAACTGGCTGGCCAGGTCGGGCCGACCGGACAAGGAGAAGCCGGGGGAATTAATTACTCCGGACGACCATCAATGCAGCCCCCAATTAAGGGGCCGCGGTTACAAGAAAACGGGAGGGGCATCCCCCCCCCCCCGCGCGTGAGCCAAAAACGACTCGACCGTTTTGGCCGAGCAACCGACCAGTGCGCCCAGCGCGCGGGTCACCGGTCCGGGCCGCCGGGCCGGGCCGCGCCTGCCGGTCCTGGTCGACCCGGACCCAGGTCGGGTCGACCCGGTTCGGGCCGACCCAGGGGGTCTCGGGCCGGGCCCGAAACCCCCGTTTTCGGACCGTCTTCGGTCTTTTGTCCATAACTTGGGCTACAGACCTCCATTCGATGCACCGTCAGTTGTGATGCGATCCTTGAATCGAGAAGGTCGTTTCGGTATATTGCACTAAAGGTTTCAGAATACTTTGAGTTCGGCCGAGTTGGTTCGTACACGAAACCAACTGGGCCCTCGGAGCGGAAACACTCATATCTTAAACTCCGGACGTCCGAATGACGTGCCGTCAACTTTGTTGGTTTCCTCTTAGTGAGACGGATCTTTTGGCTTACTCCGCCCGAGGTTTGGACGCAGGTGGAGTACGGTCGGGTTGGTTTTTCCTTAAAAACCAACCGGGCCCCTAGGACGGAAAAGCCAATAACTCTCAGACCGGGCGTCCGATTGACGCGCCGTCTGCGACGTTGAGTTCCTGTGGACGATACAGAACTTTTGGATACATCAACTCTAGACTATGTGTCAGTTGATGTATCAGCCTCTCGGCTCGTGGAGCGGACCCTCCCGAACGAGCTTGCTGTGTGCGGGAACCCTAGTGCGGGCTGTGACTACTATTGTGACTACGACGACGACTGTGCAGAGATCCTCAGTGGATTCGACGACGACGACTACAGCACTCAACGATCCTGTGTGGATCAATGCTATCGTTCCTGTGTGGGTCTGATCCTGTGTGGGTTAGCGCTCAGCGGTTCTGTGTGAGCCAGCGCATACAGATCCTGTGTGGGTCCGATCCTGTGTGGGTCATTGCGAGGGTTAGTACCAATCGATCCTTTGTGGGTCCGACGACTTAGATAGATCAGTGATCATCTCTATCGTCTTTCGAAGAAGTATACCTATGTGAGCTGAATCCTGTTTGCTTTCCCATGTGGATTGTGTTGTGCTATCCTGTGTGGATTACGTTTTGCTTTCCTGTGTGAGATGAATCCTGTTTTCTTTCCTATGTGGATTGTGTTGTGCTATCCTGTGTGGATTACGTTTTTCTTTCCTGTGTGAGCTGAATCCTGTTTCCTTTCCTATGTGGATGGTGTTGTGCTATCCTCTGTGGATTACGTTTTGCTTTCCTGTGTGAGCTGAATCCTATTTGCTTTCCTATGTGGATTGTGTTGTGCTATCCTGTGTGGATTACGTTTTTCTTTCCTGTGTGAGCTGAATCCTGTTTGCTTTCCTATGTGGATTGTGTTGTGCTATCCTGTGTGGATTAAGTTTTGCTTTCCTGTGTGGAATATGTATGATTTTCTGTGTGGACTGAGTTGTACTTGGGCTCGGAGGTTGGAGCGTATGGGAATTGATGACTTAGGTATATGTATGGGCATATACCTAAGCAGTGTCGTTTTTTACTTAGTGATTGTATCTTTCCTTTGTGGTTTATCCTTTGTGGATTTTGGGAGACCTTCGGGGGTCTCGGGGTCCATACTGAGTAGCTTATACTCACCCCTGCACGGGCTATGCCCATACTACGTTGTGTTGGTTGCAGACGACGGACAACGCTGATCGTTGTGGAGGCTTGCGGAGCAGGACGATACCTGGAGGTGGACCACTGGGCGGGACGTACTCGGAGCGGTAGGATGGACCGAAGAGCAGAAGAGGCTTTCTGTACCCACCCTTCAGGTGGGATTCCCAGTGGACAGCTCGTCGTTGCGGCTTTACCTTTCAGTTGCTGTTTTCCCTTTCGACTTGTACTTTACTTTCAGTTTGGGTTTGTATACTGGACCACTTACTTTTCCGCACTCACTCTTGTACCAGCTTTTACTTAGTGATTACTTATACTGCTTGTTTACTCTGTGGTGTTAGTTTACTTTACAAAGGCAATGCCTTCCCTTTTTACCGGGATTTACGCCTTGGTGCTAGTCGCCAGCCCCTGGCCTATGGAAGGCAGGCTTGGGGTAGTCACGGCATGGGCCCCGAGGACAGGTCGTGACAAATTGGTATCAAAGGAGTTCAGTTCTACCGTGAAATCTGATCTTTTCTGTGTGAAGCAATAATGTTTAGAGTATTGGGTGTGGTTATCAGTCCAGGGAGTCCAGTGTTGGTGCGGCGGCCGACGTATCCGTACAACAGGACCCTGACTTCTGATTTCCGACTTAATGCACGAAAACATTGATTGCATGTGTGTTTCAAGTTTTCTTTGAGATTACTTTGTATCAGCTCACCGGGTATACTGTTCTGACCATGGCGCACCTGTTTCCTTTTCAGTATAGCCCCACGATGACAGCCAACTAGGGTTCCAAGAGTTGAGCTTGACGACAGCCCACCGAGCGACGAGGCCTCGGTTCAGGGCCCTTTGACAGCTGAGGCACTGACGATACCTTTACCCGCCGAGCCACCAATGCTTCCAGCCCCAGCCGCTGACGATGCACGTCGCCTTAGTGCACTGCATGAGTTCCAGCGCCAGCGACCGCCTAGGTTCTGTGGGGAGACGGACCCCTAGGCAGCTGAGGACTGGCTGGAGGCAGTTGTACAAGTTTTCCGGTTAGTGAGGACACCAGCAGACCTCATGGTGATCCTCGCAGCGAGCCTACTGCACGCGGCAGTGGGCCAATGGTGGAGCTTGATGCTCTAGGTGCACGATGAGGCATCGTTTCTCTGGACAGACTTTGAGAGCCTCTTCCACTCAGATTTCGTCCCGGCCACCCTCCGTATGGTGCACATCCAGGAGCTCCTCCAACTGCGGCAGGGCAGCTTGACGGTCGCACAGTACTCGGCGAGATTTACCGATCTCTCATGCTACTCGACAGACATGGTACGAGACCCATTCTTTCGGGCCCAGACCTTTGAGTAGGGATTGATACATGAGATCAGGGCATCGCTGATCTCCCTCAGCATTCCAACTCAGGAAGGAGTACTGGAGTGAGCCCTTTTGATCGAGAGATTTTTGCTGAGCCTTCTTCAGCAGCGAGACCTACCGCAGGGTGGCAGGTAGCAGAGTCTTCTACAGCAGGAAGTCGATGGATGACTCATGGGTCCAGGTAGACCAGACCCTCAGGCAGACGACCTCAGGACACTGGCTCAGTAGTGCGGGGCACACAGTGCAGAGCCAGTCTTTCGAGAGGCAGGCAGTGCTACTCATGCGGTGGGTAGGGCCACATGGCTTGTGACTACCCGACCCGCCATGCAGAGGAGCAGCATACGGTTGATGAACCACCTAGGCAGAGGCATAGGTTCGACCGTGGCAGTCCGTAGGGAGCAGGCGGACAAGGCAGGAGAGCTGCCCGAGCAGCAGGTGGTGGACGACGTTTTGAGGCTCTACCACCACCACCACCAGGAGGTCCACCCCAACCTCAGGGGAGAGAACAGCTTCAGGAAGCTGAAGCTTATGATCATGGAGCTCCGGAAGCAGGTGGACTAGTGCAGGACTAGCTCTAGGCATAGGGTCCTTTTCCCATAATGCCTCTAGCTTCGTGGTTTGTGTTGCCTTGTGTCCTTGTACTTTGAGTTGATGTAATAAAAGACACTTGCATTGGTGACGTTTTCTTTCTTGTCTTTTGTTTGTTATTACTAAGAGGTTCCAGTTAAAAACTGTTGACTTGACCCTCACTTGAGAGATTCTTACTGGAGGAGACCCAGTGACCACATACTAATGCCGATAGTGTGACTCAACCCTTGGAGGCGAGAGTAATGGTTGGATCTCTTGGTAGCAGCGTCGAGGCCTTACGACGTCATCCATGCCATGAATTAACTAATCATGATGGGATTAACTGTATTAGGCAAGGAACGTGGTTCATCCAGGGGATGAGACCGGATTTCCCTTTTCGGCAAAGGAGAAATCTTTGCAGCTTTTCAAAACGTTAAGGAGGAAGGGGAAACCCTTTGTGTGGTCAGACAGATGTTAGCAGAGCTTCTAGGAGCTGAGACAGAGATTGACCAGCGCTCCTATCTTGAGGTTGCCTGAGGAGGGAGTAGGGTACGTAGTCTACTGCGATGCGTCAGGGACCGGACTCGGATGTGTCCTGATGCAGGAGCGGGCAGTGATTTCCTATGGATCACATCAGTTGAGGCCGCATGAGCAGAACTACGCTACCCATGACCTGGAGTTAGCAGCAGTGGTCTTCACTCTAAAGACATGGTGACACTATCTGATGGGTGAGTGCTTTACAGTCTTTTTTGACCATCAGAGTCTTAGGTACATATTCTCTCAGAAGGACCTAAACCCGAGACAACGACGATGACTCGAGTTCCTCCAGGACTATGACTTTGAGATAGTATATACTTTTGTGAAGGGGAACGTAGTAGCCGATGCTCTCAGCAGGAGGATGGGAATTCAACTGCTTGAGGAGGCGACAGAGCAGCTAGCCACTATGTGGATATCTTTCGTGGACAGATATGGAGTATCTTTCCTTCAGTCTCTCATAGTCACCCCTCCACTACTGCAACGGGTCAGAGAGGCACAACGTGGAGACACTGAATATGAGACGCAGCGTGCACATATATCCTCATGACAATCACCTGATGGTTTCTCCTTTGGAGTAGAGTACGACATCCTTTTCATAGGACGTACCTTGGTACTAGTTACTTTACAGGAGGAGGTGTTGAGAGAGTTTCACACTTCTCCTTTGGAGGTACATCCTGGAGTGGCGAAGATGTACCATGATCTCAGAAGATAGCACTGGTGGCCGGGCATGAAGAAGGCTGTGGTGGAGTTCATTTCTCGATTCCTCACCTGCCAGCAGGTAAAGCCAGAGCACCAGGTACCAGCAGGCTTGGTACAGCCCTTGGAGGTCCCGGAGTGGAAGTGGGACAAGATATCTATGGACTTCGTGACTGGACTTCCACGCACTTCTAGAGGTCATGAATCCATTTGGGTGATTGTTGACCGACTCACCAAGTCAGATCACTTCTTACCCATCAGAGAGCAGGGATCAGTGGAGAGATTGGGGTGTCTTTACGTTCATGATATTGTGCGACTTCACGGTGTGCCATCATCTATCATCTTCGATCAAGATGCTCGATTTACTTCCCAGCTTTGGAAGGGGTTGCAGGAGGCGTTCGGGACGCAGTTGTGTCTGAGCACAGCCTTTCACCCTCAGACGGATGGTCAGACAGAGAGGACCATTCAGACTCTCGAGGACATGCTCTACGCATGTGTCCTCGACTTTGGTCACAGCTGGGAGGACCACCTACCCTTGGTGGATTTCACGTACAACAACAGCTACCACTCCACCATCGGGATGGCACCATACGAGGCGTTGTACGACCGACCTTGCAGATCTCTTTTGTGCTGGACAGACCCTGGGGAGTCAGCACTTGTGGGACCGAAGATGGTCCAGGCCATGACAGAGGAGGTCCAGGTCATGCAGGAGCGGATGAGGACAGATCAGAGACGGTAAATGTCATATACTGACAGGAGGTGGAGGCCACTAGAGTTCGAGGATGGCGACCACGTCTTCTTGCGTGTCTCACCTTGACGTGGTTTATGGAGATTTGGACGAGGTGGCAAGTTGTCTCCACGCTTCATCGGACCATTCCAGGTCCTCAGTAGGATTGGCGAGGTGGCTTATCATCTGGATCTACCACCTCAGTTGCACCGGGTGCACGACGTCTTCCACGTGTCTCAGCTGAGGAGATACGTGCATGACTTGACGCACATCATTGACCATGGGGAGCAAGACATTGATGATGGGGCAACTTTTGTGGAGGTCCCGATGGAGATCGAGGATCGACATGAGCGGGTCCTACGTGGACGGTCGATTCCTCTAGTGCGCATCAGATGGCAGCACGGAAACCTCCAGGAGAGCACTTGGGAGCGGGAGGCTCAGATGCATGCTCAGTACCCTCATTTGTTTCCCTAGTTTTCAATGTATCTTTACAGGGACGTAAAACCCTGAGGTGGGAGTAATGTAAAGACCTATAAAATTAAAGGAAAATTTTTTCTTAATTTTCTTTGGGATTTTACAAGAACACAGTTTCTGACGGCACTTGATTCCGAGGCCTGGTGTGCCCGGAATTTCTATCCAAATTTTAGCTCGGGTACGTTCAGTGAACGATCGAGCAGGAATTCGTATCTTTTGAACCGGTGCTCGGAATCGAATTCCGAGGGCACCAATAGAACCATAGCACTGGTAATTTCTTAGGAAATCTTGTTCTGGAGTTGCGTTATCACGGGTATGGATGATAAAAATTGTGGAAGTTAATTTATTATTATTCTACAATTTTTATTTTCCTTTTGTGTTTAAAGGCAATGGGTGGAAGTTGGGTAACTACCCAACCTCCCTTGGGAGGTTATGAGGGTGGTGGGGCCACACGAACCCCACCCCTTCATATTCTTCAACTCTTCAACTCCCCATTAACTCCCCTTCATTTAATTTGACAACTTGTGTAATTTTAATGAGGTGAGTTAAGTGTGGTTAATTGAATTTCAAACTCTTGAAATTCAAAAGGGTAAGTTGTTTTAATAAATTAAGACATGGGCTTATTTTATTAATGTTAGAGTTTATGCCATGTTGAGAGGTTTTGGGAAGCGTGAAGATCTTCTTCATCTCCAATGAATAACATCTTTGACGAAGAACGTGAAGAACACCTCAGACTCCGACGAAGAACATCGATCTTCAACGAAGAACATCTCCGCCGAAGAACGCAGAGAACTTCTCGAACGACGTTTCCTCTTTGGAAGCACCTCGACGACAACGGAATCAATGTTCGTTTTCCGCGACGACCGACCTCCACGACACTTGTCTTCCTTGGCTCGTTGACGTGCACCATTCTTGAAACCAAGGTAGGGGATTGTATTTAATTAATTTGTTCGTTATTACTTCCCTGAATTCCTTCGTGAAATTTAACCAACTACTATCGATTAACGTGAGGGGGGGGGGGACTGCACAAACACGGCCGAACCACCTCCTTATTTTTCTTGTTGGATTCTTTTGGATTGAAATGGAAGTGGCGCGGTGCCATCACACCACGCGGAATTATTGCGGCAGGAAATATGCGGTGCCGACTCGCCGCGCCATGAATTAATACAAGGATGCGACGCCATCGCGCCGCGTCGGAGACATCCGAAAATACCACGACCGGTACTGGGGACGAGGTGGAGGGGCGAGGCGCCGTCGCGCCACGCCGGACGATAAGGGCCGCGGCCGGTTCCGGGCCGCGGCGGAGCAGGGTGACCGGCGGCTGGTACCGGGCCGCCGGCATCGGAGCTGGAAGGGGACCGGCCATCGCCGATCCCGTTAAGCAGGAACTGGCCGGGCAAGGAGAAGCCGGGGGAATTAATTCCCCCGGCCGACCATCAATGCGGCCCCTAATTAAGGCACCACAGTTACAAGAAAACGGGAGGGGCAGCGCCCCCCCTCCCCCCCCCCCCCCGCGCGAGCCAAAAATGGCTCGGCCGTTTTGGCCGAGCAACCGGCCAGCGCGCCCAGCGCGCGGGTCACCGGTCCAGGCCGGGCCGTGTCGGGCTGGGTCGACCCAGACCCAGGTTGGGTCGACCCGGTTCGGGCCGACCCAGGGGGTCTCGGGCCGGGTCGGTCCGGGCCCGAAACCCCCGTTTTCGGACCGTCTTCGGTTTTTTGCCCATAACTTGGGCTACAGATCTCCAATAGATGCACCGTCTGTTGCGATGCGATCCTTGAATCGGGAAGGTCATTTCGGTATATCACACTCAAGGTTTTAGAATACTTTGAGTTCAGCCGGGTTGGTTCGTACATGAAACCAATCGGGCCCTCGGAGCGGAAACACTCATATCTTAAACTCCGGACGTCCGAATGACGTGCCGTCGACTTTGTTGGTTTCCTCTTAGTGAGACAGATCTTTTGGCTTACTCCGTCCGAGGTTTGGACGTAGGTGGAGTACGGTCAGGTTGGTTTTTCCTTAAAAACCAACCGGGCCCCTGGGACGGAAAAGCCAATAACTCTCAGACTGGGCGTCCGATTGACGCGCCGTCTGCGACGTTGAGTTCCTGTTGACGATATGGAACTTTTGGATACATCAAATCTGGACTATGTGTCAGTTGATGTATCAGCCTCTCGGATCATGGAGCGGACCCTCCCGAACGGGCTTGCTGTGTGCGGGAACTCTAGTGCTGGCTGCGACTGCTACTGTGACTGTGACGACCACTATGCTGAGATCCTCAGTGGATTCGACGACGACGACTACAACACTCAGCGATCCTGTGTGGATTAGTGCTATCGATCCTATGTGGGTCCGATCCTGTGTGGGTCAGCGCTCAGCGGTTCTGTGTGAGCCAGCGCCTACAGATCCTCTGTGGGTCCGATCCTGTGTGGGTCATTGCGGGGGTTAGTACCTATCAATCCTTTGTGGGTCCGACGACTTAGATGGATCAGTGATCATCTCTATCATCTTTCGAAGAAGTATACTTGTGTGAGATGAATCCTGTTTTCTTTCCTATGTGGATTGTGTTGTGCTATCCTGTGTGGATTACGTTTTTCTTTCCTGTGTGAGCTGAATCCTGTTTGCTTTCCTATGTGGATTGTGTTGTGCTATCCTGTGTGGATTACGTTTTGCTTTCCTGTGTGAGCTGAATCCTGTTTTCTTTCCTATATGGATTGTGTTATGCTATCCTGTGTGGATTACATTTTTCTTTCCTGTGTGAGCTTAATCCTTTTTTCTTTTCTATGTGGATTGTGTTGTGCTATCCTGTGTGGATTACGTTTTTCTTTCCTGTGTGAGCTTAATCCTGTTTTCTTTCCTATGTGGATTGTGTTGTGCTATCCTGTGTGGATTATGTTTTTCTTTCCTGTGTGGAATACGTATGCTTTCCTGTGTGGACTGGGTTGTACTTGGGCTCGGAGGTTGGAGCGTTTTGGAATTGATGACTTAGGTATATGTAGGGGCATATACCTAAGCAGTGTCGGTTGTTACTTCGTGATTGTATCTTTCCTTTGTGGATTATCCTTTGTGGATTTTGGGAGACCTTCGGGGGTCTTGGGGTCCCTACTGAGTATCTTATACTCACCCATACACGGGATATGCCCGCACTACGTTGTGTTGGTTGCAGACGATGGACAACGTGATTATGGTGGAGGCTTGTGGAGCAGGACGGTACCTGGAGGTGGACCACTGGGCGGGACGTACTCGGAGCGGTAGGCTGGACCGAGGAGCAGAGGAGGCTTTCTGTACCCACCCTTCAGGTGGGATTCCTAGTGGACAGCTCGTCGTTGTGGCTTTACCTTTCATTTGTTGTTTTCCCTTTCGAGTTGTTCTTTACTTTCAGTTTGGGTTTGTATACTGGCCCACTTACTTTTCCGCACTTACTCTTGTACCAGCTTTTACTTAGTGATTACTTCTACTGCTTGTTTACTCTGTGGTGTTAGTTTACTTTACAATGGCAATGCCTTCCCTTTTTACCGGGATTTACGCCTTGGTGCTAGTCGCCAACCCCTGGCCTATGGAAGGCGGGCTTGGGGTAGTCACGACACGGGCCCTGAGGACGGGTCGTGACATGCATGACTCATCATCAACCTTACCATGTCCAACAAGGTACAATTACTCCTTTCACCAACACCATTCCACTATGTTTATTGGATTGAGTGAGTTGATATAGAATCCCAAACTTCTATAGAAAGTTAATGAACTCTTGAAAAGATATTCTCTACCTCGATCCGATTTAAGTTTCTTTATCTTCTTACTAAGTTGGTTCTCTACTTCATTATTTAATTCCTTGAATTTATTAAAGGACTCGAACTTATACCTCATGAAATAAATATATCCATATTTACTCAATTCATTAGTAAAAGTTATAAAGTAATAATATCCACCTCTAGTATATACTAAAAATTGTCTACACACATCAATGTGTACCAATAATAAAAGTTCTGTGGCCCTTCCACCCTGTCCACCAAATGGTGGTTTAGTCCTTTTCCTTTGTAAACAATTATGACATCTATCAAGTGGTTTTAGCTCAAAAGATTATAAATATCCATCTTTATATATCTTTTTCAAACTCTTATCTTTTATATGACAAAGGCGGTGATTCCACAAATGGGTGTTATATGAGTCGTGTGAACTTGATTCATTATCAATTTCCAATACTTGTTTTTTTTGTAATTTAATAATTACAGAGCGTTATTTAAATGTACCATACCATAACATATGTTTTCCCTATAAAAGAAAAAAAATTTATTTACAAACATGAAAATAAATCCATATATATCTAAACATGATACATAAATTATGTTTTTGGTAATAGTAGGTACATAATAAAAATCATGTAAAACCAAAATCATTCTCGCCCGTAATGAAAGGTGGTAGTCACCAAGGGAAAGATCAGCCAAACTCACACCATTGGAAACTTGTAGATCCACCTCTACTTTGGAAATTTTCTAAAATCTACTTGGTTCTTGCATTTGAATACATATATGAGCACCTCAAGATGAATATAATACTAAATCTGTTGAAATAGAAATATTTCACTCAATAACAAATGAACCTTTGGCTTCCCCTTGCCTCTGGGTTTAGTTCCTCTTCCAGTGGCCTGACTTGCCACATGAAAAACATACTGCCTCCTTTTCCTTGCCCTGCCTTTGGATTTTCTTCTTCTTGGTCAGACGGTGCTTGGGGGATTTAGATTGTTTACAAGAATTAGTCCCCATTTCCTTGTACTTCCTCTCCCTATTCACCATAAGGACTACAGGTTTGTCATGGCCCATGTCCTTATCCACTTAGCGAATCAAGGTCAGAAGTTCCGATATACTCTTCTCATTATTTATCATATTATAATTCACAATAAAACTAGAAAAGGTATTTGGTAGTGATGAAAGTATAACATATGTAATAAAATCATCTGGTAATTTAATCCCTAAGATGTCTAGATACCCAATGTAGCCAATAAGATTGACTACATGAGGCCCAGCTGGCACACACTCTCCAAGATAAATCATGAGAAAAACATTGGAGATCTCATACATCTATTGTCTTTCCTTCTATTGATAGAGAACTTGAAAGAGATACATCATGATATAAGCATCCATTTCTTCATGTTACTTCAGGATCTCATTAGAAATGAATGATATCATGAAGTACTGAACATCTGTAGCATCATTCAGATGTTTCTCATACATAGAGATCTCTTCATCACTCACCTGATTTCTAGGTGCAACTGGTAAAGGTTTTTCCAAAACATATAGATTAATTTCATGGAGAAGGATGACCGGTAGGTTCCTTTTCCACTCTTGGAAATTAGTGATAGTGAGAAGGTTTTCCTTCTCTAGTATGGATCAAAATGATATGTTTGATGTCATTTTTGATGTTGTTTCTAAAAATAAGATGAGAAACATTTTAGTACTTTATATGATAAAATTTAAACAAACAAACAAATATTATATTTATTAGTATCCCACTATTTTATCGAAAGCCAATAGCCCTCAACATCAGCTTCATAGTATCTAATTTCTTGGATATTATAGTGGAAAAGATCTATATTCCATGATCATTACCCCAACTTTGGTTGGTCAAGAAACTTGAATGGTTTTATATAGGCATTCCAAATTCCAACTGCATTAAATCACAGTTACTTGATCTGCTGAGTAGACTCCCCAACCCCAAAATCATTAATTTAGATTTCCTCAACATTTTCCTCTTAGTTACACTAAGTCCTGCTTTGGCAGTCAAACCTTGTTGTGAACCAAGTGAAGTCAACCCAAAACCTCATGTTAGAATTTCCCGATAATTGAAAGCACCCCAACTTAGGCTGGTTAAGATATTTCAGCTATGGTATGGTTCTAAATGAAGTAATGGAAGTCTATAACAATTTAATATTTTATTGAGGGATTTTATAATTTATAGACAAATTACAAACTATTATCTTTATCATATTCTTGTTAATTTTAAGCAGGATTAAAAAAGTGATTAACCATGTCATTAGATAATATTTATGCGTAAGAAAATTTATTTTAGTTCCATATTGCATGCTTGTTAATTCAATAATTATGTTATCAAAAAAAAAACATCCATAAACAATAACCTTGAAATTGACAGAAATAAAATAAAGGGTATGATCATGAGCTAGTTCTAATGGTTAGTTTATCTAGTGAGTGATAAAATAACTGCTGACCAAGGGGAGAAACACCTTGAACCAATATTAGGTTTGTGTTTAAAGTTTTCTACCTGTCCACATGTGTATCTCCTTAAGATTGGTTTTTCCTTGACTCCTAACTTGAACCACCTCCACTAGCTTGGGATCTCCATCCCATACATATGTTTTTACTCACATATAGGTGAGGGGTAGAAGGGGGTTTACATAAAAGAAACCATGGTCAAGTAGGCCCTACATGTTAATGAGGAGTGAAGGAACGCATGCCAACAATTTAATTTATTAATAAATTAAAAGGAAATCAATCACATACAAATGTTTGGTCTAGCTCATGATCATCCACATGAATGAAATGAATTACACATTTAATAAAACTAGCATTAAATTATTTATTCATTCTCATTTAAGATAAATCATGCTTTAATTGATTAATTATTATCTTTAATTGATCAATACTTTTATCTTAAACCTTTTTTTTAATTTATTTGAGATTATCATCCATTATAAGTTTAAACAAATTAATAAATTAAATTAAAATTAACTTTGTACAACACTTGTACCTTAGAGGTAACCCAGTGAATACCCATCCAAAACTACCCAACATTTATTATACTTGTATACACTTTATTATTTTTGAAATATATCATGCACATAGAATAATAACAGTAATACAACTCATAAATGTTGTTCAGATCTTGAATATTATGTAGATGTTAATAAAACACACACACACACACAAACACACACACACACACACATATATGAAATCCTATCACATGGTGTGTCCCATATTTATGCCTGCATGCAAGTAAATGTATCAAGGGTTAAATAATATAATTAATTTTAAATTTGTGTAACTGTTAAACGTACAAAATGTGTAGACCCGACTACATGGAATGTACATTATTCATCATGTATCTGATGTAGACACCTAGGGACTCATTGTGTGAGGCATACTTTAGAAATCTTGGAGTACATGACATGTCTAATGGGATACACACCATGTTGACTCCATATTACACAGTCACCAGTCGGGTAGGCCTTGTATGGAATACATGGACCAACCCTGGCCTGAAGGGACTACACACCATGTCCAGTGGGCCACATGGCATGTAATCCAGATGACTGTGTGCCAGTTTGTCTTGATCTATATGTGGTGTAATAATTAACTACACCTCATGTCATTAATACACATGAGTTGAGTAATTGATGAATTAACTCTTGGTGAATTGAACATGAGTACATGCCATGTAATTCCGATTATATGGGGTGTACTTCTGTGTTATCAAGTCAGAATACTTAGCACATTCAGATGAGTTCCTAAATTTATTTTAATTATAAAATAAATCATTTCTATTAGATCTACGAGAAATGATGGAAGAAGAAATAAATCTCAAAATTATGATTTAAAGAATGATTAACTTGAATTGAAAAACTAAATTATGAATGTGTAAATCACCAAAAAAAGTAAATAATTATAAACCATGATGTGACCCCTCTAATACCACTTGTAGGTTTTAGGCACAACAGAAGTGTGGGATAGGCGGTGCCCAACTTTTACTTTTTCTGTTATTGATAATAAATACTAGGTCTATTCCGAGGAATAACTTCATGAACAATATAATTTAATCAATGGAAAATCAAGGTATATAAAACCTAGAACCATGATAGAGTATATCAACACATGTTGTTTACAATTAATTTAATTAAATAAGAATTATCTCCAAGGTTATTCTTTCTTCGTTGATGCATCCGACCAAAGATCTGCAGAGCACTATCGTTGCATTGTATAATCCAAGTGTATGATTCCTCTAGATGTGATCCTCACATGTTACATGTATCTCTAGATGTCATCGAAGGAGTCTCTCAGTGCTATAATGGATGATCCTTGAACATGTGATGTCCGCCTTCAATCGCCTTGAGAGACACTTCCAAACCATTCTTCTTGATCAGGTGGAGGAGGATCTCTCTCATTCTTGAGATCAATCTTAGAGAGGGATAAACCCTCTAGGATTGAGATATTTTCTCCAATTCATTGTGTACAATGATTTTCTTGGCTAGTTTTTTAGTTAATGAGAGAATAATATAACCAGACATTTATTTCACTAGTGTAATAATAACATAATTTTCACAAATTTCTTTAATTATTTCATTAATCCTAGTGAAACCCCCATGTCAAATAAAAATAAAAATATTATTAGTTCCCAACTTACACTTAACTTGCGAGTTATAATTAAATATTTTTTAATCAAATAATACTGAATATTATTATTTCTCACTAGACCCTTAAACATTGTCCACCAATCCTAAACTATGTTTATTGGACCTTGAATAATGTCTATATATTTATTAAATAAATATCACTACATTATTCACTAATAAATATATAAATATTATATTCACTAAATAGAAAATAAATATTTATTAAATAATATGCCCACAATAAATTTTTTCTAATAACTAGTAATTGGAATAAATATGATCAGGAATCCATGAATAATTATTAAAACAAAACTAGGAATAATCTTTATTCAACTTGTTAAATATGTATTATTTAACTGAGATACTGGATACACTTAGTGTGTGACCCTTTAGGCCTCTTTCTCAGTGGAATTAGGTGGAGAAGCCTAAAGTTAAAGGTTAACATCTGGAAACATGCTAAGGCACCCACAAAGAAAGAATTTAATACTAAAATGAAATGTCACCTCATATGAATGATTACTATGTAATATAATCTTATTATCATAATATCTGTACTTGAGTAGGTTTCATTCTAGTTCCATCAGCCTATATTCTCGATATCTCTTTCTTTGACTTTCTAGAAATAGAACTTTCATATTGATCACTATGTCCATGGATTTATTTAGGCTATATCATTTCCATAAAAGTTCCAAAGATATTATCTTCCATTAATGAAAATAAGGGATAAATCATTTCTCGCATTATTAATTAATGAAATATTACTTGTGATGCACCCAACATATTCTACCTTTCCGCAAACATCTGTCGTCACAGTTTTTTTCAATACATCTAAGTGTGTGAATCATAATAATCATTAATAATAATATTAAAGTCTAAGGAACAATACACAAATTTGTAGATAGGAACATCCAATGACACATAGAAATGTGAATTTCCTACTAGAAGGTCTTGTTCTCATAATATACTCTTGGAAATTACCAAGGGAATCCACCATAAGAAGGTTCCTCAAAGTACCATGAGTCTCCATCCATGATAGCCTATATCATTTGTGTCCCTCAAATGATATCATCCAACTATAGAATATATATTCAAGAATAATTTCATAACACTTACAAGTTCTCTTCATAGCAGGGATCCTCTATGACCTTTTAGTGAGAAATTTACTTTTAGGAAATTATTACATACAATGTTACATAGAAGAGAAATCATGATGTGATATGAAATTTATTAATATTCAAAACCATGAATACAAGTTATCATAAAGTACAAAAGAATTTGGTTCTAGGGCATTAACTCCAACACTTATCCCACTCATAACATACACCAAGACCATTATTTACACTAAAGAGGGTGTTTTCAGCAAAGTATGAGACATATAACCATCTTACCCAATAACCCTATGCTTAAGACTTTAATTACAATGATAATAGCACAAGGAATCCAACCTAGTATATTTGTAAATCTAATTGAATCATGATACCTAAAAATGGTTTCTCATAAACTCATCTAGTGACTTTGACCCATAGGAAACATTTTCACTATGATATTTTATTTTTAAAACAACTATTATAGAACTTTTTCCAAACCTGGGAGCCTAATGACACCTGATTCCTACACTTAGGGAACTCTCAGACCCTGAACATTTTCACAAGAACCCATTTTATCCAGAAGGAATACATAATAAGGCATAAGAATGTATATATTCTAGCATTATATAAACCACCTACCTCTATATAGAATTTACTATCCTCAAGATGTTCTCTAACCATCCCAGCCAAGCCTTTCCTATGCCATGACCAAGCTTCACCAATATCTGAGACCTTATCTGGAGGTAAAATATCAATTTAAATTAATTATAAAACATTTATACTTAATTCCACCATTAATTATAACAATTATAATTATTTAAAAAAATTAAACCAATGTGGGATAGTCTCCCAAAACACACTGAGCTAATTTTTGACACCAAACCCTTAAAAATTGACACCTAGGAGGTCCTTATCACACCCCCAAAACTACCCCCGCCCAAAAAAAAAATCTCACCCAACACCTATTCAATTTATTATTTTCTAAATTTTTTAAAAAAATCCTATATAAATACTTCATGAAAAATAACTCAATCGAAATAGATAAATAAGGTGTGTGTTTATCGTCATAGGACATTCTCTATCCTCCTAGTGAAAAATCCCCAATGTTCTGGATGATTCCACCATGATCTGGTGGAATAATCATAAAAACCAAACCCAAAATAATCATAAAATAGAAGGAAATTAAGTAGAATAAGAAAAAAAGAAATTATATAGAATAAATTACCTCAAATAGCAGTGTAAATTCCCAAGAACCACCCCTCAACAAAGGGGGTTAAAAGGAAGGAAAGAAGAGTAGAGGGTCTGGTAGAGTGACCCTCTCCGAATTCCCCTTTCTCTTTAGTTAAAATGGTGAAAAAATAGAAAATATAGGTCTTTCTTTTCTTAAAAAAACTACCATGAAGGCCATTATAGTTTTACCCTTGAGGGGCATGGTATAATGATGATAAATAGGGTAGGATTGCAACATATCCCACCGAGTCATGATGTAATTCCTACCCCTAGTCATCTTCAATAGTATGGACTAATTATACATGGTGTGACCAATAACTTGGATCATCCTGTTTCTATTACCTCCTGAGAACCATTCACAGCACAACCCTTGGGTTGTGGCATGGTGATTTACCACCATTCCATCCTCACGTTATATCCCCCCTCGTCGTGATATGATATATCCCCCCACTAGAATCAATTTTGATGAAACCCATGGGTTATAGTGTGATACATCCCAAACAATGGTTTTTTGATCATATATAGAGGGATTATGATATGAACCTCTTTCTTCACAACACAATCATCTCCCCTCCACTAAAATTCAACCGCACACAACACTTTCCATATAGATTTATAAGTAAATTCATAGGGTGAATATATAAATATATTAGATTTATAATTATGTATATATTTATAATTTTATTTATCTATAATTATAAATATATATTTGTATAAATAAAATTATATATACATTTAAAAATTATATAATTATATATAAATATATTTATAAAAATGT
The DNA here is from genome assembly GCA_963277665.1 of Viscum album. Taxonomy (NCBI): domain Eukaryota; kingdom Viridiplantae; phylum Streptophyta; class Magnoliopsida; order Santalales; family Viscaceae; genus Viscum; species Viscum album. The sequence goes on along the minus strand of OY728151.1, from coordinate 535,708,533 downwards.
ATATAATTATATAATTACAAATAAACATAAATATACTCATATTCATATAATTTTAAAAATATATTTATATGTACATTTAAAATATATTAGATTTATAAATAAATTCATATTTATACCAGGAAGGTTTAGGTACCGAGGGAACTTGGTCCTAAAAAATTATTAATGAAAATAAAATGCAAACACAAACTAGAAAACACACGACACATAAAGTACCACCAAGTCATGAATGTGGAAAATAACCCCACCTGAATACACTGATCTGAAGACCCACACAAAATCTACAAAAAAGATCAGAGGCCCAAAACCCATATAAAATAGCCCATATGAACGACCGAAGGGAAGGCCCTACCAACAGATTCCCCATGCCATACACGCAACCTAAAAAATACACCCATCAAGTCAACCCCTGTAAACTGAAACAACCACGTATTCTAAGTCCAGGAAATACCCGCAACCCTAAATTATAATTCTTGAGGTCTCCCCCAGTACACTCCCCTCAATCGACCACACCCCCGCTATTAGGCCTCCACCGACTAATCACCGACCAAGGATCCATCGTTGCCTTCCTAAGGCCAGACGGTCACTAACTAGAAGATTCGTCGTCTTGCATGGGACCACTACCAGCCAAAACTATCCTCGCCGACTCTCTTGACTGCCACCCCACCAAGTGACCTGCCTCCATCGCCATCGTCTCAAAGAGACGCTCCACCCTCCCATCGGGATCCCAAATCCCCCACCCCTCATAGTTGCCAGTTATTAAAATATATTTATATATACATTTAAAATATATTATAAATTATTTATAAATTTACTTATGTAAATATATATTGAGAATTATAAATAAGTATAATTATAAATATATACTATTTCCGACGCTTTCGCCGGGGCGCGTGCATCCGTCCGTCCGCGGAGGACGTGCTGCCTGTTGCCCCACATTCCCGCATTCCAAAGGCGGGCGACATTCGCTCCTTATTCAGGGACATCTGCTCCTTGATCAAAACGGGATGATGGGATGTCAGTTCTTCCTTCTGTGGATTCCTCCTCAGAACTCGTCACCTAGTCCGGGTCTCCCTCATAGATTTAATACGTTGTTCGTGAATCTCATTCCCAGTGCCATATCTTCATGGATGCCGGTTAATTACACTACTTCCATCAAGACATTCCATGGGGTCTTGACATGGTAGTGACCTTCGGTTGGAGTAGACGACAACATCAGGCATGTCAGGGCATCTCTGGGTGCATGGACATTGGGGAACCTGTATTCTTCCTCATGAGAGGGCATCTCAAGGGTGCATATCCCGAGGAATCCCACGTAGAATGCGGGGAATCATATGCCATAGGCATGTACCTGAGGTTTTCCTCAGCTTCCCATGTTTAACACAGGGTATGCATCATGTTTAACGCCTTGCGGAGACGGTTACACCAAAGGCGTTTCTTCCGAGGTTTTCCTCAGGCATCTCATGTTTATCACAAGGTAGTCCGTGAGTTTAACGTCTTGCGGAGACGAAATAAGGGTGATCAAAACGTCCCATAGAGACGGATCGATGGTGGTGTGCCCCGTAGAGGGGAGATGTCACACCGTAATGGCTGATCTGAACACCACTGAGGGCGGATCAGGGGAAGTGCACCCCAGGATGGGGTCATTACCATTGGTTGGGATTGAACCTCTTGGAGGTTTCCTACGTACCCTGTATAGAGGACAGGGATCAAAACACACGTAGTTCGAAGGGGTGATGAATCGGGGTGTACACAGAGGAAAACGACCCGGAGATATGCTGGGGCTTACACATGGAAAGCGGCCCATACACCGCTAGGAGCAGCGAGGAGGTGGATGGCATGATCCCACCGGGATGTGGCGGCCTGGGTGAGAATCAGGATGGGTGATGGATGAATGAATGGAGTGGAGGGGGAATGAAATGGGACCATCGCAGGGGCGACAGTGAAGTTGGGCTTGAACCTTGAAGAGGCTTCCTACGTATCCCTGTGGCAGGGAATCAAAGTCCGCATAGTTCGGAATGGTGCCGGTGAACCGACGTGAAGGTGGACCTTGGTCCGATAAACATCGTCAGTGGACAAACGTGAAGGTGGACCTTGGTCCAATGGGCATCGTCAGCACACTGACGTGTGGACCTTGGTCCGATGAATGTTGTCAGCAGACCAATGTGAAGGTAGACCTTGGACCGATGGATGTCGTCAGCGAACCAACGTAAAGATGGACCTTGGTCCGATGGATGTCGTCAGCGAACCGACGTGAAGGTGGACCTTGGTCCGATGAGGGATGCCGTCAGTGAACCGACGTGAAGGTGGAACTTGGTCCAATGAGGGATGGGATTGAACCTCAGGGAGGCTTCCTACGTACCATGCCTTGACATGGATCAAAGACCTCGTAGTTCAAAGGGTTGATGGAATTCGTCAGCGAACCGACGTAAATTATGGACCTTGGTCCAATGAGAAATGGGATTGAACCTCGGGGAGGCTTCCTACGTACCATGCCTTGACATGGATCAAAGACCTCGTAGTTCGGGGGGTGTCATCGGTGAACCGATGTGAAAGTAGACCCGTGGGTCCACTAGTGGTGGGCTTGAACCTTGGGAAGGTTTCCTACATACCATGCCTTGACATGGATCAAAGTCCTCGTAGTTCGGAATGGTCGCAACGGATTGCCATCGGACAGGAATGCAGTTTAACGTCATGTTGGACGAGAATGAACCTTGACGTGAATAAATGACGGGCGATGGGTGTCGGCGAACCGACGTAAATGAGGGACCTTGGTCCGATGGGAGATGGGCTTGAACCTCGGGGAGGCTTCCTACGTACCATGCCTTGACATGGATCAAATTCCCCGTAGTTCGAATTGTGGAATATAGTTTAACGTCATGCGGGACGAGGGTGAACCGACGTGAATGAGGTCAGAACGACCGGATGGTGGGTTTGAACCTCATAGAGGCTTCCTACGTACCACTCCTTGACATGGATCAAAGTCCTCGTAGTTCGGGTTGGTCACAACGGCTTGCCGTCGGACTGGAATTGCAGTTTAATGTCGCGCTGGACGCATGTAGAACTCAATGTGAATTGGATGATGGGTGGGCTTGAACCTCATGGAGGCTTCCTACGTACCATGCCTTGACATGGATCAAAGACCTCGTATTTCAAATGGGGCTTTGTCGGCGAACCTACGTGAAGGTGGACCTTGGTCCACTTGTGGTGGGCTTGAACCTCAGGAAGGTTTCTTACGTACCATGCCTTGACATGGATCAAAGTCCTCGTAGTTTTCTATGGAATGGGTGTGCAGTTTAATGTCATGCGGGACAAGGGGGGCATACAGTTTAACGTCATGCTGGACGGGGGTGTGCAGTTTAACATCATGCTAGACGAGGTCGTGCAGTTTAACGTCATGCTGGACGGGGGGCGAAACTCGACGTGAATGAACGACCGAGTAATGTGGATTGTGGCTTGAACCTCATGGAGGCTTCCTACGTACCATGCCTTGACATGGATCAAAGTCCTCGTAGTTCGCTGGGGGTGGGGGTCAGGGTCGGTGCTCACTCTAAGCCCACGTGAGTCATGCTCGGTGTGAGAAACAAGAGGTCGCAAGGACCTGACGATCACGTCACGAAGGATGCGTCCATGAGAAACGAATAGGGGCTTATGCGTTAGGCGACCCATGGTGCTGAGACTTACTCCAGGATGGAGGCCTGAGGAAATGGATGATGATAATTTCGGGCTTGAGCCTTGAAGAGGCTTCCTACGTACCATGCCTTGACATGGATCAAAGACCACGTAGTTCTTCTGATGACGACTTACCGCCGATTGGTTGGTTTCAATGGCATACCGTTGGATTGAGTCACAATGGATTACCGCTGGATAAGGATGTGAATGGCTTACCGCTAAATGGGGTCACAACGGCTTACCGCTGGTTTGGGTCACAACGGCTTACCGCTGGAAAAGGATGTCAACGGCTTACCGCTGCATAGGATCACAATGGATTACCGCTGATTGGGATCACAACAGTGGATGGGGCTTATGCGAGGAAGCTACCCGGGTGCCGCTATGGAGCGGCAATGGTGAATGGGGATTATGCAAGGAGCTGCTCGGATGCTTCTATGGAGCGGCAATCGTGGATGGGGCTTACGTTAGGAAGCTGCCCAGGTGCCGCTAAGGAGCGGCACTAGTGAATGGGTCTTATGCAAGAAGCTGCCCTTAATGTCTTCCTCATGTCAGAAATGAGGGCATCCCAACTCACTGGTGAGTTGAGGCCTTCACCTATGCACTGGTGCACAAGTGGGATAATGCCAAGGGGCGTTGGAATCAGGCCACTGTAATCATGGCATTAGGCGTCTTATGCTTGGAGCATAAGGCATCTCCTTTTTGGAACAAGAGGCATCCTATGTTTGGAACATAGGGAGAATACTACAGTTTATAGTCTTATAGGTAGGACTGTTAGCATCTCATGCTTGGTGCACAAGGCATCCTATCATTTGTTAGATAGGGGGAACTACATTTTAGAGTCATGTAGATAGGACTGTTGGCATCTCATGCTTGGAGCATAAGGCATCTCTCGTATAGGGCAAGAGGCATCCTATGTGTGGATCATAGGGAGAATACTATAGTTTAGAGTCATGTAGGTAGGACTGTTGGCATCTCATTCTTGGAGCGTGAGGCATCTCTTGTTTGGAGAAAGAGGCATCCTATGTTAGGAACATAGGGAGTACTACAGTTTATAGTCATGTAGATAGAACTGTTAGTATCTCATGCTAGGAGCATAAGGCATCTCTTATTTGGAGCAAGAGGCATCCTATGTTTGGAACATAGGGATTACTACAGTTTAAAGTCATATAGATAGGACTATTGGCATCTTATGCTAGGAGCATAAGGCATCTCTCGTATAGGGCAAGAGGCATCCTATGTTTGGCACATAAGGATTACTACAGTTTAGAGTCATGTAGAAAGGACTATTAGGCAGAAGGTGCCTAGAAATGGTTGGTGTTGGGACTTACGCAAGGGCAACCCTTTCTGGTTCAACCTGGCATAGGAGCCAAGTGATAGGGTTTGGAGGAGTTTCCTGAGGAATGGTTCGACTCAAGGTACTCGGGGAATTGATGATGAGAATCTCAACTCACAACATGGAATGAAACCCAGAGGAATATGTCAACTCAAGGTGTTTCATGGTGTGTGGAGGAGTATCTCCAATCATGGTATTCTATAGGTAGAAGGTGGGAGCGCATAAGTGCGCAATGGAAAATCCCGACATCCCGCCCCGAAAAGGTCGTGGTGCGAATCCCCAATTTTCAAGGGGGTCTGTAACGGTAGCGAAGGGACCGGCCCTGACCCCGAGCGGGGGTGCGGGGGCGCATCCCCCGCGGTATGGACTGGTGGGCGCGAAGGTAGGATCCTCGCAAAGGATATGTCTTCACGAAGCAGCTTCACGGAGCATGGAATCGCGAAGCAATGGTCTCTCACGGAGCAAAGGGGTCTTGCGGAGCAAAGGGGTCTCGCGGAGCAAAGGGGTCTCGCGGATCTTGGCTCGCGGAGCAACATCGCGGAGCATAAGGCTCTCGTGGAGCAAAGGGGTCTCGCGGAGCATGGTCTCGTGGAGCAGCATCACGGAGCATAGGATCGCGGAGAATAGGTGTCTCGCGGAGCTTGGTATTGCAGAGCAAAGGGGTCTCGTGGAGCTTGGTCTCGCGTAGTAGCATCGCAGAGCATCGGCTCACGGAGCATGGACTCGCGGAGCCTCCGCTCGCAGAGTAGCAACGCGAAGGAAGCTGCTCGCGGAGCATGGCTTCGTGGAGCCGCAATGCGGAGCTCCGCTCGGCCGCCCAAGGGGCGAAGTGGCCGTGGCCATCCTCGAGTGAAGGGGGGTGAGCTGGGTATTTATAGGCAAGGGGCGCCACGAAGCAGAACTCCCGCGCCGCCTCCGGTGCTTCGCGGCGCGCTCGCGAACGTCAAATGTGTTCGCGGAGATTTACCACCTCCGGAGCTTCGCGGCAGGTCTTCACGGCGCATCGCAAACGTCAAATAGGTTCGTGGAGCTTCCCGCCTCATTGCTTCGCGGCGGCGCTCCGCGATCACGGAGGGGGCTTCACGAATGGGCTTCGCGAACCAGATTCCCAGCCAAACTTCAAACGCCCATAACTCCTAATCCGTAACTCCGTTCGGGCCCTACGACCTACCAAATCGAAGCATGCGAAATGGACTACGATCTTGGATCATGTATAGAGGCATTTGGAAAATTTTGGGGATGCGTTTTCCGGGGTCTACATATACATAATTATATATATATATAATATATATATATAATAACTATATTTTAAATGTATATATAAATAAATTTATAATTATAATTATAAATATATTTTAAATGTATATAATTATATATTTATAATTATATTTATATACGTTTATATATATATATAATTATAGTTAAATAAATTTATTAATATAAATATATACATTTTTAAATATATATTAAATTATGTAATTATAAACATTTATATAAATATATTTATATACAATTATAAACCTATATTTATAAATCTATATTTATATATTTATAAATAAATTGAAAATGTTTTCAAGAATTTAATAAATTATAATTAAATATTTATAAATATAAATTTATTTATATAAATATTTATTTACAATTATAGATAAATATAATAATAAATATATAAACAATTATATATATATATATATATTGGGTGCTTGGGGGTACAATTACATTAAACAAACATACCACACACACAGACCAGAAAGGAAGACCATATCCCCCCAAGGGGATAGCCCACCCATCAAGCCTTATTTATTCAATACATGGCCCATAGGCCCTCTGGGCATGAAATCCATTACATAGCCTTGAAGGCCCAAAATTTTGACCAAAAGTCCCTCTAGTGAATAGTTCTGATGTAGTACCCAGACTACTACAGTGGTGCCACCACTATAGTGCCCACTACCACTATAGTATCACCGGTCAATAGTTCCACTATTGCTATAGTACTCTACAGTATTGTTACTGTAACCTGCACCCAATGGGTTTTGAACCCCCATTTTTGATGTAGTATTACGAGGTTCTTACCACTAAGCAAAGCCCTAACTACATTAGTTGGAAAAATATATATGTAATTATAAAATTTATATTTATAAATATTAATTTATTTCTATAAATATAAATATAAAAATATATATATATAATAAATATAATGATAAATCTATTTCTATAAATAAATATTTATTTTTATAGAAATTTAAATATAAATATATTTATATAATTATTAAAATAAATTTATAATTATATTTAATATTAATATATAATAATAGTGGGGTGGGGTGGGGGGGGGGGTTGGCATTGGTATGAGGTAAGGAGGACCCCAAATTTCCAAATCATCAGGCACTTTGTGGGTTTTTTCAAAAGCACCAATTGATTTGGCGCTACGCAAACCCATTCCCCTAAATAATCATACCCTACACGCTTTTATTTAAAAAATATTTACCCTCGACTGAAAATTTTGATGGCTAGTTTAGGGGTTGAAAATCTAGTTTTTGCGAACAAGAGGCAGTTGACACTAGGAAAAATTCCCAGGTGGGGTATTTAATTTTATTTTATTAAAGGGGTTTATAGAATTTTTTATTTGGGAAATGGGGTTGCATAACATCATTCCAATTGGTGCTTTTCCCCCACTCTTACGATCCACCCCACATCCACTATACATATTTAAATATACAATTATATATTAATAATTATAAATAAGTATGATAAATATATAATTACTATAATAAATATTTATAATAAAAATAAGAAATATATAATAATTATAATAAGTATTTATAATAAATATTTATTTATATAGTTATAAATAAACCTCATTTTATATGTAAATTAGTATAATAAATATTTTAAATAAATATATATTTATTGTAATAAATATTTATAAATATAATTAATATTTAATAAATTTATAAATAAAATTCTTTAAATATATTTATAATTATATAAATATTTATATATATATATATATATGAATAATCCTTATTAAATTTATTTATAATTATATAATTATAAATCTATATTTATATAATTATAAATAAACCTTATTTAATATATAAATTCATATAGTAAATATTTATATTAAATATATAATTATAAATATCAATAATAAATATACAATTATTATAATAAATATTTATAATAAATATAATAATAAATATATATTTATATTTATATATATATATATATAAATATATTTGTAAATATAATAATAATTATATATTTATTATAAATACTTATAATTATATATTTATTTTAAATATTTCTAATTATATATTTATTACAAATATTTATAATTATATATTTATTATAGTAATTATATTTTTATTATAAATATTTATACGAAAAAAGGTCTAGGAGTTAGGTGAACCTGCTCATACCAAAGTTTATTAATAAAAAATACTAGACAGAAAGAAGGGGATGAATGGGTTCAAACAAATGGAAAGTAGTCATCCATAAGAAAACTAACAATGAAGAGGATAAGGTTTATCCCCGTATTCATGATCAGAGATATCATCAGCAAATTCCTATTCCGACTACGAATTCTTTTGATTGAAGAGCACATAGTATTTTTCCCTTAGTTTTCTGATTCTCCAAAGTGAGCTGGCTTGTAGAGCAGTTACACCCTCGTGCAAAATCCTCAGCATGACCACGTCCTCGACCAAAAGATTTTGGATGATGCCCCCATCTCCATAACTCGGCTTGTTGCCAATTCCCATCTGGTTCAACCTCCTTAACTTCTGACTGAATCTAATGGGGTGAAGAAGTCCTGGGTTTCTTGGGAATATCAATAAAGGCTTGAGACTTCCCATTCTCTTGGGATTCAGTTGGAGTTATGTAGATATCTTTCCACTTACCTTTCTTGGTTCTTATCATTTGTTCTTGTATGAAGCATTCATCAACCATACATTGCACATCAATCTATTTGGTATCCTATTCATCCTCCACCATAGGTGTTTGGTCCTCCAGTAGAATTTTGTTTTAACTTCCTTCTTTATCAACAATATTAGACCGTCACATATTCTCAAAGCACTCAATAAGAAGTAATTTATTCCATACATCAACATCAATGGAAGAATTCCCTAACTGTGTAGTAGAGTTAGTGATAGGAACACCAGAGGCATCCACATTATGAAACATTGAAGATTCATCATTCACAGATTTAGAGGTAGCTATAATATTTAAATTAACTAACCTAAGTCTTTCCTACCCTACCAGTAACTCATTTCCCTCATCAACCTTACTGCGTTTTCCATATCCTGCACCTGTGAGATGATCCCTCCTATTGCAGTTAGCTTCTGCATGTCCACACACTAAACATAATGAACCAAAGACATATATTCTACAGTTCATAGATTCATGTCCAATAATCTTTCATATTGAGAATAATTTAGACACTTACTCATATTCAATTTTGATCTCTATCTCATCAGATTTAGTGGATAGATAAATCATGTCGACTATGGTAGCACCAAGATCAACCTCAACTAGAAATCTTTCATAATTTCCAAATCTGGCACACTCTGTTTCATTATCATGTTTGATGAGAACACCAATTTCAAGTGCAAGATCATAAAAGACCTTCGAGTGCCACATCAACCAATTAAGACCAAACACTTTGACCCACAATTGTGCAGATGAGTTAAATGCCTCCAAAGGATTGAAACTTTTATCCCATTCATGAAGTTGAAGAACACGAGGCTTGAGGGAGATTGAACCAAATTCCCTTGCTCACAATTTAAAATCTTATGAGGGGAAAATAATATGGAAGAACCCTCTTACCAGTGAGACACACCTCCAATTGTGAAAACCCCAAATCTATGATAGATGCAAGACCAAATCCTCAACTTTCCAAGTTTTAGAGACCCTGGGTAAGATGTGTCATGAAATAATTGAATGGATACCTATATTTAGGAATTTAGAAAACACATTATCATTATCTCACACATGATCGATGCTCCCCTTTCGATAGATCAACCCAGCAGACAACCCTTTGTAGATCGAGAATGAGATTTTGCTCACGACAGTCGAAGCATTCATCCTGGAATCTTTCCGGGCAGCCTTATAATCATTAGATCTGCAAATTCCATAGTTGTGTGAGTCCAAACTCCCTTGAAAAAGATTATCTTCAACAAGATATTCAATCTAATGAAGAAACATGCGAGGTGAGATCATCTTGAGGTGAGCACGACAACAATATTGTGAAAACCCCCGCAGTGATTCCCCAGCGATGTGATGACCACATGGACAAAGAGACACGCAATGATGAGATCTTTTTATAGTGAGCAAAACCAGCATGAAAGAGACAAGGACATGATTCTTTAGTTATGCGATGAAGACATGTACAACAAGACATGTGGGGATGGGATCTCCCACAACAAACACAACCGAAAAACACGCAATGATGAGATGGAACGACGACATGATGAAACCCTAGCCATCTCGAGGAGGTGGGAGATTCCAATGCCGGACAACCATCCCTATAAATATTATAAATATTTACACTTATATATTTAAACATAAAACTGAATCAAATTAGTAAAATAAAGGATGTAATTTTTAATAATAATGTTGTTATTAACAATTCAATATGTGTTTAAAAATATTTTAAATTTATTTATAAATAAATATATATAGCTATATAAATATAGATTTATAAATATAGATTTATAATTATATAAACATAAATATATTTATAAATATAAATATAAATATATATTTATTATAAATATTTATAATTATATATTTATTAAAAAACATAATTAAATTATAATATATTATACAAATATTATAATAATATATATTTAAATGATAATAACTAAATTGATTTATAAATATAATTTATAAATATTGATTTATAAATATAATTTATAAATATTGATTTATAAATATAATTTATAAATATTGATTTATAAATATAATTTATAAATACTGATTTATAATTATATAATTATAAGTATACTTTTAAATATAATTATAATTATATATTTATTATAATAAATATATTTAAATTATAAGGTTTATTTATATTTATATAATTATATATATAAATAAATAAGCTTTATTAAATTTAAAATATAAGGTTTATTTATATTTATATAATTATATATAAATAAATAATGATGAGTGGTGGAAAATGATGGAGACAGAATAGGGGACCAATGAACGCGGTGACCGTGATGGTGTTTGGGATCTGGATTTGATGGTGATAGCATTGAACTCACCAGAATAAGATCCCACTTCTTCCAATGGTGCATCATAGATCTCTAATGCACTGGCCTCCATGAATATTGGAATTGAGGGCTCATTAGCCTTTGCTAAGAAAAAATTGATAGAAGACGATCATGGTTGTCACGATAAAATTCGTGATCTAGTAAAGGGGAAACCCTCAATCTTGATAGAATTGGAGTCCCTAGGCCCAACTTCTTCCAATTGTGCATCAAATTTTCCTGATGTGATTCCTTCTAAGAACCCTTTTGCGCATTTGGTCTGTGATGTGAAAATTTTGACGGGTTATTCAATTTTGAATCCTTTGAAAAAGTGTGTTTCGTTCAGAGAAGCTCTTGATTCATCTATAGAGTCTGGTTACCTTGGGTCATGGGACTCCCAGATTTCCAAATCTAATGATGGAAAATTCACTATAATTTCTCATCCTATGGTGCTCGAGGAATGAATGGAGGCCTACATATTCTTTATTATTGGGTGGTTAATACTCTCTAAGGGTGATAAACTAATGAACAATGAGGATATGAAGCTTAGACACTCTAGAATTTGGGGGTTTTTAGACTGGAGGATAGTCCCTATTGGCAGAGGCAAATTTCACCTTCTTTTCTCGTCTGCAAATGAACGATCATGGGAGTGGTGCAATGAGTTCTTCTCTCTCAATACAAGAAGCTTGTGATTGTTTGCTTGGGATTTAAATTTTAACCCATACATGCAGAATCATTCCAAATCTCAGATTTGGGTTAGAATTCATGGATTAAGTTGAGTGTTTTGGCATCCAATAATTTTGAAAGACTTAGTTTCCTGAATTAGTGTCCCCATGAAGATGGATGAGAATATAATACATGGAACATTCATTTACTACCCCATAGTTTTGGTCGATGTGGACATGTAAAATTATTTACCTGATTGTGCCACATTGGTGGCCAATGGTGAGAAATTTGAGGTTGAGTTGGAATAAGAGTTATTCCCTGCATTTTGTAACTATTAGAGGTTGGTGAGGCATTATGTTTCTGAATGTAGGAATGTGAGGAAAATACAGATGATGGTGTGGTCTTCTTTCCCTGGAAAATAGTATCCCAGCTCCTTCAAGGATATAAAACATGTTGGTAAGATGATCTAAGCAGTTGTATCTAAGGAGGAAAGGTTTAATCCTTTTGATTAGAAGCTGAAGCAGGACCCCTTGGTACTTTCTATTCGGGGGGGGGGGGGGGTGAATGAAGGGGCACTTCAGAAGATTGAAGGAGTTAATGCACCAACTGAATTTATTTCAATGGGGAGGGCTAGTTCTCCATCTGGTTCTCAGTTTTGGGAGGAGTGACATTCTTATAAAAACATGAAAACGAAATAGGTTGACTACCCCTCCCATCCAAGGCGAACAATACTGGAACCTCTATTGAAGTAGTAACTCCATTGAGGACTTCTCAGGAAGCAGTTACAGTCCCTAAAAATGGATAAGGGGTGACTAGTCCTTTGAATGATGTGCCAGAGTCTGAGAATTTTATTTAGTCTTTTAGATATTCTTAAAAGATCCAGTAGTAGGGAGGCCTTCTATGATGAATATGAGAGTACTCATGGCTCTGAAACGATCAATGCAGGGAGATCTACTTTGAAGGTCCCACCTAAGAGCTCTAATATTGTTAAAGAATTTTCTCATCCATCTTCTAAGGGACCCTTACCATCAGAGGAAAATTCCGAATATTAGGTGGATGATGAAACATGGCACCAGCCTATGACATAGAGAAGAGGACAACATCCGTGAAGAAGGGGTGGTAGCCATCACTTCCATTAATGATGTTCTTCTATTTTTTGGATGCGTATGACTTTGTAGTAGTGTCTGTTCATTGGGTTTTTATGCTGTCTTCATCTTGTATGTTGTTTTAATTTTATTTTAATAAATTTTGGGATCATGGGCTGATAACCCATGGCATGAACCATTTTTTGTATAAATAAATAAATTTAAAATATATAATTATATAATTAAATAAATCATATATTTAAAAAACTTATTTATATAATTATATATATATAAATAAACCTTATATTTATAGTTATATATAAATATAAATAAATTTTATATTTAAAATTTATAAATTTATATATAATTACTTATATATATAAATAAACCGTAAAAAATTTATTTATATTAATATATTAAACCATATTAAATAAATAAATAAATAAATAAATAAATAAATATATATATATATATATTAGTTCTTGGGGGTAAAATTATATTAAACACACACACACCACACACATATGCCAAAAAGTCAAACCACAACTCCCCCATAAGGGATAAATCACCCATCAAGCTTTATTTATTCAATACATGGTCTGAATACTTGGTGGGAATGAAGCCCATTACATGGACCAAAGGCCCACAAACTAGCCCAAAGGCCTAGTGCAACATCATTCCTACACCATACTAACTATGTCAAAATAACCACATCATGTCTGTGTCACCGCCTACCTGTGGAAATTCACTCCCACTCAGATTTGAACCCAGGTCTAATACTAAATTATGGGGAGCCTTTACCACTCAGTCAATCCCCCAACTACACTTATATATATATATAAACCATATTATTTATATTTAAAATATAAGGTTTATTTATATAAATAATTATATATAAATAAACCTTAATTGTTAATAATTTTATATATTAGGTTCTTTAGAGGTAAAATTACATTAAAACACAGACACGCACATGCCGAAAAGGCATGCCATAACCCCCCTAAAGGGACAACCCACCCATAAAACCTTATTCTATTTAATAAAAGGCATGTAGGCCTGGTGGGTATGAACCCATGATATTTCCCAAGGCCAAGACCCTAAGGCCAACCATAAAAAACAACAGGGGCTGCATCACCCCTGCACACCATCCCCATGCCAAACAGACAGTTGGCGACCAACTTCCCTGCATGATCTTCCTCTGCCTCATTTTGCAGACATCTTCCGCACCCCCTGACCACACTCTTCCCAGCCCCACGCACTAGTAAATCACTAAGGAATTCATGAACTACTGCCCCTAATGCTCCGTCACAACCTCGTTCGCCTTCCCAATGACCCTCCGACGTTAGCCGTAACCTCGCACATGAGTTCGCCGCTACCTTCTCCCACCAAGGAAGTTGCCAGCCAGCATCCCTGGTCAACCATACTACCAGACAACCAATATCCCTACACACTGACACCACCACATTAGCCGACCCCATGCTGACTTGTCACAATGGATAATTCATCGCACAACCCTCTTATTGATGCTAATCCGGAATCAAACCCTAATCAATGATGCAGAATTACAGGGCAGGTCCCCACTTAGACTACAACCCCAATAGTATTAATAAATTTATTATTAATAATTTATGATAAATAAACCTTGATAGTTTATTTAATTAAGGTTTATTTATATATAAATATAAATATAAATATTTATATTTTTATTATTAACAATTTATTATACTTTTAAATATATTTTAAATTTATTTATAAATAAAAATTTATAACTATATAAATATAAATATATTATTATACTTATATGGTTTGTTGAGTGGGTTATCCCTTAGGGGAGATATAGTGTGCCTTTTCGACCAGTGTGTGTAGTGTGTGTGTGTTTAATGTAATTATACCCCCAAGAACCTAATATATATATATATATAAATAACAAATTGTTAGTAATATAAATATAAAAATATAGATAAATATAAAAATATTAAATATAATATAAATATAAAATAAATTTTTATATATTTATAGTTATATATTTATATTTACAATTATATATTTATAATAAATTGTTAATAATAAAATTGTTAACAATTATGGATTATATATATATAATAAATATAAATATAATTAATATAATATATATGAATATAATAAATATAATTGATATAAATAGATATAAATATAATAATATAAATGTAATTAATATAACAAATATATTATATATTAGGTTATTTGGGGTACAATTACAATGTAACCCACACACGCCACACACCCATAGAGCCAAATAGGCTGGTTGAAGTCCCCCAAGGGATAAACCACCCATTGAACCTCTCTTATTTATTATCTTATAGCCCACAAACCATTAATGTATGACCCGTAGGCTCATCCCCACCATGCCGACACATACATGACCCAACCCATAGAGATCTGTCGCACCTAGCGCATGTTTCGCCACTACTAGTGTTCACCTTGCCTATTGCAGCGACACCATCCCTCACACCTCTCACATCATGGGTCCATCAACATCACAAAGGCCTTTTTTCTTCATCCATCCCCTTGATCTTAGCTTCTAGGCTCCTTCCATCTCCAACCTGCCTTCCATTGACACCGCTTCCCACAGCTGAACACCCTGCACCACACCGAAGGGCGGGGGATTCACCTTTTTGTCGTTAGTTTCTCACAAGTGTAGACCCATCGTCATCCATCAACCCTCGATTGGATCCTCCAGTGTCGTTGATTCCCCCAACCTACACTAGAGTCGCTCACCTGTGCCTCATTCATACCCCCTCATAATCAGCTTTATTCATCAATGCCAGGTATCAACCTAGCCTCCAACTGCACGGGCGACCCAGCATTCACCACCAACCTTATCAGGTGGTTGATCGATAAATCCTCTAAAGTGGGGCAAGTGGGGTTTGATCCTCTTCCGATGTTGTGCAAGCCCCATGTTTCAATTATCCTTTCAAAAAACTTCCCCAACTTTAGTCTTCTTTTAAAATTTCTATCCCTATTAAAATTAGGGATCTTTTGAATTTTTTGTTTAAACTTGACCTGAGACCACTCTTAAGAAGTATATATATAATTATATGTTTATTATATTTATTTTCGTAATTATATTTATTACAAATATATAATTATAAATATAATAAATATATAATTATAAATATAATAAATATATAGTTATAAATATAATAAATATATAATTTTAAATATAATAAATACAAATATAATAAATATATAGTTATAAATATAATAAATATAAATATAATAAATATAATTATATAATTATTATATTTATTTTAGTAATTATATTTATTATAATAAATATATTTATTATAAATAGGTTTATTATATTTATTAGTATAATTATATAAATATATATAAGATATATATATATATATGGTGGGTTGGGGGGGGGGGTAGTACGAGAATGGGGAAAAAAGAAACCTCAAAGCGCCAGATGAATTGGCGCTTGCCCAACCCCAAATCCTAAATATTTAAAACCTACACCCATTTAATTAAAAGAAAATAAAAAACCCCTTAATGCTAAAATTTCCTTGACTGCATGTAGGTGAGGATGGCCAACACAGGGAGTTGGAATCTGGGTTGCAACCTTATAGTGATTCCTTGTAGTGTTGCTAGAGTTTTTGGATGATGTGGTCAGCCTTAAAGGGATAGTGCAACGGTAGGTAAAGAACGTGGAAATATTATACCAACATAAATAATTACATTAATAATATAATAATGTTATCATAATTTAGTAATAATATCAATACCACTAATATTTATATAAACTAAAAAATAACAATTACTTTCTATAATTAATCTATAATGAACTAAAAGTTACAAAAAAAAAACATAAAACACCACAAAACTACAAAATGAACCTAAAAACAATAAAAGAGGTTAAAATAATTAATTTAAATTAAGTTAAAAATTATATTATTTAGAAAAATCCATGCGCAACAATATAATAACCCTTAAGGATAATAAATAACCAAAGAAAATTTATAGTAGAAAATTAGATTACGTATAATCAATAACTCGTCATGCCATGACACATGAATATGAAATTTATATAATGATACATCCTAACTGATTTCCCATAGGGAAGATCATATATACAAATAAAAAAATAAAAAAATATATAGAATCCACCACTACCAACCTTGAGCCTCACTTAAACCTATCTCTAAATTCATATCAAGCTCTCAAGCTCAATCCACTATACAACATATTCTCAGACCTTCAGAAAAGACATAAGACCTATATGTAAACTAGGGTTCTTGAGTGTGAGAAATGAATTTTAGTAGGGTCTCACCATTTCCCCCTATTATACACTATCATATACATGTTCATGCATGAGGAATGAAAATAAAAAAAATATAACTCAATACAATTATGCATGTTAGAAAATCATTTACTAACCAAGCCCCCATGACATCCTAACATACTTGATGTAGCCTATATTGAAGGAACATCACCTCATGAAACATCCTAGACCCATATACAAGGACTCAGGGAAACGTTTCACACCATTAAAATACCACTACCCTCTTACCCAGGGAAGGGACCATACCGAACCTCATCTTCATAACTCCTAATCTGACCTCTACCCTCTAACATAAGGAAGGGGCCCAAAAAAATATCCTAGACTAATACTTTGAGGTTTTTAATAGATCTAATTGAAGGAAATATTACTCTTATATAGGAAATTAAAGGAAATTAGTTTTTAGGATGCTAATAGATAGATTATAAGAAAAAAAGAAGCAAGATGGAGAGAGAACAAACATCAACAAAAAATAAAATGAAAAAAGTTAAATAAATTGGGAGATTTACATGGGTCGGAACAGTTTGGTCCTACTCCATGGTAAGAACACCACCACATACTTTTATTATTATGTCAAAAAATTAACAGACATACAATATAATAAAAGTAAAAGTTGAGAAACAACACATGCAGACCAAGAAAACTATCCAAGATTTCAACACTTTTTCACTATAGAGACTCACACTAAACACAAGCTGAGGATGGTCACATTAATTTTCAAATTGGATGGACTCATGAATCCCAAAATCAATATAAACTAAGAAGAAGAAATATAAGTATAATGAAACACTGCATAAACAAAAGGAAATATAATCATGATTACATCCCTGAGTCAACACCATGAAATCATAAAGGATGATCATAAAAAGAAGGTATTTCTAGGGTTGAACATCTATAAAAACATAAAGTCTTGAATAGATATTAGAATACAGAATATTTCCATTGGTAAACATTACTGGAGAGGGGGAGGATACCTGATTGTCATCGAAGTGAATACAATTTTCTCACGTAGGAAAACTTTTTCTCTGGAACAAAGCACCGATGAACCTTGAAAACTTGAAGTTTCTTGGAGAAGAAGATGAACACACATCCCACTCTGTATAAATTATGGTATAATGTTTATGGAAATAAAGTATAGGTGGTCAGCTGGTGTAAATCATGGAAGATTTGGGGGAAAATGTTTGACTGAGGGAGCATAGAATAATCATGAAGATCAGGTAGGAGAAATGGCACAAAAAATCATTGAACACACAAATGGAGTGGAGTGGTCAGGTGAAAAATGATGTATATCACCAAGATAAATAAAAACAAAAAACCTGCACTGAGATCCCTTATATGAGTAGTAATCATGGGCCAATAGAAAACCAAGTAGAAGTACTAAGGTAAAATGAGAAAATGAGAAAACAAGAAAACTCTCCAAGCCTAACACCATGAAAATAATAAGGCCCAACATGAAATCCAAAATGGAAACTAGAAAAACAAAATCCTAAACCAGAATAAAAATTTTATAATAATAAAAAAACTCAAAATAATTTTCTTTGAAAAAAAACAAACCAATATTTTTAATTTTAAACATCAATTTCAACAAATCTCTACCTTTTGAAATTAAATTCACAATTTATTTAAAGGATTCATCTAGAATACTAGTAGGTTTAGACAGAGATATTAAATGAAAATAAAACTAATACTACATTATCCACCAAGCATGAAAACTCTTAGCGCATTCCATGGGGTCACATGGCCTACCTGTACCTACTATTCTACTGTTATCATACTATTGAAATACAACTTTCTTAGAAATTAAAACAAAGAAACACATTAAACAAAATAGATTACCGAAACTACCTAAGTATCTACTAAAGACAAAAAAACTACCAAGTATGAATACACCTCTAAACACACAACATTCCTCGAGGGTAAAATACAGTTAACATGAAATATTAGAAAATATCAAAATAATGAAATTAGTAAAAGGTAGTAGAAACAACCAGAAACCAAAAAAAGGAAGATGAAAGGAGAAAGATCTCCACCTAAGACATAAAAGATTAGACTAGCCTAAAAAAACCCCATATTTCCAATGGTGGCCCTTGAAAATATAGAATATCTAGTCATATAAACACAAAAAGGAGACAACCTAGAAAATATACCTATTTCTAGCTAAAAGGATGCTAAAATAAAATATACAACATATACAGTGTTGAAATTCAGGTATAACATCTTTTCCTGGGCCACACTATTTTCATTTTTTAAACTTGGACAATAACTTTTAGTATGGTTTGTTCTACCACAAAAAATTAAATAGGTTCTTATCCTTCCATTCTTTTTCATTGTCTTTATTATAACCTATAACACTCAACATTTGTGGTTTAATTTTAACCGTATTTCCCTCTTCCTTCAAATAATGTATTTGAAGATATCAAGAAAAATTAGTAGCCTTAATATGGCATCCCCCTTTTTATTACATACCTTTACATTAAACTACACAAATAAAGAATCTTTTAAAGTTTAGTTTCTTGGATAAAAGGTACATAATACATGTAAACATAAAAATTTCATTTAATTTGCTTGAATGGAATATTAATTGGTTCACCATATATAAAATTACTGCATCTCATAACTTGTGGACATACATAAAATGAATGTGTGAGCATAAGGCCTAGTAAGGGAAAGATAAGGAAACAATTTACAAGTGATCATGAGAATTATCAATAAGAACTTAAAGAATATCATAAAGGCGTGAGAAAAGGAAAAATGTCATATCATAATAAAATGAATATGAATAATAAAATGGAGATGTGGCTACAACATTTAATTTATTCATTAATATGAATATCACTAAGGTTTATCACCGAGGTGTTTTAAAAAATTCCCAGGTTATTCACCAAGCTATCCTAAAATATGTCATCTCTAGAGATTAAATTCTTTACCCAATGAATTGGAGAGATATAAGGGCACACAATTTATATGTATTCATTAATATGATCCAAATATATCATAATAAAACATTTTATAAATAATCCATGGATAATAAAAGAAACGAGTTTCATACCAAAATCATGGCATTTTTTAAAAAAAGTGCTTAAAGACAAGATCATTATGTAATTATTAACCCACAAAAAAGAAAGGTGGGTTTCATTCATTTTAATCACAGAATAAAATAGATAAATAAATTTACCATTCATAAAAATAAATAGAGAGAAATTGTATGAAACATCATAAAAATAAAACAAAAAGAGAATTTTCTTAAGAAAAAAGAGATAAATTCTAAGAAGAAAAATCAACAACATAACAGTATGAAACATCATTTTAGAAAACATTAAAATGATATGGGAAAAGGGTCTACCATTCATAAATTAATTTTAATAAAATAAAGTGATATAATAAAATGGATAGAAAAACATAGTTTGGAGACTTGAAAGACATACCACGTAAAAAGAGAATTTGAAAGTAAAAGAGAAGTTGATATTTCCATTATGTTGAAGAGTGTTCCTAAAACTTGTGGATCGAGGCATTGGGGTCTAGAGAAAACCTTGGGAGGAATCCTTGGAAGGAAAAACTATCATATATTCATGAATTATTATTTGAAAGTGATATAAAATGGATAAATTGGTGAGTATTTATAGCAAAAGAGAACGATTTTTTTATTAATTTCCTTGGACACCTAGTTAGTGGTAAATGAAAAACCATGGGATTTCCCATGGTATTGGACAATTGGAACATATTTAATTTAATTTTATCCCAAAATATTCAACCATAATTTTATATTACTTATTTTTTTAAGGAAAAGTAATGTTTCCACAAAAAACCTTTTTTTATGTTAAAGATTCAATTTTAAAATTTGTAAATTAAATTATATATTTGGAAAATTGGTTAAAATATATTAAAATAATTGATATTAATAAAATAACATAATTTTAGTCTTGGATTGTGGTTAACTAATTATTACATCAATATTACATAATTATGAGGTCATTAAACTTATAAAAAAACTCAAAACTATATTAATACTATTCATCAAAAAAAATATTTTAAAAAAATATCATAAATTCACTCTAGCATAATTTTGAAATTATGATTTAAAAATTACATTTATTTTATTATAATAATTATATAAATATTATAATTTTAACTTTTAAAAATAAAAATCCTTATTTATTAAAAATTATAGTGGATAGAAAATGCATGGTGAAATTTCATAGTGAAATTTCTAACACATGAAAAAAGTAAAATTATTTTATCATTTCTATTTAGATAATAGTTTATTAACCATACTATTTCACTAAAATAAGTATTATTCATAATATCTTAGTTTATTATAATTTTTTTTATCTTTTATGAAAAGTACAATTTTTATCTGAAAAATCAATTTATCAAATTCCAACTCAATTTTGGTAAGAAAAATTGTTCTTAAAACTGAATCGATGGAACAAAAATTTTATTTACACAATGTCATTATGATTTATATATCTAGAGACTAGAAACATATCCACTTATAACACCCATATAAAACCTAAGGGTAAGGTGTGTGATGGTGATAGATTCTTGGGGTGGCTCGGCTAACTACGCTTGAGTGGTAATTTACACTAACTTGAACTTCTCCTGTAAGTGATTTCGTTCAAGCTTAACATGGTAAAGCTTAGATTTGGATTGGTAAAAAGAGGATCCCAGTGATGCTACCTCCCTCCCAATATCATAAAAATGTGCTTCGTACGACATGACTCTACTGGTTGAGGCCATCATTTCTCCTTTATTCATTAATTAACTATTATCGTTTCTATTTATATCACAAATTATAACATTAAAATTATTATTAACAGTATTTTTTTCCAATGGTTATATTAACAAATGGACATATAACAGTAAAACATATATGGTCACATTTCAATTTATACTTACATAATTCTTAAAGAGATATAGTTTCATCGAGTATAATATAAGGCACATTTTTAGGAAACAATTATCATTCAAAATGATTGGGTTTTTACATTCTTCCCCACTTAAGAAATTTCATCCGTAAAATTTCATTTCATTCCCTCAATTGAGAAAAGGTGTGGGTACCTCTTCCTCATTGTTTTTTCTAGTCCCCACACGGCTTCTTCATATTTTTGGATTCTCCACAACACTTAAATGAGGTGGGTAGTCTTATTGCGTAGAACCTTGTCTCTATGATCCAAGATCTCAATTAATTTATCCTCATAAGAGAGGTGATGTTTCAGCTATAACACCTCAAGAATCAGTACATTTTAAGGGTTAGGTATCTACTTCCTGAAGAGAGATACGTGGAATACATCATGAACTTGAGCAATATTTGGAGGAGGTTTTAGGCGATATGCCTCTCCTCTAATACGATCAAGGATTTCATAGGGGGTAATGTACCTAGATCTAAGCTTCTATTTCTTCCCAAACTACATGAATATCTCCCATGGTGAAATTTGAAGGAAGAATTTATCGCCAACATCAAACTCTAATTCCCTTCTATGGTTGTTAGCATAGCTCTTCTACTGACTTTGAGCATCCTTTATGTGTCATAGGATGGCATGAACATTTTCTATCATCTCTTGCACAAGATCTAGCCCAAGAAGCTTTATCTCAACAGTTTCATCCCAAAAGTTGTATTTATAAATCATTTCCCATATAGATCTTCATAGGGTGCCATTTAAATACTCAAATGGAAGATATTATTGTATGATAAATGAAAAAATATCAGATGTTCATCCCATGCACCTTTAAATTGGATTAAGCATGTTCTCAGAATGTCCTTGAGTGTTTGAATAGTCCTTTCAGATTGGTCATCAGTTTGGGGGTGGATAGGCTATAATGAAATTCAATTCAATACTATGAGCATGCTGAATACTTCTCTAGAATTTTGATGTGAAAATTGGATCATGATCAGATACTATAGAGAGAGGTACCTCATGTAGCCTTACCAATTTCTTCATGTAAATCTTGGAAAGTTGGTCAAGAGAGAAATGCTCCCAAAAAGGTGATGAAATGGACAGTCTTGGTGAGATGATGCACTATAACACAAATCACATTATTCCCTTTGTATGTTCATAGGAGACTAGTGACAAAGTACATAGTGATATTGTACCACTTCCATGATGATATGGGTGGTGGTTGTAATACACACACTAGGCACCTTATAGTGTAGCTAGAAATCTCCCTTTTCATGTTATCCCACCAATAATGATCACAAAGGTCCCTATAAATTTTAGTGCTTGCAGGATGTATAGAGTAAGTAGAGCTATGAGCTTTATCCATAAGCTCCTTCTTTATTTTTGGAATAGATAGAACACATATCCTTATACAAAATTTTAGTACACCATCTTGATCAATATTGAAATATGGAAACTTCCCATTCTTCACAACCTATGAATTCATATGTAACAAATGATATTCTCTTTGATATTTCTTGATATTATCTAGTAATTATGGTTGAAAAATAATTTGGGATAGGGTTGATGATATCCCTTCCTTTACGATTCCCATGTCTAGTTTTACTAGGTCTTTGATCAACGAATCTCATTTAATCCTCACCATTTCCATCACAACAGGGTCTTTCCTGCTTAAATGCATCAGTGAATTTGTTTTCTATTCTTGGGAGATAATGAATTAAATAATCATAGTATTTAATAAGTTCCAACCATCTCCTATGTCTCATGTTGAATTAATTTTGTGTGATAATATACTTCAAACTTTGATGGTCTATGTATATAAAACATTTCTCCCCAGAAAGACAATTCCTGCATATCTTTAGATAAAAAACACCCGTAGCTATCTCTAGTTCATGGGTAGGATAATTTTTCTCATGAGTCTTCAACTGTAGAGATGCATAAGAAATTACCATTTCATTTTTCATGGGGACACACCAAATACCTTTTAGATATACATCACTAAAAATAATGAATCTTTCTGTGATAGAGGGTAGAATTAACATGGGTGAAGTAAACAATATTTTCTTCAGATATTGGAAGATTTATTCACAATCTGTTGTCCAAATGAACTTGTACCCTTTTAAAGTTAACTTATTTATTGAATTATAAACTCATGAAAAGTTTTCCCAAATCTTCCTATAATATACTGTTAAACAAAGGAAACTACAAATATCAGTTACTGATATTGGATGAGGCCACTCCACCACAACCTTTGTCTTGGTAGGATCAATTGAGATTCCTTCATTTGTTACAATTTTCCCTAAGAAAGAAAATTTTTTTAACAAAAATTTACATTTGTGAACTTTCCAAATCGCCTCCTCTTCCTCAGAGTTTTTAAAATAACCCTTCGATGATCCTCATGCTCCTCATGAATTTTTGAATATAACATAATATCATCAATAAAAACTACCAAAAAGTTATCAAGGTAGTCCTTAAAGACTCTATTAATTTAAGACATTAATATAGTAGGTACATTAGTCAATCCAAAGGGATTAAAAAACTCATAATGACCATATCTTAATCAAAAGGTGGTCTTTAAAATATCTTCTTTATTCACCCTCAATTGATGATAACCAGACTGATGATCAATCTTGGGGAAGAATTGAGCCTTAAAAAGTTGGTCAAATAAATCATCAATTATTTGAAGAGGGTACTTTTTCTTCACTGTGATCTCGTTAAGTTCTCTATAATCAATTAATAGCCACATTGATCCAACCTTCTTCTTCACAAAGGTAATAGGTGATCCCCAATGAGACACACTTGGCTGGATAAACCCTTTATCCAACATATCTTGGAGTTGTTTCTTTAAATCCTCAAGCTCCACATTTTTCATTTGATAAGGGTTATTAGATATCGTCTTGGATCCAAGCATTATTTCAGTGGATACCTCTTCCTATCTTTCTAGGGAAGGTCTTGGTAACTCCTCAGGAAGTAGTTCAACACATTCTTGAATTATGAAGACAAAGTTTATTCATATACTTTCATTTACATCTTCATCTTCACCAATTATTTCCATAAATAATGCTATTAGAGGTTGTTATCGAAAAATCTCTGGTCATGATATCTCTCCTTATAAAACAATAGTAGGTTTTCCATTCAATACTATTGATATTTCTTTACCCCTACAGTTTATATTAGCATTATACTTTGAGATCCATTCTATCCCTAGTATAATGTTGAATTCCATATTGGTAATGGCTACTAGATTTACGATGTGATAATGATTACCAAATTAAATACTAGAGTTTCAATACATTGTTGATTCTTTGATAATCCCTCCAGGAGTCTTGAATTATAGTTCTACTTCTATTACTTTAGGGATATATTCTATTTTATTTACAAGCTTGGAGGAAATAAAGGAAGGTGTAGAATTGGAATGAAACAATGTTCTTTCTAGATTTGAGAGAAAAATGAGAGTACCTTACACCACATAATTTTAAGATACAAATTCATCTGTTGTGATAGAAAAATCATGACCATTATACCTTGGAATATGCTATGGTTGATGGTGATTCCCCTCCATAATCTTTATATTTGGATAGCGATTGGAAAAGGCCCCATTATTTCCACACTTAAAGCATTGGAATTCATTCTGGGCCTGCACCATCTTACCTTTATCATTATTTTTGATAAGTTTAGGATTCAACTCACTATGATAGTTTAGAGAAATATAGACATCTCTTCCACACATGGAACATTTCCTGCTCCTGAGTAAGCAGTTTCCTGAATGCTTCTTACCACATTTGTTGCATGTGGGAAGTTTCACTTAATTTCCTCATATTACATGATCAAAGTTACTCCCTAAGATTGGATCCATTTATCTCTTCTTTTAATTCAATCTATTGGACCACTAAAAATATTTTAAATCTAATTCAACTTTCATATAACTCCTCACAATCTCCTCATAGTTGTCATAGTCTTGGTTGGCTAGATTCATCCTTAGATGGGTTCTTAGTCCACCAAAGAATCTATCAACGTTCCCATTAGGGTCCATGATAAATCTTGAGGTGTAACAAGAAAGTATTTTGAATTTAATTTCATATCTTCCCATATATTCATTTTCCTTCTACTTTTTCTCTAGGAATTCCTTCTCCATTTTCGTTCACATTGAATAGGGGAAATATTTTTTTAAAATGGTTCCCCTAAAACTATTCCCACTCCATTTCATCAGTCTCCCCTCTTAGATTCGTGTTTGTATCAGTGTCCAC
This sequence comes from Viscum album, assembly GCA_963277665.1. NCBI lineage: Eukaryota > Viridiplantae > Streptophyta > Magnoliopsida > Santalales > Viscaceae > Viscum > Viscum album. The sequence goes on along the minus strand of OY728151.1, from coordinate 535,682,066 downwards.
CATTGATCGGATTCTCTCTCCATGCAGTACATATACAGGGTGACTTTCTCTTGTTCTGAACAACAAATACATAAAAGATATTTTCTATAGATCTTATCCATTTTTTAGTAATCAATGTGTTAGTAGATCCAATAAAAGAAGGTGGTTATTAACACATAAATAATTTAATGGAAATTTGTTTCCTTTAAGGTGAATCTAGTCTCTTATCTTGATTCAAGTTATTTCTCATAACTTGAGTCAGTTTATTCATCATTATCATGATGTCTTCCATTCCATCTTCTATTGGAAGGCCATCAGTGCCTGGTCAATTGTACTCACCATTTACATGGTTTCACTTATTTCCTTCCAATTTCTAAAATAATAAAACCTCAGTGAGAAACACGTTTTATTTAATAATTATATAATTCTAAAGGAATTTAATGTCTTAAAACATCATGCTTGAATATATTTTTATTTAAAAATAATTACATTTTCTATAAATAATTCATAATGGTTCATAAAAATATTATGATTAACCAAACATTTTTCCTAGGATTTTCAAAATAGGTGTGTTATAAGGAATGTTATCATGTACTAGGTTACATCAAGTTAGACCTGACACACCTTGTTATAGTTGTTACCCAAGGTATATTTGTGCTAGAACCAGTTCACCTATTCGTATCCCGACAAGGATTTCTTTGCTTGGAAACCTCTTAATTAATACTTCACCAGAATACCAGGATATTTTACTTTATTTAAAATTTTCTTTAGGGTTCTTCATAGTGTTTTAAAATCCTAATTTCCAAAAATATATAAATTTTCCTTTAATACCAACTATGGAATCTTTCCTTTTTGTTACACAACTTTACATTACATTGTTCATATAGAGGATCTTTTAAAGTTTAGTTTCTAGAAAAAAGGTTCATAATACATGAAAAAATTAAAAATTAATTCAATCCACTTGAATGGATTGTTCATTGGTTCACCATAAGTAAAATTACTACATCTCATAACCTGGGGACAAACAATAAATGAAAGAGAGAGCATAAGTCTTAGTAAGGGAAATTAAGGGAAACAATTAACAAGTGATCAAGAGAATTATTGATAAGAACAAGAAGAATATTATAATGGAATGAGAAAAGGGAAAAAATAAATATCATAGAAAAAATAACATGAAAAATAATATTTAAATGTTTCTACAAAATTTAATCGATTCATTCATAAGTATATCACCAAGGTTTATCACTGAGGTATTATAAATATTACTAAGGTTATTGACCAAGGTATCGTAAAACATGTCATATATAGAGACTAAATTATTTAAAAAATGCGTTTCAGCACTAAAAGGGGAACCCTACATATGTATTAATTAATCTAAGACATATATATCATAATAAAATATTTCATAAATAACCAGTGGAGAATAAAATAAATAGGTTTCTTATCAAAATCATGGCATTTAAAAAAAGTTATTAAAGACAAGATATTTATGTAATTATTAACCCATGAAAAAGGAATATTGGTTTCATGTATGTTAATCCAAGAATAAAATAGACAATTTTAAAATCTATCTGAATACCCCTATAAAAAACTTGTTTGGGTATTCACCAAAATAAAATAAAAAAATGATAATTTTCTTAAGAAAAAGAGAGAAATTTTAAAAAGAAAATTAGACAGCATAATGGTATGAAATATGGTTTTAGAAAATGGTAAAAAGATAGGGGAAAAGGGTCACACATTACTAAAATAATATTAATAATTTAAAGGGATAGAATAAAATGGATAGAAGAGAATACTATGGAAAATTTAATGATATACCACATAAATAGGGAACTTGAAAGGAAAAAAGACGTTGAGATTTCTCTTACCTTGAAGAGTGTTCCTAAAAATTGAGGATCAGGACCTTGGGGGATTGGAGAAAACTAGGGAATAATCATTGGAAGGTAAAAATATTAGAGATTAGATATGGATGAATTATAAGTGAAATAAAATGGAGAAATGGGTGGATATTTATAGTAAATGAGAAGGATTTGTTTATTAATTTCCTTGGACACCAAGGTAGTGGTAAATGAAAAACCATGGGCTTGACCATGGTATTTTCACATGGTATTGGAAATTTGTAACATATTAAATTTAATTTTATACCAAAAGAGCTTACAATTATTTTATATTACTTATTTTTTCAAGGAAAAGTAATGTTTCCACAAAAAACATTTTTAAGTTAAAGCTTCCATTTTAAAATTTGGAAAGTAAATTATATATTTGGAAATTGATTAAAATATATTAAAATAATTGACGTTAATAAAATAACATAATTTGAGTCTTGGATTATTATTAACTAATTATTACATTATTATGACATAATTATGACATAATTATGATGTCATTAAACTTATCGAAAAACTCAAACTGTATTTTTACTATTCACTAAAAAGAAAAATATTTTAGAAAATTCTCATATATTCACCCTAAACTATTTTTGATATAATAACTTAAAATTTTATATTAATTTTATAATAATTATTACCTAAATATGATAATTTTAACTTTTAAATATAAAAATCCTTATTTATTAAAAATAATAGCGGATAAAATCTATATAGTGAAATTTATGACACCTGAATAAAATAAAATTATTTTACCATTTATATTTAAATAGGAGTGTTTTAACCATACTATTTCCCTAAAATAACCATTATTAATATTATATTAGTTTATTATAATATTTATATCTTTTTCAAAAAGTAAAATTTCGGTCTGAAAAATAAATCTATCAAATTCCAACTCAAATTTACTAAGAGAAACTATTCTTAAAACAGAATTGGTGGAACAAAATTTTTATTTATAAAATTTCATTAAAATTTAAGTGATTATGGCCTCAAAACATAACCCATTACAACACCCACATATGACATAAGGTTAAGGTGTGCGATGATGATAGATTCTTGGGGCGGCTCGACAAACATTGCCCGGGTGGTAATTTCTACTAACTTGACATTCTATCGTAGGAGATTTTGTTCAAGATTAACATGATGAAGATCATATTGGTATTGGTAAAGAGTTAATCCTAGTGATGCTACATCCCTCCCAAGCTCTATAAAATTATCTTCGTATGACAAGACTCTACTGGTTGAGGCCATCGTTTCTCCTTTCTACATTAATTAACCATTATTATTTCTATTTATAACACTAATTATATTGTTAAAATTATTATTAAGAGTGTTGTTTCCAATTACCATATTGACCAACTATCATATAATAGTCAAAAATCAATGGCCACATTTCAATTTACACTCACTTCATTATTAAATAGATATATTTTTTTTGATTATAATATAATTCACATTTTAGGAATCATCTATCATTCAAAATGTTCGAGACATTACACTTAACCTCTTCTAACACTATGGAATCATGATCATACATCATAAAATCTCTTAAATAACTAAATGAATCATCAAGATAGGTTAAAATAATAATAACTTTATCTTTATACTTAAGTTCAACATCTATATTTTCTAAATATAGAAGCACTTTATTAAACTTGTTAAGATGAAAATGAAAAGAAGATCCATGATTCATCTTTAAAGTATAAAGTATAATTTTCTTGTAAAGGTGACCAAGAAAATATTTGGTCGTATATAGATATTATATTTTTAACCATATTTCTTTAGAAGTGGTTTCATGGGAAACTTCATGATGAAATTTGTCTCCTAGAGCTAAGAGTAACATATAGTGAGCCATTTATAAAACACTAGGGCAGATATCTAAAATTATTTGGTGGAAATACCATAAGATGAAATGATAACTATATATTTTTTGGATCGTGTAAGGCATATAAAAGTCCATTGTGCACTCTTAGTGCACAAATCGTAACAATCCATATGCTAAAACTTTTCTCACCATCGAACTTATAAACTTTAAAGTTAGAATATGACATCACTTAGATAGATTATAGGATCTGATATCAATTTTGAGGGTTGGAGAAGAAATAAATGAAGTTTGTATGACTCTAATAGAGTAAAAAAATGGAATTATTTTTCAGAATGTGAAGTGAGAGGTTTGAAGAAATAAAAAAAATCAAGATGGAGATAGAATAAATAATAAAAAAAAGAAATGTGGAAAAGTTAAAAATATGGGATATTTATGTGATCCAAACAGGTTTGGTCCTACTCCATGAAAATAATACCATAAAAATAGTTTATTATTATGAAAAATATTAACATGAATACAATAGAAAAGATGTAAAATTATAGAGAAAGTAGACACGTACTAAGAAAACTATCTGAGTTTTAAACCCTTGTCACTATATGGACTCACACTAAACTTGATTCGAGGATGGTAACATTTATTGCTAAGCTGGATGAACCCATGCATGTCACCCTTAACATAGTTTAATAATAAGAAGAAAAGTATAAAAAAAACTGTATAAATAAATGGAAATATAAGAAAGCTTACTGCCCAAAGTCAACACCATGAAATTAGGAAGTATGCCATCCAAATAAGGTATTGGAGAAGTTTAAGTTGTTTTAAAACATCATGGTCTGAATAGAGATCACATGACCTGAGATATTCATCAAGAAAATTACTTGGAAGTGTGGAGGTTTCTTGATTATTTTAAAAGAGAATCCAATCATCTCTTTTAGATGAAATTTATCTCTATAAAAAAGCATCTATGAACCTAGTGAAATCAAATATTATTGAAGAAGAAGAAGAGTTCCTATACCACTCTTTGGAAATAAAGGGATGAGGTGTTTAGAAATAGAGGCAAGGCAGATAGTTAGTGTTAGGTGCAATAGATGTGGGAGAAAAGCATTTAGATGTGAGAGAACTAAAGAATCCTAAATATCAGGAAGGTGAAGTGGAACACATGAATCATGGAACACGCGATAGGAGAAAAGTTGTCAGGAAACAAATGATGCTGATCTCTAAGATAAATAAAAACATAAAACCTGAACTTGAGAGTCATCTTATGGGTAGTAATTAATGGTCAGAAGAAAACCAAGAAGAGGAACTAGGATAAAAAAACCAAAAAATGTTCCCAAGCCTAATGACATGAAAATATAGTGTCACAACAAGAAATCATAGATGAAATCCTATAAAACATAAGCCTGACCAAAATAAAAATTTCATAATATTAAAAAAATAAAAATAAATTTTCATGGAAAAAACACACTAATATTTTTAATTTTGAAAATCAATTTCAAAAAAATCCCATATCACTCAAGGTGGTTCTTTCTAACACCCTCTCAACTAGGGCGGGGACATACATATAGTCCCATGAAACATCACATTGACTGCTTCCCTCTCACTAAGAGAGGGTCTCATAGTCACATCCTTGAAAAATAACCTATCACTCAGATCAATTCCTACCCATATCCTCTAAAAAAACATGGATAATAATCAGGTATCATCACATATCACATTGAACACTCCCCTACCTAATGAAATGTCTATCAATAACAAATAGACCAATACCCTTTAACTTTGGATAGTCACTACCGATATAATCTCACTTAGGTAAAGAAAAAACATAAATTCTATAATGCATCACAACCCTGACCAATACCCTATCACTCTGAGTTGTCCCCACCACCATCCTTTTAGTTTGTGAAATTCCTATCATCATGTATTTCTATTAATAATACACATAGTCTAACATATATACATAGAAAAAAAACATGGAATCACAAAACACCCCATATGCTCACAATGGATCCCATGACATGATCTTAGATTCTAGATAACCTATTATACAATTAGCATATCACATACACTTCTATCCCCTCAAGATAATATTGTCAAGGCTGGCTCAATATTAAATGCATAACATATTGAATCTGTTGACATTCCCATATCTGCTATAAAGGAATCCACTAGGTTCCCTAAAACTAACCCAGTCGCTACTCATTGATTCCAACCCACATTTTTCACCCCATGATAACTACATGACTCATAGGCCCTACTAAAATATTGATTTAAGAGGCCAATTCCACATTCCATTTCAATTACTACATCATAAAATGGTCTTTAAAAACAAGGATCCTCTTGATCTAACTCATACTAAGACCCTTGGAATCATAATTCAAAGTCTCTAATATAATCTACACAACCCATACCCAGGTCTCACCCCACACGTCCCTTAGGGGAGATCTCTATCCCATTGCCTAGAGAAAATCCTCCCCATCACACCACATATATTTCTAGAGTACTTATCCCACTCAAAACACACACCAATACTATTCTTAACCTCGAAGAGGATGTTTTAAACCAACCACGGGACATACAACCATCTTACACAATATCCTTAGGCTTAAGAATCTCATTCCAATGATACTATCATAAGGAATACAACCCTAGATATTCGTAAATAAACTTGATTTATGAGACCTAAAAGTGGTTTCTCATAATCTAAACTAGGGTGTTTTACCCATAGAAAACATAGTCACAAGAAGAATCTATTTTTACAGCAATCATTAGAGCACTTTCTTCGAACCTAGGAACACAATTCCCCCTAATTCCCACACTTAGGGATCTCTTAACCCCTGACCATTCTCATACAAATCTATTTTCTCAATAAATAATACACAATAATGCCTAAGAGTGTATATAGTATAGTAATATATAGACCACCTACCTCCATATATAATTTACCATCCTCAATCCATGATCTAACCATCCCGACCAAGCCTTTCATAATCCACAACCAAGTTACACCAACATTAGAGACCCTATCCAGAGGCACAATATTAATTTAAATTAATTCTAAAACATTTATAATTAATTTCACTATTAATTATAATAATAATAATTATTTATACAAATTAAACCAATATGGGAAAATCTTCCAAAACTCACTGAGCTAATTTTTGACACCAAGCCCTTGAACAATGACACCTGGGAGGTCCATATAACACCCCCAATAGCACCCCCCCAAAATAACTTTCACAAAAAACCTATTGCATTTATAATTTCATCAGAATTAAAAAAAATCCTATATAAACTCTTCATGAAAAAATAACTCAACCGAAATAGAGAAATAATATGCTTTTTATAATCTTAGGACATTCTATATACACCCCATAATGAATCTCTAATGTTTTGGATGATTCCACCATGATTTCGTGGAATCACCATCAAAATCTAACCCAAAATCATCGTGAAATAGAGGGAAATGAATTAGAATAATGGAAAAAGTAATTGTATGGAAGAAATAACCTCAAATATTTGTGTAAATACTAAATAATCACACCTCATCAAAGGGGGATTAAATAGAGTAAAGAAGATTGAAGGGTCTAACCAAGTGACCCTCTCCCAATTCCGCCTTTCCCTTAAGTTTTATGGTTGATAAACTAGAAAATACAAGTCTTCATTTTCTTAAAAAAACTAGCCTGAAGGCCCATTACAGTTAGACCCTTGAGGGGCATGTTATAATGTCGATAATCTGGCGTTGGACTGCAGTGTATCTCACTGGTTCATTATTAAATCACTACCCCTTGTCATCTACTCTAACGTGGACTAATTCTACATGGTGTGATAAACCACTTATACAATCTTATTTCCATTACCTCATGAGAACCTTACACAACACTACCCTTGGGTTGTGTCATGGTGCTTCACAACCACACCATCCTCACATCATACCCCCTTTCCATGACTTGATCCACCCCTGAAAGAATCCATTGTAGTGAAGTCCATGAGTTATAGCATGATTCATCTCACACTATGGATTTTTGATCTTATATAGAGGGCCTATGACATGACCCTATTTATTTATGACACAACCATCTCCCCTCTTCAAAAAATAAATCTCCTGCTACAAATTCCATATGACAATTACCCTTGAATATAACATGATTTTTCACCTACATAATAATTCTATATTAGGTCTGCCCAGAACTAGATCAATTTATCTCCATATTTTTTAATATATATACTTGTCCAATAAAATCATCTAAAACATCTGTTATAGATGTTCTATCTCTCAGGATTCTGACCCAAATATTAATTTCTCTAATCACCCCTTCTTAGGTACCAAATATTCAATTTTCCTTTGGAAACAATGACCCATAAATTCATGTGTTATTAAAAACTCCCTACCATAAATATTTTAATATCTAATAATCACCTAAGAATATATCTTAACTTCCAATAAATTTATTAGAACATTATACCACTCCTGATTCCTAATTTTGAACTGAACCTAAGGTGTCTCCACCATTTATACACAAAAAAAGGATATGATGAATTTTACTAAAAATAATTAGTTTGATCCTCATAATACATCAACCATATCTCAAAAAATTATCATGATTTAGTTTCAACATCACTGCATGCAATTCTAGGAAAAAAACATTAGTCAAACCTCTATCATCTATCTTTTCTAGGAAATGATCAACTTCTCCTTACACATAAACACATTACCCAATAATGATTCCCAAATTTCTAGAGACATAAAATAATCATCCAAATTTCTAAACCAATGTATAAAATTTACATTCAATGTATTTCAATAGTTGGATTCTCAACCTACTAAATCTTCCATCATTCTCTAATGAGAGAACTAATGTATCTCCGATCCATCTCACTCATAAATCTAACCCAATTATATTTTGAGCCTAATGTTAACACCCATAATCTATCTTAAAACATATCCAAATGAAAAATATGATATTTACCAAGGAACCAAATAAATTCAGTTGTATTTGAACACTAAAATTCTTATTCCTTCTCAACCACCCTCCAATTAGTTTAACTGTGTGCCTGAACTTTTCAACATGAGAGCCATACATCAGTGACTAATTTTATGATCCCAACCATAGAGTCAAAATAATCATTTCCCTGTTGAACAAAAATAATTAATCTCCATATCCCTAGTACTTCATATTAATGAATTTAATGACTAGAGATTACTAATTACTTATACTTTAGTTCCAAAAAACCATGAATCACTATCCATTATCAGCTTATCTGAAACATCATCCACTATGTAAACCAAACTTCACCCAAAACATGGATCACACCCTCCAACAACCAATGGAACACTATTCACCATATGATTTCCCTTACACTATTCCCTAAACACTAACCTAGACAATCCCTATATCACATGTGTGACTCTCCTAAAAATTCTTTCTCATCCCATCCCTTAAAACCCTCATCAAGGATATATCTCAGAACATCCATTACATGATATTATAATTAATTTATAATTATACCTCTTGACATAGATTCGTCACTTTAAATTCTCACCAAAACATAGAGAAATCATTCCTGCAATCATCTCACCGATCACCTCGATTACTTGACACTAAGGGTGACCCCTTAACTAAGCCCCACTAAAATATCACATATCACCAATAAGAAATCATGAAAAATGGGAGTTCAACACCACATTATCATTAATAAATATCTACCATTCCCTTGAAACTTATACATTTCTTAATGGACCACACATGACCCACAATAACACTTTACATCAAAATAGGCACTACACCTAACCAATAAATTCCTACCTTCACACATGAAGGATATTACTCTAAAAGAAACACCAAAACTCACTATCCTCCTACAAAGTTAGAGTGATACCCTAATAAACCTCTCACTATTTCTCATTCGACCATCTATGTTGATCTCATCAAAACCCAATGAGTGCATGCTTCAATACTACCAAATCATATAACTCGACTCATGCTCCAATAAGTCATGTACCATTGAACCAAATCCCATGAACATAAATAATTAACTTTGATTTCATTTCATGTCAACATCATCTAGAATGAAACACCCCCAGTTTTTATTCACTAACAATCCCATTAAATATAACTCATACCAAATCTAACCACATAATCTACCACGACTTGAGTTTTACTCTAACACTAGAAAACATATACCCATTCTCTAATCATCCTAGATATGAACACCCTAAATAATTATCTATTATCCCATTTTAAACAACTCACAAATTAGAAAAGGCTAGGTGTCTAACCAAACCTTCCCTCTAAACATATCCATGATGCCAAAAACACTCTAAGGGATTACATTTAGAAAGCACAAGGCATTTTAAATGACTTTTGTTTTCTACCACTCGATATTTTTCATCTGAACAAGGTAACCAATATCAAATCCAAACCACATATCAGGCACAAATTTCCTATACCCAACCACCACCAATTCATCCAATTAAAAAAATATTACACTTAGGGTTAATATACATCTAATCACACCCCAAACAAGGATTATTTTATTATTTATATTGTGATTTTTTATTTTATCCTCAAAATTCAATTTAAACTCATTTAAAATTTTAATTTTTTGGAATTTCAATATAAGGTCATGTTTAGTAGAAACCATGTAAAAACCATGCATCCATGTCCGTATCTTAACCAAGCCAAATCACATGGATGGAAGATGGTTTAAAAACCATACATCCTACCATGTGGATTGTTCCAGAACCTCATTTTGGAGGCATAAGGTAGGTATATAGTTTATGTAATATCATGTTACCTTCTTATAGGTACTTCTTGACCCTCTTTATGGTTTTAATTTAGTTGTGATTTATTTCATGTTAAATTTGTTAAATTTTAAATCTTTAAGGGGATATTAATGGTTGGCATACAATGATGGGAAATCATGCGATATAGCCTAGGAAACTATGAGGCCAAGGATGTTCCAATGGAAGGGTGTTCACAGTTTTTCAAAATCATGTGACCTATCCCTCCCATAATGTAGCTTTGAATAGTGGGGTTTTTATTTATTGGTGCATGTTTAAGGTAACCGTGTAGCCAATACATGCACCTCAAAAAGGAATCCCAAGGAGGGTTCATGGTTAGGGAATATAGTTAGTTCTAACAATTTTTCCTATGCAACAAACCATGCACCCAAGTTTTTAATCACCCAAATATTAATTTTAAAATATTGGGACACTTGGTTTAACCCATAATTGACCTCTATTGTCCCTAAATCAATTTCCTTGGTCTTGAAGGCTCTCAAGAAATGATTTTGGCTCCAAAACACCATCTCTTAGAAGATTGAAGAATAGCTGATCATGTTTGATTTCTTTCAGGTATGTATATCTCCTATCATGTGTTTTTATTCTGATATCATCTTATCTCCTCCTTAGATATTGACAGATCATCATGTTATTGATTTATCTAATCTCATTTTTATGGATCTTTATTTTAGCTTGTGTTTCTTCAACTCCTTCACCTTGTTCTTCGTTGTAGATACCATTGTAGGTGTTGTATTTCACTATGTCATTAAAGGTATATGGATCCATAAAGATTTAAACTTCAATTGAATCATTGAATTGCCTAATTAAATTGAAATGAATTTTTAAATGATTATAAAAACCTTTATTTGATATGGTTTAGGATCTATTTTTATATTGTAACAAAATTTTTGTAAATCCCCCAATTTCAAATAAAATGGTAATAGTTGGGAGAATTTGAGAAAAATGAAGGCTTGATTTGAAATCTAATTTGTTGAAATTGATTTTATGTTAATCCTTGAAGAAAATCAATTAAATTTATAGATGATTTTAAAGTTAATTAATTTAATGAAAATAATGATTTGGTTTTGAAATGAAAAGGCATGTGGAAAAATAAAATTGGTAAATTGTATTTTGAATTTATTTGAAATGTTTGATTTTACCATGATTGATTGATAGTTTGATTGCTTGTAATGGGATCCCCTAATGAGGTGTAGATTGATTTACCATAATAAGCTCCCCTAATGGGGTGAAGATTGATTTTCTTGATATGGGTCGCCCTAATGGGGTGTAGATTGATTACCTGACATGGGATCCCCTAGTGGGGGTATAGTTTGATTGGTCGAAATGTGATAACTTAATGGGGTGTTGATATGAGCACACAAATATATATTTATATCCATGATCTATGATTATAGAATTATTTTATTCATGCCGACTAGTTTATTTAAACTATTCATTTAAGCCTATATTGAGATATACACCATCATTTTATTTTAAATCTTGTTTTTTTGAAATATTCAAATGATTTTACATGCATTGGTTTATTGAAATTGATAGAATAATTACTTTATTATTATGGTATTGTTTGTAGAAGACATGGTGAGACCTTACTGAGCTGTTTATCTCACACCCTAACATTTCCTTTGGGTATTTTTATATTATCCTTTTCTTATTCTGAACAAAGGGAAATCACCAATTTGAGGTGGTAGATGTTCTTGATCCTTGGGACCTAGAGTGATGGAGGTGACTAGTGGATATTCTATCAACTTGTTTCATGTTCTGTTTGATATTTTATCTAAGAATATGTTGGGTACTTTGATGATATACTATTTTTGTTTTCTACCTATTTGTTTTTAGTATATTCCCATTGAGGAGTGTTGATCACAACAACTTGTATTCATTACCATTCACTATTTTGTAGTAAATTCATTCCCTTTTGCTTCTTATATTATTATTTGTGCTATTCTCTAACACATGGGGACTAGGAACGCCCTTCAGGATTTGTTAGATCCATCTTAGGTATCAAAGTACCAGCGTATTCATACCAGTTTCTGAAAAAATGGTATTAAAGGTGTGAGGTTGTTCATATTTCCATGATATTGGTATGAAGTTGGGATATCTTGGTAGATAATAGGTAGGATTTTTGGGACTTAGGAGGGAGTTGTGAGCAATTTGGTAGACATCTCTCATCATAACGAGCCTTAAGTCACCATAGGTTTTTGGGAAAAGTATCCTTGATGAATGTTTTGATCTGATTCTAGTCTTTTACCTACCTTTTTTTGGAGTTTCTTGAAATCCCAATCATAAATTCTACCTGATGGAATTGTTATTCCTATATATTTTATCTATGTATCCTTGATCTGTGTAATTTTATTGATTCTTTCAGTGTTTTATATTGATGTTATGTATAATCATATCCTAAAGAAGATGTTTGAATAGGCCACAAGAGAAACCTAATGGTAAACCATTGTGAAAAATCCTCTAGAGGAACAAAATATTAATGAGATAGTGCTGCATTCTGTCCATGCTCGGGAAATGCACTAAAACATATGCCCATTCAGGCTCCAGTTACGGAACCTGAAAGGGAAGAATCTTAAAATCATTATCAAGAGTTTCTTAACCTAGATCTACCTACTTTACAAGGCTCTATTGATCCTAAAGAGGCTAAGGATTGGTTAAAAAATATCAATCTTCTATTCAAGTTATTGGAAATTATGGATTTGATTAACTTAATGTGAGATACATTTAAGATGGAAGGACCTAGAAGGATATGGAGGGAATTATTATGATAGAGAAGAAGCATGAGGTCTTATAGTAAAAATACTTTTTAGTCCTTTTCACTAATAAGTTATATGCAGAGTCGATGATTTCAGTAAATTATGTAGATTTTCTGAACATCTAGAAGGGTGACAATACTGTGACACAGTACAAAAAACATTTTTCTGAGTTCATGCTATTTTATTCTAAGGTTATGATGAATGAAAGACTGATGGATAAAATATTTGAGATGGGTGTTCATGATAACATATGATATCAAGCCTTCATGTTGAAGCTCACCTATTATCCTAATGTACTGGTTAGAGCATTGATGGCTGAGCTTGATCTAGCTAGCATGTTAGGGTTGATGGGAGTTCCCTTTTCTCCTAGTGGTAGTTCAATGAGTTCCTTTAAGGGAAAGAGAAATTGGGATGATCCATGTGGTGGATCTAGATAGAAGGAATCTTCTAGACCTCTTGTAGTGACTATAAGATGCCCTATGCCATGCTACTAGTATGGAAAGGATGGGAATTCGAAGAGAGTTTTCACTGAGGCACCCAATAACTATAGTTCATGAAGCTGGTCATGCCACCTATAGAAGTTATTCCATATAATCAATGCTCCACATAGTGGAATAGGATCATTGGCACCTTAAAGTATAGTGGTGCAATCATATGATTCACAATATAATGCGTTCTATGCACATGCATCCAGAATAAAGCTTCTTCACACAATGAAAGAGTATCTAGAGGAAGAAGATGCAGGACTAGTGACCGTGAGATGTACCATCACTATAGCTTCACCTTTAGTGGTTTCTTTATTTGATACTAGTGCATCTCACTCATTTTTTTCAACTCGGGTTTCGAACATTCTAAATCTTCTTATGGAGATTTTATCTTATAGGATTGATATTAATACACCCCTTGGAATGAAGATAGAATATGGTCTTTAATTTCCAACTTGTGTTTTCTCCTTATTAGAGTTTTAAATTACGTGATATTTTATGGTTCTCAACATGAAACCTCTTAAAGTCATCCTTAGGATGGATTTCACTGCTAGGAACTTATGATATAAAAACAATTTTAAACTATTGGTATAGTCTAGACAAATGTTGGTATAACATATAACAATGGTTGTCCAAACCATTGGCTGCTGAGGTGTAGGTATAGACATATGACAAAGGTTATTTAATAATTGTTCATATATGACCCCTTACAGCACATTATAGCAATGGTTTTTTGTAACCATTGGCATGACTTGTTACCAATGGTTTTATACCATTGCAATATAACTCACTTTATATCTATACCAATGGTTTATGAATCATTGGTATAGAATTTTACCAACGTTCTTATGTAAAACATTTGTAAAGATTTAGTTTTTAGGTTTATACCAATGGTTTACAAACTGTTGGAATAAACTTTTACTAATGGTTTGGTACAAACCATTGGTATAAATTCAGTTTTCACATATATACCAATAGTTTTTAAACCATTGTCATAGAGTTGTTGCAACTCCAGAAGTAGGCAGCACCGACCTCCCACTGTGCAATTACCTGAAATAATAACACCAATGCAATTACCTGTACAGAATTCAGAATTCAGAATTATAGGTAATTACCTATAATTACCTGCAATTGAAATATACTGTACATAGTTCAGAATACCACCAATGTAGAAAAATATGATCCAAATAGTATTCCATCATAATAAAAAAAATGAAATTGCAGTATAATGTAAAAAATTCAGAATAACACCAATTTAGAATAACACCAATACACCCAATAGAATACCCCACTAGGAAGCACAACACCCAAAAAAACATCTCTATAAACAAAACACTTACAAATATGATCCAAATAGTGATTGATGTTTATTTCTCTCATTTCTGAAATTGATGCAATAATCATTATATGATCTTGAATCAATTTGAATGGATGGAATTATATATATTTTTTTTCCGTAATGTTTGTCAGCAATGGTGTCTCATTAAAGCTAAAATTAGAATCTAGTTTATAGGTAGTATAAAATCATTGATGATGAAGTTACAAGGGATTATTAGGACAGTTCCAAATCCATGGGGAGTGGAAACCCACATTAAAGTGTGGTGTAATATATAGGGGTTGGATATACCCTTAATAGACTACAGTGTGGTGTAATATATAGGGGTTGATGGATGATGTTCTTAATGTAATTTCATGTGAATTTTTTCTATGAGTTCTCAATGAGAATTTAAAATGTACCTCCATGGTAGAGGATATATTGGAAACAAATTAGGTTCTAATAGATAATTTAATCAACATGGGTCCTTGGCTTGTATTTTCCAAGAGAAATAGTGTCAAGAGTTGTACGTGTATTTGAATGGATTGGGCGGAGTGTAATACTAAAATGATAACTTTTGAGGTTGATCTTGAGGTGTATTATAAGGTAAGGTATATAGTGGTGAGTGTAAAATGGGTTGTTTGAGGGCATGAACCTCATTATCTATAGAATTTGTTTAGGTTCCTCACACCATGGTTGCACTGAATAATGGATAGGTCATTGGATATGATGGACAATATCCAGATATAATGATGCAAGAACTAGGACACTCTTATAGTGGGGATTCTGATTTCATTCATAGTAATGTAACCATCATGATAATCAATCATGGATCCATGGAATCAATAGTTGAAACCTCATTTTGGAATTGAGATATTACTAAAAATATAAATGAGTCCATTTGATTTCATGGATGAATTCCAAGTGTAAATTTATATGATATATTAGATGGATTATAAGAATTATCTTTGATCTCTGGATGAAATTGAAATGATATAGGGATGACTCAGATCAGTGGGGTGTTGGTGTTTAGGGTACATGTTGTTGAGATATACAAAATCACACTGAACGTAAAACACATGAAAATACCCTACCAACATCTGCAAAAAAATACTAAATAGTGATGAATACACACATGAAAAAAATAATACAACAATTTATAAAGCACCACTATAAATTCACCTAAAAATATAGAAAATATAAAATATAATGACAGATGGGTATGACCTAAGGTTTAAATTGTGACGGTGATGCTGGTTATGGTATGCATGGTTGAGATATATCAACTACCCTATAACATGGAGCTAAGTGGGAATGGTTGTGTGGATAAATGATGGATATGATATGAGCTGTTACTACTGTTTTTTTCTCATTATTTATGATGTAACCATGTTGTACAGTAGTGATGGGATCCACTCCGAGTGAGAGGTTTGAGGTATGTGACATGGCATGAGAAATAGTATATGACCCTACCCCGAGTAAGAGGATAGTGTTCAAGATATGATATAGGACGTTTCCTAGTATCCTAGATGTGATATGGGACCTTAATATTAGTGAGTGGCTAGTATTCAAGATGTGATATTGGACCTTTCCTTGAGTGGAGGATAATGATCATGATGTGATACAAGACCTTACCTTATGTTAGATAGTACTACCTATTATATTACATGGGAACTTACCATGAGTGAGAGGGTAGTGGTTAAGATATTATATAGAACCTAACCTTGAGTGAGAGGGTAGTGGTCAGTATATTATATGGGATTCTACCTCGAGTGATTGGTTAATAGCCATGATGTGATACTAGACCTCACTTTGACCCAAATGGTGGATGTATGAGGATAAATATGAGAGCGAGACATGGTGGGAGGCTCTAACCTGAGTGAGAGGGTAGAGGTCAAGACTAAGATGCATGAACCTTCCCTAAGTGCTTGGGTATGAGTTTGGGGTTGTATTTTGAGATGACTTCTATTTCAAAATTCTTCAAATCAAGTGAGGTCAGGTGTTGGGTCTCCTTGGGCACCACCCGCTGACCATTCATAATTGTTGCATGTTATATATTGGGACCTATTTTATTTTTCCATACATGTATACACTATATATAATGATGTATATTGGGGTAAATTGTAGAGATGCTACCAAGTTATATCATGGTGATGTTATATGTTATTATTGGTTGTCTCTTAGATCTAATTTCTTATGCTTACTCTAATGTTTTATTTTGATTATGTTATATATATATTAATGTAAGATGGTATAGAGATTATAATATCCCCACGATACTTATAGACTCTCACCACTAGTGTAAAGTGTCCAGTATAAGGGTAGGTATTCATGAGGCCTTATGGTGATTTATCAATTATTTTATATGAGCTATTTTAGTCAAGGTAGTACAAATAGGTTACAAAGAATTGTTTTTGGTTGTTTAACTATTTGAGCATGGTAGTTGGAGGCATGATGTATTGTTGGAACTTGGAATAGAATTTGTATTGGTATATAACTAACCCATCTATAAGGAAAGTCAAATCTACAAGGTGATGAGATTTTTGTTCATTTATTTTTAGTGTTCTACTTGAGATTTTGATTCAAGTATGATGTTTTGGGTGAGCGATTATCATTTTTAACTCTTATATTGATGAAGTATGAGAGTGTGAGTTCATGAATCATACAAGTTTTTATAATTGGACATGTTCGTGACTCCTTGCGGGTGTGAAATTATATTCATAACGGGGAAAGAGGGTTTATAAAATTGTTAATAAAGGGAAAAATTATTGATAATTGTATGGAATGGTTTTTGATTAATTAACGTGTCAATAATAACATATTCATTGTTTTATAAAATAACTCATTGGAGGTTCCTTACTTAATTGGGACCATTATGGTAATTATTATGTAATTTTTTGATGTGATTATAGTTATTATCCTAGTGTTTGAAAACCATTTAAAGTGTAGGTTTGGGTATGAGGTTCCTTATGATGGGATCTAGGTATGAGTGTGCAGGTATGGGTTGTGCATGAGAGGTGTTGTTTGGTTAAGTACATTTGAATGAGAACTGTTGTTAGTGGTGATGCTAGTGTGGGATGATATTGTGGAGCTCTCTAGAGTGATTATAAGGTTATCTAGGTAGGATAATAATTATTTATATTAGATTAGCATGTTATAGTTATCTAATATTGGTTGGTTTATCCTCATTTTTTCTTGATGGTTAGATGATGGAGTTTTATTATTGAGCTAAGTACATGATTGGAAACATACTATGATGAGAGGAGCATGGGTATATGGTTAGGTTGTCAGAGAAATTTTTGATAGGTGCAAGATCGAGTGATCTATTTCTTTAGGCATTTCCTTGGGTGTTCTATGAACGAGGTAATCATGATTTATTTATGAAGGGTAAGTTGTCCTTATAGAATTGTCTATGTTATAGTTGTCTTGTAATTTTTGATGGAAAATATGGATTTTTAAACTCAATTTTAAATCCCCCAATTTAAATACTAATCCATGTTAATAAATAAAGTCAGTATATATAATTTGATAATTTCAAGTACAACATGATCTGTGAATGAGACTAAATCAAAAATGGTGTCCCATAATGTAAATAATCAAATGAAAATTAATCAGATAAAGATGACTAAGAAGTGGTATAATGACAACGAATAAGCACATGTTCTTCAACAAAGAGTTTGAGTGTATATAAAAATAAAAGTTGTGAAATATATTTGATACCATATAAAAAGAGAATTCATAGAATCCATAACTACATGTCAAGTCATGTTTTATTATTTATAGATAAATAAATAAAGATACAATTAATACCACTAACCTAATCAATCCTTTGAATGTTGAATCATATAATAAATCTCCAAACACCCAATTTACATTATCAAAATAGATGAAAATACATTGGTAAAAGTTGTTGTGATTTAAACAATATAGTATTTAGGTGACTCGAGTCAAGCATAATGTGGTGAACCTAATCACACATATATTTAGTCATATAAAATCAGTAAACATCAAATGTAAGTAATATCAGTAAAAAATGTAATGAATCAATTTTTCCCTCATCACCATCACCATCACTATCACCACCACTATCATTAGCCTCATCCTTGTCCTCATCCATGCCCCTTCCTAATCCTTGGACTCATTCTTAGACTTATCTTTGGCCTTATCTTTTCCCTTGTCCTCCACCTTAGCATCTACCTCTCCCTCAGCCTCGGCCTTATCGTCAGCCTCAACCTCAACATAATCCTCATCCTCGACCTCTTCCTTTCCATCGTCATTGCCAAGAATGAAATAGTATTGACCACCACTAGAACTACCACATGGTGCACTATATATTGAATACATTTATGAAATATATTTATCACAATCTTTGATGACCTCTGGTGGAAGTTCTGGACATAAAACTTTCATTAGTTTCATAAATTTAGTGTTTTCCCTAGTAGACTGTTCTTCCACTTGTGTAGACCTTTTTTCAGCAAGTTCTGCCCATGCCTTAACCTGTTTGAACAGGTTGGAACTACAACTAGTACCTGAAGAGTGACAATACCTCTTAGGTACTATACTCTTCCTAGGTTGGTAGCGTACTCTGCCAGAGTCCTCATCTCCCAACACCTGATTTAAGTGATCATTTGGCCCAAATTGTCCAATTTTTGGGAATCAAGGGAATATAAAGTATCCTGTTACAATCATAAATAGATTATTAAGTTACAAAATAGATATTAAAATTTTAAATAAATAAATTAAAACTTAAAATGTACAGATGTGTTGGTTTGTTAACTGCACTTCCATCTTTTTTTCTTCTACTCGAGCAAAACAGTTTTTCTCTAGGCACACATCCTTAAATATTCAATACCTGCCTCAACAATGATGTTTAATACATGAAAAAATAATTAAAAATATGTTACCAATAATGAATTTCATAACTAAAATTATATTAAAACTTTAAATATTAAATAAATTATGAAGGAAACAATAGAAAGTGCAAGTCCTAAAATAAAAATTATAAACAACTGTCATACCTACTTCCTCTCATGATCTGACATTGTAGTACATCCCAATGTGTGCCAGTTTTTTTAGTGTCAATGTTTTTTTATTTTTTCTGGATGACTCCTAAATAAAATTTAATAATAAAAAATATAATATTAATGAAAAACATGAAAATTTTCATTTAAATACCTCAAATGAGATTAATACCTTGAAATTGATAGTTATCCAATGAGTAATAATTTTTGAATACAATTCTATCAGACAATCATCCATGAAAGGTACCACCTAAAACTCTCTGAAAACTCCATCACACCATCCAATATACAACATGTGCTTATATGCTCTCCAAAGCTCACCTAACTCCTTTAGATGTGCTAGCTGTGCACCCTCATCATCAGTGAAATTAAACTGAATATAAACCCAAAATATGAATTCATATACATACAAAAAAATAATATTAAATTAAATAAAACATATTTTTTACCCATATCTATGCCCAATCATTATAATTAACTTCATTTGGAAGCTATCTCAATGAGATCAGGATGATAGGAATGATGTTAGAGTATTTTGAAAGTGTCCCTAAAAACCTCTGACATTGCTGCCCTATTTCTTTGATCATTTGATTGTCTTCATTGTAGTCCACCATCAACTACGTGAGGTGGTTCCACACCAAAAGCATGCTTGTATGCCCCTTCCCTACTGATTATCATTAGATGTTTCTATTATGGTATAAAAACAAATATTATATCAATATATGTTATAATAAAATTAAATTATGGTAAACAAATTTTTTGGGTTTTAAAATATACTTGTGGCAGTCTATTCAATGGAAAGCTCTGGATCTGCTGTCAATGAAGGAACATCACCCTGTACCGATAGATTGGGTCCTAGTGTATGCTCCATAGGAACACAGTATGTTGGAGCAAGAGTCAAAGAAGGAATGTAGAAGCCCGAAGAAGAAGAAGTAGATGGTAAAGAAGAAGGCATTAATGAATGAACAACTACATAATATGGATGAGGAGTGGGAATCATCATGGGATATGATAAAGATGGGAGAGGAGGCTCAGATGTGAAGGGTGGTGAAAACATGGGAAGCCTAAATATCCCATGTGTCCATAACGACACAGAAGGATCAGAATGTGTGGAAGATGGTACATCAGTGGGATGGGCATGGTCCAAATGGATACGCTCACTAGAG
Organism: Viscum album; assembly: GCA_963277665.1. NCBI lineage: Eukaryota > Viridiplantae > Streptophyta > Magnoliopsida > Santalales > Viscaceae > Viscum > Viscum album. The sequence goes on along the minus strand of OY728151.1, from coordinate 535,660,831 downwards.
AGCTTAACTCTCATACCACCCCTTGTACCACTGACCTAAGTTCTAGGACCACTACTAGGATGCTCATCAAATAAATGAAATCTTAGTGGTAGATACTGCATAAAAGTTTAAAACAAAATTAATCACATGATATTATATGTTATTAATATATATATATTTGAAATAAAATACTCACAATAGGAACTAATGGAGGAATTCCTATCTCATCCATGTAAAGATTGTTGTCCATAATATTTTTTCTTCGTTGCTCCATATATAATTTCATTTCCTTCATTTGAAATCAAATATGAAATTAATTAGAAAACTATTAACTACTGTGTAACCAAAAAACAAACAAAAAATATGAGACATGGATAATTTTTATAAGGTCATTTTTTTATATTTTTGGTTACATAATTTAGTTATTTTTTTGGTTAGGTAATTATTTTCATTGGTTTTGATTTTCATATCAATTAGTTTAATATTTACAATTCAATTAATTTAGTTTTTTTCTTACAATTTAAAGGTTTTGGTTTGGTTTGGTTTGGTAGGTCTGAATACAATTCAATTCAATATTATAAAATGCAACTCAAAGAAAACTGAAACTAGTAAATATTGAAAATTCACATTATGGTCTTGTTGGATAAAAAATATTTGTAATCAATAGTAAATCAATTTTTATAACACAAACCTCAAAAAATCAAATCAAGCTAAACCAAGAGAACTGAGAATACAAACAAATGATTCTATATATTTCCCCCCACAACTTCAGTTTTGAAATAAATTATAACAATTGAAGTATTAAAGTAATCATAAGTAAAAAATGGATTAGGTATAATGAGAATAGAGATGATGTCAATTCCATTATCACCATCATCAAAAATACGTTTTGGATTACTTCAATAATGACACTAAATTCAGGTCGAAGATGATCTTTGTAAAAAAAAACCTGTTTCTCCATTGATGCCAATACATATGGTTCATTGGTAGAAAGAGTGTGAGTCATTCCAATCACTCAAAATCCAAAATCATCAATAAAAGTTCCCTGCTTCATCATATAATCAAACCGCTGACATTTCATCATAGTGAATCAACCATGAGAGTAATAATCCAATATTATTATTTTTTCAACAACTCCATAATAAGCTACATTTTAAAAAATAGGTCTATTATCTGATGCACTGGAATAAAAAACTGTTGTGGAATTTATCATAACACCATCATGTTGTGTTCTCATGTTCTTTTCTCATTTAATGATAATAAATTTGTAACTATTGATCACAATTGATTTACATTCAAAAAACATGATATCAAAAAAAAATATAAAGATCTTGTTTCCTAAAAGATAGTGTTAGCAAGAAAACTCGATATCTGAAATATAAACGAATATTAAAATTAGTTAAATATTGATTTTATTTATTTATTAAATCAATATTTTTACCTTCAATTTCAACCAAACATAAAACTATTTTTTATGAAAAGTCTCTTGCTTTCTTAAAGATAAGGAACAATGCTTTCTATTTATCATTTTTTTATGTTCCTTATAGATAAAAATAGAAATTATTTAATAGATATGTACAATTACAAGAGTTAAGATAAAATATACATGTTAAATTTACTTATTTCATGTAGTCATCTAACAAATCATATTTGAACAACACTGTGCGATATGCCATCTCCCATGCTTGAAGGATTAATGTCATCAATGTATATGATCTGAGAATTATTTCTATTTGAGTAAGTGATGGAAAAATGGGTTTACTTTTCTCATACATCTCTTCCTCATCTCTCATTGGTCTTTTCCTTCTCATAGTAAGATTAGACAAATACATTTTGTAGAAAGGAATACATTATTATGCCATTTTACTGTTCATGATAGAACCTTCAAGATGATTCCTATTTCAGACATAATATGTCAATGTGTAAACATTTCTTTCAGTTGGATACATCCAACGGGAAGCTACAGGTCCTACGAGAAGTATTTCAGTTGGCATATGGACAGTCTGCTGTAGCATGCATGTGAAAAATGATGGAGGAAATATTTTCTATAACTCACACAAAATTAATGGTGTCTCCTCCAACTTTTTTTATAGGAAAGACTTGGAAAAATTCTTACCATAAAGATATCTAAAAAAATGGAAAAACCAAATAACTAACACCCTTAAATTATTGGAAAAAAGATGACAGATTTCTATTAGAACCAACTCATGCAGAAGGACATGATAATCATGAGTTATTAAATATTTCAAATTCAACTACATTCTATTAAACCATTTTTATATATTGCTTGAATATCCAATATGAACTTTAATAGTCTCTAGCACATATAGAAATTGATTTTTCTTCTGCAAGTTTCATCACATAAGAAGAACATAGAATTTTCTATTTATTTTCATTGATACACAGAAGATGAAATTATGGTATGATCCCCTAATCCACCAAGTCATGCCAAGATCCTAAATCATCTTTTGTATTTTATTTGACATTTTGATGAATCGAAAGAAAAATTTCACATATATTATTTTTAATGTGAATTACATCTAAGCAATGATGTAACAAATTGGTTGACCAATATGGTAACTCAAAGAAGATACTCCTCTTCTTCTAATTGTAACATCTATTATTGGAAACATTCTTCTATTTCTAGATTTCATTTGACCCTTACCGAATGAAAAAATGAAATCTTGTAATTCATTAAGCACATCAGTTCCTAACATACACTAAGGTGGATCATTGGTATCCATGGTATTATCAAATTTTCGATGATTATTTCTATATGGATGGTCCATTGGAAATAATCATTGATTTCCCATAAAACAAAAACTTTGGTGATATTTCAGTCTTCTAGATCAAGTATTCTTTATAAAAATAGGACATTAATGTTTTCCCTTTTTGCTCCATCCAGACATCATTGCATAAGCAGGAAAATCATTTATTGTCCACATAATCACAACATGCATATGAAATATTTCTTTTCAATATGCATTGTATGTGCACACACCCACATCCCAAAGAATTTTCAACTCTTTTATTAAAGGTTTCATGTATACATATATATCATTATTGGGATCAGAAGGGATAAATATAAGTATACCCATGAAAGTGAAAGATTTTTCATACACAACCATTAGGGAAGGTTATAAATGTGTATGAATAATGGCCATGTGTTGTGTGATGTAAGCATACACCCAAACAGATTAAAACCATTATAAGAAAGACCTAGTCTAATATTACGCACGTCAGATACAAAATTAGGATATCGAGTATCAAATATTTGACATGAAAATCCATATGTAGTGTGAACCAAATCTTTATTCTTCTTCTTTCTCTCGGTATCATTCCATCACATTTTTATTGATATTTCATTATAAATGAAAGGATTTTGGAGTCTAGGGATTAATGGAAAGGGCCACATTACTTTTTGTGGCACAAAGGATGGTGTTCATAAACTTTTGGCTTCCATTAGGATGTTCCACATTTTCTAAAATCATTTCTTTTAGAAATTGTCTCCCAGAATAAGCTGCAGCCTTTCGAGCAAGAAGGTTTTTTTTGAAAATCTTAGTTCTTCAAATAACTTCCATGACATATAGTAGTTTTAGGGAATATCTACCTCATATAGAAGTAAGTCCTTTAATAAGGTAATAATGCAATCAATGAAAGTATTAGAAATACCATACATGGTTTTCCCATGAAACAATAAGATTAAAAATGCCAGCTTTTTCACTTTATGACATTGATGATATACTGGAGTCATCCCAACATCATTCAATTTTTTCACCCTGTCAACATAATCATTTTCATTGGGTGAATCATGTGTTCTTGTATCGAAATATTCTTGGGTCAACATCCTTTCTTTCTCATGATGATGAATAAATAGAAACCCGTCATATATCAAATTCTTCAATCCAGTACTCTCATTTGGATCATCATCATTTTGAGATTTTATTTTCTCTCCATTGTGATACCACACATAATAGTTTGTTTGAAAACCATATTTGGTTATATTCTAGCTAACTTATCCATATCTCAACCAAGGTATTACAACAAAATTATAACATGGTCGGTGTATGTGACCACTATCTGAAGCATTATCAAATGAAAAATATAAAAAGCTATCCAATTTTTTTTAAAAATCGCTTGAGATCCGATCAGTTTCATACATCCAACTTCTATCCATTTTGTAAAAAAATTTCAATAAGTCATTTTGTGAAAGAAATTAAATAAGATTGACGTTTAATAGAAAATATATTTAAGTAAATGAGAATTGTTCACTTTAGTGATAAATGATATTTTTTGTAGGGTCTGTTATTTAAAAGGTAGCCATCTTGGTTTCATGAACTAGAAACATGTAGTGGATCAACGAAAATGATACAAATACAACAAGATGAGTTATTTAAGGGGTGATGTACATCATGTTATAACCTAAAGCATTATATTTAACTTACTCCAATACATGCCAATATTTTCATGGGATGACCCACTTTAGGATGAGAAAATCATTCTATCTATGTGGTTATATAATAGTAATTGGTGTCCCTTATGATAAAAATGGTACTTCTTCAAATGCTTCACAATGTTCAAAATTATGGGGTCATATAATAGGCAATATCATGGTACAAAAATATCCAATATCTCATAGATTCATTCATAAAACTATTTATCTAAAATATAAATAGTTTTCTAAGACCCTGGAAGTATAGAAGTAGGCATACAATATTTCATTAGTACCAATGTAATTATCTTAATTTATCATCGAGTAAAAGATATCATGGGTCAAAGTTGGGTTAATTCCATATCAAGTGGGTTGTGTAGCCTTAGACATGAATTTGTAAAAGTTATGAATCATTACCAAGGTTCTCACACATGCCACTTCTCTCAAGTGCATCCCATATGTTACTTCACTAATAGGCCTCATACAAATCACTTAGCCCATGTGACTCGCACATATCACTTCACCCAAATTACTTTTGGAACTCACTTCCCATTATCTAATCAATCATTTGAATTCATCTATAAAGGACGAATTTAATAGTTATGAGAATAGTGGATTTACTTCACCCAACACATGAAAAATAGTGCCATTATTGGTGGTGACCATTGGGTAGACATCACAATTTATAGACATGCTAGTGATCCACATGTCAAAAATATATAGATAACCTTCAAACTAAAAAAGTGAAAAAGTTATAATGGAGAGGGAATATTGGTATTATTAAACCAAATAAAGGGACGTAATGATATTTGTGAATGTGTGGTGACCAATGAAAACACAAATCAGAAATGTGTGCCAAGATTGTCCCAAAATGTCAATTGGTATTAATACATTAATAATTATTTTCCTATAAGAACATTTGACCCATTTTTATGTCATAAGTGCCTCATTATATAGGAATATAGAAAATAGTATAAGTAAAAAATTGTATTTTCCATTAATCTATTAAAAACCAAACCATTAAATAAAAATTTCAAAATGTAATTCTTGGAACTCCATTTTCGAAGAAAGTAATTAGTTTCCAAGGAAAAAATACTTAAAATATGAATGTGGGCATGATTGATGGGAGAAAATATAATACCCCTAAAACACTAATATTGTGTAACATTCCTAAAAAATTAGTGATGGTGGCAGTGGTTCAAGAAGGGAAATTCATTGTCTATATGTATGTTGAAGTATTTGGAACATGCCAATTTCACATTCATGAACATTCAAAAACCCAAAATGATGAGATATTGCATCAGATGAGGAAATAAAATAAATGTTATATATAAAAATCCCAAATAAATTTAGGCATAATATGTAACTCTAACTCACCAATTTTAAGTGAAATAAACTGAATGATTTGAACTAGTATGGATCATTAGAAGAGGAGGGGTCACCGACAGGGATGAGAGAACCGCTTTGGTAGGGAAAAAATGTATCGAATCTGGAAACGTGAGTGGGGTTTGGTTATAATTTGACTAAAAACTATCCCAATGGTTGTAAAAAACTATTGGGAAATATAATCTTTCCCAATAGTTTACAAAAACAATTGGGAAACATGATTTTAGACCACTATATCCCAACGGTTTTAAAAAAATATTGGGAAAGACTAATCTAAATCACTATATCCCAACAGTTTTAGAAAACCATTAGGAAAACCTTTATATCCCAATGGTTTAGACAAAACATTGGGATATGGGCATTGGTATAAATATGATTTCTAGTAGTGTTGGATGATTACTAATAGGGACCAAATTGACTATTATATTCTACGAGTCTCCTATACTTCACCCGATAGGGTGTGTTAGATTTTGAATATGTGTATTAATATATAATCATTTTTTTTGTTTTGATAAATTACTATTTCCTCACATTTATTTAATTCAAATTGTTTAAAAAAATATTTTATTATTTACATATTTTAATTTTTAATGATACCTTATAATCATAATTTTACATTTTTCTATGATTATTAACTTCTTTAGACGTAACTTATTTATTTTTATTTTATTAATTTTTTTAGTTGTGGCCCTTGTTAAAAAATAAGAAAACCCATGGCTTATCCAAAGGTATAGGCCTCAACCACATAGGGGAGTGATGGTTAACCCATTGGGAAGGAATCCAAAGGGACAATACAGAGAAATAGGTCTATATATAATCTCAATTATTGTATATGTATAACATAGCATGGGACTAGTAGGTGTGCTAAGATGCAACCCATGTGTGTAAAAAGGTTTAATGAGTGCTGATCTCCCATATCCATCTTGGGCGATTGTAGAATGAATTAGAAAATATAACAGAATTTCAACTTGAAACATATCTTTTATGGGAATCAGGCACCATGAAAACTATTAATCCACCATAATAAGATACATACATTTGAAAGGCCACCTGAACCATTTATCCTAAGCCGTTTAATCAGTTCCTCTTTCATTATCTACCTCCACCCTTCATCTGAGGCTACTACTATTTGGTGTTAATGTTTTCCAAGAACTCCATTTTCAATCCAATCTCAAATGGATGAGTTTGTGATATTGTAATGTAAAGGTAATCAGGTGATTCATTTTTTACTTAAAATAAGAATTTTTCATTCAGAATTCATATAGTAATACATAAAAGATAATTCGACAAAGGATTTTCAAGGTGCGCAAAGTCTATTCATCAATAGTAGTACCACCAATATCCTTCACAGAAGCTCCATTGGAGAATAGTATTAGGATATATTTATCCATGGAGGTACCATTCTAATGATGATATCATGTTTTCAAAAGAATCACCCCCAACACTAACCATGATGGTAGTATACTACAATAGTCAACTGCCATGCACTATTAACCTTCACACCATTATTTACTATCGATGGTAGCTTCTGTTTCATTATATAGGTTGTATCAGTTTCATACATGGTGGTATAATGACGTCATTCTTTAATAATGGAAGCTACTTGAAATAGAAGTACCATTCAATAACCACTACAATATCAAAAATAGTTAAGAGTTTAACACCTTTCACAGATACATTATTCGATGGTATCTCCTGTTACAATGCTTCACAATAGTATCTTCACTAGCTCCCCATAGTGGTGGTAGAAAATGACCATGTAGATCAATTCTCTATTCCTCACCAATAATAGATTCATTATCCATTCTTCACAGTTGCTTATGCTTTCTCCAATAATGGTTTTTTATACCATTTGATATAGTGAAGTAATAGTCGACCATGGGATGGTAGGTCCACTACTTAAATGGTAAATCTCCTACAAGTAGTGTAAGATCATCTATGACTCTAGACCATTCAATGGTAGATCATAACAAATGGAAGATACGATAATAACTTTTTAGTGGTACCAAAACCATGCTACCTCCAGGTATTCTTCAATCTACCATCTTTTTAAATATGTTTCTAAAATATAATTTGTATTATTTACTTACTGAAAATTGAAATAAAAATTTTTAATACTAATTTATTTTTTACATTTTATAAAATTTAATTACTGATATTTTAAAATTATTTTTAGAATATAGTATGTTTTTAACACAAATTTAGTATATGATGCTCTATTTTATGAAATATTTAATATTTTAATAAATTGTATGTTTATTTATATTAATTTATATTAATTTTTTATATTATTATTCCAATGATCATATTTGATATTTGATATTATTATTTCGTTTATAATTAAATTTAAAAAAATTTATTTGATATTTAGTGATACATTTCCAAAATAGAAAATGTTAATATTGTATTTTGTTATATACTAACAAAATTAATGTAGTTATCGAATCACATGATGCTCTGAGAACATCTTTGAGTTAAATAAGATGTATTAATCCATAAGAGATGTTGTCAAGGGATAAATCAAATACACATAGATTATTAGATATAATTTTATTAACACATTAGAGATATATTTTCTTACTTCTTATTGAATCAAGAAGCTCTATAACTTCTATTTACTTGAAAATATCATGAATCAACTTCTAATGTGAGATACTATATTACTGAAGTGATCAATATCATCAAACTTTAATACTTTCATCATCTAATATTTTCTGGTTATTATTTATATATTTTTTTATTCATGTAATGGTTATTTATCTATTTGTAAATTTTTAATTTCTGATTCATTATTTTCCCATAAATATCTGATCTTGTATTTTGTTTATTCCACCACCTAAAAGGATGTATGTGTTGTGAATCTAGAAAAAACTTCAAGACACATACTAGGTTAAGGACTCCTGCAAAAAGTATGGGTTGTTCCACTATGTATTTATAAAAGTTAGAGTGTGTAAAAGGTTCTCACAGCTCTAAAAGTTAGTTTATTAGTGGGTTAAAATATTCTCACAGATTATAGAAGGTTGATGAGTGGACTAAGATATTGGTGATATGAAATAATATAAAATAATATAAAATATTTGTGGTATTTATTTTCATTTTTTATGTATATCACATCATGAGAACAAAAATCACTAAAGTTTCTTCAATTAATAAAACTTGAATTATTTTGTTGCTAAATATGTTAATTGAAAATTATCCCCCCAATAGTCATTATTTACACCTATTATGATCCAACAATTAATATCAATGTAGGTTATTCCTTAAATTATAATCATAAACTCTTTATATTTTAAATATAATACCAAACAATTGGTATCAAATCCTAGGTCTATAACTTTATTTCTCATTTTCTTATCATATTTGTTTATTATAATCCTTTTGGATATATTTATGCTATTTATTTTTAACTATATTTTAACTTGATCATCCTAGACCTAACATGTAACAAAAAAAAGATTAGTTCTATAAGATAGAAGGTTTCAATGACAATAATGGATGGATTTGACAAAACCCCCCATTCTTTGATGGAAGTGACTATATATATTAGAAAGATAGAATGAAAGATTAACCAAAACAACTATATTTGGAGAACTGGACTATAATGGATAATCTATATGAGTTACCCAAAGTTAATCTGGATAAAATTGTAGGTAACTACATAGTAAAATATTTTTTGAAGTATAAAGTTAAAACATTTAATACTATGATATAAGTATAATTGTCTATATCCATGTTTTAGGTTGTAAGATAGAAAAAAATATATGGATAATACATAAAGTGACTTATTATTGAAATGAAAATCTAAAAATAATCAATTTGAGAATGATCAGAGAAAAATACTAAGACATTAATATAGGAGATGAAGAGTCAGCGAACTAGATATTCCATTGGTTTAAAAATATCACAAATGTTATGAGTGATCTCGGTGAAGTACTGGACATCATAGATCAAGTAGAAAAAGTAATAATATAACTAACAAAAATATGTCATGATAAAAGGTTTCCATTAGTGAGATTAAGAATTTTAAAGAGTATACCTTTGATGAACTAATAGGATCTTTTCTTCAGTATGAGTTAGAGTTGAAAATCATTGCTAATGCAGAGTCAAAAAAGAAAAAATGAAATAGATTATAAGTATAATGTTAATGAAATATCTAAAACTTAGTAATCCGAGTTTTAGGAAAGTGACAAAGTTATTTCTCACTTTAACAATATGTTTTTCAAGTTCATGAAAAAAAGTTGGGAAGTTAAAATTCAAAATAAATTCTAAAAAGTATTTCAATAAAGGCAATTATAATAATTGTAATGATGTTTTAGAATTAACATGTTATGAGCAAATGAAAAAATGGAACATTATAATATTCCTCCCCAAAATAAAATATCAAAAGAAATACAAATATAAAAAGAGAATAAAGAAATATTTTTTTGGATGTTGGGACTACTTAGATAGTTCTGAATCAATAGTAATTCTAGAATTGAACAGAAGATAGAGAACCTTACTCTGATGGGTATAGAATGTGAGGTAACTAATTCAATTTTCTCTCAATTATTTACACTTGGTAATTTATATTGTAATTTTATATCTAAAAATGATAATGAAAACAATTCTGATTCATGTTTGGATTCCAATTCGGTTAATTCCAAAGTTAAACCACTACTTAAGGAAAATAAGGAATTAAGAAATGATAGAGTCAGGATAATAGAAAAATAAAATGACATAAAAAATTAAAAATAAGAATTTGGTTAAATAAAATGAGGGACTAAAAATGTAATTTGATAATTTTAATAATTTTGTTTCCCAGAATGAATAATTTAGAAGGAAATCATATTTTGAGTTGTTAAAGCTAAAAGAAGAAAATTAAAGAGTTAAAAAGATTATGGTATTGAATTATAAAGATAAAGATAGAATATTTAATTCTTTTGTGGAAGATTTAAATAATTTAAACAATGATTATAAAAAATATAAGCAAGAAAATAAGAAAAGAATTAACATAGCTTGTGGATCTAATGTGAAAATTTATATAGATTTAGAGACTATTCAAAAAGATAATATGAATTTGAAAAATGTATTTATCAATATTAAATAGAATTTATCAATAATTGTTCATGGTAAATAATAATAAGCTAAAATGATGTTATTGATGAAACTAAACACTAGTAAGAAAGGTTTTGGTTATAATAGTTTATCACCAAGGATAAATAATAATAACTTTTCTAAAATGTCAAAAAGAAGTATTTCTAGTGTAACCAATTTTAAATATATAATGAAAGGAAATTATTCCAATGATTGTTCATAGATATTTACAAAATCATTTGGGAGTACTATAACTCTCATTTATATAGATTTATTTTATAAAAAACCCACTGATAAATTCTTTAAATCAATTTGGGTCCCCAAATATTTTGTTACTAATCTAGTTAGACCTAAGTTAGAAAGAGTACCAAAATAGTCTATTTGATTGTTTAATTTCAGGTAATATTCATTAAAATTATCAAATAATCATGGTATTTTGATAGTTACTACTCTAGGAAAATTACATTTGATATTTATAAATTTATATTGTTCAATTTATGTGATAGTGGCCTTGTAACATTTGGAGATAACACTAAAGGATAGATTAAAGGTACTGGTGAAGCTGGGTTTTCTAAACAAAGATTATTTAAAAATTATTTTTTGTAGATGGTTTAAAACCCAATATAATAAATCTATTATAGATTTTTTATGATGGATTTATATTTTTTGAAAATGATAAATTTATATTTCTGAAAAAAAATCCATTTTATTTACTACAAATATAAAATAGAATGTTTATACTATTGATTTTTATGATTTAACCAAAAAATGTTAAGTATTTAAATGAGATAGAACAATATGATATTTTGTGGAATTAGAGGATTGTGCATGAAATATTAAAAAAATTTTATATATTTTCAAAGCATGAAAATGTTTTGCAACATCCCAAGTTACATACGAGTAAGTACTTTATGTGTGATTCTTGTTTAAAGGGTAAGAAATAAAAATAAAGGCTTAAATATGTAAATTATGTTAGTAATTATATATTCTTATAACTATTAAATTTCCACATTTTTGGTCCTATATAACCTATAATTTTTTGAGTTAAAAATTATGTATTTATAATTATAGATGATTATAGTACATTTATCTTGATTTATTTCTTATTAGATAAAAATGAAAGTTTATCTAAATTTAGTTCTTTCTAAAAAAATTATAACGCCCCGACCCCAGCTACCCAGAGTCGGTGCATTACTTCGTAACATTGGAATGATCACAAAAGATCAAGTCTCGAAAGACCGATTAGTTTAGTAGCCTTGGAAACATTAGATACATTCATAAATGTTACATTACATCATAAAGTGAAAAACTAATAACAAAGTCTTCATAGTCCATGCTCATATCCTCTTCTGACTATCCCTGCAGGTCATTCATAAAATACTTCTTCACATCCTGGAAAATATTAAAACATTGAAAGGGGTGAGCTCAGATCCTCAGTAAGAATAACAATATTGCGTAAGCTTTCATAAATAAAAATTAACATTTAAGGCAATGTATAACTAAAACAAAAGCCTTTTTAAACTTGAACTTCAGAATAATATGGCAAAAGTAAAATGACATAATGCCATTTACTTATTCACATGGATATTCTACTGGTCTAATAATCACATGCAATATCAATAACCACTTTCATAATGATGGAATGCATAATTACAAACTATCATAACCACGCAGCCAAGGCCTCGTGCCAAGACCACAAATAAGATTTTGTCAAGGCCTCGTGCCAAGACACTAGTTTGTCTCATGAGACATGCCGATGCATCGAGGAGCTATAGCGGGCTCCACCCGTCACTTATTAAGTCCAATGCATTCCTCATATGAATAGGTTTAAACATATCATAAACCATAACATAGTCATATCACATAAAAAATGCATAAAGGAAACATAACATTTCCACATTTCAATCACAAGATATCATTACAACACATTGATATAATAAAAACACTTTCAAAACCATTTTCAATACCAAAATAAAAGAAAATTAAAACATGGAATTTATTTTTCATTTTAAAAAATGTTATGGATTGTAGAGGAAGTCGAAACCCAAATAATGGTCACGGCGGTGGAGAAGTCGTTGTCGCCGCATACGTATGGAAAGAAAACATTCCTTTTTGTCTTTTAGTAAAACGCTTCGTATAAAAAAGATTCCTTTTGAATAAACGTAAAAGTCAAAGGGGTTTATACACCGTATAAAAGAAAGTTGTGTATAAAACCAAATATGCCTCAATGAAAGGAAATTGAGACGAAGTCCTTACAAAGATCATTTTTAAAATAAAATAGATATATTATGTGTATTCACTATAAGTACACATAAAGAAAGTACAAATACAAGATAGGACATAATAATATCATGACATAATTTAAAAGTAGGAGATTAACCCAAAGAATGGAAATTGGGTTAAGAAGTTCCCTTACCTCGTGTCCGACTTGACTCGACCGGTATTTAACCTCCTGAATAATAAACTAGAGTTAATCTATACCTTCCTAAGAACATTTTTAAAGTTCATTATTTCTTTTATATCACTTATTACCATGTCATTAACATTATGTAATTATTTAAGTTTATAACGGTCGTTTTGTCGATCTTATGTACTTGAGTCAAAAATAAACTTCTTATAATTACAAGTTGTTCATGTGGAGAAATATCCATTATATACAGAATTATATTCATTATGTAGATATCATATATATAATATATATCCAGTATATACATTCATTCATAATATTACATAACATTTAGAGGTAAGAAATGAAATGCACCGTTCATGGAGACGGTAAGCCATACGTACGCATGAACGCTACTTTCATTTCTATTTCGTATTTAATGGAATGAAATCATAATTATATAAATGTATAATATAATTACAGTATAATATAGTGTATAATACCATTTAATCCATCCTTTATACATCCCACATATGGTATTAACGATTCAAATCACTTTGAGGGGGCGGTAGTCCGCACTTCCTAAAATGAAAATATCGCATTTACCCATAATGGAAACCATAAAGGTATGCCATAAATGAAAAATAAAAAATCATAAGGAAAATAGAAACATAATATATATCATATATAAAAATAGTTTCTTCATAATGGCCACCATTAGAGGTGTTATATGAGTGTTGAACAATCATCGTTTCGTGAGGCAAAAATTCACCATCCACAGAAACAGTATCTTCTTTAACCATTAGATGTAGGTGTGTGTAAGTGTAAACCAAATAAATATCATAACAACATCCTAGTATATTTTAAATACTGGTGTTTTCAGAAAAGAAAGGAATAAAAAGAGTTTAAGGGGTTGGAGAAGCTAAATAAAACAAAACAACATTAGAGAAGACATTACCTAAAAATCGGGTAACTCTTTTTGATTTGAGCCAAATGCTTCCTTGGGAAGAATTATGCCCAAAGTGAGGCTTCTAAGAGTAAGGGAGGAAAGTTGGGAGAGTATTTGGGCAGAGGTTGGATGATCCAAATGGCTTGAAAGTGTTAATAAGGTGGGAGTGGTGGGGGCCTTTTATAAATGGAGAGGAGGGGAACTCTTGGAAAGTAAGGAAATGTTACATTATTATACAATTCTTTTCGGATCCCAAAGGTCCCAAACTTATATAATTCTAATATAAGGTGATAATTGTTCGAAATCCACCCATCCAATAGGTTTTTGACATGTTTAGGTCTTAGATATTACATTATCTTTCCATTTTATTTAAATTGTTAAATAATGAGGTCATCGCTGCATCATAATGATGTCATAAATAATTTAATTTATTTAATGTATAAAAATTATAAAACAAATACTATGATGTAAGAAATCTTTTAATATTTACAATGAATATTTATAGTCAAAAATATGACTTGTATAACCCCATGTAAAAATTGTTTTAGTAAAACATTTCATGTTTGTGTCATTTTTTACTTTAACATTAAATAAAAGGTATTTATGTCATTTTCCAACTAAAGTGGCTCCATGGGGTCCCCAAGTTGACCCATGGATTGTCTTGGTCGTCCATGGAACATCCAATGAGGGTAGGACATGTGTCAAGCTCATCTCATATCATTAAAACATTATTTTTACCTTAAACTACACTAATTACCTCTAATCGCGATTAAGAAATTAAAAGTTACTATTCACCAAAAAATTATTTTAATCTCATTGAAACACATTTTACTTCTTAATGACAACCATGTATGTCGGATTTTTGAAATTCAAAACACAGAAGTGGTAAATTTTCATTTAAACGAAAAATCAGTGTTTATAAATACCACTTAGTGGTTTCACTATTCATAAAAAATTGAAGTTTTTCAGAAAAATACCAAAAATTCACCCTAAGCTATATTTGATATTCCAATTTCAAAAATGTTTTCTATTTTACAAAATTACAAACATATAAGTTGCATTAATTAATTTTATAATTAATTCCCGTTGTCACAACAAATAGCGTGTTTTTAAGAAACAATTTATATCAAAAGATTGGCAATTGTTTATGTCCAATTTCAATGTTAAATTAATTCTAATGACCACCATTGGATAAAATGGTAAAAATATATTCTAATTATACTTTAAAACCACTAAATAGTATAATTTATCACTATAAATTATTTTTATTAAAATTTTTTTAAGTATTTTTCCCTATTCATAAAAAATTAGAAATTCTCAGAAAAATACCAAAAATTCAACATAGGCTAATTTCGATATTCCGAATCCAAAAATGAAGTCCATTTTGAAATATAAAATTTCTATAATTTTAAAAAGTGGTTATTACTATTCATAACAGGTACTTTGATTAGTCGCGGTGTTTTAGAACTCGAAGTTGCGTACAATGCAAGCTATTGCATTATTGAATGAGAAGCGTATCGTGGAAGCTCGGGGTGTTACATTCTCCCCTCCTTCAATAAATTGCGTCCTCGCAATTTAAAATTTTTTTATTTGAAAATAAAAGGTTGAAAAGAGAAAATACCTTTGTGGAAAACCCACATCGGAAATAAGATTAATAAAATTTAGCCTTAATAAGAGGGAAAGGGAAATGAAAAAGCCACCACCCAATTATGATCTCGATTAGGAGAACATTGGTGGCAATTAGAGACATATAATTGGAGGAAAAAGGTAAATATTTGTAGGGAGTGATTGAGGTCATCAATCACAAACAAGTGTAAAATTTAGGGCCTCAAAGCCTTCAATCTATGTTGATTTAAAATATTATCAGTTCAACAAGACATAAGGTATTAGGATAACACATTTTTTTTTGTTTTAATATCCCTTTACTAAAGTTTAAGAATTAATTTATTCATATAATAAGAGATAGGTATATATATATTTATGCTTGACAAGTAGAGTTTCAACCTTCAACTAATTTCTACCACAACCTCATCTTTCACTCAAAAAGATACTAGAAATCAAAAATATTATATTTATCCTAATCGTACAAGGTTCAAAATATTAACACATACCATTTATATTAGAAAAACTATTTTGTAATAACCAGGTACTTCACGTAGTCCAGTGGTAGGTGATTAATCCCAATCGCACTATGGTTGAGGGTTCGATTCCCACAGCTTTGTCCGACCCGATGGGTTGTCACTCGGTCTGCGTGTTGCCCTTTTTATAAATATCAAAAAATAACCTTAACAATAGTATCCAATGTAAAATATAATCCATTCCAACCTTTATAGTTATCAAAAATACTTCTGTCCAACTCACAGTCCAGATTTTATGAGGAAGGTAAACATAATGATGCTCCTTTTTTTTCTACATAACAACATGTGAACACCTTCATCATGTATTCTTTTAAAACACTGCAACATACTGTATTACCATAAATCCTTATTGATTACATTCATGATCCCTTATTCCTTATAGAAAACTAGATATAATCCTTCTATCCAAAAATGTATACAAATCTTTAATCAGTTTCAAGGATGTTAAGAATATCCAACATAATTTATCCAAATCAATCATGTATTATTCCAAAATCACTATCTCTGTATCAGAACCATATTATAGTTTATCTTTATCTCAACCATATATTTTCCAAAAATTTAACCTGATGTGGAGTAACTTTTCTTGGTTCCACACAATCTCAAGTCCTTGATGAAATAGTACTGCAGTAAAATCCTTATATACTCCATAATTATTATAACCAGTGCATCATTGATACAACACTCAAATGAAAAAATTATTTAATAACAACATAAGAACTATAATCATTCCTCCTCATCTGTGGTAGTATCATAACTTGATTATTATCCAATAACATCATTTGGGGCATACTCTGATGATTTGAACATTGGTTTGGGTAGTGTCCCCACTCCTTGCAGATGAAGCATTGTACATTTGAAACCTTTTTCTTACCCTTGCAGTCACGCACTTGGTGTCCTTTTTCTCCACACTTATAAAAAACTCCCATTCCCTTCAGGAAAATTCCAAGGTTTTTCTTCCCACAATTATAACATATTGGAAAAGTCTTCTTTTCCCTCGTCCCTTTATCCATCATTCTATCTTCCATCCTTTTCTTCTCTTTCATCCCTTCAAATCCATAAGACTCAGATATTTCTCTACTTATCTTATTAACACATGATACTATTTCTTCATATGTTGATAACACATGGGAGACTATTTCCCTTCTAAATTTTGGCTTAATACCATGAAAGATATGATCCTTTTTACTCTTTGGATCATACGTATTGATGGAGTTCACATTCCTTCTACTGGGCGCCATTTCTATACAATGACATAAACTAGGTTAGTTTATGAATCGAAATACATAAGAACAAACTTGCAAACCCTTAACATAAATTGAACTATTTATGGATATAATCCATAATAATAAAAATGTTTTCTTTTAGGAAGTATATACTCATAACCCTTCATAGTGGTTTGTAAAGAAAATGTGAATTATCCTAAGCATATCCCCCGGGTGTGTCGTAACCAAGAGTGCAACAAGGCCCGTTGTCGTGCACCAGTTCCCGTTCGAGTCTAGCTCAAAGCGGTGTTTTCGGGTTTTACCCCTAGGTACATCTGTGCCAGAGCCGCCTCTACCTGCTCGTATCCAGACAGGGATGTATTTCTCGGAAAACTAAAAACATCTCTATAATACCAAAATTATAGGATGTTCTTCTATACTAATCCTCAAAGTCTATCTTTGGGCTATGCGCTATAATCAGAGTTTATCTAAATCTAGCTTCCAAGGTTAGTACTAAACTGCCTCTGATACCAACTGTAATGCCCCGACCCCAGCTACCCAGAGTCGGTGCATTACTTCGCAACATTGGCATGATCACAAAAGATCAAGTCTCGAAAGACCGATTAGTTTAGTAGCCTTGGAAACACTAGATACATTCATAAATGTTACATTACATCATAAAGTGAAAAACTAATAACAAAGACTTCACAGTCCACACTCATATCCTCTTCTGACTATCCCTGCAGGTCATTCATAGAATACTTCTTCACATCCTGGAAAATATTAAAACATTGAAAGGGGTGAGCTCAGATGCTGAGTAACGATAACAATATTGCGGAAGCTTTCATAAATAAACATTAACATTTTAGGCAATGTATAACTAAAACAAAAGCCTTTTTAAACTTGAACTTCAGCTTAATATGGAAAAAGTAAAATGAGATAATTCCATTTACTTATTCACATGGATATTCTACTAGTCGAATAATCACATGCAATATCAATAACCACTTTCATAATGATGGAATGCATAATGCCAGACTATCATAACCACGTAGCCAAGGCCTTGTTCCAAGACCACAAATAAGATTTTGTCAAGGCCTCGTTCCAAGACACTAGTTTGTCTCATGAGACCTGCCGATGCATCGAGGAGCTATAGCGGGCTCCACCCGTCACTTATTAAGTCCAATGCATTCCTCATATGAATAGGTTTAAACATATCATAAACCATAACATAATCATATCACATAAAAAAGCATAAAGGAAACATAAAATTTCAACATTTCAATCACAAGATATCAATACAACACATTGATATAATAAAAACACTTTCAAAACCATTTTCAATACCAAAATAAAAGAAAATTAAAACATGGAATTTATTTTTCATTTTAAAAAATGTTATGGATTGTAGAGGAAGCTGAAACCCAAATAATGGTCACGGCGGTGGAGAAGTCATTGTCGCCGCATACGTATGGAAAGAAAACATTCCTTTTTGTCGTTTAGTAAAACGCTTCGTATAAAAAAGATTCCTTTTGAATAAACGTAAAAGTCCAAGGGGTTTATACACCGTATAAAAGAAAGTTGTGTATAAAACCAAATATGCCTCAATGAAAGGAAATTGAGACGAAGTCCTTACAAAGATCATTTTTAAAATAAAATAGATATATTATGTGTATTCACTATAAGTACACATAAAGAAAGTACAAATACAATATAGGACATAATAATATCATGACATAATTTAAAAGTAGGAGATTAACCCAAAGAATGGAAATTGGGTTAAGAAGTTCCCTTACCTCGTGTCTGACTTGACTCGACCTCTCTTTAACCTCCTGAATAATAAACTAGAGATAATCTATACCTTCCTAATAACATTTTTAAAGTTCATTATTCCTTTTATATCACTTATTACCATGTCATGAACATTATGTAATTATTTAAGTTTATAACGGTCGTTTTGTCGATCTTAGGTACTTGAGTCAAAAATAAACTTCTTATAATTACAAGTTGTTCATGTGGGGAAATATCCATTATATAAAGAATTATATTCATTATGTATATATCATATATATAATATATATCCAGTATATACATTCATTCATAATATTACATAACATTTAGAGGTAAGAAATGAAATGCACTGTTCATGGAGACGGTAAGCCGTACGTACGCATGAACACTACATTCATTTGTATTTCGTATTTAATGGAATGAAATCATAATGATATAAATGTATAAAATAATTACAGTATAATATAGTGTATAATACCA
Source organism: Viscum album (assembly GCA_963277665.1). Lineage (NCBI taxonomy): Eukaryota > Viridiplantae > Streptophyta > Magnoliopsida > Santalales > Viscaceae > Viscum > Viscum album. The sequence goes on along the minus strand of OY728151.1, from coordinate 535,641,012 downwards.
TTTACTCCATCCTTTATACATCCCACATATGGTATTAACGATTCAAATCACTTTGAGGGGGCGGTAGTCCGCACTTCCTAAAATGAAAATATCGCGTTTACCCATAATGGAAACCATAAAGGTATGCCATAAATGAAAAATAAAAAATCATAATGAAAACAAAAACATAATATATATCATATATAAAAATAGTGTCATCATAATGGCCACCATTAGAGGTGTTATATGAGTGTTGAACAATCATCGTTTCGTGAGACAAAAATTTGCCATCCACAGAAACAGTATGTTCTTTAACCATTAGATGTAGGTGTGTATAAGTGTAAACCAAATAAATACCATAAAAACATCCTAGTATATTTTATATACTGGTGTTGTTAGAAAATAAAGGAATAAAAAGAGTTTAAGGGGTTGGAGAAGCTAAATAAAACAAAACAACATTAGAGAAGACATTACCTAAAAATCGGGTAACTCTTTTTGATTTGAGCCAAATGCTTCCTTGGGAAGAATTATGCCCAAAGTGATGCTTCTAAGAGTAAGGGAGGGAAGTTGGGAGAGTATTTGGGCAGAGTTTGGACGATCCAAATGGCTTGAAAGTGTGAATAAGGTGGGAGTGGTGGGGGCCTTTTATAAGTGGAGAGGAGGGGCACTCTTGGAAAGTAAGTAAATGTTACATTATTATACAATGCTTTTCGGATTCCAAAGGTCCCACACTTATATAATTAGAATATAAGGTGATAAGTGTTCGAAATAAGCCCATCCAATAGGTTTTGGACATGTGAAGGTCTTAGATATTACATTATCCTTCCATTTTATTTAAATCGTTAAATAATGAGGTCATCTCTGCATCATAATTATGTCATAAATAATTTAATTTATTTAATGTCTAAAAATTATAAAAAAATAATATGATGTAGGAAATATTTTTAGCTTTCCAATGAATATTCATAGTCAAAAATATGACTTCTATAACCCCATGTAAAAATTGTTTTAGTAAAACATTTCATGTTTGTGTCATTTTTTACTTTAACATTAAATAAAAGGTATTTATGTCATTTTCCAACTAAAGTGGCTCCATGGGGTCCCCAAGTTGACCCATGGATTTTCTTGGTCGGCCATGGCACATACAATGAGGGTAGGACATGTTTCAAGCTCATCTCATATCATTAAAACATTATTTTTACCTTAAACTACACTAATGACCTCTAATCGCGATTAAGAAATTAAAAGTTACTATTCACCAACAATTATTTTAATCTCATTGAACCACATTTTACTTCTTAATGACAACCATGTATGTCGGATTTTTGAAATTCAAAACACATAAGTGGTAAATTTTCATTTAAACGAAAAATCAGTTTTTATAAATACCACTAATGGTTTCACTATTCATCAAAAATTGAAGTTTTTCAGAAAAATCCCAAAAATTCACCCTAAGATTTATTTGATATTACAATTTCAAAAATGTTGTCTATTTTAAAAAATTAAAAACATATAATTTGAATTAATTAATTTTATAATTAATTCCCGTTGTCACAACAAATAGCGTGTTTTTAAGAAACAATTTATATCAAAAGATTGGCAATTGTTTATGTCCAATTTCAATGTTAAATTAATTATAATGACCACCATTGGATAAAATTATAAAAATATATTCTAATTATACTTTAAAACCACTAAATAGTATAATTTATCACTATAAATTATTTTGATTAAAAAAGTTGTTTTTAAGTATTTTTCACTATTCATAAAAAATTAGAAGTTCTCAGAAAAATACCAAAAATTCAACATAGGCTAATTTCGATATTCAGAATCCAAAAATGAAGTCCATTTTGAAATATAAAATTTCTATAATTTTAAAAATTGGTTATTACTATTCATAACAGCTACTTTGATTAGTTGCAGTGTTTTCGAACTCGAAGTTGCGTACAATGCAAGCTATTGCATTATTGAAGGAGAAGCGTATCGTGGAAGCTCGGGGTGTTACAAAAATACTCAAAAAATAAAAAATATTTCAATCATATCTATCATAAGTGATAGAGGTGGTGAGTTTTTTAATTTAGAATTTGATAAATATTGTTATGAAAATGGATAAAAACATTATTTTTTCATCCCCTAACACACTATAAGAAAATGGTGTGGTAGAAAGAAATAATATATATATATAAGAAATTAAAAGATCAATGTTTTTGGAATTTTATGTGCCTAGATATTTTTGGGCATAAGTTGTAAATACAGATTTTCATGTTTTAAATAGAGTATCGATAATAAATTTTTTAAATAATAACCCTTACAAACTATTTAAAGGGTTTTAACTTAATGTTGGATATTTTAGGGTATTTAGTTTCAAAGTATTTATATTAAATAAAAATGATAATTTAGACAAATTTGATTCTAAAAGTGATGATGTAATATTCTTAGGATATTCCATCACTAGAAAACCATATAGACTTTTCAATAATATAACATTATTTTTTGAAGATTCTATAAATGTTATGTTTAATGAATATTTAAATAACATTAAAAATTATTTTTTTAAAAAGATGATGAGAATTTTTGGGAATTTAATTTTGGTGAAGATAATGACCATGAAAATGATAATGTATCAGTTGAGGTGGAGCATATATCTTCTCAAAATGATCCTAAATAATGTAAAACTCTTAAATATCATCCAAATAAAAAAATAATTATAAATGTAGAATCTATTAAAAAAACCATAAAATATGTTTTACTTTATTGTGAAAATTATTCTTTTGTGGATGAAATTTTCCAGTCAATATTGATAATGATTTAATTGATTCAAAGTTGAATATTTCTATGAATGATTAATTAAATACATTTTAACTAAATAATATATAAAATTTGGTTGAATTTATAAAATAAAAACTTATAATAAGAACTAAATGGATTTTTCATAATAATCTTGATGAAGATGGAAACATAGTTAAAAGTAAATAAAGACTAGTTTCTCAAGGTTATTCATAGGAATAGGGAATTTAATTTAAAGATTATTTTTCTCATGTTTCTTAGATGGAAGAAATTATAATTATATTATAGTTATATTATTTTAAAAAAATAACATTATTTCGAATAGATGCAAAAATTGAGTTTTTAAATGGAATAATTTTTAAGGATGTTTATGTTAAACAACCCCTTGTATTTGAAATTCAAAAATTGAAAAATCATGTTTTTAAAGTTAATAAATCTTTATTTGGTCTTAAAAAATCTCCACAATATTTTTATGAAATAATAACTCTTTTTTAAATTCAAAATGACTTTTTTAAAGTTAAGGATGCTTATACCTTGTTTATAAAGAGAGTTTTAAACAATATACTAATTTTATAGATTTATATTGATGCTATAATATTTAGGTTAACTAATAATTTACTATGTAATGATTTTTCTAAGCTGACAACAAGTGAAATTGACATGAACTTAATGGGAGACCTTAAATTTTTCCTTAGATTAAAAACTAAACAAATAAAAGACGATATTTTCATAAATCTTTCTAATTATGATAAAGAAACTATAAAATGGTTTGGAATTGTTTCTATAAGAATATGAAAACACCAATGATTACCAATTACAAATTGGACTTGGATAAATCTGAAAATAAAGTTTATATTAAACTATTTAGATGGGAAGATTAATGTATCTCACTACATCTAGAACATACAAAATGTTCTTAGTCTATTTATGTGCTATATTTTAGCCCAACCCTATAAAATATCATCTAAAAGTTATTAAGTGAGTAATTATATATATCAATGGAATTGTAACCACTATTTTATATATTTTTTAATTTTTTTGATTTATTATCTTACTTTGATTCTAATTTTGGAGGTTGTAGGCTTGATAAATAAAGAACAACAACTATGTGTCATTTTTTAGGTGAAAGTTTAATTTCATAGAGTTATAAGAAAAAAAAATAACTAGAATTATCTATAACCTAAGATGAATATATTTACATTGCTAGCTATTATTCACAAAGTATATAGATTAAATAAACATTATGTGATTTTAATATTTTTTGACAAAAATTTAAATATTATGTGATAATTCTAGTTTAATTTCCATTTTTAAAATCCTCTGAAACACTCTAGAAAAAAACACATAGATACTTTATTTCATTTTATAATGGATCATTTAAATAAAGTTGATATTTATATATAATTTTTTTTAACTGAGAAAAAAATGGATGAAATATTTAGAAAACCTTTAGATTTGTTCAAATTATAAAAAGTGAATTTTGAACTATGAATACTAGAAGCTTAAAATTTCTATTTATAATAATTACTATTTTTATAAAAATTATCTCTATTATGTTTACATGTGTACTATATTTAAATTTTATTTTTTATAAATTTTTTTACACTGTTAATTATAAATATTTTATACTGTTTATGATGATTTTTTTAAATATATATTTTTCCATGTAATTTTTGATAAATTTCGAAAAAGGGGAGAATTATTTTGAAAATTTAATAAATATTATGTTTTTTAAATTTAAAAAGGTGGATATTGTTAGAGTTTGGATCTATTTATTAAAACTTTATTAGTGTTTGGTTTTTATAAATTACTATTATTTCATATTTACTAAATACAAATTGTTTAAAAACCAATCATTTCTTATTTAAATGTTTTAACATTTAATGATATGTTATAATCATAATATTATATATTATATGGATATTCATTTATTTAAAGATATATTATTTATTTTGTTTTATTAAGTATATTTAGTTGAGGATAATTTCAAAAAATAAGTCAACCCATGCCTAATCCAAAGGTCTATCCCTCAACGATATAAGGAATCGATGGTCAAACCCATGGGAGAGCATCTCTTAGGATGAACCAGGGTTGAAGGGCCATGTATAAGATCGAGTATAGTGGATGAATAATGTTAACCTTGGAGATCATAGACCTAGTAGGCCCACTAGGCTACAAACCAAGTTTTTGAATAAGTATAATGGGTGTTGATCCCCCATATCCAACTCGAGCGACTAGGACACAAATCAGATAATATATCAGAGGTTTAATTGGACACATATACAATTTGAGAATTTGGTGATAAGGACACTCTTAATCCTCTATAATATTATATATACATTTCAATTTACATCCAATCCATTTATCTTGATCTATTTGATTAGTGCCTCCTTCATCGTCTATATCCAGACTTCACCTGTGGCTACTCTTCACCAGTGTTCATGTTTGTTGAGACTACCATTGAGGATCCAAGATAAAATGGATGAGTTTGTGATATTGTAAGGTGAAGGTAATTAGGTTATTTATTTTCAACTTCAAACATGTATTTTTTATCTTGCAGGCATATAATAATGCATAGAAAACAATTCAGTTAGGGATTTTCAAGTTGTGGAAGGTCTGTTCTTTGATGGTAATACTATCAGAATATTTCATGGAAGTTCCATTGGATAATAGTGTCATGATATCCCCACCCAAAGAAGTTCCATTCTAAAAATTATAACATTTTTTCTACATAAACACCACTAGCACAAACCTTGATGGTAGCATTCTCCAATGGTCAACCGCTAGGAACTATTAATCTATACACCATTGATTATTCTCAATGGAAGATTTTGTTTCATTCTATCAATAGCATCATGTTCATGCATGGTGGTGACAAAAAATACTTCTTCAATAATGGAATCCCACCACAATAAATGTATCATTCATAGAACATGATGGTAGCAACAACATTTTATAGTTTTAACTCTTTCATAGATGCACCTATCATGGGTAGCCACTATTGTACTACTGCATACTGGTAGATTCACCAGCTCCTCACAGCGATGGTAGAAATAGACCTTGTTGATTGTAAAATCCGGAACCATGAGCCACTAAATGATGCCCTAAGATGGGGTGTCACATGACCTCAAGCATGCAACCTATACTTTAGAGTTTACCGATTAGTAGTGAGGGCCTAGGGTGTGTCTGTGGGGAGACTATTCCCTCATATCAAAGTGTCTCACAATAGTAGTATTCACAACAATAAAGTAGTGTAAGTATATATAATAAGAAAATAATATAAACATCAAGAATATGTTAATAACAAATAACCACAAGCAGTCATGTACAATAGTATGATCATGTCATGTCTGTACAAATTAGGAAAACAGGTATACATGCATCCCATACAAGACATGTATCAAATTAAAAAAGGCCAAAAGTACTATCTCTAGATAACATCATGATCCTATACTGGTCATATGATCTCTTTATTTTATGCATAACCAATCAAGAATCATACATTGAGAATTTGACTCTCCCCTTACCTGCATCCATGATGTTTTTTCAGGTACCCAACTGCAGCCTGAATAGGGTTTCAGATAACACCCGGAAGGAAACTACCAATGGTGTCTATAATATTTCCAGTATATTTAATATATAAAAAAGAAGTGGGCAATATATAACAAGTATAATAGTAAAGAAAGTAATGTGCCATACTATCTAGCCAAACATGGATCACTATAGTAATAATATAGCTCCCCTAAACATGGGAAGATATTAAGAATAACAAGCAGGTGTGATACTATCTAGTCTAGAAAATTTAATCTAATAACCATACTAGGGCTATATATCATGTATAAAAAATATCCATATTTTCTATGTCGTGTAATCAAATGTATAACAACTAATATAACCTTGCTCTGTAATTAAGTATTTGACCATGAAGATAAATATCTATGTTATAGAAGACCATGGTATTCTCATTGAGTCATAGGATCATGTCGATGTAAACTCAGTAAATACTTGGGTGGATTCCAAGGAGAATTTCAATAGAGCATGTCCAATACAAGTCCAAGAAAAACCGATCTATGGGGTAGCAAGGCCCGTGGAATCATATGGAATCTAGATCAAAGGAGCAAACATGTCTAAGGAATCCACTACCATAAATAAGATCCATGTAGTAGAAATATACATGGCATCAAATGGAATCCAGATCCAAGTATCTTGTCTATGACATCGACTACCATTTGAATTAATCATTCATTATCATTCATATCCATGGAGTTATTCCAACTCGTTTAACAATTTCATATATTCCATTTAAGAATTTAAAATATATATAAAAACATGAAAAGGAGGTAATAAAATTCTCTTATCAATTAAATTAAATTAATTACTTTCATTTATAAATTAAAATGTAAAACAATGTGCTAACAACCATAAAAAATTAATTAAATTATCATTAAGTTTGCCACTAGAATTGATATGATCTTAGGCACCCAATTAGGTTGTACAACATAGTGAAAATACAGGGGAAAACCCCATGGGTAGCCTAGGTTGAGGCTATAAAACTCAAATGATCACAAAGGTAGTATTAGGAAACCTAAACAGGTCCCAAATAATTAAATCAAGCCTTTTAATTAATTTTAGGGGAAATTTCAGAAGGTATTATGTGCGACACAACTATTAAAATATATAAAAAACCAAACCATAAGGGAAAAGGTATAGACCACCTACCATATACACAAGGTAGAAAACATATCCAATATTGACCTCTGTTTTGGTCCAGATTAGGAAAACAACAAGGAACAGATAAAATTCCCAAAAATAGGGTATATTAGCTTACACCTAAATAACTCCATCGATACAAATAAAAAAGGAACGCCATAACATAAATGTATAAATTACCGATGCAGATCATATGTGATAGAAAAATCTCAATTCTTATGTCATATGGAGAATTGTCACTAAATCCTAGGTTTGGATTGAGAAACTCTAATTGGAGGAAGAAGTCCACTAATGAAAAATAAAGGAAATAGGAGGGTTAAAAATTTAAATCCACATGGGAAAAATAGTCATTTACAACATTTTAAATGGGTTTCATGGTTTGATAGTATAGTTTTACAAACTATGACCCAAATGTGAACCCCTTAATGCCTCTCTAGGGAACCCACATAGTTCATGCACATGGTTTAGAAAACTATGTGCAAACTGTGCTGCACAACTATGCTAAAAGTTATAGGTGGCTTGTACAAGCATTCACCCTTGGCCACATGGGTTCCTCAAACCATGTGGCCCTGCTATGGCCTCTGGCCAACCTCGCATGGTTTACTCAAACTATGAAATCTAGGTCACACAGTTTCTTCTAACCACACACAACAGTTTCCTTTTCCGAAACTGATCCTACGGGCTCTTAAGAAGCCCCAAACACCCTCGAAAATCTTTTGATCTCATTAGGCAATAAAATTAGATAAAAAACGGGTTAAATAGAAATTAAAAAGATCCACACCTCATAGTAAAACCTAGGATCTTACAATATTCCCCCTTAAAAAAATTCATCCCCAAATTACCGTTCCAAGTGTGGTCAAGAATCACCTGAGAATTACTCAGTCCACTGTGAACATACTTCGGCCTCCCACTCCCATGTCTCATCCTATAAATGACTGTGATTCCATAACAACCATACTAGATAAAATTACCATCTTTTGAGATCATTCATGCACTTATCAATGATACAAATAGGTTGCTCCTTGAAGGAAACATCAACCTATAACTAATCCTTATCTGACTACAAAGTGTGAGTTTGGTATTAGTGATAACAACACAATTAAGATACATAGAAGACATCATTCATGGATTAATACCTCATAGGTGACCACAACTGATAGGCTACTATCCCGAATCTCTCTATAATCTCAAATGACCTAAAATATCATGGTGAAAAATTACCATTTCTTTGTATCCATCTATGTCCCAACCACGGTGAGATATACAAAAGACCCAATACCTAACTTTGAACTCCATAGGTCATTGATGGTTACTAGCATAATATTTTTATTTATATTGTGTAGTAGCCATAAATTTTCAAACTAGATGGACCTGTTATGAATTCTTATACATGAGACATGGTCCGAGCAATGCTATCTCTCCTACCTCTATCTAGAATAGGGGTAACCATCACAGACTACCATACAAAGCCACATAGGGTTGCATATGAATAGTTTTCTGATAGCTATTATTGCATTAGAACTCAAAATGGGGTATATTCCTCTCACAAGAACTACCTAAATCAAGGATGCATCCTCTAAGATTATCCTATAGAACCTGTATAGTTCACTCTGATAGATAATCAGTCTGAAGGTGGTATTATGTGCTCAAAAGCACCTGTGTACCCAAATCCCTCTATAAACTATAACAAATCAAGACATAAATTGGGTATCCATTTCTGATACCATGGTCTGAATTAACTTATGAATTCATGATATCTCATAGAAATATAATCTCTCCAATATCAACTACTGAGAATGTTTCCCTGATTGGAAGGAAATGAGAGAACTTCTTAGCCTGTCCAAAACAACCCATAAAACATCACTACCTCGAGGAGACCTTGATAACATGACCATGAAAACCATCATAACCTATTCCCATTTCTAATCAAGAATGGGTAACAATTGTAAAATTATAGCTGGTTTTTGGTGCTCTAACTTCTCCCGATAATAGGTGGAACACCTCACAACAAAATCAGCTACCTCTCATTTCAATGCCACCATTGGTATTGGGGACTCAAGTAATGATACATATTGGTAATGTCGGGATGAACTACCCAAAATGAGGCATGAAAATATCACATAATCTCTTCGTGTATGTCTCTTAGAACCCAAAAATGACCATAAATTTGCAAAATTTAATCCTCACCCATAGTCCAACTAGGAAGTAGGTCTTAACCTTCCACACTCTCCCATAGGACTAGGCCCCTAGAATATGATAATTCCTCATCCTCACTATATCCATAATATTGGAAGAAACTACCAAGGACAATAGAAAATTCTATCCTCGGACATCCTGCACCTCCATGTGCATCTTTGAAAATATGTCCCTAAGCTACCACTTGCTACATGCATCCTAAAATTTCTGTATCTGAGTCATCCTGCTCAATGAATTGAAAAATTTATTAACTTCTCTAGTCATGTAGGCAAGCTCAATGTTAAATGACTATAGTTACTCATCCCACCTTCAGTACCTTAGATTCAAGGTAAACTATGTAAATATATACTTGAGATTTTTTTTGGTCCATGTACACAAAAAATTCTCTCCCTATAAATAATACCTCAAACAACATAAGGCATGTACTAAAAATACCAACTTGATATTGTGTGTCTGGTAGTTCATCTCGTTTGGACTCAACTAATGAGATCCATACACCACAACTCACTCCTTCTACATCAGAAATTATCCAAGATCGATATCTGGTGCATCATAATAAATAGTGTAGTTCCTTCCAAAATATGGTAAAATCCAGACCAGTGATGAATTTAGTCTCCCTTTCAGCACCTAAAAGGATGTCTCCTAGGTATACGACCATAAAAACTTCACATCATTCTTACTGAAGATTATAAGAGGTGCTGCTATGTATGATATATCATATGTGAGATGACTATAATAACCAGTTTTCCACAATAAACTCTATATATCAAATAATTTATTAGGCTTATCCTAGGAAACTATCGCTCCCACCTTCTCTATGTCAACTGATACTTCTATCTATGAGATAACATGACACAAGAAGTGAAACTTTTCCATCCAAAAGTGAAACTTTGTGATATTATCATGTAACTGAATATCGCTTAGTGTATCCAAAATGATCTCAATATAATTTTTTAGGGTCGTATCAATTATTAGAATACACAAATATATCATCCACAGATACTACCACAAATGAATCTACATAAGGATAGAAAAATCAATTCATCAGTTCCATGAAAATTGATGGTGTGTTCATGAGACTAAACAGAATAACCATATAATCATATATATGTTACCTAATATGAAAATTTGTATGAGGTATGTTTGTAGGATGAACATGTACTTAGTGATAACCTAGCCTTTAATCAATCTTTTAGAAAGTTTGAGCTTCCGAATCCGATCAAAGAGAAAATCTATCCACAATAAAGGATACCAATTATTAACCATCAACCAGTTCAAATTCTAATAATAAACACATATCCATAGGGTTACATCCTCTTTTTTTTGATAAAAGTACTGGCAGATTCTATAGAGAATTACTGGGTCATAAAAACCCATTTTCCTATAACTCTTCTAGCTACCTATTTATCTCTTGAATCTTTATAGTATCCATCCTATAAAGAGTAATGGATATTAGTTAAATTCTTGGAACCATATAGATAGATAACTCTACCTCTATCTCAAGAGATAAACTAAAAAAGTCGTTTGGGAAAATGTCTCTAAAATGATCAACAACTAGAGGAAAATAGACCAGATGTGTTCCATGATCTCCTAGATATAAGCTAGAAATCCGAGTTATCAGCCCAACCATCACATGATGCTCTGGTCTATATCTAACTACCAGAAAATCCCATTATCCCTTGTGAATAAAAACTCCTTCCTCTGGTTATGTAAAGGCCACCCTCAAGTGATGTAAATTGACATGGTATCGATAAAAAATATCCATTCCATACCATGTATGATGTAAAACTTGGTCATATTGAGGAAGAAATATCCCATTTGAAGTGACACCCAACAATATCAAGGAGGAACTCCCTACACTGGTGCACACTCTATATTCTAATCCCTAATGAAGTATCAAGCATCATAATGCCATTATAAATCTGATCAACAAGCCCTAGGATCTCCGCAGTAGGTACAAATATAAAGATGAGAGATTCACTTGTATAAAAAATATAAGATACTAGATCAGAAGCTACTAAAATCGTCCCTCTCACCATAGAAAGCCCTATTATTTTCTCCTCTAGTGTAGGCTATACATAATTTATATAGTATGAACCATGGCCATATGAAAGAATCTCACTACCTAGAGCAGACCCATTCTACTTTCTAGGAACCACTGGTTTATGGTTTCCTCAACCATGACCACCACTTTATTCTGAACGAATGGTACAACTCCAGTTCCCAGCCTGACACGAAGCTATAAAACCACTCCTGAAACTAGATTTAGAGTAGATCCTCTTCCATAGAATGTAGGAGAAGAGGTCTTACTAAAACATTGTATGTATCCCATCCCAATACAAGCTCAACACTCAACTGGGTCTAGATCACATTGATTCCTCATATTTCCCAATCTCTCAAACTGGTGGTATAAGATAACACTACCATAACTAAATGTATGGATGGTACTACCCTCATGAGAAGCCTCAAAACAACTCCTCCTTCCACTTGATACCAAAATTCTAGGTCAAGAGGCTGAAATAACATTCTCTTCACCCTTAGCTTTCCTCATGGTCTATTTAGTAATAAGCATGTGATTCACTATATCATTAATAGTATTCAACTAAAACACATTGACCTAAGATTGAATGGAATAATTGAGACCTTCCTCGAAGTATCTCTCCCTCGATGGCTCATCAAAAATACAAATTGACACAAAGTGATAAATCTCTATAAAGCATTCCAAATATTCGAAAATGGTCATCATTAACTGCTCTTAAAACATAAACACATTGGTCCTTTTAGCTCTTAGGGTATTAGGAAAGTAGTATTCATTAGAACTAGATTAGAAATCCCTCCAAACCATATCTCCAAATTCATCATCCTGGTTCAAAACATCCCACCAATGCTTAGCTACTCACCAAAAAATATATGTTGCAAGATTAAATGTCCTATTAGGAGGTCTCGCCAAATTCTCAAAGACAGAAATATTGTCTCAAGACACAACTCAAAAGCATATGGAACTCCTTTCCTAAAAAATATGGGTATATACTACTACTGTAACACATGATCTATCTCTTCTATAAAAGAGGAAAAATATGTGGACCCCTATATGGTCTACATAAAACACATAAAAGTATCACAAAATAGTGCCTCAACACCGATATCTAGTACTACAATTGGTGTCATAGCTAGAAATACAGGTGGATATACCAGTATCTGAGGGCCCACCACCTTTGAATCATGGTCTTCATAACCCTCCTAGAACATGAATGAATGTCATCATGGTTGAATATCTCTACAATGAAAAACATACACCTCATAAAGGGTCATTAATGAGAAGATAATAGTTAAAAACATATGATAGGTCTAAGACTTCTTTTAAACAAGTTTGACCCCTCTTCCCACTCCCAATTCTAGGTATAGGTAATAGAAACAACCATACAAATTATAAGAGACACTTCTTACTTCCTACTCTAAAGCTGGGTCAAGGTAAAGTTATCTGTTTCACAATTCAATTTCTATAAAATTAATATATGTTTTTCAATACCATTTAAGTGGATGAACCAAACTAATAACCACATCCAACCTATAAGGGACCATAAAATTTACAAACTAAAGTGTGGAGTCCATATAATCCATAACATAACACATTTATCTAAAAATGGTCCATGACTCAACATACCATAATTGGATCTTTAGTGGGTTTGTTGTAGTCTATCCAGGAAAATACTATTTTGGTTACAACGATCAATCTATGAAAAAATCATGTTACTCAATTCCCTACCAAAATTATCTATCAAGAAACATGTATACCACTCAAGGCACACATAATAATTTCATATAGTCAAGCAATGCATTCTATACGACATTGTAAAATTCATGGATTGTGAATCATGTATGATACCTAAAATTATGCATGAGATTCATACCCTCATCTCATACAGAAATAGTAAAATCCATAATCATAAGGAAAATTGAAAATCAAGTGCATCACCCAACAGTGGAATCCAATCGACTATTGGAAAAATACAGAAAAAATTTATCATTCTAGGGAAGAAAGTACAGTGTGATTTTGTCTAGCCAAACATGACTCCCTATAACAACAGTCCAGCTCCCATAAATAAGGGAAGCTATTATGAATAAAAAGCATGTGTGATACTATTCAATCTATAAACTATAATATGATACCCATACTAGGGAAATATATCAAGCATATAAAAATATCCAATTTGGCCACACCATGTAATCAAATGTATAACATACACAAAAACCTCACTATGTAATCAAGTGTCATACCATGAAGGGATAGATCCAAGGTATAAAAGACCATGAAATCTTCATAGAGTCCCAAGAGAATCTCGATGGAAACTTGGTAAAGACATGGGTGGAGTCCAATGATAATGTGAATAGAGTATGTCCAATGCGATTCCAAGAAAGATGGATCCAAGGGGTATAAAGGCCTATGGTATCCTATGGAATCATGATTTTAGGAGTAAACATAACCAAGGAATCCACTATAATAAACCAGATCCATAGAGTTTAAATATCCATGGAATATAATGTAATTAGGATCTAAGGAGCTCATCCAAGGCATCCACTACCATTTCAATTCATCATTCATTATCATTCACAACCAATGAGTTATTCATCTCATTTAAAAATTTTATATAATCCATTTATCCATTTAAAACATATGGAATAACATGAAGAGAAGGAAATGATATTCTACTATCAATTTAATTCAATTCATTCCTATAATTTATAAAAAAACCATTAAAATAAGGTTCTAACAACCTTATAAAATTAATTAAATTATCATCAAGGCTCCCAATAGAATTGTAGATATCACATGCACCCAATGGGGTGGTACAACATATGGTAGATTTAAGGGAACACCCCATGGGTGGCCTAGGTTGAGGCTAGAAACCTCCAATAATCACAGAGGTACTAGTGGGAAACCTAAATGTGTCCCAAGCAATTAAATAAAGCCTTAAAATCAATTTTTAGTGGAAACTCTATAATGTACAGTGTGTGGAACAACTAAAGAAATATATAAAACAAACAAATAATAATGGAAATGGTATAGAACCCCTACTATATACACATGGTAGAACACTCATCCACTATTGACCTCTGATTTAGTCTAGATCAAAATAAAAATGAAGAATCGATGAAAATACTTGAAATAGGGAATATTATATTGAACCTAAACAACTTAGTAAATGAAAATAAAAATGAATAAAGAAACAATATTAATTAAGAGCATACTGATATGGATCCAACAAGACTGACAGATCTCGATTTTGATATCATATAGAGAATCAACACCCTAACCTAGGTTATGCTTGATAAACTCTCACGGGATGAAGAATTCCATGAGAGAAAATGAAATGATAGAGGAGTTTTAAACATTTAAATCCATAGGGAAAAATGGTCATTTAATCACATTTTAACTAGGTCGTATGGTTTGTCAGCACGGTTGGCCATACCGTGAGCCACTGAATGCCTCTCTAGGGAACTCGCACAACTAATGCACACAGTTTAGAAAACCATGCACAAACCATGCCAGACTCCTTTGGTAAGTTTTTTAGGTGGCTTGCATGGGTGTGCACCCTCGAATGCATGGGTTCCTCATAGGAAAACCTGGGATATTATATTGATCATTTCTCTAATTTTCACCAATATTAGCTTTGAAAACAATTATTCACAACAACATCACCTTGGAGTAATGGTATTTTTGCTACTGTTCAATATATTGATGCAAAAATTTATCATGGGATGCTTGAATCTCTTCTTCGATGGTAGATCTCCTATAAGTAATAGTAGATTATCCATGATGGTAGCTGGTGAAATGGTAGATCATACCAAACAGTAGATCATACAGACTAGTAGATCAAACAAAATGGTATATCTTTCCCAACAATAGATATGATAGTAGATTTTCAATGGTAGAGACATCGTGTTAAAGCCATGTATTCTTCAATCTACCGTTAGTTCAAATATTATTTTTTAAAATTATAATTCTTATTATTTATTTACTGCAAATTTAAATAAATATTTTTATTAGTACTTTATTCTTTAATTTTTTTAAAATTTAATTACTAGTAGTGTAAAATTTTTCTGAGCATATATTATGTATTTTACACACATGCAGATATGATGCTCTATTTTATGAAATCTTAAATATTTTCATAAACTTAAAGTTTATTTATATTACATTTAACTATTTTATAAATGTGTTTTATATATTATAGTTCTTCTGATCATATTGATTTTTTTATATTGATATTTCATATAGAAATAAAGGGTGTGAATGTTTTTTAATATTCGACCTGAAATCTCCAAACAAAGGCAACGATAATATTATATTTTGTTATCCACTTACAAGTGACATGATGTGATTGGATCACTTGATTCTCGAAGAAGATATCTGAGTTAAATAAGATCGATTAATATATTAGAGATATGATCAAGGGAAAAAACAACCACATACATATTATTTGATAGAATTTTGATAACGTACAAGAGGTACACTTTCATGATACTCATTGAATCAATATTCACCATTACTTCTATTTCCTTTCCATGATCATAAAGAGACTTATACTCTACCTTCCTATAATACTAAAGTGATCAAGATCATATAATTTTAACATTATCATCATCATATATTTACTGGTTTTCTATATATGTTTTTATTAATGTAATATTTATTTATCTATTTGTAAATTTTTCATGTTTGGTTTATTCATTTCCCATCAAAATTATGTCTTATTTTTTGGTTATTCCACCACTTAAAATGAAGTTCATTTTGTGAATCCCTAAAAAGTAAGAACATATAATTGGTTAAAGAATATTTTAAAAAATATGGGTTGTCACTTAAAGTATTTTTAAAATGAAGATCTTATAATAGGTTTTCACACCTATGAAATTGAGTTTTTTAGTGGGTGATGATCTTAACATAGAGTAGATAAGGTTTACGGGTGGACTGGGATCATGGTGATCTGAACCGCTATAAAATCTCAATGTTATTTTTTTCTTCTAAATTTCTCATCTTGAAAACAACACTCACTAAATCTTATTCAATTAATAAAACTATTATTTGTTTCTTTAAATATTTTAATCTAAATTTCACCCCTAGTTATTATTTCCATGTATTATGATCCAAAAGGGTGTGCCATGTCATTCAAGGAGAATGAAACCTACGGTCGAGTATAGCCAGAAAGTATTTTTCAGAGTTAGTAATGGTAGTATTGGTGTTTTATTTTGACATAGAGTAAGAATATATGAGTGATGATCTCCCTACAGTCATCATAATTTTTGAAGACATGTTTCTTTCTAATTTATATTGTCTACCACTAGTAATAGAGATATAGTTCTATATTGATTTAGTATTGGGTACCCAGCTGATAACTATTACTTCTTACCATATGGAACCAAAATAGTTGAAAGAGTTAAAGACTCAGTTGGATGACCTGTTAGAGAAATTTTTTTACGCCCAAGTATTTAACCTTAGGAAGTAATGATTCTATTTGTGAAAAAAGTTGATGGAACAATTCTACTTTGTGTTGATTATTGAAAGTTACGGTAAAGAAAAAGTATCCATTACTATATATTGATAATATGTTTGAATAGTTAAAAGAGGAAAAGTGGTTCTTAAAGATAAATATTCGTTCTGGTTATGATCAGTTGAGAATTAAAGAATCCAACATTATAAGGACTAGTTTTTTGAGAAGGTATGTTCACTTTGAATGTCATGTTATTCCCTTTATCCTTATCAATTAGTTTTCAATATTTTGGGAAATTATGAATAGAATATTACATGAGTGCCTCAATTTGTTCATAGTGGTGTTTGTGGATAATATTTTTGTTTAATCCAAAACTGAGGAGAATCTTGTGCATCATCAGAGATCTGTCTAAGAAATCTTGATAGATAACATAATTTAAATAAAGATTTTACAATGTAGTTTCTTAATATCAAAAGTGAAATTCTTGGGACACATGGTATCAAACATGGAATCTTGACCGATCTTGTGAAGGTGAAGGATGTTATGAAATGATATTAACCAAGTAACATTTTTGAGATATGAAGCTTCTTAGGACTGGTAGAGAATTACAGTAATATTTTTAAAGATTTATAAAATATAGATTCTCCAATGACTTCCCTCACTCAAAAGGATATGAAGTTATTGTGAAATGAAAAATTTCAGATCTATTTTGATGAGTTAAAATGTCTATTGGATTCAGTGCCAGTGTTGGATCTTCTAGAGGATGGAAAGGGCTATGTGGTATTTTGTGATGCATCAGGTTTATGTATGGGAAGTGTTCTTATACAGAGTGATCATGTGGTATCCTATGGCTCTATATAGATTAATCCACATGATAAAAATAATCCCAACCATGAACTCAAACTTGCACCTTTGATGCATGCTATTAATATATAGTATAATTATTTTTTTGGATAATGGTTCACTGTTTATTATAACAACAAAATATTGAGTTATATATTCTCCCCAAAAGAGTTAAACCTCTAAAAGTGGTGTTGGGTGGAATACCTATAATATTTTAATTTTGAAATTACCTACACCATAGGAAAGGGAAATGTAATTACTAATGCTTTGAGTAGGAAACTTCTCACCAAGGCTATGAAAGAGTCATCAAAATAGTGGAATGTGATGGATCTACTTTATATTCCACACATTGGAATTTGGGAGGAAGAGTCCAAGGTTGTCTTGAAAAGTGTTCAGTTGAACTTCAATATTTTTGATATGTTTCTGCAGGTGCAGTAGTTTGATGATGAATTCTATAAAATTAGGAACATTTATTATGGTCGGTAGACCATCACTCATTGGATGTTCTCTCTAGAGGGTATATTATGTTTCCAAAACCAGTTTTTTCTGCATTTTTCTCTAAGTATGGATTTGATGGTGGGAATTCCATAATTCATAGTGGGTGGTGAATCTGGGATCCACAAATATTCTTCATGATATGCAGCAAATATTCTAGTAACATGTTATGAGGTGATATGTCTGTGACTTTTTTTCATTGTTAAACCATCCAAAAGGCCAATGTTGAGAACCAGAGACCATTATGTTTGGTTCAACCACTTCTAGTGCTAACATGGATGTGGGATGAGATCTCTATTGACTTTGTGGTATGGTTTCCATGTACAAAATAAGGAAATAATATGATATGGGTTGTGATTGATAGGCTGGCCAAATCAGCTCACTTTATTCCCATTTGAGATGAAACCAATGTTGAGAAATTTAGATATATCTATGTGTAAGATATTATTAGATACACTGGAGTTTCTTATGATATAGTATTTGATAGGGATCCTAAAATTACTTCTAACTTTTGGAGGGGAATCCAGGTATAATTGTGATCTTAGGTTAGTTTGACCATGGCATATCATCCATAGATAGATGGTCAGATAGAATGAGTTATACCAATCCTTGAGGGATTTATAAATTATTTCATTTATGAAAATGGTGGATATTTGGATGTCCACTTTTTATTGGTTGAGTTTTATTATAATAACAGTTACCATTATGAAAATTGGATGGATCCTTTTGAGGATTTTCATGGCCTACCCTGTAAATCTTAGTTGTGTTGGTTGGTGATTGGTTAAGCTTCCTTGGTTGGAACAAAGTTTGTTCAAGGAGACGATGGTGAAGATTTAGTTGATTCTTCAGATAATGGTTATGAAATGGAGCTAGTATAAGTAATATTATATTTATTATCAATGAGAATTAGAGTTTTTGGTTGATTACTAGGTTTTCATGAGAGTTTCACCTCAATTGGGTCACCGATGTCTTGGGAAATGGGGAAATATTGCACCGTGGTTTGTGGTTCCTTTTGAGATTGTTAAGTAGGTGGGTAAAGTAGATTACCATTTAGAACATCGACCATACTTTAATTTTATCCAAAATTAATTTCATTTATTATATCTCAATAAATATATTTTCAACACTTCTCATGTTTGGGAAAACCATGTGATTTGGACTAGGAAACTTTGCAACCAAGGATGTTCCATTTGACGGGGTGAACCGTTTATCAAAAATGGGATAAATCTACCTCAAATCATGAATCTTTGATCTATGGGGTTTTCCATGGATGAATCATGGTTAAAGTAACAATACGACTAAACTACACTCCCCAAATAAAATTCCATGGAGGGAAAAAAATTCAGGTGAATGTTCACTACTAACCGTGCGACCTGTGCAATATTCCATGCACATGAGTATTTAATCCACCAAAAATTAATTCAAAAATACTGGGACACCCAGTTTAACCCCTAGTCAATTCCTATAAACCCTAAATCAATTTCCTAGGTCCTGAAGGCTATGAAGAAGTGGTTTTGGATTCTCAAATACCTTGTATTGGAATATCAAAGCTTGTTTGATCTCATTTGATCTCCTTTAGGTAAGTAGATCTTCTCTCATATGCATTTCTTATGATCTCTTATCCTCTCATCCTTTGATATTGATAGATAACCATGATATTGATGAATATAATCTTGGTTTTTATGTATCTTTATTGAAGGTTGTTTTTATTGATATCCTTCTCACGATTCTTCATTGAAAATCTCGTTGTGGGATTTGTATTTGAAAATGTGATTAAAGATAGGTAGTTCCATAAAGCTTTACCCTTCAATCAAATCCTTAAATTTATTAATTAAATTGAAATGAGTTTTTAAATTATTTTAAAAATTAATGTTTCATATGGTTTATGTTTTAGTTTAGTATTAGTGTGGAATTTTTGGAAAACCCCTAATTTCAATGAAATAGAAATTATTGGGTTTATTTGAGAAAATTAGTGGCTTGATTTGAAAACTGATTTGATGAAATTGATTTGATATTCATCCTTGAGGAAAATAAATTAAATTGAAAGATCATTTTAAAGGGAATTAATTTGATGAAAACCATAATTTTGTTTTGAAATGAAAAAGGAAGGTTAAAAATTGAAATTAGGGAATTGTGTTTTGAATTTATTTGAAATGATTGATTTTACCAGGATTGATTTGTAGTTTGATTACCCATAATGGGATACCCTAATGGGATGTAGAATGATTTCCTATAATTGTCTCTCATAATGGGGTGTAGATTGATTTCATGATATGGGATCCCCTAATGGGGTGTATATTGATTTCCTAATATGGGCTCCCCTAATGGTGCGTAGAATGATTTCCCAATACGGGCTCCCCTAATGGGGTGTAGTTTGATTTCAAAAAATGGGATCCATTAATGGGGTGTTGAGACGAGTACACACATTTATAAAATAGTTTTATTCATGCCAACTATTTTATATAAACTATTCAATTAATATTGTTTTTATATATCTTCCTTAATTTTCTTTAAAAGAATATTTTTTTGGAATATTAAAATGATTTTCCATGCCTTATTTTAATAAAATTGATTTCATAATTGGTTTATTGTTATGGATTTGTTTGTGGAACACTTGGTGAAACCCTACTAGGATGTTTAAATCACACCCTGCCTTTTCCATCAAGAATTTGTAGATTATCTTTTTCTCATCAAAGAAGAGGGAAAGTTCCACTTGGAGGTGGTGGATGTTCTCAATCCTTCAGAATCAAAGTGATGGAGGTGAATGGTGGAGATACTATCAACTTGTTTCATGGTTTTATAAAAATTTAATCTTGTCATATTATGGGTGATTTTATGATATATTGTCTTTTGTTTTTTACCTATCTGTTTCTAAAACATTCTCTTTGAGGAGTGTTGATCACATCAACTTTTATCCATTACCTTTCATTTTTTGTTTTGTAAACATCAATACCTTATGTTTCTTAGATTATTTTAGGTGCTAGTTTCCAACCCACGGGGATTTCTAATTTTCTTTGGGCCATTTCAGATCTAGCTTGGGTATCAGATTACTAAATATGTAGGCTGGTTCATGAAAATTTTTGAAGCCATGAAATCAAAATGTGTGTTGTCTACAAACATAGAAAAATTTAATTTTTCTACTTTACCCATTTTATTTTTTACCCTAATTGAACCCTATCCCTCAAACCTCTCTCGTGAGAACCAAAATGAGCAACCCCATCCTCTTGTTTATATCCTCCTCCTCCATCTCCCTCTAGACTCTATTTTATTATCTGATTCTAGGTGAGTTCTAATCAAGTTATGTATCTTCCTCTTCCTCATCCTTATTCTTGTTCTCCTTTGTTATGATTTTTCTACCTCTACCTAAATAAGCACACTACTTGGATATAACTTTGGTATTTTTAATGGTTTTCATTCCTAGGGCTTGTAACTTCCTACTGGGTCATTCCCCTCCTTGTTTTGGAAGGGTTACCATCATCTTCGCTTATTTTAGGTAAGTTTTCCCCTTTATCAACTCTTTATTTTTATAACACTTCATTAATTTTATTTTAAATTCATTACTTAACTCTTAATGATTGTATTTTGTATATGTATTGGATTTATAAATATAAAATTATGTTTCATTTTAATTCAAATAGAAAGTGAAGCATTTTTCTATTTCAGGTATTGGTTCAAATTTGGTTCTCTTTAACTGTGCACTCCAAATGTTTATTAAATGACAATATTTTTTATGGTATGTTTATAAATTATTATATGAATACTTTATTTTAATAAATTGATTTCAAAATTGGGTTATGGTATTTAAAATTAATTCTCAACTATATTTTAAATTTTTTACGTGGAATTTCAAGTAATAATTAAAATACCATGTTTTAATAAACAATTTAAAGAGTGGTTTGAATAAATATGTGAGGTTATACAAAATCATTTTTATGTACCCAATGGTTATGTATATATACATGGGTATAAATACATATATATTCATATTTTTACAAATTCACATGTGAATATGTTAATTTGTTCACTGATATACAAACACATATATATAAATGTATATGGAAATAAATATGGAGAGGAAATTTGGGAATTCAATGTTGATTCTCAAAATTTATTTTAAAAAAAGTGTTTAAATGAATTTATAAAATGAATTACAAAGGGATTTTTAGATTGAGTTACTTTACATGCCATGTTTTTAAATAGTTTTTTAAACTATTAAATCTATTATATTATAGCCTACAATGAAAAATAATATATATTAGGTTTATTATTAAATATTTCCTTAGTTTTTTTGAGAAAATCTTTAAAAGTGCCATATGTTTCTTTTTATAATTGAAAAAGGTTGATGAAAGGCACCCTTTAATAAAATGTGATCTATTTGAAATGGAAAATAACATTGGAATATGAGTATCTAAATTTTAAGTATAGTTTAATTATCACTTTTAGTCACACTACTTTAATAAATAAATGAAACTTGGATAAGGTTTATGGTGTTATGGAGTGGTGAAAACACACCGCCAGGCGAAGACATGTACTCCTTATTAGATGGTTAGATGAGGTGTTATGGAAGGGTGACACTACCCTACTCAGACAAAGTCATATTATATTTATTGTCTAGTGAGAGATATATATTTTTACTATACTATAGATTTAGTTTGATACATATAACTAGAGTTCCCACTCACCTCAAATAAACCAGGAATTTTCCCCATGGTGGATGTTTATAAAATAGTAATATATTTATGGTACTTGATTCCTTTTATAAATGTTAAAATATATTTTTTATATTAATTCATATTTTTTAAAGTATTTTATTTTCCTCTCACACTTCTTTTAAAGTTTAAAAATTATTTTGAAAATGGATGCTTCTAAAATTAATTTTGGAAGTGGTTTCAAATGGGGTTTTCCATAATAATAGCTTAAGCTAATGAAACATTTACTAATTGATTGTTAAAGTTTGAAAAGAAAAAGAATAGGAATTTAATAAATGTTGATTATGTTATATTTTATTTTATTAAAAAAATGGAAAAATAATTAATATTCATATTTTTAAACTATCAAGAAAATGGTTCTTTAATTAAAAGGTAAGCATATATAAAGGCGGGTGGGTGTACATAGAATTATTATCGTCACACCTATACATTTTTAGGTTTTTGGTTATGGATTGGTTTATTATTTCCCTTGGAGCATCTCTAGTTTGGGTTTGGATAGTGACTCATGGAGTCTCATGCATGTAAGTCAGTTTGATTATTTTATTCAGCTTTCTTTATCACATTGGCCAAATAATAATTTTATTTATTCTAGATATAGTAGTTGGTGGATGAATTATATTATTGAGGTCATAGTGGGACTCATAAATGGATTTTGGAGAGGTTTTTAAAGGGTTAGTGAATGTATTTAATTTAATCTAAATTGATTGTTTTGTTTAAATTATTTAAAAATTTTAAATCTATTTTGCTGCTATTTTTATTTAGTGAAGACATTTAACTTAGGGAGGCATCATGCTAAAAATATTATTATATTTTCCACTACTTATTTAATTAATTTTATTTGATAAACGTTTCCCATTACCTCTTTTTTATTACCTATAAATTTTATCCAACTAGAGACAATTGAGAACTCTCCTCGAGGATGTTGCGAGAAGAATTGGGTGTCCGATGGATAGACTTCTCATGTTGGTTTGTAAAAAAATGGAATTAGAGACATATTTATTATGAGGATATAGGTTTCAGAGCCACCCATTATTATTTAGGTGTGCCAAGTAGATGGGCGATAGTATCATTAAGGCTTGAGAGGTAGGTTATGAGTGGGTTCTTGATTACAACTACTCGGGACGAAACCAAATATTCCAGGGAAGTTAGGATTTGAATTTTTATTTTTAGCTATACTTTTATTCCTTTGATAGATTTATATTTGAATTTATGTTATTTTAAATTCCCTGGGTGTTTGATGGGTTGCTTTGAAGTTTTCATGATTTAAATGAAAAGATAGTAGAATAGGAGGAACAAATATATTGTTTTTCCTGAAAACCTATGTTCCATCCACACACATAGTTATAAAGTGATCTTAATGGTAAGTTAATGATTGGTACATGGTCTATCAAATTGGATGGAAAATTCTTTCACAACCACTAACCCTTGTATTTTTTTATTCTTGGATTATTTTGAATTTTGAGCTATTTTGAGTATTATGATAATATGATTATGTTTGGTTTTATGAAGTCATAAAATGAGAGAATTGTTTAAAAATTTTAAAATGGTGTTTTAAAATGAGTAACAATAAATTTAAATTAGTTTGGTATTTTGAGATTCAAGGAGTGATTTAAAAAATCAGTAAAAGTCTTGAAACACTTTCAAATGGGTATTTTAGAAATTGAAAAGGGAATATGAAAGTACGTTTTGTAAAATGGTTTCCAAAGAGAAATTTATTATCTTTGTATGGTTTATAATTTATTTAGGATATACTTATGGTTGACTCGCTTGTTCATTCATTTAAAATTTGAATTATTTTAAGTTTGGTTACTTCAAATAGTGTTATATTTATGTTTACTATGTGGAAAATCTCATTCCAAAGACAAAAAAAATATTATTTTAAAAAGTTTTGGTTTAAAAGATGGGGTTATAGATTATTGTTAAGGGATTTTTTCATTGTTTTATCTCAACAATATTGGTATTATTTTGGATTTAGGTTTTTTATTGTTTGAGTATGGACTAGAAAGGTCTCTATAAAAATTAGACAGTGAGTCATTAGTATTTATACTTATATTGTTTGGGTGTGTCATTGTTTTGGGATTGATGATTATTATCTATTTTTAGGATTAATCTCATTGGGCTTGTGGAAGTTGAAGTTCCTTAGATATTATTATTTGATTGATGATTTATTTGAATGTTATTTTGATTATTCAATATAAAGTTATATTTTTTTTAGAAATTCACATTCCTTTGTGATTCATCGCACCTCTCACCTTAGTTAAATTATAGTTTTTTGGTGTGTTTTTTTCTTGTGGGGTTATACATGGGAAGACTTGGGTGAGTGTTTGGGGTAATTAGGGATGTTCTATTTTTTATTGTAAGTTTCACCAAGATTTTTTGTTCTAGAATCATGATCCCAAGTTATACTCATTTGGCCATATAATATTCTATATTGTTCATATTGAGTCACGATTCCATTTGATACATTTTGGATTATTACTGATACTTCCTTATTTGGTCTGAATTTGGTGTTATTCAATGTATTGGTATCTCTTCCAATATTTTGTATTAAGTGTACATTTATTTGATGGAGTGGTTCTTTGAAGGAATAACTTTGAATCTTGTAGGTTTTTTATTGATTATTTTTGTTTGAGTCTCTTTGGTTGAGGGTTTGGGTTTTGGATCGAGAACACCTGGGTTGTGATTTGGGTGATTTCATATATTGTGGATGATTATAGATTTACGTGTTTTATGGAATAATGAATCTCATTTTTTCTAGGTGGTCAAGTTGAGATATTTTGGGTTTAGAGTTCTTCTTCCATCCTCTTTAGTTTAGAGATTCAGGTTATAACTCATAGGGCTCCTTCGATGATTCTATTGGCGCATTGATCTACTATGAATGGTGAATTCTTAAATAGTGAGGAGAATCTAAATGGGTCTCCCTTTGTTATTATTTTTTGGAATCCATATGATTTTATTTTTTTTCATTAGGATATGTATTGGGATGGTTTGATGATCATGTCATGGTTTTTTTGTTTACCATCACACAATTTTTTCATGTACTAACTTCTTTGTGAACTCATTGAAATCCTTAGGGTAGAAATTTTTATGGTAGGGATTTCTATCACACCCAAACCTTGGATTTTATTATTGTAATTATTATATTTATTTAATGTTTTTTTATTTGATCTTTTAATTTCAGGTCACACTAATTTAAAATTTTATTTTTTTTTGAATTTTAGTCTAGGAGTATGGTTAGCACATGGTTAGTAGAAAATATTCTGAAACTATACATCTGAGACTATATCATAATGGAAACAAATAACATAGTTGGTACATAGTTGAATAACCTTGATTCTTACTCATGTATCATGTTCCAGAACATCCAGTCATAGGTGCATGGTTTGGTCAATTGTGTGGTTGAACCATCTGTAGTGTCCATACTAATTGTTTTACTCTTTTATTCCCCATTAATTTTAATCTAATCCAAAAATCCTCCTCACTCATCTCTTTCAGAACCTATGTCCAAAAACCCTCATATTTCATGCATACTCCTTCACCCTCTCCCACTGGATTCTACTCTTTTATCTAATTTTGGGTGTAGTGTCTTTAGGATAGGTCTCCTTACACCAAAATTTATTTTATTTTATCCCTCACCTTCACTATACATTCCACTAATACAAAACCTAGGTGGGTTCATATTTTGATTAATTGTGGTTTCAGTTCATTGGGTGTGAAAATTCCTACCATTACATTCTTTTCCTTATTTTTAAGGTATTTCTTCATCAATTCTTGTTATAAGTGGTTTTCACACATGATTGACTCTTTAATTTTTGAAACCTTTATTGTTTTGTTTTAAATTAATGTTTTATGCCTAAGGATAATATATTAATAATTTATGGGATTTCCAAAGATAAAATTATATTTCATTTTGATTTCCATATAAAGTAATAGATTTTTATATTTCGATCATTGGTTCAAATATGATTTTCTTCAAATGTTCACACAAATTGTTTATGAAATAAATAAAATAACTTTTTAGGAGATTTTTTGAAATTATAAAATGCATTTTACATTTATTAAACAAATTTAAAAAATGGGTTTTGGAATTTAAAATGAATTCTCAATTGGATTTTAAATTTTTACATTAAATTTCAAGTTATACCTTAAATTCTAAGTATTAATAATGAATTTAAAGAGTGGTTTGAATAAAAATGAGAGGTTTTTAAAATTACTTTTTAGGTATCCAATGGTTCTGCATATATACATGTATATATATATGTACAAATTTACATGAGAATATGTGAATATGTGCATTGATATATATATATACACACAAACACATGTAAATGTATACGGGAATAACAATGGAGGGGAACATTGGATATTCAAAGTTGATGCTTACATATGGGTTTTATACAAGTGTTCATATAATGTCCCTCACTCGAAATCCACTAAACGGTGCCCTAATCTGACTCAGCACATGACCTCAAGCATGCCTCCCCATATGCTAGAGGTTACTGAATTGAATTGAGGGTCTTGTAAAACATGTGAGGAAATAATACAATATTTTTTAGAGTATTCCATAGCTAATAATATATATAAAATAATTTAAACAACAACCAATAGACCATGAACATGCCTTGATAACCAAATCCCTAAAAGGGTAAAAACAAAACCAAATTAGTAAACATAAAATGTCATGCTAATTGGGAAAAATATGAATAGAAACCTAAAAAAGAGACAAACAACTAACTCCCCAAAATAGGTCCTTAATCAAAGTCCATATCCCCATCCATGCATGTCCCATGGCAAACTAAACTCCCTAAAACATGGCTTTTACCCTTGTCCTGACCTGAAACCAAGAAAAATGCTTGGGTACCCAATAGTGGACTTAACAAGGTGTGAGTATAAATTAGTAGATCACCACTAATGATGTCTATAAAATATCTAGTCCAAATAGATTGTGGATGGATGTAGAAATATATGTCAATATTAACAAGGAATAACTTGGGTTCCATTAGTTAACAATATCCACTTTAGTCATTTTCAATATTCATTCCATTACCATTAATAGTTCCATGGGTTTAGGATTTACATCATTTACACAATGGCCTAAGCCAGCCCATTACCATTCATAGGGGAGAAAGTCAAGTTACCAATCTCCCTAGGGATAAATATTTCACAATCAATACATCTTACTTACCTTGTAGCATCATTCCATGTAGTTTTATCCAATGAAACTATCCGGGGCCTAGGGAATTATTTCAATTCCCAAACCCGTGCATTCTAAGGGGTTGTTTAGAGCATCAATACAACCAACCTATGGGATGAGTATCTACCCTTTATCCCACCCAAAAAGCTAGGTTCACAAACTTATTAATCCATTTATCACATATACCATATTATAATCCCAAGAAAAAATCAATACACATAACATAAACATTTCACATTTTAATTATCACATGAATCATCATTAAGCCTTAACCCATTAACTTAGTTACTATATAACTTTCATAGATCAATTAAAATATTCATCACTTCTCATGCATTAATCCATTTAACCCATTCATCATTTCATATATCAAATTTCCTTTATGCATGCATTTACATTAAAATTTCATTTTCCATTTGACACATTCACTTATATCCATTCAACCATTTTTTAAATTAATCCAACAAATCCCTTATAAAATTACCAAGGACTAGTCATATCCAACATTTGTGCCTTTTTAACAATCAAGTTATCATTTTATCACTTATCATGACTCTATTTCAACAAAAACCGACTCTATGCTTAACACCAACATTTACAATGTTCAGGAATGATGGAACACCCCATGGGTGGCCCTAAAACTGATCAAGTCATCCTCAACACATCCTAAAGGGATTTTGAGGGGTTAAAATCCCCATTTAGTAAATAATTTTACCAAAACATTACTAAAGAAATCAAATTCACAATAATTGGGAAGCACAAATCAACATAAAGACTATGGGATATAACTTGTAGACCACCTACCTCAAATCCAAAGATGAACTCACCCTTAACCTTAGCCTTGGATATGGATTAAATAACCCATTGAAGATTAAACCTAAGATACACTTGAAAAGGGGGTTTTAGGGATTTGGAATAAAAACAAATCTATAATCCATGATTCATAAAACAGAAGAAATATGAAGATTATACATAAACAGAGCTTCGATATTCAATTAACGGTGCTCCAAATAGTCTAGAAACGAGGGAGATTTATCCTTGGGAGATCTTGAGGGTTTAGGTTCATCACTAGGGATAGAGGTAGAATAAAGGGGAGGAAAATCAGTTAATAACCTAAAAATCCCAAGGGGGAAGTTTTGTAAATTTACACTTTTTAATGGGGCACATGATTTGCTAAACCGTTAACCAACCATATACCAGCCTCTACCCAAGAAGGGTAGAACACACAGTTACCTTGGGAGGACTGAAGTATTTGAAAAGCCATGTGATAATTCTCTATCCAAGGTTTCACGGTTTGGCTTCCCCCCTCTAACGGTCTGCACTAACCATGCACAAACTGTGCAACATGCACAGAATAGCCCAGTTTTCCTTCTTTTTCGTGTCCTGATCCCCCAGAACACCCATGGAACTCCTTATACACTCAGTAAACTTTTAATTAACAAATATGAAGGTATTTAAACTAATATTTAAATAATTAAAAACTTATATAAATTACTTAATCTTACAAACTCCCCACCTTATAATGAATCTTTCTCGAGCCATACTCCCGAGCATAAAGGATCTTTTGATAAAAAGTGGTTAGACCCCTGGGTGCACATATCTAAATAAATTTACTATGTTTCTTAATAAACATTTCCATGATTCCATAGAACTAAAAACAAGGTCATATTCTTTTCCTTTGGGACTTTCTCACTAAAATCCACAATATAAACCAGGTGCTCCTCAAAGGACGCATCAACCTTAAGCTCAACAACCTCAACATAGATCACATGATATGGGTCAAGGTGATACTTCTAAATTTGTGACACATGAAAAAATCATGCATGTTAATAAAATTATAAGGAATATCCAATCATTATACCACTATTCTGATTCTCTCTACATCCTCTAATAGCCCCACGTACCTGAGGACCAACTTTCCCTATTTTGGAATCCGATGGTGACCCAACCTTGGAGAAAGAAAAATGAGCACATGATCACCCAACCCATAATAAAGAGGTTTATTATGATGATCTGTATATGAATTATTACCACTTTGATCCATTTCCATACACTTCTTAATCAACTAAACTTTTTACGACATCTCCTACATGAGTCTCGGTCTCAAAAACTATGATTCTCCAACACCTGACCAAAATAATAGAGATCTAAAAGTTCTAACATATAGTTCCTCAAATGGTTCCATCTGAATTGTATCCTAGTGACTATTTTTGTAGGAAAAATCAACAAGCAGAAAGTGTTTCTACCATGATCCACCAAAATCTAGTACACAAGCTATCAGTATGTCTTCCAAAAGCTAAATTATATGCTTTGACTTCCCATTTGTCTGCAAGTTGAAATAAATTCTCAAAAACACATTGGTAATAAGTGACTTATATGATCCCTTAAATAATATATATGTAAAATTTAGATCACAATATGAAACTATACCATGCAGAACCCTATACAGTCGTACTATCTCCCGAACATACATCTCATCCAACTAATCTATTGTGAAAGTGAATATAATTGGAAGAATGTGTGCCACCTTAGACAACTGATCCACAACTAATCAAATCAAATCAATATTTTGATAAATCCTCAAGAATCCCATGATGAATTTCATTGTCACATCATCCCATTTCCACTTCGAAATGGGTAATGACTGCAATAAACCACCTTGTCACTGATGCTCAACCTTCGCCTGCTGACATGTAAGGCATCACACCACTTAACCAAAAAATTCTTCTTCATCCTTAGAAACCAATACTTCATATAGATATCACATTACATTTTGGCCAAACTAGGATGCACCGACCAATTCGATGGATGAAAATATCACACTAAATATTCTATCATACATGTTAGAACAACCACACAACCTTGAACATAAAAGATTCTATAAATACCAATAGTCCAATAAGAATGTGAATCCCCACCTTTAGGACTATCCATTATAGATAAATATTTTGGTTCCTAATGATTATTCTCTTTGATTCAGCTCAAAAGTGTGGAATAAACTAACACATATGCAAGGGTCATCTGATAGTTCCCATATTGAACCTATAGATGAATCTTAGTGAAAAAACACCATCATCCTCTATTTGGTATAGGGCTCCCATACTGTCTCATTTTGAGCCTTATGAATCTAGGAATACACAATTATATTCCATTTTCGAGGTGTATAAACCAACTCAAAGTCAAAATAATGCATGTACTCAACCCATTTTCATTGTTGTATATTCAAATCACATTGAGAGAAAATGTACTTCAAGATTTTATGTTTGGTATACATCATAAACCATTCTACCAACAAGTAATTCTTCCAAAAATTCAGTGTGTATACTACCAATAACAACTCAATATTTTTATTGTGGTAGTTCCTTTCACGATTCTTCAGTTTTCATGACCCATAATCCACTACCTAGTCATATTGCATCAATACTGCCCCAAGTCCAACATGAGATGCATAAAAAAAAAAGGTATACTGCTTACCTAGCTTTGGTAAGATGAGAATTAGTGCAGTTTTCAACAATTTATTCAACTTCTAGAAGACATACTCATATTATCTAAACAAACAAAATTGAATCCATTCTTGATCAAATTAGAAAGCAGCACCACTAAATAGGAGAAATTTTTAATGAAGCTTCTGTAATAATCTAATAATCCCAGAAAATTATGAACATAAAAAATATTCTTGGGATGATCCCAAGACACAACTACTTGTACTTTCTCAAGATCCATAGACACACCTTCCTTCAAGATTATGTGACCCAAGAAATGTACTTTATCAATACATAAATGAAACTTTTATAGCTTGTCATATTGACTATGTTCTCTTAGTGTACTCTGGATGATGTCAAGATGTTTATCATGATTGTAATGAGTTATATAGTACACAATGATTTCATAAAAAAAATACAACTACAAACTTATATAGATAATGGTTAAGGATTTATTTCATTAGAGCTTTAAACACTCTCGGTGCAATGGTCAACCCGAAAGGCATAACAACAAGCTCATACAAACTACACCTACTCTTGAAGACAGTCTGTGTTACATCAGAAGGTCTCACCCTTAACTGATAAAAACCTAACCTCAAATAAATCTTGGAAAACACCATATCACCCCTCAGCTAGTCAAATAAATCACCAGTTCTTGGAAGAGGGTATCGATTCTTGATTATCATCTGATTTAGCTTCCTATAGTTGACACATAACCATAAATATCCATCATACTTATTGGAGAACAGCATTGGAGATCCCAAAGGAGACATGATAGGATGAATAAACCCTTAACTCTAAAACTCTTCCAACTAAATTTTAAGATCCTAGAGTTTTTCTGATTTTATTCTATATAGAGGAATGGAAACTGGTTCTTCACTTGGTAGTAACTCTATTATGAACATAACATATTTCTTAGGTGGAAACACCATGAAGTCCTCCAGAAATACATCCCAGAACCAATCCACCATAGGAAAAAATATAAGTTGTTCTTATCCTTCATTATCATGTATAAGACAAGCTACTCAGGCTTCGATCTCACCCAATGGATTAAAAAACTAGACCTGAATGGCCTTCCCAATCATCCCATTCACCATGATAGAAATATGTGCCCGCCCTCGAGATACGTGAAAGTTAACCTTCGATAGTAAAAATAAATATGGTCCTAGTATAATTCCAACCTATCCTTTCCAAAAATAATATCAAAACCCAACATCTCAAGGACAAAAAATCCCATAGAAAATGGTATCCAATAATTTCCAAGGCAGACCCATTATATTTCCTAATGTTATCTAGTCATACCCCTAATGGTGTATCCATAGACATAACCCAACAAACAAAATTCTACTTCTAGATCCATCACAACCATAAAATGAGAAATAATAAAATAATGTGAGAAACCTATATTGAATAAAGCACTAGCAAGAGTATAATCTGCAAGGATCATACCTCACACAATCGATGGTCTAGCCTCACCACCTCCACTTGTAGTATGAATTTTATGAAGCAAACCAACCCATTTTCCATGGGCCTTGGTCTGAATTCCAAGTATGGAACTGCCCTACTGATATGGACAGTCTCACCTCAGAATACCACATCCTCCACCTATAATGGTACTACTAGGAGTTCTCAAACTGCCTTCCTGATATTGGCTAACTAACCTCTTTCCTATGCTTGGAATGAACCATGATCCTCTATAATTTCCCAAATATCGAGGGTTTGAACAAAAAATTTTCATATGATCCATACTTCTGCATGCTCAACACTCAACTGGTGTTCAGGGGAACTAAACCCTCATGTGTCCTGGCCTACCACAGTGATGAGAGTGGACTCAGCCACTGGCCAAAGAAACTGGTTCCTTTTTATTACTTCCATGTAAACTACTTCCCTAGTGTATACTCTCAAAAAGGAACTTCTTATCATAAGAAGCAGAACCACTGGGACGCCCAACTGAAATTGCATGTTCACTACAAGAAGCCTCATTGAGATTTCCCCGTGAGATAAGGGAATAATACATCACCTCCAAAAACCTCTGTAGATGAAGAATATTCACCTAGGACTTGATATAATTTCAAATTACATCTTGCAAACATCGTTCCATAGACGCCTCATCTCCCAAAAAGTTGGGAACAAAATTCTACAACTCTATTAAATGAACTGCATAATCCCTTAGTGAAATAGTTCCCTGTGTATTCCTCATAAACTCTGCATCCTTTTCTTATATCAGGGTCTCCAGATAGTAATTCTCTAGAAATTTTTTTAGAAAAACCTTCGACAACATCCCCTCTACCTGCTCTATTTGAACCAAGATGTCCCACCGATTATTTTCTTGACCTCATCGCATGTGGGATGCCAGCTTGAATCACTTCTCAGGAGGATTATCTAAGTGATAAAGAATTGTTTGGATAGACTCTGTATAGAAATTGACCAACTTTTTCCCACCATATAATATAAAGTCTAGTGGCTTATGTAGTTGAAAATGCTGAGTCATCTCCAACATACTTGGTGCAACCCACCCTGGGTCCCGTTCCTTCATCTTCATAAAATGGTTGATGTTATCATAGAACTTCTCCTATCCTCTATTTCCCTAGTCCACTATGGAAACTTTCTCCACTTCTGGGGGATCATTCTCAGCAATGTCCTATTATCAACCAATCAACACTCGTCATTATGGTGGAATCTCTCTACAATTCCAAACATGAATCTTAGAATGCCTAATATAAAGTTTCCAAAATTTATACAATAGAAAACTCTTCACTAGCCATAACCATTATATTTCTCATACACTATCTCATAAGACCACATCACATTGAGAAAACTACCCTCAATCATCCCTACTATGGATCATGTCTAACTGGGGGTAATACAACATACAAGGTCACAATTTCTTCATTAGACACCCATTTCAAAACCTTTTCCTCTTTTTGAAACACACATATTTTCCTCTCATGCACATTTCCCATTTCCCAATCTTGTTAAAACCATTAATTTAACTAATTCACCTTCTTTTATTATGCATAATTATTTAATATTATTTTTTTATATAACCATTTTCATCATATTTTCAAGGAAGTGAAATGCAATATATTCTCTATACCCCCCACACCCATCCCATGTGTGCCTACCAGGATGCATGTAACCTATCATAGGTGCCTAAAATGATACATGAATGCTTAAACTCATTCCATTTTGTCCAAGAGTAAAATATCATGAAACACTCACATCAGAAAACTATTTTATCACCTAATGGTGAAATATCATTCAACTCTAACAATAAATTTCAAAAACAACAATTCCCACCCAGTGTACCTAGGTTTTCTATTGTACATGGGTTAGATAATCCTTTGAACAATCTCATTTACAAGACCTGGAACATCCTAATCTCCCATATACTATCCCAAATAAAAATACCACTGAAAAAACCCATCTGATACCACATTGTAATGTCACCAATTCGGAACCCACTAAAAGATTCCCTGAGCCGTGTCTCCACATGACCTCAAGCATGACTCCCTGTATGCCAGGGGTTTCCAACTAGCAGCGAGGGACTGATAAATCATGTGGGGACACTATACCCTCTTTTCATAGAATGACACAACAAATAATATATATAAAACAAAGGAAACAATAACCAATAAACCACGAACATTCATTGATAACCAAATCCAAAATAGGGTACAATCAAAACCAAATAAGTAAAAATTCCATGTCATGATAACAATGTAAAATGAGAATAGAAACAAAAAATAGAGACAAAAAACTAACTCCCCAAAATAGGTCTTGGCTCCCAGTCCAGATTCCCATCCATGCACGTCCTGAGACCAACTCAACTTCCTAGCACATGGCCTTTTCCCTTGTCCTAACCTATAACCATGAAATGTGCTCAGGTTCCCAATGAAGGCTTGTGAAAGGTGTGAATAAGACTCAGTAGGTCACCACTAATGGTGTCTACAAAATTTAAATTATAAAAAGGTAGCAAATTCAAGAATAAATATATGTCAATATAAACAAGGAATAACTCAGGTTCCATTAGTTAACAATATCCACTTAAGTCATTTTCAATATTCATTCCATTACCATTACTAGTTCCATGTGTTAAGAATTTACATCATTTACACAACAACCTAATATAGTCCATTACCATGAATAGAAGAGTAAATAAAGTTCACTATCTACTTAGGGATAAATATTTCACAATCAATAGATCTCACTTACCTTGGATCATCAGTCTAGGTGGTTTCATCCAATGAAACCGTTAGGGGTCTACAACATCATTCTGGCTCCCTAACCTTTTCATTATAATGGTTGGGTCAAATCATTAGTCCAACCAACCATTGTGAGGAGAATAAATCCTTTATCCCACCCAAAAAATCCATGTTCACATGATTATTCATCCATTTATCACATATAACATATCACAATCCATACCAAAACTCAATACACATAACATAAACATTTCAAATTTCAATTAGAACATGAATCATCATTAAGCTTATCACATTAACATAGTTACCATATAACTTTCATAAACCATTTAACATATTCACCGCATATCATTAATTCAACTATTTAACACATTCATCATCTCATATGCCGAATTTTCTTTACGCATTTCAATTACAATTTCATAAGCCATTTGATAGATTCACATTTATCCATTCAAAAATTTTTCACATTAAGACACCCAATCCCTTATGTCATTACCAAGAAATAGACACATATAATATTTTTGACTCTTTATTTATAAAGTTATCATGTCATAAATTTTCATATAACTATTTCAACACAAACCGAATCTAAGCATTGGGTCACCATTTACCATGTTTGAGAATTTTGGCACACCCTATGGGTGACCCTAAAACCAGTCAAGTAAACATAAATGCATTCATGGAGATCATGATGTGTTAAATCCCTATTAAGGTAATATTTTTACCAAAAAACTTACTAAATACCTCAAACACATAATAATTAGGATTAAACACACAACCATGCAAGAAAAAATCAACTTAAAGACTATGGGATAGAACTTGTAGACCACCTACCTCAAATATAAAGATGATCACAATATTAACCTTAGAATTAGATCTAGATTAAAGAAACCCTCAAATATTCAACATAATATCCTCTAGAAAATAGGGTTTTAGGGCTTCCAAAGAATAAGAACAAATCTACAATCCCTAATCCTGAAAAGTGAAGAAAGTGGAAGATTAGACTTACCCAAAGCTTTGATCCGCAACCAATAACACTCCAAATGACATAGAAATGTTGGAGATATATCCTTAATAGATCTTTAAGTTTTAGTTTCATCACTAGGGTTATATTTAAAAGAAAGGTGAGGGAAATTGGGTAACAAATTTAAAATCTAAAGTGGTAAATTACATAAATTTACACTTTTTAATTGAGTGCACAGTTTGGCCGCATGGTTTGCCAAACTTTGAGCTAGCCTATTCCCAAGAAGGGTTAGGATTCTTGGTTACCTAGGGAGAACCGCATGGTTTAAAAAACCATGTACCAACTATGTGATAAGCCTTTGTACAAGGTTTCATGGTTTGGATTCCCCCCTCATACAATTTTTCCTAACCGTGTGCAAAGCATGCAACACACATATAATATCCCGATTTCCCTTCTATTTCGTGTCCCGAGCCCCCAAAACACCTAGAAACCTCATCATAAACCCATTAAACTTTTAATTAACCAAAATTAAGATATTTATATCAATATTTAAACAATTACATACCTCCATGAATTCCATAATCTTACATTTTAAGTGTATTTTTAAAATGAATCACAAAGGGCTTATTGGATTGAGTTACTTTACATGACATGTTTAATAAATAGTGTTTTTATTTTTTAAATATATTCTCTTATATTCATGAATTAAAAAGTTTATATTTATCATTATTATTTTTAAATGTTTCCTTTGTTTAGTTGGGAAAATAGTTCTAATAAGAATGTGTTATTTTTGATAAAAAATGTGTTGATAAAAGCCACCCTATAATAAAATGTGAACTGTTTGAAATGGATAAAGCACTTGGAAAGTAATGTATCTAAGTGGGAAATGAAACTTTAACTATCAATTTGGATCAATCCAGTTTACTAACTAAATGAAACTTGGGTAAAAGTCACAGTGTTAGGAAGGGGAAAAACTACAACACCACGAAAAAATATGTACTCCTTACCAGATGATTGGATGTGGTTTCATAGATGAGAGACACTACCTCACTAGACCAAATTCATGTTATACTTAGAAGTTAGGAAACAATTTTTATTTTTACAAGATTATATTATGAGTTTTATAAGAGGAAATAAAATTCCCACAAACTTTAGATGACTTAGTGATTTCCCTATAGTTCTTGTTTACTAAATAGTTATTTATTTATGGTACCTGTGTCATTTTATAAATGATTAAATTTTATTTTCCTTTATTTCATAAATTTTTAAATGATATTGTTTGCATCTAATTTTTATTTAAATTTTTTAAAAAGGTATAAATAAGGGATGTCTCTAAAATGAATTTTGAAATTGGTTTCAAAATGAGGGGTTTCAATAAAAACCCCACAAGATGTTAAAACATACACTGAGTAATTTTTCGTTATAAAAAATTAAAAGAATAGGGATTTAATAATTTTTATGGTGTGATATTTAGTTTTCTTAGAAAAATATAAAATCTATTTTCTATTAATATTTTCAAACTTGAATGAAAATAGATCTTTAATTAATGGGAAGGAATGTGGTATGGTAGGTGGTGGAATATTGGGCATTTTTTTACTCACACATGTATATATTTCATTTTTAGGTGTTAGATAAGTCTACAATCACCCTATGAGAATTGTTGGTTTGGATTTGGATTATGTATAATATATTCAATTGAAGATATGTCTTTTTTATTATTTTATTTGACATTATTTATTGGATCGTCCAATTAGACCTTTTACTAATTTTAGTTATGGTTATTAGTAGAGGTACTATATTCTGGAGGCTGTAGTGGGAATCGAAGATGGATAAAAGAGAGGGTGTTTAGAAGGAGGGTGGTTGAATTTAATTTAATTTAAAATAATTGTTTTTTAAAATTATTTATATTCCTTATATCTATTTTGTTGCTTATTTTATTTGGCATTGAAATCCAACTTACAGAAGATAATGAAAAAGTATTGGTATAATTTCTTCTATTTGTTTAATTAATTATAAGGATTAAATCATTCCAACTAGATCTTATTTGATGGCTTGGATCTTGTAACCACCATAGGGTGATCAATTACACACATAGGGGATGTCATAGGCTATCTCAGGAATCTGATAGACAAAAAACATGGGATGGTTTGTGAAACATCCCTTGTACCTAGGGATTACACTGTCATAATTATAGAATATACCATGATATGATCCACATAAATTATCATTATAAAAACACATATAAGTTGAAACTATTGTATAGATGAGTATAATTCTATAAAAAAGCTATATAGGAAAACAATATTGAATTTTTTATTTCACATTAAATAACTGAACCCTCAATCATCATCCTAAATATACCATACACAAGCACAAGAATGTCTTTAGAATTTTATATTACATATATTATGAATATATATATGCCTATATCCACTACTGGAAAAGAGTAAAAATCATAAATAAAGATATCAAATTTATACATCATACTTTAATAAAAATATCATCCATAATAATGAAAACCGAGAATATTAATCCAAAAACCATGAAATCTTGTAATTACCACTAATAAGGTGTTCATGAATCACCATACCAAGGTCCATCAAAATCCTAGAAACATTTCTATCACCATTACCATTGCCTAAAAAGTAACATAAAAAATACTCTTATACTACTCTATAAAACCTTTTAAAAATCAATCATCAGTATCTTTACCAAAGTTCCACAAGACCAAAAATGTGCCTCCACTCATGATATTGGTTGCTGACTACTAGAGGGGGACTAAAAAATACATTGGGGAGACTGTTACCTATATATGAGAACACTAAATAATAATAAATGACCAAAAAATATCCAAAAAATATTATTAGAGTATGTATAATTAATAAAACACCATGATATAACAAATGAATTTGAAATTCATACAACCATACATCCTGAAAGATCTCCCACCAATATAATCATAACAATACATAAAAAAATGAATAAAATATATAGGAAATTCTACTACTAACCTTCATCCTCATCTTAACCAATTTCTAAATCCATGTCGAGCCTCTGTAGCTTGATCCAATATAAATTATATTCCCAAACCATTATAGTAGACATAAGGTCTATATGTTCTCTTGGGTTCCCATGCAGGGTGTGAGACATCTCAGTAGATTATCACCAATTTCCCTTAATATATGCCCTAATATACATGTGTTTGCCTTAGTAAAGTGAATAAATTAAAGATAACTATGAAAAATCATTCATAATGGAGCATTGTGTACTAATCAAGACATAATGAAAATTAACCATACCTACTTCAAACTATGTCAAATAATAGTATCCCTATTATAGAACCCTAACTTGTACATGAAGAGTTAGGGTTGGCTATTATACTATTCCAAAAACATTATCATATTACTCAGGGTAGGTACCATACCAAACCTAAACTACATCATTCCCAATCTCAGCCTCTACCCTCTTACTAAGTGTAAGATCCTATAACCATATCCTAAAACAATATCCTCTCACTCAGCGTGTTCCATGCAAATAGAATATCACTACTACTGGGCCCATACATGCAGTACTATTATATATCACATCAAATGATACCCTATCACATATAGAGGGCCTCACAATCACATTTTGGACTCATACCATGTCACTCAGGGTAGCCTTTTCCCGTATCATCTCACTCAAGATGAGGCCATGAAGCAGGTCTCAAAAACATCACATAGACTACTCCCCTCTCTTATGGTGGGTATCTCAATCACAACTGAACCAATACCCTCTCACTAAAGTAAATACCTATAATTTCTCTCTCACTTAAGGAAAAAAAAAACATCATGTAAAAACATCATCATAGCCTAGAAAATACCCTATCTCCATGGGAGATAATTATCAGTACCTTCTTACTATGGGCAATGCTAACATCTAGTCTGTCCATTTAACACACATAGAGTCTGGTACATGACATATAAACAAGCATGGAACCATAACCCATCCCACATACTCCCCATAGATCCTATAACTAGGAATTATCGTTAAGTTAACCTCTCATACAATTATCGTGTTGTATACCCTGCTATCCCTATAAGAAAATCTCCTTAATCATGAATCTATATCTAAATCATGTTATACCAAACCCTTTGATATTCTCATCTTACTCTTAAGGGAATCCACTATGTTCCATAATAACAACCCAATATCAAACAATTGATACAAACCCGAAATTTTAAACCCATGGAGACCACATTCCCCATAGACCCTACTTAACCCTAGCCTTATGATTCTGAATCCACACCCCTTTCAATTCTCTTATCCCAACCAAATCCTCCTAAATAAGTAATCTCCTAAGATAACTAATACAAAGATCCTTGGAAAACTAATTCCAAATAATTAAGACAATTCCCATGATCCATACTCAGGGATCATCCCACATCTCCATTAAGAGAGCTCTCATTCTCTCACATGGAGTAAACCCTCATCACACTATTTATGACTATCCTCCACCATAAATAGGATGTTTGTTACCAAGAATGAGTTTTTTAAACATAACACTAATCATATATAGCCCAATAAATCACATTAACATGATAATAAAATGAGAAATACAACCTATTATATTCACAAATCATCCTAAATATCAATACCTACCCATGGTATCTCATAAAAT
This sequence comes from Viscum album, assembly GCA_963277665.1. Classification (NCBI taxonomy): domain Eukaryota; kingdom Viridiplantae; phylum Streptophyta; class Magnoliopsida; order Santalales; family Viscaceae; genus Viscum; species Viscum album. The sequence goes on along the minus strand of OY728151.1, from coordinate 535,599,295 downwards.
AAATCACTATCTTCACCCCCTAAGAGAAATTGTAACCATGGGATTACATATTCAAAACAACCACCAAAGAACTTGTTCTGAACCCAAGAGGGATAATTCCCCATGATTCCTTTAATTAGGGAACTCTCATTCCTTAACCATTTTTACTTGAATCCATTTCCTCACGTATCCATGAACAATTAGGCCTATGAAAGAATATAATTTATTATTATTTGGATCACCTACCTCCATATAGGAGTTTCCATCCTCAAGATATGATCCAACTATCCTAGTAAATCCCACGTTAAGACATGAATGATTCACACTAACACACAATCCCCTATCCTAAGGACCAACATCAATTATATTAAATTTAAAACATTTATAATTAATTTAATCATTAACTCTAAGAATTATAATTAATGAAAAAAATTAAAGAAACATTTCATAATCACTTAAAACTCACAGAACCTATCCAGTAAACGAAAACCTTGGCCAATGACACATGATAGGTTCATGGGTCACCCCCAACACTATACCATAAAGAATCCCTTTCATATAGACCCTAATCAATCACCAATTTCATACAATTTAACAATAAACCATAAATAAACTAATTAGGTGACATAAATCAATCTAAATAATAAAATATGGTGAGTTTTCATCATATTGAGACATCCTAAATCGATGAAACACAAAATTCCTAATGTTTAGGTTGAATACACCTTGTTCTAGTGGAATCATCATCAAATCCAACCCTTAAAGTATAAATAATTAGAGGGATTTAAATGGGAACAATAATGAAAGGAATCACATGGAATAAATTAAATCTAATTTTTATGGAAATACATGTGAATGACCCCTTATAAAAGGGGGATGAAATTTTAGGAGGTGGAGAGGGGGAATACGAATGAACCTCTTCCATTTCCCCCTTTTCACCTAAATTTAATGTTGCCCTACAAAGAAAAAATGGGTGTTTTCCTCATTAAAAAATTATTTTGAAGGTCCATTGTGGAATCAAACATGGGGGTTGAGGAGAAACACATCTGATCATGGTTTTATTGAGGCATGAACTACTTATTCGCATTAAAAAACCTATCCTCACCATCCACTATAGCATGGCCCAATTCTACATGGCGTGACTAACCACCTGGAGCCTCTTGATTTCACTACATCCTAAGAGCCCTACATGGTTCCACCCTTAGGATGTGGCATAATGCTTCAACATATTTGTACATTTTTTAAAACCACCCTCTATGTGGAGGGATACATCCCATACTAGTATCCATCATGATACAACCCATAAATTTCAATGTTATACATCCAAGAATCCTAATATTTTTTATTAGATGGTGGGATTGTAAAATGATTGTAATATTTCATGATAAAACCCTCTAAATTCCTAAAAAAACCAATATGACACAACAAAACCACACTATAACTTGACCTAGTTGTGGTGTGATTGTTCTCTTACAACAAAATTCTATAGCAGGACCACTACTACTAAGATTTGATGCTCTCCTAATCACCTGATACATCACCTGATCCCTAAAACACATCCAAAATATGTTATAGAGATGTTAAAACTATTGGGATTTTGATTCAAATATCAATTTCATAGATCACCCTCTACCCTAGATTCAAATATTAATATTTTCTAAAAAAAATGACTAATAAATAAGCCAGTCATTATAGGGTATTTGACAATTTTATGGTCTGTTGTGACTAGTTATGGACTAAAAATCATAATAATTGAGTCTTAATTGATATTGATTGATACAATGAGTGAAATAAAATCTGATCATTGTATTTATATGAGAAGAGAAATGGTATTATTCTTTTCATGTTATATGGATGTTTTTCGTGGTCAGAAAACTAAAATTATCAAGAAATAACCACATGTTAATTGAAACAGCGAGGGAAATTAAAATCTATCCATAATATATTTATTGGGAATAAAAATAGGAATTTTTTTTTCTTATCCTCAAATCAATATTTTTTTTCTTTATTATTTTTCAAAAATGGTTTAAATAAGTGGTAACCTCACTATGATGTGGTGACAACCTCACCATGCCATGTTGAGAGTGAATTTATAGTTTTATGGGATTTTATTAATATAACTCAATAAATGGATCTAGGGAAACTGAAAATTGATTCTATAAGTACCCAAAAAATAAAAAAGGGCATTATAGGGTCTTTATTAATTCAATGTATTGATTTGAATGATGAAATGATATAATTTTAATTGGATATTAAATTTTTATTTTAAAGTTCAAATTCAATGAATGGGAGAAGTTTGGTTTTTTATGCATAACAAATATTGTGAATGTTTCAAGAATTTTAAAGTGTATAATAGAGGAAGAGGAAATATATGACACCCAATAGATATAATAAGTGCATAGGATCTTTATCAAATCACTACTTAAGGTTGAATAACTTAAATGTGAAGATAGAGGATATCATCAAAGATAATAAAGAATTGTATAGTATATGCAGTGATGATTAGTGTATGTTATTATAGATTAAAGTTAATAGATCATTAACTTTATCAATATATATCAATGAGAAATTAAGTATGGGTTTGGGATGTTTAATATTGTATTACCTTATTGTTTGAGAAAAAATACACTATGTAAAAAAGTGAAGGGATTGTAATGTTTTCATATAGAAAATTGAAGTCAAATTTTCATTATTAAAGTATAAATTTATTATATATTATGATTATTATCAAATTATTATGTGGATTAATGATAAATCTTATAGGATACATTTGATTGTAACATGAGTTAATGTATCAACCCTAATCATTTATATCTGTGATGATTAGCGGATCACATGATCTTGGGGTTTTCAGGTCTTGGAAAAGATGGGACCATTAATTTTTAATTAAGAACCTCATAAATTCATAGTGAATATTTTGTTTGTTTTGTGTTGAGTTTAATTAATTTAAATTATGTAAAAAATATTATTAAAATTTGTTATATAAGAAAAAATAAGTTAAAAACAGAAATCAATTCGATCACTTTAGCTGGTGATGAAGGATATCCATTGGTGGAATGTAAAAGAATTAGATACAGTAATTTACCCCTATTAGCATATCCTTGAGGATATAAATACTAATTATAATTATTTATTCCATAATTGTTATTATATTTGTGTTCTAGGTTACCTTTGAATATAATAGTCTCCTTAAAATTTTAAATTACTGAGTTAGTTCTGAATTTATGGTACGTAATGGATCAAATAAATTCCATAAATAAAAATGATATTTTTACATTTAATGGGAATAAAATTTATATTTAAATTAATTAGATACCTCCTCAACTATTATCTATAATATTGGATGTTATATAATTTATCATTTATGGGTATGTTACTCATGAAAAAGGTATTATGATGACAATGGTTGGTGAAAAGAAAAATGAGAATCATGGTAGTGATTATAATGAAATTTAATTCATCACTGTCAAATAAGTACTTGATTAAAGTAATCTGGATTAATATAAATAAATTAATAGGTGTGTTTGATAAAATTTATTAATGTAATGGGATAAAGAAATAATCTAAATTATAAATATGGTTTTTAAAGTATGAAGACATTTGAATGTATGATGATGAATTTGTTAATGATTTTTAAACAAGATTTAATGAATTGATGAGAGAAATAAGTGGTTTTTGTGAGAAACTTGAATATTATATGGAAGTTAAAAATATAATTTATATCTTTTTGGAAAAAATGGTGCAATGTTTTTGAAACTTGAATACTGTGATCTTGGTATATTTATGTTGGATGATTTTTATTGCATATTGATTACTTATAAAATTCTAAAGGGAATTATTTTTTAGTAGAAGAGTAATTATGAAAAAGAATCATCCTTTGAAGATATGAACTAAGAGATGAGTTATGAAAAATTCAATGAAAAGGAGGGAATTTAGACGTTATTGAAGATGTTGAGAAAATGTTTGAAAAGTTTATGTCACCCATATCAACAAGTGTTTAGAATGGAAATAGAAAGTAACAAAGAAATATTTCGTTTAAGTGTTTGAAAAGTTAAGATATTAGTCATTTTTCTTAAAATTTTATAATGTTAAAGGAATAATAAAGTGATGATGAAGACGATTCATCAACAAATATATCAAATAATAGATATTTAAAATTAAAAAAATTAAAGTTTTTATCAAAGGGAAAAGCTAATAATTTCCTAAAATCCAAGATGATAAATTTATTATCTATGTTAGATAATAAAAAAATTTTGAATAGAAAAATAATGTTGAAACTTCATGTGAATTAGAAGATAATTTAATGATTTCTAAAGTGAATGATGATGATTTAACTAGTGATAAAGATAGTAGTGAATAAAAAATGTTATAAACTAAGATAAAGTTTTTACTAAAGATAGAGTTTAAGGAGGGTATTTTAACAATCATAAAGTTAGAAAAATAGGATACATATCTCAATAAAGTCTGTCAGAGCTATAACATCAAATTTTTTAATTTACGATGATATTTTATTATAGTTATATTATTGGAATGAAAATATAGATATTTTTGAAATTTTTATAAATTTAATCTGACAAATAACTACCGAATGGTCTCAAGGACCTTAATTTGTGACCATGAATTATTTGCATGTCAATATAGAGGGTGTCTCATGGTTAGTGTAAAATCATGAAAACCATTAAAGGAGACTGTTAATCTCTTTGTGTTGATTAAATTTTTTTCATGTCCTAAATCCCTAAGACCCTTTATAATTGACTACTAATTATTATGATGATGTTATATGATATTTCATATTAGTGTATAATTTATGGCATGTTTTATAATATATTATAAATATTTTATACAAATGTACACATAAAATTTTATATTATATATATTTTTTATTATTATAACACACACACAAACACATAGATATATTAGGGGAAAATATGTTGACATGGATATGGGGTGAGGATATTTTTTTAATTATGAAAAAAATATAATATATATTAATTATATTAAGGTTTATATAATTGTAGTATCTATTATGTATTAATATTATAATAATAATATTATTATTATTACATGGAATTAAAAAATAATATATGGGTCTCTCTTCTCCCTATTTGGGGTGTCTAACATCCAAGGGAGGAGAATATATCTCACTTTCTCTTTCAATATCCCCTCTTCCATTATTTTTCTACTTAGATTCCATTATGAAAACTCAAGGTCAATGCCCCAATTATTCTTTTATTTGTATTATTATTCAATATTAATTCTTCATAACATGAATTAACTCATCCATGATTCTTATAAAATTATAAATTTAACATGTCAAGGATAAAAACTCAAAATTATATGGGGGTATTAGGGTAAATGGAATGTGTAACTCCCATATAACCCTAATATTATCTCTATTTTTAAAGGCATAAATGTTTCATTGAACTCAAATAGTAGATTATGTTCTATCCCCTTTATTTGGTAAAACCATTTATTCATGTGTGATAAAAATTCATTTTATATAATTAAAATTATTTCATAAATATTTTATGATATATTTATTGAATCTTTCTATATTTATTTTTTCATTTAGGTATTATTATAAAGTATTTTAAAATATACTTGCATATATAATTCAATACATATATTTCTATGAAGAAAACATTTTTTAATGAAATAATTATCATGGTTTAATTTATAAATATCTACAAATGTTATTATATAATTATTTCCTATTAACTATAAATATTTAATATCATGTTTTTGATAATGCTTTCAAATTATAATTGGGTGTTTGGATTTAGTGAAATTGATTTTTATGTGATTTATGCCTAAGTGATTTACGAAACTCTATGTAATAAACACATATATATATATATGTTTTATTGAAATGATTTGTAATAAATATTGGATCTAAAATATAATATACTATTTAAGTATAATTATAATTTTTTTCAACGATAAAAATGAGTTTAGATTTATTCAAACATTTAACCAAAAGTTATCTATCCATGATTCACCCCATGAAAATGATATTTCTTTCAGTTAAGTGTAGATCATGTATAATATTTTTATATTTATTTTTTATGGATGGAGATAATGGGGTAACATCATATTATATTATTTATACCTATTTTTATAGAAAAAATCATTTAGTAAAAAATTTGGTACTCTGAATGGTTCATATAAAAATTTTCAATCTAGGTTATGAAGAAACTATATCTAGATTGTTCCCCTTATTATTAGGATGAGACTATGACTCGAGGGGATAATCATGTTTTGTGTTTGAATATTCCATTATAGGCTCTCATTAGTTTAGGATGAGGCTCTAACATGCAGCATGTATGCAGTTGGACATGGTTGCAGATATGTCTCAAAATTTTTGGTAATTCCAGAACTTAAAAAAAATGTATGTTAAAATAACATAATGGTAAAGTAAAATTATTTTTCTTCTCTAAAAAACCAACATAATCTCCCTTACACTTTGAATGGATTTATTATAGAAACACCCCACCTTGAAGTTCATGGTGTGTGAATGCATCACTAAGAGGGGGGTAGGAGTTGAATCAATGATAATCCTTTTTATGATTTATTATTTTAAATCAACCTATTTGATCAGTTAAAGTATTAAATCCCCCATTATATAAGTTCTTATCCCTCCCATTATGAAATAAAATAAAAAAAATCACATAAGTGTTTTTAGAAGGCTTTCCCAAAGTGGGTACATACTCTTTTATACATTCAGATTTATTTCTAGACACATATTTCCACTAAAAACACCAACGAGCATAATAAATACTATCTCCCAGAAATTCTGAACACCTATAAATACAATGGATGGCTATCTACTGAAAATAAATTGTTGTATCCCAATGTGTTCTTTATATTGTATCCCTTAAGTGTATGTTACTTTCCAAAATCCTAAGAATTCTCTTTGTTATTTCTTTAGATTTTCTCATTTTAGTGTATATATGTTCCAACAAACAACCCAAAAATAGGTATTTGATAACTTTGTCTTCTGATATAGAATCATTACATCTATATTCTTCACAATTAAGTATACTTATATATCTTCTCAATTCTAGAACCTATATGATATATAAATATCGTTGGTTTGGGGTTGCTCTTGTTTGTCCTCTTCCATATTCCTCTTCTTTAATGAACAAGTTGGTATCTCATATTTGTAGTTAGGATATTTATTTGATACACATAAATTATTTATTATCAATAATATTTGGGTTTTAATGACCCAAAATTTTATAAATTAAACTTCATTCTTATTGAATACCTTCCTTATGAAGTAATTTAGTTATAGAAAACATATGAACTATATTTAATTTTTTATTGTCGATCATTACAAAACATATCTTTTATTTAACTATCAATCTTAAAATATCTTTAAGCATTATAACCATTTTTAATATATTTATTATAAAATGGATATTAATATTTTATATATTATGTTTTATAATAAAATATAATTGAAATTGAAGAAATAAGTGATGGCCTCAACCAGTAGAATTGTACCCTATGAATCCCATTTTCTAGAGCTTCTAAGGGAGATAGAATCACTGGGATTTTCCCTTGACCAATCCAAATCCAATACTAAACAACTAAAACTCAATATAAAGATTTTATACGATAATTTCAAGCTCATAGATATTAGTCCCCAAATAATGTTCACCAAACCACCATAAAAAATACTACCATCGAAAACCTCATCCTTAGGGAATACATTGATGTAATAAGGGGTTATGTATCTCTACCCTACTAGTATGAATTTATATATTTTTTTAATAAAACAATTATTATATTTAACCCTTTTCAATATTACAATATATATATGATTATATATTGATTTTTAAAAAAAATTATATTTTGATATGAAGAAACAAAAATGATTTTTAGATATATATCATTCCAATTAACAAAAATATTTTTGATTAATCTAAGGGTTATAGAATAATATTTATTTTTATGAAATATTCTTATTAAATAATATTTATTTAAATATAAATGTTAATATAATTTAATAAATTCCAATGTAATTTTTATAAGGGAAAGAAATTTATTTACATCATAAAAGCTAATATTTTTAAAATAAATAAGTATTTTTTTAGAATTTTATATTCCTATATTTATAAAATTATTTTGGTTAAATAAATATCATTTTTTATGTTAGAATATTGAAATTATTCATTGGTGAATTTTTCATAATTTTATGGGATAATTAATTTTTTTTAGAAAAAATTAAATATGGTATAAATATTTGGTATGTATTATAACATTATAATATCCCAATAATGAATTAATAAATACTATACAAGGAATAAATGACAAAAAAGTATTTACCTTTAAAATAATTTGTTTTTTAACATATTTTATTAATTTTATGAACCTATAACGAGTCCTCCAAAACCTGCATAATATTTTAAGGTTTATTATGTACATGGATCATTTCCACATCATGAATAGTATTATTTTAATGATTACGGTTCTTGAACTATTAAAATATTGGAAAGAACCCTATGTTATAATAATATATAGGAAAAACCATGGGATGTTTTTTGTTTTTTATTATTATTTAATTAAATCCCAAAACCCATGTTTAGAAATTAATAAATAATTACCCTCTCTGTTGCTACAAATTCCCACCCAACCTCCCTTTACACTTCACTCAAGACCCATTAAAAATAAATTTCCTATCCATAACACCCCCTAAATATATCTCAATATTTCTTAAGATCTTAATAACCCCCTCCCATACTTTTAGAAGCAACCTATCAAGTTTGAGTTTCTATTTCTCTTCCTATTTATTAATGCACTTTCTTTATATTAATCAATTTTATTTCTGATTGTTCATGTTGAAATGTATTTTTATAGATACCTTTACTATCCTTATGATTACTAAGTAATTATGTATAACCTTTCACTCACATCAATCCCATCTATGAAACATTATGTTTAACCATTATTCTATCAAAATAATTCTATAATTTTCCATGACAAACTACTATGTTGTGAATACCCAACCCTATTTTCACTCAAGGGTAATAATTCATTTTAAATATCCTTAATTTATTGGGTAATTATATTTATATAACCCAAACTCTTTAGTCATTAGATTGAATGTGATGAAAGGTGTTCTTATATTTCATGATCTATGTGAAAAAATGCATGTACATGATATTATTATGATAGGTGAGCACAAAATTATATATCCCTTAAATACATTGGGTAATATTTTTATCTCATGAGATAAAATGTACGGTGAATCCAAGTTTATCCTAAGAAATCTATGTTATGATATCTTAGTGGTTATCCTTGACTTATGTTTATGATGTCATGTTTTATGTTGTTTTCAGATTACTATAATGAATTGATGTTATCATATTATATCATGGCTAAATGTTCATGATTTTGATTATTACCAATCCATGTCATCTTGTTATTACTCTTCACTCACATGTACTAATTTAATTTATTTTATTCCTTGATTATTCTCTTACTAAGAATTATATCTCACACCTATGTTATGTGCATCCCTAGGTCATCCCTTGTAGTATTATAAGATCAATTGAATTTAAGGGTATGATATAGATATTTTAAATATTATCATTGCATTACTATTTCAAGTTATTATGCTATGTATTCTACTTCCCAAAGACACTAGACCTCTTTATTCTTTGGGATTGTATATATAAATCATTATGTAATAAATCATATAATAAAGTGTATAAAATATATGGGTTGTCATAGGGGTTTTCATGTATCTTATACTTTTTTATTCACACTTATATATATATATATATTAGGTTAATTGGGGTAAAATTACATTAAACACACACACAAACACCCCCCCGCACACACCACACACAGAGGGAAGAAAGGAAGGTCATATCCCCCCAAGGGATAACCCACCCATCAAGCCTTATTTAGTCAGTACATGGCCTGAAGGCCCAGTGCTCTTAAAGCCCATTACATTGACCAAAGATCTAAAAATTGGCATGAAGGAACATTGTAGCATCATTACTACATGATGCATATGTCACCATCTACCAATTTCATGCCTGCTTGACCCACTGCCTACGTCATGTCTGCATCACCACCTGACTACATCATGCCTATGTCACCGCCTACCATTAGAAACTCACTCCCACCCAGATTTAGATTTGGGTATAATGTAGGATTATGGGGAACCTTTACCAGTTGGGAAATCCCCCAAATTTAAATGAATAGTCCTTATTTATAATCACTATGAAATATTTTTCCATATTTGAATTTGGAAAATCCTAATTAATCAAAGAAAACATATACATTCATTAACGATGATCAATGTTATCCAATAACTTTTAATCTTATTTTATCCCAATCTATATTTCTAATTAATTTTCCATGATAATCAAGATTATTCTCTATGTGATATTAAAAAATATTTTAAATTTCTTGCATTAAATCATTAGGTAATAAAATCCTTGTCAAAATAATATCCCATAGTGTTTCATCATGGAATATCCCCATATAGTGTAAATGGAAAAAACCTCCAAACCCAACATTGTATGGTATTTTACTATCATAATAATTCATAAATGTTTCCTCTTATCCATTTCCTCACTTTTTCTCATTCTTAGTACTCATCATGAATCACAATATTAATTACAATTTTTATTTTACTGAATATCAGTTCCAACATCACCCATTTTTGTGGTGAACTGAGAATTATATCCATAAATATTACATTTTTTTAGATTAATATTCAATATATATCACAAATATACACACCCTAGAACCATAATGGTTTAGTTTATTTTGAGAAATGATATATAATCAACCACTTTCATGAATGATCTTCAAAATATCCCACAAATTTCTTCTCAAAAATATACTTTTAAAAAATTTCTATATGAAACCTATATTTATAACCTTTGTAAATGGAATAATATGAAAGGGTGAGCCCAAATTCCCAATAATGGAAAACATAGAATATTTCACTCAAAGATCTTATGAGTGAAAAAGATAACTAGAAGGGTACGAGGATATAATCAAGTGGATAACAAAAGGGAATCATAATCAGGAGAACATATCTCAAAACATAAGGATCATGGAATAAATATTGTTATAAAATGGAACATGGGTGTTGAAACAAAACCATTATCATAATCCATAAAAAACATAATATAACCATTTGGAATTACATAAGAATATGTATTAAAAATAAGTATAGGAAATCATAACATTGTGTGTCTGGAATCACCACCTTAATCCCACAACACAACGAATCAAGAATCATCACCAACATCCCATATAATAATAGATTAGGTAAAATTTAATGATTTTTCCTAGGATTCCATCTAACTTATAACCTAACTCAACCCTCCACTAGCTCAAGTGGAATTCTCAATCCCCATGGGTTGGAAACTAGTGTATGGGACTCATGAAACACACCTTGGGAATTATTTTTCCCTTTTAAAACAAGATAAAAATTTATATTAAACAATTATAATAAATTAACCAAACTTGAGATAATAAGAATTGAGAACCAACCAAAAAATATAAAATTTAATGAAAAATAACTATAAAATTGAAGAAGTTACAAATAGACCTAAAGAATAAAAATGAAATAGGCTAAAGTGGATGATAAAATGACCAAAACCAAAATAGAATCCTAAACCACTCTAATTAGCCTCTACATGACCCAAATCACTATCCCATCCAACATCTCCCTAAATATTCCAAAATAATAAGAGAGAAAACATGATAGAAACTAGAACCTATAAAATATAGGCATGATCTATATATCTTAGTAGGTCTCCACCCACCTAATTTGTACAATCACTTTTATATTAAATATTACACATGCTAGTTTGAAAATACCATAGAAAATATGGTTTCCATAATCCTTTACAAAAGATACCAACAAAACATAGTGGTTCTATAAAAATATTTCTCTTTATTTCCATTAAATGAATACAATAACATGGAAAACATTTTTCCCTGATTGAAGTCACTTTTACTAAACCACCATTTTAAAATTACTCTTTATGAAACATATTATATATAGTACTTTTTAAAATATGATTTAAAACTTTAAAATAATTTTTTCAGTTTCAAATGGTTTTTCAAAATATTCTTGGAATTAAAATTTATAAGTAAAACTAGGCATGATTTCCTAATACATGATTCAAAATAAACAAACTTTAGTTTAAAAAAACATTTCACTTTCATGGAACTACACATTTCAAAAACTAGTTCTTAAATATTTTTGGATGAATCCCCAAAACAATACCCAAAATGGGAGAAAATTAATAGTAGGAATGAAATGATAAAAATGAAGGTAATAGAAAACAACTACGTAATTTTTTTGATCAAAATATACCATAAAAGGGGATACAAGAAAGGAAAAAAGAATGAATATCCCAAAATTATCCTAAATAGGATCCTACTATCATGGGAATATACCTAGGATTTTGGTAATAAATACTGGAATTGGTAATGAGGAACCTAGGCATTTACTACTAAACTTTTCATGTCATAGTAGTTTTATAGAACTAACTAGGCTCTATCATGATCAAGGGATCAAAAGTAACCATATTACTTAGCAATATATTTCATGACCATGAAAACATACCATCATCTCACTTGGTCTTACTTGATCCATCCCTATGAAACATGAGATTCACTTGGGATTTCCATCATACAGGTCACCTACAACCATATTTGGACTCCCATGATATTAAATGAGGGTGGTGAGAATGAAATCAAACACATGATGAACAAAATAAAAAAATTCAAAGAATTTTAAATAAATATCACCTCACCTCTAACACCCTCACATGAAACAACCCCTTATATAATCACCAAGTATCTACATACATGAAGCGCCACCCATTTAAGAGAATAATTATAAGGGAAACCAAAAGTGGGTCTCATATCCTTTTTTAAAAATCATTTTCATAAGGTTCCAAATAAGATTTTTTTGAAATAATATTTGGATTCCAAGCTGAGAAACATAATTTCAAAACCTATATCAATCCACATTTGAGACTAATTTCATACAAAAATATCTGAAAATCCATTTTTAATGTCACAATTCACATAAAACCGATATTTAAATATTTCAAATCCATTAAAAAGGTTTACAAAATATTAATCACAGGGTTTTTAACATACCCTTTAAAATTAAAAATCCAATTTGAAAAACTTTATAAATTCTTAACACCCAAACACTATGTTTGGAAATAAATTGATGTAAAATATCCATTTATAAACCCCATTCTAGTGGTCACCACCAATTTTAAAAACATTATTTCCTTTAAAAATAATTTAGGAATTTATAAAACCACTTTTCATGGAAGTAGTTCCATGCCAAGGGTTAAAACCATTTAAAAATCACTTTATATCCATCATAAGATAAATATATAATCCTAATGTAGATAAAAAACAAATTTTAAACTACCAAATATCTCATGGAAAAAAATAATAAGAAAAATCATAGAAATACCTACCTCATTCCAGAGTAAATCAAGTCTAAATTTGTCTCCTTTAATAAATAACACCCAAATGAACCCTAAGAGGACCTTATCAAGTCCTAAAAAACAAACACTCTAAATTAAAATCATGTTGGGATCCAAATTATTTCCATGGACACCCTATTACTCATTATTGACATGAAAAACGAAGGGGTTAGTGAGGATATGGAGGATAAAATATGTAATGAGGAAGGATATTGGATGTTATCTCAAAAGTTGAATTGAATCAAAGGAAAACGTCTAAGAAAATGAGAGGGTGATGAGATGAATATTTCTTGAGGTGTTCTAGTTTGTTTTAGAGATAGGGAGAGAAAGTGGAGGTCTAGAAAGAAAACATTTAGTGGGGGAAATGTACAAAATTTAAACTTTTAATGAATATGGGGATGCTACACTTTTTAGATGCATGGTTTTACAAAACATGCATAGAATGTGTGGGACTCACTTCCTGGGAAAACCATGTTGCATATTTACACCTAGGGACATCACATGGTTAGACAAACCATGTACCAAATATTTCCAATGGCACTATAAAATTCTAGACCCACTTAAAAATTTTAATGCACAATTTCCTTACCATACAAATTTGGTTCTCCTGTACCCATAAAAACCAAGGGTACCAAATTATTCCCTTGGGTTTTTCATTTTTTGGACCAACCAATATATTTTAAATGAATATAAAACCTACGCTAAACAAATTTAACTAAAAATAATTATTTGAAAGTTTCACACAAGTTTCTTGAAACTGACCATATAAACCATGCATAGAAGTAAAAACTAAATAATTTCCATTATTTTGGTATAAAATCATAAAAACATATAAAAAAATCAAAAAAATAAAAAAAACCACAGTTACTTGTTATGTTTAACAATTCTCCCAAATTTTCTACTTTTTATCCCTATAAAGCATCAAGTCAAAGTAGTGGTCAAATAAAATAAAATATCTAAGGGTTTATATGTTAAATAGATAAAGATAAATTGAATCCTCATAAACAAAGAAAAATCCTCATATAATATCTAGAACACAATTCACGATTGATTATATAACCATCCAGCTAGAATCTATAATAATAAATAGACATAGTATAGGTCTCCCCACTATTTAAAATTGATATAGAATGGTAAAAAAATAATAAAATATTTTCCACAAAGTGAAAGGATTCCAACAAATAAAAACATTCCTAAAATATAGAAAAATGAATTATAAGATCCCTTTAGCTACAACCATCCACAAGTAAACAGCTCAAAATACTAAAGGAAGCACTAAATCAAGAAACATCCCAAACTAAAACAAAATTGAATCACTAAATCCATGGAATCACAAAAACTAAGGATCCCCAAAATTAAAGACTTTACTAGTTGAGAAACAACATGGTTCTAACCTTATGATCAAATAATACACATGAGGGTAATTTTGGCCCCAACTCTCATAACACCCACTCATAGTGTTCTTGTGAGAATAACTCAACCTAGAGGATCCCAAGGTCAAAATGAAAACAAATAAATCCTAGTTACCAATGAACATACCCTTGGTTCACCCATGTCAAAGACAACAAAGTAAAAAAACCAAACCTTTTCCAACAAAATTCCCAAGAAAAATCGAACACTATCAAGTCACATAACATAAGAATTCACCAAAACAACAACTACTAATAATGATCAGTGAAGGAATAAAACAAATAAAAACATTGTGAAGTTTTTTCTTAAGGATCCACTACTAAAAACTAATTTATAAAAAATCCCAAAATTGAACATCTTTTGGAGATTACATCAAATTATAACAACCTCATCAATTCTCAAGAGTCTCTGAATAAACTAATCCTCCCGAATCTAACTATTAAACAAAGGCATGGGTCTAAAATAATTTACCCATATGATACCAAAAATATCCACTAGAAAACACTACCTTAGATAAATACAAGACCTAGTAATAATAGGATAATTCCAAACCTCCCACTCTATTTGAGTCCTCAGTAATTTTATAATTTATTGGAGGAATGAGACCCAAGGATACGAATTCTACTTTCACACAAGACTTTTTAGGGAGGATAACACCGAACCACATGAGACATGAACTCAATCCAGTCATGCTTGTTAAATTATTCCATTCAACCAAATTAGTCAAATAAATTTAAAACTATTCCCCTTTTTAAATGTATGGTCCCCTTAGCAATGGGTCCCAAAATAAAATAAGGGTTAAATATTCGATATTAAACCACCAAAGTAGAAACACATTTTTTAAAATAATTCCCAAAATAAACACATTGTTTAATTTTCCAAACAATTATTAATGGTAAAACCAAAACAAAACCCAAAAAATTTAGTTTTATAAATTATCATATTATTTTAAAATAAAATATCCCTCAAACCATTTTCAAATCACCATAGGCTCTTGATTATAAAATGAATTACTCTTAAAAAATTTATTGTAAAAACCACATCCATTTGAATTTTTTTCAACACTAATTTTAAATCAAACTCTATCCAATTTCAAGACCAAAACACCATCCAAAATTCATGAAGAAAAATCCCTTGTAATTTTACAAAAATATCATATTATCCACTCTTTTCCAACATATAAAAATGATAAAAACCCAAAAATCATGAAAATAAAGCTTCAAAAATCATTTGGTTCCCTTAATGTGATATCCCACCTATTTTAAAATAAAAACATCCCATCCATTATAATATTTCAAAATGAATTTAATGGGTTTAGAATAAAACAATTTCCATATTTCATAATAAAAATAAACCATTCAAAAAAAAATTTATGAATCCAAAATTCATTTTACAAATGATCATTTGGGATTCATTTGAAACCAATTTTTTTTCAAGAAATATACTTTTCAAAAACATGAATCTGTTTTCACATCACATAAAAAATTATATAAATAAAGTAATATTTTGAGTCTAAAAAACATTCTGTCAAAAAATTCCAATATATTAGAAGATCCACCATGAATCTTTTCAAACATCCCAAACCACACTAGGAAATCCAAGAGCACATGAGTCTAAATTGAAAAACCAACCAGGATCTGAAACCATTCTTAACTTGGACACATGGTTTAATAGAATGTTACAATCATTAAATGGTATATAAAATGTATCTTATATCAAGTGATAAGTTGTCACTTGGTTTGCAAGACCAATAAGGAAACTTTATGCCTTGATTAACTTTTTTATCTTTATCCTAGTGGACTAAATATGAACCCAAATGAAACTCATGCTATTCCAATGAGGATTAAAAAACACCACCATAGGCATCAAATCACAATCCAATAAAAACATCAAATGGGAAGACATAATAAAAGATAAAATCCCAATTACCCATAGAATCTACAGGCTTAGAGAAATAAAGGACTCAAGATACTATCCCATACCTATCTCCTATGTCTCAAAATACTTATATCCAAACTACCTAATCCCCACATAATAAGTGAGTTCTTCAAGATTCTATGGTTAACTAATAACATAGGCATCAATACCATATTTTAATGAATTTGTCTTGGCTTCCATCTGACCCAAATACCATTTCATCTTTTCATTAGCTCTTAGGGAATTCCAAATTCTCATAGATTGACAACTAGTGTCTATGTATCATGAAACATACCATGGGAATAATTTTTACCTCTTATAATAAGATAAATATACAATGAAAACTAATACAATAAATAAAAAAAACACGAGGTAATTAAAACAAAATATCCAATAAAAATATATAGTTGAATAAAAAATGTGTATATAATGGAATAATTTACAGATATAGTCAAAGGATAAAAATAAATCTATCCAAATTGGATGATACAGTTCCAAAAATTGCAAATTAAAATTTATAACAAATATAATAATCCTCCATGTGATCTATAGTCACTATACGAACCCAAATTTCCATCGATATACCAAAAGAATAATAGAATAAAATGTATAAAACCTAGAACCTTTAAAATATAGTCATGAGCTATACAACCTAGTATATTGGAGATTACCTTTTTATTACATAAACATTTCATTATGTGGAACAATAAAAGGTTCTTTTAAATCTTATTTTCTTGTAAATTAGGAACATAATACAAAAAAATGTAAAAAATTATCCTAATATATGTGAATGGATTCTTCATGGGTTCAACTAAAGTTACTTCTAATATATAACATATCCTAGGACATACATTAAAGGGAAGGGGTGATCATGAAGCACTATAATGAATAATCAAGGGAGACATTTGTGTTGGATCATGATTCATATCAATAATAAGAAGTGGAATAAAAATATAGGATGAATCAGGAGAAAATGATATATATCATAATAAAAATGAAATGATTAAGAATTTGAAAATGTGGATATAACATAAAAATGAGACATTAATAAGCATATCACTCTGGTTTATCACCAAGGATTAAAAAATAAAAACTACCAAGGTTAATCATGAAGGTACAATAAAACATGTCATTAATAGAGAGTAAATTATTTACCAAATGAATTGGAGTGATATCAGGTCACACAATTTATGTGTATTAATTAATTTTATCCACATATATCATAATAATTCATTTCATTAATATCCTATGGAGAATAAAGAATGGTTTTCTTATCAAAATCATGGAATAGATAAGTATTTGAAGACAATATAATTAAATCATTATTAACACATGAAAAGGGAATGTGGGTTTCATATATGTAAATACTTAAATAAATAAATCATTTCTATATCTAGGTGAATAACCCTGGAAAATGAAGATGTTTGGGTATTCATAGAAAAATTAAATGAAAATTTATTAGGTAAAAGAGAGAAATAAATTCAGCAGCATGATGAGTATAAAACATAGATTAAGGAATGAAAAAAATGAGAGGTAAAAATGGTATCCCATTGATAAAATTATATTATTTCAGTAATGTGATACTATAATGTGATTAAAAAATAAATTAGTTTATCAATTTGATGACATACCAAAAAAAGCGATCTTGAATAGAATAGAGAAGTGAAGATTTACCTTACCTTTGAAGATGGAATATTGGGGGGATTAAGGGAAACTTTGGGAAACTTTGTGGGTGGAAAAAAACAATAACATCATGGAGTATGGATTAGAAGTGGATAGGAAGAGTGAAATGGGTGGGTATATATAGAAAAAGCGTAGGAATTGTTTAATAATTTACAAATATTGGACTTGGAAATCTAGGTTGTGGAAACTAAAACAATATTTCCCTATCCATGGGGTTTTCTTATGGTTTTGAACATTTGAGTCATATTTTATGATATTTTAATCCATCATAACTGAAATCCATTTTTTAATAATTATTAGGACATGGAAAATTATTTTTTCTACAAAATAATGTTTTTTAAAACCAAATTGTCCATTTTAGACTTTGGAAAGTCAATCACAGGTTTGGAAATTGATTAAAAGATATTAAAATAATTAATATAAATAAAATAACATATTTTAGGTCTTGGAGTGTGGTTAATTAATTACTAATTCATTTTGAAATAAATATGAAGTCATAAAACATACCCAAAACACGAAACTGTATTTTTACTTTTCACTAAAAATATTTTATTTTAGAAAATTCTTAAAAATTCACCCTAAACTAATTTTAATGAGATTATTTAAAATATATTATTAATTTTTTCAAAATAATTATCTAAATATGATAATTTTATCCTTTAAATATAAAAATCCTTATTTATGAAAAATAATAGTTTTTACGAAACAATCAAATTTATGGAACTTATAAATATTTCTTAGGAAATTATGAAATTATTTTATCATTATTACTTAAAGAAGAGTGTTTTAAAAGACCATTTCATTAAAATAAATTATTCAAAATAAAAGTGTATATATTTTCTAAAAATACTATAATGTTTAATTTGTATCAAATAATCATTTTATCAAATTCTTCTTACTTAAACATATATTTTATTAAACAAAATTATTATCAAAATGGTATTAATGGAATAAGAATTTAATTTATATAATGAAAATTACACTTTATGTAAATAAGGTATGGAAATTAACCTCTTATTACACACACATACACACTAAGGGTAAGGTGTGCGATGGTGGTAATTTCATGGGGGTGGTTATAATAAAATTGAATGAGTGGTAATATCCACTAACTTAAACTTATCCCATAAAATATTTTAGTCAAACAAAAATTATTGAAGCTATTACTGGGCTTGGTTAAGGGTGAAACCCAATGACACTACCTCCATTCAAGGGTCTGATGGCTTCAAATGACATGATTCTACTAGATGAGACCATCATTTCTTCTTTATGCATCAATTATCCTATTTAATTACTACTTATAAACACTAATTATAATGAGAAAATTATTACCTTTGGGTATATTTACCAGTGGTAAAATAGACTAAGGGTTATATTGACCAATGGTCATATTTGACCAATAGTCATATTTTACCAATTGTCATATTACTATTCCAACGATCAAATTTCTCCCTATAAATACAACTTCATTCTTTCATATAAAAATCCATATAATTCATCCTAAGGTTATATTTTCATTTTCTAATATTTTTATTGGTTTACTAATATTTTGTTTCAATTATATAGTTCTTATCATGGTGGAATTGATTCCAGAAGATTGGAGAGATCCATGTTTTACCATTTTATCTTTTTTTATTTAACTATAATTCTTTGAATTTTCATTGGTTTTGTAGATAACTAATGTAATGATATTTTTTAATGAGATAAATTTTTCATAGTTTATATAAATTTTGTATATGTATAATATTATATTATAAAACACTCATATTTTAAGGAAAAATATCATTTAAAAATATAATTTAGTCATATTATTCCCCCCCTTTATAAATTTCATCTTTTCTAGTAAAACTGGGTCTTTTCGTGTTAATTCATGAGTGACTATTTTTTGTCTTCTAGGGTGATAATGTAATAACAAGTCATTGTATTTAAGAATATCTAAAAATATCATTTGTCTCATGTTAAATTCCTTTTGAGTGAATATATACTCTAAAATTTGGTGGTCTATTTATATATAACATTTCTCCATATAAATACAGTGCCTCTATATCTCTAGAGTACAAATTAATGTAGCTAACTCTAGGTCATGTGTTGGATAATTCAAGAAATTTGGATTTAACAATCAAGATGCATATGTGATCACCTTGTAATTTTTCATGAGGACACACTCAATCCCTTTCAGAGAGGCAACATTAAAAATAAAAAATACTTCTCTAATAAAGGGTAGAGGCAAAATAGGTTCATTAACCAATATATTCTTCAATTCTTGGAAAATTCATCATACTCATTTTCCCAGATGAAATTAACTCCTTTTTGAGTTAACTTGGTCAGTGGATTAGAAATTCTTGAAATGTTTTGGAACAAACCCCCTATAATATACTGAAAAATAATGGAAAATATGAATCCAAGTTACTTTTGTTAGATGAGGCCACTCCTTTATAGATTTTTTCTTAGTAGGGTTAACTGTGATTCCAAAATTGGTTACAATGTTCCCTAATAATGAATCTAGTTTTAATTAGAATTCGTATTTTATAAATTTTACAAATAGTTTATACTTCTCAAATTTTGAAATATTACCTTTATATTATCCTTATGATCCTCAATTTTTTTGGAATATATCATAATATCACCGATAAAAAATACCACAAATTCATTAAGGTAGTCCTTAAAGACTCTATTAATCAAATACATACATATGTATGGATAATTACTCAATCCTAATGGAATACAAATAAACTCATAACTCCTATATATTTTTTTGAACAAAATATTTGGAATATATTCTTACTTCACCCTCAACTGATGATACCCTGATTAGAGGTCAATCTTGTTGAATAATTGATCCTGATGAAGCTGGTCGAATAAATCATCAATCCTTGGGAGAGGGGATTTGTTATTTACTTTGATCCCATTAAGTTATCAATAATAAATTCATACATAAATTAATCCATACTTCTTATTAAAAAAGAGAATAAGTGCTCCCTAAGGGGACAGACATGATCAGATAAATCTATTCTCAAAATGATTTTGATGTTATTTATTTAATTCCTGTTACACCACATTTTACATTATATATGGGGTCTTTGATATCGTCTTGGATCCAGGTAAGAGCTAAATAGATAACTCTACCTATCTTTATAGGGTATGTCCAAGTAACACTTTTGGAAATATGTCAATGTATTACTAAAATATGGGGACATTTTCTACCCTAATCATTTCATTTTCTTCCCCCTCTTCACCTAAAATCTACACAAAGAAGAATATTGTAGGTGATTTTAGATAAGGATCGAGCCATGATATCTCTCATTTATAAATAAACATTAGTCATCCATTCAAGACTACCAAAATTTAGTGGATCCTATATTTGATCATATAATTTTACATTGAGATTGATTCCATCCCTTATACAGAATCAAATTCCACTATGGGAATGGCTACTATATTTTCTATGAAATTTTTCTTTCAAAAGTTAATACTAGATGTTCTATACACAATTTATTATAGGATAATCTATCTATGAGTCTTTAATGATAACTCTACTTCTAGAATCTTAGGTTTTGTTTTTTTATTCTTTGAAAACATAGATGAAATAATGGAATTCCTAAAACCATAATCAAATAAAGTACTTATTATATTTAAGAGAACAATGAATGTACCTACCACCACATCATTTAGAGACTATAATTCTATCATCATGATTGAAAATTTCTGATATTTTACCCTTTACATATAATTAGGTAGTTGGTGGTTTCCCTCTATTATCTTATGATTTGAAAATTTAATGGAAATTTCCCAAGATGTCTACATTGGAAGCATTTAACTTTGGATGGTCATGAACCATATTCCCTTTGTTGTCAGTTTTGATAAGTTCAGGATTCACCTCACTATAATAGTTACAAGATATATGTCTATCTCTTCCACACTTTTATCACCTTATAATCCTAGGAAATATGTTCCTCAAATTATTCATCCCATATTTACTGCACAGGGAAAGTTTCAATTTCATTCCTCCTCTTTAATTAACAAAATTATTTCCTAAGTTAGGTTCTATTTATCTCTTATTTTCATTTAACATATGTAACCATTGTATCTCTCTAAAATCTAATACAACCTTCATAGAAATAAACACTATATCCTCATATCTTTTATAGTCTCGATTTTTCAAATTCTTCTAGATTTGGGGTCTCATTCCACTGAAGTATTAATCATCATTTCCCTTAGGATCCATAGGAAAGCTATAGGTATATCAATAAAGTATTAAAAATTTTATTTCATATCTTCCCATTGATTTATTTTCCTTTTTCTTCAACTCTAATAATCCCTTATGTATTTTTTTTAAATTTAATGTGGAAAAGTATTATTAAAAAAGATTCCCATGAACTCTTCCCACTCCATAGCATCAATATACATCATTTGATTCATATTTTTAATTAGTTTCCAACACTTATTAGATTCTCCTTCTAAGAAGTATACTACAAGGGTGAATTTATACAGTTATGAATAGTGGAGTATAGAAAATATCATTTCTATAGAGGCAATCCATTGTTATGAAATCAATGGAAGAATAAATCTACAAAAGAAGGTGGTCATTGATTAATGAAGGAATCAATGTAATGTTTTTCCCTTTGAGGATAATATTTTCATTAAATATGATTCGTGTTATTATTCATAACTTGAGATAGTTGATTATTCATCCTTATGAACTTTTCTATTCCAAATTACATCATATTTGGAAGGCCATCAGTGCATAATCCATTTCAGTCATCATTTATGAGGTTCCACCTATTTCCCACCTTTTTTTTAAAAGGGTAAACCTTAGTGAGAAATGTGTTACTTTTATAAATTTTATAATTATAAAGGGTGTTTAAGTATTAACACATCATTCTTAAACCTATTATTCTTTAATAACAATTAATTTTTTTATATATCCTTTATAATTATTGCTAAAAATATTGCAATAAACCAATCATATCTTACATAAGTGTCAAACTAGGTGTGATGTAAGGCCCATTTTCATGCACTTGTTCTCGATAGAGTCTAGATAAATACATTTTTTTCATGGTTTTCCCCCTAAGTACTTCTGTTTATGATCCACATCCACTTGTAGTATCTAGAAAGGGATTTCATTGTATGGAAACCACTCAATTAATAAAACATTTTTATAATAAATGTGAAAATATTCTTCATGAGTTCACCCTAAGTTACTTTTGAGGAATCTCATATCCTAGGGACATACATCTATGGAATGGGGTGAGCATAAAGACCATTAATAGAATAAACATGGGTCACATTTAGCGTGTGATAATGAGTTATATTAATAAGAATAATAGGTATACAAGTATAGAATGAATAAATATAAAATGAGAGATATCATAATAAAAATAAAATTATTCAAAATGTGGAAAATTGGTTACACCATAAAAATGAGACATTCATAAGCATGTCACCATGGTTTATCACCAATATTTCGTAAATATAAATTACCAAGGATATGCACCAAGGAATCATAAAACATGTCATATCTATAGATTAAATTCAATACCCAATTAATTAGAGTGATATAAGGGTGAACCCTTAACACTACTTAATTAATTTGATCCACATATATCATAATAAAACATTTAATTAAAAAACCATGGAGAATAAGTAATGGGTTTCTTATCAAAATCATGGAATACAAAAGTTATTAGAGACATGATAATTATGTCATTATTAACCAATGAAAAGGGTTGTGGGATTCATATTTTAAAATAATAATATAAATACATCATTTTTATATCTAGTTCAATAACCATCGAAAAGGATGAGGTTTTCATATTAACAATAAATAAATAAATAAATGAGAATTTTTCATGTAAAATAGATAAATAAATTCCATAGCATGATTGGTATAAAATATGGATTAAGGAATGAAAAAATGAGAGGTAACAAGGGTATCCATTATATAAAACTATTATTATATTAATTGGATAATATAAATTGGAAAAAAATAAATTATTTTAGAAATTAAAAGACATAACATAAAAAGTGAAGTTGAAAGGAAAAGAAAGGTGTAGATTTACTTTAACCTAAAGAGTTGCTCTAAAGACATGAGGATGGAATGTTTAGGGTTTGAGGACACCTTACAGGGAATATTTTTGGAATAAATAAGACCCTAAATTCATGGATAATAGATTTTAAGTCTATAAAAAGGGTTAAATGGGTGGATATTTATAGAAAAAGTGGGGGAATTGTTTAATAATTTCCAAATATATGTATTAAAAATATTGGTTGTCGAAAATGAAAAAACCATTGGCTTACCCATGGGGTTTTCTCATATTTTTGGATATTTGAGTAATATTTTATAATATTTTAATCCTTTATAAATGAACACCATTTTTAAATACTTTTTTGGTGATGGAAAATTAAATTTTTCCACAAAATAATGTTTCCAAAACCAAAATTTCCATTTTAGACTTTGGAAAGTCACTTATAGGTTTAGATATTGATTAAATATATAAAAATACCAAATATAAATAAAATAACATATTTTAGGTCATTAATTTTGGTTAATTAATTACTAAATAATTATTAAAAAAATATTAAGTCATAAAACATATTGAAAACATAAAGATGTATTTTTACAATTCATTGAAAATAAACTTTTTTTGTAAATTATAAAAAACTCACCCTAGCCTAATTTTGATTTTATTATTTCAAATATAATAATTATTCTATAAAATTAATTCCATAAATATTATAATTTTAAAATTTAAAAATAAACAAACATATTTATATAAAAATAACTGTTTTTATGATAGAATCAAATTTCAAATACAATAAACATTTCATAGGGAATTATATAATTATTTTATCTTTTATATTAAAATAATTGTGCTTCAAATGTTTCAATTAAAAAAATAATATTTAGAATAAAAGGGTATATATTTTCTAGAAATACAATTATCTTTTACTTGTGTCCAATAATCAATTTATCAAATTTATCTTACTTAAACATATATTTTATTAATAAAAATTATTATGAAAATGGTATTGATGGAATTAAAATTTTATTTATATAAGGGAAACTATAATTTAAGTATCCAAGTCCTATAAACATAACCCCTTATTACACATATGTATACCCTAAGGGTAAGTTCTGAGATGGTGGTAGTTTCATGGGGTGGTTTGGAAAACATTCACTGAGTGGTTATATCCACTAACTTGAACTTATCCCATAGGAAATTTACTTCAAGACTCACATTTTTAAGCTCTTCTTGGGATTAGTCAATGGTGAAACCTAGTGATGCTACCTACCTCCCATGTTTTGATAAATGATCTTCAAACATAATGTATCAACTGGTTGAGGCCATCATTTTTCATTTATGTATCAATTATCCTTTATCATTACTAATTTTAAATAGTAATTAGAATGATAAAATTATTACCAATGGGTATAATTCCCAATGGTAAAATATACCAAGGTTTATATTAACCAACAACCATTTGTAATCAATGGTAATATTATTATTGCAATGATCAGATTTCTCCCTATAAATACCACTTCATTTTTCACTCAAAATTCACAACGGTTCCTCCTAAGGTTATGATTTTGATTGGTTTAATAATATTTTTCTTCATTTAAATAATTTTATCTATATGGGAGATGATTCTAGAATATTGGGGTGATTGATAATTTCCCATTTTAGATTCTATATATTATATTTTTTTATTCAATTGTAATGTTTATAATTTTTATTAGTTTTATAGATGACTAATGTAATGGTATTTAATATTAAGTTAATTATTTTTTCTTTCATTATATTTTGTATGTGCACAATATTATATAACATGTCACACATTTCTTAGGAAACAAATATCATTTAAAAATACCAAGTCATTACACAATAAGTCAGCATCCCTAGAATGTATTGAATAACATTAATATTACATTCCATACATGTTGGTCTGAAAATAAAATAGAAAATATGGTTTCAATAAATATTTATAAAAGAAACCGAAAAAACATCACAATTATTTGGAAAATTTTGTCTTTGTTCACATTAAATTAAAGTAATCACTTGGAAAACTTTTTTCTCTGGGTGAAGCCTATTTTAGTAAAAATATATTTAAAAATTAAACATTCAAAATCATATTTTAAACAACCCTTTTTTAAATACACTTTAAAAACCTAAGTAACTTTTTTTAATTTAAAAAGAGTTTTCAAAAAATATTGGTATCCAAATTTATAATTAAAACCAGACATGACAACCTAAACCATGTTTTAAAATATACACATCTGGGTTTCCAAACCAAACTAATTAAATATCAAGAAATGAAACCTTTAAAAACCCATTATTATATTTTTTGTAAATAAAAACAAAAAAAAACAAAATAAATTAAAGAGAATTAAATAAAGGCACACTTTGATCAATTAGGATGTAAAAGAAATCAACTAAGAAAAATGTAGCATTAAATTATATATTAAATAGGGGATAAAAGTAAGGATAAAGAAGGAATAACCTAAATAGATCCTAAATAGGATCCTATAATGCTAGTAAAATCTCAAAGAATCCAGTAAGAAAGGCCTAAATTGGTAATGAGGAACCTCGGTTGGCACTACAAAATAATTTATATTCTGATAGTCCTACATAACTAATCAATCTCCATCACAATTAGGGGTCAAAACAAACCTTGAGACCATCCAATATGTTATAGGACCATGGAAACATCAAATCATCCCACTCGGTATTAATTGGTCCATCCCTAGGCAGTATAAAATAAACTATCTCTTTCCCGCATAAAATCTACCTTCTATCATCCTAGGACTCTAATAACATCAAATTAGGGAGATGAGAAAACAATCAACCAGATGATGAACCCAAGAATAAATTTAAAAAATTATAAATAAATCCCACCTCACCTATAACACCCTCACATGAAACAACCCATTAGATCATCACCCAATATCCATATATATAAATAACCAACCATTAAAGTGAAAAATTAGAAGATCCACATAATGAGTCTCACATCCTTCATGAAAACTCATTTTTTCATTAGATTCAATATGAATGTTTTGAAATAATCATAAGATTCCAAGACAGAACACACCATTTCAAAACCCATATAAAAACACTATTTAGACTAATATAATTAAGAAATTTCTAAAAATAAATTTGGAAACTCACACATCCCTTAAAAACCCCTTTTAAAATTTTAAAATCCATTAAAATAATTTACAAAATATTACTCACACTGGTTAACACACTCCCTTTCAAATTAAACAACCCATTTGAACAACATTAAACACTACTAACATCCCAAAATATTTTCTTCTAAATTAATTGATGTAGAATACTATTTATAAACATCAAGTTAGTTCTCACAACCACTTTTAAAACTATTTTCATCCTTAAAAAACTAGTTAGGAATTTATACAACCACTTGGAAAGAAAACCATTCCATGCCAAGGTTAAAACCATTTCAAAAAAAAAATTCCATACCCAAAAACACACACACGCACACAAACATATATATAAGAAAAAATGAATTAATAATAAATTTAATACAATAAACCATCTCATGGAATTAAATATAAATCAACAATATAGAAATACCTACCCCTTTCTTGAAAAAACCAAATAATAAGTTGTCACCTTCAATGGCCAGTTCCCAAAAAACCCATTATAGGACCCTCAAAACAATTAACAAAAAACCACCTTAAATTAGAACTATACTTGGATCTAAATCCTATACAAGGAATCCCAAGGGTTAAAATTTGATAATAAAAACCATGGGGTTAGGGTAGAGGAGGATAAAAGGAGAAAAGAGGAAAAAAGAAAGAGAATATCTCAAAAATATACTTGTATAGAAGTAAAATTATTATGAGAATTAGAATAAGTGAGTTATCTACCTTTTTATTTTCCTACTCTATTCAAGTGAGAGGTAGAGAATGATAAGGTATGGGGGTAAAAATTGAGTAGGGTAAAAATTTTAATTTTTACTTTTAATGAATCTCGGATGGACATACAGTTTTTCATATGGTTTTTCAAAAGTGTGCCAACCAGGTATGAAACATTGCCTTAGACAAACAACCTTTCATGGTTACACATAGATAATTCCTCTAGTTATAAAAAATATACATGAACCATGAAAAATTTCACCATTTAATTACATACCATCTTTTCCCACTTGTTTCATGATTTAATTAAACATGCACACGTTCTCCACTAATACCCTTACACACCAAATTCCCCACACGATTTTTCATGGGATATGATCAATTTTGATATATCCATATAGCAATCATGTATACCAACCATGAAATGAATAAATTTATTTATTTTTACTTTTTAATGGAAAACACACATTTTCTTCTAAACTACAATTGTAAAGCGTACACAAAATTAAAAACTCTAAATGTTCCACTTTTTAGGTCAAAAATTCTTGGAAACATAAAACAACCCTAAATAACACAACATAAAATAAAATAAAATCTATAGTGATATGAAGGATTAAATATATAATAACTACAATCCCATAATATAATGGATAAGACATCATTACCACTATCCCTTAGTATATTTGATAAAGAATTATTATCAGCATCCCTTAGTATATTGAATCTAGAATTATTACGAGAATCCCATAGTAAAATCATGAGATATATCACCTTTACATAATTCATTGTATTCATTAAATGGATTCACCTTTCATGGAATGATAAAATATACAAATGTGCTCCAAAATAACATAACATTCATGATTCCACCATTACTTAATTATCCAATGGAAAGAAATGAGTTTCATGAGAACTTTCATAATGCAACATCATAAGACATCAAGAGAAATAAGGTGAATATTTATATTAGATCATATCCCTCATGAAGTATAAAAATTATTAAAGAACATTAATATATAAGAAAAATACATTTATAAAATAATTTGAAAAATTATTTAAAAAACAAGGCTATATATACATTTATTTTGGTAATTTATGAAAAATAAAAATTACCTGAACAATTAGAATATGATTTTCATTGAAAAAGCATATAAAATTTTAAATTAATATTTGTAATGGATAAAGGACATGTTGGAGGGAAAATCCATTCATTCTATATATTTTAAAAATGAATCATTATTTTCCCACTTTTATTAAAAGTCAATAGTGTGTCATACGAAAAACATTTAAAAATTTCCATTTTAATAATTTTAATAGAAAAGAACGTTGTAGAAAATACCTTTAAAAACCATTTTAGTGAAGATAAAGATTATATAAAACAATTTTAGAGTATATGAATATTGAAAAAAATGATTCCTGACTATATAAAAGTGATAATTTTATTTTTTCTTAAAAAATAACACTGGGCCATTGTAATTATAAAATGGAATAAAAATAGTAAAAATACTTTAATAAACCATAAATAATAATTTTTTAAGAAAAAAGTTGAGTATGATAGATGTAATATAAAATTTTTCAAAATGAGAGTTGAAACATAAAAATTCCCGATAAAAATTGAGATTCCAATATAAACCATTACTTTAAGTCCGGACCTGCTTCATATACACTTTATGCTCCTCTATGGTAAATTTATATTTATTTCAACTTTATTTAAGAAAAATATTAATACTTATATTTCTATATATTTTTCATTCATAGTTTTTTAATCACCCATTTAATAATAAATATCCAATAAAATCAATATTCCGGGTGTTAATTATTTCAATTTTAATGTATGTTTCAGTTTGGAGATTCCGATCATTATATCATAGTAATTGTTTCATAACATCCATACAATTAATCATTTCATAAATATCATATTTATTCATTATATAATATTTTATAAAAATCCATGTAATCTAGTGATGAATATTGAATTATATCACTTCGTGGAAACCGTAGTATATATGTACGCATGAGTGATGTTTTCATTTTTCAATGGATGGAAATAAAGGAAGGTAAATTATAATTTATAATTGTATAATCATAATTATGTATTAAATATAATATATATTCATTAAATCTTTTAAAATAACTACCCATGTGTGGAGGTGATGAAATATGAAACATGTCACTCAGTGGGGACAATAGTCCATATGTACGTATGAGCAATGCTTTCATTTTCCATTGGATGGAAAAGAGATATAAAATGGTTGTATCATTAAATTATAACAATTTTGACATATTAATTATACTAATGTAATTATATTAATATGATTATAGATGTTTTGAAGTTGGTTTAAGGAATAATTAAACATTAAATATATTAGTAAATATAATTACCTCTCTTTGGTGTATCTTCATTTGGATTACACCTTAATCCCTGTTGGGATAGTATTTTGGTGATACCTAGACTTATAATACATTTTTAGGAAGGTTGGGAATATATTTTACTTGTGATTGGATGATCTAGAGTGTGTAATGTTTGTGAATAAGTGAGGAGATGAGGTTCTATTTAATATACAAGGAGAGAAGCACCCTAGTAGATATCATCTATTTTAAAATAATTTAAATTCCTTATCCCAACCATAGTGATAAGAATATTTTCATGGTAACTATTCATTAGGGATAAAAATTATATTGAATTTATTACCTAAGATTTATTATGATGATTCCAAATATGGAATTCATTTTTCTAGATTAAATTTCTAGAGGTGGCATAAATTTATTTTATTATGATGCAAAAAACACATAGAAACCATTTTTAAAAAATATAGATTTTAAGAAAAAAATTATTTTACCCTCATTCCATTACTTATTAAAACTATAATATAAATATTGATTTATTATCTAAAAATTTCATTAAAATTATTCATCAATAGTGATTAATTTAAGTTATTAACATAAAATAACACTCCACTTATAAATACTATTTTATGAAAAATTTCTATTTTTTACCTTCAAATGATTTTATATTTATTTATAAATATCTGATAATAAATATATAAATGATGAAACATTTATATATATGTGTAAAAAATAATTTTAAATAATTTTAATACTAAAAATAAATAAATTAACTTTTCAATAATACATATATATTAACAATATTTTTTATAAAAAATACCCTTTAGCTATGAATTACTAAACTAACAACCCTTATCAATTATAATATATTTATAGGAGAGACCTTAATCCTAAAGGTTGAAGATGTTGGTGTGGATGAATCAATAGGAATGATATTCATGATGAGGAATATAATATTGGAACTGAGATTAGAAAAAAGTTTGGTCTGTGACTGTTATTTATTGAGGGGGACAATTTTCTTTGTATTAACTCATTCAACATATGCTCCACTTTTTTGTACTTAAATAAAAGGACACTGTCCCTAACATTTTAATAAATATACTGATAAATTATTCACTTATGCTTAGTGTTGTGTGCATCAAAATCTATCGAACATATCAAAATTTTTAATGATAATTATATTTAAAAATATTATGGTGTTATATTATCCCCCTATAAGATTTTTCCCTTAAAATTCCATTTATTTGAATAATATAAATTAGTATACTTCTTCTTTCTTACATACTTGGGTTCCCACATAGCTTTCTCAAATTTAAGGCTTCACCAAAAAATGTTAAACAATTGAGTAGTCTTGTTCTACAACACATTATATCTTATATCAAGAATCTCCACTTATTTTTCTTTATAACATCGATAATTATGCAATGGTATGACCTATGAGTTTAGTAAAAAATAAGGATTAAAAATGTACTTAATCTATATATATTCATATAATAAATCCAGAACTTGGAATAGGTTAAGTGGGAGTACCAAGTGATAATATACCATCCATACTCGATCAAGAATATCAAATAGAATAATGTATCTAGGGATCAACTTCACATTCCTTACAAATATCATAACCTTATTCCAAGGAGATATATGTAATAATACCTTCTCTCCAACTTCAAACTCTATATCCCATTGAATAATATTAGCATAACTCTTCTATTGACTATATGATCACATAATGTGATATTAAATGGACTAAACATTTTATGTCATTTCCCCAAATATATCTAGTCCAAATATATTTAATTCCCCAATTTCATCCCAACATGTTGGAGTTTTTCACTTCTTTCAATAGAGGAATTAATAAGGAGCCATATTAATGATCAATTGAAAACTATTTTTGTTTGAAAACTAAAGTAGATGAAGGTTTTGATCACAACATCCTTTTAAATCCATAGATAAGAATCTCAATATATCTTTTAGGGTTTGAATAGTTTTCTTAGACTACAACCAAAATATATTTATGACCATTAGTTATCTTGGGGAGTCCTAAAAATAAATCCATGGTGTTGTTTACTAATTTCCATAAAAGTATGGGCAATGGTTGCATCACCCCTTAGATTTATAATGGTCATCCTTAACTTTTTTTTGATAAAATAATCAAGATATATACTCCACAATATCCCACTTCATGTTATCCAAATAGACATAAGCTTCTATAAATCTGTACATCTATACTACCTAGATGGATATAGAGATATGTGCTTCATCTATTAGATATTTCTTCAATTATGGTATTAATAATACATATAATCAGTTCTTGAACATGACCACTCCATCATTATCAAAATGCAATTCAAGAAAATTCACTACATTCTTTTATAGATCAAAATCGGCTATCTGTGTCAATTTATTCTACACCGAAATGGATGGTTGAATAATAATATAATTAAGATATGATTTATCCCCTCACATCAATATTTTCAAGATGAATCCTATATAAATCCATAAATACTAGATCTCTCTCATTTTTTTTTATCTTGGTCAGGCTAGCGTGGTCCTTATGATTGAAAGCATTATCCAACTTTTTTTCCTTCCCTAGGAAGGAATGTATTGAGAAAAAATTATATTTAATAAAATCTAACCATTTTATTTGGAACCTATTCAAATTTTTATGTGTGAATATATACTTCATAATTTTATTATTTGTATATATATCCTATACTTGACCATAATTATAATTCCTCCATATATTTAAAGTAAAAATTAACTCTACTATCTCCAAATCATAAATATGGTAAATTTTCACATGAACATTCTATTTTAATGAGGCATATACTTGAGAAAATATCTCAGTGTCTTATTTGATGCAACACTATTGATAAAAATCATCCTTTACTATTTGGTAGTGTGAGAACAGGGTCACAAACCAAACTTCTCTTTAGATCATTTAAATTCTATTCACATTCATCAATCCAAATGAACTTGACTCCATTATTTATAAACACAGTTATTAGATTTTATATCCATGATATATTTCTTAAAAATAATTGATAATATCAATATAATCCATAAAAACTATAGATATTAGACAAAGTGGATGGTCTAGTCCATTTCTCAATAGATTCTATCTTTTAAGAATCCACTGATATATCCTCACTTATAATTACATGACCCATGAGTGATACTTCTTATAGTAATAATTCACACTCGTTAAATTTATAAAACAAATCCTTATTTCTCTAAGTCATCAAAATAATTCTTAAATGATCTTAACATTTTCCCTCAATATTGTAATATATAATAATATTTTATACAAATACTACTAAAAACTAATCAATGAAATCTCTAAAAACTATTTTCATTAGATCTTTAAAAATAAAGGAGGCATTGGTTAGTCCAAATGGAATCACTATAAATTTATATTTTCCATATTTTAATATAAGGATTTATTGGGAATTGCCTCTCCTTTCACCCTTAACTAATAATATTAATATTTAATGTCAATCTTGTAAAAGTATTGATCTCTATAGGTTGATCATAAAATTAATCAATAAGGTGTAGAGGATAATTATTCTCAATTGTGATCATATTTAGTTCAAAATAATCTATGTTGGGACACATTAACCTATATTTATTTTTAACCAAAATAATAGGTGTACCCCATAGAAAATCACTTTTATAGATAAACCCCTTATTCATATTTTATTTTAGTTTCTTCTTCAATTACTATAACCCAATCATGGACTTTCATAATAAGTATTTGAAATAAGTGTAACACTATGTATGAATTATATAGAAAAATCAACTTCAAAATTTCATTGAAGACTAAGAAACTCATTTATAAAGATATCAGTAAATTCACAAACAATATAAATATATTCAATGTTGAGTTTCACACCAACCATTTGAGATAAATATCCTTCATGTATAGGTATTAAGACCCATATAATGTAAGTAATTTAATTATAAGTTCATGATTATTATTTCACTAATAGATGGCCATATTTTGATTTGAAATATCAAACATGAATGACATTCCACTTAAATTCATAAAGGATCTATTTAGATAGATCCAATTAATTCCCAAAATCAAAGAAAATTTGACTACAGGGAGAATAAAAATATTTATAGGAATAAAAACCCCATAATCTTCTATCTAGGTGGAGTTATAAACTTGAGAGGAAATTATCCTACCGTTAGTATTTTTCATATATAAATCAATATCTAACCATTGAGATAGTAACTTAATTCCCTTAACAAATTCTAATGATATAAAAGAGTGGGTAGAAAAAAAATTAAATAAAAAATTTGTAGTTCTATAGTGGGTGATAGTGTACCTATCGCATTGTTGATTTCATAACATAGTTCAGAAGATGTGATTGTATAGGATTTCCCATTGGCCTTTGTATTAGGTGGTTGTTGAGGATTTTTATCCTTATTAGGTAATAACCTAACTATAGTAACCTAATTATAGTGGTTACTTTATTATGTCAGAACAAAATAAAAGAGATCACATCTCATGGGACTGAATAATTTAGTAGTCCTAGGAGAATATATATATATATATATATATGATTAACATTACATTCAAAAATAAAATAAAATAAAAGATAAAAATAAAGTGATAACTTTATAATATATTATAATATAACCCTATAATCAAACAAAGTATATTTCATGGAACACTGGGAAAGGAAAACATAATAAAGGGTGAGCTACAATGGCCAGTTAAAGAAAAATGTACAACGCAAGATATCATTGAATAAATAAAACATAAATAATATGAAATATATATAAAATAATTAAATATTATATATAAATAATATCATTAAAGGTGATATATCCTTGGATAACATAGAAATATAAATAATCAAATGGATAATAATAACTAGTTTCAAAATAATGGAATACATAATGTTGGACATCAAAATCTTACCACCAAGGACTTATGCTAACACATCATACATAAAAAGAAAAGTAATATTCTAGATATCCAAGATCATATGTATCATGAGACCTATCAATGCATTGAAAGGATATATAATAGTGGGACCCACCCATTTTCCTACTATGTCTAATGCATTCATTAGATGAACGGAATGGATAATAATAAAATACTTAATCAATAAAATAATTCGTAATAAAAAACTTTATTAAGAAATGTCAATATTATAACACCCCCAATTTCAGGTACATTACCCTTTTATTATGCAATTTGAACTTATATAATACTTGGGTTGAGTTTAGGTAGTTTTTAGAAGTATTTGGAGTGTTTTGGAATTATTTTTAGAGGTAAACAGTTTGAGAATAGTTAGTATAAATCATGCACTATCTCCAGCAAACTGTGTTCAGTTATGTTTGATGTCAGTGGGATGGTGCATGGTTGGTGAATTATTTGGCCAAATAATTTCGGTTCCTAGGATAAATCATTCAATGAGAAAAAGCAGTAAAATCATGGTCTGATCATGGTTTTAATACCATGCATGCCAACCATGATAGGGAATGACATTGAGACAATTGGACCACATGGTTGGCAAATTGTTTACTAATACATGAAACTGCCTGGGTGATGTCCAGTAACATACACATGGTTTGTTCATTGTTTGAAAAATCATGTGGCCTAAATGTGTGACATGAAATTAATGATATAAAAATTAATATTTAATTTTGAATAAGGACATTGAACCCTCATTTTCATAATATTTTTCCAGGATCTTGAACATCACTCCTCTTTTAGGCTCCTTCGGTGATTCCTATTCCATCCGATGGCCTGAAGGCCTTTATTTTTTATTGATTTTTGATAATATACCTTTCAAGGGGTGAGGTGGAACCCTTATAAAGCCCATAGGCTTAAGTATTACATAGCCCATATGCATTAGAGGAATTCATTTCCTGTATGCTTCAAACATTACATACAACCCTGACTAACTACTTGGAACTATTCCTCCCCAACATCTTCCTTATGAAATCAGCTTTCCACCTTCGCATGGTTCTTCGACTAGGATATCCCATGCATGAACATGATTTCCCTGATGATAGGTGCCATACCTACCCATTCTTGTAATATGTGTAGCTTCTACAGTTGTGAATGCTTCTTGCTCATCCTCCTATAGAGCTTGTTCATTGTAGGTTTTCTAGTTTTCATATGAACTTAAGGTGGCCCGAAGGCCTTGAGGTGGCCCAAAGGCCTTACTGTCTTGAAGGATTGGGTAGCCTGAAGGCCTTAAAGGACTCTGGGACCAAATTGGTGGCCTGAAGGCCCAAACGAGGGAAAATTCCTGGAAACTACAGTGCCAAACAGTTCCTGCTACATTTCTTGCTAGAGTACTGCACAATACTGCTACAATAATTCTACAGTACCTGCTACAGTACTAGAAATTATGCCTCCGCCTGGATTTGATCCCGGGTTGCCTGGATGCACTTAAGAGTCCCCACCAACCGGGCTGAGGCTCATGTGCTTGGTGATTCCTATTGACCAATGGGAATCATTTTATAAATAGTGGATTGGAGATTTAAAATAAATATTAAGTCATTATTCATTCTTAATCTCTCCAAATCCATTATTAGCATCTATCTCAGATCCATAGATATAAATTTATATATATATATATATCGATATGATATGATGTGTTTCCTGATGATATCTTATTGGATCTATTGAAGATAATAAATTTGGAAGATGGATCTAGACATATTATTAGTCTATTCTCTATTTTTTTATCCATTGAGAGGTACGTGGCTTAGCTCAAATTTGACTGATTCTAGTTCTTAAAGGCTTGGTGTTTAAATTTATTTCTCATTGATTTTTTAGGAAAACTCTATTCGTTTTGAACCAAAAACCATGGTTTTATAATGGTTATCA
Source organism: Viscum album (assembly GCA_963277665.1). NCBI lineage: Eukaryota > Viridiplantae > Streptophyta > Magnoliopsida > Santalales > Viscaceae > Viscum > Viscum album. Next base: position 535,561,731 of record OY728151.1, on the reverse strand, counting down.
CTAGGTGTTTGATAAAATGATTGAAAGAAAACAGTTTTTAAGTGAATTATTTTATGTTGAATAATATTATATGATAAATTGGACTATATGGTTTTTGTGCGTTAATATGAATTTTGGGATGAATCGTGGTCGAATGTTCCACCATTAATAATAAAAAACGGGACATATCATGGTAAGATTTTTCACCTCTAAATGGTTCACCAAGTGAAAGCTTGGTGAAAGGGTGACTCACCAATCAAAAATATTAGGATGTCTATAATTTCATGAATTTTGTGTGTGTGTGTGTGTGGGTGTGGAAATGGTGTGACTATCCCAAGTGGTAGGAAATGGTTTAAAATTTTTGTTAATTTTTTTCCGTGAAACTTGTTTATGTCTTTGTAATGAACTATTTATCTCTTCTATTTTATATAAAATGTGATAAAATTTTCTTATCATAGTGTCATGTGATAAGAATACATTTAGGAATTTCTGAAAAGTTTATACTCACTCCCCTACTTTGGAACTTTGTTCATTCTAAGATATCATATATTGTGATAAAAGTAAAGGAAATTTGTCACATTTCTCTAATGGTGTATCTTGATGTTTCCTTATATGATGGTGTTTAGAGCTTGGAGGTCACTCTTGGTTTAATTGGAGTGATTCCAAATTGGAGTTTCTATATTTATATTTATTTTTTTAATTATATCATCTTTATCACTTGTCACTACTACACTGATTTATTTTTTATTTGGTTTAATTTGTGTGGTATTATTTGAATCATGCATCATATAGTAGGTTTGGTTATTTTTATTTTTTATCAAGGTTTTTTTCATTAATTATGGAAAATAACCCCCAAAGTTTATGTTAATACCTTGGAATTTATTTTTATACTTTAGTGTCTTGAGGATGTCACCTAAATTTAGTTGTACCTCTACCTCTTCCCAAGACAATTGGTGAGGGATAAGATGTTAAAAATGGTATTAGTCTTGCTTAGTTTTTCATCATGGGATGGTATAATGAAGATATTAATTTCAAAACTTGAAATATATATAACAAAAATACAAATACGACCTTTTCATAATGAACTTCAATTTACTAGGGTGATTTGGGTAGGAAAGGGTTTGAAGTCATTTTTAGGTGTGTTTTCATCTCATTATGATGGGTTTAGTCGATGAGTGTATCATATTATGAATTAGTACCAAGGATTACCACATGGAAATTATTGTTTATTTTTTGTTTGATGGTTTATGGGAAATTGTTAAAATGGTTAAAATAGTTTTATTATGAAATGAAAGTTTGTAATGATTGTTGTTTGTAGTGATTTGGAATTTTCTAGGTGATCATTTTCAAGTGAGTGATGATGAAATGGTGTTTTTTTTCTAGTTATAAAAAATGGAAATCAGTATATTTCATATAATTTATCAAGAGGAGGCCATGAAAAATTAGTTTCAACATAAACCACAAGTAAAACAATAACTTTTCCAAAGCATAGTTTATGATTTCCATGCTATTGTGAGAGGAACTGGGAATAATGAACCCTAAAAAGTAGATCACTACGTCCATTATTATTAATAAAATCTACCCAACTCTCAAGGAGAATCAATGACTAAAAATTTATTAGTGATGATGAATGGAATGAATCTAAAATTTTATTTCCTTAGAACCCTAGCTGAGATAACGGTCAAGTTAGTGGTGTATATTTTGAAGGATCTTGAATGATAATGGTAGGATTTGGCTACCCAAGCTATAGTAGGCCAAGGTATTTCAAGGGAGGACTTTGTGAAATTGTTCAATAAAAAATTATATCCTTACACATTCTAGATCAAAAAATGGCTTTATTCAGCCTTAAAAAATAGAATCTATTAGTGATTTAGTATGCATCTTAGTTTATAAACTTAGTTTATTCCTTTTTATAGGTAGATATCAGTGTGTCCTTGAATACACACATCTTTTAATTAGGGATGTGACCAAATATTTGTTATAAAATAATATTAATATATTAAAAATTATATAGAGATGGTTAACAAGGATACTATAATGGAAATGGATATTTATTGAATCTTGTGGGAAGAATTATTTTTATTTCTATATGAATAAGTGAGAAGTCTAATGCTAGGAACAAGAAGTAGTGAAACTATTCTAAAAGAGGTAGAACACCTCAAATTCTGATCACTAAAATAGCAACTAGTCCGCTATAAACCAATACAAAGCTTGTATTTTTCCAGTGTCGTTATAAAAATAATTATAAATAGTATTGTATGACACCACCTTGATTATGTCGCAAATGTAATCGAATGTGACATCTCAAGTGTTATAGTGGAAGTGCTCCAAATTCGGGTATTGGAGATATATCTCAATTATCTTATACATCCTATGGTTTGACAAGATGACATCACTAAAGAAATTTTTTCCTTACAACTAAGAAATCTAAGTCTATTCTAGGATCAACATGAATCCATAGGTAGTTCACTTGTAATAATGAATCAAGGATAAATGGATCATTATTAAGAAATTTTATGGTGCTGAGTAGATGATCATGGAAGATAAATACGGTCCTTTTAAAGTTAAAGGTAATGTTATAATGAATTTTTCTCTTATGAAAGCCTTTTTTGATATGGATTTATCCCACTAATTCATTTCATCATGTGTTTTTGATTATATGGGTTTACATGTTGTGATAAAACCACCAATCTTAAAACTTCAAACAACTCTCTACCTATGAGTGTGTCGAGCCTTTATGTGCGAATCATGTTCTGAAAATATCATTGGGAATAAATTAGTATGCGATTTTTCTATTCTTGATATAGATATCTAGGAATTAGTTTTGGGAATATATTGGATTACATCATTCAAGGACCACATTGACTGTTATGCCCAGCCAATTAGTTTCATATATTTTGATATCATTAACCATATCATTAAATGAGATTGGACCATGAAAGCATGTAAAGTAGGAACTTTGGTATAAATGGTCAGGAGTATCTCTTATTAGCAGGCAGTGGTTAATTTTACATATATTTATTTAATCGAACATAGTTATTTTCATTCATCATCGACCAATTTATTGACTCCTTTCTTGATAATTTCTATAGGTCACCACTCAAAAGGTAAGTTGACTTTACGATTGATATCTTACCATGGACCAGTCCAATATGACTACAATATTATTGTATGAAACTAATTAGATTGAGGGAATTGAACTTATTTCTAGAATATTTTGAAAGTAAACTGTTTATCCGACCTAGTATGTCTCCATGGGAATAACTATTTATTATTTTCCAAGAAAGAAAATGGAATTCATCCAAATTATAGGGATTATCATAATCTCATTAAGGCTATGATAAAGAATTGATATCCACTTCCAAAAATTGATGATCCATTTGATCAATTTTAGGGATCCCAATGTTTCTCTAAAATTTATTTATGACCAAGGTATCACCAACTTTATATTTAGAAGGAGTAAATTCAAAATATATCATTCAAGAGTGGTTATAGCCACTCTAAATACGTGGTTATTCCATTCCATCTAATGAATTCATGAGAAATGTTTATGGAATTAATGTACAAGTTCATTAAAAGGTATCATGAATCATTTTTACGGTATTTATTGATGATATTTCGGCTGATTCTAGGGCCAAGATCGATCATGAGAAACACTTGGATATAGTTTTGTGTATCTTGTGAGAACACTACCTTTACGCTAAGCTTTCAATGTGTGTTTTATAGATGAAAGGGTTTTTTTACATAGTCACATCATTACTAAAATATAGAAGTTTATATAGATATTAAATATATATAAGTCATTATCTTATGGAAACCATTGAATAATATGTTTGGGATATGTTGTTTCCTTGTCTTATCAGGTCATTAAAAATGATTTGATCAAGATTATTCATGACTTTACTCAATGATGATATATTTGACAAGGAAAGATGTTACTTTCCAATGGACAGATGAGTTATGTAAATCATCTTAATAAAATTAGGTTTATCTTACCTCAACACCTTAAATTATGTCACTATAGTTTGGGTAAGGTTATGTGATCTACCGTGATGCATCATGATCTGGGTTGTATTGTTTTTTCAGGAAAAGAGATAATTTTTTCACTTATGGATCATGATATTTATATATGTATGAGAAGAAATACCCAAAAAATGATTTGGAGTAAGCTTCTATAGTCCATGCATTAAAAAAATATCATCATTATCTTTTTAGTGAGAATTTTATTTCCATTTATAGATTATAATATCTGGAAACAAATTTTCTCACATAGAGATTTGACTATAAGGAAACAAAGATCGATAAAATATCTGCATATTTTTTACTTCAAATTAATGTATAAACTAGGTAATGTGAATTATATAGTTTATTCATTAAGTTTTAAGAAATATAATTAGCAGGCTAAATAAGAATTAGATTAATGGTAACAATTGTATGTCAAAAAATATATGAATTTCAATTATATTGAGCATGGTGATGTTGTCATTTTATTACATTTTATCATATTCATAATATGATTGAGTATATTGATGATTCTAAAACATATTATCATGAATATCTCACCATGAGGTAAAAACTAAATGGTGGGGAGACTATTGAGGGTTGTATGTGAGATATGAGATTTGTTATGCAATTTTGAGATCAGATTGTGGAGCCTACAACTTATCCAGAGAACCATGTTAATGCATACAACCATTTAATATGGGATGTTCATCATAGTATTCAAAATATGAATAAGGAACTAAGACCATAGTATTAGTGGGTTTATATTAATAGTATTTTCAAAGAGTTTGTATTAGGATTCCTCACATGCTATTAGGTAAAGGGGGAAAACCAATGACAAGATATAATGTCACATTCCTTACCCATCCACATGTGGAAATTGGAAAAACATCGATGGATTTGGTCAAAAGTCTACTAAAAATAGTCTAAAAACACAATTACATATGGGTGATTATAGATCACCTCACAATATTGGATCTATTCATCCATATTGAAGAATATAATATGTTGTAAGACTTACATCTAGGAAGTTGTAATGTTTAATGGTGTATCCATTTCAATTATGTAATAATGGGACCCCAGGTTTACATCATGTTTTTTTGAAGTCCATGCAGTAATCCCCAGAAATCCAGTTGATCATAAGCACAACATATCATTCTAAAATGGATGTATAATACAAATAGATGATCTAAACATTGGAATAAATGCTTAGATATTTTAGTGATGGATTTTGGAGGCTCATGGGTGGAACATATATCATTAGTGGATATATCATATATTAAAAATTATATAGATAGAATATGTATGGATCCTTTTAATGTTTCGCACAAACTTCATTTTAATTTTCCACTTTGTTATGTGAAAACATGTGAGATATCACTTGTCAAACCCAACCTTACTCAAGAGAAAATGAAGAAGATACAAATCATCTAGAAAATAAGGGAGATAAATTAGAGCCATTATAAATCATATGTGGATCATCTCTGTTGACCATTATAATTTGATGTGAGTTCCCATTATTTATTGATAATCTATTAAGTTACAGGGAAACATTGTTTTTGTAAGAAAGGAGAGTTTTATCCTCTGTATATTGAACATTTTTAGATTATTGAACAATTAGGTGATGTAGATTATCGGTAGGATTTACCACTATGTTTTTGTTTATTGATAAATGTGTTTTATGTATCTCAATTAAAGAAGTACCATCCTAATACTAACTATATGATTTGATGGGACCATGTTTATCTTGAACTAGATGCAATATTGATTCATGTGTTGGTATATATTTTTTATAGGAAATAGAAACTCTTTCATGGGAGAACCATCAGTTTGGTATGGATTTTATGGAATCACGATCAAATTTAGGAATAAATGTGGGATTATGAGAAGAAGATTCTAGAATAGTGGCCCACACTCTTACAAAGAATTGTCGGTTTCCCACTTTCCAAGGATGGAAAGACCAATTGTGGGGATAATGAAACACACTTGGTTTCAAAAAATTACCGCTTTTTTGTTTACTTTGATATTATATTATACTTGGGTAGAGTTTTGAGAGTTTCCAAAATTATTGTGAGTATTTTTATGTGTTTTTAGAGGTTTATGGTTTGAGAATTTTTGGTAGAAACCATATACTATATCTTGGAAAACATGAAAGTTAATATTGGGATTCACTAGGTAGGCATAATCAAAGTGCACAGTTTTTCCATACTATAACAGTGACCATGAGAAATCATGTAAGGGGAGATAATGGTAAAAACATGGTTGGTACATAGTATGTCAAATATTTTGAGTAAACTATATAAGGGGTTGAATTTGAGGTAGTATCACCACATATTTTTCTAAATTGTGAACTGAAAACAATGTGGCTACATTGGTTATGTCCACTAGAATGCACAAATTTGGCACAATGTTAGAATAACCATATGGCCTCATTGTGTAATTTGTAGTTAATGATCTGAAAAATTAATATATAATTCAGATTAAAACCCCAAAATAGTCATTTTTCCCACATTCATCTAGGGTATCAAACTTCTTTCCTCTCCTAGGATCCATTGGTGATTCCCTTTGATTTGATGGAATATTTGGACAAATTAATGTATGTTAGAGATCCAAAATTGATGGAAAGTCCTTATTCTTTATTGAAATATCTAGATATATTATTATATACTACCTCAGATAGATATATCTATTCTTACATAGATATATATATGTGCTATGATGTGTTTCACGATGGGATATTATTGGATATATTACAAGGAATGGATTTTGAGGCTGAATCTAGAGTTTTAAATATACAATTCTCTATTTTAATCATATATTGAGAGGTAGGTGGATTTTATCCCATTATATGTGTTCTATAACTTGAAGTATTTGTGTTTAAATTACTCTCTCTTGGATTTTCTAAGAAAACTCTCTTGGTTTTAGTAAAAAAATCAATAGTTTTGGAATGCTACTCAAAAGGTGTTAGATAAAATGATTAAAAGAAAATGGTTTTTAGAAGAAATGTTTTATATTAAATAAAATTATATGATAAATTGTAATAATAGTGGGAATGTGTTCATATTCAATACTGGAAATTTGGGTTTTCCCAACGCTTCTATACTAATGGTTCATCAAAACCGTTGGTATAGGAGGCCTTTACCAACAGTTTTATTAAACTATTGGTAAAGGTTGAGATAGGTGATGATTTCCCAATGGTTTGATTAAAATCATTAGGAAATTTTCATTAGATTCTCCTTTTACCAACAGTTTATACAAACTGTTGGTAAAGGTAATATTTTCCCAACGGTTTTTAAAAGATGTCGGGAAAAGATCACAATAATTGCATTAAAATCAAGAAGATCTGCCTGCATTCTCTATTTCTCCCCCAATTTGTAGAAGCCTCTGTGCGTGCCCAAGGTGAACCGCCATTAAATAGACTGAGACTCCCCCACTATTTTATATGGGATAAGTCCAAATCTTCATGCCTTCTTACTCATTTTCCGCTTCTCTTACAAATTAATCCATTTTTATTGAAGGTGGAAACCCTAAATTTGGTGTTGTAAAAACTTATGGTTTTTAATTAGGGATTTGGTTTCTTTTATTAGGGATTAGGTGTATGAGGCATTCCACTTAATATTATGGGTGGATTTTATCAAATGTTATGATGTTGGAACCATTTATGATGTAGTTGTCTATATTTAATCTCATTTCCCCTAACTTAACATTAAATTCTATATCACATTTGGTTTATGTTTTTTTAATTTCCAGTTAAGTTATTTGTGGTTGATGATTATCCCATGTTAGTTGTTTTCAATGGTTTGGCGTGGAAATTGGGCATATAATGTGACTTTTACAAATGGGGGTGCCTTGAGAATACTCAAAATATTTGTTAAAAATGATCAAAGGGATTTTATTATTTAAAATGGATTTCGAAAGATATTTCAAAAATGATTTAATCTTGAGGAAAGTGTTTGATTAAAATGGGAATTTTTTTAATAAGGCTTATGTAATATATTTTGTTATAGTACACTTGTTATGTGACTATTTTTGGTATTTAGTAACACATGAGATAAATGGTGTGTGAGAATGTGTTGTGAAAGAGATTCCATGGTTGGTTCAAGATTATATTTACGTTTTGAGCCTATTAATAAGTTTTTTAATGATATTTTGAGATATTTACCTATTGGTGTTAAGTCATACAGTGATCATGGGGGATATTATATTCTTATTGGTGAAAACTGGGAGCTTTAGAGGTGGTTCATGATTAAGGCATATAATTAGTGCTAAAAATGTGGATAAACCATGCATAGTAGTGAATTCTTGAAGTGTTTGATGTTTTTAGTACTTTTTTATTTGGAGTTTCTTTTGATACTGATGTTTCTTATTGATACCTATAATGGGAATTTATTTTAGTTTCTAAATCGGCTGAGACTCCCCCACCATGCAAAATGTATGCAATTCTTTTGGTTTACCTCGAGTTGATGACTCCAATAGCTCAATTGTCAGAGTTGATTGTGAACTAGATGTTGTGGTTGAAAATATATAGAATCATTCATCTATGTTCTCAATTATTTTAGTTTACCTCGAGTTGGGTTGTTAAGGTTGGTACTATTCAAATTTATTTAGTATTGATCAAAGATATATTTTATCTGAATTGACCGTTATGTGAATTTTCAATGTTTATTAGTTGCAGTTTTATTTGAATTGCAATTTCTAATTTGGAATTGAACTGTATTCAAACCTAGTCAAACAATATTTCTAACGTGGTGAACATTACAACTTGTATGATTTATTAAATCCATTCAAGATCTTCTAAAACAATTGATAGCTAAATTACCAATTAATCCCTCTATTCCCTCATATATTTAGTTTTTTGGGTTACACATTAGTTTCCTTTTTCTAATTAATTACATATTTGTTTTTAAAAGCAGGAAATACATCCAATTAAAGAGAGACGAAGGAAAAAAATGATGGAGAATAATCATCGAATGGCGGAGATGGGAGTTCCACCATTAGTTCTTACAATGAGTACTTTATTTCAAATATATATATTTAAAGAATATATAATTTCATGTGATTAATTTTGTTGTAAACATTTTTGTAGGATCCACCATAAGTCAATTGTTATTCGACGAGGAGCCTAGTACTGGTCCTAGTACTCAGGCTGGTGGTACAAGGGGGGTTCGTACTAGAGGTAGATGAGCAGCTCCGTGTACTCGACTAGACCCTGCCCCTCCCACTAAGATGTCATCGTTCCCACATTCCGATCCCATTTTGTCATTAGGGACACACGAGATATTTAGGCCTCCTATGTTTTCTCCACCATTTGCATCTTCTGACCCATATTTTTCATATCCCATGATGATTCCCACTCACAAGCCAGAATTTGGTCATACAGCTATGCCATCTTCTTTTCCATCTACTTATGTCTCTCCGAGCTTCTATATTCCATCATCTTCGACTCTTATTCCACCAGAGGGTGTTCCATTAGTTTCTATGGATCCAGCGGCGCTCAACGATTGGACTAGCGTAGGTATATTTATAGAACCCTAACAATTTTTTAAACAAATATTTATTTTCATTATAACATGTCTTGATAAAATATTTGTTTTTATTTCATGACAGATACATGTACTAACAGGAGGCGGGGGAAGGGGCATACATGCATGCGTGCGGTGTGGAACCGCCGCACACAGGTAATGGTGGATTACAATGAAGACAACCAAATGGTTGAAAAAACAGGGCAGCATTGTCGGGGTTTTTTGGTGACACTTGACAAATACTCCGACATCATTCCTGTCAGCACGCTATTGTGGAGACAGTTTCCACATGAGGTCAACGATAGAGATTGGGTAGAGATATGGGTAAAAAATTTGTTGTATTTAATTCCATGAATTATTTTTGTATTTATATGAATTAATATTTTGGAGTCAGCTTCGATTTAATTTTCCCGATAAAGAGGGTGCACGACTGACACATATAAATGATTTAGATGAGCTTTGGAGAGCCTAAAAGCATAAGTTTTATATTGGCTGGCGTGCTAGAGTTGAAACTGAGTTAGAGGCAGTACCAGTCGTGGATGATTGTCCTATAGAGCTGTATCAGCAAGTGATTACTCATTGTATGACTACTCAGTTTAAGGTATTAATTACATTTGATGTATTTAAATAACAACTTTCATTTCTTCCATTAATATTATCCTTTTAATTATCGAATTTTATTTAAGAATGATCTAGAAAAAATAAAAAAAACATTGATTCAAAAAAATACCTCCACACACTGGGACGTACTATGATGCCAGATCAGGAGAGGAAGCTGTTATAAAAATTGTTTATAAATTTTCTTTATGACTTATATTTTCTTTTGTTTCCTCAATTATTTAATCTTTTGGTAAAGTTTTTATATAAATTTATTTTTCAATGTCATTGTAGAGGCAAAAACTGAATATTGAAGGAAGTGTGCCTCGAGCAAAACTGTTTTGCTCGAGTAGACAGAAAAAGGATGGAAGTGCCGTCAACGAACCGACTCAGCAGCAGATTGTAAGTTTTAATCTGTTGATTTTATATTTTAATATCTATTTTGTAACTTAATAACATATTTATATTTTTAACATGCTGCATTAGAAGCCCTCGATGCCCAAGAACCAGAAAATTTTGGGCCAACTGATCACTTATATCAGGTGTTGGGAGAAGAGAATTCTGACAGAGTACGCTGCCGACCTAGGATAGCCCTGAAAAAGTATTGGCCCTCCTTAGATACGAGTTGTAGTGCCACTGAGCTGCAGAAAGTTAGAGCACATGTAGAACAGGCTGACAAAAGGGCCATAGAGATGGAAGAACAGTCTTCTAGGGAAAATAGTGCATTTATTAAATTTATTAAAGTTCTACGTCCAACACTTCCATCAGAGGATAGCCCGGATTTTGATGAAAATATGTCATCGATACGTTCTATATATGGTGCACCAAGTTGCAGTTCTAGTGGTGGTCAAGATGATGTCCAGCATGACGATGATGATAGAGAGATGTTTGATGCAGAAGAGGAGGGAGAGGAGGAGGGCGAGGTGGAGGAGGAGGGTGAGGCGGAAGGCGAGGGTGAGGAGGATGGTGTTGAGGAGGGTGGGGAGATAGATGAGGACAATGATGACCATGAGGATGAGGGTGATGATGATGGTGATGATAGTGATGATGAGGGTGATGAATATGTTATTTAGGATTATTCCATTTTGGTATGTCATGAATTATATGAATGTCTTGGTAAGCTTATTAGCTCATCCTCATCAAATGCATGTGATGATATGCTTTAAATTGAATACAAATCCTTGTTGTACATTCTCCATGTTATGTGAATTATGCCTTGTTTGATATGGTTTACTTGTAAATTGTTAGGATAAGACATGGGTTACATGTTAAGGACTCTTGGATGGACTCGTCATGCTCAGGGAATTCATACTTGAAATTCCAGGATGAATGCTTTAGTTTCTAGGTGAGGGCTATCAGGATGGTTTCTATTACTCATGAGTGATATTGGTTACTTGAAGATAATCCAAGGACATGTATTTTTTTCAAGATGGTAATACCATGCCTCAGGTGATACCTGTTCCCCTATGTGAGATACTTGGCAAGCAAGTCCACCTAAATCTGAGGCGTGGTGTGGCCGACACCACTCAAAGTGATGTGTAAGAGTCAACGCCGTATAAATCCGTGGCGCGGTGTGGCCGGGATTTTAAGTGAAAAGAACAACTGGCATATGGAAAATTGACCAAATTCATTCGGATTCTGTTGATACTTTATCATAACGATTCCTGGGTTATATGTGATGTGTACGAGTCAACCCCAGCTCAATCCGAGTCGCGGTGTGGTCGGGATCACTCAAAGTATCTCTCTTTTATTTAGAATGGACAAAATTTTAAGTACATATGGAATACTGACCAAACACATACTTTTTACATTGAAACTTTATGAGAACTATCCATGGGTCATATGTGACGTGTACGAGTCAACCTCACCTTCATCCGAGGCGCAGTGTGGCCGACACCACTCAAAGTGTCTCTTTTGTTTAAAATGGACTTCATTTTAAGTGAAAACAACAACTAGTATACGGAAAATAGACCAAACAGATTATTATTGTGTTTATACTTTATAAAATGATCCATGGGTCATATGTGACATGTACGAGTAAACATCTCTTCAATACAAGGCACGGTGTGGCCGACACCATTCATACTGTCTCTCTTATGTTTAAAATGGACATCATTTTAAGTGAAAACAATAACTGACATACAAAAAACTAACCAAACCCATTCATAATGTGTTGATGCTTTAGGAAAACAATCCATGGGTCATATGTGACATGTAAGAGTCAACACCACCTCAATCTGAGCCACGGTGTGGTCGGGATCACTCTAAGTGTCTCTCTTTTGTTTAAAATAGACAACATTATAAGTACATACGAAAAACTGAACAAATGGATTTTGATTGTGTTGATACTCTAGAAAAATGATCCATGGGTCATATGTGACGTTTATGAATCAACTCCACCTCAATCTGAGCCGTGGTGTGTCCGGTACCACTCAACGTGTCTCTCTTTTGTTTCAAAAGGACATCATTTTAAGTGAAAACATCAAATGGAAAACAGAAAACTGACCAAACGCATTTCGATTGTGTTGATACTTTAGTAAAATGATCCATGGGTCATTTGAGATGTGTACAAGTGAAAACCATATAAATCTGAGGCGTGGTGTGGCCGGTACCACTCTAACTGTGTCTCTTTTGTTTAAAATGGACATGATTATAAGTGAAAAGAACAATTGGCATACCAAAAACCGACCAAACACATTCAGAATCTGTTTAAACTCTAGCACAATGATAAATGGGTCATATGTGATTTGTATGAGTCAACCTTTCCTCAATCTGAGGCATGGTGTGACCAAAACCACTCAAAGTGTCTCATTTTTTTTTTGAAATGAACAACATTTTAAGTGAAAACAACAACTGACATACAGAAAACTGACCAAACACATTCCGAATGTGTTGATGCTTTAGGAAAACGATACATGGGTCATATGTAATGTTTAAAAGTCAACCCCACCTCAATCTGAGGTGTGGTGTGGCTGACACCACTCAAAGTGTCTCTCTTTTGTTTAAAATGGACATCATTTTAAGTGAAAACAACAACTGATATACGAAAAACTAACCAAACGCATTAGGATTCCATTGAAACTTTAGGAAAACGATCCATGGTTCACATGTGATGTTTATGAGTCAATACCGTCTAAATCTAAGGTACAATGTGGCTATCACAACTCAAAGTATCTCAGTGTTACTTGAAATGGACAACATTTTAAGTGAAAAGTACAACTATCATATAGAAAACTAACCAAACACATTCGTATTCTGTTGAAACTTTACTACAATGATACATGGGTCATATGTGATGTGTACGAGTCAACCTTGCCTCAACCCAAGGTATGGTGTGGCCGGAACCATTCAAAGTGTCTCTCTTTTATTTCAAAGGGACATCATTTTAAGTGAAAACAACAACTGATATATAGAAAACTGACCAAAAGCATTCAGATTCCATTGAAACTTTAGGAAAACCATCCATGAGTCATATGTGACGTGTACGAGTCAACCCTGCCTCAATATGAGGCCCGGTGTAGCCCTAACCACTCATAGTGTCGCATGTTTATTTGAAATGGATAACATTTTAATTGAAAACAACTACTGGCATACGTAAAACTGACCAAACACATTCTGAATTTGTTGAAAATTTATCACAATGATCAATGAGTCATATGTGACGTGTATGAGTTAACCCCACCTTAATCCGAAGTATGGGGTCACCGAAACCACTAAAAGTGTCTCATTTCTTTTTGAAATGAACAACATTTTAAGTGAGAAAAATAACTGGCATACGGAAAACCAACCAAACACTTTCAGAATATTTTGACACATAAGGAAAAAGATCTATGGGTCATATGTAACGTGTAAGAATCAACCCCACCTCAATTCGAGGCACGGTGTGTCCGATATCACTCCAAGTGTATGTATTTTGTTTAAAATGGACATCATTTTTAGTAAAATCAACCGGTATACGAAAAACCGAACAAACATATTCAGATTCTGTTGATACTTATTCTCTTTTTATGTATTTTATTGATAATTGATAATTAAATTATGTATATATATTCAATTATTAATTGAATTCCATATTCCACATATAATTATCATCTAAATTTTAAAATGAATTCTAAATCAATTATGTATGTTTAAAATTACATTATGAATTAGGATTTAATTATGGATGTGTATAGTTAAAGAATGAATTATATGTTAAATGTGTATGAATTTTTTCTCTATATGTATGTCGTAGTTTGTTATTGCAGGTATAGTAATTAGAAAGGAGAAGAATGAACATCATTAGAGGCTCCTGTGAAAATAGAAGGCTGCTGTGCAATTTGCACATCATAGCCTATGACAACGGTTTCAAACCGTTGGGAAAGGTTTCTAGGGATTTTTGTTTCCAACACTTCAATGAGAACCATTGGAGAAAACCAATCCCAATGGTTTAGAAACCATTGGGAAAGAGTCAATTTCCTTATTTTTACAAACAGTTTTGTGTAAACCATTGGTAAAACGTATGCCAATAGTTGGCCAAACCGTTGGCATAGGTTAATTTTACTAACCTATACCAAGAGTTCTTTATAAACCATTGGGATAGGTTTTCCCAATGGCTTACTTCTCTACAATTTGAAATACTATTGGTATAACATATACCAAAGGTTTAGAACCGTTGGGAAAGACCCCATTTCCAGAAGTGATTCATTTATGAATGTACAATGGTCACAATTTCCACCATTAATAAGAAAAAATGGGACATATTATGGTCAGAGGTTTCACCATCAAATGGTTTATCAAGAAATGAATTTATGAAAGGATTAATCACCATATGTGAGTATAGGTAGGACCATGGTTTCATGTATTGTTTGTGTGTGCTTGTGGTTGTGGATCTGGAGTTATTATACAAAGCAGAAAGAAATGGTTTAATTTTTTTTAAATGTTTTCTATGAAACTTGATTATTGAATTAAAATGAACCATTCAACTACTTTTCTTATGTTTTATATAAAATGTTCTAAGATGTTATTTTCCTAGTGGTATGTGATGTAATGTTTTTGGTTAGTGACTACTAAGTTTATACTCATCCCCTAATTAATAACTTTGGTTCATTTTCACATATCATATGAGATAGAGGTGAAGAAAATGTGCCACATTTATATAGTAGTTCATCTGGATGTTTCCTTATTATTTGATGATCAAATTTTAGAGGTCCTTATTTGTGTAATTTTAGTGATTCAATTATTTGTCTACATTTAGATGTGTTATGGTTACTTTAATAATCTTTATAGATTTTCACTTCAACTCTAATGTTTCTATTTTTCGGATTCCTAGGAGTGGTATTATTTTAAACATGAATCATATAGTTGGTATGGTTGTTTTTATTTTTTATATATGGTTGTTTTTGTATATTAGGTAAAATAATCCTCCAAAATTTCATTAATACAATATAATTTATTTTCATTCTTTGGTGTCTTGTGATTGTCAGCTAAAGATCTTGTCAGCATTGCCTCTTCTGAAGACAATGAGTGATGGGTGAGATGTTATAAAAATTTAACAGTGTTAATAAAGAGTAAAATATGACCATAATCCATTAAGCTAAATAATTTATATATTTCCATTAGAGTATATCCCTAGTGTGTAATAATAATCTTTAAAGGATTTTGACATAGATTATTTTTTATAAATACATTAGAAAGTCACTTTGAGAAAAAGAAGAAATCACCTTTTTTTTGACAAAATTTGAAAACAAAAAATTCCTAGAATAATGGGAATATTATTTTCTTTAAAATAATATAGAAATATTTTTTTTATTTTTTATAATTAATAAAAACTATGATTTGGGAAAATGCGGTCATGTGGTAAACTTTATTAAAAATGTTCTTTTCCCGCATTCCCAAAAAGTCAAAAATGACTTTTACGGAACACATTAAAAATATTACTTAAAAAATTAAAAAAAACACTCAATTATATTATAAAAATAAAATTATAATTCATTTAATGTTAGATATGAACTTCTATAAAACAATTTGAAGGGCATGAACATGGAGGAGAAATATTCCCAACCAAGAATGAGGAATAAGGTTGACATTTTTCATAAACATTATTTTGGTTTTTTTTCTTATCTAATAGTGATAAAATAGAAATAATAATTGAAAACCACAAAAATAACAAAATAATATGAAAATATATGAATTTTGAGAGAGAAATACCATATAATTCTCCCAATGGAAATTTAAACATAAACAATCCCTAATAAGAATAATATTGTGGAACAAACATTTAAAATAGACTTATGCTTGGATATAAATACTCTAATATCATGTATAATAAATTTATAATTATTATATATCTATAATAAAAAAATATTTGAATTTATATGAATATATATTATTCATTAATAAATTTTTCTTATCCATTTATTATTATTATTTTGTTAAAATTAATATTTTAGTGTTAACCGTTCAGTTTCCCATACATAGTTCAATTTGATGGTACTAGTCCTTACACCATAGATAAGGTTTTATAATATAAAGAATTTTTAATATGTTATAATGATAATTATTATAAATTAAATAAAATTTTATAACCTTCCATTAATTTTTTTTATGAAAAATGAAATACATCATTTTATGGAGAAGGTAGTCGCACATATGCATGAGCGATGTTTTCATTTTTTTAATGGATGAAAAGAAAATAAAGTATATAATGGTTTAATTTTATATTATTATAATAATAATATAAATATCATATTTATTCATTAGATACAACCTTATAACCATGCACGTAGTGTAAAAATGAAAAACTAATGACATCACCTCCGAGTGGTGGTCATCCGAATGTACGCACGTGCAACATTATCATTTTTCAAAAGATGTAAGGGTATAAAGTAAGATAATATAATATATTTATAAATAATAATTTGATAAAAATATTATATATTTATTAATTATATATTTATAACCCTCCAGGTGATACAATGATAGAAAATTAAATACATTTATTTATAGAGGTGGTAGTCCACACATACGCACAAGAGATGTTTTTATTTTCCATCGGATGGAAAAGGAGATGTAAAAGGGTTGTTCCACAAGAATAATAAAATTTTGGTATATTTCATATTGTTATATTATTATATCAAAATGGTTATTTTAGGTTTTAAGGAGGTAAAAGAATAAATAAAGAATAAAGGACTCGATTAAGAGTAATACATTGTCTTTGAAAATCCTCCTTTGTTATACACCATAAAACTTCATAGTTCAGTATTATAAAGATACCAGGAACTATAGGATGTGAGGGAGGAAGTTATGAAGTGATTTTTTATGGAAGTTCTAATCTTTAGTAATCAAATTTTGTGAATAATTTTGTATAGTAGGAGCCCTTTTATAAGTGAAGGTAGTGAAACACTTGTAATTATTCATAACTTTAAAATATTAAATTTGTCTCAATATTTTATATGTGAAACTAAAACAACCAAATTTCAAATATAAGTTTATAATTGACTTAATAATATCATCTAATGATATTTAATGTGTTATTTTTTTACCTTATCACAAGGTTTTTTCTTTATTTAACTTGTTCTACCCCTTTACCATAACTACAATATTTTTTACCAATGCTGCCTTTAACAATGAAAAAAATAAAACCGACCTAATTAAAAAATTTGAACCTCAAAATTCAACATATAAAATCCATTTTTCAAGATTCAATTTTTATAATTGAAATCAATTAATCTTATTAAAAGTTTTAAAAACACAATGAAAAACAATTTTTCTAAAAAAATGCATTTTAAGCATAAAAATGTTCTTATACCAAAATAAAATAAAATTTTGATTAATGTGTCATTAAATTGATTATTATTAATAAAAAATATTTTATGTTAATTTAGAAACAAATTTTTATAATGAGACATTTAAATTACTTGACTAAAATAAA
Organism: Viscum album; assembly: GCA_963277665.1. Lineage (NCBI taxonomy): Eukaryota > Viridiplantae > Streptophyta > Magnoliopsida > Santalales > Viscaceae > Viscum > Viscum album. The sequence goes on along the minus strand of OY728151.1, from coordinate 535,543,719 downwards.
AAAATTACAGTTTTTAAAAAAAATTATTTTTCACTGGTCACCCTAAAATTATATATTTTTAATAAATCCCAAAATAATCACCATAAAAAATTAGAAATTATTAACTCAAAAATGGTATCTGTTTTATCAAATAAAAATTTAAAAACTTTACTTTTAAATACACCCATGCACTATTTCTTTTGTAATGATTAAATAATAGGATGTGGATTGAGTAATATTTTTGGTATGTAGTGTTTAAAGATTCTAGGTTGTTCTGAGGTATTACACATTAAAAATTTAATTATAGTATTGATTTATATAATTCCAAAACTCCTTTCATATGGAATATTATATTTCATAAGTTGGAATTTTTTCTCCTCTATTTTCTTGTTTATCCTTTTCATAGTTCTTTGAAAATTGTGGTATTGATGATATCCTTCCACACAATTAAATAATCTTCTTAACCCTTTGAAATATTTACCAAATTGATTATTTACAAAATTTTCTAATATAGGTAGTTAAATTTTATTTCCATCATGTGATCTATTTTTTGAGTTCCCTAAAACCCAAAATTGTTTTTCTTATCATCAAACTCATAAGAATATTGAGATATTATAGATTTTATTTCCACCTTGAGATCACATTGAATGATTTAATCACATCTAAAAAATTTCAATTGTAGATAAAACCTTTATAAAGTTTTTATGGCATCAAAATAATTAATCTATTTTTATTTCAGTGTTGATGATAAATGTAGAGGTGTACCATGAAATTATTGAAAGTTTTGAATCATAAGAACTGATGGATAATAATAATTCTACTTTATCACTATAAATTTCATCTCTATTTTAGTATGATTAAAATAATTACTTAGAAATACCCTCTTAAATACTTATATTCCATGGAGTTTACTTCTTCCTCTTTATAACTACATGGTTTGAAGGCCACATGATGGGTGCCCCAAACTAGTTCAACACAAGACCTCAGGCATGCCTCCCTATTTTCCAGCGGCTACTTGATTGTAGTGGGGTTCTAGGGTAGTACCTTGTGGAGAATATACCCTATGATTAGAGTGCTTAGTAAATTAAAAATGAACCATGTATCATATATCAACAAAAAAATTTCGAGTGAACATGATAAATATAACTACCCAAACAGTAATACTATGAAATGCAGAAGAAGTTAACACATACAAGGATTATTTCCCACTAGAATAATCATGTATAAAAATAAATACAAGATAAAAGCATAAAATAAAACAATCAGATGGTTATTTATATTCTCAAGCCTCTCTTCAACCTAGTTTTAAATCATTATCAAGATACTCAGACCAGTCATCCTAATCATATTTGGCCACTACCCAACTCATGTATGTGATAAGGGAGAGATCTACTCAGATGACTAACTGCCATGGTTTCTTAGGAGGAGTGTGAGTATTTAACATAGTAGGGAACCAACAACTTGGTCACATACATAACTAGTATATATTGTATATGTGAATGTGACATGTGTAGATGAAATAGAAATATAAATAAGTTATGAAAATAAATAAATAAACAAACATAAATCCTTAATTCCATGAAATCGATCAACCATACCTACTTCAATGAGTTTTAGGATGTCTCTGAGCACTTCATAATATCATACTAACTATATAGATACCAGATCCTAGTGTAAACAAGGCATCCTTGAATCTTTGGATCAACTAACTAAAATAATCATCATAAATAGATCAACAACTAGATCCTAGGAATCCTGGGAACCTCTCTAAACTACTGTATCATAAAGTGATTGAAGTCAGTACCTAAACATCCTATAAATTCATTGATCCTTAGGTCATCCTCCATGTCACCATACCAAATGGATAGATCCTAGGTATCTCGGGTATCCCGACCAGAACACATAACATCAATAGGCTTGACTAACCAGATCCTAGGGATCACTTAGTCATCACATCACAATAATAGTGATCATAAATAAACCCCAAGCCTATATAGTTAGATCCTAGACATACTTGGTATCCTAGGGATCTGATGTGTCTAGGGTGTCCTATATATACCCAAGTTTAAATCCCAATGTCTTGATAATTCTTATGTGGATCAAAATCCAGATCCGATAAATCATATTTTGGTATCCATGATGATGTCAAATATCTAGTTATATCACACTAGTATCACATAAGGCTCAAAATATAGATTATAAGATGTCACTTCAGGCATCCGCACGAATAAAATAATGACTAATTAGAACTATAGGTTGGGTCCTAATAAAAACTTCTGGGAATATATATAAATATAAATCAGAAACGAGTGAAGAAATACATATAAGGAATAGGTTATCTGAATTCTTAAACCCATCACCTTTTTCCATATCCCCTTTAGATCACAACATCAGTAGATGTTCTAAGGTGGCATTTGTTACCATATATACCCATTCCTGATACCACCCTCTCACTAGGGTCCTAATTATAGGAGAACCTACCAGAGACCCCTTAGGTCTCACTAATGTCTCTCTAGCCTCATATTCTAGTCACATTAGGGAGATGACTTCAAGTGTATTCCCTTTCCTAGGAATTCTTGGCCAGATTTAACACCTGACTTGTCCACCAACCTATACATGGTATCTCTCATAGCCAACCACTTGGCTATGCTTGATGAGTCATCACCTCTCTCTAAGTAGAGTTCACCAGCTCAATCATACCAGGGCCAATATATCCTTTTCATTTTAGTTTAATTTATTTAAAATATACCCCTCATGGTATTTGTAACACCCCAATATTTCATAGTAAGTTATTTTATTTAAATCAATTCAATAGCTTGAGCTACACACAACACCGAGTTCGAGCGCACCACGACTTACCAAACTAGCCGTTCAAAAGCAGTTATGAATAATATTAACTGAATTTTGAATTTTATATACTCTATATAATTTTAGAATCCATATTATGTGTTTCTTGGGCATAATATAAGACCAAATTAATTTTTTCAGATAAAAGATGTATTTTTTAAAAAATACAATTTTACCACCTTTTAATGGAAAACCCTTTTAAAACCAATATTTGACACTTTTATATATTCAATTTAATTAAATTAAATTTTTCTTTAGAATCAGGACATAAAAATTTATTTTGAATAATTTATTTGTACTTTTCTGATAACTTTCATATTTTGATGAATACTGAAAAATACTAAATTTTAATTGAAAAAAACTTTTTAATTGAAATAATTTATTGTGTTAAATTATGTATTTTAATGGTTTGGAAGTATAATTAGATTATATTTTTATCATTTAATACAATTTAGGTCATTATAAGTAATTTCACACTTAACTTTGACATAAACACATGTTAATCTTTTGATAGTTTTTACTTTTTAAAAACCCGCTCTTCGGTTTTGGAAACAAGAATTAATTTTAAATTAATTAATGAAACTTATATGTTTCGAATTTATTAAAATAGAATTAATTTTTGAATTAAAAATATCAAAATTATCTTAGGATAATTTTTTGGTATTTTTCTGAAAAAATTCTATTTTTGATGAATAGGGAAAAACACTGCATTATAGTTTAAAACTGACTTTTTATTTAAATAAATATTTATTTTATTTAAATTTATTTTAAGTCAAAATAGATATATAATACCTATATAAGTTCAATATATTTAATTGGAGTCATTTTATAATAAAATTAAATGTATAAAATTTTATTAAACTTTTTACCACCTTTTACCCACCTCCTAGGAGCATTTTCAAATTTGTCTAATTCATAATTTGACCCCTTATATGAGTTAAGTTTCAAAAATCCGAGAGACATAGTTTATATCAGTAAGTAAAATATGGTTCAATAAGATGAAAATAATATTTGGTGAATAGTAACTTTTGACTTTTATTTACCACAGTTTAAAGTAAATAGGACAATTAAGGGTAAAAATGATATCATAATTTTCTCAACACATGTCCAAATTCTGTTGGATAAGTATAATTAGACCAAAAATAACCTTATGAATAAAATATGAACCTATTTGGACCACTTGGATTCGATTAGGACATTTATTATTTATTTTAAAGAGGAGTTACAATATTTAAATTCAATGTTTAATAACTAAACCATTTTTAATATAGGTTTACACACAATATAAATTCAACTATCAATATTCATTAGAAAGATAAAAATATTTTGAACATAATGGAATTTTATTTATATTTTTTAGACATTAAATAATTTAATTTATTTATGACACAATGATGATGCAGTAATTACCTTATTAATGAAATACTAAAATAATTGATATTATAAATATCCAAATAAATGTAAATTGATAATAATGATGAATTAAAATAAATTTATAGGTTAATATGACATGTTGGGGTTGGTTAAATAAATTTTATTCGAAGTGATAATGTTTTTATGGCTTTCAAAAAAATAAAATATTAAATAGTGTCAAAATTGACATAATTGAGTTTTTAAAATAAATACTATATTATTAATTGATATAATATTGCTAAAAATATACGGTTCTTCCAAAGGACTTAGATAAGATTATATATATTAATAATTAACCACATGGGGTTCACTTGACTTATTATTGTATGTTTATTAACCATATAATATAAAAATACAAAGAGACGTGGTAAATGAAAAACTATTTAACTAAGAGTTAAATCTAAAAGATAAGGTTAATACGATGACCTAACCTATCTAAAACCTATTGGTTGAAATTTTTTAGAACCATCCCCACCTTATCCTCGAAATAAATCATTTTGGTACCATTATAAATAGAAAATTATTTTATAATAGAATAATATTTCAAGCTTTTCCTAAAGTTACCCTAACCTCTCTTATAAAAGGGTACTTCCCCTTATCTTAATTTCAAACACCAAAAGCCTTTTTTACTTAGCCAAACTCTACACAAATATCCTCCCAAATTTCCTCCCTTAATCCTAGAGGCATTCCTTTGGTCAAAAAGTCAACCTAAGGAGACCTTTTGGTCAAATAAAAGGGAAGAAACTGAAGAAGAGGTAAATATTTCATCACCACGTTCAAGTTCTTTTCTTATTCCACTTCATCTTTATTTGTTTTTTCTATTATAAAATAATAAATCCTGTATATTATATATAATTTAATGTCATTATAAAAATTTTACAGCCATATTCATTATTCTATCCATCATATAAATGACAAAGTCACCATACATGCGTACGTATGGCTTACTATCTCCACGTCGTGGTGTAGTTAGTTATTCAAACACTTCATTATTTGGATGGTTATAATAATCAGTATAACTGATATAAATAATAAATATAACATGTTAAGGATTATATATATATTATATACCATCCAATTACATACGATTTCACCATCAATATAATGATATTGTCGCTCATGCGTACGTACGGATTACCGTCTCAACAAACGCGATGAGATTAATTCCCCAATGTAATACTTCAAGATTAATTTTCATTTTGTGATTAAAAATAATGTTTAAGAACTTAATATAATTATGGATAGGAATAAAATATATCCTATACATAACAAACATGGCTTACATAACCAAGTATATAAAGGAAAACATATCAATTAACACACGAGATGATGATACTACTAAAATATTATTAACAAATAAATATTAGAGGATCATATATTAAGTTATATTTATTTATATAGTTCTTGTATAATTTAATAAAAATGATTTAACTATGTCATATAAGGTTAATTTACCCTCGACCAAGGAAAATTACAGGGTAAGGGGTTTTCATCTCACATTTATTCTCGTGAGATTCATGAAATATTTTCCATTACTACCTTTTGTGTAGTGTATGCACTGCCTATGATTGCATTGTTTTCATAATATAATTTAATTTTTGGGTATTTACATCATAATTGGATGATCCTTCTCTTATGAGGTGTATATCCCGAAAGTTACCAAATCGGTAAGGGAATTTCAAATTTCAATTTCAACTCATTCGGTTTTATTCAAACTTCATTGATTATATTACTCCAAGATTATGTGTGAAATCACTATTTATTTACTTATATATTAATTTACACTCCCCGTTGTGTGGATATAAATTTGATACACATAATCACTCCTTTGATAAATTCTCAATTCATCGATATAAACTTGATAAGAGTAATTTTAACTCAATTTCTATTCATTGAGTTAAACATCCTAGTCATTGGTGTTGTTTTTATAAGAATATGTTTGAATGTCCTCTGATTGATTTACAATTAATATCAAATCATATTGAGTGTATTTATATTAGTCACACATAATTCTGTGATTTATTTATCCTTAACCTAAGGATACAATCTTTATAAAGGAATTCATCTCAACTTACCTTCCATTGAGGCTTCTTTGTTGTTACGTGCCAATTCACTTTTATTTGGTGTATATAATCTACTTTGACATAGTATATCATGAATCTATTTATTATCATGATATTATAAAGTTTTGATAACCTCAATTATTTGTATTCAATATTCTATCATTTGGCAAGGAACTATAACTAAAATATCATTTTAATTGTATTCAAAATTTATTCTTTTAAATATTTCTCATTAATGTCCATGTTTTAAAAATGGTTTTATGGTTTTATTTATATGGACATTAATGTTTTAAAATTAAAATTATTTTTAAAAGTTTCAAAGTGTTATGGGACACTTTGATTAAAAAATCTATTTTAAACAACTTCTTGATAAATAGTGAGACTTTTAAATGTTTTCAATAAAATATGATATTTCTCTTAAATAGTTTTAGTGAATATGTTAATCTATGTCAATATCCTTCAGTGTATTTTATTCTTGATTGAGGTTGATTTTTAATAATAAAATCATCCACATTGTATTTAATGAGTTATGTTTGACTGTGGCTGTGCTATTTTTGTGCCATTCATGGGTTGTGGTTAAAATATTGACATTTTGTATGCTAGTTTTAATAGAAATGTTTAGATTATGTTTCATCCTTTAATATGGAGAATTAATTGGACTTAGTAAGTGATGATTGGAGATTTTTATTTCTCCTTAATGCATCGGTGGGTCTCATAAGACAAACTAGAGTATTGTTCGAAGGCCATGACAAAATCTTATTTGTATTCTTAGCGCAAGGCCTTGACTATGTGGATATGATGTCTGGGAATATGCATTCCATCATTATGAAAGTAGCTATTGATATTACATGTGATTATTCGACTAGTATAATATCCATGTGAATAAGTAAATGGAATTATTTGATTTTATATTTTCCATATTATGCTAAATTCTAAGTTTAAAATGATTTTGTTTTAGTCTTATACATTGCCTTAAATGTTTATGCTTATTTATGAAAGTTTCCTCTATACTGTTATCCTTACTGAGCATCTAAGATCACCCCTTTCTATGTTTTATTTTTCCCAGGACATGAAGAAGTATTTAATGGTTGACCTGTAGGGATAGTCTAAGGATATAAGTGTGTTTAAAAAGGGGACAAAAATGTTGTTGATGTTTTTATTTCATGATGTAATGTAAAACTTATGAGTGTATCTAGTACTTCCAAGGCTAATAAACTGATTGGTCTTTCGGGGCACGATTTCTTGTATCATGAAAATTTTATGTAATAATGAACCAACTCTAGGTAACTAGGGTTGGGGAGTTACATTTTGTATCAGAGGAAGTTTATTACAAACCATGGTAGCTAGATTTATAAAAACTCTGATTAGAAAACTCTACCCTAAGATGAAAATTGAGGAATAGTATATAAAAACATCCAAAATTTTTGGTAATGTAAATATTATGTGGGTTTTACAAGAAATACATCCATGTATGGATATGAGCAGGTAGAGGCGGCTCTAGCACAGATGTACCTATGAGTGAAAACTATGACACAGAGTTTTGGGCTTGACCCGGGGTATCTTGGTACACGACAGTGGGACTTTCTGCACTCTTGGGTACGACACTCTTAGGGGATATGGTTAGGATAATTCACATTTTCTTTACAAAACAATTTGAATGATTTTAATATAAGATGAGAATAAATAACCTTGGTTAATTTTAAGGTATTTTAGATTGGAAATAAGGTGTTGTGATATTCTCTAAATGATTTTATGACTCACACTATTCTTTCTTATATTAGTCAATGGATAGATTCCAAGGAAGTCATAGTAACATTGAACATGATGTAAAAGTAGGTAATGATTGTGGAAATGAGCAACAAAATGAAATGTTGATAGGTGTAAAAGATATCATGTTCAAGATGAATCAGTTTTCCAAAAATATGATCAAAAACATATATATTAACCAACTCCCAGACTCAAAAAAGAAGAGAATGACAGTGAATGATAAGATCAATTGCAGTGGAGACCATGGAGAAAAGAAATCTCCATTTTCATCATGCAGGAAATGTGGAAGGAGACACCTAGGGAAGTGTCTTAATGGAACAAATAAATTCTTTATGTGTGGGAAAGAAGGACATAAAGTAAAGAATTGTCTGTAAAAAATAAAGAGTACTATGGGAGAAAATAAAAATGATCCCAAGAATCAATTTACAATAATTTTTCTTAAATGTAGGGGACCTGTGCATTACCTGAAGGAGTTCCCTATTCTATAGGATAAACTCTTGGTCATGGAAGAACCTTTGTAGAACTAAATAGACGGTGAAATGTTTAAAAGTATTAGTTATCTTTGTTGATGGGATTACTCTGTAAGACTTTTCTCTTGTATGTGTAACCCTAAAGTTTGTTATGTGAAAATTCTATTTTAGGAAGAATTGTCTTTTCTATTGTTGATATAGTTATAAATTACCATTTGGGTTTATATGATCCTAGAATTTTACGAAATTACATGTTATTTAATTTTTGGATGAAAATGCATGGTATGAGATAACATTTTTGGTAAAATTATGTTATAATTATTTTAAGAAATTTATATCATTTTGGGAATGTTATAAAATATAGTTTTTGAAAAAAGACAACATGCAGACCGTGTGACAACCCATCGCGTTGGACAAAGCTTTAGGAATCAAACCCACAACCCGAGTGCAATTGGGATTTAACACCTACCACTGGAATATGTGAAGTCCTTGGATTGTGTGAATATTTATTTTTAGTTAAATAATTTTATTGATCAATAATAAGTTGATTTTAGATATTATATCTTATCAAATGGATATCCTTTGTATAGAAAAATGATTTGGTGATTAAGTGATAAATGTTATTTTGGAAGATGTTCACTCTGTTGGGAACACTATATGGCTAAGGAAAATGGAATACTATGAGATTTCATTGGAGGAGTAATGGTGAATTATTAACTATGTTTTTATTTTTATTTATAGGGATTTGGGTTATTTATGAAAATGATTAACCTATCATAGAGAATATGTGATTAGGTTAATTAATTTTAAGTATGTGACTTTAAGAGTAGTCGATGTTATTTGAAGATACATTTTAATCTGGAAGACTGTGTAATCAAATTGTTTTATGTTTTGGGTTTCAATATTAGTTTGGATTATATTTAAGTATTTTAAGGGAAATTGTTTATTCAATGATATTTATTAAAATTTAGGTATTGTTGGTTTAATTTTAGAGATTAAGATTAGTATTTTATTCTCTAAAGGATTATCCTTTTTGGGGATCATCTGATCTTTTACTAACCATTTTGGTTTTGGTTAATATTTAAAGACAAGGTAAATATATATACTTTATCCTTTGTGGATTATGTGACTCTCTAGAAGTTAATTCTAGAGCTACAGGTGTGACCAAGTCATCTTGAATACTCATCGTTTGAAAGAAAAGATGAGTTTGTTATAGAAATTTATTAAAGGATGAAACTCCACATAAAAAGTAAGTATATATCTTTATGTTCTTAGTTAATCTCATAAATAAATTCCTCAAATTTATGAAATGGAACTTAAAACATAAAAATGTTATATGTTTAATTTTCCTACTAGGAAACTAATGACCATTTATCCCATAACAAGTTGTGGTTTTCTTGTTGTTAACTTTCTTCCGATAATGTTTTATATCACTCTTTACCAGAACATGACACATAGTTTATCTTCCAAATCCATGTTTTCCTACATGGAATCCTAGTATGGGTTATCTCGGGTGACCTTTTTTACTTCTATTTCTTTTTTAAAAAATATAGTTTTATTGACTCTTTTTACGATGTGGGACTTTCAATGAAGTTCACAAGCCCCATTTTAAAATAGCGAGGACACAATTTCCAAAAGGGGGAAGAATGTAACACCCCAATATTTCATAGTAAGTTATTTTTTTTAATGTAAATCAATAGCTTGCGCTACATGAAACAACGAGTTCGAGTGCACCATGACTTACCAAACTACTCGTTCAAAGGAGGTTATGAATATTATTAACTTAATTTTGAATTTTATATACTCCATAAAATTTTAGAATCCATATTATGTGTTTCTTGGACACAATATAAGAACAAATTCATTTTTCAGATAAAAGAAGTTTTTTAAAAAAAATGCAATTTTACCACCTTTTAATGGAAAACCCTTTTTAAAACCAATATTTGACACTTTTATATTTTCAATTTAATCAAAATAAATTCTTATTTAGAATTAGGACATACAAATTTATTTTGGATAAATTTTTGGTACTTTTCTGATAACTTTCATATTTTGATGAGTACTGAGAAATATTAAATTTTAATTGAAAACTACTTTTCAATAAAAATAATTTATAGTGTTAAATTATGTATTTGAATGGTTTTTAAGTATAATTAGATTATATATTTATCATTTAATACAATTTAGGTCATTATAAGTAATTTCACATTTAAATTTCACATAACATATGTTAATCTTTTGATAGTTTTTACTTTTTAAAAACTCGATTTTCGGTTTTGACAATGGGAATTAATTTTAAATTAATTAATTCAAATTCTTAGTTTTGAATTTTGTAAAATATAATTCATTTTTAAATTCATAATATCAAAATTATCTTAGTGTAATTTTTTTTATTTTTCTGAAAACATTCAATTTTTGATGAATAGTGAAAAACACTACGTTATAGTTTTAAACCGACTTTTTATTTAAATAATTTTTTTTATTTAAATTTATTTTAAGTAAAAATAGATATATAATAGTTATATAAGTTCAATATAATTCATTGGAGTCATTTTATAATAAAATTAGATGTATAGTTTTTTTGAACTTTTTACCGTCTTTTACCCACCACCTAGGAGCATTTGAAAATTTGCATAAAACTTAATTTTACCACTTCTATGAGTTGAATTTAAAAAATATGAGGGGAATGGTTAATAGCAGTATGTAAAATTTGGTTAAATAAGATGAAGATAATTTTTGGTGAATAACAACTTTTGACTTTTATTTTCCACGGGTTAAAGTAAATAGCGTAATTAAAGGTAAAAATGATATCATAATTTCCCTAACTCATGTCCTAATTCTATTAGATAAGTATAATTCGACCAAAATAAACCTTAGGAATAAAATATTAACCTCTTTGGTCCACTTTTATTAGATTATTACATTTATTATTATTTTATTTAAAGAAGAGTTAAAAGAGTTAAGTTCAATGTTTAATAACTAAACCATTTTTAATATAGAGTTACACAAAATATAAATTATACTATAAATATTAATTAGAAATATAAAAATGTTTCCTTCATAATCGTATTTTATTTTTAATTTTTATACATTAAATAATTTTATTTATTTATGACACAATGATGATGCAGTAATTACCTTATCAATGAAATACTAAAATAATTAATATTATAAATATCAAAATAAATGTAAATTGAGACTTTTGATGAATTCCACTAAATTTAAAAGTTAATATGACATGTTTGAGTTGGTTAAATAAATTTCATTTGAAGTGATAATGTTTTTATGGCATTCAAAAATATAAAATATTAAATAGTGTCAAAATTGACATAATTGGGTTTTTAAAACAAATACTATATTATTAATTGATATAATATTTCTAAAAATATAAGGTTCGGAAAAAGGACTTATATAAGGTTATATATATTAATAATGAACCAAATGGGGTTAGTTTGGCTTGTTATAGTAATTTTATTAACTATGTAATATAAAAATACAAAGAGACATGGTAAATGGAAAACTATTTTATTAAGAGTTAAATCTAAAAGATAAGGTTAATATGATGACCAAAACCTATCTAAAACCTATTGTTTGAAATATTGTTTTACCAATAACCACCTTATACTTGAAATATATCATTTTTGTGCCATTATAAACTGAAAATAATTTTATAATAAAATAATATTTCAAGCTTTTCCTAAAGTGACCCTCCCCTCTCTTATAAAAGGGTACTTCCCCTTATCTTAATTTCACACATCCAAAGCCTTTTGTCTCATCCATCCTCCTCCCAAATATACTTCCAACTTTACTCCCTTCATCATATAGACCTTCCTTGGGTAGGAAAGCCAACCTAAGGAGCCCTTTTGATCAAATCAAAAGGAAGAACCCGAAGAAGAGGTAAATATTTTATCACCTCTTTCAAGTTATTTTCTTCTTCCACTTCCTCTTTATTTGTTTTTTCTATTATAAAATAATAAATCCAGTATCTTATATATAATTTAATGTTATTATAAAAATGGTACAACCATATTCATTATTCTATCCATCATATGAATCACAAAGTCACCATACGTGCGTACGTATGACTTACCATCTCCACGTCGTGGTGTAGTTTGTTATAAAAACACTTCATTATTTAGATGGTTATAATAATGAGTACAAATGATGTAAATAATAAATATAACATGTTAATTATTCTTTTTATATGATATACCATCAAATCACACACGATTTCACCATCAATATAATGATATTTTCGCTCGGGCGTACGTACGGATTACCGTCTCCACGAACGCGATGAGATTAATTCCCCATCATAATCATTCAAGAATAATTTTCATTTTATGATTAAAAATAATGTTTATGAACTTAATATAATTCTTTATATGAATAAAATACATCCTATAAATAACAAACATGGCTTACGTAACCAAGTATATAAAGGAAAATAGATCAGTTAACACCCGAAACGATGATACTACTAAAATATTATTAACAATGCAATATTAGAGGATCATATATGATATCATATTTATTTATATAGTTATTTTATAATTTGATAGAAATTATTTAACTATTTTACAGGAGGTTAATGTACCCTAAACCAAGGAAAATTACAAGGTAATGGGTTTTCATCTCACTTTTATTCCCGTGAGATCCATGCTATATTTTCCACTTCTATCTTTAGTGTGGTGTATGTACTGCCCATGACTGTATTTCTTTCATAATATAATTTAATTTATGGGTATTTAAATCATAATTGGTTGATACTTCTTTCATGGGGTGTATGTTTGAAAAGATACCAAATCAGTAAGGGAATTTCAAAATTCAAGTTCCACTCATTCGGTTTTACGCAAACTTCATTGATTAAATTACTCCAATATTATGTGTGATATCACTATTTCTTTACTTATGTAGTAATTTCCACTCCCATTTGTGTGGATATAATCTTGATACACATAATCACTCCTTTTATAAATTCTCAATTCATCGATACAAACTTTATAAGAGTAATTTTAACTCAATTTCTATTCATTGAGTTAAACATCCAATTCATTGGTGTTGTTTTTATAAGAATATGTGTGAATGTAATCTGATTGATTTACACTGAATATAAAATCATACTGAGTGTATAAGTATTATAAACACATAATTATGTCATTTATTTATCCTCAACCTAAGGATACTGTCTTTATAAAGGAATTCATCTCAACTCACATTCCTTAGAGACTTCTTTGTTGTTATGCGCCAATTCTCTTTTATTTGGTGTATATACTGTAATTTGACATAGTATATCATGAATACCTTTATTCTAATGATATTATAAAGTTTTTACTACCTCAATTATTCGTATTCAAGCATCTCTCATTTGGTTAGGAACTCTAACTAAAATATCATTTTATATGTTTTAAAAAGTTATTCTTCTAAATATTTCTCATTAATGACCATGTTTTAAAAATAGTTTTAATGTTCTATTTATATGGACATTAATGTTTTAAAATTGAAATTAATTTTAAAAGTTTCAAAGTGGTATGATACACATTGATTCAAAAATTTATTTTAAACAACTTTATAAATATTGAGACTTTTAAATGTTTTCAATAAAAATGGGATATTTCTCTCAAATAGTTTTAATGACTATTTTCATCTATGTAAATATCCTTTAGTGTATTTTACTCTTGATTGAGGTTGATTTTTCATAATACAATCATCCATATTGTATTGAATGAGTTATGTTTAACTATGGGTGTTCAATTTTTATGCCATTTAAGGTTTGTGCTTAAAATATTGACATTTTTTATGCTAGTTTTAATAAGAATGTTTAGATTATGTTTCACCCTTTCATATGAGAAATGAATTAGACTTAGTAAGTGATGGGTGGATATTGTTATAGATCCTTGATGAATCGGTAGCTCTCATGAGACAAACTAGTGTCTTGCCATAAGGCTTTGACAAAATCATATTTGTAGTCTTAGCACAAGGCCTTGACTATGTGGTTATGATGCTTAGAATTATGCATTCCATCAATATGAAAGTAGGTATTGATATTGTATGTAAGTATTCGAATACTAGAATATCCATGTAAAAAAGTAAATGAAATTATTTGATTTTATCTTTTCCATATTATTCTAAAGTTTAGGTTTTAAAGGCTTTTGTTTTAGTCTTATACATTTCATGAAATGTTTATGCTTATTTATGAAAGTTTCCTCTATATTGTTATCTTTACTGAGCATCTGAGCTCACCCCTTTATATTTTTTTATTTTTCCTAGGATGTGAAGAAGTATTTTATGGTTGACCTTCAGGGATAGGCTAAGGATATAAGTGTGTTTTAAATGGGGACAAAATTTTGTTGATGTTTTTATTTCATGATGTAATTTAAACTTATGAATGTATCTAGTACTTCCAAGGCTACTAAACTGACTGGTCTTTCGGGACATGATTCCTTGTATCATGACAAGATTATGTAATAATGCATCGACTCTGGATAACTAGGGTCAGGGAATTGTTGGATTCCTATAATCCAATGTGCTTGGTTTAGTTTATATTCTCAATCATCAGTAGTGATGATGTCCAGCTAGTACATAAGGGTCCATTAGGTCCTTGTCACCTTGTACAGTTCATTATTTGTATTTAATTTTTTGAAGAACATAAACTACTTTACAGTGGTCTTCTTCCTAAATTACTGGGCTGTAAATACCACATGAATATAAGAAAATTAAATATACCAAAGGGAGTATATAGAGGACAACATACCTTAAATTAAAGTGATTCCCTTTTTAGAGAAGCTCAAAAACATTCCGCCAAGGATTTACAAGTCCAAATTACAATTTCCTAAAATGTCAAAGGACCTATCTCATAAATAATTCACTAAAATTAATTGATTATAAACAAATTATAATTAATTAATTAAATAATTTTGTAAAAAAATTAAATTTTAATTCAAATTGGTATAAATTCCCAATAGCACACCAACTAACCTGATTGCACAAAAATTGCAACCAACATCCTACCAATAGTCTACAACATAACCCCAAACTCAAAACAGATAAAATAACTAACACATGATGAAATAAAACATTAATTTAATTTCATTTAAATCTTAAAAGTTTAAAATTACAATATGATGACATACCTAAATGAAATGGAATGCAATGAAGAGAGGAATTTATCTCAGGATGACCTCTTTAAAATAAGTAAAAAATTACCTTGATGCTCAACCAATTACAACATGATTTAGTGGAATTGGAATCAAATCCATAAATTTGTGAAACCAAAATTAAAGAAGACTATTTGAGGGGAAGTGTAGAGGCTAACAAAGTTGGATATTGACCTTAAATCACTGAATAAAAACTTCAAAATCTTCCCAAAATAATAGTGGAAGAGGGATCCAAGGAATAAGGAGAAGGGTTGTCTATATATGGAGATGAGTAAAAGAGAAGTTGAGGGATTCCCCTTAAAAATTAATATTTATGAATTCTTATTTTATCAATTTTAGTGAGCAGAATGTTTTGGATGAAAATTTTGTGAAACCATGCACCAACCATGTAGTTGGAACTGCCTCCAAACCATCCATCTTGCACAGTTTGGTTACATGGTTTACCCAAATGTGAACTAACCATGATGGTGGATATAAAACCCCTCTAAACCCTCACAAGGTTTTAATCTATAATATAATATGGTTTAACCATAATCATACTCTAATTGTTCAATTCAAACATGTTCCTTACAAAAAAACTAAAAGTTCATTAATGTTCTGGGTTTTGCATAGTTTTCTAAAAAATGTTCACCAAAAATAGAGTTACATGTGTAGAATACTAAAAAAATGTTTAAGTCTTCCCTAAAATTATATATGTTCACACTCATGATACATTTCAAGCATCACTCCACATGTAAAAATTTAATTTGAGGAATTATAACTCTTAGAATTCCATTCTAAATCTCAGATCAAAAATTGACCTAACCAGTAAATGAAAAATTCATATACCTTTTTTAATTTTCATATTGTATAGACATTAAGTCATAAAATATCCCCCATAATCCTAATAATTGTTTTATGATCATCTATCAACATATCTTGATCTACCCAGTTCATTAATTCAATGAAAATAGCCTCATTCCATTCCAAATTTCTTGAAGACCATTCAAGGAACAACCTATAGTTCAAGGTTCCCAAACCACCACATCCTAAGAAAAATATCATGAATAAAACAAATACACATGACACTTATCCAATAATTCCTATCAATTAACATGATCACAACATCATCCATTTTTATTACTTTACCTATGGTGCTCCACACCATAAGAATCAACATATAATGGGAGATTCAAAATCCAGAGGCTTACCTCCATTATAGTTTCCTACAAAAACTATATCCCAATATCAAAAATATGTTCTCTATGTGTTACCTAACTCACCATACCCATTCATACATGATAACTATACTTCATATTCTTGATTCAGATCCTAGTTGGTCGAATCTCATTCGACGGTGCATAAAACCATGTTGTGTTGGATTTTCCTTGAAAATCCATGGAAATTCCAAAAAACACAATATTTTCATCTAAAATATCACATGTGATGTGGTTTTTAGAAAAAAGAATCCAATTATATATAGAAATTATAGTCAATCCTCCTCTGGTTGACACATCATAAAAATAATTGGCTATTCACATCGATGTGCCCCAACACCCAATCATGGTACCCCTTCTCTAGAAGACATACCTTGATCATTCTATCAAACTAAAAAAAGTACATTAAAAATTATTATATAACCCCAAATTAGGTATTTTATTCTCTAAATCTATCATCATTTCCCAGAATACACGCTGATGTACCCCTGATCTGAAACTCACTTGGATTCCATTTAAACCATATTGAGTTTAATTCTAATGCCAAAAATATATCAACCATACTCTTTATTTAATATTAATACATGATTTATTACATATGATTACACTTAATACAACCTGGGGGATCAATAAGTCTAGTTTATTTCAGAATTAGTTACATTACTTTACAACTAAAAATAGGAAATATATAAGATTTATTGAAAACATCTTTAACTTGATCATAATATACCATAGATTCTAAAATTGCATGGGATAACCTAGGTAGAAACATAAGAAAGGGGTGAGATATAAAATCATAGTAAGGGAATAATCATATAATAAGGTAAAAATTGTCAAAAAATAGTAATATAAATGGGTAATGGAAGGAACATGAACAATAAGAGATGATATAACATGATAATCATAACATGAGAAATGTGGGAATAACTTAAAGCACTACATCATAAACATAGGTCAAGGCTAATTACCTAGACATCATTATGGAAAAAATTCCAATAAATAAATTAGGTTCACTACCTATCCCAACACAACGTCTCATGATACTAAAAATTACCCAATGCATTGTAGAACTATATTATTCTTGGCACACCTATCACATTTATTTCATTCTCAAGCTTATGTACGCCACATAGATCATACAACAAGGATTCATTCATCATAATATTTTATTAAAATATTAAAGAGTGTGTATGAAATTAATGAAAGTCCAATTTCAAATATGTTTAAGTCTATAAAGTTAAACAACCTTGATAGGAAATGAGTATGGTATTTACTACCTAGTTTTTTTGGTATGGAAAATTGCGATGGAATTTAGGTAGCATAACAACGTCACTTAAAAAATTATAATAATGGGTTAATGAGTGGGTAATGGGTATCTAATAACTTTTACATAAAATAGAGAGTAATAGAGACATGTAAATAGATATTCCAACATTAGGAATTGGAAATAGAATATATAATAAAATATAGAGACATGAATAAATTAGAGAAAGTGAGGATCTATTACTTGAGTGTGTGACACTAAATTCTTAAGAAGAGATTATTGAGAGTTTGGGGGCACCTTGAGAGGACTCTATAGAGGTTAGTTAAGACTATGTACATGATAAAATGATTTTTATTGAAGAAAAAGGGGATATTAGGTGGGTTTATATTTGAAATGAGTAATTATTTCATTAATAAATCTCAAACATTTGATTTGGACTCTGTATAATAAAATAACCAAAACCAGAAAACTTATATAGTTATTTTTACCCTGGTTTCTAAAAAATGGGATTGATTCTCATTATTTTATATGGAAAAGTTCCTAACATAAGAAAATAATTCCCTTTATTTAGCCGAGGTGAGTCATACTCTTAAAGAAATGATTTTAAAACCATAAAATATATTGATGGTTATGGAAGATTAATAATAGTTTTATAAAATTAATAAAATAAAAATAAAATATAATTATTTTCAAGGGATAAAAAATAATTGGTATTGTATACCCTTTATAGTATTTATTACATCACTTTTGGGTCATTATGATGTCATAATACACATTGTATATTTATATTGTATTTAGTTTTAACTGATAATTTGACTCTCTAAAAAATTATGAAAAATTAACCATTGGATAATTTAGACATTCTGATGACAAAAATAATATTAGTTTTATCTAAGTAATTTTCTAAATATTTTCTTTTTCACTTTTTAAATAACAATCGACATTTAATTAGAAATGTTGAGTTTTTTAACAATTTTTTTGAACCCTTATAAAAATTTCATTCAACTTCAAAAAAAACATATAATAATTTATATTTAATAAAAATAATTTAATAATAATAATTTATTAGAATATTATTTCTTTAAAAAATCCATTAATTCATTAAAATAAATTCCTTAATTGAATTTGAATATTACCCAGAAATACTATTTATGTTTTATTGTATTGATATAAAAATAATTTATAAAGTAAAAATAATGGGATAAAAATATGTTATTATTCTATTAAAAATAATATAAACACTTATATTTCTAGGGTCTTGATACATATAACTTTAATACACTAGAAAATTCCCTAAGAGTAAGGTTCATGACAGTGATACTTTCATGGGATGGTTTGGCATACATGGTTTGGGTTGTGATATCGATGAGCATGAACTTCTACCATAAATGGTTTATCTCATGTTTAATTTCTTGGATCTCATCTTGGGATTGGTCAAGGGAAAATCCCATTGATTATATCTCCTTTGGAAGCTCTGATAAATGAGATTCATAGGGTACCATCCTTGTAGTTGAGGCCATTAATTCCTTTGTCTCTATAATTTGGGTTGGTTAAAAACCTATATTTATACAAACCATGTGATCACTGCTCAAAGAATATATTATCAATGGTAATGATACATTAATGATATTTTTAATTCCCAATGGATATAATAAAATTAAAGAATTTCATGTGTTTTCTATAACCATATTACATAATAATACATTTAATTAATAACAATGGAAAATTTATTTATAAGATTTCATATCATTATAATATTAACACCTTAAAGAAATTTTACCCACACAATTTTATTTTCCCATACTAAAACAGATGACGGTAACTCTATTTCATCACCTCCTCTGGTTCCCACATCACTCCTTCAAACTTTTTGTTTCTCCACAACACTTTGACCAAGTTCGTTATGTTAATTTTTAGAACTTTGTATTTACGATATAATATCTTCACCAAAAACTCTTCATATGAAATATTATTCTTCAACGGTGTTGCCTCTAGATTGAGAACATGTGAGTGGTCTGGTATTTACTTCTTCAATATGGATACATGGAATACATCATGTACTTGAGACATGTTAGGTGGGAGTACTAGCCTATAACCCACATCTCCAATGTGACCAATTACTTCAAAGGGGGTGATGTATCTTGAACTAAGTTTTCCATTCTTCAAAAATATTCTAACTTTCTTCCATAGAGATATATAGAGGAATACCATATCTCCAACATAAAACTCTAGGTATCATTGACGATTATCATCATAGATCTTTTTTCAATGTTAAGAAGCCTAGATGTGCTGCTGAATGGTCTTAACATTTTCCTCCATTTCCTAGAGCATTTCAGGACCTATTAGTTTTCATTCCCCAACTTTATGCTAGCATGAATGTCCTCTTCACCTCTTCATTTAATGTGATTCATAGGGAGCCATTTGAATGCTCGAGTGTATACTTTTTTAGAGAACTTTACTAGAGGAAGATATTGGTTCCATCCACCATGGAATTCAATTGCGCATGCTCTCAAACTTTCCTCACGTGTGTGGATAGTCCTCTCAGATTGACCATCATTTTGAGAGTGATAAGGCGTAATAAATTTCAAATTAGTGTCTAGATCATGTTGAATACTTTTCTAGAATTTGGATGTGATTCTATGATCTCAATAGAATAAAATTGATAGTGGTACTCCATATATCCTCAGCACTTCTCTAATGTATATCCATTCAAGTTGATCTAGTGAAAACTCCAATTGAATTGAAATAAAGTGTACAGTCTTTGTAAGATTATCCACCATAACACATATAACATTTTTTACCTTGGATTTATTCGAAAGTTTGGTGACAAATTCCATGGCGATGTTTTCTAATTTCCATGCTTGGATGGGTAGTGGCTGCATCTCCCCCTTGGGATTTTTCCATTTCTAATTTCACTTGATGACATAGAAGACATCTTGATGTATATTCCATGATATCCTTCTTCATATTTTCCCAGCAATAGTACTCTTAAATATCGCGTTACATATTTTTTCTTCTAGGATGAATAGAGAAATTTGAACTATGCGCATCATTCAACAGTTCCTTATTTGTCTCAGGATTTTATAGTACACATTATCATGACCCAAATCTCAAAACTCCTTTATTAACATTTAATTACAAGGATTTTTTATAGTTTCTACTTTCTTTTTAATTACCATATCATCCATTTGAGAATATTCTAACCACTCCATAAGGGATGGATAAAAAATCATTTGTGAAATGATTGATGATGTTTCTTCATTTACGATTCCCATGTAATTACTTTTTAAATATAATATGACTAGATAACTATAAATTCTCATCAATAATATAATTGTAGGAACTTTTATACTTTGATCATTTACCACTTTATTCACTTTCCCAGGATGGTAAAGGATTGAGAAGTCATAGTCCTTGATCATATCTAACCATCTTCACTGGTTCATATTAAGATCTTTTTGTGTGAATATATATTTCAGGAATTTGTGATTTGTATATATTTCAAACTTCTACCCAAAGAGATAATTCGAAAAAATTTTAAAAGGGAAGATCACTACTTCCATTTCTAGATCATGGGTTGGGTAGTTCTATTCATGAACATTCAACTACCTTGAAAAACAAGCTATGGAATTTTCATTCTATATTAGCACATAGCCTAGGCCAAACTACAATGTGTCACTGAACACCACAAAAAGTTCCCCACTTGTGGGTAGTGTGAGAACATATGCAGTGATGAGACTCCATTCAATTTACCTAAAGATATTTCACATTCACCAATTACAAGAAAACTATACACCCTTATGAGTTATTTTGGTTAGAGGGTTTCAAAATCATTAGAAATCTCTCACAAATCGATGATAATACCTAGCTAAACCAAGGAAACTTCAAATATCTATCATGGATGTTGGACTCAACCATCCTTATATTTCCTTTTTACTTGATGGGTCTATAAATATACAATTTCTTGTGATGATATTCCATAATAATGAAACTTCCTTCAACCAGAACTCACCTTTTTTTGTACTTGGCATAAAGCTTCTTCTTTCGCAAGGTCTTGATCACAATTCTTAAGTGTTGGTCATGTTTCTCCATGGTTTTGGAGAATATTAGAATATCATATATAAATACTATAACAAAGTTTTCTAGGTAATATCTAAAGAATCTATTCATCAATTCCATGAATATTTCTAGAGAATTAATGAGTATAAATGAAATTACTATGAAATCATAGTGCCCATACCTTGTATGGAAAGCAGTTTGGGGGATATCCTCTTTCACCCAAAATTGGTAACATATCGATCATAGATCCATCATGGGGAAGTATTGTGCTATATGTAGATGATAAAACAAATCATCAATCCAAGGTAGATGATACTTGTTTCTTATCATGATCTTGTCGAGCTCACAATAATCAATGCAAACATTGATTTACCAATCCTTGTTATTGACAAAGAGGACTGGTGCACCCCATGGTTAAGAACTTGGGCATATGAACCATTTATCTATATTATATTGTAGTTGTTTATTTAGATCCCTACATTCCAAAAAATTAATTATATATAGAGTCTTGGATAATGGAAAACCTACATATAAGATCGACTCAAAATTAAATCTCTCATCTAGGAGAAAGACCAGAAAATTCCTCAGGAAAAAAATTAGTGTATTCCCTCACAAAAGGCATGTATTTGAGGATGGTTATTTCTTTTGACTCAATCATTTTATCTAGATATGTTTCCTTGTAGGGAAATAATATAAATTTTTGATATTTTAGTGATAAAGAAGATTCATCCTCTTTTTTATACTTGTACAGAATCTGAAATTGATTCATAATACGAAGAGTTATTTAATTCTTGTGGAAAATTTTATTGGCTCTATATAGGGAAATCCAATATATGGATAAAATTTCATAAATTTTTACAAAGGTATTATGAAAAGGTTTTATAGTAAGTTCATCCAACAATTTTTGAAAAGGGATGAGCTATATACTTATGATGTAATAATTTCCCCATTTTCCATTTTCACCTATATCTATACATTCATGGTTTGTTGTGGTGTTAGAATAGTTCTAATAGAATTTCATGATATGATGGAATGCATAGAACCTTAATAAAAAAAATTTCTCTATTATTGAATGAATAAATAGAGTACCTATCACCACTTTGTTTTGAAGATCCACCTCAGTGGATAAGGTGGAAAAATATCTCCCTTACTACCTTAGAGGTTGTTTGTTATCTCAAAAAAAATATTGTCTTAGGGAATTGATCTGTAAAGTTCTTTAGATACATTTATTTGAAGAAATAAAAAATGTGCATATGGTTGACCATATAATTCCTTTCCTCCATCACATTAGTAGGTTTCTCCTGTATGAAATCATTAGGCAGGTATCATTCATTCCTACACCTAAAGCATTTCCTTGTCCCCCTTAGGCAATTTCAAGGGCACTTCTTTACACATCATTAACAAATGGGATGTTGAAATTTTTTATCCCCATTAGATTTATCCATTAGAATTCTAGAATAAAACCCCACTATTTTCTTCTTATCCTTAGTATACCTTTGATATTAACTGATTTACATTTCACATTTGAGGGAACATTAGATAATTTCTTAATAGCTATCAACGTCATGGATCACTAAGGAATTTTATAGGCATGGATTTTTCACAAAAGAAGTGATCATCCTTAAATTCAAGGGTACTAACAAATCTAGAGGCATATCATGAAAGTATTATGATGTTTTTCTCATACGACCTAATATATTCACTATATTTTTTCTTGAGGGAAATGAAATCCATTTCCATTTGATGATAATGAGTTTGAGTAAAATATTTATAAAAAAATATTTTTTCATAATTCCTCCCACACCATCGCCTTGATCAATTCCTCAAGTCCCATATTCTTGATCAATGTCAACCATTGATGTTCTTATCCCTCCAGATAATTTTTTGAAAGCAGAACCTTTTATTGTTTATAACATTGAAATAATGATAGTATCTTCTCAATGGAGTTGATCCATTGTTATGTGATTTAGGGATCAGTTGATCCATTAAAATTAGGTGGCCTTTACTGTATAAAGGACTAAATTGAATATTGTTATTTATTAGGGGATTTGGGTGCTCCTCCTAATCCAAGTTTCTATTCATAACCTAAGTTGGATAAGAGAGTATCATCACTATGTTTTTGATTGTTGTTCAAATTAGGCTGGGCATCTCACTGGGGAAGTCATCACATTTCCTGTCACATTGATTTTTTACCCAATTACTGTTATTTCTATCCATTGGATAAAATAAAGGAAAAATTAGGGATGGTTGTTTTTAAAATATTAAACATATAAATGGTATTTCAATAACATTAAAGGGATAAAATATAAATTACATTTACTTCTATAACTTGTTAATCTATAGGCATCAATCTATGTTATCCATTATCTATTTCCTAACATATACTCTTATTGGATTTTTTGTTTCTTTAATAATGGTTCATAATGATCATGTGATTTTACCAAATCATATCCCCTGGGAGTGCCAAACTATGTGTGCAGTAAGGCCTATTTTCCAATACTGTGTTACGTCGAGTCGGGTCTGACACACCTTGTCGGAGTTTTTACCACTAGGTACATCAATGTTAGAACCACATCAACTTATATTATCCATAAATGGGTATATTTTCATGATAAATCACTGAGTATATACATAACCAAATATTGGGATGTTTTATTACACATAGCTTTATCCCTAAGGCTTTTGCTTGAGTTTTCTAATCTTAATCCCAAAAGTAACTAAACTTTTCCTTATACCAACTATTAAAACTATGCTATTATTTAACATTAATACATGATTTATTATATAAAATTACACTTAATTCAACCCATAATATTTATAAATCTAGTATCTTTTGGAATTAGGTAAATTACATAACAATTTAAAACATAAAATACATCAACTTTATTGATAACATTCTTAACATGATCAAAATATTCCATGTCATTCAAAATTGCACAGGATAACCTGGGGACATACATAAGAAAGGTGTGGTATATAAATACTAGTAAGGGAATAATCATGTAATGTGTTAGAACATTTTAGACAACAGGCATATCTATGGGTAACAAAAGGAACACAAACAACAAGCTATGATATAACATGATAATCATTACACGAGAAATGTTTCAACAACATAAAACACTACATCATAAACATAGGTCAAGGATAACTTCCATGAAACCGTGATGAAAAAAGTCCAATAAAAGAATTAAGTTCACTCTATATAAAAAATTACATCTCATGTGATTACAAATTTCCCAATGCATTAGAGCACTATATAATTCACGGTAAACCCATTGCATTCATTTCATTCTCATGGTTAAGTGAACCATATAGATCATAAAACATAGGTTCATTCATCATAATGTTTTATTCCATGATTAGGGAGTGTATAATTCATATGTTTAAGTTCCAATTCAAATTATTATAATTGTATAATGGTGATCACCACTGATAGGAAATGGGTATGGTATTCACTATAGAATTGTTTTGACATGGAAAATCGTGGTGGAATTTCAGAAGCATAAAAATGTATCTTAAAAATTCATAGAATGAGTGAATAATAATTTGAAAATAAAATGGGTAGTAATATGGACATGGAAATACATATCCCAAAATTAGGAATTGGAAATAGAAGGCATAAGATAATAAAGAAACTTGAATAAAGAAAATAACGTGAGGATCCCTTATTTGAGTGTGTGACTCGAAATGCTTGAGAGGAGCATTTTGAGGGATTTGGGGAACCTTTAGAGGACTCTATAAAGGGTAGGATTGATAAAATACAAGATCCAATTACTTTTAGTGAAGATAAATGAGAGTTTTTTTGAGTTTATATAGGAAATGAGTTGGGATTTCAGTAATATTTCTCAAACTTAGGTTTTGGAATCTATATAAAAAAATAACCAAAACTAGAATCCTTCCCATAATTTTTTCTCATGGTTTAAAAAAATGGCACTTTTAAACTATTTTTTATGTAAAATGGCCAAAATTATTAAAATAATTCCCTTACTTATGTGGAGTTGAGTCATACTCTTAAAGAAATGATTTTAAAACCTTAAAATATATTAATGGTTTTGGAGCAATTATAATAGATTTATAAAATTAAAATAATTAACATAAAAAATCAATATTTTAAAGGGAAAAATTATATTTGTTTTTGGATACCCTTTACAGTATTTATTATATCAATTTGGGTCATTATGCTGTCATAATACATGCAAAATATTTTTACGGTATTTAATTATTACCTAAAAATATGGTTGTCTATTAAAATTATGAAAAAATCAACATTGTATAATTTATATGTTATGATTACAAAAAATAATATTCATTTTACCTAAAAATTTTTCTAATTATGATAATTTTCACTTTAAAATAACAGAAAAAATTTATTGCGAAATTTTGGGTTTTTAATAATAATAGTTTTTGAGCCCTTTAAAAATTACATTTGACTTCAAAAAAATAATAAGATCATTTATATTTGTTAAAAATTATTTAATAATAATATTTTGTTAAAATATTATTTATTTTAAAAGTCCATTAGTTCATCAAAATAAATTCCTTAATTGAATTTTAATATTACCTTAAAAATACCATTTTTGTTTTATCATATTGGAATAAAAATCATTTATAAAGTAATACTAACAGGAATAAATTATATTCATTATTCTATAAAAAATAAAGTGAAAAATCATATTTCTAGGTTCTTGATATATTTCTTTTTAATTCACCAGAAAACACCCTAAGAGTAAGGTGTGAAACTATGATACTTTCATTAGGTGGTCCGGTGTGTATGGTTTGGGCTACGATCTTGATGAGATTGAACTTATCCCATAAATGGTTTTTCTCAGGATTAAGTTATTAGATCTCAGATTGGGCTTGGTCAAGGGAATAGCCAAATGTTTCTATCTTCCTCATTAGCTTTGATAAGTAGGATTTGAAAGGTATGATCCTATTGGTTGAGGCCACAATTTCCTTTGTGTAAATTGGATTTGTTCAAACCCTTTATTTAAAAAAACCATGTGATCACTATTCAATGACCATACTATCAGTAGTAATGATACTATAATGGTATTTTTAAATAAAAAATGATATAATAAAACTGAAGGAGTTCATGTGTTTTCTATAACCATAATATATAATAATACATTTAATTAAATCACAAGAAAAATTTTATTTATAATAGTTCAAGTCATTACACCAAATACATTCAATAGTGAATTGGAATCCATACCTAAAATTAATCAAAGAATCCATTTGATACCATATCTATTTGACCAAATGATATGAATATTCCATAATGACTGCTCAGTGACAGGTACCGACACAATTCTTACACTTCTAGCATGAGGTATACTACTCTACAACCCATGTTCCACACATTTTCACCTCTAATGATGAGGAATGACTATCTCAGTTGCTCATGGGTGTCAATTATGAAACATTAACCACAATATATTCCCATTACACAAAAATGTTATCCTTGACACCAGCTAAAATTCATCTAAAAAAATGGTATCACACTCAATGGGATCTGGTGAGCTCCCCACTATATGGATTATTGTAAACCACTCATCAAGAAACACCCCTATAGGTTCAAAGGTCATATCATCTCTCCACTTCTGATCCATATTTGTTGTCCTATCATTAATTGACTAGGATTTCACTTGGATCAGTCATGCTACCACACATTATCCAATTAAAATGTATCATATATAATGTAGGTACATATCTAATTCATCATGAAACATAACACATAATTGTGATAATTTAATAAAATTCTATTGATCCTAATATTCCACCGATCCGATCACAAATTCCAAATTAAAGGGACACCATGTGAAACCGTCATGTTCTATTCCTATAAGATCAAATGAATTGGGGTTTCAATATCATTCCACCCAACCAATGGAATGGCCAAATCACCGAATATGATGCACACCATATCCATTTATTTATCAAAACACATGTCTAACCACCACCTAGAACCATTCCATTCATAATAATCCATCCATGCCCTGACTACACTAATAATGTGCATCTCAAAAAACATAGGGACTGGAGTGACATTGGTTCTTCCCTCAAAACGAACCTTGATACCTGGAGAATTGACTCCCAATGTACTCATCATTGAAAACCCCAAGGCACTAGTATTACTACATCACAAACCCAATAGCACCTCATGTGCATCAGTCTCAAACCTAAGGAATATACCCACTCCTTTCCAATTTTTGTTCACTCTTAATCCTGGGATGAACCCACTTAAGGTTGGCCCTTGAAAAATAGAAAACCAACTCACTAAACCCTGATCCATATACAAGGTCTCTCGATATTCCCACACAACCCAAATATTCAGTCTCATAGGGGTCACAACCCATGGGGGATCATCCATAGACCCATATTATAAAACCATGACATCAATGCACCAATGCCCTCAATAGGGTCTCATATACAAATTGGTCAGGTAGATCATGTTGATCTAATAGCCTACTAGTGAAATAATTCTCAACAAGCATCCACCCATGAGATTTCTTTCTCAAAAATCATAAACTACTTAGGGACATGAACATAATGAAATTTTCCTAGAATATTTATTCCAAAAAATAGCTTTCACACAGTTTAGTAAAGTGGAGTTCCATTCTAATATATAAAGAAAAACTATATTGGTTGTTACTATCACTTTAAATAACCAAAACTAAATACAAATTATCTACAAGGGGTTTTCCAAAATGGCATCAAATACTCAAATTGACCAAATAATGTCACTCTATGTTCCATACATGGATGGAAAATATCATCATCATCAAAAAAATATCGCCATAAATCCACATGGAATTCCATATTAAGAGAATACATACACATATCTTCTTATCTAAGTATAATTTAACCAATAAATTATATTGGAAAATATAATATATGTAGTTTTTGAAACATTAAACAACTAAGCCTTAGTAATTAGTGAAATCTGACACTAGTAGGCCTATATGTCCTGTGAACCCGATGTTACATATATGATGCTTTAGCACTAGTCTCAATCCATTTGAAATATATCTAAAAACGAATAATAAATCAAGAACATCAAACATCCCAATGAACCACTTGATGTTAAAATCATAAAAACTATAACATAAGAAACCAAAATAGAATTCCTATCAGAATAGGTGTTCTCACCACACTAGTCTGATATCAATCATAGGATCCCAAACATTCCTAATATTTGATCCACTAAATCCAAAATAGAAATAAAAAATGAAAATGAAGAATTGGTACCACATTATAATGTCCCCATCTGGAGAACACTTTACTAGTTTCCCAACCTGATTCATAACATAATCTAATGAATGCCTCCTTGTACACCAGAGGATTTTGATTAGCAGTGTGGGTCTAGGGTAGTACCATTTAGAGACTATAACCCCGAATTATAGTGCATAGTAGTAGATAAAATAAAAAAGTATCATATATCAAAAATAATCATCAGAGTGTATATGATAAATAAAGCAACCCAAATAATAATAATAATGAAATATATAATCAGTATAAATATACAATGAAAATATCACACTGGTCCAACCACATATAAAAATATAGATAGTATAAATTTATAAATTAAAGTATCATCGGATTAACTACATCCCCATGTCTCCAATCTCACTTGATCTGCTCATCCCGATCATCCACATCATATTTGTCTATATTCTAAATTGTGCCTATGATAAGTGAGAGATCTTCTCAATTACCTAAGTTCCATGGACACCCGAGTAGGGTGTGAATACATAACTAAGTAGGGAACCACAAATATGATCCCGTATATAAATAGTATATGTAGAATATGTTCTTGTATCATTCCCAACTGAAATAAATAATTAAATAATGACCAAAAATAAATAAATAAATAAATAAATAAATAAATGTTTATCCTTAGTTTCATAACCCTGATAAACCATACCTTCTTTGTCTAGTTCCTGGGTGTCTCTTGTCATGTCATGATATCGTGCTAGACATATAGATACCGAATAACGGTATAACCAATGCATACCATAATAATAGGTTCCAATTACCAAATATATCATCATAAATGGATCAACAGAAAGATCCCAAGAGTCTTGGGTATATCCAAACTACCACACCATAAACAGATTGAAGCCAATACTCATTCATCCTTGGTAGTCACTAACCCTCATGTCATTCTCCATGGCACCATACCAAATGGCTAGAACCTATGATTCCCAAGAATCATGACGAGAATATATAACATAAACAGGCTCGAATGCCTAGATACTATGGATGAGCTAGGAATAAAAACACATTAATAGTGATCTTAAATAAATCACCATGTCTACAACGATAGATCCAATAAATTCTTTCCAAATTAGGGACCTGTGACATCTAGGGAATCCCCTATATACATTCAGTTGAATTTATGTGTCCCAATAATCATTATGTGACTCAATAGTCAGATCTCAAGAAGCACATCTGGGAATCAATCTCACCATTTGTATAAAAATAGTATCACATAAGGCCCAAAATCTAGATCCTAGAATGTAAAAATATCTATCTATATCAATAATTAATGAGTTAAAGAATAAATATAAGGTAGAAGATGGATGTATTCCTAAACCCATCACATATTTCTATATCCCCTTAGTTTTATACCAAAGGTTTAAGTACTAAGGTTACACCTGATACCATCACTACCCATTCCCAATACCACCCAGTCTCTTGGGTCATAATTTATAAGGGAAACTACTAGGGTACCATTATGTATCATTGAGGTTTCTCTAGGTCTCTGTGGCTAGTCACACTAGGGAGATGGCCTCAAGTATATTCCTTTTCCCATATATCCTAGGTCTTCCCCAATCTATGAAATGACTATCAACCTCTAAAATGTATCTATTATAGCTAACCCCTTGGACACACATCCTGAGTCATCATCTATCTCTACATAGAGGTCAATAAGTCACTCATCACTGTACCACTAAACACTTTTCATTTTAATTTAATTTTGTTAAAAAAACCCATCCTGGGGTTTATATAACATAAGGATCTAGGATTATTTTATATTCTTCACTAGCAGTGGGAAATATATCCAGCTGGTACATAAGGGTCTATCGGGCCCTCAAGACCCTATGCAATTATTTATTAGTCATTAAATTTTATTAATAATTTCAAATAATTTAAAAAGGAATACCACATAATGTATTAATACATGAATAAAAAATTCATTTCTAAAAATAAAATATATGAAGGGGAAGACTCATGAGAACTATCTACTTTTAACTAAAGCAATTCCCCATTTTAATGTAGCTTGAAAATTCCCACTGAGGTTCATAATGTCCATTTGACCATCTTCCTAAATACCAGAGGCCTCGTCCCATAACCAAACTGACAAAATTAATTAATTATAATAAATTTGAAATTAATTAATTGTAAAAAGTTTTTTAAACAGTTTAACATTTTAATTTAAATAGGTATAAATTTATAGTATCACACAGGCTAACCTTGTCACTCTAGAACCATGAAAAATCACTCACCAACAACCCAAAGTGTACCCCTAACCTCGAAACATGAAGAATTACTAAAACATGATGACAAAAAATCAATATAAATTAATTTAGGATTTAAATAAATTAAAAAATAACCATAGTATCCTACATTAATAAAAAACACACAGTGATGTGTGGGCATCATCTCAGGATAACATCTTCACAAGTAGCACAAAATCCCCTTGACTCTCAACTGATTACACCATGTAGTGGAATTAGATTGCAATAACTAACAAAGAGAATAAAAAATCTGAGTGTAAGGATGGAGTATCATATTAGATGCCTACAAAGATAGAGTCACACCTTAAGTTACTAATGTATAACTTCAAAATCCACCCAAATCGATGGGGAAGAGGGATTAAAGGGAGAGGGAGGAGGATTGGCTATGCATGTGGAGGAGGAGAAGATAATAGGAGGGATTACACTTAAAAAATCATAGGAAAAATTTGCATTTTAAAACTTTTAATGGGACTCATGATTTTGCCACATATTTTTATAAACTATGTTCCAACCATATAGTTGGACCTACCTTCTATCCATCCACCCCAAAATGTTTGGTCGCATAGTTTACCACACTATTCAGGTGGATTTTCAACCCATATAAAACATCAAACATTTTATTTGTAAAACCATAGATTATTTAACCTAAACTATTCTATGAGATTTTTCTTTATAATATGAAATAAAAGTTCCTTGTTTTTTAGATTGATATATGGTTTCTCCTAAACCATGCACCCCAAACCATGATCATTGTGCTTAATCCTCAGAAAATGATAAAACTAACTCGAAAACTCAATAGGATCATACAAAAAAATGATCTAACTTCAAGAAATCATTACATATGAAGAAAAATTACTTTAAAGCATTCCAAATCTCATAATTTTATTCCAAATATCCACAAAAAATTCTACATGTTTAGTAAATAAAAATTTAAATTACTTTTAGAAATTCAAATTCGTACATACATGTGGTCTAACAATCATGCCTCATGTTCTTGATGATATTCCACCATTGAACACCCTCATATTACGAATGATATATAACTAAATGGAAACATATCCAAGGATGAGCATATTATAATGTAGAATATATTTTCCATTGTATTGATCCCTTACTTTGAAATTTGATAATTGGGGGACCTAAAAAAAGAAGGTGAAAGTTTTCACATAAAAAAATTGAATGTATGTTTATACTTAGTGTATTAGGAAGGAATACACAATTCCTATTATTATTCATTACTTTAGAGAGTTGGGAAACTATTTCCACTGGGATTTTCATTTTGGATTCCATACCATATAGGTTTTCAAGAGGGAAATCCTTGAATTTAACTTTATATTCATTGTTACCATGATTAATCCTGGTTTCAACTATTTAAGAAAACTAAAATATATAATATAAGAACTTTATAAATAATAATATAATTGAGTAGTCTTATAATAAGAAAATAAATCATGAGATGTCCTAAATTATGACTACTACTTATAAATCTATAATAATTTAAGGTTGTACTATATTTATTTGGTTTTCATATGTTTTTAATATGTTTTATCCACTAATTTATCATAACCTAATATCTAAAAAAACTAAACCATTATATGATACCAGCTAAGGGGACCTAGAAATTTCATGTATAAATATTAAATCATTTTAGATGAATATTTAATACATCAAATACATATACAAACCCTAGAAAATATCACTTAATTATCATAAGTGATAATAATATGATAATATGGGTATGATAATATAATAATGTGAATAATTGAAGAGAAAAATACCCTATAAAAAATAGCTCATAGATTAAGGGTTGTGGAATAAACTTCTTCCTAACATGAGGCATGGGTATAAAAATAAAAAAATTATCATGATCCATAAAAAGAATAACATAACCATATGTAATAACACAAAAATACATAAAAATAATCATAGAAAGTCATAAAATTATATATTATACATCACTACTAGAATCATATAACATGATGGATTAGGAATCAACACCATTATTCCACATCCAAATGGATCATGTAGCATGACCAGAGTCTGATATTATAATGTATCCCACATTATTACCCAGATCCCTTTGTATATGATCTATGGAATTATAACTATAATAACTTAGTTATATCATAATAGGTAACTCATTTTAGCATTTAAATGGAGAGATATAATGTACTCAACTATCATGGAATGATAAACCACATATACATGTTCTATAAGAAGATAACATTTATGATTTCATCATCACATAATTAACCCATGGAAAGAAAAATGATTCATGTGATCTTTCATAATGCTTCATCACAATACATATAAAGAAATATGTTGGACGATATCATTATAGAATATACCCCATGCATCATAATAATAATTAAAAGATTCTCAAAATGGAAAAAAATAATTTTGTAAAATCATTTAAAAATATGTTTTAAAAAACTAAAGAAAAATATAATTTTCTTTTGGTAACTTTTGATAACTAAAAATTCTCAGTACAATTGGAATAAGAGTTTATTTGAAAAAATTAAACATCTAAATGAGCCTTCAGGATAAATAAATGACATAACATTTGGAAAATCCATTCATCCCTAATATATTAAAAAGAAAAAATTATTTTTAAGATTTTGTAAAAATCTAAAAGTGAGTCATATAAAAAAACTAAAAAGATTCCTTTTAATCATATATAAATAATTTTAAAGGTAGAATAAAAGAAAATTAAATTTTTTAGTGAAGATAAAAAATTTTGAAAACCAATTTTAAATAAAATGAATATGGAGGAAAAACATTTTCAACCCTACATAAGAGATAAGGGTGGATTTTCTTATAAAAATATATTTCTATTTTTGAGTACCAAAGAGGGGAAAAATTTAATAGATATATGAGAAGAATATAATCAGGATAAGAAAATTGTTATTTTTTAATAGATAAGAAACATATAATTTCCTATAATGGAATTAAAATACAAACAACACTGATAAAAAAATGATATTGTACCATAGACCCTTACCTTATATCATGAATTTATTTACATGAAATATAACCTCAAATTTGATAAATTTATATTTATAATACATACTTGAGAAGCTTAGACAAGGGATGAACCCTAGAACATTTATGAAAATAAAAGAAAAAGATAGTAAGCAAGTACCACAACTCAAGAGAGACAATTACATATCATCAAAACCATACCTGTCTCTGCATCCCCGATAGAAATATTCCTCTGCATTGGACGATTCCCATTATAAACTTTCACAATGCTTTAGAACCTTCACATACCTCCTTCGTAGATTCATCTGTTCCAATGATAAAGGCTCATAGTTTCCAACAGAAGATCGGGTGGGCATTGAATTTAGCAAGAACAAGTTGTACTTCCTAGTCCTATGTCACGATGGAGTAGCCATGCCTTCTTGATTCACGATCATCTTCATCCTCCTATTATGAACCACATCACTAAAAGAAGGACCAGCCAAACTACCATCATTCTCTTTGTCACTCTCAGAGCAATCACCCCATTTACCAGTGATAATCATCTTCTGATATCTATCTTTCTCTCCTTTTCCCTTATAGAGTTGGCCATTGGTGTCAATCACTGCAAGACACCATGGATGTTCCATAGATGCATAACTAACCATTTCCCCCTACTTTGAAGAATTTATTCTAGTGCCAGCCTCCTTGGAAGGAGGATCTAGCTACCCACTGACATCTTCAGTCATTGTAATTCCTTCCTCCACGATATCCTGCTCCATCTCTTGAAAACGATTTTCAGTAAAAATTGTGAAACCCAAATCCCTAGAACTCACTGTCCTCCCTTGCACCCCATTGATAGATTCCACCACCTCCAACAGACCACAGTCCCATCCAACATCATTCAAGTTTCCTTCAGCAACTTGCACTAATCATAATGGAACAAAACCCTCCTGATATGTGTCCTTTTCAACTAAATTGACACTTGAAGGGCCTACAATGTCGCCAACACTTACAGCATCTTGTTTCACTACATCCTCTAACTTCAGATCATATCGAAGCCTATCAAACACTACAGCAACAACTGGATTCAGGGACACCCCTACATGTTCCAAAGGTACTGCATCCCTGTTCTCCACACCAGCTGCATACCTAGAGACCACACCTGCAGCAGACAGTAGGCTCAGACAAGAAGAATTGCCTACACTCTCCATGCCATCTGCATTTCCAGAGATCAAACCTGCATAAGAAAACAGACTCAGACCAGAGGATTTGCTTACACCCTCCACACCATCTTCATTTCCAGAGACCACACCTACAGTAGACAAAATACTCAAACCAGAGGCCTTGCCTACCCTCTCCCTCGAGACTCTTCTGTTCATCACCTCACATTGGAATTTCAGTTCCACATATCCCAATAGAAACATTTGTTGCAGTATTCCACTCACGATTCAAAGACAACAACCTACCTCCATCTTAACTCTTCACCAACAGATATCTATACTCAATCTATTAAGGGCCTTGAAACATCCACCTCAACGCAGAGGTGGGGATTAATCAGATGACTTATAGTAGATGTTATAACATCCGAGCAGAGAAACCGACCCACCATATTACCAATCATATGAAGGATTGTAGGATATTGGAATGGTAAGGGAAGATAAGAGAGACTAACCCATGTTACTATGGTGGATGGATCTCAATTCATATACAAATCAAATGACCAGTTAAGGAGGAAGAACCGGAAACCATTGCATCGATGAGGGGCACTAGAATAGGCCCGAATCAAATCACCTTCCGAAGAAAACCGAATAATGAAGTGGAGCTTGTCAAGAAGACCAATAACTGCATAGTCTTAAAAATACAAATTATCAAAGACGAACCAGTCGAGGTCATCTAAATATGGCCTTCGATGATTGAAATGCACCACCAGGGTCAACTCCAGATGGCTCAAAGCTTCGTAGAACTCTGACAATGAAATCGATAACTGGGGAGCACCCATATGAAGATCAGGAACTTTTGGGCATAATGAAATCGTCTGGAATTTCGGGAGGAAGCTAGGGTTTGATAAAGGGATGAATGGTTTCCTTGATATTGAGCATGATGAGACCCATTACTCCTCCCCTCTTCCACTGGGAAGGGGGGGGGGGTAATCATCTCCAGTCATCTAGGGATCCATCACTACTAGTCTTCATCGCCGTCGCCACCCCTTCTTTTTAATGTTATTATATATATAATACATATATATAAGAAAACTTTTCAAAATTATTTTACTATATAATATTACTTCATAATTTCTAATCACAATTTTATTAAAAATCTCCATTAATATAAATTTTCTTAGTGTTAACTTTTTTGTTTTTCATATATGTTGCAGTTTGATGATTATAGTTCTTGAAACATGGTTATTGTTCCATCACATAAAATATCAAAATAATATCCTAAACATAAAATTTATTCATTATATTAAATTTTATAAAGATCTATGTATGGATTCGATGAATAATGAATTATATAAATTTATGTAGATGATAGTCTGTATGTATGCATGAGTGAGGATTAAATTTTTCATTGGGTGGAACAAAGAAAGGTAAATAATAATTTAGCATTCAAGAGTTATATTAATGTTATTAAAATATTATTTTTGTTATCCAACAAAGGATAGTCCCTAAACTAGGCTCTTGAGCTAGTCCACGATCTCCCTAAGACATATTCCTGATCGACCAAGGGTGGTGACAAGCGCCGTAGAGGATTGGAAGAGAACTGATGGGAATTTTTTCACCCAATAAAAATAATAAAACATAATTACAAATACAAAAATAATTAAAACCATTCCTATACATATTTTGTTAATCCATTCCAAAATGTATAATCAACATAAAAATAAATCCAAAACCAATCAAAGTGAAAAAGGAAAATAACATACAAATTTATATAAAAAATAGAATACTAAAAAAGATCTCAGATGAAAAATAATGGATAGTTTAGAATACTAGAATATATAAAAATATAAAAAAACCAAAAATAAAAACAAATTTCCCTGAATATATCTAGGTGAACCCATGGGTTACTCTCTAATCCAAAACCCCATCGTCGTCAAAGGAGATCAAATCCAACCAGAATTTGAACATAAAAATAAAATGACAAGATAAGAATGAGTAATAGACTTAGTAGTCATTACAAGGTAAGACACACCCCATGTATTACCTTTAAATGAAAGATCTGATTTTTAATAGTTTTAAATATAGTCTATAAACAATGATTTTAATTTTACATTAGTTCCTAAAATATATCATAGTCAAATGATCTTCTTTGAATTAAAACATGACTATATTAAAACTTGTGGTTTAAGAATTTTAAATGGATATATCTCAAAACATTAATATAAAATATGATGTTTCCATAAAAATCCCCATTTTTAGAGGTCTTTCAAATAAGTTAAAAAAGGATGAGTTTTAAATCATTTTCAAATGTCATTTAAACCAAAGGTTTTTCTATTTAAATGGAAATATAACCAAATATAATAATAAATATTCAAAAATTAAATCATGAATATAGTAATAATTATGTAATGTTTAGTGGAATTAGGGAAATGGGAAGCAACATGTCACCTATCAGTAAAGAGATAAATTATAAAAAAAATCTATAATAGTTAAATTCTATATATTATGGGATTACCTTGGAGATGAGGGGAAAATCAAGGACCAACTATCAAATTTGCATCATATAGTTGTGATTGATGCAAAATAATATCCCTAACACTCTTCTATTCCATACCAAGACTAACTGAGGTGTAACTCCCAAAGAAGAAAAAGTCCATACTAAGGTCCACTAGATAGTGCAGGATCCTAAGCTAGTACAACACGTGTTCTTAGAGATTACACTAGATAGTCTCAGTTCCCATGATTTATGTGAAATTGTGGTGAGTAATGAAACAATATCAAATATGATATGAAAATAAATACATCTAATAACATGAAACATGAGTCACATACAAAAGGTTCACCCTTGATTACCTATCCTAAAAATAGACCCTTATATTTTAAAATCATCACAATACTATGAGTTTACTATATATGGGACATTCCAATTCATTTATAAACAATCCAAACCAAGGGAACATTTTATAGAGTGTTTCGAAATAGTAAACACTTTAAAAATTAAAAATCAGGCCTTGCAAACAAGTTTTAGAAAAAAACTATAAATACCTTTAAATAAAAAAATTCCACCTTAAATATTTCAAGGAAACATTTTAAAACCCACTAGAAAACTGAAAAATCCTTAAAAACATTATAAATTACTTATAAAGGCCATTCAAGCATTCAATCAAATTAGTGGGTGGAAATTTTCAAATAAATAGACCTATTTAAATCATTATAAGAGAAAAAATCCATTTCATTTAAATAAAAGTCCAGTAAAAATTTATTTATATTTCAAATTATCCTTTAAAATATTTAATACTATAAATTTATTTTAAAAAAATGAGTATAAATGACCATGAAATTAATGATTCTTAAATAAAAGTTCAATGCTTAGGGAATCCTACATCAGAATCACGACTTCTATTTGGTGAGGTAGTAATCTATCATAATAAAGTAAGTAAAAACCCTAATAAACCAAAAAAAGTCTACCAATGAATAAAAATGAAGGATTTGGTCAAAATACCTCCTTAGGGATCAAACATAGAGAGGATTTATCAAGAAAGAAGAGAAAGAAAAGATGAAAAAAGAGATAATGAAAAGAAAGAGGAAGGAAAGACCAAACCTTGAAGACCTGGACTCAAAACGTGAAGAAAGCCTCTTAAACCCAGCATACAATAGAGAAAAAAATGAAGGGAAGGAGTGAAAAGGGTTTTTCACATGGAATGGGAGGAGAATAAATGGGTTTGGGATTAAAAATTATGTAAGGGTAAAATGGTAATTTCAATAATTTTAAAACCTTGATGGGTTTCATTTTTTGGTAAACCATACACCAACCGTGATCCCTATATGGGAAGCACCTAATAGAATTACATAGTTGGGACACACTATTTGAAAAACTTTTCACCAACCATGTAAAATAGCTCAGTAAAATTATAGACCCTTTTTCTTATTTTTCATATAGTTTGTAACTTTCCGTAAGCCATGAACCCTCACCCTTAGGCATAGAATTCATAACAGATTTTTTGTGACAAATATAGTTTGAAATTAACCATTTCACTACCCATACAGAGTGAATGGTAAACGAAAAAAATGAACTAAAATGGGTCATGCATTAGGTTGATGTGTGGTTTTCCATGAACAATGTGCACTAACCATGAAACAGAAGGAAACCATTCAGAAACGAAAAATTACAACATGAAACTCTAAAAAACAAATGGAAAATTCCAAATAAGTGTTTCAATTCTCTCCATCATAATACTTTATTCCCCCAGAATGCCTCAAAAATTTATGTTGATCAAGGAAGAGGGAAATGTTCAAATTTTTACTCAACTTGATTCTTGAAACTGAATAACACCACATCCATCCCCAGGACAATGCTTACAAACCTAAATGTTTTTATTCTAGACTATACTACTAAAATCAAAATATTTTCTGATGAATGAATAATGATAAAACCATAATATAATCTTATTTCTACCTTTAAAACCATTTATTCCTACTCTAGTATCCCATATAAAACAAAGTAAGACTTTAAATTGGATGATTTAGGAGATCAGAGGCAGACCATCAAAAAATATTCTCAAAGGAGAGTTGGTTAAAAAAACTAGATAGAGAAACGTTGAATGATCATTGGATTTAGTTGATTATAGTGGACAGACCACCATTTTAGGATTCTATAGTGGAAACCAACCATAATTCCTAATTTTCATAGGAACACACTTTATCATAATACCTAATAATTTATAAAATAAGAAACAAGGTCCAACATAAAGGAGAAGAACTAAATGTGTAGAAAAGAATTACCTTAATAATAGGATAGATTAGAAATAGGTTCCAAAATATGAAACAGAGAAACCTATGGAGGATTATATCTGGATACACTTCTTTTATGAGTGAACCCTTGAAAATAATTAAAGATAGAACAAATTTACATAAGCATGTAATGCCTTCATAGAATTTTGACAGGAAGGATTCTCGTGACCCAACTTGCAGTATTGATGACACAGTAGAATACTATTCCCATAAAAATGTAATAAGATATTAGCCGACCTCTTAATACCACCGCATGATTGTTTATATTTAGGTTGATTCCCATTCACTTTACTATAATTCCATTAATATTATACAAGATCTAATGAATTATGAATTTCCTCAATCAATCATACTAACACAGAGTATACCTACACTACCTTCATCACCAAATCGATATAGTTAGTTAAATAGAGTTCTAAAACCCTCGAATGAAGGAATTATATCAATAAAATGATATAATTAAACAAACACCTATTAATAATCATATTGAATACAATATAACTCCATAACCATATAAAACTTTAAAACCTCATAGATATACTATTGGATAAATGATATTTTGAAATATTCCTAGGGAAGGTCCTATCAAAACCTAGGATGAATGATAGGATTCCCATACTTATAACTTATTACTTTGAGTATAAAAGTTGAGGAATAAATTTTTATAGACTCTAGAATCTTAAGGAATCAAAATATCCTTTAAATACTCCCCAAAAAGTATTCCACTTCACAAGGATATAATTGACCATAAATGAGAGGAGGGTTTAGAATTTGATATTTTATAAGGAAATCTATAGATTGACAAGATAAAGGGTTTGATAATGGTGGTTTACAAGTCTATACCCCTTGTAAATCTATTTAATATTTATTTGGGGGTATAATACAAATAAAAAAAATCTAAAAACTTGTTCAAAACCAACTCAATAACAATATCTTAATAATAATCACTAAAGAATTAAAATAAATTCAAATAACCAATCCTATAATCAATTGAAGAATATCATTAATTATCACTTGAAAAAAGATTTCAAAATTTAAAATTTTAGTTTTTCCCAAATTTCACACACAAAAACATTTTATTTTCTTCAAAAGGAACCATAATTCCCTTCACAAATCAAGACTTTATCAAACAATTTCATTAGAAATATAAAGTCCATGTTTGATGTAAAACTAATTTAGGAAACTCATTTTTTATAAGACTATATAATTGAAATTAAAAAAAAACATTACAATAATATTAATTAAGGAAACCACATTCACGAAATTCACCATCATAAATCATGTTTTAAGAAATTTAAAATGATGGTTTATAGGAAAATCATAAAAAAATTACAATTTAAAATAAATTTATAATCAAAGGAAGTCAAAAATAAAATTCATAAGGTGATTAGTGCCCATGTGTATCCTCGAGACATGGCTTGAAAAACCAACTTCCACCTACAAAACTACTACCGAGGACTATAACAAACCATGCAATCAACTCCGTATAGCTTTCCAAGCCTTGTAAGATCTTCATGTACCACTGATTTAAATCCAATCCCCCCCCCAAACATAAAAAATTATAAAAAACTCACATGAAATCATCAATTTCTAAAAACACCATATACTATAATTGATAAATAATATAATGAATTAAAATAAAATCAAATAAAAAACCCAATACCCTACCTCCCATGGTAACTCAATGATCAATACTAAATGTTTTTTCTAAAAAATTATTCATACCTACAAGAAATCTGTAAAAATACTATAACCATTCTACCATTAATACCAAAATTAAAAAGGGTTATCTAAAACCTAGGCCGTATAAATAACCTATGATATGATATGATTTTGTCATGAACCAACCCAGGCTGGCCCCAAATCAGGCACTCAAGTTGGTCATTGAAATTTCCTAGGCATATTCCTAATCACCTCATGGTGCCAAAACATGCCATAAATAATTTCAAGAAAACTAATAAGAATGATTTAACCAAAATAAAACAATCAAACACACATCATAATATTACCATAAT
The DNA here is from genome assembly GCA_963277665.1 of Viscum album. Lineage (NCBI taxonomy): Eukaryota > Viridiplantae > Streptophyta > Magnoliopsida > Santalales > Viscaceae > Viscum > Viscum album. The sequence continues at coordinate 535,501,053 of OY728151.1, read as the reverse complement.
TCTGGAATGACCCTTAGATATATTGGATGTCCTTTCAAAAAAGTATAAACAACTAGAAAATAAAACCAAAACCAAACTAATGATAATATAAGAGACATAAAACTCCACATTAAAAATAAAACTCTAAAACAGATCGTAGATAAAAAATAATGGAATGTTAATATGGATAGTATATATATAACTACACAAAAACAATAAATAAAACCAAACTTCCAACCATATATTTAGGTGATGTGATGGGTCATTCCCCAATCCTAAAACCCAACATCACTGCATGGAAATAAAAAACATGTTGAAACCTATACCTAAAACTAAAATGATAAGATATGAATGAGTACAAGATTAGTATAAATGAAAAGTAACCCACATCTTATATAATACCTTTAAATAAAATATCTAATTATTCTTAGTTTGAAATACAGTCTATATAGATTGGTATTATTTTTTACATTAGTTTCTAAAATAAATCATTTTCCATTACCCTTGTTTGCATTTAAAAGCGAATTATGTAAAAAAATTGGTTTAAGAATATTAAAATGAGAGTTATCATAACTTTAATATAAAATATGATATTTCAAAAAAAATCCATTTTGGGAGAATTTCATATAATAAGAAAAATGTATAGTTTTAAATCATTTTCAAGAGAAATTTAAATTATTTTTTTTCTTTTTAATGGAAAAAATTCCAATTAAAATAAGAATAAATCAAAAAGCCCATCCAAAAAACCATAATAATGAATGAAATTTTAGAGGAATTTTGGAAATGTGATGAAAAAAATCATCTCTCTATGCAGAGATAGTAAAAAACATTATAAAATAGTAAAACGAAAATGATCATGGGATTACTAAGGATATGAGGGTAAATCATAGAACATTCTGACTAAGATCAATCATATCACTATACATGATGTAATTTAACTACCCCATTGATCATTCATACCCAACCTGGCCTAACTGAGGGGAAAATACCATAGTAGAGAAAGTATATTCCAAGGGCTGATAGCCAGAGCGTGATCCAAAGCTAGTATAACAAGTGTCTATAGAAATTCCACTACATACTCTCAATTCCCAAGTTTTTTTTGAAATAAGGGTGATCTAGAAAATTGTACAAACCATAATATTAAAAACAAACTTATTACATCACATTAAACATGATTCACGCACACAAGGTTCCCCCCAATCAACCATAACAAGAAAGACCCCTTCTCTTTCAAAATAATTAATATAATAAAAATTTATTATTTCCAAGAAAATATCATTATGTTATAAACAAACCACACAAGTGGAACTTTACTAGGATAATTTTAAATGAAAAAATCTTTCAAAAGTAAAAAATGATCCTTGCAAACATTTTTAGAAGACAATCTATAAATATCTTTGAATAAAACCAAGCACACATTAAAAATTTAAAGGAAAAATTTGAAAAACCACTACAAAACCATGATTTCCTTTAAAACATTAGAAACCAATTTTAAATCCCATAAATGAATTTTTTCAAAAAGTGGTGTGAAGCGTTAAAAAAGAACATGTATAAAACAATTAAGTGAGGAACAATGTTTTATTTTAACTGAAATCAAGTGAGACTTTATTTTAATTTCAAATTAATCTTGAAATTTTTTAATAATATTAATTTATACCTAAATAATTTGTATAAAAAATAAAGAAATTAATGTTTCTTAAATATAATTTCATAATATTAGAAACCTAACACCAAATCATCACTTTCAATTAATGAGATAATAATTAGCCACAAAAAAGAAAGGACGACCCGTAGGAAACCAAATCTAACCATAAAAATTAATAAACATGAAGTATTATGTTAAAATCCCCCCTTATGTTTTATCCAAATAGATCCACCACCAAGAAAGAAGCAATAAACATAGAAAGAAGAGAGGGAGAAGAGAGTGGAATAAGAGGTCCAACCACATTGAACTAGACTCAAAACTGGAAGAAAACCTCTTGAATATGACATGGAAGGAAGAAAAAAATGAAGTGAAGAATTTCCAAGGTTCGTGTTTGTTAAATGAGAGGATAATATGGTGGTTTTGGGTTAAAAATCAAGTAGTGGTAAAAAGGTAATTCCATAAATTTCAAAATATATAGGGGATTAATAGTTTGGATGTATGGTTTAGTAAACCGTAAACAAACCGTGTTACCTTTACTAAACCCACCAAGGTATCTCACATGGTTTTGATACCTAGTTTAGAAAATCATGATCCAATTTTTCAAAATGGATCTATCAAATTACAAACCCATTTTCACCCTTTTCACAGTGTTTGTACTATCCCTGGAAAAGCTGTATAACCTCACGCTTTGGAAAAAATACCCACATGGTTTTCACATGTATTATTCATTGTTTGTTCAAAACCATGAACCAACCATGAAAAAAAAATATGTCGAAAAAAATGAACAAAAAAGGGTCCTCTATTAGGTATCCACATATTTTTCCCTGAACCGTGTGCACGAACCATGAAATAGAAGGAAAAATATCATAAAATAAACATTTAAATATAAAACTGTCCAAAAATAAAGGAAAGGACAATAAAAAATTAAGAAATAACATAAAAAGGGAAAACAAAGGTCTAGGTGTGAAAATTATCCCCATATTAATTCTTTATACACCTAGAAAGCCTCAATGATTTTAATTGATTAAGAAAGTATTCAATGTTCAACCATTAACTCAATTGGATTATTAAAACCGAATAAAACCATCACCATCAATGATACAATTCTTGTATCCATAACCCATAATGATCTAGAATACACTACTGAACTCAAAACATTTTACAGAGAATCAAAAATGTCTAAAACTATAAGCCAAGCTCCTTGCTACCATCAAAACTTTTCGGGACTACTCCAAGATAACAACATTTAAAAAGTAAGTCTCTAAATCAATTGAATTATAAGATTAGGGTATTAATATATAATAATAGACTAAAAGGATATTTTGTTAAGGGGACTAGATAGAGAAAAAATAATACAAAATAAATACATATGACCATAATGTACTCCACACCATTTTATGATTCTCTTAACACAATGAAAACCAATTCAGAGATTAAAATATAGGAACACTTGATCATATGACCTAATAATTTATTAAAGTATAACCCAAGGACAATATAAAAAAGATGTACTAAAATTGGGTAAAGAAATACCTCAGAAAATGTTTGGATGAAAAATAGGTTACACATGTTGAACTAGACAAACCTAAGAAAGAGTGGATCTAGTTCCAATAATTTTCTAAGAGGATACCGTGAAAAAATATCGAAGATGGCCCAAACAAATATAATCATAACATGCCTTCAAAGAACTTTTACATGATGTTTTCCCATTACCCTACAAAAAACATTAATAAAAAACTACGATCATACACCTAGAAGAAGTCGATGTGATATTCGTAAGCATCATAACACTCCAAATATATTTTTTAAATTTAGGTTTCTTCCCCTCCAATTTACCATAAACCCCTTTACTACATAAAATAATTAAGGAAGTATTTATTTACTCAAGAAATCCAACCAACATAACCACAAACCAAACCTCCCACTTCACCACATCAACATAGATGGTTAAAAAGAGTTTTTAACCAGTGATTAAAGATCAGGGTGAGGGCCTCTCTAAAAATACTAGTCCTTCAAGGAATCATCCATCACTAACTATGGAAGGTAGGTGAATAGATATAAAAACTTATTAGTGTACAAAACATTGATTGGTCATCATATTGAAGATAATAAAACTCCATCTCCTTCACCACCTTTATGGCCTCAGATAAATACTACTAGACGAATTAATTTTTTTAAATATTTCTAGAGAATTTACTCTTATAGATTGGTCTAAAAAATATATTTCCATAACTTATAAATAGAACCATAGAGAATAAAATTAGAAAACTCAATATTTAGGGACTCATAAAACTCAAGGGAGAAAAATATATTTTTAAGGATCCATAGCCATTTCTCTACTTCATAAGGATCCAATTGACCATAATATGGATAAGGATTTAGCTTCCGATACTCTAAAAGGAAATATATTGATTGGCCAGTTAAAGGGTTCTCTATTAGTGGGTCACCCATCACTGCCCCTTATAAATACTTCAAATCCTAGTGCGCTCTATAAAAATAAGAAAAAACTCAATTAAATCCAACAAAATATCAAAATCTTCCCTGACTAAACACTAATGAATAAAAAGGAATTCCATAAAACAATTCTAGAAAAACTTAATGAAACCTTATAATTAACTCTTTTATTTTTTTACATATTTACTCTTCCAGTTTTTACAAAACTCCATACATAAACAAATTTCATTTTTTGGAAGAACCCTTAATTACATTTACAAATCCAGATTTTATCAACCATTTTATTTGGAATCCAAATTCCATGATTATTTTGATATCAATTTAGGAAGCTATTTTTTTACAAGACTATTTACTTGAAATTCAAAAAAAAATTCACTTTACGATTATTTTAGGAAAAACCATTCATGAAATTAATCATCTAAAATTAATTATTATAAAATTTAAAATGAATTTTTACCAGAAAAAATAAAAAATAAAATAAAAATAAAATAAATGGAAGTTAAAAATGAAATTAAGAAGATTATTAATATCTACGGGAATCTAAGAAACATGTCTTGGTGTATTATGTTCCATCTTAACAACTACCACTAGGGGACATAATTATAAATTCACTCAACCTTTACATTGATTTCTAGGATTTGAAAGCTCTCAGTTTGAAGTAAATTCAACTTGAATTTCACCCTGGAAAATAAATTATTACAAATAACCCACATGAAAGATTTAATTTCTAAAAACACATTATATTAGAATTGATAAATAACATAATGAATAAAATGAAATAAATCCAAAAAAAGAAACATTACTTTCCATGGAAACTTGAGGTTAGACAATAAATGAGTTAGCTAAATTTTTCATCATACAAACACCAAATATACCAACAATAATATCTATATTCTACGTTCATTCCAAAACAATGGTTCTATAGAACTTAGCTATTTAAAATAATCTTGGGCATGATACCCTTTTTTAGAATCCAACCTGGGATAACACCTAAACTGGTCTTCATAGTCGGTATTTCACCTTCCTAAGGTGCATTCTCAATCGCCGTAGGATGGAAAAAAATTAGGGAATACGATGATAAATTATGGGACTAATTTCACCCAAGAACATAATAAAAGTTTAATTGGAAAACAACCAAAATTCCAACATGAACCATCTATATATTAGATGTCCATTCCAAAAAGTATAAACAACCTAAAAATAAATCCAAAACCAAATGAAGCACTATTGGAAAAAAATATAAAACTCAATAAAAAACAAATGGAAAAAAAATATATTAAAAAAAATACTGTAACGATAATATCACTGGTCTAGATAAAACTATAGATAAAATAAATATAAAACCAAAAAACTAAATAGATATCCATGTGACCCCACATGTCACTCTCCAATTCCAAAACCCAAAATCTCGTAAAGAAAAATGAATCCAAACATAACCTTGAACCTAAAAATGAAATGATAATTTGGACTTGAGTATGAGACTCAGTATGAATTCCATGATAACCCACACCCTATTTATTACCTTTAAATGAAATATATAATTCTTTTTAGTTTTAAATTTAGTCTGTAAACATAGTTTTCACTTATTATTTTAGTTTCTAAAATAAATCACGATATATTTACCTAATTTAAGATTAAAATGGAATTACATAAAACAAGTGGGTTTGGAATTTTAAAATGAGAGTTATTAATACATGAATATAAAATATGGTGTTTCTAACAAAACATTATTTATAGAATACTTTTAGATATGAGGAGAAATTCTGAGTTTAGAATCATTTTGAAAATAAATTTAAACTAATAGTTTTTATACTTAATGTATAAAAACTCAAATATATATAATAAAAAGAAATAAAAAATTCCATCATAAAAAAGTAATAATGATTTAAATGTTAACTGAATAAGGGAAATGGGTTGTATCACATCATCTATCAATAACAAGATAAATAATAAAAAGAAACATAAAATAGTCAAATTCCAAAGATCATGAGATTAACTAGGATCTGAGGGGAATTTATCAAACATGCTAACCAATATCTATCATATTGGTGCATCAAATGAAATCTAACAACCCTAATTTTGGGTCAAAAACCACTTGGACTATATATTGGGAAAATCTCAAAGTAGAGAACATCAATACAAAGGGTGACTAGAAAAAATATAATAAAAATATATTGGATATTGTGATCATGGAAATTCTTATAGATACTCTCAGCCCCCATTATGTATTTTATATGGGGTTATATTATAAATAGTATCAACTATGACATAAAATTAAATACATGCTTCCACACAAAACATGAGTCACACACATAAGATTCACCCCTAAGCACCCCTTCCATGAATTAACCCTTATATTTCAAAATAATTACAATGATAAGAATATATTATATCTATGACATTCCAATTAATTTTGAAATAAACCAAACTAGGGGAAAATTTAAAGGTTTGTCATTAATGAGAAAATGCGTTCAATAGTTCCAATCAAGCCTCAAAAAATTTCTTTAGAAAAAAATATACAAATCCCTATGAATAAAACCAAAAACACTATAACAATTTCAAGGAATCATTTGAAAACCCACTATAAAACCAAAACATCATTTAGAACATTAGAAGAAACTTATAAATACCATTTGAGTATTTAATCAAAATAGTGATGTGCACGGTTGAACAAAATAGACTTGTGTAAAGAGTTTCATGAATATTAACACTTAATTTAAATAAAAATAATGAGATACATGATTTTAATTTTGAAACATACATTAAAAAATTTAATAATGTAAATTTATATCCAAATAAAGAGTAGAAACAATCATGAAATTAATGATTCTTAAATTGTAGGTTAATACATTGGACAATCAACATCATAATAATTGCTTCTGATGAATTTGGTAATAAAATAAAAAAATAAAAAAATTATGTCCCTTTATAAACCATATAAAACCCTAATCATAAATAAAATCTCAGTATTAGATCAAAATATCCTTTTGGGTCAAATAAAATAGAGGAATCACAAATAAAAAAGAGAAATAATTGAGAATGAAGTGATAAAGAGGAGAAAGATGATAGAAATGATTAATCTTGATGAACCATACTCAATACTGGATGAAACCCTATCAAATACACTATTTAAGGGAGAAAACTGAAGGGAATATTGTATAAGTGTTTTTTAACTAAATGGAATAATGATGATGTGGTTTTGGGTTTAAAATTGAGTAATTGTAATAATGTAATTTCAATAATTTTGTCACTAGTATAAGTTTCATGGTTTGATAAACTGTGTTAAAACCAAGAACCCTTTAATGGAATAAACTTGGAGCCTCACATGGTTTTTCCTCGTGGTTTATAAAACTATGCACCAAATGTGCATAATGGATCTATCAAATTACAAAACCCTTTGTATTCTTGTCTTATATTTTTTACAAAATTTTCATAGGCCCTTTACACTAACCCTTAGGCACAAAATACCCATGCAATTTTCCCTAGGATTATCAAATTTTTTAAATAACCACGTGACACCTATATAGACTGAACTGTGAAATAAAAAAAAAGAAATAGAAAAATAGTATTGTGTTAGGTAGCTGCATATTTTTTTTATACAGTGTGCACTAACAATGAAACAGAATAAAAACTACTGAAAAGTAAAAGTTTCAACAAAAAAATATAAGGAAGAAAAAAGAAAAAAACTATAAATTAAAATGGAAAAAATATTTATTTCTTACACATATATATTAATTGAATACATCAGCTTAACTAACCGTATAAGGTGATGATATAAAATGAAAGACGTCACATTAATGAGATGATAAACCATATTCCCACTTAAATAACACTTCCATTTTCTATTGGGCGGAGAAGATATAAAACATTGTGGTATAAATAAGATAAAAACATATTATTATCGAAATTATTTTTATTTACTAATATTAATATTATTATAGAATATTTGGAGGATGTTTAAATAATAAAGAAACATGAAATAAACCGGTAAAGACAATTTCCTCTCCTTTGAGTATCTAATTTTTAGTTACACATGTATCCTTCCCAAGATGTTATTTTTGAGAAAGAATGACATCTTGTCAATTGAGAGTCAATTATGGAAGATATCTGAGTAGGGATTGGCCAATATAAAGTGATCAAAGTGTGTAGGAGAGGCAGTTCCCTTTTCTAAGTATGAAGAGAGGCACCCTTGGAAATATCCATAGTTTTAAAATAATATATAATCATTATTTAAGTAAATTGGAACCAAATAGAAAATATTTTATAGATAATATAAGATATGATAAAAATATAATAAAAAAATTAGATTTAGATAATTTTCATTGATAATTCAAGCATTTTCTCTTAGTTTAACCCTCTCGTTTACCATCTTAACCCTTATCGTGGTGAAAAGATATTTACTTTGGTAACTCTTCATCATGGATAAATATTAAGTGGAAATTATTAAATAATATTTGTTATTATGATTACCCATATAGATTTTTTTATTATTTAGTATTTAGATATTTTAGAAATTAATTCTAATATCCGTGTATAAAATGAATAAAAACCATTTTTAGAAAAACGATATATTTTTAGGAAAGAAAATTAATTAATTCTCATTAAATTACTAATAATAACCATTATGTAAATGTTAATTTATTATCTAAAAATTTCATTAAAATAATAAATCAATGGTCATTTAATTAATCTATTAATATAAAAACACATTGCAAGAATAATATTAGATTTATGAAAAATATCTCTTTCTACCATAAAATGATTTTTTATTTATTTTTGAAAATTTGATAACTTAGGTGTGAATGATCATACATTTTCATACATCCAGAGGTTATTATTCCTCTAATAAAATTGTCTTTATTCTTAGTATTCCTTAGACAGATTCTCCAAACAGCATGTTATCCAAGTTCATCTTTAGAAATTTATTCTTAAGCTTTTATGTGGAAAAATATTCAATATTAATAACAGAAAGGTTATTAAAAATTTATTCTCCTATTAGAACCTATTATCCAAATAATAATTAATTCAATAATTTTCAAATGAAAATAATATTGACATAAATTTTTTCCATTAGAGAATTCTAAGAAGTATCATAATTTTAATCACCATTTCAATTCATCAATGATACCGTAACTTACATATCTTTATTAGTATATTCCATTGTCACATAAGAGAACATATTTTTACTTTTATCCACATAGAAATATTTTTAGAGAAACATAATATTTTCTCTATTAATTCATTTGGGTTATTCATACTGCACTTTTTATTTATTCTCATCACACACTTAAATTTTATATTCAATGTTAATTTTCTCCCACTTATTGATAATAAAGGAAAAGGTGATATGTAAGAACCTTATTTTTCAATTAGGTATGAATCCTTTTAAATTTCTGTATGATTTTTTTTTGACCTAATATGGATGCATAGTGAGTTATATTAGTTCTCAAGTGATTTTGGGGCTTGTTTGGATCCCAGAATCTATCTTTTTAGAAAAAATGATCCTATCACATAGTTAGAGTAAACCATGTGGGGAGGACCATAGTTAGTTTAAACCATACAAGAGGCATGTTTTTTTGGGTAGAGCTATCTCATAGGTTTGGCATATAGTTTCCCTAACCATGTGTCCTAATCATAAAGTACACCCCTTTCTATAGGTACCGTTCATGGTTTGTGCACAGTTTAGAAAATTGTGCGGACAAACCGTGCATAGGAAATTTTTTGGGTAATTTTACATTTTTACCCTTAGTGATCTAATTAAACATTCCTTCTTCCCTCATTTTAATTCCAGCAGAAAGAACCTCCATTTCTCCCATTTTTAATTTTTTGAAGGCCTAAACTAGGGATCAAGAAATATCCTTCATCTGGCATATGTTCGAGTTTCCATTCATCACATTAGATGCACAAGGGTAAGTACTGGAGTCCTTTTTAGCTGTGATTCATCCCTCTTTCTCATGACCTAGTTATCAAGGTGTGAGTGTTTTTACTCTTTTCTTAGATCTACAAATTTTGAGAAGAATTAAATGCTAATACTGGATAGGGTGAGTTGTACAAGCCTAAAGTGGGTGGTCTATAAATCCTCCCCCAAGATCATTGATCCATGAATTGTAATGTCGGGCTTGCTGATTTCATCAGGTGCTGTTTGTTGAATTTATATTATATAATTATAATTATTAGAAACATATGGTTTTTATCATCCCAAATATGTTATTATTTATCAGTGGTTATTCCCACAAATTCATCCATACCATATTGAGTTTTTTTACATAATTTTAATTTTAGTGTTTTGACACATTTGATCCACCATTTGGGTGTGCCTTGTCTTGAACCTTATAAGGGAATGATTTTCTATATTAAATTTCTTGATTTAATTAGTAAATTGAATAATGTAAAGTACCATGTATACTCACCAATTGAACCTCCTAAGGCAAGTTCTTAAATTTGTTAATTAAATGTGAAATGGAAATTGGAATGTATACTAAGTATATGACTTGTCCTTTTTTAAATGTAAATGAATAATCGGTTTAAAGTTAGTAGAAACCCTTACCATGTTAATTTAAGGTATATGAGTGGAACTTTAATCTTGAAAATTCCTTAAATGGATTAAATTAATGGTTTCATGCTACTTTTTCATGTCCCACTAATAAAAGGCGAGGCTTGAACAAAATGGAATTATTGATTAATTAAGACTTGATTAAATGGTTACATGCTCAATTAGACTTGTCACACTATGTAAAGGTAATATATTGAACCATATAAAATATTTCATGACATTATTATCAAATAGGAGTTGTTAGACTTTATCTAACCATAGATTCTATAGGTAATTACTTAAGCACTCGAGAATCCCATTCCCATTCAAGGATACAACATGGTTTGGTTAAGACCCTCATGGAACCCAATTATTGTCAGTTCATGGATGAGAAATATGAAACCATTGGATCCATTCAATAATATTATAGGATTCTTTGGATACACTCCTTGGATTACACATTGAGAGGTATGTTCCTTGGTTAAAGACCATTGAGCCCTATCATAACTTAGAACTGTTTTAACTTGGATTAACTCCTTGGACTTTGTAGGTATTTTATTATTGAATGCCTTGGACTATCCTCCTTAGATTACACTATTAACCATAGACAGGATACAATCATTATTGAGTTGGATACCCTAGAGATCTATGTTTCCTCAGTTGTTAAATTGGAACTTCATTATTTAATATCATTACATGTTTCTGTGTTCCATCTTGGATCCTTCAATACTTGTAATGTGTGTCATATTTATAAATTAGTAATAATCAGATAGTGAGTTGGTTACATGTTCAGGCACTATTTGAAGCCTAAATCATGAACTTAGGTATTTAGTTACATTGTACTTATTTACTTTATATATGCATGATTTCACAATATTATATTTACATTATAGGGGCCGGATATTATATACATAATTTGTGGTGTCCCACTTAGATTTATCTCACATGTTCACATAGCTCCGTTTTGTACCCAGGGTCGATTACATGAATGAAGGTGTTGATATAGGGAATTATACAGCTTTGACCACTTGATTTCTTACTATTTAGGTTGGATATTGATAGCTGATGATAGAGTGGGAGCTCATGATGCTTAAGATAGTCTTCTAATTTCCTTTATAAAATTGTGGAACATGTTATAGCTTCTATCTTGTATCTATGTTTTCTATTTTACTAGTGACATGAAATATTATCATAAGTTATTCCACTTGATTCATTTATTATTATCCTTTTATATTTATTACTTCAGTCTTCTTCCACTGTTTACTTATACTGCTTATGATATTTACCTATGTTATTATTTATCCCCTGTGCTACACTCTGGTAATGAAGGAATAATCTCCCAAAAAACACACCGTAGTCCCTAACTACAAGTTGTTAGCCTCTAGAGTTTGGGGAGATTCACTTGAGGTCGTGTGGACCATCATGCTCATGAAACCTATTATGTGGAATCTGGGTTCGGGATGTCAGAAAGTGGTAGCAAAGGAGGTTTTTCTTTTCATTATTTTCTATTTAGAGATAATATATTAGATATTAGGAATGCTATGGGACTTGGTCATAAGATGTAGTCGGGCATCGCAAACCCAGATTTAGTGTAAAAGAAAAGTTACCCAAAATATAATTGTTTTTTTTGTTTTTCCTATTTTAATTGACATTATTTCACTGTTGGGTGACACACATGTAGTGTGGTGTTGTTGATTATTATTCTGAATGAGATTCTATTTTATCCTTGGCTTGATGAGATAAGGGTAAGGATCATTGTTACAAGCATCATATAGGCACCTAGAATTCAAATGTCATGCATATTTCCATGTAAGATAGGTAAATTTCACTACTTGAATTTGTTAATATGACTTTGATTGTTGAGTGATGATGTGATAATTATCATATGCTTGTGATATTCTTTGGTTGCAATTGAGTGGTTTCTTGTTTCAATTAGTGAGTTGTATGGGCCCTCGTGGGTTAGTATGAGTTATTTACTGAGTTGAGCCACTATGATATTAATATATGGGTGTCGTTTTTTGTGATAAGGTGTTTGGGAACTAATTCAATGGGCATGACCATCCATTATAAATAGAAACATAACATCAAAAATGTAATGGTTTCACATCCTTACCCAACCTCATCATGTTTATAAAAGTTAAATAAGTGAACCTAGTAATTAAATATAAAATGAAATGAAACTTATACTTGATAACTTACCAGTACATGGCTATATAAGCTAGTAGTTAGGGATGTATACCTTAGGTAGTGATGCCTTCCTTGTTTATCTTCCATAAGTGTTTCCATATATCTTATTAAATTTTTTTCTGAGGTTTGTTCTTGGAATTTTTAGACCAATGCCACCATGATGTCCTTGTATCATATGCTAGCAGGTTGATGATGACCATGATCCAGAGATGGTGGCCCCTGAACCATCGGTCTCACCTCCAGGAGTGCCGCTTGATGCACAACCTTTTGTACCTGATATTAGAACTGATGCCCAATTTTTTTATATTTTCATATGTCTAATATAGTCCTTCAATGGTGCTCCATGAGTTGCAAATATGATGGCTGGTCTAACTCGTGAGTTCCAATAGTAGATTCCTCATACTTTCTTAAGAGATATAGGTCCACATGCTACTGAGTCTTAGCTAGAGTCCACCCTATCTATCTTTGATAATCTTGATACACATATAGAGTAGAGGTTCAAACTAGCCACATAGATTCTTAAAGATTTGGCCCAGCACTTGTGGGATGTGATTTCCCAGGTTTTTCAACATCATAGCTATTTATGGGTTGATTTCCAAACCTCCATCTATGACCATTTATTTCCTTAGATTCTAAGAGCCGACAGAGTGATAGAGTTCATGCATCTTGAGTAGGGTTCTATTTTAATTATAGATTATTCATCACATTTCACTGATTCATAAGGTTTTTACAAATTCTATATGGTTATGATCTTTCACGTGATAGACATTTAGAGGATGAGATTTTTTATGCCATCCATATACAGGTGAATGTATTTCTCCTACCTACTTTTTTTGAAATAGTCAACCATGCTCTTATCACCGGGAAAAACCTAAGGGATGACAATAATACCATGAATAAAGAATCTATGTCGTGACATGCAAGTAGTTATCCCTATGGTAGGAAATGTTCCCTCAAGGATTATCATCAAGGAAGTAAAAACTAGAGTAACCATTTTGATAACTCCATGGTATGTCATTAGTGTGGACGAAATAGGAAATTGAAGCCTCATTATGATAAATACCCAATGGAGTTATGATTTTGTGGACATATGAGGCATATTTATAGATTGAATAGGAAATTTACAACCACTTTGAATTGAAAATGATTAGTGCTAGATCCACCATATAGAGAGGGTTATTTTAAACCATGTGAGGTGGGGAGTTGGAATAGCATTGGTAGGACTGGACAAGGAGGAGGTTGTGGCTTTAGTAGCCAGAACCCTGATCACCAGTATTTCCAAAAGAAAAGTTATGACTATGGTAGTCAAGTTGTTGCACATGGCCATGAATCAGGCCAGTTGAATACATTACAACTGATACGAAAGGATCAATCTCCCTGACCATCTACAGTACAAGGCACTATTCTAGTGACATCTACTATAGTATCTACACTATTTGATACAAGTGCTTCAAACTATTTTATCTCTATATCTATTATGTAATGTCTCTAACTTGAGATAAAATATTAATATTGTGCAATAACCCTAGATACAATGTTATTATTACAGTTAGAGGGAGTATGCCAATGTAGGGACTATCCACTTAAGGTTGGTAGTTACCCATTCTCATGGAACATCTTCATTCCTAAGATGATAGGATTCCATTTCATTCTTGAGATGGATTGGTTTTTTCAGTATCATGCTTTTTTAGACTGCTATTTCTATAAGGTATATGTTACATCACCAGAGGGAAGCAGTTATCTACATAAGTGTGAGTGGGGTGTCTCGGCTAGTGAGTAGGACCAAAGCATCATGGTTTAGGTGGTGTGACAACCCATATTAAAAATATATTTATATAGTATTAGGCTTTATTTCAGGATGATTTCCATCTAGTAATAGATCATTTTAGGGATGTTTTTCCTAAAAACGTTTTTTTGGATTACCTCCTGAGAGGGAGGGGGAGATTATGCTTGAGCTTGTTTTAGGAGTAGCTCTAGTGTCCATTCCTCCATATAATATTAAACCAACTGAGATCCAAGAACTCAAGTTTTAGTTAAGGGATGTAGAGACCAATGTTTTTATATGTCCCAATAAATCCTCTTAGGGTTCGTCTGTGATTTCCTCCAAGATGGAAAATGTAACCTTACGTCTATGAGTGTATTATAGAAGGTTGAACTGGCTTACAATGATGAAATGATATCCACTACTTCAAATAGATGATCTCTTCTACTAGATCTAAGGAGCTTGGGTCACCAATAAGATCGACCAAAGGTTGGGGTATCACCAAGTCTGACTAAATACATCATACATACCTTGTACTACCTTCCTTAGCTGGTATGTTTTGTTTGAGTACTTTGTTAGTATTTTTGGTCTTACAAATGCACCCTCCATTTTCATGGAACTAAGGAATAAGGTTTTCCATCTCTTTTTGTATTCTATTGTCATGGTATTTTCCAATGACATATTGGTGTATTCACATACTTGTAGAGACCATTCCATGCACCTTGATATCATTCTAAGTACAATAAAAGAGCATAAGATTTATGATAAGCTTGATAAGTTCCACATCTGGATTGAAAATGGTCATTTATGAGGTCATATAATATCATACTAAAGAGTAGATTTTGACCTAGAAAAGGTTAGTGCTATTGTTTCCAGGGAGTAGCCTAAGAACGTGTTTGATATATATATTTTCTTGAGACATGATGGATTTTATAGGCATTTCATATATGACATATTACACCTTTATTCACCTCTTACTATCCTTACAAAGAAGGGTGTTAAGTTCATATGGTAAGAAGAGTGAGATAAATCCTTTCAAGAGCTGAAAGGGAGGCTCGTCTAAACACATATTCTAACTCTGACAAAGCTAGTAAGTGGTTATATCGTCTTATGGAATGCATCAGGAATCGACCTAGGAGTAGTGATCATGTAAGAGGATAGATGCATTTCATATGGATGTCGAAAGTTGGTGCCTCATGAGATAAATTACCCAACAGATGAACTCGAGATAGCAGCAGTTGTCCATGAAATGTGTTGTTGGAGACATTATTTGTTAGTTGAGCACTTTGTGGTGTATACAGACAAAAAGATCCTAAAATATATCTTTTATAAACATGAATTAAATATTTGAGAGTGAATATTTGTTGAATATCTTCAAGAATTTGATATTGATCTTGCACATATGATTTGGAAGGGAAATGTAGTTACAGATGCGCTGTGTTAGAAAAATTAGGTACATGCCATATGGGAAGCCAATGATAAATGGAAATTAATGGATCTCTTCTCTGAGTTACATCTAGAGTTTCTTGATATTCATAAGAAGTCTTACCAATCATCCTTGATAGTCACCTCTTAACTCCTTAAGAAGGTGAAGGGTAGAAACTTTTTAGATTCTGAGGGATTGGTTCTCTGTGGAAGTATATAAGGATGTGACCCACCTCTAGATTGGTTTGTGGAAAAAGACAAAATCCTACACATACATGGATGTGTTTAGGCTCCTACAGATGTGAGAGAGGAGTTGATGTATGTGTCCCATGATTCTCACTAGCCAGTTCATCCAGTTATCTCTAATATGTATTGAGATATGTGATGCCAGTATTGGTGTTCTGGGATGAAACATCAGATAGCAGGCTTTATCACTAGCTGTTCCACCTATCATCAGGAGAATGTAGAGCACTAGAGACCTAGAGGATTGTTACAACTACCTCTAGTCCCAAAATGGAAATGGGAAGATTTTTCCATGGACTTCATAGTTAGGTTACCCATGTCTCTGAGGGTTAGCAAAACTATATGGGTAGTTACTGACCATGTAATTAATGTAGACCACATAATTACTATTCAGGAGACTTTTTCACCCATTGATATGGGAAGAATATATGTCCGTGAGATCATACGACTACCCCAGATCCCTTGTACTATAATTTCTGATAGGGATGAACATTTCACATCTTGGTTCTGGAAGTGATTGCAGAAAGCTATGGGTACATAGGTTCTTCTAAGAACTACTTTTCCCACTCATACCAATATAAAATCAAAATGGATAATACATGTTTTAAAGGAAATTCTCTGAGAATATGTAATTGATTTCAGTAGTTCAAGGAGTGAATTTCCAGCAGCGTGCCTCGAGGATTCACGGACTGAGGCGATGAAGTGTTTGAAGGTTGGATCCTATTTTTTTTGTTTTGAAATATGAATTTGGGTTTAATGTTTTGGGGTGGATTTTGGAGCCTGTTTGTGATGTTTGAAACTTGGCATCTTGCTATTTGAAATTTGGCCTATTGTGAGGTTCCCACTCACCCTTAAAGTGGATTACTCGAAAAATGAAAAAAAGGATTTGAGGAGATGGATCATTTTGAGTCCTTATATGGTACCTCATACCATTCTCCCATGTGATGGCTATAGGTAGGTGAGTTAACCATTCTCAGTCCTTGTTTAATTTAAGATACTTTAGAGCAGTTTTAGATGATTAAGAAGCGTATAACTACAACTCAGTCTATATTTAAATCTTATGTCAATCAATGCTGACAGCCTTGAGATTTTGAGATTGGTGATCATGTTTTTCTTTGAGTATCACCCAGGATAGGGAATAGATGATTATGAAATCAAGGGAAGATGTCTCCTCGGTACATTGGGCTATTTGAGATTTTAGAGGGAGTCAGGTCAGAAGCCTATTGGTTGCTACATCTTAAGACGTACCAAGCCATGCTTGATGTCTTACATGCTTCACAGCTTCTACAATATCATGTCGACCCAACTCATACATTTTATCCTCAAGAAGTTGAGTTATATTCTGATTCTACCTTTGAGGAGTATCTAGTACATATTATTTACTAGAGTAGGAAGGCTCTCCGAGGCTGGTCTATCCCTATAGTAGGGGCACTATTGTAGCACAACCACATTTATGATGAGACTTGGGGGCGGGTGGATGACATATATGACCAAGGCTATATTTAATCTTAGATAGTGTTTCACCAACCTTAGATGGTGAACTCATATATGAGTTCTTTTAAGGGGGAATACTATAAGAACCCCGTTTTCACTCAAGTATATATCATTTAAATTTAAAACTAATTATTAATTTTAGAACTAAAATGAATTCCCAATGATTTAGTGAAGGTACCATATTTTTGGGGATTTTTTTGGAGCTTGGAATCCATATTTTTGGGAAAAAATGGTCATGTCACACAATTAGAGTAAACTGTGCAGAGAGGACTCAAGGTTATTCAAAACCGTGTGGGTGGAATGATTTTTTGGGTAGATCCATCTTGCATGGTTGGTGCACAGTTACCCAAACTGTGGGACCTTACCATGATGTACTCCCATTCTTTAAGTCCTCATTTAGGGTTTTTACTTGGTTTGGAAAATCGTACTGACAAACCATGCATAGGATAAAGTTTGGGTAATTTTAAATTTTTACCCTTAATGACCCAATTAAACCTTCCTTCTTCCTTAATACGAATTATAGCAGGAATAACCTCCATTTTCTCCCATTTTTGAAGATTTTAAATGAATAACCTTGGGATTAAGATATATTCTTCATCCCAGATACATTTGAGATTTTACCCATCATGTTAGATGCACAAAGGTAAGTACTCGAGTCATTTTTATCCGTTCTTTGTCCCTCTATCTCTAGACCTAGTTATCAAGGTGTGATAATTTTTACTCTTTTCTTATAGAAACTATATTTAAATATGAATTAGTAGATAATACTAGATGAGGAGAGTTGTGAAAGCCTATGGTGGGTGGTCTATAACTCATCCCTCAAGTTCATTGATTTTGAAAGTTTTGTGTGGGGACCACCAATTTCATCGGGTTCTGTTTATTGAATTTATATGCCATTTTTATAATCATGATAATCATATGGTTATTCTATTTTAAAATATGTGATTAGTTTTTAGTGGTAATTCCCACAAATCCATCTGTCCCATGTAGGATGTTTTTCTATAATTCTTGTTTTAGTGTTTTAACATGTTTAATCCACCATTCGAGTGTGCCTTCACTTTACCCTTATAAGGGTATGATTATCTGTAATAAATAGATTAATTTAATTTGTGAATTGAATAATGGAATGTTCCATGTATGATCACCACTTGACCTGCCTATGTTAATTTCTTCAATTTGATAATTAAATGTGAAATAGATGTTGGAAAGTATACTACGTATATAACTTATCCTTTTTCAATGTAATTGAATAACATGTTTCATGTTTGTATCAATCCTTACCATGTTAACGAAAGTTAAAAAAGTGGAACATGACTCTTAAAAATATCTTAAATGGATTAAATGATTGGCTTCATGCTACTTAGACTTGTCACATTAATGAAAGGAAAGAATTCAACCAAATGGACTTATAAATTAATTAAGACTTGATAAATTGGTTTCATGCTTAATTATTCTTGTCACACAAATTAAAGGTAATGTATTGAAACTTATGAAATATTACATGAAGTCATTATCAAATTGTATTGGCCAAACTCCATATCTCCTTGGATTCCATTGGGAATGCCTTGAGCACTCAGTCACCCCTTTATGATTCATGGATGCAGATTTCTTCGGTTGAGACCCACTTGGAACTCGATTATTGTTTGTTCTTGGATACCTGGTATGACACCATAGGATAACTT
This sequence comes from Viscum album, assembly GCA_963277665.1. NCBI lineage: Eukaryota > Viridiplantae > Streptophyta > Magnoliopsida > Santalales > Viscaceae > Viscum > Viscum album. The sequence goes on along the minus strand of OY728151.1, from coordinate 535,481,650 downwards.
AAATAATATTATAGGATGCCTTGGATACCCTCCTTAGATCCAGTTTTGAAAAGTTGGTTCCATGGATAAATCCCTTCAGGCCCGGGCATTGCTTAACCCTGTTTTACCTTGGATGAACTCCTTGGACTCGGTAGACATCTTATAATGGAATACCCTCAACTATTCTCCTTGGATAACACTATTATACTTTTCCAGGTTATATTTATTACTGATTTGGCGACCCTTGAGGTCCAAATTTCCTTGGTTTGTACCTTGGAAATTCATTATTTAATATAATTACATGTTTCCTTGTTCCATCTTGGATACATCACTCTTGCTAACGTGTGTCTTATTTATAAAATGGAAATAATCAAACAATGAATTTTTTACATGATCAAACAGTAGCTGAGGGATGAATTAGGTACTTGGGTATTTAGTTATATTTTACTGCTTTACATTATGTATTCATGATTGCACACAGTTACATTTTCATTACACGAGCAGGATGGTATAGTCTTCATTAGTGGTGACCCACTAAGATTAATATCACACCCTCTTTGGGCTCTGTTTGGTGCCTGGGGGAAATTACATGAATGCAGGTGTAGATAAAGGTAAGAATAAATAATTGAAAATTTTATTTATTTTGATTTTTCATGGATCTCGATAGCATATTACTGAGATAGATCTTGGGATACTTGAGATAGTGTTTTATTTTCCTTTATAATTTTGTATAATTTTTTATGATTACTATCTTGTATCTATGTTTTCATGTTTTCTAGTGACATGAAATATCATCATCAATTATTCTAATTGATTCAATGATTTTTATCCTTTTCTATTTATTAATTTATTATACTTCCACTATTTACTTATATTGTTTTCTTTATTTACCTTTGTTATTATTTATCTGCTGTGCTACTCTCTGGTAATGAGGGCATAATCTCCCCACAGACGCACCCTAGGACCTTGCTTTTAGTTATAAGTACATATAGTTCAGGAAGATATTGTTGAGTCCATGTGGACCACCAGACTCAGGGCACCTATTATGTGGCATCTGTGTCCGGGATGTCACATGATAGTTTATGGGAAGGTATTCAATAATGGACTCATATTTTTATACATAAATATTTCATAATTTTAGATTAAAATTCTATATACAATATCATGATCCATTATATAACTATGAATGTTTAGTGTATTTAATTTCTAGATATGTAATCATATTATTTAAATATATTATTCATAATTTCTCATAATGTTCATCCACTTATTACCCTTTTGGAAATTACCTTCGTAAACCTTTCTTAATAACCTAGGGAAAATAAATATAATAAAGGATGACCTCAGATGTCCAGTAAGGAAAATAATGGGAGATATTAATCAATTATCATATGAAAGAATAAAATAATGATAATGTTATGAGATAATAACCATAACTGAAAAATATCATACCCAATCTATCAAATATCACAGAAATGAGTAATGGAATAAATCATTATCATTTCAAAATATAAGAGTCCTAAGAGTGAGAAGTTTTCATAAATTAATCAGGAACCCAAAGTTTATGAAATAAAATTTTATTACCATAATTTCTATATAAACCATTTCATATGTCAAGGTTTACTACTGAGATCATCAAATCATAGTAGATCATGAATTATCACATGTTTTCCATAGTAGATTTAGTACATTGACATATTTCCCATAGTGGATCAAACACATCAACTTGTTTCCCATAATTATCAAGTGAGATATAATAATTTACTCAATGCATTGGAGTGCTATATATTTCATGGCCCACAAATCAAAAAATAAAACAAAACATATATGATCTACAAGATCAAAAAAAATAACAATTTCATCACATCATAATCTATAAAAAAGGGAAGTGTTTTTATAGACCTTTCATTTACTCAACATATCATAATCCATGAAAATAAATGGGTTTCATAAAAATAATATTTTCATAATGATAAACAATATTGATAAAGGGAAATGAGGTAATAATTTTTCATATCACCATTAAATAATAATTAACATAAAAGAATGTTATCCTGGATAAAGATTCTCAGAAAATAGCATAAAAAATATATATTGAGAAAAATACCATATCAACTTTGAGAATAAATTATAAAAATATAAAAAATGTAAACATTTTATGGTAAATTTTTTAATTTAAAATAACCTTGTAAAATTTTAAATTAAGCATTAATTTATTGAGAGTTCATGGTGATAGGAAATTCCATTCACTCTATATAAGTTGAAAGAAAAAATTCATTTCAAATATTTCAAGAAAAAGTAAAAAAGTACCTCATTTTATAATCAAAAGGAGATTTTTTTGTAAATATTTAATAATGGGTAAAAATAATTTTAAAAAATAATATGAGAATATTAAAATAATTTTTTTTAATTTTTTTAGAAAACATTTATATGAAAGAAAAATTATTTTAGATCGAAGAGAGAAATTATGATGGTTTTCCTAAATAACACTCTTTCAATATCTTAAATACATAATGTAAGGAAAATGAGAGGAAAAAATATATTCTAAAGAAATAAATATAGTTTAATAAAATTAAATGGATTTAATAGATAATTATAATATAATTTCTTCAATATAAATTCAAGTATAAACAATCATGATTAAAATATAATTGAAACATAAATCCCTTAACTCAAGTCACGTCCTTATTCATATACCATTGAACATTTTTTATTAATAAATATATATTTATTAAAAATTTATTCCATAACCATATTAATTTCTATAATATCATGTTTAATTTATTTATGGAATCTTAGCCCCTATTTATAAATAATTTTTTATCAAAAAACCACAGTTCTAGGTGATAAATACATTGATTTTTATGTATGTTTCAGTATGGTTGTACGGATCCTTGTATTTTGATCATGGTTCTATCATATACATAACATTAATCATAATATAAATATTAAATATTATCATTATTGATATATTTATAACTATCCAAAAAAATAGAGATATAAAAATTAATTACGTCGTTCGTGGAGATAGTAGACCTTACGTATGCATGAACAATGTTTTTTCTTTTGGATAGTTGGAAGTAAAGAAAGGTAAATAATAATGAATTTATATAGAATATGTTTTTATCATATATATCCTATATATTCATTATATCTATCCATATTACCATCAAAGTAAAAAAATGAAAAAAATCACATCGCTTTGTGGAGGTGGTAGTCCACACTTATGCACAAGAGGCATTTTAATTTTCTAACTGATTGGAATGTTGGAAAGAATATGTGATATTATAATTAAAAAAACATAATAATTTAATAAATATTATTTATAAATATTAAATACATCATAATATCCATCCATTAAATATGCTAAAAAAATGAATTGTATTACTTTGTGGAGACGGTAAGACGTACATACACACAAGTAATACTTTGACTTCCCATTTAAAACAAATGGTTGAATAATGGTGATTTAATAATCATAATAACTTTTAATTATATTTATGATAATTAATTTTTAATCTTATCAATAATATAGTATATTTTTTTGGAGTATAAGAAGAAACAAATTGGAAGAGGTTTGGTGAGATGATTGCGTCTTCTTTAGTAGGCCTCCTTTTTATCCATTATTATGGACCATTGGAGTGGTATTTTAAGAATAAAATCATAAAAAAATAATTAATATAGATTTTAAGAGATTAATGGATAGGTTTTGGTTGATATAGAAGACTCAATGTGGTGTAAGGAAGAGAAATGAGTGGCGTCCCTTTACAATGGATTGAGAGGACACACATGTAATTTATTAAAATATTAAAATATAATAAAGAAACTTTTAATCCAAATGCTTTAAAATTTACATTAACTTTATAAAATATGATATGGAATAAATAACACTATAAAATAAAAATTTATATTTTTTTATCATTTTAATCCTTATCTTTTTGATTAACCCATTTGTTAACTATTTTTGACCTTAACCATAGTGACAACTATTTCAATCTTCATGGGTTATGAATTCTTCCATAAATGGAAAAGTGGAATTTAAATAGATCATGGTTGATATTTTTGACCATATTCCACTCACTTGGAAGAGGTAAATTTCAAATCATTTAATAAAATAATTTATATTATGAAATATCATTAATGTACATTTTAAACTATTAATATAATTTGAACTTAAAGACAACAAGAAAAAGATGCAATTCTAACATAACACATTCCTAATTTCATAATAGGTTATATTTATTTTAAAAATTCTTGGAAAACAATAATTAAAATTAATTATATTACTTTTAATATTTTTAAAATCATTTATTTAATTTTTCTATTAGTTGATTAAATTCCATTTCAGCATTGCACATGCATTAAAGTTAATTATACAATCAGTAAACATTATAAATAAATTAATAGTATAAAAAATAATTTTTTTTAAATTACTATTTATAACCAAATATAGCCTTTGTTTAACCTATATAAAAAATTTAGAGAAAATAAAATAAAGTGAATGGAATTTTAGACCATTATTTACATAAAATATTATAAAGTTAATAATCACAGAAAAATGAAAAAATATCATATATTCAAATTTGGATAAATATGGATGATATATAGTCATAAAATAAAATTAAAACTAGTTTTAGGGTCATTTTTAGACCTTTTCATATCAATTCTAACCTTAATTACCTGATTTTTCCTTTATTGTGGTAACAAAAACTAATATAGTTACTATTAATAATGGCCAATAATAAAAAAGGAATATTTTAAAAATTTGACCATCCTAATTTAAAATATTTTATCCATTTGATCAAATTTTATTTATATTAGTGGTATAAATTCATTTTAAATAAAATGCACTAAATGTGATGAAAATAATTTTTTAGAAAAATACATTTTTAAGAATAAAAATGGGTTTATTACTATCTTATGCACAAAATAAATATTATATGAGTAATAAAACATTTTATTTAATATAAAATTAATTAATTTTATTTAAATAATTCTCCAATTGTGATTTACTTAATTTATTAATATGATAACACGTTTCATGCATAAAAATATTATTTTTAAAAAACCTCTATTTTACATTCAAATTATTTTTATTTCCATTTCAAATAAATTGACAATGAATATATTTCATAAATAAAATTTTATTATTTTTTTAATACTATTTATACCTTCTAGTTTAATTTCTAGTTTATAATAGTATAATATATTGTGGTTCATCTATACATGGGGTTGCTTGTATCACTAGTTATAAAAAATTTGTTTGAAGAGAAATGTGTACTAAAATCTAAGGGTATTACATTATACCACCCTTAAAAAGAATCTATCCTTATATATTCCATAACATGATACAAAAATGAGGATATATCCCTTTCATTATATCCTTAGGTTTCTAATTATCTTATTTTAATTTCTAATTCCTCTAGAGAACATTAACCAGAAGAGTATTCTTGTTCCGTATCACATTATCTCTAAAATCCAAAATTTATATTATTTTTTAGTTGTATGATATATCCTTAAAAATTGGTATGAAATTTAAGTTTAGTATATGTGATGGATCAGGTATATACTTACCTAGGAGAGATAAATGGAACATTTTGTGAACTCGAGAGAGGTTTGATAGAACCACCAATCGATAAGAAAATTCATTCCCCCTTAATAAATAATATAAAAGTGGACAAAATACCGAGGGATTATATTTACATTGATACTAAATATCAAAATATTATAAAAAAATTAAATCATATATATGCCTTCTCACAAACCTTAAACTTTAGATCCTATTGAGTATTATCAGTAAATATCTTTTATTAACTGTGACCTTTCCAACTATATTGTTGAATGAATTTGAATTTCTCTTACATTTTCGCAGCTAGATCAGGTACCAACATCTTTATTTGTCCAAATATATACAAATATTGTGGAGTTTTATATTTTTTTTCCAAATAGGGATTCATAAATATCCATATGAATGCTCAATTAAAAGTTATTATTATAAGAAAACTTGACTATAGGAAGGTGCTGATCCCAATTACCTTTAAAATCTATGGTATAAGATATCAACATATACTATAGTGTTTGAGTAGTTCTCTAGGAATAAAAATATGTTTGAGGATGAAAATCTGTACTGAATTTCAACTTTGTATCTATATCTTTCAAATAAATTCACCAAAACATTGACGTAAACCATGGTTCCCGATTAGAAACAATAGAGTGTGGTATTCCTTGGAACCTTAATACTTCTTTAATATAAACCTGGGCAATCTGGTCAAGATACAAATCATCTTTGATTGCAATGGATAGTGATGAATCTGTAAGGTAATAAAATAAATCACTAATATACGTATGTAATTCAGAAGTGTTTTGGTTTCCAATGATGAAATCCTTTGTGTTGTTTTTCCTTATCTATTATGGTTTAGGTAGTGGTTTTAGTATCCCCTTATAATTATTTATCTAAGCATTAAGTTTGTAACATACCTACCATTGAGATACATACTCTACAACATCTCTCCAGATGCTATCCCACTAGAAATACTATTTAATCTTTATACATCTTTACACATATAAGATGAATTGAGAATTATGTATTATGATACTCATCCAACTAATCTTTATTCACATAGAGTATGGATAGAACACATACACCATCCATGAACCCTATAATTCCATCACAATAAAGGTTGAACTCTGGAACATTTTGGGCCCCGTTATATAGTTCCACATCTTCCTTATACTCCTCTTTAATCCTCACATAGATAGATTATTGAACACTCATTTGGGAAAGATAATATTTCTCCCATTCCTTTAAGATTTCTAAATCCATCCCTTTAAAACCAATAAATATTTGAGCTTTTATAATCCTCATCATAGATAACCTATCATGTTCTTTTTTCACATAGAGAATCATTCACATTGTTCACTTTCCCAAGGTGGTAATGTATTGGAAAATAATAATATTTAATTATCTCAAACTATATTCTTTGGATATTATTTAACTCTTTATGTGTGAATATATACATTAAAATTTTATGATCAATGTATATATCATACATTTATCTGTAAAGATAATTACTCCATATTTTTAATAGAAAAATTACCACAACTAACCCCAAATCACGAGTTATGTAAATTTTCTCATGAAAATTTTGTTGGTGTGAAGAATAGGCTATCACCATATCATTTTTAATGAGGAAGCATCCAATCCATTTATTTTATGCATTACTATATCTTAAAAAGACATCAATAATGCAGGTTAGCATAAGTATAGTTTCACTAACTAACCTTCTCTCCAGTTCATTGAAATTTTCTTCACATGCATCTATCAAATGGAACTTAAATTCCTTACGAGTAAACATAGTGAGGGGATTGGATAATAGTGATAAATTATACAAAAATCACCTATAAAATCTGAAAAAACTATAGAAACTATAGATCATAGTCATAATTGTTAGTTAGGGACGATTTTCAACAACATTATCCTTTACTGGATCTATAGATTTACCATCTTTTGACATTATATGACCCAAAAATAAGACCATTTTTATTAAAAATCAACATTTTTTATTTTTTTCATAAAAATTATTCTTCCTTAGGGTTATCTAAACAATCCTCAAATGATCTTCATACTCTTCCTTGATCTTTGAATATATTATAATATCATCTATAAAGACTAATAAAAACTGATTAAGGAAATCTCTAAAAAATAAAATTCCTAATTCCATGAATAAAAAGATTGAATTAGTTAGACAAGATGCCATCACTATATACTAGTAGTTTCCATACCTTGTATGAAATACTATCTTAGGTATATCCTTCTTCTTGTCCCATAATTGTTGATATCTTGAATGAAGGCCAATCTTGTAAAAACATTTATATTCATGTAGTTGATCAAAAAAATCATCAATACATGGAAGGAGATACTTATTCTTTATTGTGATCATGTTCAGATCCAAATAAACAATTCAGAGTCACATTGATCCATTTTTTAACTTAAAAAAGAGAATTGGTTCACCCAAAGTGATGTACATAGCTGAATAAATACATTTTCAATATTCTCTTGGAGTTGTTTCTTAAATTGATGAAACTAAATTGGGGATATTATATATGGAGTCTTTTAAATAGGTATAACTACTAGTATGAGTTCTATTGAAAAAATAAACATCATGATTTGGAAGAAGACTAGTAAACTCTTCCAAAATGGCATAAAAAAATTCATACACAATGGGAATATCTTCAATATTAATTTTCTATCCATCCTTATGGGATAAATACCCATTTGGAATAAGAATAATGACTTATAAAATAGATGTATTTTACATTGGATGTTTATTTTTTTCATCACACTGATAGATGGTTATAGGTTGGTTTGGAATATTAAACATGACTTCCCTTCCTTGGGAATTGATAAGGGATTTATATAAAGAAATCCAATAAAGGCATAAGAAAACATTAAATTCAAGTATAGGGAGAATAATGAGATTTTTAGAAACTTAATTACCACAAAATTCTATTGGATAAGAACCATAGAATTAATATGTGACCATTACACCAATATGAGTTTTCAATCCTAACTCAACATCTAATCGTTGAGGTGGTAACTTGATGCCCTTAGAAAATTTGATAGATATAAAAGTGTGGGTAGAGACAGAATAAATTAAGATATTAGATCTCCAATAGTAGGCAAAAAATGTACCTATCCTCACATAATTCCCAAAAAACACTTAATTAGTCAATATCATAAGATAATTCCCCTTTTCTCTGGGATTAATAGGTTATTGATGTCAATCATCATAAAAAACCTTTAAATTTGTGCATGGGGTTTTTTAATACCTACTCCTTGTATTAGAATTCTCGGAGTGTGGATGGTGAATGAGTTGTATTCTTTCCTTTACATAACTACATTAACCAACATATTCACCCCCTTTTGACATTCACGAGATTTATAACCCAATTTTGCACATTTAAATCAATTTCGAGTTCCATTTATAAAATTACCTATATGTTTATTCCCAAAATTATAGTATTTATATTGTTTTAATTTATTTCAACCATGTGATTTATTTGAGTTATAATGAGGCTCCATATTGTATTTCTTTTCAAGTACATGGTAATGGTGGGAATTTTTAATTTTAATTTATACCATGAGTTCACATAGAATGATTTATTCTTTATTAATAACATCTCTTATAGATAACTCCATTTAGAGACATTGTTTTAATCCACTAATGAATCAGTAATTTTTTACTTTAGGAACAATGATTAAACTAGAAGCTTACCATGCAAGTCTTGAAATTTTTTACTATTTAATACCGATGGATTTATCCTCATTTTTCATAACCTTAAGGAATTACTTATCCTTATTTTTATGTATAATATTAGGGAAGTAATTATTAAAAAATAATTTCTTCAACTAATCCCATTATGTTGAGTCAATTTATTCCCATTGACTCATGCCCTTAATGATATTCTCTCATTGAACCACTTCACCTTCCAAATGATAAATAACTAGCATAACCATTTCATGATTCGATCACTAGAGAATATAAAATATTTTCTCAATGGTGTTGATCCATCAATCTTACAGTAGTGGATTATAATACTGATTAAAATAAGTTAGTTGTTTTACAAAAAATGATTCCACAATATGTCTTTCATTCCTTTTATTTGTAGAAGCTCAACACAATTCATGTCTTGAGAAATTTACATGATCACAACACCAAGATTCTATATTCTTTATTCCATAAAATTTGGTTTCTCTAGAAGGAAATAATTCATTTTCCATCACATTCTTCATTAATATTATTCCTTAGGGTCCCTAAAATTTATGATAATGGTAAATCATAGTGCAAGTATTAATAATTATAATAGGAAGCCACATCATCTTGAAAAATCCTTTATAGTATGTTTAAATCACGAATCCCTATAAATCTAAGAAACCTTAGGTTTAACATATTTTATCCCTTATCATTTATTTTTTTGGATGTTATAATATAATTATAAGTATCTTAGGGTGTTTTCATAAATTTTTACTAACTTGAATCTTTAAAGAATTAATAAAATCTACTCTAATACCAATAATAATGACCCGATATTTTCATATAAATATTTTACATCATTGTAGATGAATGTTCACTATATAATATCATTATCCATGCTAGAATAAAAATGGTTTAGTGTCTTTGGATATTGGATACATAAAAATATTATTTAGATACATTATTCATGATCTATTATAATATTTTTTCTATATTTTGCTCTTGTTGAAATACACTATTGAAACCTTTCTTTATAACTGAGGAAAAGAAATATAAGAATGGGAGAGATGAGATATCTTGTAAGGAAAAATATGGGAGATATAAAATGATAATCATATGAAATCATAAGATAATAATAAAGGTATTATATAATAACCATAAATTACAAATTTCATAGCGAATCTATCAAGGACCATAAACACGAGTCATTGGATAAATAATCACTATTTAAAAAGACACGGATCATTAGAGTGAGAAGTATTCATAAATAAACAACAAACCATAAGGTCATTTCATAAATGTTTAGAGCCATAAGAGGTATATAAACTAGTTCATTTTTTAAGGTTAAAATTTGAGACAATCAAATCATTGTAGATAAAGATTCATCACTTGTTTTCCATAGTAGATTAAGCACATTAATTTATTTCCCATAGTTGATCATGAACATTGACATATTTCCCATGATTACCTCATAAGATATAATGATTTTCCCATTCAATTGGTGGGATATATAATTCTAGGCCCACTAATCACATAATTAAAATCATAAATATATGTTCCATAAGATAATAAAATATTCACTGTATCATCACATTATAACCTATGAAAATGAAAATAGGATTTATAAACATCTCAGTAACTCAACATAGCTTAACCAATGAAAATAAAAGGTTTTTATAAGTTTTTTTTCAAAATAATTATAAATTATAAAAATTAGTAGAAAAATTAAATCATTGGATCATATCCCAAATAAACCACAATTAACATCAAAGGATGTTATCACAGATGGAAATTCTTTTAAAAGATAATAGAAATATTTCTTGAGGAAAATACCCTTTTCACTTTGAAAATAAATTTTAAAAATAGAAAAAATGACAAAATTTAATTGTAAAAATATTATTATAACAGAACCTTGGAAACTTATAAATTAAAATAAAATTTATTGAGCAATCATGATAGAGGTAAATTTCATTCTTGCTGTAAAAGATAAAAATCATTCCTTTTTCACCTTTGTCAAAAATTTAAAAAGTACCTCATTAAAAAATTGAAAAAAAGAAAGAAAATTTGTGAAAATTCATTCATGTGTATATATGAATTTAAAAAATTAGAGTAAAATATTAATTATTATTGAAAATATTTTTAGAAAAAATGGATATGGAAGAAAAATTACTTTAGACTAAAGAGAGAAATAAAGATAGTTTTCTGAAAAAACACTATTTCAATTTACTGAATAATTAAAGTGAGTAAAATCAAAGGGAAAAATATATTATAATGAAATAAATAGAGGATAATACATATAAATATATTTACAATATTATCATCATATAAATTTCTCAATATAAATTCATGTATAAAAAATCTTGATTAAAATAGGGTTGTTACACAAATCCCTTACCTCAAGTCACATCCTTATTCATATACATTATAACATCATATATAATAAATAGAAATTTATTATAAATTTATTACAAAACAATTATCATTTTTATCATACAATGTATGATTTATTTATAGAATATTATCCCCTGTTTAATAATTTTTTTATTAAAAAATCACTAATCTAGGTGATAACTGTTTTTTTTTATAAATTTTTCACTGTAGAAGTTCAGGTACATGTACTTTGGTCTTGGATCCATCATATAAATAACATTAAAAATTATATAAAAATTATATATTTTCATTATAAATATATTTATAGTCATATAAACAATAGATATAAAAAAATTTGTTACACTGTTTATGGAGATGGTAGGTTATACGTACAGAAATACGATGTTTCCACTTTTCAAAAAATGGAATGAAAGAAAATAAAATAATAATTAAATTATGAATAATCATTGTTTTATCATATATATCATACTAATTCATTAAATATATAATTATTATCATTTAATTAAAATAATAATGAAAAAATTTACATTTCTTCATGGAGGTTGTAGTCTAAATGTATGCCCAAGCGGCGTTATTGTTTACTAACAGATGAGTAGGTAAAAAGATAGATATGATATTATATTTATATAATAATAATAAATTCATTAATATAATGTATAAAATTTTAACCCATTATAATAAACATCTATTAAATATGTTGAAAATATGAATTGTATTGCTTTATGAGGATAGTAAGACATACATACACACATGTGATACTTTCGCTTCCCATTTAATAGAAAATAGTGTGAGTAAAGGTGGTTTCATAATCATAATAACATGTTAGAATATTTAGGGTACAAATTTTATTATTTTTTAATAATATAATATATTTTTAGGGAGTATAATAAGAAACAAATTGAAAGAGGTAATGTGATATGATTACATCTTCTTTGGTATACCTCCCATATATATCTTATTAAGGGACCTTGAAATAGTACTTTAAGAATACCAGAACCTCCAATTAATGTATTGGGATTATTAGAAGATTATTTTTTGTGGTTTAGTTGATATAGGAGGATCAATGTAGTGTAAATAAGAAAAAGGAGGGGTTTCCTTTTATATGGGAGTGAGAATACAAACTTGGAATTCATAAAATATTAAAATATAATAATGTAACTCTCAAGACAAATTATTATTAATGGACATGAATTTTGAAAAAGATTCTAGTATCAAAATAAATGTATCCAATTTAATTTATATAAGTTTTGTTCTCATTTTATACCTTATTTTTTGATTAACCCCTTCATTGACTATTTTTGACCATTATCGTGGTAACAACTATTTCAATCTTAAAGGGTTAAGAATGTTACCATAAATGGAAACTTTACTCATAAATAGACCATGGATGATATGATCAACCATATTCCACTCAACTGTTTAAAGATATGGTTTTTATGAATTTTAAATCATTTAATATAATATTATCTTTTATAAAATCTCATTTATTTAACTTTTGGAATTATTCATTTAATTTAGACTAAAAGACACCATGAAAAATATAGAATTATAATAAAATCCATTCATGATTTCTTAATTTTTTATATTTATTTAAAACATTTATGTAACATAGTAATCCATCCTAATTATATTAAACTTAAAAAATTTAAATTCCTTAATTTAAATTTTTTATTAATTAAATAAATATTGTGTTGGTGTTTCATAATTGTTTAATCTTATTTTACAGTCAATAAAAATTAAAAATAAATTACCATGATAAAAATTAAATATTTTTTTAAAATAACTATTTATAAGTTCACATACACATGCTCTCCATAAGATGAGAATAAATATGTATATTTTCTCTGTTGACTATAATTCCACCAAGTAATTGTATGAGAAAATTCCATATGGGTAGTTTTTTGAAACATTAAACAAAAAAGCCTTAGTACTCAGTATAAATTAAACACTAGTGAGAATTTATGTCATGTGAACTGTACATTCCAAATATAATTCCTGAAAAATGATCTCCTTCTAATGTACCAATATATGAAAACCAATAATAAATCATGAACATCAAACATCCATGTAAGCAACATGAGGTGAAAATCATAAACAACCATAACAATGGAAACCAAAATAAAAATCCCATCCATGGTAACCTTGACTTCCTGTCAAAATAGGTGTTTTCAATGTAATAAACCAATATCAATCACATGATCCAACACATTCCTAAATCATTGATCCACTAAATCGAAAATAACAAGGAAAAAAAGAAAAAAAATGATTTGGTACCACAATGTAATGTCCTAGTCTGGAGAACACTCAACCAGTTCCCTGACCCGATTTGGTACAAGACCTCAGGAAAGAATCCCCACATGCCAAAGGTTTCAAACATGGAGCAAGGTTTTGGGGTAGTATAATGGGGAGACTATAACCCCTAATCAAATTTCACAATAATTGATAAAATAACCAAGTATCATATATCAAAAATAAACATCAGATTGCACATGAAAAAAAACATCCCCAATAGAAATAATATGAAATGAAGAAGCTATGAAAATATACAAGTACACTATCCAACTAGGATAACCACACATACAAATATAGATAAAATGAAATAATTAATTAAAGTATCAGAGGCTGGAATAAATCCTCAGGTATCACTTCATCCCATTCTTTAATCGCACTTCAGCTGCTCATCTAGATTATCAACATTATACTAGGAAACTTCTCTACCTATTCCTATGATAAGTGAGAGATCCTATCAAGTAACCAAGTACGATGGAAACCCAAACAGGGTATGTATAAATAACATGGTAGGGAACCACAAATTTGGTCCCATACATAACCAATATATGTTTCATATGTTATTTTTTAGATGATCATCTGAAATAAATAATTAAATAATTTCCAAAAGTAAATAAATACAATAATGTTGATCCTTAGGTCCATATCCTTGATAAACCATACCTTATTTTCCCACTTATGGGTGTATTTGATCATTCCATGATGTTATGAAAACCTTATAAATACCAAATACTAGTGTAACCCTAGAATCCTGGAATCTCAAGCTCAAATGGCTAAATAAATCATCATAAATGTATCAAAAAAAGATCCCAAGTTCCTTTGTATCTATAAACTCCCATATCATAAATAACTCAATGCTAATAGTCAGGTATCCTAGGTAGTCACTAACCTCATGTCATACTTCATATCACCATTCCAAATGGTCTAATCCTAGGCATCTCAATAATCCTGATCAAAATACATAAAATCAATAAGAAACAACTGGATATATCCTAGGGATGACTTAAGAATCACAATATAACATCTATGATCACATATAAGCTCCCAATAATACAAGGATATATCCTATACATTCTAGCCATATAAGGGAATCAATACATTCAGGGCATCCCATACAGACCTGCAGTCTAATTCTTGTGTCCCATGAATTATTACATAGATCAATAGTCAGATCCCATGTATAAAATCCAAGTATCTATCTCATCATTTGTAACACACCTATATCACATAAGGTCCAAAATACAGATCCTAGGATGTACCTTGGGGCATCCCAAGTAACACCATCAAATCTTATTAGGGCCATATCCATGTCATTGGAAACACATTTTAGAATATCTATATAATTTAATAAAAAATTAGTGAAAGAATAAATATAAGGTAGAGGATGGGTGAATTCCTAAACCCATTTCCTCTTTCTATAGGCCCTTAGTCTCACACCATCGATTCAAGTTCTAATGTGACACCTTGAACTATCACTAAGCATTCCTGATCTCACCCTCTTGATATGAATATAAGTTAGAGGAGAACATACTAAGGTTATATTATGTTTCATTGAGGTCTATTGGGCCTCCTTGGCTAGTCACACTAGTGAGATAAACTGAAGTCCATTCCTTTTCATAGGTATCCTAGGTCTTCCCAAATGCCCAACTTGTCTACCAGCCTCTACATGGAATCTATTATAGCTAACCCCTTGTCCAAACATCCTATGTCATCACCAATATCTACCTAGAGGTCACCTGATATCTCATCACTAGGACACAAAACACTATTCATTTTACTTTAATTTAGTTAAAACATACCCCTCATCAGGTTCCTACAACCCAAGGATCTAGGATTAGTTTATATTCTAAAACATTGAAGACCAATATGTCTAGATGGTACATGAGGGTCTATCGGGCCCTCAAAACATTGTGTAATTTACTCTCATGCATTACTTTTTAATAATCAATTACACTAATTAAAAGAGGACTGATGCCAAATGTATAGGTCAATGTATACCACTTGCATATATTCATGGTAAGATTCATGAGGACTATCTACCCTTAATTCAAGGGATTACCCATTTTAAATTGTCTCAAAATCTTCTACTAAGGTTCTCCAAGTCCAACAAGTAATTTTCCAAAATACCTAAGGACTTATCTCATAACTAAACCACAAAAATTAATTAAGTATAAAAAGTACTATTAAATAATTGATAAAAAAATTTAAAAGAACTTTATATTAAAATTTAAAAGTTACAAATTTATAGTTTCTCACCGGCTGACCTTATCACACTAGAACGATGACCAATCACTTTCCAAAAATCCATGACATATGCACGACCTCAAAATGGGTAAAATTAATAACACATAATAAAAAAAATATAATATAATATAATATTAAATATTTTTGAAAAATTAATGAAGGGATATACATCAATGAAACATCACATGGTGATGTGTGGATATCATCATGGGATGCCCTATCTAGAAGTAACACAAATTCCACTTGATGCTCAATAGCTCAAACTATGCTAATGGAATCAACATAAATTTTCTAACATGGATACAAAAAGATCAGAGTGGAAGGATGGAGGATAATAGTACCAGTCAATAGATATGGATACGATCCTTAAGTCACTAATGAATAACATCTAAATATAACTCAGATCAATGGGGAAGGGGATCCAAGGGAGAGGGAGGTGGGCTGGCTGTGCCCAAGGAGGAGGAGAAGAGAAGGAGAGGGATTCCCAATAAAAATTAATATTGTAAAATTATTCTTTTTAGACTTTAAATGATTCACATGGTTTTTCCATATGTTTTTCAAAATTATTTCCCAAACGTGCAGTTAGAACTACCTCCAATCTATCCACCCCACACTATTTGGTCACATGGTTTACCAAACTATTCAAGTATATTTGGAACCCCTTTAAAACTTCACA
The DNA here is from genome assembly GCA_963277665.1 of Viscum album. Classification (NCBI taxonomy): domain Eukaryota; kingdom Viridiplantae; phylum Streptophyta; class Magnoliopsida; order Santalales; family Viscaceae; genus Viscum; species Viscum album. Next base: position 535,464,817 of record OY728151.1, on the reverse strand, counting down.
TAGTTTTTCTCTACATATTTGAATCACTTATCCTTAACCATTATATAACTATTCTCTTTATAATATTAAATAAAAGTTCATTGTTTTTTATAGTGTCATATAGTGTCTCCTTAACTAGAACCCCAAACCATGTTGCTGGTACATAATTCTCCAAAAATGTTGTAACCTACCAAAAAACTCATGAGGCTCACCCAAATAGCTAAGAAAACATTTTAGGATCATTCCATATCTAGAAACCTTAAATTGAGGCATTCAAACTCTAATAACTTTTTTTTTAAAATCATTGAAAAAATTCAACATGTATAGTTAATGTAAAATTAAAATTATGTCTAGAATTTTCAACTCGTAAAGTTTTGAGATCTTAAACTCTTCCCAAAGGTTCTTGATGAGAGTACCCTATTGACCTGCCTCACATTAGAAGGTATATATGGCTAAGGAACCATCTATTTCTTGATAATTTGTAAATGTAGAATATATTTTCCTTCACATTGATCCATTAATTTGAAATTATTGAATTTGGTGACCCACAAAAAGAAAGTAAATGTTTCCATATAAATGAATTGAATTTATGTTGATCCTTAATTAGTGTGTCAGGAATATCTACATGGTTCATGTTGTTATTGATTAATTTATAGAGTTGGTCAACTATTTCCACATGGGTTTTCATTCTGGATCCTATGCCATATAGTTTTTCATGGGGGAAGACATTACATTTTCCTTCAAATTCATTTATAACATGATTACTCCTAGTTCTAGCTATTGATTAAAACTAATTTTTTAAGTAATTACTTGAGAAACAATAATTATAGTGAGTAGTCATATAATAATAAAATCAATCATGAGATATCGTAAATTATAAAAACATCTAATAAAACTATAATAATTTAGGGTTGTACTATATTGATTTGGTTTTCATATGTTGTCATATGTTTTATCCGCTCATTTTTCATAAAATAATTTCTAAAAATAATTAAAACCCAATCTAATACCAACTAAGGATACCCAATAAATAAATATAAAAATATCATATCATTTTAGATGAATATTTAACTCGAATCATATATAAAAACACCCAAAACAATTAAGGTTTAGTGAATTTGGAGACTGGATACATAATCAATATATTTAATGAAAGATCTTAAATATCTTCCAGAAACTTCTCCTCTCAAAATACACTCATTATAGATTTTGTACTTAAATATTTCTTACTATCCTACGAAAATGTAAACATTAGAAAGGGTGATATAATTTTCAGATTAAGGGTAAACATGGAAAATATCACTTAAATATCATAAGTTTGAATAATATGAGAAAATGGGTATGATAATATAATAAAGTGTATAATATAAGAGAATAATACCCTATATAAAATAGATCACATCTTAAGGGTTATGAAATAAATTTCTTCATAACATGAAACATGGGCGTCGGAACAAAACAATTATCAAGATCCATGAAAAACATAACATAACCACATGACATAATATAAAAATATATCAATATAATCATAGAGTGTTATAAAATTATAAACCAGATATCCATACTAGAATCCTATAACATAATGGATTAGGAATCATCACCAGCGTCCATATCCAAATGAATTAGGGGGGATGAATGGAATACCATAGTGTAATGGATCAAGAAGTGTTACCATCATCCCTTAGTATATTAGGTACAAAATTAATACTATAATACCTTAGTAATATAATGATATATTACTCATTTTACCGTTATATTTGATGGATATAGTGGACCCAATAATCCTGAATGATAAACCATATATATGTGTGCCAAAATAAGATAAAATTCATGATTTTATCATCACTTAATCAAAACATGAAATGAAATAGGTTTCATGTAAACTTTCATAATGATTCATTATTGTCCATTTAGAGAAATAGGGTGAATGGTATAATTTTAGAATATCCCCAATAAAGAATAATGATCCTTATAGGATATTGATAATAAAAAAAATTCTTTTATTAAATCATTTGATTATATGATTAAAAATTAATTGATAAATATCAATTTCTTTCAGAAACTGTTGAATACTAAAAATTTATTGTACATCAAGAATAAGAGTTTCTTTTCAAAAATATGGAAACATCTAAATGTCTATTCATGTTTAATAAATGATATGAAATAGAGAAAATCAATTCATCCCATATAAGTTAAAAATAAAATTTTCTTTTCACACTTTTGTAAAATGTCAAAAGTAAGTCTTATAGAAAAAAATAAAAAAATTCCTCTTAATAATTTTTATTGAATATAAAAGGTAGTATGAAAAACCATGAATTTTTTTAGTGAATATAAACACTTCTACCAGCCAATTTTGAAGAATATGAATATGGAGGAAAAAAATTCATGACCATACAGAAGAGATAATGTCAAATTTTATAAAAAACATTCTTTCGGTATCTTTGAGTAACAAAGAGATTAAAAATGTTATTGATACATGTAAAAACCCAAAATTAAAAAGTTTATCATAAATTAGTTAATTTTAAATAGACAGGTAACATAGAATTCCCTATAATAAAAATTTAAATATAAACAATCCTAATAAAAATGAGAATGTAGCAAAAACCCTTACTTTATATCATGGATTTATTTGTATGATATTTAACGTACCATATGACAAATTTATATTTATAATATAAACATATATAAAATAAATATATTCAAAAATATTTTAATATATATGATTCTTTCATAATTTTTAATCAACCATTTATTTATAATTCTCCACTAAAATCAATATTTGGTGTGTTAACTATTATATTTTTCATACACTTTTTAGTTTGATGAATATAGTTCTTGAAACATATTCTTAATTTCATCATATAAAAAATAAATATTATTTCTTAAATATCATATCTAATAATTATATAAACTTTTAGAAGGATCCTTGTAAGGATTCAGTGTAAAATGAATTATATAACTTCATGTAGATTGTATTCAACATACATGCATGCGTGATTTTTTCAATTTTAAATAGATGGAAATAAAGGAAGGTAAATAATAATTTATATTAAATAATAATAATTATGTTATAAAAATATTATTTTCCTCAACTAACCTAGGATAACACCTAAAACAAGCTCTCGATCTGGTATGTGACCTACCCGAGACTTGTTTCTAATCACCCCAAGGTGGAGGCAGGCACCGTAAATAATCAGTATCAAACTCATGGATATATTTTCACCTTTTAAACATAATAGAACATGATTTAAAATCAACCCATAATTCATAAAATTCCCAACCATATGTTAGACTTCCATGAAAAATGTATAATTTTTAAAAAAAAAACGAAAACGAATTGATGAATAGTAGGAAATGGAATATAAAAATTGAAATGAAAAATAAAAGGTTAAAAAAGATCCCTAATACAAAAGGAAAGATGGTAAATATGTCTGGTTAATATACAACTATACATAAACCCAAAATAAAAACAAATAGCCATGAATATATCTAGATGACCCCATGGGTCACTCTGCAATCCCAAATCCCAACATCGTTCCAATGACATCGAATCCAACCATAACCTAAACCTAAAATGGAAATGATAAGTCATACATGACTAGTAGACTAAATATTTATTCCAATGTAAAATAGACCCCATTTATCATCTTTAAATTTAATATCTGATACTTTTTAGTTTGAAATATAGTCTATAAACATAGGTTTTAATTTTATATAGTTTCTAAAATATCTCACAGTTCATTTATAATATTTAATTAAAAGATAATACGTTTAGACATGTGGTTTATGAATTATAAAATGATATATCCTAAAACTTTAAGATAAAATATGGGTTTCTAATAAAAAACATCATTTTTAGAAAAAATCATATGAGTGACAAAATGATGAGTTACAAATAATTTTCTAAAGAATTTTAAACAAAATATTTTTCTTTTAAATGGGAAATGAGACCAAAGGTAATAAAAATAAATCACAAAATAATTCATGAAAATAGTAATAATTAGGTAATGGTTACAGGAATAAGGGTAATATGAAGAGATACAACACTTATAAGTACATAGATAAAAAAAATGTATATAATAATCAAATGGAAACTATTTAGGTATTACCTAGGAGATGATGTGAATGTCAAGAACATACCAATGAATATCCATCCTATTATTTTTCTTGATGAAATCTTACCACCCTAACTCTAGGTTATACCCAACCTAGCCTAATTAAGGGGTAACTCCCAAAGTAAAGAAAATCCATACTATAGTCCACTAGCTAGTGTGAGATCCTAAGCTAGTGCAATATCTCTTCTAAAAAGTTCCCCTAGATACTCTTAGTTCCCATACTATACGTGAAATGGGGGTGATCTAAGTAATAATATCAACTAAAATATGAAAATAAATACATTCCATCACAGGAAATATGATTCACATGCACAAGGTTCACCCCTTAGTATATATCCTATGAATGGTCCAATATATTTCAAAAGAATAACTATTTTTTTTCATATCTGGGACATTCACATTATTTTAAAAACTAATTAAACAAGGGGAAAATTAAAAGATGTGTTTTTAAAGAGTAAACTATTTCAAAATTATGAACGAAAACATGAAAACCTTATTTAGAAAACAAGCTATAAATACCTTTACATAAAACTAATCACAACTTAAAAACTTCAATGAAATATTCTAAAACCCTATAGAAAACCAAATCATCCTTCAAATGATTTAAGATCCCTTTTAGAGGCCATCCATTCATTTAATAAATGAAGTGGTGTAAATTTTTTTATAAAATAGACTTTTATAAATCATTTCAAGATAAGAAAACCTTAAAATTTAAATAAAAATCAAGTGATAATTGATTTAAATTTAAAATTAATCTTTAAAAAATTTAATACTTGAAATTTATATCCAAATCATGAGTATAAACAATCAATAAATTATTGGTTCTTAAATAAATGTTCAATACATTGGGAAACCTTCCCCCGAATCATCATTTCTATTGTGCTAGGTAATAAGACATTGTAAAAATTAAGGAATACACTTATGAAAAAAATCCCAACTCTAAACATGAATAAAAATGAAGGATTAGTTCGAAATAACTAATTAGGGATCAAAAAAAGAGAGGAATCATCTAGAAGGAAGAGAAGAACACTGAGAAAAAAGAAGGAATAATAGAAAGATTAAGGAAAGCCCTAATCTTGAGGAACTAGGTTCAGAACATAAAGAAATTATTTATAATGACCCATGTAAAGGGAGAAACAATAATGGGAAGGAGGTATAAAGACTGCGTACATTGAATATGAGGATAATATGGTGGTTTGGAGTAAAAAATTAATTAAGGGTAAAATGGTAATTTCAATAATTTTTAAAGAGATTTGAGTTGAATAATTTAGTGAAACATACACAAGGATATATCCATATACAAGAATTACCTAGGTTCTTTACGTAGTTTTTCCATAATGTTTGGAAAACTATGCACCAACTGTGTATAATGGCCCTCTAATATTACATATCCTTTTACATGCTCATCACACAGTTTTTAAGTTCGCACAAGAATTTCACCCTCACCATTAGTAACAAAAGCACATGGTTTATATGAGATCCATACTATTTGAAATTAACTATGTACTAACGGTGCATACTGAACTGTGAAATAAAAAATGAACTAAAATTGGGTCATGCATTTTGTAGAAGGAAGATTTTCCCCAAACCGTTTCACTAACCATGGAATAGGAGTAAATTTTATTGAAACTATTATTTCCACCCTAAAACTCTCAAAAATCCAGGAAACTTTTAGAAAATAAATAAATAAAATAGTAAAATAAAGGTCATGGTGTGAAAATTATCGTTATAATAAAACTTTCATCCCCCAGAAATCCTCAATACTTTTAGTTGATCAAATAAAGGGAAATTTTCGACCTTTTACTCAACTCGATTATTGATACCAAAGAACACCCCAACCATCACCAAGAAAATTATTATATCCCTAACTAAAAATTAACTAGACTCTATTTCTATACTCAAACCATTTTATAAAGAGAAAAATGATAAAACCATAATCTAATATCCATTCTAACATCGAAACCATTTATTCCTACTCTGAGATCCCAAATACAACAAAGGAAGACTGCAAATAAGATTACTCCTGAAATCAAGGGATAAAAAATAATCAAGATTCTCAAATTAGAGTTAGTTAAGAAAACTAGATAGTGAAACAATGAATTCTCAATGGCATTATGAGACCATAATGGCTTCCCCAATGTTTTAGGATTCTACAATGGCACCCAACCAAACTTAAGAATTTCCCCAAGGAACACACTTTTTCATAATACATAAGAATTTATAAAAAAAGAAACTAGGGGAAACATAAGGGAGAGTAAATAAATGAGTGTAAAAGGAATTATTTAAGCATATGATCGATAAAATACAAGTTCCAAAAGTTGAAATGAAGAAACCTTTGAAATATTAAATCTATCTCTAATCCTTTTCTAAGTAAAACCCTGGAAAAACCATTAAAGATAACCCAAATGTCCACAAACACAAGATGCCTTAAGAGAACATTGATATAATGTTTTCCTATGAACTCTCATGAAACATTTATGACATAATGAGATCCTACACCCATAATAATCTAGTGAGATATGAAAAATACTCTTAATACCATATCCTTCCGGTTTGGATTTAGGTGTATTCCCCTTCCATTTACTAGAATACCCTTTACCTTATCCATGAAATAAGGAAGGATTGATTTAATTACGAAATCCATTTAACAAGGTGTATACCCAAACTTACTTCACCACATTAGAGTAGGTGGATTAACTGAGTTCTGACATAGTTGACTGATGTTAGTGGTGATGTAATTTCTCAAAATACCATTCCTTTATATAATCATCCACTTAAAACTCCAAAGGTAAGGAATTTTATTAATAAAATGGCAGACATACACAAATACATATTGATCATCATATTGATTACAATATAACTACCTCACATTCAACACCTTTAAGAACCTATAGAAATAATACTGGATTATTGATATTTTGAAATATTCTTAGATAAGGTCCTATTAAGTTCGATCCTAAATGACAGGAATCCAATACTTTTAACTCAATCCTTTGAGAATAAAATTAGTTTAATTAATCTTTATAAACATAGGAATATCATGGATTAAAAATATCCTTTCAATAACCTATAAGAATTCATTTATTTCACATTTCTCTAATTGACCATATAATAGAGGATGATTTAGCTTCTGAATATATGTAAGAAAATCTCTAGATTGACTAGTTGAAGGGTTTTCTAATAGTGGGTCACATGTATCTACCCCTTTTAAATCCATTTAATATTGATGGGGGTGTACTCTAAATAAAAACAAAATAAAATCTTGATCAAGACTAACTAAATATAAAACCCCCCCAGGAATAAACATTAAATCATAAAGGTAAATTCAAACAACCAATCCTCTAATAACTTAAAGAAACCCATTAATTACCGCATTTTAATTTTTTCCCCTAAATTTAAACTATTACTTTTCCCCAATTACATACTCAAAATAATTTCATTTTATTAAAAAAGAACATTAATTATATTTACCCAACAAGATTTTATCAAACTATTTTATTTATAATATAAAACCATGTTTTTTTCAACAAAATTTTGGAAATTCATTTTTGATATGACTATTTAATTAAAATTCAAAAATGAATTTTACTATGTGATTACTTATGGAAATAACATTACTAAAATTAACTATCCTAAATAGAGTTTTATGAAATTGAAATTAATGTTTTACCAAAAAATAATAAACAAACAATAATTTAAAATAAATTTAAAATAAATGGAAGTACAACATAAAATTCAGAAGGTGATTAGTTTCCATAAGAAGATCGGCCACATGGCTTGGAAAATCATGTCCCACATACATAACTTTTAATGGGTACCATAACAAACCCTTCACTTGGGCTCCATATCTATTTCCAAGACCTTCAAGCACTTAGTGTACCACCGGTTTAACTACAATTTCACCACCAAACATAAATAATTATAAAAAAATCACATAAAATCATAAATGTTTGAAAAAATATATATATCAACTAGAATTGATACATACTAGAGGGAATAAATAGAAAATAAAAATCTAAAAGTCAAAAACAACTTTCCCATGCTAACTAAAGGATTGACACAAAAATTTTTGGCCAAAAACATCTTCATAACCTTTAATCCTATAATCAATCTACCCTTAACACCCAAATAAAAATGGATATCTAGACCCTAAAATATATAAATAAAATTTTATTTAAAAACATTTTTTCCTAAACCAACCCATTCTAGCCCCTAATCAGGCACTCAAGCTGGTCTGTGACCTCCCTAAGGGGCGTTCCCAATCACCTAGGGGAGCTAAAAAATTCCACAGGGAATCATAAGAAAACTCATGCGAAGGATTTAATATAGAAAATAAAATAAATGATGCATTATAATATTACTATAATTATGGAATGACTAATCCATATGTAAGATGTTTATTTAACAAAATTATAAATAACTTGAAAATAGAACCCAAACCCAACTAAGAACAACAAGAAAGGGAAATAAAACTCAACATAAAAAAATAAAAATCTAAATATTATCATAGATTCAAAATAAAGGAATCATAATATTCCCATTATATATAAAAATATATATAAACAATAAATTAAATAAAATGTAAAACTATATATCTAGACGATATAATGGGTCACTCTCTAGTAACCAAACCCAACATCACTCTAAGGTGATCAAATCCAAGTTGAAAACTATACCTACAAATAATATTATAATACATGAATAAGAATAAGACTTAATAGGAATTCCAAGTAACTCACAACCTATATATTACAATTAAATGAAATATCCAATTCTATTTATTTTGAAATAATGTCTATAGACATTGGTTTTATTTTTTACATTAGTTTCTAAAATAAATCATTATCCTTTTCCCTTATTTCTGTTAAAAATAAATTATGTAAAACATTTGGTTTATGAATTTTAAAAGGAGAATTCTCAAAAAAAAATTATGAAAGAGGTGTTTAACAAAATCATTTATAGAATAATTTCATATAATAGGAAAAATGATTAGTTTCAAATCATTTTCAAAAGACATTTAAACGTATGGTTTTTATTTTTAAAGTAAAACTAGCCCAAATATAAAACAAGCAACAAAAAGGACAATCATAACTACTTTAATAGTGAGTTAAAGGATATAGGAATAAGGGAAATGGGAATAAACATAACATCTATAAATATAGAGATAGTAAAAAACATTATAAATAGTAAAATGAAAAATATGATGGGATTAATAAGGATATGAGGGTAAATTGAAGAACATGAAAACTAAGATCCATAATATCAGTGTTCCTAATGAAATCTAAAAACCCCAATTATTAGTTATTCCATACCTAGTCTAACTAAGGGGAAACTTCATAATTATATAAAGTCCATATTAAGGGCCTATAGGCAAAGCGTTATCCTATGATACTGTAACATGTGTTTTTAAAAATTCAACTATCTACTATTAGTTCCCATGTTGTGTTTGAAATAAGGGCGATTCGCATAATAGTATAATTTATAGTATGATAAATAAATATATACCATCACATGATAATGATCCACACATAGAAGGTTCCCCCAATCACCCATAATAAGAATGTACATTCTCTTTCAAAATCATCAATATACTAAAAATTTATTATATCCAAGACAATACAAAACCTTTATAAAAATAAACTTAGGGAATATTAGAAGGTGTATTTTTAAAGAGAAAATTCTTTCAAAAAAGACAAACAAGCCCTGCAAACATTTTATTAAAATAATCTATAAATCTATTTGGAGAAAACCAAGAGAAACTTTAACATTTCTTAGAAACATTTGAAAGCACACTTTTAAACCAGGATATCCTATAAAACATTATATAACACTTATAAAGGTCATTCATGAATTTAACAAAAAAAAGTGGCACGTAGGGTTAGAAAATGGAATTGTATAAAACAATTTAAGAGTGGAACACCTTTGTATTTAAATTTAAATCAAGTGAAAATTGATTTCTAATTTCAAATTATCATTTAAAACCTTTAATAATATAAATTTATATCCAAAGTATGAGAATAAAAAATAAATAAATTAATGGTTCTTAAATTAAATGTCAATACATAGGAAAACCTATCTTAGAATCATCACTTTTAATTCGTGAGGTTACAATCCACCAAAATAAAGAAGTATGATCCTTAAAAAACCAAATCTAACTGTAAAAATTTAGAAACATGAAATAATATGTCAAAATAATCCATAGGGTTCTTCCAAAGAGACCAATCACTAATATAGAAGAAAAAACAAGGGGAAAGGAGGGAGTAAGAAGAGAAAGAGGAAGAAAATGAACAAACTCATTGAACCAAACAAATAAAATGACTAAACATCTTGAATATATAACATAGGAAATAAAAAATGATGTAAAAGATGATCAAGGGTCCTATGAACTAAATAAGAGGATAATAGGGTGGGTTTATGTTAAAATCCGAGGGAAAAAAGGAGGTTTCATAAATTTTAAAACCTATAAGGGATGCATGGTTTGTCTAAATGGTTTTAAAAAATGTATTCCAACCATTTCATCATTAATAAAGCAACATAGGTACCTCACATTTTTTAGATGCATGGTTTGGAAAACCATTCAACAACTGTGAAAAATGACTTTATCAAATTATATACACCTTTTTCATGATTTTCAAAAAGTTTTTACTAACCACTCACAAGTAATGAAAACTCACACTAAGGCCAAAATAACTGCATAGTTTTCAAGTTGATCTGTATAGTTTGAAAAAAACCTTGTGTTAATAATTAATATTAAACTATGCATGAACAAAAGGAATAGAAAAAGAATCCTCTATTAGGTAACCACATATTATTCCCTGAATCATGTTCACTAACCAATAAACTAAAGGAAAGATACTTGAAAAACATAATTTCATCTTGAAACTCTGAAAACTCAAAAAAAAATACCAATAAAAGATAATAAATAAAATAAAAGTGGGAAAATTACAAGGTGTAAAAATACCCCCTTATGTAATTCTTTCTTCTATTATAAAGCCTCAAAATTTTGAATTGTCCAATGATAAAGACAAGGTTCAACCTTTCACTCAATTCAATTCATGAAATATAAGAACACCATGACCACCATAAATACCAGGCTTATAAAACTAATCCAAAATGATCTAGGATCCAATACTAAACTCATTCCATTTTCCAAATAATGAAAATAGCCAAAAATATAAGCCTATACCCTTTCTAAAATCAAAATCTTTTAGACATACGCTAAGAGAACAAAATCAATAAATGAAGAATCTAAATTAGATAACTTTGGAGATTAGGGGATGACTATATAATATTCTTCTCAAAAGAGAATATATTACAGGAACTAAATAGAGAAAAAAATAATTCTAAATAGATTTAGGTGACCATGGTGGCCTCCCCACAATTTTAGGATACTAAAATGGCACCTAAACATAATTTAGCATTCAAAAAATAATTTTTTTTATAATAATACCTAATAATTCATTAAAGATGATTCCAATGAAACCATAAGGTATAGGTAATAAAATATTGCAAAGGAATACCTTCAACATGGGCCGAATTAGAAATAGGTTCCATATGTTGAAATGGATAAAACACATATGGAGTTAATCTATCTATACTTTTTTTATAAGATTCACCCTTGAAAATCCTTTAAAAATGGCCTAAACAGACATAAGAATAATTTGTTTTTAGATCACTTTGACATAAAGGCTTCCCATGAACCTACTTGTAGAATTTATAAAAAACTAGTATCACACACCAAAAAGAAATTAATGATATTTTTTCAATACTCTTAATACACCCACCTTCTTTTTTGGATTTAGGTTGATTCCCCTGGAATTTACTTGAAACCCCTTCACTAAAACCAATAATTTAAGAAGGATTGATTTACTCAATCACTCTTACCAACATATCCACAAAAAAACATCCTACATAACCACATTGATATAAAAATATAAAAATATTTTTTCACCCAAGAATGAATATTTGGGTGAAGACCTCCCTTTAAATAATGATCCTTAATGGAATAATCCATCATCAACTCTATAAGAGTGGTGAATAGGTATAAAAAATGATGGGTATAAACCAACACTAATTTATTATCCTATTGAAGATAGTATAACTCTATCTTCTTCACCACCTTTATGGCCTTAGATAAATACAACTAGGAGAATGATGTTTATTGAAATGTTTCTAGGGAAGGTCCTCTTATGGATTAATCTGAACAATATATTTCTATGACTTACAAATGTGATATTTGTGCTTATAATTATCAATCATAATCTTTAGGGTACCAAGAAACCCAACAAATAAAAACACATATTCAATTCCCCTCAACCATTTCTCTACTTCATAAGGATATGCTTAATCATAAAATAGAGGTTGATTTAGCTTCTAATACCCTAGATGTTGAGTCAATAAGGTTTTCCTTATGAATTTTCCATCCCTTCATTATTGGGGATATTCTTGAGTTATTAAGTTTTCCATAAGGTTTCCTTATAACTTTACCAATCCTCATGTTTTGAAAATCAAAAACACCTTATCTCAAGAAAAATTTAATTTTACCCCATGTTTTACTTTCATAAGGAAAATTTTACTTCCCTAAAAAAATTTATCCTTACCATGTTTTTCATTGTTCATTATCTTGTCTAAGTGTAAAATTCGGTTTCATATCTAAAACTTGGGAATCATATGATACATAGATATAGAACATTCTATTTTCAGGATTTGAATTTAGACTCTGAGTTCTCTAAAATCAATCTCTAGACTATCATGAGTTCTGACTCCGAGTTCTCTAAATTCAGACTCCAAACTCTTCTGAGTTCTGAATCCGAGTTCTCTGAATTCATACTTCGAACTCTTATGAGTTCTGACTATGAGTTCTCTGAATTCAAACACTGAACACTTATGAGTTTTCACTCCAAGTTCTCAAAATTCAGACTCTGAACTCTTTGTATGTTCTGACTCTGAATCCTAACGAATTCAGACTCCGAACTTTGTATGTTCTGACTCTAAATTCTCATGAACTCTAACTTCGAACTTTGTAAGTTCAGGTTCCAAATTCTTGTGAATCCATATTCCAAATTTCCTCTAAATTTAGACTCTAGAATTCTATAGATTTCAAGTTCTGAATTCCTTGTAAAACAGAATCTAAATATCGTTGTATTATAGACACCGAATGTGTTTTGTTTAGACATCAAAATTTTATTTGGTTACATTATGAATATTTGATTTTGGTTATGTAACCATATTTTTTCTTACACTTTTTTTTATTATAAAATGATGTTGTGCATTCAGTTACTAACTATCTTTTGTTTTAGTGACATGTGTACATGTCCCTCTGAAATTCAAGGAAAAATATGACCATTGGGGGAGGGAGCCGACCGTTGGTGATGTGCCTATAAATAAGAGCTGATTTGAAAGAGCACATAACCAAAATTTGATCAATCTAGATATTACATGATCCTGAAGTGATTTCTAGAGAGAGATACTTTAGTGGTTTGTGCGTACTGAAAACCTGATTCAGATTTGCTTCATGTGACTCCAAATTTTGTTGATTACATTCGAGGACTTCCGGGGATAGGAAGACAAAGGTGCCGACTACCTAGAAGTTGAGGGCTTCTTTGCTGAGGAAGAGAGAGGTGCTGACTACCTTAAAGTTGAGGGCTTGTGGGGATAGAAAGTGTGTAGAACTAGAGGTTTGGTGAATTACCTTGTTTAACATTGTTAAACATAATCATCTTTAAAAGTTCCAAAGGAATTTTGTAAAGTATAAAATTCACCCCTCTAATTTTTGAGCATTATTAGATACTTCATTCAGTATCTACATTATTTAGATCCTACATTTGGTATTATAGAGTATATCATACTCCATATACCATATCAACAATTCGTATTAGAGCATTGGTTCAATCTGAAGTAATCTCACGATTAGATTCAGAAGAGAATTCATCTTATTCTTATTTTCAGAATCAGATTTTCAAACTCATAAATTTCAGATTCATTTTTTCTTAGAGATACTCTTTTTATATATTTTTCTTGATGATGAATATTTTCCTTGTTTACAAAATTTTATTACTAACATGTTTGTGAGGAAAGTTTTTTTAAGATGGAAAGAATCAATATTGGTCCCATTGACAACCTAAATCTAACTAGACCACCGATTTTTAATGGGAATGATTATGAATATTAGAGAGATCACATAAAGACATTCATTATCAATACTGGAGTAGAATTTTTTTTATTATTACTGGAGGTTATAAAATTCCTGAAAAAGAAGTTAGTACTTTCACAAACCAGAAAAAGCATGAATATCTACTAAATTATAAGGTACACAATACATTACTTTGTTCCATGAATAGAAATATATATAGAAAAATTTCATTTTTGTGAAGCAGAAAATTGTATATGGAAAAATCTTGAAGTTACACACTTCGGAACTTCATAAGTGATTGAAACAAGAAGATCCATGCTCAGAGCTGAATTTCATGGTTTTTTTCATTCCTTATGGAGTACCCCTATGTAAGGTGAAACATCGATTCATGACTATTGCTAATAGATTACAATCTATGGGTGAGAAAGGATTATATGATGAATCCCTTGTTGAAAAAATCATAGATATCATGCCCAATGAGTGGGAGTCCAAGAGGACAACTATTGTTGGGGAAAAAGGTTACTCATATTTATCTTGATGAACTTTTTGGAACTCTTCTTCAACATGAGACTGGATTTAAGAGAGATGCTGACAATATTAAGAAGAATAATGGGAATGGAAGTGTTGATTTTACTACAAATTCAAATCATATGAATGTTAAAACTCATGAAAGAGTTAATTGATCCAAATCTAGGAAGATTGTTATATAATTTGAATCTAGTGGAATTGAATCTTCATAAAATGAACAAGACAATATTTCTCGAAGGATGAACAATATTATTGGTTAGAATAAATTTCAATCTAGATATAAGACTAAATGAAGGAATGAAAAGAAAGATTAAAGAGTCACATGTTATGAATGCAAGAGAGATGGACATATAAGACCTGATTTTCCTATGCTTAAAATAAAGGAAAGAAAGGAAAATTATTCTGAGAGAAACAGAAAGAAGTACTAAAAAGATAAAGATAGAAGGTATTGAAATCTAATGACCCCTAGAGTTCTAGTGGTGGAGAATCTTTAGATGAATAATCATATTACAAATCTTCTGGACAAAAGAATCTTTGTCTAATAGCCAGACTACCTATTGACAATCATTTCTTAATGGATAAGGTAAACAATGCTGAATCAATGTCCAATGTTTCTTTAAATGAAAATTATAGTAATGATAAATACTATGAATCTTTGGACGAGGAGTCTTCTTTTGATGAGGATAATACTTTACGTACCTATGAAGAGGTTTCTAGTTTTTCTAAGCTTCTTGAGAATAGAAATTCTAAAGTCAACAAAAATCCTGAGAAAGAAAATTCTAGGATTTCTATACTTACTAATGAAATATCATATCTTTCTAAATATCTTGATAAGATAACTCTAGAATTTGAAAATATTTCAAAAAATCTTGAGAAAGTAAATTCTGAGAAAGATAAACTTTCTAAAGATCTAGAAAATTTAATTTCTAAGAGAATTGTTTTCGATCCTAACTCTAGTTCTAAAGCTAATGTTTTTGAAGAAAAGAACATAGTTATTAGACTAAAGTCCAAAAATGTTTCCTTGAGGAAGTGTTTTTCAAACTTTATCTTAGGTAAATAAAATTTTGATAAAATGTATTTCCAAATCTGACCTCTAAGGAATAGTTATGGTTTTGGTTATACTAGTTGTAAACCGATTTTTAGTAACAATTATTTTGTTCCTCAAAGTGATCCATTCTGCACTAAGTGTTAGTGTGGTGGACACTGGGAAAAAAGTTGTTCCTTAAACAAAACCCAGTATTTAGGATTTCAAAAGGCTTAATTTCAAAGAAAATGTGGGCACCTAAAATTTTTCTTTCTGAAATTTCTGGATCCAAGAAAGTTTGGTTTGCGAAAATCTAACAATTTTGTTTTCAGGAAAATAGAGAAACTACCAACAGAAATACATGGTACGTGGATAGTGGATGTTCCCATAATATTATTGGTAACAAAAAATACTTTTAAAAGATTATCAAGATGAAAGGAGGAAAAGTAACTTTCAGAGATAATGCTACGGGATAAATTATTGGTATAGGTAACATCGTTCTTCTTGAAAAAACATTAATTTTGAATGTTTTTTTGTTAAGGGTCTTAAGCACAACCTCATTAGAATAAGTCAATTATGTGATAAAGGTTACCTTGTGAATTTTAGAAATGAAAAGTGCTTAGTACACAATTCCAAGGAAGAGTTTATTATTTATTCCATTAGGCAAGAGAATGTTTACTCACTAAACTTTGAAGACCTTAGGAGACAAGACCTACCTTGACTTAGTGAAATGTAAGATCATTCTTGGTTGTGGAATTAAAGGTTAGTAACTGTAACCTTAGGAACCTATGGAAACTATCCATGAAATGATTAGTTAAGGATCTACCAGATCATAGATTTGATTCTTCAAAAGTTTGTGATCCCTGTCAATATGACAAGAAACATAAATCAAGTTTTAAATCAGTCGGTGAAGTCTCAACCATTGATGCATTACAGTTAGTACATATGGATCTTTTTGGTCCGACACAAATTGGAAGAATTTGAGGCAAGTATTATGTATTTGTCTTAGCTGATGATTACACTAGATTTAC
This sequence comes from Viscum album, assembly GCA_963277665.1. Lineage (NCBI taxonomy): Eukaryota > Viridiplantae > Streptophyta > Magnoliopsida > Santalales > Viscaceae > Viscum > Viscum album. The sequence continues at coordinate 535,448,008 of OY728151.1, read as the reverse complement.
ATGGGTCTATTTTCTAAAAAACAAATCTGAAGTTTTTTCTTATTTCAAAAGTTTTAGAGCCCAGGTTAAAAATGTGAAAAACCTTCCTTTGATAACTATTTATAGTGATCATTAAGGAGAATTTCTAAATTCTGATTTTGAAACTTTTTGTAGTAGAAAAGGCATTACTCATAACTTCTCATCACCCAAAACACCTCCACAAAATGGTGTTGTTGAAAGAAGAAATATAATTCTTCAAGAGATAACTAGAACCATGTTGAGTGAGTATTCTGTAGCCAAACTTTTCTGGGATGAAGCTGAAAGTACTGCTTGTTAAACTATGAATCGAGTTTTTATTAGACCTTTTCTTAATAAAACTCCTGATGAGTTATGGAATGGTATAAAAACTAGACTTTCCTACTTCAAGGATTTTGGCTGAAAAGTATTCATTATGAATAATAAAGTTAATCTACACAAATTTTCACCAAAATCTAATGAAGAAATTTTCTTAGGCTACTCCAAAAATTCTAAGGCTTATAGAGTTTTCAACAAAAACACTTGTACTATTGAATAGATAGTACATGTCAAATTTGATGAAACTGATCCCTTTTTTTTAAATAACCCCTACCTACATATTTGGATGTGTTTTCTAAAACTGATTATCAACCCATGATAGAAGATTCTTCTGATAAGGAATATGCCAAAGAAAATATTTCTGAAGCGTTTACCCCATAAGATTTCCAACCCTATGTTGATGAATAGGTTTTACAAATTCCAAATCAGTTGTTTCTAACGAATCATCCTTGTGATAGTATCAATGGTGATGTAAATCAACCTGGAAGGAATATAAGTTTCTTATGTAATAAATTATATCATCTAGAATTTCATTCCTAATTAAAACCAAAAATCACTGATGAAGCTTTAGGTGATGATGATTGGATAAAAGCTATGCAAGATTAAATAAATGAATTTGAATGGAATAAAGTCTGGACCTTAGTTGAAAGACCTAAGGAAACTTCTATTGTTGGAGTAAAATGGATTTTCAGAAATATGTGTGATGAAAATGGAATCATAGTAAGAAATAAATCTATATAGGTTGGTAACAGCTATAATCAAAAAGAAGGAATAGACTGTGAAGAAACCTATGCTCCAGTAGCTAGAATTCAATCTATTCGTATCTTACTTACCTTTGCAGCATTCTTCAACTTTAAACTTTTTCAAATGGATGTGAAATGTGCTTTCCTTAATGGTTATGTTCAATAGGAAGTTTTTGTTGAACAACCTCCTGATTTTAAAGATACAAAACATCCTGAACATTTTTTAAACTTACCAAAGCTTTGTATGGACTTAAGAAATCCCCTCAAGCTTGGTATGATAGAATTACATGATTTTGGATTCAAAATAATTATGTTAAGGGAAATTTATATATAACCATTTTTATAAATAAATATAAGAAAAATGATTTTATTGTTCAAATATACATTGATGACATTATATTTGGTTCAACTCAGCAATATTTAACTGATTCCATTGTAGATATAATGAAATCTGAGTTAAAAATGAGTATGATGCGTGAGTTAACATTTTTCCTTGGTTTTCAAATTTCTCAAAAACCAGAAGGAATTTATATACACTAAGAGTATATGACAACACTAATAGTATTAGTACTCCCATCAGTACCTCAAATACACTTGATCTTGATGAAGCTCGGAAACCAGTAGATCAATAATCTTTTAGAGGTATGATAGGAAGTCTACTATACTTGACAGCTAGTCATCCATACTTAATGTTTTTAGTATGCTTATGTGCAAGATATCAATCCAATTCTAAGGAATCTCATTTAAAGGCAGTGAAAATAATTTTTCGCTACTTAAAGGGAACCATGTATTTAGGAATATTTTATACTTCTGGAAATGATTTTGTTCAAAAAATATTTCGGATGCTGACTTTGATGGATGTAGAATGGATAGAAAGAGTACATATAGAACTTGTTATTTCTTAAGATATTCATTAGTTTCTTGGTCATACAAGAAGAAAAACTCAGTAACACTTTCCACTGCTGAAGCTTTATATGTAGCATCTAGAAGTTGTTTTTCTCAAGTGTTGTGGATGCAACACACACTCACATACTATGGTATGGGTTTTACCAAAACACAAATTTTGTGTGATAACACTAGTGCCATTTCCTTAAGTAAAAAACCTGTGCATCACTCTCGTGAAAAACACATAGATATTAGACATAACTTTCTTAGGGATCAAACAAAAAAAATATCATTCTTCAATTTATTAGAATGCAAGATGAACTTGCTGATATTTTCAAAAAATCTTTACCCTCCGATAGATTTGAATACATTAAATAGAAGTTAGGAATGATAACCGTAATGTAATATTCCTTATTAACATTCTGTTGAAATCAATATCCTTATAGTAATAAACTCATTTCCATATAAGGAGAACATTTGTTTATTTGTTTTCAAAATTATTCATAATGATGTTTTCAAAAATTTTCGTAATGAAGTTTTCAAAGTGTTTCGTTATAAATTTTTCAAAATTTTTTCGTAATAAAGTTTTCAAATTTTTTTTCGTAATGATGTTTTCAAAATTTTTTGTAATGATGATTTCAAATTTTTTCGTAATGATGTTTTTAAAATTTTCCTTCTCAAAATTAATGTAATAAAGATTTTTGTAATGTTTTTTTCCGTTTTCTAAATTTTCCCGTAATCAAAATTTTTAGAATCTAAATTTCTTCAAGAAGAATTTTTCATCAATACAAATAATCTTTTTGGAAATCCGAAAGGTATGTTTTCTTTCTTAAGTTTTTGTAATCATCATTTACTTGCTGGTATTTTCATTTTTTTTAAAGTTTTCCGATTCTCTTTTCCCTAAATCTTAATGTTTTTCTTAAAAAGAAACCTCAAAAAATCATATTCTATCAAGTTTTCCTTGCAGATATCATATCAACCATTGGATATGATCAGAAGAATTTTTAGCCACTGGATTGAGTTTGGAAGATGAACTATCACATCAAGCACCAATATAAGGGACCCCCGATGGATGTCCCATATCATTTCCTAATCTCTCGCATGCTGAAGTGCTGCCTCTCTACTTAATCCCATTCCAAACTTCTCAGAGTTTTCTCAAATCTGAATGTCTGTAGAAGAATCATCTCAGAAAGATATGTCTACTGTCAATCCAATTCCGGAGTGGCAGGTATATAGAGAAAGGTCGGTGCATCTGAAGTTTTTCAACACGTATGATTCTATAATCTCGAAGAATATCAAACTCAATGGATGCGAGAGTGTATGCATATCAAAGAACGGGGCTCAAGATTTGTTTTATCCAGATTTTCTTGTTGAGTTTTATGAATCAATTACTTTCATAAAGGAAGAAGGCTGAGAGAAGTTTTCTTTTAAGAGATATAGTAAGACTTATGCTCTTTTGTGTACAAAGGAAACTAGCTTGGTTGGAATTCCATATGAAGGAGAAGCTGAGTTCTATTCCCTCATGTTACCAGATGTCAAAGGAAGCTTTGTAAAGGTGAAATCTATGGAGTTACTCAGTCTTACTAATGTCAAGACTCCTAATATTTATCACCCCTCTACAAATAATCATATCCTTGAATTATGGGATCAAGGATTTATCATTCTGAGAAAAGGTGACACAGACACTTTAATGAAGACGGATATGTACATCCTTGATTTTATGGTGGAATTGAAGAAGGTTAATTTGGTTAAGCATATTCTGACAATGATTGAATATATCGGGAATGGAAATCTAAATGTTCATATTATCATGTACCTGACTATTCTTTCTATGTTTTTTGTTCGGTTTTTAGACTCTTTTAAAATCCCTTGCAGTTCAAAACCTAGATATTGAAAAGTCATTCTAGTCATTGATGATACCCTGAAGAGGATGAACATTGGTGTTTCTAAGGACTCAAGAGAATTTTATGACTTACTAGAGGAAGAATCCTAAGCTATTCCAAAAATCAAGAAGTGGCTGAACCATCCAAAAAGGAAGGAAGGAAGAGGAAGTTGAAGGAAGTAGAAGTAGAAGAAAAAACCCCAAAAGCTAAGGAAGCCCAATCCATACCTCCAAAACCTATGAAAAAAAAATCTTATCTAGATGAGGTGGTAGAAAAATGGAGGGAAGATAAGAAAAAATGGAAGGAAGGAGAGACAAAGTTTGTCTTGGACCCTATTGAAGAAAAATCCATGAAGGAGAAGACAACTGAGTATCTTGAAAAAGGAGGAGAGGGAAAAGAATAAAATGAAGAAAATGAATGAAGCAGAGTTTTTTCAATCTATTTTTAAGGCTGCTAAGAAAGAATCCAAGAGTTTGCCAGTACCAAAATATTTCTTGGTAGAAGCTTTACCTGAGACTCTGGGGAAAAAGTTTGTCCCTTCGGAAAAAGAAAAATAAGTAGAAAAATTTGTAGAACAAGTGGAATAAGAAGAAAGTAGTAGAGACACTAAAGATCTGATTAAGCAACTAGAAGTCTTTTATGAGAAGGGAAGTTCATCCGAGAAGTTATCAATCTGAACTTATGAGGAAGAATCATCAAAATTGGCTACACATGGGAAGGATTATGAAGAAAAGGATGAGAAATACGAAGATTAATTCAAAAATATGTCTGAGGAATAAAGTTTTAATCATCATTTCATTCACTCTGAGGATGCTGAGGTAAGAGATGAGAAGGAGAAAATAGATGAAGGTTGAATTGTTCAGCTGTCTGATAGTGAACATGAATCTCTAGATGAGGAAGCCATTATGAGAAGTGATAAAGGAAAACATGTGATTGTTAACACACCTACTAAAACTATTATAAATAAGAAAGAAGATGGTGGATCTTAGAAGTATAAAATAACTGATCTAGAGAAAGAACCTTCACCTAGCAAAGTATCAGATTTAGAATCATCATTTCTAGGACATGATTATGTTGTGCAGTCTTTGAAGAAGTTGGTTGGGACCATTCCGATTTTCCCAAGCATGGACTCTAGATTCCATATTCATCAACACACACTAAATTAGAAATAATATTCAGTGTCCATGGTGATGTGAAAGTGTGTCAAGATTGAGGATAATTTCAAGAGTATATTCATTAACTAAAATTACCACAAAAGGTCCTATAAGAAAATAATTGGCTAGTCAAAGAAGACAGTAGAATATTTGAGAGAACTTGATAAATTCCAAGATGGTGTCAAGAAGACATTTGAATTTGAAGATGGTAGGATCAAATATCTTATAACCAGTTTTGATAAAAATCTAACCCTTGAGTAGAATACTTAGATTGGAGAAGTGATGGATCTGAATGGGAAATTATATTAAGTTTCCCAAAGCTGGAAGAGAGAAAGAGATCTTCAGATTGAGATAAAAGAAAAGATTTTCAAGTAGGAAGAAGTCATGAAGGCTAAGGCAAAGGCTCTTAATTCTTAGGAATAAAGAATCAAGGCTTTAGAGAAGAAATCTGAGGATCCAGATCAACTTCTTAAGCAAGAAGTGGAAGATCATAAGGAGCTAAAAAAGCTGAAGACTATAATAAATAAGCTGATGCCCAAGGAAAAAGAAGGATGATAGACCCAATCAAATCTTTTGTTGTATTCCTTTCCTTGTAAATTATTTTCCTATCATAATGAAATTTTTGGTTTCTTGTTATTTGGATGTCTTGTACTAATCTTTCAGGTACCCCAATTTCTTTTCCATTCCCTCAAATTATTTATTAAAATCATAGAGGGGGAGAAAGGAAAAAGAATACTAAGTAAAGAAGAAATATCCCTATGTAAGGGGGATTTTATCTAAGGAGTAGTTTTCATTACAGATATTTCTGTACTCAGGAAAATGAAAAATCTCATTCTGGAAATCTAGAATATGATCCTTAGTGTTCCAAAGCCTAAGGGGGTGTTAGTTGTATTAATAATTGTCCATATGAAAAGGGAGATATTTTTTATTTTCAAAGTCTAGAAAAATACTTTCTAAGTCATTATATTCTTTTTTGAAAGGATGTTTGTGCTTTTCAAAAGGGGAGAGATAATTGAGCCAATAAGTTTTTCCTTATGAATTTTACATTCTTTCCTGATTGGGGAGATTATTGAGTTAATAAGGTTTCCATAAGGTTTCCTTATAACTTTAACATTCCTCATGTTTTTAAAATTACAATCACCTTATCTCAAGGCAAATTTCATTTTACCCCATGTTTTACTTTCATAAGAAAAATTTTCCTTCCCCAAGGAAATTTATACTTACCATGTTTTTCATAGTTCGTTATCTTATCTAAGTGTAAAATTTGGTTTCATATATAAAACCTTGGAATCATATGATATTTAGATATAGAAAATTCTGTATTCATGATCTGAATTTAGACTCCGAGTTCTCTGAATTCAGACTCCGTACTCTCATGAGTTTTGACTCTGAGTTCTCTGAATTCAGACTTCAATCTCTTCTGAGTTCTGACTCCAAGTTCTCTGCATTCAGACTCTGAACTCTTATGAGTTATTACTCCAAGTTCTCTGAATTCATACTTCGAACTCTTATGAGTTCTGACTCCGAGTTCTATGAATTCAGACTCCGAACAATTTGTATGTTCTATCTCTGAATCCTAATGAATTTGGACTCCGAACTTTGTATGTTCTGACTCTAAACTCTCATGAACTCTGACTCCGAACTTTGTAAGTTCAGGTTCCAAATTCTTGTGAATTAAGATTTCAAATTTCCTTGCAATTTAGACTCCAAAATTATAGAGATTTTAGGTTCTGAATTCCTTATAAAACAGAATTTGATTATCCTTGTATTATAGACACCGAATGTGTTTTGGTTAGAATCCGAACTTTTATTTGGTTAAATTCCGAATATTTGATTTTGTTTATGTAGCCATATTTTTTCTTACATTTTTTTTATTATAAAATGATGTCATGCATTCAGTTACCAACTAACCATTGTTTGAGTGAAACATGTACAAGTCCCTCTGAAATTCATGGAAAAATATGACCGTTGGAGGAGGGAGCTGACCGTTGGTGATGTGACTATAAATAGGAGCTCATTTGAAAGAGATCATAACAACAAGTTGATCAATCTAGAGATTACATGATCCTAAAGTGATTTATTGAGAGAGACTTTAGTGCTTAGTGCATACTAAACACCTTGTTCAGATTTGCTTCGTGCGACTCTGAATGTTTTTGAGTACATTCGAGGAATCCTGGGGATATGAAGACAGAGGTGCTGACTAACTTGATGTTTAGGACTTCCTTGCTCAGGAAGACAGAGGTGCCGACTAGCTTAAAGTTGAAGGCTTGTGGGGATATCAAGACAGACTCCGATCTCCGTATTGAGGGCATACCCTGGTGTGGGAAAGACAGACTTTCTTAAAAGTATAAATCAAGGGAACTTTATCCAAGGTTGTTGGATACCCTTCTCTTTGGGTTAGAAGATTTAATACTTGTTACTTGTTTTGTTACAAGTTTTCCACTGCATTTTTGATTGTTGATGAATGTATAACTATCTCATACTTCCTTTGACTTGTACTCTGATTTAGTACGATTCTATACACTTTAATGTAGAATCTTTATCTTTGTAAACTTTCCTTAGGTTTTATTTTATGGAACCATCTTTTCCGGAATCACTTTCTCAGAATCATATTTCTAGAATCTAGCAAGTGTATAGAACTAGAGGTTTTGTGAATTACCTTGTTTAACCTTGTTAAACATAATCATCTTTAAAAGTTTCAAAGGAATTTTTTAAAGTATAAAATTCACCCCCTATTGTTTTTGAGCATTAGTAGATACTTCATTCAGTATCTAGATTATTTTGATCGTACATTTGGTATTATAGAGTATATCATACTCTACATACCATCTCAACACTAGAATAAAATCTCTAGGTTAACCAACAAATGTGTTAAATAATAGAGGGTCACCCATTATTGTCCCTTAAAAATCAATCGAACCTAAGTTGGTGTGTACTTATAAAAAAATCGATCAAATCCATCTCAATATCAAAATATTCCCATTGTAAACACTAACGAATAAAAAAAATTATTTCTACCAATCTAGAAAACACTGGACAGAACCTATCAATTTCCACATTGAAAAACATTTAAAAATTTATACATTTAGTTTTTCATAAACTCCATACTAAAAAAGTTCATTTTATTTGAATGAACCCTTATATACCTTTATAAACCTAGATCTTATCAAAAATTACATTTAAAATCAAAAGTTCATGTTTAATTTATAATAATTTAGGAAACTCAATTTTTCTATGACCATTTAAATGAAATTCGAAAAACAATTTCACCATGTGATTATTTAAGGAAAATATATTCATGAAATTCACTATATTAAATTAATTATTATGAAATTTAAAATGATTTTTTATGAAAAATAAAAATATTTGAATTCAAAATAAATATAAAATATATGGAATTTCAGAAAAACTTTTTAAGTGGATTAGTTTACTTGTTAATCCCAAACAAACTTATTTTTGGTATATGTTCAATCTATAAAACTACCACTACAGGAAAAATTGAATATTGCACTCAACCTCTACATTGATTTCTAGGATTTGCGAGCTTGCCGTGTGAATTCGATTCAACTCCCATTTCACCCACAAACATAAAAAATTATAAAAATTTACTTGAATTCATTAATTTATTAAAAAACCCACTAGAATTGATAAAAAACTAGAAGGAATAAAGTGAAAATCAAAATATGAATGTCACGACCCGTCCTCGGGGCCCGTGCTGTGACTACCCCAAGCCCACCTTCCATAGGCCAGGGGCTGGCGACTAGCACCAAAGGCGTAAAATCCCGATATCTGGGAAGGCATTGCCTTTATAAGAAAACAAGCACCACAGAGTACAAGCGGAAGTAAAACACTAAGTACAAAAAGAAGAGCTGAAAAGTAAAAAGGGGCCAGAAATACAAGCCCAACTGTAAAGTACAACTCAAAAAGGGAAAACAGCGACTGAAAAGTAAAGCTGCTACGTTGAGATGTCCACTGGAAATCCCACCTGAAGGGTGGGTACAGATAGCTCCTCTGCTCCTCGGGTCCCGCCATCCGCTCCGAGTATGTCCCGCCCAGTGGTCCACCTCCGGGTACCGCCTCGTCGTATAGTCCACTTCCAGGTACCGTCCAGTCCTCGAACCTTCGGCTTCTGTCAGCACTGTCCGTCGTCTGCAACCAACACAACGAGGTGCGGGCATAGCCCGTGCAGGGGTGAGTATAACGATACTCAGTAGGGACCCCGAGACCCTCAAGGTCTCACAAAAACCAACAAGGATAAACACAAGAAGATCTCAACAGATAAACTCTACTTAGGTATATGCCCATACATATACCTAAGTTATCAAGTAACCCATCTCAATCATGAGGAAACACAAGAATTGTGAAATCGACGGATAACCACTACCCGGGTATATGCCCATACATATACCAAAGTTAGCAAGTGACCCATCTCAATCATAAAGTAACACAGGGTCAAAAGTCTCAGCTCAAACCAGGATTTTCATTATCGAAACCGTAACTGCTGAAGAGCTCCGTCTCTGGAGTGTGCAGTGGTCCTGTCACGACTCCGAGGTACTGCTCACTAACCTAAGACTGCTGAGGTACTTCTCCTGTCGAGTACTGCGGGTTTGCGGCCAACTACCTGGCGCTCCGTCCGCTGAGGGTCTGTCGCCAAATACCGGGCGCTCGCCCAAATAGCCTACTGAGGTACTCCTCCTGTCGAGTACCGCATGTTTGCTGCCAACTAACAGGCGCTCCGTCCGCCGTGGGTCTACTACCAACTACTGGGCGCTCCGTCCACTGGGCTAGTCGACTCACTCCAAGTCGAGTCGGTCAAGCAGTCGTCAGGTCTCAGCCGGCTACACGGTCTCCGTACTCTACACGCTCGTCTCCGGGAGGGTCCTCTCCACGAGCTACTGGTCGATACTCCAAGTATCACAAGGTCCCGCGAAGAAGTGTCTCAAAGAACCGTCTCGTCACAGGGGTCTCAACGCAACAGACGGCGCGTCGATCGGACGCCCGGTCTGTGAGTTATTAGCCTTTTCGTCCCAGGGGCCCGGTTGGTTTCGTGAGCGAAACCAATCCCGGCCGTATCTCAACTGCACCCCGAACTCCCATAGGGTATACTCATAGGGACCGATACTAAACATAAACACCAACGCCGCTGACGGTTCGTCAAACGGACGTCCTGTCTGAAAGATATCAGCTTTTCCGTTCCAGGGGCCCGGTTGGATTTCGGGTACTATCCAACCCGGCCATACTCCGACTGCATCCAAAACTCGGGCGGAGTATGTCAAAAGTTCCGTCTCATCAAGAGGAAGTCAACGAAACAGACGGCGCGTCAATCGGACGCCCGGTCTGTGAGTTATTGGCTTTTTCGTCTCCGGGGCCCGGTTGGTTTTTAAGGCAAAACCAACCCGACCGTACTCCACCTGTGTCCAAACCTCGGGCGGAGTATGCCAAAAGATCTGTCTCATTAAGAGGAACGCAACGCGACTGACGGCGCGTCAATCGGACGTTCGTGGCTCAAGATATGAGCGTTTCCGCTCCGAAGGCCCGGTTGGTTTCGTGAACGAACCAACCCGGCCGAACACAAAGTAATCCGAAACCTTGAGTGCAATATACCGAAACGACCGTCTCGATCCAAGGATCGTGTTGCCGCTGACGGTTCGGCGATCGGAGGTCCGAGGCTCAAGTTATGAGCCAAAAACTAATTCTAGTTCGAAACGGGGGGGTCCGGGTCCGGGCCGACCCGGCCCGACCCCCCCCCCCCCCCGGGGGCGGCGCGGCGGCGGCGGCGGGCCGCGGGGGCGGCGGCGGCGGCGGCGGGCCGCGGCACACGCGGGGGGCTAAGCCCCCGCCCTTCTTCAAGTGGCGCGGCCTATGTGCCGCGCCGGTTTTATTAAAACCGCCCCCCCTCACGTGGGGGGGCCTGCTGGCGCCGAACCAAGGGGGCTGGCTGCCCCCTTCCTTCAAGAACCGCCCCCCCTTCAAGTGGGGGGCTTTGATTGGCAGAAACGGGGGGCTTTGCCCCCCACAAAATAACCGTCCCCTCTTTAAGAGGGGGTTTCATGAAGTGGCCGGGGGATTAATTCCCCGGTTTATTGGCATCCGGCCGGCCAGCTGGCCGGCCGGTTTTCTCCAACGGGACCGGAAAAATCCGGTCCCCTCTTCGGCTTCCGACGCCGGCGGCCCGGCCGCCGGTCTACTCTTCCACCGCGGCCCGGAACCGGCCGCGGCGTTCGTCATCCGGCGCGGTGCGACGGCACCGCGCCCCTTCGCCGTACTTTGATATTCATTCAACGCGGCGCGACGGCGTCGCGTTTCTGTTGTTTCTACCATGGTGCGTGCGACGACATCGCGAAGATATTTGCACGTTCATCCGCGTGGTGCGACGGCACCACGCCACTTGCTTCCTCCCGCAAGATAAATCAACATAAACGTTGGAGGGGGTTCGGCCGTGTTCATGCGGTCCGGCCCCCCTCACATTAAATAAAAACTCAACATGAACATTCAAAGCCTCATGTTAGACATGCCAGATCCACGTTCAAGAAATGGAATAATTAAAGAATGAAACAACAATCCCCTACCTCGGGTTTAAGATTTGAAGATTCGTCTTCGTTCCACGGAAGACGGCGTTGCGGAGGTCGGGCGTCGCGGTCGTCGTTCGTCAAATCCGTTGACGAAGAGATACGTCCGATGCGACACGTCGTTGGCGGATCTTCGTTTGCCGACGAAGAAGGTCCGAGGAGGATGCGGCGTTCCCTCTTGTTGACACCGAGGACGAAGAAGAGAGGCGTCGTTCTTCGTCGGAGTTTGGGCGTTCTTCGTTCTTCGTCAGAGCTTGAAGATGAAGAGGAAGCTCTCCAAAAGACAAACAAAGAACCCAAAATAAAATAAGACTACCTCTTATTTTATTAACACAAAACACAAAAGAATTTCAATGTTTGAAATTCAAAAAGACTTAACTCCCATAAATTAATTAAGTAACTCAAGTTATTAAAATAAGGAAGAGTTACATAATTAAGAGGGGGTTTAGAGGGGTTAGGGAATTTGAAAAGAAAAAGGGGTTCGTGTGGGCCCCACCACACTTAATCCTCCCAAGGGAGGTTAAGTGGGTGTGGGTCCCACTTCCAACCTCCTTTGGTAGGTTTTTAATAAGTTAAAAATAAAATTTGTCTTACACAATTTTATTTAACTTAACTGAAAAACCCCAAAACTAACTTTCAACTCGCAACAAACGCAACTCCCGAAAAGGTCTCTTTAAGCGAATATCGGCGTTGCGAGTTCATCGGTGCCCTCGGATTTCAATTCCGAGCACCGGATCAAAAGTTAGAAATTCCCGCTCGTTCGTTCACTGAACGTACCCGAGCCAAACTTCGGAAATTAATTCCGGGCACTCCGGGCCTCGGAATCAGGTGCCGTCTGAAACCGCGCTCTTGTAAAATTCTAAATAAATTTAAGAAAAAATTTCCCTTGAATTTTACGGGTCTTTACATTACTCCCACCTCAGGGCTTTACGTCCCCGTAAAGCTACATCAAAAACTAGGGAAACAAAAGAGGATACTGAGCACGCATCTGAGCCTCCCGCTCCCCTGTGCTCTCCTGGAGATTCCCGTGCCGCCATCTGCTGCGCACAAGAGGAATCGATCGCCCATGTAGGACCCGCTCCTGTCGATCCTCTATCTCCACCGGAACCTCCGTAAAAGTCGCCCCAACGTCAACGTCAAGCTTCCCATGATCAATGATGTGCGTCGGGTCGTGCACGTATCTCCTCAGCTGGGATACGTGGAAGACGTCGTGCACCCGGTGCAACTGAGGTGGTAGAGCCAGGCAATAAGCCACCTCACCAACCCTGCTGAGGACCTGGAAGGGTCCGATGAAGCGCGGAGATAACTTGTCGCCTCGGCCAAATCTCCGAATACCACGTCGAGGTGAGACCCACAAGAAGACGTGGTCACCATCCTCGAACTCTAGTGGCCTCCGCCTCCTGTCAGCGTATGACTTCTGCCGGCTCTGTGCTGTCCTCATCCGCTCCTGGATGACATGGACCTCTTCTGACATGGCACGGACCATCTCTGGTCCCACAAGAGCTGCAAGATTTCTTCTTTGCCGATAAGAGAAACCTGGTCTCATCCCCTGGATAAACCACATTCTTTGCCTAAAACAGTCAATCCTAACATGGATGATACTAATCCATACCAAGGATGACGTCGTAAGGCCTCGACGCTACTACTAAGAGATCCAACCGTTACTCTCGCCTCCAAGGGTTGAGTCACACTGTCGGCATCAGTGTGTGGTAACTGGGTCTCCTCCAGTAGATGTCTCACAAGTGAGGGTCAAGTCAACAGTCAACTGGAACCTCTTAATAACATCACAAAAGAGGACAGGAAAGAAAACATCACAAAGGTATGCGTCTTTTATTATTGCAGCTCATAATACAAGACGCTACACAAAAGCAACATCAACATGGAACTAGAAGTACAAGAGACGTATCCACTAGTTCCGCTCCTGTCCACCTGCTTCCAGAGCTCCAGCATTTATCGCTGCCTCAACCTCGGTGGCTCCCCCCAAGCCTGCGGATCGAGGAGTCGGACAGTCACGTGCCAGGTGACCCTTTCCGCGGCATGAGTAACACAACCTGCTCCAAGCACGGCTAGCTCTGTTCCCACTCCGGGTGCCCTGCACCACCGGTCCTAAAACCCGAGATCGCCCAACTACTGGTCTGGTCCTCCTGGACCTCTGCATCATCTGTCTACTGCCCACAGATGACTCGGCTTCTGATCGAAAAACACGCGGCAAAGGAAGAATCTCCTGTACACGCTCGGGGTGTAGAGATACTGGCACAAACTCCACCCTGAAGAAGGTCTCGAAGTCTTCCCAAGCGAAGTTCATCTCATCGCAAAACTGAAACAAGTGGCTCCACCACCCACCTGCTGCTGCGTGTAGTAGGCTCGCAGCGAGGATCACCATGAGGTCTGCTGGTGTCCTCACTAGCCTAAACACTCGTACCACTGCCTCCAGCCAGTCCTCTGCAGCCTGGGGATCCGTTTCCCCGCGAAACCTGGGCGGTCGCTGGTGCTGAAACTCATGCAGTGCGCTGAGGCGACGTGCATCGTCAGCTGCTGCTGCTGGAAGCATCGGGGGCTCGGCGGGTAGAGCTACCGCCGGTGCCACTGCTGACAAAGGGCCCTGCACCGAGGCCTCGTCGCTCGGTGGGCTGTCGTCTCGCTCGACTATCGGAACCCTAGCTGGCTGCCGTCGTGGGGCCATCCTGAAAGGAACAACGTAACACGATCAAACGATTATACCTGGTGAGCTGACCTGGTTTGAGCTATTTTAAGGGGAAAAACTTTTGAAAACACACACGCAATCAGTGTTTTCGTGCACAAAGTCGGAAATCAGTTGTCAGGGTCCTCGTGTATGGATACGTCGGCCGCCCGCACCAACACTGGACTCCCTGAACTGAAAACCACACTCGGTACCCTTAACACTATTGCTTCACAGAAAGAAAGATCAGAGTCTGCGGTAGAACCGACCACCTCTGATACCAATTTGTCACGACCCGTCCTCGGGGCCCGTGCCGTGACTACCCCAAGCCCGCCTTCCATAGGCCAGGGGCTGGAGACTAGCACCAAAGGCGTAAAATCCCGATATCTGGGAAGGCATTGCCTTTATAAGAAAACAAGCACCACAGAGTACAAGCGGAAGTAAAACGCTAAGTACAAAAAGAAGAGCTGAAAAGTAAAAAGGGGCCGGAAATACAAGCCCAACTGTAAAGTACAACTCAAAAAGGGAAAACAGCGACTGAAAAGTAAAGCTACTACGTTGAGATGTCCACTGGAAATCCCACCTGAAGGGTGGGTACAGATAGCTCCTCTGCTCCTCGGGTCCCGCCATCCGCTCCGAGTATGTCCCGCCCAGTGGTCCACCTCCGGGTACCGCCTCGTCGTATAGTCCACTTCCAGGTACCGTCCAGTCCTCGAACCTTCGGCTTCTGTCAGCACTGTCCGTCGTCTGCAACCAACACAACGAGGTGCGGGCATAGCCCGTGCAGGGGTGAGTATAACGATACTCAGTAGGGACCCCGAGACCCTCAAGGTCTCACAAAAACCAACAAGGATAAACACAAGAAGATCTCAACAGATAAACTCTACTTAGGTATATGCCCATACATATACCTAAGTTATCAAGTAACCCATCTCAATCATGAGGAAACACAAGAATTGTGAAATCGACGGATAACCACTACCCGGGTATATGCCCATACATATACCAAAGTTAGCAAGTGACCCATCTCAATCATAAAGTAACACAGGGTCAAAAGTCTCAGCTCAAACCAGGATTTTAATTATCGAAACCGTAACTGCTGAAGAGCTCCGTCTCTGGAGTGTGCAGTGGTCCTGTCACGACTCCGAGGTACTGCTCACTAACCTAAGACTGCTGAGGTACTCCTCCTGTCGAGTACTGCGGGTTTGCGGCCAACTACCTGGCGCTCCGTCCGCTGAGGGTCTGTCGCCAAATACCGGGCGCTCGCCCAAATAGCCTACTGAGGTACTCCTCCTGTCGAGTACCGCAGGTTTGCTGCCAACTAACAGGCGCTCCGTCCGCCGTGGGTCTGCTACCAACTACTGGGCGCTCCGTCCACTGGGCTAGTCGACTCATTCCAAGTCGAGTCGGTCAAGCAGTCGTCAGGTCTCAGCCGGCTACACGGTCTCCGTACTCTACACGCTCGTCTCCGGGAGGGTCCGCTCCACGAGCTACTGGTCGATACTCCAAGTATCACAAGGTCCCGCGAAGAAGTGTCTCAAAGAACCGTCTCGTCACAGGGGTCTCAACGCAACAGACGGCGCGTCGATCGGACGCCCGGTCTGTGAGTTATTAGCCTTTTCGTCCCAGGGGCCCGGTTGGTTTCGTGAGCGAAACCAATCCCGGCCGTATCTCAACTGCACCCCGAACTCCCATAGGGTATACTCATAGGGACCGATACTAAACGTAAACACCAACGCCGCTGACGGTTCGTCAAACGGACGTCCTGTCTGAAAGATATCAGCTTTTCCGTTCTAGGGGCCCGGTTGGATTTCGGGTACAATCCAACCCGGCCATACTCCGACTGCATCCAAAACTCGGGCGGAGTATGTTAAAAGTTCCGTCTCATCAAGAGGAAGTCAACGAAACAGACGGCGCGTCAATCGGACGCCCGGTCTGTGAGTTATTGGCTTTTTCGTCTCCGGGGCCTGGTTGGTTTTTAAGGCAAAACCAACCCGACCGTACTCCACCTGCGTCCAAACCTCGGACGGAGTATGCCAAAAGATCCGTCTCATTAAGAGGAACGCAACGCGACTGACGGCGCGTCAATCGGACGTTCGTGGCTCAAGATATGAGCGTTTCCGCTCCGAAGGCCCGGTTGGTTTCGTGAACGAACCAACCCGGCCGAACTCAAAGTAATCCGAAACCTTGAGTGCGATATACCGAAACGACCGTCTCGATCCAAGGATCGCGTTGCCGCTGACGGTTCGGCGATCGGAGGTCCGAGGCTCAGGTTATGAGCCAAAAACTAATTCTAGTTCGAAACGGGGGGGTCCAGGTCCGGGCCGACCCGGCCCGACCCCCCCCCCCCCCCCGGGGGGCGGCGCGGCGGCGGCGGCGGCGGGCCGCGGGGGCGGCGGCGGCGGCGGCGGGCCGCGGCACACGCGGGGGGCTAAGCCCCCGCCCTTCTTCAAGTGGCGCGGCCTATGTGCCGCGCCGGTTTTATTAAAACCGCCCCCCCCCCTCACGTGGGGGGGCCTGCTGGCGCCGAACCAAGGGGGCTGGCTGCCCCCTTCCTTCAAGAACCGCCCCCCCTTCAAGTGGGGGGCTTTGATTGGCAGAAACGGGGGGCTTTGCCCCCCACAAAATAACCGCCCCCTCTTTAAGAGGGGGTTTCATGAAGTGGCCGGGGGATTAATTCCCCGGTTTATTGGCATCCGGCCGGCCAGCTGGCCGGCCGGTTTTCTCCAACGGGACCGGAAAAATCCGGTCCCCTCTTCGGCTTCCGACGCCGGCGGCCCAGCCGCCGGTCTGCTCTTCCGCCGCGGCCCGGAACCGGCCGCGGTCTCCTCGTCCCGCCGCGGCCCGGAACCGGCCGCGGCGTTCGTCATCCGGCGCGGTGCGACGGCACCGCGCCCCTTCCCCGTACTTTGATATTCATTCAACGCGGCGCGACGACGTCGCGTTTCTGTTGTTTCTACCATGGTGCGTGCGACGGCATCGCGAAGATATTTGCACGTTCATCCGCGTGGTGCGACGGCACCACGCCACTTGCTTCCTCCCGCAAGATAAATCAACATAAACGTTGGAGGGGGTTCGGCCGTGATCATGCAGTCCGGCCCCCCTCACGTTAAATAAAAACTCAACATGAACATTCAAAGCCTCATGTTAGACATGCCAGATCCACGTTCAAGAAATGGAATAATTAAAGAATGAAACAACAATCCCCTACCTCGGGTTTAAGATTTGAAGATTCGTCTTCGTTCCGCGGAAGACGGCGTTGCGGAGGTCGGGCGTCGCGGTCGTCGTTCGTCAAATCCGTTGACGAAGAGATACGTCCGATGCGACACGTCGTTGGCGGATCTTCGTTTGCCGACGAAGAAGGTCCGAGGAGGATGCGGCGTTCCCTCTTGTTGACACCGAGGACGAAGAAGAGAGGCGTCGTTCTTCGTCGGAGTTTGGGCGTTCTTCGTTCTTCGTCAGAGCTTGAAGATGAAGAGGAAGCTCTCCAAAAGACAAACAAAGAACCCAAAATAAAATAAGACTACCTCTTATTTTATTAACACAAAACACAAAATAATTTCAATGTTTGAAATTCAAAATGACTTAACTCCCATAAATTAATTAAGTAACTCAAGTTATTAAAATAAGGAAGAGTTACATAATTAAGAGGGGGTTTAGAGGGGTTAGGGAATTTGAAAAGAAAAAGGGGTTCGTGTGGGCCCCACCACACTTAATCCTCCCAAGGGAGGTTAAGTGGGTGTGGGTCCCACTTCCAACCTCCTTTGGTAGGTTTTTAATAAGTTAAAAATAAAATTTGTCTTACACAATTTTATTTAACTTAACTGAAAAACCCCAAAACTAACTTTCAACTCGCAACAAACGCAACTCCCGAAAAGGTCTCTTTAAGCGAATATCGGCGTTGCGAGTTCATCGGTGCCCTCAGATTTCAATTCCGAGCACCGGATCAAAAGTTAGAAATTCCCGCTCGTTCGTTCACTGAACGTACCCGAGCCAAACTTCGGAAATTAATTCCGGGCACTCCGGGCCTCGGAATCAGGTGCCGTCTGAAACCGCGCTCTTGTAAAATTCTAAAGAAATTTAAGAAAAAATTTCCCTTGAATTTTACGGGTCTTTACAATGAAAATCAAAAACCTTACTTTGCATGATAACTCTTGGTTCAATACTACAATTATTAGCCTAAAATATCTTTATAAATACACCAAAATTTCCAAAAATCCTATCTCTATTCAAAAATTATTACCCAAATATGACATGGTTCTCTAGAAACTAATATTTATAGATAATATTGGATTTGATAGCATTTTTTGGAGCCAACCCAGGCTATCCCCTAAAATGGGCTCCTGAGCGGGATTGTGACCTCCCTAAGGTGCATTCTTGATCTCCCCAGGGCGGTGACATGCACCATAGAGAATCTGAAGAGATATCATGGGAATAATTTCACCCAAAAACATAATCAATAATTCATTAGAATAAAAATAGAATTATGAAATGACCTTCCCATATATTGGATTTCTATACCAATAATTGTAAACAAGATTAAAATAAAACCAAAACCGAATGAAGTAAAAATGGAAAAGGAATATAAAACATGAAAAAAATTAAAGTCTAAAAAATATCTTAGAAACAAAATAAAGAAATTTTGAGATGTATGGTACTAATAAAAATATAGATAATCTAAAAATAAAAGTAAACAACAGGCTAGATCTCTAGTTAACCCCATGGGTCACTCCCACATTCCAAAACCCTACATCACTCAAACAATATCAAATCCGAGAAAAAACCTGATCCTAAAACTGAAATGATAATTTTGGAATGATTATGGTACACAGTAGGCATGCCGAGTTATCCCACACCCTATGTGTTACCTTAAAATTAAATATCTAATTCTTAGTAGTTTTAAATATAATACTTAAACATAGATTTTAATTTTATATTAGTTTATAAAATATATCATGATATATTTAACTTCTTTTGGTTAAAAAATTAAGTACTCAAAACATTTGGTTTTGGAATTTTAAAACGATAGTTATTAATATATTACTAAAAATGCAGTGTTTCTAAAAAACATCTCTTTTATAAAAATTTCATTTAAGTTGAAAAAAATGTGTTTCAAATCATTTTCAAAACACATTTAAATGAATAGTTTTTATTTTTAATGTAAAACAACCCCAAAGAAACAATATTTAAAAAATGATATACCAATGGTTTGGAAACCTTGGTATAAGCCTCAAAACTCTAGGTATACCCAATAAATTGTTTGGGTGACTGTTCGGTGAATATCCATTAGTATAGACCCATACCAACAGTTTGAACAAAAAATTGGTATAAAATACTAATACCAACGGTTCTCAGACCATTGGTATAGGTAATTTTTAAGTAAAGAACTGGACCAATGGTTCAGTAAAATGGTTTGTATATGTAATTTAATTGTAATTACCAATACCATGAGTTTAGTCAAACCATTGGTATAGGTCCTATATTGAGAAAAACCCGCACTAGGTATTGATCCTACAACCATCTACTTATAATCAAAAGACTTTACCAATATCTTGAAACATATTATAGGTTCATATATAAAAATAATGAAATAAAGAAATATAAATTATTTAAATTTATTCAATTTAGAAATTATTACCATTTTTATTATTATGTATAAATAATGGCACCATCTATACCAACAATTTTCCCAAACCTTTGGTATGGGTGTCCTGAAAAATTACACATACCAACAGTTTAGTCATACCTTTGGTTTAGGTCCTATATTGAAAAAAATACATCAATGGGTACTGATCACACAACCTTCCAGTAATATTGCAATGATGATACCATTTTCTTATGATATATTATTTGTTCCTGTATATCGATATTTATATGTTTATATATATGTAATTTTTTTATATAAAATGAATTATTTATTAATATTATTAATATCAATAAATATTGGCAGCACCTACACTAATATTTTTTCCAAAACATTGGTATAGGTTTCCAGAAAAATTACCATTACCAATGGTTTGGTCAAACCTTTTGTATATGTCCTACATTGAAAAAAAATCCAGAACATAGTATTGATCCCACAACAACTCACATATATTCTAACTAATTTACCACTATCCTATGATATTTAATATGTTCACACACACACACACACATTTCAATTTTTTTAAATTGAATTATTTATTAATATTACTATTTTTCAAAAATAATGGTGCAACCTTTAGGAACGGTTTGGTCAAACCTTTTGTATACGTGTCTATAAAAATTACTTATACCAATGGTTTTTCCGAACTATTGGTATAGGTGAAAATATTCATAACTATACCAAATTTGTTCCAAAACCATTAGTATAGGATTCCATGAAAATTATATATACAAACACTTTGGTCAAACCATTGGTATAAATGTCAGTATACATATATATAATGAGGGTTTTACAAAAACTTCGGTATATAATGCTATTACTAATGGTCCATCAAACAATTGGTATATAACAATTGGTATTGAACCATTTCTATAGCTCAAATTTCCTATTGTGATAATAATAATCAATAAAAATTCATATCATAACAAAAAAAATAATGAGGGAAAGGTCAAAGGAATAATAAAAATGGGTGATATCACATCATCTATCAATACCAATACCAATATTAAAAAAATAAAATAGTAAAATTATGAAGATCAAGGGATTATCTAGAATTTTTGGTGAAATTATAGAACATGATCACCATGATCTATCATATTGGTGCACCTGATTCAATCTAACAACATTAATTCCCGGTTATACACTACTTGGATTAACCGTTAAGAAACTCCCAAAAGAGAGGAAGTCAACACTAAAGGACTCTAGCCAAAACCTAATTTTAAAAAATTGAATATTGTGCTCTTGTAAATTTCACAATATACTCTTGGTTCCCATGTTTTATGTGAAATGGGTTTGAGATAAGAATTAGTATCAATTATGATATGAAATTTAATACATTCCACCACATGAAACTTGAGTTACACATCAATGGTTCAACCCCATGTACCCCTATAAATAATTTCAGCTTCTCTTAAAAGAACATTACAATGATAATAATGTAATATATCTAGGATATTAAAAAAATTATAGAAAAGAACCAAACTAGGGGAACATTTTAAGCTCTTTATTCAAAAATAAAATTCTTTTAAAAGTGAGAATCTATCCATACAAACATTCTTTGGAACATAACATACAAATCCCTTTAAAGAAAAACACGAACACCATATTAATTTCAATTAAACATTTATAAATAAATTAGAAAACTAAAATATCTTCAAAATATCAAAATAAATTTATAAATACCATCTGAGTATTTAATCAAAAAAATTGTGCATCGTTGACCAAAATGTACTAGTATAAAAAGATTTAAGTTATAAACACCTTTGAATTTAAATAAAAATAATGAATGAACTGATTTTAATATCAAAATATAATTTAAAACATTTAATACTATAAATTTATATCTAAATAAAGAGTATAAACAATCATGAAATTAATGGTTCTTAAATCAATGGTCAATTTATAGGAAATTTCACCTCATAATCATTGCTTCTGGTGCAGAAGGAAATAAACCACCACAATAAATAAAGGATGACCCTTTAAAAATGAAACCCAACCCCAAACATGAATAAAAAAGAATTAATATGTCAAAATCTCCCTTAGGGTTTATATAAATATAGAAATAACCAAGAAAGAAGAGAAAAACTAGGATAAAGAAGAGAAGAAGAAGATAAAGATGATATAAGAGATTAACCTTGATGAACCAGAATAAAAAATTGAAAAAACCCTATTAAATTCACCCTAATGGGAGAAAAAATTATGGGAATGAGGGAAAAGGTACATGTACAACAAATAGGAGTATAATATAGTGGTTTTGGGTTTAAAATTGAGTAAAGGTGAAAAGGGAATTTCATGAATTTTAGAATTCGTACTGGTTCTAGGTTTGGGCTCACGGTTTGGTAAACCATGTGCCAACTATGAAATCAATATCCGTCTAACCTAGTTACCTTAAATGGTTTGGAATCATAGTTTGGAAAACCATACACCAACTATGTATAATGGATCTATCAAATCATTGAAACCCTTTATACAATTGTCACATAGGTTGTACTAAATGTGTGAAATACATACACCCTCACCCATAGGGATTAAATAAATAATAAGTTTTCCCTATGATTCTTATGTTTTTTAAATAACCATATGATACCTATACAGAAAAAATCGTTGAAGAAAAAAATAAAAATGGGGTTTGTTTTTGGTTGTCGTATATTTTTTCAGAACCATGTTCACTAACCATGTAATAGATGAAAACTGCTCGAAACTCAAATGTCAACTAGAAACTCTAAAATATAATTTTTTTTAAAAAAATTCCAAAAAATTATTTATTTTTTACACATATATATTAATGAAATATATCAATTAAACTAACCATATATGGTGATAATGAAAAATGAAATACTTCACTTCAATAAGATAACAATCCATATGTATACATAAGAAACACTTACATTATCCATTGGATGAAAAGGAGACAAAAAATAGTATAATAATTAATATAAATGCATTTAATTATAGTAAATATGTTAATGTAATATTACTAAGATGACTATAGAATAATAGGAGGAGGTTTAAATAATTTTGAAATATGAAATAGATTGGTAAACATAATTATCCATCCTTTGAGAATCTTATTTTCTTAATTACACCTTTATACTTATTAGGATGGTGTTTTTGTGAGAAATGGAAATTTAGACCATGTGAAGTAAAATTTTGATGATTTTAGAGTAGGTATTTTCAATATAGAGTTCTCAATGTATGTAGAGAAGCAAGGAGAGTCGGTGACCTTTTTATAATTATAGATAGGGGAACCCTTATAAATATATAAATTTTTAAAATAATATAAAGTCATTATCAATGGACATTAGAACCAAAAGGAAAAAAATTGATATATTTTATAATATATGTTCTAAATCAAATAAATAAATTATATTCAGACATGTTTTAGTGATAATTTAAGCATTATCTCCATGTTTAACCACCTCGTTAACAATCTTAACACTTATCGTGGTGGCAAGAGTTTTACATTAGTAACTATTTATAATGGATAAAAATTAATCTTAATATATTGCATAATATTTATTATTATGATTAAAAATAAATAATTCATGTTTTATTTAATTCGTATATATTTCATAAATTAATTATAATATCTATGTACAAAACACATAAAAACAATTATTTGAAAATGAAAATTTTTTTACGAATAAAAATGAATTTATTATCATTCATTTTCTAGTAAAACCCATTATATGAATGAAAAATTATTAGCTACAATTTTCATTTAATTCATAAATTAATAGTTATTAATTTGATTTATAAATATACTCAAACATTTCATTTATAATAATATTTTTCTAAAAAATCTCTCTTTTTACCCTCATAATATATTATTTTTATTTATGAAATTTTGATAATTAATACATGAACAATCATACTTTTTTATATACATGTAAATAATAATTTTAAACATTTTTATCTCTTAAAATAAAATTAATTAACAATTACATTAAACATATATATTAAAATTAGTGTTTATAAACATATCATTTCGATTTATCCATGAATCACTAGAAAGACATTCCTTGTCATTTATAAACTATTTAACGAAATTCATTTATGATTTTATTTCATGGATTTTATAAATTTGATTTAAATATATATAAATTTATTTTATTTGAAATTTTTAATGAGGTATTATTCACTTATGTTTGATGTTTAATTCTTCACAAGATATTAGACACTTCAAATTTATTGAAGTAAAATTTTTTCCAAATATTTGGGTGTAAAAGTTAAAATATTTTTAAACTCCCTATTTATTCTATAAATATTAACTAATATTTTTCTTAGCTAATTAACCTTACATTATCTCAAGAAAAACCTCCAAACAAATATTAAAAATTCTTTATATAACTTTTACAGAATCTGTAATGACCCTTACGATTCTCATTGGGTCACCTCCAATAGTTTTATTTCAGTTAGAAATATATTTATAAGAGTAAATGACCCTTATAAAGTCCATTTTGAAGCATATAAATTTTTCATACATTTTCTGATTTTCAAAACTAGAGATGAAATTACACTTATGTATTAAATTAGATGATTCTTTTGGTCTTAGGGTGTTATCTGCTGAGTCTTTTGACTTTGTTTGATGGACCTTTAAAAATCATGTGACCTTTAAGACTTAACCATTTTTCACTTCCAACATGAAATTTATATAATCATTCAATTAATAAAAAACTTTCTCCAATAATGTCAAGTAATTAACAATCATCCAATAACATTACCCAAATGATATTGTTTTAGTTATATAATAGTCTTCATGATCAATATTCCATTTATATATTACCAAAAAATAATTCTATCCTTGTTCATATTCATACATATATTCTCAATATTTTAAGTATAAAACACCTCAATATTTATAAACAACTTGTTATTGACATTGAATTCTACTGATTTGAACCTATACATTATTTGATGATTAATTCAATAATTGTAACGTGAAAATACTATTGTATTGATTTTTTCCATTAGAGAAGTCTAATTAGTAGCCTTATTTTAATCACCATTTACATTCATCAATAATGGAATAACATATACTTATTTTTGGGATCTTCTTTTATCACCCAAGACAACATATATTTAATTTTTTCTACATTGATATGTTGATAAAAAATACAATATTTTCTCTCTTAATCTATATGGGTTCTTCAAACTACCCCTTTTGTTTTGATACTCATTTAAATTTTAAATTCATTGTTATTTTTCTGCACCTTATTGATAATAAATAAAAAGTTGATAGTTTACTGGATGGTTTTCAATAACACAATGATTTTTTCATACATAAATATTAAATAATTTAAGATGAATATTTCATATATAATATCATGATCCATGATAGAATCATGAATTTTTAGTGTCTTTAGAGACTAGATACATAAAAATCTTATTTAAACACCTTATTTATCATCTCTCATAATTTTCATCCCACTTTTTACCATTCTTGACATACCCTATATAAACCATTCTTCATATCCTAGGGAAAAGAATCATAATAAAGGGTGATATAAGATTATCATTAATAAAAAACAAGAGTTATATTAATCGATTATCATATAAAAGCATAAGATAATATTACAGGTATGAGATCATAACCATAAATAAAAAATATCATACCCAATCTATCAAATATCAAATTCATGAGTCATGGTATAAAGAATATCCATGTAAAAAGGCATAAATCATAAGATTGAAAAGTTTTCATAAATAAATCATGGTCTATATGTTAATTTTATAAATATGTGGCATGATAATTGGTATATAAACCATTTTGTATGTCATGGTAAACTACTGAGACCGTAAAATCATATCCTATTAGGAATCATCACATTTTTCCATAGTAGATGGTGAACATAGGCTTATTTCCCAGAGTGGATGAATAACATCGACTTGTTTCCCATAATTATCTCATGAGATACAATAAAATTCCCAATGCATTTGTGGGATATATATTTATGGTCCCACCTATCACATAATGAAAACCATATGTATGTGCGTGACATGATCATAAAAAATTAATCATATCATAACAATATAATATGTTAAAAGAAAACATGTTCCATAAAAATTTCATTAAATCAATATAGAATAAAAAATGAAAAAATATGTTTCAAAAAAACAAATTCCTCAGAATCATAAAATATCTAGATAAAAACAATGGATTCAAAAATTCCGTCATATTCCCAATAAAGTACAATGAACATCGAATGATGTTATCGTAGATGAAAACTCTTTTAAAAGATTAATAAAACATTTCTTCCTGAAATTACCCTTTCCACTTTGATTTTTTTGAAAATACAAAAAATTACAAAAAATTATGGTTAAAAATAAATTAAAACAATCATAGGATTCCACTCAATAAATCAAAAATATTGATATAGAAGAAAAATTAATTTAGATGAAGAAAGAAATAAAGTTGGGTTTCTATAAAAAAACTCATTTTATCTCTTGAATAATTAAATTGAGGAAAATTAAATTAAAAAATATATTCTAAACAAATAACCAGAGGAGAAGAAAATTAATTAGATTTACTAGATAAGTATCTCATAATTTCCTCAATATAAATTCATGTTTAAAGAATCCTAATTAAAATAGGAATGAAACATAAATCATTTAGCTCAAGTCATGCCCTTATTCAAACGCGTTCAAACCTCATTTATAATAAATATAGATTTATAATAAATTTATTCTATATTAATTCACATTTCTATCATACAATGTATGAATTACTTCTGGAATCTTAAAAACCATTTTTTAGAATTTTGTTATTAATAAATCACTATTCTGCCTGGTAACTAATTCATTTTTATAGCATGTTTTGGTATGGTGAAAATAATATTTTTTCATGAAACACTATTCAATTGATTTTTTTATCCAAATAATTCACCATAGTGGCTCATATTTGGTTCGATCATAAGGGGTCCTCTCATAGGATCTGTCTTCCTATTATCACTATTATATTCTAACTAATATAATACCATTAAACTAATATTTATGGGGGGGTTGAAATCCATGAAATATAAATAATATATATATATATGAAAATATAAAACACAATAAAAATTATGAAAAACACAAAGATGTTATTAGAAGAAAATAGTTTCTTTCAGGGGTTTGTAATGGTGTTATCATTGTTATTCAAAATATTTCCACATTAATTTACTCAATGTGGAGATCCAAAACTTTTAATATACACCCCATTATTTAAATGGTATTACCCTACACAAATACCTCTTTAGGCATGATTAATATCTTACACATAAATACCTAATCGAAACTCCACTGTTTGAATGACTTAGATATCAATGAGAAGGAAAATGAGTGAATGAAGAAGAAGGAAAACGTAGTAGAGAAAATGGGGCTACCACTCACCAAAATCATTTCAACTACTTATGATTTCTTATAATAACACATTATAAAACATTATAGAGAAATAAACTAATACACCACCACTTCCCCCTCTAACAACTATTAGGGTTATCTCTCCATAACAATGTAGATAAAATAATTATAGTGGGTGAAAAAAAAGAAAAAAGAGAAATGAACATAAGTATAAGAAAGGTACACTAATTTATATTGAAAATAAAAAAAATACTATTATAGATGAAAAATCTCCATATTTTTCCCTAAAAATGGATATACATTTTAAAGGGAGAGGATGCTACAATTTATAGAGAAAAAATGTAAGAAATTCTTGCTCTATTTCAACCCGCCGGATGCGAGAGACTCTATGACACGTTTAATGGCATAATTTGGGAATTGAGTATTCTTCAATGTTTTTTTTACCATTTTCATTTAAGTTAATATTTCAAATTTCAACTTTCTTGGACACAGGATGAATAATTTATGGTTGATTTAATTTGTGAAATTAATTCTATCCGGGTGACTCTTTTTATTTAGAAACCTCAACTGCCAATGCCACTATGTAATTAAAAACTAATAGATCAAAAAAATTTCTCTTAAATGGTATTTTTTCATTAATTACATATAAATATACATATAGAATTTTATCTTCATTTTACTATCCCTATTTGAGATATAATCCCATCTTAAAATGAGTCCAAATCTACACACAATTTTTGAGGCCCGAATTGTAAGAAAATTCTAGGATTCTAAATGTTTGTTGGTTCCTTGGATCCAGAATGATGAAATGAATCCCAAGATGTATTAAAACCTAAGAAATGAATTCCACAATTTCATTTAGTTATTTAAAATTTATAGCCAAATTATAGAAATAAATAAAAATCGTCAAATTCCAAAATTATGCTATTTTTGTATTTAATCTGAAAATACCACAAAAACCTAAAAGTGTAAAAATTTCCTATAAAGTAACACTATATTAGGATGTGAAACATTAAATTACTATATAAAATACTTGAATGTTTTATCTTCATCACTCCCCCATACATAACCATTGAACTCTAGGGAAATCGTCGTATATCCATATCAAAATCCAAACAACAATCGAAAAAGATGAAACATCCATGCTATTACGAAAATAAAATTCCATCATGTATATTATATGGAAACAAATTCCCCATAATTTTCATTCCACAAATTTAATTTTTTCATCTTGTGAAATCCATAAATTCCCCAATCACATCTTACCTCACCTTGAAATTTATGTCACTCTTCTCTCAATAGAAATTGAATCCAAAGTTATTCTCATACTGGGAAAATGGATGCATTACCAAAGGATTTTTATAATTATCATTTCTAAACAAGGATAGAAATGAAAATATGTTCCATCCTGAGGTGTTTTTATAGATAATTTATATGGATTAGACTTGGTGGTAAAATAATTGAAAAATTTGACGCTGGAATGAGGGGGTTGGACACTTAAGTAAAATTCATAACTAATCAAGTGAAAAATAGAAAAAACCACTCTTAATACAAAATGGAAATGAGAAAAAAACACAAAACTCATTTTTATGACATGGGATATGAAAAAATAAATTACTACAAAGAATGACATCATCCAAATTATCACCCCTTTTTGTTTTTTAAATCTCTATAAATGAATAACTTTATTTTATTTATTTTTATTTCTTTTCATGGTGGATAAAATGAAAATTGAATAAATTGAATGAATGAAAATTAATAACCTTAATATTAGAGATATAAATGAGTCATAAAATAATGTATAATGAGAAATTCTATATTATCTCCATTTTTTTCTTTTCCCTATTTTTTTTTAATTTTTTTGAAGCAAAACCTGATGAAACAAATAAAGCATAATCATTTAATGGATCAATACCACATTTATCATTATACACTTCCCAAAATTTGTACACATAGAGCACATCACACAAAAACAAAACACATCCCAATAAATTCATAGTAATAGATCTTCCACCATAATGAAAATTGAAATATCCATGCAAAAGTACAGAGTGCAGGTAGGTAAGGTAAAATCATATTTTAATGTTTCTTAAACCAATTAGTAAAATCATGGAATTAAAGGAAAAACGATGAATATATGTAAATGTAGGTCACATTTTAAAAACATTTCTTACCATATAAATGTGTCAATAATGTCAAAATATTCTATTATTTCAAAATCATTGAAAGAGAAAAGATCATAAGTTCAGGTTCCCACACAAAATCCAAGTTTCTCTCAAGAAAGTTCAAGAATTATAAAGAATATGTCAAAATGGTTTAGAATAACTCATATGATAGGAAAAATATATTTATTAATTGTTTCATAGCCATGTATTCCAAAAATCAGTCAGAATTATAATGTTTGTGGAAAATCTAATTCAATTAAAAAGTTTGTCACATAAATTATAATTTAAAATTTATTTTTTCAAAAATCATTTCAATTTTCTCAAAATAAATTTCAGTAAGAAAAAATGATAAAAATTTCGACTGAAGATCAATGTTTCTAAAAAATGAGAAATAGAAAAGAAAAATCATGAAAAACAACTAGGAAAGTTGATTCTCCCCCACACATAGACATTACCACCATTCACATCAGGTAAAAAAAATATGGGTAAAAAAAATGGAAGGAAAGATGAAAAATAAATTAATTTTTCAGTGGAATATTTGAGTTAAGCTACAAGATAATTCCAATAAATATAGAATTCCTGAAATAAATAAAATCCTAAGAAAATATGGAAGAATAGAGAGGAAGAGAAAAGAGGATTGGACATAGTTTGGACCCCACATGTGGGTCCTAGGGTTTTACAACACTTATTCAGGCAGTTGCAATGATTTAACCAAAATACAAAGGTTTATGGGGTTTCTTGACCAAGAAACACTAGAAATTATTTTTTCTATTTCTATTCATCTTAAACTAGTCATAAAACAAACCATATATATAGTAAAACATCTCCTCCCACTTTTCCATGTGGTATAACTTAGAATATGGGGAAGGAAAAGGAATGGGTCCTTCTATTTCTTTGGCCTCTTATTTTTCACCTAGGTTTTCGTATTTTCCACTACATTAAAAACATCTGTATTTGGTATGTGAGAAAATAGCTCAAACTAAATAATATTCAATCATGATGAATTAAAAAATAAATATTCCCTTTCAAGTAAAGTATTTTGAATGATGATCTCTATAGAAAAGATCACTAGGAATTATATCTTAGCTGGGAAATATTTATCTTCTTCAAATGAAAGAGTGGTATAGAGAAAATGATTCTTCTTTGAGAAATATTGGAGGATCACATAACTCTTTTTCTTTAACAAAATCAAACAAATGTTATTTGAAATCATGTTATTCTCCCAGAGTTGTATCAGATGACATGTCTCATTCCGAAACCTCTTTAGGAAATAGTGAAGGATAGATGACTAGATATTCATGTTACAGTGTGAATGAATCCTTGTGTTATTAAAATTAAAATTGAAGTTGAAGAGTCCTTTTATTCTCCTCATCTGGTATTTATTTTAATTCCATCAGTAGAACTTTATGATCTTCAACTTTAGCATCCAGCGATGCTACCATCTTGCTTTCTGTTTCAATAATTTTGAAATTATTCTAAATCATTAAAGTATTTTGTTTCATTACTATCATTAATTTATTTTCCCTTCAATAAAATTTAGTACTATTCCATTCATATTCTAATTTAATCTACGACCTAAACAAAAATGATATGAAATGAATTTTTTTTATGTTTTCTAAATATTTTATTTTTTTTATTTTTTATAAAAAAAGTGTGCATAAGTGCTTGGCCTCCCTAGAAATGATAGAAAATTAATTACAATGGTTTATTGTGAACTAATATTTAATTAATTTATTATTATCTTAATAATTAACCATAGAGGCACACCCAAGGGTTGATCAAAAGGAGGCCTCTCACACACACTATCCTCTTATTGTCACTATTATATTCCATTCAATATAATAATATTAAACTAATATAGATGGGGGGTTTGGAATGTATGAAATGTAAATAATAATTATATATATGAAAATATAAAAGAAAATATAAAATAAGAAAAGCATAATGAAGTTAGAAGAAGAAAACCTTCTCTCTTAGGGGTTCATAGTGGCGTTATCATTGTTCTTTTAATTATTTTGATAATATTTTACTCAATGTATAGATCTGCAAATTTCACTATATACCCACCCATTTCAATAGTATAAAACTAAACTGAGACCTTTTTATATAGGATTTATATCTTACACATAAATACCAAATCCAAACACCTCCGTATGAATGACTTAAATATTAACAAGAAGGGAAATGACTGAATGAGGAGGAAGTCAACCGTAGTAGAGAGACTGGGAAGACCACTCAACACAATTGTTTAAACCACTAAACAATTCTTAGAATAAAATGTGATAAAACATTATAGTGTAATAAACTCATGCACCTGGACTTACCCCTCGAAAAATAGTGAATTTTATCTCTCTATAATCATGGTGATAAAATAATAATGGTGGGGGAAACACAAAAAAGAAAATAAGAGAAATAAATTGAAGTAGAATAAAGATACAATAATATATATTGATAATAAAAGTACTATTATAGTATAAAAAATCCACTATCCCCCCTGAAAGTTGCTATTCTTTGTAAAGAGAGAGGATTTTTTAATTTATAGAGAAAAAGGGTGATAGGTTTTGGAGCCAATTCTATCAGTCGAATGTGATAGCCTTTGTGACACATTTAATTGAGGAATTTGGGAATTTTGTCCCTTTTAAAGATATTCCCCCTTTTCTCCCATGTGAACCAAAAAAATATCATCTTGATGGCCCACTAAATGAAGAAGTGATGGTAGATTTACATAGTAAACTTTATTCTATCTAGGTGACTCTTTATATTGTAAAACATCAAATTCCCATGCCATTTAGACATTGAAACCGAAAGATTCATCCCTGTTCTACTACATGAAATTTAGTCACTAATTCCTTTAACATATAAATGTCTAAATTAATTTTCATTAGAAAAGAAATATTGAATACATAAGTTCATCATCAAATGTATCTAGAGATGTGTGCAATTTTTGAGGCCTGAATTGTGAGGTGATTTTGAGGCTCAAAATGATTAGTTGAGATTTAGATCCAGAATGATGAAAAGAATCCCAAAACTAATTAAAAACTAATAAAATAAATTTCACAGTATCATTCATTATAAAAAAAATTATTTCCAAAATATTGGAAAAAAACACTTAAATTTGAAAAGTAGTCTCTTTTACATTTAATCTTAAAATACCAAAAAAACATTAAAATGTGACAATTTCCCAAAAAATAACACTATGATGAAATTATAAATATTGAATTATAGTATAACATATGTGAAAATTTTAGATTCATCACTCCCTCTCACTTAACAATTTCACTCTAAGACAATCATCATATATCTAAATAAAAATAAACACCAAAATTAAAAATGGGAAAGCATCCATGATATTTCTAAAATAAAATTCCATCATGTATATTCTGTGAAAAAAATTCTCTTCAATCTTCATTCCTCACAGTTAAATTTTTTCGAAAATCCATTCATGACCCAATCACAACCTACCTCACCTTGAAATTTATGTCTCTCTTTACTGAAGAGAAATTGAATATGATGTTATGATCATACTTGGAAAATGAATGTATAACCATATGCTTTTAATAATTACCATTTCTATATTTTGAGAGGCATGCAAATATTTTTAATCATTAGGTCTTCTTATATGTAATTTATGTGTCTTAGGGTTGGTGGAAAAATGATTGAAAAACTTATGGTTTAAAATAGGAGGTTGGACTCTTATGTCAAATGTCTGGATAATCAAGTGAAAAAACAGTAACACCTTAGTAAACCCACTTGGAAATTTGAAAGACAAGGCCGAAATTTTTTTTTGACATTGTACATGAGCCAATAAATGATTATAGGGAATGATATCATCAAAATTATACTTTTTTTTTTAATTTTTTTAAATCTCAAAAAAAGAAGAACATTATTTTCTTTTATTTTTATTTTTTTATTGGAGGGTAAGATAAAAATTGAATAAAAATAATGATTGAAAATTAATTCTGTTGATTTTAGAGAGTTACATGATTCTTGAAAGAAATTAAAATGTGAAATTCAAAATCATATCTAATTTCTTTCATTTTTTTTCTTTATTTTCATTTTTAAGGAGAACTAGATGAAACAAATAAATCATAATGAAATGATGACTCAATACAATTTTTCTCACTATACACTCCCCAAAATGTAAAAAAAATGTCACATAACCCAAAAATAAAAAAAATTCTAAATATTTCACATTACATTACCTTCCCCTCACTCAAACAAGAAATATTCATGCAAAAATACTAAGAGTGAGGGTAGGTAAGGTAAAATTATCTAGTAATGCTACCTAAACCAATATATAAATTCATGTAATATAAGGGATAACCGAGGATATATGTAAAGGTTGGTACCAAGTTAAAATGATACTATCTAAAGAATTAAATTTCTAATGTAAAAAATATTCCATGGAATATAAATCATTGAAAGATAAAAAAATCAGATGTTTTGGTTCTCAAACAAAATCCATGTATCTCTAAATAATGTTTTGGTATTAAATAGAATATTTAAAAATAATACAAAATACCTCATTGGGTAGTAAAAATATTTTTAGTTAGTTTTTTATTGGAATGGATTTCAAAAATTAACCAAACTATTAAAAATGCTTGAAAATAAAAATCTAAGAAAAAGTTTCTCACATCAACAAACATTTAAAATCCATTTTCTTAGAAACCATTTGAATATTTTAAAAATAAATTGAAGTATAAAAATGATAAAAATATTCATTTAAACTCAAGGATTATAAAAAATAAAATAAAAAATAAAATCTCATTAAACAACTAGGAAGGTTAATCCCCCCCCCCACATACTTAAAATTTAATACCCTTAATTTCATCTCAATAGAAAATAGAAATAAGGGAAGAAAAAAATGAATCTTTAGTCGAAGTTTTGGGTTAGGATCATAAATAATTCCACTAAATCTGGAAATCCTATAATAATTAAAATAATAAGAAAATTAAGGAAAAATAAAGAGTAAGGGAAATTAGGATAGAACATGATTTGGATACCCATGAGGGTTAATGGTTTTTAGTACCTTAAGTTATATAGTGGTAGTTTCTTAACACCAATCTGAAGGTGGATGATGTTTTTTGATCATGAACCATAATAAATTATTTCTTTTAGATCTATTAATCTTTCACTAGTTATGTAGGAATATATATATATATATATATATAGTAAAATAGATCCTCCTATATTATCTTGGAATAAATCTAATAATATGGTGGACGGAAAAATAATGGATCCTCCTATTATATGTCCATGACTTCTTGTGCCTCTTATTTGTCATAAATGGAATGTTTATTTTCCACTACATTAAAAATATAAGCACAATGGAAGTTATAAAAATTCTTAAACTGAATAAGAATTATTTAATATTAATAAACAATGAAATAATCCTTTTCATGTAAAGTAGATTGAATGTCAATCACTACAAGAAAGACCACTGTGAATTCTATCTAAGTAAAGAAAAATTCATATTATTCTAAGGCAGTAGAGATGTATATAGGAGATGATTCAACTTTGAGGAACATGTGATGATCACATACATTTTTTTCTTCAAAAAAATCTAACTAATGTTCATCAAGATCACGTTGTGCTCCCACAATGGTATCAGTGGGAATGTCTCCTTCAGAAACCTCTTCAATCAATAGCCAATGAGAGATTATTGGATATTCATGTTGAATCCTTAAGAATTCATTCTTTTCTTAATATTTAAATGTATGTGGAATTATATTTTTATATTAATAATCTTTCCTTTTTTTACTTTTTATCCATATAATTCAACATCTTCAACTTCAATATCCATTGATTCTACCATCATACTTTCTTTTTCAAGAAATTTATAATTATTTTAAATCTTTAAGGAATTTTGTTCCATTTGTGTCCTCAATGTATCTTCTATACTGGAAAATTTATTACTAGTTTATACATATGATTAATCATTAATTTAATCCATTACCTAAAAAGACAATTATATGCAATGAAATTCTTTTTTTAATGTTTTTCAAATATTTGTTTTTTCTATTTGTTTTATGAAAAATAGTGTGTGTAAGTACTTTAACTCCCTATAAACATATCGAAATTTATAATAGTGATTTTTCAAAAAACACTATTTTATTAATTTCATTGTATCTTATGAATTCACCATAGTGGAAAACCCTATGGTTGATCAAAAGGAAGCTTCTCACACACACTAACTTCCTATTGTAACTATTACATTCTATCAAATATATAACTATTATTAGATGGGGGTGGGGGTTAAAATGGCTGAAAAATAAATTGAAGATATATATATATATCTTAAAAAAAAAATCATAATGAAATATAATAAAAACATAAAGACGTTATTGGAAGAAAACCATTTCTCCTTTGGGTTCATAGTGGTGTTATCATAGCTATTCAAATTATTTCCAAATTATTTTACTCAATTTAGAGATCTGTATATTTCATTATAAACCCTATCATTATAATTTTATTACCATACACTAATACCACTCCCTATAGTATTAATATCATACACATAAATACCTAAGCGATATTATGTTGTTTGAATGACATAGATATCAACAAGAAGGAAAATGAGTGAATGAGGAAGAAGAAAATAGTAGTAAAAAAGTGGGGTGACCTCTCCCCAAAATCATTTTATCCATTACTAAAATATTATAATAACACATGATAAAATATTATAGTGAAATAAACTCAAAAACCACCAATTTTCCCCTTGAAAAATAATGAGGGTTTTCTCTCCATGATCATGGAGTTTAAATAAGTGTGGTGGGAGAAACCAAAAGAAGAAAAATAAAGAAATGAATAAAAGTTGAAGAAAGATATAATAATATATATTTAAAATAAAAATTATTATTATAGTAGAAAAGATCCACCATTACCTTGAAAATGAATATCTTTCATTAGGGGATATGTTGTGACAATTAATAGTGAAAATTGTTGAGAAATTATAGATCTTTTTCTGTTCACCAGATGAGTGATCCATTATGAAAAGTTTAGTTGTATAATTTTGTAATTGTGTATTATTGAAAGTTATTGCCACTTTTATTCCTCATGAACCTGAAAAATATCATATTTATTGGCCACTAGATATGGAATTTATGGTATATTTATTCCATCAAACTAATTCTATAAATGTGACGCATAGTATTCCAAAACATTAATTTCCCATAACCTTATGTCATTGAAAGAAGTAGATTGACACATTTACTCTTTCATGAATGTTGTTAATTAATTATTTATTTAGCTTCATGTAAAATTTAATCTTTATTAGACTAGACCTATTTGAGATATAATCCCAGTTTTAAATGTTTCTTGATTCGTGCAAAATTTTTGAGGCCCGAATTGTGAGTTGATTTTAAGCCTCTAAAATAATGATTGAGATTTTGATCAAGAAGGATGAAATGAAGCCCAATATATGTTAAAGCCTAAGAAAGTAAATTTCAAAATTTTTATTCAGTATAAAAAAATTTATAACAAAAATCTTGAAATAATTAAAAAAAGTTAAATTACAAAATTATGCCATTTTTACATTTAAGCTCAAAATACCAAAAAAATTTAAAATGTGATAATTTCCTAAAAAATAACATTATAGTGGGTTTATAAACATTGAATTACAGTAGAAAATATGTTAAAATGTTTTCTGAAACATATAAAAGTCCCAATATTTGTACTTTGATAACGGTTCCATCATCTCAATAAATTTAACCCAAATATAAATATTATATACTTTAATTAAATATATATTTATAGTCATCTATAAAAATAAAG
The DNA here is from genome assembly GCA_963277665.1 of Viscum album. Classification (NCBI taxonomy): domain Eukaryota; kingdom Viridiplantae; phylum Streptophyta; class Magnoliopsida; order Santalales; family Viscaceae; genus Viscum; species Viscum album. Next base: position 535,410,838 of record OY728151.1, on the reverse strand, counting down.
ATAGAAAAATTAATTACATTGTCCATAGAGACGGTAGACCATACATATTAATTAAAACTATTTTCACGTTTCAAAATATGGAATGAAAGAAAGGTAAATATTAATTAAATTACCTAGAATAATTATTTAATTATATATATCATATATATTCATCAAATCTATCCCTATTACTATCCAAGAAAAAATGAATTAAACAATTCACATCTCTTTGTGGAGGTGGTATTCCACACATACGCACAAGCGACATTATCATTTTCTAAAACAAAGAGTAATATGAATGTGGATGTGATATTATAATTACATAATCATAATATATTCATAAATATAATGTATAAACATTTAATCCATCACAACACCCATCTATTAAATATGCTAAAAAATTAATTGTATTACTTCTTGGAGATGGTAAGAAATACTTATGCATGAGTGATAATTTCACTTCCCATTTGATAGAAAATAAGAATAATAAAGGTGGTTTCATATATAATTAATATTTATTTATGTCAAGGATGACGAAGTTGTTATTTTATAAATATCTTAATATATTTTTTATGGAGTATAAGAAGAAATAAATTGAAATAGGTTAGGTTAGATGATAACCTATTCTTTGGTAGGACTCCATTAATTTCATTATTAAGGACCATTATAATGGTATGTTAATAATTCTAATAGATCTAATTAATATTTATTGTTGTATATAAGAGGAATGAAGAATGTTTGGTCGAGATATAATCCTCAATGTGGTTGAAATAAGGGAAATGAGGTGGGTCCTTTATAATGGAGTCAGAGGACACATTTTTAATTTCTTAAATGATTAAATAAAGGAAATCTTAATAAAAAAGCTTCCAAATGGACATGAATTCAAAAATATAGTCTTGGGTCAAAATAACATCATGAAAAAACATTTAGGTAGGTTTTAATCTCATTTTAAAGAATATATTTTTTACTAACCCATTCATTAACAATTTTGACCTTAATTGTGGTTACAACTATTTCAATATTAAAGGGTTAAGAATGTTACCATTAATGGAAAATTGTATCATAAATATACCATGGTTGGTATAATCAACCATATTCCACTAACTTGGATGAAGATATATTTTTCATGAATTTTGTTTAATAAATAATTTTTTTATAAAATATCATCAATGTCAACTTTGAAATTATTTGTTTAACTTAACTTTAAAGACACAAAATTTTTTATATAATTAAAAAATAATCATTTAATTATTTAATAATAGGATATATTTATTTGAAAAATTCATAGAACCCAATAATCTATCCTAATTATATTACTTTTAATATTTTTAGATTAATTTATATTATTTTTCAATTAATAAAAAATAATAATGTATTGGCATTGCATAATTGGTTAAGCTAATAATACAATAAATAAAAATTATAAATAAATTACAACGATAAAGAAATATCTTTTCTTTAAAATAACTATTTATAACCAAACACAGCATCAATTTTTTGTGATGTAAAAAATTTAGAGATAATAATATAAAGGGAATGGCATGTTAATCTTTTCTTTACATAATATATTATAATGGTAAAAATCATGGAAAATGAAAAAAGGCCATATATTCAAAGTTTATATGACTATAGATGATATATATACATAAAATAAAATTAATTATAGTGTTAGTGTAATTTTTTAGTTCGTATCATATTATTTTAACCGTAATTACCCGATTTATCCTTTATCGTGGTAACAAAAATTAATATGGTTACTTTTCATAATGAAAAAATAAAAGGGAAATATTTTACAAATATGACCCTCTTGATTCCAAATATGGAATAAATTTTATAATATTCAATTTCTATAAGTTGTTGAAATTTAGTTTTAAAAAAATTCACAAAATGTGAAAAAAAGTTTTTTAGAAAAATACATTTAAAAGCATGAAATTGGTTTTTTCTTATCTCATGCATATCAAAAATATTAGATGAATGATATAACATTTGACTGAATATAGAAAATATTAAATTATTTATAATAATTTAAAAACATTAATTAATTTAATTTATTAATATAATAACACATTGCTTGCATAAAGAAAGTTTTTTTAAGAAAAACCTCCATTTTACTTTCATATGATATTTAATTCCATTTATAATCAATTGATATTGAATTTATTTCATACATAATTGTTTCATAATTTAGTTATTCCTATTGATACCTTACAATTAAATTGTTAGTTTATAACGTTATACTATATTATGGTTTATTTGGACTTGATGTTGTGTGTATCACAAGTTACAAAAACAATTTATTTGAAGATAAATGTATATTAAATTATAAGGGTGTAACATTATACCCCCCATAAAAATTTTATCCCTCGAAATTCCATCACTTCGACAAAAAATGGGGATATCTCTATTTCATTTCATCCTCAGGTTCCCAAGTAGCTTCCTTGAATTTATAATTCCTCCAGATAACTTTCACCCAATGAGTATTGTAACATCACAAGTTTTAAATAAGAAATATTTATTTCATTTTTAGTCACTTTATTTAAACATTAATATTATCAATAATAATATTAACAAAAAAATCATAATAATTATTAAATTATCAATTAAGAAATAAAATAAATAATGAAGAAGTTATATTGACTTTTTAATTAAAATCTTTTTTAGTTTATTTTTTCAATTAATTCAATAAAATTAATCAATTTGTTAGAAATAGCTAAAATATGTTTTAATATAATGAATCAATTTTCATTCATCAATTTTGGTTTTTAGTTAACATTTAAATTTATAAAGAATATTTATATTTAATTATTGTTCGTGAAATAATATTTTGTTTTAATAAAAATAAAAAACTATAAGAATTATAATTTAAACACTTATTAAAATAACTTATTAAATTATTGTAATTGAATTTCAAAAAGTATTTTTTATGAAAACATTATAACTAAAATTTTATAATATTGAAATTATATTATAAAATTTGAGAAAAATTATAATGTTATAGAATATACATACATTTTTATGTAGCTAATTTGAAATTAATTGAAATATATTTTATTATAAATATTCATATTAAAGGTATACTAAATTTTAAACAAAAACAATTATTATAATATTTGTATTATTAATTTGAATTAATTTTATATATTTCATGATAAGATATATGAAATTATGGTCATTATTAATTATGAGAATAATTAAATTATAAATCTATATATGTCTAACATGAAAATTTATATTTTTTAGTAATAAAATTAATTAATATTATGAATATAATTAATATAAGAATTATGATAAAAATTCATAAATTTATATTTATAAAATATAATATATGAATATTATTAAAAATTTAAATAAAAAAATGAAATTAAGACAATGAAATACATAAATCAAAAATGAGAAAAAATGGAGGACTTCATTTATTTTTTGGAGGTCAATGTAGAAATACCAAAGAAGGGAGATTGATATAATTTGAAGGTGATCGACTACTTAATGTGATCAACTACCTAAGAGGGAGATCTAATAGAGAGTGAGGGCTCAAAAATTGAAATGGGGATCAATTTTGGAAGGGCTTCAACTGATAGGGGTATCAAATGACTAATCTAAATGCCGAAAGGGTTTCAAATGTGAATGAGAAGAAATTGAGTGTCGGATATTCATGATTGAGATCCTTTCAACATCCTTATCATTTGATTCAATTTTATATAAATCTGTGTATGAAATTTTATTTTAGTTTTCCAAATACAATTTTTTAAACCCCATTCAATTTATAAATTCCATGTTATCATTATTATAGATTTTTCTTCCTCCTACTTTCCATGTTTGACTTAGTATTTATTGTTAATGAAATAATTAAATTGATATAATTTTTTTAAATTTTTTTAGCCATCTTTGTCTTGTTATGATGAAGCTTTTGTATCATATTTAATTTCATGATTGGATAAATCCTATACAACAATGAATATCCAATACTATTATCAACTTTCCCAGAAAGCCTTACACATGAACCACACATTCTGGATATCCATCAATTTGGGTTTTTTCTTCATCTGTTGTATATATAGAGTATATAAATAAAACTGTTTATCCACCGTCGATCTTAAATAAGTGATATTTTAAAACATCATAGAAGATATCCACATTCGTCTAGATTTTATACTATGCAACCAAGGATATATATATATATATATATATATATTATCTCCTTCTATATAAAAAGATCTCTTATAATATAATGTCTTAAATTTAGAGAATATTTAATTGATTTTGAGTTTTCATTTTCTGTATTTCCATGAATTCTTATAAACTCAAGTTACTGATAGAGTATGATAAAAAATAAATAAATTTACGTTGTATCATAATAAAACCACAAAACTAGTCCAAATTCACATTTTTATTTCAAATAATAATATTAAATATATGGTTTTCCATCAACATGAATTTATTATCAATATGCATTTATTTTTTAATACAATCTGTGTAAATAAACTAATAAAAAAATCTTTTATATATAAAATCTCATAATAAGGACCCGACTCACAGCCCAAATACCTCTCTCTCTCAATTTTTCTGTGTATTCAAAGTCCAAGAAGCCTTGTATCATCCTTTTTTATATTATGAGGTAAGGTAAGTTAATAATTTTTATTTTTGAAACTAAGATTTAATTTTCAATTTCAATGTTTTAATTTACATTTGAAAAAAACATAGTTTTGTTATTGTTTGATTTTATTGGAATTTGATTTTATTAAAAATACCTATGTAATTTGTAATCTATAATTTTATGTGTAATTTGGATTTTAATTTATATAAATTTGATGAAAATTAGTTGATATGGACGTCTCCTATAATTATTCACATTTCATGCATTTTAATATATAATTTTTTTTATTAAAATACGTATATGTTTATGTCTTTTAAATGTAAGTACTAATAAAGAAATATATACCTCTCATATGTATCTTTTAAAAATAGTGTTTTCAAAGATTAATAGTTTTAAAATTAATTTCCAATTTAAAATTAATTCATGTATATATTTTGGAAATTTTTTATACTGGTTGAGAATGAGGAAGGCAGATCTTCAGTGAAAAAATGTTTTCTTAAAATTATATTTAAATCATGAATATCAAACGAGATAATGAGGAATGGGGAATGAACCCATGAACTCAACGAGACACTTTTCTACCAGTGATTCTGTTAAGTGGGCCCATGAGTTTTATAATATCTTCTAAGTTTCATTTTAAATCCAAAAAATAGATATTATTATTTTCAAAATATTTTTGTTGAGAAATCAATTTGTTTTTGAAACCCTATTTTAGAATGAATTTCATGATGAAATGTATTTTTAAAAGGTTTTGAAAAATATTTTTTTATTGATTTTTCATAAAAACTCTAGCTAACAATTTTTTATTTGATATAAAATGTTCTAAATGCAAATGAAAATTATTTTTCATTATTTTCATACTACCTAATTGTGAAATTATATGATAATCCAACATTTTAAAATATTTTTCATATAATTTCTAGAAGCTCTATAATGGATGGATTTGTTTAAGGAGTTATCGGTCATGAATCCAATTAATAATTTTTTAATTATTTTATTTAAAATTAGATTTATGTATTGTATTTTACTATTTGTACAAAACCTAGAAAAAATGATCCTCAATTGTGTAAACCTTTTTGTATTTTTAATTACTTATTAAATATATAATATACATGATTTTTTTCAATCCAAATCTGGAAGTGTGATTTTAGGTTGTTATAATGGTATTAGAGGAATAGGCTAAACGAATTTAAAGCCTAGTCATTTTCATTTGAAAAAGAAAATAAGTGACCAGATATTATTTTTAACTTCTAGGTAATTAAGTTCCCTAAATAATATAGATGTAAAACCTTTCTAGTTTTTCCTAATTTTGAAAATGTGAATTCATAATTTTCTAAAGTGCAGTGAATGAATTTTGAGGGTTCAATTTATTTATTTGGGGGGATGTAACTTCCCATGTTTTAAATAATGAATATTTATTTTATTATTATTTACTTTATTTAAACATTAAAATCATCAGTAATAATATTAATAAAAAAAATTGTAATGAATATTATATTATCAATTGTCAATGAAAATAAATAAATTAAGATATTATAATAAAAATTTATTAAATAATATTTTTATTTGAAAATTTTATAAAAAAATAAATAAAATTACCTGACATGTTAGAAGAAGCTAAAATATGTTTTAACATAATGAATCGATTTTTAATAAAAAATTTTGGTTGTAAGTTAACATATAAATTTATAGAGAGTATTTTTAATCAATTATTGTTCATGAAATAATATTATGTGTCAATGGAAATAAATACATTATAGAAATAATAATTTAAACACTATAAAAAAATGATTTATTCATTTAATATAAATTAATTTAAAAAATTAATTTTCATATAAAATTTATAACTAAAATTTAATGATCATGAAATTTTAATATAACATTTAAGAAGGAAGATAATTTTATATAATATATATACATTTCTTATATAGCTAATTTGAAATTAAAAGAAATACATATTATTATAAATATTCACATTAACATTATATGAAATTTTAAATAAAAAAATTATAATAATATGGGTATTATTAATTTGTATTAAGGTATCATATTTTATGATAATATATAGAAAATCATGAAAATAATGAATAATGAGTATTATTAATTTATATATATGTTTCCAATTTGAATATTCATATTTTGGGGTAGTAAATATAATGCATTTTATAAATATAATTAATATAATAATTTTGATAATAATTATTTAACATTTATTTATAAAATATAAAATATGAATATTGTTATAAAGTTTATTTTAAAAAAATTAAATGAAGATAAAACAAATCTAGAAATAGAAAAAAAGGGGAAAAAGTGACTCCATTTTCATGGGAGGATGAGGTCAAAATATCGAAGAAGTTAACTCAAACTTATTCAAAGGGGAGCAACTATTAAATGGGATCGACTGATGAAGATGGAGATCTGACTATAGATTAGGGATCGGGAAATGAAATAAGGATCATTTTAAGAATTTCTCTAATTTGTAAGGGTATCAAATTCCATGTCTGAATGCGGAATAGTTTTTAAGTGCATATGGGATGAAATCAAGTCTCGTCTGTTCACAATAAAGATCTTGTCATCTTCCTCCTCCAATAATTCAATTTTCAGTATATTAGGGAATTCAATTTTATTTTAGTTATCTAAATCCAGTTTCTCTAATCACAATTAGTTTATAAATTCCCTATTGTCTTTATTCTGTAATTTTCTTCCACCAGATGTCAATGTTTGATTAAGTATCGATTTTTAATGCATGAATTAAATCGATACATTTTTTCAATATTTTTGGTTGGATTTTTCTCTTTTTGATGAATCTTACCTGTCATATTTAATTTCTAAATTCAATCACACATAATAAGCAATTAATATTTGATGTTTTTATCTTTTTTCTCAGAAATCCTTACAACTAAACCACACATTCTAGATATCCGTAAATTTGGTTGTCTTCTTCATCTTGTATGTATGAAGATGATATAAATAAAAATGTTTATTCCCCATTAATATTAAATTCATAAGATTAAAAGAGTATTATAAGATATCTAGGTTTATCTAGATTATCTATGATGCAACCAAGAATATATAAATATATTTACATCTTCATTATATTAGATCAATTAAAATATCATGTCTAAAATAAGTATCATCTTTGATTGATTTTGGGTTTTCATTTTTTGTCTTTCTCTTATAGATTAAAAACTCAAGTTATAGATAGAGATTTATATGAAATAAATAAATTTATGTTATATCGTAATAGTACAAAAATACCATTCCAGATTCTCTTTTTGATTTCAAGTAGTAAGATTAAATATAAGGTTTGATATCAACATGAATTGTTTGTCTACATGTGTTTATTTATTCAACACAGTCTGTGTGGATAAATTAATATGGAAAACATCTATATATAAACTCTCACTAGAAGGACCTGACTCACACCCCAAAATCTCTCTCTCTTTTAATTATTGTATGTATTCAAATTCATGTAGGCCTTTTATCATCCTTGTTTATAATTTCAGTTAGGGTTATTTAATATTTTTTTAAATAAAGAAATTATTTTTAATTTCGTATTTTTATTTGATATTTTAAAATAATAATTTAAATAGTCTTGATATTTTTTAATTTATAATAATTTTTTTATCAAACATCTCTATTTATTTTGTAATCTATCAATTTATGAGAAAGATGGTTTTTAATTACTGAAAATTTCATGACTATTTATGGGTGTGGACATCATCTATAATTCTTGAAATTTCATGACTTTTAATAAAATCAATTATTTAATTTAAATGCATATATATTCATTTATTTTAAAAGTAATTATTAATTTTGAAATATGTATATCTCCTACAAATTTTATAAAAAGAAAATTTTCAAAGAAGAGAAGTTCTAAATAGATTTTCTTCTTCGAAAAACAATTCTTGTATATATTTTCGAATTGTTCTTAATGGGTTGGGAATGAGAAAGGTATATATCCAGTAAGAAATGTTTTCTTAAAATTAAATTTTGTTCTTTCTTAGCAAATGATATAATGAGGAATGAGGAGTGAACCCATTACATCAAAGGAATTCTATCATACGAGTGATATTTCTGAGATTCCAAATTAAATTTATAAGAATTGTAAAGTATCATTCAAAATCTAGTGAAGTATTATTATTTGAAAAATATTTTATGGAGAACTCAAATTATTTTTCAATGACTATTTTTAAAAGGGGTTATCAAAATCATAGTTATTTTTAAATGGTTTTGAAATTATATTCTTATTGTTTTTTTTGTAAAAAACCCAAGATAATATTAAATTTTTTTTATTTTATATAAAATGTATTTAAAGGAATTTTAAAGTATTTTAGACTAGTTTTAAAACCCATTAATGGGAAATTTTATGATTATACCACATTTTAAAATTCTGTTCACATGTCTTTTAGAATCTATAATATGGATCAATTCATTTAACGAGTTTTCACACATAAAACCAATTAATTATGTTATAATTATTTTTATAAATTCTGATTTTATATATAATATTTTCCTAATTCTATTGAACCTATACTATAAATATAATCTATAGTGTAATGATTTGTGTGTTTTTCTAGAAATTTTAAAATAAAAAAATATACAACATGTTATTTGTATCGAATTAGGAAGTTCATGTTCAGGTTGTTATAATTTGACTTATTCCATATCATTTTATCTCTATAATATATTATTTCTCTTAGTTTTTATTCTTATGATAGATCATTATTCAGTGGTATGACCTCTGAGTTTAGTATATGTGGTGGATTTGGGATTAACTTCATCATGAGAGAAAATGGAACATTTTGTGAACGTGGGAGTGGTTAGACAAAAGCACCAATCAGTAAGATACCATCCTCACTCAATCAATAATTTCAAAGGGAAAAATATACCTTGGGATAAGATTTCAATTCATTATGATTATCACAACCATCTAACATATAGAAATTAAAAAAAACCCTTCTCACCAACTTTAAAATCTAGGTCATGATAATCATTATCACCAAAACTCTCTTATAGAAAATCATATTTCCTTATGTTCTATTGAATTGCTCGGAATGTATTTTTCATTTCTTAATAAATCTCAGGTACCGAAAAATTTATTTCTATAACATTATCCCAATATTTTGGAGGTCTATATTATTTTCCATAGAGGGATTCGTAAGGATCTATATGAATGATTGAGTGAAACTCAATGTTAAATAACAGATTATTAGAGGAAGTTATTGATCCAAAATACGTTTAAAATATATTGAACATGAAATCAAAATATTCTAGAGGGTTTTAATAGTTCTATTACATTGACTATCTTTTTGTGGAAGATAAGATGTATTGAAACTCAACTCCCTATCCATATATTCCGGAAGAATTGACCATTACTTCGAGGTAAACCTCAAATCCAAATCAGATACAATAGAATATTGTATTCCTTATAACCTTAACACTTCCATAATATAAATTCTATAAATATGGTCAATAGAGAAATCTTCTCTGATAATAATGGAGTGTACATAATTTTTATGTTAATCGACTACAACCCAAATAGAATTGTGTCTATTAAATGTTTCGGGGGTGTTCAAGGATGAAATAAATGGTTATTTATTTCCATTTAAATTATGTTATGTGTAATGTTTTTAAAATACCCTTATACATATATCTCTCTACCATTAATTAATATCATCCCAATATCTAAGATACAAACTTTGAAATATCTCTCTTCACATTGTCCCTAAAAAAATACTATCTCAGAACTCTATACATCTTTTAACTTCTAGTATTAATAGTTAATGATGGAAAAATACTCATCCAAAAGATCCTTATTAAAATATTGTATACATGGAAAAAATACAAGGTTATTGAACCTTATCATTTCATAACAATCAAGGTTGAACTAATAAACATTTTAGACCTTCTTCTATAGTTCCAAATTATCCTTCTACACCTATTTAATCATCACTACGATTGACGATTGAACACTCAATTGAGAAAGGTAATATTTCTCCCCTTCCATATAGATTTATAGATATAACCTTTGAAAATATATAAATATTGGATCTTGCGAGATCATTTTCATAGATAAGGTGACATGATCCTTTTTTAATTAGAGCGTTTTCTACCTTGCTTTATTTCCTAAGGTGGTAATGTAATTGGATATCATAATATTTAATTATATTCAACCATATTATGTAGATCATATTTAACTCTTTATGTCTGAATATATACATTAATCTTTTTTGACCATTGTATATATCACACCTTTCTCAATAAATATAATAACTCCGTATTTTTAATATTAAAATTTACACAGATAACTCCAAATCATGGGTTGGGAAATTTTTCTCATGAACATTTTGTTAACGTGAGGTATGGGCTATCACCATATCATTATGTATGATAAAACAAACAATTCCTTTCTTCAATGAATCACTATAGATGAAAAACCCTTATTTAATAATGGGTAGTCTATGTATAGGTGAACTGACAAACATTCTATTCAATTATTTGAAATTTTATTCAAATTTATCTATCCAAAGGAACATGGGTCTCTTCTGATTTTAATTTATAGTGAATTACATAAACAAGATAAATTACTCACCCAACACCAATAATATCGGAAAAAATCAAGAAAACTAGAGATCTTAGTCAGAGTATTCATCCTGGGAAAATGTTCAATAACTTTAGTGTATTATGGATCATAGATATAACCCATATTGGCACTATATGGACAAAAAAATAAAACTTCTGTTAGTAAAAATTCACATTTTTTTAATTTTCATATTGATTCTCTTTCTTTAGGGTCTCTTGGACAATCCTTAATTGATCTTCATGATCTTACTTGATCTTTTAGCATATAATAATTTCATATATAAAGACTACTAAGAAATGATCAAGGTAATCTCTAAAGACTATAATCATTAAATCCATGAAGATAGTGAGAGAATTAGAAAGACCAATGGTATCACTATATCTCTAAATACTATATTCATATTTCATTTTCATAAGCCTAAGGAATTAATTTTCATTCTTTGTACGTAGAATTTAAGGGATGTAATTATAGAAAAAAAATATTATTTAACACATCCCATTCCATAGATTCAATTTCTACCCCTTGAATCATATTCTTAATAAGACTCTACCATTGATCTTATTCACCTTTTAAATGGTAAGTAATTAGGATAACCTTTTCATAATTTGGGAACTAGAGACTATAAAATATTTTCTCAGTGTACTGATCCATCACTCAACCTCTATTGGATTAAAATAACAAATAAAAAAAGTGTATGTTTTCTCATAAAATATTAATCCATATGTATTTACATCCTTTGATTGTTTAGAAGATCAAAATAATTAATGTCTTGATAAATTTGTGTGATCGTATAAATGAGATTATATATTCATGCTTCCATAAAATTGGGATTTTTAAGAATACAATCATTCACTATTTATCACATTAAGCATTAACATGATTCTTTCAGATTAAAAACATTTAATAAAATCAAAAAGAGTAGTTTGTTTAACAATAATTACAGTGGGAAACCAAATAATCATGAAAAATCAATCATAGGATATCTAAATCATGAAACATTCTTCTCAATCAATAAAACCATAGGTTTGACATAGGTTATCAATTTTCATTAAAAAACATTAGGAATTTATCCAATACTTAGGCTTCACACTAGGGGTTTTTTCATAAAAATTTTCTAACTCTAATCTCCTAAAATTGACTAAACCCTACTTTTATACCAACAATAATGACCCATTATTTTCATATATAAATATTACATCATTTTAGATGAATATTCTATATATAATGTCACGATACATTCCAGAATTTTAAATTTTTAGTGTCTTTGGACATTGGATACCAAAAAATCTTATTTGGAAATGTTTATCATTATCTCTCATAATGTTAGTCCCAATTTTTACTCTTTTTGACATACCTTACTTAATCCTTTCTTCATAAGCCAGGGAAAAAACAAAGGAAAGGGTGAGATCAGGTACCCAATAAGGGAAAATGAGAGATACAAATTGATAATCATTTGAAATAATTAGATAATAATAAAGGCATGAGATCATAACCATAACATAAAAATACTATATCCAATATTTCAATGATTATAAACATAATTCATGGCCGAAATCATTATCATTTCAAAATACATGATTTATATTAGTTAGAGGTGTTGATAATTCACCCATGAACTATAAATTTAGGTGATAAAAGTTTGGCACCATAATATGAATATAATTATTTTCATATAACATGGTTAGTTTGCGGGACCATAAAATTATAGTATATCATGAATCATCACCTGTTTTCTATAGTGGATCATGTATATATACTTATTTATGATATTGGATTAAGCAAATTGACTTATTTCCCATAATTATCGCATGAGATATAATGATTTAATGAATACATTAAAGGGATATATAATTTAGGGCCCACATATCCCATAATGAAAAACATAAATATGAATGCCACAAGATCTTAAAACATTCAACATATCATTACATTATCACTTGTGGAAAATAAAAAAATTTCAGAGATAATTCATTATATCAATATAGAAGAACCCATTAAAATTATTGGGTTTTATAAACAACCATTGAACACAATCATGAACCATCTATATAAAGGGAAAGGATGGAATCATTGGATCATATCACTAATAAATCATAATTATTGTTAAATGATGAAATCATAGATGAAAATTTATTTAAATAATCACAAAAACATTTTTGAGGGAAATACCCTTTCTACATTGGATTTTTTTTACAAAATACAGACATTTACAAAATATTTTGGTAAAAGATTTATTCAAAAATATGCATGGAAATATGTAAATTAAGATTAAAAGTATTGAGCGGTCAAGATGGAGGTAAATTCCATTCATTACATATAATTTAAAAGAAAACATTTATTTCACACATCTGTATAAAACATAAAAAAGTTCTACATTTAGAAAATGAAAAGAAGAAACCATTTTGAAAAAAAGTAAATCACAGTTAAAAGTAAATTTAAAAAATCATTGTATAATATTAAATTAATTCTTGAATCTTTTTTGAATACATTGATATGATAGAAAATTGATTTTAGACTGAAGAGAGAAATAAAGTTGGTTTTCTTTAAAAACACTTGTTTGATATATAGAATAATTAATGTTAGCAAAATTAAAGGGAAAAATATATTCTCAAGAAATAAATAGAGGATATGAAAATTAAAGGGATTTACTAGATAGGTTTCATATAATTTCCTCAACAAAAAATAAAGTAAAAACAATCTTTATTAAAATAGGATTGAAACATGAATCCATTACCTCAAACTATGAACATATTCATATGAATTAAATGATAATTTTTTAAAAAATATTGGATTATTATAAATATATTGTAGAATAATAATATTTTCTACCATACTATGTTTGATTTACTTATGTCATATTATTACCAATTCATTATAATTTTGTTATCAAGAAATCACTGTTCTAGGTGAAAAACTGATAGATTTTTCATAAATATTCTTTTATGGGAATTATAGTCCATGTACTTTGATCATGGTTCCATAATATATAAAACATTAACCATGATATAAATATTATATTGTTTCATTATAGATATATTTAGATTCATCAATAAAAAATAGATATAGAAAATTTTCTTACACCGTCCAAGGAGACAGTTGGTCATACGTATATATAACACTGTTTTAAATTTTCAATAGTTAGAATGAGAGCAAGTTAAATAATATTTAAATGATATAGAATCATTATTTTATCATATATATCATACATATTCATTAACTAAATCCTTATTACCATCCAATTAAAATAAATGTGAAAATATAACATTGCTTAATGGAGGTGGGAGCCTACACATAAGCCCAAGTGGTGTTACCATTTTATAAAATACATTAAGATAATATTGTTGATGTGATATTATAATTAAATAATCCTAATGATTTCATAAATGTAATTTATAAAAAATTAACCCATCATAAGATCCATCAATCAAATATAATGAAAAACATGAATTTAATTACTTTGTGGAGACAGTGAGCGAAATGTATGCAAGAGTGATACATTCACGTACCAATTGATAACAAATATGGTGAATGGAGGTGGTTTCATAATCATAATAACGGTTAATTATAATAAGGATATTGAAGTTTTTTATTTTATGAATAATTTAATATATTTTTAGGAAGTATAATAATAAACAAATTGAAAATGGTTTGGTGAGACAATGGAATATTCTTTGGTAGTCCACATTTATATCCCTTATTAAGGACCATTGGAATAGTATATTAGGAATATCAATACCTCTACTTAATTTATAGGTATTATTAAAAGAGTAACTTTTAGGCTTATGTTGAGATATAATCCTCAATTTGTTGTAATGAATAGAAAGAAGTGGTGTCATTTTATAAGGGAGTGAGTGGAAACACATGGAATTTACTACAAAGATTAAAATATAAAAAGTCATTAAAAAAAGTCTCCCAAATGTACATGAATTCTAAAATAGAGTCCAAGGTTGAAATAAAATCAGTAGGTAAAATTTATATATGTTTTTTTTCTCATTTTTGAAATAATTGTTTTATTAACCCCTTGATTAACCATTTGACCATAACTTTTGTAACAACAATTTCAATCATAAAAGGTAAATAATGATACCCTAAACAGAAAATTTACTCATCACTTGACCATGACTAATATTCTCAACAATATTTCACTAACTTGGATGAGGATAAAATTTTTATGAATTTAAAATCATTTAACAAAATATATTTTATTATAAAATATCATTAATGTCAATTTTGGAACTATTCATTTAATTAGACCTTAAAGACACCAAAAGAATATGGAATTATAATATAATCCTTTCATGATTTCATAATAGGATAAATATATGTGGTTTTTTTAGAATAGAATAATTCAACCTAATTGTATTAATTTTAATATTTTTAAAATCATTTATTTAAATTATCTATTAATTGAATAAATGTTATGTTAGTGTTCCATAAATTATTTACGTAATTGTCCAATCACTAAAAATTATAAATCAATTACCATGATAAATAATAATTTTTCTTTGAAATAATAATTTATAACCAAACATATCCTCTGTTTATCCCAAGGTAAAAAAATTAGATATAATAAAATAAAGTGAAAGCAATTTTTGGATTTTCTTTTCATAAAATATTATAATGGTAACAATCATGGGAAAATGGATAAAAGGTGACATATTCAATGTTTTATGACTATAGTTGATATATAATCATTAAATTAAATTAATTCATTTGTTTGGTTTATTTTTTATCCTTATCATGTTATTTTAAACCATAATTACCAGAGTTATCATTTACTATGGTAACAAAAAATAATATGGTTAATATTTAAATTGAATAAAAATTAAAGGGAACTATTTTCAAGATTTTAAAATTCCAATTCGGAATATGGAATCCATTTTATCAAATTCAAATTCTACAAGTGATATAAATTAATTTAAAAATAAGTGTGAAAAATGTGATGGAACCATTATTTTAGAGAAATATATTTCTAAGCATATAACTAGATTTATTCCTATCTCATGAATAAAAAATATTAGATGAGTGTTAAAAAATTTTATTCAATAAATAAAATATTAAATTAATTAAATTCATTCAATAATATTTAATAATTTAAATTATTAATAAAATAACATGTTGTGCACATAATATTCTTTATAGAAATCCTCTGTTTTTTAGTTTCAGATGTTTTTTATTTCCATTTCTATTAAATTTAAAATCAATATATTTAATACATAAATTTTTTATAATTTATTTAGTTCTATTCATACCATCCATTTTAATGACTAGTTTAAAATGTTATACTATATTAAGGTTCATTTTGACTCGGTGTTGTAGGTATCAGAAGTTATAAGAAATATTTATTTAAAGAGAAATGTATATTAAAATCTACAAGAGTTACATTATACCCCAATTAAAAAGAAATTCTACCATGAAATTCAATAACCTAGAGACAAAAATATGAGTATATCTCCATTTCATTACACCCTCAAGATCCCATGTATCTCCTTCAAATTTTTAATTCCTCTAGAGAACATTAACCGGGTGAGTAGTCTTATTTCATACCAGTTTATCTCTACAATCCAAGATTTATATGGGGTTTTCTTCATATAACAGAACGTGATCCCATTTTATGGAATTTCAGTGTAGTATATGTGATGAATTACACAAGTACTTCCTCAGGAGAGATACATGTAACATTTCATGAACCGAAGGGAGGTTAGATGGAAGAAGTAATTGTTAAGACACCATCCAAAATCAGTCATGAATATAAAAGGGGAAAATATACCTAGGGATGAGATTTAATTTCATTATAAATATCCAACCTTATACCATATAGAAATTGAAATTAATACATTCCCATAAAATTTAAATGCTAGAACATTCTGATAAATATCATCATAACTCCTCTATTGACTCTAAGGTGCCATGATGTGATATTGAATGGATTTGACTTTCTCTACCATTTCACCTGCTAGATCAAGACAAAATAACTTTCTTTCCCCAAATTTATCAGAGGATGTTGGAGTTCTACATTTCTTTCCATATAAAGATTCTTAAGGATACATATGAACACTTGAGTGAAAGTTATTATTGTAAAAAAAATTGTCCAGAGGAAGGTGTTGATCCCAAATACCTTTAATATACATTGAAAACTATATCATAATATCCTTTAGGTTTTTAATGGTTATCTCAGACTAATAATCTATTTGAGTATGTCAAGTTGTACTGAAACTCAACTATGCATCCATAGAATTATAATTACTTCACCAAAACTTCTAGGTAAACCTATGATGCGGATTACATACAATAGAGTTTGGTATTAATTTAAACCATCATACTTCATTAATATAAATCCTGAGAAGCTAGTCAGAAAGATAAATATTATGTTATTTCAATGGAGTGTAATGAATTTCTAATTTAATCAACTACAACCCAAATAACATTATGTCGTTTAAAAGTTTTGGGAGTCTAATGATTAAATCCATGGTGATGTTTTCCCACTTCTATTATATTATGGGAAATGGTAATAATATCCCCATAGAAATATATCACTTAGAATTAACTTGATAACATGCTAAGGACTAGGATACACACTCTATAATATCTCTCTTCATCTCATCCCATAAAAATATGATTTCATGAACCAACCCAAGTTGACTCTGAACTGGTCCCAGGATCTGAATAATGAAAAGGATCGAGAGGCATTCCAGATCCTCCCAGGCTGTAAACTAGTATTAGTAATCAAATATATCATGTTTGAAATGATTTATTCAAATAATAAAATGATATAAATATACTAATAGTGTACGCAACAAGAAAGTATAACCCACATGACCAAATTAAACCATAATCTAACCCAGATGCAACTAAATCTAAAAAAGCTAAAAACCACAAAACTAAACTAGAACCAAATAAGAAACTGACTAGATCTATTTGTGGCCGCTTGGTCACCACCATCCATAAAATCATTCCTCTCTATATGAAATGTGAATAGACTTGAACCTAAAAAATAGCTCAGATTTATACATATCGAGGGGCATAAGTAGGCTATGAGCATAAATTAGATCGGTATGTAAGATCCACAGAACCCATAAATTTCATTTCAAAAATATTCCATAAACACTATTTTGAAAATTATTAATAAAATAGGGATTTTATATTTAAATAAACAAACATATCTTTTCTAGAATATCACCTTTGTAAAAAAATGCAAAAATTTCTTTTTAAAATAGATTTCCATTCCAACTCTGAGTTTATAAAACTAAATTCCAAATATTAATCCAAATAATGTGTTCAAATAGCTATAACAAGAATAATGTAAATTTTAAAGGTATATACAAGTAAAAGTAAACAAGGAACATAAAAAATATTCTACAAAAATAAAATAGGAACATACTAATAGTAGTGATGGGAATTTCCTAAACATATCTTGAAGTATTCTCTAGAAATACTCAGTTTGGACTCGACTACTGGAAGGTGGTGAAAATCCATAGTTAATAACCAACCAGGATACTCTAAACTAGACTCAATTGTGGAAAATCACACCAGGCCGATCCTCTATCTAGGGTTACCAATCTATCTAATTGGTATTAGAATGAAACCATAACTTGACCCTCTAGATGACATCTAAGAAAACCATGATAATTGTATTAAGTGGAATGGAGAGGTCTAAACATTATTATAGTTAACTATAATCCACATATTCCCCTAGGAATATATTTACCAAACCCAACACCGACTGTGCGAAGGCCCACTCATGGAAGGGACAACTATATGGGTTCCCTTCACACAAGGAACCTCTCATAGCACCAATCGGGGATATAAAACACAGAAGTTTAAAAACCAATATCTAAAACATCACAAAATACCAATTGATCCTTAATATTTATAATTCCATTTCCATTTCAAAAATCATTTCAAAACAGAATATGAAAACAACATTTATATTTGATAATTTAATTACTATATTACACTTGATGGTTCCAAACATTTCACAATTTAGGAAATATTTTTAAAACACACATTATAGGTCATTTGGGATCCCGGAATCCATTTATATAGAATATAGGTTTTAGAAGAACCATTTGAAATTAGAGAGGGATAAATAAGACATGGAATAAAATGGTAAAGTGTTTTGAAATCTGGGATTTATGGGGGATGTTTTTATGAAATAACATTTTCATTTATGTTCCTATTTTTGTGTTCACCCCATGAACATATGAGTACACCCACAACCAATGGAATATCTATAAAACCCCACAAAAATACCTGATTAAGAATTTATAGAGTCACCATTAGATATATCTCTAATGAAAATTACTCACACATGAGCACTAAACAAAAATACAGAATTACAACCACACACAAATCTCAATTCATAATGAAAATAAAATTAAAAAAAATCCCAATACAAAACAAGTAAAATCCAAAGAACCAAATTTTATTTTTAAATACCAATTTACATTTCATCAAACACTTTGTATACAAAAAATAGGCGTAACCAATAAATCATTTGAATCCCCCCTTTTCACCAAATTTTCATCATAGAAACACCATGATAAATTAAATTATCACATCAAAATCATGTACTCCACATTTATAAATTTATTATAAATACTCAAGAATAAAATGATTTGTTTCTAAAAAGAAATGGATGGAGACACCTAACACAATAGTGTGTGAATGAAAAGAATCTTTTGGAGAAGGAAAATCACATCCCAAGATAAAAAATCACACCCTAAAAACAAAGAAAACTACCCACATCAGCCAACCCTTACCCTGGGGGTTGACCAAGAAGGAACCAAGCCATGGGAAACATTGAGACTAAGATAGAGAGAGAAGAAGAGGATAAAATTGACCAAAACCCAATAGAAACTCACTTTGGAAGCTTGAAGGATCACTAAACATGGAATGATTGGAAAGGGAGGATGGGTATTACATCCCTCCCTTGTTCAAAAATCTGCTAGGAGGGAGAGGGGGTCAAATGTGGTTAAAAACATAAGAGGTAAAACCTGGATTTTATGTTTTCATGAAACTGGGTATGTCACACAGTTTGGCTGTCTGGTTTTCCAAACAATGCATAAACCATGCACACCATACTAGACGAATGTTCCACACGAACGAGACAATCACATGGTTTGGGAAACCATGTGCCAATCCTAAAAAATTCCTATATTAAAATTGCATAGGTTCCTACATGTCTTCCTCATGGGTTCCCTTAACCATGAACAAGTCCTATCATTATTTCAGACACCTCCCAAGAGCCGCATAGTTACTTCTTTTCTAAACATAATTTTTACCAAAATTTGTGTATGTCATGAAAGAAAAATCAAGAAAGAATAAATTGAACTAAAACAGAAACTTCCATAACCATATGCAAAGTTTACTATCATCCCATATAAACAGACCATTCACAGGGCCAAAACACACCTAATACCTCCAAAACTAAAAAATTCTCATTTGGAAGTTAACTCGAATTCCATGAAAATTATAAAAAATCAAGAAAATAATATAATAAGTTAAATACTTGGGTTGTGGGGAGATAATTATTCTTAGAAAACATTTCTTCCCCCAAAAAGTCACCCATTTGACCAAGGATCAAAAATCAAGTTCAAAACATTATAAATAGAAATGAAACTAAACTACCTAGGGTGAAATTTCAGCTTCCAAAGTCACACCCAACCAAAAAAAATAAAAATCAAAGGAGATCCATGGGGGGGGGGGGTGGTCTCCCAAACAATAAAAAATTAACTAACATGATGGTACCAAGATAGTAACTCCCAAAATAAGAAACTCAATCCAACCAATGAATAAAACCATGATTAATAATTTACTCAATACAAAAAAATATTCAAAATAAAAATAACCCAATATTAAGGGCAATACATAAGAAAAATTAACGCAAAAAATATTCAAATCCACACAACACCACTGTAGAAATTTACAGAACTAGAAGGCTAAAAAGACCCTCATAACAAGAATAATTTTTAAAAATAAGGAAAACTACAATAAAGGGAACCTACACTATCCCTACTTTGATACTAGTGACTAAAACAGTTCAGAAATCCCTACCACACCAAGTGATTTCTGACTGTGTGAGGAGATTCACTCCGAGGCCTATGCCTAGAGCCCCGGTTCCTTAAAGAATCTACTACCATAGCATCAGGAGATGATATCATCCATATGATACTTCTTATTTTGGCAATGCAACATGAAAAATTTCTCCAGATGACCCAAATATACACATTACTGACACACTGTTTGAGGGTTTTGACAAGAAGTCTTTGAAATCCTAAACTGACTATACTGGAAGCACATTAGAGAATGGTATGATTAATGAGAGGGAGGAACTTACCAAATAGACTACATAAGAACAAGTTACTCAAGAAAACACTCTCCACCATATGGGGATCCTTAAAGAGCACCAACTTCCTCATACTACACTCCAGGAATCAAATCAGCTAGAAAAGCCTCATCGACTAGCTTCCTAAAATATACCTCCCTGAGACAAGAGGACACACTCCTAAATATTAGTATCAAGACAATAAACAAGTAGAGGACATATTAGGTGATACTTTTAGGCTTTATCTATATAAAAAGATATAATATCTTTATAGAGATCAACACAGGACTTCACCATCTATTTTTAATGCTGAATACCCAAGAGCTCTTCCCCTTTACTCACCTTCACCACCTTAGGTAAGAACCATCATTTAAAATTGGTCTTAAAGACATCCCATGACATACAAACTGGAAATAATGGAGGGACGATCACCTTCCATTGGTCCAAAACCAAAACATCAAACAAACCTAGAACATCTCACACCCTCACAACTTTGGGAGTTCCCAAATACCTAGAAATACCTTCATATTTCTCATTCCACTCTATATCCTATAAAAAACATTTATTACACTAATAATGGAAATAATAAAGAATATCTTGACTCCACCAGCCCTCTTGGATTTTGGGAAGTGAAAAAAATAAAAGAGACTCACTAGAAACTATTGTCATCTTTCTTGGTGGCGTATTCTATATAATAAAAAAACCAAATGAATATAAAACCAAAACTCAACTAAGGGAACACTTAAAACCAAAAAACCAATATCATAAATCAAAATATCACAAAAAAACTAAAATAATTCTAAAAAACTCAATTTACATCCCAATTTAAAAATAACTTATTTCCAATGTCACTTTTCAATTATCTAAACCCTGTTCCAAATTCAATTTAAAAAACATATCCCACCTTCAAAATAAAACAATGTTCTGAAAATTATTTTCATTTTTGATTTTTTCATCCAATACCATTTATTATTTTAGAAATATACTCACACCAATAAAAATCAACCCAAGAAATAACTGACACCAAAATCTAGAAATAGGGAACCAATGTCCATGCATAACTCAACTTTATGGTTTTGCTGACCAGGTCTCAAGAAAGCAACAATCACTAGAAGAATATTAAACCATGAATACAAGCTTCAAATGGTTTTCTACATACTGTAAGATCACTGTTTGGAACCATATCACTTCCACTATCATCTCTCAACTAACCCAAGATCGTCAAACAATACAAACTCTAACAAAATAACCCAAAACCAAAAATAATGACTCAAAACCAAACTACCCCTAGAGACTTAGGTCTTGTCATCAGTGTTAGTGATTAGGAACTGAACCATGATTTACTTCCTGATACCTAACCGTCTTATCTTCAATATATCTAAATTATAAAATAACAAAAGGCTTGATATGATACCATTTTTTTAGGAGCCAATCTAGGTCGACCCTGAATCAGTAACCTGGACTAACTCACAAAATGTCTGAGAGGAATTCCTAACCCTTCATAGTTGGAAACAATTTCTCACCATCCAATATATGATAATGTGAATTATTTATCCCATTAATAAAATTATATAAACAGTACAAAATGACCGTGAAACAAGAAAATATAACCCATAGAACCAAATGTAGTATAATACAATCTATATTCAACAAAAGTGAAACAAAATTAAAAACAAATAAACTAGAACCAAACTAAAAACCAACAAAATATCCATGTGACATCCTAGTAACCACCATCCATTTAACTAGCCTACTCTAAATTAAACATGAATGGAAATGAACCTACAAAATAGCTTGGGTATACCAATACTGAGTGGCCTAAGTAGGGTGTGAGAATAAACCAACATTGTAGGTAAAAATCCCAAAATCCATACATGGCCTTTCCAAAAAAGGTCCATAAATCCTATTTTAAAATACATTTAAGAAAATAGGGGTTTTTATTTTTAAATAACCAAACAAATATTTTCTAAAAATCCCATTTTTTGAAAAAATCAAAACATTCTTTTTAACTCATATTTTGATTCCAACTCAAATTTTAAAAAAACTCCAAATAATAATATGAATAAGGAGATCAAAGAAATATACCAAGAATAAATAAAATATTATAGGTATGTAAAAGTAAAAGTAAAAAAGGATGAAAAAATATAGAAATAACATAGGAACATACAATTATTAATTATAGTAATTTCCTAAAAATTTCAAGAAAATATCCCTGGATATACTTGGTTCAGACTCACCTTCTGGCATATGGTGTAACTTCATAATCAATAACCAACCTAGCATATCTAAACTAGACTCACTAGTTGAAAATCCCACATAGATTATCCTCTATTTAGGGGGTACCAATATGTCTAATTATGATAGATAAGAAACTATCACTTGAACATCTAGTTGATGTTTAAGAAACCCATTATAATATTATAAAGGGGAATTAATAGGTCATTATAAGACTTGAATTAACCATAACACAAAGATACCACAATGCATGAATTTCCTAAACTTGAAACTGAATATGTATACGACCTCTCATTGGAGGGAAAACTATAGGGGTTGCTATTATACAAGGAACATCTAAAAGTGCCAACAGGGCCAACACATCACATAAGTTTTAAAACCAATTTCCAAAAAATCACAAAATACTAACTATCCCTTTATATTTTAAAAAATCCATTTCCATTTACATAATCATTTGAAAACTCCAGATGGAAACACCATTTATGTTCGATCATTTAATTACCATATTGCACTTCAAGGTTCTAAACTAGAAGAAAATTAGGAAATAAATTTGAAAACCACATAGGAGATTATTTGGGAGCCCATGATCCTTTTTGGATGCATTGAGTTTTTTTAAGAACCATTTGAAAAGATAGAGTTCTAATAAATAAAAGAAGGAAAAGGGTAATGTTTTTGGAAATTTTGGATTTACGGTGGACATATTTATTGAATACCATTATCATTTGTGTTATTATTCATATGTGCACCCCATGCACATATGGATAACCCCACATCAAATGGAATATCAATGGTAAACAATAAAAATACCCAATTTTTTTTTTTAAAGTGTACCCACTAATCTTAAAAACTCACACATGTGAACTAAACCACAAGAAGAAAATACAAACACCCACAAAAATAATTTCCAAATTAAAACCAAGATAAAAAACTCCATTCTCAACCATGTATAATCTAAAGCACCCTATTTCATTTTTAATGACTAATTGAAATTTCATCAAAGAATTTGTATACATAAAATTAGGAATAACCAAGAAATGATTTCAAAAAACAATTTTAACCAAATTTTTAACATTGAAACATGATGATAAATAAAAAATCAAATTAAAATCACGTTCACCGCATTTATAAATTTATTAAAAATTCACAAACATCACAAGGGATGTTTAAAAAAGAAATCAGATAGAAACACCAAGATTAATGGTGTGAGAACACAATGAAACATTCAAAGAATGAAAAACATTCCCCAAGAGAAAAAAACACCCTAACATCATAATAACCCTCAAAAATCACCCAAACATTACCCTAGGGGTTTTCTATGAAATAACCAAGCTAAGAGAAACCATGAGACCAAGAGAGAAAGATAAGAAGTAGAGAAAATTGGCCAAAAATAGGAGGAAATCACATTGGTATCTTGAAAAAGCACCAAACATGGATGTATAAGAAAGGGAAGAGGGTTTGGGATCCCTTGAATCTTCTAAAATATTCCAATATGGGGAGGGTTATGAATAGGGTTAAAAATACAAGTGGGAAAACATGGAATTTCTTATATTTAAGAAACTAGTTAAGTCACACCATTTGGCTGCATGGTTTTCCAAATCATGTAACAACTATATAAATATTATTAGATGAAATTTCCATAGACACAAGATAGATTCATGATTTGGGACACCGTTCACAAACTATGAAAAATAGATCTGTTAAAATTTTAGTGGTTCTCATATACTTTTCACATAGTTTCTCCTAGCTATGAACAATCTGCGAGCCTTATCCTAGAAACCACCTAAGATATGCATGGTTACTCATTTTCCTCACACAGTTTGGAAAAAACTATGCATATAATATACAAGACAATCCTTACAATAAGAAAATGAACTAAATACACCCTTTTATATAACTAGATGCACAATATCTGCTCAAACTGTGCATAAAAAATGTTTATAGGGAAAAAACACTCCCAAAACCTCCAAAACTCAAATATTTTAACCTATAATTTAACCTAAAGATCAACCAAATGATCAAAAATCATAAATATAATAAAATAATGGGAAAACTAGGTTTAGGGTGTGGAATTCCATTTTAGATCACTATATATCTTGAAACTTATATGATAAATAGAGAATGATGAACTGTAATCCTCATATAACTAATCCTTCTTCAAACATGGTATAGACAGAACATATACGTAGTTATGAAACCTTATAATTCTCTAAAAATCAATCTTAAACATAGAAATATTTCATTCCTTATTCTATAGATCCACATATTCCTTCTATTAATTCTTATTCCTCACTTGGATAGATGATTGAATACTCATTTATGAATGTTATGATTAATTCCATTTCTTCATGATTTCTAGATCCATCCTTTGTAAATGTAGACATATTGGATATTTTGTGATTTTAATCATAGATAAGCTGGCATGATCTTTTTGAATTAGATTATTCTCTACAATATTCTCTTTCCCAAGGTGGTAATTTACTAGTAATTAAAAATCATTAATTACCTTCAACCATTTTCTCTAGATCATATTTAATCCTTTATGTGTTAATATATACCTTAAAATTTTATGATCAATATATATATCACACATTTCTATGTAAAGATAATGCCTCTATATTTTTAATTCAAAAATTACCATAGCATACACTAAATCACAAGTTCAGTAATTTTTTTCATGTACATTTAGTTACATGAGGCATATGATATCACCATATCATTCAATACGAGGACGGATCCCATTCCTTTCAAAGCCACATCACTATTTATATAAAAACCTTCTCTACTATAGGATAGTGTAAGTATAGGTACAAAAACTAACCTTATCTTAAGTTCTTTAAAATTTTCTTCACATTCACATGTCCAAAGGAACTTCAATACCTTCTGAGTTAACTTGGAGAGGGGATTAGATAGCCATGACAAATTCTCTACAAAACTGTGATAATATTGTTCCAAACTTTGATAATTTTAGATCTAAGTAATAATAGTTGGTTTGGGCCAATGTTCAATAACATTTTTCTTTTATGGATCCATTGATTTACCCCATCTTAACATTATATGACCAAAAAATGAAACATTTTTATTCAAAATTCATAGTCTGTAAATTTCATATAAAAAACTTGCTTTGAGTGTTCTTATGAATCTCCAAATGGTATTCATCCTCTTCCATGATATTTGAATAAAAAATAAGATCTTATACAAAGACTACCGCAAACCAATCAAGAAAATCTATAAATAATCTATTCGTTAAATCCATAAAGATGGAAAGGGAATTAGTAAGACCAAATAATATCACCATATACCCAAATTTTCTATACATTTTATGGAATACTTTCTTGGGTATATACTTTTTCTTGACACATAATTATTTATATCTATATTGACGGTCAATTAGGTAAAAACATTGATATTTTTTTAGTTGATCAAAAAAACATTAATAAGACGTAGAGGGAAATTATTTTTGATTTTTATCTTTTTAAGACCCTAATAATCAATTCATAATCCCATCGATCCACCATTATTCCTATTAAAAAGAAATAGCGTGCCCCTAGGTGACACACTTGGATGAATAAATCCCTTTTCAAAATTATCCTAGATTTGTTTCCTTAACTAAAGAAACTCAATAGGATATATTCTATATTTAGTCTTTCAAAAAGCTGAAAACTAGGTATGAGTGCTATTGGAAACTCAAAATCTAGATTTTGAGAAGGATTAAAAAACTTTTTAAAAAGACATCAATAAATTCCTTCATAATGGGAATATCTTCGATGTTGAATTTCCCTATAACCATCTGAGGGAAACACACATTTTTAATATGAATCATAACCCATTAAAAATATGAACTTTACACTAGAATTTTATTTTTATTATCACACAAGTAGATTCTTATAGATTGGTTTTGAATATCAAACATTTCTTTACATCCATGGGAATTAATGTGGAATTTATATAATGATATCGAATCCATGCTGAAGATAACATTTAATTCTACTATATGGAGAATTATGAGTTTTTTTGGAATCACTATACCCCAAAATTATACTAAAAAATCATATTCTTGATATGAAACCATAATACTATTAGAAGTTTTCATAGCTATATTGTCATCTAATAATTAAAGTGGTAACTCGAAACCCTTATCAAATTCCACAAATATAAAAGTGTAGTTAGAGATAGAATCAAATATGACATTATATAATCTATAATAGATGAAAATTGAACATTTTATCATTTCATTCTCATAATCCACTTTTTTAGTAATGATCATAAGATATTTTCCTTTTTCTTTGGGCTTAAGAGGGTTTTGATGTCAATCATAATAAAAAACATTCATATTTGTGCACTGGTTTTTGTGATTCCCATACAAAATATATTTGATGAATTTGGGGCATGGATAGTGAATTGGTGGGATTCATCATTTCCTCCAATACATTAAGTAGTATATGCATCCACTTTCAACATTCGTGGGATTTATGACCCACCTTTCCACATTTAAATAACCTCCTAGTTCCATTAAATTAATTAAGTTTAGGTTTCATCCAACATTTTTAGCATGTAGGCGGTTGAAATTTCTTTTGACCATGTTATCTATTTGAGTTTTCAAGATTCTAAATCTTAAATTTATTTTAATGTACATTGGAATGGTGGGAATGTATAATTTATCTTTTTACCTTGAGTTCACATATAATGATTTATTATCAACTACTAAATTCTATTGGATAAAATTTTCTTAGGAGACTTGGTTTTTATCTACTAAATAATATATCAATTTTTCTTTTATGGGAAATGATTAAGCAAAAATCCTAACTTTAATGTCTTAAAAAGGTTTCACTATAAGTACCAATGGATTCATACACCTTTTTATCGTGCTTAGGGAATCACCTATCTATTTTTTTTATTGAATAATAGGGACATAATTTCTGATAAATATCTCATTAAACTCATCCCATTCCATAGATTCAATTTATTCCTCTTGACTCATGTTCTTAATAACATTCCACCAGTGATATACTTCACCTTCCAAGTGATAATTGATTAGGATAACCTTTCTATTCTTTGATCATTAGAGAAGATAAAATATTATCTCATTGTTTTCATCCATAGCTCAACCACTGGGGGATTAGAATATTGATTAAAATATGTTGAATGCTTCTATATAAAATATTTAATATTTTTTCTTTCCTTCTGTTGATTGTTTAAATTCCCAATATAATTCATGGCTTAACAAAGTTGTGTAAAATAGAAACATGTTTCTATATTCCTTCAACTATAAAATTTGGTTTCTATGGTGAAAAATAATTCATTTTCCATCACATTTATTATTAAAATGATTCATATAGGTTCTATCCATTTAATAAAACCAGAAATCATAATGTGAGTAACAATTTTTATATAGGGAAACCAAATAATCATGAAAATCCTTTATAGGATGTCTAAATCATGACACATTATTCTAAATATATGAAACCTAAGGTATTATATAGGTTATATGTTGTATTTACAAAAACATTAGGATGTTATTATATACATAGACTTATCACTAGTATGTTTTCAAAAATGTTTTCTAACTCTAATATCTAAATATTGACTAGACCTTACAAAAATACCAATAAAAACGACCTGGTATTTTCATATATAAATATTCTATCATTTTATATGAATATTCCATATATAATATCATGATCCATTACATAATCATTAAGATTTAATGTTTTTGGAGATTGGATATATAAAAATATTATTCTGATACCTTCTTTATCATCTCTAAAAATTTTCATCCCACTTTTTTCCCTTTATGAAATATCTTATATATACCGTTCTTTATAACCTAGGGAAATGAAACATAAAAAGGGTGGGATTAGATACCTAGTAATGGAAAAAATGAGAGATATCAATTGATAATATTATGAAATAATGATATAAGTATAAAGGTATGATATTATAAGAATAACCTAAAAATTTCATACCCAATATATTAAAGATCATAAACATGAGTTATGGAAAAATGCATTATAATTTCCAAAGACATGAATCATAAGAGTGATAAATGTTTATAAATCAACCATGAACCATAAGTTCATGTCATAAAAATGTAGCACTATCATTGGAATAAAAAACTATTTCATCTATTAAGGATAACTACCAAGACTATCAAATCATAGTAGATTAGGAATCATTACATTTTCCTTATAGTGGACCAAGAACATCGATTTCATTCCCATAGTGGATCAAGCAGCACCACCATAATCTATTTTTTTGGTATTTTCAAATGACACTTTTTGAGTGTAAGTGTGAACCCTAAAAATGTCAATCAATTAAAAACATTAAAGGAAAGATAACACATATAGTGAATAAAATAACTACCCCTTCCCAGTGACTACAACATTATTTTAGGCCTCCACCTTCACATGACCACTCGGCTAGCAGTCCCATGTAGGATTGGATGAGCCTGGTACCAATATAAAAATTCCATACCCTCCTGTTCATCAAAATATCGATGGCCAAGATCTAGTGAATACTTATTGCTATGACTCCTCATCTAGATCTGTTCCTTATAATGCGTCTAGGTGATTTCACATACCCAAATCAAAAGCCATTGAACATCTTTGATGTTGTCAACCTATGGGAGCTAATAGAGACAGATCCACCACAAGACATCTGTAGTCACTCACCCTCCTATCCCAAAGCCACATTAAGACCACCACTCAAGTCCACATAAGAGAGATTGGTAGGGTTTTTAAGATAGAGTATAGGAATGAGCGGCCATTTCCATCAACAGAGCGCATCTCCATGGCCCCCAAATGCTAACAACCACCAATAAAGTCAAAGATGAACAACATAGAATATGCAAACTCAACTCATCCAACCAGCATCAGATTAATCAAGATTTCATTCAGAAAATCTCAATGAACCATAAATGATGAAATAGAGAAAAATCCTAAGAACAATACAAAATACTCGAAGATTATCAAATATGCCTTTGAGGGCGAACCAGAATCAGCACAATTCCAACATCGCATGGCCTTCCCTATTCCAGTGGTCATCATAGCTAAATAAAAGAAAACCCATAACCTTTAAAAGAATCCTAGTAGAGATAACTTACATATATGTATCAGAAAAATGGAATCATCCACTACTGTAAGAGAAAACAACAACTTAGGCCAGGATCCTAACCCACACCTCTGAAAATTGATGCGAAAGTTGAATGACTAAAACACTGACGCCCAAAAAACACTAGCCTTAGAGACAATCGCTGTTGTAACATGGAGAAAATGCGACACATTGATGTATACTCGCAACATCATAAAAGGATTCCAAATAATGAAACCCTCACCTCTATGAGGAATCCTAAGACCAAGCTTGAAGAAACCATGCCACCATCACTCAAATAGAACCCATGTCACCATAGAATAAGTCGTAGGAAGATGAACATAGTTTACCATTATAAATAACAAAATAAACTTCCAAATGAATGAATCATTATTACATAAGTAATCGTCCACTTTAGTAGAGTAAGAGGATTAGAACATAGCTGACCAATATAAAGAATGAAACCCTAGAAGGGGGAGTGATGCCACAATGAGTGGATAACAGTGGATGAAGCCACAACCCCGGCCTATAGTGGAGAAAACACATCGACATGTTTCTAATAATTATATTATGTAATATAATAATTTACCCAAGGAATTATATGGTTTTATAATTATAGGCCAACCAATAATATAATGAAAACCATACATATGTGTGATATAAGATCATAAATCATTCACTATATCACCACATCATATCCCACGAAAAGGAAATATTTTTCAAAAACATTTCATCTATTCAAAAAAGAATAAACGAAGAAAACTAATGTGTTTCATAAAAATCACTTCATCCAAATAATAAAACATATAGAGAAATAATATGGATGAAATAATTGGATGATATCATTAGTAAATAATAAATAAAAACAAAGGATGTTATCAAAGATGAAAATTAATTTTAAATATCATTATAACATTTCTTAAGGAAAATACCCTTTCCAATTTGAAAATATGTTTTAAAAATAAATAAAATTTCCAAAATATTATTGTAAAATGTTTATTTAAAAATAACCTTGTAAAAATTTAAGTTAATCCTTAATATATTGAGTTTTCATGATTACAAAAAATTCAATTAATTTCATGTATGCTAAAAGAAAACATTCCTTTCAAAAATTTTATAAAAATTGTAAAAAATTAACTTTTTCAGAAAATGAAAAGAAGAAACCATTTTTAAAAAATTAAATCACAGGTAAAAATAAATTTAAACAATCATATGATAATTTTAAAATCATTCTGGAATATATTTTTAGGGAAAACTGATATGGAAGGAGAATTATTTTTCATGCTTGTTTCAGTCTGACATCCTCGATACATGTACTTTGATCATGGTTCAATCATATATAAAACATTAATCAAAATATAAATATCATATAGTTTCAATATATATATATATATATATCCAATAATTATATAGATATAAATATGAATTACACCACTCATAAAGATGGTAGGCCATACGTATGCATAAAATTTTTTTTCAATTTTCTACACATGAATCATAATAAAGGTAAATGATTATTCAAAAATTTAAAAAATAATTTTCATATCATATATATCATATATATAAAATAAATATAGCCTTTTTACTATCCAAGTAAAAAATAAATTTAAAACAAATCACATCGCTTTGTGAAGGAGGTCGTCCACATATACACAGAAATGACATTATCATTTTCTAGTGGATTGTATGGTAGGAATGTAGATGGTATATTATAATTAAATAATAATAGAAATTTCATAAATATCATTTATAAACACAAACCCATCATAATACCCATCCGTGAATGACATTGATGGAAAATGTATTATATCACTTTGTGGGTAAGATAAGTTGTATGTACGCATATGTGATACTTTCACTTCCTATTTGTCGTAAAAGAGGATGAATAAATGTGGTTTCATAATAATAATAAAATTTTAGTATAATTGAGATACATAGTTTATTATTTTATGAATAACTCAATATATTTATAGGTAGTACAAGGAGAAACAAATTGGAAGTGTTTAGGTTGGAAGATCACCCCTTCTTCAGTAGGCCACATTTAGATCCTTTATTAAGCACCATTGTAATTGGCTATTAAGAATAAAGAAACCGAAAATTAATGGATATATAATTTTATAAGAGTAATGGATATGGTTTTTAAATGGATATGGTTTAATGTGATGTAATTAAGAGAAAGGATGGGAGTCCTTTTATAAGGGAGGAAGAGGATACAGATGGAATTTCCTAAAATATTGAAATATAATAAAGTCATTATCAATTCAAATGATTCTAAATGGCCATGAATTATGAAAAAAATAGTACAGGGTAGAAATAAAATCATCTAATAAAATGTAAAGACCTGAAAATCCATTGAATTTTTTTAAAATTATATGGAATTATTCTGAGTGTGCGGTTTCTTACGACACGTAATTCCGAGTCCTGGAGTGCCTGGAATGTTTTTTCGATGTTTCTAAGTATGTTTAGTGAACATAAGAGTAGGTTTTGGTAACTTTAGAACCTGTTCTTAGAATTGAAATCAGAGGGCACCGTTGAACACGTAGCGCCGGTGATTGCTTAAGGGGACCTTCACCTCAACTGCGTTTGGTCGTGAACGAAAGTTGGTTTTCCAACCATTTGTGGAGGATAAAAAAAAGGTGGAATAAAATAAAATTGTTCAAACATAAATTTTATTTTATTCAAGTATTTTTGAATTAAAGTGGGGTCCACCAGAACTAAATCCCCACTTTAATTCTTTCCAACCCCCCCCCCCCCTCCTTCATTAAATGAAGTGATCAGGGGACACTCCTCAAATTGATGTGTTTGTTCCCCTCCTTTGAGAGTTGTGGGAATTGGTGTTTTGGCTGTTGGAGGAAACCATGGAGGAAGAACTCTTATTCCGCCAACGACGAACATCTTCTTCTTCTTTGATCTCCTACCGGAACAAGGGATGAAGCACCGTCCTGGAAGAACACCGCCGCCGACGTCCTCAACTTCTTCATCTTCTTTACCGACGTCAAAAAATACGAGGTAGGGGTTTGAGCATTGTTATTTCTTTATTGTTCTCATTTTTCTTTGTGGATTAAGATTTGAGGCCGCATGCTATCACACTAACGTGGAGGGTGCGGGCCGAACGAACACGGCCCGAATCCTCCGCCTTACTTTCTGGGTTTTGACACTAATTGCAGCATGCGTCTGGGTTGAGCGATTTTCGTTAATGATGGTTTTGGATTGAAGGAGATGTCCCAAGGAGTGTACGACTAATTCCAGAATGAGAATCGGGCCATTAGAACTCATCCGGTGACCCACAGAAGGTTCACAGGCGGTCGGAACCGACGAACGTCACCAGTAGAACGAATGAAATGGCAGTCGAAACTCGGGCCGTCCGTGTGGAAAACGGCGTCCCAACCATGCTGCCGAAGGAGTGGGCTATGGCCGACGGGCCGTGACAGTGCAGCGGTGGCTGTGGCAAGGCCGGCCATGAGAAGAACTGGTGGCTTGGGCCGTCGGGTTTCCTGGGAAGGGGCGAAGCAGCGCGCGCCACACGGTGGAGCCAGTGACCGTGGCCTTGGCGGCGATGATGGAGGATGGGCAGCCACTAGAGCTGGCAACCAGAGGAGGTGCGGTGCAACCACAATGTGTTGAAGGCAGCTGGCATCTTGGTTAGTCCGGAACAGCTGGACCCGCCACGTGGGTCCCGCGTGACACGGACCACCGCCACGTGGCACCAGATCTGAACCGCCTAAACAGCTAAGCTATTTGGGACTCTAGGGGGTGCAAACTCTCCCCTATATGCGACTAGGGTAGTCCCCATGGGGACTACTAGCCGTGAGCCTCGTGCGGGCTGAGCCCAACGCAGGCGGGACCCAGCGTGGACCGAACCCAGCGTGGGCCGGACCCAGCGCGGGCTGGAGCCAGCGCGGGATGGACCTTGTGTATGCCAGGCCAACTCCACGGTTTAGGTAATACTCGTAGACTGGGTTGGTCCCAATTCTGGATGCATGTCGGTTTGGGTCGGGCTGGGTCGGTCCGATTGGGCTGGACCGGACCCGGACCCGCTTTGACCTGTTTCCACTCTTTTACCCGTAACATGAGCTACGGGCGTCCGATTGATGAACCGTTTGTGGCGATGGAAACCTTGGAGGGAGATAGTTATTTTGGTATACCTCAATTGAGGTTTGGACGTAGTTGGTGTATGGAAAGGTTGGATCGAATGTAAATCCAAACGGGCCCTTGGAACGGAAATAAAAATAACTCTCAGACCGGGCGTCTGATTGATGTGCCATCTTTCATTTAGGTTTCTTATGGAAGGATAGATCATTTGGAAACTTCAACTTGGGTATTCATTGGTGTTGTTGTATAGACACTTGTTTTGATGAGAAGACCCTGCTGGAATCAAGCGTGCTTTGTGCGGAACCCTGTTGCTGGCTGCATTGTGATAAAGGGATCCTATGTGGGTTCGACAAGACTGGCTGCTGTTCCAAGATCCTATGTGGGTTTGATAGTTCTGAATACTATTCCAAGATCCTACATGGGTTTAACAGCTCTAATTACTGTTCTAGGATCCTACGTGGGTTCGACAGCTCTGATTACTGTACCAGGATCCTACGTGGGTTCGATAGAGTAGATGATTCAGTGGCTACATCTAATCATCTCTATCTCTCTACCTAAGTTGTATACCTATGTGAGCGGAGCCTTGAATCTATGTTGTTATCAACGTGTTATCTTTCATCCTTTGTGGAATGGGTTATGCTTGGTCTAAAGAGTTGGAGCCAGTTTGTATTTGATTACTTAGGTATATGTATGGGCATAAACCTATGTAGGGTTGGATGATACTTTTTGATTGTATTCTTACTACTGTGGATTATCATTAGTGGATTCTGGGAGACATTCAGGGGTCTCATGGTCTTTACTGATTATCGTTATACTCACCCCTGCACGGGCTTCTCCCACACCTTGTTGTGTCCTATGCAGACGACAGACAACAGTGATCGAAGCTAAGAGAGACTGAAGGGAGGCTTCTCAAAGCTGTACATAGACGGGACATACCTTAGGGATTACTTGATCGAAATCTGTACCTACCCTTCAGGTACAATTTCACGGTGGATGACCGAGGAGCTGTTTTCCCTTTTTCTTGTACTTTTACATCAGTTGGGTTTTTATACTGGCCCATTTACTTTTATCACTCTTGACATTATTAGTACTTTTTGGTTATATCTGGTTGTGAACTTTCTGTGTGAGTTGCAGGTCTAAAGGAAATGCCTTCCCCTTTCTCAGGGATATGCCTTTTTGGTGCTAGTCGTCGGACCTTGGCCTAAGGAAGGCGATCTTGGGGTAATCACGGCACGGGCCCGTGGACGGGTCGTGAAAAATTAGTATTAGAGGAGTCGGTTGTACCACAAAACATTGGACTCTGGTCTTTTAACAGGAATAGTGTTAAGTGTTTTGGGCTTGGTTATTAGTATAGGGAAACCGGCGTTGGTGCGATGGCTGACATATCCTTACACTAGGACTCTGAATTCTGATTTCTGACTCATGGAACGAAAACACCGATTGTGTGTGCATCTCATTCGAAAAGTCTCTTTGTGATCTCTTAGAGTAAGCTCACCAGGTATAACTTATTAACCATGGCACACCTATTTCTTTTCAGGATGGATCCACATAGAGAGACCGCCAGGGTTCCATGTTTTGTACGAGATGGTAGCCCACCGAGTGACGAGGCCTCGGTGCATGGCCCTATCATAGCGGAGGCACCAGTGGTTCCACTACCCATTGGGCTACCAATGCCAATAGCCCCTACTGCAGAGAGTGAACACTACCTGAGCACATTGCACGAGTTCCATCGCTAGAGGCCGCCCATGTTCAGGGGTGAGAAGAACCCGTAGGCAGCTGAGGATTGGATGGAGGCTGTGGTGAGAGTCTTCATATGGGTAGGGACACCATCCGACCTTATGGTGATCCTTACCATGAGTCTCCTTCATGAAGCAATAGGATGATGGTGGAGCCTGATGCTTTAGGTGCATGATGAGGCGACACTTCTCTTGCCAGACTTTGAGAGCCTGTTTCGGGCAAAGTTTGTCCCAGCCACCCTACGTGCAGTGCAGATACAGGAGCTACTTCATCTGCAGCATGGAAACATGATGGTGGCACAATACTCAGTGAGGTTCACTGACCTCTCAAGCTACTCCATAGATATGGTGTGGGACCATTCTTCAGGGCCCTGACCTTTGAGCATGGGATCATGCGAGAGATCAACGCTTCGATGATCTCCCTCAGTATCTCTGCGTAGGCGGAGGTGTTCAAACGAGCCCTCTTAGTGGAGAGTTTCCTTGCTGAGCAGTCACTAGCAGCAAGACCCACTACCGGGCGTCACGTCACAGAGACTTCTATAGCTGGAAGAAGACAGATGTTGCAGAGATCCAAGCAGACCAGGCCATTCAGTGGACGACCTCTGGATATGCGTTCGGTGTTATGGGGAACATGGGATAGAGCTAGTCATACGAGGAGCCGGAAGTGCTATGCATGCGACGGGTAGGGTAACATGGATCGTGACTATCTGAGCCGCTGTGCAGATTATCATCAGACTGTAAAAAGACCACCCAGGCAGTGATAGAGATTCTATCAAGGCGGTCTGTAGGGCACAGGCAGACGTGGCAGAGGAGCTTGTCGAGAATCTGGTGGTAATATATGTTTCGAGGTGTTACCACCACCACCACCACAATGTCCACCCTGACCGTAGGGAGTAGGTGGACATGGGAGAGCTAAGCTCCAGGAAACTGAGGCTTACGATCATGGCACTCCAGAGATGATTCGAGAGACTATCTGTGTCTACTCCACCATAGCTGCAGTACTTATAGACATAGGTTCCAGTCACTCTTTCATTTCCACTACCCTCTTTCAGAGCTTGGAGACTCCGATGGAGCCGTTGGCTCGATCCTTATGGCAAGAGACTCCTATGGGAGCAGATTTGACGATTACGTACTAGTGCCGGCAGTGTGCGCTTACTATAGAAGGTGAGATCTTCGACTGAGATTTCCTAGTAGCGGCATCGTGGCCTTATGACGTCATCTTGGGTATGGATTGGTTATCTGTAGTCCATGGTCAGATTGACTGTATTAGGCGGAAATTACGGTGTGTCAGTGAGGATGGGACTAGGTTTACCTTCACTGGCAAGAAAAGACCCTTTGCAGCGCAGGATGGACTTACCCAGAGAAGGGGGCTGATTATTACTCATCAGTTGGCTAGCCTTATCCTCGAAGAAGTTGATTTTCAGAGTCCGAGATATCATGTTGTGGTGGATCAATAAACAGATGTTTTTCCTGATGAGGTGCTAGGACTACCTCCTTGCATAGAGGTAGACTTTTACATCAACTTGTATCCTGGGATGATAACAATATCTACGCCAGCGTATTAGATGGCTCCCATGAATCTTCGTTAGCTGTGAGTATAGCTAGGGGACTTTGCAGGGAAAGGGGTTCGTCAAACCTCGTGTTTCACCATTGGACGCCCTGATTTTTTTCACCAAGAAGGCGTACAGTAGTTTGAGGCTTGGTGTGGATTACTAGTGCCTGAACCAGGTGACCAAAATGAATAAGTATCCACTTCCTTGGATTGATGAAATCTTCAATCTGTTGAAGATAACATGTTGGTTCTCGAAGATAGACCCCCGATCAGGCTACCACCAGCTCAGAGTTCGAGATGAGGATGTGCAGAAGACGGATTTCAGATGTCTATATGGCCACTATGGGTTCCTAGTAATCCCATTTGGAATAACCAACATACCATCTGTGTTCATGGGACTTACGAACATGATCTTACATCCATACCTTGATATCTCTGTGGTAGTCTTCATCGATGACATTATGATCCACTAGACTACCGAGGAGGAGAATGCCTATCTTTTGCAGATAGTACTGGACACACTCCGATAGAACCATCTTTATGGAAAGCTCTCGAAGATCGAGTTCTAGATCCGAGTGGTTCACTTTCTAGGAAACATCATCTCAAAGGCTGGAGTTCCTATGGATCCAGCGAGGATTGAGGCTCTGCTAGCTTGGGAGCCACCTAGGAGTGTAATAGAGGTACAAAGTTTCCTGGGTGTGGCTGGTTGTTATCAGATATTTTTTCCAGACTTCTCTAGGGTTGCAGCACCCTTGTTGGTGTTGACGAAGAAGGGGAAACCCTTCGTGTGGTCAGAGAGGTGCCAGCAGAGTTTTAAGGAGCTAAGAAAGAGGCTAAATAGTGAACCCATCTTGGGGATACCGGAGGGGGGAGTTGGGTATGTGGTCTACTGCGATGCATCAGGGGCTGGGCTCGGATGCATCCTGATGCAGGAGGGATCAGTGATATCTAATGGTTCTCATTAGCTGAGACAACATAGGTAGGACTACTCTACCCATGACATGGAGTTAACAGCAGTGGTATTCTTCTTGAAGATGTGACAACAATATCTGATGGATGAGTGTTTCACCATCTACTCTGACCACCATAGTCTCAGGTATATCTTCTAAAAGAATGACCCAAACCTGAGACATCAGAGTTGAATTGAGTTCCTTTAGGAATGTGATTTAGAGATATTCTGTACTCATGGGAAGGGAAACTTTGTAGAAGATTCTCTCAGCAAGAGATCAAGTATTTAGCTTCTAGGAGAGGTGACTGAGAAGCTGGCCTTTTTGAAGATTTCTTTTGTGGACCGAGATGTAGCAGCTTTCCTGGAGTCTCTTACAGTCACACCCCCCCTCCTTTAGAGAGTCAGGGAGGTGCAGCGTGGGAATGATGACTGTGAGGCTCGACATGCATAGATATCCATATGGAAGGCACCCGATGGATTTTTTGTAGGTGGGGAGCACGTCATCCTCTTTAGAGGACGTACCATGGTACCAACATCACTTCAGAAGGTAGTGTTGCGGGAGTTACACACATCACCTTATGTGGTACATCTAGGAGTGTTGAAGATGTACCAGAACCTTTGACGATAGCATTGGTGGCTAGTTATGAAGAAGGTAGTAGCAGAGTTTGTCTCTCGATGCCTCACTTCTCTGTATGTGAAGGCTGAGCACCAGGTACCAGTAGGCTTGGTTCAGTATTTATAGGTCCTAGAGTTGAAGTGGGATGGGATATCCATGGAAATCATGAAATTAATTCCACATACATCCAGTGGAAATGACTCGATTTGGGGGATCGTCGACCGACTAACTAAGTCAGCCCACTTCATACCAATCAAAGATCAGGGTCCAGTAGAGAGCTTGGGACAACTAGATCTGCATGAGATTGTGCGACTAAATGGGGTACCTTTGATGATTGTCCCCGATCGTGAAACAAGTTTCACTTCCTAGATATGGAAGGAGTTGCAAGAGGATTTTGGGGTAAAACTTCATTTGAGCAACACCTTCCATACTCAGATGGATGGACAGACTGAGAGGACCATTCAGACTCCTGAGGACATGCTCTATGCATGTGCCCTCGACTTCAGTCGTAGCAGGGAGGACCACTTGACTTTGGTGGAGTTTTCAAAAAATAACAGCTATCACTCCACCATCAGGACGGATCCATTTGAGGGCTTGTATGGTCGACCATGCAGATCACCACTCTACTGGACAGACCTAGGGGAGTCATCACTAGTGGGATGAAAGGTGGTATGGGCTACAACGGAGAAGGTGCTGATCATCTAGGAGCTGATGAAGACTGCACAGAGCAGGAAAAAGTTGTATGTGGACAGGAGGTGGAGATCTCTGGAGTTTGAGGATGGTGACCATGTCTTTCTACGGGTCTCACCTCGATGAGGTATGCAGAGATTTGGCTGAGGTAGAAAGTTATATCCAAGATTCATTAGACAATTTCAGGTCCTCAGAAGAGTTGGCAAGGTGGATTACCACATGGAACTTCCCCCTTAGTGGAACTGGGTGCATGATGTCTTTCATGTATCCCAGTTGAGAAGATACGTGCATGATCCTACTCACATCATAGACTGGGCCGAGCTTGACATCGACGATGGGGAGACTTTTTGAAGGTTCTAGTGGAGATCGAGGATCGACTAGAGAGTCCTTTGTGGGCAATCAATACCTCTGGTGCATGTGTGATGGCAGCACGAGAACCTCCCGGAGAGAAAATTAGAGTGGGAGACTCAGATTTATGCTCAGTACCCCCATTTTTTCCCTTAGCTTTTGAGTTTTAGCTTTCGGGGATGCAAAGCAATGAGGTAGGGAGAATTTAAAGACCTGAATAATCCATGTATTTTTTTTAAAATTATGTGAAATTATTCATAGTCTTAGGT
Organism: Viscum album; assembly: GCA_963277665.1. Classification (NCBI taxonomy): domain Eukaryota; kingdom Viridiplantae; phylum Streptophyta; class Magnoliopsida; order Santalales; family Viscaceae; genus Viscum; species Viscum album. The sequence continues at coordinate 535,369,779 of OY728151.1, read as the reverse complement.
TTATGACGAAACCTAATTCTGAGTCCCAGAGTGCCTAGAATGTTTTTCCGAGGTTTCTGAGTATATTTAGTGAACCTAAGAGCGGGTTTTGGTAACTTTAGAAATGGTGCTTGGAATTGAAATCTGAGGGCACCATTGAAATCGCAGCACTAGTGATTACTTAAGGGGACCTTCACCTCAGCTACGTATGGTCATAAACGGAAGATTGTTTTCCAACCATTCATGGAGGATAAAAAAGGTGGAATAAAAGAAAATTTTTTAAACTTAAATTTTATTTTATTCAAATCTTTTTGAATTGAAGTGGGGTCCACCCAATCTAAACCCCCACATTAATTCTTTCCAACCCCCCCTCATTTAAATGATGTCATTAGGGGGAGAATCCTCAAATTGTTGTGTTTGTTCTCCTACTTTGTGAGTTGTGGGAATTGGTGTTTTAGCTCTTTGAGGTAACCTTGGAGGAAGAACTCTTCTTCCGCCAACGACGAACAAGTTCTTCTTCTTTGATCTCCTACTAGAACAAGGGAGGAAGTGCTGTCTGTGAAGAACGCGGACAACATCGTCCTCAACTTCTTCAACTTCTTTCCAAACATCAACAAATATGAGGTATGTTTTGATCTTTGTTATTTGTTTCTCTTTCTTCATTTTCCTTCATGGATTAAGATTCTAAGCAGCATGCTATCACTCTAATGCGGAGGGTATGGGCCGAATGAACACGACCCGACCACTCCGCCTTACTTTGTGGGTTTTGACGCTAATCGAGACATGAGTCTGGGTTTAGTTATATTCATCAATGATGGTTGTGGATCAAAGGAGATGTCCTGAGGAGTGTGCGAATACTTCTAGAATGAGAATCGAGCCAACGAAACTTGTCCGATGACCCGTGGAAGGTACGCCGAAGGTCGGAACCGACGAACGTCACCAGTAGAATGAAAGGAAGGGTGACCGGAACTCCGACCAACTGTGTGGATGGCAACGGCGCAACCAGGCTGCCGGAGGAGCGGGTCATGGCCAACGGGTCGCGGTAGTGTAGCTGCAGCCAGCGCAAGGCTTGCCAGTAGAAAAACCGGCGGCTTGGGCTTCCGAGTTGCCGTGGAAGGCGCAGCGCAGCATGCGCTGCATGGTGGAGTGAGGGGCCACAACAATAGAGGATGGATTACTGGTAGACCTGACCACTAGAGGAGGTACGATGCAACCGCACCGCATGGGAGGCGTCTGGCTTCTCGACCAGCCGGGAATAGTGGGACCCGCCACGTGTGTCCCGCGTGACACAGACTGACGCCACGTGGAACCGGATCTGAACCGCCCGAATGGCTGAGCAGTTCAAGACTCCATGGGGCACAACCTCCCCCTAGACACGACTAGGGTAGACCCCATGGGGACCGCTAGCCGTGGGCCTCGTGCGGGCCGAGCCTAGCATGGACCGGACCCAGCGCGGGCCGGACCCAGCGTGGGCTGGACCCAGCACGGGTTAGACCCAGCGCGGGCTGGGCCACCCACATAGGCCGGGTCGGACCGGCAGACCGGCTCAGACCCTAGTCTAGACCTGGGTTGGGCTGGGTCGGGTCGGGATGGTCCGACTGGGCCAGACCAGACCTGGACCCACTTTGACCTGTTTCCACTCTTTTGCCCGTAACTTGAGCTACGGGCGTCCAATTGACAAACCGTCTATGGAGATAGAAACCTTGGAGGGAGAAATTTATTTTTCAATACCCCAATTTAGGTTTGGATGCAGTTGCAGTACATCCAGGTTGGATCGAATGTAAATCCAACTGGGCCCTCAGAACGCAAATGCCAATAACTCTCAGACCAGGTGTCCGATTGATGCACCGTCTGTCACGTTGGGATTCTTATAGAAAGATGGATATTATGGATACATAAAATTTGGACTTAATGGAAGTTGACGTAAAGAAACTTGGCTTGAGGTGAGGACCATCCCAGAATCAATAGTGCTTTGTACGGAACCCTGTGGCTGGCTGCATTATGTTAAAGGCATCCTACGTGGGTTCGATAGGACTAAATAATATTACAGGATCCTACATGGATTTGATAGCTCTGACTACTGTTCCAAGATCCTATATGTGTTCAATAGCTCTGATTACTGTTCAGGATTCTACGTGGGTTCGACAGCTCTGATTACTGTACTCGGATCCAATGTGGCTTCGACAGAGTAGATGATTCAGTGGCTATATCTAATCATATCTATCTCTCGACATATGTTGTATACCTGTGTGAGCTGATCCTTGAATCTATTTTGTAATCAATGAGTTATCTATCTTCCTTCATGGAATGGATTATGCTTGGGCTCAAGAGTTGGAGCCAGTTTGTATTTGATTACTTAGGTATATTTATGGGAATATACATATGTAGGGATGGATGATACTTTGTGGTTGTATTCTTACTACTGTGGATTATCCTTAGTTGATTCTAGGAGACCTTTGAGGGTCTCAGGGTCTTTAATGAGTATCGTTATACTCACCCCTGCATGGGATTTTCCTGAACCTTGTTGTGTTCTGTGCAGACGACAGACAACAGTGATCGAGGCTGAGAGAGACAGACAGGAGGCTTCTTGGAGCTAGACTTAGATGATACGTACCTCAGGGATGAATTGATCGAGATCTATACTTACCCTTTAGGTAGGATTTCTTGGTGGACGATCCAGGAGCTATTTTACCTTTTTCTGGTACTAGTACTTCATTTGGGTTTGTAAACTGGCCCATTTACAGTCAACACTCTTTACATTATTAGTACTTTTTGGTTATTTATGGTTGTGTACAGTTTTTGTGAGTTACAGGTTTAAAGGCAATGCCTTCCCTTTTTTCTGGGATATACCATTTTGGTGCTAGTCACCAGCCCCTGGCCTAAGGAAGGTGGGATTGGGGTAGTCACAGCATGAGCTAGTGGACAGTTCCTGACATAAAATTTAGATAGGATTTGGCCTCATTGTAAACATTATCTTTTTGACTAACCTCTTTGTTAACCATTTTTGACTTTAACCACAGTAACAACGATTTCAATCATATAGGGTTTAGAAAGTTTCGATAAATGAAAAATTGGATCAGAAAAGGATGATTGAATATATTTTCAACTTTATTCCTCTCAATTAAAATAATATGATATATTTATTAATTTTAAATCTTTTAATTAAATATTATTTCTTATAAAATATAATGAATAAAATTTTTAGAACTATTCATTTAATTTTACCTTATAGACACCATGAAAAATATGAAATTCAAATATAATAATTTCATTACTTACTAATATGATATTTTCATCTAAATTATTCTTCGAGAATAATAATTAATCCTAATTATATTATTTTTCAATATTTTAAAAATAATTTATTTTATTTTTCTGTTAATTCAATAGATACTACTTTGGCTTTGTATAAACATTTATTGTTATTATATAATCAATAAAAATTATTAATACATTAATCTGGTAAAAAAAATTCTTAATTTAAATATCTATTTATAATATAACATATAATCTTTTTATCCCAATTTAAAAAAATATTGATAATGAAACAAAGAGAATGACTTTTTCTTACTTTTATTTACATAATGTATTAAAATGAACAAAATCATAGGAAAATGGAAAAAGGTCCATATATTCTTATTTTTAGTGATTATAAATGGGATATAATCATCCAATAATATTAAGGGAAGTGTTAGGGTAATTTTCTAGTCCTTATCATATTATTTTTAACCATAAATACCTGATTTAGCCTTTACTGTTGTAACAAAAATTAAAATGGCTATTATTCATATTGAAAAAAATTAAAAGGAAAATATTGACCAAATATGAACCTATAGATTCTAAATAAGGAATAAATTATATTATATTCAACTTTTACATGTTGAAAAAATTCATTCCAATACAAGTGCAGAAAATGTGGTGAAAAATATTTTTTTAGAAAAATAAATTTTAAGCATTAAACTGGATTTATTTTTATATCATTCTTAAATAAAATTAGTTTAACTATTATACATTTTATTGAATAAATAATAGAAAATTTTCATTAAAATAATTCAAAAATAGAAATTAATTTAATTTATTGAGATGAAAACGCATTACACACTTAAAAATAGTTTTTCTTCTATGAAACCTATCTTCTACTTTCAAATAATTACTATTTAAATTTCTAATCAATTGATGATGAATTTATTATATAAATAGAATTTTTATAATTCATTTGTTCTAATTTTTACCCACCAATTTAATGGTTAGTTTATAATGGTATACTAAATTACATTTAATTTAGACTCGCGATTGCGTGTATCAAAATATATTAAAAATATTACTTAGAGAGAGATAATATTAATATAGTAGGGTGTTAAATATTATCATGTGATTGAAAATTCATTTTTTTAAATTTTAAAATACACATATTCCTGATTTTTAAGAATCCAAATTTTTTAGAGAATACAAACAATGTAGGGCCACCAACTAAATACCAATAAAAAATATAGGACACATTGGAAAAAACCATACACAATCTACATCAGTCCATAGATCATAAATGAAGATAGAAAAACTCCAAATACTTACAAGATGAGGGTGAAGAAAGTCCCACCAAAACCACACATTTGGATGTTGCTCATAGCTTGAATCCCTTCACATCGTCTAGATCTAAAGTACGAAAACCCCACCATCAAACAACTACTACCATGAAGTTGGAAGATGATCAGTTGAAAAAAAATATCACTGAAACGTCCTCTATATATAGAGTAAGACTTTATTTGATAGGAACCCAATTTATAGTGTTATAAAACATAACCCAACACAACAAGGTCCAATGAATGTAGCCCAAGTGACCACAAAACGTCACTTGATTCAAAATTTGAATAAATACAATTTTTTAATTTTTTGAATATTTTTCCATGTATCTTTGTAACAACCATGTATTTAATGGCACATTATCTTCAATAGAATTTGTTGTACGTAACACCTACTTGTCATGCGTAACACGCAAGATAGTGTTTCAACGAAACAAAACTTTAGTGTTAAAATTATTTAAATGATATATTTATAACTTATCCATTAAATATAGTAATATAAATAGAAATAACTAATTTTTAAATTTTATTAATAAAGTTTATAAATAACTAAAACATAGTTATAATGAAATATATAAGTTTCAGTAAAATAGTTATATGTTTAGAAACACTATTTTATTAAAGGAACTACTTTTTATGTCCTTTTGTGAAAAATAATAAAAGTAATTTTTTACACTTTTATAAATTTAATTTGGTAAAATAGATGTTATTTTTGAGTTTAGAATATAAAAATTATTTTATGGGGATTTTTTGGAATTTTTCTAAAAACTTTCAATTTTTGATGAATAGTGAAAAACATTGCATTATTGTTAAAAACCCAAACTTTTCTTTTAAATAATTATTTTACTTTAAATTGATTATAAAGTAACAATAGATAAATAATACCTATATTAACCCAATTTAGGTCATTGTAATACATTTTATAATAGAATTAGATAGAAAAATTCATTGAAAAGTTTAATGTCTTTTTACCCGCCTTATAGCCAAATTTGCAGATTAGCAGTAAAAGCAATTTTAACACTTCTGTGAGTTGAATTTATAAAAATGGAAATACATGTTTTTAATCATTATAATAAATTTTATCATATTGTATCAAAATATTTTTTAGTGAATTTCAACTTTTGAATTTTATCTACCTTGGTTAAAGGTAAATTGAGTAATGAAAGGAAACAAATATTATTATAAAAATATAAAATTATCCTAACAGTTGTCCAAATTTCATAGTATATATACTTTCCAACTCAAGTCAAAATTAGGTCATAAATATGTCCATTTTTAAGCCACTTGCGTTAGATTAGGGCATTTATTATACGTTATTTAAAGAAGAGTTAAAAATATTATATTCAAATTTTAATAAGTATTTTATTTTCAATTTGATTTTATATTAGTGATATAGTCAAATATAAATAGTATTTAGAAATATAAGAAATTTATCTATATCATGATAATTTATTTATAATTTTTTACATTAAATAAATAAGCTAAACAGCGACACAATGATGATGTAATAATTGTTTAATGAATTGAGATATTAAATAAATGATATTAAAATATTAAAATAAATATAATTTCACTTAATTAATTATATGAAATAATTTTATAGATAACTTAGACATGTTAATGAAATATTTAATGTATTTATTCTATGTTATCATGTTGGATTTATATTGTTAAAAATGAAAATATTTGAATTGTATTAAAATTAATGTAAATGATATTTTAAAATTAATACTATTTTATTAAATGATATAAAAGTAATAAAATACACAGGTTTGACCAAATAACATGGATAATGTCAAATATTAGAAAAATTATCCAAATGGGGTTCCTTTGGAATTTTATAGTAACTATATTAACCCTATATTGTAAAAATACAAGAAGAAATGGTAAGAAATAAACTGTTTAACTAAGGGTTCAATCCAAAATATAAGGATAATTTTATAAACTAAATATGTCTAAAATTTATTGATTCAGAATATTTATACCCATTTTAATCTTATCCTGGAAATAAATAACTTTTTGACTATTTGAATCCAAAAATAAATTTATAATAAATTAATATTTTAAGCAATTCCAAAAGCTCCCCTCACCTCTCTTATAAAAGGGAACTTATAATTCTATTTAATTCACACCCCAAAGACATTTTTCTTATAAAAACCTAGAAATATTTTTCTACAAACCTCCCTAACTTTTTTATAGTGGCCATTTTTTGGGAATAAATTCAACCTAAAGAGTTATGTTGTGCAAATCAAAAGGAGAACCACGAAGAAGAGGTAATTGTTTTACTAATTCCATTCAATTTCTATTATTCTTCTACTTCCTATTACTATTTTGTTTGAATACTAAAATAATAAATCTAGCATCTACTATAGTCTAATATGAGTTTATTATTATGGGACAACTTTATTCCTCATTTTACCCTTCTTATGAAGATCAATATCACCATGCATGCGTACGTACGGCTTACCGTCTCCGCACCGTGGTGTAAACTATTTTTCATGTACACTTTATTTATATGGGTATAAATATGAATATAAAGTATGTAAATAATAAGCATAACATCATATTTTTTCTTCAAAATTATAATTCCATCCCATTCATTACTATTTTAACCATCAAGGAAATGACATTGTCGCTCCTCCGTATGCACATCTTACCATCTCCTTGACACGATGAGATTAATATTTCACATTCACCATCTAAGAATGATTATAAAAATATATTTTATGAATAAGTATTAAATATATGGCATAATAATGATATTGTAATAATATATATATATATATATATATATGTTTCTATGTATGTACATATATGTCATTCACTTACATCTATTCAATATGACATGAAAACGAAAACAACGTTCGTGCGTATGTATAAACTACTATCTCCATGAATTGTGTATTCCATTTCATATATCCATATATTATATATATTTATATTCTGAATATATATGATATATAAAACATGTTATACATTTTAGATGTAATTAAATCATGATCTAAGTAATACGATCAAGAAAAAGAAGTCAAAACACATGTGATAAAGAAAGCGATTATTACCCAAAATGTTTATTTAAATTGAAAATTATTAAAAATTGAGTAATATTAATTCAAAAATAAATTATATATTATATCTTAAATATTAACATTATTCTATTATATGTTAATAAAATATTTAAAACCATTATACAGAATTTTCAAGTACGTACGGAGAGTATCAGACCAAAGGTAAGGGAATTACATCTCACTTTTAATTTTCAGGAGACATAAGGCATGTTAACCACCTATTTCTTCTCTGTGGTGTATGTAATTATACTATTATAATTTATATAATGAATAAATTTACCTTTTCTGTATTTATTGATTCATTGGTATATATTGAGCTTATTTTTAGATCTTTAAAGTTGTATGGGATTCTTTTAATGTTTGAAGAATTAATCCTTTCTCCATTTCATTACTTTTGATATTATAAAACATATTTGTTTATAAATATATAAAGGAATATAAAGAAAATTTTATTTATATTTAAAATTTTATTAAAATAATTTCAAATATAAATCTTATAAGGTTTTTATATAAGGTTTAATTTTATAATATCATTTTTATCTGGGATTGTTTATATGTAAGTATCTAGTGGGGCATATTAATCATCCCTGTCCAGGTTTTGTAAAAATAAATTTAAATGTATTTTTTCTCTAAAATTGTTTAATGTCATTTATACCCCTGTTTTAATTTTTATAAAATATATTTAAAGGAATATTTACGTCATTTTCGAAAAAATATACTTTGTAAACTTTTCGACACATTAAGAAAAGAATGTTTTTTAACTTATACGCCATGAGTGGATTTTTCAACTATTATGTCACCTTAACATTTTGAGGTTTCCATTAAAAGCTTACCAGGTTATTTTGAAATGAAATGTTTTCTTTTATAATTTCATGAATTTTAAATAATTTCAATGTAAAAAGGGATATTTCTACCAATTTTTTTTAGTGATTTTGTTAGATTATTTTCATCCATGTCAATATCCTTTTTTGAATTTTATGCTTAATTAAGGATGATTTATTTATGGTTTTCGGATATGTTTGATTGTGGGTGAGATATTTTGATAATAGTCATGGATTATAGTTAAAGTATTAACATTTTTCATTCTAGTTTTAATACAAATTATTATGTTTTGTTTCACCCTTTTCATATTAGGAATGTGTTGGGCTTAGTAAGTGATGGGTGGGGACCAATATAGCCCCTCGTATCAGTATGTGTGATGAAAAATCTTGATATGGACTTGGATGTGGCCTTTCCCTTTTATTTTCAGATATGGATTTGGCTGAGGCCATAATAATTTATTTTCAGATGTCCTAGACGAGGACACAATGGAATGTTTTAGATGTATGATATTATGCATTCCCTCATTATGAGATTTGTTATTGATATTACATGGGATTATCGGACTAATATAGTATCCATGTGAATTTTTAAATGAAATTATTTGATTTATTATTCCCATATTATGTTGAAGGTATGGATTAAAAGGCATCTATTTTAATTTAATACCTTCCCTTAAAAGTTTATGCTTATTTATGAAAGCTGTTGCTGTATTTTTTAACTGTACAGAGAATCTGAGATCAAAACTTTATTATTTTTTTCCCATGATTCCATGAAGTGTATTATGATTTATATGTAGAGTTAATCTAGTATAATAATAAAATTCTTTAAGGATCATCAATTTTTTATTTAATTTTTTTAATTGTAATGTAATGTTAACATATGTAATATATTTTCCAAGACTACTAAACTGGTTGGTCCTTTGGGATTTTATTCCATGGATTCATACCAATGTATTAAAATAATGCACTGAATCTAGGTAACTGTGTTCGGGGAATTATAGGTGGTATCATAAGAATTTCTGTGATAATCTTGGAAATTATATTTAGAAGGATTAGATCCGAGATCATAAACTTATGATAGACTTTGAGAATAAGTATAGAAGAACATCCTATATTTTTTTAAATAGAAATTTTGTAAATTTTATTAAAACTAAATATTGTTTTGGATACTACAAGTGGATGTGGTTCTATAATAGATGTAACTAGGAGTAAAAAATCCTACAAGGTGTTCCAGACCCGACTCATGGTAGCCTGGTACACAAAAATGACCCTTAATGCACACCTAGTTTGACACTCCAGTGGGACATGCATATGATAATTAACATTTTATTTACCAAAAACCATGAAGAATTTATGAGTAAATATGTCCCAAAAGAAACTAGTTTTTTGATTATGGATTATATATTTATAAAACTTTCAATTTATGTTAAGTATTTTACTGGTTTGGAATTGTGAATTATGATTCATAACCTAATATAGTGTATGTCATTTTTTAGAAATGTGACCAAATTGAAGAAATGGAAACAATATCAATTCACGTAATCCATGTAAGGATTTCCCTCCTATGCCAGATAATTATAGAGTATATGGGTATATAACTAATGATGAACAAATTATAATCATACTAGGATAACTAACTCAGGTTATGAATAATAACCCTACTTGTATGGAGCACCCTGGTCCACAATTCCTAGGATCAGTGTTAGACCACTTAATGATACAACAACCTATAACATTCAATGGGATTAAAAAACCATTTTTACCTCAGAAATTGATAAGTTCCTTAGAGAAAATATTTAGCACTTTGGGAAGTAATGAAAGTGAAAAATTTGACAAAGATGTTTATCTTATCTCAGAAGATGCAGATAAATGGTGTTAATTAATTCAAAATACGATAGAAGATAAATTAATAGAGAATATGGAATAAATGGGGTTTAAATTACTTTCTTTATAAAAACACTTTCCTCGAGAACAACGAGTTAACATGGAAAAGAAATTTCTGAGTCTGAGGAAAAAAGAGGATGATAATGTTTTGATGTATGAGGCAAGATTCACAAGGTTACCAAGGCATGCTGTAGACTACATACGTATCCCATGAAGTATGATTGATTGATTATTTGAGGGGTTAAAACAATTCCTTTAATGAGAACTGGTCTCACAAACTTTCTCATCATTTGAAGATGTAATATCATGTGCTATTAGGAAAGAAAAGGAATTATCTAAGTCTTATGATTTTAATGTAAATCAAGAGAAGAAGGGAATGGTAGAGCATGATATAGATAATTCGAAGAAGGGAAAGAAGGATTTTCCCACATGTGGCAATTGGGGAAGGAAACACCCTAGTTCTTGCTTATAGGAAAATGTATTAGTTGGACGTGTGGTGAGAAAGTATATAATGCTCATGATTGAAAGGGAAAAAAGGAATATGAAAATGTGAAATGATATAATTATAAATATATGGGACATTATGAAAATGATTGTTCAAAGAATCAAGAAAATATGGATTAGAGGAAGAAAATAGATCAGGGTCAAGCTTATGTTTTTACCACAGATGAAGTGGAATAAATAATGTATTCATGTTTTTTGATTCAAGAATTATGTTTTTATATTTTGGTTATGGAAATAATTTTATATATAAGTATTGTACTACAATAATATTTCTTAAATGATTTGAAGGCATGAAAATTTTCACTAATGTTTTTAAAGGTGATCAAATATTTGGTGAGTGATAATAAGAGCTACATTACATTGTTTTGGGAATCTAATGATAATATTAATTTTGGAAATTTAGAGATTTTTAGGGAAATGAATTTGGATGTAAGTATTTTGGTTGATTCTTAAGGTTGGAACAGAGTAAGTTGAACACTGAATATTATTATTTATGGTTAAAGTATGATTTATTATATACTTTGGCATAATATCATTGGTCTTAGAAAATATTTAGATTATTAATGAAATACTTGGGGGACTTATGATTTATAAAAATTTATTCAGGCATGAAAAATAATTTTGCAACATTCATTTTTAGCAATAAGGGATGAAGTGAAAATTGATTGAAGCACAACCAATGAATGAGATTAAGTATATGACATGAAAAGAAATCAATTAGGTGCTTTTATGAATAGTAAAATAATTCTTCAACTCTAGGATAAGAATCATGAAACCAAAAATTATATCATAGTACTTTTTCTGATGAGTCAAATGGTTCCCTAGATCATTATAGATTTATAGATATGTGATTGTTAACTTTCTACTTGTCATGTTCTATATCACTCTCCATCAGAACAAAATGGTTACATTTTCTTTAATATGTATGTTTTCTTATATGAAACCTTATTACATGTTATCTATGGTCAACTTCATTCTTCACTTTATTTATTTTAACACATAGGTGTTATTTATCCATTTCTAATGGGGGATTTCGATAAAGATATTTTAAAAAGTCTATCCCATATATTTCAATTCTGAGTTTAAATTGAGTTGATTTAATTTATTAAAGGAGGGGAGAATGTTAAAACCCAAAATTTCATTATATTTTATCTTCAATAGCTAGTTTTTCATGCAACATCAACTTGTCTTGCATAACTCACAAGAATGTGTTTCTATGAAATAACACTTTAGTGTTACAATTATTTAAAAGATATACATATAACTTATCCTTTAAATATTTTAAAATAACTAGTAATAAATAATTTTTAAATGTTATTTATATTTTTTACATAAATAAAATTAATTTATAATTAAATGTATAAGTCTTGGTAAAATAGTTGTATGTTTAGAGATACTATTTTCTTAAAAGAACTACTTTTTATGTCATTTTTTGAATAGTAACAAAATTAATTATAGACACTCTTTGAAATTTAATATTCTAAAATAGACATAATATTTGAATTTATAATATCAAATTTATCTTAGGGTGATTTTTTGGTATTTTTCTGAAAATATTTATTTTTTAATGAATAGTGAAAAATACTACATTATTATTAAAAACTGACTTTTTCATTTAATTAATTATTTTACATTAAATTGGTTTTAAAGATACAATAGATAAATAATACACATATTAACCCAATTTAGGTCATTGGAATATTTTTTATTATTGAATTAGATATAAAAAATCAATGAAATGTTTAATGCCTTTTTACTCGCTTTCTAGCCACATTTCCATATTATAATGAAACAAAATTTTACAACTTCTGTATATTGAATTAAAAAAAAGGAAATACATGGTCGTAATCAGTATGAAAAATGTGGTATAATAGGATCAGAAGAATTTTTTCTATGAATTATAAATTTTGAATTTTATTTACCATTTTAAAGGTAGATATGGTAATTAAAGATAAAAATAATATTAAAATAATATAAAATTGTCCTAAAAATTGTCATAATTTCATTGGATGAGTATTTTTGGACCCAAATAAACCTTAGGTATGAAATATTATCCTTTTTAGAAACTTTTTTAAGATTAAAACATTTATTATATTTTATTTAAAGAAGAGTTAAAAAAGTCATATTCATATTTTAATAACTATTTTATTTTTAATTTGAGGTTATATAAGGGAAATGGTAGATTATAAATATTATTTAGTAATATATGAAATTAATAATCATCATGATAATTTATTTTTAATTTTCAGACATTAAATAAATAAATTAAATGATGACACAATGATGATGCCGTTATTGTTTAATTAATTGAGATATATTATAAATGATATTGAAAATATTAAAATAAATAAAATTTGACTTAATTAATGAAATAAAATAATTTTATATATAACATAGATATTTAAATTAACATTGAATCTATTGGTTTGAAGTTATCATGTTAGATGGATATTATAAAAAATAAAAATATTGAGTAGTATTAAAATTGACATAAATGATTTTTTAAAATATTTTTTGTAAGAAGGTGGTGCCTTTGTAAAATAAAAAAGAACAATATTAATTATTATAATAAGAAATATATGAGTCTAAAAGATGAGATTATTTTACAATCTCTATCAAAAAGAGTTAGTAAATAAATAGGGAGGTCATCCAACCATGTGGTGACATGGTAAAATCCCATATTTACAAGACCATCCACCAACGTGTTCACTTCATGAATGACATGCGTAATAATGTAGTTGAAGTCCATTAGTGAATGAAAAAATTCCATCCATTGTGTTTTAAGAGGCCACAAGAGGTGCATCACACCATTCCAAATATCTTGGACGATAGTAGTTGAGTCACTTTCAATCCAGATGTTGTTCCTACCATGTTTCATGGTGAAGGAGATATCATAGATCACACTCATCATTTCAGCATCCATAGTTGAGTAGATGCCATAGGATCCCTAGAAACATCCAAGAATATGCCTGGAGTGGTTTTCAAAAATAACACCACAACCTGAAGGGCCCGAGTTTCCATTAGAAGCACCGTCAACATTTACTTTAATCCAGCCTAGGAGTAGAGATATCTAGAACACTTTAAAAGTGAATCTAGGTTTAGGATAAATACCATTAACCCCATGTCTAAGTAGAATCGCAAATTCCGTCATTAGGTTATTGCATAATTTTTTTTAATTGAAGAATCTTCCTGAATGGAAATGAGGATCCACATCCAACTGAGATGTAGAATAACTGAGTAGTTGTTATGAATAATTGTATTCCTATCATACTAGAGTACATGAAGAAGTCTAGAAACAATAGTTAAGAAAAGGATATTGATTTTCTGAGAGGATTCAAGATCCAAACAACATTGATGTTGACAGTTGATTGATTCATTAAGTAACCATCTTCACTCAAAAATATCAATCTCATAATTCCACAGAGTAGTAGTAGTGACACAAAAAAGTAAAAGATGGATAATGTATTAATGTTGTTGGTTACAAAGATGAAATTTAGAGAAAAGATGGATCACTAAATTCATAAGACAAGTATCAGTGGGAATCTTCTTGTGCGAAATACGCCAAATCATAGTGAATCTAGAAGGTTTTAACCATAATTTATCAAAATATTAAATCCAAATAAATGAATTTTAAGAGTTAATAAAACCATGATTATAAAAAAAATTGCGTCAAGAATGCCATTATGAGTAGGTTACCATATATAAAAATCATTAATGATGAAAAAAGGGTAGCTGTCAATGACATGATAGAAGTTGTCAGGAAAAGTAAGGTTGTGAGACCTAACTACTTCCTTGATAGTATATTTAGCGTGATTAGGAAGTTGATTAGTGAAAATCATTGATATGAGCAAAGAACTAGCCCATTTGTCAGGCCAGAAATTTATGGAAGAGTCTTTGCTCATCATCCATATAGATTGATACATGATGTTGGAAAATTAATTTTTAATGGAATTACAAATACAATATCTCATGTAATTAAAATTTCCCTACTTATTTTTTTCAAGAAATATATTTTTAAGGAATGTAATAGAGTTAGATTTGTTATGAAAATGGTTCTAAGTGAGTCTGGCTTGTAAGGAATCATTAAATAGTTTGAGATTTTTTATACCGTGACCACCCTTCTCTAATGGTTTGCAACAAGTAGACAAAGGAACAATCACCAGTTTCCTTTCAAGAATGCTTCCACTCCAAACAATGTTTTGGATGACTGTGTTAATTCTTTTAAGAAGACCAAAAAGACATTTATAAATCATCACAGAGTGGAAAATTTTAGAAACAATAATAGATTTGACAATAAAAATATTTATAGCCATAGAGAGGGAATTTTTTTTCCAAGATGACAGTTGTGGATGATTTGGTCCATAGTTTTAGAAAAATAACAAGCTGTTGGTCTGCCCTAGAAAATGGGAACACCAAGATAGGTGAAGGAAAGAGATCCTTGTTTAATACCTAAATTAGTAATAATATAAGATTTTATATTATCAATAAACTGTTTTCCAAAAAAAGTAAAGGATTTTCCCCAATTAATTATTTGACCATAAATATCTTCATAGTGGGAGAGGGAACATTTGATATTTTGAATATTCTGTTAATCCCCTGGTAAAAAATTTATAATATCATCCGCAGAATAATGGTCTATGGGAACATTTAAATTTTTAGAAACCTTAATCGACATAAGATTTTTTTCTCGACAAGGTGAGTAATTAATCTGCTTAGGTAATCATTTACAATCACAAAAAGAATGAAATAGAGAAGGTCACCATGTCTAACACCTTTGATGCATTTAAAATACCACTTAGGAGATCCATTAACATGGATGGATATGTTGGCCAAGTTTAAAATAGATTTAATTCTAGTGGTAAATTAATTATTTAACCCAATGTTCTGAAGGACCTTGAAAATAAAACTCCAATCCATGGTATCAAAGGACTTCCAAATATCAATCTTAAAGGCAATATTGCCGCCTCTATTAGTTCTATTTAAAAAGTTAGTACATTCAGAGGCAAGAAAAATACAATATTGAATGGATCTGCCTTTATTAAATTCAAAATTGGTTCCATGAAACTTTGTATTTGTTAATAAAAGAAATTATATTGGAAAGATGTTTGGTAATAATTTTATAAATGGTATTGATTAAAACAATGGGTCTAAATTGGTTAATTTTTACGAAATTATTCACTTTGGGGATTAAGGAGAGAAACTAGGAATTCAACCCATGATAGAGCATACCATTAGATAAGAAATTCCTAACTATCCTACAAACGTTAGTTTGAAAGAAATCCCAAAAAAAACTGATAAAATCTATTATTGAAACCATCCGGGACTAGAGTACTATTAGGATTTAATCTAAAGACAGTGTATCTAATCTCATGATCAAGCATGATGCTAGTAAGAAAAGAGTTGTCATCTTCATTGAAAAAAACCCGGATGACAATAGATATTAGTTTCCTGTTAGTGTTAGGTCGATTGAATATATTTTCAAAATAAGAGACTACATGATTGGAAGTGATATTCTCAGTATCAAAGAGGTTGTCCCCATCTCTGAGGATGGAAATAGGTCTATTAGCTTATTTTATTCATTGAGTGGAGTTGTATAATTTATTGTTTATGTCACCATCTGTAAGACATTTTGTTTTGAAAATTTATTTTCTCATGTTATCTTTGAAGTTGATCAAGGAAACTGGTTTTGTAGTAATATTGATTTCATGTCATAGATCAGTGAAAAAATTGGTTCCAGTAATGGTGTTTTGATGATGGGTGTGTTCTTATTCCAAATGAAGAATTTTGTTTTCAATTTTTCAAGATTTGGTACTACACACAACCATAATAATCTTTATGATATTTTTTAATTTAGTGGTATAAGAAAAAATAACAATTGCAATGTTTCATGGAAGACCAATAATGTTTAATAATGTTAACACAAGCAGGGTTAGAAGACCAAGTGTTGTTAAATATGATTGGAAGAACCAGATTCTGGTGTTTGATAGAGATATTTACAAGGATAGGATGGTGGTTAGAATTATTTTTAGGAAGGGCTATGTTAGAAATGGTGTTCCACTTATCTAGTTCTATATCATTTGTGAAAACACTGTCCAATTTTCTAGCCACCACCCTGTTATATTGTCTTCTATACCATGTATACACGGAATCAAAAAGGTTAATTTCAACAAGGTTGTCATTCTCAATAGAATATTTATGCTCCCATGAAGATATATTGGAATGTGTTGTCCCCATTTTTTCACTTGGGTTATGGATACCATTAAAATCACTAACTACAAACTAGGGGTTATGAAAACTTTTTCCTAAGTATGAAAGGTATTTTCGATGTTTTATCCTGTCTTGGTATATATTATTAGCATAGATAAGATAATAATAAATATGTGAGTGGTAAATAGTAAAGTCATAAGTGATCTCCTGCTCTGATTTATGGAAAATATTAATATTATGAATAGTATAGTGAGTAATGATCCAAAGGGTTTCAATGGAAGAAGAATTTTTACAAGCACCAAAGAAGTTATAACCAGACTAAAAAAGATGAGAAAAATGAGAGGATAAATAGATCTTAGGCTCAAGAATTAGAAAAACATTATCATGATGAGTATTAATAAATCTTTTTAAAATAATAAAAGTTTCAGGGTTCCCATGCCCTGAAAATTCCAAAACCAATTAAAATAAAATATATTTTTGAAAATGATATAAAATTAAAAAAATATAAGGTTCAAAGAAATCACATGAATAATTTAAAATATTCCATAAATGATATAATTGTGGTTCGTTTTTTATTTTATATTAACAATATTAACCATATAGTGTAAAAGTACAAGAAGTCACAATAAGAGTTAAACTTTTTAACTAAGGGATAAATACAGAAGATAAGATTATGTTTATGACCTAAATATTTATAAAATTAATTTACAAAGAGGATTTATAAATATTTTAATATTATACTATAAATAAATCACTTTGGAACTATTTGAAACAAAAAATCAATTTATAATAAATTAATATTCCAAGATCTTCAAAAGATCCCGTAACCTCTCTTATAAAAATGAACTTATACAACTCTTTAATTAACACATCCAAGGCATTTTTTATCATATAAAAAATTCCCATTTCCTCTCCTACCTTCACTCATTTCATCTTAGAAGTCATTATTTGTGTATAAATCAAACCTATGGAGTCCTTTTGTGCAAATCAAAAGGAGACACTCGAAGAAGTGGTAATTGTTTTACCCATTAAATTCAATTTATTTTTTTATTATACTTCATCTTAATATTTTGTTTCCATAATAAAGTAATTAATCTAGTATATACTATTTTATTATATGTTTTAATTATTATGGTACAACCATATTACCCCTTGTACCCATTCTACGATGAATAATATCACCATGCGTGCGTACACACGGCTTACTATTTCCATACTATGGTGTAAAATGTTTTTCATGTTCCCATTATTTGTATGGGTATAAAGATTAATATAAAGGTTTTAAATAATTATTATAAAATGATATTTTTTCTTTAAAATTAATATTCCAAACAATTTCACACCATTTAATAATTATTGAAATGATATCGTCGCTCATGCGTACATAAAGTTTATCGTCAACATGACGCAATAAGATTCATCTTCCACATTCACTACCCCTGAATTGTTATAAAAATATATATTATGAATAAGTATGAAATATATGAAATAATAATTCTTCTGGAATATTATACATATATAATTTTCTATATATATATATGTCATTACCTTCGATTCAATATGATAAGAAAATAGAAACAATGTTCATGCGTATGTACGACCGACTGTGTCTATGAACAGTGTATTATATTTCATATATCTATATATTATATATATTTATATTCTGAATATTAATTATATATAAATCATTTTATAAATTCAGTATGTATGTAAATCATGATCTAATTAATACGATCAAGAATAACAAGTCAAAACACGTTAGATAAAGAAAATGATTAATACCCAAAATGTTTCTTTAACTTGGGAATTATTATTAAAAAGGTAATATAAAGTCATAAATGAATCAAATATTATATCATAATTGTTATTATGGGTTTTTAGACGTTAATAATATCTATAAAACCATTATAAAAGATTTTCAGACATGTATGAAGAGTATCATCCCAAAAGTAAGGGAATTCAGTCACACTTTTAATTTTCATGAGATATAAGCCTTTTTACCACTAATTTATTGTGAGTAGAGTATGTACTACCTCTATTATGGCTGTTATCATGAATAAAATTATATTCATGGTATTTATATATTCATTTGATGATATTGGACTTATTATTTAAATGTTCAAAGTGGTATGAGACGCTTTGAATGTTATAGAATTAATACTTTATCCATTTCAATATTTTTCATATTATCATACATATTTATTTATATGTTTATAAAGGATTATAATGAAAAATTTATTTCTATTTTTCTGTTTATTAGAATTTTATCAAATAAAATCCATTAAGGTTTTAACGCAAGGGTTAATTTTACTATCTCATTTTCCTCTGAGATTTTTTGTATGTAAGTATCTACTAGGGCGTATTTATCATCTATTTTCATGTTTCTTAAAAAACATTTTAAAATATTATTTTCATTAAAAAATTTTAAATTAATTTATACCCATAATTTAATTTTTATAATATGTTTTAAATGAAATCTTTATGTCATTTTATAAACAAGGTACTTTGTAACCTTTTTGACAAATGAATGAATGAATGTTTTTTAACTTATACGGTGTGAGTGGATTTTTTTCCACCACTGTGTCACCTTAAAATTTTGAAGAATCCCTTAGAATAATAAATCTTTATTTTCAATTGAAATGATTTCATTTATAATTTGGAGAATTTTAAAATATTTTAATGAAAAAAGTTATATTTTACCAAAAAATATTTAATGATTTTTTTATATTATTTTCATCTATGAAAACATCCTTTGTAGGATTTTATGCTTAATAGAGGTTGATTTATTGAATGTTATATGATACGTTTGACTATGGATGTAATATTTTGAGATTATTCATTATTAATGGTTAATTTATTAACATTTCATACACTTTTTTTAATATGAATTTTAAAGTTATGTTTCACCCTTTTCATATGATGAATGTTTTGGACTTAGTAAGTGTGGTGCGGGGCCCGCTATAGTCCCTTGATGCACTGGTATGTCTGATGAGAAAAAATAGATATGGAATTGGTTAAGTACTTACTTATTTATTTTTGAATATATATTTGGCTAAGGCCTTAACCATTTATTTTTAGTTGTCTTGGACTATGCCTCAATGATATGTTTCAGATGCATATGATTATACATTCCCTCAATATGAGATTAGTTATTGATATTACATGTGATCATTACATGGATGATCAAATGAAATTATTTGATTTATTATTTCCGTATTATTCTAAAAGAAATGTTTAAAAGGCTGGTGAATTAATTTTATACCTTTCCTTAAAAATTTATTCTTATTTATGAAGGCTTGTGCTATATTGATTAACCATAATGAGCATCTGAGCACACCCATTTATTTTTTTGTATTTTACCAAGACACCAATGAGGTGTATTAAGATTTATATGAAGGGTTAAGATATGATAATAATGGAATTATCAAAGGATTTTTAATGTTGTATTTTTTGTTCTAAAATATTGTTTTCTTTATGCATAAGCACTTTATTATGTTTTCTTTAACTTTCTTTTCTGATAAGAACATCTCTGACCAGAATGCGATGGTATCGAATCAATTTTTTTATATTTTTAACTCTAGTAGTTTGTAGTGTTTTTAATAAAAGATTTTTTTGTATATTCTTCAGAATATTGACCATTATAGTCACATATTCCATAGATTTACTTCCCGAATTCAAATTAATTGAGTTTACATAATCTTTTTGATATTTTTTCTACAAATATCTGCATAATAAGAAAATTCCTCATCCTCATAGAGCTACATATTCGTTTTCTAGAGTTACTCCCCCTTGAATAATTCCAATTCAATTGAGGTTACAGGTTATAAGGGTTATTGTAGGATTTATACCCCATGTTTCCACAAGACCATCAATGACCCATTTAAGTTATGCATTCTATAATATTTAATGGTCTGTTGGTGAATATATGTGTTCTTTCAAGATGAAATAAAACATACTTTCCTTTTTATTTGGTAAATTTATCTTATCATTTCATATCAAACTCCACTTGAAATATGTGTGAAGTTTTCATGACCATTTTTATCCCATAAAATTTCAATATTTTTCTTTCAATCACACACAAATTGATGAAAAAAATTTACTATCACTAGAACAAGTAGGGGAAACATGAACCTTCTTATTTAGAGTAGTTTTTCTACAATTTTGAGATAATTAAACCTATATCCACAACTTTTTCATAGTTTTATCCCATAATATTTAATGTATTTTCATATTTAACACACCTTGACTATGTTTCATTCCACTTGTCTTCTAATATATAAATATGTTCATCAAGGTCTTTAAACATATAATAATATTATCAATATTCACCTTGAGGTTATTTATATTCTCACTATTATCATTATCCTTCCCATTATAATATTTCTTCTTTTTATCAAGTAGTTTTATTATGTTCAAGATCATGATTATTTGATTAAGACAAGATTAAATCTTATTTTTTAACATGTATTTATTGAATATATCATCTTCCTCCTCCTTACTACTATAAGAGACATAGTTATTTTTAATATGAATCATGATATTTATTTGTTTTTGTGTGGAACTTATATCCTCTAACTTAATACATTGAGATGAATCTTTATTTTATTCTTCTTTATACAACATATTATTTTGAAAGATTCTAGATAGAATTATTTTCTTAAAAACACAGTTTTTTTTTTAAATTTACTTTTAAAGAAATATTTTTCTTTATCATGTATATTAGTCACCTCAAATATATTCTTTGAAAAATAAATTACACAATTTATAATTCAGCCACAACTCAAGAAATTTTGACGAATCTTACCTTTACATTTATCTTTTATCTTATGATGATTTTTAAATAAAATACACGACTCTATCATGATCTTCACCTCCTTATTCATATCTTATCAATATAAAGATTATTATTACTACTTTTTAATATATCTAGAGACCCTTTATTACTTTAAATTCCATATCCCCCTTCATATTATTTAGGAATTTAGGTGATTCTTTATCTCATAGGTAGAAACAATATTATCAAATTTATGAAGGGATAAATTATCACAAACTTCATGTGTTGAGATATTAACATTAAAAAATCCAAGTGAGTTTCACATATCATTATTGAAAATGGTTGAGTCATTTAATGTTTTCCCAGTGCCTCATATATTTCTAAAAATTTCATTATCCAGTATGAAGTTATCAATAATGGTCCCATCATCAACCTTTCTAATACCTTATGAATTCTCTAGTGAAATATATAATATTGATTCTATAAATTTGACATTACTATTAAACATATTTTCAATGTTATCTTATAGTTTATTTAAAATATTTAGTCCCAATACATTAAAATACACTCAATTTGATAATAACATTAGAAGAGAATTCATATATTTTCCATTAATGCAGATATTCTTTTTATCTATAAATTTAAATGTATAATATTTTTAAATTGGTGTAAAACCATATTTCACAACCTCCTTTACCTCTATTATTTTATATATTAGACAAAGAATCATTTTATACTTACAAACATGGAATGTTATCCTATTAAATATTAAAAAATCGTTATTGTTTAAAGAAATCAAACTCATTAACTTCAAAATCCTTCAAGATTGATTCTTTTATAGGAATTCTGGTTAGGTATTTTATAGATTTAGGTGACCAAAAATGTAGATTTTTCCGTATGATGGTGGTGGTGGGGGGTTAATCAGTTTTAGTAAATTTTATGATTTCATATTTGAATCAAACTTCAGGACCAGTGGATTTATCAACACACTTATTTCATAAAGAATCACCCTTTCACGTATTCAATCAAATAAAAGAACAAAAATTTACATGATAATTTTTAAATGGTTTTTTTCCAAGGCATTAAGCTTATCCTTTTTGTGTTTGGGTCAAGTATAATATTTGGATTTGAAAAGGTAAACATGAGTGATAATAATATAGTATATATCTCAAAAAGTAAAAACATAGGTAATATAAGGACTAGATATCTCTTAAAAATCCCTTTATATCTACCAATAGGTTCTCTAAACACGATTCAACCAATGGATGCTATCTCTAAAAAATCTAATGTATTATATTGTTTGGTTCTTTAGACTATATCCTACTAATTTATAAATGTTATGATAAAAAACACATTGATATAAATTAAACTACTTGTATATTTTTGTGATGTACAACATCAACATCATTATTTATGACTCATTACTCTTTTTAGATTCTAAATTTTTCAATCTTTATGATATATGAATATATTTAAAGAATGGGTTACTATAAATTATTCTCCTCCTCCACCCCCTATTATTCAATACAAAGGTTTTTATCTACCTATTGAAGTTGAGTTATTTACTTTTTTAACAAAAATACAATAGTAGAAGAAATATCAATGTTCTTCTATATATTATTATCATTCTACTTTTCATTTAAATAATTATAGAGAATAATAATGAAATTCATTTTATATTTTAATATATAAAATACTCCATATTTTTATTAGATTTAATCATTGTAAATATCTTCATTTAATTTTCTAAGAGACCCAAGATTATTCTACTCATGATATTAAATATTTTCACATATTACATCTATAAAAATAACAGGTATTAAGCTTCCTTTAAGCATATAATCTTGTAGATATTCATTTCTAACAGTGTGTTTGGATCACAAGCTCTGGACCCAACTATAATTGGTATTTTATTCTTAGACTACTTAATATTGTGTCTTTCTTCTTTGGTGGATGATTTAGTGTAATTATAACTACTAAAAATATAATAAACCTAGACCCACACTCCCTGTTCCGATACTAAAATAAAAAAAATTATATTTCTTACTTTCATACCGATGAAGGTGACCCAACTTTCTCCATCCAAATGTACAATATCAAAAGTAAATATTGGATCACTTACATAACAATGAACCTTTTAGGTTTAGAATTTAAGAGAAATATGATGAACTCTTACATAAGAAAATCCATGAATTAAAGGGATTATTTTTACCATTGTACCCTAATTTTCATATTTTATATTAAGTTTTTAGCATCTCCTATAAACATCACCATGGTATAAATCATTATAGAAAAAATAATTTAATATAATTCTTTATAACATATAAAAAATTAGGCATAAGAGGGAATATATCCAAATGTTTTTAAGGAAAAACATTTTCATTAAAAATGATTATATTAGTGAGAATTAGATAAGAATAAGAATATGATGACATAATTAATGTGAATGGGAAAAAATAATATAAATCATACCCATCATAACATAATATAAATCATACCCATAAATACCAGAATCATCTAACATGATACATAGATTAGTTATTTTACAAACAAAAGAGTCAAATGATTTAATAATCATGAACCCTATGATGTTAATATAGATCAAAGGATTTATTAAAAACCCATATTGAGCATACAAAACATGTTGGTTTCATAAAACATTATCTTCATAACCCTTTTTAAACTTATGTTATAAATAACTATATCCAAATAAAATCCAAAGGAAAAAACCTTCAGTAACTCTCTTTATATTCCATATAATTAAAAATAATTACCCAAAGCATTGGAGTGCTATCTAGGTGCACCCATAAAATAAGATATATCAGTATCACCTAATTTTATCTAGGAATGTACATTGTATATAATATATCAGGCTCACTTAGAACTAAATGAGAACACCCATTGTATAATCTATATATGTCTTAACTGATGCTATATGGGAACACATATGATCTTTAATAATTTACACTTTACATTCTTGAATAATACATTTAGAATCATTCACTTTTTGATATAATTGAGATCATTGTTCTGGTATTACTTGATTCACTTATAAAAATGGAACAGGTTCCATGTCAATATCATAATACATCTAAAGAATGAATAAGGTTGTTATCATTACAAAATATGCATAGTAGAGTGTAAGTTATATCAAGGATTGTTGATTGTTATTAATGGGGATCCAAATAAAATACCCTTATAAACATTCTTGAGTAAAATAAACTTTTCACTTTGAGTGTCATCAAAGGATATTATGTTATATGAAAAATGATTTTTAAAGATCACTTGGGAAATTTCTTATATACCATATCCTTACTATTTTGAAAACAAGTATTTAAAATATATAACATAATCAAAAATAAAATAAAAATACTATTTGAAAATAACCAATTAAAATTAAAAAGGAATATTTAAATATTGAGTTTCCATGATGGTTAAAAAATACGTTCATGTTATAAATGCTAAAAACCATTATTTTTTTTGAAAATGGAGAAAAAGGTAACCACTTATTAAATTATAAGAAAAAATATTTTTATTTTTTAAAAAATAATCTTGAGGATCATCAAAAATTGATTTACTAAATCACTTATTTTTAGAGAAGAACACTTTTGAAAACATTTTTGAAAACATTGATTTAAAGGATAATGATTCCTTATCTAAATGATTAACAAAAGAACGATATTACTTACAAAAAATATTCTTGAAATTTATTCACTAAATAAGGTAGTAAAAAGAAATTAAATATTTGAACCACATTAATAACTAGAGGATGAGAAAATATATGTGTTTCACGAAAATGAAAGCACATGATTTTTTCTAAAGGAACCTAGAATGTAATGATCCCAGATTTCATCAATGAAAATTTACTTATAATAATTATTTCATATAATCTAAAACACATAAAATCACCTGAATAGAACAATAAAAACTTTAAAAATAAAAAATGAATGAAATAATGGGCATTTCAAGAAAATAAAAAACTTATTCCAACAGAATAGTAACTTGGCCATTGGAATAGTAATGTGACTATTAGGAATGGTAATTTCTCCAATAGAATCAGAGCCTCACCTATGAATGTATAAATAAAATTTCGGTATCTTATGAATGAAAAGGTGATATATTTATATCATGGTAAAAGTAACTAAATGTTTACAAGATGATACATTATGTGTTGGTATTTTTGTTTGTTGTAAAAAAAAATTTACAATTAAAATATCTTTCCATAAATATATTCAAAAATTAATATTTTATTTTCTAATTATTATAAGATAATTTTATGGGACCTTAATTAATTTTTCAATGTGTCTTAAAATTTGATATAATTTGAAAATTAGCATTTTTAGAATAAATGATGATTTTTGTTAAAAATTAAATTTATAATATTTAGAAAATAATTTTATTAAAATAAACACCATTTTTTAATTCTAAATTCCAAATAATAGTTGGGTTTATTTTTTTTTATTTTTTGAAAATAGTTTATTTTTTTGGTCAATAGTTGAAAATGGTAACTTATGGTATTTAACTAATATGTGAATTATTGAGTCCTGAATGATGTATGGATGAGGTAAGAGAACACTGGGTCTAACTCACATGCACTATTTGTGGTAATTAGTTATATAATTTAACACTATTGAAAATATTGAGATAAAATTATAATCAAATGAATAAAATAATCAAAATTACCCTCTCCTCTCACTATAAATACCACCCCTCACCACCACTTCTCCCCAAAACTAAAAATACTATAAAATTATCCAAATTATTCCCAATATTATTCCAAAATCTCTTCACCACATATATAAGATTATGGATTTTGTAAAATACCAATCTGAAGTTCCCGAAGGACGTTCTCAAGGAAAAGAAATTCCAGAGGCAAACTCCTCTTTCATTTTCTTTTATTTTTTGTTAATTTCATTTCATTTTTTATCTACTCCTCATATATCTATTTTAAAGTGGAATGATATGTATAGTGTCATTTTTATGCTTTAATATTATTTTTTTAATGGAAGAATCTGTCATCAAACATATTTACTCTTCCTTTTATTCTAAAAATCAAAATATAGTCCGCGATGTGTCGATTTACCACCATCATGGACAATGCGTTTTAATTTTCCATTACCAACATAAAATATAATCATAAAATAATTATTAAGGTTAAATAATATTTTATTATAAATATTATATGTTATATAATGTTTTGGAACCAACACATAAACATGATTTTAAATAAAATGATATAATTCTACGATGGTTGTAAAAACCCCTGAAATAAGTTAAGTCATTTTTTTATGTTTTATCCATTGAATAATACCCATACCATATAATAAAATGACATATAAGATCATTTAAAGTAATTTATTTTCACTAATAAAATATAATTTTAATTTTGAGGAATAATTCCCATTTTACATGAACTTCCATAATTGCATACAAGCGATCCTATCATTAAAACCATGATAATAAATGCTCCGAGAATGAAAAATTGAATATTATAACCAATAAAAAAGAAAATAAATGAGAATAATAAAATTAAAATAAATATATTAAATTTATTAGAATTTATTAATTAAATTATTAATTAACTTAACTTTACTATCTAAGACATTGAGTACCAGTGTAGGACACTTTCAGACATAATGTAATGAATTCTCTCTAAACCTCTATTTTTCCTTTCGGTTACGATTTATCTCCTTTTAAACCAATGTAATTATTAATTATTATTTTTTAGTCCTCATAAATTCTATTTGAATCTTACAATATTATGTACTGTCTCAATTATTTTTTCTTTTATGTGGGAGTATGTGTTTTTATAAGGATCCCTTCTCAATTCCCCCCGATAAGCAAGTCTGATTAAAGGGAATTTCCCAATTTCATACCAATTATGAAGAACAATACATTGTATATTTTTATAAAACATTATACTTATAAAATATATGATTTTATCATGAAAATTTATCTTGGGTATTTTTTTTGTATTTTATGAAAAATTATTCTTTTTCTTCTTTGAATTATCTTTAATATTTTCCTTTAACAACACAAAATTGTTTCATTCATAATGTTTCTTATAAAATATTTTTATATATATTAAATTTATTTTGAAATAAAATATCATTATATATGAATATTTTCCCTTATTATTTTCCATGTATATTTTAAATCCATTCGTTTATTGACACCATTATGATATTCCCTTTTGTTATGCCTCATGACATGATAATGATACCCAATTCTTTCCGCAAGTAACCATTACACTTGATTCTTCATGTGGAACACATAATAATGATCATATTATGTTGGGTGAACCTAGATAGTGATAAAATATATTGGGTAATGTTTTAGCATCTTGAGAAATCATGTTGGGACATAGAGTAAACCCTATTCTTTTATGGGGCTTTGTCAACCTTGTGATATAGTTTTGGCAGTTATCCATGACTCATGTTTTTGTCAAGTTGTATGTTTCTTCCCCATTCCTATGATTCCAAGATTATGTTATCCCATGTTCTATTTTATATTATTCCATAAGATTATTCACATGTTATTCCATTTCATGTCATCATGTTATTGATTCTAACCCTTGATAAATTCCTTATATCTATGTTTATTCCATTAATCAGATTTTTACCTTGACCCTTTTGTATATATATTCCCCAAGTTATAATATGTATATATAAGATATAAATGGAATTTATGATCTTATTATGGATGATTAATATAAAGTTATTTTATTCTATTTCCATGTTTCCAGATTTATATACCTAAACCTCTAAAGACACTAGACTTTACGATCCTTTTTTTTATTTGATGGATAATTATTCTTGAAATCA
Source organism: Viscum album (assembly GCA_963277665.1). Taxonomy (NCBI): domain Eukaryota; kingdom Viridiplantae; phylum Streptophyta; class Magnoliopsida; order Santalales; family Viscaceae; genus Viscum; species Viscum album. Next base: position 535,341,138 of record OY728151.1, on the reverse strand, counting down.
TTTAATAATATGTGTAAAAGGCTAGGTAAATTATATTTTAAATTAGAGTAGGGTCTATTTTTTTTGTATTAGTATTATAAAACATTAGTAAAGACCCTAGGGGTAATTCTATCACCATGGATAACTTTTATGGAAACATAAAGAAACACAAGATATTATATACTTGTCATTTATAAGTTTATCATTATATGTTCAAAGTTTCTTTTTATTATTATTATTATATAAGTATTCAAGCCCCCTAATTTTATTTTTATTTTATAGTTAATATATGGAAATATGAGAAGTACCCAGACCATTTTCACCGTACTAAGTTAAATTAAAATTTGAGGGAAAAATTAACAATGTAACAACCTTGAATTTTATCAATGAAAATTTCATTTTTAGAATTTTCTAATATAGTATAAATACCATTAAATAAAATAAAGAATAAAAAAAACCTTTTAAATGAATAATGAATTAAATACGAGGCATTTCTAGAAAATATCAATCCAACACCAATGGAATAGTAACATGACCGTTAGAATTGTAATATGACTTTTAGGAATGGTAATTCGAAATATAGAATAGTAACCACACCTATTAAAGTATAAATAAAATTTATTTATCTTTTGAATGAAAATTTGATATTTTTATGTCATGATAAATGTAAATAAATGGTTTACAAATGATAAATTAACTGTTTTTAATTTTCTACGTCATAAAACTGTAATTTTTAATTTTATAATCAATATATATATATAAATGAAAATTTATATTCATAAAATATATTAATAAATTAATATAATTTTTTTGATTATAATATAATTTTTTGAGACATTAATTAATTTTTCAATGTTTCTTAAATTTGATATAATTTAAAAATCAATATTTTTCAAATAAATTATAATTTTAATTAAAAATAAATTTCACATATTTAGAAAATTATTCCCCTAAAATGGAGTAATTTTTTTAATTATACACAATGAAAATTGATTTAGGTTAATTTATGGTATTTTTCTAAAATATTTTATTTTTTTGGTGAATATTAAAATACAATAATTTATGATATTTAACAAATACATGAATTAGAGAGTCATGAATGGCATATAATTGAGGTAAGAACCCATTGGTTAGAAATCACGTGCACTAGTTACTATAATTAGTTACAATAATCACCACTATTGATTTTCTTGAGCCATAATAAAAAACAAATTAATAAAATATAAAAAATATCCCTTTACTCCCACTGTAAATACCAATCCTAACCACCTCTTCTCCCCAGACACCCGCATCCTTGAAGCTTGTCCAATTTTCTTTTCTTATACTCTCCTCACATTACTATGTCAAAGTGGAATAAAAACTACAGTATCATTTATATACTATAATTTTATTATGTTAATAAAATAATCTATCATCAAACCACTTCACTCATCCTTTTATTTTACCAATAAAAACATCGTCCATGATGTGTTGATTTTCCACTATCATGCACAATGCATTTTCATTTTCCATTACTACATTAAAGTATGGTAATAAAATCACTATTATTTTTACATATGATTTTATTATACTTATTTTATGTAATATAATGTTCTAGAAACAACATATAAACATGATATTAAATAAAATTATATAAGTAAATGATGGTCATAGAAATAACCAAAATAAATTTGATAAATTTCATTTATATTTTTTCTTATGAATAATCCTTATAGAATACAACCAAATCATATATAATATAATTAAAAGTTTTTAAGTAAATTAAGAATATATAATTTTAATTATGAAGAATTATTCCCTTTTTATAAGAACTTTTATACTAGTATAGAAGCAAACCGATCTTCAAAACTATGAAAATAAACACTGCCAAAATGAAAAAATTGAATCTTATAACTCAAAAACAAAATCCCATAAATGAAATTAATAAAATAATAATAAATTAAATACATATAAAAGATGTTATGAATAGATTAGTTAATATATTTAAATTTATTACCTAATACATTAAGTACAAGTTCAAAACAAAATCAAATATAAGGTAAGATATTCTATCTAAACCCCTATTTTTCGTTCCTGTTATGCTTCAGCTATATTTACCCCAATGTAATTATATTTCTTATTTTATAATCATTCTAAATTATGTGTGTATGTTTCAATAATATTTTCCTAGCTCAATTATTCTTTCTTTTAAGGGGAAGAACATGTTTTTTTAAGGTCCCATTCTCAATTAGTCTTGATAATCAAGACCTATTAAAGGGAAATTCCCTATTTCTTACCCATTTTCAATACTATACGTAATCTAATTTAATCCCTCATTATTCTTATAAAATAAAAAAAATTAATGATGAAAATATATGTTGGTTAATATACCGATTTATATAAATTATTATTCATTTTCCAATTTAAATTCTCTGTAATATTTTCCCTAAACCGCACTAAAATGCTTCATTTCTAATGTTTCTTAAACGCTTTTTTTTATACATTTTCATTTCAGTTTGAAATAAATTATCGTGATCTGTTACTATATTCCCTTATTAATGTCCATGTATGATTTAAATCCATTTTTCATTGAAATTATTATGATATACCCTTTTGTTATTCCTTACGACATGATTATGATACACAATTCATTCCAATGGTAATCCTTATTCTTGATTCATCATGTGGTAAAAATATTTATGAAATTATTATGATGGGTGAACCTAATTAGTGCTCCAAAGAACCGGTTAATGTTTTAGTTTCATGATACATTATGATGGGGAAGATAATAAACTTGATTCATTTATTGTGCTTTGTCCACCACGTGGTATAGTCTTGGCAGATAACCTTGACTCATGTTTATGTTATGTTTTTTACAACCATATTCTTATGATTCCATGATTAAATGATCCCATGTCCTATATTTTATGATTCCATATGTTTATTCATGTTTAATTATTTTTTATATTATCATTTAACTCTTTTAACCACGGTTATATGCCTTATTTATAAGTCTATTACCTTATGGGGCTTTTTAGTACACTCCTTTTGTCAACATATTTCTAAGGTTATCGCACGGTGATTTAAGAGATATAATAAAGTTAGGAGATCATTTTGGATGAATAATTCAAATTTGTTTTTTTTTCAATTTCTTTGTTTTTTTCAGTTTTATATATCTAATCCTGCAAATAATCTAGACTTTATGATCCCTGTTTTGTATTTGATAGTTAATTTGGATTAAAATAGAGTAATTATATGTGTAAAAGGATATAGCCATTATATTTGGTATTAGATCATGACCAAGTTATTTTTCGGTATTAATATTAGAAAACATTACAAAGAACCCAAAGGAAAATTATATCACCTTATATAACATAGATCGAAACATAGGGTAACTCAAGATAAAATATACTTTTTATTTTTAAGTTTATCTTTATATGTTCAATTTTTCCTTTTATGATTATTATTATTGAATTAATCAATCCCCATAATTTTATTTTTCTTTTCTAGTTAATAGATGGATATAGGAGAAGTACCGTCACCTATTTTCATCTTTGTATGTTAAATAATGGTCTAAGGGAGACATTTCATATGGGGTGAAAAATATAACGACCCATAATTTTATCAATGAAAATTATCCTCTTATAATTATTTCATATAATATAAATCACATATAATAACATATAGAACACAATAAAAACATTATAAATGAATAATGAATGAAATAAGAGGTATTTATTGAAAATTAGAATCCTATATCAATATAATAGTAACATAACCATTAAGAATAGTAATTCATTGAATATAATAGTAGCCTCACCTATGGAAATATAAATAAAAAGTACGTATCTTATAAATGAAAGGGTGTTATAATTAGATCATCATAAAAGTAAATAAATTTTTTAATATAATTATTTAAAATAAAAATAATTTTCATAAAATAGATTCATAACTTAATATATTTATTCTTATTATATTAATATAATTTTATGATACCTTAGTTAATTTTTCAAACATTCATAAAATAAAATGTTATTTACAAATTGGTTTTCATCAAATAAAGGATGATTTTAATTAAAAACAAAATTTATCATATTTAGAAACATAATTTCACAAAAAAGATTCTATTTTTTAATTCTACATATTGAAAAATGGTTATGGTGATTTTTTGGATTTTTCTGAAACAATTGATATTTTTGGTTAATAGTGAAAGAATGCAATATATGATATTTAAAAAATATATGAATTATTGAGTAATGGATGATGCATGGATGGTTTAACAAGCCATTGGTTAAAAACCACAAGAAATTGTTACTTTATTAGTCATAATAATCAATACTATTGACAGTCTTGATCCAGAATAATAAATAAATGACTAAAATAAAAAAAATATCCCCTCCTCCCACTATAAATACTACCCTTACCACCTCTTCTCCTCACACAACCAAAGCCTTGAAGCTGATCCAAATTAAGACCTATAACTTTACCAAGTCTCTTACTCACGTCTATGTGCTTTTTTTATTAATAAAAGACCAAGCACAAGTTCCTCAAGGAGGTTCCCAAGTAGATGAAATTCAGAAGGTGAATTCCTCGGCCATTTTTTTAATTTATTATCATTTTATTTAATTTTATTATCCTCTCAACACCTAACAATATGAAACTTGAATGATAACTTTGTATCATTTATATACTAAAATTTTATTGTTTTTATGGAATAATCTTCCATCAATCCTCTTCCCTCTTCCTTTTATTTTAAAAATTAAATCATCATCCGTGATGTGTCGATTTACTAACATCGCGGACAATGCGGTTTCATTTTATATTGAATCCTTCAAGGGTGGTCATAAAACAATTAATATGGTTAAATAATATTTTATTACAAAAATTATAAGTTATATCATGTCCTGGAACCAATATATTAGCATGGTATTAAATAAAATGATATTAGTTCATGATTTTCATAAAAAAACAAAAAATAAATTAAATCATTTTCATTAACGTTTTATCTAATGAATCTTACTAATAACATATAATCAAATGATATATAAGTTATTTTAAACTAATTTAACTTCATTAATAACTTATAATTTCAATTCTAGAGAATAATTCCAATTTTACAGGATCTTACATACATGTATACCAGTGGACCGATCATGGAAACATAGAAAGTGGACGCTCTTCGAGTGATAAAATTGAATATTATAACTCATCAAAAATAAAATAAATGAAAATAATAAAATTATAATAAAAAAAGTATAATAGGTTCTAAATTAATTAATTAATGGATTTATATTGATATTGTAACACCCCAAAATTTCATAGTAAGTTATTTTATTTAAAGAAATTCAATAGCTTGCGCTACACGCAACACTGAGTTCGAGGGCACCAAGACTTACCAAACTAGTTGTTCAAATGCAGTTAGGAATAATATTAACTGAATTTTGAATTTTATATACCTAATATAATTTTAGAATCCATATTATGTGTTTCTTGAAATAATATAAAAACAAATTCATTTTTTCAGATAAAAGAAGTATTTTTCAAAAAAGGAAATTTTACCACCTTTTAATGGAAAAACATTTTTAAAAACAATATTTGACACTTTTATATATTCAATTTAAAGAAATTAAATTCTTGTTTTAAAATTGGGACATAAAAATATATTTTGGATAAATTTTTGGTACTTTTCTAATAACATTCATATTTTGATGAATATAGAAAAGTACTAAATTTTAATTGAAAACAACTATTAATATAAATAATTTATACTGTTAAATTAAGTATTTGAATGGTTTAGAAGTATAATTAGATCATGTTTTTTGAATTTAATAAAATGTAGGTCATTATAAGTAATTTCACATTTACATTTGACATAAACACATGCCAATCTTTTGATAGTGTTTACTTTTTAAAAACCTTATTTTCAGTTTTCACAATGGGAATTAAATTTAAATTAATTAATTCAACTTATATGTTTTGAATTTGGTAAAAAATATTTAATATTTGAATTCGGAATATCAAAATTATCTTTGGGTAAATTTTTGGTATTTTTCTGTAAACATTAAATTTTTGATGAATAGAAAAAACACTACGTTATAGTTTAAAACCAACTTTTATTTAAATAATTATTTATTTTATATAAATTTATTTAATGTAAAAAATAGATATATAATACCATTATAAGTATAATATAATTCATTGGAGTAATTTTATAATAAAATTAGATTTCCAAAATTTTATTGAACTTTTTACTGTCTTTTACCCATCTCCTAGGAGTATTTGCAAATTTGCATAAAACATAATTTTTCTGCTTCTATGAGTTGAATATCAAAAATCCAAGAGACAAAATTAATATTAGTAATTAAAATTTGATTCAATAAGATGAAAATAATTTTTGGTGAATAGTAACTTTTGACTTTTTTTACCAAAGTTAAAAGTAAATAGGGCAATTAAGGGTAAAAATGATATCATAATTACCCTAAAACATGTCCTAATTCTATTTTATAAGAATAATTAGACCCAAAATAACCATATTAATAAAATATAAACCTATTTGGTCCACCTGGATTAGATTCGGACATTTATTATTATTTTATTTAAAGAAAAGTTAAAAGAGTTAAATTAAATGTTTAATAACTAAAACTTTTTTGATATAGTGTTACACACAATATACCTTTTACTATAAATATTCATTAGAAATATAAAATGATATCCTACATAATGTTATTTTATTTATTATTTCTAGACATTAAATAACGTAATTTATTTATGACACAATGATGATGCAGTAATTACCTTATTAATGAAATACTAAAATCATTGATATTATAAATATCCAAATAAATGTAAATTAAGAATTATGATGAATTACACTAAATTTATATGTTAATATGACATTTTAGAGTTAATTAAATAAATTTTATTCTAAGGGAGAGAGTTTTTATGGATTTTAAAAAATCAAATACTAAAGAATGTCAAAATTGACATAAATGAGTTTTTAAAACAAATACTATATTATTAGTTGATATAATATTATTTAAGGTATATGTTTCAGCGAAAGGACTTAGATAAAGATATATATATTAATAATGAACCACATGGGGTTCGATTTCATTTTTATAGTAAGTTTATTAACCATAAAATATAAAAATACAAAGAAACATGGTAAATGACAAAATATTTAACTACAAGTTAAATATAAAAGATAAGGTTAATATGATGACATAAACCTATCCAAAACCTATTAGTTGAAAGGTTTTTGACCCATGAACACTTTATACTCGAACTAAATCAGTTTGGAGCCACTAGAAACCGAAAATTATTTTATTATAAAATAATATTTCAAGATTTTCCTAAAGTGACCCTTACCTCTCTTATAAAAGGGTACTTCTCCTTATCTTAATTTCACACCTCCAAATCCTTTTGGCACAGCCAAAACCTACCCAAATATACTTCCACCTTTCTTCCATTCATCCTAGAGGCATTAATTTGGTCATAAAGTCATCTCATGGATCCCTTTTGATCATATCAAAAGGAAGAACTCAAAGAAGAGGTAAATATTTCAAAACCTCTTCCAATTTCTTTTCTTCTTCCACTTCCTCTTTTTTTGTTTTTTCCATTCTAAAATAAAAAATCCAGTATCTTCTATATACTATAATTTTATTATAAAAAAGTGTACTACCATATGAATTATTCTATCCATCATATGAATGACAAAGTCACTATACGTGCGTATGTACGACTTACAGTCTCCACGTCGTGGTGTAGTATATTATTCAAACACTTCATTCTTTAGATGGGTATAATAATGAGTATAACTGATGTAAATAATAAATATAACATTTTAATGACTATTTATATATGATATAACATCCAATTAAATACGATTTCACCATCAATATAATGATATTGTCGCTCGTACGTACGTTCGGATTTCCATCTCCACGAACACGATGAAATTCATTCCCCATAATAATCATTCAAGAATAATTTTCATTTTACGATTAAAAATAATTTTTTTGAACTTAACATTATTCTAGATATTAATAAAATACATCCTATCTCTAAAAAACATGGCTTATATAACTGAGTATATAGAAGAATACAGATCAGTTAACACCTGAAACGAATATACTACTGAAATATTATTAACAAAGAAATATTAGAGTATCATATATGATATCATATTTATGTATATAGTTATTTTATAATTTAATAACAATTATTTAACTATTATACAAGAGGTTAACATACACTCTACCAGGGAAAAGTATAAGGTAAGGAGATTTCTTCTCACTTTTATTTCCGTGAGATTCATGCTATATTTGCCACTACCAACTTTTCTGTGGTGTATGTACTGCCCATGATTGTATTGTTTAGGTAATATACTTTATGTTATGGATATTTACGTCATCATTGTATGATCCTTCTTTCATGGGGTGTATTTTTTGAAAGTTACCAAATCGGTAATTGAATATCAAATTCCAATTTCCACTCATTCGGTTTTATGAAAAATTTATTGAGTACATAACTCCAAGATTATGTGTGAAAACACTATTTATTTACTTATGTAGTAATTTTCACACCCCATTGTGTTGATATAATTTTGATACACATAATCAATCCATTTATAAATTCTCATTTCATCGATATAAACTTGATAAGAGTAATTTTAACTCAATTTCTATTCATTTAGTTAAACATCCATGTCATTGGTGTTTTATTTACAAGAATATGTGTGAATTTCATCTAATTGATTTACACTGAATATAAAATCACATTGAGTGTATTTATATTACTCACACATAATTATATTATTTATTAATCTTTGAGAAAGAAATATGGTCTTTATAAAGGAATTCTTCTCAACATATATTCCATTGAAACTTCTCTCTTGTTATGCACCAATTCACTTTTATTTTATGTATATACAATACTTTGACATATTATATCATGAATCAATTTATTCTAATGATATTATGAGGTTTTGATTACCTTAATTATATTTATTCAAGCATCTCTCATTTGGTTAGGAAATCTAACTAAAATATCATTTTAAATGTTTTAATATTTTATACTTCTAAATCTTTCTCATTAATGTACATGTTTTAAAAATGGTTTTAAGGTTTCATTTATATGAACATTAATGTTTTAAAATAGAAATTATTTTTAAAAGATTCAAATTGGTATGAGACACATTGATTCAAAAATCTATTATAAACAACTTCTTGATAAATAGTGAGGCTTTCAAATGTTTTCAATAAAAAGGGGATATTTCTCTCAAATAGTTTTAATGACTATTTTCTTCTATGTCAATATCATTCAGTGTATTTTATTCTTTATTGAGGTTTATTTTTTCACAATACAATCATCCATATTGTATTTAATGAGTTATGTTTGACTGTGGATGTGATATTTTTATGCCATTCATGGTTTGTGGTAAAAATATTGACATTTCATATGCTAGTTTTAATATGAATGTTTAGATTATGTTTAACACCTTCATATGATTCAGACATTGGACATAGTATGTGAAGGGTGAAGCCTGCTATAGCTCCTCGATGCATCTGTAGGTCTCATGAGTCAAACTAGTGTCTTGGCACATGGCCTTGAAAAAATCATATTTGTAGTCTTGGAACAAGGCCTTGTCTATGTGGTTATGAAGTATGGAATTATGAATTCCATCATTATAAACGTAGCTATTGATATTGCATGTGATTATTTGACAAGTAGAATATCCATGTGAATAAGTAAATGGAATTATTTGATTTTATCTTTGCCATATTATGATGAAATTTATTTTTAAAATTCTTTTGTTTTAGTCTTATATATTGCCTTAAATGTTTATGCTTATTTTTGAAAGTTTCCGCTATATTGTAATCCTTACTGAGAATCTAAGCTCACCACCTTTTATGTTTCATTTTTCCTAGGATGTGAAGAAGTATTTTATGGTTGATCTACAGGCATAGGATAAGGATATAATGATGTTTAAAAAGGGGAAAAAATATTGTTTATATTTTTATTTCATGATGTAGTGTAAGACTTATGAGTGTATCTAGTACTTCCAAGGCTACTAAACTGATTGATCTTTTGGGACATGATTCCTTGTATCATGCCAATGTTATGTAATTATGCATCGACTCTGGATAATTGGGGTCGGGGTGTTACAGTTGGTATTACAGGAAGATTAGTAAAATCCTTAGAAGCTAGATTTATAAGAACACTGATTAGAAAAAATAACCCTAAGATAGACATTGTGGAATAGTATAGAAAAAGATCCAAAAATTTTGGTAATGTAAATATTATGTGGGTTTTTCAAGAAATACATCCCTGTTTGGATACGAGAAGGTAGAGGTGGCTTTGGCACAAATGTACCTAAGAGTGAAAACTCTGACAAGGAGTTTTGGGCTTACCCGGGGTATCTTGGAACATGACAACGAGCTTTACTGCACTCTTGGTTACGACACTCCCAGGGGATATTCTTAGGACATTTCAAATTTTCTTTACAAACCAATTTGAAGAATTTTTATATAAGATGAGAATAAATAACCTTGGTTAATCATAAGGTGTTATAGATTGAAAATAAGGTGATATGATTTTTTCTAAATGATTTTATGATTCACGTTATGCTTTCTCGTGTAAGTCAATGGCTGGATTCGAAGGAAGTCATAGAAAAATTGAACATGATGTACAAGGTGGTAATGATGGTGGAAATGAGCAACAAAATGGAATGTTGATAAGAGTAAATGATATCATGTTCATGCCGAATCATTTTTCCAAAAATATTATCAATAACTTATATATTAACCAACTCCTAGACTCAACAAAGAAGGGAAAGGTGGTGAATTATAAGAGCTCCAGTAGTGGAGACCATGGAGAAAAGAAATCTCTGTTTCCATCATGTGGAAAATGTGGAATGAGAAACCAAGAAAAGTGACTCAACGGAACAAATAAATGCTTTATGTGTGATAAATAAGGACATAAAGTAATGAATTGTTGAGGAAAAATGAATAGTACTATGGAAGAAAATAAAAATTATCCAAAGAGTCCATTTACAATCATTTTTTGTAAATGTAGGGGACCTGGTAATTACCCGAGTGAATTCCCTATTCTGTAGGATAACATCTTAGTCAAGGAAGAACCTATGTGGAAATAAATTGATTGTGAAATGTTTAAAATTAATATCTCTCTTTGTTGATGGGATTAATTTGGAAGAATTTTCTCTTATATGTGTAACCCTGCAGTTTGTTATTTGAAAATGCTATTTTAGAAATATTTGTCTTTTTTATTGTTGATATAGTTATAAAAAACCATTTGGGTTTATATGATCCTTGAATTTGAGGCAATTACATGTTATTAAATTTTGGGATGAAAATACGAGGTATGAGATAACATTTGTGGTGAAATTATGTTATCGTTATTTTGAGGAATTTATCTCATTTTCTGAATGTTATAGAATATAATTTTTCGAAAAGGACCACACACAGACCATGTGACAACCCGCCGCATCGGACCAAGTGGTGGGAATCGAACCCACAAGCAATGTACGATTGGGATTTATCACCTAGCACTAGAATATGTGAAGTCTCTGGTTAGTGTGACTAATTATTTTTAGTTAAATGAATTTATTGCTCAATAATATTTTGATTTTGGAGCTTATGTCTTATCAAATGGACATACATAGTATTGGAAAATGATTTGGTGATTAAGTGATGAATGTTATTTTGGAAGATGTTCAGTCTGTTGGGAACACTATATAACTAAGGAAAATTGAATACAATGGGATTTTATTTGAGGAGTAATAGTGGATTCTTATCTGTGTTTTCATTTTGGATTTATATCAATTTGGTTTATTTATGGAAATTATTAACCTATAATAGATAATATGTGATTAGGTTAATTATTTTTTAGTATGTGACTTTAAGAGTAGTCGATGTTATTTGGAGATACAATTTACTTTGGAAGACTACATAATCAAATTCTTCTATGTTTTGGGTTTTAATATTAGTTTGGATTATATTGACGGATTTTAAGGACAATTTTCTATTGAATGGTATATATTGAACTTTGGGTATCATTGGTTTAATTTTAGAAATTAATATTAATATTTCATTCTCTAAAGGATTATCCTTTTTGGGGATTGTCTGATCTTGTACTAACCATTTTGGTTTTGGTTAATCTCTAAAGACAATGTAAATATAAATAGTTTAACCTTTGTGGATTATGTGATTCTCTAGAAGTTGATTATAGCACTTCAGGTGTGACCAAGTCATCTTGAATAACCATCGTTAGAAAAAATGATGAGTTAGAGGTATAAATTTATTAATGGATGAAAATATACTTAAAAAGTAAGTATATCCATTTATGCTCTTAGTCAATCTCATAAACAAATTCTTTAACTTTATGAAATGGAACTTATAACAAAAAAACATTATCCATTTACTTTTCCTACTAGGAAACTGATGACCGTTTATCCCATTACATGTTTGTGATTTTCTTGTTGTTAACTTTCTCATGATCATATTTTCTATCACTCTCCACCGGAACTTGACACTTACTTTATCTTCCATATCCATGTTTTTCTACATGGAATCATAATATGGGTTTTCTCGGCAAACCATTGTACTTCTCTTTCTTTCTTTAAAAAAGTTAGTTTTATTAAATATTTTTTCCAATGTGGGACTTTCAATGATATTCCCAAGCCCAATTTTAAAATTGGGAGGACATAATTTCTAAAAGGGGGGAAGAATTAACACCCCAAGATTTCATATTAAGTTATTTTCTTTAAAGTAATTCAATAGCTTGCGCTACATGCAACTCCGGGTTCGAGAGCACCACGATTTACCAAACTAGGAGTTCAAAAGTGGTTATGAATAGTATTAACAAAACATTGAATTTTATATACTCCATATAATTCTAGAATCCATATTATGTGTTTCTTGGACATAATACAAGAATAAATTCATTTTTTTCAGATGAAAGAAGTATTTTTAAAAAAATGAAAATTTACCACCTTTTAATGGAAAACCCTTTTTAAAACTAATATTTGACACTTTAATAAATTAAATTTAATTAAATTAAATTATTCTTTATAATCTAGACATAAAAATTTAATTTTGATAAATTTTTGGTACTATTCTGATAACTTTCATATTTTGATGAATACTGAAAATACTAAATTTTAATTGAAGACAACTTTTTAATCGAAATAATTTAAAGTGTTAAATTATGTATTTGAATGGTTAATAAGTATAATTAGATTATATTTTTATCATATAACTCAATTTAGGTCATTATAAGTAATTTCATATTTAAATTTGACATAAAAACCTGTAAATCTTTTAAGAGTTTTTACTTTTTAAAAACCCTATTTAAGGTTTTACCAACGGGAATTAATTTTAAATTAATTAATGAAACTTATATGTTTTTAATTTGGTAAATTAGAATTCATTTTTTAATTCAGAATATCAAAATTAGCTTAGGGTAAATTTTGGGAATTTTTCTGAAAACATTCAATTTTTGATGAATAGTGAAAAACACTACGTTATAGTTTAAAACTGACTTTTTATTTAAATAATTATTTATTTTACTTAAAATTTTTATGTCAAAATATATATAATACCTAGATAAGTTCAATATAATTCATTGGTGTCATTTTATAATAAAATTAGTAGTATAAAATTTTATTGAACTTTTTACCATCTTTAACCACCTTCAAGGAGCATTTGCAAATTTGCATAAAACATAATTTTATCGGTTCTGTGAGTTGAATTTCAAAATACCAAAAGACACAGTTAATACTTTTAAGAAATATGTGGTTCAATAAGATGAAAATAATTTTCATTGAATAGTAACTTTTGACTTTTATTTACCACTGTTAAAAGTAAATAGGGTAATTAAGGGTAAAAATGATATCACAATTACCCTAAAAAATGTCCTAATTCTATTGGATAAGAATAATTTGACCAAAAATAACCTTATTAATAAAATATGATCCTCTTTGGTCCACTTGTATTAGATTAGGATATTTATTATTATTTTAGTTAAAGAAGAGTTAAAAGAGTGAAATTCAAAGTTTAATAATTAAACCATTTTTAACACAGTGTTACACAAAATATAAATTCAATAATAAATGTTAATTAGAGTGATAAAAATATTTCCTACATAATGGAATTTTATTTATAATTTTTAGACATTAAATAATTTAATTTATTTATTACCCAATGATGATGTAGTAATTACCTTATTAATGAAATACTAAAATAATTGATATTATAAATATCCAATTAAATGTAATTTAAGACTTCTTAGGAATTACAGTAAATTTATAGGTCAATATGACATGTTAGGGTTGGATAAATAAATTTTATTCTAAGTGATAAAGTTTTTATGGATTTCAAAAAAAATACTAAATACTGTCAAAATTGACATAAGTGAGTTTTTAAAACAAATATCATATTATTCATTGATATAATATTACTAAAAATATAAGGATCAGACATAGGACTTATATAAGGTTATATATAGTAATAATAAACCACATGGGGTTTCCTTGTCTTGTTATAGTATATTTATTAACCATATAATATAAAAATACAAAGATACATGGTAAATGGAAAACTATTTAACTAAGAGTTAAATCTAAAATATAAGGTTAATATGGGGACCTAAACCTATCTAAAACCTTTTGGTTGAAAGGTTTGAGTCCCATACACAACTTATCCTAAAAAAAAAAACATTTTGGAGCCATTATAATCCGAAAAGGATTTTACTATAAAATAATATTTCAATCTTTTCTTAAAGTGACCCTCACCTCTCTTATAAAAGGGCACTTCCTCATCTCTTAATTTCACACCTCCAGAGTCTTTTGTATTGGCCACCTCCTGCCCAAATATCCTCCCAAATATCCTCCCTTCATCCTAGAGTCATTCCTTTGGTCATAAAGCCAACCTAAGGAGATATTTTGATTAAATCTGAAAGAAGTACCCGAAGAATAGGTAAATATTTCATCACCTCTTTCAAGTTCTTTTCTTCTTCCAATTACTCTTTCATTTTTGTTTCCATTATAAAATAAAAAGTCTAGTATATTATATATAATATAATGTTATTATAAAAATGGTACAACCATATTCATTATTCTATCAATCATATGAATGACTAAGTCACCATACGTGCGTACGTAAGACTTACAGTCTCCACGTCTTGGTGTAGTTTGTTATTAAAACACTTCATTATTTGGTTGAGTATTATAATGAGTATAACTGATGAAATTAATAAATATAAAATTTTAATGATTATGTATATATGATATACCATCCAGTTACAAATGATTTCACCATCAATATTATGATATTGTTGCTCGTGCGTACGTACAGATTACCGTCACCTCGAACGCGATGACATTAATTCCCCATCATAATCATTCAAGAATAATTTACACATTATGATTAAAAATAATGTTTATGAACTTAATATAATTTTTTATATGAATAAAATAAATTCTATTCATAACATACATGGATTAGGTAACCGAGCATATAAAAGAAAATAGATCAACTAACACCCGAAATAATGATTCTGCTAAAATATTATTAACAAAACAATATTAGAGGATCATTTATGATATCATATTTATGTATATAGTTATTTTATAAATTAATAAAAATTATTTATCTATTATATATGAGGTTAACATACCATAAACCAAGGAAAAGTACAAGGTATGGAGTTTTCATCCCACTTTTATTCCCGTGAGATTCATGCTATATTTTCCACTACTACCATTTGAGTGGTGTGTGTACTGCCCATGATTTTATTGTTTTCATAATATAATTTAATTTATCGGTATTTACATAATAATTATATTATACTTCTTTCATTGGGTGTATGTTTCAAAAGTTACCAAACTGGTAAGGGAATTTTAATTTTCAATTTCCACTCATTCGGTTTTACGCAAACATAATTGATTACATTACTCCATGATTATGTTTGAAATCACCATTTATTTACTTATATAGTAATCTCCACTCCCCCTTGTGTGGATATAAATTTTATACACATAATCACTTCATTGATAAATTCTCATGTCATCGATATAAACTTGATAAGAGTAATTTTAACCCAATTTCTATTCATTGAGTTAAACATCCAAGTCATTGGTGTTGTTTTTACAAGAATATGCGTGAATGTACTCTGATTGTTTTAAAATGAATATCCAATCATATTTAGTGTATTTATATTATTCACAAATAATTATGTAATTGACTTATCCTTAACCTAAGGATATGGTTTTTATAAATGAATTTATCTCAACATACATTTTATTGAGACTACTTTGTTGTTATGCACCAATTCACTTTTATTTGGTGTATATACTATACTTTGACATAGTATATCATGAATCCATTTATTATCATGATATTATAATGTTTTTATTACCTAAATTATTTTTACTCAATCATCTCTCATTTTCTTAGGAACTCTAAGAAAAATATCATTTTAAATGTTTTAAAAATTTATTCTTCTAAATATTTCTCATTAATGTACATGTTTTAAAAATGGTTTTAAGGTTCTATTTATATGGAAATTAATGTATTAAAATTTAAATTACTTTTAAAAGTTTCAAATTGGCATGGTACACTTTGATTCCAAAATCAATTTTAAACAACTTCTTGATAAATAGTGAGACTTTTCAATGTTTTCACTAAAAGGGGATATTTCTCTCAAATAGTTTTAATGACTATATTAATGTATGTGAATATCATTATTTGTATTTTATTCTTGATTGAGGTTGATTTGTGATAATAAAATCATCCATATTGCATTTTAAGGAGTAATGTTTGACTGTGGATGTGCTATTTTTATTCCATTCAAGGTTTGTGGTTAAAATATTGAAATTTTGTATGCTAGTTTTAATATGAATGTTTAGATTATGTTTCACCCCTTCATTTGATGAAGGAATTGGACATAGTAAGTGAAGGGTGGATTCTGCTATATATTCTGGATGCATGTGTAGGTCTCATGCGACAAACTAGTGTCTTGGCACAAGAACTTGACAAAATCTTATTTTTGGTCTTGGAACAAGGCCTTGACTATGTGGTTATGAAGACTGGAATTATGCATTCCATCATTATGAATTAAGCTATTCATATTGCATGTGATTATTCGACTATTAGAATAACCATGTGACTAAGTAAATGAAATTATATTATTTTATCCTTTCTATATTATGCTATTTTTTAAGTTTAAAATGATTTTGTTTTAGACTTATACATTTCCTTAAATGTTTATGCTTATTTATGAATCTACTATATTGTTATCCTTACTGAGACTCTGATCTCACCACTTTATATGTTTTATTTTTCCTAGTATGTGAAGAAGTATTTCATGGTTGACCTGTAGGGATAGACTAAGGATATAAGTGTGTTTAATAAGGGGACAAAATATTGTTGATGTTTTTATTTTAGGATGTAATGTAATACTTATGAGTGTATCTAGTACTTCCAAGGCTACTAAATTGATTGGTCTTTCAGGACACGATTCCTTGTATCATGCCTATGTTATGTAATAATGAATTGAATCTGGGTAACTGGGGTCAAGGCATTACAGATATTACAAAACATTACATACAAGGGCAGAACACTTCCTTACATTAGGTAAGGGATTATCTCTGATCCTCCATTTTTTCCTTTGGGTCCACATTCTCTCTCCTTTACCCAATTTAATTCTTAATTATTCATATTTAATAGTTATATATTTTATGTTTATGTTTCTTTCAAAAGTTACAAGATCAATTATTCTTTATCTTATGGTAAATTCATGTTTTATAAGGTTCCTTTCTCAATTCATCCGTATAAGCAAGCTCGATTAAAGGGAACTTCCGATTTTCGTACCCATTTTCATGTACCATCCATAATATATTTTAACCCAAAAATTTTATTCTTAAATACATATATTTATTATGAATATATATATTTTTTCATTTCTAGTTTTATATAAAATATTATGCATTCTCAACTTTAAATTATCTTTATAGTTTTCCTTAAACCGCACTAAAATGATTCATTTATAAGGTCTATTAAACACTATTTATATATGTTTTCACTTTATTTTGTCATAACATATAATGATATAGCCATATTTTCTTTTATGAATGTCTAGGTATAATTTAAATCCACTATTGAATGGACACCATAATGATATTCCTCTTTGTTATACCTAATGAGATAATTATAATACCCAATTCTTTCCATGGGTAATACATATTCTTTATATTTCATGTGGCACACATATTCATGGATATTTATGATGGGTTCACTTATATAGTTCTCCAATGCATTGAGTATTGTTTTATTCTCCTGAAATTTCATGGTAAGACATGGAGTAAACCTAATTCATTTATGAGGATTTTTCCGCCATGTGATGCAACCTTGGTAGTTATCCTCGTCTCATGATTATTTCATGTTTCATGTTTCTTCCACATTATTATTATTATGTTATTACAAGATCCCATGTTCTATATTTAATGATTATATATATTTATTCATGTTCTATGATTTTTTATGTCATCATGTTATGCCTTCTAACCCATAAACTATCCCTTATTTCTATGTTTATTATATGAGGTGGATTTTAACTGATACCTTTTATATTTTTATTGCACATGTTATCCTATTAAGATGTAAGATATCAAAATACCTTAGGAGCTCATTAAGGACTATTAATATAAGGATGTTTTATTCTATTTACTTATGTTTAGTTTTATGTACCTAATCTTCCAAATGTACTAGAATTTACAAACATTGGTTTGTATTTTATGGTTTATTATTCATAAAATCATCTAATAATATGTGTATAAGGCTGGTTTAGTTATATTGGACATAAAAAATCCCAAAATAAAGTATATTATAACCTAAATCTTTTTTCAATTTTTTAAATCTTTAATCCTAATCCCCATGGAATAATAACTTCAAATGATAAATAAGATACTGTGAATATAGGGATATTTAGTGTATAACATATCAAATGAGTAATATATAAATTTTATAAAATAAGATAGATGTATAATTTCATATCTGTTCCAAAGAATACAATTTAAGATGAGAAACCCTTACAATGATCATAATAGAAATGTGGGAATTTATCAATGAATTGATTATGTGTGTCTAATTTGTATCATGATTAAATAAGTGTAATTAAAACATCATATTGTAAAAATTCATTACACACATAATCATATAATATCATATATAATAGAGATGTAATATAACTCAATGAAAATAAATTGATTTAAAAAATTATTTACCACTTGGAAACATTTAAGTCAAATCCCCTTGAATAAAAAGACCCAAATTGAAAAATAAAATAACCACATTTATGAAGGGTTCATTACATTAAATTTAAATGGTAAATTATATACACCATATACAATTAATTAGGTTCATAATTTAAAAATATATCTAAAGGAAGGAAAATTTATAGGAAGTCCCTTACCTCGAGTTCCAAATTTCATGGTATTCCCTAAAACTCATGTATAATAGGATTATATAAATTATTTTACCACTTAGTAAAATTTAAATATTTTAATACCTTATACTTAAATAATATGTTATATTTATTTTTAATATAATTTTTAAATTCTTCATCATTTAGGACCACACCATGCATTATTAGGAATTTCAGTTTATTTTTTGAAAACAGTTTCGGTATATTGAACATGGTAAAAGGGCTAATTATTTAAAAATATACATAATAATAATCATAAAATAACTATAATTTTTATAAATTAGTTATACATTTTAAATATTATGATAATAATTGAATTAAAAAATTAAATATGTTACAATCATGGAGATGATAGGCCGTATGTACACATGTGTAACATTTCTAGTTTTTAATGATCATTTTTGAAAGAAGGAGAGTATTATTTTAAATTTCTATAATGAAAAAAATATAATAAATACCATATTATTTAATTAAATATAATTATATATTTCATCAATGTCATGTGGTTATGAACAAATAATCACATTGCTTCGTTGATGTGGTAGTTCACCCGTTTGTACGAACGATGTTTTCATTTTTCAGTGAGTGGGAAAGTAAGAAATAAAATGATATATTATAATTTTAAAATGATATATATGTCATTAATATGATAATTTTTTTATCACATATATTTATTCCCAATATACTTATTTCCTTCCATTTAAATAATTATTGAAAAATGAATCATGTCACTTTGCGAGGTGGTAATACCCCATACCCATGAGCAACACTATCATATCCCCATGGAATATAATGTATGATGGTATATGTGATTTAATAATGAAATGAGTATAATTATGTTAAAAATATTATATATATAATTTAAATCCATCATTACAACAATCCTAGGGATGAAATGATGAATATAAAGTGATGTTGGTTCGTGAGGTGGTAGTCAACTGTACACACAAATGATGATTTCATTTCCCATTTCATTGAAGAGGAGATAGATTTATGTTATTAAATTAATATAATAAAATATAAGTATCTGTGAGATAATCTTTAGATTATATAATTATAATTGAATAATATTTTATGGAGTTGGAAGTATAAATTAAGTAAAAACACCCGTTGAAGCATGATACGTCTTTTTTAGACAACTGCCTTATGTGGGCATTGAAATCCTTCTTAGGAGATATTTGTGTTCAAAAATGTTGATCTAGATTGTGGTTAGTGATTTATGGAATATATTTGGGTAGTTGTTGCTCAATAAAAATGTCTTTTAAGGTGTTAATTGGAAAGGAGAGGGGGTGAATATTTATAATTGAGGTGAATGTCACCCTTATAATTTTTAAATGGAAAAATCTGTACAAATGTTTTTAAAAAGAAATATGGTTCCAAAATGGACCATTATCAATAAATAGAAATTATAAGTTCAAACTATGACCACAAAATATATTTTATACTTGTTTTTATGTCATTTTAAAACTTATATTTTAATTTTAACCCCAATTAAGTATGTTTTTATGTTAATTGTGATAAACAATTTTTACTATTTTCTATATTTATTATGACCAAAAATTAAAATAAAATTATTATAAAATATAAATTATTTGTATTCCAAATATCTAATCATATTTACCAAATAAAATTAATGATATTTTCATTATTTAATTGAAATTTAAACCCAAAGACATGATGAAAAACTAGTTTTTAAGAAGGGTATTGTTCGAGAAAAAATATGATTTTATATTCAATCGATGACCAAAAATATTAATTATAAGAATTTAATTTAATATATATATAATATATATTTAATATAAATTATTCCTCATTAGTGGATTTACGATTAACTAAAAGGGATAAAAATTATACAATTGAAAATACTTTTTTTGAAAAATCTTGTATTCAATCCCAAAAATAAACTTGCACTAAAATAATATAAAATATTTATTTTAAATTAATCTACTGGGTAAAAGATAAATAAAAAATTATTATATAAGTTTAAATAATATTCTTAACATAATGTGACTTTTAAATTACTTAATTTTTTAAAAATAAATAATTCTTTTACAATAATCGGTACTTTCACTATTCACTAAAAAGTCAAATTTTCACCAAAAAGTTCCAAAATTTCACGTAAAGATAATATTAATATTATGAACTAAAAAATGAATTCTATTTTTTAAAATTTATTTTCTAAAATTGGTAAAAAATAATTTAATTGTACATGTGAAAAAATTTGAGTAAACCACATTTTACAAAAATACAGTTTTTTTTGAAAACATTTTTTTATTCACTTGATGCTTATTTTATTTTCAATTCAATAGATTACTGTTGAATTTATTTTACTAATATTTTTAATATTTTATTGTCAAACTTTTTGGTCCTATTCGTACTCCTCAATTTAATATATATGTTATAAAATTCATTTTTAAAATAATATTATTTCACAGATTGTTTATGCTCGGTACTTCATGTCATGTATGCTATCCAGCATAACTACATTTTTAAAATATATGGGTGTTAAATAAAATTCATCATAATAATATTTTTTATTTTTATTTAATGGAATATCAGTTCTATTATTTCTTGTTTTAATCTTCCATAAATCCTTTTATGTCCTATAAATACAATATCATAATTTTATCAAGTTATCAGTATTATGTTATCTTTGAGAACGTTCCAAATGAATCTTATGAATTATTAAGACATCCATTTTAAAATTTTTAGTAACCATTATTATTCCTATTGGGCCTCTTCCGTTTACTATATTTCATTTAACAATCTCAACATAAAGGTAAGCAGTTCTTATAATTTCCATGATTACCCTTATGATTTTTCCATGTCGTTGATTATTTTCCACTATGGATAATATAAGACCCTAATAAGTTGAAACAAATCAATATTAAAATATCATGGTGTTATCCATTGAATCTTATGAAATTATGCGAAAACCCTTATGAAATTATTTGATGGCCCTTATAAAACCATATAAACATACTTTTAATAAATTATTTTTAGAATCCTTTAGTTTTCAATCACTTTATAGCATCATATTGAGGATATTATACCCATAATACATAAGTTTTCATCCCAAGTACTTAATATATTGATTCTCTATAAAAAAGTGGAATTTTTCTCCCTAAAATATAGTTTCTCAAGTTTTTTGGGGTCCAAGTCCTCAATCTTTACAACTAAAATGTTATTCACAATTCATTATCTTCAATAGAACCTATCATTTACAATAGGATCACATTATTTTTCATCACATGTAAATATTTTTGTCTTCAATCCATATACATGAAAATTCTATGAATTATCCTAAATTACATCTCATTTTATATTCAACTATGATAGAAACAACTTACTCATCTTCATTGGACTGTTCCTCGATCACCCAAGAAAATATATATTTAATTTTCTACTCATATACCAATATATATATAAATAAAACATATCCTTAGATCTATTAAACCATTTCAGTTATTCTACCCTCATAGAAACAAATTAACTCATGAAAAATTTGTCTACATAATACTACAGTATTCATCAACATTGAACTTTATTTAAACAGTCTTCCCTATTTTGAATTTCACTATAATTCTCAGCAATCATGATACTCAAAAAGAAAACCAGGAGATTTAAGTAGAAATAAAAGATTAATTTGAGAAAATGAACTGATAATTTAATTAATTCATTATATAATATTTTAATTAAAACGATATAAAGTAAAAATAGGAAGATTTTTAAAATAATTAATCATTCAAAAATATATGTGTAAAATAGGTTAAATTCATTTAAGAAGTTTTTTTCTGATACAAATTAACTTATATTATTTAAAAAAATTATTCTATAAAAATACTACGTATTTTTTTAACATATGCCTTGTTAGCATACAATGTATTCATTGTTCACGTATAAAATTGAGCACAATATCCACCCCCTTTCTTGGGGAGTATTTTTTGACATATGAATTTACCAATACATAGTAGGTAGAAGAATAAAATTATTCTTATAAAAAACTTCATTTTTAATATACTCATATTAACATAGATCTTATGAAGTGAATACATATTCATATATGACCCCATATTATTCTTTTGTATCCCTAGATAAACTACATGTAAATAATAAATATCCATATACTAAATGTTTGGGATACTAGTTTATGAAATCTTAATTGTGAAACGAAATTATGAGTCCAGTAACCAATAATTGTTGGGTTTTAAAGTATTAATGAACAAAACATTTGAAAACCACACCTTTATAACCATTCTTTGTGAAATGGAACTAGGAACCTTTGAAATAAAATATCTATATGTTCATAAATTTTGATCCTTATTCAATGAAAACATATTTTTCTAGTGATATTCCTTATGCCATTTAGAAGAAAATGGAGATATTTTTTGAAAAAAACAATTGGATTGAAAATTTGAAATACTGGAATATGAATAAAAATTTCTAGATTATGTCTTAGATAGATTCAAATAATCTAAACAGATTTCAATGTTCAACCATATAGAAGTAAAATTTAACATAATAGTTTAAGACATTAAAATTTAGATATTATATTTTAAAAAAAAATTCATATGATTTGAATATGTTGAAATGTGAACATATTTTAAATTCAAATAGGCAGTTAACATATAAATACTTTTATTAACCTAGAAATTTTCTTCCGTATACTGATCAAACATCTTTGTCAAATTTTTATATTTAATCTCTTGGTAAAAAAATATTCTTCCATCTCATAAAAAATGGAGTATCACATTTATTATATAAATAAGAAGGATAAATTTGATATAAATATATTCTTGAAATACATTCAACTTTATCCATCCCCATGAAGAAATTTTCATTCCAAGTAAATCGAGCATAAAATCTAGAAATATTCTAGATATTATAACTATATAAAGCACTACCAAAAGATAGATCTTCCCTCATAGTCTATGTATAAAAATATATCAAAATTTTATTTCCCTTATATATTGAAATAGTTTTTAATTATTTGTATTCTTTCTTAACCTTGGATAATGTAGCTTTATATGTCGTAAATTCATACATTCATAGAACATAGAATCATGATAAAATGTCTCATTTCCACTTATTCTGAACTATTCATTTTTATCTATTATATATATATATATATGGTTGTAGTTTCAAAGACACTTTTTATCAAAAATCCCATTTATATGAATAGCTATTTGAGAAAATTCAACATCACATAGCTCAATATTACTATCATAGGAAATTATGCTACCTGAAAGAAATCTTTAAATAATATGACAATGAAGTAATTGTAGATGATGTTGTAGAAATTTAATATACATTATTCAATTTACCTTTATAAGTGTTTCCCTTTTATTAGATATCATTTATCAGTAATATAAAATTTATATCATCTAGGAATATTCATTAAATAATATAAAATTACTTTCCCTGTAACTATTAAGTTTTGATCTAATGTGTTTCAAATCTCAATATCAAAATATAAATTTACCTAATTCCATACAAAAACCACTTTAATAAAAGGATTTAAAGATTGATATGTTTTCACAATACTTCTTTGAAAAACAATCAACATGTCCTATCCTAAGGATCTTTAGTTTAGATGATTGATTTCAATAGTTTTTATCCTAAATATATATTCAAAAAATTTCAGTAGTAATCCCTTTCCCCAAGACATCATCGATAAAAAAATATCAGAATCAAAAGTTCCAATCCACATAACATCATTGAAAAAGAATTGGAACAAAATTATTTCTAAAGAATGCCAAGTTATTTTTAATTAAATCCGCTCATTATTGATGTATATAGATCACATTTAAAACTAAAACTACATGAAAATCTTTACCATAGAGACAGAGAAAAAGAATCGAATTTTGTTAAATCAGTATTTATATAATATGATCCTCAAGTCCTTTTTTCTATTTATAATATATGATAATAAAATACCTCTAATAATCATTTTGAGTTATTTGGGAATAGTTAAAGCTTTTAATTATATTAGATATTCCAACATCTTCCTCTATTTGAATAAAATATTTAAGGATGATTCACCATGTTATAGAAATTCTTGTTTAAAATCAATAGGCATATGGAACATGAATATTTAGAAGATATATTTTTCATACACAATAAATAAAATTCATATAAGTATTAGTAAATATAGATCATATTTTGGTTAAAACTATTTAGAACCCAAAATATATATTTTATGAATATTATTCAATAATAAGATTATTTATATTTTTAGGGTTAATGTTATGGACATAGTTATGAATTTTTTATTAACCTTTAACTTAGTCTCATAGGTTATATCCCAATGATTCTTTTTCAAGGATTTAACTATAAATTAATTCCAACTTATTTTTTATATATATTATTATATATTAATTTAAATATCTTTTCTATTATATATTTTTGTGTGAACTTTATAGATAATCTTCAAAGTGTAATATAATTTTACTAGATTCCAAAAGAGATAAAAACCATGGTATTTTCATAATTTTAGTTTTGAATAAAATGTATGGATTTTCAAAGAAAGGACACGATTAACGTATTTTCTAGAATACTACTTGGTTTTAGCTCACATCCTATATAAAGACCCTTGTGTTTATATATCCTTATATTATCTTGTCATGATTTATAGATATGATCATTGATCCTGCATAATAGTTTTCTATTAGGTTGGTTATTGGGTAATGAAGGTATTTACATATGAGGGCTTATTTCTAAAATTAAGATAATTTCTCTTCTTATTTGATCACTTTCATGAACATTAAATTAACCAAAATATACTATTAATTATATTCTTATATAAATTTTCATTATTGTATATATCAAAATGGATGTTTATTTATTTATTTATCCATTATAACAATTAATTTATTATTACAAAATAACAGATAAATCATTCCCATCCCATGAATGATACCCCAAGTACTAGTTTTTATCCAAAGGAGATCTAGAATATTATTTTTTATTTTTAGCATATTAGATCCAGTATAGTGGATATATACTAATGATTATATATTATAATATGGTATGAATCCATTACTAGAAAAATTATTCAGTGGTAGGTAGAGGTCAGATCATCGACATATTGTTATTAATCTATGAGTGAACTTTATTAAAGCATTTTTGATTAAAACTCAAGTTTCTATGGAAAGTATGAGAATATAGGGGATCATATCAAGCCTTTAATGGATTAACTATCCTTTTTTTACTTTAGTGGGGTGTCTTCAGATTCATTTTTGAAGATGGACAATTTTTATTTCATTTTCTATAAATTTTGAAATATTTTTAATTGATTAATGGACTTGTATAAATATTTAGTGTTCTCTATAACTATTTATCAATAGTGATATAATTGAATGAATCATACCATGATTCCATTTTATGGGTCTTGTATTTAGTTATTAGATATGCTTGATTGATTATATAACTTGTATATATAGTGATGCATATATTTATGAATTTTTGTTTTTTAAAATTTTATCACGTAAACATCCATGTTAATTTGTGTTTTTATAATATTTCAAAAAAGAAATTTCTTGATTTAAAATGGGATAATAGTTATCTATACATATTTTGAGACTTTTATAAGATTTTTTTTTAAAAAACTAGTAATAAAGATAATTCAATTTCAACGTTATTATAATGGTTTCTAAGTGGCCTCAATGTTTTGAATTGGTTTTCCATAAAGCTTTTTATTTTAAAAAATATGAAAAAATAATTTGAAATTGTATTATGAAAATTTGTTGGTACAATTTATAAGTTAATAACTATTATTTCCAAAATTTTACAACTTATAAGGTATATTATTTATATTAAACTCAATAAATGTTTTTCACCAATTATTTTTATTTCATGATTAATTTTCTTTGGGTATGTTTTGCTTAATAATTTTATCATTTATAATATGTAACTGTATAAGTAGTATTTTTTATTTTTTAGGGATAGTATTAAACAAAACAGGGGCTTGATAAATTTAAATGTCACTAAATAATTCATATAGTTTGTTCTAAAGGTATTATTTCAATAGAGAATTAATTGGTGTGGGTTTATAACGTTTATTTTAGGGGTTAATTTGTGTCAATTATAAATATATTTGACATAATTGGTTAGTGTGAAAAAGTGATAGGTTCTTAAAAATGATTTTTCTTTGTTATTTACTAATCATTTCATTCCATTTCAATAATATATTTTTGGTATATAAATCTTGGATTGGTTAAAAATTTGAATGTTTTTTTTGAAAATTACTTTTGAAATATGTCTTTAAAACTGAAAATATAGTTAATTGACCTGTTGAATGTATATGAACCAATTTAATGTCTATTTGATAGGATATATGCCTAATTTTAGTTTTTTATGAAATAAATGTTTTTAAGTCAGTGGATTTGAATAATTTATATAATGTATGGTTTCTAAAATGGATCAATTTTGTTAATAGTGATAAAATCTCATTTTTATTTGAAATATGAATTTAAAAATAAATTTACTTGAGATAAAATTTTACATGATTTAAAATAATCATATTTTAGGTGAAATAATGTTCTCTACATTTTTCAATAGATGTATGTTTAATATTATAAAAATTTATTTTTTTTGTTTTCATTTTACCCGTATATTTTATCTAGTACCGAATCCGTGCATTTTCACTACATAATCATTTAATTACCCATATAAGTACACTTAACAGTAAATATATTTTTTGATATAAATTGCATAACCTATTTTTTTTGGAAGGAAAATCAAGATAGATATATAATTATTACTCATTAGTAGTTTCGGTCTATATATGGGTGAATATAAAATCCATATATTTATAGAGTAATAATTTTTCAGTAGAAACAACAATATCCAGAGAATGGTTCATTGAAAAAATAATAATTTATGGCAATTTTGACATAAAATTAATGTTTTTAAAACATCAATATATATTATCCTAAATACTAAATGAAATTTATAATGTGTGATAATGATATATCTATCTCAGTATTCCTTTTCTAAAAATTGGTTATGCAATTTAGATAAATTGTTTTAGAATTAGGAGTACTTATATAGGTAATTAAATGATTATGCTGTGAAAATGCATGGATTGAGTACTCATTAATAAAAAAATATCTCATATCATAATCATGAATGGTATCAGAGGGGAATATGGGGATGTTCACACAAGTAATGATGTAGCAAAGATGGGCCATTGGATTGTTGAAAGAACAGTTGGGTCAGGTTGGGAATGATAATAACAAACGAAAAAAACATTCAATTAAGATGGTGGTAGAGTGTGGGACTGAAGGTGTTTATGTTCTTCTATGCCCCATATTTTTCATCATCTCTCTGAATGCGCGGATGATTCTTCTAACTGAAAATTTCACCATAAAATTGAATTATTTCTTCACTCTTCTAATTTAATTCTCAATGGCCCAAATTGAGGTTTTAACCAATGATTTCTGAAACCTAGAAAGATCTATGATCATTTCATTGGGTTTTCCCACTCTTATTCATTTTTAAAAATTTATTCTAGCACATTTATTGAAATAATATTTGAATTGGAGGTCTATATCTATATTTAAATATTTTTTTATGTTTTTGGATTTCATGAATCATTGTTTATATTGAAAAGTGTCTTTTTTATCACTCATCTCCTTAATAATCCTTTGATTTGTTGCGTTGGCATGTCATTTTTAACTATGACCCTACTATCCATGTACATAAAAATCAAATGAACCTTTCAGTAACTGGGTGTCTCTTATTTTATTTTCATAGCCTTATAATTTACTTAATTTATTTATTTATAACAGGTCTATTTTCAATTCGGTTATTTAGTGGGTTTAGTGGTCTTTATCTTTCCTTATTTTATTTTCTTCTTCCACTGCTGATGTTTTTAAAATACTGGACTCTATCATGGTTTGATATTATATTTTTACAGTCTTTATTATAATACTTTCTTAATATGAAAATGCATACTTAATGATGAAATAAAAAAACATTATTCAATACCGATGAAATGTTTTTTGTGATTTTAGGGATCAATATCCTATTTAGTACAAAAATCCAAAAGTGAGTCCAATATGGAATTTTAGATAATTGATGTGTAAAAATTCCATTAAATCTTTTTTCCATTAATAATATATGTGAAATTTTAACAAAAAATGATCTAGAAAACCGTATTGTATTCTCTAATTACCATAGAGGTTAATTTGTAATGATTTTAGCGCTAAGGCACATGCCACAAAAAAATCAGACACATGAATGTTTATATTTTCATTATATATAAACTATCTATTATTTTTTACTTTTTAATTTATATAGAATATTTCTAGCCTTTTTTTAATTTTATTTCTTAATTCACATGAATTATTTTATGGGTTTCATCATTTCTCCTTTACAATCTTGAAGGAATAATTTTCACAAAAATAGATCACTGAACACTCAAGACATCCTTATTGATAATACATTCACAGAAACACAAACACATTAATATATATATATATATATATCTAAAAAAATAGGGAATTATAATTTTGAGGCAATGGGGAGTTTCCATAGAAATTAACTAAAATAAAAAATTATGATCTAACTATGAATAGTATTGTGAGTTATTTTATTTGAATAAATATTGAATTCTATAATGTAGGTAGGAAGTTAAAAAAATAAATGTTATTTCAAGATGAGGAGGTAGGATGGCGAATCACTAATAGGTGTAAGGGGATTTGAAGAAGGGTGGAAAAGATGTAAGTGGGAAACAGAAGTCTATAGAGAGGGGAAAGAAGGATGAGAGGACAACGATGGTGCTAATGGATGGGAGAAGCTATAGAGTGAGATTTTTTAAATGGATGGGAGGAGGGGATAAGTTGAGATGGGGGATGTAAGATTATCCATGAACATGAAAATGTAGATTGGTTTGGAAGTAGTCTTCTTTTACATGAGATGAAGGAAGATGATAAAAACTGGAATAAGAAAATTGGGTATGGTTTCATGGTTCCAATTTGGAGGAATATAAATATAAAAAGAAGAAGAAGGTGGGTTTGAACCGAATGAGTAATGGAGGGGTAAATAGTTATTGATCTTAATGCAAGATGATTTTTGAGTTTGAATTTTCCATAGAGTATGTATGACATGGCTGCTAAATAGAACAAATCTGAATGGATGATGGATCTGTAATATAAAACATATCAGTATATTTAAAATATATCATACATCAAACTAATATAGACATTAAAATAGAAAAACTGAGTGTAATATGAAGATGTATATGGTAGTATATCTAGATGGAGGATGAACCCATTCTGGGTTTTGGCGATGCAAACACTGTTATTCATGAGTGAAGAAAGACAAGATGGAATAAAATTTGAAGGTGAAGTAGGGAAGCACATGGTTATATTAGGGTTTTGTGTGGGTGGAATGTTAACCACATAGGGAGTGGGTGGTTAAATCTGAATAGGGGACGAAGTGTATCACAGGGAGGGATAGCTGGATTGGGGAGAAAATTGGCTAGAGGAAAAAATATCGAGGTATAGGAGGGGGATGAGGTAGAGGATGAGATAATGGTTGAGGTTATGAGGTTAGAGGATATGGAGGGATAATGCATCAGAGAGGGGATGTCGATATTGGGTTGGGGGAGGAGAGTTTAGGGTAGGTGGGGGAGTAGGGGTTAAGGCATTGAGGGTGGGGA
Source organism: Viscum album (assembly GCA_963277665.1). NCBI lineage: Eukaryota > Viridiplantae > Streptophyta > Magnoliopsida > Santalales > Viscaceae > Viscum > Viscum album. The sequence goes on along the minus strand of OY728151.1, from coordinate 535,310,012 downwards.
GGAATTTAGTGGGGAGGGTTAGAGGAAATGTCTAGGAGTCAGACACATCGAGGTGTGTTGTGGAGGAGACATGTGTATAGTATGGGACATCTTATAGAATATATAATATATTTTTTATTATCCATGTTTTTACATATTTCTAATAGTTTTTTGATATTTAATGTTTATAAGTTATTTGATGATTATATTATATTATTGGAAATATGAATACATATGTTTTTTTATGTAGTTAGTTTAAAAAATATATTATAATATCATTGTTGAATGAATTGTAATTTTGAATGACCATATTTTTAATGTTTACAAGGTGTTTAGTAAGTGGAATCTTGAAGGTTATCATATATACTTCTAAATATTTGTGATTTTATATCTCATGTATTAAAAAATTTCTACTTTTTAGACTCATGAATCCATAAAATTAATTATTTAAAGTAATTTGAAAATTACATAAATTGTTATTAAATATTATATATTTTTTTGTTTTTGAATAACATTTTATGATGAAAAATAATATAACGGGGAGCAATTTTTTTGAAATAATGCTTTATTTTTTAATTTTATTTATATTTAATGTTGGTCAGAGTAGATTACTCAAGAGGGGAGGGGTGAATTGAGTAAATATAAAAATTTATGCAACAAGTATTTCTAAAAAGGTTTCCCCAAAGATTAAATACAACCCAATTAATCAAGGTTATACAGTTATAAGAGTTTGACTATTTAAGTAACTTCATTGAAGATTGATTAATTCTCAGTAATCTTAATTTGTGTTATTAATATTAATTTTGAAGTTATTCTAGTAATATAAGCCAGTTATAACTTCTTTCCAAGACTAGAAATGAAAGTGAAATTAGGGATTTCTGAATTATAATGTAAAGTAATAAAACAGAGAAAACTAAATTAAGTAGCACAATGGATATGAAAAAAGGGGTTCAGTCTCAAGCTGAGACTTAATCCACACCACTTGGTGATCAACTTCCACTAAGTAGTTTATATAAATAAACATTGATCGACACCCAGGATTGGGGTTACCAATAGTAAAAAGACTTTCTCGATCACACATGGACCTATTCCATAGTTTTCGTGGGTACAAAATAACTAGGCCACCAAAGTACCCATTCCACACTTATCCATGGGTATACACAAGTGTAAATAGATGTTTAAGTAAGGATATCTTGTATCCTTCAGTTTGATGCAGGAGACATAGTGTGTTGTTCTATAGGTACACACTCTACTCGAAAGATAATAAACAGATACACAATAGAGAATAAATATGTATATGGGTTTAGAAGTGCTCTGAGTATTAGTCTTTGTTTCTCTAGACTTCTTGAGATGAATTAGATGCAGATCTCGAGTACCCATTAGTAAAATAGAGTGTCACGATTCAGCTTGTGTTTTTCGTGAGGTTTGACAATGAAAAGATGTTCTCTGGATTCCAGTGTACTTTGTATGTTCTTCAGTAGTGTTGGGTTGCATGCATGTGACAATCCTTCCTTTTGAAATTTTCTCAGTGTTCTTCATTATCGTTCTCACAACCTTGTTTTTCGTTTTGTATATCGCACTCTGATTCATGGAAACACTTCACATTTATCTAGGAATGAATGTGTTGGAGCCAATGGGTTGCATGGATACCGCACCTCGTGCCTCATATTGTCCGATGATATGTCTAAAAAAAGAAATAATTATGTCAGTGCATTAAAATCGTCAAATATGTCTGTTAGAGATTAAATTGAAAGATAACAAAATAGTTTAATAAACGGTGTCATAGTAAGTCATATAAACCGTGTCTCATTCACACGGTGTCTAGATTTATCACGATGTCTTGTGGTCATAGTGTCTCGTGGTCACGATGTCTCATGGTCACGATGTATCAATATTTATGGTGATTTATGGCCATGGTATCTCATGGTCACGGTGTCTCAATGTTTATGGTGTCTTGCAACAACAATGTCTCATGGTCACAGAGTCTCAATGTTTACGGTGTCTTGTAGACATTGTGTCTCATGGTCACAGTGTCTCAATGTTTATGGTGTCTTGCGATCATGGTGTCTCATGGTCATGGTGTCTCAATGTTTACAGTGTTTGCCTCACGGTGTCTGATTCTTCATGATGTCTTCTTCTTCACGGTGTTTGATTCTTCACAGTGTCTGATTCTTCATGGTGTCTGATTCTTAATGGTGTATGATTCTTCATGGTGTCTGATTCTTCACGGTGTCAAATTCACGGTGCCAGAAAGACATAACCATAAGTAGACTTACGGTGTCTAAGACTTTTCAAAGAAACTGTGTTCAGACTTATGTAATGATGATAATAGAATGGATTAGACTAAATCATTTGTCAAAGAAGGTATTATTAGAATAAATCAAAGATGGTGTAGAGAAACATAAATATTAAATGTCTCTTCTTGAAGCAATAGATTACTTGGACAATAATACACATGGATACACATGAATACACATGATTGTGATATAATTGACAGGATTTAACTACGTTTAATATGATTTGTTATCATTAAAACATGGTTAATACATGAGGAGTCCAACATTTAAATTTATAATGTGGTTTACATCCATTATAATAATGATTTTATATATCTCAAACTTATTTCAGATATTTTTGTATTCTAGAATTTCAAAATGGGAAGTGATTTTATTGATTTAACATTAAATATTAAATATATTCATGAAACCATTAGGATTAATTTGTTAAAATAAACAAGATTTCAAGGTTTTGAAAAATTATCTCTTTTCAGTTATTTTTATTTTATTTGGAAATAGGATTTATTTTTATTTTTATATTTGGGAAGGATTTTATAGATTCTAAAATGTTTAAGTAATGAAGGGTTAATCACTCTTAACCATTTGGGATAAAAGGTATTGTATAAGAGAGCAAGTTTATTATTATAAAAAGGCGATTTATGGTAATAGTATTTTAAATTTATTCTAAATTTCCGTTCATCATGCTATCTTTTCAGTGATTAGCTATATTTAGAGTTTTTTGGTGGTAAATTATTATTATTTTTGGTGTTTTTAAGAAATGGCTTGTTTGGCTAGTTCATGTTTCAATAAATAGAATATTTATAGTTTTATTTATGATATCAAGGTGATACATTTGGTTTTAATATCATATAGATATAAAACATATAATTATGGTTTTAACCATATACAGTAGTCTAGTTATAAAAAATTGGTGGTTTTATTCTTTTGTGGTTGTAAACTATGAATTTGACATGTTGAGTAATTGAAGGTCTATTAAATTTATAAAACTGTTAAATGTTTTCAAATAATAATAATTATTTAATGATTATAAATCATAAAATATATTTTTTAAAACTTATGAAAACATATAATGGATTTATTTTAGTTTCTAAATGGTATTAGGAATGCTTAGGTGTTAAATTAAATAAAACTGGAAAAAACTGAGTATTTTTAGAAGTTCCATGACATGATTGGTAAGTCCACATTACAAAAACCTAATCCTAGGTAATGCTTATAAAATATTATTTATGATAATAGTTCTATCATATTACTTTAATAAGTATTTATGATGATTTTGGAAGTGTAAGCAATTCTTCTAGATTAGGTTTCACAGTCGGTGCACAGTCCAACGACCATAAAAGGTGATATAAAAGGTGTAAAACTTATGGGAAATACACTTTTAGCTCTCATATTATCCCATTAAATATTATATTCCTTGTTTATATTCTTTATAAATATCAAATGTCTTAAGATAAATTGGAAATGAGTGTCCACGTATAAATGATAATAAATTTAGAAATAAGTGTCTATTTTAGATTTGTGAGTTTTCAAATAGATGCTTGAAATGAACTCTATGACATATAAAACTTTGGGAAATACTTTTAAAAACATTTCATGGTCAAAATAGATTCAAAATATCACTAAAATTGATTTATTTTTTGAACCAATAATTTTCCATAACAGAAGGAAATTTTGGAGAAGTGAATACTTTTCCTTTTTTAGTTTCACATGAAAATTATCAAAAAATATTCATATTTTATGATTTCCATGGGATTTTAAAAATAAAAGAGATTATTTTGAATACATTTTATTTTATGAATAATTTAATGTATCAAAATATTTTTATAATTTTTACATCAACGATATTATAAGTTTTTATATTGCCACATATTGGGTATATATGTGTTGGATGGTGGGTGTATAATATTGGATAGAAGAAATATAGTGAAATCGAATTTGGAAGAGAGTTACCAATTGGATCAAAATGTTTTTAATTTCATTATTCATTACTATATAATTGTACTATTGAGTTTCATTGAATCAATGTTTTTTCATTATATATAAATGAAAAATATGATGGGGATAAGTAGTAAAATTTTCAAATTGTTAAATACTCAATATTAAACATTAGAATAGTATTTAATGTACATCACCAATTATTATTTACGATGGGGGAAATATTTATCTCTTTTATAATTATACCATTCCAATTCAAAATTATAACCCCACAATTTTTATTCATTAGTATATTTTGTTATAATAATATTTAGGGTTAGAAAATGCAAATATATTCAAAATTTTAAAAAATTTGGAGTGATTTAATTCCCTGAGAACCCTGTAGAACGATGATGAAGTACCTATGAATCAAGTAAATGAGTTCTATATGGATGATACTCAATATTATAGATCATGATGAAAACTATTCATTTGATCATGTTAACTCAAAGATTAATTTTCATTGCTGAACTCTTTAAGACCCTTCATAATTGATATATAGATAGTTGTGGTGATATTGTTGGATTTTTCTCAAATTAATATAATTTTTGTAATATTTTATGTTGTTTTAATATTTGTTTCAAAACCACTATTTAAATCTATAGGTTATACATCTGTGTTATTATATATATAAGGGGTTAGTATGTTGACTCAGATATGGGGTGATGATATTATTTAATTATTATATCAAATATATGAGATATAAATATTATATAATAATATATATTGTTCTATAATTTTAGTTTCTATTATATATTTTTACAATAATAATAATAAAATTTCATGGAATTAAAAAAAATGTACGGTTTGTCTTTGCACTATTTATGGTGGAGGGAATCTAGGGGATGAGAATATTAATCCATTTATCCTTCAATATTCTATCTTCCATAATGATTCTATAGAGATTTATTTACTGAAACATAGTGTTAGTTCCGTAAATTTTTCTTTTTTTTATACATTTTATTTGATAAATGGATGTTTCAATGTATTAAAATTTTTTAATTATGTAAAATATTCCCAAGTGATTTATTCCCATCTTTGTAATAATCATGTGTTTGTTTTAGGAACTAATTTATAGGAAGTATTGGCTTTTAATATTAATTAATTTCTCTAGTGTTCCTAAATTAGTTTTTAATGATAAACATTGTTTATAATAATTCAATTTTTTATTAAAATATTCTCATTTCATGATTCTTCCCTTGACATGGATATATATTTTGGATATAGGTTTTCCCTGTATGACCTAGATTTCTTGATGGAATATGGATGGTCATAAAGGGGTGGCTTCATGTAAAATAATTTAGTTATATTTTTGTAGAAAAATTTATGGGGAAAACATTGGGTAGTTATTATGGTTCCAAAGATAAGCGACAACCACGGTTTTGAGGAATAATTACCTAGTTTGAACCTTTTTAGTCATTGTGACACTTTGAATAGAATGGATAATCCTAATGAAACTTCAGTTATTCCATTATAAGATCCCCCTTATTTAAGATAATTCATTAAATACAACTCTATACATATTTTGAATACATATTTGGATATTATTATGGATACATTGATAACCACAATTATGGTTGTAGTTTTGTTTTTTAGGACCAGTATATTATGACTCCATGCCTTAGTCTCATGGGTGATTTCCCCATGATTCTTAATTGTGGATTTTTCTATAAACCATTTCTCACCTATGTTTTATCTTTTATTTTTATATATTAATATATTTACCTTATTTTTTTTAGATGTTTATATTTTCACTTTTATATGAAATTATGAACAACAATACCATGTTACATTATTTCATTAAAGACCAAAGCAATGATATTTTCATAAATATAGTTCAAAATAGAATATGAGTTTTTTTAAATAATGGGAATAAGTTATGTATTGGGTGTAACACAATTGATAATTATCACACTATCTATATACACACTATTGTGTTTATATATCCTTATATTATTATTTCTTATTTTATAGGTTTTTTCATTGATTATGATTAGGATTATTGTCCTTATATTTATTTTTAATAAACTAAGGTTATAGAATATTAAGGAACACAAAGAATATGAAGACAATTTATCTCTTCATTATATCATTTTAAAACTTTTTTATTATCCATATAGTCATTTCCCTAATATTATAAAAATCATATTATAAATTTTATGTATAAAAGTAGATATTGTTTTCTTTATTTAATATGTAATCCCATTTATTATTAGTTATGTAATAAAGTAAAAATTGTTCCCATTCTAGGTAAGATACACTATGAACCTATTATTGGGCCATGGTGATTAGGAAAGTGATTTGGGATTTTTTCTAAACCAGTTTGGGTATAGTGGATAAATATTTAGCCAAGTTTCATACAAAACATATACCATAAATATTATACCCATTTTGAATTAGAATTAATGTTGTGGATAGATATTAAATATTTTTTATGTTACATACTAAAGAGAAAAATAGGAAGAATGCAGTGATAAAGAAGGATAAATAGAATGGAAATGAACGTGAATGTATTCAACAAATGCTACTGGATGTATAAAATGAAATAAATATGTATAAGATTAACGTTTATTTGTTAATTAATGATGTAATAGAAATATATAAGTGAATAAGTAATGGTATATAAGCCTCAAACATGTGTGATGACTGTAAAAATAAAAAAACATCATTTAATGGATGAAAAAGAACTTGGTTTTGTGTAGAAAATGGATAGATTAAAGTTAAGATAATAGGAAGAGAATATTATATAATTAAGAAATTAAATAAATTTATAAATTTATAAATTTCTAGATTTGGAATATCTTATAATGTTTATTTTAAAAGAAGAAAAAATTAAGGGCCAAAAAGTTGAGAGATATCCCGATGAAATTTTTTAAAATCAAACTATTTATAGAAAAATGTTTTCATTTTAAAGATATTACTTAAGATATAGTGTTTTAAAACATTTTGAAAGTATAATTTATTTTAATGAAAAGTATTTCTATAAACATACATAATTTTAAATCTATGGGTTGAAGGTGAGTTATACGACTTAATGAAGACATGTTCAAAGGAAATATGAAAACTCTAATATAAAGAAGTAGAACCAGCTTCAAATATTGAATGGAAATTTTTAAAAACATGAACCACAATTTAATGATATTGGAAATTTATTTTCCAAATATCATAATTATTTGAGTATTTTTTTTGTTTACTAATATGTTTCAGATGGAGAATAATAAAATAAAATGGAAATCACTTGTGCAGAAAGTTCCATTGAGATATTCATAAAAAATACCGATTGATTTTGTGTAGTACATTTTCATCCCATTTATTAGTTTACATGAATATTCTCAACGATTTTTAAATTTTAAAATATATTTTAGTTTAATATGAAAATAATGGGTCACTCAGAGTTAAAGGAGTAAGCTCAACATAATTTTTCAAGAATATATTGACGTCGAAGAGTACACATTATATCATTAAGTTGAATTACAACTATCATAGTGTTTCTCAAATTTTTGATGTATATAATATAGATATTTTCATAAATTATGGATTATTTGAGAATATGTTATGGTATGGTCATTCTTTAGTAAGAGGAAAATGATAAATAGTTTACCTATTTTATAAGGGAGATGTTATTTTTTTAACTATTTTATCTTTTCAGAGGTTAAAGAGTTATATAATCGATGACTTGGATACCTTTACCAAAATAATATGAAAAATAATATGAAACAGGATAATTTTAATGATGTTATTAATCTTAAGAGATAAATATTTTGGATTATTTCTATATCAAAAAAGGAAACATTATCAACTCTTCATAGAAGAAGGTGAAGAGTCAATATTTTCACCCGCTATAACTTATTCCTTTTGTTATTTTTTCGGACAATAATAAATAAATAAATAACATATATAATTACATTATTTGAGTTTTGGATGAATTTACTTATATTAAAAGTATTATGTTCATGAATCATAAACCAGAGTCCTTGAAAAAGAAAGTGTTTAAGGAGAAGTGTATAAAAGGAGTTTGTTTTCTATTAAATGATAACTTTAATGGATAATATATTTGAGTACACAAATGGAGAATTTTAATCTTATATAGAAATAATCATATTAAAAATGAATTTAGTAAGACATAAACACCATAAATCCTTTTTATCTAAATTTAATTATAGTAGTTCAGTGAAAATACCACAAATGATATTAGTTGAGCATGATACTTTAATAATATTTTTTAGAATCGTGACTGGGATAGTTATAGATATACAAAATATTTTATAATATAGTCCAAATATTGAGATTTATTCATTTGAGTTTTATTCCAACATATATCCTAGTTTGAAGTTTATATCTGTGTTTTGTAGCCCTTGTATTATCAAAGTGAAAGAAAAAAATAAGGGGATGATTAAGAAATTAGGTTCTAATAAAATTTCCCTTGGTTACCTTCATAATGGAAGATTTTTTCAATGATATGAAAAGAAATCATGGAATTGTATTGATAATTATTATGTGAATATCCTATAAGACTCACCAAATCTATAAGATAAGTAATGAAATTATATGGGATTTGATGAAGGCGATGAAACATTTCTAGAAAACACATTGGATATTAATTAAATAGAACAGATTGAAGTTATTTTCAAGAATAATATGATGATTTCACATTATAATGTGAGTAAGAATAACCAATTTGAATTAATTCATTGTTAATAAAAAAATTTATAGTTTAGAATATAATATTTTAACATGAACAATTTTTTCAGAAAATGATATCATTGAGGATAACAACATATACCTCAATGATCTCTCAAGTTATGTTTAAAAGTGCATGTGAAGAAATATAGAATTAATAATGGGTGTGCTATATAATTGAAAAATCAAATTAGATTGAGAAAAAAAATTATAGTTTGAATGTAATCTTATAATGAATAATGTATTAGAAACAATGTGGTTGTTTCATAATAAGTTGAATGAAATAGGTTATGTGATGAAGAATAAATGAAGAATCCTTTTTAATGACTATTCTCATATTGAAGGGATTGAATTTGTTAAGAAATTTTGATATAGTAGGGTTCTAGATAATAATGATTTTTCTTATTATAGGTTCTAAAAGTCAATACAAGATAATTCAAATGGATTAAATGTCATCTTTATTCAACCATGATCTTAGTGAAGATGTGTATATAGAGAAACCCAAATTATTATTTCTCGAATATGTTTAAGGAAGTGTTTGTATGTTGAATATAGAACTCTTTGAATAAAAAATCTACAAGGCATGATATTAGAAGGTTTAATAATGTTAATTTTTTTTTTCAAAAAAAGAAGTTTGGACAAACATTTATGTTAATGGGAATAAAGAATTACCTCTTGTTATTGTTATTTTACATGTTCATGAATTTATAACATATAAAAAATAAGAATGTTGTTTGAAGGATTTTTCAAGTAAAATGAAGAATATTTTTAAGATAATGATGTGAAGAGAGTTTAATTACTTTTGGGGATTTAAATTCATCAATAAAAGATATATATTATTTATTTCTCCTAATAATTTTAAAATAATTTTTTTGAAGATGATTTTAATAGAGGAATCTAAGTTAGTTCCAGTATAATTTTAATTTTAACTAAGGATTTTCATAATGATGATTTTAATGTGTATAATCAAAGAATTTTAATATTTTTTTTAGAGTTTAATAAATTTTATAACATTGATATTTGATGTGGTTTATACTATTTCATTGTGTACATGGTATACATTTAAACATATTATTCAATTTTTTAGCTAAGATGATTTAAATTTATATAAAATCCACTATAAAATATTATTTGAAGTATAATAGTAAAGGAAATAATGTTATCCTTGGATTTATAGATGGGGATTATGATATAAGTATTGATGATCAGAAGTCTATAAATGGGGTAGTATTATTATTGGAATTAATAATTATATCTTAAACACATGGATGTAATGTTTCATTAATTTACGTAGAGTATAATAGGAATATTTTTATATAACTCAAGAAACAACAATGTTATCGTGGATGAGAAATTAGTTGGAAGGTCTTAAAGTGGATGTAATTTTTCCATAACATGTGGGATATGATAATGAAAGTGTGATAAATTATTCAATAAATTTAGTTTAAAATTATCTATTAAATCATATATATATATATATATATTAAGTACACAATTATTAAGGAAATAGTTGAACACAAATTTTTGATGTTATAATTTATTCCTATATAATGTAAAATAGAATATATTTTTACTAAAAAATTACAAACAAAATTATTTCAAATTTTCAGGTTAAATATAAGAGTTTAACAACATAATTTATTCGGATATATTTCTCATTAAAAGAATTTTTTTTATTTTTTATCTTGCTGAAAATGCAACACCAATCATCAAGAAACCCGTGATATGCTCTAAACATATTATAATATAAATGTGACCATTATAACCTAGCTGTTAAATTAACTACATTAATAGGAATAAAAACATTATAAAAATATCTATAAGGGTTTATATAATTAAAATATATCAATTAATACATAATAAATTTGTACTCAATTTTCAATAATGTTATTTTATGTTTGAAAAATATATTTTAAAAAAATGGATTTATTAAATTTTTATGCATAATAATAATAATTAATTTAAAAAAATATTAGAAAATTTATCTTAAAAATTAATATCATATTTGAAATAATTATTCCAACATTATAATAGGGTGAAATTTTTTTATTTTTCATAAAAAAAATTATGTTTTAGTGATTAGTGAAAAACTAATTTTTGTGAAATAGAAATTTTATTTCATTAAATAATTAAATTTAAATGTGTCATTCTGTTTTTTATTTGTTAGTAAAGAAACATAAGTCTCATTTAATAGGATATAATATAATTAATTATATATTAATCATGATTATACTTGATTTTGGTATAAGTTAATTTTTAGGAATAAATACCACATTTTTTCTAAAAACTATCTTTCATCACATTTTATATGATTACATTAACATTTATTTCCAAAAATTATAGAAATTGAATATCTAAAATTGGATCACATTTTTGGAATCAGTAGGTTTATATTTGTAAATTTGTTTAGTTTTGATTAGCGGTTATTATGAATAGTAATTGCTGTAATTATTTGTCACCTTAGTAATGGTAAAACAAGAAAAATATGTTTAACACTTTGGGAGAAGGCCTATAAATACGCAAAAAATTTCATTATTTCATCATATTGATTAATTTAGAAATTAAGAATATTATTTTTTAATTTTTGGAGCTTTATTTTCACTTTCCTTTGATAATGACATTAATATTATTTTATGTAATGATTAAATGAAAAATGTCACTCTCTTTATTCTAAAATATAAAATACTTTTTCATAGGTATAAAAATAGTTAATTTAGTATATAAATGTTTATTTAAAATATGAATGAATATTTTCTGTCATGTTAATTTAATTTAATTTTTTAGAGAGGAAATAATTAACATAAAGGCTAATGAAATTCCAGGGCCACGCTTGTTCAATTTATAGAAAATTAAAATTACTGATTTTTAAAACTCAAAAGTCATAAAATTTGGAATAATTATTCTATTAGAAGAATTATATATATAAAAATATCATATTATAAATGTTTTCAATTTTATATTAAAATTCCATTTTTTCTTGATATCTTCAAGGTCAATTTATAATAAGTCTAAAAAATTACTTTAAAGGTATCTTATAATAAATAATATTTTATTATATGATTAAAAAATTAATAAGAACCATATCATTAGATATGCGAAGTTTATATGATCAAGAATATCAAAAATTCCCCACTTATAGATCCCTTTTAATTTAATAGTTACTTTAATGAATCCTAAAGGGTAAAAAACATATATACCATGATAATCACCGAAAGGGCTAAAAAGGGTTAAAACGTACATATAAGGGTTAAAATATCACCTGAACATGTCAAAATTTTATTAGATGAGATGGTTTTTTATTCAAACTCATATAAGATTAAAAATATTTCATCTTGTTCCCACTTCTAATGAAAAGTAATTTATTATATAAAAAATATTTTATATAATTTCATGTGTATCCCTTTATCACTATAAAATGAAACCACACCTAATCTCTTCTTCAAAACACCTTTATCCCCTTAGCTTAACCAAACCCTACATAAACCTCTTCTCAATATCCTTATCTAAGTACATGAGTTTCTGTTCTCTTTAAAATACTACCCCTAGAATCATTAAGAATATGTACAAAAGAGTAATCTCAAAAAGTTGGATATTAAAAGTTATAACAATGTAAATTTGGCTTTTAGTGAGGGATTAATGTTAAAATCTCATTTAAATCTAGGTTTTCAATGTCTGTAGTTTGTTTTTTGGGCTTATATAACTATATTTTCTTTAAACACATATATATTACTCTCTTATAGTTATGTTTTATCATTTTTTGTTTATTTTAATGTTCTATAATTCTTGTTCAATAATAAATATTAGTGTTACTTATAAGTCTTACTCACTTTATCTATTTTTTTGGTTTGGATTCCTTCTTTTACATATCTGTGTTCTTCTTAATGTTTTAAGAATTTCCTTATTTACAATTAAATGTTTTATTATGGTCATTTTCAAATAACATTTATATTATGTATTTTTTTATATAAATTGAATCTTTTTAATGTTTTTTATATTCCACATTTTGAATTTCACTACCAAAGTATGAAAGAGATGTTTATTTTGTAAAAATACATCATGAATAAATTTTTGTACAACACTGAATAATATATTAATTGAAGAATAATTTTAAATAATCCATGGTTATTTTAAAAAGAAAATTTTATGCCAAATATTTAGGAAATTTTATATCCTAAAAGAGTAATTTTCAGAGTAAAAGGTGTATATTCCACATGAATTCTTAAATTTGTGATGAATTTTTTTTATGTTATTTATGATTCATATGGGATATTAAATTTTATTACCATACATTTTGATTATCTAGATGGTTTATGATTATGTGGTGAGATATTTATGGACCTTTTTTATTTTCCACAGGTTATGTTATATGAAATAATGAATATTTTAAATGTTTTTAGGTACATATATATTTATGGTTTCTCATTATGTTATGGTGGTATTGGAAATATATATTTATTTATTGAAATTTTTAGTTATTTATATATAATGAGATAATATTTATGTGATTTTCGGGTAAACCCAATCTGTTAAGGGGCTCTATCCACTAAATTTTTTAAAGGAATGAGGAGTGAACCCATTCCATTTTTCTACTTTGTCCATAATGGTATAATAGTCTTTCCATTGAGCCTTGAACTAATAAATTATTTTCCTTTCCTATATATTCACCACACCACTATATTTCAGGTTTTGAATCCTTATACTTATTCTATGATTTCATGGATCACAAACAATGAATTATACTATTGTTATATCCTAATATTTAAGTCCTGATTTATGAGTTATGATCAATGATTGGAAAAACCCTGTTATTTTATGTTTACAAGATGCTGATTATGTTATCATACCATTATACTAATTTATTTTAATTTCACATATTTACTTTTTATTCCAATGATTAGCCTTACTTTTCCTCTTCGCTCACTCTTTTTTATGTTTCAATTTTACCCAGGTTATGATGAATATTTTTATGTGGATTATGTCTACAAAGAATACTATAATATAATAAATTTCTAGTTTATATTTAAGATCTTTAATTTAAGAATTTTATTACCAAAATATTCTCCAAAGAACCAAATCCTAAATTGTTCTGTGGAATGTGTTAATGTTTTATATAAATTTATTATATCTAAAATGATGTAAAAAGTATATATGTTCTACTTGAGTCACCACAGTTGGTATCTAAGTAGGATTCAGTTATTTTTAAAGATCCCGGTTATAAAAAATTAGTGAAAAACTAGGAGAAACTTTTGATTATAGGATAACATACTAACATTTAGGTAATGAAAAGACTTTAGGGTTATCCTAGCGATTACATCACTGTCTAATACTAGAAAGTGGATGCAGTTGTCACACAAAAGTTCCCAGGGGTAATAACTCTAAAGGGGGATAATTTGGTACTATATTGGTCATAATTAATTCTTGATTAGTGGGACTAAACTACACATGTATCTAAAAACTTATATGGTATATTCTTTAGTTAAATCACCTATTTTTTATGAACCATTATGATGGATATTATTTTAAGGATTTTGAATAATGACTATGGATAAACAAGGTTGAAACAATAGGTTTTGTAGATTAAATGGAAGGTGTAATGATTTAGAAATCATATGAATCATTTTTGTGATTTAATAATTTTGTACTATGACTATCATTTACCACGCTATAATTTTTTTTGTCAATGGATACACTATGAATGTGTTGGGAATTGAAATAAATGTAATAATTGGAAACCAAATGTAATAGGTCTTGTAATGAAGTATCTTATTACCATGATCACTAAACATTCTCAATAGAGGGAATTTATAAGAACCATGGAGATAATTTTGGTAACGCCCTGACCCTAGTTACCCAGAGTCGGTGCATTATTTTAATACATTGGTATAATTACAAGGAATCAAGTCCTGAAGGACCGATGAATTTAGAAGTCTTGGAAAATAGAATACATACATGAACATTACATTAAACTTTCTAACATACAACACAACATAAATAATCTTTTGAGAATTCCATTGTTTACTTAGCTTAACCCTGCATCTTAATCATAAAACACTTCTTGGGATCCTGGAAAAAATAAAACATAGAAAGGGGTGAGATCACATGCTAAGTAAGGGTAAATAATTCAGAGGAAGATATAAAATTTTAAGGAAAGATGTGTAATAAAAACAACAGCATTTTTATACATAAACATGAACATAATATGGTAAAAAATATATCAAACATTACCATATAAACATGCAAATGGATATTCTACTAATCAAATAATCACATGTAACAACTAATTTCATAATGAGGGAATGCATAATGTCAAACATTAATTTCTATGTCAAGGCCTCATGCCAAGACCTAAGGGCTAACTGTAACCAGAACCCAACCCAGAGAGCCTCTATAACCGGACTCCAACCTGTAGTGCCTCTAATAACCGGACACGAACCCAGAGTTCCTCTAATAACCAGACACCAACCCAAAGTTCCTCTAATAACCGGACACCAACCCGGAGTCCCTCTAATAACCGGAAACCAACCTGGAGTGACTCTAATAACCGTACAACAACCCATATGGATTAATTTTACTGGTACCCTTCCCGGAACATACTAGTCCAACACATTCATCTTAATAAAAGGTTGATATATAACATAAACTTTTATATTAAAAATAAATTACGAAATGTCAATACTTTAACCATAAACCATGAATGAAATAAAAATAACTCATCCATAGTCAAACATTTCACAAAACATTCAATACAATATTGAAGGTTTGTATAATAATAAATCAACTTCAAATAAGCTTAAAATCAATCAAAGGATGTTGACATAGATGAAATCAAAACTATTTGATAGAAATATGTTTTTTTTAAATTATTTAAAAATCATATAATTATATAGAAAACCATTATTTTAAAAATATACTTATAAGAATGTAAGGGAAGCTTCAAATGTGTAATAACAGCGGAGAATAACCGCACCCGCCATATAAGTAAAAAAAAAATTCTTACATTAATTTTGTCGAAAAGGTTATAAAGTACCTTGTTTGGAAAACGACTGAATGATTCCTTTCTAAAGAATTTATAAAAAGTCAAAAAAGGGTATAAATGAATTTAACCCACTATATAGTAAATAGTAAAAATGTTTTCAAATAAATTTTTACGAAACATGGATGTGGATGATAATGATTTCCTAGTAGATAATTACGAATAAAAAACCTTGGATAATAAAGAGATTGTGAAATTAACCCTTACCTCGTTGTAATCAATCGAGTCGTATGAACAATAGTCAATAAACATGAAATGAATTATATAATATCATAAATATAAAGAGTATCATGATAATACATATCAAATGGTAGTACACAATACACCACTTACAATAAATAAGTGGCAAACAATGTAAATCTCACAGAATTAATAGTGAGATAAAAAACCCCTTACCTTGAACTTTCCTTTAGTCAAGGGTATGTTTAACCTCCTGTATGATGACTATAGTATGTTATTAAATTATACCAGAACCATATTAATATTTATAATATCATACATTATTCATTTATTACTTTATATTACCCATTTAATAATAATTTCCATGTTATATTAATATTTCTGGTAATAATCGCTTTCTTTATCATATGGGTTTTAACTTGTTACTCTTGATTGTATCAATTATATCATGATTTAAATACTTCCAGAATATAAAACATGATTTATATATCATATATATTTAGGATATAAATATGTATAATTTACATATATATGAAATGGAAAACACCATTTACGGAGACAGTAGTCCATACGTACGCATAAACGTTGTTTCTTTTTTCCTACACTATTGAACGGAAGTAAGTGAGTAAGATATATGTAAGTAAATAAATACTTATATATATAAATATATATATCTCCAGTATAACTATTTTGTCATATATTACATACTTATTAGTAATATATATATTTATAATCATCGATGAATGGTGAACTTGGAAATGAATCTCATCACGTCGTGGAGACGGTAATCCGTACGTACGCACTAGCGAAAATATCATTATTTTGATATTAAAATAATATATAATTTGATAGTATATCATATTTAAAGAATACTTATCATGTTATATTTATTACCTACATCAAATAAACATCATTATTATACCCATCCTAATAATAATGTATTGAATAACAATTACACCATGACGTGGAGACGGTAAGTCGTACATACGCACGTATGGTGACATGTCATTAAATGGGTGGATAGAATAATGAATTTGGTTGTAACATAATTATAATAAAATCATTGTATATATAATATACTGTAGTTATTATTTTATAATGCAAACAACAATGAAAAAGGAATTGGATGAAGAAAGGAACTTGAAAGAGGGTGGTGAAATCATTACCTCTTCTTCGGGTTCTTTCTTTTGATTTGATCAAAATGGCTCCATAGGTTAGATTTATGATCAAATGAAGGCCTCTATGATTAAGGGAGGATATTTTATAGGGTATTTGGGAAGGGGTTGGCAGATCCAAATGTATTATAATATGTGAATTAGAGAGAAGGGGGGGGGGATTTATAAGAGGGATGAGGGGCGCCTTAAGAAAAACGTAAAATATTATTTTATAATAAATTTATATTCGATTTATAAAGGCTCCAATGTTGATTATTTATAGGCTAAGTTGGGGATAGGTCTAAAACAACACAACCAATTGGTTTTAGACAAGTTTAGGTTAATATTTTTACCGTATCATTAATATTTAACTCTAAGTTAAATAATTTAACTTTTACCGTGTCTTCTTGTATTCTTACACTATATGGTTAATAAACTTACTATATACTACCAATAGAACCCCAATTAGTTAATTAATGTCATATATATTATTATATAAGTCCTTTGGCCGAACCTTAGATTTTTAGGACCATTATATCAATTAATAATATAATATTTGTTTTAAAAACTATTTTATGTCAATTTTGACACTATTTGGTATTTATTTTCTGTTAAAATAATAACAACATTATGACTTCAAAACAAATACTTTGAATAATTCCTAACATGTCATATTAACCTATAAAATTCGTGTATGTCATAAAAACATTGAAATTATAATTATTTTAATATTTATAATACCATTTAGGTGATTCTTTCATGAATAAGGTAATTACTGCATCATCATTGTGTCATAAATAAATTTATTTATATAATGTATAAAAATTATAAATAAAATACCATGATGTATGAAATCTTTTTAGATTTCTAATGAATATTTATAATCGAATTTATCTTATGAAAAACCCTATATTAAAAATGTTTTAGTTATTAAACTTTTATTTTAACTCTTTTAACTCTTATTTGAATTAAAATAATAAATATCCTAATCTAATCCAAGTGGAATGAAGAGGTTCATATTTTATTCATAAGCTTGTTTTTGGTTGAATTATACTTAGCCAATAGAATTAGGGCATGTGTTAGGGTAATAATAACATCATTTTTACCCTTAGTTACCCAATTTACTTTTTACCGTGGTAAATAAAAGTAAACAGTTACTATTCCCCAAAAATTATTTTATCTTATTGAACCACATTTTACTCCTTTATATTAACAGTGTCTCTCAGATTTTCAAAATTCCACTCACAGAAGCGGTAAAATTATGTTTTATGTGAATTTGCAAAAGCTTCTAGGAGGTGGGTAAAAGATGGTGAAAAGTTCAATAAATTTTTATATATCTTAAATTATTATAAAAATACTCCAATGAATTACATTGAACTTATATAGGTATTATGTATCTATTTTGACATTAAATAATTTAAATAAAATAAATAATTATTTAAATATAAATTCGGTTTTAAACTATAGCTCAGTGTTTTTCACTATTCATCAGAAATTAAAAGTTTTTAGAAAAATACCAATAATTTACCCTAAGATAATTTTGATATTCCGAATTAAATAATGATGTCTATTTTACCAAATTAAAAACATGGAAGTTTCATTTATTAATTTAAAATTAATTCCCACTGTCAAAACAAAAAAGCGTGTTTTTAAGAAACAATAACTATCAAAAGATTGACCCTTGTTTATGTTCGGATTAAATGTGAAATTATGTACAATGACCAAAAGTGGATTAAATTGTAAAAATATATTCTAAATATATTTTAAAACCACTCAAATTCATAATTTATCACTATTAATTATTTCAATTAAGAAAGTTGTTTTTAATTAAAATTTAGTAATTTTTACTATTAATCAAAATATGAAAGTTATTAAAAAAGTACCAAAAATTCTCCCCAATCTAATTTTGATATTCTGAATCAAAAAATGAAGTCCATTTTAAAAGATAAAATGTATGAAATTTCAAAAATTGGGTATTGTTATTCATAACTGCTAGTTTGATTGGTTATGGTGTGTGTTAGAACTCGAAGTTGCATACAAGACACGCTATTGTATTATTCACAGATATGCGTATCGTGGAAGCTTGGGGTGTCACATTCTCCACTCCTTCAATAAATTGTGTCCTCATAATTTATGCTCGGTATTGGAAACTTGGGGTTGACATTTCAAAATATCTTAGTTGAAATCCCACATTGAAAAATGGATTAATGATGCCTCTATTTAAAATAAAGAGTGGTAAGTATAAAGGTTTCTGAAAATAACACATACTAGGGTTCGATGTATGAAAATATGGATATGGAAGAGAAATCTAACCATCAATATCCGAGGGAGATTGGTAGAGAACATGGCTATGAAAATGCCAATATTCCCAAAGCCATAAATTTTTGATGTTCTAAGGTACTATCTAGGACAAAATTTTTGTTCTAAGTTCCTTTTCTAAATGTTGAGGGATTTATTTATGAGATTGGCTAAGATCATAAGGATATATTCTTACTTTACAATTATAGTTTTATCCATTAATAATTTTTACCACAAACTCATCTTTCACTACAAAACATAATACAAATAAAAAATACTCTATTTATCCTAATCGTATTGGGATCCAAATATAATGAATGTTTAATTCAAATATCAGAACCCTTAAAAAAAGAAACTACATTATGCAATCCAGGGACTTCATGTAGTCCAGTGGTAGGAAATAAATCTCAATCGCACTATGGTTGTGGGTTCGATTCCTGTATCTTTGTTCGATGCGATGGGGTGTCACACGACCTGCATGTTGTCCTTTTATAAAAATCCAAAAATAACCTTTCAAACATAATCCAATACAACCTTTAGACTTATCTAAAATACTACTCTCCAAACTCACTTTCCAAAATTTATAAGGAATTTAGACACAATGGAGATCCTTTTTTCCATGTAATAACATGTGAACACCTTCACCATGTATTATTTTAGAACATGGTAACATCCTAAATTACCATAAAAACATATTGATTACATTCATGATCCCTTATTCTTTATAGAATACTAGATATAATCCTTCTATCAAAAATGTTGTAAACTTCAATGATGAAAAATCAATAATCAGTTTCAAGGTATTCAAGAATATCCAATATAATTTACCCAAATCAACCATATCTTCTTCCAAAATCAGCACCTCAATATTAGGACCATATTAAGGTTTATCTTTCCTTTAACCATGTAATTTCCAAATAGTTTAACTCATTGTAGAGTCACTTTTCATAGTACCATAAAATCTCAAATCCTCAATGAAATAATACTACAGTACAATCCTTATTTATTTCCAGAACTTCATTTATACAACACTTAAATGAAATAATTCCAAAATAACAACATAAGAACACTAGTCATTACTCTTCATTTGTGGTAGTATCATAACGTGATTATTATCGAATATAATTATTTGCAGCATAGTCTGATGACTGGGACATTGGTTCGCATAGTGTCCAAACTTCTTGCAGATGAAGCATTGTACATTTGAAACCTTTTTCTTACCATTGCAGTCACGTACTTGGTGTCCTTTTTCTCAACACTTATAACATATCCCCATTCCCTTAAATAATTTCCCAAGGTGATTCTTTCTACAGTTATCACATATGGAAAAAAATTTCTTTACCTTATTCCCTTTATCTATCCTTCTCTCTACCATCCTTTCCTTCTCTGGCTTCTCTTCAAAGCCATAGGACTCCGAGAGTTCTTTACTTATCTTATCAACATGTGATACTATTTTTTCATATGATGATAACAAATGGGAGACTATTTCCTTTCTAAATTCCGGCTTACGACCACGAAAGATATGATCATTCTTACTCTTTGGATCATGCGTATTGCTGGAGTTCTCATTACTTCTACTGGGCGCCATTTCTAAACAATGGAATACACTAGATTATTTTATAAATAGCAATAACTAATCCCGAACTTGTAAAACAATTAACATAAATTAAATAATATATAGATATAATCCATAATCATAAATTTTTTTATTTGAGTAAGTATATACTTATAAGCCCTCCATAATGGTTTGTAAATAAAATGAGAATTATCCTAAGCATATCCCCTGGGAGTGTTGTAACCAAGAGTTTAGCAAGGCATGTTGTTGTGCACCAATTTCCATTCGAGTCTAGTTCAAAGCGGTGTTTTCGGGTTTTACCCCAAGGTACATCTATGCCAGAGCCGCCACTACCCGATCATATCCAGACAGGGATGTATTGCTTGGAAAACTCACAAAATCTCTAAAATATCAATATTCTAGGAAGTTCTTTTATATGAATCCTCAAAGTCTATCTTTGGTTAATGTTCTCTAATTGGAGATTATCTAAATCTAGTTTCTATGTTTATTTCTTAACTTCCTCTGATACCAACTGTAACGCCCTGACCCCAGTTACCTAGAGTCGGTGCATTATTTTAATACATTGGTATAACTAGAAGGAATCATGTCCTGAAGGACCGATCAGTTTAGAAGTCTTGGAAAATAGATTACATACATGGACATTAAATTAAACATTCTAACATACAACACAACATAAAAAATCCTTTGAGAATGCCATTGTTCCCTTAGCTTAACCCTACATCTTAATCAAAAAACACTTCTTGGGATCCTGGGAAAAATAAAACATAAAAAGGGGTGAGCTAAGATGATCAGTAAGGGTAAAAAATTCAGCGGATGCTATAAACTTTTAAGGCATTATGTGCAAAAAAACAATGTTTTAAAACAAAACATGACCATAATATGGTAAAAAATAATTCAAACATTACCATATAAACATGCACATAGATATTATACTAATCAAATAATCACATGTAATAACTAATTTCTTAATGAGGGAAGGCATAATGCCGAACATTAATTTCTATGTCAAGGTCTTGTGCTAAGACCTAAGGGCTAACTATAACCATAACCCAACCCGGAGAGCCTCTATATTCGGACTCCAACCCAGAGTGACTCTAAAAACCGGACACGAACCCGGAGTGCCTCTAATAACCAGACATCATCCCAGAGTGCCTCTATTAATTGGACACAAACCTAGAGTGCCTCTAATAACCGGACAGCAACCCGGAGTGCCTTTAATAACTGGACACCAACCCAGAGGTCTTAATTTTACCTGTCCCCAACCTGGAACATACTAGTCCAACACATTCATCTTATGAAAAGGTTGATATATAACATAAAATTTCATATTAAAACAAACTTAAAAAATGTCAATAATTTAACAATAAACCATGAATGACATAAAAATAACTCATCCACAGTAAAAAACATCACAAAACCATCAATACAATATGGAAGTTTTTTATCATAATAAATCAACTTCAAATAAGCTTAAAATCCAACAAAGGATGTTTACATAGATGAAATCAAAACTATTTGAGAGAAATATGTTTTTTAAAATCATTTAAAAATCATATAATTATATAGATAACCATTATTTGGAAAATATCCTTATAAGCTTGTAAGGGAAGCTTCAAAAGTGTAATAACGATGGAGAATAACCACACCCACCGTATAAGTAAAAAAAACATTCTTACATAAAATTTTTCAAAAAGGTTATAAAGTACCTTGTTTGGAAAATGACAGAAAGATTCCTTTCCAAAAATTTTATAAAAATTCAAAAAAGGGTATAAATGACTTTAACCCATTGTCTAGTAAATCGTAAAAATGTTTTGAAATACATTTTTAATAATCATGGATGTGGATGATAAAGATGTCCTAGTAGGTAATTACGAATAAACAACCTCGGATAATAAAGAGATTGTGCAATTAACCATTAACTCATTGTAATCAATCGAGTCATCTGAAAAATAGTCAATAACCATCAAATGAATCATATAATATCATGAATATAAACAGGATCATGATAATACATATCAAATGGCAGTACATAATACACCACATGCAATAAATAAGTGGTGAACAATATAAATCTCACGGAATTAAAAGTGAGATAAGAAACTCCTTACCTTGAACTTTACTTTAGTAGAGGGTATGTTTAAACTCCTATATAAAGACTATAGTATGTTATTAAAATATACCAGAACCATATTAATATTTATAATATCATAAATTATTATTTATGACTTTATATTACCCATTTAGTAATTATTTCCATGTTATATTAATATTTCATGAATTAATCGCTTTCTTTATCGTACGTGTTTTAACTTGTTAATCTTGATTGTACCACTTAGATCATGATTTAAATACTTCCAGAATATAAAACATGAGTTCTATATCTTATATATTTATAATATAAATATGTATAATAGACATATATATGAAATGGAAAACACCGTTTATGGAGATGGTAGTCCGTACGTACACATAAATGCTGTTTCTGTTTTCCTACAGTATTGAACAGAAGGTAGTGAATAAGATATATGTAAGTAAATAAATACTTATATATATATATATATATCCAGAAGCATTATAATTTCATATATTAAATACTTATTAGTAATATATATTTTTATAATCATCGATGAATGGTGAACTTTGAAATGAATCTCATCGCGTCGTGGAGACGGTAATCCGTACGTTTCCATGAACAAAAATATCATTTTTTTGATATTAAAATAATATATAATTGGATGTTATATCATATATAAATAATCCTTATCATGTTATATTTATTATTTACATCAAATAAACATCATTATTATACCCATCCAAATAATAATGTATTGAATAACAATTACACCACGACGTGGAGACGGTAAGCCATACGTACGCACGTATAGTGACATTTTATTAAAAGGGTGGATAGAATAATGAATTTAGTTTTACCATAATTATAATAACATAAAATTATATATAATATACTGGAGTTATTAATTTAGAATGTAAAAAACAAAGAAAAAGGAAGTGGAAGAAGAAAGGAACTTGAAAGAGGGTGGTGAAATCATTACATCTTCTTCAGGTTCTTTCTTTTTGATTTGATCAAAAGGGCTACTTAGGTTGTCTTTATGATAAAAATAAGGCCTCTAGGATTAAGGGAGGATATATTATATGGTATTTGGGTAGGTTTTGGCCGATCCAAATGGCTTAGAAGGTGTGAATTAGAGAGAAGGGGGAGTTCCCTTTTATAATATGGGTGAGGGTCACCTTATGAAAAACTTAAAATATTATTTTATAATAATTTCATATTCGGTTTCTAATGGATCCAATGTTGATTATTTAAAGACTAAGGTGGGGATAGGTCAAAAACAACTCATCCAATAGGTTTTAGTCAAGTTTAGGAAAACATTTTTACCTTATCCTTTAGATTTAACTCTATGTTAAATAATTTAACTTTTACCGTGTCTTCTTGTATTCTTACAAAATATGGTTAATAAACATACTATATACTTTAAATAGAACCCAAATTAGTTATTTAATGTCATATATAGTATTATATAAGTCTTTTGGGATATCCTTAGATTTTTAGGACGATTATATCAATTAATAATATAATAGTTGTTTTAAGAACTATTTTATGTCAATTTTGACACTATTTTGTATTCATTTTTTTAAAAATAACAACATGATAAATTCAAATAAAATAAATTGAATCAATACTAACATTTCATATTCACCTATAAAATTTGTGGATGTCATAAAAACTTTGAAATAATAATTATTTTAATATTTATAATACCATTTATTTGATTCTTTCATGAATAAGGTAATTATTGCATCATCATTGTGTCATTAATAAATTTATTTATATAAAATCTATAAATTATAAATAAAATACCATGATGTATGAAATATTTTTATATTTATAATGAATATTTATAATAGAATTTATCTTATGAAAAACCCTATATTAAAAATGTTTTATTTATTACACTTTGATTTTAACTCTTTTAACTCTTCTTTGAATTAAATAATAATAAATGTTCTAATCTAATCCAAGTGAACCAAAGGGGTTCATATTTTATTAATAAGTTTGTTTTTGGTCGAATTATACCTAGCCAATAGAATTAGGAGATGTGTTAGGGTAATAATAATATCATTTGTACCCCTAATTACCATATTTACTTTTTACCGTGGTAAATAAAAGTAAAAAGTTACTATTCACCAAAAATTATTTTTATCTTATTGAACCACATTTTTCTACTTTATATTAACCATGTCTCTTGGATTTTTTAAATTACACTCACAGAAGTGGTAAAATTATTTTTTATGTGAATTTTCAAAATCTCATAGTAGGTGGTTAAAAGATGGTGAAAAGTTCAATAAAATTTATATATATCTAAAATTATTATAAACCGACTCCAATGAATTAAATTGAAATTATATAGGAATTATGTACTTATTTTGACATTAAATAATTTTAAAAAAATAAATAATTATTTAAATATAAATTCAGTTTTAAACTATAACTCAGTGTTTTCACTGTTCACCAGACATTAAAAGTTTTCAGAAAAATACCAATAATTTACCCAAATCTAATTTGGATATTCCGAATTAAATAATTAAGTCTATTTTACCAAATTTAAAACATAGAAGTTGCATTTATTAATTTAAAATTAATTCCTGCTGTCAAAATAAAAAAGCATGTTTTTACGAAACAATAACGATCAAAAGATTGACACTTATTTATATCCGGTTTAAATGTGAAAATATGTCCAATGACCAAAATTGGATTAAATTGTAAAAATATATTCTAAATATAATTTAAAACCACTCAAATTCATAATTTATCTCTATTAATTATTTTGATTAAAAAAGTTGTTTTTAATTAAAATTTATTAATTTTCACTATTAATCAAAATACAAAAGTTATCATAAAAGTACCAAAAAATCACCCTAAGCTAATTTCGATATTCCAAATTCAAAAATAAAGTCCATTTTTAATGATAAAATGTATAAAATTTCAAAAAGTGGGCATTTCTATTCATAACGGTTAGTTTGATTGGTTGTGGTGTGTGTTACAACTCGAAGTTGCGTACAACACACGCTACATTATTATTCAAAGAGAAGCGTATTGTGGATGCTTGGGGTGTTAAAATTTTACTTCATCATAATGTATGAATTATTAAATTGAGTTAATTATGCGACCGCATCCACCCTCCTTTATGGGTTGTTCTGATGTATTTTTTATTGATTGATGGATTATTTCAATACTGAAGTTATTTTCTATTTTCTAGTGCTTGGGGAATGAGAATGTGTTTTATATATATACTAATTTTATGAAGAATTATATCAATGGTGCAACCTCATCAATATCCCGAGTGAAAAAGAATAATTTAACTCCCTAGTGTGGGAATAGTTTAGGGGAATATTTTTCAGTAAATATTTTCTAATAACTCTTAATATTAATATGGAAAAGGATTTTATATAGACAAATAAAAAATATTTTCAATCTATTAGTTCTCATATAAATAACATTAAAATATTTTCAAAGTATGCATTAGGTTCTATCATTAACCTTGAGAAAAAAAATTGATCACTTATTTGGGGGATTTAAACTAAGGAATCAAAAGTTGATATCCATTAGAGACCCCAGTAGTAATATAGAAGTCATTTGATGTGATCTTAAGGTAGAAATATATAATGTTAATACTTCTAGAATTCTGTATTAGAAAATAAAAATCAATTTTAGAGGATATTTTATAATGAAAACTCATATAGGAAAAAAATTAATATTCATATGTGTATAAAATATGGAAAGAAACATGTGTGAAGCTATCTTAAGAGCACAATAAATTATTTAAAGTATGTTAAAAAGGTAAATCAATAATAGGAATTCTGAAGAGATATGAAGAAGAGAATCAATTAAACGAATAGAGAGAAAGCTCAAACCAATGTACCACCCACACTCTAATGGTACAATTGAAAGGAGTGTGAATGTTATTCCAATTAGTGCATGAATGTAAGGGTTAATAATGAAAAATGGAATCATAATCCCTTTAATGTAGGAGAATAAAATTATCAAGTGATTAAAATTGTAAATGTGGGTTTGGAGAATTATATGGTGAAAGACGTTGATATCATCCACTCCAAAATTTTAAATTTTTTAAATTTTTATAGATATATTTATTCTTTTAAACTTGATGAATTTATTAATTGAATCACTTTATCCCATAAATTATTAGATATTGAGTTATTAATATATTATTTTAACATTAGAATGATTTATTATCAACTTTATTTCTCTTCCCTGATATAATTTTTGGGGAAAATTTTTCCAGAAATAATATTATTCTTCCCTTGGTTGAATTTGATGTGAATTTGGGCATGGGTTGGATATCTCAATATAGAGTGCATATTAATTTACATGGAAGGGATGTTATTTTTAAAATTTTAAATGAACATAATATTGTCAATTAGTGTGATGATGTATAAGAAATTCAAACAAAACTTAATTCCATTTTTTGGGTCTTAATAATAGTTTATGATAGTTATTTGTTGCAAATGGTTGGGGAGAAACTCAACTTGGATGATATACCAATTTTTAGAAACATATTTATGTATTTACTAAGGAATAACATGGTCTTCCTATATATCATGATGTATAATTTTCTATATAACTCATTCATGGAATTGCACCTATTTCAAAGACTCCATATAGAATGGTATCAATTGAGTTACTAGAATTAAAGAAGAAACTTTTGGAGAATATAGATAATGGATTAATTTATCAAGTGAATCACTAGGGGTGCACATATTCTTTTTTTATGATGAAATATGGGTCAATATGTCTTTTCCTTGAGTATTAAGAACTTAACTTGATCACTGTCAAGAATAAGTATATTTTAACTGCATTGATGAACTGTTTGATCAATTTCGAGGAGATCTATATTTCCCTAAGATTGATATTTGATTTAGATATCATTGGATAAGGGTAAATAATGAGGATATACCAATTATATACTTCCATATGAATTATGAAGATTATGAATTTATAGTAATTCCATTTAGACTCACCAATTCCACTAACATCTTTATGTATTTAATTAATAGAGTTTTAGATTTTATTTTTATCCTCTTATGGTAGTCTTCATAGATTATATTCTTATACATTTGAAGAGAATGGAAGAGAATAAATAAAATAATATAATTGTGTCAATGAAACTGACAAAGGGGAATATAGATTCAAAATTTACCAAGTATAAAATTTTTCTATATAAAGTCACATTATTGGGTCATATAAACCCAAGTGATGTTATATGAGTGGATCCTTCATAGATAGATGTTATTGAACAATACCTTAAACCAACCATGGTAACTGAGATATGAATTTTTCTTGGATTATCTATATACTACCGATTATGTGAGAAATTTATCATTGTTATCAAATCCATTAACCAAATTGATTTGAAATGTATCCCATTTTTTAGATCGCTGAATGTGAGTAAAATTTCATGGAGCTAAAAAAAGCTAGGTCAGTACACCCGTGCTTAAATTATCTTATTGTAGAGAAGTGTATATGATTTTCAAGGATACTTAGAAGGAGTTATCGGGATATTATTATACAAAAAATGATATTTTTTAGTTTATGCCTCTCTCTAATTGAAAATTGAAGAAAAAAATTAATCGATTGATGATTTAGAACTGGGAAGATCAATTTTTTCATCAATGTTATGGATGGACAATTTATATAGTGAATGTTATGATATATATAATGATCATAAAATCACTACGTATATATTCACAAAGAATTAAATTAATGTCTTCCAAAGGATATGGTTGGAGTTGACTAAAGATTATGATTATTCGATACAAAACTACCTTGGGAATTCAAATAATGTGGTTATTGATTTGAGTTGTAATAACCACACTCGTATATTTTTGGATATTCTAAATATGGATTATAAAATAAGGAGGAAATAGGATGGATTATATCTTTATTGAATGAATTTTCAATCATCCATCAATGTAATGATTAAATAAGCATAGGAGGGGGATAACAAACTATATAAAAGGTATGAAATATAATTGAGTTCAACCATGATTATGATGATTGATAAGGCTCAATAACTGAGTATGTATCTTATAAATACCATAATTAAATATAGAGGTATTGGATGAATTTTATAATTAATAATTCTCATTAAATCATGGAAGTAAGAAGTTGTATAAATATCTAAAAAAATATCTATGGTGGGAAAAAAGAAGAGATATATTATAGAGTATGCATCCTGATGCCTTGTATATCAGAAATTTAGGTGGGATATTCAGGTTGGTTAAACAATTTTTTTATCAAATATGATTCATGTTCCCTCTTGATGTCGATATATAGTTTGGGATATTTTGGTAGATAAGAGACATGATTATTAGAACTTAAGGGTTATGTTTCGAGTTAGTTCATTACCAAATATCATCATAATGAGCCTAAAGTTATTGTGGTTTTTTTGGAAAATAACCATTGGATAGTTTTTTGATTTAATTGTAGATTTTCATTCAAAATATTAAATCTGAGATTTTTGATTTCAAATTAAATTCTCATTGAATATGTTTATGATCATGTGTATATTGACTAAAATTTCCCATGTCGTCTATCTATGTCAAAATGTTTCATGCCCCTATAAATAAATTTGGATATACCTCTTGATGGGGAATTTAAAAAACAATGATTGGAAAACCTTCCAGTTGATTAAAAACATTGATGATTTTTTTCTGTTTATAGTCCAATCTTTATTCCAAGTAAATTAACCGACCCCTCTTTAGGATATAGTGGTTTTAACCTGGAGTAACAATAGTATAGATCATCCCAAAAAATTTATTCATATGAAACAACAATATTTCTAGGCTACTAATGGTCCTTAGGTGGTAGATGATTTGTTGAATAAGGTTTAGTATCTCCTTGAGTTTTTTAAAGATATAAGATTTGGTTATGGGGAAATTTTTCATCTTCAAACATAATGGGCCTAGAAAAAGGT
The DNA here is from genome assembly GCA_963277665.1 of Viscum album. Lineage (NCBI taxonomy): Eukaryota > Viridiplantae > Streptophyta > Magnoliopsida > Santalales > Viscaceae > Viscum > Viscum album. The sequence goes on along the minus strand of OY728151.1, from coordinate 535,279,827 downwards.
TTTAGGATTGGATAGTTTTTGTTGGTAAGAATATGATTTTAGAGTGGAAGGACTTAAGATCCCTTTGAAGGACCCCAGAACACCCTGAGAGGGGAGGGGATAATCAAGGTGTCAAAATTTTCTTTTTAATGTTGTGGATATTTTTCTCATATTGGTAGGAACCTTTTAAATCTATTAGTAAAATGAAATCAAGGAGTTAAAATAACACTTTTACTTGGTTTACCATAAAGGGATACACCCAAGGAGCATACGCCAACAATGTGTCAATCGTATCTAAATCCACTATTCATCACTAGTTGTGGATTACAAGAGTTTGGTCATAGTCACTCTTTTCCAAGCACACTACGCTTACAAAAGTTCAGGTATAGAACCCCGCTTCCCTCATAAAATTTCCATAAAATCCCCTAGCTCATAGATGTGAGAGGAGTGAAACTAAGTTTATTGACTCAAAATTTGCTTCAATAGATTGGCATTGAAGTATTTGTCTCTTTCCAGCATGGGACCCTACTTTCATCAATGACCTGATTAGATTCTCATATAAATCCCTATGCACTAAACACTTATACTCAAAATATCCATTCACAAAGCCCCATCTCAAAGCTCATCCCTTCACAAAACACACCACCTCACAGAGGAAAACCCTTAATGGAGCTCACTACCTCGCAGAGCACAACCCTTCATAAAGCTCGCTGCCTCACAGAGCAACCTACTTCAGGAAGCTCACTGATCCAATATGAAACACCCTATCATCATGAATCTCATATGACTTAAAAGCATTGGCATCATTAAATACTTTTAATGTATCTTCACAAAGCTCAAGATCACATAGAACAACCTGCTTTATGAAGCACCCCTTTCTTTATGAAGTCACAGTGACCAAAAATTTTATCTCTCAATAAAATAGTTCGGAATGAAGAGGGGTCGAATTTTATTTATAAGCGTGGTCGAACGTGGAGAACCACTTCTTCTGGAGATAAATCCTGATCAGTCAAAACATCTCGGTGGTGCTTCCTCCACCCCACAAATCTTTGCTGGAAATTCAGGTTTTCAGAGCTCATCGTAACTGCCAAGAAACACCATCTCAAATCACAGAGCTTCATTTATTCTAAATCCTCATACTAGTCTTTGTGCAAACCATGCCTTTGGAATATAAATTAAATGTTGATTCTAGAAGAATACATTTCACGAATCATAGAGACCAATCTCTCGAAATCGTAGAGCACACCATCACAATATTAATTCTCTTAGTGATACACACTTCATGAAGCCCATCTCTGCAAAACTAATGACTTTTTCACATTTTCTTTAGGCCTTTAATACAAACCAATTTTGACAATGCTATCCATTCCTCAAATTTTGGACCCCAAAATATTTCTAGCCAATAGGAAACGACATCACCATCAAAACTGCATATGGATTGAATAGTATGATCCTTTTCCTTACAATCTCCCTGATCATCCATGAGAGGATTGACAAATAAACCAAATCATGCACCTTTTTAAGCATTGAACAGCCTTGGTTATGAAAATATCTCCCTTTGGGTTTGTTGGATATCTTTAGATAAATTCAATAGATCACGTGCTACTAAAATCACCTATTATGAAAGAATCAACTCAACCAACACTCTATGTCTAAATGAGCAATCTTCGATGTTGAAAAAAAATGTAAGACATGAATTGTGTTATCTTGTGTTTAAATAAAAGTTCCAAATGCTTCCCCATGACACAAATTGTCCATTTTCTTGAAATCATCATGTAATCTTAATTTTTTTTTTGAATTTATCCATTTTATCCCCCATTGAAAATAAACCAAATTCCCGATATTTGAATACTGTAGAGCTTAGAAAAAAACAATTCCCCTATATCATATCTCCCCTATAAACCTGCATCACTTCCCGAAATAGATTTAAATAGTTTAAATAGTTGGGGATAGGGGAATTTCGTAACCTCATTATTCACTAGAATGTGGCTGAACACTGAGGTTCAACTAATGTTTGTCAAACACAGCCACTGATAGTGGCTTGGTTACAATGTTAGCCACTTGCACATTGGTCTCCGTATGGTTCATTCTTATCATTCATTGTACAAATTTTCCCTTGATGAAGTGATATCTGATTTCAATATGTTTAGTATGAGAATGATGAACATGATTTTTCATAAGATCAATTGTGGTCTTGTTATCACAGTAAATAACCATTAGTTGTCTCAACCTCATCACCTATCTCAGTTAGTTACTAATTTATCCCAATTAACTGAGTGCATACCTTGGTAGTAGAGATATATTCTGCCGCATCATTTTTAAGTGATCTACTTTGATATTTCTTTCTCAACTTGGACATACATTTCTTCCCAATATAGAATGCTCCTCTAGTGGATGGATTTCTTTCCAATACATATCTATCCTAGTTAGCATTAGAAAATGATGATAGTTCACTATCATTTCCTGCAACAAAGTACAACCCATACCAATGAGTACCTTGAATATACCTCATGATTATTTTAACTGCCAACATATATTCATCCTTTAGATTAATCTGAAATAGGGCCTTTAGTAATGTTGCAATAAAAATATCTGGCCATGTTACTGTCAGTTTCTGTAGGGTTCCTATGATTCTTCTGTACATTGTGCGATCCAAATGCGTCCAATACTCATCCTTTTCGAGTTTTTCTCCAACACCAATTGAAGTCTCCATTGTTTTGGGATCCCGCATATTGAATTTATTCAGCAACTATCTTGGATACTTTTCTTTAGAAATGAATGTGTAATCCATATTTTGAATCATCTTAAACCCTAAAAATTATTTGAGTTCACCAATCATGGACATTTCAAATTATGATTTCATGTGATTGAAAAATTGATCTACTAATCCTTCCCTTATTCCACAAAAAAACAAAATTATCCATGTATACCAATAACATGAAATAATCCTTTTAATAATTACTTACAAATATATTGTGATGCACTCCTCCTATTTTAAACTCAAGATTTCTCATATAAGAGTTTAACTGAGAATACCCCGCCCGTGGTTCCATTTCAATACATAGAGAGATTTATTTAATTTGAAAAAATTCTGTTCATCATTCCATAGAAAGAACCCCATGGGGGGTTTGATGTATAATTATTCTTCCAAAAATCCATTTAAGAATGTTGTCTTGACATCCATTTGATAAAATTTATAACCTATTTGGATTTCCATGGAAATAAATAACCTAATTGACTCAAGTCTTTCTATTGGTGAAAATGTTAATTCAACATCAAAACCTTTAATTTGGGAGTATCATTTAAAACCCAAACACACCTTGTTTCTTACCACATTTCTATGCTCGTCTAAATTTTTCTTGAAGATCTACTCTGTACCAATCACATTGTGACCTTCATGTCTCTCAACTAGTTCCCATGTTTGATTCTGGTCAATCTAATCTAACACCTCATTCATTGATTTCAACCATGATTCATCCTTTGCAGCTTCTTAAAATGAGGATGGTTCGACAAATATTAGAAATGTAGATTTTGAGTTATTCATCATTCTCTTAATCTTTGTGGGTATAGTCCAATCCCCAAAAATGTTGGATTGATCAATTTATTCCGTACGATTCCTCCATTGAGATTCACCTGAATTCTCTCTGTCCATGGATTACTCTTAAGATTATTCTTCTTAGTCAAAATCATGACGTGTATTCTTATAATTCTATACACATTACTCTATTTTTGTATTTTCATTTCTATATGTTCACCTTATTCCTCATATTCTATCACATCAGCATAGGAATTCCCCAAAGCACTTATGGTTTTCTCTTCAATGATCTTAGTGTCACTGCTTTCCACAATCCATCCAAATTTCATATTGAAACACTTGTAGGATTTTCTGTTCATTGAGTATCCAAGGAAAATTCCATCATCTGCATTATCACCATAGTTCCCTTGATTTCCTTCCTTGTTTCTAATGAATCATTTAATTAGAAAAATAGGAACCAATTTCAAATAGCGATTACTTACATTCCCTAATTCATATGATGTCTTTGTATCACCCATATAAATATATTTTTGATTTTAAATATACACAAATAATTGAATGACCTATTTCTAGTAATGTCATGGAATATGACTCTCAATCAGCATAGTTGTGGCTGTGTTGTTTACCTATCAATTACTATGCTCAACAACACTATCTTCTTGTAGAGTTATAATATCTTCCACCTCATGTTATATCCCATGATTCTCATGGTAATTTATTAATTCAACGGATGTTAATTCCCACCCATTGTTAGATTGCAGGACTTTGATTTTTCATCCGGTATCATTATCAGGGATTTGTCGATAGGTTTTCATGCAATCAAGAACTTGTCGCTTCATGTGTATAATGATCACACAATCCATTATACTATAAGAATCTATGTAAAGAACAAATTACCTTTCTCCACGTGTTCCAGAAAAACTTATCAGGCCACATACATCTATATATAAGAGGCCACGTAGGTTTGATGTTATTTTCTTCTTTGGTCGGTAGAAACTGAAGACCAGTTTCCCTCACATGCAAGAATCACAGGTCTTTTCTTCTTCACTCTTTAGATTCGGGATATCCATGAATATATTTATCTTAGATATCTTTTCCAAGAATTGATGATTGATGTGTCCCAATATCTGATGCCACATGTTATTTTCTTCTTCCACAGTCATATACCACACGTTTTCTTAACTATCAACCTGATACAAGTTTCCTCTTATTCTACATCCTTTCATAAGTGAATTTCTACTCCTTCCATTTAAATCTAATCCTTTATGATTAAAGTTAATAATAAGTCCCGAGTCATTGAGTTGACTCACTCTGAAGATATTATGATGTAGGGCATCCACATAAAGAAATTCAGTTTTATTTATCTCTCCATTAGCTAGTTCAGTATTTCCATTTCCTTTGATTTTCAGAGCTCCATAATTTCAAAACCGTACTATTCCATCAACCCTCCTTTTGACATTCATTAGAAAGTACACATTACCTTTCATATGAGATGAACAATCGCTCTAAATAATCTAGGTGTTGTTTCTTTTTTAGCTTCAAGGGATCCCTTTGCATGTTTAGATTTCTCAATTTTCTACTTTTTCATTCCACGTGACATTAGATTGAGTGTATGAAACTGATGGCCTTTCAATTATCTCTTTCATGTACATTGGTTATTCATAGTAAAAATATTTTTCCATAGGTGAAAACCTATTTGAAAGAGAAAAATTTTCTTGTTTACAAGCTTTGACTTGTCTCTGACTTTGGTATGTGGTTTCAATGTCACTCCTCTCCTTACAATAAATGGATTTACGGCCAACGTTAGAATAATGAAAACAATATCCATAGAAATAAATTATTCTTTATGTCATAGGATATGAATTTGTTCACCTATGTGGAACTTCTAGATTTTCCCCATCTAGATAGATCCTTGCCTCTTTGCAATATGACATCTTATGACCAAGATATCTACTGAACTGACACTTCATGAGAGGAAAAGTCTTCTCACTTATATTTTAACTCATTCATTATTCCTTGGGAAAATTGTTTGACTGCCTATTATTCCTAGATGCTCAAGGATTTACTTCTGTTCTCCTTTTAGTTTGATTTAAGGGTCTCTTTTTTAGCACTTATGGTGATTTTAAAATAGGATAAACTTTCAACTTCTCTTTATTATAGTCTAGTATATTTGTAGCATTTTAGGTTTTGACATCACAAATGATTCCACTATTTTCCATGCGTGTGGGACTTTGATTACTCAAATTTTTTTTAACTCCATAAGATGCTCATTTTTCACTTTATAGCATCTTAGCATCTAAGAACCATCCAAATTATATTTTCTTCTTTTATTATTTTTAAATTGATTAAATTATGAGAATACTCCTATGAGTAACAACATATTCCATGAGCCCCCAACAATTTTGGAATTATCATCTAGTCTCGATGTACGGTCATTGATGAGATTTTCTTATTCTTTGATTCCGAGCTTTAGTTCCACTGCATCATATATCCTTTCATGGATTGATGACTACACTTTCATCAGTTCCTCTATTCATTCAATTTCATCTTCAAGATGGTCAATATATTAGGATGATTCTTCCACCATTTCATTCAACTTATTTCATCTCTTAAACTTATTCTCTAGCTTACCAAAAGCATCCTTAAGATTTAACTTGGGATCCAAATTAGTTTTCAACTGGTTGTATATAGATCTTCCTATTGATGTTTCTGACTTTCAATTTTTTCCATCATGAAAGCATGGCCTCCAGTTTTAAATTATGGTTCTTCTTCTTCAAGGAATTTATTATCATCATATTCCACTTTATAGACACAACTCTTCTTCTATAAATTATTTTTGGATTTGAAGTCTCCTTTTTGAAAAACCTTTTTTGAGGATTCCCAATGTGTTCAAATTCTCTTTTATCATGTTCAAACTCTCTTGATCCCTATGAGGAAATGTGCACAACTTTTCCACACAAAAATAAATCCATAGATAAATTCCCATTAAATCATCCTTTTACCTTTTGGAACTTCTTATTAATTTGAGAAAGAATTTATTTTTCCTCATTATCTTGACAAAAAATATCTTTTGAATTTTTAGTTTTTCCATGGGTTTGAATGCCATTTCATTACTCACTCGAGTCATAGCATCTTATGGATTGACTCTCATTTAATCATCAACAATTCTTCTTAGAAAACCATCTAGAGAAATATTAGAAATATCTCTTTACGCAAGGGATAAAACATGTTCATTTTATAGGGGTTGAATTATTCAATATTTTTTCTTTACAATATCAACATATTTTGTTTCTTCTCCTAGAACTCAAGTCCCTCTAACCACTTTAATAATTCAATTGAAGGAGTCTACATACTCATTAGGATGCATATTCAAATCATCAAACCTATTGTGCATGACTTATTTTTTTCCTCCTTCACTTTACTAACTCCTTCATAAATATTTTCAAGTTTATCCAACATGGACTTTGACAAGGTGAAACTTATCACCATTAGATAGATATTATTAGAAAGGGATACGGTGAAAGCATTCTACGATTTAGCATCTGTGTCAAGAATTTTCCTATCTACATCAGTCATATCTAGCCCTGTTGGATCAGTAACCTGTATTCCTAGAAAATTAGAAAATTGGACATCAATTATAAGAGATATTAGATGAGAACTCATTATATTCTTCTAGATCTGAAAATTACTTCCATCGGAAGAGGAGAAATCCTCTGACATTGATTGAATTATTCATAATAGTATAAGATAGATCAAACACAATAAACCAGGCTCTCATATAACATGATGGACCCCAAAATACCCTATGAGGGGAGGGGTGACTCAGAGTGTCAATTTTTTTAATGTTGTGGATCTTGTCTCGGAATTGGTAGGAACCTGTTAAATTTTTCAGTCAAATGAGAGCAAGGATTTGACACAACACTTTTACTTGGTTCACCACAAAGTGCTATGTCTAAGTAGCATATTCCATAGTGTGTTGGTCGTACCAAAATCCACTAATCTTCACCAGTTTTGGAGTACAAGATTTTTTCCATAATTACAATTTTCCAGGAAAAGTTCACATAAAAAAGTTCTGTGATGGATCACTTCTTCCCTTATAATAATTTAATGAACTCCCCATAGCTCACTTTTGTTAGATTAGTCTAACTCATTTTATCGACTTTAAGGTTGTTTTAATAGATTGACATTGAAGTATTTTTCTCTATCTAGCACGAGAAAGTACTTGCATGAGAGACCTGAGTAGAAGCTCACTGAAAGCCCTTACCACTCAACACTTATACTCAAAACAACCCTTCAAAAATACCATTCTCAAATCTCAATCCCTCTCAAAGCACACCACCTCACAGAGCATAACCCTTTGCAGAGGTCACTACCTCATAGAGTAAAACCCTTCGTGAAGATCACTGCCTCGTCGAGAAACCTACATCCAAAAGCTCACTTGGACAATAGAGAACTTTGTATATTCATGAATCTCACATGAATTAGAAGCATTGGAATCATTTCGGAAATTCAATGTCTCTTCACGAAGCTCATGCTCACATAGAACAACCTTCTTTATGGAGCCACCCTTTCATCGTGAAGTCACAATTACCACCACTTTTCTACCTAAAAAAAATAGTTCTGAATGAAGAGGGGTAACCTCTTATTTATAGGCACAATCGAATGTGAAACACCCCTTCTCTAGAAGAGAAACCCAAATTAGTCAAAACATCCCTGCGACACTTCCTCTATCTCGTAAAGATCTGCTGAAATTTCTGGTTCGTAAATCTCATTGTAACCACATAGAAAAACCATAACAAATCACAAAGCATCATTTCTTCTAAATCCTCATGCATGTATTTGAAAAAACAATGTCTTTTTCATATAAATTAAATGTTTATTCTTTAATAATACATTTTGTGATGCTCAGATATCAAATTCTCATAGTTGTAGAGAACACCTTCACAATCTTCATTATCATCGCGAAACACACTTCATGAGGTCCATCTCTTTTAAACTCATGCCTTTTTCATATTTTCTTGAGGCCTTCAAGACAAATAACTTTTTGAAATGCTTTCCATTCTCCAAATTTTGGACCCAAAAATTTGGCAAACACTATGAAATGAAGTCACCTTCAAAACTACATACAGCTTGAACAATATGATCTATTTCCTTACAATATCCTTGTACATAAATTATAGGATTGGCAAAAAACATAAACCAAGAATCTTTTTAAAAAAAGAACAGTGTTAGTTCTAACACAGTTTCCATGGAGTAAGTATATAGGAAACAATGGTGTTGGCTAGGTTGATGGAGTTCCTTAAAAATTATCAAGATGATCGAACAGTGATTAGTATGCCAATAGTTTTTCTGAGATTAATCATTTACCTCTTGAGGTCATATAGAATGAGAACTTGAAATCCTAGAGGATCAAGATGGTCCTTTGACCAAATAAATATTCTCATGTTTTCCTGTGGAAGCTCACCTCATAGAATGATGTTTTAGATATAAATTTGTTATCAGAACATTACATGTCAAGTAAGTGACAACATTTTCTTAAACTGCAAATGGTAGATAAAGTGGATCCATTAAAGGGAAGATAAAGTGGTCAGAGTCTACTGGTGTGGGATATTAGTAACAACATTCTTCTAAATCTTCTATAGTATTCGATAAAGGGATACTAAATTTTTTCTGTGTGGAAAATTTAGGCACCCAAATCACACATTCATAGAAGAACTAATGTTTTTTTTAACTCATATGGATGATCAAGTCACTATTAGGGATTTTTACTGTATTTATTAATCTATATAGTGTTATGGTATTGGTATTATTAGGACGATCTATAGGGAATTAATATGATTCATGAATAAAGGGGTTCTATCTAAAGGAATCTTGAACAAAGAAACTTTATATAGAGGATAAGTGATGCATGGACAATAGTCTTATATCGACCATTAATGGTTCCGATGATCTGCTAATATGTATTGTAACACTCAGGTTGAGTCCTTGATGATGATACTTTTTAACAGTCAATTATTTTTAATTGATTGTATTTTGATTGGTTGGTGGGGGTTGTTTGTAGAGATTAAATGAAGTGATTAATGGTTGGTGTTTGACGTAACATTTTGATAAATATTTTGGTGAGTTCATTATTATGTAGTTAAGCCTTTGATATCCTTGAGCTTTTCTTTATATTGCAATAAATTAACACCCACTTCACAAGATGATGTTGATTGGAATTCCTAAGAGTTAAGGATTTAATCCAAGCCTTAACATAAATTAGGTTTATAATCTCAACCAGTAAATTCTTATGATAGTATATTTATGGTTCCACTAATCCATGAAAACCACATGTCAAATAAAAAAAATTCATTAATACATGACATGTTAGGTCCAACATACACAATGTTAATTTGAAAAATATTCATCAAGTAAATACTCTCAATCATCTGACATCAATAAATTTTGAATCACCCCAATGGTAGATTTACACAGCCATTAAGATAGTTATTAATCTAGTAATATGTATTTATAGTGATTAATTATAAATGGAATGAAAATAATGGGCTAAGAAAATATTTGTGCTTCAAACACACACACACACACCCAAACACTGATGATAATTAAAAACAGACTTCCGATTGAATGAGGAAGAAAAATAAGGGAAGAGATATCAACTTGATATAAAATATTTAAAGATAATTAATATTTAATAATAAAGGGTGTATGATTAAAATAGAATTTGATTAAGAAACCTTCATTAATATTCAAATTAAATTGAAAACGACTAAGGAAATTAAAAATTAAAGGAACACAAAAGTAAATGGAAACAATGATAGGAGAAAGGGTATATCAAGTGAAAAAATGAGTATATAAGGTCCTATCAAGCCTTTATAAAAGATTTGTTCATGAAATACATGATACATTCTTCTAAAATTCCAACACCTTTAACAGAAATGAGGGGGATGTATATATAGCCCAAGGAGGTTTACTTTTTGCCTTCCAAAACTACTATCCACTTGGCTTGACGATTTGGACATCCAGATAGCTGATTCACAAAATATAGTATTCTTAAATGTTGTATATGTGAAGGTATTCTTCCTAATTTAAAACTTTTGTGACCATTGGACCCAAGGAGACAATGTTATGGTAGTTTTAATTAACAATTTTAATCTTCCCATTTCACTATACACATTTGTGAAGGATGAAATGTGAATGGTTTTCTGAATAGGAAGATTCTCTAAAATAAAAATAATTTCTTCTAACAAGTTGGCCACCCATATTTTATCATTAAAACTAAAAAACTTACAACTTTTCTTGATGTGTAGATTAGGAAAAAATTCACAAAGAGTTTCCTGATTTTAATTCCCTTCTATAATGGTGGGCTGGAATTTAAAGCATCAGTTGGGAAAATTTTTGTTGTAGTTGGACCTTTAAATTTTTATCCATGAATCTTTTGGATAACCATGAACATTTGGTCGAGTTAAATAAAATATGGGATTTTTTATTTATACCAGTAACTCAATCATCATGATGGTATAGTTTCTTTACAAATTCATTGGGTCTTCTTGTGTGGACTATATGGCCCTCCAAATGGATGGTTTGGCCAAAGGTTCCTTCTAATGAAAATTTGTAATTTGATTAGAAAACCCAAAAAAACAAGAATCATGCAATTTGGATAACTAGGGTAAGGATTATATTTCTAATAGTAACTAGAATCAATTTGATTAATTCAAATAATGATTCAAAATTACATTTCATATTAAAACATCAGTATTTCACATCAATTATTCACTTTTTATTGAAAATTAGAAAATATAGTAAATAAAAAGTTCAGAATAACTGAAAAAAATAAACTCCCCCACACATAGGCTTTTGCATGTCATAATGTGCAACAAATATATAAATCATTATGAAATCATTTTCACTCACCAAAAATTATTAGAATTTTATCTTCTCCACTCAGGGGAGGTTTAGACTATTTCACTCATACATATTGAATTCCACATCAAATTGTTACAGAAACAGTGATACAAAGAAATCTATTTTTTCATGCCCACATTTAGAAATGGAAAATGTTGACACTTGAAACTTACTCCTCTAACGATGATAAAAATATATTTCTAGAGGTTCACTTATTCAACAACCAAAAGTGAAAATAATAGAGTTTCAAAGAGCTCTCATATTCTTATTCCCTATCTTAAAATGCACAAGAATCAAGAGGTCTTTTGAAGTGGTTTTTCTGTGGCTATGGGATAGTAGGAATTCAGTATTAAAAAGAGTATAAAGAGGGATAAAACACCAACATGGAAAAATTAATGCACAATATTTTTGAAATAAAACACGGATAGCAATGGAAAAACATATTTACAAGGGAATAATTGTGTGAATCAAGACACAAAAGTGGAATAAAATTTGAAGGGAATGAGAAGATGGAATATTTACAAAATGAAAAACTTCTCCCAATGAAATAACCATTTTTTACATTTTTTGAATGTTTAAATTGAAATAGATCTCACACTCATCTCCCAACCCATGTTTTATCTCATCACGACACTAATTGTAATAATTATAACAAGATCAAAGGTTAAAGATGAGTGATTTTTGACCCACCAAATACACAAACCATTATTTTATTTAATTTTTCTTTTTTTAACACTTTGGAATAAAATTTTATCAATATTTCATAAGCATATATACATTCCCAAAACTCACTGAATGACAACCTCTCCCCCAAACTAAAATGGATGCTTTCACCCAAGCATATTATAACATGTTGAAAATCAATAAAAGGGAACCCAAAATGAAATACATTCCCCCAAAACTTAAAATTCAATAAATAATCCAATGTAAATCCATGTAGATGTTGGGTGGGATAAGGTTTTGGTATTGTAATGTGGCTATCAAATATAATGTTTTCATAGGCTTAGAGGGGATTTAAATAGTAGGATTAATGTGAGGGTAATGAGAGGATGTTTTTCTATTGGGATTCTCTTGAGGTTCAGAAAATTCTTATATCATATTAATGTACACCAAAGTGGGAAATTCTAATCGAAGGCCCAGAAACCCAAAACTCATAATCATAAATAAAAAACACACATTTTGAAAAGATGGTCATAGGTGGCCTTGTCAACAAAGCTAATTTTGTTCCTCACAGATAAGATAAAATCATTTTCCAAATCATAAACTGAGGAATCCAAATTTTTGGGGTTTGACACAAGATTATTTATCAAATTTTTGGATAACAATAATTTTTGTGTGATGAAAACATGTCTTTTGACACCCCAAAATGATTGGACAAAATTTACAAACTAGTTGGTTAGTAAGTCTGAATCTTATAGTTTTTCTACATTTTTATTTATTATTTATTTTCTGGTGTTTTTAAAATACTCACCCCCAAAAAAGAAAAAGAGAAAAATAATAGGTTTGATTAAAATAGTTGTAAAAAAATGATAGAGGGAGGAATAATAAGAAAGAGGTAGAGATTATAAGAGAGGAAGAGATAAAAGGAAAGAGGTTCCCCTAGTTTGTATTTGGGGGGTATTCATATCCATCCAGTGGAGTGTTTACTGTGGAAGTTGTGGATACAGTGGAAGTTAATGTTGTTCCAAGATTGTTCATCCTCTCATGGTGATTCTATAAACAATATCTATTAGGTATGAATTCCCTTTATGAATAGGGGTCTTGGACTTTCACTGCACCAAATGGGTAAACATGATAAATAATAGAAGGACCTTACCAAGTAGAATTAAGTTTACCTGGGTGATTTCAAAATCAATAATTGAAGAGAATTATCTTTTCTCCTTCATAAAATTACATTAGAAGAATGTGTTTGTAATGGAGTGACTTAAAATTTTCTTTATAGTGATAAGAATCCTCATAATAATCAACTTGAAGCTCCTCCAATTCAGTCAATTGCAAAAATCATTCATAAATAGACTTTTCACAATCAAAATTACATGTTTTCACATACCAAAATAAATTATGTTGGACTTTAACATGAAAATAAAATGGATTACCAGAAACTAGCCTAATAGGAGACATCACAATGGGTGTTTAAATTATGTCATGCCATTTGTTTGGGGGTGATATGAAGTTGTGGTTTTATGTACAACCCCATTATTTTTCAAAAGGTATTTCATTCTTCTATTACAAAAATGGGTTCCAAAGTCACTTATCAGGGCATGTGGTGTTCCAAATTGGTAGATGATGTGTGTCTTTATGAACTCACTAATAGTATGTGAATCATTATTTCTAGTTGGTTTTGCCTCGAATCACATAAAAACACAATCAACCGTAAGAAGAATGTATGAGATTCCATTTGAAGGGGGGAATGGTCCCATAAAATTGATTCCCCAAATAGAAAAGATCTCATGAAAAATTAAAGGTTTTTGGGGAATTTAATTTCTCTATAAAATTGTACCAAACATTTGGTAAGTGGGACATGATTGAAATAACTCATTCGAGTCCTTGAAGAGTGAACGCTAGAAGAATCCATAGTCTATGACCTTTCGGGAAGTCCTTTGTGGTGAAAAGTGGCCACCTTCGGGAAGTGGGTGGCAGAATTCTATGATGAAGGTATTTCCATCTTCATCAACACATCTCTTGATTACCTTGTCATCCCCAATTTTCCAAAGTTTATTATCTTCCCATAAATATTGATTTGAATCACTTTCAACTTCATTTTTTGTTCTTTTGAATGCTTTTTAGGAAAAACACCCACAACCAAGTAATTTACAATTGGAGTATACCATGGTAACATTGGAGTGAGAGACTAAAGGTGATCAGTGGGGAATTCAGGATAAATGAAATCTTAATGGGAAGAATTATAAATTATACTCAGGTGATCAACCACAATGTTTTCTTTTCCTTGTCTTTTATTTATTTCAAGGTAAAACTCTTGGAGAATTATGATCTATCTTATTAGCCTTAGTTTGGAATTAATTATCTTGATTTAGAACGTTATAGTATAAGGGTCTATAAAGATGATGATTTTGGCACTAAGAGATTGGGCCTAAATTTATCTAAGGAATAAACCACTATTAATTTTTTTTTCATTGAAACTGTAGTAAGATTGAGTTTCGTCATATTTTTTTGAGGCATAACAGATGATATAAGGAATCTTTTCTCTTCTTTGACCAATAATATCCCCACAAGACCTATAAGAAGCATCACACATCAACTCAAAGGGTAAAGACCAATTTAGGGGTTGTATTATCAGGGAAGATGTAAGATTTGTTTTGAGTTAAACAAAGTCTCTCTTGCAAACCTCATCAAAATGGAAGGTGACATCATTTGGAAAAACTGAGTGAGTGGGAGAGAAATCCTAATAAATTTATGAATGAATCTCTACTAGAAACCGACATGACTGAGGAAAGAATGAATGTATCGAATAAAAGTGGGTTTAAGAAATGATTGGATCACTTCAATTTTAGAAGGATAAACTTCAATACACTCTTTTGAAACTATGTGCCCTATAAAAACCCCATTTTCTACCATGTAGTGAGTTTTTTCAAAATTTAACACCAGGTAACATTTGAAACACTTTTGGAGGACTATAGAGAGTGATTGCAATCCGGAATCTAATGACTCACCATAAATGATAAAGTCATCCATGGAGACTACCATGAAGTGTTCAATGAATTTAGAAAAGATACTCATCATACACCTCTAGAATGTTTTAAGAGTATTTAAAAGGCTTGTAAATGTTCTCTTATATTCATATGTTCCAAAGGGGCAAGTGAAAGTAGTCATTTCTTAGTCCAGAGGTGTGATTGATATTTGGATGTAACATGTGTATCCATCAAGAAAAAAATAGTGTGACTTTATAGCTAATCATTATAGCACCAAAAAATGTAATGGAAGAGGGTAGTGATATTTTCTTGTTTCAATATTCAATTTCCTATATTTGATGCACACATGCCATTTTTTTTAACATGTGTTGGAACTAACTCCCCATGTTCATTTGTGACAACAGTTATCCTATCTTTAATAGGTTCAACTTGAATTGGACTAACCCATTCACAATCATAAATTGGGTATATAATTACATCTTGAAGAATAATGTTGATCTCTTATTTAACTAGCTCATGTATGAGTGGATTGAGTCTTCTTTGTGGTTGTATAATTGGTTTGGATGATTCCTCAAGATGGATGTGATCATGCAAATATCAGGGTTGATTCTTGGTATGTCATCTAGGGTCTAACCTAAGGCCTTTTTGTTTTCTTCTAACACCTGAACAAGTTTCAACTCCTCAGTTTCGGTAAGTGCAGTAGAGATAATGAGTGGATAAGAGTGATCATGTAAAAGGAATTCATATTTCAGATGTTGAGGAAGAGGTATCAGTTCAGTCTCATCTTTCATTTGTGGGTTAGAAAATTCAGGAATAGAGGAAGGGACTTTAGTTGCTTCATATTCATTTTCCTTAATACTATCCAAGGTGGAGCTGTAGAGATCAAAGTTGATGTGAGATTCAAGAGAGTTTTCAACTTCCTCAATATTGATAGAGTATGTGAATGAAAGGCCCAAATAAACTTCAACATTTATGACTTGGTTAATCATGGTGTATATTTCCCAACATCATATATTGTTAGAACATGATGAACATGATGGAATGGGGTTCAATTGACTCTCAGAAGTTTCCTCAGAAGCATGGATTGAGAATGTAGAGTGATCCTCAGATGGATATCGCATGTCTTGGAAAATGTGGAACTTGACAAGTTGGTCACCAAATTACATTAATAAGATTCATGAATGGACTTCAATTTTAGTTCTCACTGTCATTAGAAATGGTCTTCCAAGAATTAAGGGAGATTGAGAGTATTTCATCTCACCTTCCATGTCAAGGACCTATAAATCTGCAGGGAAGATATTATCATTCACACGAACAAGGACATCCTCGATTATATACTTAGGACTAGTAGTTCTTAGATTGACCAATCGAATGACAATAATCATTAGTTATAAGGGACCAAGACCAAGGTTGGAGAGGATGTATTTTTTCAGGAAATTAATTGAGGCTCTTATGTCTATGAGTGAATCATCAAAGTTGGAACTTCTATTTTGGCATTGAACTGTAAAGGTCCCTCTATCTTTTCACATTATGGGAAAAGACTGTTGGGTGGAAAAAAATTTAAGTTTCTAAGTTTCCTCTTATGGGTGTACATTTCCTTAAGAAACATGACATACTTATGGATTTGTTTTATGGCATCTAATTGGGTAATGTTGACTTCAACACATCTAAACATGTGTAACATTTTAGGATTATGGTCAAAGGACATATTTGGATTATAAATGGATTGAGAAAAAGGAATTGGGTTCCTAAGTGGAATGAAAGGAGGTGAGGGAATGGATTCAGATTCCTTTTCATGTTTCTTTTTCTTTTCACTTTCTAGGCCAATATTTAAAGGGTAGTAGGAGGACTCATCATGAGGCACATCAATGTTCTTTCTCGATCTAAGTTCAATAGAACTTACATTACCCTTGGGTTTGGGAAATGGTTGAGTTGGGAGTTGGGTGGAATTTGATTCTTGTTGCTGGCTTAGGAGGGATGCTAGTTGAAAAATACGAGTTTCAATGTTTTTGGGGATGGAACAAGTGAAGGAGGAAAGATCTTCCATTTCACATTCCTATGGTTTCGTGGAAGTAGAGGCTTTTCCCGGATTGGGATTACCATGATTTTGGTTTTTGGGAAAGTGATTGTTTTGGTTTGGGAATTTGGAAGGCTCAATAAGATAGTGGAATCCATGAGGAGGTAGAGGAGGATTGATCCTTCGAGGTTGAGGAACAAAATGGTAAGGTTATTGGATGTTACCAACACTTTGACCATATTGGAATTGTTTTGGGTATTGAGGATGGAGTTTAGGTGGATGAGAAATGGGATTACCATACCTCAAGAATTGGTTGAAGTTATTAGAGAAGGGCTCATACTAGGGTTGGTTGAAGTTTATAATGAACTGACCTCATTGTTGATGGTTTATGTTCCTCTGAGTATGTACTGAATTTAGCTCCATTTTTTCTGATGAATCAGATGTATGATCTTGAAATTTTAGACATGTGTTAGTTGGATGAGATGGGAAACTACAGAATCCACAGATCGTAAAATGTCCAGGAAATAGAGATTGTGGAGAAGATGAGGTTGGGGCTTTAGACTCCATAGCTATTTTTTCAAAATACCTGTAAGTTCACTCATCCACTCCGTCATCTTGTTTATCTCTATCGATTGACTTTTTTGGGATTGTTTTACTTGATCATATTCTTGAGTATGGAATTTTTGTGCCTTTTCATCCATTTTCTTTATGAGATCTCTCGCAGCTGTAGGAGTTTTATCAACAAGAGCACCGCCACTTGGGACATCAATGAGGGTTCTCTCCATAGCCAATAACTCCTCATAGAATTATAGGATCAATATTTTGTCAGGGATTTTGCTGTGTGGGATGGTTTTACATGTTTTTTGAACCTCTCACAATACTCATGGAGTGATTATTTAGGGAATTAATGGATACCACTAATTTCCTTTCTGATGGAAGCAGTATGAGAAGTAGGAAAGAATTTCCCTATAAAAAGTCTCTTCATTTCAATCCTTGAGTTTATGGAACCAAGAGGGATGTAGAGAGCCATGACATGGCAGAGTTAGCTATGGAAAAAGGAAATGTTCTAACATTGATTTTTTCCTCAGAAACCCCTTGATGATTCATGTTATAACACACCACCTGGAAATCATTAAGGTGGAGATGTGGATCCTCACAGTCTAGATTGTAGAAATGAGGTAGAAGACGAACCAAACCTGATTTGAGTTTGAAGTTAACCATAATGTTTGGATATTTAATACAAAGGGGTTGTTAATTCATATCAGGGGATGCACATTATTTAATGATTTTTCCCTAGGATTATCCATATCTAATTCAATTGGTTGGACAAGGTTTGGATTATCCGAAATGGTCCTTCTATGTTGACAAAGATTTCGCTCAATTTTTTGGTCAGGAAAATATGAGGGTTTGTTTGGGAGGATACATTGAATTAAAAGTTATTTTTAAGGAATGAGGAAGATGGTTTTTTGTGTTTATTTCCATTTATGATTTTTATAGGAAGATGGGTTTCTATTTCTTTCAATTTTTTATAATTATTTTTGTTTTTTACAGTAAACAAAAACTAACGACTACTTAACTGAACCATCCCTGGAAACATCTGCATTTGATGTGTGACCGATTATTGTTTATTGACCGTTAAAGGTTATTATTATCTACTAATGTGTATATCAACACTCGGGTCGAATCCTTTATGATGATACATTTTAATTGTCAATTATTTCTAATTGATTGTATTTGGATTGGGGGGGGGGGGGTTTGTATGTAGAGCTTTAATGATGTGATTAATGGTGGATGTTTGATTTAATAATTTGACAAGTATTAGAGTGTGTTCATTATTAGGGATTGAATTGTGTGATATCCACAAGCTCTGTATTATATGGCATTAAATTAACACCCACTTGACAAGATGATGTTGATTGGAATTCCTTAGTGTTAAGGCTTTAATACAAGAGTTAACACAAATTAGGGGTCTAATCTCAGACATAAAATGTTTATGGTATTGTATTTATGGTTACAATAATCACTAGAAATCACATGTTAAACAAAACAAGTCATTAATCCATGACATGTTATGTCTGACATACACAATTATAATTTGTAGAATATTCATCGAGAAAATACTCTCAATCACTTAGCATACCTAAATGTTGACTCAAACCAATGGTATATTTACTCAGACATTAAGATATTTATTAATCTTGTAATATGTATTTATGGTGATTAATTATAAATAGAACTAAAATAATCGGATAAGAAAAGATTTTTGTGTCAAACACATACACACATGAACAACAATGAGACATAAAAACCGACTTTCGATTGAATAATGAAGAAAAATAAGAGATGGGATTTCAACTTGATTTAAAAAAATATAAGATAATTAATATTTAAGAACAAAGGTTATATGATGAAAACAGAATAAGAAAAAGAAACTTTCATTATAATTCCAATGAAATTGAAAACAACTTATAAAATTTAAAATGAAAGGAACACGAAAGTAAATGAAAACAAAGAGAGGAGGAAGGGTCTATTAAGTGAAAAAATGAGTATTTCAAGTGCTCCCAAGCCTTTGAAAAATTCCTAGTCATTACAATGTATGATTCTCTCTTTTGAAATTCCATCCCCTTGAATGTAGAAGAGGGAGATGTATTTATAGCTCAAGGAGGCTGACAGTTTGCATTCAACTACTACACCTCCACTTGGTTTGATGATTTGGAAATACAGACAGCTGAATCACAAAATATTTCCTTCTTAAAAGGTGTATATATGAATTATTTCTATCTACTTTAAAACATTAGCTGCCATTGGACTTAAGGTGCCAAAGTTAAAGTGGTTTTAATAAATAATTGTAATCTGTCAATTTCAATCTACACTTTTTAGAAGGTTTAGATTTGAATAGTTTTTGAATAGGAAGATGCCCTAAAATAATAATAATTTTTCCAACAAGTTTTCCGCCCATATATTTGATTTTTCACTAAAAAACCCCAACTTGATTTGATGTGTTGATCAGAAAAAATGTCATGAATAGTTTCCTGATTTTAATTCCCGTTCAGAATGGTGGGCTGGATTTCAAAGCATCAATTGGGCCAATTTTTTATGTTTTTGGACCTTAAAATATTTATCCATGATTATTTTGGATAATAAAAAACATATAGTGAGGTTTCATAAAATTCAGGCATTGGGATTTAGACTAGTAACTCAATTATCATGGTTGGTTCAGTTTCTTCATTGATTCTTTGGGTATTTTTGTGTGGACCATATGACCCTCCAAATGGGGGATTTGGCCAAAGGTACCTTCTAATGAAATGTTTTAATTTTAGTAGATAAATCTAAAAAGAAATAATCATGCAATTTGGATAAGTACAATGATAATTATAATTAAAATAGTAAACTAACTCGATTTTATTAAATCAAATAATGATGTAAAATTACATTTAATATTATAACATTAGTATTTCACACCAATTAAGAAGTTTTCATTGAAAAGTAGTAAATAGAGTAAATAAATTGTTTTTAATAAGTTAATAACAATAATAAGACTTTGGTGGAAGATGATTTATGTTTGATGATAGTGAGAGGTACCATAACTATTGCTTCATATTTAGTGACTACTTTATTTAATACTATTGCTTCTCATTCCTTCATATCAATTAGTATTTTGGAACTATTTTCCCTTCATTTTGATCTCATGCCTTATGTTATGGATAATATTATTTCTCACAAGATGAAGAACAATTAGGGTATTTGATTGCCCTATTAAAATTTTAATTTATCAAAATTTGATCATGTGTTGGACTTTTTGGTTTTTTTATGATACCAATGGATCTGATTATTATGATAGATTTACTCATTACTCAACAAAAATATACCGACTATTATCTTCTGTAAGTCTCGTTTACTACCCCTAATGGGGTGCAACATTTTTTTCAAGGAGAATGAGACCTGAGGCTAATTTGAATAATACCTCCACCTATGAAGTTGGGTATAATGATATTATTATATTCCTTTAAACTATAGTTGTATTATTTACCTGGTGTTATCTCTCCAGAATTTGTTAATTTCATTATTTTTATTTACTTTATTTATTTATTTTTCCACTAGAGAGGGAGGGGTAGATTAGGATCGACTTGGTATTAGAGAACCAGCCTATATTCATTCCTTTTTTTGAACGGAAACAATTTTACTAAGGGATTTAAAGACTCAATTAGATGATTTATTTTATATGTGATACATTCTACCCAACATGTAACCTTGGGAAACAACAATTATTTTTACTATGAATGATAATTAAATCATTCATCATTGTGTGGAGTACTGAAATCTCAATCTTGTCCCATCCCAAAAAACTTATTTGTTTCCTCGAATAGAATAATTTTTTGACAAACTGAAAGGGGAGAAGTGGTTCTCAAATACTAATATACATTTTTATCACCAATTTAGTATTAATGAGTCTAATATCCCTAATACCTTAATATGGAAAAGGTATGGCCATATTGGTAACATTATTATGGCATTTGGTCTAAAAAATTAATCTATTTATTTATGGAATTGATGAACATGATTTCCCATCTATAACACAAATCTTTTGAAATGGTATTAGTGGATGTATTCTTGGATTACTCTTAAAATATGAAGGAATGTGAGTATCACATTGAGAGAAGTTATAGTTATATTAAGAAATCATTAACATTATTCTAACCTTTCCATATGAAATTTTTAGATTGGGTAGGTAATGTTCTTGGGAAATATGTTTTTAGAACCTAATATTTTGGTTGATATTGAGATGGTGAAAGATGTTATGAAATGGGAGGAACCATTTTTTTTGAAATTCAGATATTCATGGTCTTGGAAGGGTGTTTTTATGGTTATGTAAAGTATTTCCCAATGTTGGATTGTCCATTGATATCTCTCACTCAAAAAAGTGTGATTTTAATATGGGATTTAAAATATCTAAGTTATTTTTATGATTTGATGTGATTTTTAACTTCTTTACTAGTATTGAAACATACATTGTATAGGTAGGCTTATGTGGTCTTCTATGATGCATCATGATCAGGGATGTGATAAATTATTATGTTTGGTAATCATATTGGGGTTTATTATTCCATTAAATTCCAACCACATAAGAATAACTATCCAACACTTTATGTTGAGCATGTAGCTATAATGAACACATTATTGATTTGGTGTAATTACCTTTTTATAGAATGTTTTAATATTTTAACAGATCATAAAATCATGATTTACACATTCTTCCAAAATTATTTTAATATTCATATGAGGTGATGGGTTGAGTACCTGTACTATTTTGACTTAGAAATTCCCATACCCATTTTCAGGAAAAAAATTTATTGATTACTTGAGTAGGAAATTTCTATCACAGCCTATGAACGAATTTTCAGATTTGTGGAATTTAATGGATAGATGTGTTTATATTCACTTTCAAGTTTGTGAGGATGAGGATGAGGTTGTTTTTTCTAGTTTTCAACAGAAATCCCCTCTTATCATGTTGATTATCCAGGAATGGAAGATTGATCTAGAGTTTCATGGAATTATGAAATCATTATATATTGGAGAGACCATCTATGAATGGTCTCAATCCTTTGAGGGTATCCTTTTCCATAGGAATAAGTTCATTATTATGTTACCTATGATGAACACTGCAATAGAGTATTTTCATAATTCTAAGTGGATGGTATACCTTGGAACCCTGAATAGTTTTTTATTAAACAAGGAATCATTTTTGCTGTCTAGGTATAGATGGAATATTATTAATTTTGTATGTCATTTTTTATAACTTCTAACATATTAACACTGAGAATTAGAAGTCGTTAGGTCATATTTATCCACATAATGTGCCTACTTTGAAAAGGGATAAGATATTGATGTAATTTGTGGTAGATAATATACAAAAAACATCTAGGAAAAAATGTGATATTTGTGTTGATTAACCAGTTAACCATGTAGGATCAAATTATTCCCAAGAATGAAACAACTATATATAAGGAAATGTGAAATTTTTTTGCATGAGAGATTATGAAATTTTATGGAGTACCATGTATCATAGTTTCTAAGATATATCCATAGTTAACTTTCTGATTTACGAGAGGCTTATAAGAGGTGGTGAGATTCAAAGTAAATTTTATCATGAAATTCAATCCTTAGACTGATTTTTAGAAAATATGAGATATAAATATTTAAAAGTACATGATTTAAGCTTGTGTGCATTAATATGGTTGATATTATGTTTTTTATTTGGGAATAGTCTAGTTATTATATAATAATAGAAACCAGTCATCCACCAATATGGAACCCTTTGAGACATTTTACATTTTTCATTTGTGATATCCACTATGTTCATTAGAGATTGGTGGAGCCTCCTTAGTTGACCCGTGTTTGTTCGAAGAGATGATAGAAAAGGTTCAATTGATTTTTTAGAGAATGGAAATGATGAAAACCCATTACAAATCCTATGATGACCACCATCAATTCCCTTTGAAATTATCTATTGGTGACCTTTTTTTCATATTGTTCAATGGTTCGGTCACCAACGGCTTGGAAAAATGGTGATTTAGCATTGAGGTATGTGGGATTATTTGAGGTGATTTAGATGATTGGAAAAATGGCTTACCATTTGGATTTTCCATCCATATGACATAGATCCGTAATGTGTTTCATGTTTCAAGGCTCCAAAAGTGCCTCTGTAACCCACATCATTTCTTGAGTAGGAAGGAAATTGATGTAGAACCTCATTATATAGGTCCGAGTAGCCATTTACAATTATAATTTCTTAGATAAAGTTTCTTCATAGAAATTATATACCATTTGATTGGGTTCTATGGCAGTATAGTAGTAATGTTTACCAGATGTGAGAGTGTGTGGCTCTAATGAGTGTGTGGGGGAATCACTTCTTTACAATTGATTCTTTTTTATTGGATTTATTAGAGAAGAATTAATTTAAAATGGGGAGATTTGTAACATCACGATTCTCTATTTTGGGTACATTTATTCATTTTTTATGGTATTTTGTGTGGATATGTCCTTGGGTTGGTTTGGAGGACTTTTGGGGTTTTTAATGTTTATAGGCCTGTGAAAAGATGAAACAAGATTAAGGAAAAACACATGGTCTGGCCTAGGAAAAAATTTATCTTGTCCTAGAGATCTAGAGTAGGGTATATAGTTAAGCAAATGGTTAGTGAAAATTGTGTAAAATAACCCTATAAAAGTGAGATGTTATATAATGGGTGGTACAATGATGGTACAAATATTTTCAACCCATGTGGCGAGACCATGAACCCTCTTCTAATAGACTGAACAAGGGGTACATGGATGGACCACAATTTGTTAAATAGTGTAGAAAAACTATTTAACTTTCTCTAGCAGCCATGTATAGTCCCAAAAATGGTGTGTGGTTTGTCAAACTTTTTATAAAAATTAAGTGAGATGAAATTAATTATCCTTTTTTTATTTTATTTACTTAGTCCCCCATTTTGAATTCTAAACTTGTCCTAGTTAAAACTAAATTGATCCTTTGGTTCATGGAGGCTATATAGAGTTCATTATGGCTTTAACAACCATGATTACTCATGGATTGAAGTTCTAGTTTATGTGTTGGTTCTATTTCAGTTAGTTTAATCTATTTCTAATCATGATTTATCATTTCGTCCTCTATCTCTTTCTATGAGTGTGGTGGATACTCATTCTATTACTTGATCATTATCTTTAATTTCTAAATTGTTATTCCATGATTATTACCAGATCTTTATTTCAATCGATTCTTCAGCATAGGATCTCATGTGGGTGTTGTTCATCTTGTTTTAGGAATGTTATTTTTTGGGAATATATATCAATTGAATATTTTAATTTATGTTTAACTTCACTTGGTTTCCTATTTAATTCGAAATTTTCTATTGTGTCTTTTGAAAAATGACTTGATTTATCATGATGCAATCATGAAACCCATTAACAATGGTATTTTTAAAATTAAGTATTGATTTCTACAAAAAATGGTCTAATTTTTATGTGAATATTTTGAAGCACGAATTTGGCATGAATAAATTTCAAGCAATTATTTGTGATTTTAAATGATATTATTTAAAAAAATGATCTTTAAAAGAAATCTATTTAGTTGTTTATTTTTAAAATAAAAGGCATGTTTTTTAATCTTTAACTTCGGGATGATTGAAATTGTCATTTCAAATGATTGTGATTGATTGAAGTGAATGATAGCCCTATAATTTTCTAATATAAATTAAAGAACATGGGATACTGTGTAGTTAGGTGGGAAGAACTGGCCTATAAATTATGGGAGCACTAAATAATCTTTCGTAGGGGAAGAATATTTATTCATTAAGATTAAATAATATTCCCCCTAGGATTGGGATATAGGGAGTGTGTGAAAAATTGGAATCATATTTCAATATAATGTTTAGGAATTAATGTTCTAATATAACCTGAGTTCAATCAATCATGATTCAATAATTAAAAATGAATGTACATTCCAATTAATGAATAAAATATTTTACACTTATCTATTTATAAAAGAATACTTATTCATTCGTTGTTTTATAATAATTCTTGTAACAACCTATTTTGATGAAAATTTAATTGAAAACCAATATTATGATATCCATTGAAATATTTTGAAAAAATATTTTTCTATGAGATGGGAAATGATTTCCATGAAATGTTTTATTTAAATTTTATAGAAGTCGGCTTATTTGTTATTTATTTCTTATTGAATGCATGGTGAGATCTTTATAGAATTTTTTAATCACACCCTACCTTTGACTTTAGGTGTTCAAATATCATTTTATTATATTTATAAATAAATGGAAAGCACTACCCTGAGGTTGTGGGAGTTATTGTTAGCAAGACATTGGGAGTTGGTAGTGACTCGTGGGACATACAATTAACTCTTTAAATAGATACTCTGTGATGTTTTATTTGATTTTGTTCCTGATTAATTTGGTTGAATTTTTATTTTTAAACTTTTATCATTCTAATTGTGGTATTTTCTCTCCTAAAGAGTTTTTTATAAAAAAACAATTTATCCTTTAATATATCTTTATTAATCATCATGATTTATTTTTATTTATAAATTGTACACTCCCACTAGTTTTTATGGCCATGAGATATTCACTAGACCGTGGGGATCAAGAACCCCCTTATGGCTACGTACGAACTAATTTGGTTAAATTTTATGCCAGTTATTTTGGTTGGTTCATTATAATTTCCATTATTATCAAATTATATAATATATTCCTAGTATTATAAATATAAAATATTCCATAATTCAATTCTATAATTTCCCATTCCCAACAATAATTCAATAATTCATATTTCGTTATCCTTATAAAATTATAATAAAATTTCAAAACCATCAATAACTTATTCATATAAAAAATTCACCATTTTTTACCATTAGTCTTTTATTTCCAATATATTTTTTTAATATTTTAATTCTATAATATTCATCGAATATAATTTTCAATTATCTACCCATCATGAAATAAAAAATGAATGATATATTCACAAGGATTAAATAAAATATGTGAATTATGACTCACCTACATTGTAACGCCCCGACCCTAGTTACCCAGAGTCGGTGCATTATTACATAACATTGGCATGATCATGAGAAAGATCAAGTCTCGAAAGACCGATTAGTTTAGTAGCCTTGGAATAACTAGATACATCCATAAATTTTTACATTACATTATAAAAAAAACATCTTGTCTTCATATCCCCTCATACTATCCCTGCAGGTCATTCATAAATTACTTCTTCATAATCCTGGAAAAAAAAAATAAAACATTGAAAGGGGTGAGCTCGGATGCTCAGTAAGGATAACATTATAGCAGAAGCTTTCATAAATAAGCATAAACACTTAAGGCAATTTATAACTAAAACAAAAGCCTTTGAAACTTGAACTTCAGCATAAAATGGCAAAGGTAAAATGAAATAATGCCATTTACTTACTCACATGGATATCCTACTAGTCGAATGATCACATGCAATATCAATAACCACTTTCATAATGATGGAATGCATAATGCCAGACTATCATAACCACATAGCCAAGGCCTCGTGCCAAGACTATAAATAAGATTTTGCCAAGGCCTTGTGCCAAGACACTAGTTTGTCTCATGAGACCTACCGATGCATCGAGGAGATATAGCGGGCTCCACCCATCACTTATTAAGTCCAATGCATTCCTCATATGAATAGGTTTAAGTATAAAATAAACATTCGTATTAAAACTAGCATAGGAAATGTCAATACTTTAACCACAAACCATGAATGGTATAAAAATAGAACATCCATAGTCAAATATAACTCATTTGATACAATATGGAAGATTGTATTGTATCACATTAACCTCAATCATGAATAATGAAGGATGTTGACATAGATGAAAATAATCATCAAAACTATTTGAGAGAAATATCCCCCTTTTCTTGAAAACATTTAAAAGTCACACTATTTGTCAAGAAGCCATTTAAAAATAGATTTTTGAATCAATGTGTCCCATACCACTTTGAAACCTTTTAAAAGGATTTTTAATTTCTAAACTTTAATGTCCATATAAATAAATCCTTAAAACCATTTTTAAAACATGGACATTAATGAGAAAGATTTAGATGAATAAGTCTTTAAAACATTTAAAAATGGTATTTTAGTTATAGATTCTATCCAAAAGAGAGACACTTGAATGAAAATAATTGAGGTAATAAAAACTTTGTAATATCATGAGAATAAAGGGAATTCATGATATACTATGTCAAAGTACATTATATACACCACATAAAAGTGATTTGGTGTATATCAACAAAGAAGTCTCAATGGAATGTAAGTTGAGATGAAATCTCTCATAAAGGCCATATCCTTAGGTTAAGGATAAATCAACAACATAATTATGTGTGAAAAATATAAATACACTAAATATGATTGGATATTCAGTGTAAAACAATCAAAGTATATTCACACATATTCCTGTAAAAACAACACCAACGAATTGGATGTTTAACTCAACAAATGGTGAAAGAGTTAAAATTACTCTTATCAAATTCATATCAATGACTTGAGAATTTTCAATGGAGTGATTATGTGTATCAAAAGTATATCCACAAGAAGGGGAGTGGAAATTATGACATAATCAAATAAATAGTGATTCCACACATAATCTTGGGGTAATATAATCAATGAAATATGCGTAAAGCCAAATGAGTGGAAATTGAAATCTCAAATTCCCTTATTGATTAGGTAACTTAAGAAACAAACACCCATGAAAGAAAGATCATACCATGATGATGTAAATACCCATAAAATAAAATATATTACACAATGAATACAATCATGGGTAGTACACATACACCACATTCAATAATTAAGTGGTGATCAATGGAATTCTCACGGAATTAAAAGTGAGACAAGAAACCCCTTACCACGTTAATCAACTGAGTCGCATGGCCAAAAGTTAATAAAAACCAAATTATTTACAGAATAACATGAATATAAAGTGAATCATGATAATATATATCAAATGGAAGTACACAATACACCACTTTCAATAATTTAGTAGCGAACAATGGAAATCTCACGGAATTGAAAGTGAGATAAGAGAATCCCTTACTTTGTACTTTTTCCTTGGTCGATGGTAGGTTTACCTCCTGTATAATGGTGAAATAATTGTTATTGAATAATACAAGAATCATTTACTTTAATATGATATCATATATGATCTTTTAACATTGATTTGTTAATAATATCTTAGAATTATCGTCATTTCAGGTGTTAACGGGTTCATTTTACTTTACATTCTTTGTTATGTGAGCCATATTCGTTATTAATGGGATGTATATTATTCATATCCAGAATGGTATCAAGTCCTTAAACATCATTTTTAAATCATCAAATGATAATTATACTTTAATGGATACGATGGAGAATGAATCTCATCGCGTTCGTGGAGACGGTAGTCCGTACGTACGCACGAATACTACTTCCATTTAATTTTTATTTTAAAAGAATCGAATCCAAATGATACATAGGTATATTACTATTCCAGTAAAATATAATATTTTATATATGTTACTTAAGTTCATTAACACCATCCTTTATACGTTCCATGTGGGGTATGAACGAGTCATATCATTTTAAGGGGGCGGTAGTCCGCACTTCCTCAAATGAAATTATCGTATGTATATACAACATGAAACGAATAATTGTATGAAATAAAATGGAATTACAGAAGATTATATATAAAATATATATCATTAATATCATATTTAATTACAGTTCCATCCTAATGGACACCATGAGAGGCGGTAAGATGTATTTGAACAATCATCGTTTCGTGAGGCGTTAGTTTGCCATCCACAGAAACATTATGTTCATCATCCATTAGATGGAGTTGTGTGAATGTGTAGTTTGAATCCTTCTTATAACAACATCCTAGTATATTTTGGATACTGGTGTTGTTACAAAAGAAAGGAAATAAAAAGAGTTTGGGGGTTGGAGAAGCAAAATAATTGAAAATAATTTAAGAGAAAATGTTACCTTTAATTTAGGTAACTCACTTTGGTTGGAACCAAAGGACTTCTTGAAATGCTTTCTGCCTAAGGGGAAGCTTCAAGGAGGAGGAGAGGTATGTGGGGAGATTAGTTGGGCAGAGTTTGGACGAGCCAAGGGGCTTTAGAGGTGTGAGGAATGAGTAGAAGTGGTCTCCTTTTATAAGGGAGAGGAGGGGCTCTTTAGGAAAGAGTGAAAGTATTACTTTATAATATAATTATATTCGGTTTATAATGGTCCAAAAATCATTTACGTCGAAGATAAGATGACTCATATTCTAAATAACATCAACCAATAAGAATTGGACAGGTTTTAGATAATATTTTAATCATTATAATCTTATTTATTTAAATGATTTATTAATGAGGTAAACATTGCATCATTATTGTGTCATTAATAATTTAAATTATTTGATGTCTGAAAATTATAAATAAAATATAATTATGTAGGAAATCTTTTTATCTTTCTAATGAATATTTATAATCTAAAATCCAACATGTATAACCCTATGTAAAAATTGTTCTTTTAAAAGATGTAAGCTTATGCCATTTTTGTATTCATTTTAACTTATTTAAAATAAAGTGTCATTATCACTTTCAAGTGGATCAATGGGGTCCAAAAATTGACCCAAAGATGCCCATGGTCGACCATGTATCAACCAATAGGGTTAAGACACGTTTTAGGGTAATTTAGTATTATTATAATATTATTTTTTAACCCTTATTTACCGGATTTACCCTTAACCATGGTAAATAAAATATTTACCGCAGTAATTATTCAAAATGTCTAAAAATAAAAGTTACATATTTACACAATTTGAACATCCTGATTCCAAATATGGAATCCATTTTTCTAAATTCAAAACACAGAAGTGGCAGAAATTAATTTAAAATTAATTCCCGCTGTCAAAACAAAAAGCGTGTTTTTAAGAGATAATAACTATCAAAAGATTGACACTTGTTTATGTTCGGTTTAATCGTAAAATTATGTACAATGACCAAAATTATATTAAATGGTAAAAATATATTCTAAATATACTTTAAAACCAATCAAATTCATAATTTATCACTATTAATTATTTTTATTAAAAAAGTTGTTTTTAATTAAAATTTAGTAATTTTTACTATTCATCAAAATATGAAAGTTATCCGAAAAGTACCAAAATTTCACCTTAGGCTAAATTTGATAATCCGAATCCAAAAATGAAGTCCATTTTGAAATATAAATATATATAATTTCAAAAAATTAAGTATTACTCTTCATAACGGCTAGTTTGATCGGTTGTGGTGTGTGTTAAAACTCGAAGTTGCGTACAACACACGCTATTGTTTTATTCAAAGGAAAGCGTACCGTGGAAGCTTGGGATGTTTTATTTTAAATTTTTTGATGTCCCCATTTAGTCAAAAAGTTTAAAATATTTTATTTAAAAAGGGTTCACTATTAAAAGTTGGTAAAACTACAATACTGAAGATGAATTTGTTCTTACATTATGTCTAAGAAACTCATAATATGGATTCTAAAATTATAAGGATTATATAAAGTTTAAAATTTAGTTAATACTATTCATAACCTTTTTTGAACGGCTTGTTTGGTAAGTCATGGTGCGCTTGAACTCGGTGTTGTGTGTAGTGCAAGTTATTGAATTATTTTGAAGAAATAACACACTATGAAATCTTGGGGTGTTACATTCTGCCCTCCTTCAATAAATTGCGTCCTCGCAATTTGAAATTGTTCTTCGAAAATAAAAGGTTGAAAATAGAAAATATATTTGTGGGAAAATCCACATTGGAAATTGGTTTACTAAAATTTAGTCTTAATATGAGGAAAAGAGAAATGAAAGGGTCACCACCAAATTATGATCTCGATTAGGAGAACATTGGTGGCAATCAGAGACATATAATTGGAGGAAAAACATAAATATTTATAGGTAGTGGTTGAGGTCATCAATCACAAACAAGTATAAAATTGAGGTCCTTAAACTCATCAATCTATGATGATTTGAAGTACCATCGGTTCAACAAAATATAGGGTATTGGGATCACACATTTTTGACATTTCAAAATATCTTAGTTGAAATCCCACATCGAAAAACGAATTAATGAGGCCTCTATTTAAAATAAAGAGTGGAAAGTATGAAGATTACCAAAAATAACACATACTAGGGTTCCATGTAGGAAAATATGGATATGGAGGAGAAATATAACCATCAATTATCTGATGGAGAGTGGTAGAGAACATGGCTATGAAAAGGCCAACAATCCCAAAGCCATAAATTAGTGATGATTTAAGGTACCATCTAGGACAACATTTTTTTTAAAGTTACATTACATAAGGAAGAGGAATTCATTTATGATATTGACTAAGAACATTATGAGATATACTTAAATTTTAAGTAGATTTTCATTCTTTAATAAATTTCCACCACTAACTCAATTTTTTTTAAACGATGAGTATTCAAGAAGACTTGGTCACACTGGAAGAGCTAGAATAAACTTCTATAGAATCACATGATCCATGCAGGATAAACCATATATTTACATTGTCTTTGAAGATTAATCAAAACCAAAATGGTTAGTGAATGATCTAATGATCCCCCAAAAGGATATTCATTGAGATAAATATGCACTAATCTTAATTTCTAAAATTAAACCAACAATACCCCAAAGTTAAATAGATACCATTCAATAACCAATTGTCCTTAAAATCCTTTAATATAATCCAAACTAATATTGAAACCCAAAACATAGAAGAATTTGATTATGTAGTCTCCCATGTTACATTGTATCTCCAAATGACATCAAATACTCTTAAAGTCACATACTTAAAAGTAATTAACATCATCACATATTCTCTGTTATAGGTTAATCATTTCCATAAATAACCCAAATCACTATAAATCAACAATAAAAATGTAGATAAAAATCCACCATTACTCTACAAATGAAACCTCATTGTATTCTATTTTCCTTGGGCATATAGTGTTCCTAACAAAATGAACATCTTCCAAAATAACATTTATCACTTAATCACCAAATCATTTTCCTATACCAAGGGTATTCATTTGATAAGACATAATAACCCAAATCATCTTATTATTGATCAATAAAATCATTTAACAAAAAAAATAGTCATACTAACCAGGGACTTCACGTAGTCCAGTGGTAGGCGATAAATCCCAATCGCACTTTGGTTGTGGGTTCGATTCCCACAGCTTTGTCCGACGCGATGGGTTGTCACACGGTCTACGTGTTGTCCTTTTTCAAAAACTATATTCTATAATATTACCAAAATGAGATAAAATTTTCAAAATAACATAATTTAACCACAAATGTTATATCATACTTTGCATTTTCATCCCAAATTATAATAACTTATCATTTTCTCAAACCCCAATGATCATATAAAACCAAATGGTTATTTATACCTATATCCACAAGAGAAGAGACAATTATTCCTCAAATATCATTCTCACATGGCAAACTGAGGGGTTACAAATACAAGAGAAAATTATTCCAAAGTAAACCCATCAACAAGGAGTGCTAATACTTTTTAAATTTTTCTCCAACCATTTATTTCCGCATAGCATCTTCTTTGAGCAAGAAAATATCCTATAAAATAGGACATTCACTTGGGTAATGGCCAGGTCCCCTACATTTACGGCAAATGACTGTAAATGGACTCTTGGGACCATTTTTATCTTCTTCCATAGTACTCTTCATTTTTCTTCGGCAATTCTTCACTTTATGTCCTTCCTTCCCGCACGTAAAACATTTCGTTGTCCCATTGAGACACTTTCCTGGGTGTCTCTTTCCACAATTCCTGCATGATGAAAATTGAGGTTTCTTTTCTCCATGGTCTCCATTGCTGGAGATCTTATCATTTATCACCTTTCTCTTCCTTGTTGAGTCTGGGAGTTGGTTAATATATATGTTTTTGATCATATTTTTGGAAAACTGATTTGGAATAAAGATGATATCTTTTACGCCTATCAACCTTCCATTTTGTTGCTCATTTCCACCACCGTTCCCACCTTTTACATCATTCTCAAAGTCACTATGACTTCCTTGGAATCCATCCATTGACTAAAACCAGAAAGCATTGTGTGAGTAATAGTAGTCGTAAAATCATTTAGAGATTAAAATGTCACCATATTCTCAATTTGAAACATATTAGGATTAACCAAGGTCATTTACTCTCATCTTATGTATATATTACTTAAATCAGTTTGTAAAGAAAATGTAAATTATCCTAAGCATATCCCCCAGGAGTGTCGTTACCAAGAGTGCAGCAAGGCCTGTTGTCGTGCACCAGTTCCCGTTCGAGTCTAGCTCAAAGCGGTGTTTTCGGGTTTTACCCCTAGGTACATCTGTGCCAGAGCCGCCTCTACCTGCTCGTATCCAGACAGGGATGTATTGCTCAGAAAACTCACAAAATCTCTACAATACCAAAATTCTAGGAAGTTCTTTTATACTAATCCTCAAAGTTCATCTTAGGTCTACGTGCTCTAATCAGAGTTTATCTAAATCTAGCTACCAAGGTTTGTACTAAACTTCCTCTGATACCAACTGTAACGCCCCGACCCGAGTTACCCAGAGTCGGTGCATTATTACATAACATTGGCATGATCATGAGAAAGATCAAGTCTCGAAAGACCGATTAGTTTAGTAGCCTTGGAATAACTAGATACATCCATAAATTTTTACATTACATCATAAAAAAAAACATCTTGTCTTCATATCCCCTCATACTATCCCTGCAGGTCATTCATAAATTACTTCTTCATAATCCTGGAAAAAAAATAAAACATTGAAAGGGGTGAGCTCGGATGCTCAGTAAGGATAACATTATAGCAGAAGCTTTCATAAATAAGCATAAACACTTAAGGCAATTTATAACTAAAACAAAAGCCTTTGAAACTTGAACTTCAGCATAAAATGGAAAAGGTAAAATGAAATAATGCCATTTACTTACTCACATGGATATCCTACTAGTCGAATGATCACATGCAATATCAATAACCACTTTCATAATGATGGAATGCATAATGCCAGACTATCATAACCACATAGCCAAGGCCTCGTGCCAAGACTACAAATAAGATTTTGCCAAGGCCTTGTGCCAAGACACTAGTTTGTCTCATGAGACCTACCGATGCATCGATGAGCTATAGCGGGCTCCACCCGTCACTTATTAAGTCCAATGCATTCCTCTTATGAATAGGTTTAAGCATAAAATAAACATTCGTATTAAAACTAGCATAGGAAATGTCAATACTTTAACCACAAACCATGAATGGTATAAAAATAGAACATACACAGTCAAATATAACTCATTTGATACAATATGGAAGATTGTATTGTATCACATTAACCTCAATCATGAATAATGAAGGATGTTGACATAGATGAAAATAATCATCAAAACTATTTGAGAGGAATATCCCCCTTTTCTTGAAAACATTTAAAAGTCACACTATTTGTCAAGAAGCCATTTAAAAATAGATTTTTGAATCAAAGTGTCCCATACCACTTTGAAACCTTTTAAAAGGATTTTTAATTTCTAAACTTTAATGTCCATATAAATAAATCCTTAAAACCTTTTTTAAAACATGGACATTAATGAGAAAGATTTAGATGAATAAGTCTTTAAATCATTTAAAAATGGTATTTTAGTTAGAGATTCTATCCAAAAGAGAGACACTTGAATGAAAATAATTGAGGTAATCAAAACTTTGTAATATCATGAGAATAAAGGGAATTCATGATATACTATGTCAAAGTACATTATATACACTACATAAAAGTGATTTGGTGTATATCAACAAAGAAGTCTCAATGGAATGTAAGTTGAGATGAAAT
Organism: Viscum album; assembly: GCA_963277665.1. Classification (NCBI taxonomy): domain Eukaryota; kingdom Viridiplantae; phylum Streptophyta; class Magnoliopsida; order Santalales; family Viscaceae; genus Viscum; species Viscum album. The sequence continues at coordinate 535,244,313 of OY728151.1, read as the reverse complement.
CTCTCATAAAGGCCATATCCTTAGGTTAAGGATAAATCAACAACATAATTATGTGTGAAAAATATAAATACACTAAATGTGATTGGATATTCAGTGTAAAACAATCAAAGTATATTCACACATATTCCTATAAAAACAACACCAACGAATTGGATGTTTAACTCAACAAATGGTGAAAGAGTTAAAATTACTCTTATCAAATTCATATCAATGACTTGAGAATTTTCAATGGAGTGATTATGTGTATCAAAAGTATATCCACAAGAAGGGGAGTGGAAATTATGACATAATCAAATAAATAGTGATTCCACACATAATCTTGGGGTAATATAATCAATGAAATATGCGTAAAGCCAAATGAGTGGAAATTGAAATCTCAAATTCCCTTATTGATTAGGTAACTTAAGAAACAAACACCCATGAAAGAAAGATCATACCATGATGATGTAAATACCCATAAAATAAAGTATATTACACAATGAATACAATCATGGGTAGTACACATACACCACATGCAATAATTAAGTGGTGATCAATGGAATTCTCACGGAATTAAAAGTGAGACAAGAAACCCCTTACCACGTTAATCAACTGAGTCGCATGGCCAAAAGTTAATAAACACCAAATTATTTACAGAATAACATGAATATAAAGTGAATCATGATAATATATATCAAATGGAAGTACACAATACACCACTTTCAATAATTTAGTAGCGAACAATGGAAATCTCACGGAATTGAAAGTGAGATAAGAGAATCCCTTACTTTGTACTTTTTCCTTGGTCGATGGTAGGTTTACCTCCTGTATAATGGTGAAATAATTGTTATTGAATAATACAAGAATCAGTTACTTTAATATGATATCATATATGATCTTTTAACATTGATTTGTTAATAATATCTTAGAATTAATGTCATTTCAGGTGTTAACGGGTTCATTTTACTTTACATTCTTTGTTATGTGAGCCATATTCGTTATTAATGGGATGTATATTATTCATATCCAGAATGGTATCAAGTCCTTAAACATCATTTTTAAATCATCAAATGATAATTATACTTGAATGGATACGATGGAGAATGAATCTCATCGCGTTCGTGGAGACGGTAGTCCGTACGTACGCACGAATACTACTTCCATTTAATTTTTATTTTAAAAGAATCGAATCCAAATGACACATAGGTATATTACTATTCCAGTAAAATATAATATTTTATATATGTTACTTAAGTTCATTAACACCATCCTTTATACGTTCCATGTGGGGTATGAACGAGTCATATCATTTTAAGGGGGCGGTAGTCCGCACTTCCTCAAATGAAATTATCGTATGTATATACAACATGAAATGAATAATTGTATGAAATAAAATGGAATTACAGAAGCTTATATATAAAATATATATCATTAATATCATATTTAATTACAGTTCCATCCTAATGGCCACCATGAGAGTCGGTAAGATGTATTTGAACAATCATCGTTTCGTGAGGCGTTAGTTTTCCATCCACAGAAACATTATGTTCATCATCCATTAGATGGAGTTGTGTGAATGTGTAGTTTGAATCCTTCTTATAACAACATCCTAGTATATTTTGGATACTGGTGTTGTTACAAAAGAAAGGAAATAAAAAGAGTTTGGGGGTTGGAGAAGCAAAATAATTGAAAATAATTTAAGAGAAAATGTTACCTTTAATTTTGGTAACTCACTTTGGTTGGAACCAAAGGACTTCTTGAAATGCTTTCTGCCTAAGGGGAAGCTTCAAGGAGGAGGAGAGGGATGTGGGGAGCTTAGTTGGGCAGAGTTTGGATGAGCCAAGGGGCTTGAGAGGTGTGAGGAATGAGTAGAAGTGGTCTCCTTTTATAAGGGAGAGGAGGGGCTCTTTAGGAAAGAGTGAAAGTATTACTTTATAATATAATTATATTCGGTTTATAATGGTCCAAAAATCATTGACGTCGAAGATAAGATGACTCATATTCTAAATAACATCAACCAATAAGAATTGGACAGGTTTTAGATAATATTTTAATCATTATAATCTTATTTATTTAAATGATTTATTAATGAGGTAAACATTTCATCATTATTGTGTCATTAATAATTTAAATTATTTGATGTCTGAAAATTATAAATAAAATATCATTATGTAGGAAATCGTTTTAGCTTTCTAATTAATATTTATAATCGAAAATCCAACATGTATAACCCTATGTAAAAATTGTTCTTTTAAAAGATGTAAGCTTATGCCATTTTTGTATTCATTTTAACTTAATTAAAATAAAGTGTCATTATCACTTTCAAGTGGATCAATGGGGTCCCAAAATTGACCCAAAGATGCCCATGGTCGACCATGTATCAACCAATAGGGTTAAGACATGTTTTAGGGTAATTTAGTATTATTATAATATTATTTTTTAACCCTTATTTACCGGATTTACCCTTAACCATGGTAAATAAAATATTTACCGCAGTAATTATTCAAAATGTCTAAAAATAAAAGTTACCTATTTACACAATTTGAACATACTGATTCCAAATATGGAATCCATTTTTCTAAATTCAAAACACAGAAGTGGCTGAAATTAATTTAAAATTAATTTCCGCTGTCAAAACAAAAAGCGTGTTTTTAAGAGATAATAACTATCAAAAGATTGACACTTGTTTATGTTCGGTTTAATCGTAAAATTATGTCCAATGACCAAAATTATATTAAATGGTAAAAATATATTCTAAATATACTTTAAAACCACTCAAATTCATAATTTATCACTATTAATTATTTTTATTAAAAAAGTTGTTTTTAATTAAAATTTAGTAATTTTTACTATTAATCAAAATATGAAAGTTATCCGAAAAGTACCAAAATTTCACCTTAGGCTAAATTTGATATTCCGAATCCAAAAATGAAGTCCATTTTGAAATATAAAATATATATAATTTCAAAAAATTAAGTATTACTATTCATAACGGCTAGTTTGATCGGTTGTGGTGTGTGTTAAAACTCGAAGTTGCGTACAACACACGCTATTGTTTTATTCAAAGGAAAGCGTACCGTGGAAGCTTGGGATGTTTTATTTTAAATTTTTTGATGTCCCCATTTAGTCAAAAAGTTTAAAATATTTTATTTAAAAAGGGTTCACTATTAAAAGTTGGTAAAACTACAATACTGAAGATGAATTTGTTCTTACATTATGTCTAAGAAACTCATAATATGGATTCTAAAATTATAAGGATTATATAAAGTTTAAAATTTAGTTAATACTATTCATAACCTTTTTTGAACGGCTTGTTTGGTAAGTCATGGTGCGCTTGAACTCGGTGTTGCGTGTAGTGCAAGTTATTGAATTATTTTGAAGAAATAACACACTATGAAATCTTGGGGTGTTACATACATTGATTCCATGATGAACTAATATTTAAAATTCTTTAATTATCACCACCATCCACTCACCTAATCTCATATTCACCCTCCTCAATATCGATTCACGAGGCCACATTGATTTTTTGGATTTCTCTATATTGAATTAATTGAAAAAAATATATAGTATAAAGAGAATATAATTTAAATTTCCTCGATTTTGAAAATAAAATAATAATAATAAATTATTCGAATAATTCAATTAGTTACATATCATAATGTATATCGACATTCCCTCTCCCCTTCTCACTAAATCGTCAATATAAATCTTCCATTAAGACTACTGATTAGATGTGAAATATCTTAATAACATATCTAGTCCATAATTCTAATAATATTCTAGGTCATCACCACAAAAAATATCTCAAGTAATCATGTTGTTTTTAATAGTAAAATAGTCCATAAAATTTAATTATATAAATAAATAAATAAATAAATAATAAAATTTCAATATAATTGGATATTTATATACAATTTTAAAATATCAAAAAAATTATCGAAATATTAGACGTGGATAAACATCCTAACATGAATCCAATTCCATAGTAAAAATTTTATTCAACGGTCAAAAAATGATAATTACACCGTTTAATCTATAATTATTTAAAATTTTTGAAACACCTATACATTAAAATTGTTTTCTCTATAATGATTATATTGATTCAAATTATAATGTGTGATGAGGATTTTATAGCTACGAAATAAATTCAAAAATTGAATCCTAGTAATTAATATATAGATGACATAACATGTTATTCAGTCAATCATATTAAGATATCACAATACATAGTTCACTCAAAATATTTGGATTCCTATATCATAGGAAGTGAAAAAAATGAAATTCAGCTTATATTATTTTGTGTTTTAATTTTTTTATTTTTAATTTATGAAACGATTCTATAATTAATAAATTTTTAGAAACTTTGAAATTAAATATATTTTAAAACATTAATTTATTTTAGTAAGGGTTCACTAATTAAATTAAAATTATATATTCTTTATAATTAATTATGGTATATTAATGAAGTATTTTACAAAATAAATTTTTATATTAAGTGTTAATAATAAATACCTTAATATTATATTGTATTTTATTTAGGATTATGATATATAGCCTTCATATTAACAATATTAATAATTTTATTAAGTATGTTTAAATTCCAAAATAAGGGTAATATAATGTGTTTATATTGTTTCAGGAAAATAGCTTACATAATAATGTAAAGTGTCTTTATTAATTTTTTACTTAGGATAATTATTTAAAATAGGGAAAAATTGTTTTGTTTAATATGATAATTGTTTAAATTATTATTAAATATATAGTATTTAAATAATGTAAATAATTTAAATTTTAATTTAGGAAAAGGTAATAATAATTTAAATTTTGATATTTTAGAAATTTATAGAGAATTTTATTTAAATATCAAGGAGTTCATATGTCTGTAATGTAATTGTGAATTTAAAATAATTCATATTTATAATTAAATTTACTTTTATATATGTTATTGATAAATCCATAATATATTCATTATGAAATATACTTTTTTATATTTAATTTAATGAAATGAAATTTTTTGATTGAGTCTAAATTTATTAATTTATTAATTCTTTATTTATTCCATTATTCATGAACAAAGAATAGTTTATATTTTGAACATTTTTATGAAATATCTAAATTATAGAAATTACCTTTGTAAAATGATTGGCCATGTAATTAAATAGTTTTATTCTATGGTTTAACACAAGATTTAATTTATTCCATCAATTGTTAATGATTTTATGGTTATTGTTTGAAAGTATATATTATATTTTAATTAATTTTTTTAAATTCATATTTAAAACATGTTTAAATATTAAAACAATCCTGAGTATTGATCAAGGGATAGTGGGACTTTGGGATAATACTTTTCTGTAGTAGGTAATGAGTTTCTATATTAAATTTTATGGTTGGATATATTACATTTCAACATGATCCATCACCCCTTAACTCTAATTAGTGATGTTGAAATTATAGTATTTTTTAGATACATTCCTCTAATTAGGAAATACTAGAGATAAATGATAAAGGATTATAAAAGACCATTGGGGGATGATTTTATATCAATTTTCTCTGCACATATTCATTCCAATATTCTCCATAAATTTCAGCTTGTGTGTTCCATACGTCGAGCATTCCAAACCAATAAGGAAGATAATTAATTAGAAAATATCTCCTTAGATATCAAATAAAATTCATAAAAATCGTAACTAAAAGATAAATAATATTAAAAAAAATACTAAAAAATAATTTTGCATATAGAATTTAAAGGATTGGATGGAATGTCACAAAATGAGGTTCCACAAGATGATTCCCAAATTACTATTTTATTCTTCCCTAACACCTCCTTGATTTATCCCATCATTTAGAAATACACCTCCATAATACCAACATTTTTACTATTTGATTCTAATGATAATGTAGAAAACCATGCCCTTACCAATTTCATATTTTACACAACATACCCATTTACAGAGATGGGAATGTTGGGAATGAATATAAGACACAAAAAATATTCCCCAGACTTTATCCACCACATGAATGGGAAAATTGATCAAGATTAAAATGTGTTATCATAAAACATTTCCCAACACTATAATATCCTATAAAAGCATAAGAAATAATTTTTTGTTTTAATAATATGAAATAGTTAACATAAATAATTACAACCATGAAATATATCCCAAATTTAAAACCAAAAACCCATCCATTAAACATCTTTAACCAAAACTCAAGGGAGATCTAATACCAAGAGAAATAACCAAAACAATTTGTATATATTACTCATAATTGGAATTAATACCCATATTTTATCAAATATATACTTCATACATGATAATTCACCCAAAATATAGAGGTAATTTTGGTTATTTTGTACCATGATAGGGCACCTACCAAAAAGTATGAAATCTGAACCATTTCTAATCCCTCTCTCAACTATCCAATAAATGAGAATAATATTATCCACATCTATATAAATCAATTAAAAACTCCATAAAAAACTTATTTCATAACCATATTTTAATTTTACCTATATTTTAATGAAAACATATGCACCAAGAAAACTGCCAATTTTTTCAAAAAACATTATTCACACCAAAATCATAAATGGAACCACCATTAGAAAACTATAACTAAATAATTTTAAAGATAAAAAACAATGTAATAAAAATCCAACATTTATTCCCTAATTAAATATTACATAATATGTTTACGGGAAACCTCCTTCCTATATATAATGAAAATGTGGAATTGTGTGACAAAAATCATGATACATACACTCTATTCTATTATCAATCACCTAACAATAAAAGACCAATGCTTATTTGATTCTATCTGAACCTGAGAATGTTTGGGGATTACTAAAGACAAATAAATGAAAATAATAAGAAGGTATATAAAGTGACCATTTAACATTGATATGAAATCTACATACCCATGGATCCATGTGGTAAGAGGTTTTGAGGAAAAGAATAACCCAAATCACCTCAAATACCACTTTAAAATAAATGATGCATGAGATAGAAATATAGAAGAGAAATTCATCTAAAATAACAAGTATCATTCAACAATACAAGTATTTTGAGTATTAATAAGTGACTACATGGCCTAATTACTTGGTATTAATGACCGTGATAAAGACCATGCATCCATCCCTAGAATTAAATTTCCATACATGGTACCAATAACCAAATAGGAAATGATGAATTTACTAATGTATTTCATAATATGACTTATTTTTTACATAATAATCATCAATATTTCACTTTCTAAGGACCTACCCTTGTACCTATTATATAATCCACATAAATGATCCAACTAATGTTACAAGGAATGCTTACATAGGTGGAATCATATTTTAAAAACTTCCATGATCAATAGGAAATATAAATCTTAATTTTAGAAAAATTAAAGAGATGAACCTCACCCTAAATAACCTAACAGAATCAACCATCTCCCACACACTCAATAAAAAATAACAATCAACAAGTTATGTAAAAATAAATGAAAAATTAAAAAACAAAATGGATTAATGTAGTTCATTCATTTAGTCTAACATCCAGAAAATGACAAAACATCATATTACATTACTATTAAAATTTCTAAAGAATAAAATAAATTTGTTACAACAACCAATTAGTTTAATTATCACATGTAATAACAAATAAATATATACCAATTATCCCAATAAAATTTTATAGTGGGGTATAACTATTAAACCACTTTCACTAACCTTTGATGTATGTGGAAGTCCCTCCATTGGACATGGTAAACTGTAATCACCTGCAACAACATTCACCCTTCTATTAAATTACAAAAATATTATGAGTTAAAATTACATTATCTCCAATAACTCTTACATTTCATAACATTCCAAAAACATATAATGAATGAATTCTATATATTGGCATTAGAAGTCCCAAGAACATTATTTATCAAATCTTCAATTAAATGTCATCTAAAAAATGACTTCTTATGCACAACATCCAAAACATGAATTTATATATCACTTAGCTCTACAAAAATAATCCACTACCACTTAATTCAATAAAATGAATAATATATTCTAAAAATTATTATTCTATAAACTAATCATAACTTGAAATATATGTCTCTATTTAAAATTTTCTTCCATTCAAATAATAATTTAAAGGAAACAATAGAAAACCCAATCATTTAAGAAAAACAATACATTTAACTTTCAATAAATAAACTATGTCTCCATTAAATTGTAATTATACTATTCCCACTATGGAAAAGTATTTACATATACATTGATGGAATAAAACCATGGTAAACATGTAATCCAAAATCTGTCTTATATCTGTCATTTGTAACCATAAAAATAAATCCTCTTCAATATTATGAATATTATAATATTTTAGTTTGACGAGTTTCATCCCTGAATAAAACACAAGACTCTTAGAAAATTGTATTATACACTTGTTGGCATCTCATTATGATGAGAGTATTTAGAACTTACTTACTTTAATGATCACAAACCCATATTAATTTAGTTCTAGTTATTTACATGTTGCATGATGGAATTTTTTATGGTAAGATAGTTTTTATGAAAACTGAGATATTTATTGAGGTGAGTCATTTCCATCCAGGTGATATAGTTGAGGGGAATTACCACCATCTAGGATCTATTTTTGAAGAATGTTATAACCAGCCAAGAGATACTACTGAGGTGAGTAATCACTAACTACGAGTCACCTACATACTAGACACCTCCAGACTAGTCACCTTTAGACTAGTCACCTATAGTGTTGTTACTACTAGTAGAGTTTCTTCCAGGATTCTCACCACCATGGAGCTGCTGTTATGAACTGTTACCATTATAATCTGAGTCACCATTGGACCCTGAGTCACCACATTCCTGAGGTACTGCTAGTTTTAGATATCGTTAGATGCTAATTCACTACCAGATTCGAGCTTCCATTTCTATCCAGGGACATTGAAATGAATGGATCAACAACCACATATATTCTTGGATAAATTTATAGAGTCTTAATGACACAATGAAATCCTATATTGGGATTGTGGATCTCCTTAAATAATTTTTTCTATATCTATGCGAAAGAACATCTCTATCTTTTTTTCTGTAGTATGATGATAAGTATCTGAAAAGTATTCCAAAAATCCAACAATTGAATATAAAAAACAATAAAATATTATAAATTCATATTATGTGAAGATCAATGACACATGAACATAGAATCCATTGTGGAGATTTATTGATAAACTGATAGTGATCAGTTGGAAAATTCTTACAAATTCAGATGATCATCTAGTTTGCTGAAACCTTCATGAAGGAAGTTCAAACTCCTCACCAAAGAAGATTTGGGGAATTATAAATTTTTGAGCATACAAGAAGGGGAATAACTATTGTTTTAACATTATTTTTATTCCTCATTCTGTTTCTCCATTACTGTGTTGTTACATTGTTTTTCAGACACATAACATCTCTTAAAACTAACTAGAGAATCCTTCTTAATAATTTATTTTCACTTTACATCTGTTTCCCATGGTTTTTTTGGAAGATGTCCTTTCCTGTCATTTGATATTTTACATCCCACATATAACTATGAAATATGATTTTTATACCGGATAACTTCTTCATGTGGTTTTTTTACCAGATCTTGATTGTGTATCTATTTGATTATTATTTTAATCTTCTTGGCAGTAGGTTATTTCCCTGTAGTGGGGGTTAAGTCTCATCTTGAGACCGAACCTCTTGTTTTCTATACTATGTTATTGAATTTTTTTACTAAAATAAATATTTTTTAAATATTTAAAAAAACTATAACTTTATAGTTAATATTAACTAGTATTTATATTTTTTTCAATGTAAATTGATTTTAAAATATACAGTAATTATATCATTACTTTATAACAGACATAATCACTCTTTAAAAAATCTTTTAAAAGGAAAGATCTTATATCGATTAGCTATTTTGAATAACTGTATAGTTTATGTTATTAAGGGGAATTTATTTTAAAAGATATTTTTTATGGGAGCTCTATTCACCCCCTTTTAGAGTTACTTACTCTAACCCACATTTGGTATCAATGTATTTTTGGAATTATATTTTCAACTGTGATTTTAATTTTTATTCTAATGATCTCAAATTTATATCAATTCAAAATTTTACCTTATTATGGATACGAATAAAAGTATGATCTACTACAAATATACATCCTTATTTTTATGTTAAAAATTACACTCAGTGGAAAAGAAAAATGAAAAAATTTAGAAAGTATAGGTTTTGACATTTTGATTGTAATATAATATCGTTATGAAGAGAAAAAAAACTGATATAATTACTTGGAGCAATTCTACAAAAAATGCGTACAATAATAATTTTATTGCTCTGAATTCTTTGTTTTGTACCCTTCCAGATAATGAATTTAATAAAACATATACCTGCAAATCTTCTTTTTAGATATGGGATACCATATCTTTCTCTAATGAGGGGACATTAAATGTTAAGGAAATGAGGCTAAATATATATACAATAAGATATGATACTTTTAAAATGATATCTGATGAACCTATTTAGGATATGTATCTCATGTTTAATGAAATAGTGAATACCATCTAATCACTTGGAAAACAAGTGATAAACAATGATCAAGTGATGAGACTTCTTAAACGGTTACAAGATATATAGAGAGGATTATCTATGTCAATTAGAGAATCTTTTGATGTATGTAAACATCATCTAAAATATTTGATAAGAAATATGACAATGTATGTATAAGAGATGAAAATCAACAAGGAGATAAATGAAGAAGAACCAAAATGAATATTTGTATCCTTTATAGAATACTACCTCTAAAAAAATTTGAAAAGGTAATAGCTAAATGTATTAAGGAAGAAGAATGTCTTGATGATAATGATTATTAAATGTCCCCCATCGCTATAAGATTCATGAAATTCTATAAGAATAATAAGGCTATCACAAATAAAATTTTAACTGAAGTAATGACAACTTGGGAAATTAAAAAAGGATTGGAAAAAAGATGACAGTCAAAATGAAATCACCTTCTATGAATGTAGGAGGGATGGACACATTATAGTTGGCTATTAAAAATTGAAATATAAATATAGATTTGAGGATACATATAGAAGGTTCAGGAAATCAACAAATTCTATATAGGGTGCCTTCAAAGATAGATCCATTAATTTATAAAATAATCAAAAGGATATCATGTGTTTTGTAGAAAGAACCTCAGAGGTACAAAATATTCTTCCTTCTTCTCCTACAAATATGACAAATTTTTATGAATATGAAAATAATTTATAAATCATTACCAATGAAGATCTGTATGAACACTGTAACATGCTGGAAGACACCTTTAATAAACTGAAATATAAAAATAAATATTCTAATAAACAACATGATATGACAATAAATATTAAAAATAATCATACTATTGAAAAGGATAAAATTGTTCAATTATTAAAACAAAAAAATAAAATAAAATTTTCAATTGAATAATTAAATAAATACATAAAAAGGTTTACCAATGGTAAGAAAACTTTAACCAAAATACTGGGAAATCAAGTTGCTCTCATGTAAAAAATAGTAATAGGTTACTAACCAAAATAATGAAAAATTACATAAACTATATTTAGATCTATTACCATTTCTAAATATTAATACACTTATAGTACCTAATAAATCCGACATAATAAAATATTTATTTCTAGAATATTAAAATCATTTTAGAAGAAACAAATTAGAAAATAATGGTTTCCAAAATCTTTTACTATTAGCACAACTAGACCCAAGAAGATTTTAGTACCAAAAACATTTTTTAAATAAAATTGTTTTATCAGGAAACCTATTTGAAAACATCCATTAATAGTCTATGTTATCTATACAGTTAGTGTTGTAGATATATGACTAGAAATTATTCAAATTTCAAAAACCGGATAATAGTTGGTGGTGTACATGACACTTTTGGTGAAAATTCTAAAGGAGAAAACCTAATCATTTTCCATATATGTAATTCCAATTCAGTATAGATTTTTAATGTATTATATGTATAAGGTATAAAATAAAATATTCTTATAATTTCTCAATTATGTGATGACGATTTTTATATAAATTTTGAAAATAATTCCTCTCATTTTTTAATTATAAAAATGTTTTAATTTTTACTATTTTAAAAAATGATAATATTTATTATATTGATTTAAATTCTTTATCTTCTAAAAGTATTTCATGTTTAAGTGACTTTCACAATGAATCATGGATTTGGTATAAGAGATTAGGACATTTAAATATTCCTTTACTTAGAAAGTTATATAGGAATGGATTATTTAAAGATATACTAATACTATAATTCTCAAAGGATACAGTTTGTGATCACTATCAAAACATCCAAATTCAGAAGATTTCATTTAGTGTCAATAAAGAAGTGTCAATCTATATGCCTTAAGAATTTTTTCATAAGGACCTCTTTAAGCCTTTTAGATTATCTATTTTAAATTGAAAACATTATATATATGTCCTTGTATATGATTTTTCTAAATACACTTGGTTATTTTTTTGGCTCACAAAAGTAAATATTGTTATTATTTTATTATTTTTTCTAAATATATAGAAAATATTAGTGGATATTGGATTAATAACCTATGAAGTGATCATGGAATATAATTTGAAAATAAAGACACTTAATAATTTTATTCTCAAAATTTTTATAATCATATTATTTCTATACTTGGAGAACCACAACAAAATGGTGTGGAAGAAGAAAAAAATAGAAATCATAGAGAGATAGCCCGAACTATGCTAAACGAGTATGAGTTACACATGTACTTTGGGAAGAGGCTGTTAATAAATCCTATTATACTATAAATCAAATTTTATTTAGAACTATCATAAAAATAACACCTTATGAGTTAGGGAATAATAAAAAATCAAAAGTTTATTTAATTTTTCGTGTTTGGTTATAGTTTTTATTCTAAATACAACGAATTTTTTTAAAAAATTTACTTCCAAGAGTCATGAATGAATTATTCATGGTTACTAAACTTCCACTAAATCTTATAATGTGTTCAATAAATGAACCAAAAAAATGGATGAGTATGTTCATGTTAAATTTGATAAAATTGACCCTAAAGAACCTCATACAATTTTAGAGAACCTTGAGGTTGTTCTGGAAAATATGAACGTTAATTCTAAACCTTCTGAATTTTCTACTAAAAAAGAAGCAAGTTCATCCACTGAACTAACAAAACCTAAAACTAAAGAAGATCTTTAGACCTCCATCCCCTCTTTCAAAGACCTTTTATTACTTATAGAAAACAGAATTTAGATATAGTAATAGGAAACCTAGATAAAGGTACCCAAACTAGAGCTTCCTATAGTAATCAATTTGAACATGAAGACTTCTTGTCATATATGGAGCCAAATAACATCAATGATGCTATCAATTATAAATTATGGGTTATATCTATGTATGAAAATTTTAATCAATTAGAGTGAAATAATTTTTGGAAAATCATTGATAGACCTAAAGACACCCTAACTATTGGCACTATGTGGTTGTTTTGAAACAAGGTTGATGAGTTAGGAACTATATTGAGAAATAAAGATATATTAGTCACATATGTGTATAATCAAGAAGATGATATTGATTATTATGAACCTTTTTCACATTTATCCATACATGAATCCATTAGGATACTTCCTTCCTATACCGTACATTTGGTTTGAAAACTATATCAAATTGATGTTAGAAGTGCATTCTTACATGGGATTATAGTTTAGGATGTACAATTGAACAACCCCTAGATTTAAAAATCCACTTTTTCCAAATAATATTTTATATTAAAAAATATTTATTTAGTTTAAAAGAAGCATATAGAGATTGGTATGAATATATTACCTCTTTTCTTATTTCATTTTTTTTCAAATGGTATAGATGATCCAAATATTTTTATATAAACAAGTACAAAAGATATTTGAATAGAACAAATATAAATGGATGAAATTATTTTTGGATCTACAAAATACCCCTTATGTACTTATTTTTCAAAAATAAATCAAAATTAAATTGAAATGAGTATAATGGGTGAACTCAAATTTGATCTAGGTTTTCACATTTTTTCAAAATAATGAAGGAATTATTATAAATAAAAGTAAATATACAAATGTCATTTTAAAAAGTTTTGGATTAAACTACACTAAATTTAGTGATACTTCCATGAGTACTTCATGTAAACTATATCTTGAGGAAACTGGAAAGTCAGTATACCAAACTAGTAACAAAGGTATGATTGGAAGTTGTCTATATCTAAATTCTTGTGGGCCTGATATTATGTTTAGTGTATATATGTGTTCTATCATTCAAGACAATCATAAAGATCCACACTTATTATCAATAAAAATAATTTTTAAATTCTTAAAATATAGATCTAATTTAGGATGGTTCTATCCTAGAGGAAAAACATATGATTTAGCAAGTTATTCAGATACTGATTTTGGTGGCTTTAACATTGGTAGAAAAAGAACATCATAAAAAATCATATTTTAGGAGAATATCTAGTATCATGATGTAGCAAGAAAAATAATTCTGTTGCATTGTACACTTATAGTGTTGAATATATAGTCATAGGTAGTTTATTTTCCCATAATTTGTGGATGAACCATACTTTACTAGTCATTAGATACCAATTTTGAGATGTTATTATAAATTTTTATAATAGAAGTGTGATAAAATTTTACAAAAATATAGTATCTCAGACTTGAACAAATTGAATCAACGTAATAGATCACTTTTTGAGAGAACATTATCTAAAATTTGATACAAATTTAGAATTAATTGGAACTGAACATCATCTTTATCATATATCCACAAAGCCTTTGAATTATAAAATATTTAACTACATCAAAAATGAATTTGGAATGATATGTTTTTATGATAAGTCATCATTGAGAAGTAACCATTGATATTCCACTGTTGATAATTCACCATTGATAAGTTTCCATTGATTAGTTTCCATTGATGAGCCACCATTGATTAGCCACCATTGATGAGTCACCATTAATCAGTCACCATTGACGAGTCCCCATTTTAAACAAGTTACCATTCCATTTTTTACAATTATGGTTCTTTTCCTGATTAAATTATTTGTGGTTTTATATTTTATTATTGTGAATCCCTAAATAATATAATTCACGACATAAATCAAATTGATTCACTTCATCCTTAATCCTTTGAACTCCCAAAACATTTTCTTCCTCTTGAACCGATCATATTTCATTTTTCTCTTATTATAAATAATCCTTCAACCAATCAGTATGGTCCATGTGATGTGATCCACATGATCTAATTTAGAATAGATGAGGAAATCCTTCTAATTTAATGTTTCTACCAACAGTTTGACAGTTGTTTCACAAAACCCGCATCTGAAGAAACAAGTTCTCAAAGAAGAAATGAAGATAGATGTTCAATGGATTCTATCTAGAAACACACATGTATTGAAAGGTATAAACGATCATAAATTGATGAACTAGTTTACATAAAATCACTATGTGTATTATCTTGGTTTGGTATATGATTTCTATCATAATGATGAGTTTGTTTTCAAAAGGAAATTGGAATAAATAGGAAGTCACATTGATAGAGATTATTTTTCATTATATTCAATGAAATTTCTAAAATGACTAATATTACCTCATAAGGTGATATAAAAAGATTTTCAGGGAATAATTAACATATACAATGTGATTTTTAATTATAAATATTGTCTCCTATAGTTAAAAGGTGTTTGTACAATGTGGAGACCAATATATACTGAACATGATGGTGAGTGTAAATAGTTATTCAAGTTTGTACATGATTATTTATGTCCTAGAAAGGTATATTTCAATACTATGATATATCATGGAGTTTAAATAATGTTTATGACAAAACAAGGGAAAAGGTTCAATATTTGATGATTTTTGGTGATACATATGCATGAAAATTGCAAGAAAAGTTCCAGGTGAAAGTCTTTGATATACCCTAGGATGATATGTTCCATCTTAGATGATAAGGGCTTAGTCAAAGAAGGCAAAGAATATTATGACAAGTATAGTATATTGTGTTTTCCAAAAAAAATTAAAAAAGGGTAAAAGTGAGTTAGAATCTATGAAAGAATAGCTGGGTAAGAGACAATGATAAACTATATTATAATTTCAACCCTATTGATCATCCAAGCATACCTATGGACATAGTGGATCCTAGTTTTGAGATTGATGATTTAGTTGAATATTCTAATGGTACTGATGATATTGATAGTGATAAAGTAGAGACAAATGTAAAAGATGAAGAATAATTGTTAGTTGAAGTTGAGAGTGATCTAGAGATCCATATATCCCCTCTCATTGATTCTTTTGGATATTTTAGTCCACATAGTTATCTACCTACCCAAGAATCCTTTTTGGATGATGAAAAAGATGACGAGGACACAAAATTATCTGGAGAATTCCAATTCAAGACATGTTCATCCAAATAATCAAGTGATAAGAATGAAAATTAAGATAACGAGAAGGTTAGTGATGTTAATTCTTGTAAGGAATAAGTTGATGATTTTGATCATGAAAAATCATATGTAAATGAATGTAATGATGATGAGGATAATGCAGCTATAGATTAAAATGAACATAGAGATGATTGGGAAGATGGCAGTAATGTTGAAGCTATTTAGACAAGAGATAATGATGATAATCATGATCATGTGATGGTTCAGTCACAAATTTCATCCACAGTGGTATCAAGTTCTATCAGGACTGAGGATTGATCAAAATATGATGAGATGTTTGTTATACCACCTCTCCCTAGAGATTATTAGTAATCTATTAGTGATGTAAATAATTCTCTGAAAACATTTGATCACACAGAACCAGTAGATCTCTCACAACCATTTCTACATATCCAGCCTCCACTGTTCCTAAATTTGGTGAAACTCCTCGAATACCTAGACAATCACCTATTCCTCCACACATCAAAACTAACTGATGTTCTTATGAAGGGTGGGAAATATTTCTAGGTTATGTTATACTTTGAAGTGGTTTCAATGATTCTATTGTGAATTAAGTGATAATCTTATTAGAGGAGAAGGATACCTATTGGATCGGATTGATTAAGCTAGTGAGTTGAAACCTTTTCCTCCAATGCAGACTGGAAGACCAACAAAATATACTATGAAACCTATAAATAGAGATCACCCACATTATAAAATTTCAATTCCTCATAATTATGTAAAAAATATTAATAGAATCTTTTCAAAGAAGTGTTTATTCTAATTTGGAATCCTTGAGAGGATATTTGGTTTCTGATTTTAAAAATTTCATGATTTCTCAATCATCCAATCTTCCTGGATGAGTGAAGAAAGTACTAGATATTTGGTTGAGATCGAAATATCTCATTTACAAAAAAAAGTTAGATTCCACATGTAAGAACCAAAGGTATAACATAGAATTTTTTCAAATGAAGTGGAATGTCTGAATACCTTAGTAGAGGGTATTACATCTTCTATCTGAGAGAGTCTGAATTATATATTGTCGAAATTGGAAACTAAAACATTTTTTCCTCTATATCCTATAAACATTTTCCATCTTTAGTACCAATTTATAAATAGCTTCTCATAAATATGATAAATGAATAAATTAGTACTATGTGATCTGTTAATGCATGAAAATCAATTAATGGAAATACATTATCATAGAGTGCACGTCTATGAGATGATAAGGGAGTATTCCATTGAACACAAGGAAGATAAGGACACCATAAAAATGGATAAAAAGTACTATTTATCCCAAATTTATATAAAGCATGATATCATTGGTAATTTTATATTTCTAGAAGAGGACATGAGACTGCCACTAGTTACAGGAGCTTTTAAATATTAGGTGATTCAATTGAAGGTCCTCAGAAAAGTATTCCATTGATTCATGGAAGAGAACATAAATTTTTTATGTTCTATTAAAAGGGGTGTAAATATCATTATGGAATTTTTGAACCTCATGAAACCCTTTATATATTTTTAGAGAATGATAGTTATTGCAAGAGTGTCCATCCCAATGACAAAAATTATTTCCTCAACTTCTAAAAAGTCAGTAAGACACATAACTATAGTGATTAATCAGTCAGATGGTCTTCTAACTCTACCATATAAACTGTTGAGTTTATTACTAGTTTAATATATTCAACTCCTTAGAACATTTATCGTTTTTGATCCACTTCCTCAGGAAAGAAAAATACATTCCACCAATAACTATGCTCTAACTATCACTACTACTTCTTCAACACCACAGGACAAGTACAAGAAGAAAAACAAAGAGAACACACATTGGAAATTTAATATGGTAGTAGATGATTTGAGAAAAAAATAAAATGATTATTTGGTTTAGGATGCTATTGAGGAAAGGAAACTCAATAGATTATTCATTAGAATGGGAATTAATTTTTTCTTAAATGATGAGTAAATGGTATTGTAAAATTTTAAAATTAAACTATCATAGAAAAATAGAGTTATGTAGTCCTAAATTACATATTAAACATTTTTGGTAATTAGGGATTCCTTAAATGGTGGGGAGACACTAGATGGATGCTTCGAAGTGTTTGATTTGAGATTTCATTTTCCAAATAATTTTTTATTCCCTCATTTATGGGATGGAAAGTTATTATTGAATTTCACCATTAAAATTATGTTGTTCTCTAAAGGTCTAATAAAATATGGAATGAATTAAAATGAATATAATAGTGTTTTGGAATAAATATTGATATTACAAGTAATATTGAAAAATTCATTATATTACAATCCGTAAAGGTGAATCATAAAAGGATAGAATATATGTTATAACATTATCCTCTTTTTTTATAAGTAGGGATAAATTTATATGGATTTTATAGTGTCATATCTAAATATATCAAGAAATATTACACAATTTTGGTAGATATTTATAAATTTACCAAATCGGGTCACTTCAAACCGACTTGAGAGATGAATATAAGGGATTTTTTATTGTTGTTGTACATATAAGAATTGGTTGGACATAATAGTGTAAAAAAATAGATTATTTAATATCAAGATCCATAGTTAGCATTAATATTTTGAAAGGATTTATAGTAGGTGAGGTATTCACAAATGAATTTCATCACTACATGTCATCCTTTGTTATATTTATAGTTGTAATGAACTATTAAAATATTAGAGAGAATGGTTAAAATATTTTTTATTAATTTTAGAGGTTCATAGGAAGATCATAAATTATTAGTGTACTATTCACATAACAAAATGCATCATAGAATAATATATAAGGATGCTTTTGAGACAATTTACTAGAGTTGATGTCATTATGCATTATGATGGGAAGATGTGAGAGAATCTTCCTTGGTGGGCTCGGTCATGTACCATGAGATGAAAAATAATATACATTCAATCCAATAGATAATAAATAATACATAGTTTTGAAAAAATATTTATATCGATTAGTATTGAAAGACTTTATAGTTCAACCTAGATTATCATGTGTTTCTAATGGTGTTACCATGTTTGGGGGAAATTAGGTTTGGAATTAAAGTATTTTAACACATATATATGATAAAACATATAATATTATTATGTAAATTGGGGATATAGAATAAAATTTGGGATTAACTCCATATTACTGTGTTATACAAGATGTATTCCACTTATAACATTTTTAAAATTAATTTTTAGTCATATAAAAAATTCTTTTTTTTTGACTAGGTTGAGTTAGACCTAAATGTAATATTTGAGAAGGGTATTATTATTATTGTTTAATTGAAATAGAAAGTTATTTGAGGAAGTTTTTTCCACGTGTAGATGTACATTAGATACAAAATTCCATACAAGAGGAGACAAGGATGTGTGGATCATTGATTCATAAAAAATGACAAAAGGGGTAACATGGAATAAGTAATCAATTATTCCTTAACATTGATTTCTTTCCATTAAACTAAAATATATAATGTGTTACACATATCATTATTGTAAAAGTATGTGTCTGAAGATTCATATGTTATCAGTTTGGTATATGATATGATTTTCCCAAATGATAGAATTGAATGAAACCCTATTCATATGAAAAATTAATGAGGAAAAATATTATATAAATGTATTATTCTACTGGAACACGTGTTTTGGAAATACATTACCTCACAAGAAGAGAAATCAGAGAGGGGATAATTAATTCATCAAAAATTACCAATCATATTCACGAACAATGATGCACTCTAACATCTCAATGATGACAAGATTAATGG
Organism: Viscum album; assembly: GCA_963277665.1. Classification (NCBI taxonomy): domain Eukaryota; kingdom Viridiplantae; phylum Streptophyta; class Magnoliopsida; order Santalales; family Viscaceae; genus Viscum; species Viscum album. The sequence continues at coordinate 535,224,057 of OY728151.1, read as the reverse complement.
TTGAGAGTATTGTAGGTCCCTATTTGAGGAATGAAATGTATAATACTAATATATATTGAAAATTTAGATGTTTGAGAATTAAATTAGACATTTTAAAATTATTTTAATATGGACTGTTAGGAAGGGTGATGTTTTTGGACGTTATGATTATTTGACTAAAATTAAAAAATCTTGAAGATAAGATTTTATCTGGTGAAGTTAGTGGGAGAGGGAAATTTTACCTATGGTAGGAATTCAAAAAATTCTTGTTCCTGATGTTTTATAAAAGAGGTTAGTTTTCAAGATGAAATTGAGCATAAGTTATTTGAAAGGAATGAATTTTTGAATCTGATTGCAAAACATAAAATACATTCATCTCTTGTAATATATATAATGAGGTAATTTAATAGTAATTAGATGGGATCTTAGAGTAACATACAAGTTCATTAGTATTCAATAGTGGAGTTTAGATTAGTACAACTAATTAAATATTTAATAGATAACTTATCATAAATATTTAATGTCAGTGAAACAATTTAAGGGATATACCCCCACAATAATAGTGGGGTTAGACAACTTGTACACAAGGATTTGATATTACATATGATTAGTGATCTAATTAGTAATTCTTCCAAAGTGGTTGAACTATTTTTAACTTATCAAACCAATGTAATGTTAAAAGTTTTACTCCTTATGATATGGGAAATTAAGTGTTCAGCATATTAATAAATTATATCAATTAATTGGATTCAATTTAAACTCTAATGTTAATTTATGAGTTTTTTTGGGTGAGATATAGTTGAATAAATAATCTAATATAGGGTGAGTCTATTATTCCTTATTTCATAAAACTTATGTCCAATAGTTTCTTCTAACAAAGGAATTTTAATTTATTTATTTTCACTAAATTGGGTTTTGATGGTAACATTCATTGGATCAGTTGCTTATTTCCCCAAAAAACATAAAATTATGGTTATAATCGAATGGTTCTTAAGAATAATAAGCGAAATCAGGTTAAATTGACTTTTTCATTATTTAAATTTTATTTATTGGGTATTTATGGTTATTGAGGGTTATAGAATTAGAATAAGGACACATATAGATAGATTAATTTGATGTGATAAAAATTGGATACAATATGATGCATAGATAATATTATCTGATTCAGAAGGACATATAAGTTATATTTATTGGAATCAGACTACATAAAAATATTAAAATTGGAATTGAAAATTCTATAAAAGCAATATTGGTTGGATTTATAAGTTATTGGAATGAAAAATTTCTTTTAAAATAAAGGAATTGAAGACCAAATTAGTGTTTATGATAGTTTTGGTAAACTCATATGATAATCCAACATCTTTGACCAAGGTGTTCATGATGTAGAGCTTATTTGACATGATGTTTTCTAAAGGTAGGTGTAGTATTTTTCTTGTAAATAATCTTAATATGTTCCATAGTCATATTGAATTAATGAAATTCAATTTTTTCAATATGTGTAGAAAATACTATTGTTTTCATTGATTTTAGAATCATATGATATGATTGTAATTGTAATAAGTAATTATTTCATAACATCATTCCTTTTTTAGGATATAAGAGATATATATTTTTAATGGGGATATGAAGTTGAGGGAAATATAATAACCTATAATAACCACACATAATGCATAAGGTATAGGATGTTATCCTCATCTATGATGATTATGAAATCAGAAGATATGTCTACAGAGAGAAGTTAATGTAAATTGGCCATTCCAAATCCTATATGTTTTCACAATGGGAAGTTAGGGGTTTTGAAAAGTATTTTTGGGATACGATGATTAAATTTGAAAGGAATTTTTCTTGAAATTAAATTTTTATTAGTTCATCATTTGAAGTTAGAATCAATTCACTACTTAACATAAATGTTCCATTAGAATAAATGATCATTAAACATGAGGCTTTGTATCACTCAAGGAATAAGAGAGGTTTATATCATGAATTATATATTACAAAAATATTTAAAGAGATCAAAAATTAATTTATGAAGTAATTGAAATTATGGTAATGAATAATGTTAAATTACCAATATAAAATTGCTGTTACCATTACATAAAGAGATTTTAGTATATACAAGGTCTATGAAAGTTCACAATTTTTATCGGTTGACTATATGAGGTAGGATTTAGAACTAAATTCCCAAATATATTAAAAACATTATCCTAGGATATATGATTACTAAAATATGTGTAATATATATAACATTGTAGAAGACCAAAATATCATATGGAAAAAAATTATGGATCATCAAATTCTAAATGATTGGAATTATAACATTTCCATCTCAGGCATATCATTGAGAAGAAAATGTTAGTTCTAGTGGTAATAGGTATACTAAATCTTGATCACATTGAGATAGAAATTTGGGAGATTTTTGTACAAATAATGTATATAATGGTTCCATTCCATCACGAGCTTGTGTTCAGAGAGGTTCATTATACTCTATTAATTTCTATGATAATATAATAAGGAAAGTATGAATTTACTTCCCAAAATAAAAATATGAGGGGTTTATGATGTTTTTTAATGGAATTACATGGTAGAAATATATACTAGAAGAATTTTTAAATAATTATGGTACAATAAAATGTGGTGAATAAAATAGAATGTATATCAAGAATTTTTCTATGATAAAAAAATTTTGACTAATAGAATTTACTCAAAACACTAGCGTATGATGGTATGGTTCAATTGATCAATAAAATATTAACAAATAATTTCTTTTGAATCAGAACTAATTTATAAAACTTCAATGAATATGTTGGTGAAACTTGTCAATTATGAAATGTAAGTAATTAATAATAAATATTCAGAATGAAGTGGTATGCTTATTCTAGAATATCTATGGTCAATAATACTTGAATATGTTAAATAACTACTATTTTTTAAGTTTATCTTATGAATATTCAGATGATAATAATCATAAAAAACATGAATTTAAGTCAAAGATTAGTTTATTTTTGGGATATGGTGATTATAAAAATTCCTTTCAACTTTTCGATGATGAAAAGTGATAATAAATTTGAAGTTGAAATTTTCTCGTGGAAAATAATGTCTTTTGAAAATATTATAAACTGGATGAAAGTTATGATGTGAGAAAAGAAGCAACTAAAAAAACCATAGTTGATTAAAAAGGTTATTCAAAAATAAAATTATTTCTAGAATGTTTTGGTGGAACAAAAAGTTTAGAATTTAGGCCACCAAAAGATATTCATAAATTCTTAATTAGAGTGGTTTCCTTGTTTGGGGAAATATAAGGTGGGTTCCTAAAATGTTTATTTCAATAAAAGAGTATATATATAGGTTTAAATGAAAATATTTAATAGAGTTATACAACCATTATATAAGTTTAGATCTAATTTTAACTACAATATTTTAATAGGTGGTGGTGAACTTGAGATCCCAAAAAGATGTGTCTAGTATAAGAAATTCCAAAAAAGTGGCAGTTAGTGATGAAATATCAGCAGAATTATTGTATCATAATGAATCTTGGGATCTAAAAAAAGTACCATAAGAGCAGATTTCTATGAAGAGAAAAAGCGACTTCTAGTTAAAATAAGTGGTTCATAGTAGAATTAAATACAAGGAAAAGATAATGGTGAAATATTTTTATCAAAATGAAGGAGTACACATCTTGGAATTTTCATCGCTTGTAGTGAAACATGCTAGTATATAGATAAATTTGGGAATAAATACATATAATATATTTCTTCTAGAGTATATATATTTTATAATAGTGTTACTTTATGGTTACAAAGAGAATGAAATATAAATAAAGACACTAAATGGTTTTACGGATAATCAGAATAAGGAATTAGAGTATAAATTGAAGAGGTGACTTTATGGCTTGAAGTAGGTGACAAGAAAAGAAAACAAAACTTTTAGATGGTTTAATGGATGAGAAAGGTATTATATATAGAATATCATATTAATAATACTAGTCATTTGATGATAGATGTTTTATTATTCTACTTTCATATATTTATGAGATTCTCTTGGATGTTTGTGAACATAAGTAAATTTTATATATGAAATTTGAGTTGGTTGGATGATTTTTTAAGAATGAAATTAGGAAGGAAAAGAAAATATTGTTAATAGGTAATGGGATAGATTGAAATATCAATATCTAGAATTTTTTGTATATGGAATACTTTCAGAATATAATCAAAATATTTATTTTGTTTAGATGTAAGCTGATCTCAAACCATGTTCATTGGAACTTAAAATTGTCGATGAAGAAATATATAAAAAGAGAATATGAGTTAATGTAAAAGGAAACATTAAATTTATATCAATGGTGGAAATATTGACTGGTGTCGTGATATGTATAAGACCAGACATTTCATTTCTAGTGGGATTCCTTACCTGATTTATGGTGAAATTGGGTAATGAAATCTGAGAAGATTTTGAATGGTTTCTATAGTTTCTCAAAGAAACAAAAAATATAGATTAGTGGATTTTACTATATGATCCATTTTAGGGTTATGTGGATGTAGACCTAAGGGGAGATTTAGACACTCAAGATAGTATAATAGAAAATGTCTTAAAATTTATAGGAATATAAATTATCTAGATTTCAATGACACATTAAGTGTTTGTGGTATCCATAATGAGAGATGAATTTGTGGTCAATACAGATTCAAGGGAAGACCAATATGGTTGACGAATCTCATAGAGGGTCTCAAAAGTAGTATGGTATATGGATTGTAATTCTATGATATTTAGAGTTGTTGGTCAAAGTGTGTAACTCAAGAGGGGGTGAATTAAGTTACCAATAAAAATTTCTATCAAAATAAAATCACTTTTATAAAGTAAAATATCAAATTAATCAATATAGAAGATAGATATAAGATACGTCCTTTTAAATTGTTTCATAAATATTGATTATATATTTTATAAAATAATATAATAATCACCTTATCTTTTGAAATGAATTTACATTGAAAAATATATATAATCTAGTTTTGAATAACTAACAATGATATAGTTTTGTTTATATATGACAAGTAATCATACTTTTCTGAACAATACCAAATAACATAGTAGAATAAGCAAGGGGTTTAATCTCAACATGATACATAATCCCCCCCACTTTGTGATCACCAGGTACAAATAAGATTATAATAATAACCAAACAAACCCAAAACTAGGATCAGGTAAAAAACAATAGCAATAACCTATCCAGGAAAAAAATCTTCTTCTATAGTTATACATGGGAAGTAAAACAATAAAGTCCACAAAAGGACCTCTTCCACAAACACTATGGGAAAACAGTGGAAAAGTTAAATAATGAAGAACTAGTATTCTCTTATATGTTTTAGGAGACATTATGTGTTTTAAAAAAAGAAACAACAAAATTCTCAAAAAAAATAAAGAGAAATCAAAGGAATATTAAGAGAATAATGATACTCATTTGTGTATGCTTAGAATGTTATAAGTCCTTAGACCATATTTTGTGAAGAGTTTGAGCTTCCTTCATGAAGGTTGCATCAAAAAAGGGATTTTAGGAATTTGAATTATTATTGAAGAATATCTTTGTTAGTGTATCAATAAATATCTATAATGTATTCTATGTTTCTGTGTCATTGATCTTAAGAGTAGATTAATCAGTAAGAATTTACAGATTTAGAGATTCAATTGCATGATTTTTAGTAGACTTTTCATCCTTTTATCATCGTATCATGCATATAAAGAGAGATGATCCTTCTTATATATATAGCAGCAATGGTTGAAGGAGATATGAAATCCATGGATAGGCTTTGATTTTGTCGTTATGAATATGTCAATTTATCTGTGAATATAAATGGTCATTGATCCATTCATATAAAATTCCCCAAAAACCAATGGTAGTATGAAGCTAATGGTGACTCAGCATATAACAGTATCTCAGACTGGTGGTACCTTTGGCTGGTTTTGAATGAGAGTCCAACGGTTAATTAGAGTGTAATGGTGACAGGTCCATATGGTAGCACATTGGTAGTGATAATTGTGGAATTATATCTGCTGGAGGTAAAAAGTCTAGAGGTGACTAGTCTTGTGGTGACTAGTCTGGCAGTGACTCTTTCTTGGTGGTAAATCCCATTAGCAGTAGCTCTTGGATGGTGGTAACTCAACACAAAAGTATATATTAGCTAGTAGTAACTCACCTTAGTGGTGGATCCTATTTTTTGGTGACTCACATCAAATCTTATTCTAATTTGAGTAAAACATGTATTTCCATATAAAATTTTATCATACAACATATTAATCATTAACACTAAAAGACTCATGGTTTGTGATCATTAAAATTAGGATGTTGTAAATAGTCTCCTCATAAGTATATTCCAACATTATCCCCCTTTTTGATGATCACAAAACACGTCATTTTATAATACATTTAATAAATAAGTAAGCATTGATACTCAGAGATGTATTTAAGATTAAAATAATCTGCTTAATATTTCAATAGATATATGAGTGGCATAAACAACGAGGATATCATGAAAATGTAAGTTGTAAATAGGAGATAACGTTTTCAATAAATTAATATTAAGAGGTTAAAAGAGATAAAATAAAAAATATCCAAAACATAATTTGTATTTCACACACTATTTAGATTTTTAATATTCCCAGCTTGTTATAAATATATGGATATTAAATATCCCCTTTTGAGATTATGAAAAATAGAGGAAGAATAAAATAAGTGAACATGTAAATGAAAATAAAACTAATATATTGAAATTAATATCATCCAAAAATTGGGGTGTACATAAATCCAATGAGAAAGAATACATGATCATGATCTCTATCAAAGACTACATCTAATTATATTCAATGTTAGTGGTAAATTCAGAACTGTCTGTGATCTTTTCTTTAGAGTATTTTAGTTTATTTAAAAAAAAATAAACCACTATATCTATTTATTATTGTTAAAATTAAAATCATATTTTCCGAAGATATAGAAAATGTTTTTGGAAAATTAATACACTACAAAATTCTCACAAAAACAGAAAGTGACATGACATTTTCAATTTATGTACAACCAATTTTCGACTGAGGTCTTGTTTTTGGTAATATATTTCTTATTTCCTTGATAGATACCTTATTTCCATTAATGTGAATATATATATTCTTGGATTATGAGGCATAAAAATAAATGAAATTCTAATGACTCATTTTTAGAAATGTAATCTTGGTGTGATTATAAACCTACTCTTCAACTCTTCCAAAAACCAATGAAATTATAGAGTCCATATAATGGGTATTTCTTTCTTGATCATAGCCACCAATAATGATTCTAAAAATTAATAATTAGGAACATTGAGTTGATAATATATGGGTAACCATTAAAAACTACATACTTCAAGTATTTTCATACTACTTTCAATAAAACCACCAATTTTATATTTTCATCGTCAAAAAAATGAAATAATAAAACATAACATTATCATATAATTTATATTTTCTAATCAAGAATATACTATTGTATATTTTTTATAAATAAAATAATCTTACAATGTGGTGAATGCAATATCCAAATTCTATGCATAGTTAGAATTTGAACATAAATTCACAACCATGTCATGTTAACTTCAATATCAAAAGAGTAATGAAATTAAAGAGATACATGATTAATCAATTGAATAAAAAACATGAAGCATTAGCAAGACCAAAAGTAATCTAGAAATAATTATATGTGTTATACTTGCTAAAAAAATATTTAGTGTTCCATATATATTTACTCATAGTTGATGGTATTGTGATCTAAAATCAATATTAGAAAACCATATAAAACATTTTAATTGGTCAAATAAAATTTTAATTATAAGAATATGATATTAAATCGTTATTTTTAATTTATTGAACCTACTTTAATTGATAGAAAAATGAAAATTTTCAGCTAGTATCATCACAAATAGGAGAAAAGACACCCATAGTGACGTGATCAGTCTAATGAATCCTTTATTATTGAACTCATCAAATTATGTTTTTAGTTTTCTCAGTTCACATAGATTTATATGATAGAAAGTAAAATATAAGAGACATATCCTTGGAAATAAATTTATAAAATAATATACCAAACACTGTAGATGTATTCTATAGAAATAAACTAAAAAAACACATTGGTAGAGAGTAAATATATTTGAAAAGACCACTTTCCTAGCCCTAACCATTACCCCTAACATAATCATTTCTAACTAACATGATATACCCCTAATTGAAATCATCATTTGTTCCACTCTACTAACATCCACATCCAATTACACAAGAATATATGAGTATCACCCATTAGAGTGGATAATGACACCTTCCCTTTATAATAATACCTCTGTGAATTATATAAAATCAATTAATATAAAACATTGATGTTATAAAAAATAAAAATTGAAGAGATAGACAAGTCCAATAATAATTTGACATTGCATATCATAATTTTTCCTAATGGACAGATGAATCCTTTTGTTCTTAATATATTAGATGTTTTTGGATGTAAGTGACCAGTGAAATCATTTATAACATTAAGGAAGAACAAATAATTCACATTTTCTAACAAATTAATGAGTTAAAAAATTTACATAATAAATAAAGGAGAGTTGAATTAACAAATAATGTACCTAAAATTGTAGATGGCCATTCCTCTATATCAGGGGGTACTATTTCACTATAAATATGTAAACTGAAGAATTATCATACTAGGATTTCCCACCCTTCATGGAATGTTCTTTAAGAGATCCATAATAATTCATAGAGTAATTCCTTATGGGTAATATCACATGATTTTAAAATAATATTATGATTGATAGTGTATACAACATGAAATACCAAGACAAAATTGACTATGGAATATTATTATTTAAATGTTATAGTTTTAACCTAGTCATTAAATTGGTAGGTATGAAATCTATTAAAAAAAATTAGGAAATCTAAATAGTGGTCATACTAAGAAAAATTTTATCGATTAGTGATTATGAAATAAGAACATAATTTTTTGTAAAGTGATTTTATGATTAAAAATAATTCTGGGTACAATTGAAAAATGGTGTCTCATTCATGATAAAATGAATATCTCTAAAGAAATGTCTTGGAGACTCAACCTTGTGAGTAGTTCCCCGACCCCCTCCCCCTTTCATCTCAGCCACATGCGATGGAAAATGTACATATTTGATTCAAAAATATGTTTTCTTTAAAAATTTGGTTTATTGTTTTTTTGAGTAAATATAATAATTATTTTCTAATAAATATTATATATTATATTAGATAAAAATTATATTACTTTTTCATTCATCATGAAGAAATTAAAAAAAGAAGGAATTTATAAAGACCCCGTATCTAGTATCCACGATCTTTTTGTTACATTATTAAATACGCACTAGATACAAGAAATTACATCCAAATTTAGTTTGAATAATGAGAACAACCAATGCATAAAAGTGATATAGTGGGCCCTTCCAATCATATACTAAGTCTAATTCATTACTCTTATGATTATACAATACAACTTAATCAACACACCATAAAATCAATAAATTTTTTAATTGGAAGAAGTTCTATATCGAATATCAATACTTTCTCTAGTGAAGTTAATAAAAAATTTCTATTGAAATATTTTTGGATTGTATTATTAAAATTACATAATAAATATAATATTCATTAAAGGATGTTGATATTGATGAATTCAATTTAATAATATTATGAGAATATTTGATGAGGAAAATACCCATTTATGTTTAAAATAATTTTTTTAAATATGAAAACATTAAACATATTACAGAACCCATTTTCTTTGAAAAAACCATGTAATGTTATAATTGAAGCATTAAATCATTGAGGATTCATAATAGAAGTAAATTACATTTATGCCACAAATGTGAAAAAAATATTAAATTCAAATTTTTTGTAAAAGGAAAAAAGCACATTATTAGGAAAACGAAAAGAATTTTTCATTTTAAATATTTTTAAAAAAAGTAAAATAAGGGTAAAAATGAATTTAATAAATCATTAGGATAATTTTGAAAAAAATATTGAATGTATTTTTATAAAATATAGAGAAGGGAAAAAAGGAAATTTGAAAAAAGAGTGAAATTAAGTCATCTTTTATTAAAAAAAATTTCTATAACACCTCATGTTTTTAAAATATAAAACTATCTTCAATAGTCTATGTGATATGAGACAAAAAACCCAAAAAATATTGATTATTTAAAAATGTCCATTATAACCTAGTCCTTAAATTTGAGTATGTGAATTGGATTAAATTCATTTTGATATATATATAAATTTAAATTTTCTACTAAACAAAAATGAATTTATAATTTCTTAATAAATAATCAATCAATTTTTAGTAATGCCATTTTATTATTCAAAAATAGATTTTCTTTAAAAATTATATTTATTTTATTTTATAAAAAATATTATAATTAACATATAGAAAATTACAAAATTTATTTGAAAAAATAGATATAAAATATGAAATCATCATGTAAAAAATATCTAAATGTAATTTTTTAAAATTATTGTGAAAATATTTATTTTTCAAGGAATAGTGATAAATAACAATTTTTTTTCTGTAAAACTGTCATTTATTATGATAAACTAAGTAATTTAAATCTCCCATTATTATTAATAATTTATTTTAATATAACATAATTATTATTTAATTATATTTATTTCAATTAAATATACTTAAATCATCTTTATTCTATATTTTAGTATAAATTTATGTTAGGCTTGAAAAAACATATTTCTTAAAAATATTTTAAAATGAAAAATATTTCACCTTTTAAATTAATTAATGATAACCCATAATAGGGAATTATTTATATTATATGTATGTATAATATATATATCATTATGAATTGAAATTTATATAATAAATATTACTAGTTATAGAGTTATTGGTAATTCACATTTTCTTTGAAAAAAAGATTTTTTGGAAAGCCTTTATTCATCCCACTTCTGGGTTTTGTTTTAAATTAAAATTTCCAACCTATATGAATTTATTTTTTCAAATAATATTAAATTTTTTAATAAAAATTATTAATTTTAGGTAGTATATTCAATAGAAGTTTTAGACAATATGAATAGAAATTGTAGTAAATATTTAGGAAGGAAAAATAATCAATTAAGGGTAAAAATAATTTAATAAGGATTATAAACAAAGTAAACTAAATTGAATGAATATATAATTTCATATAAATAAGAAATGATTATATTTAATGAATTCTATTTATAAATAATTAAAAATATTTTTTATTAAAATTATATTTTGATACGATAAATAATAAATTGTTTTTTGTAATAAGAAATTCAAAATTAAGACATTCCTTTTTGACGAATTTGTGGAATTTGAAAATAAATAAAAAATTAATCAATTTTTTTTATTATATTAAAAGAAAATATAATTTTTATGAAGTTAAATGTTATGGTAATAAAGGATCAAAAAATATTATTCAAAAAAAATTAGTATTTATAAATAAATGTAAATTATTTTTTGAAAAATAAATATTATAATATCAATTAAAATATTTTTAAAGAATAATTTTTATTTTTTAAATCAAAATCTTGAATGTATTCATCATTTAATCTTTCATAATGTTTTGATAATCATGAATTTTCAATTAAAAATTAAACTTGATATAAATATACGGTGTGTATTATAACATCATAATGAACCAAAAGTTATGTAATATATGATATAAGTGGTATAAAATACCAAATTTATGTTTATAACTTAAAATAGTATTATTTTTTGTTATTTCATTAATTTTATAAATCTTTTATCAATCCTACATTACCAATATTATATTTTAAGGATTTAAAATATTGTCTTTATGAATTTGAGTTGTTGAGTCAATAAGGTTTTCCTTATGACTTTTCCATTCCTTCTTGTTTTGAAAATCACAAACACATTATCTTTAAGAGAAATTTCTTTTATAAGGAAAATTGCTTTTTTAAGTAAAATCGCTTTTATAATGAAAATTTCTTTTATAAGAAAAAATTCTTTTATAAGGAAAATCGCTTTTGTAAGAAAAATTATCCTTATCATATTTTCATCCAGATTTTTCTTAAGTATGAGATTCAGATTCATTTCTATTTTCTCGGAATTTCTTGAAACTATGATATGAAGTATTCTGTTTTAGGATCCGAATTCTGGATAAGCACTGTGATAAAGTTTCACTTCGAAATCTAGAATGAGAATTGTGATAAAGTTTCATTCCGAATTCCGGATACAATTTTTACTCCAGATTTAGGATATAAATCCTTATGAAGTTCGACAACGAATTCTCATTATGAATTCTGATGATGGATTCTCATTACGAATCCTGATAAAGAATTCTCATTTCGAATTCTGATGACGAATTCTCATTACGAATCCTGATAAAGAATTCTCATTTCAAATTCTGATGACGAATTCTCATTATGAATCCTGATAAAGAATTCTCATTACGAATTTTGATGAGGAATTCTCATTCCCAATCCGCATTCCGAATTCACCTATTAAACAGAATCTGATCATCTTTGTTTTATACACTCTGAATTTATTCAGACTCCGAAAATTATTTTTGGTTAGACTCTGAACTTTCATTTTGTTTATGCCTTTATATTTTGTCTACTCTTTATTATTTTCCTTACACTCCGAACCTTCAGTCCAAATTTTTTATTTTGAACTTTTGAGTTAGATTTTAAACAGTGTCGTACATTCTGTTACACTTGTTTTGTTATAAAACGATGTCGTTTATTCTATTATAAACTAACAGTTGACTAAGTTACACGTGTACTGGTCCCTCCGAATTTCATGGAAAATATGACCGTTAGAAGAGGGAGTTGACCATTGAAAATTTTCCTATAAATAGGATCTCATTTGAAAGAGCTCACAACAACTTGGTTTGACATTGTGCATATATATTGTTGATGTGATTTCTAGAGAGAGAGGATCTTATTAACTCTCAAAGCTTCGTGCGATTCCGATTGTTGGTGATTACATTCGAGGACTTCCGGGGATAGGAAGACAGAGGTTCCAACTACCATGAAGTTGAGGGCTTCCTTGCTGAGGAAGATAGAGGTTTCCAACTACCTTGAAGTTGAGGGCTTGCGGGGATAGCAAGACAGAGACTTCGATCTTCGTATCGAGGGCTTACCCTGGTGTGGGTAAGATAGACTTTCTTGAAAGTATAAATCAAGGGAACTTTATCCAAGGTTGTTGGATACCCTTCTCTTTGGGTTAGAAGACTTATATCTTGTTACTTGTAGTTCAAATACTTGTTTATTTTCCACTGCATATTGTATTGTAAGGAAAGTATAAATTTCTTATACTTACTTACTTGTACTCTGTTTCATTAAGATTCTATACGCCTTAAGGTAGAATCACATATTGTAATCTTTTGTTATGTTTCAATTTCTGGAACCATATTTCTGGAACCTACTTTCGGAATCTCTTTCCAAGTTTTTATTTGGTGTTAGAGGTGTTGTGAATTTTCTTAGTTTAATCTTTGTTAAACTTAGCCCTTTCCATTACTTAAGGAAAACACAGCTATTTATAACTAACTTTAAAGGTTCCAAAGGAACTTTTAAAGTATAAAATTCACCACCCCTCTTATAATTTGAGCATCTACATTATTATTTCGATCCTACAATTGGTATCAGAGGAGGTCTCTGAAATACTTATACTCACGAATAAGTTTTTCTTGCTCATTTTATCATTCCGAACTTCCCCATTCCAAACTTTCCCATTCCGAACTTTGTGATTCCAAACTTTTTCTACTAACAAGTTTGTGTATCGAAGTCTATTATAAGTATGATAGGAATTAATGTTGGTTCCATTGATAATGTAAATCCCACAAGACCACCAATCTTTGATGGTAATGATTATGAGTACTAGAGATACCAAATGAAGACTTTTGTTATCAATACTAGAGTGGACAACTTTGTTATACTTACTGGTGATTATAAGATTTCTGACAAGGAAGTTAGAACTTTCACTAACCAGGAAAAGAAAGAGTATCAACTCAATTATAAGGTACGCAATACTTTACTTTGTTCAATGACTAGAAATATATATAGCCAAATTTCTTCTTGTGAAGCAGCTAATTGTATTTGGAAGAAGTTAGAGGTTACATACTTTGGAACTTCTAAAGTGATTGAGACTAGGAGAGCTATGCTTAGAGCTGAATATCATGGCTTTAAATTTCTTTATGGTGAACCAATGTGTAAAGTTTAACAGAGATTCATGACTATAGTCAACAGTTTATAGTCTATGGGAGAGAAAGGTTTAGATGATGAAGCTCTTGTGGATAAAATAATTGATTTTATGCCCAATGAGTGGGAATCCAAAAAAACTGCTATAGATGAGAACATGAAGGTTACTCAAATTTCTCTTGATGAGTTATTTGGAACTATTCTACAACATGAAACCAGAATGAAGAGAGATGCTGACAACATCAAGAAGAAGAATGGAAATGGTACTATTGCTTTTACAACAACATCAAATCAGATGCAAGATAAGACTCCTGAGAGAGTAACCAGATCGAAGGCTAAGAAAGTTATTTTCCAATCCGAATCTAGTGAGAGTGAAGTCTCTGAAAATGAGTTAGATAATCTTGCTCGAAGGATGAACAAGATAGCTGGCCAGAGTAATTTCCAATCCAAGTATAAGAAAAAGTAAAGTAATGATAAGAAAGATGGAGAAGTTACTTGTTATGAATGCAAGAGAGATGGACATATTAGACCAGATTTCCCTTTGCTCAAAAAGAATGAAAGAAAAGAAAGGAATTCAGACAGGAATATAAAGAAATATTATAAATCCAAAGATAAGAATGTTTTGAAAGCTAATGACACCTGGAGTGCCAGTGGTGGTGACTCTTCAGATGAATCATCTGATTACGAATCTTTAGGACAGAAGAATCTTGGTCTTATATCCAGATTACCTATTGATAATCATTATTTTATGGCTAAGGTACGAAATGCTGAATCATTGACCAATGTATCTTTAAATTATAATGATAGTAAGTATTATAATTCTTCTGATGAAGAATCCTCTTCTGAGGAAGAAAATACTTTACCTACTTATGAAGAAGTCTCTGGGTTTGATGAACTTCTTGAGATTGATAATTCTAAACTCAATAAAAAACGTGATAAGGCAAACTCTAGAAATTATATTCTTACAAAAGAGATATCAGATCTTTCTAAAGATATTGATAGGAAAAATGATGATTTTGAAAGTATTTCAAAAAATCTTGAGGAAGTAAGTTCTAAGAAGAACAAACTTTCTAAAGAATTAGAAAAAGTAATTTCTAAGAAAAATGTTTTCGAGCCTAGCTCTAGTTCTAAAACTAATGATTTTGAGGATAAAAACTTGGTTATAAAACTCAAGTCTGAAATTTTTTCCTTAAAGAAGTGTTTATCAAACTTTACCCATGGTAAGGAAAATTTTGATAAAATGTATTCCCAAATATGACCTTTAAGAAATAAATCCGGATTTGGTTATACCGATGCAAAACCAATTTTCAGTAACAATTATTTTTTTCCTCAATGTGCCCCATTTTGTACCAAGTGTCAATGTGGTGGTCACTATGCAAAGAATTGTTCGTTAAACAAAACCCAATCTTTAGGGATTCACAAAGCTTATTTCTCTAAGAAGATGTGGGTACCTAAAAATTTATTATCTGGAAATCTCGGATCCAAACAAGTTTGGATTCCGAAAGTCTGATTTTCTTCTTGATTTCAGGAAAATAAAGAGAGTACCAGCAACAATACATGGTACATGGATAATGGATGTTCCCGTCATATGACTGGTAACAAAAGATTTTTTGAAAATATTATCAAAACAGATGGAGGAAAGGTAACTTTGGGAGATAAAGCTAAGGGTGAGATTGTTAGTATTGGTAATATTGTTCTTCTTGGTAAAACCTTGATTTCAAATGTTTTTTTTCTAAGGGTCTTAAGCACAACTTCATTAGCATAAGTCAGTTATGTGATGAAGGTTAAATTGTGAATTTTTGGAATGATAAATGCTTAGTTCACAATTCCAAGGAAGAATTTATTCTCTCAGCCAATAGGCAAGATAATGTTTACACATTGAACTTAGAAGAACTCAGAAGCCAAGATTTACCTTTCCTAGGTGCAATAAAGATCATTCCTTTTTATAGAAAAGAAGACTAGGTCACTGTAATCTTAGGAACCTATGAAAATCTCTAAGAAGAAACTAGTTAAGGATCTACCGGAGCTTAGATTTGATTCTTCTAAAGTTTGTGATTCTTGTCAATATGGCAAGAAACATAAATCTAGTTTTAAATCAATCGGTGAAGTCTCAACAACTGATGCATTACAGTTATTTCACATGGATCTTTTTGGTCCAACACAAACTGGAAGTATTGGAGGAAAATAATATGTGTTTGTTCTAGTTGATGATTACACTAGATTTACTTGGGTCTATTTTCTAACAAAGAAGTCTGAAGCTTTTTCCTATTTCAAAAGTTTTAGAGATCAAGTTAAAAATTAGAAAAACCTTCCATTGAAAACTATTCATAGTGATCATGGAGGAGAATTTCAAAATTCCGATTTTGAAAATTTTTGTAGTAGAAAAGGTTTTACTCACAATTTTTCAGCACCTATAACTCCTCAACAAAATGGTGTAGTTGAGAGAAGGAATAGAATTATTCAAGAGATAACTAGAACCATGTTGAGTGAATATTCAATTGCTAGACATTTCTGGGCTGAAGCTGTAAGTACTGCTTGTTATACTATAAATCGAGTTTTTATTAGACCTTTTCTTAGTAAAACTCTTTATGAGTTATGGAATGGTAGAAAACCAAGACTATCCTACTTCAATTTTTTTGGTTGAAAAGTATTAATTTTGAATAATAAAGATAACCTACATAAATTCACAGAAAAATATGATGAAGGTATTTTCTTAGGATATTCCACAACCTCTAAGGCTTACAGAGTGTTTAATAAAAATACATGTACTGTTGAAGAAACAGTACATGTAAAATTTGATGAGTCAGATCCTTTTGTTTTTAAACCACCTCAACCTACATCCTCGGAAGTGTTTTCAAAAAATGATTGTCAATCGTTGATAGAAGAACCTTCTAATAAGGAAATTGTTCAAGAAGATACTTCTGAAACATTTACCCCAGAAGACATTCTACCCTAAGTTGATGACCAGGTTTTACAAAATCCAAATCAGGTGTTTCTTAAGAATCATCCCATTGATAGTATCATTGGTGATGTAAATCAACCTGTAAATACTATAATTTCCTTAGAAAATGAAGTAGAACATCTAGCATTTCTTTCCCAATTAGAACCTAAAATCACTGATGAAGCTTTAGGTGATGATTATTGGATCAAAGCTATCCAAGATGAACTAAATGAAATCGAAAGGAACAAAGTCTATACCTTAGTTGAAAGACGTAAGAAAACTTTTGTTATTGGAGTAAAATGGGTTTTTAGAAATAAATGTGATGAAAATGGAGTCATAGTAAGAAATAAAGCTAGACTTGTTGCTAAAGGATATATCAGCAAGAGGGAATAGACTATGAAGAAACCTACGCTCTAGTAGCCAAACATGAATCTATCCATATTCTACTTGCCTTTGCAGCATTCTTTAATTTTAAACTTTTTCAAATGGATGTGAAATGTTCTTTTCTTAACGGTTTTGTTCAAGAGGATGTTTTTTTGAATAACCGCCTGGATTTGAAGATACAAAATATCCTTATCATGTTTTTAGACTTACCAAATCTTTGTATGGTCTTAAACAAGCCCCACAAGCATGGTATGATAGACTCACTGGATTTTTGATTCAAAATAACTACGTTAAGGGAAATATAGATCCAACCCTTTTTATAAAGAAAGATAAGAAAAATGTTTTGATTGTTCAAATTTATGTTGATGACATCATATTTGGTTCAACTCAGCAATCTTTAACTGACTCCTTTGCAAGTCTAATTGAATCTGATTTGGAAATGAGTATGATGGGTGAGTTAACTTTTTTCCTTGGTTTTCAAATTTCTCAAAAAACTAGAAGGAACCTACATATATCAACATAAGTATATTAAAGATCTTCTTAAAAAGTATGGTTATGACAACACTAAGAGTATAAGTACTCCCATTGGTACCTCAAAATCTATAGATCTTGATGAAGCTGGGAAACATGTAGATCAAACATCTTTTAGAGGTATGATAGGAAGTTTACTTTACTTAATAGCTAGTCGACCAGACATAATTTTATCAGTATGATTATGTGCAAGATATCAATCCAATCCTAAGGAATCTTACTTAAAGGTAGTAAAAATAATTTTTCGCTACCTTAAGGGAATCATGGATCTAGGATTATTTTATACTTCTAGAAATGATTTTGTTCTAAAAATCTTTTTTGATGCTGATTTTGGTGGATGTAGAATGGATAGAAAAAGTACATCCGAAACTTGTCATTTCTTAGGAGATTCGTTAGTTTCTTGGTCCTGAAAGAAGCAACATTCTGTAGCACTCTCCACTGCCGAAGCTGAATATGTAGCAGCTGGAAGTTGTTGTGCTCAAGTGTAGTGGATGTAACACACACTCACAGACTATGGATTGAGTTTTACTAAAACTCAAATTTTGTGTGATAACACAAGTGCCATTTCCCTTAGTAAGAACCCTGCACATCACTCCCGTGAAAAACACATAGATATTAGGCATCACATTCTTTGGGATCACACACTTAAAGGAGATATCATTCTTCAGTTTATCGGAACAGAATATCAACCTGCTAACATTTTCACAAAATCTTTGTCTTCTGATAGATTTGAATACATTAAACAGAAGTTAGTAATGATAACCGTAAGGTAATCCTCCTTAATTAACTTTCTGTTGAAAATGTCTCCTTACAGCAATAAACACCTTTTCATATGGGGAGTACATATGATTGTTAGAATAACAAAATTTTTCAAAATTTGATTTCAACATTTTTGGAACTAAAATTCCGGAATGGAATTTTCGGAACTAAAATTTTCCAGAATGGATATTTTCATATAGAAAACTTCTGAAATGGAAATTTTCGTATTAAAAACTTCCGGAATGGAAAATTTCGTAATGGTATTTTTATAACGGAATTTTCATACAGAATCTGTCATAATGAGTTTTTTTTTTGTTTTCAAATTTTGGAATGAAATTTTCATACTGAGTTTTACTTACTGAGTTTGTTTTTTATACTGAGTTTTTCGTACTAAGTTTGTTTTTTGTAGTGTCATTTTTTTTAGTTTTCATACGAATGTTACCAATTAACGAATAATCTTCCTAAGCCAATCCGAGACGTATGATTTCCTTACATAAGTTTTTGTAGTCATACTTTTCTTGCTGGAATTTTCTTATATTTTGTTTTCAGATTATAGTTTTCTTAATTCTTTGTTTTAATAAAAACCTCAAAAGATCGGATTCATGTTTTCTTGAGAATTGGGTTTCGACCGTCAGATCTGATCTCAGATTGTAACAACCGTTCGATCAACCGTGGAAGATGAACCGTTTTTTCCTTCCTTATATAAAGGGGACCCCAAACGGTTGTCCCACATCAGTTATCAAGCTCCAGTATAGTGAAGCTCTGCCTCTCTGTTTTAAGACCGTTCCGAACCTCAGTTTTTTTCCGTTCCGAACTTCTCAGAGGTCTTTAGATCCGAATGTATGTGGAAGTAGCTTCTCAAGACATGTCTTCCTCTAAGCCAATTTCGAAGTGGTTAGTATATAGAGAGAGGCTGGTTCATCCGGATTTCTTCAACAAGTATGACTCTCTTATTTACAAGAATATTAATCTT
This sequence comes from Viscum album, assembly GCA_963277665.1. Lineage (NCBI taxonomy): Eukaryota > Viridiplantae > Streptophyta > Magnoliopsida > Santalales > Viscaceae > Viscum > Viscum album. The sequence continues at coordinate 535,204,276 of OY728151.1, read as the reverse complement.
AATGGTTGGGAAGATGTTGCAGTGTCAAAACCCGGGAACCAAGATGAAGTGTATTCAGATTTGCTTATAGAGTTCTCTGAAACAGTTTCTTTTCTTACGGAAGATAGAAGGGAGAATTTGTCTTTTAAGTCTTACGTTAAGACTTATAAGCTTTCATATGCCAAGGCAACCAGATTGGTAGGGATGAATAATGAAGGTGAAGCTGAATTCATATCTCATGTCTTTCCGGATTCAAAAGGTTGATTTGACAAGGAAAAAGCATTAGAAACTCTCGGACTGGCAGACGACAAGGCTCCAAAGATTGCTAGTTTATCTAAAAATTTCCGGATTCCAGAGTTATGGGTACAAGGTCTTATCGTACCAAGGAAGGGCGACAAAGATATCTTAAAGAAGAGTGAGATCTACATCCTAGATGTTTTGATAAATCTGAGGAAGTTTAACCCGATGAAGCACATTCTCATTACTCTTGAGAATATTAAGAAAGGAAATCTGAGATCTCAGATTATAATGTATCCATAAATCCTATAAAAGTTGATTGTTCGGTGCCATGAGTCTTTCAAGGAGGCTTGAAAGTCTAAGCCAAGAGTTTGCAAGATTTTTCTGGTGACTGATGGTAAACTTAAAAGAATGGATGTAGATTTTGATAAGAAGACTGCTCAGTTTATTGATTTACCTTCTCAAGGAGAAAAAGTTCCGAAAGTTGCTGATCCGGAATCCTCTAAGCCTATAAGGAAGAGAAAGTTGAATGATGTTGAAGTAGAAGCAGAGAATCCCAAGTCTAAGGAAGTTCATTCCACACCTCCAAAACCAAAGAAGAAGAAAGCTGACCCAGATGAGGTTGCTGCTAAATAAAGGGAAATGAAAGTGAAGAGAGTACAAGGGGATCCTCAGTGTGGCTTGGATCCTACAGAGGATAAGGCCTTGAAGGAAAGAACTGTGGATGAGCTAGAAAAACAAGCGAAAGAAAAGAAGATCAAGAAGAAGATGTCTGAGGCTGAGGTAGCTCAGGATTTGTTAACGTTTAATGAGATGGTTTCAGCAAATATCCCTATTCCAAGATCTTTTTCTCTGGAATATCTACCTGAGACTCTAGGAAGAGACTTTGTTGCTCCGGAAGAAGCAATAGCTAAGCCCGTTGAGGAAGTAGAGCAGATTGAACAAGTGGGAGAGGAAGAAGCTGCTTCTGAAGGAAGTAGTGAAACCAGAGATGTTCTAAAACAAGTAGATGATTATAAGGGGACTCCTTCCGAACATTTTTCGCTCCAAACCTCAAAAGATGATTCTTCTATGCTAGTCACTACGGAAATGGAAGAAGATAAAGGAGAAGAAGAAGTAGCTTATCATGTAGAGTAAGAACAACTTCTACAAGATATTGCTCAAATGAAGAATGTAGAGGTTAGTGCTCAAGAAGTTGCTGATGTGGAAGAAAATGTTGTCCAAGTTTCTCATAGTGAGAAGAGAACTCTGGAACATGACTCAATTCTGAAAAGAGACAAGGGAATGAAAATTCTTTCTGATACTCCGAGCCCAGTAGTGGTGAAGAGAAAATAAGTTGGTAGTTCTTTAAAGAGAAAGCTTGACCAAGTTGAAGAAGAAATTTCTCCAAGAAGAGTCTCGGATTCAGAGTCATCTTCGTTGAGGCATGACTTTGTTGTTCAATCTTTAAAGAAGCTGGTAGGTTCTATTCCGACCTTCTCAAGCATTGAATCAAGATTCCAGATGCTCCAACATGCATTGAATCAGAAAACAGACTCCATATCTATGGTTATGGACAAGTGCATTGAGATTGAGGCTTAGTTCAAAACCTTTTTTATTGGCTACGAATCCCATAGAAGATCATGCATGAGGATGAAAAACTGGTCGAGGAAGACTATATAAGAGATGAGGCTATTTGATGAATTTCAAGACAATGTTAAAGATGCTTTTGAGACTGAGGATTGGAAAATAAATGAGCTGACTTCCTCCTTTGATGAGAAGATGACAGATGAAAAGAACTTCCGGATTCAAGAAGTCAGAGATCTGAATGGGAAGCTGAATTCCGTTTCTCAAAACTGGATGTTTGAAAGGGATCATCAGATTGAGTTTGAAGAGAAATTGAAGGCTCAGGAAGAAAAGATCAAAGCTCAGGAAGAAAAGCTTCAAGCCCATGAAGAAAATATTGAAGCTCAAAGTGCAAGAATAGTGGTCTTAGAGATGTAAGCCGAAGAAGACCATAAATACTTGAAGAAAATAAAGACTATTCATAAGGGTCTCATGGTGAAGGAAAAAGATCCAAAATAGACAGATTCGATCTTTTTTTGTATCTAATTTTCTTTGTTGCCGAGATTTCAAACTTAATGAAAATTGTGCTTGTCGTTTCTTTTGTTGTTTCTACGAATTTTTCAGGTACTTTTTTATATTTTCCATTCCCTCGAATTCTTTTTGAAAATCACAAAGGGGGAGAAGGAAAATATCCTTATGAAAAAAGAACTCTAATAAGAGATTATTTAAGGGGGAGTTTCTCATTAAATAAGACTCTCTAATTCGTAATGAAAAGTCATTCTGGAAATCTAGAATACGATCCTTAGAGTTTCAAAGCCTAAGGGGGGAGTTAGTCATATTCATCAATATCCTTAAAGTAAAGGGAGATAAGCCTTAATGTTTTTCTTACTTCCTAGAATTTCTTTTTCGTACGGATGTTTGTGCTTTCCAAAAAGGGGGAGATTGTTGAGTCAATAAGGTTTTCCTTATGACTTTTCAATTCCTTCTTGTTTTGAAAATCACAAACACCTTATCTTTAAGTGAAATTGCTTTTATAAGGAAAATTTCTTTTTTAAGTAAAATCGCTTTTATAAGGAAAATTGCTCTTATAAGAAAAATTTATTTTATAAAAAAAATCGCTTTTGTAAGAAAAATTATACTTATCATATTTTAATCCATATTTTTCTTAAGTATGAGATTCGGATTCATTTATATTTTCTCGGAATTGCTTGAAACTATGATACGAAGTATTCTGTTTTAGGATATGAATTCTGGATAAGAACTGTGATAAAGGTTCACTCAGAAATCCAGAATGAGAACTGTGATAAAGTTTCATTCTGAAATCCGGATACAGTTTTTACTCTAGATTCAGGATACGAATCCTTATGAAGTTTGACAACGAATTCTCATTACGTATTCTGATGACAAATTCTCATTACGAATCTTGATAAAGAATTCTCATTACGAAATCTGACAACGAATTCTCATTTCGAATCCTGATAAATAATTCTCATTACGAATTCCGATGATGAATTCTCATTACGAATCCTGATAAATAATTCTCATTAAGAATTCTGATGATGAATTCTCATTCCGAATTCGCATTCCGAATTCACCTATTAAATAGAATCTGATCATCTTTGTTTTATACACTCTGAATTTATTCAGACTCCGAAAATTATTTTTGGTTAGACTCCAAACATTCATTTTGTTTATGCCTTTATATTTTGTCTACTCTTTATTATTTTCCTTTCACTCCGAACCTTCACTCCGAATATTTCATTCCGAACTTTTGAGTTAGATTTTAAACGGTGTCGTACATTCTGTTACACTTGTTTTGTTATAAAATGATGTCATCTATTTTCTTATAAACTAACCATTGGCTAAGTTACACGTGTACAGGTCCCTCCGAATTTCATGGAAAATATGACCGTTGGAGGAGGGAGTTGACCGTTGGAAATTTGCCTATAAATAGGATCTCATTTGAAAGAGCTCACAACAACATGGTTTGACATTGTGCATATATGCTATTGAATTGATTTCTAGAGAGAGAGGCTCTTATTAACTCTCAAAGCTTCGTGCGACTCCGAATGTTGGTGATTACATTCGAGGAATTCTGGGGATATGAAGACAGAGGTGCCAACTACCTTGAAGTTGAGGGCTTCCTTGCTGAGGAAGACAGAGGTTGCCAACTACCTTGAAGTTGAGGGCTTGTGGGGATAGCAAGACAGAGACTCCGATCTTCGTATCAAGGGCTTACCCTGGTGTGGGTAAGATAGAATTTCTTGAAAGTATAAATCAAGGGACCTTTATCCAAGGTTGTTGGATACCCTTCTCTTTAGGTTAAAAGACTTATATCTTGTTACTTGTAGTTCAACAACTTGTTTATTTTCTGCTGCATATTGTATTGTAAGGAAATTATAAGTTTCTTATACTTAGTTACTTGTACTCTGTTTCATTTAGATTCTATACTCTTTAAGGTAGAATCTCGTATTGTAATCTTTTTTTAAGTTTCAATTTCTGGAACCATATTTCCAGAACCTACTTTCGGAATCTCTTTCCAAGTTTTTATTTGGTGTTAGAGGTGTTGTGAATTTTCTTAGTTTAATCTATGTTAAACTTAGCACTTTCCTTTACTTAAGGAAAACAATGTTATTCATAACTAACATTAAAGGATCCAAAGGAACTTTTAAAGTATACAATTCACCCCCTCTTGTAATTTGAGCATCTACATTATTATTTCGATCCTACATGAGTTGCTTGTACAAGACAAAGTATAGTATTTTAATTATTTTGGCCCTCATCCTTAAAACATAATGAAAACAATCTTATTTGGAACGAAATATGGGGAAAAATATGAAAAGAATTGTGGTTTTGATTATTTTATTGTATATATTCCAAAACCTTTGTTTGGAAAATAATAAAGAACTCCCCTCTTCTTTCCTAAATAAAACCACTATGATCTGATTAATTATCACTTTAAAAACATTGAAAATATAATAATTATTAACTAAACTCTATAATTCACTCCCAAGGTTCCCCAATCTCTCAAGAATCTCCTCCCATATTTTTGGAATCACTCTCTAAAGGTAATGGATTTCCCACTCTTCTTTTCCATTCCAGAATCTTAATTGTAATTAGATGTTTAAATATAGATTCCAATGTTTAATTCATGATTTTATAAAAATAACTCTACTTTAAAATTTATTTAATAATATTAATATATCATTTATATAATCTCATTATAATAGTTACCTATGAAATTATTATGCTGAAATTTAGTTAGGGATTCCCTCTCTTAATTTCATTTCATGTACCTTATTTTCAATTAGCCTTTTGAATTATAATAGATTTTGTATACATTACATTATAAAGTTATCTATTGTTTCAAATTTATTTCCCAATAATTAGAGATAACTTATCCCTTCTCATTTTAACATTTACCTAAGCTGTTACTACATTAAAATTTATTATGGGATTTCTCTCTATTCTTTTCCATTCAAGTGCCTTATTTGTAAATATCCATTTGAATATCAATTGGCCATGTTTTAATGACTATATAATTACTGATATACAATAAAATTAATTTCTAAAATAATGATAGAACATTTATCCTTTATCATTGTATCATTTACCTAAGTGGTTACTTTGCCAAAACTTTGTAAGGGATTATCTCTTTCTTATACTTATTTGAGAACCTTATTTATGTAATGAACTATTCTACCCATTCCTATTAATATAAAATTATCTTCCACATAACTCATATGAACCTTATTATTTAAAATTTAGTATAAAACCCTTTAAATCTCATTAATCCCTCCCATGATTGGTTATATACCCCAATTACACTACTCAAATTATCCTACGATTTTCCATGCCATGTTTTTTATTCAAGAAAGATCCTTGAATTATGAATATGAATTAAAAAATTTTAATGTCATATTATTTTCTTACATATCCCTCATATGGTAATTTTGACTTATAATTTATGATTCAACACTTTCTATCTCATTGAACCAATTTACTAATCTTCATGTATTTCCACTATGCTCTTGAAATCTCAGTTTGATTTTCCATTATGAAAATATATAAGGTGAATAAATGTATCTATTTCCACTCAAGGGTGTTCCCCAAGTTATAACTATATTTCAGTAATTGGAAAATTCCATGTATGTAACCTACAATACTTATTTTTGGGACTAAAGATGATGAAATACATTCTTTTGTTATATGATTTATGTGGAACATTAACACATGTACATGATATGATTCTGATGGGTTCTCTCAAATAGAGCTCTAATGTATTATGTAATGTTTTATACTCATTATATTCCATGTATGGTCCACATTAGGTTATCCTAAGAAAATTATGTTATATTTTCATAGGGGTTAACCTTGACTTATTCGTTTGATGTCATGTTTAATGTTTTTTCCACATTCTAATGTTTCCTTTATATTATATTGCTACATCATTCCTCATTGATCATGTTTATTATTATCACCCCTTTTATAACCCATTTAAATTCCAATTTTATATCATGTAATTATTTCTTCATGTTCTTCATTGTTTATTCCCTTAATGGCATTTATAACTCTCCCCTTTCTTATATATTTCCCCAGGCTTTGTCTTGCTGTTTTTAGAATGATGGAAAATTATGGGCATGTTAAATAATTTTTCAATAATTATGATGTACCCCCATGTTTAGAGAATTAATTTAATGTTCCAAATTACCAAAATACACAAGAGTTATTGGTATTTTGGGTTTCATAATGTGTATTATTATGTAATTAATCATGAGTTAATGTATAATAAAAAATATGGTTTTCATTGTTTTTTAAAAAATAATGTTTAATTTTTTTATTAGGATTATAAAAATATAGAAAAATACACCGCGGTAACACTAAATATAATAAAAAAACCATCATGTTTAGGTAAAGTATAGAGTAAGATTTTTTTAAGAAAATGCATCCCTATATAGAAACTATAAGTGGATGTAGATTTGGAACATATGTAGATAGGGGTGAAAAACACAAAATAGTAGATTGATCTAGACCTAATATTGAACTAGTGTATGAAAATGGGCCTTGAAGAACTCCTAGTTCGACACTCCCACCAGATATGATTTTATAAATTCAAAATCCCATTATGAATCATTATTAAGGGAAAAAAATTCCCAAATGAGCCTATGTTGGGAATTTTATCATGGATAATATATAATTGAAGCCTATAAATTCATAGGATAAGTAAGATATGAAATTTATAAGTCATCCCCTAAATTATATTATTTTTCCATTTATTTATTTAATATATTAAAAATACCCATCCCTAAATTTACATTGTTTCAATTAAATGGCTAGAAATAGGATGAATTGAGTCGACAACCAATATAGTGAGATATGTGATGACTCTGAAAATGATATACCTAACATTATGGAGATCATGTTAGAAATATTTTTATTATAAAAATGAGCTATCAACAATCAAATTTTACCACTAAAACATAGTCAAATTTCTATATATTTCAATGAATATGAGCAATATATGTGATTTAAGATAATATGGTAATGGTGGTAAATTGAGTAATATTCAGTTTCTAGCTTCTCAAAAAATATAGATAGAGGCTCTATGTAAAATTCAACAAAGAAACTGGAAGATGTTATAGGTGTGTAAAAATAGGGTATAAAGTAACAAATTTCTATATAAAAAAGAAGAGTATTATGAAAGAGAATTCTTGAAATCCTACGATACCCTTTTTGTCCAATGTATTACATTTGTAGAATCTCGGATTTATCCAAGTCAACTTAGTATAAGGATTAAATCTTAGACTAAGGATGCACCTATGGTATGGAAGTCATTGAAGTGTAAAGATTGATGTTTGTATGGATTATTATTTGAGAATTATGTTCTAGAATATTTATATTATTGACATTATGGAAATAATAATAGTGAAACATTTAAGGATTTTCTAGAGTAGTTTTTATTTAAGGATTTGAAACATCGATTGAATGGTACTGATAAACTATAAAAGTGATTAACTAATAAGGTGATATTTTGGAAAACACAAAACTGCGTTATTGATAACCCTTAACATTAGATTAAGGTTGGGATAAACCGAATGAGTCTTGGGATGTCATGTATAAGTCCAATCATATATTTCAACGTATTGACACATTAATTAAAGATTTCTGTAATGCAATTAAAGAATTATTAATGATATTTTGGGAACATATTACAATATCATATTTTTTAGTTGATTAATGATATTTCAGTATATGTTTTATTGGTTTGAGGTATATATACCAATTAGGTTAAATATAAATGAATATTTGATGAGAATTATATTATGTTTTTAGAGGTGTAAAATGATGGGAATGAGAAATCCTATATTTTTAAAAGATTATTTAATATTGTGGTTATTGGTGTCATTTGGGATATAAGGCTATTTATTTGAGGAATGATCTATGTTAAACCTTTGAGATTTTTGATGAATATTTGAGACTGATGTATTATGTTTTAATCATTTTTAATATTATCTTAATTATTTTCTCCATTTTTAATTTATTAAAGTCATGGGGAATATTTTTTTATTATTTGGTCGATTATATGATCCAATATAAGTGTATTATAGTGCTTCTAGAATAAAAAATTTATCTTGAGTACTCATCACTTGGAAAAATACAATATTGTATTGGAAATATTTTGAAGGATGAAATTATACTTTTCAGTAAATTCTATTTTTTTATATTTCTAGTCTAGACGATAAATCATCTTTAATTTTAAGAAAATAATGTGAAAAAAAATGTCATCATATTATGAATTTATGGACTTTTCACCGATCATAGATTTGGGGTTTTATAGTTGTTGACTATATCCCAACCATGTTCTCTATCACGATCTATTTGTTCTTAAAAATTATTTTTTTTCTTCCATTTCAACATTTTCACTTTCCACTAATGTTCTCAAACTTTTAAACCTAGTTTTTGATGATCTTCATACATCCCTTTCCCTCTTTTCAAGTGCATGTTTTATAAACCGTTTTTACAATGTGGGATTTCAGTAATGATATTTTGAAATGTCAAAAAATTTATTTCCAATATAAAGTTCAAATCAAGAGGAAATAATTTTTAAAAGGGAGAAGAATGTAACTCCCTACATTTTTAAAAGCGTAAACTATGTTCGATATTGTATGTGATAAACAACACCAAATTGAAACAAACTATGACTGTTTAAATATGGTCGTAATAACATAGATGTTAAATTATCATCTATGAAATACTTTAACTAACTTATGATATATATATATATATATATAAATTTTCAATAAAAAATCAATATATTTTTAAATTCATTGTAATTAATCACTTAATTATTAGTAATGTCATTTTATTCATTAATAATATATTTTCTTTAAAAGAAAATTTATTTTTTTTGTGAAAAAATATTATAATTAATTTCTATTACTTTTGAAATATTTATATTATAAAATTAAAATCATATTTTAAATCATAGAGTAAATATTAACTTACGTTGAACTTTTTTGGAATTTTTAGAAAATATTTATTTTTTAGTAAATTTTGAAAAATACCACTTTTTTTGAAAGACTGTCATCTCCTTTGATAAATGAAATAATATAAAATCTAATTATTATTTTAATTTTAAAAAAACTAAACTCATTATTATTTTGTAATTTTATGTCAAATTAAATGAATTTAAAACATCTTTTTTCCATATTTTAGTATATGTTTATTTTTTAACTTGAAAATAATTTTTTCTGAAAACTGTTTTAAAGTGCGTAATTTTTATCAATTTTATTTAATTAAAATTAACATCTAATGGTAAATTATTTAAATTATATTTAAGGATCATATATATACCATTATTAATTAAAAGGCATTTACTAAAGGCTAAAATTTATAGAGTTATAGTAAAATCAGGTTTTCTATGAAAAATACATTGTTTGAGAAAAATAAATTTCTATCTTGATTACATGTTTCATTTTAAAATTAATTACATTACCTATATAAATTTATTTTGATAAAATGGATTCATTTTTTAATAATCAAAATTTATTTTAGGTTATAATTTTAACTAAATTTTTGGGCAATATGAATTCTACATCTAATAAATATTTATTACTATGGTAAAATTAAAATATTCTAATTAAGGGTATAAATAATTGAAGAAGGACTAGAGTCAAATTAACCAAAATATAATGAATATTTATATTTTTCTTTTAATATAATAAAGAATATATTTTTTAGTTTCTTTATAGGTACTTAATAAATGATTTGGAAAACAATTTTAATTTTATATGATTAAACATAAATATTATTTTTGAAGTTTGCAATTTCAATTAAGACATTCCTTTTTTATGGATTCCTGTATTTTAAAAATAAATTAAATTTTGGTAAAGTAAAAATATTAAATATTATTTATTAAAATTAAATGATTATATATTTTTTTTGATGTCGTATGTAATTGTTATAAGGGTTTAAAAAAGGTTATAAGAAAAATACATAATTTCTTAACAAATTTATATTATTATTTTAAAATTAAACATTGATATATTAAAAAAATTATTTCTATGAAATAAAACATATATTTTTGAATTCTATTTCAAAATTATACAATTGTGATTTTTTCATATTTTTCTAAGGGAGTTGATGATTCGAGAAAAAATTAAATATGGTTTAAATATACAATATATATAATTAAATCTTAATGACACAAAATTGAAGAAATATATTAAATAAATAGTATCTAGGACCAAATATAGGCCTCCCCTTTTAAATAATTTGTATTTAAGTTATTTTATTAAGTTTATAAATCCTTTATGAATCCTCATATATCGATTTTAGTTATTTTAATTATTTATCCAATTTTAATTACTAAATAATTAAAACCACTCCAATTTTTCCAAAACCATTGGAAAAACCATGGGATGGTTTGTGATTTTTGATTATTTTATTCTATAGATTCTAAAATATATGTTAGATAAATAATAAAGAACTCCCCTATCTTTTCCCATTTAATCCCACCCATGATCCCATTACTCTTCACTCAAATATCATAGAATCTTCTACTACACTTACATCCCATATATTGAGTCCTCCTAAGGTTTCCAATCTCTTAATAATCTCCTCAAAATATTTTTGAAGCAACCTCTAAACGTAAGAGAGTTCCCTCTCTTCATTTCCATTCAAGTAACATCTTTCGATTTACAATTTTGAATATCAATTTTTTGTGTTGTCATGAATTGATAAATATTTCTATACTTCATATTTTATTTATCAATGATTATATATCATTTATCCCCTCTCATTATTTCATTTACCTAAGCAGTTACTATGTCTAAATTTAGTAAGGAATCTCTCTCTATTCTATTCCATTCTTGAATCATCTTTGTAATTATCAATTTGAATATCAAGTGTATGTGTTTTAATTAATTTTAAAATATCCATATAATGTACAATTATTTTCATAATAATGATTGATCATTTTTCCAACCTCAATATATCATTTACCTTAGCCGTTATTATTCCAAACTTTATTAAGGTATTTTTCTCCTTTTTTCCATTCAAGAAACCTTATTTGTAATTAACATTTTGAAAATATACTGTTTATATTATAAAAATTTAAATATATCAATATAATATAAAATTTATTACCTACTAATTAGAGGTAATTTAACCCCTCTCATTATAACATTTATATAGATATCCCAATGCCAAAATTTAGTTGTTGATCATCTCATTCACTTCTTTTTCAAGAACCTTATTTATGTAATGAACTTTTCCTTCCAATTAGTATTGATGAGATTTTATATTATACATCCCTATTACTTTCAAAATGATTTAAAACTATATATATACAACTTTTTAACTCTCATTCATCCACCCAATGACATATTATGTACCACCATTACGCTATAGAAATTATAATGGAATTTTTCGTGCCAAGTTTTTATTCAAGAACCGTCCTTCTCTTATTCATTCCAAAATATTCATTTTGTATTATGTCAGTAAATATCACTCATACTTTCCATTTTTTAATTTCATTTTATGATATTCCCCTTTTAATATCATTAGATTTTTTTATGAATCTTCATGTATTGTTGTTATGCTGACAAAATGTCACAATGATTTTTCATAAAGAATTTTTTGGAGGTGTATAACCGTACCAATTTCCACTCAATTGTGTTATAATAGTTGTACCTATAATTAATTTATTTTTTAATTCCATGTATGTAACCCATTATCTTGAATCTTGGGATTAATTATGAGGAAATATGTTCTTTTTTATGCTATAGGATCTGTGTGAGACACTTATGCATGCACATGTATGATTAAGATGGGTATTCCAAAATAACACTCTTATACAATGGGTAATATTTTAGTTTCATGATATTCCATGTATGGTTCGTGTTATATTATCCTAATAATATTTTTTTATGATATCGTCGATGTTAAACTTGAGTTAGGCTTATGATTTCAAGTTTAATGTTGTTACCACATTCCCATGTTTCCTTTATGTTAGTATGCTTAATCATGCCTCATTTTTCATGATAACGATTCTCACCCCTTAAATTAAAAATTTAAATTCCTAATGTATAACATGTATAACGTTTTTCATGTAATTATTTGTTTATTTACTTTTTGGGATTTAAAGATCTCCCCTTTATTATGTTTGTCTCCAGGTTATCCTAATAAATTTTAAGAACAATGAAAAACTATGGGAATGTTAAATAAGTTTTCAATAATTCTAATGTACCCCAATGTTTAAATTTGTTATTTAATTTACCTAATTAACCATGGACACCTGAAATATTGATATTTTAGGTTGTATTGTGTGTATTATTATGTAATAAATCATTAATTAATGTGAAATATCGAAAAGGGTTGTCACATTTTCTAAATTATTTTATGTACAAAGGATTGGAAAATTGTACTGTTACATATAAATTTCAAGAAAAATAAATTTTATTGTGTGTAATATAATCATATCAAATAATTCTCCTAGGTAAGACTTAAATATAAAAAATTTCAAATAATGATGAGATTGAGAAATTAATCCTTTTATCTTGTCAAAATCCCTTCATATGAGTTTGAACCTCTTTTATAATAAATATTTATTTGTTATAAAACTATTATACAACAATAAAAATGTATATAAAAATATATGTCAATTATTTATAACTTTTTATCACCTATTTTTTATAATTTTTTATGAAAATAACTGTCCTAGGTGATGATTGCTTCATTTTTCATATATGTTTTGGTTTAGTAGTTTTGATCCCTGTACTTTGGTCACAGTTGGATCATCTAAATTTTTTAATAATGATATAAGTTTTATATATTTTCATTATATACATATTTATATAGATCAAAAAAAATATATATAAAAAAATGAATTACCTCATTCATGGAGACATAAGGCCATATGTATGAGTGGAAGCTATTTTCATTTTTCTGAAAAATGGAAAAAACGAAAGGTAAATAATAATTCACCATTACATGATAAATATTATATCATATATATATTTATTAAATATATAATTATTTAAATTAAATTATAATGGAAATGAAGAATATTACATCACTTTTTTGTGGTGGATGCCCACATTTACCCATGAGAGACGTTATTTCTTTCCAATGGATTTGAATGTAAGAAGGTAGATTTCATATTATAATTCCATAGGTATAATTATTTCATAATTATCATATATAAAGTTTCACCCTTCTTAATAACCATACTTGAAATATATTAGAGGTAAATGAATTGTATTACTATGTGGGGACAATAAGGTGTACCTACATACAAGTGATACTTTCACTTTAAAGTTTATGTAAAAAATTGTGGATAATGGTGATTTATAATCATAACAAAATTTATATATATTTTGGATATTTAATTAAGTATTTTATTATAATTAAATTTATGAAGAATATCGAATAGTATAAATAAATTGAAAGAGGATGGGTGGAATAAATACTTCTTTGTTGAGAATCTCCTTTTAGATTACATCATAAGACTTGAAGGGATGGGCTGATTGAAAAAAATAAGATCTAGTACATGTTAAAAGAATATAAGATAGTATTATAATAGGTATTGGTTGAAGTATAAGGCTCAATGTAGTTTATATAATTGAGGTTGGAGGTTTTCTTTGATAATTGAGTTTAGAGGTTCCCTTTTATAATTTACGCGAGGGGTACTTTTTGTGATTTCTTGAAAGATTAAACTATAATAATGTAATTATATATTAAAATGATTAAAAATGGATAAGTATTTCTATATAGGGAATGATATGGTTTAAATATATTCAGAAAATAAAATTTGGATAGGGTAATGTGGTGTTTTAAACCTTATCTTTTGGTTTAATCTCCTAATTAACCTATTTTAGCATTAACCGCAATAAAATATTTTTCACTCTTAAATGGCTATAATTTTAAATAAAAGGACACTATAAACTCATAAATGGGAAATGGATTAAATTTTAAACCATATATTATTAAAATTTTCTTATTTAAATATTTTTATGATTTTTAAATAATTTAATAAAATATTAGATTGATAAATTATCATCCATGTAAATTTAGACACCCTTCAATTAATTTTAATTAAATACACGAAGGAAATGTTGTATTTTAAATATAATTCATTTTAAAATCACTCATTTTTAATATTTATTTATAAATTTATTATAACACTATAAATTACTTTAATCGTATCACTTTTAATACTTTCAAAATGAATTTTTTTTGAATAAATTATGTATCAGTGTTGCCAAATAATATAATGTAATTATATACTCACTAAAAATTAGATATAAATTATCATCTAGAATATAATTTAATTATTCACAAAATTTAAAATTAAATTCATTCAAAACATTACTTTCTCTCTATTTGGAAACCTAATACATAGTTAAAACTAAGAGAGTGTAATTTTGTAACAATATTTTATTAAAAGGCTATATTGGTCATTGTTATGGATTTTTTGCATTAAAAATATTGATTTTGTTCATAATTTGATGTGGGTAAAATTCTGTGCATCCCAAAGTGTTAAGATGAAAAATATTGATCATATTACTTAGTTTAAGTACCTACATCCAATGGCCGAAAGGCCATCATTTTTATTGATTTTTTGATAATCCACCTTTCAAGGGGTGAGGTGGAACCCTTAGAATGCCAGTAGGCGTAAGTATTACATGGCCCTAAAGGCCTTAGAGGAATTAATTTCCCGTAGGCTTCAAAAATTACATAAAACCTAGAATAACTACTTGGAACTTCTCCTCCCAGTACCTTCATCATGAAGTCATCTCTCTACATTCGCATGGATGTTCGGCTAGGCTATCCCATGCATGCATAGGCTTGTCCCAATGATAGGTTCCATACCCTCCCATTATTTCAATCCATGTAGATTTTGCTTTGGTGAATGCTCATTGCATATCCTCCTATAGATCTTGTTCCTTGTAGGTTGTCTTGTTTGCATCTGCACTAAAGGTTGCCTGATGGCCTTATTGGCCTGAAGGCTTGGGAGGCCTGAAGGCCTTAAAGGACTCTAGGACCAAATCAGTGGCCTGAAGGCCCAAATAGGGGAAAATTACCAGATGTTACACTGTCAAATAGTGCCTTCCACAGTTTTTATACAGTACCTGCTACAGTAGTGAACAATTCCCACTACAGTACTTGCTACAGTTCTTCTACAGTACTTGCTATAGTTCTACTACAGTACCGAAAATTGTGCATCCGCTTGGATTTGATCACTGGTATCCTGGATGAACTTAAGAGTCCTCACCAATCGGGATAAGGCTCATGTGGATCAGTTTTAGTATAGATTAAATCTATTTACCCTTTACTGAGTTGATTAATTTTAGCACGATTACTATTTATATCGACCAAAAATAAAAGGGCCACATTTTACTAATTTCAACCTCTTTATTCAATATATCAAATTCATTTTATAAGATTCTATTTCTATAAGTGTTATAAATTAATTCTAAAATAACTGTGAAAAAATAAATGAAAACAATATTTTAGAAAAATACATTTTATCCATAAAACTGCATTTATTCTAATTCCATTACTTGTAAAAAATAAAGATCATTGATATTTTTTTGAGTATAAAATGATAAAATTTTATTAAAATCAATCAAAAAATGGTTATAAATCTAATTCAGTAATATAAAAACAAGATGGTCCCAAAAAATAGTTTTTTAGAAAAAAAATTCTTTTATATTCAAATGATTTTAATTTTTATTGATTACTAATGAATTTATTTTATAAGTGTGTAAAAAATAAACATTTCATAATTTAGTTATTCTTTTTCATACAAACAAATTTTAATATCAAGGTTCTACCAGTTGTATAATAATGTATTAATAATGCATCACAGTTTGTTTAAACTCGTTATCTCATGGAACACTAGAAATCAAATATATTAAATTTATTTTATGAAATAAAAACCATAAAATCTTCAGTAGTTACATTTTTCCATCCTTGAAAAATTTTACCCATCAAATTTCTGTAATGTAATCTATTGAATATATTTGTATATTTCTTCATCTTAATTTATTCAAGATCCCACATATCCACTTTTATCCTAGAATTTATCCAAAGAACATTTACTAGCTGAGACATTTGATACATGAAAACTTGTTGTCTTGTGTCACAAATATAGATAAGATCTTCACACTAAGATAAATAAGGTTATAAATCTATTTTTTTCAAGTGATAACATGGTTTATGGATTTTATATACTTTTTTAAAAAATTGATATGGAACACATCCTATACTTTTGAATGGCTAAGTGAAATTTCCAAACTATAATCCAAATATTCAATTCATTCCATAATTTCAATTTGTTTGATGTAGCTAGGGTTCAATTTTCCTTTCATAACGTAACACATAGTACCCTTACATGGTGATATCTTCAAGAAAACAAGATCTATTACTTGAAATTGCTAATCATTTCTTCAGTTACCAACATAACTATTTCTCCAACATTTAGATGCTTTGATTGGTATTTGAAGAGAATTTTCTTTTTCTATTTTCTCATCCACAAGTTTTTCACCTATAAGATTCCTTTTAACAACATCATTTCAATAATTTGGAGTATGAAATTGTGGGACAAAAGTTAAGATAAAAAAATAACCAAGAAGGGGGTGAATTCGCCTCCCAAAATGAATTTATAGATATATTATAGTTTTAATAGAAATTAGTTAAAAATAAATGATTAAAATATATTTTTATTCTTGTTCAGATCGAAATGATCAAAGTAAACTATTCACCCCTTTCATGAACAAATAGTGATGGAACCCACTATAACCAATATATTATAATCATACAAATACTTTTTATCACATAGAGTCACAAACTCATTAAAAATACTTCACCCCTCTAGGATAAAACCCAAAACAGAACTACCCTTTTCTACCTAGAGGCCCAACCTGAACAACCTACCTTCTAACCCAGGAGGCATAACCTAAATCTTGACTTTCATTTGGGAGTCACCATAAATAGAAATACAATTTAATGGGTAGTATAACTCATTAAAAGTGTGAACAAATAATGATTCCTTGAAAGATATAAATACATAGAACTTGAATAAAGGATCAAATTTTGAGACTCGAGGGAGTAAATATCTCTCCAATAGCAAATGATCAAATTATTGTATTTGGGTTGATAATAAAAATTCATCACCAAAAAATTCCATACATATAGTAAATGAATATCCTCAACCACTTATGTCTTCATTGATTCTATCTACTCAATGCATATAGGGATTCTATTTTTCATTTATGATTTTAAAAAAGAAATCCATTACTTCTTTATATTCCATAACAATAGATTTTTAGTTTTACATGTTCATATCCTAGGTAAAAATACATGTTTAAATCATTAATAAATGAAAAAAATAGATTTTATTTAAGTCTTACTTGATATCTATTAAAATAAATAAAAACTATATGGTGTAACTTAATAGATAAATTAATGTAATGGTTAATAATAATAAATAATATCCCCATAATTCACTCTAATAATAATCAGAATTGACTATTCCTATTTCAGCCAATTTTAATTTGGATATTCCAATTCCCAAAATTTTAGTATGAATACCAACACATGATTAATCACATGTGAATCATATTTAATTCATTATTAAACCACATAAAACCAATTAATATGGGTTATAAATAATTAATAAGTAATTATAGATAAAAATACTAATTACATTGATAATAAACATGCATCAAATTAAAATGTAAAATATTATGTAAAATGGGGCATATTTCCAGGTTTTATAATATCCAATTGAAATTGATAGAACCATATAAGAAAAACCACACAAGGGTATAAATTAGGTAAATTTAATATTAAAATAGAAATAGGGGATTCAAGTGTGGGATTCATATAGGAAAATAACAATTTAAGTGAATTCATCATGTATTCAAAATTTTATGTACTAGGATTTTGAAATATGTAAACAATAATAATTTCAAATTAAAATCCCTAAATAAAACTTCTAAATAGAATTATTACCTTTATCTTCAGTTTAATTATATTCAAAAAATTTTATAATATTTAAATATAAAAAACAATAACCTTTAATAGGCTAATAAAACTCAATTTAATATCAAACAGTTACTGCGAACCACTTTTTGAAAACTATAGAATTCTGTCTGAAAACATTAAATGTTCCCTATAATATTTTAAAAAATGATAAATATTGATACAAGTCTTTATGTATTGAAATAAAATGTAGAAATTGTTTTAATTTTAAAAAAATAATAATGACTCAATTTGAAGTTGTTTAGCCCATGTTATGGTCAAAATACTTAAGGAAATTAATCCATTTCACTCATGGTCAATCAGTTTCGCTCATAGTCGATCCGTTATTTTCAAAATATTCCCTCACGGTATATCCATTTCACTCATGGTCAATTCATACATTTCTAAAATTTCACTTCAGTCCATTCCATTTCACTCATTATAGGCCCATACTTTTTTTTTGAATTTTGACTCATAGACAATCTTGAAGGTCATTTATAGACATCGACAAATTTTAGTTCCAAAATATGTAAAATGTTATTTTAAGTTCCCAATTGACTTATTCAGAATAGGAACACTTCGTGAAACATGAATCAATTTTTATGACCAATCAAAAACTAAAAAATTATATTTTATAGAAATAAATATTATTATACGATCCTAATTAAGAAAACTATAATAATTAATAAAGATAAAATAATTTTCATTTTAAAGGATGAAAAATAATGAATGTTTTATAATTATAAACAAAATAAAGTGATTCAAGTATCTCCTCAACCTTATCACATTGTTTTGTAATTAATAATCAAATTACAATTTCAAAACATATTTTCCTTTATGAAATTATCAAAAAGATATAAGGTTGAAATATGATTCTTCTAATCGTGGAAAGCTGTCCAACGATTTTTAGTAGAAAAGAAAATAACCCTTATAAAGTTACATAATGCACATAACTATACTTATGTTGTATGTTTTTTGAATAATTTAAATATTTTTAATGAATTATAAAGTAAACAACTATTTAGTTACATGTTATTGAGCCAACAAAATAAAATATATTCAATATATACACTAGCCAAATGGAAAATAATAAAAGTTTAAACTCGAAATCCATGAGAACCTCCATTAATATATAAACTGAATGGACATATATCAAGTACTCAATATATAATGTGTGTATATTTTTAAACTATGTCTATTAAATAATAATGATAATCCTTTCATAAAATGATAGTTTATATATACTAAAAATATATATACATAAATTAAACAATAGAAATCTAAAAAAATTCATGATTTTATAGATTTTATGTAAACATGAAAATTTTATATATAAATACTATAAATCCTCCTAAATTCAGACCAAATATTTTTAAACATCAATCATATCAGGCTCAAACATGATTTTATCAAACCTACTAAATTCCATAAGCTATGTAAATATATAATCTAACTAATTTTATATTGAAATCAATTATATAGTAATATTTCAACTTTTAACATGATATTTAAGAAAATGATATTTAATTACAACATGATTAGTCCGAGAATGATGTATGGTATTTTTAAAAAAATAAATAGAATAACTATTTTCACATAAAATATGAATCTTACTAAAATAAAAAACAAAATTAGAATTTTTTTCTTAATCCATAAATATTAAGCACAATAAGATGAAGCAACTACATATTATGATTTAGTCGTTGAAAGAGAGACATCATTTTTTTTCTTTAAATACCAGGATACTAAATATTTACCTTGTAAATTTTAAATAACTGATGCTCCCTTCTTATATATCCGGTAACATTGAAAATATGAATTAGAATTGATTATCAAATCATAAACAATTGTAGCAGGATAAATAGAGCAATATTCAAATAAACTTTGAAATATGTAATGATAATTTTAAAAGATTTAATGTGAATCACCTTTGGACCACATTAATATCTACAACACATGAAAACATAAAACATCTAAAAGTCCTACAAGTAGTTAAATACAATAAATATACAATAATTACACAATGGGTTTTTATTTCCAAATATTATTTTTGATTTCTCAAAATCTAACTTGTAAGTGGTACTAATGGGAGTATTTGAACTTTTATAAAATACTAAACCAAATATTTTAACATGATTATTTTCAACAATATAATGGTATAGAAATATAACATCATTTCATTGAAATATTTTAAAACTAATGTATTATTTCAACTCCCCATCATTCTAATATGGAATTTAGATTTTATTAATTTTGAAAAATCATTACAATTATTTTTCTCATGTAGTTAAAATGTTAATATGATTAACCCATATTTATATAATCAATATATAATTACAAAATATCTTAAAAAATTATTTAGGATCATCTTTTTCCTTATCAAAATTTGTTTTCAAATAAAACATAGTTAAAATTTCATACCAAGATAAACCATATAAATATTAAAAAAAATAAATACATGATTATGATATATTATATTTTAAACAACAATCAGATGTCAAACAAAAAAATCTTTAGAAATATAAGAATTTAAAACCATGGAACACAACATAGTACAATAATATACTAATTGATTTTATCCCATAAGCTTGTGTAATGGATTACCCAAAATCAATTCCTTACTCTTAAGAATATCCATAATAGACTAATCCTTTTTTTATTTTCAGATATATTTACTGATTCATCATGCTCATTTCTCATGATATATTTTTTATAATATCATGTTAATTATGTTGTGGAAAAACTAATCTCTCTACATTATACTAAGTAAATTAATATAATTCATGTTTTATAGACATGTGACAATTAGTATCATATAAAGCCTCATCAATACTCCTAGGATTTTTTTTGAAAAATGTATAAGAATCCCAACGATTCATAATCGATTTTTTAGTTTGTACCATTGATCCAAAATTACCAATAAAATTATCTATTTGATGATCCCTATGGGTCTTCAATAATTTATATTAAATAGGTTTATCTTGAGAAGTCAAATTAACCCCTAAATATATTATTTTTTTCTTACAGAAATTCATTTTAAAAATTTAAATCTATAAATTATTTCTCATATTGTTCAATATTATAATCCATTTTATTCAAATCTAATTCATAAAAAATAAAATGAATTGATTCTTCAATAGCCATGGTTTTTTATTATACACTCAATATGAATTATTATTATTTGAAAATCCCTAAATAAAAACTTCATCATAATTTTCATCAAATTTAACTAAAGTATTATTCGTATTAAGAATAAAAAATTGGAAATTTATTTTTTATAGGTATATTCAAAAATAGTTGTCCTCAAATTCATCTAAATATCTTTACTATTATGAATAAAATAAATAAATTTTAGTTTTTCTTTACTTACAATGCTTATAATGTGTCTTTTTGAATATAGGTTTGAAAATAATTCAATTTTTAATACATCAAAAAGTATTAATAGATTCTTCCCCAAAATATTTAGGTAATTTGTACTCAAATATCATGGTACTATATATTTCTTGAAGTTTTTTATTTTTACCTTCAACTACACCATTTTGTTGTGGTATCCTAAGCGGTGAAAAATTGCAGAGATAAATATTTTTTCACAAAAATTAATAAAACAATGATACTATAAATCACCAATATGATCATTTATAATTGATTTAATTAATTTTAATTTCTTATTTTGAAGCTATTTATAAAATAATTAATAAACATAGATGATGGTTCAGATTTGATACTATGAAAGTAAACCCACATGGATTTAGAGAATTTATAAATAATGAAAAAAAATTATCTCTTACCACCCAATCTAGCATGTTAAATATGACCAAATATATATAAATAAATGATATCAAGAGTCATTACAGTTTTCACTAATTTAACTAACGTGAAACTTGTTCTATATTCTTTACCTTTAAATAAAGATCCATAAACAAAAGTGTTTTCATCATTAATATTGGGCCACAACCTAACTTTTGTATTCCTGGAAAACATTTTGATTAACATGGAATTATCATGTATCGACCTCCTAATCCAAAAAAATATTTTTTATATTTTATATAATTTAAATATATTGAATTTTTATCTGTTAATTCATTGAAATAAATAGAATAAATATTATCTTTTCCATTTTAATAAAACAAAAAATATTTACACTTAAAAAATGTATTTATCAATAAAAAATTTAATGAAAATTCCATTATCATATAACATAGAATTATTTATTCAATTTGTTTTCATACATACAAAAAATAATGCTTTATAAATAATAACATAATTTTAAACTATAACCACACAGAAAACATTTACATTTCCTTTCTAATTATCCCTTAAGGAAAAATTACCTCCATAATATTTAATTAATGGTAGGAAGTTATAAATATCACTAGTCATATGTCTTGATTATCTAATTTCATTGTACCAAACATCACATTTTATTTTCCCAAGAAAGAGTTCCTATAAAAATAGATTTAAGAATGTTTTGGTAGCCATTCATATTTGGGTATGATGGGATTAGAATATGAAATCCTAATAACCCAGACTTGTTTTAAACACTTATTTATATGAAATATCAAAGATAATTATTTATAAATAAAATCCTTAGTATGTTCTATAGATTATGGAAATCTCTAGAAACACTCATGGGCCTAATTTACCTTTATATGGAATATAAAACTTATAGTAGTAGACATACTTCAGTTAGTTATTTTAAAAAATAAAATCATAAGCATTTTGGGTAAATTATTTTCAAAACCATGATTTAATATGCTTTTTTTATTTTTATTAAAACACATCATTTTATCATATTTTTCTATAATATAAAAAATGTCTAGAGTTGACATTAAAAAATAATCTTCATTATTCTAATATTAATTGTCCTTTAGAATGGTTCAAACAGATATTATTTCAGCATCATTACATGTTAAAAAAAGAAACTTCCATCTTTATTTAATCATTTTAATCAAGGAATTTTTTAGATATTATTATGAATTTTCTAGATCAGTGTGAGAACAATTTTTTTTCATCCTAGGTATATTTTTTTAAATTTTCACTCTCCTTATGAACATCCTTATAATGTTTTGGAAGGTTCGTCCATAAAACATTGATTTTTTAAAATTTATGTTCAAGTATATCTACTAATTTAAGTAAGTTTTTAATAGTGGGGTTTTCAAATTTAGATTCAATGGTAAAATAATAAGTAGAGTAAATTAATTGATTAAATTTACCCATTAAATGAATGATCAATTTTTTTAGAAATAGATTGAAATGAACTGCTTGAATCCTCTAGATAACTGAATACAACTTCCATTGAATTATTTACCTTATTTTATTTCATAATTTTATTATTTTTCCTCTTTATTGATGAGCAATTGGGTTTGATGTTCCAATATTTATTACAAATATAAAAAATTAACTTTATATTCATTTGAAATACAATTACATTTCTATTAATACTTGTTATCATCCTTTGGATAGCTTTTCTATGATCTCCTTTAGTATCATTTCTTCATTTTATATCCACTATTTTTAATATTGTATATATTATCCTAATAACCACTCTATAAATCATAAATAGATGAGTGAGAAGATACATTTGATTTAAATTCAATTACATTTATTTTTTACATTATCGTATTCAGTAATATTTTTAAGCAATAATTAAAATTTTAATAATGATCCAATGTGATCATCAATAGTGTATTACTAAAAATTATAACATTCATCTATAAACACCTTTTTATCATGCCACATAATAGGAATTTATTTCTGAACTCTTTCAATAAGAACAGTATTTTAAAGAGTCTCTATTAAATAACCTATACCATTTATAATACAAGTAAATATATGGAATATTTTATGTACAATTTCCTTTTCTCCAATCATAAATTCAGGATATTCAGCTCTTAATGTTCCCAAAATAATTCTAATAATAATATCGTAACAAAAAGTGTATAATTTGTATTTTTAAAGATTTTAGGTATAGTCTTAGAAGTAGATACATGACTCTATATATTTATTTTTTATTTCAAAATATAATTTAATAACCACCCTGTGTTTTATCACATAGTTTACTGCATCATTTTCAGTCCATAATTCAAGTTCACCTTTGGGAAACTTGTATGTCGTTTCCATAAATTTCCAATGATTAGTGCAAGGTATCATTATGAATTCTTACATATGAGATTCCCTCTAGTCATAATTATTACAATCAAATTGAAGTTGTTTCGAGGTATCTATCCTTAATTATTACTTATTACACCCATATTAAACATATCTTTTCCTATTGATAGCTAATTTAAGAAGTGGTTAGTATAAATTCAAAATAATGTTTGGGGTTATGTTATGATACCAATTATTCTCACAAAGTTAATATTGAAAAATAATCTAATTGAGGGGTTGAATTGGGATATTTAAAATGAATTAATTTTATATAAAATACTTGTTTTAATTCAATGGAATATAAAAAATTGAACACATGAGTTATTTTCGTGATTTAAATCACATTGATCATAGTCCTTTATTCACACATATAATTAACTAACAATGATAACTGTCACTGTAACCAATATAATTGAATATTATAATTAAAATTTCTCACATAGAGTCATAAAATGATAACACATCCTTTTCCCATGGGATCCAAAAACCCAAAACAGAACTACATTTTCTACCTGGAGGGGCAAGTTGAACATCCGAAATTTTTCCCATAGAGGAACAACATAATTCCAGAATTTTTTTCGGGCTCACCGACCTCAATAATATCTTTTAATGGTTTTTATAACATTATAAAATTGAATAAGTAGAAAGATTCATGGAAAGAATTAAATCCATAAAACTTGATAAAATCATCATATTATGAGAGTATTGTAAGTTAAGAGATCTCCTATAACAAAGGATCAAATGTTTTTTTGTTGAGATGTGAGTTGAAATTTATTTCAAAATAATGTAATATTTGTATAGTTCATGAATATACTAAAATATGTATATATTAAATAGTTTTACCCACTCAATTTATAGAGAGTTTGTTTTTGAGAATTTCCTTTCAAACATAAAATACTTTTCATCATTATATTTCCAATTAACTAATTTTGAGTTGTACATGATCATCTCCCTGGAACAAATCTACATGTAAATATTTAATAAATGAAAAAATAGACTTCCTATAAGTGTTTTTTTATATATTCAAATAATAATAAAAATTATATGGCTCCAATTTTTATATTAATTAATAAACTAGTAAATAAAATTCATTAATATCCTTGGAATGAACCCTCATAAAAAATAAAATTGACTCTTTATATTTTAGCTAATTTGAATTCAAATATTCAAATTCAAAAAAAATATGAATATAAACAAATAATTAATGATATGAGAATAATATTTTGTTTCTAATAAGACAACTTAAAACCTGTTCTAATAGATTATAAATAATTAATGAGTAATTATAGATATAATACTAATTTTATTTATAATAGACATTTAGAAAATTTAAATGTGATATATTATGTAAGATATATCATATTTTTATGTTTTAAAATATCTTATATAAATTCATAGAACAACATAAAAAAAATTAACATTTTGGAATCACATATGAAAATTTATATAGGGGATTCATTTAAGAGATTCACATAGGAAATTAAGATTGTAATCAAATTTGTCATGTATCCAACTTTTGATGTATCCAAATTCAGAAATCTATAAACAACTTATTATAAAAATATATAACTTAAAACAAACCTTATAAATGAAATAATTATCTTTAGCTTCATTTGATTAATATTTATACAATTTCATTAACATTCCCTAGATTTAAGAATCAAATTAATTATTTATATATAGATCAAATTATCATAAAAAATTATATAAAAATAATGTTTGGAAACTATAGAATTAAGACTGAATATAAGAATTTAATTTCAACCTATATTAGGACATGATGTAGATAAATTTAGAACATTATGTCTTATAATGAAATGTGGATAAATTTTTTTCTTCCCAAATATTTAAGAATAATTAAATTTTGAGTTTTGTAATCCATTTTATGGTCTAAATACCAAAGGTAACTGATCTATTTCAGTCACAATCAATCCAATTCTCTCATGGTTGATACGCACTTTTCCAAATTTTCACTTAGGTTCGATCCGTTTCACTAACAATCGATCAATAATTTTATATAATTTCCCACACAGTGGATTCATTTCACCCACAGTCAATCCACACTTTTCAAAATTTATACTCATAGTCGATCCTCGTGACCACTTCATGAAATTTCCTAAATTTTGTTCTCAAATATATATAATGATATTTTATGGTCCCATATGGCTTATTTATCCAAAAAACACTTCATGAAACATAAATAACAAGTTATCACATATTAAAATATATTTTTTTTCATGAAAATAAATATTATGATATGATCTAGATTTATTAAAATTTATTTAATAAAAAATTAAAAGTATTAATACATATAATGGGAAAAAATAAGGTCGTTTAATTACCAAAACCATAAATTTATTCATAGATCCATTCCATTGACATATCCTTCTATATTATGTTTCATACGCCACCATCTGAATACTTTAATGGAACTTATTTTATAGTAAACTTCTATAAATGTACTAATCACATATACCTAGAAAATTCAGTGATCATGACCTCAAGATGTCATCTAATATTCAGATAGTCTGTTCCGACTACCCATTAGTTTGAGTATGATAAAAAAGTCTCAAATGGAGCTTGGTATCTAGAGCCTTCTGAATAATTTTCTTGAATTTCGATGTAAATTGTGGAACATGATCAGACAAAATTGAAATATTTGCTCCATTAAGTATTATAACATCCTTAATATAGAGTCATCACAAGCTCTCTAAAGATAAATCTTCACTTATATTAATATAATTTTTAGATTTGTTAAGTTGATACAGAATAACCCATATGCATCATTCATTATAGGGGACTTTTGTATTGTAATGAGAAAGTAAATAGAAATGTAATCCCATTTCCACATAAGAATAGTTATAGGTTACATGAAATCTCTAGGATGTTATCTCTCAGTCGTAACTTTTTGAAAAATTAAACATCCAAAAACATAGTCAGCAATTTAACGCTTCATATTACCCCACAAAAAATGTTCCCTCTTATCTTAATAAACATTTATGCTACCCGGGTGTACAGAGAAATCAAATCTATGATAATGATCGAATAATTCTCTATTTAGATCATGTATAGGGAAAAATCATAGCCTATTTCTAATTTTCATAACTCTATCATCATATATGAATATTGTAAATTTCTCATCATTCATAGATTTAACTTTCCATTGAATATTCTCATCATGAGGGTGAGAAATTTTTGTGTTTTCCAAAAAATATGTTTCAGAAATCTTTTGAAAAATGGGTTGATGTTTCCCCTTCTTTAACAATTTCCATATCTATATTTACTAAATAAATGAATATAGGATCCCTATAAATCCTTATTTTGGTTAGAATTCAATGATATTTCTTTTTCAGAGAAGTTTCTACCTTATTTTACTTTGTTTGGTGGTAGTTTATTGAGCAATAATTATCCTTAATTAGAGTAGCTCGTTGCCTTTTCCTCATGTTGATCTATTTCTATGAAAATATTTATTTTTGACTCTTATAATTTGTACATATCTCACAATTTTCACCATATAGATAGTGTCTCCATATCTTTAGAGTAAATATTGGGGTAGTAAACTCATGAACATGGGTTGGATAAATTTTTTCATGAGTATTTAATTTCATTGATTCATATGTTATAAATTTATCATTCAACACATGGGATCAAAAAATTTCATTAGATGATACATCAAAATATATTAGAAATCCATATTTATTGATTATAGAGTAAACATTGAAGCATTCAATAATATTCTCTTCAATTCATCAAAGCATTTAGACCATTAATTTTTTCATACATACTTAACACATTTAAGAGTATGCTTGGTTAATGTATTAGAAAAACAAGAATATTATTGAACAAATTACTGATAATAACCTACAAATACAATGAAAATACATAATTAAATTATTTATTTTTGTGAATTCCATTCTTGTACTACCTTTGTCTTCATTTGATCGAATGAGATTCCATCCTCTAAGAAAATATAGCCAAGAAAAGAAATTTTCTTAATTCAAAAATCACACTTTCTAAATTTCCCACATAACTCTTTTCTTCTCAAAGTCTCAAGAAGTAACTAAATGAGATTCTCATGCTTATCATATATCTCTGAGATAAACATATTATCATCAATAAAAACCATACCAGAATTATCATTATATTCCTTGAATACTCTTTTCATTAGATCTATTAAGACAAAGTGTGTATTAGTCAATCCAGATGGAATTACTATGAACTTTTAATGACTATACCTTTTTCAAAATTTTTATTTAGGATATCATCATTCTTTACTGATAATTTTTGATACCCAAAATTAAGGTTAATAAAGGAAAATTATGGACTCAATGTAGTTGATCGAATAATTCATCAAAGGGAGGTAGGGGAAACTTGTTCTTTTTGAAAAAACATTGATTTCTCTATAATCGATGCATAACCTCATAGATCCATCTTTCTTATTAATTAAAAGAATATGGGAACCTCATGGAATACACTAGGTAATACAAATCCCGCATCACATAGATCATGTAGTTTCTTATTCTCCTAAACTAACTCCACAATGGACATTCTATAGAGAGTATTTTATATTTTTCATGCATCAGGGATAAATTAATTAGAAAACTCAACATCATTCTTTAGTGGATGTTCATGTAATTACTCAATAAATTCATCAATATATTTTTGTATAATAGTTACATCCTCAATTTTAATTCACCCTTTTCCCTTTTTAGATTTCATTTTATATTCGTCACAAAGAATCTTGTTTAGAATAACTACTTGGGGTGGATCTAAAAATTAAATAGAAAATAATGCCACCTACAAAGATGAAGATTATATATCATCATAATGAATTTCCTTTTCCTTCTCCATATAAGAATTTTTTTCATTAAATATTTAAATAAAATACATAGTAAGGATTATATAAAAATCCACCATATGTGTAATAATAAATTAAACAATTAGGGAATATTTATCTATCATAATGAGAATTGAACAGAACATCATTGTTGTAGAGAGGCTTCCACTAGGATTCATAACTGATAACACCATTTTTATGGGTAATATTTCAATTTCTCCCTCTTAATCAATATATGTATCATGTATTTTATTAATTATAATATATATATATTTTTCTAAATTATATAACACATTTAAATTACCTTTATTTTATGGATAATATATTATTTATACTATCTTTACAATTCCAAATTAATGTAATCTTACTATAGTGAAATTTCTAAATTTATATTTCAAGACTAGTGTCCCATTTATAAAATGTTTCAAACCATTAATATATTCATAAAAGAATCATTATATTGTAGATAATCCTATTGGTTAAATTATAGTATAATGTAAATTAAAAATTCATTTCCTTCCTTAAATTTTTATTTTCTCATTTCAAAAATCATCCCTAATGAAATTAGTTTTTATTTACTCTTATCCTTGATCATTCTCAAGAAATTTTCAACATAAAAAATCAGTGTTCAAGAAATAATTTTACTTATTAAAATATGAACATTTAATTGATTTTTATTATTCCTTATTTTTATAATACTTATGATATAGAATTATGTTATACATTGAGTTGATATTATGAAACCCACATCTTTCTCAAGTGTTTTATCAGGATTATACTTAATTTATGGTTTCATTTCCACATTGGGGACACTTATTCACATTGGAATTTTGATTTAAATTATGTGACTTATTGAAAAAAAATTATGCAGACCAAAAATAAATTAGATAACGCTTTCTATCTCATGAGTTTATATGAATGTTAATGAGGAGTTAACCCAATCTATAATGGGAATCAATCCACTTTGTCTATGGGAATAGGGTGTGATCCCAATCCACAATAGGAATCTATCCACTATAATAGACATGTATGTAATACTTGAATTAGTGTTATAATTTAATTTTATATATCTCTTACACATATCTATGAATCTGTAATATTATGATATAATTTCTTTATGATGTGTTTTGATACTTACCCCAAATTCTTATTTCGTTGTGAAAGTTAATTCATTTGATATTACATGTTCTTACATTCAAATTTATGGTGATTTCATATTGTTACATGTTCTTTTCAATAATGAATTTCTCCATGTGCATGTTTTTTCATATGATTATCAACAAACAGTTATATAAAAAGTATTTAATTTTTCCCTTGTTGATTGTTTGATATCACCCCTTTATATTGTTTTAATTACATCTATTAAGAATATATGTTTAGCATTAGAAAAACCTAGAAGGGGTATATAAGATTTTTATTGTGGTTGAATATTCAAATGTTTTTTAAATATATTTCCTGTTAAACTAGTCCTCAAATACATTAAACCAAAATTTTCTCTAAGATATGTAATATTTTCATGGGTTCTAAGGTTTTTCTTTTGGAAATGATGTAAATTAAATTAATTATTATTTTTTGATGTTATAGTTTATATCAAATGAAATTTTTTATATATTTTTGTATTATTTTAGTTGTTTTGGTTATTAAGATAAGAGAGCATTAGTTAAAACACTAGGGATATATCTAAGGGATATTTATGAGTATAATATACCATCATGAAGAGTTAGTAAATTTTAAATTGTGTGGTTCTCATAGATAGAAAATCCATGTTTATATATTATATATGGATGAAAATCTAGAATAGATATAACTAGGGGTATTACTTTTCAACAGGTTATATTAGGTATTATATTAATTTCCATGTGATGCATGACATAAAGCCATAATTTCAAACCTCCTTGGAAAATCTAGAGGGATATACATTTTTTAATCATATTCTCTTTAGAATGTATTATGAAAGATTGGTTTTTTATGGAATTAGTTTAAAGAGTATGTAAAGAACCAACCTAATAATCCTATATTGAAATGATATTTAGTTATCTTAAACATTAAGATAATGGGATGGTACCAATGATTAAGGAATTTGATGTTAATTTTTCATAAGTTAATTTATGGAAATTTAAATATGATGTTAATAAATTATGACAAAAACTAAACTCAATTTATGTATTGTATGAATCCCAAAGGAATCAATTCAACAATGGATTCAATGAATAACACATAGATATCCATAATGAGGAACCTAATTGGATAAAAGATAAAGTGAGAAATATTAATTGTATTCCAAACTAACTATCAAGAATTTTGATTAACAACATAGACATAGATACTTATTAAAACAGATAAATAAAGATAATTTGGAATTTTATTGTATGTTTATATGATAGATATGATGAATGAATGAAGATTCAATTTTATTTGTGTCAAAAATGTGGGAAGTGGAATCTAGGGGAATGTATCGAAGGAGCTAGAAGATTTTAAAACTATGGTAGAAGAGGGAATAAAGAAATAATATTTCAAATAAAATGGAAGAGTCCAGTTAAAAAGTGAGGAAAATAATTTTCTACCAATATATCCATTAAATATTTTATATTCTAGATATGATGAATCTGGGTACTATGTAATCTAGTGAAGAAATATAAGGGATTAAGATGAAAATTGACACAAGAAAACTCCTAGAAAATGGTAATAAGGTGTGACATATTGATATAATAATATTTAAGTGGAAGAAGATAATGATTTGTTTTATGTTTTTCTTCACATTATATCTATAGATGTCTTATATCATATAAATTTTCATAAACTATTATCTATTGAGTTATACATAAAAACTATAAGTGATATAAACATATGAACCTAGTTATATGATTCAATATGATGTATTGTGGAATTTTGTTTCATGAAATTGTTTTACACTTCTTTTTGATCAATTTGATAAGATTTTGGAAATGGATTCACTATATACAAATTGACTCCAAAGTAATAAAATATAAAGAACATATATCATATCTCAAATCAATATACCATCACCTATAATTTCAATGATGATGATAAACTCTATAAGAAATTTATTTCATTATATAGTCCATATCCCCAATCATGAGGAGTTTTCATCTTAAATAGTTTGTAATAAACCATCTATTGCGACATGTTTACTATAAAGGAATATGAGTGTTTCCTAGAATTACCCATGTTACCAAGGTTGATACCTCTTTAGAAATTGAATCCTTAGTCATATATATCTTAATAAAATCCATAACCACTTTATTGGTTAGTAATAATTGAAATTTTGAAGAAAATATTTATTTAAGAGGGGATAATGTAACACCCTGGGATTTTAAATTTGATTTCCCTTTAAAGAATAATGTGTTCAATTTATTTCTTCACCTACAACACCAAAACAAAAAAACACCAAAAATTATATAAATATTTTAATGTAGGCATTATATTGGTTGGTAGAAATAGAGGTAACCACATTATGAAACATATTTATAAATAAAGATAATTTTTTTAATTATTGTGTCTAGATAAATAACATGATCATATTTGTCTAAAAAAAGGTAATTTTTCTATAATTATATTTTTATATACTTTAAATCCAGGAAATAAATCTATTATTTGAATAATATATATATTAAAATTAATAATATATTAACAAAATTTATATTATTAAATAATAGAAAATCATAAAAAGAATAATTAATACATTAAAATGTTTTTTGGCAATAAAATAGTTTTTCATTATATTTTGTGATTTTATATAAAAGTTAATTTCTAAAATTTTAGATTTTAAATTTGATTAAACGTACTATTTTTTTTAAATCAGCATGAAAATATAATCATGTTATATATTTTTGGGGTGTTTTGTAGATTAGTTGATTTTTAGTTGAATAGTAAAAAATATACTAATTTTTCTAAAACCCTATTTTTTTTGTTATTATCATAATATAAGAATAAATTAATTTTCCTTGAACAAAATTCAATAAATGTTATATATTTATAAAGTTAAAAAATAATTAAAAACAGTATTTCGTATTTATAAAACCAATGTTTTCATTTCGGAAATTAAGTAATATTACTTTGAAAACATGTTTTATTCGTCATTAATAAAAATTAGTTTTCATCACATATAGAGGTTAAATATAAAAAATTTGGATTCACATTTTAGATCAAATTTTTTATATTATTTAAAAATTCCCAATTCATTTTGGGGTATAAAATTATTATAAATAAGAATAAATTTTTTTGACAGGATAATGAAAATAGTGTTGTTTTTAAACAATTATATTATTAATGTTTTGAAATTTTTATCTAATAAATTAACTTTATAAATTTTATATGAAGTCTTTGATATTATTTTTACACATATATAAAAATATAATATCACTTATCTAATTATTTATTAGTGTCATATTATATTAAGAAGACTTACTAATCCAAAATACATTTTTCAAAAAAAAACTATTTTTCTATATATTTTTTGTTTTAATTTAAAAGTTAATTTAATCATGTTTAGAAATTGAATTACATTAAATGAAGGATAAATTTTGGTTCACTAAAATAAATTTTTTAATAAGGTTTATATAATATTTTTAGTGCAACCTAAATTACTTACATTAAAACTAGTTTCCATAGTAGAAACAAAAAAAATGTGAAAATAAAATGGTGAATGAATAAATACATGTTTAAAATATGCATCCAAATGTATGATTGAGACTTTTGTGACCCATTACACTCTAAAATCAATTATGGATCACTTTTTAATCCATTTTAAAATCAATCGTGTCATAGAATCTTTGTGATCTAATGTGTATTTACAAAAAAAATGTTATTTTACATCACTTATAAAAGGGAATCACTCCAAACTCATTTCTCCAACAAAAAACATTAGCTTTAAAAAAACTCCACCGTACTCTATCATAAACTCTATCCCTATATCCTAGAATAATATTTTCCCCCAAAAGGCAATGGTAAAGATCCTTAAATATTCATCCAAGGGAGAACCTTCAAATGGAGAGGTAATTATCTCAACCTAACATTCCAAGTTTTTTCATCTTCTACCCCCCTCATATGAAATTTTTTCATAATCATTCAGATTAAAAATTTAATTTTAGGTTCATTAAGTCATTTGAAATGGAAAAATTTATATAATGTTTAACAATAAAAAATACACTGAAGATATATCATAAGACTTTTGTAATTTTATTAGACTGTGAATGTATTTTTTAATACATTTATAATAGTGTAAGGCTTTTAAAATTCCATAATACATTGATGATTTCATAAGACTATTTAAATTTCATGAAAAAATGTTTGGTAAAAAATACTTATATATGGGAATAAGACCAATCTATCTTAAAAAATTTGAAAATATAAGATTATGTAACATAATTGTAAATTATGGGTGGTGACGATTCACTGAATATACTTCTAAAGGATAAAATGTGTGATTATTATCTATTTTAAAATGATATATATATCATTATTATTTATATGATCATGATTAATGTTATGTTATTTGATTATGAAGGTATAACAAGAGAGAAAAATGTCAATGTGATGCTATATAAACATATTATATAGATAAATATGTTTTTCTATTTTAATATAAAATTTCATTGAAAAGAGATTTCCAAATTATTATTATGTGATGAAGAGAATATTAGAGTAGGGAATGGTGTTGAAATATTTGATTCCATTACAATTTCATTGATGCTTAATGCTTTCAATTTTGGATGTTGATTCGGAAGAATAAAATTAGGCAGAGAACTAAATTATATGGAAAGATGTTAAAAATGATTAAAGATCTGAGGAAGGATAAATATGACTATATTATAGATTTAAATTAAATAATTTGCTAAGACTAAGATGAAAATCAAGGATAAAATATTCTAATAGAGATCATTTAATATTTATAAATTTTAATATAGAAATATTATTTTATGACTTTGAATATAAAACATGTATGTAAATAAAATAGTATAATGATTTTGATGTGATTATCATCAGAAGAAAAACATTTTTCAAAAGAGAGAAGTAGAATAAATACTAATTCTATAGATATAATTTTTCATCATAGAGTAAATAAGATCTTATGGTAATGATAACCTGAATTTTCACAACCTGTCCCTCGAGGCCCATGTTCTGACTACCCCATGCCTGCCTTCCATAGGCCAGGAGCTGGCCACTAGCACTAGAAAGGAGAAAACCCCAAAGGGAAGGAATTGCCTTTAAACCTATACACACACATACAGGGCATACTGCGTACAAGTAAAACACAATGAAAAAGGAAAGGTACAACCACTACTAAAAACAACCACTGAGAGTAAAAGTAATTACTGCAAGAAAAAGGGCCAGTATACAATCCCAACTTAATGAATGTACATCAATAAAGGGAAAAAATCCCAATAGAATTAAGACTGAATATAAGAATTTATTTTCAACCCATATTAGGACATTATGTAGATAAATTTAGAACATCGTATCTTATAATGAATGTGGATAAATTGTTTTCTTCCCAAATATTTAAGACTCATTAAATTTTGAGTTTTGTAGTCCTTTTTATGGTCTAAATACCAAAGGTAACTGATCTATTTCAGTCACAATCAATCCATTTCTATCATGGTTGATACGTGCTTTTTGAAATTTTCACTTAGGTTCGATCCGTTTCAATCACGATCGATCAATAATTTTATATAATTTCCCACACAGTGGATTCATTTCACCCACGGTCGATCCATACATTTCAAAATTTATACTCATAGTCGATCCTCGTGGACACATCATGAAATTTCCAAAATTTTGTTCTCAAATATATATAATGACATTTTATGGTCCCATATGGCTTATTTATCCCAACAACACTTCATGAAACATAAATAACATGTTATCACCTACTAAAATATATTTTTTTTCAAGAAAATAAATATTATGATATGATCTAGATTTATTAAAATATATTTAATACATAATTAAAAGTATTAATACATATAATGGAAAAAAATAAGGTCGTTTAATTACCAAAACCATAAATTTATTCATAGAGCCATTCCATTGACATATCCTTCTATATAATGTTTCATACAACACCATCTGGATACTTTAATGGAATCTATTTTATAGTAAACTTCTATAAATGTACTAATCACATATACCTAGAAAATTTAGTGATCACAACCTCAAGATGTCATCTAATATTAAGATAGTCTGTTCTGACTACCCATTAGTTTGAGGATGATAAACGAGTCTCAAATGGAGCTTGGTATCTAGAGCCTTCTGAATAATTTTCTTGAATTTCGATGTAAATTGTGGAACATGATCAGACAAAATTGAAATATTTGCTCCATTAAGTATTATAACATCGTTAATATAGAGTCATCCCAAGCTCTCTAAAGGTAAATCTTCTTTTATATTAATATAATTTGGAGATTTGGTAAGTCGATACAGAATAAACCATATGCATCATTCATTATAGGGGACTTTTGTATTCTAATGAGAATGTATATAGAAATGTAATCCCATTTCCACATAAGAATAGTTATAGGTTACATGAAATATCAAGGATGTTATCTCTCGGTCGTAGCTTGTTGAAAAATTAAACATCCAAAAACATAGTCAGCAATTTAACGCTTCATATTATCCCACGAAAAATGTTCCTTCATATCTTAATAAACATTTATGCTACCCGGGTGTACAGAGAAATAAAATCTACGATAATCATCAAATAATTCCATATTTAAATCTAGTATAGGGAGAAATCATATCCTATTTATAATTTTCATAACTCCATCATCATATATGAAGATTGAAAATTTCTCATCATTCATAGATTTAACTTTCCATTGAATATTCTCATCATGAGCCTGAGAAAGTTTTACCTTTTCCAAAAAATATCTTTTGGAAATCATTTGAAAAATGGGGTGATGTTTCCCCTTCTTTAATAATTAACATATCTATATTTACTGAATACATGAATATAGGATTCCTATAAATCCTTATTATGGTCATAATTCAATGATATTTATTTTTCAGAGAAGTTTCTACCTTATTTTACTTTGTTGGGTGGTATTTTATTGAGCAATAACTATACTTAATTAGAATATCCCGTTTCCTTTTCCTCATGTTGATCTATTTCTATAAAAAAATTATTTTTGACTCTTATAATTTGTACATATCTTACACTTTTTACCATCTAGATAGTTCTCCATATCTTTAGAGTAAATATTGGGGTAGTAAACTCATGAACATGGGTTGGATAAATTTTTTCATGAGTATTTAATTTCATTGATTCATATGTTATAAATTTATCATTCGACACATGGGATCAACAAATTTCATTAGATGATACATCAAAAAATATTAGATATCCATCTTTATTGATTATAGAGTAAACATTGAAGCAATCAATAATATTCTATTCAATTCATCAAAGCATTTAGACCATTAATTTTTTCATACATACTTAAAACATTTAAGAGTATGATTTGTTAATGTATTAGGAAATCAAGAATATTGTTGAACAAATTACTGATAATAACCTACAAATCCAAAGAAAATACATACTTAAATTATTTAATTTTGTGAATTTCATTCTTGTACTACCTTTTTCTTCATTGGATCGAATGATATTCCATTCTCTAAGAAAATATGGCCAAGAAAAGAAATCTTCTTAATTCAGAAATCACACTTTCTAAATTTCCCACATAACTATTTTCTTCTCAAGGTCTCAAGAAGTAACTAAATGTGATTCTCATGCTTATCATATATCTCTGAGACCACCATAATATCATCAATAAAAACCATACCAGAATTATCATTATATTCCATGAATACTATTTTCATTAGATCTATAAAGATAATGTGTGTATTAGTCAATCTAGATGGAAATACTATGAACTTTTAATGACTATACCTCTTTAAAAAATTTTATTTAGGATATCATCATTCTTTACTGATAATTGTTGATACCCAAAATTAAGGTTAATAAAGAAAAATTATTGAGCTCAATGAAGTTGATCGAATAATTCATCAAAGAGATGTTTGGGATACTTTTTATTTTTGAAAAAACATTGATTTCTCTATAATCGATGCACAACCTCATAGATACATCTTTCTTATTAATTAAAAGAATATGGGAACCTCATGGAATACACCAGGGAATACAAATCCCGCATCAAATAGATCATGTAGTTGCTTATTCTCCTCCACTAACTCCACAATGGACATTTTATAGAGAGTATTTTATATTTTTCATGAATCATGGATAAATTAATTAGAAAACTCAACATCATTATTTAGTGGATGTTCATGTAATTACTCAATAAATTCATCAATATATTTTTGTATAATAGTGACATCCTCAATTCGAATTCAGCCTTTTCCCTGTTTAGATTTCATTTTCTATTCTTCACCAAGATTCTTGTTTAGAATAACTACTTGGGGTGGATCTAAAAATTAAATAGAAAATAATTCCACCTACAAAGATGAAGATTCTATATCATCATAATGAATTTCTACTTCCTTCTCCATATAAGAATTTTTTTCATTAAATATTTAAATAAAATACATAGTAAGGGTTATATAAAAATACACCATAGGTATAATAATAAATTAAACAATTAGGGAATATTTATCTATCACAATGAGAATTTTACAGAACATCATTGTTATAGAGAGGCTTCCAGTAGTATTCTTAACTAATAACACCCTTGTTATGTTTCTTGGGAAAAACAATTTTATTAGAAAAAATGGATTATTTAAGAAATGAGAAAATAAAGAATCAATTAATTCATTTGATAAATTTTCAGGATGGACTAAATTTATTGTCACTTTATCTTTAGGAACATCAACCTGCACTCTTACAATCAAAAATTCTTAGCCATTATCTGTGGTCGTTTTCTAGGAAACATTTTCTTGAAGTCTAGGAAAATCATCTTCATAGTACCACATATCCTTATAGTTGAATAATTGGAAATTGGTACCTTATTTTCACTCATTGTAATAATGTGAATGAAGTATTTTTTTCACTAAACATGAAGTATACACCTTTTTATTTTAGACATGTACTGGGGTGTTTTCATCCACATGTATCTCATGTTGAAAAATTTCATATTCTATTCTTCCATTTATCCATTATTTTCAATATCAATATCTCAATCACCAACTTTAACATCATTTAATAATATAGATATAATTCTTTATCTGTCTTGATAACACATAAGACTATGTCCTTATATTATGAGAAGGATTTAGAGACTAATTACCTTTGAAGGAATGGATTTAATCCATAAAATAAATTTTCAATATTACTCCTTGTATTACATACAGATTTCAAAAAAAGAATTGATATCCTTGTAATTATGGATTAAAATATAAAAACCTTCTTATCTTTATTTTTTCTCAGACTCAATATATTTTTATCTATATCTACTCATTGTACATGATAAAATTATAGTTCCAAAAATTTAATTAAAATCCTTAAATTCCAAGATATTTATTTCCTCATCATCATATATGTTTTGAATCAATTACCACCAATGATCATAATCCCCATAGAGATTATAAACTACCATAAAACCTTTTCTATTTAAATAATTCCCAAATTAAAGAATATATTCTCAAGGGAACATAACAATTTCTCTGTTAGAAATGTTTTTTTAGTCCCGTTGAATGATTGAGGTTTCTAAAACATAATGTAGTCTAACATTGTTAAAACGAGTTGTGAATCAGTAATATAATCCATAAAAACAAGGATATAATAAATAATCTCATTAAACTACTAAAAAAATAGTTAAAATATCTTTACCTCTGGCTGTATCTCCGATTGTATCTCCAATTATAACAACATTACCATTCCTATGAGATAAATACATATATATATTACATGCATTGATATAAATTTCACTCCTTATATGCTCCATTTATAAACATTGTAAGACACTACATTAGTTCATAGAATTATGAAACATAATGTATAATCCTTAAACTAATGAAAAACATAATATAATTTTAATATTTATGTATGGATAATAACAAAAGCAAAAGATTGGTTCCCTTTAGAATATTCTCTAATTTAGTCGTAGGGATATGTTCCCAAACCCATGTTTTCTTAATTACTGTTCCTAATGTTTCTACCAAATATGATATGGTATAAACTCTAAATACCTAAAAAATTGTATCCTTTAGCTAGTGGTTTCTTCATTACATTGACACTAGATATAATAAAGTACATCCCAAATAATAGAATAATTTAGTAGCATTGAAGAAATAAATAAAAACATGATTCTCTTATTACATTTGAAATATAACATAAATTTCTGAAAATAATTATTTAATACATTATGCTATTCATATTAACCTTATTCATGTCATGGGGAGAAAAAAAAATAAAAGGGTGAGCTTAGATTCTATTTAAGGGCATGGGTAAAGTGGAAGCTAATAACGCATGAATAATATGCAAATAATAAATTATGTTCAACATAATTCCATATAGAAAATAAAATGCACAATAAACAAATCAATTGACATCATAAAAAATATATTAATCACTAGGAAATGAATAACTGATTTCATATTTTTGGAATGCATAATTCTTGGAATATGAAATTTACTGGCAAGGATTAGCTTCAACATATGAAAATAAATGGTAAGGTCTCAAACGAAACATAATCTAGTTTGTATAATGGAAAATACTAATGCACAGAGGGGAATTATTAGGCATATTGATAACATACTATGTTTAATGTGTTTCTTATATGAATAAAAAATGCATCTTTATCGACATGCTTTAAAAATCCAATAACACTCTATATTGAAACAAAATCCATATTTAATATCAATACTTTCCCCTAAAAAGATGAATCTAAACTATCCAAATAAATATTTCAGATGAATTAATTAAATTACATCCTCAAAAAAATCCAATAGTGGATATAAACATAGAATAAAATTATTTAAAGATATTATTGGAATATTTATCGAGGAAAATACCCTTTCCAAATTGAAAATATATTTTTTTAATATTAAAAAAAATTCCTATATTAAAAAACCATTTTATGTAAAAATAACCTTTTAAAAATGTAAATTATTCTTTGAATAATTCATTAGTTATGATGGTGGAAAATTATTTTCATGTTGTACATATCAAAAGAAACATTCTTTTAACATTTTTGGTAAAAAAAATTACATCATCGAAAAAAATAAGAAGATTATATTTTATTATTTTATAAAAATTTAAAAATGGGTAAAATTTTATTTAATAAATCATTTTTTTATTCTAAAAACATTCTTGAAAACAATTTTATAAAACATTAATGTGGGAGAAAAATGATATTTGATCGAATAGAGAAATAATGAATGTTTTTCATAAAAAACATTCTTTCAATTATTATACTTAAAGTAGAAATTAAAATGGTATTATTACCTAAAAATTACATCAATAGGATATTTTTTCTATTTAAAAAATAAATATCAAACAATTCCCTCAAGGGGGACTTAAACATAAATAATATTGAATAATGGAGTGCTTCAAAAATAAACCCTTACTTAGGGTCAAAATTCTATCATATATTTTTAAAAATAAATTATAATAAGTATAGATTTATTATAAATGAATTATACAACTAAAATAATATATATCATACAATATATTATTTAATTAAAACCTTTTATCACCCATTTATTAGTAATTGTTTATTTCAATCACTATTTTGGGTAATAACTGTTTAGTTTTTCATGTTTTTTTTCATTCGGTGGTATTGATCCTTATACATGGATCATGGTTTTATAATATCTAAAATTATAGTCATGGTATAAATATATTTTATATTCATTATATATATATATATACTCATCTATAAATGCTATATATAGAAAAATTAATTACACCATTCATGGAGACAGTAGGTTGTATGTATACATGAGAGTTGTTTTTATTTTTTGGATGGATGTAATGAAAGATAGGTTAATAATAATTAACATTTATAGAATCCATATTATATAATATATATCAAATATATTCATTAAATATATCCATATTACCATCAAAGTAAAACATAAATGAAAAAAATCACATCGCTTTGCGGAGGTGGTAGTTCACATGTACGCTCAAGAGACATTATTATTTTCCAACAGATCCGAAGGTAAGAAGATTGGTATAATATTATAAATATAGAAGATTAATATTTTCATAATTATCATATATATTAATCAATCCCATTATAATAATTTTCGATGAAATATGTTGCTGGAGAATGAATTGTACCGATAGGTAGAGACTGTAAGTCGTTTGCACCAACAAGCGATGATTTCCGTCCCCATTTGGTTGGAAAGAGGGTGCATAATAGTGATTTAATAATAATAATAATAATAAAATACAAGTATATTTAGGGTAAATAAGTTATTATTTTATGAAAATACCATATAATTATTGTATTTAATAGAAGATATAAATTTATGTAGGTCGGGTAAGATGCTTACCTCTTTGTTTAGAATCTCTTTTTGGCTCACACATTATGCCTTTAAGGGATTGTATTTTGGAAATACAAAAAGCAATAAAATTTACTGAGGGAATATATAATGGAATTTTGGAATGAATTGGTCATGTTATAAGGCTCAAAGTATTGTAACTAAGTTGGGGAGGAGGATGTATTTTATAATTGAGGCGAGGGGAATATTTGAGATTTTATAGAAGATTAAATTATAATAAAGTAATTATTAATAAAAATGAAACAAAATTTCTAGTAATTAATACATAGGGTAGTATATGGTTTAAATGTCATAAAAAACTAAAATTTGTTTAGGTTAATGTGGTATTTCACACCTTATCTTTTGGTTTAACTCCTTA
Source organism: Viscum album (assembly GCA_963277665.1). NCBI lineage: Eukaryota > Viridiplantae > Streptophyta > Magnoliopsida > Santalales > Viscaceae > Viscum > Viscum album. The sequence goes on along the minus strand of OY728151.1, from coordinate 535,161,161 downwards.
ATTAACCTTTTTAACATTAATAACGACAACATATTTATCACTCTTAAAGGGTTATATTTTCATATAGAAGGTAAATAATGTATCATAAATGTAAAATATATGACATGTTTTATCATTTGTTACCCACTTTTTCCACATTCATGATTTTAATTTTTTAAATAATTTAATAATATATTAATTTGATAAATTTGCAATTATTTCAATTTTTAACACATTAATTTAATTTGACTTCAAATACATCAATAAAATGTTTTATTTTGAATATAATTAATTAAAATATGACGAATAAATAAATTATATCACACAGAGTATATCTTGTTTAATATTTTTAATATCTTTTAATTTACTTTTTATTAGTGGAAAAAATACTATCGTAGAATTGTGTAATAATTTAAAGGAATTTTATCATATCTAAAAAATATAAATAAATTATCATAATGATTATAATATAAATATGCACAAAATTTATAGTTACATTCATTCATAACATTATTTTTACCTATGTGAAAAACAATAGATATTCCAAACTGGGAGAGTGACATTTTGTAATATTCTTGGATTTAAATATTATATTGCTCATTTTCATGGATTAGTGTCAATTAAACATATTAATATTTATCCAAGGGTTATAAGGGTAGAATTACATTCCTCGAATAAGAATTAGGAAGATGTATTATGATCTTATTACTTAGTATTATCCTTGACTAACCGGATTTACCCTTAATTTAGGTGATAAATTTTTCCATGACTACTTTTCATATTTTCCAAAATATAATAGGTTCCAATTTTAAAATTTTTCAAATTATGATTCCAAATATGAAATAATAATTTCAAGATTCTATTTCTATAACTGGAAGAAATTAATTTTAAAACAAGTGCATAGAACACGATAAAAACATATATTTAAAAAATTCATTTTAAGTATAAAAATTTATTTATTGTTTTTCCATGCATAATAAAAACGCTAAATGAATCTTTAGAAAAAGTTTCTGACTATATAATTTAAATAATTCCTTAAAATAATTCACCGATCAGGATCTATTTAATTTATTATGATAAAGACACATTGTGAACACCTCAAAAAATATTTCCAAAAAATCATTTTCATAATACTAAAATTATTTTCATTTTTATTGAAAACCAATGAATTTATTTTAAAATAATTTAAATCCTATAATTTTAATAATTTAATTAGTCTAACTAATACCAGTCAATTATAGTGAATAGGTTATAATGGTCATATAATAATATTTTAATAATAGATTTTTGTTTGTTTAGAATTCGTGTTTCCTGAAACAAAACCCATAAAACATAATTAGTTTATTATAAATACCTGAACCATAAAATCATTTTGGGGTAAAATATTATATTGTGGAATTTTCTAAGAGGATTAGTGTTTCAATGAATAGTGAAATGAACTAATTTTTAGTAAAAACATTCTTTTCTTTTCAGGTACTTATTGAGTCACATTCTATTTTGGATTAGTTTTAAAATTTAATTAGTTAATTTGGATTAAAAATAATCTAAAAAATGTTTCTTTAATTGACATTATACTAGAATTTGGTAAAAAATAATTTTTTACTTAAAAAGACATTTTCCGGGGTAATTGATTTTCATCACATTTTGCGGGATCAATTTGAAATTTAATTATTCAACTTTTGTTAATTAAATGTTATAAATTTGATTCTATTTTTAGAATTCTCATAACTTATATTAGTTAATGAGGTCATTTTTTTCTCAATATGAATAATGACTATCGTAATTATGTGTAACAAAGGTAAATTTAAAATGGGTTAAATATGGTTTAAACTATTTTGATAAGATATAAAATTCATTAAAACACCTAAATTTATATAATTGAAAGACTTTATTTCCTCTATAATCATCATAAATACAAAAATATTACTTTCACTTAAATTTATTTTTTATTTTAAACTATATAATATTTTCTGTAAATAAAAATAAAAAATGTCGCTCTCTTACTTTTAAAGTTATCTTATATGTTCACATAGGAATAAAAATAAGTTAAGAACAAATCATAAAGGTTAAGTTTATAATAATGAAATTATTATAATTTTTGTAATTTATTTACAATTTTTATTGAAGAAATAATTAATTTGAATGCATATTCAATGCCGAGATAGTTCTTGTTAAAAAATTAGACAAATAAACTAAATTATTTTATAAAATATAAAATTAACATTATTTGGTGTGTTTTAGTGTAACATGAATTATATAGGTCAATATAACATGCTAGGGAAGTGTAAATAGTTTAAAGTTTAATTATATTTTTATCATGATGACTTCAAAGTCAAATTAAATGAAAATGTTCCAAAATGGCATTGATGATATTTTATGTTAATTAATATTTTATTAAATTATCTAAAAATCATAAAAATCAAGGAAGGGTAATATTTGGATAATAAATAGTATAAAATTTCAACCCTTTTCCATTTATGAGCTAATTTTCACCATATATGTAAAATTTTAATATTTAAAAATTCATTAACAAAGTTAGTGTTAAAATTATTTTACCAAGGGTTTAAACCAAAATATGATTTTTAAAATGATATCAAATATTTTATAAATTTTATTGGGTTATTATATTAATTACATATCATCCTTATATATTAATTAATTTTATTTTGGAACCATTTTAACTAATTTATAAACCTATTATATTATAATATTTTATATATTTCCATAACTGATATTAATGAGATTTAATAATAAATAATATTTTATCAAACAATTTAAAATTCATAAAAATATAATATGATTCTAAGTGAATGTGATATGGATGAAAATATTATATGTGGTCTTTTTATTATTATGTTTTTTTATAGTTACATTATTGATACCTAAATAGTAATCTATGTTGGTATCAAAGTAATTGATAAATAGGTTAGTAGGGGTTAAAATAAATATATAAAGGCACCAAAATCAAATAAAAATTTACATATATTATTATATGAGATTATTTAAAATCATAATAATTATTTATTATAATTATATCAATTTTGATCCACATTAATTAGAAAATTAATTTAAATTAATTTAATACTTTATGAAATTTCATGAATGCTGCTCCAATCACTTGTAAGAGGGAACCACTCTATTCTCCACTACAAACAAATATTTATATTTTTTTACAACTACCTACCCAAGTAGCATAATAATATTTCAAGACAAACTATAAAGGTACTAAATTTTTTATAATACCATATTTAGAGGTCTTAAGGTGTAAGGAAAAATAGTTTTGTAGAAGAAGTGGAATAAATTTTAACTGGATATTTTAGTTTTATTTATTCTTATACCTCCATAAAATAATTTTCAAACATTATTAAATATTAAAATAATTATAATATATAAAAATATATTTTAATATTTCCAAGACATAACCAATACCCATATCCTTTAACTATCAAATGGGAAGTGAAACCATTATTCTTGTGTATGGTAAACTACAACCTCACGAACCAATGTAATTTGTTTTCATCACCACCTCTCAAAAATTGTTATAATAATGAATTTAAAGCATATGAATGATATTATTTAAAATATTTATCATTATATAAAGATATTATATTTTACATTATCTTAAATTTCCATCCATTGAGAGATGATAATTTTATTTCTGCGTAAGTATTGATAACCACTCCATGAAATGATTTGATTCATTTGTCATTACCACATCACATGTATGGTATATATAATTATATTTAAATAAATAATAAGATATTTTTTATATAATAATGTTTCTATAAATAAGATATAATATTTACTTTCTTTCCATTGTAATATTTGAAAAATAAGAATTTTACATCAGCGTATGCATGACCTGTGATCCTAATGATTTTAATGTAGTTAATTTTTTAAAACTATATTTTATAGAATAATTTAAAATTATAATTGATTTAAAATAACATAAATGTTTCATGAATACAATTATTGAGGTTTTGGAGTAATTAAAACTTTGACAATTGAAAACATACCAAATTCATTTTGGGAATATGATCTCAATATTGTCAAAAATATTCTATGAACTTAATTGATTACGAAATTTTATGTAAGATGATAATAAAAAAATTAAATGAATAATAAAAAATAAAAGTTTTATTAATAAATTAAATAGAAAACAAAATTTTATTATTTTATAAGATAAAAGTTATAAATCATGAGTAAATCGCGAGGAAAGAGACCCCTTACCAAAAAAACATTGTTTTTAAAATCCTTAATATTAATTTTTTAAATACTTTTTCTCATTTATATGTTCATAAAAATATATTATAGATATATTTATATAAAAACTATTTAATTATTAACTAGAATTTTGTACATTCTAATATGGTTTTTTAAAATGAATATATTTACAAAAAAATTTCACTTTCTTTACAAAATACAATAAGAAAGTTCAATTTTATCATATATGGCATGAGAGGCTTTTCCTACCACCATAAATATTATTTTACATTCTTCTAAAAATATATGATTCCATGTTTTACTTAATAAAAAAACCCCATTATCATCATTATGGTAAACTTATTTTTGAGAATAGGTTTTTAAATGAAATTGGTATTTCAATATTCGATTTTTTTTTCATATTGGTTCAAAAGATATTTCAAGTGCTTTGGGATGGAAATGTAAAATGATAATGTTTTTTATTCATTATATTTTCCTTATAAATTATTTATGACAATAGGGGAGCCTTATATATCTTCATAATATGGTTTTTCCTCATATAGATCATGATTATGGGTGAGATAGATTGATCCCAACAATTAATTATGCAATGATTTTGTTATTTGGAGATTTGTGTTGGAATTTTACTATATTGGTTATTACACTTTTAAGGTTTCTTATTAGTTTTATTTTAATATTATATCTCAATGAACCTAATTCATTTAATAGTCATTGTAAAGTGTTTTCATGGAAATTTTTTGATTTATAAAGTTAATATAATGATATTTTATTTTGATGGAATGATTAGGAAATTTTTGTGTAAAAATATACGCTTATAATAAAAAGATTTCCAGGTTGTCATGTATCCGAAAGAAACTCTAATAATTATTATTTTGTATTTATATTTTCTTATATAGTGTTTTATAAAAATCTTTTGGTAGTAAAGATGATTTATTTTAAAATTAATTTATAGAATAATCTCAAGGTATAGTATTTAAAATAATAACTCCCTTTTTGGAGATCATGGTTTTGAATTGGAAAAAATGATTCATTTTTTTATATGTCCATTACTGAGATTTTTTGTGCTCAAAAATTTTTTTAAAATTTTTTCATATGGTTGAAGGATAATTAAGAACAAAGAAGAATTTATTTTGAATGTCATATATATTTTTCAGGAAAATAGAACATATTTCGTTATAAAAGTTTTATATTGTGAAATTATATATATATAGTGGATGTTTCAAATTGTTAATATATGGGTTTGGTTATGTAAGAGCTATGTCCAAATTCTCTAAAACTACAAATTGGAAAACACACAAATAATGAAAGAAAGAGAATTGTTTTATAAATATTCAATTTCAAAACAGTTTAAGGTTAAGCATTTATATCATGAAACATGAATATTTCCCTATGTATAGTTTATTATGAGATAATATCATTGGATAATTATACTTATGTCTAATTTAAACACTACGAAAAAATATGAACTAGGTGGATTCAAAAAATATTACTTCAACTGTGTAACCATTTCACATTGAAAATAATTCTAATCATATTGAAAGAAGTACCTTTTTAGGTACTCAGTGGAATTACACTAAAACTATCCTCATGAAAGATCTATTTATCCATTAGAGGAAAAAATTATTGTATGAGAATTATAAAAATCTCCCATCCTAGGATAAAAATAATCATATCTACTCTTTTTTCAAATTCTTAGGGCACTGTTATAAAAATATTATGTGAACATAATCTAACATGGGGGGTATCCCAAGATATCTTTATCTGTCAAAACATCATTATTTACCGTTTCAATAATCGATTCCATAAGAAACATCACCACTATAGATCATATAATAGTTCTAAATACTAAATCAAATATTATATCCCTTAATGAATCACTGACTACTACATATAGTGATAATATATCCAAATTTGTAAACTAAGTTTTTTTAATACACTTGGTGTTTTATGAATTTTTTGTTATTAAATATAAAGGTTATAATTATGATATCAATATGCAGTGAAAATAATAACATTGAATGAATTTTAAGGTCCAATGAAATGGAGATAAGAACCAAAATGGAGGTTGGATTTAAGTTTCATCCACTTTTTATATCATAAGGAAGATATAACTAAAATTGAAAACACAAAGTAAGTGAGATACTACCATTAAAATTGTGATATACAATTGAATATTATTTTATATGCATTCATATAGAAACTGCTAATATATCATAAAATAATAATATTGTATTGAGGGTATTAATTTGGAAAAGTAAATTGGAATAAAATTTATATTTTTATACCTAGAGTATAAATATATTATAGATACTAATATTGTAGAATCAGCAACCGAGCATATCATATTTACTCAATTCGAAAATTTCACAAGCTTAGGATGTCCTCCAATGTAGTGAGAATAATATTGAAAATTTTATCTATATTAAGAAGTTAAAAAGTAAATATGAGAAGCTATATAATGAGTATTATCATATCTATGAGATTGATGCTTCAAGAAGAGTATACATTGATGATGTTATAAGAACAACTGAAGTATTTTTGGTAGTTGAATACCATTGAAATACTTTAATGGGTATTTATAAATTTAATTAATCCTTAGAGAAAATATAGTAATTATTTAATTAGTAATGATTAAATTATTAAATCAAGAAGAATTATTATTTACTATAAATGTCCATAAAAATAGAGAATTATTCTAATATTTGTAAAAATTGACTTTTAGTTATTTCAATTAAATTTGAATTTTTTTTAGTTGATTTATGGAATGTGGAGATGAGTTAAGAAATTCTAATATGTAGGTTATTTGAAATATTTCTAAAAACATGATACATAGTACATTTCAATGTCTCTAAAATTTGACAATGAGATGTATGAGTTTCTCAGAATATATATGTTTTTTAGTTTTTTGGAAAATAGAAAAGGAGTATGTTACCCTGATATACATAATACATTTTGATTAGGAAATTGTTTCAAAGTACATGGTTTCTATAGAAATTAGTAACATATTTAATATGTTATATAAGATATTCATCTCATAGAGAAGTGTAAATCAACAAAAGAAAATGGATAAGTATGTTTCTTGGATCATGTTTATGTTTTATGAGGATAGATAATTTATATTATATGATTCTGCTGAATAATATTAAGATATCAAATAAACATATAGAAATTCATAACATCTTTTATAGTGGATATTTTTTTGGATTTCTAAGTATAAATATTGAAATGGAAAAAACCAATATATAATGAATAAAATTTTAAACAAAATTTGAATTTTTTTAACATTATGAGTATTCTTTTCTATTAAGTATACATCAAAATGAGGTTATGGTAAAATCCATACACAATACATAAGGTTTTAATGTTTAAGAAAGATTTAAAATTTGATGTTTTTTTTGAATTTTATTACATAGATCATGAAGTTATGGTTCTAGAAGAATAATAAATCTGATGACACCATATTGATATTTAGTAATTTACATATCATAATTCTAATTGTGATTTTCGATGATTCATGCTCTGATAAGATTGATTAAGAAACATGGGAATGAAATTATTTTCAAATATAGCAATGATATTTGATATCCATATTATGGAAAATGAGGTGATCCTAAAATAACCAAAATTTCAGACTTTCCATGATCTTATGTAATGAAACATCCAACAATGAAATATATTAGATTTTTATCATCAATGTCCAGTTAATTCAAAAACACTACTCGAGAATACCTCACACCACAAACATCACATCAATTCATCCATTAAATTATATTCCTTTGGTACCCATCAACTAAGGATAATTCCTATGGGAAAGCCAAAAAATTGATCAAACACACCACAATAATACAGACCCATGAAATAAAAAACAAAAACTAAATGTACATAAGGGATAACATGGATACAATAGTGTTTCTTACATCTATATGAGAAATTAGTACCTCACATTTATTCCATCATAAGTATATATAATTTACAAGGGATATTAAACATCAAAAAACACAACCTAGACTACTGAAGGTTGTCTCACCAATTCCTACTGGCTTTTTAATCTTATGGTTCATCTTACCTTCAATATGAATCCTAAAGAATTTCATCCAATTACACATTGATGTAACCATGTGAGATCCTTCAAAAACCGCCTCATATTTACAGTCTAGATATATCACCCTATTTATATATTTTTTAGTTATTTCAAATCATATGTGCAAAAATTCCATTTTTATTAAGGTCCAAAATTGGTCATTCAGTCCAAAACACTATTTAAAAGATGTCAACATCCCATTATTGCAATGTCCCACTTCTAATATCTTGTAGTTTATAATGAATCAACAATTAACTCATAGTAAATAATTCATTCCATATTACCATCCACCCTAATGAGTGAGGAAACTTTTATTTTCCTAATCCATGAGGAATCCTTCCAAATCCTGTGATTAATTTCTTTTCATATGTTAAGAACTCAAAAACATTCTTCATTGGTTTTCTAAATTACTGTTTTAGAATGTGTGTATTTCATTATTATTATTCTCATTACATCACCTCATAAAAATAAGAAATTCTTATAAGGTAATCTAAAATCCACCCCATTATGTTCTCAAATTCCATTTTTCTCTATATGCTGAAAATCTTGTGAACAAAAACCATACAAATAACATTCATTGATCTGATACCTAGAGGATCCAATAAAAATTTAATTTGACTCATGGAATTACTACAAAGTAACTAACCCATCCTCCTCCTAAAATTATGATGGATTGAATTTTCTCTACGAACCAAGAATTCAAATGTTCTAATGCATTGCCTACATCTTGATCCCCACAAGTGTTGTATTAATGACTGAACATTTAGAGATGTTACACATCATCAAAAATATGAATTTTACAAAAAACCTGAAAATCTCCCAATTGAGAATCATTTTTTACAAGTTGAGATAAATTGTATCCAACCTCAAGACTCTTCTCATGAGCACACTGATGTCTCGTCATTTAGCCTCCATAAACCTACTTTCTATTGGAATCACATAGTTCTCTATGCCATGGTCCATAAAATCATTGGATCTCCAAATGAAAGAATGACTATTTCAGCAATAAGAACCATGATATTACATTATAATACATCTATGAAACTCATATAATTTCTTACATTATCCACATTTTAAGAATATAAGAACCAATTTTCTATCCTCCAACTTTTTTTTAACTTCCATTAACATGATTTGCTATATACAAGGTTTACGGACTTTCTCTTCTAGTTGTCTGATTTAGACACTCTGAATATAACCCTATAACTAGAGTGATCTGGGTATATAAAACCCTATAGACACCATAATAACTGGAATCCACACAATACTACTAGAATATTTGATGTCATCGGCATGATGAAAAACCAAAAAAAATACTTTTCAGTGCTACTGAGGACTTGGTTTTATTTTTCTCCCACTCCCCTACCTCATATTGATCCTTTGAGGACCCATACCAATTCCATTGGTCCTTATGATTCAATAAAGATATTAAAATTTTCATTACATAGAGTAAAAATGATATTGTAAATAAATTTTTTATATCATATAGGTTTTTTCTTTCATTGAGTTCAACATAGAATATCTTATCATATTTGGTCGACTTATGGATGAGATAAGTAGTTGTTATAAAAAATGAAAATTGAAGTATATTATGGGTTTTCAAACACCATAAATCTATAACTTAATTATCATAATAATCCCTGATACTAAATTCTAATCCATAAATATCTTCATTTTTTTCATTTCATTAAATTCACATTTATGTATAATAGATCTTTGTGGTAGAAACCACTAGAACTTGATCTTATTTCTTGACAACAAATGTTTTAACTCTACCTAACTATGTTTGAGAAAAAAATTCTATGAGATAAAATTATTATCCTTTATCCTTTACAACTCTTGTACAATCATGAAAACCATGCCTTTGATTCCATCTTTAGGTCTTCTGGTCTTTCACATTTCATCACTCCTTCTAGATATTTATACCTTATCCACACATTCCATCACCATGAACCCCTAGTACGAAGTCCACCACATATTTCAAATTTATAATACTATCTAGATTATAATATTCCCTTGAAAAAGAGGACCATTACACATGAATATGTTTTCTAATATGGTTTAAATAAAAAACATAGTAACTTTGTAGTCACCCCTAGTTATAACTTGTGGGTCCTTAAAATTTTCAAATTCCTGGAAACTAGAATTTTGATTTTTCAATAATTATCATTAGCCCAACTAAATTATAATTTGAAATATATTTTTTGGAAAATTATTCGTGTCTGATCTCGACCTCTAGAATAATAATTAACAGTTTGGGATTTTCATTTAAATTTCCCATTAAAACTAAACTCTTTCAATAAATTTATTCACAAGAAAAACAAAACTGAATCAAACAAGTAAAAATTATATTACTTTTATAATATAGAAATTATGTTTGAGGGTATAAATAGATGTAACCACTTTATGAAATATATATATATCATCTTTAATTATTGTTTCTAGATAACTAATAAGATCACCTTTTGCTTATTTTTTCTGATAAATATATCTCTTCATGCGATTTTTTTTATGAAACAAAATATATTTTAGATAAGTTAGTTTCTTATAAGAATAATATATATATTTATGCGAAAAATATATATTTTTATGTGAATAATATATTAGGTCTAAATTGATTAGCAATTCAAAGAGAATAAAAATAATAATATTTAAAACATTGAAATGTTATTTTCTTATAAATATAGTTTTTTCATTATATTTTTTGAATTTATTTAACATTTAAATCATAAAAGTAAATATTATTAATTTTTAAAAATTTACTACATTTTTTTAACTCAACATAATAATATTTTCTTCGAAATAAATTTTTTATTTTTTCCATAATAATTGATTATAAGGTGTTTAGTAAAAAATATAAGTTTCACTAAAACCGTCACTTATATGAAATTCTCACAATTCCTGAATGAATTAAATGTTTTTGAAAATTTTATATATTAAAAATATATATTTTTAAATTGAAAATAAATAACTAAAATAAAACCATATTTTATTTATAAAATACATGTTTATTGTTTTGGAAATTTAAAAAATACTTTACTCAAAATAATAGTTTTAATCTCTTAGGTTAAGAATTATTTTTCATAACTGAAATATAATAATTAAATTTAATATTTTTTATCAACATTTTCATATTATTTAATAATACTATTTTAATTTTAATTCATAAAGGCATGCCTACTATAATTAATGTTAAGGATAATGGTACTGGTGGAAGGGTTATATTCAACAAATTTTTTTATTAATGTTTTATTATTTTTATATAAAAAATTAAATTTATATATTTTATATAATTAATTTGAGATTATTTTTACACAAATATATAAAATATATCACCCCATATTTAATTCATGATTAAATTAATCAATGATTATGAACATTCAATGGTCCGAACATTGTTTTTCTATAAAAAATATATTCTTACATGTTATGAGTTTTAATTTAAATATAATGTTATACTTTTTAAAAATAATTTAGATTAAAATAATTTATAATTTAGTTTAATAATACAAAAATATTTTAAGAATGTTTTTTTATATTTTTAATAAATTTAAAATTAATTATTTAAAAACTATCTACCAATGTAAAAATGAAAATAGTAAACTGTAAAAATCTAACATCAAATGACTCAAAATATGTTTAAAACTTGTGTGTGAAAATACGTGGTTATTTAAATATAGACCTATACCCCACTAAACTCAATTATTGATAAATTTGTTTTACACTAACCCCAAAATAGTGTCATTGAATCATTGATAGGGGTTGTTTATTTATAGAGAATCCATTTTCCTTCAAAAATAATAGTATATCACTCACACAAAATTTCTCCATCCATCCAAAGAATTATGTCTACAAAAACTCTAAATTAGTATCTTCTAAAACATATCACCATTTAAAATAATATTTTGTCATCAGAAATGAATAAGATAAGGATCCTTAAGAAGTAATTGAAGGGAGAACTTCCCAAGGGAGAATTAATACTCTCAATCAAACCTTCCAAGTTATTTTTATATTATACCCCACTCAATTACCATGTATCCATGAAGGAACGATAACATAATAATTTTTATTAACATGAAATGTCATTATACTAATTAAATATCCATTTACAACTTTCTTAAAAAATAACTATTAAAAATAAAAATTCTGTAATGTGTTTGTGCCGACTATCACCTCTATGAACAAAAAATAATTTTTTTATCAAACCCATTAGATAGATGGTCCCAAAAAAATTAATGATAGAACATAATAATTATAATTTGATAAAAGTTATGAAAGGATTGTTATTTTATTTTTATACCTCCCACTCAATGAAAAACAAGAGCATCATCCGTGTATATAAAGATTATTGCCTCCATGGAATGTCATATTTATTTTTCCATAACCACATAAAGTGGATGATATTGAAAATTTAGTTAATATATGAAAATGTTATTTTTGAAACAATTAATATTATTGAATAATTATATTTAAAAATATATATTTAATATTAATAATAAATAACTATACTAACTTTAATATCATTTAATTTATATTACAAGGAACCATTCTCAATTTGGGTCTATTTAAGGATAACCGAAGAAAATGTCAAAATATTGTGATAATATATTAATAAAAGAGATAAACCCCTTAAAATATTGAGATCACTATTCTTAGTTACAACACTATTGACTCCAATCAACAGACCCAAAGTGTTACAAAAAAACAAAACAACCCCATGTAACCGATGTTAGTGAAAATAATATTAGTAATAAATAACAAATGATGATAAATTGAACATCAAAAATTAATTAAAGATGAATACAGTTACTTTTAATTTATATAATAACATAATTAACTATTTATGGAGTTATGATCAATTTCATATTGAATCCGTACTTGAGTTTTGGGATCTTCAGTACCACCCTAATTACATTGGTGTGATGGGTTATATTTCATTTTCTCCAACTTAATCAATAAATGTATCATGTATTTTATTACGTATAATATATATATTTTTCAAAATTATATAACAATTTTAAATTACCTTTATTTTATGGATAATATATTTTTTATACTATCTTTAAAATACCCAATTAATGTAATCTTACTATAGAGAAATTTCTAAATTTATATTTCAAGACTAGTGTCCCATTATAAAATGTTTCAAACCATTAATATATTCATAAAAGAATCTTTATACTGTGGATAATTTTATTGGTTAATTTATAGTATAATGTAAATTAAAAATACATTTCCTTCCTTAAATTTTGATTTTCTCAATTCAAAAATCATCCCTAATGAAATTAGTTTTTATTTACCCTTATCCTTGATCATTCTAAAGAAATTTTCAACATAAAAAATCAGTGTTCAAGAAATATTTTTACTTATTAAAATACGAACATTTAATTGATTTTATTATTCCTTATTTTTATAATACTTATGATATATAATTATGTTATACATTGCGTTGAGATTATGAAACCCACATCTTTCTCACGTGTTTTATCATGTTTATACTTAATTTATGTTTTCATTTCCACATTGGGGACACTTATACACATTGGAATTTTGATTTCAATTATGTGATTTATTGAAAACAAATTATACAGACCTAAAATGAATTAGATAAAGCTTTCTATCTCATGAGTTAATATGAATGTGAATGAAGAGTTAACCCAATCTATAATGGGAATCAATCCACTTTGTCTACGGTTATAGGGTGTGATCCCAATCCACCATAGGAATCTATCCACTATGATAGACATGTATGTAATACTTGAATTAGTGTTATAATTTAATTTTATATATCTCTTACACATATCTATAACTCTGTAATAATATGATATAATTTCTTTATGATGTGTTTTGATACTTAAACCAGACTCTTATGTCGTTGTGCAAGTTAATTCATTTGATATTACATGTTCTTACATCCAAATTTATGGTTATGTCATATTGTTACATGTTATTTTTAATAATGAATTTATCCATGTGCACGTTTTTTATATGATTATCGACAAACACTTGTATAAAAATATTTAATTTGTCCCTTGTTGATTATTTGATATCACCCCTTTATATTATTTTAATTATAGCAGTTAAGAATATATGTTTAACAATAGACAAACCTAGAAGGGGTATATAAGATTTATACTGTGGTTCAATATTCAAATGTTTTTTTCAAATATATTTCCTATTAAACTAGTCCTCAAATGAATTAAACCAAAATTTTCTCTAAGATATGTAATATTTTCATGGGTTCTAAGGTTTTTCTTTTCGAAATGATGTAAATTAAATTAATTATTATTTTTTGATGTTATAGTTTATATCAAATAAAATGTTTTATATATTTTTGTATTAATTTAGTTGTTTTGGTTATTAAGATAAAAGAACATTAGTTAAAACACTAGGGATATATATAAGGGATATTTATGAGTATAATATACCATAATGAACAGTTGGTAAATTGTAGATTGTGTGGTTTTCATAGACAGAAAATCCATGGTTATATATTATATGTGGATGAAAAATATAGAATAGATATAACTAGGAGTATTACTTTTGAATGGGTTATATTAGTTATTATATTAATTTCCATGTGATGCATGACATAAAGCCATAATTTCACACCTCCTTGGAAACTATAGAGGGATATACATTTTTTAATCATATTCTCTTTAGGATATATTATGAAAGATTGGTTTTTATGGAATTAATTTAAAGTGTATGAAAAAACCCAACCTAATAATCCTATATTGAAACGAGATTTAGTTATCTTAAACATTAACATAATGGGATGGTACCAATGATTAAGGAATTTGATGTTAATTTTTCATAAGTTAATTTATGGAAATTTACATATGATGTTAATAAATTATGACAAAAACTAAACTCAATTTATGTATTGTATGAATCCCAAAGATATCAATTCAACAATGGATTCCATGAATAACACATAGATATCCATAATGAGGAGCCTAATTGGATAAAAGATTAAGTGAGAAATATTAATTGTATTCCAAACTAACTATCAAGAATTTTGATTAACAACATAGACATAGATACTTATTAAAACACATAAATAAAGATAATTAAGAATTTTATTGTATGTTTATATGATATAGATGATGAATGAATGAAGATTAAATTTTATTTGTTTCAAAAATGTGGGAAGTGGAATCTAGGGGAATGTATCGAAGGAACTATAAGATTTTAAAACTATGGTAGAAGAGGGAATAAAGCAATAATATTTCAAATAAAATGAAAGAGTCCAGTTAAAAAGTAAGGAAAATAATTTTCTACCAATATATCCATTAAATATTTTATATTTTAGATATGATGAATCTGGGTACTATGTAATCTAGTGAACAAATATAAGGGATAAAGATGATAATTGACACAAGAAAACTCCTAGAAAATGGGAATAAGGTGTGACATATTGATATAATAATATTTAAGTGGAAGAAGATAATTACTTGTTTTATGTTTTTCTTCACTTTATATCTATAGATGTCTTATATCATATAAATTTTCATAAACCATTACCTATTGAGTTATACATAAAAACTATAAGTGATATAAACACTGGAACCTATTTATATGAATCAATATTATGGATTGTGGAATTTTGTTTCATGAAATTCTTGTTACACTTCTTTTTGATCAATTTTATAAGATTTTGGAAATAGATTCATTATATACACATAGACTCCAAAGTAATAAAATATAAAGAACATATATCAAATCTCAAATAAATATATCATCACCTATCATTTCAATGATGATGATGAACTCTATAAGAAATTGATTCCATTATATAGTCCATATCCCCAATCATGAGGAGTTTTCATTTTAATTTTTTTGGAATAAACCCTCTATTGCGATATGTTTACTATAAAAGAATATGAGAGTTTCCTAAAATTACCCATGTTACCAAGGTTGATACCTCTTTAGAAATTGAATCTTTAGTCATATATATTTTAATAAAATCCATAAACACTTTATTGGTTAGTAATAATTGAAATTCTGGAGAAAATATTTATTTAAGTGGGGATAATGTAACACCCTTGGATTTTAAATTTCATTTCCCTTTAAAGAATAATGTGTTCAATATATTTCTTCACCTACAATACTAAAACAAAAAAAACACAAACAATTATATAATTATTTTAATGTAGGCATTATATTGGTTGGTATAAATAGAGGTAACCACATTACGAAACATATTTATAAATAAAGATAATTTTTTTAATTGTTGTGTCTTGATAAATAACATGATCATATTTGTATGAAAAAGGTAATTTTTCTATAATTATATTTTTATATGCTTTAAATCCAGGAAATAAATCTATTATTTGAATAACATATATATTAAAATTTATAATATATTAACAAAATTTATAATATTAAATAATAGAAAAAATAAAAAGAATAATTAATACATTAAAATGTTATTTGTCTATAAAATAGTTTTTCATTATATTTTGTGATTTTATATAAAAGGAAATTTCTAAAATTTTAGATTTTAAATTATATTAAAGGAACTAATTTTTTTTTAAATCAGCATGAAAATATAATCATGTGATATATTTTTGGGGTGTTTTGTAGATTAGTTGATTTTTAGTTGAATAGTAAAAAATATACTAATTTTTCTAAAACCATATTTTTTGTTATTATCATAATATAAGAATAACTTAATTTTCCTATAATAAAATTCAATAAAATTTATATATTTATAAAGTAAAAATTAATTTAAAATATTATTTCTTATTTATAAAACAAATGTTTTCATTTTAGATATTAAGTAATATTACTTTGAAAATGTGTTTTATTCGCCATTAATAAAAATTAGTTTTCATCACATATAGAAATTAAATATAAAAAATTTGGATTCACATTTTAGATCAAAATTTTCATATTATTTAAAAATTCCCAATTCATTTTGGGGTATATAATTATTATAAATAAGAATAAATTTTTTGAACATGATAATGACAATAGTGTTGTTTTTAATCAATTATTTTATCAATGTTTTGAAATTTTTATCTAATAAATTAACTTTATAAATTTTATATAAAGTCTATGATATGATTTTTACACATATATAAAAATATAATATCACTTATCTAATTATTTATTAGTGTTATATTATATTAAGAAGACTTACTAATCCAAAATACATTTTTCAACACATACTATTTTTCTATATAATTTTTGTTTTAATTTAAAAGTTAATTTAATCATGTTTAGAAATTGAAATAGATTAAATAAAGGATAAATTTTGGTTCAGTAAAATAAATTTTTTAATAAGGTTTATATAATATTTTTAGTGCAACCTAAATTACGTACATTAAAACAAGTTTCCATAGTAAAAACAAGAAATTGTGAAAATAAAATGGTGAATGAATAAATACATGTTTAAAATATGCATGTAAATGCATGATTGAGACTTTTTTGACCCATTACACTCTAAAATAAATTATGGATCACTTTTTAATCCATTTTAAAATCAATAGTGTTAGATAATCGTTGTGATCTAATGTGTATTTAAAAAAATGTTATTTTACATCACGTATAAAAGGGAATCACTCCAAACTCATTTATCCAACAAGAAAACATTATCTTTAAAAAAACTCCACCGTACTCTATCATAAACTCTATCCCTATACCCTAGGATAATATTTTTTCCCAAAAGGAAATGGTAAAGATCCTTAAATATTCATCCAAGGGAGAACTTCCAAATGGAGTGGTAATTATCTCAACCTAACTTTCCTAGTTTTTTCATCTTCTACCCCCCTCACATGAAATATTTTTATAATCATTCAGATTCAAAATTTAATTTTAGGTTCATTGAGTCATTTGAAATGGAAAAATTTATAAAATATTTAACAATAAAAAATACAATGAAGATATATCATGAGACTTTCGTTATTTTATTAGAATGTGAAGGTATTGTTTAATACATTTATAATAGTGTAAGGCTTTTAAAATTCCACAGTACATTGATGATTTCATAATACTATTTAAATTTCATGAAACAATGTTTGGTAAAAAATACTTATATATGGGAATAAGACCAATCTATCTTAAAAAATTTAAAAATATAAGATTATGTAACATAATTGTATTTTGGGTGGTGACGATTCATTGAATATACTTCTAAAAGATAAAATATGTGATTATTATCTATTTTAAAATGATATTTATATCATTATTATTTATATGATCATGATTAAAGTTATGTTATTTGATTATGAAGGTATAATAAGAGAGAAAAATGTCAATGTGATGCTATATGAACATATTTTATAGAAAAATATGTTTTTCTATTTCAATATACAATTTCATTGAAAAGTTATTTCCACATTATTATTATGTGATGAAGAGAATATTGGAGTAGGGAATGGTGTTGAAATATTTGATTCCATTACAATTTCATTGATGCTTAATTCATTCAATTTTGGATGTTGATTCGGATGAATAAAATTAGGCAGAGAACTAAATTATATGGAAAGATGTTAATAATGATTAGAGATCTAAGGAATGATAAATATTCAGTATCCTATAGATTTAAATTAAATAAATGGCTAATATTAAGATGAAAATCAAGGATAAAATATTCTAATAGAGATCATGTAATATTTATAAATTTTAATATAGAAATATAATTTTATGACTTTAAATATAAAACATGTATGTAAATAATATAGTATAATGATTTTGATGTGATTATCATCAGATGAAAACCATTTTTCAAAAGAGAGAAGTAGAATAAATACTACATCTATAGATATAATTTTTCATCAAAGAGTAAATAAGATCTGATGGTAATGATAACCTGAATTTTCACAACCCGTCCCCCAAGGACCATGTTCTGACTACCCCAAGCCTGTCTTCCGTAGGCCAGGAGCTGGTCACTAGGACTAGAAAGGAGAAAACCCAATAGGGAAGGCATTGCCTTTAAAACTATACACACACATACAGGGCACACTGCGTACAAGTAAAACACAATGAAAAAGGAAAGGTACAACCACTACTAAAAACAACCACTGAGCGTAAAAGAAGTAAGTACTGCAAGAAAAAGGGCCAGTATACAATCCCAACTTAATGAATTTACATCAAAAAGGAAAAAAATCCCTAGAGATTGTTTTCCAAGGATCCTACCTGTAGGTTATGTACAACATGCCACTCCATCTCACCATGTCAGTCGGTTACCACCATGTACCATCTAACCATGTATCTCCATATTCTTACTTAAGCTGCTTTTCTTCTGCACAAGGCACCAGAATGTGCAGGAGAAGCTCGTGCAGGTGTGACTATAAAAATACTCAGTCGGGACCTCGAGACCCCCGAAGGTCTCTCAGAATTCCAAAAAGGGAAAACCAAAAAGCATGATCTCTATCACAAAGCACAAAGTAAAAGATAGCTCAAACGAAGAATATAACTTAAAGAACAAGAATAATGATGATTAGCCGTAAATCAAAATCATTTAATTCTTTTGAGATGCTTGACTACTAAACCAAAAATAATTCATTATATTTCTTGTCCACACAGGGTCGTAAGTCACTGATCCACATAGTGTTGTATGTTTTCAATCCAAATAGGGTTGTAAGTCATCAATCCACACAAAGTTCTTAAGTCACTAATCTATGATGGGCTGCTCTAAGGCTAGTCCTCATTGGGATGCACTACTGTTGATCCACACCGGGTCCTAAGTCATCAATCCATACAGGGTCGTATGTCGTTGATCCACAAAAAGATAATATTAGGATGGTCCTCATTGAGTCTCACTACTGTAGATCCATAGAGGGTCATAAGTCACTGATCCATATAGGGTTTTAAGTCACTGATGTCGATCCACAAATGGTCTCTGTTAACTAGAAAGCTAGCCACAGGATTCCCACACTTAGTGCATTTGAGTTTCATAGATTGTGCTCCTCAATACATCGGTCTTACTTCAAATACCACTAATTTCTACAATGAAATAACCCAAAGAAACATCATATCATAAGGTTTACAACACAATAGACAAAATTTCAATCAGACTCCTGATCGATATGTTATAAGAAATTTAGTACCAAGGGCCTGATTGAATTTGAGTTCTATCCAACCTGGCCATACTCAAATTCTTCCAAAACCCAAGTGTAGTATCCCAAAAGGACCGTATAGTTCCAAGAGACCCAACTCCACTGGAAACGCATTAATCAGATGTCTCGTTTACAAGATACACTTGATTTAGTGTAACAGGATCGATCAGGTCCGGTAGGGGTCCGACCTGGTAAACGAGTCCATCCCGATTGATGGGTCTGGCCCAACTAGTGGGTGCATCCCGACTTGTAGTTCCAGACATCATGTGATTTCGTTCACCCGGATGGAAGCGTAAGTAGGGCGTCACCCGATATTCTGAAACGACCAGCTAGGGCCTACCGTTTTGCTTCAGTCGATCAGCCCAAGTGGCCGACTCATCTCCCACCTCGAACAGACACAATTAATTTGGGTATTCAATGGGTATTGCTAGGATGGTGCCGCCCCTCCAGCTGACCGGTCCGATGGACCGATCTAGGGTGGGAACCACAGATGTGGTTCCTCCACCACTGTGGGTATTTCACCATGATGAATGGAGATGTGACACCTTTTTCGCGGCACACCGCCCGCCATCAGTGTGGTAGATAATGGCTAGCCGCCCCCTTTCTGCAACGATGCCAGTGGGAACCGCCACCCACTCGCGACTGGAAGGAAGTTTTCACCACACCGGTGGGGCCACACTAGTGGTGCTTTCACATGCCACCATAGATTTTTCGGGGGTCTGTTTTCTTCCTTGTCTATATATACGGGCCTCTCGGGCCACTGCCTTCGCTGCGAGGCCCTTAGATTCGTCATACCACCACGTTGCCCGGTCACACACAAAGAATGCCCATAAACAAAAAATGGTGGATGTTTCAGGCCTTTTTCAGATTAGCCCACACCCTCCACATTATAATTTAATCATGGGGACGAATAATCACCATTAAAACCCCATAATGAAACCCAACATCAACCTCCATCAATAAAAAATTAAATGCAGATCAACCCCTTGTTTGGTTGATCATCATTCCACATATTATTTGATAACGGGGAAAGAGGGATATTAAACACAGAAACCCCCTACCTAGATTTGGTGGAATCTGTTGTGAACGATGGAAGGAATACACATTCTATGTATTTCTTCTTTGTTTATCTATCCCCTGATCATTTCCCCAATGGTCATCGTTTTTCCACCATTCCTCTTTGGAGAGTAAATTCATCGGTGTTTTGACAGAGGTTCCTCCCATGGGTTCTCAATTCCCATACTGAATGTTTGATTAAATAAAAGAAACTCCACCTTATTGTGCTAATTAATATGGTTTATTAATGAACCAAAAATAATGATCCTTTAATCCCATGATCATTACGGTTACACATTCAAAGGGAAATATCATTAATAGTCTCTTATTTAATGTCCACCAATACACTACGGTCAACCATCTGCTGCACAATAGTTGTAGAAAGAATAAAATAACTTATAGTTATTTTATTAATATTCTTTCTGAATGTCCTAAAATTATCTTTTTCTTCTGACCCCTATTGGTTGAAGTTATTCTTCAATAAAGAAAATATCAGGGTTGTGAATTCAACAGTGCCCTCATATTTTTAATCCAAGCACCTATTCAAATAATAAGAAATCTGGATTGCATGTTTACTAAATGTACTTAAAAAATTTCAGAAAATATTAACTTTCTCCGTTGACCCACATAGGTTGAACATAGGCTCTGTGTAAGGGGAATAATCCCTCAAGAGCTCAATCTTACTCTAGAATTCAAAATCTAAGTTACTGTTTAGGAGTGATAAGAATTTTAAAATAAAATGATTGTTACTTTATTATTTTATTTTTGGCCCAAAACTAACTTCAACTATTTTCCCATGCTAGCCAATAGTAGGATCTACCTAAGGAAATCATACCTTACAAGCTAATTTGGGGTCTCAGATTTTTTATCCAAGCCATCGTTCTTGAGTTATAAGCATTGGAAAAATAAAATAATTTTATTTAATTATATTACTTTTGGTTATTCCGTTTTTGTGTTTTCTCACTAGTGGCCCGCGCTAACTAAACATAAGTTTCCCCATAGGAAAACATGCCATCTTGAATGAGACCATGCCATCATATTTCTTATCAAGGAACCCGTTTAAATGTTATTCATCTTTTTCATGAAAACTACTCATGTACGCTATTTAACGCATAATATTTTTTGATAGATCATTCTAGGAACTCTGGGCCTTGAATCATGTGTCGTCAAATTTTTCGGTCTAAAAATAATTCCATAAAAATTAAAAAAAAATATATAGAAATTCTTGGGTATTACATTCTCCCCACTTTTTGGATTTACATCACCGAAAGCCAAAACATAAGAAAACCAAATAAGTGGGGGTACTGAGCAAGAATTTAAGCCTCCCACTCCCTTATTCTATCCTGAAGTTTCCCTTTGAACACCAAATGCACACCAGAGGAATCGACCATCCCTAAAGAACCCGCTCATGTCGATCCTCATTATCCTCCAAGAACTCCTCAAACATCACTCCATCTTTAATGTATAGCTTGGACTTGTCCATGACATTAAATGGATCATGCACGCGTCTCCTCAGCTGTGACATGTGGAAGAAATTATGCACTCAATGCTTCTATGGGGGAAGATTTATATTGTATTCCACCTCACTAACACTGGTATGGATCTCAAAAATGTTTGATGAAACTCATAGATAGCTAGTCACCCATTCCAAATCTCCGCAATCTCCGTCAGGGTAAGACCCAAATGATAACATGGTCTCCCTACTTGAATACCATGACTCCCCTTCTCTTGTTGGTATAAAACTACTACCTGCTTAGTGTAGTCCTAATCCACTATTGGATGATCTTCCCCATTTCAGTGGTAGCCCATACCAAATCTCGACCCATGAGTGTTGAATCTCTTAGGTTTGTCCAACATAGATATGATCTGCATGGCCGCCCATGTAAGGTCTCAAATGGTGCCCTGACAATAGGGGAGTGATAGCTATTGTTTTACACAAACTCCTCCAGTGGTGGGTGGTCCACCCAACTGTGACCAAAATCTAAGACGTAAGCACGAAGCATGTCCTTCACAATTCTTATGGTCAGCTCCATATGACCATATGTCTGGGGGGAAAAGTTGTGCTCTAGCATGCTGGAACCTGATGCTCAGCATTCACTTATTGATAGGTTAAGCATCGTGAAACAAGTCCAGCCAGTGTATTATTTATCCCAGGCCACATGTACTGATGTTAGAGGTCCTGGTACATCCTTTTCATGCTAGGATGTATACCATAGGGGTTGTATGGATCGCCCTCAACACCTCCTCCCGCAACGTCACTAGTGCTAAGGTGTGGCTTCTAAAAAGGATGATGTGCTCCCCACCTATTTAAAATACTAAAGGATAATGTCCTAAGGATATCTGAGCACATCGAGCCTCACAATCAACATCCACATGCCCCCCCCCCCAAACATGTTTTAAGAGTGGGGGAGTGACAATCTTAGATTTGAGGTAAGATGTTCCATCACTATCCACAAAGGGTAACTGCATTGTGGTTAAATGCCCCATCGCCTCACTCAGCAGCTGTACACTATAACTCCTACTAAGAACATCTACCATCAGGTACCCCTAATCTAGGAATATACATATATATCTCAAGGTCATAGTTCGGGAAGAACTCCAACCATCACCGTTGTCTCAACTTTTGAAAATACTATGTGAAACTTTCCACCCACATGAAAGGATACCATATTTTATTGATTGTTGTGCCCATAGACCATTTTTAAGTTGCTACTTGATCTTCATGGACATTTGGTTAAGTTTCCAGTAGTCCACACATATCCTCAAACACTGGGTCTTACTAATCCCTTTCTCTTATAGTCTGCCACCTACACCCCCTACATGTGAAGCTCTACGAAAGCCGTCTGAAATACTGAAGCTAATATCGGTGCCATAAAATGATATAGAATATTACATAAGTCCTTCCCCCTATGGAGAGGTAATACAAGAAACATATTTTTATATGATGTTCCCACACTCCTCCACTGCTATTGGGAACTGAAAACCCAAAAACACCTTCTACCATGAAGGTAAGGCTAGTCCACTCTAGAGTGATTGACTACACCCTCCTATGCATTAGTACATCATGTGCTTCCTAGGTTTACATTTTTCCAAATAATGAAAAACCCATTCCAGTGATGTAGATATACCACATCCTTTTTCCTAAATTAGTTAATTTGAGCATGAACTGTGGATAACTATTCCATTCCCAAACTAACATCGTAAGGAATCGACGCTGCCACCAAGAGGTTCCAACCAAAAATCTGACCTCAAGGGTCAGATTACACTGTAGGGATAATGTGATTATTGGGTCTCCTCCCATAGGTAACCCCAGACATATGGGTCAATTCATGGATTTAACCAGGAACTCTAGGTCTTGAACAAGATTCATGACAAAAAGGATTGATTAGTACCTATGTCTATTAATATGGAATCCGGTAGTAGACACAGACTATACCTTAAATCATTCATGGAGCCCTTGGGTCATTCTTCTTAGCTACGTATAGCTACTCCCTTCCCCTATACATCTACTCCCAATGCCTAGTGGGGACCACATTGGGGTGTTGGTGGTAACATGACAAAAAAGTATACCACTTACTACTTCCCTACTAGATCCTCTTCCACGTTTGTTGCCATGAGGATTCATATGCCCTTATCAGTTCTTCATCCTGAAACATTTTACACATCCAAGTATCTGAGACTAATGTTGGTTTCCTGCATTTCCAATACTAACATTCACTGGCTGTATCTACTCACCCAAATATCTTCAACCCAAAAAGGTTCTCTCTAACACCCTTATATAAGTTGGAATGCACATAGGAATAGTGATGGCTCGGATGTCCCTAAACACATCTCGCTCGGAGGTCCAATCCCTAAAGCACAGGACGTATCATATTCATCGTGTTCCTAGAATGGTTGATACGTGTCGATAAATGCCCAGCTACTGACATGTCGTCCTGCTAAAGTTGTAAAAGCTCTTGGGAACACATTCCCCTTAGATTTTTAGTTAAAGAGTCCCCTTCCTTGAGAAAGGTTCTCAAGCTCTGTCCACAGAAATGTCACCTCATCATAAGATAGGGGTAATCTGAACCCTGTCATCGTCCTGCTGAGCCTCATAGTATTATCTCTTCCAAGAACGCCATCTGATCTAACAGTGCCCTATCTAGATCGTAACTCGATCGCCACCTCAAGCTAGTCCTTAAACGAATATGAGTCTAGATCGCCTTAGAACCGAAAGTGTATTTTTAACTGAATCTCAGGTAAGGAATGGAGAAGACATGTGTCCTCTACCAGTAGCATAGTTAGTAACTTCAGACCAAAATGCAATGATATCTCTAGGACACCACCTGAAGGTACCATATCGGGAAACCGTCCATGTATTGAAGCCTCATCACTCTGTGGAACATCCTCTAGGTCACACATTGGAATCCTTGATTGATGTCTGGATGGAGGCATCTTGAAGGAGAATCAAGATGAACCATGGCCAATATGTTATATCTAGTGAGATGACTCAAAAGATAAAATGAGAAAAACATTTTTAAAACACAAGCAACTAGTGTTTTCATGTACTAATTTGGAAAACAGATTCATGGTCCTGGTGTATGGATATGTAGGCCTCCAAACCAACAATGGACACCCTGGTCTAAAATTTAAACTCAAGACACATAACACTATTGGCCCCATTGAAAACATAGACTCTTAGTTCTTCTGGTAGAATTTATAACCCTCTAATCCCACTTTGTCACGACCCGTCCCCCGGGGCCCGTGCTATGACTACCCCAAGCCTGCCTACCACAGGCCAGGGGCAGGTGAGTAGTGCTCGAAAGGAGAAACCAAAAAAGGGAAGGCATTTCCTTTAAATCTGTACACTCACAAATAGAGAACACTGCACACAAGTAAAACACAATGGAAAAAGGAATGGTATAACCACTACTAAAAATCCACACTGAGAGTAAAAGTAAGTACTAAAAGAAAAAGGGCAAGTATACAAGACCAACTTAAATGAAAGTACAAAAAAAGAAAAACAAGATCTAGAGATTTTCCACCAAGGATCCTTCTAGAGGGGTAGGTATAGCTCGTCACTATGGTTCACCACATCAATCGGTCACCTCAGTGTACGATCTATCCCAAGCTCTCCAAAGACTCAATCAAGCAGGCCATTGTCTACACAAGACACAAAAAGGTGTGGGTGAAGCCCGTTCAGGGGTGAGTATAACAATACTTAGTAGGGATCTCGAGACCCCCTGAATGCCTCTTATAATTCCACAAAGGAAAAACCATAATGCATGATCTTAATCACAATGAAAAATGTAAAAGACTGCTAACACCATGTATATATCTTAATGAACAATAATAATGATTATTATTCATAAAGCTAAATCATCTTATTCTGTTGTGAAGTTCCACTGCTGAACCATGAATAAGTAGTTTTATTACCGATCCAGATGGGGTTGTAAGTCACTGATCCACACTGGTTCGTAATTCATCAATCCTCACAGGGTTTTAAATCACCAATCCACACAGGGATGTAAATTGTTGCTCCATGAAGGGCTTCTCTATGTATGGTCCTTGTCAGGTCGTGCTACTGCTGATATATACTGGGTCATAAGTCATCGATCCACACAGGGTCATAAGTCTCTGAACCATGAAAGGCTACTCTAAGGCTAATCCTCATCAAGTCACAATACTAAAGATCCAAATAGAATCGTAAGTCACCGATCCACATAGGGTCGTAAGTCACTATTGCCGATCCAAAAAGGGTCTCTTTTCACTAGATAGCCAGCCATAGGATTCATGCACTTGGTGCCCTTGAGTTCTATATATTATTCTACTCAATCCATCGGTCATACATCAAATAACATGATTTCCCATGAAGAAGTATCCCGATAAACCTCTATTTCATAAGGCTTCCAATGAAATAGACGAAACGTCAATCAGACACCCAGTATGTAAGTTATAGGAAATTTAGTACCGAGGGACCGGTTGGATTTGAGTTCGATACAAATCAAACATATAAAAAATTTCATAAAAACCCATGTTTACTATCTCAAAAGGGTTGTCTCATCCTGAGGGTCCCAACGCCCGCAACGATGCATAAATCGGATGCCCAATTTTTGAGATACGCCTGATTTAGTATAACGGGACGGATCAAGTCTGCTAGGGGTCTAGCATACCCGGCCCATTGGGCCCGTGGGTCCGGCCCAGCCCACCGGTCCAACCAGGCACATAGGTCCAGCGCTACTGGTAGGTCCAGCCTGGCTCGTGGGTCCCGCCCAACTTGAGGGTCTGGCCCGCACACGGGCTGGTTCACCCAGATGGCAGTGCCAGTGGGGTGCCTCCTAATCTTCTGAAACGGTTGACTAGAGCCATCCATTTACATAGGCCGAGTGGTCTGAGGGTGCTGCTCATCTCCCCATCCAAACGGATTCAATCCATTAATGTCTTAAACCAGCGGCACCAGGCAGACAATTCCCCTCTATCTGACCAGTTCGGTGGTCTGGTCTAAGACGGGACATGCGAACCTGGGTCCGACACCCCCACGGCCGGAGCCACAATGCCTCCTCCATGGCGCGCCACCTTCCTTCAGCACAACCGACGATGGTCAGCCACCCCCAATCCGCCACAACATATTTTGGTTCCACCTTTCTCTCGTAGCAGGTGAGAGCTAGTCGCTACCCTCTCGCGGCCGGTGAGAGCCAGCTACCGCCGCTAGTCCCCGGCATCGCCATGCCAATTTTGAAACACCAGTAGTGCTTCTGCGGTCCACAAAAGATGCTCATGTGGTCCATTTTTATTCCTATCTATGCCCAGGAGGACCTCAGTTCACCGCCTTTGCTGTGAGGCCATGAGTTTCTTCTTCCCGCCACGTTGCCTGATTTCTCACAAAGTATGCACATACAACAAAAAAAGGCAAAGGGTTCGGGACCTGTTTGGATTGGCCCGCACCCTCCACTTTAGCGCTTAAAAATGGGAAAGAATAATAACCATTTAAACCCCATAAATAAACCCCACATCCACATTCCGTAATAAAAAACAAAATGATGATAATCCCATTGGTCAGTTTATCTGTGTTCTTCATATTATTCAAGAACGAGTAAAGAGAGTTATTTATCTAGTAGACCCCATGCCTCGATTTAGTGGAATCTATTGCGTATGATGGAAGGAATCCACTATCAAAGTCATTCATCATTATTTTTTGATGAATAGATCGTTTCTCCCAATGGTCATCATTTTTCCACCAATCATCATTGGAGAAGAATGTCATCGGCGTTTTGACCGAGGTTCCTCCCAAGGGTTCTCAATTCTCATTCCAAAGGTTTGATTAAATAAAAGAAACTACACCACATTAAAGTCATTAATATTGATTATTAATGAACAAAAAATATGAGAACCTTTAATCAAAAATTTTTAAGGTTACACACCCAAAGGGATATGTCATCAAAAGTCTCCTATTTAATGTCAATCGTTACACTACAGTCCCACCATCTGTCGTGCAACGGTTGAAGAAATAACAAAATAACTTAAAGTTATTTATTATTTTCCTCTCCAAAAGTCAAAAAAATAAATATTTCATCAGAACCTTTCGGGTCAATTTTATGCTTTACCTAACTGAATATCGGCACTTCAAATTCAATGACGCCCATGGATTTTCAATACGTGCACCAGTTCAAAAGATAGAACATCTGGTATTCATGTTTACTGAATGTACCAAAATTTTTTGTAGAAAATATCAACAGTCACTGTTTGAACATAGCCGACCATGTTTAGGATCTGCCTAAGGGGAACACGCCCTCACGAGCTCAATGGTACTCTTGGATTTCCAATCCGAGTTACCGTTTATGAGTTACAAGTATTTGAAAATAAAATAATTATTACTAAATTATTTTATTTATGTTTGAAAACTAACTTCCATTATTGGCCCACACTATCCAATGTTAGGATCTACCCAAAAAATCATAACATCAAGAGCTCAGTGGTAGTCTCATATTTTCAATCTGAATAACTTTAAATGAGTTATAATCATTTAAAAAATAAAATAATTTTATTTAATAATTTAATTTATAGTTATTTGAATTTGGGTTTTCTCACTGGAGGCCTACACCAACTAAACTTAAGTTATATCTACGGTAAACTTGTTATATTGAATGCCACAATGCCCTAATCTTTATGATCTGGGCACCCATTTATGATTTATTCCAGTTTTTCAAGATAACTTCTCACACGCATTATTTAAAGGTTAACATTTTTTGACGGATCACTCTAGGCTCTTCGGGCCTTGGAATCACATGTCGTCAAATTCTGTGATCTCAAAATAATTCCATA
Organism: Viscum album; assembly: GCA_963277665.1. NCBI lineage: Eukaryota > Viridiplantae > Streptophyta > Magnoliopsida > Santalales > Viscaceae > Viscum > Viscum album. Next base: position 535,131,452 of record OY728151.1, on the reverse strand, counting down.
TAATAAAAAAAATATATACAAAATTATAGGACAATACATGAATACATGATGATTTGAGGATAATAAGAATATCTAACTCATGGTGGGAGGGACTATTCTTATCATTTGATGAAAAACAGATGAGAGATATGTCTAGCCTTGTCTTAGGTAGATTAATATTAAGGCTAATAGAGTATAAATACTAGACCATTATATAATTATATATTAAGGTTTTAATAAGTTTTAGGTGGACTTAATTATTTAAAATGTTATAGGAAGAAGATCATAACCATTACTATTTATAGAAGATAATTTCCATAAAATATAGATCTTTTCATCAGGTGTAAGATGATATCCATTATCCAGTAACAGGATTCCTGGTTGGTTCTAGAGACGATACTAAATGTTATTGAAATCTAATATACTTGGTTGGTTCTAAAATTACCATACTAATTATGTGACCTTTTCTAATATTTTTATTGTTAATAAAAGAATTCATTTCATTCCAAGTTACTAAAACAACAACAAAATAGGTATGTAGGCTTCCATATTAGAGGAATAACTCATTTTTAAATCATATTGTTTTTTATTTTTCTACACTTATTTAGGTACTTTCATGAAAAATTAGAAAATGTAACATTGAAAAATACATTCATTAAATCAATATTGAGGTAATGAAGGGTAAAATTATTAATTGTCTAATAAGTGACCAACACTAACTCTACCCCATTGTCAGTTTTTTACATACTACGATTGATCTTAAAAACCCTAAACCCACATAAGAATATTCCATGCAATCTAAATTTACAAAAGTTTGAATCCATTTACACATATCCAAACTCACACTATAGTGAGTCTTACCATTTATCCTTAGTTATTAAAAGTTTTTCTTACATTAATACACATTCTCTAGTTTGGTAATTTAAATCATAGAGACCGCAGTGTTTCAAAAATAAGATCTAACTAAATTAAATTTTACATTCATAGACACTAAGAATGAAATCAAAAGAATTTATTTTAGTCACATTCCAAAACCAAACATTTTATACTATATTTCAAAAAAAATATATAATGAAAAATAACTCATTTTCATATTAAAATCATAATCATTTAAAATATTCAAATTATCAAACAATTTGTAAATCAAAAAAACCTAATTAAAATCATTATCTTCAATTGAAGACATTAATATAAATTTAAAACTAAATTTTTTGGGGAAATATATCTTTTCTAAATATAACCACATTAAATAACCCTATATTTTACATAATATTGATTTTTTTAAATATATATATAAATAAATAGGAAATGAAAAAACTAATATAAAATTATATAAAATTAATTGATTACACTTACCTATAATTTATTTTTTCTCACTTTAAATCCATAAATCCATAGATTAAAGTCACATAGATGGGATAGATCTTTGAATTCCAAACAAGATGAATTTAAATCCAAAATATATATCTATCGATTCATTAATTTGACATAATCATGTGCTGATTTGTGGGAGAGATCAATATTATATATGATATTTTATAAATCTATTCCATTATAATGATCGAATATAAAATTTAATATCCATATACATGATTCATCAAACTAGTATTTAGATACCAATGAAAACACCCTCGGATTCTGAGAGAAATACAATGTGAGTTTTTAAGGAAGAATGTGCCATTTTAAAGGACAATAATAAGATTAATGGAAAACCCCCAACATATAAAACCCAACCAAACTATATTTTTGAATATTAAATGGGACTATACAATCAATCAATAATTTTTGAATCTCTATAAATTCTTAAAATCTATGGTCCTCGTGAATGGTTATATTGACCACGAATATGAACATGAAGAACCTTATGGTCCAAAATCATTGGGAATTCATGGGTAACATGGATCATCTTTGGGACCATGTAGGTGATTTTTTGACCCTATGACTCATATGAAAAAATTTATTTTAAAAATATATTCTAAAAAAATAAATCACAATGTGTTCATCCCATTTGGGTCTACTGATGGCATTATAATTCACTTATTTTATCATGTTTTTACCCATTCCTAAAAAATAAAAAACATAAAATCCACGTAACTATTTAGAATAATTCAGAATATATCCATAGTGACTTAAAACATAAAAAAACACTATTTATAAATCCAATTTTTTTAGTTCTCCATCGTATATAAACTTTAGCATATAAAAATTCATTTTGTATTGTTTTAAAAAAAGCTATATAAACTAACACCATAACATGAATTTTTATATTCAAAGTCTACTCTGTGATTGTCAAATTCCACCATTAAACATAATCCAATGGAATTATCTCTCCATTGAGGGTCTTGAAGAACCATATACTTTAACTTCAAGGTATTATGATAAAAATATCCTCATAAAATTAGATTTGACAAAAAACAATAATCCCCAAGAGAAAAATACACATATTTCAGTAATGTTAATGATATATCTCATAATAATAAAAAATTCTCAGGAACCAAAGGTTTAGTTTCATCGGTTAAAACATACATAATCAAATTATTTAAAAATACTTGTAAAAATTTCATCACAAGAAAACCCCTATTATAATGCCTTATATATTTATGATAAGTTATACTCATCTTATATATGATAGTGAATAAAAACATAAGAAAGGTGGTGGGATTAGATGATCAGTATGGGAAAACAAAAGAGATTAAAATTGATGATCATAAGTGATCATAATCTACGAACATGGGTAAAATATCGTGGTTATCGTTCATGTTTACAACATAAGATAATTATAAAAAAATAACCATGGATCATTAATCATAATTCGAAGCATAAGTATATAATGTTATCCTAAAAATTGACTAATAAAAACAAATAAATATTTAAAAAAATATTAGTATTGAAAAATCATAAGGATAAATATAAAAAAAGTGCATCAAGTGTCACAATCATTCATGCTATACTATAGTGTATGAGGAATCATGTTCCCGCCTGCCAAAACTCAGTGCATGTTCCTTCATTCAAAAACATAGTGTATTAGGAATCATGTTCCTACTTTATAAGACATAGAGAATCAATAATCACATTCCAGGATTCCCTAAATTTGTGAATCCAAAACAAATTATATCCTAACAAAAATTTATCATGAGATATCACACATTAACCAATACATTTGAGGTCAATATAATTCTGGCCCTAATTATAACATAATGAGAACCATTGATATGCGTGCCCTAATAGAACAAGATTATATTAATAATTAATTCTTCATTAAATTAAATTATGTAAAAGATATGTTTACTATGAAAAGATTCTCATAAAATTTCAAAAGAAATCTATAAAAACATATCCTGCGAGAGTGATAATAAATTTTCGAGGATGCTAACATATATAAAGGACAACATTAAAAGAAAATAGGAATTTACATGGAGATAATATAATAAATATCCCTATAATTTTAGATAAAATTTAATATTATATTTTAGAAAAAAATTTAAAATAATTCACTTTGAAATAAATATAACAAAATTGATAAAATTTATCTTAATGAAAACAGACAAAGGTGGGGAAAAACTCTTTAGTACGGAAAACATTTAGAAGAAAATTCCTTTTATATTTAGTAATAAAGGTCTATATTGGTGAACATTTCCATAAATAAAACATTAAGAGATTATTTATTTTCAAAGGAATGTAAAATATATTTAAAAGAACCATATGAAATCATAAAATTATAGATAATATAATCCATAAAATAGAGAACATATATATAGAAAAAATGTGTTCCCCACCAAGAGAAGACGTAAGGCTCGTTTCTCATTGAATATTCACTCTAAGTAAATCCTGATCATAAAGGTGAAGAGAAATAGAAGATGGTCATTTAATAATTATAAAAATATATGATATAATATAAAATTTATGCTTTTAGAAAGTAAGTTCATAATTTTCCCCAGATGGAATTTTGAAATATCAATCATGAATTTGAAATGAGATTGGAAGGGAAAACCCCAATAGACATCTTAATAAATAAAGTAAGAAACTTATTAAAAAATGTTTATGAGATATATGTGTAAATCCATTTAAAATTAATATTTAAATGATTATAATATAATCATAGTGTAGAACAAACCAAACATCTAGGAATAATGTTTAAGAAAAACAATCATAACTAATTAAGGGAAAATTATTTTAACAGAACCTTATAAATTTATTGAAAATAAAATAAAAAACAAAATAAAGTTAAAAAATAATAGTAATTATTATATAACATGAATTTTTTTATTATTTTTTTAAAAACACATCCATGTATAGTATATACACCCAAAAAATAAAATAAGTGGTGAATACAAAGAATATCACACAGAAGAAAATTGAGACGGGGAAAGTTAATTCATAGATATCAACTTATATAATCACTAATTTAACTTCTATATTGTAAATAAAAAACATTAATAAAATATTTCAAGACTTTATTCCTATCTATTAACTTTTACACTCTTATACAATAATATTTCATTATAAATATTCTAGTTAGTTATTTTTTTATTGTCAATTGTATGTAATGAAATTATTTCTAAAATGATTTGTAATGTCAATGAAATTCCCAATTATTGGATATTAGGATAATAATTACATGATTATATAATTTAATAGAATATATGTCTCTTAATAAAATAAAAGTTTTCAATTTTTAATCCCTAATAATTTCAATTACAGTTAATTGAGAACAAATCACAGGTGGGCTTGCACCTTTAATTTATAACTAAAAAAGTGTGGTATATTAATTATTATAAAATATTACTATAAATTTTTTTGAAGGATACAGAAATCTACCTGAATTTTAAAATAATAAAACAATTATTTATGCATCATTATACATCCATGTTATAAATTTATATCATTGTTCACGTAGGTTGTTATACAGAACCAAACAAGAGCATTCAATAATCGATGAGTGAGTATGGATAAGAAAGTGAGTCCATTAAAGTAAAATAATTATTACCATAGTACAATGATTTATTTTTGATTTTTTTATTATGAGGAATCATATTTTAATATATTTGGATATAAATGAAAATTATAGATGAAAAATGAAATACGTTACTTTAGATAGGCAGTAGTCCGCACATACATGGATTTGATAACTTCATTTTCCAAAGAATGAAATGAAGGTAGGTATTTAATACTATTTTTATAAACCTAATAATTATATATATATAATATCAATTCATTAAATATCCCATTTAAATCATACATGTGAGGAGGTTATGTAAAATTGGACATGTTGTTTATAGAGGTGGTGGTTCTCATGTCAAACAAGTGAAGTTTTTAATATTTGAATGGATATAATGATGGAAGAAAATATTTATTACATAAAAAAATTAAATTTAAGTATTATTATGATAATTATTTAATTATGAATGAAATTTAATATTAGTCAAAAAATAGGAAGAATAAGAATGAAATGAAAAGAAATGGACAAGTAGTAGGTGAGAATACTCCTTAGTTCTTAGAATATCTTCTTTGAAAAATGAAAAAATGAAATGAGAGTTAGTATATTGAGAAAAAAAATCCTCTAATATATGAATATGAATTTTTCATAGTTATTTTTTTAAATATTTGTCTAATATAATAGGCATGGCTTTAGAGGGGAAGTGGGCAGCGGTGGATTCTCTTATAATAGAGGGGGGTTACTTTTTTGGAATAACATAAAAGAAAGAGTAAATAAAAAATTATAACTTGAATCAAATAGTTGAAAATAATTGTGTGATTTAAGTTGTAAGGTTGATAAATCTTTAAAATTACATTTTATAAAATGATTTAATGTTTTTTATCTTTTTAATCATACCTTTTAGACTTTAACAAATTTTTGTTTTTACCATGGTAACACATTTTTAGCAATTTATTTTACTCTTAATGCATAAAAATAAAATGTGATAAATTATATAATTTAGAATCCTTGATACCAAATATGAAATGAAACTTTTAAAATAAAGTTTATAATGACGATTAAAACTAAATTTTATATTATCACACCTGATGAGTGAATTTTTTTAAGAAAGATATATTTATTTATGAATAATGTTTTTGATAAAGATTAAATTATATTTTTTTTAATTTATGAGACATGAACCAGTTTATTATAAATTAAATATGTTTCATGTTTAATTAAAAATAATACAAAACCTAATTCCACATTGTGGATACTTGGTTAAAACAGACTGACCAAAACTAGTTTTTTCCATAATCTATTTCTTATGTTTCCAAAATGTTAAAAAAGGGTTTTTCAAATTCAATAGTGTATCTATAAATGATTAATTTTATTATATAATCTTAAAATAAGAAAAATTATTCATCAAGTTTCAAATAATTCTTGAATATTGAAAATTTCATAAAAGTGAGAGTTTTTAACTCTGTATTTTTAACTATTCGCCTAAAAAATAAACCATTTTAGAAAATTCAAAAAAAAAAATATTAAAATAATTTTTGCATGTTTAATTGAATAATTAATGTTATTTTAAAAAATTCAAATCCTAAATATTTTCAATTTACTATTTTAAACTAAAATAGAAATTATAATGTAAGATTATTTATATTAAAAGATGATATGTTATGTTTTCTTAATATGAGCTCAAGTAAATATCTAATTTAATTAATAGTAATATATTTATTCATATATATTAATATTTTAAATTTTTCATTTTAATTTTTTAGGATAAAAAATACAATAGAAAAAAATTATTTAAGAATAAATGACTATTTTTAATATTAAATCATATTAACTATCCATCCTCTAAGTGTATGACATTATAGATCATTAATATCTTTATATTTACTATTTGTTTTATTACACTAATATTATTATTAATTATATTCATCTAACTTGTCGTGGGTCATTTTAGTTTGGTGTTTCAGATAGATAAATCTATCAAATATATGAGATTTATATTGTGGAGAAAAATATAGTAAAATTTTAGGGTGCTATATTCTCCCATACATATCATAAACTGTGCCATAAAAATTTTGGTTATCACTCAGTAGAGAAAATAAATATGGGTTTTTAAAATATATACACACCTCAAGATACAAATTATTAACAGGTATCAAACTTTCAAACATATAAAATATATTGTTTTCTCTCATAATGGGTCAATCATAATATTAATTTTTTCTCTAATCATATGACATTAACATGTATCATGATTAGTATTCATGAAATAAATAATATAAATATTTTTCTATGTGGGATTATATTAATTTATAAACTGATATATAATTATATGTAGTTTCCAATTATGGAATGAAATTTCCCTATTTCGTTGATTAATAGGGGTTATATATTAATATAGAGAATATATTATAAAAAAAATTAATTTTTAAGGGATTTTTAATAAGAATTACATCAATAATAATCAAGTAAACCATTATATAAATTCATATACATTTGAAAAAATAATGGTACAACAAGGTATTTCTATTTGTAATTAGGTATCTAATATTCGGTAAACACTTACTTGATATAAAAAATACACAAATCTAGTGTAAAAAATAAGTGTACATAGAGCCACTTAATTATAAAAATAAACTTAAATTGTATATGTTGAATTTGGTTTTACATATTCACTTGCTCAAGAATTTTCTTGGTATTGATTATCATCTTAATCCTTTAGTTTAGTGATAAGTTTACATAGTTCCAAAATTCCACACAAAAAAATCAAATTGATAGTGAATCCTTAGGAAGAAAATTAGTTTTTGTTCATTATGTTAATAGAACTATTCCATTTTGCAGCATTATACCACGAATAATCAATTCAATGATAGAATTCCACATGACCCCAAGCATTCCTCCCCAAATTCAAGAGGGTGCTAACTAAAAACATATTTTTATGGTGGAATAGTTGGAAGGATATTCAACCAATCAGAGTAAAAAATATTTTTTAATAAAATATATAAATAATATAAAGTTAGTTTAAGATGAATTAAATGACATACCATTTATATAAATGAATCTAAAATCAAAAAAATTCCATAGATGTAGTTGAATACAAGACAATATTTTCCATCAATACTAACCAACTTTATAAATAATGAAAAGAAAACAATTACAAAGAGGATCTACACCCAAATCAATCCTCACCTCATCCCGACTTTAAAACATGTGGTGAGTGAACCCTCTTAATAATAATCATAATCCTTAGCCAAATACTTACCTTCCACTAGTGAGGGAATCTTACGTACCCAAATTCCATGGTCTCTTGAGATAGATGTAGGTATAACTCTGTAGGAAACCACCAACATTGTCCAGTACACAAGCAGAATATACTGGGTATTTTCATATGAAAAACATAATATAAGGTAAAAAATAAATATCTTTTAATAAATAAATATAATATAATCACTAATGTACATGTAAGAAACAAACAACTCATTTTGATTAGTCGTTTGCTTACCAAACATCCATGAATCTAAGGCTTACCTACTTTATCCCTATGCAGGAAGGATATAAACACTGATATCTGAATAGTTGAATATCAATTCCAAATAATGTTCCAAAATTCATGGATACAACATGTGAAATGACATCCCCATGGAATTTAGTGTATGTTTTACCTTTCATCCACTAGGCATATAGTGTACATGATATTAGACATCCACTTGGAATCGAGTAGAAATGATACAAGGAATTCTCTCTAAATCTAGTGTAAACGATACTTACTATCCACTAAGAATCAAGTAAAAAAGATAAAAATATCTATAAGGTATTATACCCCAACAGTGATACAATAGTTCTAGGATCATGGTCTTTATTCCCTTACCCTATTATCAGTTCCATCATTATTAGCATCGCAATCCATTCACACTTCCCCTATATGGGATAACCACATCATGATTGTCCTCCTCTCTTGAGTACCCATAAATCAACTATAAAGTAAAGGTGAAGAAACATAATAGGGAAGAGAATATAAATGTAAATAATGACATACCATCATGAGAAATTAGTCGCAATATACAAATACATGTGATGATCATTTTATATGGTATAAAAAGAAACATAAGCACACACATGGAATCAAGTAGCACACATAGGTCTCATGGTGATCATGCATATCTAGATGTTATCAAACACCAATCATTATCCCACAATTTACACAACAATAAACTTGTGAACAAACACCAAACACGGCCTCATAGGCTACACATGCACACACATGTGAGAAAACACAAAACATGGTATCATGGGATACACATCAACACATGTGATCAATGTAATGAAACATATTATCAATGGTCAAGGTCTCTGTAAAAACCCATAAAGTTCAAGATATTTTTTTTCTTAAAATCTTCAGAATTTTTCGAGTCTGTAGTTTCTGACGGCGCCTGATTCTGAGACCCGGTGTAACCGGAATCAATTTATGATGTTTTTTTCAGGTACATTAAATTAATGTACATGTGGATTTTTTCTATCTTTTGAACCGGTGATCTTAATTGAAATCTGAAGACACCGAAGAACTCGTAGAGCCGGTATTCACTTAAGGGGACCTTTACCATAGTAGCGTTTTATGCGGGTTGAAAGTTAATTTTTGAGATTTAATAAAAGAGTAAAATAAAATTATTGTGAACAACATTATTTATCCTTGGTATTTTAATACTACATGTGGATGTTTTTGGTGCGGCCCACACCCACATAACTTCCCATGTGTGGATATTTTTGAGGTGGAGCGCACACGATCCCCAACCTTTCATCTCCCCATAACTCCCCTCAAACTCTATTAAACCCCTTGTTTAATTCTTAACACCTCCCCTCATTAAGGGTAAACCTTCCACCTTCCTCCCTCTATTTTAATATGCCGAAACTTCTAATTAATGAGTTGAGCTCATTAATTAAATTACAATATTTGGTTTCATGAGTTCATTTTGAATTTGCATGGAATCATTATATTTTTAGAGAACCTATTAATTATTTTGGGGTTGGCTATTATTTTTGTGGAGAAAGGCTTGGGATAATTCACCTTCTCCAATGAAGAACATGAGGAATGATGTCCTCTTCGAAGAAGGATTCCGATTCCATCAATGGAAGATGACACTTCTTCTCCTACCTTCTCCAACCGGGGCAAGAACGTGGGGCGACGCCTCAAGGAACACTATCATCTATCCTCATCATCTTCCACGTCAAGGGAGAGGACATTGTCATTGCTAACGAAAATGTCTTTTTCTCCAATGTTGACGGAACGACGTCCGACTTCCGCGATGCCGTCTTCCAAGACATCGGCAACCCCCTTGAATCGAGGTAGGGGATTTTGATTAGTTTTAGTGGAATAAAATTACCTTGTTATTCATTGATTTCCGTGGTTCGTCATTGGCCAAATGTTATCATCCAATTTGGAGGATGTGGGATGAACCAAAAAGGCCCGATGTTCCTTCATTTCATGTTGGTTTATTTGATGATAGAGGAAGAGTCAGAAGGGTGTAGTGCCATCGCACCGCACCATAGAAAGAGACCATGACTGTAAGGTGGCGGCGACGGAAGGTCGTGGCCATGTCAGGCCGCGACAAAGGAGGACCGACACCATCACGCTGACTACGTGAAGGAAACTGTGCCCCGCTGTGCGGGTCGCTCGGATGAAGCAAACCGGCCGGCTGAAGCCGGTTGGGCAGGAGAAACTGGGGCGCCACCTTGGTGCCGAGCTATGGGAAGACTGAGGCCCGCTATGCTGGCTGCATGCTGGACGAGCCGGGAGGCTAAAGCCGGCCGGACAGGAGTAACATGGCGCCATGTTGCGGAGGACCACAGCCCGCACTGGGTGGGCCGCTTTTGTAGGCGAACTGGCCGACTTGCTAGTCGTCCGGACGGAAGAAGCTGCGTGGGAGATTAGCGGCCCGCCTGAGCGGGACGCTTGTGCCGGACAGAATTGGCCGGCTATGGACAGTCAGCAGGGAGGGGAGGCAATAGCTAGAACCACCGGTTTCAATTAAGGAACCCCCCTCTACGCAATGTGTGTGGCCACATGGCCGAGCCGCAACTGGCCATTGGGCAGGGCCGGGCCGCCAGCGTCGGGCCGGGCCGGCTGCACGCGGGCCGAGCCACCAACCGCGTGGGCTGGACCTCCCATGCGTGGGCTAGGCCACATCAGCCGGGCAGGGCCACACCTTGCCGGGCCGGACCCGGACCCGGTTCGGGCGGACCCAGGGTGGGTTGGGCCGGGTCGGACCGGGCCCGGACCCCCCATTTTGGACCATTTTCAGTTAATTGCCCATAACTAGATCTATGGACCTCCTATCTACATATCATCAGTTGAGTAGGATTCCTCGGATCGAGATGGTCGTTTTGGTATATTACACTCAAGGTTTTGGCGAAGTTTGGGTATGACCGAGTTGGTTTGAACCCGAAACCAATCAGGCCCTCGGTATGACAATGCATATAACATTAGGATCAGACGTCTGATTGACATGCCATCAACTAAGTTGGATTAATTTTGATGATATGGTTCTTTTGGAATACTCCACCTAAGGTTTGGATGCAGTTGGAGTATGTTTGGGTTGGTTTTTTCTAAAAAACCAACTGGGCCCCTGGAACGGAAATGCCAATAACTGTCAGACTGGGCGTCCAATTGACGCGCTGTCTATTGCGTTGAAACCCCTATGATATGGCAGTCCATTGAGATACTTCCAAAAGATACTTTGTAGAACTTGGAGTATCGACCAGTAGCTCGTGGAGAGGATCCTCCCGGAGACAAGCATACAGAGTATAGAGACCTTGTAGTTGTAGACCAGACAATTTCTTGACCGACTCGACTCGGAATGATTTGACTTGCCCAGTGGACGGAGCGCTTGGTTTGGTGGCAGACCTATGGTGGATGGAGTGTCTGGTTTGGCAGCAGACCTGCGGTACTTGACAGGAGGAGTACCTCTGATGGCTATTAGGGAGAGCGCCCGGTTTGGCGGCAGACCCACAGCGGACAGAGCGCCCAGTTTGGCAGCAGACCTGCGGTACTCGACAGAAGGATTACCTCAACAATCTACAGTTAGTGAGTAGCGCATCGATGTCACGACCGAGCCACTTTACATGACAGAGGAGGTGTTATCCAGCAGTTGTGGTTTCGATAATGAAAATCCGGGTTTGATCTGAGTCATTGACCTTTGTGTTTTCCTCAGGATTGAGATGGGTCACTTGATAACTTAGGTATATGTATGGGCATATACCTACTTAAAGGATATCTGTTGAGATCATTCTTTATGGTTTATACTTGTTATATTTTGTGAGACCTTGATGTTCTCAGGGTCCCTACAGAGTATCGTTATACTCACCCCTACACGGGTTATGCCCGCACCTCATTCTTCTGGATGTAGATGACGGACAACGCTGACTGATGCAGAGTGTACGAGGACTGGACAGTACCCAGAGGTGGACCTCATGACGAGTCTGTACCTGGAGGAGAAAAAAGGACGTGGATTATTGAGGAGGATATCTGTACCTACCTTTCAGGTAGGAACTGGGAGGATGATTTCAGGAGCTGCTTCCATCTTCTAGCTGTTTGTCTTTTCAGTTGTACTTTATTTCAGTTGTATCTCTACCTTTTTGTTGGGCTTGTATTTTCAGCCCCTTTGTACTTTCAGCACACCTGTTAAACTACTTTACATAGTGTTTTCTTCCTTCTGTTATGTGTTTTTGTGTGTTTACGTTTTATAAAGGCAATGCCTTCCCAGATCTAGGGAATTACGCCTTTGGTGCTAGTCTCTAGCCCCTAGCTTATGGAAGGCAGGCTTGGGGTAGTCACGATGCGGGTCCCAGGGGAAGGGTTGTGAAAAAATGGTATCAAATGAGTCGGTTATACTGCAGATCTTAGGACTTTAATATTTTCTTTTCTGTGAATCAATAGTGTTAAGAGTATTGAGTGTGGTTTTCAATTCAGGGAGTCCAGTGTTAGTGCAGAGGCCAACGTATCCGTACAACAAGACCCGGACTTCTGATTTTCGACTTAGTTCACAAAAACAATGATTACGTGTGTGTTTTCAAAAGTTTTATTTAAGTAAACTCAAAATAGGTCAGCTCACCAGGTACAGTCCTTTGACTGTGTCACACCTGTTTCTTTTCAGGATGTCTTCTTCTAGTCGATCAGCGCAGGTTCCGAGTGGAGAGCGTGATGGTATCCCACCAAGCAGTGAGGCCACGATGCAGGGCCCCATTATAGCAGAGGAAACATCGGTACCATTACCTCCTGGGCTACCATTGCCACTAGCCCCAACTACACAGGGTGTGCGCTTCTTGGATGTGTTTAACGGGTTCCTATGACATAGGCCTACGACGTTTCGAGGCGAGGTGGATTTACAGACGGCTCGGTACTGGTTGGGGTTTGTAGCACGAGTTATCCACGCAGCTGGGACTCCCATAGACTTGATGGTGTACCTAGATGTTAGTCTCTTTCATGGAGAAACTAGGAGGTGGTGGAGCCTAATTCTCTAGTTTTATGATGAAGCTACCCTCACCTATGGAAACATCGATGGTCTTTTCAGGGCGGAGTTTATACTAGCGACTCTACACTCTGTGTGTGCTCATGAGCTACTGCTCTTGCTGTAGGGATTTTGGTCAGTAGCTGATTCATCTGTTGTAGGTAGTAGACAGATGACACAGGGGAATGAGTGGGTTAGACCTATAGAAAGACAACCCCAAGATGTGGCAATGGGGGTGTGGGGCACCCGACACCGAGGGAGACTTGAAAAAATAAGAGTCTGTGATTCCTGCAGGGAATGGGGTCATAGAGCACACGACTGTCTAACATCCCACACAGCTAATCAGCATGCGATGGAGGAGCCACTGAGACAGAGGCACTGGCGGGAGCTTGAACATCAGCTGAGCAGTGGAAAAGGCAGTGGAGGAATTCCTTTAGCAGATGGTGGTCAGAGTCATCAAGAACTACTACTACCACCCCGATGCAATTCACCTCGTGCTCCAGAAGTTGGTGGACAGTAGCGGGACTGGTTCCAGGCATAGAGGCCTTTGTTCATGATGCTTCTAGCTTCCTTAATTTTTTTTGTTGTGGTTTCTTTGTGTCATTGTAATTTGAGTTGCATTAATAAAAGACACTATTCCTTGTGACATTTTCTTTTCTGCCATTTTGTGTGGTTAATACTAAGAGGTTCCGGTTAAAACCATTGACTTGACCCTCACGTTCGAGATTCCTACTGAAGGATACCCAGTGACCACACACTGATACTGACAATGTGACTCAACCCTTGGAGATGAGAGTAATGGCTCGATTTCATGGTTGTATTGTTGTAGACTTAAGACGTCGTCCATGACATGAATTAGTATTGTTCATGTCATGATAGATAGTTTTAGGAAAAGGATGTGGTTCATCCAGGGGATGAGACCAGATTTCTATTTTCAGAAAAGGAGAAATCGTAGAAGCTTTTACAGATCGTAGGCGAAGAAGGGTGAATGTCGACTGATGTAGCAAGTCGGAAAACTTCTTACGAACCAGTGATGGTATGAGCTTCGATAGAGAAAATGAAGTTCATCCATGAGTGGATGAAGACTACACAGATTAGGCAAAAGTCTTATGCTGATAAGAGACAGAGACCTCTGGAGTTTGAGGATAGCAACCACCTCTTCCTAAGGGTCTCACCTAGATGAGGTCTATAGAGATTTAGCCGAGGAGACAAGTTATCTCCGAGGTTCATCGGACCTTTCCAAGTCCTCAGCAGGATAGGCGAGGTGGCTTACCACTTGGATCTTCCACCTCAGTTGCACAGGGTTCATGACGTCTTTCACATATCTCAACTAAGGAGATACATGCACGACCCTTCACAGATCATCGACCACATGAAGCAAGATATCGATGGTGGGGCAAAATTCACGGAGGTTCCAATAGAGAATGAGGATCGGCAGGAGTAGGTCCTACGAGGATGGTCGATTCCTCTGGTGTGTATTCGCTGGCAGCATAGGCACCTCTAGGATAGCACATGGGAGCGGGAGGCTCAGATGTGTGATCAATAACCCTTTTGTTTTCCTAGTATGTGTTGTATCTTTACGAGGATGTAAATATTTGAGGTGGGAGTAATGTAAAGACCTGAAAAAATTCAAGGAAATTTTTTTCTTAAATTGTCAAGAATTTTATGAGTCTACAGTATCTGATAGCGCCTGATTCTGAGGTCCGGTGTGCCCAGAATCAATTTCTAAAGTTTTGTTCGGGTAGGTTTTGGAAACGTACCATCGGGTTTTTTCTATCTTTTGAACCAGTGCCCGGAATTGAAATCTGATGGCACTGATGAACTCATAGCACTGATATTCAGTTAAGGGGCCATTTACCGCAGTAGTGTTTTATGCAGGATGAGAGTTAATTTTTGAGGTTTAATAAAAAGGTTAAATAAAATTATTATGAAAAAATTTATTTATCTTTGGTAGTTAAATCCTACATGGGGAAGTTATTGGTGGGGCCCACACCCACATAACTTACCATGTGTGGATATTTTTGAGGTGGGGCCCACACCAACCCCAACCTTTCATCTCCCCATAACTCCCCTCAAACTTTCTTAAACCCCTTGTTTAATTCTTAACACCTCCCCTCATTAACGTTAAACCTTCCACCTTCCTCCCTCTCTTTTAATATGCCAACACTTCTAATTAATGAGTTGAGCTCCTCAATTAAGAAATTATATGTGGTGTCATGAATTCATTTTGAATTTTCATGGAATCATTACAATATTAGGGAGCCTATTATTTATTTTGGGGTAGGATAATATTTTTGTGGGGAAAGGCTTGGGAGAATTCACCTTCTCCAATGAAGAACATGAGGAACAATGTCCTTTTCGACCAAGGACGCCGATTCAACCGAAGAACGATGACACGTCTTCTCCTAAATTACTCAAACATGGAAATAACGTGAGGTGATGCCTCAAAGAACACCGTCATCTTTCCTCTTCCTCCTCCGCTTCAAGGGAGAAGACGACATCGTCGCCAACGACAACA
The DNA here is from genome assembly GCA_963277665.1 of Viscum album. Taxonomy (NCBI): domain Eukaryota; kingdom Viridiplantae; phylum Streptophyta; class Magnoliopsida; order Santalales; family Viscaceae; genus Viscum; species Viscum album. The sequence goes on along the minus strand of OY728151.1, from coordinate 535,115,521 downwards.
TCTTTTTCTCCAACGTTGACGAAATGACGTCCGACTTCCGCGACGCCGTCTTCCACTAATTCGACAACACCCTTGAATCTAGGTAGGGGTTTTTGATTAATTTTAGTGCAATAAAATTACCTCATATTCGTGGATTTTTGTGGTTCTTCATTGTCCAAATGTTATCATCCAATTCGGAGGACGCAGGCTGAACCAACACAGCCCGACGTTCCTCCGTTGCTTGTTGGTTTATTTGATGATGGAGGTGGAGTCCGAAGGGTGTGGTGCCGTCTCACCGCACTGGAGAAAGAGAAATTGACCGTAATGTGGTGGTGATCGAAGGCTGCGGCCAAGCCGGGCCGTGGTAGAGGAGGACCGAAAACGTCACGCCGACCGTGTGAAAGAAACTGTGGATCGTGGTGCAGGCTGCTCGGACGAAGCAAACCGGCTGGGCGAAGCCGGCCAGGTAGGAGAAACTGCGGAACCACCTTGGCGCTGCACTGCGGGAAGACCGCGACCCGCTATGTGGCCGCATGCTGGATGAGCCGGCCGTACAAGAGAACCGCGGCCCACGCAGGGCGGGACACTTCGGTGGGTGAACCGGCCGACTCACCAGCCTGCCGGATTGATGAAGTCGCGACGCTGCTTAGTGCTGTGTGGGAGATCAGCGGCCCGCCCGTGCGGGCCGCTCGTACTGGCTGGTAGGGAGGGGTGACGCCAGCTGGTGCTGCCAGTTTCAATTAACACCCCCCCATCTCCACGCAACGTGCTCGACCGCATAGCCGAGCTTCGACTGGCCACCGGGCTGGGCCGCCCGCACCAGGCTGGGCCACCAGCACTGGGCCGAGCCGCCAGAGCCGGGCCCGGCCGCCAGTGCCAGGCGCGGCCGCCAGCGCACGGGCCGAGCCCCCAGCCGTGCGGGCTGGGCAGCCCATGTGTGGGTCAGGCCACAGTAATTGGGCCGGGCCGCGCCATATCAGGCCGAACCCGGACTCGGGTTGGGTCGACTCGGTTCGGCCCGACCCCGGGTGGGTTGGGTCGGGTCAGACCGGGCCCAGACCCCCCCTTTTTGTACCATTTTCGGTTAATTTCCCATAACATGAGCTACGGATCTCCGATAAATGCACCTTATGTTGTGTAAGATTACTCAGATTGAGACAATAGTTTTGTTATATTACACTTAAGGCTTTGGTGAAGTTTGGGTACGTCCGGGTTGGTTCAAACCTAAAACCAACCGGGCCCTCGGAGCGGTAACCCTTATAACATAAGGACCAGACATCCAATTGATGTGTCATCATCTACGTTGGATTCATTTTGATGAGATGGTTCTTTTCGAATAATACACCTGTGTTTTGGACACAATTTGAGTACGTTCGGGTTGGTTTTAGAATAAAAACTAACTGGGCCCCAAGAACAAAAATGCCAATAACTCTCAGATCGGACGTCCGATTGACGCACCGTCTATTGCGTTGAGACCCCTATGTAATGGCGGTCCTTTGACATACTTCCACCGGAGAAATCGTGGAACTTGGTGTATTGACTAGTAGCTCGTGGAGAGGATCCTCCCAGAGACGAGCATACTGAGTGCGGAGACCTAGTAGCTGTAGACTTGACGACTGCTTGACCAATTTGACTCGGAGGGATTCGACTAGCCCAGGGGACGGAGTGCCTGGTATGGCGGCAGACCCACGGCGGACAAATTGCATGGTTTGGAAGCAGATCTGTGGTACTCGATAGGAGGAGTACATCTGAAAACTATTAGGTAGAGCGCCCAGTTTAGAGGCAGACCCACAGCGGAAAGAGCGCCCGGTTTTGGTAGCAGACCCGTGGTACTCGATAGGAGGAGTACCTCAGCAGTCTAAGGTTAGTGAGTAGTTCCTTGGAGTCACAAAAGGGCCACTGTACTCGACAGAGGGGGAGTTATCCAGTAGTTGTGGTTTCAATAATGAAAATCCTAGTTTGAGATGAGTCAATGACCTTTGTGATTTCCTCATGATTGAGATGATTTACTTGATAACTTAGGTATATGTATGAGCATATACCTAGGTAAAGGCTATCTGTTGAGATCGTTCTTGGTGGTTTATCCTAGTTAGATTTTGTGATACATTGAGGGTGTCAGAGTCCCTACTGAGTATCGTTATACTCACCCTTACACGGGCTATGCCTGCACCTCATTGTGTTGGATGCCGACAATAGACAATGCTGACCGTGGCAGTGTACGAGGACTTGACAGTACCCGGAGGTGGACCTCACGATGAGTCAGTACCCAGAGGATATGGAAGGACGTGGAGTACTGAGGAGGAAATTTGTACCTACCCTTCAGGTAGAATCCCGAAGGACGATTTCAGGAGCTACTTCCATATTCCAGCTATTTGTCTTTTTAGTTATACTTTCTTTCAGTTGTAGTTGTACCTTTCTGTTGGGCTTGTATTTTCGTCCCCTTTGTACTTTCAGCACACTTGTTATACTGCTTTACATAGTGTTTTCTTCCACGTGTTCTATGGTTGTGTGTATTTACGTTTTATAAAGGAAATTCCTTCCCAGATCTTGGTAATTACGCCATTGGTGCGAGTCACCAGCCCCAGGCCTATGGAAGGCGGGCTTCGGGTAGTCACGATGCGGGCCCCTGGGGATGGGTCATGATAGTCTCATTTAGGATAACCATACATCAAAGAGGTTCCATTTTATCTAAGACGCGCATTAATCATAAATCATCAACTATCAACATCTAACACTATGAAAGTATACAACGATTCATTTGAAACCTTGGATCTTTTTCTTGTTACATTAGGGACAATTCATTAAATTAATTAAATCATAAGGATCATTAAATAATAAAGAGTTACCTATTTTCCATAATTCATTATAAATTTACGAGTCATTCACCTAAGGTGGTTAATCTCATATTACATGTTACCAAACAATTTATAAAACCATATAGGAGAGCACATTGTGACACTTACATCAAATAGATTCAACTTCAATTTAGGAAAATCCGAGTGTCTTTTTCAGAGTCCAACCAAGTAAATTTAGCTACCATTAATCACCATATGATATAGAAAATTACAATGAATTTAAAAATTATTAGTTATAACTAAATTATATTTTATTAAATTATTTAATGGAAACTCACATTAAATAGAAAAAGGAATACATGCTGAAGGATATACCAAAAATCACCGTATAGACAGAACATAACCTACCTCCCTTGGAAGGCTAGTAACATGATTCTGACTTTATCTTGGAAAAAATACCTATTTTGAATGAACAATTAAAATTTCAATTGAATAAAATCAAATTTGAACATTTAGAAGAAAACAACCATGTGATGTACCTTATCCACAATTTCATCCAATGGATATCGACTACTCTCGACACATTCCAGATTTTATAACAAGAGAAAACCCCCAATAATTTTCATTGCATAATGGATAATTAAACCTAACATGTCCAGGAAACATAAAACAGATAAGTATGGTACATACCTTTTTTAAATATATGATCACTGATACATTATCATCAGCACAAATCTATCTCTATCCATGTTGATCTAAACCCCCTTCATTACGGTATAATTTAATCATGTTCTAATATAATTTTCATCCAATTAGACAATAAGGACGAAGACAAGAATAAAATGGTAAATATATTTTAGGGGAATATGAATCCAGAATAAGAAAATCCAAATATGATCAATCTATGACAACCTAACTAAAAAAATTCATCACTGATGAGAGATCTAGAAACTCACTAAGGGATATAAATGGAATATTGAAACCCATCACTGTTCAAACAACGATCTAATAATTCAATATTATAGGGGTTGATGTCAATATTTATTTAATAATCATTTTTTATCTATGATAAATCTCAATTTAATATGGTATGACAATTAATAAACATGATGAACATAGGTTTTTTTGCATCATAGACCTTAATTTCCAATCATCAATTCACTTGGATCCATCAGAATTGATCAAAAAATAAAAGAAATTTAAAATGAAATTAAAGGGAGTATATAGGTTCAATATATATTTAAAAAAGATGAAGAATTAGTTAATTTAGAAAATTATGGATATAAAATATTATTTTCAACCATTAAAATCATACAGACACGGTTTGGCCATACAGTTTGAAAAACAATATGCCAACCGCGTGAGGCATTCTACCTCTCTTGGGAACCCTCATGGTTTGGGTTCATGGTTTGTAAAACTGTACATTAACCATTCTATTTGGAATAGAGATTATCAAATGAGTTTTCAAACATGGCCACATATTTTTTCAAACCATGCCCCATAACTGTGTGCCTCCCCTTTGGATACTTCCTCATGTAATCAATTTCAATTATAAAAACACAACATTTCCCTTAATAATGATCCAAATATTAAATCTTTTCAAGTGAAATAAAAATTATACAAAAAATAAAATTTCAACTTAAACCTCTTAGAAACAACCAATTATCCAAATAAATATATAAATGTTTGAATTATCCATGCGAATTTCCACATGTATCAATAAGGGTTTTTAAACTTTTCCCATGAAAACATGCTTGTGACAAAGAAGACACACACTCCAAGATATGGTTTTATAAAAACCTCTATTAAACACTTGATTTGGTTTAACATGAGGTAGAATTATACATATTTTATATTATATAAATTAGTTAAACAATATATCTCATAATAAACACATATTCCCATGAGTACAAGGTTTAGTGTCTTAGGGATTCTTTACACTAGAAGCTAATTTTTTGCTAAATCTTAATGTTTTTCCATAATCCAACAAAAAAGATTAACAACATTACATATTTTTTCATACTTATATATAGAACCTAGGGAAATAAAAACTATCAAAGTAGAGATTATAAATGCTCAGAAAGGGAAAAAAGTTCCACATATCATCAAGGGTTAGATCATAAGTATTTGAGAAAACATAGGGAGTATAGAAATATCGTAAAAAACAATATAAAAAAAGAAGATTAATATATAATATAGGTAAGAAATATGTGTTTTCTAAAATAATTAAAAATATAACCTGATTTAAGATTGCAAAAACAAGATATAACAAGACTTATACATGGAGCATAATCATCGGAATAATGAAATGGAATGTTATGTAAGTGTTGGATAATGATAAACTATTGCCCATAATATGAAAATAAAGTCATTACATAGTGGCTTAAGCATAAAATACCCTTGTCCCATTGGTGACATAGGTTTCACCATTAGCATTCCAAAAGTGACTTAGATTTCATAAACCTACCATCCATAAGTGTTTTTGGCTTCCCAAACCTATGGTTCATAAGTGACTTAGGTTTCCTAAACCTATTATAAATAAGTGAACTTAGTTTACAAAAACTATATATTATATGTATCTTAATATTAAAATACCAATTCTTTATAGGTGATATAGTTTTCACAAACTAGTGGTCCATAAGAGACTTAGTTTTCACAAACCTATTCAATAGTGACATAGGTTTCACAAACCTATAATCCATAAGATACATTGGATTCAAAAACCAATGGTCCATAAGTGACCAAATTATAAAATCATATATTCCATAAGTGATATAGGTTTTTCAAACGTTCTATATATATGTTAAATATTGTTTAGAGAAATGTAGTTAATAGGTTATATAGGATTCCCAAACCTACAATTCATAATTATCTCATGAAATATTGAATCTTAACAAATGAATTGGAGGGAGACATAGGACCCCACCCATAAATAATCCATATATAAGTTGGATAAATTCAAATAATAATTAATAGAATATTAAATAACCCATGTGATGAAAATTTGTTTCATTCATCACATTACAAAAAATCTATGGAACAAAAAATGTGTTTCGCAACATTTTTAGATAGTATCACATAAATTGACCCCTAGAATATAAATGGATGAAACCCAATATTCATTAACCCCAAAATAGTATTTCATAATATTATTTAAAGTGTGTTTCATTAGAAAAATTAAACGAAAATAATTATTTCGTATATAATTAATAAAATAGAAATAAAACTGAATGTGTGTTTTTTAATTTTTTTTGAAATTACAATAAAATTATAAGTTACAAATATCCTTCAAAATAAATTTACAACATAGTAAAGTTAATTTTTGATGAATAATTTTAGTTTCAAATTTATTATATATTAATATATCTTTAGAAATATTTTTTATCAAATATGTATTTGGAGTGGAAGATAAAATATTTTATTATGATAGGATGAAAAACCTTTTTGATATTTTGAAATAGCATTATTGAAAACCCACATAAAAAATTGGTTGTAAAGAATCACTTTGAAAATGTAGTAACGAAACATTGTAGGAATATATGATTAAAAACATAATTGGATACAATAATATGATGGGATATTTTTTTGGGATTATAAAAATTGAAATATAATGAAAAAATCCTTTAAATGAAATTTGATATTTTATAAAAAAAATTGAACTTTTTTTGAGAATTAAATTCCTCAAGAAAGATTATTTTTATTTAAATCATCATGTTATTCTAAGTAAAAAGTGTAAATAAATTATGAAATAGGAAATATAATAATTTATAAAACATATAAGAATGAAAATCATGAAATAAAATTCTAACACAAAGAATGAAAATATTAGTTAACCAAATCCATTACAGATATCACAATTCATGAAAAAGGGAATATTTAGAATGGGGTGTATCTATTAAAAATATAAATCACTAGATAAATAATAACAAAACATAAATAAATATATTAGTATAATTTACACAAAATATTGGAATTAAATTTTATTAGAACAATCATAACTCTATGATCGAAAATTGAGTTTCTTGATAAAACATAGACAGTCATAAATTTTCCAAAAGAAAATACATGGAAAGTATAAAATTATATAGATTTATTAAGATTTTATATTTCATAAATCATAATTATTAAATAAATCTATTTTAAATATATACACCATGAAAATAAAATTAGTGGTGAATATGAATCATATCTCAATGAAGAAAAATTGAGTTGAAAATAATTGTTCATCATGTAAAGATTCATTTTGTGTGTGTAACTAAAATCACGGTTAATAAAATTAAAATTAATTAAAATATAATTAATTTTTTTCGTCAATATTTATTATTCTAAGGTGTATCTATTATAATATGTTATCTATTTATTAAATAGTTTTCTCTTTTGGTGACTACTTCAGGTGGTTCTGTCAATTTCTCTAAAACTATATTGGTATGTTGAACACGGTAAAAAAGTGTTGTAATTCTTTTAAGATAAATATAATTATAGATTTTAATGTATTTTATCATTTCATTAGAACATAATTTAAAATGTTTCTAATATTTTCCACAAATTGATTTATATTATGAAATGTGCCATAAAAAATTCAGTTTAGGCTGTTATGTTTATTATGACCATTTATTTTTTATATTACTTATAGAAGGTCTAATATTATCATTAAAGAATATTAATAGTTTCATTATTATTGTCATAAACCAATCTAGATACCATAGTACCTTGGAACCTATGATGCTATGAACACGACCTAAAGGGCATTCCTGATCCACATGAGTTGGGGACTAGTATATGGGATGATAAAAGATTATAGTGGGAATGGGTTTTTCACATAAATAGTGGAAGAAAAGGATAAAAGTTGGTATGATTAAAATAAAACTACATAGTGTGAACAATACCCTAATTCAAATATGTGTTTTAAAAAAATATACAACCACTATGTACTAGAATAAAATAGCTTAACAGACCTAGTCTGAACAGACACATCACTCCAATCTAAATGGAGTAAACAATATCCCCCACCTCCAAGTGGCGTCTTCCCTTTTCTCACACCTAAATAAATGAAATCTACGAATTCTTGAAGGAAAAGCTAGAGTGTTCAATAAAATCAATATAGGGCCTTACTAGGGCTTCCATAATATGATTCCAATATAAATAAACAAAATAACGCATTCAATTTTAAATAAATAATTCTGGTAAGTACAACAGGGTATATAAAAAAAATTATGTATTCATTTCAATTTATGGAAAAATTTAAAAAAATTAATTACTAAAAATTTTATATAAAATTATTTATATAAATAAAATAGAATATATAAATCATTTTTACAAATAATGAAATATATTTCAAAAAATATCATATATGTGGAACATTATATTCATCTAAGATGAAACACAATTCCTGGTTATGGTATCCTCACACACTCATATAGTGATAATATAGATATTGACACACATCCCTTTAAAACAGGCCAATATGGACCAACCTACCTTCTATTTGGGATTATATCTTCAAATAAGTTCATTTTTGAGTTTTAAAAATTCAATTAATTGATAGTGAAATAAAAATATATTGTGTTTCTCACTAATAACATAATCACTACACTAGACAACATGTTCTCAAACAATAATCAATAATGAGAAATTTTTTTCAAAACAATTTAAAAATCATTTATAAAATTTCCCATTTTAAAATCCAAATTTCTCTTTAAAAAACATTACATGGGTTTTTAATCAATTCATTAATTTTCAAGATAATGGAAAACAAATTTTCTTAGAAAATCAATTTAATCCATATTCTCAAAATTAAATTTCACAAATCAATTTCACAAATTAAATTCTATAATTTCATTATAATTAAAATAATAAAACAATACAATGAAATTGGGGGTTTTCCCCCAAATCCATAACTTTTTAATTCAAATCCCAATTCGCATCAAATAATATTTTTATAATACAATTCAATGAAATTTAATTAAAATCTAAAAAATAAAGGATTATTCAATTGAAAAAACAAAGATGGAACCACCTACCATAATAAGGAGATGAAAAATCACAATGCCTATAATGGAAAACTCCAATGAAGAACATAACATAAAAAGATCCAAAAATAAAACCTATATTCATGATATAAATTAATGTATTTTAGATATATTGTCACGACCTGTCCTCGGGGCCCGTACCGTGACTACCCCAAGCCTGCCTTCCATAGGCCAGGGGCTGGAGACTAGCACCAAGGCGTAAATCCCTGAAAAGGGAAGGCATTTCCTTTGTAAAGTAAACAACAAACACCACAGACCAAGCAGGCAGAAGTAAACACTAAGTAATAATTGGAACAACAGTAAGTGCGGAAAAGTAAGTGGGCCAGAATACAAACCCACACTGAAAGTAAAGTACAACTTGAAAGGGAAAATAGCAACTGAAAAGTAAAGCTGCAAAGTCGAGCCATCCACTGGAAGTCCCACCTGAAGGGTAGGTACAGAGAGCCTCCACTGCTCCTCAGGTCTAGCCGACCGCTCCGAGTACGTCCCGCCTAGTGGTCCACCTCCAGGTACCGTCCTGCTCTCCAAGCCTCTACCACGATCAGCGCTGTCCATCGTCTGCAACCAATACAATGTAGTGCGGGCATAGCCCGTGCAGGGGTGAGTATAAGCTACTCAGTAGGGACCACGAGACCCCAGAATGTCTCCCAGTATCCACAAAGGATAAACCACAAAGGAAAGATACAATCACGAAGTAACAACCGACACGGCTTAGGTATATGCCCATACATATACCTAAGTCATCAATTGTCGCTCAGCTCCAACATCCGAGCTCAAGTACAACCCAATCCACACAAAAAAAGCAAAACGTAAATCCACACAGGATAGCACAACACAATCCTCAAAGGAAAGAAAAACAGGATTCATCTCACACAGGTACTTCTTGGTATGACGTTAGAGATGATCAGATGTAGCCGCTGATTCATCTAAGCTATCGGACCCACAAAGGATCTGTAGTTACTAACCCCCGCAATGACCCACACAGGATCGATCATGAAGTTGATCCCATAGCTATTGGGAAACTCCTTCTCCATCAAGTACAATGGTTATGCCGCTACAACCAAGCGCTTCCCTCTTAACTTGGACTGTTGTAGTACTCCACCTATCGAGTACTGTGGGCCTACTGCTACAACCAAGCACTTCCCACCATTGGTCTGCCACAAAAACCAAGCGCTCCCCCTCATAGCCTCTAGAGGTACTCCTTCTGTTCAGTACCACGGGTCAACCACTAAAACCAAGCGCTCCTCCGTCGTGGGTCTTCCGCTACAACCAAGCACTCCCCCTCATAGCCTCCAGAGGTACTCCTTATGTTGAGTACAGTGGGTCTTCCCCTACAACCAAGCACTCATCCTCCGTGGGTCTGCCGCTAGAACCAAGCGCTCCCCCGTGCTGCTACAACCAAGCGCTCATCCTCCGTGGGTCTGCCGCTAGAACCAAGCGCTCCCCCGTGCTGCTACAACCAAGCGCTCCTCCGTCGTGGGTCTGCCGCTACAACCAAGCGCTCCCCCTCATAGCCTCCAGAGGTACTCCTTTTGATGAGTACCGCAGGTCTTCCACTACAACCAAACGCTCCTCCGCCGTGGGTCTATCGCTATAACCAAGCGCTCCCCACTAGGCTATTCGTAACACACCGAGTCGTTCGATCAGCAGTCGTCAAGTCTCAACCGGCTCTAGGGTTTCCGCACACAGCATGATCGTTCCGGGAGGGTCCACTCCACGAGCTAAGAGGTTGATGCATCCACTGACATGTAGTCCAGAGTTGATGTATCCCAAGATGTATCATAGTGGTCACTACCGAAAACACGGAGGATTCCCGTACTATTTTCATCGTCGTTGCAGTCGCAGCCAGCTCTAGGTTTCCCGCACATAGCAAGCTCATTAGGGAGGGTCCTCTCCACGAGCCAAGAGGCTGATACATCAACTGACACAAAGTTCGGAGTTGATGTATCCAAAAGTTCCGTATCGTCAACATGAACTCAACGCAACAGACGGCGCGTCAATCGGACGCCCGGTCTGAGAGTTATTGGGTTTTTCGTTCTAGGGGCCCGGTTGGTTTTTAAGGAAAAACCAACCCAACCATACTCCAACTGAATCCAAAACTCAGCGGAGTAAGCCAAAAGATCCGTCTCACTTAGACTAATCCATCAAAGTTGACGGTACGTCAATCAGACGTCCGGAGCTCAAGTTATAAGCGTTTCCGTTACGAGGGCCCGGTTGGTTTCGTGTACGAACCAACCCGGATGAACCCAAAGTATTCCGAAACCTTGAGTGTGATATACTGGAACGACCGTCTCGATCCAAGGATTGCGTCTCCGCTTACTGCGCGTCGTTTGGAGGTCGTTAGTTTAAGTTATGAGCAAAAGACCGAAAGGGTCCGGAAACGGGGGGTCTGGGCCCGGACCGACCCGGCCAGACCCCCCCTGGGTCGGCCAGAATCGGGTCCACCCGACCCAGGTCCAGGTCTGACCCAGTTGGGTGCGACCCGGTCCGGCTCGGCCTGGGCGCGACCCGGCCGGCGGGTCGGCTTGGCTCGGCTCGGCCGAGCGGCCGAGCAAGGGAAACCGCGGGGGGCGTCTTGCCCCCGCGTGTAACGCCCCGACCCTAGTTACCCAGAGTCGGTGCATTATTACATAACATTGGCATGATCATGAGAAAGATCAAGTCTCGAAAGACCGATTAGTTTAGTAGCCTTGGAATAACTAGATACATCAATAAATTTTTACATTACATCATAAAAAAAACATCTTGTCTTCATATCCCCTCATACTATCCCTGCAGGTCATTCATAAATTACTTCTTCATAATCCTGGAAAAAAAAAATAAAACATTGAAAGGGGTGAGCTCGGATGCTCAGTAAGGATAACATTATAGCAGAAGCTTTCATAAATAAGCATAAACACTTAAGGCAATTTATAACTAATACAAAAGCCTTTGAAACTTGAACTTCAGCATAAAATGGCAAAGGTAAAATGAAATAATTCCATTTACTTACTCACATGGATATCCTACTAGTCGAATGATCACATGCAATATCAATAACCACTTTCATAATGATGGAATGCATAATGCCAGACTATCATAACCACATAGCCAAGGCCTCGTGCCAAGACTACAAATAAGATTTTGCCAAGGCCTTGTGCCAAGACACTAGTTTGTCTCATGAGACCTACCGATGCATCGAGGAGCTATAGCGGGCTCCACCCGTCACTTATTAAGTCCAATGCATTCCTCATATGAATAGGTTTAAGCATAAAATAAACATTCGTATTAAAACTAGCATACGAAATGTCAATACTTTAACCACAAACCATGAATGGTATAAAAATAGAACATCCACAGTCAAATATAACTCATTTGATACAATATGGAAGATTGTATTGTATCACATTAACCTCAATCATGAATAATGAAGGATGTTGACATAGATGAAAATAATCATCAAAACTATTTGAGAGAAATATCCCCCTTTTCTTGAAAACATTTAAAAGTCACACTATTTGTCAATAAGCCATTTAAAAATAGATTTTTGAATCAAAGTGTCCCATACCACTTTGAAACCTTTTAAAAGGATTTTTAATTTCTAAACTTTAATGTCCATATAAATAAATCCTTAAAACCATTTTTAAAACATGGACATTAATGAGAAAGATTTAGATGAATAAGTCTTTAAAACATTTAAAAATGGTATTTTAGTTAGAGATTCTATCCAAAAGAGAGACACTTGAATGAAAATAATTGAGGTAATCAAAACTTTGTAATATCATGAGAATAAAGGGAATTCATGATATACTATGTCAAAGTACATTATATACACCACATAAAAGTGATTTGGTGTATATCAACAAAGAAGTCTCAATGGAATGTAAGGTGAGATGAAATCTCTCATAAAGGCCATATCCTTAGGTTAAGGATAAATCAACAACATAATTATGTGTGAAAAATATAAATACACTAAATATGATTGGATATTCAGTGTAAAACAATCAAAGTATATTCACACATATTCCTGTAAAAACAACACCAACGAATTGGATGTTTAACTCAACAAATGGTGAAAGAGTTAAAATTACTCTTATCAAATTTATATCAATGACTTGAGAATTTTCAATGGAGTGATTATGTGTATCAAAAGTATATCCACAAGAAGGGGAGTGGAAATTATGACATAATCAAATAAATAGTGTTTCCACACATAATCTTGGGGTAATATAATCAATGAAATATGCGTAAAGCCAAATGAGTGGAAATTGAAATCTCAAATTCCCTTATTGATTAGGTAACTTAAGAAACAAACACCCATGAAAGAAATATCATACCATGATGATGTAAATACCCATAAAATAAAGTATATTACACAATGAATACAATCATGGGTAGTACACATACACCACATGCAATAATTAAGTGGTGATCAATGGAATTCTCACAGAATTAAAAGTGAGACAAGAAACCCCTTACCACGTTAATCAACTGAGTCGCATGGCCAAAAGTTAATAAACACCAAATTATTTACAGAATAACATGAATATAAAGTGAATCATGATAATATATATCAAATGGAAGTACACAATACACCACTTTCAATAATTTAGTAGCGAACAATGGAAATCTCACGGAATTGAAAGTGAGATAAGAGAATCCCTTACTTTCCTGTATAATGGTGAAATAATTGTTATTGAATAATACAAGAATCAGTTACTTTAATATGATATCATATATGATCTTTTAACATTGATTTGTTAATAATATCTTAGAATTATCGTCATTTCAGGTGTTAACGGGTTCATTTTACTTTACATTCTTTGTTATGTGAGCCATATTCGTTATTAATGGGATGTATATTATTCATATCCAGAATGGTATCAAGTCCTTAAACATCATTTTTAAATCATCAAATGATAATTATACTTGAATGGATACGATGGAGAATGAATCTCATCGCGTTCGTGGAGACGGTAGTCCGTACGTACGCACGAATACTACTTCCATTTAATTTTTATTTTAAAAGAATCGAATCCAAATGATACATAGGTATATTACTATTCCAGTAAAATATAATATTTTATATATGTTACTTAAGTTCATTAACACCATCCTTTATACGTTCCATGTGTGGTATGAACGAGTCATATCATTTTAAGGGGGCGGTAGTCCGCACTTCCTCAAATGAAATTATCGTATGTATATACAACATGAAACGAATAATTGTATGAAATAAAATGGAATTACAGAAGATTATATATAAAATATATATCATCAATATCATATTTAATTACAGTGCCATCCTAATGGCCACCATGAGAGGCGGTAAGATGTATTTGAACAATCATCGTTTCGTGATGCGTTAGTTTGCCATCCACAGAAACATTATGTTCATCATCCATTAGATGGAGTTGTGTGAATGTGTAGTTTGAATCCTTCTTATAACAACATCCTAGTATATTTTGGATACTGGTGTTGTTACAAAAGAAAGGAAATAAAAAGAGTTTGGGGGTTGGAGAAGCAAAATAATTGAAAATAATTTAAGAGAAAATGTTACCTTTAATTTAGGTAACTCACTTTGGTTGGAACCAAAGGACTTCTTGAAATGCTTTCTGCCTAAGGGGAATCTTCAAGGAGGAGGAGAGGGATGTGGGGAGCTTAGTTGGGAAGAGTTGGGACGAGCCAAGGGGCTTGAGAGGTGTGAGGAATGAGTAGAAGTGGTCTCCTTTTATAAGGGAGATGAGAGGCTCTTTAGGAAAGAGTGAAAGTATTATTTTATAATATAATTATATTCGGTTTATAATGGTCCAAAAATCATTGACGTAGAAGATAAGATGACTCATATTCTAAATAACATCAACCAATAAGAAATGGACAGGTTTTAGATAATATTTTAATCATTATAATCTTATTTATTTAAATGATTTATTAATGAGGTAAACATTGCATCATTATTGTGTCATTAATAATTTAAATTATTTGATGTCTGAAAGTTATAAATAAAATATCATTATGTAGGAAATCTTTTTATCTTTCTAATGAATATTTATAATCTAAAATCCAACATGTATAACCCTATGTAAAAATTGTTCTTTTAAAAGATGTAAACTTATGCCATTTTTGTATTCATTTTAACTTAATTAAAATAAAGTGTCATTATCACTTTCAAGTGGATCAATGGGGTCCCAAAATTGACCCAAAGATGCCCATGGTCGACCATGTATCAACCAATAGGGTTAAGACACGTTTTAGGGTAATTTAGTATTATTATAATATTATTTTTTAACCCTTATTTACCGGATTTACCCTTAACCATGGTAAATAAAATATTTACCGCAGTAATTATTCAAAATGTCTAAAAATAAAAGTTACCTATTTACACAATTTGAACATCCTGATTCCAAATATGGAATCCATTTTTCTAAATTCAAAACACAGAAGTGGCTGAAATTAATTTAAAATTAATTCCCGCTGTCAAAACAAAAAGCGTGTTTTTAAGAGATAATAACTATCAAAATATTGACACTTGTTTATGTTCGGTTTAATCGTAAAATTATGTCCAATGACCAAAATTATATTAAATGGTAAAAATATATTCTAAATATACTTTAAAACCACTCAAATTCATAATTTATCACTATTAATTATTTTTATTAAAAAAGTTGTTTTTAATTAAAATTTAGTAATTTTTACTATTCATCAAAATATGAAAGTTATCCGAAAAGTACCAAAATTTCACCTTAGGCTAAATTTGATATTCAGAATCCAAAAATGAAGTCCATTTTGAAATATAAAATATATATAATTTCAAAAAATTAAGTATTACTATTCATAACGGATAGTTTGATCGGTTGTGGTGTGTGTTAAAACTCGAAGTTGCGTACAACACACGCTATTGTTTTATTCAAAGGAAAGCGTACCGTGGAAGCTTGGGATGTTTTATTTTAAATTTTTTGATGTCCCCATTTAGTCAAAAAGTTTAAAATATTTTATTTAAAAAGGGTTCACTATTAAAAGTTGGTAAAACTACAATACTGAAGATGAATTTGTTCTTACATTATGTCTAAGAAACTCATAATATGGATTCTAAAATTATAAGGATTATATAAAGTTTAAAATTTAGTTAATACTATTCATAACCTTTTTTGAACGGCTTGTTTGGTAAGTCATGGTGCGCTTGAACTCGGTGTTGCGTGTAGTGAAAGTTATTGAATTATTTTGAAGAAATAACACACTATGAAATCTTGGGGTGTTACATTCTGCCCTCCTTCAATAAATTGCGTCCTCGCAATTTGAAATTGTTCTTAGAAAATAAAAGGTTGAAAATAGAAAATATATTTGTGGGAAAACCCACATTGGAAATTGGTTTACTAAAATTTAGTCTTAATATGAGGAAAAGAGAAATGAAAGGGTCACCACCAAATTATGATCTCGATTAGGAGAACATTGGTGGCAATTAGAGACATATAATTGGAGGAAAAACGTAAATATTTATAGGTAGTGGTTGAGGTCATCAATCACAAACAAGTATAAAATTGAGGTCCTTAAACTCATCAATCTATGATGATTTGAAGTACCATCGGTTCAACAAAATAGAGGGTATTGGGATCACACATTTTTGACATTTCAAAATATCTTAGTTGAAATCCCACATCGAAAAATGAATTAATGAGGCCTCTATTTAAAATAAAGAGTGGAAAGTATGAAGATTACCAAAAATAACACATACTAGGGTTCCATGTAGGAAAATATGGATATGGAGGAGAAATCTAACCATCAATTATCTGATGGAGAGTGGTAGAGAACATGGCTATGAAAAGGCCAATAATCCCAAAGCCATAAATTAGTGATGATTTAAGGTACCATCTAGGACAACATTTTTTTTAAAGTTACATTACATGAGGAAGAGGAATTCATTTATGATATTGACTAAGAACATTATGAGATATACTTATATTTTAATTAGATTTTCATTCTTTAATAAATTTCCACCACTAACTCAATTTTTTTAAACGATGAGTATTCAAGAAGACTTGGTCACACTGGAAGAGCTAGAATAAACTTCTATAGAATCACATGATCCATGCAGGATAAACCATATATTTACATTGTCTTTGAAGATTAATCAAAACCAAAATTGTTAGTGAATGATCTAATGATCCCCCAAAAGGATATTCATTGAGATAAATATGCACTAATCTTAATTTCTAAAATTAAACCAACAATACCCCAAAGTTAAATAGATACCATTCAATAACCAATTGTCCTTAAAATCCTTTAATATAATCCAAACTAATATTGAAACCCAAAACATAGAAGAATTTGATTATGTAGTCTCCCATGTTACATTGTATCTCCAAATGACATCAAATACTCTTAAAGTCACATACTTAAAAGTAATTAACATCATCACATATTCTCTGTTATAGGTTAATCATTTCCATAAATAACCCAAATCACTATAAATCAACAATAAAAATGTAGATAAAAATCCACCATTACTCTACAAATGAAACCTCATTGTATTCTATTTTCCTTGGGCATATAGTGTTCTTAACAAAACGAACATCTTCCAAAATAACATTTATCACTTAATCACCAAATCATTTTCCTATACCAAGGGTATTCATTTGATAAGACATAATAACCCAAATCATCTTATTATTGATCAATAAAATCATTTAACAAAAAAAATATTCATACTAACCAGGGACTTCACGTAGTCCAGTGGTAGGCGATAAATCTCAATCGCACTTTGGTTGTGGGTTCGATTCCCACAGCTTTGTCTGACGTGATGGGTTGTCACACGGTCTACGTGTTGTCCTTTTTCAAAAACTATATTCTATAATATTACCAAAATGAGATAAATTTTTCAAAATAACATAATTTAACCACAAATGTTATATCATACTTTGCATTTTCATCCCAAATTATAATAACTTATCATTTTCTCAAACCCCAATGATCATATAAAACCAAATGGTTATTTATACCTATATCCACAAGAGAAGAGACAATTATTCCTCAAATATCATTCTCACATGGCAAACTGAGGGGTTACAAATACAAGAGAAAATTATTCCAAAGTAAACCCATCAACAAGGAGTGCTAATACTTTTTAAATTTTTCTCCAACCATTTATTTCCGCATAGCTTCTTCTTTGAGCAAGATAATATCCTATAAAATAGGACATTCACTCGGGTAATGGCCAGGTCCCCTACATTTACGACAAATGACTATAAATGGACTCTTGGGACCATTTTTATCTTCTTCCATAGTACTCTTCATTTTTCTTCGGCAATTCTTCACTTTATGTCCTTCCTTCCCGCACGTAAAACATTTCGTTGTCCCATTGAGACACTTTCCTGGGTGTCTCTTTCCACAATTCCTACATGATGAAAATTGAGGTTTCTTTTCTCCATGGTCTCCATTGCTGGAGATCTTATCATTTATCACCTTTCTCTTCCTTGTTGAGTCTGGGAGTTGGTTAATATATATGTTGTTGATCATATTTTTGGAAAACTGATTTGGCATAAAGACGATATCTTTTACGCCTATCAACATTCCATTTTGTTGCTCATTTCCACCACCGTTCCCACCTTGTACATCATTCTCAAAGTCACTATGACTTCCTTGGAATCCAGCCATTGACTAAAACCAGAAAGCATTGTGTGAGTAATAGTAGTCGTAAAATCATTTAGAGATTAAAATGTCACCATATTCTCAATTTGAAACATATTAGGATTAACCAAGGTCATTTACTCTCATCTTATGTATATATTACTTAAATTATTTTGTAAAGAAAATGTAAATTATCCTAAGCATATCCCCCGGGAGTGTCGTAACCAAGAGTGCAGCAAGGCCCGTTATCGTGCACCAGTTCCCGTTCGAGTCTAGCTCAAAGCGGTGTTTTCGGGTTTTACCCCTAGGTACATCTGTGCCAGAGCCGCCTCTACCTTCTCGTATCCAGACAGGGATGTATTGCTCAGAAAACTCACAAAATCTCTACAATACCAAAATTCTAGGAAGTTCTTTTATACTAATCCTCAAAGTTCATCTTAGGTCTACGTGCTCTAATCAGAGTTTATCTAAATCTAGCTACCAAGGTTTGTACTAAACTTCCTCTGATACCAACTATAACGCCCCGACCCTAGTTACCCAGAGTCGGTGCATTATTACGTAACATTGGCATGATCATGAGAAAGATCAAGTCTCGAAAGACCGATTAGTTTAGTAGCCTTGGAATAACTAGATACATCCATAAATTTTTACATTACATCATAAAAAAAACATCTTGTCTTCATATCCCCTCATACTATCCCTGCAGGTCATTCATAAATTACTTCTTCATAATCCTGGAAAAAAAAATAAAACATTGAAAGGGGTGAGCTCGGATGCTCTGTAAGGATAACATTATAGCAGAAGCTTTCATAAATAAGCATAAACACTTAAGGCAATTTATAACTAAAACAAAATCCTTTGAAACTTGAACTTCAGCATAAAATGGCAAAGGTAAAATGAAATAATGCCATTACTTACTCACATGGATATCCTACTAGTCGAATGATCACATGCAATATCAATAACCACTTTCATAATGATGGAATGCATAAT
The DNA here is from genome assembly GCA_963277665.1 of Viscum album. Taxonomy (NCBI): domain Eukaryota; kingdom Viridiplantae; phylum Streptophyta; class Magnoliopsida; order Santalales; family Viscaceae; genus Viscum; species Viscum album. The sequence continues at coordinate 535,096,122 of OY728151.1, read as the reverse complement.
GCCAGACTATCATAACCACATAGCCAAGGCCTCGTGCCAAGACTACAAATAATATTTTTCCAAGGCCTTGTGCCAAGACACTAGTTTGTCTCATGAGACCTACCGATGCATCGAGGAGCTATAGAGGGCTCCACCCGTCACTTATTAAGTCCAATGCATTCCTCATATGAATAGGTTTAAGCATAAAATAAACATTTGTATTAAAACTAGCATACGAAATGTTAATACTTTAACCACAAACCATGAATGGTATAAAAATAGAACATCCACAGTCAAATATAACTCATTTTATACAATATGGAAGATTGTATTGTATCACATTACCCTCAATCATGAATAATGAAGGATGTTGACATAGATGAAAATAATCATCAAAACTATTTGAGAGAAATATCCCCCTTTTCTTGAAAACATTTAAAAGTCACACTATTTGACAAGAAGCCATTTAAAAATAGATTTTTGAATCAAAGTGTCCCATACCACTTTGAAACCTTTTAAAAGGATTTTTAATTTCTAAACTTTAATGTCCATATAAATAAATCCTTAAAACCATTTTTAAAACATGGACATTAATGAGAAAGATTTAGATGAATAAGTCTTTAAAACATTTAAAAATGGTATTTTAGTTAGAGATTCTATCCAAAAGAGAGACACTTGAATGAAAATAATTGAGGTAATCAAAACTTTGTAATATCATGAGAATAAAGGGAATTCATGATATACTACGTCAAAGTACATTATATACACCACATAAAAGTGATTTGGTGTATATCAACAAAGAAGTCTCAATGGAATGTAAGTTGAGATGAAATCTCTCATAAAGGTCATATCCTTAGGTTAAGGATAAATCAACAACATAATTATGTGTGAAAAATATAAATACACTAAATATGATTGGATATTCAGTGTAAAACAATCAAAGTATATTCACACATATTCCTGTAAAAACAACACCAACGAATTGGATGTTTAACTCAACAAATGGTGAAAGAGTTAAAATTACTCTTATCAAATTCATATCAATGACTTGAGAATTTTCAATGGAGTGATTATGTGTATCAAAAGTATATCCACAAAAAGGGGAGTGTAAATTATGACATAATCAAATAAATAGTGATTCCACACATAATCTTGGGGTAATATAATCAATGAAATATGCGTAAAGCCAAATGAGTGGAAATTGAAATCTCAAATTCCCTTATTGATTAGGTAACTTAGGAAACAAACACCCATGAAAGAAAGATCATACCATGATGATGTAAATACCCATAAAATAAAGTATATTACACAATGAATACAATCATGGGTAGTACACATACACCACATGCAATAATTAAGTGGTGATCAATGGAATTCTCATGGAATTAAAAGTGAGACAAGAAACCCCTTACCACGTTAATCAACTGAGTCGCATGGCCAAAAGTTAATAAACACCAAATTATTTACAGAATAACATGAATATAAAGTGAATCATGATAATATATATCAAATGGAAGTACACAATACACCACTTTCAATAATTTAGTAGCGAACAATGGAAATCTCACGGAATTGAAAGTGAGATAAGAGAATCCCTTACTTTGTAATTTTTCCTTGGTCGATGGTAGGTTTACCTCCTGTATAATGGTGAAATAATTGTTATTGAATAATACAAGAATCAGTTACTTTAATATGATATCATATATGATCTTTTAACATTGATTTGTTAATAATATCTTAGAATTATCGTCATTTCAGGTGTTAACGGGTTCATTTTACTTTACATTCTTTGTTATGTGAGCCATATTCGTTATTAATGGGATGTATATTATTCATATCCAGAATGGTATCAAGTCCTTAAACATCATTTTTAAATCATCAAATGATAATTATACTTGAATGGATACGATGGAGAATGAATCTCATTGCGTTCGTGGAGACGGTAGTCCGTACGTACGCACGAATACTATTTCCATTTAATTTTTATTTTAAAAGAATCGAATCCAAATGATACATAGGTATATTACTATTCCAGTAAAATATAATATTTTATATATGTTACTTAAGGTCATTAACACCATCCTTTATACGTTCCATGTGTGGTATGAACGAGTCATATCATTTTAAGGGGGCGGTAGTCCGCACTTCCTCAAATGAAATTATCGTATGTATATACAACATGAAACGAATAATTGTATGAAATAAAATGGAATTACAGAAGCTTATATATAAAATATATATCATTAATATCATATTTAATTACAGTGCCATCCTAATGGCCACCATGAGAGGCGGTAAGATGTATTTGAACAATCATCGTTTCGTGAGGCGTTAGTTTGCCATCCACAGAAACATTATGTTCATCATCCATTAGATGGAGTTGTGTGAATGTGTAGTTTCAATCCATCTTATAACAACATCCTAGTATATTTTGGATACTGGTGTTGTTACAAAAGAAAGGAAATAAAAAGAGTTTGGGGGTTGGAGAAGCAAAATAATTGAAAATAATTTAAGAGAAAATGTTACCTTTAATTTAGGTAACTCACTTTGGTTGGAACCAAAGGACTTATTGAAATGATTTAGGCCTAAGGGGAAGCTTCAAGGAGGAGGATAGGGATGTGGGGAGCTTAGTTGGGCAGAGTTTGGACGAGCCAAGGGGCTTGAGAGGTGTGAGGAATGAGTAGAAGTGGTCTCCTTTTATAAGGGAGAGGAGGGGCTCTTTAGGAAAGAGTGAAAGTATTACTTTATAATATAATTATATTCGGTTTATAATGGTCCAAAAATCATTGATGTAGAAGATAAGATGACTCATATTTTAAATAAAACCAACCAATAAGAATTGGACAGGTTTTAGATAATATTTTAATCATTATAATCTTATTAATTTAAATGATTTATTAATGAGGTAAACATTGCATCATTATTGTGTCATTAATAATTTAAATTATTTGATGTCTGAAAATTATAAATAAAATATCACTATGTAGGAAATCTGTTTAGATTTCTAATGAATATTTATAATCAAAAATCCAACATGTATAACCCTATGTAAAAATTGTTCTTTTAAAAGATGTAAGCTTATGCCATTTTTGTATTCATTTTAACTTAATTAAAATAAAGTGTCATTATCACTTTCAAGTGGATCAATGGGGTCCCAAAATTGACCCAAATATGCCCATGGTCGACCATGTATCAACCAATAGGGTTAAGACACGTTTTAGGGTAATTTAGTATTATTATAATATTATTTTTTAACCCTTATTTACCGGATTTACCCTTAACCATGGTAAATAAAATATTTACCGCAGTAATTATTCAAAATGTCTAAAAATAAAAGTTACCTATTTACACAATTTGAACATCCTGATTCCAAATATGGAATCCATTTTTCTAAATTCAAAACACATAAGTGGCAGAAATTAATTTAAAATTAATTCCCGCTGTCAAAACAAAAAGCGTGTTTTTAAGAGATAATAACTATCAAAATATTGACACTTGTTTATGTTCGGTTTAATCGTAAAATTATGTCCAATGACCAAAATTATATTAAATGGTAAAAATATATTCTAAATATACTTTAAAACCACTCAAATTCATAATTTATCACTATTAATTATTTTTATTAAAAAAGTTGTTTTTAATTAAAATTTAGTAATTTTTACTATTCATCAAAATATGAAAGTTATCCGAAAAGTACCAAAATTTCACCTTAGGCTAAATTTGATATTCCGAATCCGAAAATGAAGTCCATTTTGAAATATCAAATATATATAATTTCAAAAAATTAAGTATTACTATTCATAACGGCTAGTTTGATCGGTTGTGGTGTGTGTTAAAACTCGAAGTTGCGTACAACACACGCTATTGTTTTATTCAAAGGAAAGCGTACCGTGGAAGCTTGGGATGTTTTATTTTAAATTTTTTGATGTCCCCATTTAGTCAAAAAGTTTAAAATATTTTATTTAAAAAGGGTTCACTATTAAAAGTTGGTAAAACTACAATACTGAAGATGAATTTGTTCTTACATTATGTCTAAGAAACTCATAATATGGATTCTAAAATTATAAGGATTATATAAAGTTTAAAATTTAGTTAATACTATTCATAACCTTTTTTGAACGGCTTGTTTGGTAAGTCATGGTGCGCTTGAACTCGGTGTTGCGTGTAGTGCATGTTATTGAATTATTTTGAAGAAATAACACACTATGAAATCTTGGAGTGTTACACCGCGTGAAAACACCGCGACCCCGCGTGGGGCTGCCCTTGGTCAGCGGACGCGGCAGGGCCGCATCCCGTGTCTCGCCAGACCCGTGCGGTAACGAATCTGTTGGCCGTCGCCGCCGCAGATTCAGCCGCAGCGGCTCCGTCCGGCGGCGCGCCGGGGCGCCGCAGCCTCCGGCAGCTGGTGGAGTCCGCGGGCCACCAGAGTTGCTCTGGTGGTCCGATTTCAATTCTGTCTGCGCCGTAGCTCATCCTGGATCCCGTTCTTCACTGCAGAATCAAAAAATCGTCCCTGCGGCACGTTTTTTCATCATCCGCCGTTATGCATACCAAGAACAAAAGGGTGGTGGGTTTGGACTTGTTCGTTGGTCCGCACCCACAACGTTAGCGGTTTGAAACAAGACCATAAATCTCTGCAATTGATAAACCTCGACCCGCAATAATAATCTGCGGACCAACTTGTTAATTGGTTGGTCCGCGTTCTTTCCTTGGTGGAATAAAAACATGGGTATTATCATTTTCAAAACGACCCCTACCTTCATCGTCGTTGGACGCGAGTTTTTCGCGGAATTGACCGTCGTAGAAGAAAAGGATCGTCGCATCGTGAAAGGGCGCCGCTGCGTGCGGTACTCAGCGTCGCGTACACAAACTCTGAGGATCAAGGACATACAGATTTAATTATGACAATTAAATCCATGTTTATGTCATAATCCACAAAGAATTAAAAGGAACACATTCTCTTACCTCAACGGATGATCGATGATCTATCTCGGAAGAAGGAACGTCGTAGAAGAATGTCACGGTAGAAGAATCGTCGGCATCGCGGTACTTGGTGTCACGTCGTCGATCTTCGAGGGCTCGGTGTTCTTCGTCTCCTTTCATCAAAGGCCGGCGTTCTTCGCGTTCTTCGTGAAGGAGGATGAAGATCTTTAGAGATTCTCCAAAGGTTTAACATGACAACCCGATAATAAAATAAGTCCTCATCTTAGTTTTTATCAACTAAAGAATTTGAAAAACAAAGGTAAGTAACGAAGAATTAATTCCTAGAATTAATTGCAACGAACTAACCTCCCAATTAATAGGGTCTTTATGAATTTAGAAAATGCGTCAGTTGAATTTCATTTAAAAAGGGGTTTACGCGGGTGTGTTACTTAGCGGAAAAGAAACGGTGGGGCTCGTGCGGGCCCCACTTCACAAATAACCTACCAAGAGGGTAGGATATTTTGGGTTCTACCTTATCCACTTCAACTCAGCTTAAGCAGCTTTAAGTGGCTTTAAGCGGCTTTAAGTGAAATAAAATAAAGTTTGTCGTACCACATTATTTTATTTCTTAACTTAAAGCCCAAAAATTAAAAAACCACAACCGAGCAAACGCAACTCCGGAAAAGGCGTTTCTAAGCAATTATCGGCACTGCGATTCTATCGGTGCCCTCAGAATTCAATTCCGAGCACCGATTGAAATGTTAGAAAACCCCGCTCATTCGTTCGCTGAACGTACCCGAGCCAAACATCGGAAAATTATTCCGGGCACACCGGGCCTCGGAATCAGGTGCCGTCAGAAACTGCATTCTTGTAAAATTCCAATGAAAATTAAGAAAAGAATTCCCATGAAATTTACGGGTCATAACATATATCTATATCAATAAGATCTAACTAACTGAATGGATGTGAGTAGAATAGAGAGGGAGATAAGGAATAGAAGAAGAACTCATACTAGAGAGGAGTCGAATGAAATTATCCACGTTTTGATCCAATTTTGAAAGGGAATTATTGAGCCAAAATCAATACGAGAGAGACTCTAAGGAAGAATAAATCAATTTGGGGTTGGATGGGATCATCAAGAACATAAAATGAGGGTTTTGGTTTTTTAAAATAAATTTTCAGAATAAAAAATAATAGCAATCATGTTTAGCTGGGTAGGGCCGCACCGTTTTTACAACCATGTTCCATAACCATGAAAAATATATGATCCCCCTCCCCCCAAAATTTTTTATGGTTTTCATGGTTTCCCTTGGGTGGGTGAACAGTTTGGAAAAACCAAGCACCCAGTAGGAATACGTCACAATGTTATAAAAATTTCCCAAATTTCACCAGAAGAAACTGAAAACGAGACCCAAAAAAAGAATGACCAGAAAGTGGGTTAATTAAAACCTAGAAACAGAAACATAATTTTAGAAAATCCCCATCAAAAAATATTTCTATCCTTATAAATCCTATCAAGAAGTATCCATGATAAAAAGATGAGTCTAATGCTCTCTAGTGAGTACCTTTGTCTCCCAAGTCCCATGAGTATCAAAACCATGCTTACGTTGCAGTCAAACCAATGGTATCATCCTACCATGATGTAACTTGGTTTCAGAATCAACTATCCTAACAAGAATCTCAATCATGGATAATTCAAGATCAATATCAAGATCACACTATCTCAGAATGTGGGATGGATATGAAGGATGATTTCACAGGTGTGATATATGGATCAAATTATGAATAAACATCAACTATAGAGGAAGAGATAAATAGTAACACATTTCTCTACCTGATCATCAACCTCCATATTTCCCAAAAAAGTAGGATCAATCATTCCCTTCCTCCCACGCCATTGATGACACAAATGAGGTAAAAAAATCATGAAAAAATGGTCACTCACTATAAATGTCAATGGTCTACGATGATTATCATCATAAGACTTATGTGACATCTATGAAATCAACATTATCTAATGAATAAAGTAAATATTTTCTTTCATATCTTGACCAAATCATAGTTATAACAAGTAACTCTCACTACTCATTAACCAAAAAATGGAGATTTAAAGGGTTGGCCATACAAGGACTCAAAAGGATCTATTCTAATCATGAAATGGTAACTATTACTATAAGTGAAATCAACTAGTCCAAAATGTTCATCCCACACCCCACTAAAGTCAAGAATGTAGGAATAAAGTATATCCAAATAAAATCTATACATATCTATATGTATGTCCATATTACTATGGATAGTATGATGTTATCAAACAGACATGAGATCCTAGTACCCCAGAAGGCATCTCCAAAACAGGGCTGTAAAATGTGGATCTCTATTAGAGACTACAGAATATGGACCCCTATGGAATTAAACATTATATTTCACATAGATATTTCCCAACTCTTAAATATTGGTAATATATTGAATGGTTAATAAGTGAGTAGATTTATCATGCCCGATAATGTATTGTTTTTTCTCTGGGTACATGGAAAATAAAAAAACAAGTCCGTAGAGATATCAAGCCACAACCATGTGGGAACTTGAAGTGGATGATGAAAACTTGAAGATCTTTTATTCTTGGACTTGAACTTCTAACACATATATCAACAATGAGATAAAAAATTATAAATTCCCCATCTCATACTAGTCCACTAGAATATACCTAGCATATCATATAACATCTTCATGGTTACTAGGTGCACATACCATTGAGAATCATAGAAATCACCCACAATATATTTACTTATAAGAAAAGGTACACCGTACCATTTTCCAAAACATATAAAACCCTAAATGGGGAAAAACCACTCAATAGTTGTCTCTCCAATATAAAGAGAGTCTATTGTTCCCTATAATTCACCATCAAGATTTAATTCCTAAAGAATAGCCTCCATAAGATTGGAGGTAAACTAAAGACTAGAGAAAGAAACCCCGATTTCTATTTCTCAAACTCTAATATGAAACTATGAAAAAAAATCCATCCTGTTAAACTCTTTTGATGATTCTTTCATGGCTTGGGTTGGAAGTTTCCAACATATATAATCTACAATGACATTCCTTTCACCTAGGTATATGAGATGTCAAAATTGATGGACTTTTGGTACTCCACCCAACATCTCTGTAGGGGATTTAAGTCTTTCTGAGAGAAGATATATCTCAAGATATTGTGTTTAGGATACATGGTAGACATTTATTTGAAATGGTAATGATTCTAAATATAATGTGCATGTATCATAACTACAAGTTCTAGTTCATGTGATGTGTAATTCTTCTCTTGTGGACTAAACATCCAATATCTATAAGAAATGATATGACAACCCTGCATAAGAACAAAATCCAAATCTGAATGTAAACCCTCATAGAAGGGAACACAACCCAACCCGACCTATATAAGTATAAAAACTATCATAATACTCCCAAGATGTTTCTATTCATCAAACTAACTTGGACATTTATAATCTAAAAAAACATTACAACCTTATGAGTTAAAAAATAAATTAAGATGAGAAAATTAATAAATATTTTATTAACAGGTTGTATTGTCCAAATAAACCCAAGAATATTTGAATCTCAAAAATATTTCATGGTTTCAACTATTTCATAATAGTTTCAAACTTTTTATAATCAAAAAAAATACTTTCTCCTGACACAATGTTTCCCAAGAACATCACTTCCTGAATCAAGAAATAAAATTTCGAATTGTTTGCATAATGTCGGTTATTTCTCAAAAAATTTAGAACTGCTCATATATAAGGAAGATGTTCCTCCTTGTAATTATATTATTTAATAATGGAATCCACAAATACCACCAATAAAGTATCAATACAACCATGTAAAATACTTTTCATCAAATAAATAAATACTACAGGGGATTTGGATATACCAAATGGAAAGAAAAGGTACTCAAAGTTTCCATACCTTCTTTGGAAGGTAGTTTTCTGAATATCATATTTCTTTATTCTCAACAGGTGATAACTAGATCAAAGATCAATCTTAGAGAACCAATTTCCCTTTCTCAAGTGTTCAAAAAGATCGTCAATACATGGGAAAAAATTCTTGTTCTATAACATAACTCGGTTGAGTTTTTGGTAATGCGCACAAAGGTGATGTGACCCATCATATTTCATATCCAAGAGAACACACACCACACAAGGTGATATAATCAGAATTATGAATCCTTTCTCTAAATGATAATCCAAATAGTCCTTTAACTCTTTAATTTTAGTTGGTCCCGGGTGGTAAAAAGGAATAGACATTGGATGAGTACCCAATAGTAAATAAATAGAAATCTCAACCACCCTTATTGGTGGAAACCCAAAGATGATAGAAGGATAAAATTAGAAACCTCCTGAAAACTAGAGGGATATTACAACTCAAGGATTCATTCTCAAGATCAAGATAGAATAATGATATTACTTTCTTCATTAATGGATTAGATGGTCCAGATATACTCAAAATCGGGTCCAATTCTCTAAGAATGATACGACACACCCAATCGGGGGAAGAAAAGGAAACCCACAAAGATAAAAATCAATTTGGGATTTATTAGAAATGATCCAATACGTATTGAATATGATATCAAGAAGTGCCATGTCGAGAACCAGAAAACCCCCTGAAAGATCAATCTATTATAAATTGATTAAACAAACATGACAACAATGAACCTTCTCTCTATTCATTATGAGGGGTGTAATAATATCCATCATAGAAGATAAATGTTCCAAAATAGGATTAAGAAGATTCACATTATGAGGTGAAATAAATGAATGTGATTCACCAGTATCAAATAAATCAGTCACTAAAGATGAACTATAGTGATTGTACCTATCACAATCATTGGACCCATACCTTCTTCCACTAGATACTCTTCCACTTTGTGAAGAATGTTTTTTTAGATTCATATTATTACACTACTGTTAAAAAAGATTTTAACAATGTTTAAAAACCATTGGTAAAATCCCCAAAACCATTGGGAAATTCTATCCTTGTGGTTCACCAAACCATTGGGCTGTGAGGCGTGGGGATAGCCATATGCCAACTGTTCAGCTTGAACCATTGGGAAAGGTTGGCTGGATTTTCAAAATACCAAAAGTTTAATGTTAAACATTGGTAAATTTCTATCCCAATGGTTAATAATCATTGGTAACCAAGCTATACACTAACAGTTGTTAAACTGTTGGTATAAAACCTACAACACACTACTACCAACAGTTTCATTGAAACTGTTGGGATCTAGGTATACCAATAGTTCTGAAACCATTGGTATATACTACTCAATATGTATACAAAGTGTTCTATGAAACATTGGTATTTCATCTCTCTGCAAAAGAAAAACTGTACACACCTCTTCCAGCCAGAACTAGCATACAACAGCCTCCCCCTTTGTAGTAAGCAGCATACAACGACCTCCCCTATCCAATTCCAGTACTGCAATTTCACAAAGTAGCATGTCCCTGCCTCCACTCTTGAATTACTGTACAAACATTTAGAATAATGATGAATACAAAAAAACACTCATGCAGACAATATACAAAGATGAATATAAAAAAATCCTCAATGCACTCCCCTAGACATCCCCCTTGCACCCCGTTTAACACCCCCTGCACCCCTAGGAAAACCCGCTTGCACTACCCTGAACATCCTCCTTGCACCCCCACTAGAAAACCCTCACCCCTCGACACCCCTTGGGACCCCCTCCCTGCAGACCCCCCTGGACACCGCCCTTGGAACCCCACCCCATGCCCTGCAGACCCCCCTAGACACCCCTTGAAACCCCACACCCTACCCTACAAACCCCTTAGACACCACCCTTGGAACCCCACCCCTGCCCAAAATACCACCCTTGACACCCCCATGAATCCCACCCCATTCCCTTAAGACCCCCTAGACACCCCCCATGTACCGCCTTCCCTATAGACCCCCCCTAGACACCACCCCTGGAACCCCCCTACCCTACAGCCCCCTAGACACCCCCTGAAGCCCCGCTGCCCTGCAGACCCCCCTAGACAACCCCCATTGAACCCCCTGCGCTACATACCCCCCTTAGACACCCCCCCCCGAAACCCCCTGCCCTGCAGAACCCCTAGACCCCCCTAAACTGCCACTGGACCCCCCACCCTATAGACCACCCCTAAATCCCCCTGGAAACTCCATGCCCTACAGAACCCCCTGGACACCCCCCTGAAACCCCCTTCCCTGAACACCCCCCAAAACCCCCACTAGACCCCCCTAGACACCCCCTCTTAGACACCCCCCAGACCCTCCCCCTGCCCTACAGACCCCCCTACACCCCCCTGGACACCCCATGGACAGCCCCAGGCTTCCATCCAGAACACAGAAGCCTTCTTATCTTCCCAGTATAGCCAAAATATCATTATGGATAGTTAATATATTAACCAATATAATAAAACAAATATGAATCACCTAAATGGATTCATTATCCCAAATACTCTATCTACTAGTCTAAATTGATTCATGTAACCCAATATATTCACATTGTTTAGACTCCATTTGACAGTCTAACAAAAAATACCTCTAGTGATCCTAAAAACAATGTATCTTATGTCCCACATTTTTGAACTGATATAAAACCAAGTATTTTATCCTAGAAGAAATTGGCGAGATAAAAAATATATAGTTTCAGACCACCACTTATAGTGTTAGACGTAACACTTCTTTTTTCCCTTATTGTAGATTTCTCCAACACACTCAAGAATAGAAGAAACATGAAATACCGCGGGTATAGTGGTTAGCTCGTGCTACACCAATCTAAAAACATCAAAAGAATCTATTTTAAAAGTACATTTGGATTAAATACATTAAAATATTCTAATTATTCATTATTAATATCACTTTAAAACCTTCAAAATAATTAACACTATGTCTTTTTCTAAAATGATTTAAAAATTTTCCAAAATTAGGTTATCATTTTAAATCCAAAGCATTTTAAACAGTTTTCCAAATACAAATATCATTATAAAAGTATTGACAAGTTTTCTATAAGAATCAATGTATTTTTATACTTTCCAATTTAAAATTTTCCATTTAAAATTAATCATAGACAATGATAACACACACAGTATACCATGATCCATTATAACCAAACCATGAAGAATATGAAAATAATTCAAAATCAAAAAAATAAAAATTCCAAGTTGACAAAAATTCACAACAATGAAAGAAGAGATTGAAGTCCAGATTCATTAAAGAAAGAAGATATCTAAATTAATGGGTGTTCAAGGGTTTGTGAGACCGAGATAGTTGAACAAATGATGTTACTATTTGAGATGAGTAGATCTATTCATTCCTATCAACTACTAAATATCTTGAAGATTATGTTCATGAGTAGACTGGGTTGTCCAGTGTGTTCACACATGGATATCTACATGAAGTGGTGCATAAGAAATGTGGAGATTAGGGATATATTTTATTTTAATCATACCTTTTTATTGTTTAGTGGGAAGATGCATTCATTGGTGAGACTCTACAGTAGGAGCATAGTGGGTCTCTATTCTTATAGGATTGAGAGGTCCTTAGTGTAACCACTTTGGTTTATAGTGCAGAATCCAAAACATGGGTAACTAACCAATCATGAAAAAAAGTAGGCATTTGAGTCTAAACCTTTTGAAACCATGGGATGTGATAGCAACCGTAGTGAGTAATTCACGCATAAAAACGTACCAAGTCTTTGCAAACTCTAAAGACCTGATATAGAATGTATAAATTCATTGAAAGGAGGAATCTTATGGAAATTCATATAGTGTGGAAGGAAGGGGATTCTTCCAAAAAACAAAAATGTTTGATAAAAGGGAAATAAAAACATGTTGGAGTGGGAGTATCTCAGAGAAATATGGTCCCACTCCAGCCCCCCATCACCCACTCTACCCCCCACACCACAGAACCCCCCATCCCCCACTCCTGCCCCCACCCCCATACCCCAATCCACAGAACCCCCCATCCCCTACTCCATTTCCCCCTACTGTATCCACCCAGTAGCAAACTCCCTGCAACAACCCCCCCTACCGTACCCCCCCCCCCCCCGTCGCAACCTCCCCACACTACAGCCCCCCATGCAGCCCACCCACTCCACTCCACTGCCCCCCCAACTCCACTGCATCCCCCCATCCCCAACTCCACTTCCGCCCCACTCCGCTACATCCCCCCCAATCCACTCCCCCCCACTCTACTACATCCCCACCCCATCCCCTACTCCACTAGAAATGGAAACATCATCTAAGGAAGTAAAAAATAGGTACAAGAAAGAGATAAATTATAGGATAAAATTTACGAATAACGAAAGGGATCAACCACTTATACGAGTTTAATAGAGTGTTAAGTGTTAGTTAATTGAAAAATTTTACAGAGATGCTTTTGATGATTCATGTAGCAATTGATAGTATAAAGATATAAAAATAGTTGAATAATTCTACTCTCATGTTGCATTTTATTTGAATAAATTTCCTAATGATCTTATTTGATATATAATTTGTATTAGTAAGTAAATAGTTGATGAAAAAACATAACTAGTGGAATAATTTGATTCCATGTAGATTTAATTGGCTAAATAGGTAAAAAATGTAACACTCTCAAAATTAGTGAAATTAATGGGATAAATAGTCTCAATTTTCAATGATAACATTTATTTGACTAATGAAAAATATCAAGGAACAGTTGTTGACAAGGAAGTGTTTAAGGCTACTTCTAATGAGGTATTCCAATAATTGGAAAATCTACTCAAAATTTCTTTGAGTGTTAAGGTATCACAACTGGAAGTGAAAGATAAAATAGTTATGGAACTTGATAGTTCACTATAATTGAGAAAAAATATCCATAATGAACAAGTTCAAAATATAAATTGTGATGGGGTAGTCAGGTTGAGATCATTTTAAGATAAAAAGATCACCCTCAACCGGATGTTTCTAGATTTGGAAGTAAAACATAAAGAAAGGGAATAAAAAAAGCCAGAACATCCCAAATAGTTGAGAAGATTACCTCCACCACTTAAGATTTATAAAAGATATTTCCATTAAAAGAGAATCATGATAGTGAAAAAGTGAGTTTGTTAATTTTTTTAGAGGGATCCACCTCATAATTAGAAAAAAGGTACCCTCCAACTAGATAAACTCATCCAACACTGAATCTGGATTATCTAGAAATGACGGAAAAAAGTAAAATTCTATAAAAATGTGAAACATTAAAAAATATATGACACCTAGTAGTATTTCATGAAATGATTTATGAATTTATAAGAAAATATTCCCCCAAATAGACCCTAAAAGTTTGGGGTTCCAACCCAAGAACAACAAGCATTTATGATTATAAAGAATACACATACAAGAAAAAAATCATTACAAATTGGAACACAGTGGAGATTATTGAGATTTAGGAATAGATCCATTGATTATTAGCATAATAGATTAGTACGTAAAATTTCAATAAGAAATGAATAAAGGGGTAAAAATTTAAAAATAAGTGAGAAATTAATGGAGTGAAATAGTTGTAGAATACCAATATCTCCATTTAAGGAGCCCACGAGCTGGAACAAGTGTCTGGGCATCAAGGAAACACCACGTAAGATAAAATTTTCCCAAAAACAAAAAATAAAAACACCAGCGGAAAATAAATAAAATTTTGGGGCTGGGGTTTTTGGATTCTATGGTAGGTGTCTGTTGTAGTTTTGGGCTAGAGTGGCTGGTGCAAGTTGGAATGCAGGTGGTAGGGGCTAGCAGGAGGGCTGGTGCGCATTGGAATAGGTGGTATGGGGTTGTTTTGTAGGTAACAGGGGGTTGGTGCGGGCTGGAATGCTGGAGACTACGAGCTGAATAAGTAATTAAAATTTTCCTATTTAACCCAAAATGGTTTTATCAAAACTTATGTCAAAAAGAACTTTCATTCATTAAAACATCATTTTTACCCATGAGGCGTGACTGTGGCGTGCCCGCGGTGTGACCACGACGTGTTGTCCTGGTCCAGCAACATCCACAGGGTAGCATCTTTCAGCCAAGAGCGAAGGGAGCAGGAGGAGGCAGTGAAACATTCCGACCCTCACCCTTCCTGAAGAAATTGGGATTAGTCAGTCTCAATATTTATCACAAGTCTCATGGAATACTACCATAGAGCTGATCATTCATCAGATTCCCCATTGTTGTAGAAATCTCCTACTACACTATATGAGGTGTGTGTTGTATACTGTTCTCACATAGAAAAAAAAAAGATAATGTAGAATCATTTTCTCTACAAGGGTCAAAACACTCATCAGATCATCGAGATCACAAAAATATCAAACTCTAAAGGAAAATGTGATGTACAAAACCAAAAACCATATATAAATGGTTTCATAAACTCTGTTGAGAATGTTAATTAATCATATTTTAATAGAAAATATTTTATTCTTATTTTTATCAATCATGTTATATAATTTCATATTCAATTAATGCATCCCTAGAATGGAAAAATAATGATTGGACTCTACTCTTATTGAATAAGGAACCAAGTCATCATGGAATGAAGTGGGGAGGACTAGTGATCATATAGAGTTTTTATGTATTATTGAAATTTTATTCTACCTACCAATGTACTTAATAGATATCAAAAATTTTATAACTCTTTATACAGGATTCCAAATAAATCCTATGTAGTTTACCTTCACATTATAAAAGCCGATCTTATCTTATAAAAAACAGACTCTTGATTCGAGATTGTGGTATGATAGAGATATATATTTTATATTTGTTTTTTTAAAAGTGGTACTAGGTAGTTGAAACTATGGATTGAGAGTAAATTATGCAGGTGTATTACCTATCAATGGTATATCCATTTCATGGAACTCTAATAATAAAAAATAATCCACCTTGAGAACAATTGAATTTGAGTATGTTTTAACATCTCAAGATGAAACACAAATCTTATGGGAGAATTCATATCTATAAAAAAATAGATGTGCATCAAGGCCAAGAAAACACCCCAAATGGTGTTAAGATGAAGCTTATGATGGGAAGCACCATAAGCTTAACAGGTGATGAAAATTGTCACCATCAGGGTTTTTAGATATATAGGCACAGACAAACACCCAAAGTGGTGGCCAAGAGGCCATTAAAACACCCGAAATGGGTTTCACCATAAGATAAGGTCACAAAAAACATGATAGAAAAAATCAACTATGTAATCTGTTATAATAAGAAATCGTTGGAAGGTTTTAGTGATCAGCACAATGACGCAACATCTAAAGGGAAATGAAATGATAGAAAATAATCATACACCCTAAATAAAACATTTACAAATTCATTCACTTCGCCTGAACATGTAAATTTCATTTATAATATTCAAAGGTTGAAAAAGAAAGTTCCATGGTCAACAAATATGCCTACTCGGGAAATGTCATTTGATGTAAATGAGTATGATTAGACAATTTATATTATTCAAATAAAATAAAAACCAACATACCACAACACAAACACTGACAAGAGATATATGGAAAACTCAAACGAAATCTAAACATGATACAAATAACCATCACTACAATTTGGTTTAGAAGAAAATGCACCTCTGTTGGGGTGAGGGGGGGGGGGGTTATTATAAAATCATGTTATGGAATTATCACAAAATTCCATTAAATATATTTAACATTTATTATAAAACTCATTTATCATAAATCAAATGAAATAAATTAAGCTACTAGATCAACATAACCATCACTGTGAGTTGTCGCGAAAATTGCACCTCTATTGGAGGGGATTTTTTATAAAAACATGAATTTATTTATCAAATGAAACTATTATATTGAATAACATTAATTCAGGATATGAAATTCAAAATAATTAAGAATAATTAAGAAATAAGTTAAATTAAATTTAAATAATTCTTGAATTAAAGAGGTTAGGAGAGGGACCATACCTCAAGGTGGAACCAAGCCGTCAACTTCGGATCTTAGAGCTTTCTAACTAAAAGTTTATACTCCCTAGCTGGGTATATGCACCTTCACACACATGCAAGGACTCCTAGACCCTATGAACACACCCACATGGCCATGAGCATGTCCATGGGGATCTTTTTACATATGATTATATGCATATACCAGTTTTTACTCACCTGCGTATGCATTTATATATATATATATATATATATATACATGGGCACACCTAGCCCCATACTTTCATAATCACTGCCATGGATGACTATACATGTAACAGGGGAACCTACATACATATACTTACTTACCTATAAATACGCAGGCAAGTCACCCTAGACTTGGTGACTTGAAACCAATGAGCAGGAATCAATGCACTACACTAAGGATATTAGGAACATTAAAACACATAATGGGTTCTAAATAACCAGTGAGAAACCAACAAATGACATTAAAGATTTACCTTGATTGGAAATAGAGAACCTAATCCACCCAAGCCAACACAAAACAATCCAACTCACTACCTAAACCATAATATTGATTCAAAAACACCAAAATCCATAAATACATGAGGTGCAAGACAAGTAGTAACCATAAAATCTTACCTCAGATAAAAGACGGTGAACTGAATCAATCTGAACTCCATCGCAAAATATAACTACCCTCTATCCATAGAAAGTGGTAGAAGAACTAAGTGTCCAATTCGATAATGAAAATAAATTAAAAACTAAACTAAAATATACTTGTCTCCTATGGATATACACATCACCACCCAACATATAAGAACCACAATGCCTCATGGGTCAAATCATGTTCCTGCAAGCAAAGGGGAAACTAATCCAGGTTTCAACTATCAAATAGTAAATTCCTATTAATAAAAAATTACTCTTCCTATTAATGGTATATAATTATTTTTCTCATTTTTGAGCTTAGTTTAGTTTTGTTCGATACAAGTTTGATTGGTACATTTCCATTAGATTTAGTTTGCGTTGTTTTTGTTTATATTATCTTGGAAAATTTCATTCATTGGGGTTCTAGTTGATAATGAAATTAATAATAATCATTTAATCTTTATTTATAATTATATCCATTAGTTCCATATATGTAGTAAAAAATACATAGAAATTAATGACATCATATTAGGAAAATCATAAGAGGGGAAAGATGTAAAATAGTATTATTCATGCCATTCATAACTAATATAGATTTTTCATGGACACATAAATCACCAAAAGCCCCAAATTAAACTGGGCCAAACAATGAGGTAAGAATAAACCAACCCTAAATTGTTACAGATGAACTAGGATGATCAAAACTGCTTTACCTTCAGCAGTGGATTCCAAATCATGTCTGTGGTGGACCCAAAAGAACCATGATATGCCATAGAAAGAAGGATCAAAGATAGACAAGGGGAAATTAAACAAATAAATATCTACAATGTTTATGAAAGATAATTTGAACTGAAAATGGAAAACATCAATGAAATAGATAATATAATTGTATTAGTAGTGGAAATTCTTAAAGAATATCCTAAGGGATTTACTAAGGAAAATCAAAATCAGTTGATGTTGTTTTTTGAAGGTATAATTATGTTTTTCCGAGAGCTATCATATGTATGACTTTGATTCTAGTTTCAAAAGAATTTGATTAGTGGTAATGGAAATGAACCAATGTTATCATGTTTTAAATCAGTTGCTACAAATGGATCCACATCAACGAAGAAGGGTGAACATTATGAGAAAAAATGTTTGATCATATGGCCTGAGGAGTTATAAAATGATAAACTAAAAAAATTATAAACATTAAGAGTTCTATAATTGATCAAGTGAATATGCAATTTTGAAACAATAATAAACATGTTAATGAATAAAAATCCATGTTTTCTAAACAAAAACATGTTTAGAATGTGAGAAGTAAGAAAGTGAAAAGAAAATAAACACTTTTGGGATACCAAAAAAAGTGATCTAGTGTTAAAAAAAAGCCACTGTCAGTGTTATAACCTAGAAGTTGATAAACCCACCTTATTACCATACATGTTGATATAAAAAACAATAAAATGGAAATTTTACATAACACACACATCACATATAATTTTTTTAAAGGAAAATAATTTTGAAAAATGAATCCTTCATATTGTGTTGTTATTCGTCTATGTCACTCTCAATGCATCGATGAATCTCAGTTGCACAAATCCCCAATTGAAAATGCCTATTAAATAACTAATAAAATTTATTTTTGGAGAAAAATCTTGGAAGAATATGAAAAAGTTAATACCATAATGGATCGATGTGAAAAAATAGGAAGGGGTGAATTACACTTCCCAATTATAGAAAAATAGATGAATACCCCTTTCTTATCCTAAATATAGCAAAAAAAGAATATGAAATAATGAATAACCCAAAAAAGGAATATGATACATTTTTTTAGGGTTCCCCAATTCTTAATTATAGAAAAATCTATATCATAAATGATTTATTTCAGCATACTTTAGTGAAATCGATGAATACCACTAAAACAGACACTTCCGAAATCAGAAATGCTACCTCTGTGCACATCACATATGACATGTAGAGTGATGAATTTTTGGGGGAGGGGAGAGAGATGGATGCTGGGGCTCGGGATTGGAGGGAGGGGAGAGGAAGGAGATGATGAGCAGGGAGAGGGGAGTGGTGAGCAGGGAACAGTGAGCAGGGAGTGGCGAGCGGGGAGCCGTGACCGACGAGCAGTGAGCATTGATCGGTGAGCAGCAAGAGACTATGGGGAGTTGTAAAGAGATGCGGGGAGAATGAGGGGAATGAGAGAAGATGTGTGGGTAGGATGGAATGGGAGCAGCTGTGTGGGGAGGTCAGGCAGCGAGGTGAGGTTAGGTGGTGAGGGGAGGTCAAGAGTGTTGTTGTGTAGGGATGGAGAAGTGGGGGCATGCCAGGATGGGAGAAGGAGCCTGATGGCTGGGTTATTGTAGTTTCTCTATTCCAACATTTCATATGAACCATTGGTATTTATATGATTTTTTCCAATGGTTTGTTATAACCATTGGGAAAACCAAACATATATTAGTCTACACCAACGGTTTCACAGAATCATTTTTATAGATTATTTTTCCCAATGGTTTTTCCAAACCATTGGGAAAGAAGTGTTGGTATTGGCGATATTTCTACTTGTTATAGAACACCTTAGTACATGAATAATTTGATCACATCATAGTAGTTTTTGGAACTGATAATCCCATGACACTACATGGACTATAATATGAATGAAATTCATTTTTCAAGGAACCTGACTGTTTAAAAGAACCACATAACTTGGGTTCCACCATGAAAACCTGTTTCGTGTGCCCTAGCTTTCCACACTAGAAATACATCAATGAGATAATTCAGGGAAGTATAGGTAGTTTATATGATCCCTCCTATTAATAAAAACCAGAAGAATTAGCATGATAACTCTTTTCTTTGAAAGAACTCATGACACTACCACTGGGGAAAAAAGGAACTCCCGTCAACACTGACTTACCATCCATTTCCATCTCAATCAGCAGTGCTATGCCCTTCACCTTAGTATAAGAAGAGGTATTTAAAAAGGAAACCATATAGAAAAATAAACTCAATTTCACGTATCAAACTGATGAGTATTCATCTTATCAGTTGATAAAATCTCAGGCGAAAACTACACAAGCTCAATAAAGTGATTATCATATTCTCTCACGGTATTGTCAACCTACTTGATTTTGAAAAAATATATAGTCTTAGCCAACACCATCGACTTTGGATTGAAATGATTAATGAAAAGAGCTTAATATTCCTTCCAATTTATGCCTTCATGCTTCTTCACCATAACCATTATGTCCCACCATCTCTTAATAGGTACCTCTAACACGTAGGTGGAACATTTCACCTTGAAATAATCAGGTGTTTCTAAGAACTCAAATAAAAATTCAAATCCCATGAACAAATCCATAATCTCTTGAAGATGGTTTGAGAGTTATAATTATGGTGGATCCTAGAAAAGGAATTCCAGAGCTTGAATGCATAATTTAGCACTCTGAGAATACAAAACTATAGCCAATATGGTAAGCCAATATGGGTTGGAGTATTGGTGCCTATCCTAGATCTTGGAAATTATTGACAATCACCTCAAATAGGATATGGTTCAAATGAGTATTTTCTCACCATGGTTCCTCAAAATCTTACTCCTGGACCATATTAACAAGTATTATAGGAGTTATTATGCTTCAAAACCTAATTAGAAATTATTTAAGATTTAATCAAGGTTACTCCGATTAGAAATTAAACAAAAGAAACATGGAAATTAATAACATTAGATACAAAATAAGATTCCGAATTTAACCCAACCAAATATAATGTAAGTAAAATAGTAGAACTAATCCTCAAGAAATCTTTCCCAAAACCACTCATGGTGAATTAAGGCTCATTTTAGTGAGATATGGATATACACTCAATAAGAACAACCTCTTATATCCCGACTAGATTTTACCAATGTATACCAACATCAAGGAAATATTCTTAACCTACACCTTCGATATCATCTTTACATGAACTAGCCAGGATACCATGGTATCCTGACACCCAAGATAATGCAGAAATGAATCTAGTTGAATTATTGAACCCCTAGGGTTTGATACTTGAACCTTTAATAAAAAAATATAATGGTGGTAATTATTTTTTCACACAAACATTGGAAGAAACAGATACAAGTCAGTATGCTCAAAAGAAAAGTCCATAGGGAGAACAATAACAAAAGTTCAATAGGAATAAAAAACTAATTTTACAATAATATTTATTATATGAAAAATACTGAAAACCTAAAATCCAAATGAACACACCACTCCAAACATAATATATTCAACAAGAATCACCACTTTAAAATGAAACTTTTCCTTTTCTCAAACCTGGCAGAAGGAAATCCAGATACACATCAAAGAAAATGTAGGGTGTTAGATAAAATATTTCTGGGGTCTAAATAAGTGTCCTATAATAAAAATATAATATAAAAACACCAAATAATGATTTTATTTTTAAATAAAAAATCCAAGGTAGTATAAGAGAATATTTAAAAAAATTAATCATTTAAATTGATGGAAATAATTAAAAAAATATCTTAATAAATTATTTACATAAAAAAGATCATATAAATCACAAGGCATATATAAAGTTGTTTTTAAATGATGTCATATATATGAAAATGATTCCCAAATTAGAAAGGTGCTCATCTTACAAGAGTTAAGATAGTTTCAGGTTATGGGATCCTCACACACTCATATAGTGATAACAGCAATGTGCACACACGTTCCTCCAACACTGGCCATAGAGAACTATCCACACCCCAATGGGGATAAGGTCTACCAATATGTTTATATTATAGTGATTAAGGGTCAATACATTTATAGTAAAACACCTAAATAGAAAGCTTTTCTCTAATAACTCACCAACACCCCATGCATTAATGTTCTCAACTAAGAATCAATAATGATAAATGTTTTTCCAGAAAGTTTAAAAAACAAACCCATTTCCCATTTTAATATGAAAATTTATCATTAAATGAAAATACTTGGTTTCCTAATCAATTAATTGTTTTTTCTAGATAAAACTAAATAGAGGTTCACATAAAATCATTTTAATATATTTTCTAAAAAATAAATTTCGTAAATAAATTTCAAAAATCAAGTTACAAAATTTTCATCAATTCAAGTCACTCCCCAATTTATTTTAATTGGTGGTTTTCCCCAAAATTCATACCTAGATTAACACTCTAAATCAAATAAATTTAAATATATTTATTAAAAAAATATCTAATAATCCTAAAGGGGGAGAGAATAATAGATAAGGTTATAAGGATCAAAAGAAGAATTCTTACTAGATTGGAATCCCATGAGGTTCACCAAGAATTGAACCACTTTGAAAAGGGTTTGGTGTATCATAAATCACATCTAGAGAGATTCCAAGGAATAAAAAGTATTTTTTTGGGTCGAATGGGATAATCTATAACAGAAACTTGGGATTTAAATTCTTTAAACTAAAATTTTGGATTTTATAAATTATCACATGAACAGTTAGCTGGGCAGGGAAACACAATTTTTTAAACTGTGCACCCCTTTTTTTGAGTGAATAGTTTCTAAAATGCTAGCATGAATTATTTCAAACTATATTTGAACCACAAAATCCCCAAATATTTGTTTTTTCATTGTTTCCCATGGGTGGGTACATGATTTTGGAAAACTGTACTCAACAAAGAATGATTATTTTTTTTAAACTTCGCCCAAAGCACCCTAAACCAAAGAATGATAAAAAAACTTGGTTATGAATTACCACACAATAGAAATGTTATTTTATACATATAATTATTATATATTAAATTGTTTTTAATTCATCCTTGTAAGGATGAAATAGAAAATGAAATATATTATCCCATAGTGTCGGTAGTTCACATATACAAGAAGACAAAGCTCCCATTTTACATAAAATGGGATGGGTAATAACGTAAAAATAAATATCATATAAAAATATTAATAATATTATAGTAATTATAATTTTCATTAATTAATTATTATTTACCTGGAATGTACGGTTGTAGTGAATAATAAAATACAACATTTATAGAGGTGGTAGTCCACTTGTATAAATGGTGACATCTTTATTTTTCATGTTTTTCTAAAAGAGGGTAGAAAATTTATATTCCATTAGTTTTAAAATGATTTTGAAAGACTAATATTACTCATGTTGTTATAATGTATTGGACATATAATATGTGAGGTGATATAAGAAGAATACAATAATGTACGAGAAGTAGGTTGGGACCATTACCACTCCCAAGGGATGTTCTCCCACGGGTAACACCTTAAGAAAACATAGCTTGGTCTATTGAAACAAAAAAGGATCCTAGGATGTTATTAGTTAGTTTAAGAGAGGGTACATCCGAGTTTTTGTAAATTTATGTCTTTGTAATGGTTTGATGAATTTTTTGGATGTGATCGCTTTTTATAAGTGAAGAAAATGGTACTTTTGTAAATACCCACTAACTTTTTAATGATGGAATGATAATATTCATGTTCTGGTTTCTCAAAAAGTTTTAAATAATGATTTTTTTTGGTTATCTACGGTTGAAAATTACTTCACACACATTTTAAAATAAATTTGATCATGTATCATGACTTTTACCACATTATTTATAAATTTTACGAGTTTTGTTTTTAAATATGGAAACTATTTTTTATTTGAGTAAAATATAATTTATTAAAAATATAATGTAAAACATATTACAAAAACTTTAATTTATTGAAATTTTTTTTCAACAATATAATTTATTATAAATTATATATAACATAAAACTAACTTTTAAATTAAAATATTTTTTATATAGAAAAAATTTTCCTAGAAAAATATTGTTTTTACCATTAAATGATCTTAATCATTTTCATTATCAATTTACATTTTTATTAGTGTCAATATATCTGTATACATGTGTAAAAAATAAATCAAATTCAATTTAAAAATATATCAATTTAATTTACTAGAAAAAAATTAAACAATATTAATAAAAAAATTCTTTGAAAATAACACTATTACCATTATGGTGGAAAATAACTTTAATATTTGTAATCATAATATTATTCCTAAAATGAAATTGAACATTTTAAATAATATTAATGTGTTTAAATATAATATAAAATCTATTTTTTTTAAAATTTAATATCTATATGTGATGTAAATAAATTTTTTATATTTAATAAATAAAACTTTTCTTAGAATAACAAATAACTTTAGATTAAAAAATTAGAAATAATAGTTTCAAAAATTCAACGTATATTTTGAAATGAATTATTTTAATTTATAAATATATTTTTTTATATAAGAAAAATGATTCAAAAACATTTAAGTCATTATTTTATTGTGATAATGTCCTAAAGGTGTTGTATTAGTGAAATTGTTATTTTTTACTATTCAGATAAAAATAAATTATTCTAGAGAAATATAAAAAGGTAACCTTATGCATATTTTTACATGTTGAATTAAAAAATGGTATTCAATTAAAAAAATTAACATTTTTAAAATGTACAAAATTTAGAATTTAAATGAAAATAAAAAAATATATATATATATATAGTAGGACTTCATTTGTTGAAAAAATTCATTTTTAAAACATTATATTTGTTTATACTAGTTTTAGTGAATTTCAAATTGATTTCAATTTTCTTAATACTAGATGTATTATTTTCCATATATTTTCAAAATTAAATGTTTCTAATAGGTTGTGGCTCATTTTTTGGTGTTGTGTGTGATAAAAGTTTTGAAATACAATAGCTTTATATAAAGGGTGGATATGTAGTAAAGTCATTGTGGGTTAGAATCTCCCTGTTAAATAAATATCATCATTTCAATTATAGTTATTTAATAATAATGAAAGAATACTTGGACCCTGAGGAATCTATATATTTAAATATTTTACTTAGATATCATGATTAAAAGCATAAATACAAGGAAACACATCATTTCCCTCATAATTTTTATGCATTTAAATTTTCCATTGTTAAAAATATTTATACAAAATATAGTTCATCAATTGGTTATACACATTTCTAGGGACATACCTATCATTGTATCATTTAGTTGATCATTTTCCCATCCATTCGTTCTTATTTGGTTATACAAGATTCTAGGGACACACCTATCATTGGTTCATTTTGATGATCATTTTCCCTAACAATTACTAAAACCATAATATTTAATATAGTATCTAGAAAAAATAGAGTAAATAATCATTAGAATATAAAAATTAAACCTAATATGTCTTCTCTAATGAAATATTTATTTCGACTTATCTTACCTTTGGTTCAACAATGATATAATAGGATAAAAGTATCACTCTTTCAGTTTAACCCATGTCTTCTATTCTTAGTTTCCAGTTAATATTTTTTACAAATATAGTTATATGTTACTAAAGGTTTTAAATGCATCAGAAGATCCTTTTGAAAGAATAGACTTAATGGTTTTTGTCTAATTTGATGGATCATTTACCAATTGTGCATGATGTGAATGTCATGACCGATGAAATATTTCTATTGAATATTGAAATAGAATTCCAAGAACCCATAGATGATATTTTTATTATTAAATTTTTAATTAATTTAATTTAGTATTAAATAAATATTTCCTTATCTTAATATAATTATTTGATAAGGATGTTTATGTTCTGAAAACATTTTCAGATTACCATTGTTTCATATGGAGGACCCAAATTAGATCCCTTATGGTGGTGATCCACATGTTGTCATTTAATCTGGGAACAACACCTATGGGATGTTGAGTTCTAGTGTAGTGGGTTGATTATCTTGTGTTTTTATTCTTGATAACTTCTATATTTCATTAGGTTGGAAGAAATTATTCTCATTCTTGAGAAGATGAGAGATGAGGGTATATGTAAAGATGTCTATAGTGTGTAATGATTAAAAATTATCAATTACCACTATATAATAGACACAAAAATATATTTATAGAGTTAGGTTTTAGATTAAAAATAATATATTATTTAAAAAACCCTTAAAAAATTAATAACAATTTTTTAACACCATGCCATATAATAATAATTTTACGTAATGGTATGAACTATCAGGTTTTATGAAAAATATTATTTTACTAACATGAAATTTAATTTTAATAACTGAACACAATCTTAGTCGACTTATCCACTAAGACAGTTATTGAATACCTAAATAAGTATTTATTGTATACAAATATATTTTATGTTCAGAGCCATGAAAATAATGTTTTGATAAAGATTAAATAAATAATATAATTATTTTTTTTCAAAATATGTAGAATAAATATTTAGAAATATTAATTTATTTAAATAAATTATAGATTAATTAACGAATAATTATTTACTACTTTAAGAATAATTGACACTAATTAAACATTAATAAAATAGCCCTTTGATCCTTGGAATTATATTTATTACAATAATTAAAATCAAATAGAATTTAATTAAGTTAAACAGAAAAAAATAATGTGTGATCCTTTAGGCTACATTAACATTAGAATTACATGGGATTATTTTAAATACCATGATTACAATATTTAATTATGCCAAGGACCCCAAGATAAAAAAGTTAATGTTGTAATGCCAATAACCACACTTGACTGAATACTGCATAATATAATCCATTTATTTATAGTATATCATCAAATATGTTGTATGAATGTGTCATAAATATTTGTTCTTGATACCTATTTCATTGACTATCTGAAATAAACTCATCATTAGTCCATGGAATTTGAATTTAATGTGATGGTTTCATTTTGATCAATATTCCAAGATATCAACTTGCATAAATATATGGGGGAAAATACATCAATGACTTATTCATTAATAACATATCATTCATGGAACACCCAATGTACCATAATACTTGTGAACATATGGAATCATGGTTTTGTTCAGTACATAATATTATAATGTATCATCAAACATGTTATAGACATGCGTCATCAACATTTTTGCTTGATACATTTTTCTTTGACTATCTGAAATAAACTCATCATTAGTCCATGGACATGGAATTCAATGGGATCTTTTCATTTGTATCAATGGTCCAAGATTTCAACTTGCATAAATATACAAGGAAACACCTTCAAAGATTTATTCATTAATAACATGTCATTCGTGTCACACCCAATGCACCCTACTTCTTGTGATCATATGGAATCATTGTTTTCGCCAGTACATAAAATTATGTGATTCATGATATTTATTAAGAATAATAATATATTAATAGGACTATTACCCATTCTAATAGATTAGAATATATGATAACAGTAAAATATACATAATTATTATAGGTGAGTTTTTCATAATAATTCAATATCTTAAAAATATCTATGTGAAAACTTCATTAGTGGAAGACTTTTATACTTATGAGTACTTTCACATGATATTCAAAATTCTATGTATCCTGTAATATTAGTATTTTTATCACATAATTTTGTTTAAGAATATAATCATTGTACTTTAAGGATATCAATTTAACTAGGACCAATTATGACCTTATTAATGTAACAAATACTCGAAGACATTATTATATTAATTAAATTTTGAGAAATGAAAAATAAATATTAATAGGTTTCACTAATATTAAAATATTTAAAATTATATGTATTCTAATGTACAATCAGTTGGTTCTAGATCACCAAATCTTATAGAATCCAACTTGGACTAGATTTAACATCATATGGATTTCAGTCTTCTATTACACAAATGATGATCATGTTTTTAGCGAGTTAAGACATTAGTCAAGGGGTCCACCACATTGTATTCCATATATATTCATCCCAATATTACATAATCTCTCTGTGAAAATACCTCAAGTTATGATACTTCCAAGGTATTTTATTCATCCACTAATGTGACCAAGGATCCTTTTGATAATCTAGCTATACAACATTATCACAATGGAGTGATATATGATATTCAGTATTTGGTACAAAGTCAAGATCTTGGATGATTTTTTTGTATCTAAAATATATATTTATATTCCATATAAGCACTAATATACTAATAATCTACAATATAATGTACAAAAATAATTAATCTTTGAGCCATTACATCTTATAACACATTTATTGAGAGTTAATATGTATCCTATTTTTTATTTTTGATCATATTGATATTTTTAGAATCATGAATTTTAATATAATTTTATGACTAGTTACCCATCTCCTCTATAGACTAGAAATATATCCTTAGTATGCCACAGATACTTGAGGATAGTATTGGCAACCATTCAATAGTGGTCACCTAGGTCATTTTGATATTATATTACCACAATTATGGAATACGTGAAATGTAAAGTAGTGTATAACATAACCTACATGGATGGATCAATTTTATATACTTATGGAGTTCTTAAGATCCTTTTTCATCCCCCTATTAATATGGATGCTTTTTTGTAAAGATGAAAACCAATTAAAACTAGAAACAATCCCTAGTTTGACTGTTCCCTAATAAATGCATTAACTATATATTTAATAAATGTAAATTCAATTAGACTAAGAATCCTCTGAAATATATCCTAATGGATCTTGAACCCAATAATATATGCTACTTCACCTATTTCTTTCATGGATAATCATGTGTTCAACTAGGAATTAACCAACTATAAGAATGGAATTCCATTTTCAATAAGTAGTTCAACATCAACATAAACAATAAATAAAACCACAACACTTGTAATAAACCATTTATAGACACAAATATCATATCCATTTTTCATAAAAATAAATTTTGGTATGGAATCATCAAAATGAATGTTTGATGACCTAGATTCATTCTTTAATCCATATATGGATATTTCCCATTTGTGTACATTGTTGGATTCTTTGATGTAATAAACTGTTCATGTTTTGTTATATAGATATCTTTCTGAAGGTTTCGATTAAGTATGGCTGTTTTGAATGATATTTTACAAATATAATAATATTGTTCGTATATAATGGAAGTATAATTATGATGGATTTTAGTATAGAAACTGGTGAAAATGTTTCATCGTAGCATATGCCTTGAAATTGTTTAAGGCCTTTTGAAACTATTTCTGCTTTAAAAATATTGAATTATCCATAAATGTATAGTTTTTATAATATACGCATTTACAACTAATGGGTTTTACATCCACTTGAGGGTCTACCAAAATTCATAATTGGTTTTTGTGGGTTTTATTCATTTCAAAATTCATATATTTTTAACAATTGGAAACATCTATTCAACTTATAATTTCCTAGTAGATTATAAGATCATTATTACCAATAAATAGATATTTACCATAATTGATGAGTAGAAAACAATATCTATCAAGTTCTCCAACCTCCCTTATACTTCTATACAGTACCCGTGTGGTTAAAAATTCTTCTTCCATGGGGTTTTTTGATTTTTTTCAACACCAACTACAATGTACCTAGTTCTAATAATTCATCAATGTATATCTCACTTCCACTATTAGTTTTATATATTTTCCACTGATGAGGTAATATGTAATATATTAGTACTATTACATTCTTTTCCAAGGGGTAATATGTGTAATATCATCTTGTTTTTGTTGTGTATACTGTAAAAGTTCACATTGTTCCATGGAGTATAAGTTTGTTTTTTGAAGTGGCCTTGAGAAATGGTAAACATCCCCACATATTTCTGTATGATAATAAATTTTTCATTCCACTCCAAAATTCATATATTATACCACATTCTAATTTTGTTAGAACTAGGTTTATTATTTGTTATGCTGTCTCTAAGACGTATCTCCTAAAGGATAATGAAAGACCCAAAGGAATCATCATTTATCTCATCATTTCCGACAAGCTGAAATCCCTCCTTTCACAAATACTATTCAAATTTTGTGTATATAGATGGGTGAGTTGGGATAAAGTCATGAACTCCTACAAATTATCAATGAAGTCATAATTTAGATTTTTCTTACCAGTATTTGCGGGAAATTTATTAATCTTCTTACCACAATAATTGTCCACATCATTCTTAAATAATTTGAACTCTTAAAATGAATATAACTTATACCTCATCAAGTAGACATATCCATATCTAATAAAATAATTAGGAAATGTTATAGATTATGTGTACCCACCCCTTTGTGAACTTGTAAATCATTGACACACATCAGTATAAAATAAATCAAGATGTTCTATAGTCCTTTCACCTTTTCCACTAAATGGGGATTTGATCATTTTCCATTGTAAACATATGTGAAAAACACAAAAGGGTTCTAGTTTAATGTAATATAAATATTAATCTTAGTCTATTTTTTTCAAAATCATTTCATTTTCAAGACTTAACTAAGGATTCCATAGTTGGGTGTGATGAAAGTCATGTAAAGTAGTTTCATAATTAATTTCCATTACATGGTTCATGTAATACAACAAATAAAAAACATTATTTAAGTGTTCCTTACTATAAAAAAATTGATTATTTTTAATTAAGAAATAGATTTTCTAAATTTTTTAAATAAATCCATTTATATCAAGTATAGATATAAAAATAAGGTTTTCAAAGATAGATGGAACATAATACTCATCATTTAGAACCAAGACCATTCTCATCAATAATGTAATGTGGTGGTCCCCAATATCCATGGAAGCAAGTCTGACTCTGTTGGATTCTCATTGATCGACCTATACATAGTAAATTTTCCTATACCTACTCGATTTCTATATATGAATACATATGATCAACACATGTTATATATTACACCCAATTTGTAAAAATAGATAAATTTCACTTGATAGTAAACACATATAAAGATTCCACATTCTTTTTTCATAGGTAAAATGTTTTATCTAGTGTATATTATTTCCATATGGAATATTGATATAATCATGTTCCTTGGATTACCTCTTGATTTTTCTCTACTTTGAAGGGTGTTGTACATCATATTTAGACTTAGACACATAATATTTCTTTTTATTCACATTAATGTCAAAAATATTTTCACACTTCATCTCTTTATCTACAAGGAGAAGTAATGTAAGATGATCTATAAGAGATTAATCTATATGTTTCATATTTATGTTAACTATAAAGACGAGTAATTCACTAGTAGGAGATACAAGAATGATATCAGTGTGGAGTAATTAATGAAGTGTTAACATTAGAACTTCTAGTCACTCAATATAGGTAATGAGTTTGATAACATCAAGCCCAACTAGAACACCATTTCCAAGATTACTCTAAAAGAGAACATTGTATATCTCAATACATTATTGTCTTGAAATCATTGGGGATTGAACATGATGATATGAGATCATGCTATATGTATCCATGTCTTCAAGTGACATCATGTAGACATTATATGTGGATGAAATCCTTAAATATTTTACATCAACTTCATAACTCAAGTGATTATCATAGAAAAAACTCTATCACTGACCACATTTTTAGTTTGGTCAAGCATTAATTATTATAAAATGTAATATTTCCATCAATGGAATACAACTATGTGTAGTAATTTGAAACATTACAAGATGTTAGTGCTAGTAATGAGATGATATTTATCTAGAGTTTATCATAGGGATAATATTGATTTTGAAAATTCTATTATTCTATAATATTAAAATAGATGATTATTATTACATTTTATGATTAAAAATTAAATATCATAAAATAATAGATTTAATTTTATTAATTATCACACTATATTATCAAGTCTCCAAAACCCAAAACATTGAAATATTAATTTCCCATCCCACATGTCATTCTTATGGAATGGATCCATATTTAACTTCTCATAAAACAAGTGGGGGGTTTTTCAATTTCTATTTGTTTTTTAGGTAAGATGGAATTTTACAACTGCATCCTTGTAGCTAGTTTTTTCATTGAGTAAAATCCTCAATCCTAAAACCCTTACTTGGATTTCTTAATCACATGCCTCCATGTCACATAAAGTCTAGTGAGGGATAATTATATTGATGTAAATTGGTTACATCAACACAAAATTTTAATTACAAATCCTTGATAAAATATAAGTTTTTGAATAAGAGGTTTTCAAACACTTAGTTATATAGTTTCATTCCTAATCATGTAATGGAAGGATTATTGAAATAATATTATGTTGAGGGAATTTGTTTTATTATAATAAAATTTAGTCTCTTCATATCCATTATATGTCCTATTAATATAAATTGGAGTTTACTTATTTGATTTAATGTTTTAGATAACAAATTTACATATATTACATTTACTTAAATGCCAAATTTTCATATTAATATGTTTATTTACATGATCATAATATTTCATCCATAAAATAAATAAGGAATAATATAGAAATAATAAATTAAAAAATGACCAAACCATGAGCTTATATAATGCTTTATTTTTTGAGAATATAATAAATTCGAATTATGAATCTTTGACAAAACTTCTTATTCTAATCTTAGAACATGCTCTAACATTCCGCCTATCCACATGTGAATCACCAAAGTAATATTGATATTAATTCCATCTTTAACTACCTCCATGCACATTAGAATATTCCTTTTATTATATATTCTTTATAACTAACATGTAGGGGAGGGGAAACAAAGTATTTGTTAAGGTTAATTATATAAACAACTTTGGACATGTCTGTCATAGATAATATACGAGGGAGGGATGACATGAAGGTTAATATATTTAATTTAATAATAAATAGATTAAAACTCCTGCAATAAATTATATTATCTTATATTATCTCATTCATAGGTATTTTCAAAACTCATGAGTATTCATACACATGGAAAAAATACAAAAACTTATACTATATATAATTAACTTAAATTCATTATTTATTATTAAGATGAAAATTATTTGTATAATTTAATAAATAAATTAATTATTTTCATATTAAATACCATCTGAAGTATCATGGAGATACCCATCATAATGGAATTTAGAAAAAATTAATTACATGACAAAAAATTTATGTAAATTAAAAAAAAAGATTGATCAATTTATTAATTCTTAAAAACCATTATTACATAGTAAAACACTACTGGTGAAAATAGTGTATTTATATTTTAATGATGAAATTAATTATTTTAATGTAATTTTATTCTATTCATTATTGAGAGACTACATGATGTGTACTAATAAGACATTGGTTGTGTGCCCTGATTACTATGTATTCGAGATAAATTGTTGGGGATTCAGATTATAACCTATTTATATTACTAAGTGTGTAATAATCAGCTACACATCGTTTCTTACTCTTTTTATGCTTCCACATATCCAAAAGAACATCTCTATATATTATTTAGAATAAATAATTAATGACATACAATGTGTGTATGCTGGCTGCATTCCTTGTATTTCATTATTTCTCTAGGATTTCATTCTCATGAAACATAAAATTGTGTATCTAGAAACACAATTAGAATGTATTTTACTACATAGGCACGTAAACTACACAACGTGTATTCTATCTACAATCGTATAGTATAAAAAACCATGTTCTAGGTTGGCCTGACCAATATGAGGTTTACAATAAATAAATCACTTGTAGTAACTTCACGACACACTATGTATCATGCAACATGTCCAAGAGAAGTGAAATCGGTTACACAACGTGTACTCTATTTACAAATTATATAACCAAATGTACCAGTTAGAAACATTATCACCTATTGATGGAATCTCTAACCATTCTTCATATGTTCTCATTGCGTAAGAATATATATATCATGGATGTAGAATAATAAAATGTACAAAACATTTTAATTAAAAATCATATTAATAAATGAATAATATATAAATAAAAACACACCACAATGGAATATATAGTTAAAAAATCAAAAAATATAAATAGAAATATGACTTATTTGAAACACCTTTGACGTTCCAAACATAGCAGAAGCACATTTTTGAATAATAACAATAAATGTTTTTTCAGATTTTATTGATTAGTATCTAATTGTCCAATAATTAGACATCATTACCAATGAATTTTTTCCATCGAATATTGATATAGAAACCTAACAACCCACATATGATAATTTTTACAATTAATTCATAAGCTATTAAATATAGATATGAAAAAAGATTATGTTATCTTATGATCTTTCTTGGATGAAGATTTTGATCATCTGAAACAGTTTTTGGTTGACAATCATTTCTTAGGGAGTAACCAATGTAATCCCCTTTTAGCAGTGATCCACATGTTTTCCTTTGATCTCTAAACAAATATGAGTGAATTCTATATGTTAGTATAGAGGATCATTCTACTTTTTTTCATATTGATCATATATATGTTCCTTTAAGCTGGATGGAATAATTATCACTCTTGATAAGATGAGATATGGTGGATTCTGGAGATAATTCTATTGTGAAACAATTCTTTATTCTTGATTTACCATACACCATGATAATAAATATATCCTCATATAGTTATGTATTAGGTTAAAATATTTATTTAATTTTAAAAAACCCTTAAATAATATAATAAATATCATCCAACTCATTCCATATAATAATAATAAAAAATTTATGGTTTGAGATAACTATAATAATGAATGATATTATTTTAATAGCATGAAAATTAATATTTTTTATAAAAATGATACTTTTTTACTCGTTATTCTGAAAATTTCTCTAATACTTGAATTATTATTTATTCATAAATAAATATTAGTTTCATAGTCTGAAAAATATATATTTATTAAAGATTCAAACAAATAAAATAGATATTCAATTCATAATTTGGTGAATAAATATTTGTTTAACATTGATGTCAATAAATAAGTTATTTAATAATGAATAAATAATTATTTATTACCTTTCAAATTGTTGATATTAAAAAATAATAAAATAATTTATTACTGAATCTTAAGAATAATATTTATTCATATAATTATATTCAAATACAATTTAAGTTATATCAATCTAAACACATTTTATATGACTTGATAGGGTTTTTTATTGGTATTTGGTAGGATTTTGTAATGTCCAATATTATTTTTTAGCAATGGGTTAAGGCACCCAAGCGAAAGAAGTTAGGGTCTCAATTTTGGAAACTACACATGAATGATTTATATGTTTTATATTCCCTTTGTTCTAATATATAATCATGTAGGTTACACACAAATGCCTAACTAGGTGTCTAGTCTTAGGTTACCTCATTGTGAACGTAGTGAAGATCGAGTTGATACCCAACCATCCATTGTCAATGTGAATATACCAAGGTGCATATGTGCCAAAACTATATCCACTTTTTTCTATCTAAACATGGGTGTAATTTCTTGAAAACCACATACTATCTACTTCAACAAATCATTAAAATTTTATCCCATTTTTTAAATATTTCTAGGATTTTCCCAAAAGTAACCTTATTATAGTCTAAAAAATATCAACAACAATCATAAAAAATAATATAACAATAACCTAAAAAAACTATAACAACCCAAACCTTTATTACCCACACAAAGTTCAAATATAAAAATCTTAAAAATTATATTTGATACAACGTGAGATGAAGTAATGTTTTTTCAACATAATTTCTATAAGTTAAACACTACATCTCAAAATAAACACACAATCCCAAAAATAGAACTTTTAGTGCCATTATGGATCAAATATATAATAATCATATTAATCAATGTTTGTGAACATTTATCCACAATCTATATCACTAGATCCAATTCTAAACATATCTTGGGTTATATTCATATTTATAGTCTAGGTAATGAAAATTAAATAGAGTGATGTGCTCAAAGTCTTAGTAATGGAAAACATTACACCCATCAACCCAAGATGGATCTTAAGAAGAGTAGAAATCATGATCATGAGGGAAATATCTTATTAAGAAGAAGAAAAACAATAAAATTTATCCACAATATATGTTATCAGGATGTGTAATATGAAATTGTATATCCTATACCATCACATAAGATAATGAGAACAAGATAAAATAAACAAGAGACAGGGAGCATAACCATTGGTCCAAGGATATGAAATTTCAGATAAATATAGAATAATAATAATATATATCATAAAAATAAGAACAAAATGTATTAATCTATTTATTATGAATCACAAAACTATGTCCAATTATTAAATTATTTTTCATAATCCTATATTTCATAAGTGGAATATATTTTAAAAACCTATGGTTTTATGTGACTTAGGATTCACAATTCAATGGTTCATAAGTGACATACATTTCACCGAATGAAGATAAATAAGATACTTAATTTTAAAAAATAGTGATCAATAAGTGACATAGGTTTTACAAACCCATGACCCATAAGTGACATAGGTTTAAAAAACCAATAGTGCATAATTGACAATGGTTTTAAAAACCTATGTTCCATATGTGACTTAGGTTTTTCAAACCTATAGCCTATAAGTGGCATAGCGTTTACAAACCCATAAACCATAATTAATATTTTATTGAAAAATATAATCCATAATTAAATTTGGTTTTACAATACAATAATCTATAAGTGAGTAAGGTTTCCCAAATATGAGGTCTATACGTGACTTTGGTTTGATAAACCAAAAGTCTATATATAAAATAGTATTCAAAAACGAATGGTACATATGTAATGTATTATTAAATAACATATGTATTATAAGAATAAAATGAGGTTCATAACCTTATCCAATGCATTAAAGGGGGATATTAGTCCCTTCCTGTCTATAATCCACACATAGGTCTCACAGTTGAAAGCAATCATTTATCACATCATAAAGAACTCATGGATATAAAAAGGGTTTCTTTCATCACATAAAAAAAAACCCATGTAACCTAAAAATATTTTCTCAATGTTTCCAAATAGCATCACCAAAATTTTCCTCAAGAATATAAATTGTAGAACCTTAAAATTAAATCACCCAAAAATAGTTTTTTATAATAACATTTTGAGGATTATTTCAGAAAACATTATTTTCATTGAAATAAAACTTTTTCATATAAATATGAATATGTTATCAAAATCGTAAAAGGGTTTTAATTTTTTAAAACAATTATCATAAAATAATATGTACAAATCTAATTTATAGTACATTAATTAAAATGTTTAGTAATGACATATGAAAATTCTATTTTAAAATGAAAATTGGATAATAAATCCTTTAGAATTCATAAGGTTTCTCAAATAGAAATATACAGAAGAAGAGAAAACATTTTATTATGATAGTATAGATTTTTTTTATATTTGTAAATACCTTTGTTGAAAATACACATCCTTAAATGTGGTTTTTAAAATTTTAGTTATAAGAAGTGTTAATAGAAAATAGTATAGTCATTTGAGAAAACACATACTTTAATTTAAAAGTTATTTAGAAAATCATTTTTGGTATTAAGGATTCTTGAAATGGATGGAAAAATTCCCTTAAAGGGGATCAATTTGGTTGTTAAAAAACGAATATTTTATGAGAAATAAATTCATCAAAAAAAAAAGAATCCTTCAGTTAATAACATCATTTTACTATTATGGAAAAAATTAAATATCTTTTGAAAAATTAAATATTAATATATATCTAATATATAATAATGAAAATCAAAGTAATAAATTTAAACTCAATGAAATAAAATTTGAGTTATCAAAATCCCAAATGGATATCTTAATTCATGAAGAAATTGAAATTTAGAAAAACAATTTTGTGGTAGAAATGAAAATTCCAAGAAAAAATAGAAATGGACACATAATATAATAAATTATTATAATTAGACTAACTAATTTTAAATATATCAAAGTATTAACATCATGACTCAATGATCAAGAATTGACTTTCCAAAAAAAAATTAAAACATTGTAATTTTTGAAATTAAAATTCCACAGAAGATATAAAATTATATGGATTTTTAAATAACATAAATTTCATGGAATTCTATGATAAAATAAACCCATGAACAATATATAGGAAAAAAATGTAATGATGTTAATAATACACATCGTATCATAGTGAAGCAAAATTAGGATATAAAAACCCTTACGTATTGTATAGATTCATTCTTTGAGTGCACCTATTTTATTGGAAAAAAAATTAACTTTATGAAAAATAGTCATAATATTATTTTAAATTAATATTTAATTTTTAATGTTTATTTATAGTCATAAGTTTCCTACATATTAAATATTATCCAATTATGATGGGTACTTAAGGTATCTTGTTCAGTTTACATATTATTTTATTTGTTATGTTGACCGTGGTCCAAAGTGTTTTAAATTTCATATAGTATGTATTATTTTATATTTTTATCTCCTTTATTATTTATTTATCAAAAAAATCATGGATTTTAATTTTTCTTCAAATAGATTCAAATTAATATTGGTACCTTAATATGCTCATTTAATGTGGTTATGTTTATTATGATTGTTTATTATTTATATCACATATATATGGTACAATATCATTATCAGGAAATATTTAAATAATTCATAAATATCATTTTTATATATAAAATTAATTTTTAAATTAATTCATGTTATATAGAAATGAAAAAGAAAAAACATGTTCTATGTAGATTGTAGACCTCACGTACACTCAAAAAAAACTCTCATTTTTCATAGAATGAGAGGGGGTATAAGAAAAAAATGATTATAATTTTTAATAATTATAATTTTATCATTATAAAATTTGTTCACTAAATAACTCTTTTGGAATAATGTTTTTTGGTTGTAGTGGAAAATAAAACAAATCATTCGTGAAGGGGGTATTATTCACATACACAACAAAACTTATTCATTTTTCATGTGGTTTTTCATAAAATTTTGGATTATTAATAATAATGATCTTATCATACACTCATGTATAGATAATATGTTAGGGGATTAGAGAGGAAAAAAATGAAGAGAGAAATATTGAGAACATTACCAATCTCTTTAGATGTCCCCCATTAGATAACACATTAATGAATCTTGGCATCATGTTTTAGTAAGAAAAAAGCTTATTGAAAGTGGATAGATAGTTTAGGAGATATGATTGTTGGGTATTATTAGGGATAAGGCTTTGTATTTGGTGGATAAATGTGGTGGAAGTGATCGCCTTTTAAAAGTTAATAAAATTGATCTTTTTTAAATACCCACTACATTTTCAGTGATGGAATGACACTATTCTGGGGTTAATGGATGCAAAGTTGG
Source organism: Viscum album (assembly GCA_963277665.1). NCBI lineage: Eukaryota > Viridiplantae > Streptophyta > Magnoliopsida > Santalales > Viscaceae > Viscum > Viscum album. Next base: position 535,056,648 of record OY728151.1, on the reverse strand, counting down.
GAAGTAATAAATTTCGGGGGTGATTTACTTCCATGTAGTCCTATAATATTCATTTTATCATTTTTTATAAATTCTTGGTCTTTTACCACTTGACTTTAATAATTCATAGTTATAGTTTCTACCTTGGTAACTATGTTTTTCCAAAGTAAATTCTATTTTATTAAAAATATAGTGTAACAATTATTATAAAACAATTATGTTCAAAATTTATTTTTGGGATTCATATAATATAACACATCTTAAAAATAAATTAAAATTAACTATTAATTTAAAACAATATTAATATAAAAAACAATTCGTAGAAAAATGTTATTTTTGAAATTAAGTGTTCTTAATTATATTTAGTATCTATTAAAAATTTAAATAGTGTTAATATATTCATTAAATAAAATATATTATATTTATTTCATTAGATAAAAAATAAAATACACTAATTAAAAAATGTTTGGAAATAACCTTTTTACCATTATCATACTCATTTACATTAATATATTTAATGACACTTTTAGGCCTAAACATATAATTTAAATATTTATATGATATTCACATGTGGGAATAAAATATGAGAACCATATTTTTAGATTTAATTTCTATAGGTGATCAAATCTAATCATTATTATATGAAAAAAATAGAAAAAATATTATATAAGTTTCGAAAATGTTAAATAATAACTTGATAAATTCAACAATATATTTTTAAATTATTTATTTTATATTATTAATAAAAATATTATATATATATATATATTTAAATTCTATTTAATTTAATTATTATTTTAATGTCATAAAAGTGATTGTATTAGCAAAAATGGTCTTTTTTACTATTTAACAAAAACTCAGTTATTTTAGAAAATAGAAAAAACTAGCGCTAATCTAATTATGTCCCTGTAAATAATAAAACTAATTTAATTATATAATATGTATATTAATTTTTATTTAATTTATGTTTTAAATGAAAATACAATATATAATGACAAACTATTTTTATTCAATAAATTCCCATTGTAACACTTTTAAGTTGTAAATAATATTTTGTATAAAAGTTTAATTTAATATAATATTTTTTATTTAAAAGATATTTTATTTTTATTTATTTTTCAAAATAAGATTCATCTATTATCTTGTTTCCCATTTTATTCTGTGGTTACATTTCCAAAAAGTTGTCAAACACATTACAATTTATAATGGAAATATATACTCTAGAATATTCAGTTGTTACATTGTTTCATGATTCCATCCTTTACCAAAGAGAAAATAGGATATAGTTCCTCTGATACATTCCCTTGGGAACCATATCCCTGATTTTGACATGATTAAAATTGAATATTTTTCCCTTTTATCATCATCTCCAAAATATATATGATACTCTATTATTATTTTATTTGATATGTTAAGGAATTAAACTTTGTTCACATTTTTAATAAAAATTTGTTACCATTGGTTAATAATATTGATAATAATTTCAACTCAAACCCTAATTTTTGCATGTTTCTCATTAGAACTATAACACCAAATGTTTTTTTATCTTTTATCAAATTAATTAATTTGTTTAGATATTTTTCATCACATTTGACACTGAAAAAAATATATTTTTTATTAATGAAACATTGTTGGATTATGTGCACTACACAAAACATAAATTTTAGTTTTTACAACATGGAAAACTGAGGGTTTCTTATGTTATACGCTACAATAACTTTCCTTGATGGCTAGTGTAACACATAAGACCAAGTGTTACCGAACAATAATAATATAATAATAATAATAGTATAATAATATACAACCCATCCATTAAATTAAATTTTATGAATATTTTTAACCAACATTTGTAAATATATGGTTTAAAAAAATAAAAAATTAATTAATTAGTATCAATTATTTATAAATGAATATAAAAACCAATTGAACATAAAGAGAGTATTTTTTTAGAAAACTACTATTATGCTCACAGGGTTGTTTTTTCCTAGTAACATAAATTAATTAAAAATATGGAGTTATATTAAGGTAATATAAATATTATATATTTAAGAAAATATATTTTATATTAATCTCATATATTTTATAGGCATAAAATAAGAATAAAAGCAATTATATGTAAAAAAACAAGTATTTTTATTAATGTAATTTAACTGAATTTTAATGGAGAACCCATTTTAAATAAAATTTTTGGAACTTTTATATATTTAATATATCAAAGTAAACCTAATATTTGGATTCTAAACATAAAAAATTTGGTTAGTATAATCGTTTGGTATTTTTCTGTAAGGTTTCATTTTTTAATGAATTGTTAAAAATACAAGATTTTAATTCAATATTTATTTTTCATCAAATATATTTCTAAGGATAAATTTTAATATTAATTGGTTTTAATGTTTAATAATATAATATTTTTTTCAATCAATCTCATCTTTTCAACTATAATCAATTTCATTTTGAAATTGACTAGAAAAACATAGAAAACATTAGAATATTTTTACTTAAGAAACCCACATTGTCTTCCCGACTGGTAGATTATATTTAAATCAAATTATGTCTCTTATATAATTGGAATTTATTAAAATGGATTCCATATTTTGAATGATAATAATTTATAATTTATATTAATTTTGAATTGTGGTTTCTGACTGAAAAGATTAGTGTAGTAATTAAAATCAATTACAATGATTAAGGATAAATTAAGCATAACTATGGACCGGAACATAACATTAAGACCCAAAAAGACTTATAAAACTATCCTATAGGAATTTTATAGAAATATTTAGAACCTATTCTCTCTTGTATCGACCTGGGGATATTATTGAACCAGTTTAAAAAAATCAGGGGTGTGGTTCCTTTCTTTTAAAATATTACAAGAGTGTCAATCCTACCCAAGTATAAAAGGAATCCTCAACTCACACTTCTTCACAGCTCTCAAGACACTTAATTTTGGATATTTTATACCCAAATATATCCCATACTTCTCACTATTTGATCATTAATCCTCCCATTTGGAATAAAACAACCCACAAAAGTCTTTTTGAACAAACAAAATAGAGTTACCCAATTAAGAGGTAACACACACCCCGAAACTCCTTTCTTTTATTTTCTTTCTCCAATCCCTAAATAAATATTATAAAATGATTTTATAAAAAAATACTCAATATAATACGATTGTTTATGATATTTATTCTACTTACAATTACACAATATTCTATATAATGGGTAACAAACATAATGTTTATGTGTATGGACGACTACCGCCTCACTAAATGATGATTGTTCATTTTTCCTTTACCGCCTCTCTTGGTATAAATGAATATGGAAAATATATTTATATATGTAATATGTTATCTTTATTATGACTTTAATCTTATGTAATTATTTTTCATCACTTATATTTATTGGTTCCATTTTGTGTTAATACGATAATTTCATTTGAGGAAATGTGGACTACCACCCGCTCAGAGCGATGTGATTTGTTCATACACTATCTATAATGTATTAAAGATAAATTTAATGAATATATATGATATATAAGATATTATAAAACTATTTTATCAATGAAATATATATACATATATGTATTTTACTTTCTTTCTTTCAACATGATAATTAATCATAAATAACCTTCATACGCACATACAACTTACAGTCTCCATGAACGGTGTATTTTTATTGATAATTATATAGTCAATGGATAACTATAATAAAAATATAACGACTATAAGTTATATATAAATACTAGTTTACATTCTATAAATCATGAATAAAATAATAGGACCAAATATATAATAAATTCAGAAACGAGTGAAGAATAAAGCGGATATTTACTGAAGTGAAACATTAAAATAAATTTGATAATGAGAGGGTAATATAAAGTCATAATAAATCCATATATGGTATTAGATATAGGAATTTTTTTCTCTAATATATTTATAATAAATTAATATTTATTATACAGGATGTTTGTTTGAGTTTGAAGATAGTCAAGAAATAAGGTAAGGTAATTTCATCTCACTCATTGATTTCGTGAGATACATGCCTTATCCACCTCTCCCTCATTTCGTGTGGTGTATATACAACCCATTAATATATTATATTCATATTATAATAAAATCTAAGGGTATTTACAAACCATTTTATTATCTTTCTATCATGTGGTTTAAGTTACAAAAGTTACAAAATTGGTACTGTTATTTTTATCTCAATTTTCCTTCTTTGAGACACCTGACATGTTAATAGACCTATATTTTTATTTGAGGTGTATATAATGTAATTGAAATATTATATCATGAATATCTTTATTTTCATGATATTTTATAGCATCATATAATTTCATTTTATTACATAGCTTGTATGGTTCAAAGATTCCATGTGCTAAGAGTTTAATGAAACAATCTCAACCCTTATCAAGATTGTTTATGTCTATGAATCCTTTGATAAAATATTATGATCCATAACTAACGAAAATTAATTATTTTTATTATCGTCTATATATTCAAGATATATTCATTTATTGGTATCATTATTTCATTCTTTGGTACATAAGATAGTTAAAAGTTTATTTTTATAGAAGCCCGACATGACCCTCTCTTCGGTCAGAAAAGGGTGTTCCTAAAAAACAATGATTTCTAAAAGGGATTCCACTAACATTCTAGTAGTCTCTAATGATCATTAAAAAAAGTTTCGCTTTTTTTCATTTACCATTTTGTACAAAGGAATCTTTTTTTCACTTTCTAAATAGTGAATTTTCAATCTTTGTTACAGTGCAAAAGGAATATCCTTTTTACCTCATATGACATGTACAAATTTACCCCTATAATTTATATGAAGCTTCATTTCCATGTTTAAAAGGATAATTTTTATGAAAATGTCTTGAAAATTAATTTTCATGGATTTCTTTATGAAATGTTTTCATGATTTCATTACATTTTTTTGAGTTATTTTCAATAAAATGGGTTTTAAAAAAATTTCAATATTTCTTTTAATTTTTCAAATGTGTTTTTAATGAAAATGGTTTGTAAAATCTTTTTATGATTATTTTATATATTTTCATGAAAAAAAGTTTTCAAAATGATTTTGAGTATTATTTATAAGTTTTCATTGTATTTTCTATGAAGATTATTTTCAAATGGTTTTATGTATTAAAAATAATTTTCAAATAATAAAAGATATTTTTAGAAGTAATGTTTTGAAAATATCTTTCAAAATTATTTCCTATAAATGATAATGCCGGTTGATATAGCTCATGTTTTTCTTAGAAATAATCTAAAAGTTCTATTCAAATTCATTTTAAGAATGTTTCATTATTTATGTCATGGTCCTTATGAATCATATTTCTCTATCATCTGTTATATTTTTATAAATTCATTTTTCTTTTTAGGGGTTATGTGTTTAAATAATTGATTATGAAAATTGTCTCTTTTTCTGTAGGTTATGATATGATTACACGTTTATGACACCCATTTCATTACATGGGTTATGATGTGATTTTTTCATCTTGTGGGACATTAAGGTATATTTTAATTATAAGATGGGTTAGACCTATATCAACCTCCAATGCATTGCGTACAGACTTATATCCCATAAGACTGACTAAGATGGACTTGGGAGTGATCCTTGACTACTAAGATGGCCATGAGAGTGAACTATGGCTACCAAGTTGTTATGGTGAGTGAACTCATGCTACTAAGATGGACATGTGAGAGAACCATGACTACCAATATTGTATGTGGAGTGAAATAATATTACTAAGATGGTCATAGAAGTGATGGTCTTGCTACTATGGAAACTATATTATATGCTTATGTATCTCCCATATTTCGATGTTTTATTCCAATATTATGCTTTCAGGGATTATGTTCTTCTTTTTCTTAGGATTCATATCTTCTTAAGTTGCAAACATTATTCCACGATTCATGTTTATGATATTTGACATGCATGATCTGATCTTTTATTGTTATGATCATGTTTTGATACCCCTATTCTCATATTATTGCTTACATGATTCCCTTATTTACCTTACTAAACATCTATGCTCACCCCTTTATATGTTTCCTTCCTGAGGTTATGAAAATACATATTTTTTTTGATGTGTCTAAGAAGGATGGAAGTTAAGAAGTACCTTGTGAGAGCTAATGTAGTTCACTTATGTATCAGTGTCCATGTTTCCATGTTTCCAAAGTCACCAGACTGGTATGGTCTTGGGAATCTATTTGCATAATGTTTTCAGTATTCCGAAAAAGTGATGTAATGATGTTGTATGTCAATAGTGGTTTTTTATAGTTGGTATCATAGTGAAGGTTTATTTGTCCTTTATAAACTATGATGAGAAAACCTCGGTGATAACTCTAAGGACATGTCTAAGGATAATAATAAGGAGAAGGAAACATTTATGAAAATTTCTTGGATATTTTTTAAAGGATAGACTGAGTGGGTTCCTAGAAATACATCCTTGATTGGATAATATATGTGGATGTTTATCTTGAACATATGAACCTAGGTGTAACAAATCCAAAAAGATGTTCTGGTCCTGACTCGAGGTAATTTGATACACAATAATGGTACTTTCTACACACCTACTTTGATACTCCCTAGGTATATGATTTGAAAATTCACAAACTCTATATTAACCATTATGAAGGATCTTAATAAAAGGTGAATATGAATAACCTAGGATGATCCTACGGTGCTACATATTATGTATGGTTACATGATTTACAAATCCTATAAGTAACAATTTTAATGACTATAAGGTTCTCTACTGTGATAAATAATGCTTACACAATGCTTCTAGTTTTAATAAATGGTGTGAACTGGAAGGAACTTGAATGAACTGTATTTACAATGAATGTGATGTGAAATTTTCTTATGGGTAGTAATTTTTTATGTTCACTGGGGTTAAGGATGTTTTGATGATGCCTAATGAGTTTTCACTAAACTTGATTGAAAATGTGTACAAAAACCAACACTCTGACTCACCAAGGAAGAGAAAGAAATAATTCTCTAAGTGGTGAGGTAATGGAGACTATATAAGAATGAATATTTCGTTTCATTTATGTCAATAATTTGGAAATAATAACATAAGTGAATGTATTAGAGGAACAAGAATGTGTTTTAACTATAGAAAATAAGGACAAAAAGTAAGTGACTACAAAGAAAAAATAAAGAGTTCAAATAACAAAATGGATGCACATTTTGGAATCCCGAAGTCATCATCTGAGGATTACCATTTTAAGTGTGCAATAAACTATAAATATGCTACTCAATGTCCCAAAATGAAAGATAATGGGAACAAGCAAGGTGGTGCGAGTAATGGTTACACTGTTGATGATGAATAGACCACTAATAAAATGTGAAAGGAAAGAGGTCTTGTGTACTATGATGAGGTGACCATGTTAATGACTTAAGGATGAAATGGAATAGTCAATGTTTTCATGAATTTTTATTCAATAGTTATATAATTTGAATGATAAAATATACAAAGATACTTTTACATATGTTCTTTATTCAGTATTAGAAAGTTTATGCTAAATGTTTTTAATGGAATTATAAAGTGATTTATTGAAAAGTTGATATTTTTACTAAGGTATGGTAACCCTTAATATGTTATGTATGTTAAGATAATGTTATTTTGGATAAAGATATATTGGCCATGGATAATTAATTTGGAAGATAATGATTACCTTGGAACAAAGTAAGGACTAGTTTGATGGTGGTTTATGCTATCATTGATGAAGTTTACAACTTGTTTTTAGTTTTTTGAATATTTCATCTAATATATAGAATAAGGAAGAATGAATGTTTTCAAAACGTATTTATAGTAACTCAGTTTATTACCATGTTTAAAGAGAATATATGACTAGGGTATTCGCATGTTTGAAATGTGATAACCAATATCTTCTTTGTTATATACATGGTAACAATGTTAAGCTAATTAAATGACTTTATTTATAATGTTTTGGATTTTTCATCATTTATAAGGGTTATAAAGATAATAATTTATGGGATGTCTAAGTTAAAATTCAGATGATGTTTTTTAGATGAAATTATTATCTCACCACATGAAGAATCATGAATATTAGATAGAATGTTCAAACTACTATGGGATTATGATAGCTGATGAGAAGGAATATTATTGGTATCATGATCTATAAGTACTTTAAGAACGATGAAATCACCATCATTTTTATATAAATATGTGAATTAGATTAATCAACAAGAATTGGGTAAAATTTTCTTAAAATAATTAATGATTAATGTTTTGAAAAATTTCATCAACTTCATGAAAAAATATCTTGAAACAAAAAATGTAATCCTATACACACATTTCTGATTAATTAGAAGGTCCCTTAGGTCATCACAAATTAATGGATTTGGGATTGAAAACATTCCCATGAACTTGTTATCTAAAAATCTACATCAAAAAATGATGGTATAATTTCTATTCCATGTCCATGTTTTCACTTCCCACGTATGTTATCTAATTTGGGAATCTCGTTACGAGTTGCTTTTTGTAACCATTATGTTTCATACTATCCTTTTTAAAATGAAGTTTTACTGTATAGTTTTACAATGTGGGTTTTTATAAAAAGGAATCTCAGGTATCAATCCTTTAATGACAAATAATAATTTTTGGGGGAAAATTAATTTTATAGCGGGTTTAATGTAACACCCTGTGATTTTGTGAGTTATTTTTTCGAAATAATTTATTCCTTTTGATATTTTTCATTTTGTGTAACACTAAAAATAGTTTATTTTATATTAAATCACTATGTTTGTATAATGTTCACTACATTAAAAATAAATTTTATCTTTAAATAAAGGGAACAATGTTGATATCATGTTTTACATAAAAGAATAACTGTCCATTATGGATTGTGTGACACACAAGACCATGTTTTATCGAACAACAATAGAGTATTAAGAAAATTAATAATAATATTATAATAACATATAACCAAGATATTAAATTAAATTTTATGAATAGTAATAACAAACATATGAAAATATCTGGTATTAAAATAATATTAAAGGAATTCATTTTTTCAATTATTTATAAATGAATACAATATCAAATTGAATATAAATGGAGTGTTTTATAAAAAAACAATTATTATGCTCGCAAAGTGGTGTTTACCATGATAACATAAATTAATTAAAATTAATGAGATATATTAAGGTAATATATATTATATATCTAATAAAATTTATTTTATATTAATACAACTTATTTTATAGGAAATAATTAAGAATAAACCCAATTTTATTTATAAAAAGCTATATTTTTATTAAAATATATTAAACTCCATTTAATATCGAACCAAATTTAAATCCAATTTTTTGAAATTTTTTATATTTAATATGTAAATGAAAACCTATTAGTTTTATTTTAAGAATTAAAATTATGTTAAGATAATTTTTTGGTATTTTTCTATAGGGTATTTTTTTAATGAATAGTTAAAAATACTGGATTTTAATTCAAAACATATTTTTCATATAATTTATTAATAATGGTAAATTATATTTTTAATTGGTTAAAAATATTAATTAGATAATATTATTATCATTCAATCCAATTTAGATCATGGGATTTAATTTCATTTTAAATATGACTATAAAACCTAGAAAACAATAGAATGTTTTTACTTTAAAATCCTTATTTTAGACCCGACTTCATGAGTATATTAATTTTTTTTTGTCATTTTTTTATGATTATGTAAAAATGGATTCCATATATTTAATCAAAATAATTTATAATTTATAATAATTTCAACTTAGTTTTTGACTAAAAATATTAGTGAAGTAATTAAAATTACATACAACGATTAAGGTTAAATTAAGCTTAGATAAGGACTAAAGCATATATTTACAAACCAAAGAGATTTATAAACGTGTCATAAATATTATTTATGGTGATATTTAGTCCTTATACTCAATTATATATACTTTAGACCATTATTTTATAACTTTTAATAAACAAATGTGGGTGGGGTTCCTTTCTTTTAAAATATTACAAGAACGCCACTCCACCTCCATTATAAAAGGCCTTCTCTACTCCCACTTATTCACACCTATAAAAAAATTAAATTCAGAAAAAATATGTGCATATATCTCCCCAACACCCCTAGCTATGATATTTAAGCCACCCCATGAGAATAAATAAATCCAAGGAAGCCTTTTGACACAAATCAAAAGGAGTTACCCGATTAGAGGCATCACCCTCCCTCAAACTCATTTATATAATTTTATATCTCCAATCCTTAGTATTTTGTTTATTATAAGTATTAGAAACATGTTTTTACACCCATAAATATAATTAGTATCAGTCATAATGTTTATATTTATGGAAAACTGATTCCTCACTAAATAGTGATTGTTCAATTTTCCTTTACTCCCTCTCATAGTGGACATTCTAGTGGAAATTAAATATTTATATGTTATATATTATATTTATTATTTATTTTATCCTCTTTAATTATTTTACAACACTTATCTTTACAAATTAATTTTTTTTAAATAGGATAGTTTTTGTTTGAGGAAGAGTGGACTACCACCCCCTCAATGAGATGTGATTCGTTTGTACACTACATAGAATGTATAATAGATATATTTAGTAATTATAAATTTTAAATTTTATATAATATAGATATTTTGATAAATATATACATATATACTTATATTTATTTTACTTTCTTTCATAAAACATGGAAATTATATAGAAATAGTGTTTATACGCACAAACGACTTACTATCACCATGAACTTTGTTTTCAATATGATACTTCTATATTATATGGATTATTATAATAAAAAAGTATTGAATATATATTATATTTAAATCTGGTTTTACATTCTCGAAATCATGATATAAATATGTAAACTAAATACATGACAAATTAAGACACACGCGATGAACAATGTAGATATTACCCAAAGTGAAACCTTAACATAGAATTATTAACAAGAGTGTAATATAAATTAATCATCAAACCATAGATTATGTTAGATATAATATTATGTTTATATGATAAATCTATAATAATTTTATATTTATCATACAATATGGTTGTACGAGTATGAAGAGAGTCAATACATAAGGTAATAGAATTTCATCTCACCCTTTATTTTCATAAGTTAAATGCCTTATCCACCGCACACTTTTTTATATGGTGTATATAATTCCCATTAACATATTATATTAATGTTATAATGAAATCTATAGGAACTTACATAACCATTTAGGTTCTTTCTATCACAGAGTTGGGTTTCAGAAGTTACGAAATATGTAATACAATATTTTTTTCTCAATTTGCCTTCTTTGAGACACATGCCATGTTATGCAACTATATTTTTATATGAGGTGTATACACTGACATTGACATGTTAATCCAATAATCTACTTTTTTTTGAGATATTTTAGATTTTGATTCAATTTCATTTTCTTATATGGGGAGTATGGTTGAATATTTACAAGTGGTAAAAATTCATTGAAACATTCTCACCTCTTATCAAGATTGTTTATGTTTATGTATTATTTGATGAAATATTATAATACATAATACAAAAAATTCATGACATTTCTTCACATGAGATATTCCGGATATATTCATATATTGTAATCATTATTTAACACTTTGGTACATTATAGAGTTAAATGTTTTTTAAGTAATCAAAACTTTACCCTCTCCTCATTTGGAAAAGTGTGTTCTTACAAAAACTTTTATTCTAAAAAGGGTTTCCAAGAACATTATACTTATCTCAAATGACCATTAAAATAAATATTTACCATTTCTATATTTTTCCAATCTTTTCATTATTATATTCCATTCACATTCCAATCAAATCATTTTTCAAACCTTTTCACCATGAAAAAGGAATATTCTTTTTACCTCATACGACAAGTACAAATTTACCTTCCATCATTTCAGTGAAGCTTTCATTCCATGTTTAAAAGGTTAATTTTTAAGAAACTTTTTTAAATGTAATTTTCTTAGAAAAATGCTTTAAAAATGTTCTCAATCTTTCTTTATAAGCATTAATGGATTTTTAAAAGAAATGGTTTTCAAAAAATTTCATGTGTTATTTTAATTTTTTCAATGTGATAAATAGAGGTTTTCAATAGTTTTTGAAGATTTTAGTAAAAGTTTTATAGGAATACGGTTTTCAAAATGATTTTAGGTATTCTTTATATGTCATCAACGTATATTCTATGAATGTAATATTCATATAGTTTTATGTATTAAAAATGTTATTCCAATTAAGAAAGGATATTTTTCTCAAGAAATGTTTTTAAAAGATCATTTAAAATTATTTCACATTTAAGATAACATATGTTGATGTTACTCATGGAATTTTTGGAAATGGTCTAAAGCTTCCATCCATATTCTCTATCTAAATGGTTCCTGATTTATTTCATGGTCATTATGAAACCCTTATCTCTCTCATGAGATATATGTTTATGAAATCTATTTTTCATTCATGGGTTATGTTTTTGATGAAATGATTATGAAACTTGTATATTTTTCGATAGGTTATGATATGATTATAGGTTTATGAAACCCATTTCCTTTCATGGGTTATGATATGATTACTATTGATCTATTGGAACATGTATGTGTGATTTCCTTATGAGATGTGTGGGACCTATATATTCCATAGATGCATTTCTTGAAGATTTATATCTCACGAGATAGACTAAGATGGTATTGGGAGTGAAATTTGACTGACAAGATATTATTAAGAGTTAAATAATGATACTAATATGGATATTAGAGTAAACCATGGCTTCTATGGTGGTATATGGTGTGAAATCATACTACTAAGATGATCTTGTCTATGGTTCCTTGGATACAATGGAAATTATATTATATGATTATGCGTCTTCCACCATTCCATGTTTTATTCCTATGTTACGCATTCATGGATTATGTTGTTTTGTTTCTTACAATTCATACCCTATGAACTGTAAATCTTTATTCCATGATTCATGTTTATGATATTTTATATGAAGGGTATTAACTTCTAATGCTATGTACATGTTCTCTTACCCCTATTCTCATTATTTTGTTTACCTCTTTCAATTTTTTACCCTTAATGAGCATTTTAGGTCACCCATTTTTGTTTCCTTCCCTTTTCTATGAAGGAAATTATTATGATTTATGTGTCTAAGAAGGGTTCTAGTCATGATTAATATTGTGGGAGCTAATGTAGCTCACTTACGTATCATTGTTTTTGTTTTTATGCTTCAAAAGGAACTATACTAGTATGGTCTTTGGGTGTCTACTTGTATAATGTTTTAAGTATTTTGAAAAAGTGATGTAATTTTATTGTATCTCAAGAATGGGTTGTTATAGGAACAATATCTATATTCTCAATGTAACCCATTTTTAAATGATTACTTCGGGCCTCAACCATTGCTATAACAAAAAGGGGTTATTTTAAATGTTTAAATAATAACATCATAAGAGAATTATCATAAATAATCTCATGAAAAATATAACTTGAGTTGTCTTACTCCTAAATATAATCACATTAGATTTTATTTCATCATACACCATTCTTGGTTTAAAAAAAGCTTTATTTGGGGGGATGTCTGAAACATTATAATATAATTCCTAAAATTAATTAAACATTCTCTGTGGCTTAGAAAGAGAATGTGATTAACCTAAGAATATCCCCTATAAGTTTCAAACAATTTGAAAAATTATGTGTTTTTTGTTAACTGATGAATGATTATGTTAATTACATATAAAAAGCTTCAATGTTACTAGAATTAACACCCTTAAAATCTAATATATTATTACCCTTAGATAAGATAATTTTTTATATATATTACTCAACATACAACACCCAATATAACTGAAAAAATATAAATTTAAAAAAAAAAAAATATTTATATACAACCATTAAAACCTAAACATTAAATTGACATTAATAAATATGAGTAACAAATTTATGTAGCCAATATAAAATGAGAATAAATTCTAATTTTAATATGAAGGAAAATCAATTTATTTACCTAAAATGACTAATAAAATAATATATTATTTAGAAAATGTTTTTTTAAATGTTATTCTAGGTGGTAATCATTTATTTTATAAGAAAGAATGAATAAATATATACTATATTTGTTATAATGTTTTTTCAATAATTTATTTTGTTAATGATATGAAATAAGAGTAATAGGAGTTATTGTTTTAAAATTTCTAATGAAAATAGTTTCTCATTATATAAAAAGATTTTATTCAAATAGTTAATTTATAACATTTATAATTTTATTTAGATATAAATTATATTCACTTATTTATTCCACATATCACCATGGAATTAATGATTTTTTTACATTTTCTAAATATTTCTATTTTTATGAAAAAAACGAATGTTTGAAAGTTATAATTTCCATGATTTTATCATAATGTAACAATAATCTAGAATACTCAAAAACCATACAAAAAATAAAATATGAATTTTTATAATACCATTATTATTTTTTAAATATTATTAGAACATAGAAAATATATAGAAAATATATTTATAACAAATTAAAATGTCACTTTAATATAACAATTATTTGTGATCATTTCATTAAATCAAATGTTTTCATGGTGAGGTTCGGTATTGGATATATTTTAATCATTCTATATTTTATTCAATAAATTATAAATAAATTTATTTTAATAAAATGAGTGACAATGATAATTTTATATGAAATGTAAATTTAAGGCATAAAAATTATATTTTTCTAAAAATTGATCTCACAAAATTAAATGTTTTTATTTTAAAATCAACGTTTTCACACCATTAAATATTTTATTTACTATTTTATTCATAAATTTCAAATAATAAATATTGACCTAGGTAAAATTGGAAATCTTAACATTTTTTATTAAAATTAATATTTGATGTTAGAAATTAATTACCAAGGTAAAAGTAAAAGAGGTATACTTGCTTTATCTTATTATAAATGACCTAAAATGATTAATAAACTTATCTCTAAATGAATTTTTGAGCATTGTTTTGACCATGAAATTTTTTTCATAAACTTTTTCCCAATTTTTATCTATTAAAACTTGAATAATGTCACAACATTTTTAAAAAACAGAAATGTGTCTTCAAAAAACTACACATCCATTCACTTATAAATGGGTAACATGTTCACTACATCAAGAAATAGATTACACATGAATTAATCATCGAAATAATGAAATTTTAGTATTCCTAGAACAATATCCACAAAAACAAGAACTTATTCACTTAATGTTAACCTGTGCCCTTAAAATTTAGGGAGACATCCACAGAAAATTCATACCCCCCAACATGATTATTATCAACGACTTTGTTTTTATTCTTAATTTAATTTATTCAAATTTATTCTGAACACAACTATATAGTGATATTTGTATCATTTATATATTTTATTGTTATTATATTAGTTCTATTATCATTTTTTATTCATATAGATGATCTATTAGAAAACTATTGTTCATGCGTTTTGCGGACTACCGCCTATATGATGTAAACTATTTAATTTTCCTTGAACAAAATACATGGATGGATATAAGGATGATATTATAGGAGAGATATTCTTTTTATGATATCATTAATTCTCTAGTGTTCCAATTTTAATAACCTATTAATGGAATGATTGACAAATGATCATAATTAATATAATCAATTAAAATAATTAAAATAAGAAGAAATGATAGCATTGTCTATGTGAGGAATTCATATAAATTAAAATACCTTTTAAATTATTTATAATTATGTTATTTAATAAAAATTAGCTCTAAATAATATAATTATGCCTATGTTATAATGATATTATAACTAAACCATCTCATAATCATTCAGTAAATCAATGTATTCCCATGTTTGGGCTGGTTTAACGACATAAATGAACAATAGTATGAATTTATATCATGAAATATTATGAGAACATATTTTTGGGTGTAATATTATATAAATGAATATAATTTTTTTATTGTATGTTTATATCACCATTTAACTCATTAATAAAGAAAACATCATTTATTCATTATGAATCAGCTAAACATGATCGTCATGGATTTCATCATCTTGGTTGATAAATAAAATGGATCATGAATTGAAATTATAACAATATACAACATAATTGAATATAATTTATATTATCTTATATTATGTGTTAATTATTAAATTTTAATGAAAAAAATATAGACACCTCTATTCTAAAACATTTATAAACAATCTAAACAATATACACCCAATATAGAAAATTTGGAGAATTCATATGGAGAATAACTATATATAAGAGTATGAATAAAAATGGATATTATTGAGGTTATGAATTAATTAATTGGGATATTTATTTTTATTATATATTTGGTTATTGTACATTCATCAAATTCACTACAAGTGGTAAGAGGTTCCTTCTAAATTCCCCTTTATTGAGACAAGTATTTCATTTATAAACTAAATTTAATTTCTGTGGTGAAAATATATCCTATTTGATATTTCATGTAATGAAGTACATTTTAATAATTTTTTTAAATTTGAATTTATTTCCCTATATTTCAATGGGGTTTGATTCTATGGTTTTTAAGCATTGAGCCTTTTCATGGTCTCAATTATCATTCTTTTAGATAAAATACATTTTATAAACCATGTTCCCTTTGAGAAGTGTTTTATTGATATACTATCTCCTGAATTCTATTTTCCTTGTATTTTTTGGGATTTACTATCCAAAAAATGTTTCCTTATTAAAGTGTATTGAAATTATTTTTTCCCCAATAGTGAGGAGTTTTGGTAACTCAATTTTCATTCATTGAGTTATAATAATTCATTAATTATATTTCATATAAGTTGGGTGCGTTATACCATTATATTTTTTTAATTTAGTATTATCGCATTATTTTTTATTGATATAAATCCTACAAAATAATTCATTTAAAAAATATTTCTCACATCTTGGAATATTTTCTATTAAAATCATCTATTTTCTTTCCCCATATGGTTTATTATCGTGTTCTTCTAATATTATATTAGTGGTATTCCCATTTACCTATAAGGTGTGAACATAATGTTTTATATAAATCTTAATGAATGAAGTTCACATAGAAATTATGATATTATATTTACATGGGGAAAAGTATTAGTATTCAAATATTGGTAATTATTGTAATGTTGGCAGTGTATTATTTATACATCCTACATCTTCCTCCAGATGGGGTAAAATCAAGTTATGAATTTAAATGACATTATTAAATGTATTAAAATTCCATTTGTTGTTATTTTAATGTAGATATTTTTTTATAAATTTCTATTATTTATTTTTTATTGTTTTCTTCTTATAGTGAGTTTTTTGGAATTAAAAAAGTGAATAGTGAGGCCCAACATTATAAATCCCCTCGATGCATTGACAAGTGTCATGAGAAAAAACAAGTTTTGTTTTGGTTTATGAATTTTCCCACAATATGATATTATATAAGAAAAATTCTTTTATAGTAGGATTTCATAATGATGTTCTTTATGAAAAGTAATGTGTATTCAAACAAGGCCTTGACAACATGTATTTGATGACTGATATTATGAATTCAATTAGTATGATTTCAATATTATTTGTATCCATTTTTAAAATTTATTTCAAATAATATAGCATGATTCTAGTTTCACATTCATTATGGATACATGTTTTTTCAATTACTATAAAAATATTTTTGTAATGTTCATAAAATATTTTTTTATTTATATTTTTCCCTTATTTAGAGTTTGAGTTCAACCCTTATTATGTTTTTGACGTACATAGTTTATTGAGAAATGTTCTAAATGTGAAAATTTTATAAGGATATCATGTGTGAATGATTGTTTCGAAGACATTTTATAATTATCATGAATTATATTTTCCAAATATAATGGAAAAATTATCCATTTGGTACAAAGAACATGTGATTTATTATTTTATGTTCTGTCTTAATTCCCAAAATCAATATACCTAAAAATATCATATATATATATATAAGAAATACACTAATTGTTTTTATTTTTTAATTGAATTTGGTTATATAAAAGCTTTTATATCTTGTATAGTGAATGTCATTTAATGGACGTGTTTATGAGAAATAGATTTTGGAGTGTGGGTTTGTTGCATCACGATTCATATCAAATGAAATGTATTGAATAATTTTTATATTATAATTTTTTATAAGGATAATGGAAGGTTTGATAAGTTATGTTTGATAAAAATTATGAATTTATAGTTAACAATTTAGAATTTTATATGATTTTATGGTAATGTAATAATTCACATGTAACTTGGGGATTAGGGTTAAAGAACCCAAATAAAACCCTAGAAATAAGTCTATATATTAGATAATATTTGATTTTTTTTCTAAAATACAAATTATGATGTTTTCCCAAAAATGCATCTCTGTAAGGATATTATAAATTGGATGCGGATATGTAACATATATAACAAATGTTAATAAACCTAAAGGGTTAGTTTATCATTGATTCAATCATCACATTTAGGCACGATGAGTGGGCCTAAGCTTACATGCCTAGATAGATGTTCTAGTGGGACATGCTTTTGGTTATCACCGTCTTTTATTGAACCGTTATTAAGGATTTAAGAATATTGTTATCCAATTTGGTTAGTGAACCTAATATAAAAATAAACATGTATAAACAATAATTAAATAAGGAGAGTTATAATATTATTGAAAAGAATCATATATTTAAAAAATGTTTCATTAGGGAATACATATTCAGAGTGATAATTTCATATACATTTTTTGAGTATTATTATAATAATTCTAGAAATAGTATTTAGTTGAATAATTATCAGATAAATAAATATAATAATGTTTTTTTACCTAAAATCCACTATGTGATATAACCTAATAAGGGAGAATACTTAAATGGTAATGAATTTTTTTATATGCCTATTTTGATAGAAAATGATAGATTAGTAGTATTACACAAGTTTATGAGATTGATATAATCTGGAAACTATTATCTATTTTTTAGTGAGTGATATTTATAAATGATCTTTTTGTATATTCTAAAATTTATAGGATTTATGTGAAATATATAAGGATTATTATTGAGTAGTTTTACTTTAATTTGTTGATGACATATATTAAATGTTAACAATAACTTTGAATAGTGATATTATATCAAGGTTATAGTTTTGGGAATAACTATTGGGGAACACATTATTGAGGAATGGATAACTCTTAAGTATACTATACATATGAAAATATGAAAAAAATGTTTTTTTATTATGAATAAGTAAGTTAGATACTAATGGAAGCCTTGGGATTGATAATTGATTCCTGTTATTTTCTAAAAGGTTTAACTCAATTTTGGGATTATAACATATACCAGTTAGTGTATGAACTAGTGATTAATATCATTTGAGACATAAGAATAGTGTTGATTTTTTATTAACATATAATATTCATTGTGTTTTAATGTTTACGATATTAAAATATGTTTTTTGAATGGCATGATTTTGATAGTTTCTGATTATATAACTTTCACACCTAGGTGTATGATTGAAGTAATGATTAATGTTGTCTGATAAATGAAATGTTAAATTTTTAGAGCCTAGATTTCAATTATTTTTATTTTTATAATACATATCAAATGATCATGGTAATTTGGGACATCTATTTTATGGATTAGGTTAATATGTATAATATATCTCAACTCAAATTAACCTGGTTGGAATTAATAATAACAGATGAGAGTGATAAAGGATGAACCGAGTTTAATACATGTTGAGTTTAAAAACAATTGTATTATATTATGGTATTGTAATGTGAGACATGTTGAGATTAAATTTTATTATTTAAGTAAATTAACTTTTAATCATAATAAATTTTGAAAAATAATTTGGTTTTAGTAATGGATGATTCTAGAATTAACCTTGGGTGTCATATTGAATATAAAGATTAATTTAGTAAATCACCCATTATAATAAGATCTAGACTGAGAAATTGTAAACTATTTGAAACCACCTATCAAAAAATATTAATAAAAGAGTGAACATAGTAGATGTTGAAAACAACCCCAAGAAAGAGAAATATATAATATCATGAAAGTTCAATTGAAAATGGTCATCCAACTCATAAGTGAAACACAAAATGTGAAGCAAAATTTATTTTTTCTTTAATGGCAATAGAATTGGGAATTATATGAAAAACAATGTCCCAATACAATGGAAAATGAGGGAGGAATTCATAAAAAACCATTTGGATATGGAATATGGAATGAAACTACTACTAATGTATTAGATAATGAGTTTTCCATCAAGGTTTTATATTGTTTTGTGACATGTAAGTTTTCATCAATAATATGATATTGAGTTATAAAGAAATATCCATTGGGGTATGATTATTGAATAAATAAGTTATTAGGTTTATTGAAATTTATTAATCATTTATATAGGTGAAAATACCTCATTATGATTATATGAAAAAAATTTAATGAATTATCTCCATTTATTATGTTCTTATAAAAAAATTTAAAAAAGAAAAATGTTTTTCCCCATCCAAAATAAAAATGAGATCATTTAGTGATATACTATTAATAATGAGTTCCCCATTAGAATTACTCTAATATGATGTGACAAATTTTTAGGATGCAATTTATTTGTGGTGGGGGGATTGAGACCCTTAAAATATAATATATGATTACCTTTACATAATTTAATTTGTTTAGTATCTTTCTTTACATGAAACACTGATCTTAAATGAAATCATGAAATATTGAGATAAAATAAATAAATTTATGTATGATAGTTAAAACCATTGCACTGAATTATAGAGAATGAATATTATTATCCAAATAATGAAATACACATATAATTAAAATATATAAAACTTTTTATATGAATGAAAATTATTTAAACTACTCAAATGATTAATGATATCATTTAATTTTTTAGAAATGTAATTTTTTTTGAAAAAAATCCATTTCATGAAATACAAATTTCCATTTATATAAACATATGACTAATGAAATATAAAATTTTATATTCGAAATATGATAAACATAATTTAGTATGTAAATTATATAAAATAAATACTACATATGTTAATTTTTTTAAAGTTTATTTTCTGATAGAAATATTTTTTCATTATATTATACGATTTTATTCAAAACCTGAATTTATAAATTTTTTTTAATTTCAAATTAATTAAAATAATATTTTTTTTTATATCCTCATATAAAAATTAACGTCATATATATTTTTGGACATTTAATAAAAAGATTCATTTTTAGATGAATATTTTCTGATTTTGGAAAAATATAATTTCTATGATTTTAACACTATATATGCAATACCTAGAAGATAATAAAACCCTTTATGTAATAAAATTTTAATTTTAGGATTAAATGGTTTTACCTTAAAATATTATTTGAATTTATAAAACCAATAAAAATCATTTTTATAACTAATTAAAATGATACTTTAATATCAAAACTGTTTTAGGTATTTTATTTAAATCAAATAATTTCAAAGTGTGGATTGGATATATATTACTTCAGAAGACTCATAACAATTTTTTATTCATTATAATTCAATTTATGTTTGTAAAATCTACAACCATTTTAATTATATATTATATATAAATTTAAAGTATAAAAATATTATATTTTTTAAATACTAATTTTAAGCTTTTAACTGTGGTTATATCAAAAATAAATTTTCACATGATTAAAAATTATATTTCATAATATGATGATTTTAATTTTAAATAAGAAGTTTAAAATTAGTTAAATGGGTAAATATTAATCTTTTCTATAAAATTAGTTACTATGGTTAGAAATTATTTTCCATGGTAAAAGTAAAAGGGTTAAATTGAGTTTTACCTTTAAAAAACATGACTATAGATTAATGTTTGATATTTGGATTGACCAATAAAAGTCAAACATACAATTTATTCAATTATAATATATTTATCATTGAATAGTTTAATGAAATTACTTAAAAAGGTATATGTGTTCCCAAAAATACCATTTCCTTCACTTATAAAAGGAGAACATATTCACTAATTGAAGACACACCTTAACTTATAATTACTAATTTAAACTTTAAAATTTTACTCTAACTAAACCCAATCAAAAAATAATAATCTCATGGTCACTCATAGTTATCCTAATCCATTCAAATCAAAGAGACTTAAAAAATATTTATGTCCTTGATGTGTGTATTATCGACTACTTATTTTTTCGTCTTAATTTCCTTAATTTAAATTTATTCTACCCATTACTTTATAATGATATCAATATCATTTAAATATTTTATTATAATTATTTTAATATTATTTTCAGTGTTTATGCATATAACCCATCCATTAATTAAAAAAAATTCTTTTTTCTTGAATAGTGAAAACTACCACCTCCATAATGTAACGTGTTCCATTTTCCGTTACCACATTACAAGGTTGGATATAAGGACAATATTAATGGATAAAAATTATTTTTTCTGATATTACTAAGGATTATTTGGATAATATTAATACAAAATTAATGATATGACCAAAAAATTATCATTTTTTACTTAATCATTTAAAATAAGAAAACTGAGAGGAAAATGATCACATTTTTCTAAGTAATTAATTTTTATAAATGAAATGAAATTTAATTATTTACAATAATATTATATTATAATTTTATATAGTAAATAATATAATTATTCTCATGGTATAATTATTTTACAAATAATCCATTTAATAACCACTCAAAAAATGAGGTTACATTCAAGTTCAGGAAGGTTTAATAGCCAAATTGAACAATTCCATTAGATTATATCATGAATGAAAATGATTAGTTATTTAGTAGTGTAATATGATATTAATGAGTATATAGTGAGTTTTTTGGGTACGAATGGGTTATATTAAAATTTAGGTAATTAATTAAGAAAACAACTTTTGGTCTTTAAGTGTCATTGAATATCATCATCATCAATTTAATCATCATGGTTCGTTAAAAAATGACAAATAATTAAATTATAACATTATAAAAAAATTAATATCTATTAAATTAAGTTTTATGTTCTATTAATTATTAACCATGAAAGAAAAATAAACAAGGA
This sequence comes from Viscum album, assembly GCA_963277665.1. Taxonomy (NCBI): domain Eukaryota; kingdom Viridiplantae; phylum Streptophyta; class Magnoliopsida; order Santalales; family Viscaceae; genus Viscum; species Viscum album. Next base: position 535,033,587 of record OY728151.1, on the reverse strand, counting down.
CACTTCTGTTTTGAAACTAATATAAATGATCAAAATTTTAAACACACAATATGGGATATCAAATGAATTCATATAAGGAATGACAATTTATGAAGAGTGTAAATTAAAATATAAAGGAATAAAGTTATAAATTAACTTATAATGGTATATATATTTGTTATAAATGAGGCTAATATATGCTTGTGGAATTTAGGTCAATAAGTATGGGTTTTTATCAATATTTTCCTACATCATGAAAGGTATTGTGTTTATGCACCCAATTTAACTTATGTGGGGTTATATATTTCCTATTTGATATATAATATCATGAATTATATTATAATAATTTTATTTTAAGTAAAATATCAATCCACTATTTCAAGGGTGTTTGATTCATTTTTTTCAAATCTGTAAGGATTATCCTGGTCTCAATTATCATTCATTGACACATAATACATTCTATGCACCATATTCCCATTTTATGGTGTAATGTAAATTTAATATCCCATGAATGATATTTTCTTCATATTTAATGGTAATTATTAACCAAATAATTTCCCATATTTAAGTGTCTAGTGAATCATTTTTCCCTAGTAATTAGGATTTTTGGTAACTCAATTATCATTAATTGAGTTATGCTCCTTTGATGCAATTATTTTAAATGATTTTAGTAACTTATATGATTATATTCTATTACATTGTATTCTCTAAATAATATATAAGGATATAAATTCCCACCACACAAACCCATTGAATTTTTTACCACATCTCATTATATTTCTGATTGAAACCCTATACTTTCTTTATCCAAATTTCTTACAATCATGCTATTCCATTAATATGATATTAATTTTACCATTGATCATTATTATGTGAACAGAAAATTATAAATATATCATATTGGATATTTTTCACTTTTAAATCATGATATTCTACTGATGGTGGAAATTTACTAGTATTTTAATATTGATTATTATTAATTAGTGGACCATGTTTTCTTTATCCATACACATTTTAACGTCATATGAGTTATGAACAAGTTATCTATTTTATTGAAATGGGGAAAGGTATTGACATTTCATATGTTATTATATAAATATGTATTATTATTGGAATGTTTAATTATTTAATATTTATTCATTTTCTATTATGGTGAATTCATTTGAATTAAACAAGTGATGGGTGGGGCTTGGAATTACACAGAACCTCGATGCATTGACATATCTCATGAGAAAAAATGTGTTGGTATTTATAGTATGCATCTTCATATAATAGGATATTGTAAGATAAAAAAGCATCGAAAGAAGGATTCCTTGAATTCTTTTTAGATGAAATGTAATGTTTCTTAGAACATGGTCTTGATAGTACGGTTTTTATGTGTATCATTACACATTCCATCAGTATGAAATCTCTATTATTAATATCCATGGTTTATTTTTAAAATTTACTGATATAGAGTGATCCTAATTCCATGTTTATTAGGAATTTATTTTGTTTACCTACTACTATCTTAATATTAATGTAATATTTATGCTATGATTTTTTCAGTTATATGTTTCGCTTAATAATCATTTGAACTCAACCCTTCCATTGATTTTCATTGCCCTATGTTATGAAGAAAACTAATACAATTTAAATATTTCCAAGGAAATCATGTGTGAATAATTTTTTGGGGAATGTTAAAGACATTCCATGAATCCAAAATTTTCATATACACTAATAAAAAACATCAATATGGGTGGGGATTTTTACTTATTCCAAACCTAGGTCGTTACAATATCCCCCCTTAACATAGTTCTTCCCTGAGATATAAAAAAATATAGAGATTGTACCAAATAGACACATCCTTATAAAAGTAACCTAGACTACCTTGTTTTCAAGGGCATAGGCCAAATTCATCAAGGGAGTTCCCTACCTTAAGAAATACCTAAACCGGTCTATCCCAAACCAAAAATCAAATAAAAATGGTACATTGAACTCTTTTTGGACCCATGGTCCTCCTATGATGCATTGTCACCCATACACCCTATCAGGTCCTCCCATGTTTCTTCTGATATCCAATCATATCCCGCATCCCATCAATTCCTGCCTTGAGCCCATGGCACCCATGGCATAATATAGTCTTGTATCCTATTGAAGCTCAATATAAACTCGTTGCCTCGAACCATAACTACAAACCCATATACTTGATTCCTCGATACCAAAAGAACCTATAGGAACCCACATACATCGGATTCACCAATGCCTAAGAACCAAAAACAAGCATCCGATGATTCTCATTAAGCCAAGAACCTCATTTATACACAATCACGCACCCGAGATGGTTCTAACCCATGAATTGAAATCTGGTTAATCTATATATAAACTGTTCACCTCATCCACTCAAAATGGACATGGATCAACATGGAATGAAAAAATATAATTCCTCAACAGGCCATGCCAGTGAAAAAAATAAAATTCATAACCACACCTGTAATGTACCTCTCACAAATCCTTGTCTCTCTAGCGTGCTTATCATCAGCCAGCTCCACGATATGCACCTGGCCTAACACACGGCTACCAAAAGCTAGGACTCCCTACGGTGCTGCACTAGTCACCTTCCTATTACCCCACGATTGGGCCCCACTATCTTTTCCACATCCTCTGTGTGCAGATGAACCGCAACGACCCTCACTACATACTGACCTTAAAATGATCAATGAATATTTCTCTTGCTTTAGTCCTCACCTACTACTATCTAATAAGGATACCTGAATAACCTCTCAAGATGCCACACCTATCCACATAATCAAAACTCCATTAGAGGCCAATCACACTGAGCTCAGACATTCCGTAACTGACCAAAAAGAAATAAAACCACTATATAGCTACTATGAGGTGGTTTAGCTATTTCATTAGACTAACTACACTACTGAAACTCATCCCAACTACGTTTTCTTCCATTTGAACCATGACCTAAATCTGTCACCTGATCCAAGTGTGGAATGTCTATCAGGTTACCCTCAACTATGGGAACATGGTTCAAATCCTCTATGTATGAGGCCATCCTAAATATGCTTACCTATACCCTAATGGGGTTCCATAAAACAACTTTGATGTGCCTCACCCTCGAGGTGTCATCACTTACCATGCCTAGTGAAAATGAAGACAACTCAGTGAATATAGATGCACATTCTATAACAAATAGGTCAACATAATAAAGGCTCAATAACTCCCAAGATCTCTCATCCCATATTGTCTTACGGAAAAAGTTCACAAATAAACTTTCCTCATAGTCCTTCCAAGCCGGTACCTTGTGTTTATGAGCCTAAACCTACACATCCCACCAACACTTTTCATGTCATCTGAGCATGTAATTCGCTAGCTGGACCCTCCTACCTAGAGGCATCTCAAGAAACTTGAATATCATTAGCTATCTTTCTATCCAGTTCTCATCCACATATGGACCCCCTGTACCTTGGAAAAGAGGTGGGTGCTGCAACTGGAACTCCTGAATAAGATAGGACATAGAGGAATCACTTCCCCAAGAACCTCTATCTATTTCTTTAAAAGCACGTACTGGGCTGGATCGGAGCTACTCTTCGAGCCACGACCAGAATTCTGTCAATCTTGGAAGCATCCCAACCTACAGTAGATCTTGAACCTTAACTTTTCCCTTAGAATATACGTGAAATTCAGGCACTTCTTGACCTTCCGATTTCTAAACATGATCGTGCTCATGTGGCACTATATCATGACATACATGACGCTCCATCTGAGTCTCCCAGGAGGAACCTACTGTATAACATTAATGGTCAAACAACCCATATACGAATATAAATAAAATATATGGAAAATAGTAAAAATGATTTGTATTACAACTACCCTTACTCTACCTCATCACAACCATGCCCACGACATCCTCACCTCATGTCCACCTTACCCCTTCCTCAACAGAGCCAAGGGTCATAATTTTTTTGGGCCATTCCAATCCTAACAACCAAAATTCCCTCAATATGAAGATCGAGTTGGCTAATACTAGTGATCAAAATCACCTCAAACATAGTATTTTCATGCTACTATGAGATCCAGGACAAATTCTCATGCCACATATAGTTTCACAAATATTTAAAACATGGAATATCACAATTCAAATTTCAAAAGAATTTAAAGCATGTATTTTCACATTTCAACATGTCATTTGATGTTATTCAGATGGAATAATTACTCCATTAGGCATAAATGCACATATGAAATTGAAATACCCTAATAATGTTCCTAACAAAAGCCATCCAACTGAGCCTTTCCTTACAATGTCAAGTTCCAATTCTCCCTTACCACAGTGGGTCAAGGGTCACCTATCATGACCAATAATCATCAAAACCCAAGTGGTCCACCAAGGCGGAAAACATATAAACTATAATCTAATAAAAAGATAAATAACATAACCCACCACAAGTTAACTCAATAAATCCATCGTATATGGAGCTATAGGCTCCAAATCCTGAGTTCTAAATTCTATTTTGACAACAACCTATCTATATTCTACCATAATCCGAAATAGTGATACCATGAAAGGAGGTAAAATAATTTCCTCTAATATCACTTGTAACATCCACGACCCAAATAGCCACCAGAACAGTGCTAAGAGGCTGGGTATGAATGGCCTCTGGCACACCTCCCCAAATGCCAATGTTTTCTGACTACTAGAGAGGGTGTAAAAAGGTAAAGTGGGGAAAATATACCCTCTAGGAACAGACAATATACTGGTCCGAGCATAATAGAAACACATGCAGAATAAATAAAATGACCCAGCAGACTCAAAGTAGACCTAAAAAGTGGAAGCGTAATCAATATCAGATAAATAGAGGAAGTGATAAATAAGAAAAATTATCATTGGAATGAAAATTGAATAGCATGCCAACAAATCAATTGTAGAAAAAAAACAGACCATGATAAACATGCATTAAATGTATGGGAATATAATACAATATCAATCGTTCTTCTCAATGAAAGCCACAGTAGATACATAAATAAAAAAGCTGAAATTGAAAAGGAAACTAAAAAAAGTAAAAATCTAGTTAGGTATTACCTCATGGACCATGCCAATCTCTAGGCCATACAGTAGTATGATCCTGCTCCTAAAACAGATAATTTACTTGTACTGAAATCCATAATGTCTACAAGTATTTCAAAGGCCCTATGTTGTGTGTGATATGAATCTTAATAGGATATGACCTAATGGTGCATACCTTATATATGTGTTTTAGAGAACATGAATCTATAAGAAATTTTAACAGTATGATGCAATAAATAAACACAATCTCTACTGGTGATCATCAACCACAGGGGTGTGTCACCTGCTCTGGCCATCACTGGAATCTCATAAGCAAAGAGAGTCCTTGTCCCATGGCCCAAGGTATACCTGTAGTTTCAAAGCCTTGGGGAAACATTAGGCTCCACCTCAACCACATACATTGACACCACATTCCTCCTAACACCTTGTGTCTCAATGTACCTACATCATAAAGGAACATTCAACCATAGTATTCCGGTCTCACAGACTCCTGGTCGAAATCTCATGTTGGCTCATGGCACAAAAAATGGAGTAAAACAATGTATGTCCCCAACTAAACATCTCATCCCATGGACTCAAGGACAAATAGCCTCATCCCCTATCCCAATAGCCTCATTTCTATCAACCAAAGGCTCTTCTCCTTCCATGTGTCTTTCTATAAAAATTTCCCACAGACCTCAAATGCAAAAGCAACATCTATTTGGGGTCTCAACCCATATGAGTAATAAAAACCACCACATCATGGAGTATATTTATGTGAACATGACTCAATCGTCACTTTTGTCATCACATGTGAGAAACAAATTACCAAATAAAAACCCAATTGAGAACTATCCCTGGAACATCATTCCCTTATGACTATGTCTCTCAAAACTGACGACCACTCCATCAATGTATCCAGGGCCACACCCAACCTAAAATTCAAACTATCTCAATACGACATCCATGAAGTCAAATCACGTAGAAAACCCCACTCAAGAAAATCTACTCCACACACAACCTGTGATCATCATCACTCAATCCTAATGTTCATGTCATCCCAAACTCGGACCGAGCCCGTCACCACCCCAAGGGTCTCAACATATCTAATCTCAAGCATTAAACAAATAAATATAAAATTAAAACACTTCAAATGAATAATTCAGTTTAGGAAGATTGAATTACACTGGATACTAGTTATGACACATTATCACTGGGGTTTTGACTGCCTTTGTCATTCTAAATAAAGCTCTAACTATTTAATCATAGAATTTTAAATAAAAACATATTATTTAAAACCATTTTGGAACCCCAACCAAAATATCCCAATTATAAATGACATCTCACCCATCCTCGCTCTAGTGTAACCAATAAAGGGTATTTCTATGGGACCTCACACGGTCTAGCAGCCAATTTAATATGATATAACATAGTATTTTTCAAAACCAACTATTTTCCTCTAAATATTTAACCCACAACAGTCCGAAAAAACATAAATAAGGTATGAACCACTAACATTAGACTCCTAGACATAGGCCCATCCGATATCGAGTTTCAATTCATAGTCATTTTATGTAGATCAGAGATTCTATCATAAACACTAAAATTTTATAGGATATAAATTGATGCAGGTAAGAAAAATGATCAATGAAGAAGAGGTATGTGTGGGGTTAGCCTACAGAGGAGATCCTATAACTTATGAAAAATTGAAGAACATAGGTCACATGGAGAGATGGGGTAAAATCTAGGGGAAGGATCAAAGTAACTACTCTACCCTACTATATATGACCAAGAAAGAAGAATGAAGAGGAAATAATGAAGAAATAGGAAAAATGGAAATAATAAAGCACCCCACACCAGCTGCACCATTTACCCACAAAATTTTCAAATTGTGAGGAAACCATGAAGAAATTGTTTCCTAAGGCTGCAGGTCAATATTGGTACCCTTCATAGTTTCACAAACTATGTGGTAGCCCTCTATAACTTCTATAGATGAGTCTGCACAACTGTGTACCATGACTCCCTTAGTTTCCTTAAACCGTGAGACTACACCTATTTTCCAAAAACTAGGTTGTCATGCCTCCGATGCTCCTGAAATCATTCTAAACCCACAAGGAACTCTCCAAGACTCTAAACCAACCCATAAACACCATTTAAGGAAAAAAAATCATGGGATTTAGTTCTGATAAACGAGTAAAAAAGTTGGGTAGCCACTTATTTAAAAATTCAAACCAGGGGGATTTTTACCCATTCCAAAAAGAAAGGTCGTTACACATTAACTCCAATTATATTATAATCAAAAAAATATTTTTATCTTCTTTAATGGACTTATGAATGATATTTTATTTATAAGGAATATAATTAAACTAAATTTGTCATAATACCTTACAAGTATGATAAAAAATGATGAAAACTTAATCCATTATATAGAATTTTTCTTATGGTTCTCATAAACCAATGAATTCTTTGAGGAATTAATTTTTTAACTCTTTTTGTTCCTTATACTACTCATTCATATATTGGTAATCATTTTTTCCTTGGATCCACTCGTTATTGTGTTGGATTAATTTACCTAGACTTCATTACATAATAATTCTGTGATTTTTCTCGTTATTGTAGTTTTTCTCTTCTCTCTATCTATCATCATACAATAAGTGTTTCTATGTAAAATCATATACAACTAGTATTTTTTTGTGTAGGTTCTTACTGGAAGAAAGGTAAGTGGTTGAAATTATATACTTTGGGTTTGGAATGACTCTCTGACCACACTAGTGATTTTACTCACATTCTTTAACAAGAAATAAAATATTTAATCCATTATTGAAGTAATAGGTTAGTAATCATACTTATATAAGTGCGATGATAACAGTATAATGAAAGAATAATATAATGATGAAAAAAACACACACAAGATAAGTGGTATGTATAATGTAACATGAAGACATCTAAAAAAAGAATCATCCTATAACTAGTGTAACATTTATGTAGGCCCAATTTCTTTGTTGCATATAATATATTTTATAATATAACTTGAATAATTCATAGTGAATGACCATGAATAATATCTATAGTATAATCAAATTTATAATTTTCCATAGAGGGTTTTTTCACTTATTAATGTTTTTTATATTTTAATTTATGAAAATTCTAAATATATAAAAAAATAAATTAATTATATATTAGTAAAAAAAATATGAAATAAAATGAATGTTAGTTTTATGGTGAAAGGTTTTTTACACCTAAGGGTTATTACATGGGTTCTTTAAATGTACTATTTTATTTTTTTCTAAATCAATTCAATGTTAAACTAACTAATATTCCATGATTATTCCATTTATTTATAGTATAGAATTCACATTGGTTTATTTATCTCTAATGAACATTAATCCCCACATTTTATATAATGAAAGGTAAGTAGAAAAACTAAATGGAATGATGTGCCGCCTCTTAAAAATTTGAATCCAATTTACCTTATTTATCACTCTACCAACCCAAAGTGTGGTATGATTATAGAGGGAGAAAATATTTCAACCTAAGATAAAAAATATTTATTTTAAAAAAATATTATATAAAAAATAGATCTTATAAAATATTCTGAAAATTTCCAAAAATTAATATTTTAGTGTCTTTGAGGACTAGATACATAAGAAACTTATTCTCAAACACTTGTGAATGAACCTCCATAATTGTGGAACAATAAACTCCCTTGTATACTTCTCATGAACTGAAATCATCTTAATAACCTAGGGAATAGATATATAAGAATGGTTTGAGATCATACACTCAGTATATGACAAGTTTTCATCAATCCATCAAGTGTATGATTATATGTATAAGTTAAAATATGGTAAGGGGAGAAAATTATTAATAAAATAACATAGAACCATGATAGTCATCTATATGGTAGGAAATGTGAATTCATAAAGGAAAACAAGTACCGTGTAAAATTAATGTGGAACTAATAGATAATAAACATTATCAATGGTGTGTACTAATATAAATATGGAATTGATTTGTGACATGACCTTTAGACACTATGTATTAATGATATTTTTCATAAAAATGGTAATAGGATGTCATCATATTATGACCATATCTAATAAATTGAATGATTTAGTTTGTTAGCATATTAAAAAAGGATTATACATTATTTTTTGGAAATATACAATAATACCCACACTTTATTTTGTGATAATATCCACAATAGATCATGGAAAATTATATCTTGTGAAATAAATTCTTTAATAAATTAATATTATGGAGATATTAGAAATAACCATCAATAACACACACATATTTATTTTACAATACATGAATTGTTTCAATATATAATTAAACACAATGGAGAGAAAATGGGTTTCATCCAACACATCATAAAGAACCAATGGGAAGAAAAATTTTGTGTCACAAAATTTTAAAATGGAATCACCTATAATAAAATTAACAAAGAAAACTGTTGATACCCAAAATATATTCTCCCAATAGATTATTTAATAAAAACATTAAAAGGGTAGTTCCCAAAAAAATAAAGTAAATAAATCTTTTTATGATAAATTATGACTATGTTAGTGAAGCTATAAAATCATTTTAAGAAAAAATTGACCACATTTTCATAAAATAAAATATATTGATCTCATTCAAAATTAAACTTTGAAAAAGAGAATTGAAAAAAAATTGAAAAAAATATTCTATTATAACATTCTTCAAAAAATTTCCCAGAAAAGGTATAGTGGTTATCAAGAAAAAATTAAAGTGGAATATAAATCATATGATTATGAAAGGACAAAAAATAATTTACATATTTTGAAATATATGTATTAAAAACCCCCATAACAATAACAGTAAGAAAAAATATTATCTTAAAAGGTGATAAAAATATATTATTATGACTCAGAAAACATATTTTTGGATTTACATATAAATAGAAAACATTTGAAGTGAAAGGGAAATATGGACATGGAAGGAAACCCATAATTAATGTGGATAATAAATATTCTTAATAATGATATAATTTTTGGAAATAAATTATTTAAGGTAAATATTTGAATTTAGAATTTCATATTAACGAGATATAAGATGAATTAATGTATAATCATAGAATAAAATAAAATCCATCTTGTAAACCCATAGTAAAAAATTCATCATTTTGACATAAGAAAGGACGTTGAGACAAGAAAAACTCTTATATTGTATTATTGCTTTCCAAAACAAGCACTAACATTATGTAAAAAATAGGATTATATTAATAACCTATTTTAGAACATTATTCATATCTATAACAATATTAAAACCTATTTATAATTAATATATACATGTACAATAATTAGTATATATTTATTTTCATAATTTTGTGTGAGTAATCATTATTTTTTTGATCTAGTTTTATAATAGGGGATTTACTATTCATTATTCTCCCAATGTCAATCATTCAGAGAGAATACAAGGAATATAAATTTATGAATTACCTTTATTTATGTAGTTTTTAACATCAATATTTTGGTTTTTTGTTATGATCTATGAAAATGAAAATGTTGATGATCATGTTTCAGTGTTTTTTGTAAACATGTAGTGGTATCATAGTGAATGAGTTTAATTTTAGAATTTCCATTCCAAAAAATAATTATTTTCTTATTTTTATCATTTTTATTAGTAAATATGTTCTTATTTTCTTCTATGATATTATTTTATATCATTGTTCATGTAGCTGGCCAAACCGACCTTAACATGAACACGTTATAATTAATTGATATTTTTTATTATTATTTGAGAAAAAAATGATATTATTTAGATACTTATATGGTGTTTCATGTTATTTTATGATATTTTAAAAAATTATAAATATAATAGATGAAAAATGAGATAAGTTACTTCGTGGAGGTGAATATTTGGACAACACAATATTGTTGTTTTCATTTATAGAAGAATGGTAGGAAAATATCGTGTGTTATGTTTTTTATCATCATATTCATAATTCAATTATTTATATAATATTTTTTATTAAATATTCTACATATAATAGTATATGAAAATTAGTGGTGAAAAAAGCGTTGCATCGGTTTGTGGAGTTGGCGGTCCACACAATGCCTGAATTCCAGTTTCATATTCAATAAATAAAAAATGGAAATTTGGTTAAAAGTTATTCACATATCATAATAAAATTTCACATACATAAATTAATTGTGTATAAATATATTAATGGGAAATTATAATTTAATATTTTATATAGAGAGGATATAAACTTTTGAAAAAAAGAGTATTAATGTTTAGAACATTGAGTTTTCTATATTGGATTTTTTTAAAATAGAAGGATTTAGATAATTCAATGTGACGACAGGAAAATTATAGTGATTTTTTATTATAAGGTCTGGAATAATGGTAATTTTGAAAAAGTGTTTTTTAATATGTATTGAATGGTTGGTGAGAGGAACCTTTTATTAGTGGCTGGAATGTTGTATTTTTTAAATATTTCATCCTAATATAAAGAGAGAACATGTTTCAAGCATCACATGGCTCCCAAAAATAAAAAAATGGATATAATCCTGTTATAAAATCCATAATATCTCAAACACTGAATTACATACATGTTTCAACACAATTCAGGCCCTATACATGTTTATTTATTTAATCTATTGTTTTACATTTTAACATGGTAACTAGTTTTCGTATAAGTAATTTTCCATTAATAAAAAAATGTATAATAGACCTTATAACATAATTTAAAACTATTGATGAGAAATTTGAAATTAATTTTATGATATTTAATATCATTGTATAATGAAATTTATTTTAATATTATCATGTGTTTCCATTAAAACCCTATTTTTGAAAAATTGTATTTTTAAGATTCAACTTTATGTGCAGGGTAAAATTATCAATTTATTTGATTTTAATGATATAAATATATTAATTTTAAAATAAATAATTTTTATTTGGCTTTAAAACAAATTTAAAAAGAAAATTTTCCAAAATAATAATTTATTAAATGAATTAACAAAAGATGTTTTTATTTGATAATATTACAGAAGTCCTTAACTTATCAATAAAAGGTTTTATAAATTTTACATAGTATTTTTTAAAATAATTAATTCAATTATTAAATATAATTTTTAAAAATTTTATAGTTTCATACACCTCTAGTTCATTCTAATAAAGTTAAATAATTTGTATTATAGGAATCAAATTTATTTTTCAATATTCACTTAAAAATTAATTAATTTAGAAATTTCTCAAAAATAAATATTAAATTGATATTAAAATTATAAATCAAACTAATAAAGATAATTTTTACAAATTCAATATCTATGATTTTATTTGGAAATTAAAATAAAATAATAAAATATAAAGAGAATAAAATTTATCAGAAAATATCTTTTTAAATTATTAAACACTTACTATAACTTAACATCATGTAATAATTAAATTATTATTATTATTATTATATAATATATATTTTATATATAAAAATATAAAATATATTTAGTTTCATTATATATAGAACATAATATTTATTTCTTTGGAAAAACATATTTTAGAATAAAATTACCTCATTAATATTTTTAATGAATTTTTACGTAAACATCCATACACTTTCAAATTAACAATTTAAAATTCATGTGACAAATAACATAAAAGATTAATAATTACCAAATTATATCATTATGATTTCAAGCATCATATCCTATGAACACGTCTACATAAAATCTAAATATAAAGTAAGATCTAGTGGTAGTTGGGGGTGTGGATTCCCTTAGAATGAATATTATGTAGATTTATATGATTTTAAACATCTCTTATATAATACATCACTCATACTAAAACTGTTTGAGAGTATATTTGGATTAGTCCAGTGAATGCCCAATAAAAATACCTCTTTCCGAATATTGGATAAATGATATTCATAAGAGACACTTTTTCAACCCAATTCCATTTATCTTCTTTTTTTAAAGATTTCATAATATGGTTTCATCCACTTATACCAAATAATTTAAAGTTAATTTTATTTTAAAATATTGAATTTATATTTTATTTCATTTTTAATGTTAAAAACACTATGATAATAATATTTATTAAAAAATAATAATTAGTGAAATATAGTGTCTTCATATTATCCTCCCTTAAATAAATTTTGTCATTTGAAATTTAATTTTTACTATAATAAAACATTAAGGTATTGCATGATTTCATATTTTATTTCTTACATAGTCTCGTCTTCACTATCCATGGTTTAAATAGTGAGCTCATAATTTCCCTCTTTATAGAAATATATATTACAATCAATTTTTCATCGACAATTTGTGTTTAAATCCCAAATATAATGGGTGTAATTTTTCCTAAAGGATATTATTGTAATCCTTGTATTAATTGGTGGCCATGGGTGGACTTTTAGATATATTTTTTCAATATTTTAATTTTTCATTGTTAATATATCTCGTCCATTATAAATATAACATAAAATTTGACTGAAAAAAAGATAATTCGATTCTAATAGAAACACATTCCTATGAAAATATATTAGATATGAGGTATATACATTGGACCCAGTAATAATTATACAACTAGTGTTATTAATAATTAAACAAATTGATTTCATAGAAGTGATTTTATATCCTTATATAAGAAATTGGAACACACAAGTCAGTTTAACAAGATAAAAATAGAACACTTGATATTCTTGAGTAGATGATTTGTGTTCCTCAATTAGAATAATTTTTAGAATTGACTTCCATGGTTTTTGATTCATCGAAATTCCACTATTTTTTTATATTAGTAAGTTATATCATTATTTTTAGCCATTGTATTAGGTAATTAACTTGGATAAATTCCAAATTACCCAGATTATAGGTAGTGAACTATTAGTGAGTATGAAATTTTATTTCCTTTCACAATGTCTACTATGTTATTCACTTTTCCTCAAGAATTATATTCCCAATTCCATCCTCTTCCATACATAAAACTTATTCCAGTCCCTTAAAGAGATTCCCTTTAGGGATTCATATCAATTTTGAGACACAAAAGAATTTGAGAATTCTTTCATTTACCATTTTTGTTACTTGAACATCCATTAGACTCAATCCTTATCTTCTTTGGTTTTTTTTTGGAATTTTATCTGTGTTTAATTTGTTCATAATAATTTATGAGACCTGATCAAGAATAACAAAAATATTTATCACTCTATATCATATCCCACCAGGTGAAGACTAAGTTAATATATAATTTATGCTCTTTAGATTTATTACCCCTAGTTATATATGTTTTTGAGACTGTAATGAGATATTGTCTTCAAACAGTGATTTAATTTATATATAAATCACACTATATACAAATTAAGAATGATTCATGACGTTATAATATATATAGGCATATCCAATAGACATACCCCTAGGGTTCTTAATAAATTATCTCATCCTAATACCCAGAGTAAATATTCTGAGCCTAAAAAATATCAAATACTTTATCTAATATAAACATTAATAACCCAAACTAAACACAATTTTATTTTAAATAATTTTCGTCAGATAATTATGACAACTCACAAAAATAATCTCAAAATCCCACAAATGGATGGTCTAGTTTATTTTAGGACTAGATATATTTGAATATTATTCCACAACACTTTTTACCACTAATACATACTTGAGACATAGTACACTCCCTTATACACTTATTATAATCTAATATCAGCATCAGAACCTGGGGAATAAAAACATAATTAATGAGTGATCTTATACTCGGATTAAAGGAAAACAAAAAAAATCAGTCAAGGGTTATATCATAATAATTAGATTAAACATGAGAAGAGAGGAAATTTATAACTAAATGAATATGGAACCACAAGTATATTCCATGAGTAATGTTAGATGAAAATATAAGTTGAATCATGTAACATGAAAAAAATTGTGGAACCATGGATGGAAAACATGATCCATGGAGCATAATAATAAAAATATAGGGTAGAAGTGTAATATTACATTATAACGTAGCATAACAATGAAGCAAAGGGAATCATCATATTATGATCATATCTTAAAATAACCACACGTTATATTAATACCATATCCAACAACACTCGTTCTTTTGTTTTTGGACATATCCTTGATGTCTCACACTTTATTTTGTATGAATATACATGAATTTCTACTCTACTTTATATCATGTCATATTGTGGTTTAACCAATGAATTATAGGGGTATATCAAACCTTACCCATCAATCATCCAAGCATTTGTGTACCGTGGGATATTAGTGATTTAAATATTTCATGATAGCCCATGGGAATTTTATTAGTTTCATTTATCTCATCATAATGATGTCATGGAATGTTGAAATCAGTTTCACAACATTTCCAAATGGAATCACTAAAATTGACCTTATAAAAACAAATGATTGATACTAAAAATTTAATCATTTTAAAAAAGTATGTTATAATTAAATTTTGAGGGTGATTCATGATAAAAATTTTATAAGGAAATAATGCATTTTAATATAAATTGGAAATTGACAGTGAAACCATGAAATTATTTCTGGAAAATGTTCCTAACATTTCCGAAAAAAGAATAAGATTTATATCTCATTAAAAGAAATTTTAATAATAGTGAAGTGAATCATTGGAAAATTATTTCCATAAAACAAATCCTAAAAAAAATTTATTTGAAATGATATAAAAGATATCAAAAGGAATTTCAAGAGTACGATAAATCATTTTATTTTTAAATAATGGCTATTATTTTAAATATTTTGAAATACCATTATAAAAAACACACATCCTAAAAATTGTAACAAGACATCATTTTTTTAAAAGACGTGATGAAAAATATGTGGGTTCCACTAAGATAACATATATTTGGTTTGTGACATTCAAATAAAGAATATTGTTGAGAATGTAAAATATATGCAAGGCGGAAAATCTATCATAAAATAGGACTGGAATTATTAATATTAATGATATAATTTTGAGAAATAAATTCATAAGGGTAATGAATTAGATTATAAATGTTAGTTTCCCAAAAACAGAAAGAATGTTAGTATCATCATATAATAGAATAAAACCAATATTATAAAACAATAGTAAAAAAAGAATTAGTATGAACCAAGAAATGAAGTTAAAGAAAACCCTCACCTTTTATTATTTCTTACTCAAAATCATCTAACCACTAGTATAATAAAAAAACTAAATTAAATATCTATTTCTTTATATTATTCATATCTAAAATCAATTTTAAAATAAAGATATAATTAATCAATACATTTATATTAATTAGTTATCATATATATTTAGAATTGGTGTGAGTAATCATGGATGATTTGAAAAATTCATTAATAGCAACATTACTATTCATTTTGACAAATTTCATTATTTCAAGAGAATTTATGGTGTTGTAATTGATGATTTATAATTATTTATGAATTTAAAATTTCTTTTTATTGGATTTTTCATTAATAAAGTTTTAATAAAGAATAATTATGTTTAGGTTATTTTCAACCAAAGAGTGGCGGTATCTTGGTTTATATGTTTAATTTAAAAATGAATATTCAATATCAAATATAAAATATTTATTTTCTAATTTATATAATTTTTTATCAGTATTAATGTTATAATTTTCATACGTGATATTATTTTATGGAACTTTTCATGTAAATGGGTAGACTAACCCAAACATGAAGATACCATAATCAATGGATGTTTATGACAATGATAGTGGTTCATTTTGGAATTATATAACTATTAACGAACTATAATGATATTATATAGATTATTTTAAGGAATTGAATCATATTTTATATTTTTTTCAAAAATAATAATTAAACTTGATGAAAAAAATAGAGGTGGTGGTCCCCAAAATGCATGGTTAACATTTTCATTTCTCAATGAATTTGAGGGAATAGAGCTGTTATTTTATTTTTATGTTCATAATAATTATTATATTATATAAATAATATTTATTCAAAATTTTAACCTTAATAATCATATAATATAAGAGCTTCTGAAAAATAGATGTTTTCACCTCGTGGAAGTTGTAGTCCACAATATTCCCAAATAACAGTTTAATTTTTATTAACAGATAATTGAAAAGTTACTTAATAATTCTTCTATTAGAATAATAAAATTTAGTGTACATAAATTTATAATGTAATAATATAACAATAAGAATAATATATTTTAAAAATGATGATAAAAACAAACAAACATTTGGGAAAAAGACTACTCACAGTGAGATCATTGAGTTTTCCTTAGTGGACTCCATAGGAATATGGGATTGGGATAATAAATTTTGACTAGAAGATTATGTAATTGAAAGATTAATATAGGTGAAGTATTTATTATAGGTTTTCAATTAGAAACCTAATTTTTTATTTTCATTGAATGGTTGGTGAGAGTCCACTATTATAAGTTGCATGAATTGAATTTATAAAATATTTCATCTTAATATAAAGAGAGCACAAAATTCAATTGTTATATGGGTCTATAAATGTTTATTCATGGAGCAGGAGATATGATAATTTAAAAAATATTTCACACACTCTATTAGAATCATGTTTTTGGCATGTTTGAACCCTTTTACCCTTTGATTAAATTAATTTAATATTTTTGATATACCATGGTAACTAGTTTTTACATAGTTAATTTACATTTAATGGATAATAATAAAATGTAATTTCTTACATAATTTCCACCCAATGAATTAAAATATGAAATTAATTTTATTATATTTAATTTTCATGCAAAATAAATATTAATTTCATCATTAGATCATGTAATGTATTAAAACATGTTTTTAGAAAACATATATTAAAAAAAATTATTTATACGATAAAATTATATACATACATATATATATATATATTACTTTAATGAGATAAATGGTTTTATTATATATAAAATTGGATTTATGGGGATATAAAATACATTTAAAATTAAATACTACAAAAATAACATTTATTTAAAAGAAAATTAAAAAAATACCTTTTTTGGTAAATAATACAAATGTGCCTAAAATGGAAATCTTAAGTTTTCCAAATACAACATATAATTTTACATATTTATAGATTTATTTATTGAATAAATAATTTACCAGTTAAATTATTCTATAAACTATTTTTTTATTTCTTATATATTTATAAAATTAATCCTTTTGGTAAAAATTATATTTTTCATTATTCAATAAAAAATAAAACATTTTAGAGAAATCTAAATAATTCAGCTTAAATTAGTATTTACATTCTGATTCTAAAAATAATTTATCTCTTTTAAATATAAATTTCTATTTTTTTTATTTTTTAATGAAATCAAAAAATATAAAGAGAATTTATTTTAATAGGAAAATAAATTTTCAATGTGATAACTATTCATATTCTTATTTTTTCTATCCATTACTAATCAGAAAAGATTTATTTTAAACCAATTACTTATCAATTAAAAATTAAAATAGTATTGTTATATTTAAATTATATAATATATTTAGTTTCTTTACATAAGATACCAAAAAAATTATATTGAAAAACATTTTTACGAATAAAATTATCTCGATAATTATATCAATGCATTAGTAAATAAACATCCTTTATCTTTAAATTTTAAAATGTGTAATATATGTGATAAAAAATTTATCACATTATTAATTACCTTATATATAATCATATTATCTAGTTACATATACCCTCAATATAACCCTATAATATCTACGAATAAGGAAATCTCAGGAAATAGTCTAGGGTGTCCATTTTTCTAGCATTGATCTCGTGGAAGCTTCTACGATTTCGAACGTCTCTTGTATACGATTTTGATCAAACCATTAGTTTTTTTGGGTTTTCATGGGAATGTTTTTAGGGGAAAACCTTATTAAGATACCTCATTTCCATGATTGGATAAATGAGATTTATAGGGGAGACATTCTCAACCATATGAAATTCCATTCTTTTTTGGTTATTGAAATTATAACATGGATACATCCTTTTATACCCACTAATTTTGTCACTAATTCAAATTAACATATCAGGGTTTAATGTTAGTTTTATTTAATTTTTGAAACATTTTATCAGCATAATATTTATATAAGGAAAATATAGAGTGAAATCATATGTTGTTATGAAAATTATGTGATAAGGGGAAGATAGTGATTGGGGATGATAATGATAGGTTAAATAATTAAAAAAATCCCATAACACCCTCATTTACATATCACTTATAGAATTAAATCATATTAAAAATGATGTTTAGGTAAATGTGAATCATGATACCTCCCCTAAGAATCAATCCATTAAGTAAGTCACCCTTTAACATAACTATAGAGAGGATACAATTTGGTAATAACAAACATTAAATAGAAAATGACAAATTAACTGTTAGAAATGAAAGCTACTATAATCGTAAATTCATCCTTCCTATACCCCATGAGTTGGGGACCTATAAAATAGAGTGCTAATCTTCCTTTTATATATGCTGGTATAAAGAAATTATCCTTATATTCATCAATATATGTTATCCATTTATTATCCTTATTTTTTCAAGATCGTGACACCTGAAAATAATTTATTTCCTTGGATCATCCTCCATATAAATCCATGAAGATATGTTCTTACGTTTTCTTATACTAGGGTAACATTGGAAATAAACCGATGCATATCCAAATTTATAATGAAAATGAGAATAATATATTCATTAGTTGATTTTTTACCATTATATAACATCGATGGGGTATATAGATCAATTCCAAAATGTATTTGATCCTTTTAAGGTTAATTAAATGACTTGAATGGAGAAAACCATCACTTGATAATTTTAATGGTTTCTTAAAGATATGGGGTTTATGTTATTTTGGATAAGACTAGGGCATCAATGTTTTAATGATAATATTAGTATTGTGGAAAATGACATCATTACATCATATGTAGATATTGAAAATATATATTATATTTGGTAGCGTTATAGGTGGTGTGATGGGCATATCAGTAGTTATGATATGAACTATTCCTTTTACCAAAAAATAAAGTAATATATCCCTATGATTACATCAAAATTATTGTAAATGGTGATATCTAATCATATATAGGGGATGGTAAATCATAATCAGTGTTAGGAAGTTTACCATCAAGTTTCTTGTATCATTTTAGTTGATATAATAGGTTTTAAATTCAAAAATTACATAGATGAACCTCATATGTGATGATATTGGGGTCACCAGTAATGATCAATCCATTAAAGGTTACATGCTTCATCATAACAAATTATATATGGGACACCCACATCACTTTTTATAAATACTTTATCATAAAATCATCAAAACAACTCAAAATCTGTGTATGATTTCTTTATGGTGACCCTAAATTTTATAAATCCATTATCATCATATATTATATCCATCTAATAAATTAATTTATTTATTTATTAAAAAATAAATTTATTTATTAATAACTACAATATAATAAAATTTAAGGGTAATTATAAATTTAATATTTAATAATAATATAAAGAATATGTGCTCTATCAGACCCATATATCATGGTAAAAATTGCATTAACCTTTCAAGTCATCTATGTCCCAACATGGGAGCTACTGTCAAGAAAAAATATCATCGACATCATATCTCAAGGGTCATTTTCAATAATGGAAAAATGTTTTTTTTTCAAATCTGAGGTAAAATTATACATTTTCAAAACAATTTATAAAAATTATAACCTCCAGAATTCCAAAATAGGTGTGTAGACCCTCATCATCATTTGTTGTGAAAATTAGTAGAATTTGTAAACTTCTCATTCCCAGAAGTGTCTCCAGGGGAAAATAGTAATTTAAACTATTGAATGATCATGGTTATTTTTATGTCCACTCCCTTGGTCCCAAGGTGATATGTTTAAATTTGGATTAGGGTTTGGTAGATATCTATGTTGTTCAAATTTTTACAAAAATATTTAGTATTTAATTAATAAAATATTATTTTATTCATTTATATTTTCATGATTGTATTTTTAAATGTAGTGTTTTATTGAGATTATACCTTATCCATTAATTCTATAATTGTGGGGTTTTTTGTGCTTAGTCATAACCTTGAATTGGACATTGGGGATGGGTTCGCGTCCCCTTTTCTTATTTATTCATGTTTTCTTTTTTTTCATTATTATTTTACTTGGTATTTCCATATAATCACATGGGTGATACCCAATTGCGAACTTTATCCAATAGAGGGATAGTTGGAGAATAAGAGTAGATGGAATATAAGAGGTTACACTAAAGTTCTTGGGTCATGTTATATCATCGTGTGGAAGCTTCCGATCAAGCATCAGATAGAAGCATCAACAATTTCAACTAGAAGGTAGGTCCTCTATTCAATTTATGCTTAAATCACAATAGAATAGTTTTTATGTTCTAACCTAGTTTTTGGTTTTTTGGTACCCCTTGTAGGTCAATCTTGGAATTTTGGGTAGAGGCGGAGAATTTCATGATGGTTGGATGGTTTCTATTTGGGAAACCCCATGTAAAAGGTGTGTTCTTGAATGATATTATGTTTTATATTATTATTTTTGCAGATGATGATGTTTTTCAGACAACATGCTATGTACAAGGGGTAAAATTCAAGTAGTGGTGTTGGGCTTATGGGCAAGTGTTAAGCTAGACAGCTTGTCTGGGAGTACTTGGCCATGTAATGTATATGGTAAAATATCAAGTGGGATACATGTTGTTTATAAGTACATAAATAGGTGGGGTACCTTGTTAATTACACAAGTGGGTACCAATGTGGAGATACACACCATGTACTACTGGTATACACTATGAACTCAGGGGTTTTACATGTCCAGTGGGGCTAGGTACACATGCTAATACCCATGTAGGGGAACACACTATATACTAGGAGACACATGTGCAGTAAATTTAAAAGTTACACTCCAAGTGGACTGAGGAATATGGATAGGGGAGTTCTGGGGTTACACTCCACATATAATAATCGCACTCCAATTACCCAACATACACATTGCGTATATTTTTCCCTTCTTTTGTTTGGTTTTTTTTTCAACCATTAATTATTGTTGGTTATATGGGCAGTACATTCAATGTGTATTTCGATGTAGATCGTGATGGTGGTATCCTTTTAGTATTAATATATCAGATAGATGGTGTTTTAAATTTTTATATTTTAGTATGAGTATTTTTGTTGGTGGTTATACCTTATAAGGTTTAGATAATAAGATACAATTCATTTTAAGGTTGTGAGGTTGATAGTTTTTCATGGCTTGTGGAATCCATCTAGTGTTGTTCAAGGATATTTCAAATGGACCCCGAAAGGTGGGATTGAATGGTATATCTGAGGAGATCTTGGTTAAACATGTGTTTGGGGTTAGGTTTCTTGATGTTATAGCTATTGAGGGTTAACTCTTAGGGTTTGAGGACCAGAGGTGTTTGAGTAATTAATCTACATTAACTCCTTTGGTTAGAGGTTATAGTTAGGTCTCATTGTGCTTCATAGATTAGTCTAAGGGACTCTTAAGGATTACTTTGTGGGCTAGTTTCTAATCAACTGACCATTGTATTCAATATTTATCTATTAATAATTCTAATATGGATTGTTTTTTGGATATTACATTGGAACCCATGTAGAATGTTCCCCACTTTTGAGATGTTTATCATGATTGTTATGAATTTTCCTTTAGGAAATCATGTAATTTTATATTCTTGATGGGTGTGTTTTTTATCGAGGATCATCTAGAGGATGATGATGGATATTTGGTATGTTTCAACACTAGGAGTGTCTTATACTATTGGATGAGCCCGAGGAACCCCTATTAGGGTGTTCTACTCTTCATGGGGCCTTTGGTATGGATAAGGTGGTTTCTACAAGTGTTGTAAATGATATTGGGGCATTATGTGAGTCATGTGGTGGAAATAACATTATAATGTTTCCTAGGAGACCGTGGGATCCCCAAGATTGGTTTGACTTTGAATAAGATCATGGAGATCCCATTGTGTCTATTTTTTGGATGCTAATATCTTGGAGACCATGTGAGGAACATGCTTGTTAGATAATAACGGATCAAGGATGATAGTTTTTCTGTTTATATGGTGGGTTTTATGTTTGTTACCATCATGTTTGGATGGATCTTGGATGTGATGATTGATTATTTTAATGCCTAGGGTGATGGTTTGAGGAGGATAAACATTGGATATCTTGAATCCAACAATTCCCTAAGATTGATATGATATTCGTTTCCATTGGATGGGTGTTTCCAAATGAGCATAGGGAAGTAATGGATGTTCTCTATGAGATAAGTACCACTTGATTAAGGATTCTCACTATCAAGGAAGTGGTTTTTTTTGTTGATATTTTCTCACTCTCAACCTTATGTATGGATCTCATATTGGAGTTCATTGGTTGGGTCAATGTGGATGGAGTCCATAGGGAGGTGTATCTTCCAGGTCCATGTGATGGATTCTGTTTCATTCTATAAGAAATCCATGTCTTAAAACATATCTAATGTGTAGAGGGGAGTTTTTTTTACAAATTTTGATCATTCCATTAGATTTCACTTGCATAGTAGATCTTATTTTTAATGTGAAAACGTATGGTTATGACTTAGGGTCCGTAATTCAAGATTATTTCATTTGGAAATCTTAGAGATCTTGTGTTGATCTAGTGTAAATTTCAGTTTCTGTGAGGTTGGGGGAGCCATAATCTATACAAAAATTAAAATGGGACACATGGGGGTATATTTAGAAATGGTGGTAGGATAGAACTGTCCAGTTGAATACTTTCTTTGGTTTATTTTTACCCTTTAATATTGTTTTTTCTTTAATGCTAGTTGTGATTTGTTTTTGTCTTTAATATTTATATCACATGTCAATGAATATTTTATAATAAAATATTTATAGGTTTAACATTGGAGGTCCACTATGTTTTATTTTGAACACTATTTACATTCACCTTGGTGTGCACGTAGACCTGATGTATTCATTCAAGTTGGAGAAAAATTTGTGTAATGGTTAGCTTCATGGCCTAGTGTCCCATGATCAAGTGGAGTCACTTAGATGGAGTCTCAAGATCATCCTTATGTACCTTAATCATCCCAGAGATCTATTATGTGGTTTGGATCATCATTCGATGTAAATGATGTAGTATTTATTTTCAGTTTTTTATTTTGTATTTATGGTCAACATATTGGGAGACAAACTATTGTATGTTTTTCATTCATTGAGGGTATGTATTATGGTATTCTATATTCCATTTATTATTTTATGAATTTCTTTGGTTTTTTTATTATGCATACTATGATGTTGATCCCTAGGTTAGAGTTTTGATATTTCTTCTATTATTGTAATCTGAAAATGGGGTATAGTCTCCCACTTCACTTTTTAGATTATATATTCTAGTTGGTAGACTCTATACTTATGAGTGGTGTTCTTGAGGACTTGTTGTGGGATAGATCGGGTGACCTGAAAGCTCAACCAGAGAAGGTTTGTTATGAAATGGTATTAGAGGGGGTGATGGGTTTTATGATTTAGGGAGTTTGTAGACCGTAGATCTAGCTATGTGTCAGATCGTGTGATGGATATTGGATTGGTGTGTCATGAAAACATTTCCTGATATGAATTAAAAGACTCTAAGGAACGTCACGGCTATTCTTAGTACTCATTTTCAGGTTTTCAAGATTTCCCCTAGCATGATGTTCTTTTTTAATATGTAAGGATTATTATGTTTTTTAGATCTTGGACGAGGGGAAAGTGGGAAAATTCATGAATAATTCTTGGAACATTTGTTTCAAATGAAATATTCTTCGTTGCGATGTCTTATATTTTCTTCTCCTGATATCTCATGTGGATCATGTGGTGATATATTCACTAGTGGTTGTGATGCAGTCCCTTCGATGAAGTATATAAGGAGACCTGTGTGGATTAAAATAGGGCACTGAGTTCTGTATTGGTATCTAGATGAGGGTATGAATACCTGATGGATATATGTATTAGGTTGTAGTTTCCTTGAAGTAGAAGTTCACATGAATTCCATTTTTTTGTTCCATAGGTGGGAGTTTTTATTTCTACATGTAGTATGGCGGGTCCTGTAGTGAGGCTTATGAACCAGTTATCACTGATGGATTGGGTGGGTGTGGTTATTCCTACTTGGTGAGACCATAGAGGTTTTATATCACTTGGAAGTGGTTATGCATGAGGATTCCTAGTTTTTGAGAACTAGAGTATTTGAGGTGCTCCCTGTCTTATGTATGGAATTAGTGGGATGGTTTTGTTAGACCCATATCCCTTCTCATTTGTGTTAAAACTTATGTAGTATAGTGATAGATTTGTAGGATTATTATAACTTTGTATTGACAGCCATGTGGTGGGTGCTTGGTGGTTTTAGGTAAATTATACAAGTTTTGTGAGGATTTGGCCTGTGTGAGTGTGAGTCTTATAGTACGCTAGGGGAGCAGAGTAAGAAAATCCTTATGGTGGGGTGTACAGCTTAAGATATTGGAGGTTGTGAGCCTCACTTATGTGGTTTTTTAGTGTTGATGTTGAAAGGTTTTGGGTTGGTTCATATGTGAAAGCATATTAGCCACATTTATCTAGTGCATTTGACGATGGACGTAGTATGGGAAGTGTGGTTTTCCACTAGGATTCAAGGAGTTGATATGGATAAAATTGTGGTGGTGAGAATTTGATCAGTAACTATTGAATGTATCTAATATTGGGATAGAGTTGTGGAAAATATTTTACTAGTTTATGGATATTTGAGATAGAATTAGTTCCACCAATGGTTGGGTGAGAGCATTGTTTCTAGTTTTCTACAGAGGCTTCTCAAGAAAGATAAGAACTTGTGGTGGGGAGTTTGTGATGACCTATCCCATCATGGGTTTTGAAAATTATGAAAAATTTAAAAATTATTATTTCCAAATGAATTTTAGTGTGAAATTATTAATTTCCCTTATAATATGATCATTGAAAATTTTTCTGATCACTCCTTTTGTCTCGAAATGATGTGTTTACCCGACGAATGTATTTTAGTAGAAATTCAAGCATTTAGAATTTCCATAGGATATTGAACATTTAATTGATTAAATATTAATTTATTTTTTTATTGATTTAGTAATATATTTTCCATGAATTATTGTATTGAGATTTTTTTCTCCACTATTGAGTCTTGAATGGGTGGTTTTTCCTAGTTGACGCAAAACAATACATCGGGCGTTGGGGTCAGCCCCCCTTCTTCAATCCTTATAATTTTTTTTAATTTTACCTTGTCATGGAGAATATTCCCATAAGAGATTCTAGTTTATGGTATTTAGTAGATATAGGGGAGGGGGAGAAAATGGTGATATGGAAAGGAGGATTCAACACCACACCGCTCGTGTCGCACCAGATTATCATACGACAACTGTATATCACAGATTAGAATAAAGAATCAGAGAGTTCTACCCTAAGGTATCCATGTATTATGTTTTATTACAAATGTCCCCATATATTATTGTTTTAATTTATACTCCAATTTTGGGAATTTTTGGGACACCTTTTGGGTCGATATGGGAAATTTTGTAATTTTGGTCTGTTGGAGGTTTTCTATTCATGAATACCTGCGTATATCAAGTTTTCATTCATAAAAAACCCCATGTATTCCTTATATTTTGTATATATTATGTTTTAGAGATAAAAGTACATGTACCATTAGTATATGGATTTTTGTGGGATTGGGCATGTGGCTGAGTTATTGACCAGATATCCTGTGTGGAGGTACATGGCCATGTATGGTACACGGCCAGACACCACGTTTGACATATACAATAAAGGAGTGCATAACCAAGTTGAGTACTTGGCCAAGTACATGGGTGGGTACCCATTTGGGGTTACACTCCATGTATTGTCAATAGATGTTGTGTACTCATTCATTTTACAGGCTGACTAGGGATGTGTATATAGGTTAGAACCCATGTAGCGGTACATTCCTTTCACTGAGAGGAAAAAACGGTGTAATTTGGAAAAATAAATGTCATGTGGCCTAAGTAACATGACCATGTAAGACTTATGGGGTTACATGACATGTATAGAAATTCTACTCTTTGTACTTTTCAAGCCTTGGGCTATTTTCCGCTTTTCTTTCCCAAAATTAATAATTGGACATGTTAACAGTCTATTTAAAATAATTCCACATAGATTATGATGGTGGTATCCTTTCATCGGTCATATGGAATTTTGGTGATGTTTTTGATTTTTTTAGTTAGGTTAGATAATTTATTGTGATGGTTCCAGATTCATCCTAGGGTTGGGTTGTGAGTAGTGAGTCCCATGTGAAGGTGTGAGCTCATTAATTGGTCGTGTATTTTTGATTAGCCAGTATTTTTCAGGTTTATTCCAGAAAGATCCCAAATTGTGAGATCATGTTGTATCTCTAAAGAGATATGCATTGTCTATATATGTTCGGATTAGTTTCTCATGGTCAAAGATATTGAGTTGTAGATCTCAGGTTTGAGGATTTGAGCTAATGGATCATTTTGGTTATGTTGATGCCATTGTTTGGTGGTTAAATATAGGTGATATTGTTCTTCTGAGATGATTATAAGGGACTCATGAGGATTCCATTGTGGGATAGTTTTTGATCAAGTGTTCAGTAGTTTCTATAGTCAACTGTTGATAATCCCTATATGGATTGTTTTGTTTTGGCTTATTTTGTGGGACCAATGTCAAGGGTCTTCTTCTTTTGATTTAGTCAAGTGGATTATTATGAATCCCTAGATTTTCAGGATTGTGCATTTTGATACCTATTATGAATTCTTTGATCGATGATTAGTTAGAGTCCAATAAAGGTTATTTAAGATGTTTCATCATTTGATGTGTCTTGTGATATTAGATGAGCAAGAGAAACCCCTCATAGATCATCATATTAATTATGTTTCCATTGGGATGGTTGAGGATGTTTCTTTTGGTGTGGAATAAGAGATTAGGTGAGGTATATGAGTACCGCAGTGGATGTCACCCTATGCTATAGTGACATTAACCATGAGTGCCCCATGTTTTTTGACCAAGAGCTTGGGCATAGAGAGGATGTGGTGGCTATTTCGTGGAAGCCAATATCTAAAGGACTATAAGTGATCCAGACTTGTCAGTTGATAGTATATCATTGTTTGGAGTTCATCTATTTGGATTGTGGGTTAAGGTTTAGTTATCCCCCATTTTTATTATAAATTAGTCATGATGTTTATGGTAATTACTAATCAGGACTATGGTTTATGTATTAGAACCTTGGAATTTCATTGATTGTGAATTGGTTATTATTTGGGTTTCAAACATATTAAATGGGTGGGATAAGATGATCAAATTGGTTCAGAATATAATGAAAGATATCATAAATAAATATTCCTAAACATTAAGGAAGGTAAAATAAACAAGACACATTCCATTTAAATAATCACATAATCTAGGAAACAAATACATGGATATTCTAATAGTCAAATAATCACATGGTATATCAATAACTGAATTCATATTGGTAGAATTAAGAATATTAGACATCTAAAACATACATTATTGGATACATACCTAGAATATCATGCATTCATTTTTTTTACCAAGAATCCACTACTGTCAATGATTCATTCCAAGAATCTAATACTCTCAAGGGCTAGTCCAATAAATCTAACATTTTCAAGGAACTGTTCCAAGAATCTATTAAATGGGAATGGCCTAGGCCAAAACCTATTCTATTTTGTCTCATTAGACCTATTGATTCAGTGAGGGGATATAGAGGGCCCCTCTCATTATGTAATAAATCTGATGCATTCTTCATATTAAAGGGGGGGAAAACAACCTAAAATTCCTATTAAAAACTAGCATACAAAATATGCATTCTTTAACCATTATGAAAGAATATTATAAAAATAGAACATCCACAGTCAAACTGATTATTAAACATTAAATTAAATATGAGATCTGAAATCATAAGAGTTTAAAAATCAATTAACCATACGATTAAACAAAGGTTGTTGAAATATATAGAAATACTATAATAAAATCATTGACAAATTATTGGGTAACAAGTATTATTAAAACCGTATAAAAACAATATTGTAAAAAATAAAATTTTGTCTTAAAAATAACCATTTTCACTACAAAATATCCCAATAATAAGGGAAGTCTGAAATTACATATTATTAATTACAGTGGAAATGTTATTTTCACCATGTTCTTTAAGAATTGAACATTATTTTGGTCATTGTTCAAAAGGTTAGGTATAAAACTCATCAAAAGAATCCTTTTCAAAATCATTGAATGAAATAAAAAAATTTCATGACATTTCCATTAATATATATATATATATATATATATGAAAAACAATTTCATGAATATGGACATGGTGAAAAAGAAATGACAATGAAATCATTAAACATTCTAGGAGTCCAATACCACTTTGAAAATTTTGAATCATAATACCTACGAAGGAAGAAAATTTAGAAAAATGTTAAATATTACGATAATAAGTAAATTAATGAAATTATAATTCAAAGGCTATATATATATGCCTCATAAAAAGAAATTGGTTGTATAACATCAATGTATGCCTCATTGAAATGGGATCGAGATGATGTCCCTTACCATGAACCTTACATTCATTGATCATGATTTAATATCCATTATAATGGTTTAAATAATAATATTTATTTTTAAAATAAATATATCCATATTTATGATGACATTTATGATCCACATATATTGTTTTTCTAACAATATTATTTTATTACTCTTGTTTCAGTTGATAACTACATGATTTTTATATGCATGTTTTTCTATGTAAGTCCATTTTTTTATAAATAAGATATTTTTTTGATATCTATAATTATTTTCACTTCATATATATAAACATTATTCATTATATACATTTTTATAATCATTATTGATGGTTTAACATGGAAAACTAATCACATCATGTTGTGGACATGTTAGGCCTTACGTAGGCATGAGCGACAATAACATTCCCATAATGATGAAAGGTTAAGGAAGTGGATGGTATATTAATTTTTCAAGAATAAATATCATTTCAAAATATTAATATATATATATATATATATCCATAATTCCCATATCTATATCCATCCATGTAAATTGGTGATGAAAAACAGATTATACCATTACGTGGTGATGGTAAGTGGTACGTACACATGCACGTTGTTTTCATTTTTCATAGGATAGATAAAAGCTGAGATTTAGTTGTTCCATAATCATAATAAAATATATGAATATAAATGATACTATATTTATTACCATATAATGGAAACAGTACATGAATATTAATTCGAAAAAGAAATTAAATTAAAAGAGTCGGTAAAGGTGATTACCTATTCTTCGGTGATCTCCTTTATAATTTCGGTTAAGTGATCTAGGTTAGGCCTTTTTTTTAAAATCAATATAACACAAATAATCATGTCTATTAGATAAATATTCAGGTTTTTGTTGAGTTATATGGCTCAAATTGGTCTGAGTAAGTGAGGGAGGAGGTGTCGTTTTGTAATTGATGTGAGGGGTTCCATCAAAAATCTTCAAAATATTAAAACACAATAATGCTATTATAGATCCAAAGACATAAAAATGGAATATAATTGAATAGTAAAAGAACATGAAGACCATATATTACCCCATTTTATATTATTGAACATTCTGTAATTTTTAAATAATTTAATAAAATATTAATATAATTAAATATCATTATTGTGAAATTTAATAATATTCAATTAATTTGACTTCAAATACATCATGAAAAAGTGGGAATTATAATATAATAATTTTAAAAACCAATAATATATCAAATATATCTTTAAAATTTGTTAAACATATTAAATCATTCCAAATATATAAAATTAAGACTTTTAAAATCAAATACATTTTGTGTTAATTAAATAAATACTATTTAGCATTGAAGAAGAATTTAATGTGACCTTGTGATTTATAAAAATTACAAATAAATTTGTATAATGAAAATAATTTTATTAAGATAAAAATAGAAACATAGTTTCATTCAGGTATAGATTTTTCCCTATGTGGGCACATAAAAGATATGGAATACAAAGGGAGTTATATTTTGTAATTTTCTATGATTTAAATAACATATTAGTTATATTAATGGAAAAATGTCTATTAAAAATATCAAATTGGATCTTTAGGTGATAAAGTTATATGAATATTCATCCTATAATTTATATAAAATTTTATGTCACATTCATACCCATATCTTTTGTTTTTAACCATTATTTAATCACTTTAACTCTGACCATGACAACGTGGATATCTACTATTTTAGGGTTAATATTGTTGCTAAAAAATGAAAAAAAATCATAAAAAAATATTTTATGATATTTTAAACCATATATAAATAATGTTTATGAATTTTCTATATTTATAAATAATATATCATTTAAAAAAAGTTGATTTATTTTAATATAACATAAATGACAATTTGACTCAATTCATTAATTTAATTAAGAATAAAATAAAAAATAATACATATCAAAAAACAATTTCTTAAATATCCCCAATATTTCATGTTCATCTAAAAAATTCATTTCTTGACACTAATTACTAAAATAATATTTATTTTAATATTTTTAACATCAATTATTTAATGTTTCCATTCAAAAAACAATTACATAATCAATATTGCGTAAGAATTTAAGGTATTTATATATTTCATAATAATTTTTAAAAAATAAACCAGATTACGATAAAAAGAATTATTTCCAAAGAATATTTATAGTCAAATTTATAACCTTTTTAACAATATATTAAAATATTAAACTTTTTATATACAAAAGTAAGACATATTTTTTCATTTCATTAAAATAAAATGATATAAATATTTTAATTTATCCAAGTGGATTATAAAGCTCATAAAATTATCCAAAGGATGGTTTTCGTTTAAAATCAAACATCAAATAAATTTATGGAATGTTATTGTGTAGTTTTCTAATATTTAAAATATTATTTTTACCCTTAATCGTGGAAAAAATAAATAATAATGATAACATTTTTTTAAAAGGGACTAATTTACTAAATATGGACCTTGTTATTCCAAATATGTATTCAATTTTTAAATATTACGAATAATAATTTAGTTAAAATTAATATAAAATTAATATCATTGAAGGAATGAGAAAGCAAATTTTTAATGTTAAAACATTCAAATGATTGAAATGTTTTTTTATACAAAGTCACCATGAAATTGATTAAGAGAACCTAATTTGGATTATATGAAATAAAATTATCTCATTAAACATTAAAAATATAAAAAAAATAATTTGACACAATAAATTATTTAGATGAAAAATCTATTTTAATTAAAATCTTATATTTTCACTATTCATTAAAACATGTAACTTATCAAAAAAATACCATAAATTTAACTGAAGAAAATTTGACATTCTAGTTTATGAAAAATGTTTATCTTTTCAAATATAATTTATAAAATAGTCAAAAAAATCATATTAAAATATGTGCACCATAAAAAACAACCAAAATGGGCTTAGAAAAAAATAGATTTTTATTTCTAAAAATTAGATTTATTCTTCTCTCATGACTATAAAATATATTGGAAGAATATAAAAATATTTTATTCAATATATAATATAAAAATTTAATATTATTTTTAATACAATTCATTCTTCCAATTTAACAACTAGTTTATAACATGGTTTCATTGTTTGTTTAAGCTATGTTTTGCCTCCTACGTAAGCTATCGAAGTAGTTAAATTTATTAGAAGACATACCGTAATATCATGGGGAGTTATAGGGCTGCTATAGCTAATAGAGACCAATAAAGTGGTTTGGATTAGCATTGGAAGTAGATCATGTTTTATTTATTTTCAATTTATTTATTTTTAATATATGGTATGGACAATGGGAGACCGACTATTGAATGTTTTCAGTTTTATAATAGTCTATATGGATGTATTCTAAATTTATTTTCTATCGCATTATGTGGTTCAGATAATTTATTTATCATAATCTAATGTTGATCCATTATTAAAATTATTTTTTATTTTCTATTATAATTTCACTCTTACCAGAGGTTATAGTCACACCAATGCACCTTTGAGACCCTCACAATGGGTTGGAAACCAATGAAATTCAATGACGTGTACCTAGGGCCTTGTAGTGGGCTAGATATAGAGATTTGTCAGGTTATGATGAGATGTTTCATTACACTAGGTCATGCTAGTGTCTTCTTGACCATTTTCACTTAACACATTGGCGACTGACATAGTCGACCATACACTTCATTAAAGAGTTACATATGGATTGATGGTTAATAAATAGGGTTACAAAAAAAATGTACATAAATTGAATGTAATTACATCAATAAATAAATAATTAAAGAATAAATTATAAAATTAAATCTTCCATAACATGGATAATACACACCTATACATATATCAGAGTTTATATGTTGTAATCGTCATCAACTTCATCACCATATAATTTTAATTTACCGTCAAGAATTATGAATTAAATAAATACTTGTTATCAGAGAGAACATAAATTAGAACTAAAAAATGTCTAACAACATCATTTCCATAATTATTACTAATATGATTAACCAAAAGTCACTCTTGTGAATTTTTAAAATACTCTATTTCAAGATACAATCCAATATTGTACAAATTCCATCAAACTTTTATGGTTGTCTCGATATCCCATTCCCAAAATCCATGGAAATATCCACCCATTTCAAAACCAGTACTATAAAAGGATATGGTAATCTTATAAATATGTCATTATATATATTTACTTAATAGAAAAAAACTAAATGAGAATTTAATTGAACATATTTTTTTTCCAACACTTGAATTTTATTTGGACATCAGGATACATCATGGTAGCTCTAGGATACACATTATAACTTGAATGCTGAAAACATATTAAAACCTCACCCTTATTTCTATAAGAACCACAATCTATTGTATAATAGAATGGACTATTTCTAAAAAAACCACCATTTAAATCTTTAAAAATAATTTAATTATTTTTACATCCATCTATAATTCCCACAAAATAGCTACCATTTTTTAATTAGTCCATCAAAATGAATATTTTAAAGAGGCCAGAGAGTACCAAAAACTATAATAACTTCTCCACCATCATGTGGAATCCCTTAAAAATCCTATTATTTACTGTAACACCCTATCCCAATATAACCATTATGATAAAGCTGTCCTAATTAAATAATTTTCCACTTCATTTCATTTCTTGATGAATATATAAGTTTAAAATCCTAATTTTAAATAATAAAGGACACATATATTATATTTTATTGAGATAAAATTAGGATATAATATACTTCAATCACATTATTTATTGACATAAAAAATTTTGTAACAAAAAAATGTGGTTACTTACAAATTTAAGAGTATGAATGATGGAAAAAACATCAAATTTTTTAATTGGATACTTCTTCTCATTGAATCATAGTTTATAAAACCCATACCAAATAACCATAAATTTATGCAGTAAAAAAATCCCAAATGTAAAATAAACTAATAAAAGAATAAATCATAAGAGACTACTCATTGAGGATAATTCAAAATTATTATGTAAACATGTCTCCTATGGAACTACTTAAATTACTCCTGGAACATAAAATTACACTATGATGTTACTCCCTTTTAGTAAAAGGAGATTAAATAAAAAGATAAAATAAAAAAAATATTAAATTAATCAATGAAAATATCTGTTCAATTATAAAAAATAATATATTTTTTTTTCAATACTCTTCTACGATATTACTGCCTTAAATTTCTCAAAATAAACTAAAATACAATTACAAAAAAATAATATGGTGATGAAATATTACCTCATGAACCCAAAAATAAGATTTATATAATTAATTATATAGTTCATACTCATTAAAATCATTAAAAAATTTATCGTTACCACCCACGATCATATTGCAACTAAGAAAAAATAATTATATCATTTAAAATTACGAACAAAAATGAGTCCATATATCAATATAATATTTGAATAATTTATTCCATAAAATCTCTATTTGTATTCATAAATTGAAAGGCATTACTATCATTCCATAACTTATATAATAAAAATTTAAATTCCATTTTTAATATATAAACATTTCTTACCCATAATTGATGATACAAAAACTTAAGTTAGATGATGGAAAATCATGAGAGTCACTTCTACTAGTCAAATTGATAATGAGTCTTGGGTAAAGTTAATTTTTTTTATAATCATTTGTATCAACAAATAATTTCTAACAAATATCCCTTAACTAATATATAATTTCATTGAAAATGAAACTAGAGTTTCAGATAGATAAATATAAGGTTTCATAAAAGAATTATCTATAAGATAATATTAAAAAAAACTTCAACTATAATATATATACTGGTCCCATGTGATTATATGAATGATTTACTAGTGTCATATAGAGTAAATGGTAAATGAAAATTTTAATATAAATCTTCTAGGAAAAAATTTAGATACAGATCCACAACTATTGGACGTTGATGTTGATCCTTTCCATTCATTAATCAATTTAGTAGGCACACTAAATTAAATGATATGGATCAAAAAATAATATCCCCTTATATTTCTCATACGAATATCCCACCCCCAAATGGTTATTGTCCCATCCAATGCTCTAAAGGGAACCTGTCTATAATATAAATTAAATAAGATTTTAAAATTTAACAAAGAAATCAATCTTGAGTATGTAGTCATATATTTTTTTTTTGAAAAACTAATATTTCACATGAAATTTATATAATACGAATTATAATTGAGTAGTATGGACAAATAAATCCCAACTTAGTACTAACACCATGTTGAGTATCAAATGTCATTGAATATGGATTCAAATCTACATGATGTCTCAATTGATTAAACAATCATATATTGATCAAATATTTCAACTTTAGAGTATCAAATTATATAAAAATAATAAAATAAGCTATGATGATACCTTCAAGATATTCAATTAACTCTTTGAATCTATCTAATTTCAAATATTTAGGGTTGTATTGATCATTAAATATCATTGATTACAACATATATTCCAAATATTCATCCATTCAAATTACGTTGACAAATTACCACCATTTAATAGCAATCACTTCCTGTATATAAAATATCAAATAAACTATTGTGGTCTCAAATAAATATGAAAACATTAATATATAGATGATATTTCTAAAAAAAGAATTGATCTTTCTCCATACCAAAATATTCTCCTATTAAGGTTTAATTTTTTTTAAAAAAAATTAATTTTATTTCATGCCCCATGACATGTAGTGAGTCAAATCCCTACCAGTTACCTAGATATTTTAAACCACTGCACTCACCAACTAATGGTTTATAGGATCATTCTGCACATCTAGTTTCCAACATCCATACATATATAGGACACTTCTGAGTGGAATTTTCTTCATGAAATAAAATGTTTATTTAACACCATGTAATCCATCATAACTAATAATTATAAATATTTACATAGTGTTCTATGTAAAGGTAGACTCATATTACATTAGACAATTATATTTAGTTTTTTTTAAATTCCAATAATGTTTTACAAAAATTATATAAAATTAAATTTTTGAAAACTTCAAATCATTGAGTATTTGGAAATTAATTTAATGCAATGAAATTTTATTCTTTAACAACATGGTTATGTGATGGAAATCCATAAAATGGATATTATTACAATGGAACTCTTTCATAGAGTAACCCATCAAAGGTTAACAATACCCAAATAATAAAACATGGATGTTGTCAATAAAATGTTACTGACACGATTTTCATATTAATTCAATGTTCAATATAAATATAGTCACACTCACATCTCATAAATATATATTACATAACTTTGGCATAACATTTAATTCATTACAAAATAGAAACCTAGTGACTATATTAGTTTATCACCTTTGGAAACATGGAAGTATAAAAACTGGTATATATATGAGAAACATTATCTCCCACTAGGTCATCCATGACTATAACCTTTCTTATACGCATCATACATTATAGATATATTAATAACCTAGGGAAAGGAAACATGAAAAGGGTTGATCTCAAATACTTAGTAAAATTTAAAAATTGTGATATATAAGCATAAGCATGAGAATAAGGGTAAAAGAACATGATCCTAACATTAGAATATCATACCCTGCATATTAATGATCATAATCAAGGTTCATGGCATAAATATCGGTAGTTCATAATTCATAAAACCTAATGGAATAAAAAGAATAATCAATGAAATATTAACATAGGAATGATACATGGAATTTTGAAAGAAATATAATCATATAAAATTATTTCCATAGTAGTCATGGTTTAATTAAAAGGCCATCTTAATAGAATAGTATTTTTCCTTAAACTATCTTGGTAGTGATGATTTACTCCCATGACCATATTAGTAATAAAGGTTCACTCCCAAGACCATCCTAGTAGAAAAAGTCTTTTACTGAACCAAGTCCACTCCCCTTTCCATCCATGTCTATCTCATCACATATAAAATATTACTCAATTAATTTTAGGAAGACATAGGTCCCTCTTATCTCATTTTGAAATCATATATATGTGTGCCTCAATATCATAACAAATCACATCATAAGCCATAAAATGAAATGGGTAACATAAATGTGTCATTATACCATAAAATTTAAAAAATAGTTAGGTTTCATAATAATTTAATCAAAAGAGTAACATATGAAATAATGTTGGTTCTATAAGTATATTACCTATGAAATACAAATGGGTTCCATAAAGCATATGACCCGTTGAAGAGAAACAGATTTTATAAATATCATTCCATCCAAACATAAACCATTTATAGAATGAAAATGAATGGAACCCTTGAATAATTTCCATAAACAGTCATTATTATCACCAATGGATGTCATCATATATTGAAAAAATATTGAAATATATTTTTAAAAACATTTTTTATGGAAAACACTTTCCTTCTTTGAAATTTTTTTTAAAATGTAAAACATTTTGAAAACCTTTATCATTGAAAATAGAATTAAAATATTATGGAAGCATTGAAAATCAGTGAAATATTTTTTATTTGAAAATTAAGTCAAAATATCATTTAAAACATTTTTATTACATTTTTTGAAAACATGGTTTTGAATAAAATATATTTCCAACCAAAGGGTGAAATATTGTAATATTTTAATAAAAACATTTTATTAATTATCATAAATACCAAAGAGTGAATAAATGGTAGATATACATGAATATATCATGAAAAAACATATGAGAATAAAAATGAGAATTATTTAGAGATGGATCACAATATTTCATCAAGGAATCCGTAATCACAAACAATCTTGATAATAGGGGAAATTATGGCAGTAAACTCGTATCAGTTTTCTAACATTGAATCATAATACCGAAGAGAAAATGATAGTACATTAAACATAAACAAATCATAAAAACTATCAGATTAATTATATATAATTTTTAATGGTAGCATATAAACCTCATAAAATAATATAGGTGCATAACAAAACATGTGTCTCAAAAAAGGAAAATGAAGACAAAACTACCCTAACAATTTGGTAACCTTTAAACATTAAAATGATATGAAATAGAGAAAATAAAATGGGTATTTAAATGAAAATAATTTTTTTGAAAAGTATAATAGATTTAATCAATGGGTAGTGTATTCACCACAAAAAAAAAATAAAGTAGTGGTGAATAAGGAATATGTCTCAAGAAAATAAATTTTAGACTTAAATTCCCATTACCTTATGTCTTGATTCTTTTTGTACTCATGAAACATCTTGTATAATAAATATTTGTTTATTATATATATATATATTAAGGATTAATATTCAATTATTCCCTATCATATATTATTTTCATATGTCCTTTTGTTACATGATTATTAACAATTCCATGTTAATGTTACGTTTCATGTAATAACTACTTCATTTTTTGCTTGTGTTTTGATTTGTTATATTTTTTCATATTCCTTATATAATGATTTATTCATCTCCATAATTATAACCATGATATAAATATCATATTTATTAAATATATATGTATTTATAATAATCTATAAAATATAAAAATTGAAAGTGAAGCACACTTTTCATAGGGACGATATGCAGTACGTATGTATGAATGTTGTTTCCATTTTCTTGTCATATTTTAAATGAAATAAAAGTAAATGATGTGTTTTTTATCATTATAGTATAATTATTATGTCATATATATCTAATATTTATATTTAAACATTATTAATACATTCAATTTAAATCATGGGTGAATACCATCAATATGATGAGGTGGTAGTCCACACATTCACAAATAAAGTTAATATATTCCAAAAAATAGAAATTATGAAGGTATGTGTTTTATAATAATTAAATAAGAAATAAGAAATAATATATATCATAAATATCATATAGAAACATAAATTCCATAATTGTCCCCAATCTTGAATGGTGGAAATGGAAGAACGAACATCGGTTTGTGAGGGGATAATTCGCCTTACACATGAATGATGATTGGGTATCCCTTTTGATGGAAGTGTGTGTTAGGGTAGGTTATATTCTTAACAAAACATTATCTCAGTATATTGAGTATACTGAGGGAATTTTATAATAATGTAACAAGAATAGTTGAGGGGGTGGATAAAGAAATTAAACAAAAGTGTGTGTTGAATGATGTTTTATATTATTGGAAAAGAGTTTGTATGATCTAAATGGCTCGTCATGTGTGAATAAGTAAGGTGGATGAGTGCCATTTTATAGTGGGGGAGGAGTGGAATTCTTATAAATATAAATATTTAATCATTATTGAGAGCTATTCTATATATAATGTTCCTAAACTAATCGACCATATTACAAAAAAGTGAGTATATGGCTGAAAATGGCTATAAAATGGGATTTAGACATGTTTACATTCATTTTTACAGCTTCTGTTTGATGTTTAATCACATTGTAAACTTTTTTTTACCATAATCAATATAAATAATTTTATTAACATTCATTAATACCATTGGTCAAAAAATATGTTGGAATTATTATAAATTTTAAATTGTTTTCATTCCAACTATGGAATCAATTTTCCCAAATTATAAAAATAGAATTTAATGAAAGTAATTTAAAATTAATATTATAAGTGGGATGAAATAAAAAGGTTTTAATGTATAAATTTCAAATGATTAAAGTGTTTTTATATACAATTTCAATGTGAGATTTATTATATTGAATTAAATAACGTTAATTTATGTATAATTGATCTAATTGTACTATAAAAAATTATAATATAATTTAACAATATAAATAAATTAAATAAGAAAGCAGTTTTCAATAAAAATATGCATTTTTCACTATTCATCTAAAAATGAAATATTTTATAAAAATTCAAAAAACTCACCCTAAAATAATTTTTAATTATTAATAACAAAATGAATTTGGTTTTATCAAATTAAATTTCAAAATTTATGTAAAATAAAATTTATTTTTGTTCATTGAAGGAGATAAAAAGCAGTTCTCTTGAGAAAATATTATTTTTGAAAAACATATAGACCATACTAAAATGATCGTATCTTATTATCGATATATGTTATTTATATAAACCCATTGTAAATAATATAAATAAATAATTTCATAATATTCTATTAATAAATTTAATGACTAAGTTATAATAGTATTTGTTTTCAATTATTTGAATAATAAAATGTTGTTTCATAGAAAAACAGTGTTATGTGTAACATAATATAAATAGATATTTTGTATTGAAAAAGATTAAAATATTATAGGGGGCAATTAAAGTTTAAATTACTGTATCATGAAACACAATACATTAATGAAATTTAATTTATTCTAAAAAAGTTTCCTAAAAACTCATGGTGTTACATTCTACACCGTATAAAAAATATTAACCCTCAAAATTCGTTATCCTAACACTATCAAATGAGGATAATTT
Organism: Viscum album; assembly: GCA_963277665.1. Classification (NCBI taxonomy): domain Eukaryota; kingdom Viridiplantae; phylum Streptophyta; class Magnoliopsida; order Santalales; family Viscaceae; genus Viscum; species Viscum album. The sequence goes on along the minus strand of OY728151.1, from coordinate 534,992,657 downwards.
TACCTCATAATATAAAATTGTTCCAAAAAATATTCCTCTAATTGGTGATTTCTCCATAAAACATTGACCAAGTGAGTGGACTTGTTTCGTGGAAATTTATCTGTATAATTTAAAATTTCAACTGATTTTTTCTTATAAGAATGATCTGACTCCATATTTATGACCACATAGTTCAATACATGTGAAGGTAAAGGTATGTAATTCCTCAGGATAGATACATGGAACACATCGTGGACAATAGTGAGGTTGATTGGAAGTTCCAGGTGATAGTTTATTGTCCCTATATGATCAAATATTTCACCGAGATTGATATACATAGGGCATGGTTTTCATTTCTTCTCGAATCATATAACATTATTCTAGTAAGAAATTAAAAAAATTAAAAATCCTGATGTTCTATGTCGCGTCGATGATTATCACTATAAATTTTCTACCAAATTTGAACTACCTCTTTATTCTCTTTAATGGTTCTAACGTTCGCATCCATTTCGTTAGCAATCTTAGGTCCCAATAACATTATTTACCTAACATCATTCTAATATGTAGGAGACCTTTAATTATTTCTATAATGTTATTTATATAAAGACATAATAATGATTTGTTGAAAGCTATTATTATAATTAAAATCATCGAGAGTAAGTTATTGATCCCAATCACCTTTGAAATCCCATGAATAAGATATCAATATATCCTATAGTGTTGTAATTGTTCTTTCAGACTATTCATCTTTCGAAGGATGATAAGTAGTGCTAAAACTCAGTTCTATGTCAAGGGGTTGCTGAAACATTCACTAGAACATTGAGGTAAACCCCATATCCTGAGCATATTTAATGGAATGTGGTAATCCATGCAACCTTACAAACTCCTTACAATATATCCTAAAAAGATGATCTAGAGTGAAGTATTCTCTAATAGTGATGATGTGTTCTTATTTATTGAATAGATAGACTACTACCCATATATAATTATTCCCTTTAGTGGTTTTAGAGAGTCTAATGAAAAAATCCATAGTTATTTTAACCCATTTCAATTTTGTTATGGGTAATGGATGAAACATCCCCTTAAATGTTTTTCTTTCATACCTATCTTGCTAGCATACCAAGAACCCAGATAAAAACTCATCGATATAACTCATCATTCAATCCTACCTAAATTATTATTTCAAATATGTATACATCTTCATAATTCTAAGATGATCTGAGAATGAAGATATTTGATATTCTTCAAATATCTCCTAATTCAAGTAAGTCATGGATGGAACAATTACATGGTTCCCGAACCTCTCATTCAATTCCAATCAAGGATAATCTCATTAATTTTTTAACCTTCTATTGTAGTTCCACATTATCATTATATGCATCGTCAATCCTCATGTGGATAGAGGGTTCAACATTTAATTGAGAAAGATAATATTTCTCTCATTCAATCCGTATTTCTGTGTCCATCATTTCTAAATCCAAAAATATTGGATCATTTGTAATCTTTATCATCGATAAGATGGATTGATGTTATCGGCTCAAAGCATTGACAACTTGTTCACTTTCATAAGGTGGTAATTTATCAAGATTTTATAATACATTATCATCTCTAACCATATTCTCAAGTACATGTTCCTTAAATGTGAATATATAGATCAAACATTAATGATGTAATGACCCAGAATTTCTGTGGAATTTTTTTAAATACATTGGAATTTTACGAGTCCACAGTTTCTGATGGCGCATGATTCCGAGGCTCGGTGTTCCCGGAATCAATATATGATGTTTTGTTGGGTCACGTTCAGTAAACATACGTGTGGGATTTTATAACTTTTGAACTAGTGCTCAGAATTGAAATCGGAGGGCACCGTTGAACTCGCATCACCGGTATTTGCTTAAGGATACATTCTCCGTAGTTGCGTTTTATTAATATTAGAAGTTAATTTGTGGTGTTTCTAAATAAATTAAATAAATATATGTCTAGCATATTTTTATTTGAGTGGCGGTATAATCCTCCAAGTGGAGGTTGGAGGTGGGTCCCACCAGGGCATAACCTCCCATGGGAGGATATTATGTGGTGGGGCCTAGACGAGCTCAAACCCCTTTAAAACCCCTTTAACCCCTTGAGTTCCTCATTAATGGGGGAAACTCATGAACTAGCCCTTAATGGTGCCAACACACCTAAAAGGTAATTAATTCCACAATTAATTATCTTTTGAAAACTTTTGAATCCTGTCCACCCCATTTAATGTAATGAGTTGTTTAATTAAATTGATCACAACTCTTGTGTGTTGTGGTGCCAACAGATAATAGACTCCTCCTCTATTATTTGTGGTTGGTAACTTGGTGGAGCCTTTCCTGTCCAACGAAGAACGATATCCTATCAACGAAGAACTCCCATCTCCACTGAGGAATGACGATGCCGTCTCCTCCCTTTCCAACCAGGAAAAGAAAGGGAAGACGTCGCCTGCAATGAACGTCGCCAACTACGAAATCATCTCATCCCGATGCCAACAGAATGGTGTCGCCTTCTCGAGACTCTGTCAAGCGAACTCCGATTAAAAGGTAGGGGGATTTGATTATTTTATTTTATTAATTATACCCTCGTTCCTCACCATTTATTTGGGTTTGATGATGGCCTCATGTTATCACCTAATGCAGAGGGCGCGGGCCAAAAAAATACGGCCCGACATTGCTCTGATTGGTTCTTGATTGGTTGCTGATGGAGGTGGAGCCAGAAGGGCGCGGTACCAAAGCACTGTGATGGAGAAGAACTATGGCCATACGGGCCGCAGCGGACGGAAGTGGCGCGACGACGTGGCGCCGCCCCAGAGGTAGGGGGCCGTGACCATGTGGGCTGCGATGAATGAAGATGGCATGGCGCCGTTGCGCCTCGCCTAGGAATCCCCACAACCGGGCCGCCCCTCGGCAGGGCTGCCACAGCCGGCCAGCCCCACGGCGGGGCAGCCCCTCGGCTTGGCCGTAATGGTCGGGCCACCCTTCAGCCAGGAGCCCCTCGGCCTGGCCGCCTTGGCTGGGCCACACCTCGGTCGGGCAGCCCAATGGTCGGGCCCCCATGGCCGGGGCGCCCCTTGGCCGAGCCACCCCTCGGCCGGGCTGCCACGGCCGAGCCTCTCCATGCTCGGGCCTCCCCTCGATCGATGCGCCCCTCGGGCAGGGCCGCCCTCCGACCGGGTCGTGCCTTCAGGTCGGGCCGTGCCTTCTGGCTTTGCATACCACTCGGGTCGGGCCACACCCGCGGACCTAGGCCCTTAAACCGGGTCGGACCCTGGTTCGGACCGGGTCGGGCCGAGTCTCTTCGATTGGGTCAGACCAGACCTAGACCCATTATAGCCAGTTATCACCTTTTCACCCCTATTCTGGGTTTCAAGTGTTCGATTGATGAACCGCCTACGACAATGGAATTATTGGAGTTAGGTGATTCCTTTGGAATACTCCACTTGAGGTTCAGATCCAGTTGGGGTATGGACGGGTTTGTTTGAGCCTAAAAACCAACCATGCCCCTTGAACAGAAATTCCAATAACTCACAGACCAGACGTCTGATTGATGCGCCAACTATCATGTTGGGTTCCTTATAATGAGACGGAACTACGGTATACATCAACTCAAGACATATTGGTAGTTGATATATCGACTCTTGGATTGAGGAGAGGACCCTCTCGGAATCGAGCATGCTCTGTATGGGAACCCTAGGGATTTTTACGGTTGAGATGATAGGATCCTCTGTGGGTTCGATAGCGATGACTTCTGTACCGAGATCCTTTGTGGGTTCGAAAGCGGTCACTACTTTACCAGGATCCTCTGTGGGTTCAACAACGACGACTTCTATACTAGGATCCTTCGTGGGTTCGACATCAGTGACTACTATATCGGGATCCTCCGTGGGTTCAATAGCAATGCCCACTGTACCGGGATCCTCCGTGGGTTCGACACTGATGACTTCTATACCAGGATCCTATGTGGGTTCGAAAGTGCTGATAATGTTCCAGGATCCAACGTGGGTTTGACAGAGAATATGATTCATTGGCTACAACTAATCATATCTACCCCTCTACATGCGTAGTATACCTATGTGAGGCGATTCTTGTCTTTCGACCATTATCATCGTGATGATTGACTTTATATCCTTTGTGGAATGGGTTGTGCTTGGGCTTGAGAGTTAGAGTCGGACTGTGATTGTTATCTTAGGTATATGTATGGGCATATACCTACCTAAGGTTATTTGATACTTCGTGATTGAGTCTTACTTTTTTGGTTTGTCCTTAGTGGATTCTGGGAGACCTTTGGGGGTCTCGAGGCCCCCTACTAAGTATTGTTGTACTCAACCCTCCACGAGCTTCGCCCGAACCTTGTTGTGTTCTTTTTAGACGACGATCAACAGTGATCAAGGCTAAGGGTGATGTACGGGAGGCTTCTCGGAGCTGGACTAGATGGGATTTACCTCAAGGAAGAGTGTTCAAGTTATGTACCTACCCTTCAGGTGGGATTTCCTGGTGGACGATCCATGAGCTTTTTTCTTCTTTACTTATACTTGTACTTGTTGTTTAGTTAGGTTTGTATACTGGCCCACTTACATTGATCAAACTTTTCTTTTATATTTTAGTACTTGTTTCTTCTACTTCTTGTGTTCAGACTGGGTGGGGTTCAAGTTTAATGGCAATGCCTTCCCTTTTATCGAGAATTCTCCTTTGGTACTAGTCTCCAGCGCTTGACCTATGGAAGGCATGCTTGGGGTAGTCACGAAACCGTCGCCGGGGACGGTTCATGACAAATTGGCATCAAAGGGGTCAGTTCTACCGCATAACTTAGACTCTAATTATTTTAAGTGGGAATAGGGATAAGTGTTTTGTGTGTGGTTATCTGTTTAGGGAAACCGGTGTTGGTGCGGCAACCAACATATCCATACACTAAGACTCTAACTTCTGATTTCTGACTCAGTGCATGAAAATACTGATTGCGTGTGTGGTCCTTTTGAAAATTTTTCTTCATGATTACTTTTTGTTAGCTCACCAGGTATAATGTTTTGACCGTGGTGCACCGGTTTCTTTTTTGGATGGCCCCATGAAGGTAGCCATCTAGGGTTCGGAGTTTCGTATGAGATGGTAGCCCACCGTGCGACAAGACCTCGGTGTAGGGACCCATCCCAACGGAGGTACCAATAGTTCCACTACCTGCTGGTCCACCGATACCACTAGCTCCACCTGCAGATAGTGCATGCCATCTGAGTGCATTTCACAAGTTCCAGTGCCTGAAGCTGCTGAGGTTCCGGGGAGGGAGGGACCCACAGGAAACTGAGGATTTCTTGGAGGTTGTCATGAGAGTTTTTGAATTGGTAAGGACACCATCTGACCGCATGGTGATCCTTGTTGAAAGTCTCCTACATGTAGCAGCAGGAAGATGGTGGAGCCTGATGCTTCAAGTTCATGACGAGGCATTACTACTCTAGACAGACTTCGAGAGCCTGTTCTGGGCGGAGTTTGTTCGAGACACCCATCATGCAGTGCAGATTCAGGAGTTACTTCATCTACAGCAGTGAAGCATTACAGTAGCACAGTACTCAGCGAGGTTCACTGACCTATCGCGCTACTCCATGGATACAGTGTGGGACCCATTCGTTAGGGCTCAGACATTCGATCAGGGACTCATTCATGAGATCAAGGCTTCGATGGTCTCCAAGAGTATCCCAACGCAAGCGTGGGTGCCGGAGTGAGCCCTTCTTGTAGAGCGTTTTATAGATGAGCAGTCACCAGCGAAAAGACCCAGCACAGGGAGAAACATAGTGGAGTTTTCTACAACCGACATTAGATAGATGTCACAGAGGTCCGAGAGGACCAGGCCGTCAGGTGGGCAATCCCAGGATACAGGTTCGGTTTTGCGGGGAACACGAGACAGAGCCAGTCATATGAGGGACATGCAGTTCTATGCATGCGGCGGGTAGGGTCACATGGCTCACGGCTTCCCGACCCGCCATGCAGATGACCATCAGTCAGTTGAGGTACCTCCCAGTAAGAGTCAAAGTGTCGACTGTAGTGGTCCACTGGGAGTAGGTGGACATGGAAGAGGACCTGGACAAGCAGCATGTGGTGGAAGACGTTTCAAGGCCCTACAACCACCACCACTAAGATGTCCAAACCGACCACCGGGAGCTGGCAGACAGAGGTGGGATCCGCTCTAGGCAGTTGAGGCTTACGACCACGACATACCTGAGATGATTCAATGTACTATATGTGTCTACTCCACCCTTTCAACAGTACTTATAGACACAGGTACGAGTCATTTTTTTTATTTCCAGTGCCCTCATTCGGAGCTCAGAGATTCTGACAGAGCCGTTGGCTCGATCATTACGACTAGAGACTCTTACGGGAGCAGACTCAATGAATATGCACTGTTTCTGGTAGTTTGAGATTACTATATGAGGTGAGAGCTTTGGCTAGGATCTCCTCGTAGCAGCGTCGAGGCCTTATGACGTCATCATGGGTATGGACTGGTTATCCATAGTTCATGGTCATACTGACAGTATTACGCACAATGTGTGGAGTGTCCACACAGATGGGACTAGGTTCACCTTAACCAGCAAGAAAGGAGCCTTTACAATTCAGGATGGACTTACACAGAGGAGGGGGTATCCAATCACACATTAGTTGGCTAGTCTCATCCTCAGAGCGGTTGATGTGCGAAGTCCGAGTTTTCATGTAGTGGTGGATCAATACGCGGATGTTTTCCCTGACGATGTTCCAAGACTACCTCCTCACAGAGAGGTGGAATTTTACATTGAACTGTACCCCGAGATGACACCGATATATACTCCATCATATCAGATGGCTCCCATAGAGCTTTCTGAGCTACTGGTACAGCTGGAGGACATGAAGGGGAAGAGATTTATTAGACCGAGTGTTTCACCATGGGAATCCTTGATTTTGATCTCCAAGAAGGCAGATGGGAGCTAGCGACTGTGTATTGACTACAGTCTCCTGAAACAGGTGACCTTGAAGAACACGTACCCACTCTCGAGGATTGAAGTCCTCTTTGATCAGCTCAAGGGAGCGTGACGGTTCTCGAAGATATACCATAGGCCATGCTATCACCAGCTCAGAGTTTGAGGCGAGGATGTGTAGAAGATGAAATTCAGGTGTCGGTATGGCCACTATGAGTTCTTGGTTATGCCCTTCGGCATAACCAACTCTCTAGAAATGTTCATGAGTCTCATGAACAGAATCTTACAGCCTTACGTAGATCGCATTGTTGTAGTCTTCATCGATGACATATTGATCTACTCGACTACTGAGGAGGAGCATACCTACCATTTATGGGTAGTACTGGACACACTCAAAGACCACCATCTTTATAGTAAGCTCTTGAAGTGCCAGTTCTGGATCCGAGAGGTACACTTCTTGGGACACATCATCTTGGAGGCTGTAGTTGTAGTGGATCTTGAAAATATTGAGGTAGTAATTGATTGGGAGCCACCCAGGAGTGTGACGGAGGTACGGAGTTTTCTGGGACTGGCTTGGTAATATCGTACATTTCTTCCAGACTTCTCCATAGTGGCTGCACCACTTTCATCATTTATAAAGAAGGGGAAACCCTTCGTCTGGTTAGAGAGATGCCAGCTATGATTTTAAGAGCTGAGGAAGAGGTTGACTAGTGCGCCCATCTGGTGGCTACCAGAGGAGGGAGTTGGGTAAGTAGTTTACTGTGATGCATCAGGGACCGTACTTGGGTGTATCCTGATGCAGAAGTGAGAAGTGATGGTGTATGGTTCTCAACATTTGATATAATACGAGCAGAAGTACGCTACCCATGACCTAGAGTTAGCAGTAGTGGTCTTCTCCATGAAGATGTGGTGGCACTATCTGACGGGAGAGCAATTTACAGTATACTCTGACAACCAGAGTTCAGGTACATCTTCTCGCATAAGTTCCTAAATGTGAGACAGTGATGATGGATCGAGTTCCCCCATGACTACTAATTTGAGATAGTGTACACTCTTGGGAAGGGTAACATTGTAGGAGATGCTCTCAGCAAGAGATCAGGCATTCAACTGCTAGTTGAGGTGACAGAGGAGCTGGCTGCATTGCAGATTTCCTTTGTGGATAGAGATGGATCAACTTTTCTATAGTCTCTCACAGTCACTCCTCCCCTTATTCAGTGATTCAGGGAGGCACAATGTGTGGACATTGACTGTGATATGCAATGTGATCAGATAGCCTCAGGGTAGGCACCTGATAGATTTTTTTAGGGTGGGTAGCACGTCGTTCCCTTCATAGATATAGAATAGTACCAGTTTCACTTTAGGAGGATGTGTTGAGTGAGATCCACACATCTCTTTTAGCGGTACATCCATGAGTGGTGAAGATGTATTATGACCTCTGACGATAGCACTGGTGGACAGGTATGGAGAAGGTAGTAACAGAGTTTGTCTCATGTTACCTCAATTGTCAGCAAGTGAAGGTGGAGCACAAGGTTCCAGCAGGATTGGTTCATCCCTTAGTGGTTCTAGAGTGGAAGCGGGGTGGGTTATCCATGTATTTTGTGACAGGAGCTCCACGTACATCCATAGGACATGACTCTATCAAGGTGATTGTCGACCCACTCAGCAAGTCGGTCAACTTCCTACCGATCAGAGAATAGGGTTCAGTGGAATTCTTGGGATGCCTTTATATACGGGAGATCTTACGACTTCATGGTGTTCCATCGACGATCGTATCCGATAAAGATGCTCATTTCACTTCCCGGTTATGGAAGGTGTTGCAGGAGGCTTTTTGGACGCAGCTTCGCTTAGGCACTGCCTTCCATCCTCAGACAGATGGTTAGACTGAGAGGGCCATTCAAACTCTCGAGGACATGTTCTGTGCATGCATCCTCGACTTCGGTCGTTGCTGGGAGGATCACTTACCCTTAGAGGAGTTTGCGTATAACACAACTACAACTCCACCATCGGGATGGAAAATTACCAGGCACTGTACGGCCGACCTTGTAGATCACCTCTGTGCTGGACTGACCCAGGGGAGTCAGCACTTATGGGACCATAGATGGTATAGGATACGACAGAGAAGGTGTAGATCATCCAGGAGCTGATGAAGACTACACAGAGCAGGCATAAGTCTTATGCTGATAGGAGATGGAGACCACTGGTGTTCAAGGATGGGGACCACGTCTTTCTACAGGTCTCACCTTGATGAGGTCTACGGAGTTATAGCCAAGGCGGTAAGTTATATTTGCAATTCATCAGACCTTTTCAGGTCCTTAGCAGGGTAGGCGAGGTGTATTACCTCTTGGATCTTCCACCTTAGTCGCACCGGGTGCATGACGTCTTCCATTTATCTTTGCTGAGGTGATACGTGCACGAACCGTCCCACATCATCGACCACGAGGAGCTAGACATAGATGATGGGTCGACATTCACAGAGGTTCCATTGGAGATTGAGAATCAATAAGAGAGGGTCTTGTGTGGATGGTTAATTCCTCTGGGTAATGTTCACTGGAAGCACGGGAACCTCCAAGAGAGCACATGGGAGTGGGAGGATCAGATGCGTGCTTAGTACCCCCATTTGTTTCCTTAGTGTGAGTTGTAGCTTACCCAGACATAAAGCCCTAAGGTGGGGAGAATGTAAAGACCTGGAATTTCCATGGAAGTTTTTTAAATCCCTAGGAATTTTTCGAGTCCGTAGTTTCATGACGGCACCTGATTCAGAGGCCCAGTGTTTCTGGAATCAATTATTGAAGTTTTTTTCAGGTACATTATTAATCGTACATGCGGGATTTTATATCTTTTGAACCGGTGCTCTATATTAAAATCTTAGGGAACCGTTGAACTCGCAGCACCGGTATTCACTTAAGGAGACCTTCTACTTAGTTTCATTTTATCGAGATTGGATGTTAATTTTTGGGGTTTCTAGATAAATTAAATAAAAATATGTCTAGAATATTTTTATTTCAGTGGTGGTTTAATCCTCCAAGGGGAGGTTGGTGGTGGGTCCCACCCTCGCATAACCTCCCATGGGAGGATATTATGTAGTGGGGCCCACACGATCTCAAACCCCCTTATACCCCCTTAAACCCATTGAGTTCCCCATTAATAGGGGAAACTCTTTAACTACCCCTTAATGGTGCCAACACACCTAAAAGATAATCAATGACTCAATTAATTATCTTTTGAAATCTTTTGAATCCTTTCCCCACCATTTAATTTAATGAGTTGTTTAATTAAATTGAACACAAATATGGTGTGTTGTGGTTCCAACAAATAATAGAATCCTCCTCTATTATTTTTGGTTGGCGACTTGGTGGATCCTTTCTTCTCCAATGAAAAATGATATCCTCTCAACGAAGAATGCCTGTCTCCACTGAGAAACGACGACGTTGTCTCCTCCCTTCCCAACTGGGAAAAGAAAAGGAAGACACCGCCCACAATGAACGTCACCAATGATGACATCATCTCCTCCCGACATCAACAGAACAAAGCTTCCTTCCCACGACACCATCAAGCGAACACCGATTACAAGGTATGGGGATTTGATTATTTTAATGTATGAATTATAACTTCGTTCCTCATCATTTATTTGGGTTCGATGATGGCCATTGGTTATCACCTAATACGTAGGGTGTGGGATGAACAAGCACGACCCTACATCCCTATGATTTGTTCTTGATTGGTTGACGATGGAGGAGGAGCCGAAAGGGCGTGGTGTCGATGCTCCGGGACGGAGAAGAACCGCGGCCATGCCGGCCGTGACGGAGGGAAGAGGCACAGTGTCATCGCGACGTGCCAGAGGAAAGGGGTCGTGGCCGTGCAGGCCGCAGGGAATGAAGATGGCGCTGCGCTGTGGCACCGCACCAAGGAAGGCCCACGGTCGGGCCGCCCTCGGCCGGGCCGCCTCGATCGGGCCTTGCCTTCGTGCCGGGTCGCGCCTTCAGGCCGGGCCATCCACTCTGGTTGGGCCACACCCACGGACCAAGTCAGACCCTCAGGCTGGGTCGGACCCCGGTTCAGACCGGGTCGGTCCAGGTCGCTCCCACTGGGTCAGACGGGACCCAGACCCATTACGACCAGTTATCACCTTTTCTCCCATATTCCTGGCATCGGGTGTCCGATTGATGAACCGCCTGTGGTGATAGAATTCTTTGAGAGAGGAAATCCTTTTGGAATACTCCACTTGTGGTTCAGACGCATTTGGTGTACAGACCGGTTGGTTTGACCCTAAAAATCAACTGGGTCCCTGGAACAGAAATTCCAATAACTCAAAGACCGGACGTCCAATTGATGCGTCGTCTGTCGCGTTGGGTTCCTTATGATGAGATGGAACTACGGGATACATCAACTCAAGACTTTATGGAAGTTTATATATCAACTCTTGGCTCTAGGAGGGGACCCCCTCAGAATCGAGTGTGATGTGTGAAGGAACCCTAGGGATGGATGCAACTGAGATGACAGGATCCTCGGTGTGTTCGAAAATGATGACTTCAGTACTGGGATCCTCTGTGGGTTCGACAGTAGTGACTAATGTACATGGATCCTCTATGGGATCGACAGCACTGAGTTCTGTACCAGGATCCTCTGTGGGTTCGACATTGGTGACTACTGTACTGGGATCCTCAGTTGGTTCTAAAGTGATTACTACTATACCAAGATCCTCCATGGGTTTGACAGTGACGACTTCTATAACAAGATCCTAGGTGGGTTCGACAGCGCAGATACTTTTCCAGGATCCTATGTGGGTTTGAGAGAGGAGATGATTCCGTGGCTATAACTAATCATCTCTACCCTCTACTTGAGTAGTATATATATGCGAGCAGAATCTTTTCTTTCAACCATTATCATCGTAGTGATTGAATTTACTTCTTTTGTGGAATGGGTTGTGCTTGGGCTCAAGAGTTAGAGTCGGACCATAATTGGTAACATAGGTATATGCATGGGCATATACCTAAGTAAGGTTAGATGATACTTCATGATTGTATCTTAATTCTGTGGTTTATCCTTAATGGATTCTGGGAGACCTTCGGGGGTCTCGGGGTCCCCTACTAAGTATTGTTATACTCAACCCTGCACAGGCTTCACCCACACCTTGTTGTGTTCTGTACAAACAATGGTCAGCTGTGATCGAGGTGGAGGGTGATGGATGGGAGGCTACTTAGAGCTGGACTAGACGGGTCGTACCTCAGGGACGAATGTTCGAGTTCTGTACCAACCCTTCAGGTAGGATTCACCAATGGACATTCCAGGAGCTGTTTTACTTTTTTACTTGTACTTTTACTTGTTGTTTAGTTGGATTTTTATACTGGCCCACTTACTTTCAACACACTTTTCATTTCTATTTTAGTACTTGTTTCTTCTACTTCTTGTGTTCAGACTGGGCGTGTTACAGGTTTAATGGAAATTCCTTCCCTTTTATTGAGAATTCTCATTTGGTGCTAGTCACCATCCCCTAGCCTATAGAAGGCGGGCTTGGGGTAGTCATGTCAAGGGCCCCGAGGACGGGTCATGACAGATGATCGTTATTTATGTATATAACACTTGTCTTAATCAGGATAATGACTCTATATATTTACCGCAAAATTTTCCACAGTTTACTCCAAATATTGAGTTGGGTAAATTTTTATATGAATCATCAATTTTAATGAGGCATAGGATATAACCATCCTATTTTTCATAAGAACACATCACAATTTCTTCTAGGATGCATCACTATAGATTTAAAACCATTCTCCATAATAGGGTAGTGTTATCACATATTCACATACAATCGTTATCTTCAGTTTATTGAAATACTCATCACATTCATCTATCCAGATCAAATTAAAACTATTCAGAGTTATCTATGTTATCGGATTAGATAGACATGATAAATTCTACATATAAATTCAATAATATCAAGAAGAACAAAGAAACCTATCGATCTTTGTCACCGTAGATGGTCTGAGCCAACATTCTATAGCTTATGTCTTTCATTAATTTATATTATACCCTCTCATGATATTGTATGAGCATGAAATGAAACCTTTTGTATCCATAATTAAAATATGGTAATTTTTTTCATATATTTTAACCTTCTATATGGTCTCTATTAAAATTCCAATTTTGCCTTAAAACAATTCCTTTGTCTTTAATAGGAAATAATATCATCTATAAATACTACCACTAATTGATCAAGGTAATCAATAAATACACTATTTTTCAAATACATGATGATAGAAGGTGGATTAGAAGAAATTAAAGGAATCATTATATATTCATACTATCTATACCATGTAGATAATTCTGTATCTAGTAAATCCTCCTTCTTAAACCTTACTTAAGGAAATGCAGAATGAAGGTGAATCTTAGAAAAAAATTTATCTTCGTATAGTTGATCAAAAAAGTTATCAATATGGGTAAGAGTACACTTGTTCTTAATTATGATATTTTTCAGACCCAGATAATCAATTCACAATAATATTGATCCATATTTCTTTTTCCTAAAAGAACAGGTTCCCCCCACGATCAGACACATTGTCGATAACATCCCCTGTTAAGATTTTTTGGGAATTTCTTTATAAGTTACTACATATGAATATGATCCATTTTATAGGGAGTGTTTGAAATTTATGTACAACAAGTTATGTGTTCTATTGAGAAAACAACTTCACATTTTTGTGAAATAATAATATACTCTTCTTGACAGACATCCAAAAATTCCAAAAAAAGAGTCATATAATCAACTTTGAGTTTCTCCCAACCCGTTTGAGATAAACACACCTTTTGAATGTGAATTAATACCCATACACTAGATTCAATCTCTATTTAATGTTGAAACTTATCATCACATTGATAGAAAATCATAGGTTGGTCTAAAATATAAAATTTAACTTCCCTAGGGAAATTTTTGTGGCATTTATACAGATAAATAAAATACGTGCCTCAGATGACATTAAATTCTACCAGAGGAATAAGGAAAAGATTTCAGGAATAAAATTCCTACAAAAAATATGAGTGTAGTGATACACTTGATATGAAAACAAAATTTCATTTAGGGGTTTCACTTCTAATTCAACATCTAACGATTTGGGTGAAATATAAATACCTTTATAAAATTATTTAGATCAGAAGGAGTGGGAAGATCAAGAATAAAAAAAGACATTAGAATTTGTTGTGTGGATGGAAACTATACCTTTCACCATGTCATTACCACACACCTCATAAAAATAGTGATTTCATGATATTTGACTTTATCCCTCAGCTTAAGAGGTTGTTGACATCTTTCATCATCATTAACCTTCTGGTTTGGACACTGGTATGAATAATTCCCATTCCAATTTCACTTTATGCATTGATGTGAGGTAGGTGAGTTATGTGAAGCTTTCTCAAAATTAACAATTTTAGGTGAATTAATCCCATCACTTCAGAAATCAAATTCTCGATGAACTTACCTTAAACACATAAAAAAATTAATAGAACACTTTTGAAAATTTCTTCTATGATTCATCCCACACCTAGATCATGAAAGAACGTTCGTATTCTTCCCTACATGGTTTTTAGATTTTCAATTGGACTCCATATTCATTTTCATTTTTAAAACCATTACATTGATTTGTAAATCCAACATCCATTTAAAACATTATTTCATAATGAAAAATATATTCATAGCTACTGACTACTCTTTTGGATAACTCCCTTATAAGACTTTGCTTTAATCAATGGGGGGACCTTATCCAATTGACTTTCAATTTTAATGATAATATCAGAAGCATAACTCGCAGGTTTTTTAATTTTACCCTTTTAGTTACTGGTGGATTCATCATCCCTTTACATTACATCAAGGTTCTATTTCTCCATTTTGGTACAAATAATAATACAAATGTAATTATTGAAAAATAATTTCTTGAACAAGTTCCAATTTATGGATTTAATTTCATCTTTTTTCCACATATTCATAATTAGAGTCCACCCCTAGTCTGCATCGACTTCTTAATGATAAATAACAAGACTTAATTTCCCATGTTTCAAACATTGGATATCCTCAAATATAATTTTATTTCACTTAATCCATTATTCCAAAAAAAGATCGATGATAAGACCCATAAAAAAATGTGGTTGATTCTTCATGAATTGCTCAGTAGAATATTACTCCCTCATTTGTTATATATTAAATCTATCATGATTCACAGATTAGGACATTTGAATGATCTTAAAAAAGATATTTTTATTCCAGCACCCCTAAACATTATATTCTTGGGTGAACAATCAAGGAGTTTTCCATCAGAATCATCATTTACATGATTGATTCGGGTTATAGTAACTGAATAAAACCCAAAACCATGGTGTAAGAAACTATAATCATATTTAGAAACCATGTAATCATAGAATCACTTATAATATGTCTAAAATATGACACATTATTTAAAATATTCCACCTTGTTTAAATAATGACACCCTGTTTTTATCCTAGTTCATTAATAGAAAACATTTATTTAAATCCTTTATAATGGCTTTTGGAAGAGTTTTTAAATTTTCAATGCATATCCCATGTGAATGTCAAACCATTTGGGAAGCAAGACCTATTATCGTGCACTAGATCTCAATCTAGTATAGCTCAATATTGTGTTTTCATGGTGGTTACCCCTATTTACCTATTTTTCCATGCTACATCCACTTGTAGTATTTATATAGCTATGTATTTTTAGGAAACCACTCACTCGATCCTTTACCAAAATTTTAGAACATTTTATAATTCTATGAATCATCCTTAGGATTATGCTTAGGGATATGTCCATAGGGATCAAACTAAGGTTTTATTTTCCATGATTCCATGTTTTTAAGAAAGTATAGCTCTGATACTAAATATAGTGACCCTCGCTTCTAATACAAAGACATTTCATATCTTTTTCAGAACATTTAACATATTATAGAAAAAGACACACAAAGACCGTATTAATTAATTTTCATTTGGAATCATGTAAAAATAAAAACCAGTACATAAGTGAGATACATTGTCTCTAACATTGATACTCATTATTATAACCCTTCATAGACATATCATACATAATACATATCTTCCTAACTGGTGGAAGTAAAAATGAAAAGGAGTGAGCTCATATTCATTTTATGAGTAATCATGGGAGTAATTTAAGCATAATCATGGGAATAAGGCTATGTGAACATGATCATAAAATTATACTATCACACTATCAATCTCTTATATTATAATAAATATTCCTAGAATAAACATTGGCAGTTTATAAGAAATGAATCGTTAGTGAGTCAAGAGAATAATCCATGAAATTATAACATAAGAATAAAACATGGAGTTGTGGAAGACACATAATCATATAAAATTATTTCTGTAGTAGTCAAGGATTAATGACGAGGTCATCTTAATGGAATGGGTTAACTTCCCAAATCTTATTGGTAGTAATTTTTCACTCTCATGACCATCAATGTAGTCAAGGTTCATTCCTAATATCATAACGGTAGACAAAGTTCTTAACTGAACCGAGGCACTCCCTCCTCCAGCCATGTAAATATCAGGAGATATAAGTATTTACCTAATTCATTTAATATATATAGGACCCACCCATCACATAATTAATTCATACATATGTGTTCCATGTGATCAAAAAAATCATATCATAACACATCCAGATGAAAGGAGTGTCATAAAAAACTTATATTATAACTACTGTAAAACTGACAGGTTTAATTGTCATTTCATCAAATTCAAAACCATTAAAAATATGTGTGTTTCATAAAAATATAACCAAAGAAATATTAACATGTTTTATAATTAATTTAACATGTTTAGGATAAATAAGTTTCATAAAAATGATTTAATCAAAACAGAAACCATTCATAAAAAAATATGAAAGAAATTCTTAGATTATTTACACATAAAAGAATGAGTAACACCAATTGATATCATCTTAAATGGAAAATAATTTTAAAAATATCTTTTTTAGAAAATTTATTGAGGAAAATAATATTTCTTTCTTGAAAGAAACCTTTTTTATACATAAAAAATTTAGAATGTTTTTTAAATTGAAAATAGATTTTAAAACAAACAATGGAGTATTTTAAAATTACTGAAATCATTTTTCATTGAAAATATTATCATAAGATAATTTTAAAAAAATGTAATCTTTTTTATAAAACTTCGTTTTTGAATAAAACAGGATTTTGACAAAAGAGATAAATGAGGACATATTTTCATAAAAACAATTAATTATATTAATATCCCCAATTTGGAAAATGGAACCAATACATTAAGATATAATGGAAAACAATAGGAGAATAAAGTAATGAGAAATAATGATATATGGATCTAAAATTTTCATAATTTGAATCATAATAATAAAAATCCTAATAAATGATGCTATTTTTGCAATAAACTCATACAACTTTGTTAACATTGAATCATAATCCCCATGGGTGAATGATATTACATGATGTTAAAAATATCAGTAAATAAATGATATGTATTACATAACATTTTAAATATTAAAATATACACATCCTTAAATAATATTGGTTCATAACAAACCACGTTTCTTGTAGAAGGAAAATTGAGATAAAACTACATTACTGATTTGGTAACATTTAAACCCTCAAACACCAATGAAATAAAAATCATAAAACGTGCATGTAAATACCCAAGAAATTTAATTATAAGTATTTTATATTAAATTCATGGGAATAATATAAACTACAAAAAATAAACTACTTTTGAACACTACATAAGTCTTGTAGAAATAAAAGAGAGAATAGAGTTCCTCTTACCTTATGTCTTGACTCTCTTCGTACCTAGGTAAACATCATGTAAAAATAATATATATTTATTATAAATTAATTAATAACCTTATTCAGTTATATAAAACATATATTATTTTCTTATGACCTTTTTTACATGTTTAAAAATAGTTCATGTTAATGATATGTTTCGGGTAACAACCACTTTGTTTTTTCGCATGGGTTTTAATTTTTTGTATTTTTTTCCTATTCTGTATATTAGGATTCAAACATAATTATAATGGTAAAAAAAATTACATATAACATTTATTTTGTGTATATATATAATAATCTATAAAAGAGATAAATTGGAAATGAAATACATTGTTCATGGAGACGGTAGGTCGTACGTACGAATGGTTGTTTTTTCCATTTTCTTGTCATATTTTTAAATAAAGAATACTGAATGAAGCATATATATATATATATTCTTAAGTATTATTATTTCAAATATATAAAATATTTTTATTAACCCTAACATTAAAAATTTCATGTAAATCATGAATGAATCACATTGGTTTCAGGCAGTAGTAGTCCACATATTAAAAAATGAAGTTATTGTATTCTCACAAAATGGAAATTATGAATGTATGTGTATATAATAATTAAATAATAATAAATACATAATAAATATAATATATATAACATAAAAAAATAAATCCAATCATTATTCCCAACGTTGAAATATGGTAGTGGAAGAATGAACCACATTAGTTCGTGAGGTGGTTGTCCATCAAACAAATGATTGATGATTGTGTATCCCATTTGATGGGTGTTTGTATTATTTGAGGTCACAAATTTAACATAAAAAATATTAGTACATTTATTAATAATATTTTATTAAATAAATAATGTAATATGAATAAATTCAAGAGTAGAGAAATAAATAAAACAAAAATAATTGTTGAAGGATGTTACGTCTACATAGGGTAAATCTTTTTGTTTTTAAAAAAGGTCTTACTATGATGAATTTATTCAAATGTCAGGGATTCTAGGGGGTGAGTGCCCTTTAATAATGTAATATGTGTGACATTCTTGTAAATATAAAAAGGTAAACACTATTGAGAGGTCGTCCTTACATGATGTGCCTAAAAATACTGTATATTTTTTATAAAGTGGTGGATATGGTCAATATAATTCAACATAATCGTTTTTAATAATCATATAGTCATTTTAATGGCTTATGTTTTATGTTTAATCACTAATTAAACTCAATTTTTACCTTTATCGTTGTAATTTATTCTAATTACATTAATTAATATTTTTCTTTAAAAGGTAATTTGAAAATACTATATATTTTAATTTATTATTATTAAAAAATTTATCCAATTTTTCAATATTATAAATACTTATGTGACCGAAATTATGTTTAGATTAATCTAACAGGCGAGACGAAATAAATGGTTTGTAATGTAAAAAGATTAAATGTTTGAAAGGTTTTTATAAACTATTTCTTTGTTAAAAAAATTAAAATGAAATAAACTGGATTAATTTATTTAAATTTTTTCAAATTATACATTATAATTAAAGTAAAATAAAATTTAACTATATGAGTTAATTAAACTAAAAAACACATTTAAATTAATTTTTTTTCACTTTTCATTCAAATGACAATTTTTTTAGAAAAATTTAAAAAATTCACAATAAGATAATTTTTACCTTATTTATTAAGAAATAATATATATTTTATCTAATTAAAATTCTAAAAGTTTCTAATAATAATTTCTTTATTGTACACTAAGGGACATAAAAAGAAGTTCTTTTGAGAAAATAGTATTTTTCAAAACATATATATTTACTAATTTTTTTTTAATTTTTTATCAACATATATTCATTATATAAATAAAATTTAAACAATATTTAAAAATTAGTTATTATTATTATTTAAATTTCTAAAATTAATGTCTATGTTATAACAGTCTTGTTTAAATAATTTTAATAATAAAATATATCTTTATATAAACTCATTTATGTGTTTAAAAAAATCATATACTATGTTACGTGTAACATAAGATTAACATTATTTATAATTTAAATAAATATTAACTTGGTTGAGAGTGAAACAAAATAAATCACATAAATTTTCATTTTTCAAAAAAAGGTTTATAAAAATCGATCTTTTACAATAAATATGTTTGCTATTAAGTTAATTGTTCTATTTCACATTTTATCTATTATATTTTACTTATCCACTTGAATTCACATAACTCAACTAAAAGTAAAAATTTGGGGAATTATATTAGCTTTAATGATTAACTAAAATAAAGGATTTGAATGTAAAATATTTCCAATTAATAACTTAAAAAACATTATAGTAGAGAAATATTATTTTAATTGTTACAAAACCAATTTAGTATAATACGACACAAAATAATATAACATTAAATAATCCTAAACTATATTCCATAAAATAATAATATATATCTCTAAAATAAATCTACATATCAATAGTCATAATAAATTATGACTTTTTTTTCCTCGCGTCCTAAAGATTCACAACCATACATCTGATAATCCGGTCTTGAAGTGTGTGTTTATTAACTCAGTAGGATATCCTAAATGATTCTGATACACTTCCATCCATGAAAAATTATAATAATAGATACATTAAAAAATGAAAAATCTAAAAAAAACCCATCTAAAAAATTATATTTATATATTTTTATAATTTGTTTTATACAAAACCAAAGAAATTAATTTGTTCCAAAACATTCACTATTTTTTTAAAACATGAGTCAAAACATTTGATATCAACAATCTGTAAAACAAATGCTAGTCAAAATAACTCCAATGGTATTCCTAGATATTTTCATATTTGTATATTAAATAAGTATGTAGAGAATGTTCTAGATTTTAGATTTCCATGTGGTATTCATTAATAAATATATCTCTAGGAGTTTGAATTATGTCTAAAAATATTTCATATAGTGTTATAGAAATATAAGGATTCTCACATATTATATGAATTCAATCACATAATAAAATGAGAGTCATGTAATGGACTTACATGAATTCAATTATTATCAAGAATTTTAGTGGATAGAGTATTTAGAATCACTAAGGGTTCCATTTTGTTTTTTTGTTAAAAAAATAACCAATTTCCATTGAATGTTTAAAAATAAAGACTTATAGGGGATTAAAGTTATTTATTATCTCGTAAGGCTTATTAGAATGTATCTAATATTAATTGTAATTAACAATTAAAACCATTATTTTATAAAAGGACTTTACATGATCTCGGTTATAGAATAAATATTTATGATACCATTATTTGTTCAGTATGGATTCTTTAGTACATTTTGGATATTTAATAGAATATTTAGAGTAAAGTTGAATTATTATTTTGAAATACTGAATAGTTCAATGAATTTTAATTTTTTATGTCATCTACATTTATTTATTACATAAAAGGAAACATTATAAGGAATAATGAGTAATCTTTAGTTGAGTGAGAATTGAGTTCTCAAAGCTGTGATTGGTTGAGTACCAGGGGAGATGGTGAGTCCTATAGAAACACTATAAAACATATGTGAAGTTGGTTGAGGGAAAATGAGTTATTTAAATGTGATTAGTAGTTATGTAGGGAAATATTGAGTTTTCTCCAAATATTATAAACATTATTCATGATTTTTGTTACTATTTCACTTTCATATTTTTTTTGGTTGCTCCTTGGATCGTGCATGTGTCACTAAACCATGTAAAATATACTTTCGTTCTTATTTATTTTATTCATATCTTCTTATCTATTGTGAGGTAGTGAAATGTCCTTACTAAATATGTAACCTTATTTTTTAAGGGGTCATTTTATGAAATTTATATAACTTGATTCACCTCCAATCTCAAGGTATTTGGTTAATTTTGGTCTAAGAAGTGGTATCGATTACAAGGTTCAGGGTAATGGAAGTAATGGTTGAATAAAATCACAATGAAAATTGATGATTAATTAGACAAAAATTAAATTTTAGAACAATCATATGTAATGATATTTATAATTCTTATCAATGGATGATTACAAAACTACTAATTGTGAGATCTCATCCATTTTTGAAATTATCCATCTATCAAAGATAGATTACATGAATTTGGATGTATATTTTAAGGGAAAAAATCCATCATGGGTTATTTGGCCCACAAATCCAATATGACAGTTATTCCATGCAAGTCCCCAAATTCCATTAGGGAAAATATAGTTAATTTTTATATGGGATACCCAAAAGTATGGGAAGCTAAATAAAATTTTCCATTATATAAGAATAAGGACTTGAGTAGACACCATAATGAATCCTTTAATGTATTAATTTATTGTCTAACTATAATTATGATAATTATCTGTGGAATCAAAGAAACCCTCTATAATGTGAACATAATCATATTTATCTTAGAAATATTTATTGTTTTGTTTAACCAAACTTTTATCTTGACAACATATACACATTGGTTTAATCCAATATTTTTGGGATTAAGGATTAAAATCAAAATTTGTTAATAATTTATACTCATTATTACACTCCTATTGTATATAATATGATGATAAATGTCACTGAGAATGTTGAAAATATGAATAATTAGGAATGTGAATTCAAGGAATTGGATAATATTATATAGAATGAACAGGAAAAAGAGGAGGTTGATGTGGGTATGGAATTCATTTCCAGAAAATTGTAAGAGGGAAAAGTTAATGTTTATTATTAAACTTATACAAATGGTTTCATAGTGTGGAAGGTTGGGAACCACATAGAAATGTTACCAAATAGGATTGAAGAAAATTTATAGGTTGATTAATATGAAAAAGGTGGACTGATATAAATACCTTTATCTAGAAGGATTACCTATAGTTTTAATAGTATAATAAGTCAAAAGGGAACTAAATGGAAGAAATTTGGAACTATAAATGTCTTATAGAAGTTGTTCTTTTGGATATAGTAAAGAACCCAATGATAAGAAAAAAAATGAAAAAAATGTGTTATAATTTGAAGTAATTATTGATCTAAAATATTATTTATAGGATTCACATGATGATATAGATGTTTTGAGAGCCTAAATGAGAAAATCTAACATACTATTTCATATCACCAAACTCTAAATTCATTGGTAGAATGAGGTGAAGTCACAGTTGAAGGAATAAATTAAAAGAATAAAATTTGAATAGATTATTATCCCAGAGAATGATATGGATTATAATCTCAATTCCACATAGAATACAAAGATTATCGATGGTTTAACTAATATAGTGAACAATCAAGTCATACATATCAAAAAAAATGTGCGATAGTTCATTATTATTGAACAAAAAATGAAACAATAGGATAGATTTTTTATTATTCATTAATCATCAATAAATTAGAGAAAATGAATATATGAAAACTAACATTACACATTTTCTAATCATTATAAGACATATACCAATGCATGCCATGAATGATCTATATGCCATGAAGTGGAGTAAATCAAGATGCAATGAAGTTGACCTATATTATGGTGTCACACATAAGTGTCACACCATGAAATTTTTTAGGTAATCTAATAAATCTTGTAGGATATGGGTATGAAACATTTGTTGTAAGATTTATACATCATTTAATTTCTACATGGTGTTTAATTTTTAAGAAAGGGAAAAATGCCTAAATAAGGTGTTTTTGGAACATTTGAAATGATTTAAGACTTGAGACCCACCTATGTTAAACTTTTGAAAAATCCTTAATTTCATTCACTACATCTTGATCCCATATAGAGGCACTAAAGTGAGGTATATCCTATTTATTAGAAGGATATCCAGGAGACTAATGCTGGGAGCGAGAAGTTGCTCTATGTAGGGTCCTCCCAAGTTTCATCTCATTTTTCATTATTCATTCATTATATTTATTCATTCCTTAATATTATCCATTCACTGTGATGAGGGGATAAACCCAAATTGTGCTAGTTTTATGTAGATTAATGGGTTAAGAGTCTTTATATTTATTACTTTTTCTTTATTTATGTATTTTGTATTTTTTTTGTTTGTTTAATAATTTTATAGTCTCTTTATTTTAATTTTATCATGACAATAAATATTTAAAATAAAATAAATATTATAAATTATGAAATAGATTACCTCAAATAAAGGCATGGTCATTGTCACATTTAGGGTGACTAAATTTAAAAAATATTTTTGGGAAAAACTCTATTAGGAAAGCCACAAAATTTATGGCATGTATGGGAAATAGTGTATTGCCACATTAATAAGGGGATACCATGACCATTGGATTTTTGTTGCCTATACTTTGACAAAAAATAATTTTTTTATAAAATACAATTTCTCCTAAACACTAAAACTACAAATTCATGGCATGATTTTAAATTTGATTTCAATGAAAACATTAAATCTTCTTTGTCTTCATTGTACATTATTAAAATTAATCAAACCAATCTGATTTTTCATCTAATTATTCAATTTGAATAAATAAAATCATTTCAGTACCTAAATTACCCAATTCACCACCTATATGGGTTCAAAAGTGAACATTCCATATATTTTATTTTAATTAATTAAGTGGCATGGGTTGAGATTTTATAAATATATATTTGTATTAGAACTATAGGAAAATAATGACACCATTTGCGGAAAGTACAAACTAGAGGAATTTATAGGGATGATTAAAAGATAGTTTTTAGGATTATTTAAATTTTAGTTACATTTTCTTACATTATTCCCATGTATATGTTTAAACAAGGTGTGTTCGTGTTGTGGATATAATATTTTTAATTTTTAAATACATGAATAAAACACATGATAAAAAGGAAAAGTGGTTTTTGACATAAATATTGAACTGAAGAAAAGAATAAGTAAAAAAAGGAAGATGAAAACATGGATAGTGTAGAGAAACATCAACCTGATGGGGAAGTTTTTTAAAGATTTCAAGGGTTACAGATGCTCACTGAATAGAGGAATCCATTGAATACAGGATTGAAAACAAGCATCCTCACACCCCCTTTTAATGCAAACCACTTCGAGATGAATATAATATTTTGAAATGATCTCAAATAGTGTTAAACTCACCAGATAACCACATGAAGATCACAAATCACATAATGGAAACATCTGTGAGCTCTGAGACACATTCCAAGTCAACAATGTTTCAAGTGATGCTGTAAGACTTAATCATTTCCTATATTCATTACATAAGTGATCTTTGGATAGGATCAAAATCACATATACACATTCCGTCAACAAATGGGATGATATAGATATAAAATTTCATCCCCACTTCATTCCACCTTCTATGTTAATGGATATATGGGTAAAAATTCTAAATAATGGCCAATTTGTATAGGAATCAATATATTCTTTCTGGGAGAATTTTAAAGAAATGAATGGTAAAATCTCCCATCAGGTGTAGAGCAATATCAAATAATAAAAATGCTCTATCATGGGGTTTCATAGATAGACAAATCAATTTTAGATTTTTTTTCTAGATTATCCCTAATCAGTAATTCACCTAAAGAAAGATTCAACTTTTTGAGGAAATAATAAGCAATAGATTCTATTGTGAAAGAGAAAGGGTGCTAGGGAAAGGATTTCATGAAATCAACAAGCAAGACTTGATGGATGTATAGCTGGATTCATTATCAAATAATATTTTCATCAAGATAGTCCAGCAGTAAGATTACCATGGTATATATATAGCAGATGTAAATTATTTTGATTTTAATCATGGTAATCTGATTTAGGGTTTGTGGCCTCAAAAATAAAAAGGAAATGGATACCGAAAAACCCCTCAATGGTAATTAAAAAATAACCCTAAGGTCTCAAAATGACAAGACATGTCCATACATTTGAAGAGAGGATGGATACTTTCATGACCAAAACCAGAGATGAACTCAAGATAATTAAAGAACAATCATCAAAACTAAAATTTTTAATCGTGGAATCTAGAGCACTAATTTGGATAGTTTTTTAACATGTTTGAGTGATACCTAGAAGAGTAAAACCAGGATACTATGAATTATTCCCACGTGGATATTTAAAATCTTTATATCCTATAAGTTAGATGAAGACAGAAAGATGTTATAAAAAATATATAGGACAAAATCTAGTAATGGATGGTGAAGAAGAAGTTGAAAATAGTAAGGAATAATTAGATGAAGAAGATGAAGAATAATCACCCCCTATAAGACAAGACTAAAATTTCATGAATGAATCAAGAAATAAATGAATAAATAATAGAAATGTAATTTTTTTGAACACTTTAATAATGGTATATTAAAATATTGTTTACAAAATCTCTCCAAACATTCCATAATTTAAAAATTCATTATATTACTAGAATCACATAATAAAGTGCTAGAATATATGAGAACAAATATACTCACGTGGAAGTGTTCAAAACTAGAATCTAAGGACATATCAAAGAAGAAACTTGATATGGGAATCTTTTTTATTTTCATATTTATTAGAGCTAACAAATGTAGGTAATCATTACATGACTTAGGTTTGAGTGTCAATATCATGTCACACATGTAATTAATGATTTTGTGACTAGATGTAATAAATCCTATGAAATCAATTTTTTATTTAAAAGAATTCACAATAAAATCTCTTAAAGGAATGATCGAGGGCATCCAAATCCAAGACAACAAATCTGCTTCCTCAACAACTTCCTAAGGCTAAATATGAAATAAGAGAGAAGTCCACTGATTCTAGAGACACTATTTTTAGACACTGGGTAAAAGAATACACTAAATTTGGATATGGAAAACGCCCGAAGGAAACAGTGTCCTGAAAGTTAAATAGGTACATGAGTCATATGCTATTGTGTAATAAGATGATCAATTGAAGAGGAAAGAGAATATGAGGACCAAGATCTCTAAAACCATAGGAGAAAATGACTCCACCACATTTGGGAAAGGAAAAAATGTATGTATTATACAAGACCCTACATTTTGTTCATGAGGATTAAGGAATAAATGGTCGATCAATCCAATGGAGAAAAAACAAGTACTACCCTTAGGAAGAATTTTGTTTTTTAGAGACATAAAGGTACTGACCTACATCGACATGACACAACTAACACCATTTATGGACTTGAACTGGTATAAAATTTTCAATCATCCATCATGTGATCTAAATATAATGTATGTAAGGTCAATCCAATGGTTGTAAATAAAATATCATCAATGAGGAAAATCGAGTTTCTTTCAAATATTTTCATTATTTTGTTTTCTACTATGCATGATATCACATATAATATTTCAATATTAATTGATAATGGAAAATTATTTTAGCTGTATATTTTTAAACAAAAATAAAATCAAGGCTCAATCTAATAGTAATAAGTAGAATGAAGAGAATTTGGAGGATAATGAAACCTCCTGAATCCATAGAAGGAAATTCTTCAACAGCTAACCTCAAATTATAATTCAAACGGGGAGTAATAATTTCAATTTTTTATATTTTATTTCCCACATATAACTATATTTTAGATTTAACTACCAATTTGTTTCACACATATGATTCTTTCATTAATCAATATAACTAGAAGATATAGAAAACCATTCCCAATTACTGTTCCATGAAATTATATTTTGTTATCAATAAATTTTTATGATAAAAAAGGTAAAAGAATCATTAGGGATATGAATATGGATTAGAATTTGAAAAATCATGATTTAGGGGAATATGTTGATTTTTATAAATGATATTTTATTGAGATTTTGTAATTCTTTGAATTTCTTATATTTTCATTATTTATTTTATTATTCATTTCCTTATCCTATATTTCTTGACCGAACCAGTTGTTTTATTCTCAAGACATCCTATAAGACAACATTTTCCATTATCTATATCGTATATTTCTTATAAAACATGATCGTGGTTTCTTCTATAACATTTTTTCATCTTATAAATTATACGACTTAATAGAATCACTTTTAATATGATTGAGGTATCTTTTGTTAACCCTTATCCTAAAAACCATAGTTCAATAATCCTTTTTAACCTCAAATATTAAATCAATATAATTTTGATGAAATTAACCATGTTTCAAATATATCATATCCATTCCTATCTACCTCTATATGTTTTACTTTATTGTTAGAAATAATACCGAGGGAGATGGCGACTGGTTGAAAGGATGTGCATTTTTTAATGAATAAGTGTAGTGAAAATTAATAGATATTTGGGGAAGGAACATTCATTTTTGTTATTTCATATCCTCTTCAAAAAAATATTGGTTGTGTTCCAGGATATAAAAAAATCATCAGGGCTGGACCCGTGATATTATTATAACTATTAAAATACTGTCATGCAGAGATAATTTTGTGTTGGGTGGTGTCCGTGTGATTTTACATGAATAAAATATTAGAAAATGAAAAGAAAATAATAATAATATAAGGGAAGTGGGTGTTTTATTTATTTCATTTTATCTCTTTATGTTCCTAATATTAGATAATGGGGGAGATTATAGATTCATTGAGGTTTTTTGGATTATCAGGAAATATCATTTAATGAATGACATCCTTTTTTATCTTTAATTGAATTGAATCATTTACCTACCTACCCTAATCCTCAGAGTTATTTGATCCTAAATGGTTAATCCCACATAATTACATGTAATTTGGACTTATATGGTAGAGATGATAGATTTCTTCAAATCCTATGTTATCTAACATGTTCTTAATTTATGTTTGGAATAATATTTTGAATTTTACACTAATTATGCATTGAAAAATTCAATGTAAGGTAAATTGAAAATGGAATACATATTAATAATGAATTGAAAAATGAAATTGGATAAATGAAAATGAATTGATATTTAAAAATAGGAAAAGTGAAATGCATGGTTGACTTGTATCATTTGAAAAAAAGAGGTGTTGATAAATATTCTACTTTAGATGATCAAACACTAAACTTCTCTATGAGATTGACCTAAAACATTCCAAATAATTTTTTTTATTTAATTGTGTAGTATAATTTTTATTTTTTATAAATTTTCATTTTTATGAGACTCATTAGGAAATAATGACATCCGTTAGGGACTCTCTAGCATGAAATTCATTGATATATAGTCTATCAACCAACATGGTTACGACATCCTTTGTGAAAATAAATTATGTGACATGGTATATGTAGTAAATTTGACAAAGTGGAATTTTATTATAAATTTGAAGGATAATAAAATCATATTGAAAGGGATATACACAAAGGGAATCTCTACCTAAATAGTTGAGTAGAAAACACATTCCCCTTATCCAAGGATAATGAAATTATATTCAATTATAAAAGGATTAGTTAGTTTAGCTAATAGTTTGTAAGAACCCAGACCTTCTTTTCAGGTATGGGATTTCCTTTTATAGTGTTTTTTAGAAAAATTAGAGAATCATGAAATTTAAGGAGTACACACCATGTACTTTGGTGTACACGCCATGTACCAGGTTTTCATGAGTGACCGTGTACTGGCCGTGTAACAACTGAGTACATGACTGTGTTGGGTGGCATCGAGACCTGCTAAAGTGGACGCATATTAACGCAAGTACACAGTGTGTACTTTTAAAAGATATGTGGTATAATTTTCTATTTATTTTTTATATCAGATTGGGTTTAGGTCTTGTTCATAAAAATACCTTCTTCTCGACTAGTCTCATACAGGAGCGACCGCGGCCGATAGATCTTCTCTTAGCCCTCGACATTCCATTTGTTCTCCATTTCTTCCAAATTCAATTTCATTTGGATTACCATAGTGACTTCCTATTTCTTATAGATCCTCATTCTATGTTTTATATTATTTATTGAGATATCCTCAGTTGAGTGTTTTTGGCATTTTTTTATATCTACCATGTTCTAGGTCGCATCAAGGGCCGGCGTCAGATTATATCAATCGTACAACATTGAGGTGGGTGGTTTATGCCTTTTCATAGTTAGTCTTTCAATATTATGTGTAAATTTTCCCAATACCGAATATTGGGGTATTGTTTGTTTAGGGATTTTAGCCATGTTAATGCCTGTTATGACTTTTGTACGTTATTAGAGGTTATTTGATTGTGAATATTGTTATTTTCCATGTTATGGATTTGTTAGCCATGTTTGTTTTGATATTGACCGTTTGGTATAACCTTTATAGTTAAGATGCTTGTTTACCATGATTAGTGTTGTTAGGATGGAGAGATATTATATGATGATATGATATGCTTTGTAGCTATTTTGACATGTAGTTCTTTAGGATTACTTTGGCTGTTGAACATCGTTGTGCACGATTGACTTACAGAGGGCTGTGGGAACCTGGTGTAGTTAGGCCATAGGAGAAATGGGTGTGGTTACTCCCTCAGAGTGTTCGTAGTTCCTCGTTGTGAGACCATAGGTGTAATTGAACATTGAGTGATTCCCTAGGGTGTCTATAGTTTACCTATAAAAGACCAATGGAAGAATTGATCGTGAGTGCTTCCTCAAAGAGTCTTTTTTTTGTATAATTTGAACTATAGGGGTTAGGCTAAGAGAACATACCTAGAGGGTTCCTTGAGATTATTTTATTTGTTGAACCTAAGGGGTTAGGATTTGAGTACTTACTAGAGGGTTGATTATTTTATTAGCATCATACTTGATACATGAATATGAATGCAATTGAAACTATTGGATTGTTTACTTCTATGTACTTCCTTGTTTAGCACTTGATTTTGATTGTTGTATGATTGATATATTCACTAAATTTTAGGGACAAATCATATGGTGGTTGCTTACTGGGAATCTCTTCACACCCTATTGGGTCATTTTTTTTGGCCCAAACAGATTATACTGCTATATGTATAGGTAAGGGAAAGCACCCTTCTGCTTTGGGTACAAGATTACTGTGGATCTGAAGAGAATGGGAACAAGACGAGTCTTTCGATATTGCTGGAGTTTATTTGTTTTCTTTGAACATTGTATTAGTACTATATTAAAACATTGTGACTTGTTTGGATTCTTTTCTAGACATATGTATCATGAATCATTCATATATGTTCTCCAGCTATTTATTACTTTTATCCTTCTGCTGTTTACTTACTACATGTTATTACTATTTCTGCTATTGTATATCTATTTATTTCCACATATTTACTCTTCCTATGAGGTAATATATTCCCCAATATCACACCAAAGGCCCTAACTGCTTGTCGGTAGCCTCTGTCATTTGGGGAAATTCACTTTAGGCCATGTCACTAACTGGGTACGGGGCACCTCTTGATGGCACCCGAAACCCAGAGTTTACAAAGTGGTATAAAAAGAATTATTTTCTTCTTGATTTACTATTTTGAGCCTATAGTCATGGATATGAAGGAATCAATACATGGTAATAAGCAGTTCACAGGACTAGCTAACCCTTGTATAGGTAAATGAAAAATTACCTCGTTTATTTCAATTTTTATGGTTTTACAATTATTATAGTTGATTTGATTTCACAGTTGTGTGATTCACATGTTTTGTGTTGTTAACATTGATATTACTGAGGTTTTATTTCTGTTTCCACTTGATGAGATGAGTGTATGCCATCTCATGCATCATATGGGCAGTTACTAGAGATCACATGTCATGCATTATGGCATTTCCATTTAGGGTGAATTACTGATTATAGGTTGTTTTGGAAGATATTTTGATATATATTCATGTTGTTATGATAGAATCCTTGATTAAATAACTTCAATTTTGTAGTGTATTGGATTGTGTATGGTTTCATTTGAATGAACACAAAAACTTTGGTACCTAGGGTGTTAAGGTCCCTCATGGATCAAGATTTGGTGGATAATTACACAGTGATTCTTTTTTATGACATATATAAAATTCCAAACATTGATTAGAAGAGAGTATGGGCCCCTATAGATCAGAATTTGGCACTTTGATGTTCATTTTAGTGTTTTTCTGGGTTCTAGAGTATTTTCCGAGGCTTACTGTCCAGAAACCCCTAGAATACACGACGTGTAATTATGAATAGATTCCATGTGTCCATCTATTCGAGAAGGAACTGTATTTATTAATTACATTCCATGTACTATTTTTACATGTCATGTAGTCTCAAACCATGTCACTGACTGTGTGGGTAGAGACACGAGGATTGAGAAATCATTGGGGGGACACGTAGTTTACTAGATGTACATGCCATATTGTAGAGACCATGTGTCCAGCCATGTGACTAATGACATGGGTGGATGATGTGTAGTTAGTACACATTGTGTTTGTCATAAACAAGACATGTAAAGAAAACTGTGTAACTTTCAGCATTACTAAAAACACAGGTCAATGAAGTTAGTATAGTACACTTCATGTCTGGAACAAACATGACATGTAGTCTAGTATTAGGAGAACCGTGTGGGATAGTTTTGTAGAAGAACTCAGGTAGGGGAAAACGATAAATGTACACATTGTGTCATTGATGTACATACCAATGTGAAGGCTTGAAGGAACACGCCGTGTAAGTTTCATACACGTCGTGTATCCCTATTTTGAAGAACATGAATGCTTTCACTCTCCTGTTCCTTTTCTGAACATCAATGTTTTAGTAATTGAGATTCTTGAACTACGGTGTGTGCTTGAACTTTCAGGGTCATGCCTCCGTGATGTCCTCTAGTTGTACGCCAGAAACATGGTAGTGACTAGACAACAGAAATGATTGGTCAAGAAAAACCAGTATAACCTCCAGTCATGCCTGTCTGGGCACGAGCCGTCATTCCAGATATAGGTTCTGATTCATAGTTCTGATAAGGCTTTATGATGTTTATTTAGACCATTCAGGGAGCACTGCATCCTACCCCATCTATAGAAGAGATGATTTGGGTCTTTCAACATCAACATCCTCCCACTTTCTTAGGGGATGGAGGACCTCCAGCTACTAAGTAATGGTTAGAAGCCATGTTATCTATCTTTGAACATCTAGAGATGCCTCCAGAGTGGAGGGTGAAGCTCGCTTCTTATATACTTTCGGATTCCACCAAGAGATGTTGGAATGTGATATCGCAGCTAGGGAACCATCAGGGTATGTCTTGGGGTGAGTATTAGAGTACCTTCTAGAATTACATATACCCAGATACTTTGAGGGCTGATCAAGCCTGAGTGTTCATGAATCTAGAGCTGGGTACTTTCTCAGTCATGATGTATTCTTCTCATTTCACAGAGCTGTAGTGTTTCAAACCCATCCCAAAAGGTGATGAGTTATTCCTTGTGAGGAAGTTTGAGGATAGTCTCAGTCACAACATCTGATCTGAAGTGATCATCTTCAGGTTTACTACCATCACCTTTATGGTCAAACAGGCGCTGATCACAGAGCGGAATCTGAGGTATTCTAGAGTTTTAAACCATGGAGGCTGAGTATCTAGAGTTGGCATCCCTCCCACTGGTAGTATAAAGCACCGAACGAAGTCTATTAATGAGGATTTGAGAAAGAGGTACACTTTTTCTAGTAGCATGGTGTTTTTCTACTAATGCGGGAAGAGTGGGCATATGAGGCCACATTGCCCGAGAGACCTAGTGGAGTGCTGATATTGCAAAAACATGGGTCATATTCAGAATTTATGTCAATTGTTCTCACCATTAGTTGTTGAAAAGGGTCCTTCTATGACTCCACTTTCAGGAGCATCACCACCAGTTTCTCATCAGTCTGGAAACTGGAGTTCTCTTGCCCGTTCCGACCGAGGTGGAGGTCGCGGCTGTGGTAGCCAGTTGGTAGGCCTTCAGCGATAATAGGGTGGATCAGCTCAGGGTAGCCAGGTAGGGTCAGAGGGCCACAATATAGGTCAGACTTTTACAGTGGAGTAGACTTAGCTAGAGATGGATCTTGGACCCTCTATAGTTAGAGGTATGATTTTAGTTGCCTTGGTTTTAGATTTTTTACTTTTTGATACACTGGTTTCCCATAGAGTCATATCTATTGCTGTTGTGGAAAGCCTTGGGCTCTGTATCCTTTCTTATTCTCATATCTTGATTCCAGATAGTCTGTTGGGGACTAGAACTTTTAGTGTATGACAGTGCAAATAGAGCCCTCTAGATGTTGGTGGATGTAATTTCTTATGGGACTTTTACATCTTAGAGATGATAGGGTATTTATTCATTCTCAGAATAGACTGGTTAGTCCTCTTCTAGGAAGTTATCGATTGTTATTGCCATAGGGTGAGTTTCACATCACCAGAGGGATGATCCTTTCTATATAAGGGTGAATGGGATTTCCAGTAGAGTAGACCACGACCCAAGAATCCTGGGATGGGAGGAGTTACATCCTATATTTCTAGTCTATATATGGATGACCAAGGGACTTCACATTGGGACTTTTCTCCAGTGGTAGATCTTTTTAGGGACGTATTTCCAGAAGATTTTTTTTTATTATTCCAGAACAAGAGGTGGAATTTTCTAATGAGCTTATGCCAGGAGAGACATAGGTGTCCACTCCTCAATATATAATAGAAACACCAGAGTTATAGGATCTCATGAACCATTTAAGTGAGTTAAAAACTAAGGGTTTCATCTGACCCAGTACCTATCCTTGGGTCCGTCTGTCTTTTTTCCAAAAAAGTTGGAGGGTACATTCCGACTTTGGGTGGATTATCAGAAGTTGAACCAGATGATGGAAAAGAACCGATATCCCTTGCTAAGGAATGGTGACCTATTTTATAATCATCGAGGAGACTGAGTGTTCTTGAATATGGTCTTGAGATCCGGTTACCCTCATTTGCACTTTAGACCATCAGATATACCTCTTACAGCCTTTGGGAGAAAGTATGGTCTATATGAGTATGTAGTTATGCCATTCTATCTCACGAATGCACCTGCTGTTTTCATGGCACTGATGAACTGAGTATTCCATCCATAAATAGATTCTTTCGTGGTAGTTCTCATGGATGATATCTTGGTGTACTCTCACAGTCAACAAGACCATGCCACACATATTCAGTTCATTTTGAGTACATGAGAGAGAATCGTTTATATGCTATGCTCTCTAAATGCCACTTTTGGATAGACCAAATTCACTTCTTGGGTCAAGTCAACTTAGAGATAGAAGTATCAGTAGACCCATAGAAAGAGAGAGAAGTAGTTTCTTGGGTGAAGCCGAAGAACATCTTGAGGTGACATGTTTTCTACGACGTGATAAATTCCATAGACATTTCATACAGGACTCTTCATGCTTAGCAGTGCCACTAACGGGACTAACTAAGAAGAGTGAGATGTACTTGTGGATAGATTCTTGTGATTCATCCTTTGAAAAGATGAAAGGGTGGTTGACTTCAGCATCGATACTAGTTTTTATAGAAGCTGGAAATAGTTATATAGTTTACTATGAGGCATTATGTATCGGTATGGGAATAGTACTTATGCAGGGATAATGATTCATTGCATAGGGTCCTCGATAGTTGAGGCCACATGAGGGGAATTACACGACGCACGATCTAAAGTTTGCTACATTTGATCATGCTTTATGTTGTTGGAGAGATTATCTTCGGGGAGATCATTTTGTGGTTTTCACTGATCACAAAAGTCTCAAATATATCTTTACTCAGAACAATCTGAATTTCAGATAGTGAAGGTCGGTTGAGTACCTTCAATATTTTTTCTTTGATCTTTCCTAAATGCATGGGAAAGGAAACACAGTGGTTGATGAATTGACTTGAAGGACTCATATACAGGAAGTTCATGATGCCATAAGTTAGTGGAAACATATGGCTCTATTCTATAAGATGAATTTGGAGGTGCATGATAGAAAAGGGCAGACATTTGTTTCATATATGGATGTTACCTCTCACTTAAATGATCGAGTGAGAGTGGGGGATCTATCATATTTTTAAGGCCTAGTACTATGGGAGAGTGTGTTAGGAGAGGACCCTATTTCTAGATGGACAATAGGTGAGGATGAGATCTTGTATTTTGATGGGTGTTTATGGGTGTCAGTCGACATATGCGAGGAGATGGTGTGGGACGTTTTTCTCCACATTTTGGGTAGTTCATCCTGGTGTCACAAAGATGTACAATTATATACAAAATCAGTATTGGTGACCAGCTATGAAGAGAGATGTTGCTGGTTTTATCATGATGTGTTCCACCTATCAACAGGTGAAGGAAAAGCATCAGCGACCAGCATGTCTCTTACAGCAATTACCCATTCCTGAGGGGAAGTGGAATGATGTTGTGATGGAATTCGTGAAAGGTCAAATGAGGACGCCTCGAGCGAATGACACAGTTTGGGTTGTAATTGACATACTCACGATGGTTTCTCACTTCTTTCTTATCAAGGTGACAATCAGTGTTGATGAGCTGGGGAGGCTATAAATCCAAGAAATTGTATGTTTACATGGGGCTCCTCACTCCATCATTTTGGAAAGGGAAGCCCGTTTTACTTCTTGTGTCTAGAAGGGACTACATAGGGATTTGGGAACACAAGTACTTCTGAGTACAGCTATCCACCCCTCGACAGATTTCCAGTCCGAGCATACGATTCAGGTGCTAGAGGACATGCTTCGAGCATGAGTCCTTGATTTTGGAGGTTCTTAGGAAAATCACATACCACTAGTGGAGTTTTCCAAAAATTATACTTTACATGAAACTATTCAGATGGATCCTTTTGAGGCTTTGTATGGTAGGCCATGCCGATCACCCTTATATTGGCAGGAGGCAGGAGAGGCAGCTATGATGGGACCTTGTCTAGTCAAGGAGACCATAGAGTAGATAGAGTTGATTCGAATGAGGATAGATATTGTACAGTCACGACAGCTGTCTTGTGTTGATCGATAGAGATGAAATCTGGAGTATAATGTAAGATATTGGGTTTTTCTACGTGTCACACTGAAGTTCAATACTAGAAATTCAGGTTATACCCATTATTCTAAATCATGGATATAGGCCCAAAACCCATGGCTATAGGTAATAGCCACGGTTTCAGGAACCATGGCTGGTATTGGTGTTGCTATAGGTTGGAGCATATATCCACGGTTTCAAACTGTGGCTATAGACCTATCGATGCTAATAAAGGCCACAGTTACAGTGGCTAAAGCCCTATAGACATGGTTCTAAATCATGGCTATAGGCCTCTCCACTCCATAAAAAATAAACCAACATGGTTCACTGTGCTGGCTGTTGGGAGGAGACTACCAACTCCCCCTCCCTCCACCAACAGCTCCCCCACCCTACCCCAGCACCCCCCACCACCTGCTCCTGCACACCTCCCCTACCCCCCCCCCCCCCCCCCACACCTTGCACCCCACCCCCTGCCCCCCCCCCCCTCACTGCAAACCCCCATCCCCCTAGACCCCCCACCCTGCACCAGCACCCCCCATACAAGGTAATCCATATCCCATGGAACCACCACCTTCTTCGGAAAATAGCCAAACCAACACAATTGAGTTAGATTCTACTTCATCAATCTCCTCATTAAAAATATTACACAATATAAGGAATGTATTCATCGCACTCACCTCTGCCCCAATGGAGGTACCCATTCAGTAAAAGGAATTGAAACATAGAATCCCCAAGCCCCTTTTGTTATGAACTAACCCACCTCCCCTCGTCTCCGCCGCAATACACGATCCATCCACATACAATTTTAATGCTAAACCCCTATTGTTCTGATCCAACCTGCCTCCCCTTATCTACCCTCCAATACATGAACTACTGGAAATAATCCCATTTGCGATGGGTCACTTGCGACGGGATCCCGTCGCAAAAGCATATCAGTGACGGGGGTCCGTCGCAAATGACCCATTGCGGTAAATGGAATCACAACTAACACTATTTGCAACGAGTCCGTTGCTAAAAATAAAATTTGTGACGGTAATATGTCCCGTCACAAATACTAATCGATATATATATTAAAAACTTTAAATAACACTTTTGCGACGGGCCCATCACAAATGCTATTTGTGACGGTCCACGAATACAGTCGTGAAAGAGTTAATTTTTTTTTAAAAAGAAATAAGTAATTACGACGGGCCCATCACAATTTCCTATTGCGATGGGGAAATATTCCCATCGCAATAGGAAATTTTAAAAAATTTAATACAATTTAATTACGACGGGATACCGTCCCGTCGCAATTACTTATTGCGACAGAATGATTATCCAGTCGCAAAAATGTATAAAAAATAAATAAAAAGTAAATTATTAATTAAAAAATTAATTAATATTATAATAGTAATAATAATATTATAATTCATTCAAATATTATAATAAAAAATCAGTCAAATTTTTAAAAAATTATAATTAAATTAAAATATTAAAAAATTTAAATATATATAAAAAACTTAATATTATATAATATGAATAATATTATTAATCATATTAATATTGTAATATAAATAATATAATATTATATAATAATAATAATTTACCAAATTCATATTATTATAAACAATTAAAAAATTATAATTTTAATTAAAATTTTTGAAACTTTTTATGTATTAAAAATACTAAATATAATATTATAAAAATAATTAGAAAATAAAAATATGAAAATTATCAACATTTACAAAAAGAAATATAAAGAAATAATAAAATACTAAGAGTAATATTATTATTAATAAAATAAACAAACATTAAAATAAATACCAATAATAAATAATAAAGTATTAAAAATAAATAGAAATTAAATAATACAATATTGACACCAGTGTAAGAGAGACATAAACTCTGAATAGAAAAAATGTCATATTTTAAATTTACAAACTTTATAACATCTAAACAATAACTAATCTGGAGGAGGAGGGGAGGGGGGATCTGCTGGTGGAGGAAACTCCATCCCTAAGGCTTGAGTGAGTCGGAGCATGTACTCCATATGCTCCTGCTGCTGCTACTGCCACCGACTCATCTGCTCCTCGTACACCTGTTGTTGTCGTCGGCGCTCCTCCTCATGCTGTTGCTGCTGCCGACACATCTCCTCCTGCTCCTTTTGGAGAATCTCTATCAACTCATTCTAAGACCGCAACCGATCCTCATACTGTGTATCGGAAGAAGATGCACGAGCTCCTCTTGAGTTGGACGCCGACATCACATCACTTCCATAATAAAATCAAGGAGTCAGTCGAGAGCTGATACCAACTACCCAGCCCTTATCGAAGGCATATTGGGTTGCCTGCATCCATGCCGCCTCATCGAACTGATGGCCACTGGTCAGATCTGATTCCTCGGCCTGACCCTCAGGCCGGGTCTGTGACATTGCAGTCTCATATGACTCCTGTAGTTGCAATTTAAAATTAAAATTGTGAATATATTACATGAATTTAATTTTTAAACTTGAAAACAAATAATACTGACCACTATGTGATGCTGGCGATCACCTATGAGCTCCCTAGTAGCTGGATCACTGTACATCATCCGATATACGTCATACTCCGTAATATCAGGGGTGCATGACATCCTATAAGAATATAAAATAAATTGTTAATATTTAAAGATATATAAAATATTTATAAAAAATATACGTACCAAATGCTATCTATGAGTACTAAAAGTATGACTCCTATCTTGATGAGTCACCTCCTATCTCCACCGATTCTGCCTCCCCACCGATGATCTCCTCTGAAAGCCACCACTCAACCAGTGTGCACATAATCCATCCCATACGTGGGATGAAATGTCCTCTGGTCGGCGTGCTCTACATGACTCGTCAAAATCTGACACTCCCGCTTTCTTCATGGCATCTCTTCTTAAATTGTGCAAAAACTGACGAAGGTGATCACACATGGCCACCTCCCATGCCTCGTGGATGTTGTCATGCATGGTATCCTCAATCAGATACCATAAACCCTAAAAATAATTCAAAATATCAATCTATAAATGAAATAAATTTCAAAATAAAAATTATTTATTTACGTGTATACCAACCAATGGCTGACCATGTCCTACTGCACATGAACAGGAATATGCTCCCATGTCGTCCATGGATGAGAAAAATAGTTGCGCAAAATTGCACTGCCCTGTCCGACTGCTATATGCGGAAAACTGTACAAACAATAATCAAACATTTATTATGAAAATAGATTAATGAAATCTTATTAAAATTCAAAGGTTATCACAGCTCCGAGTGTGTGGATCGAATCCAAGACGTGGACGTTTCTCGGGGATGGGGTCAGGAATCATCAGTCGTGCAAGACTGTGCCCCCTCAGTGTACTCCCTGAAGTGCCTTCAGGCTGAGGGTCAGGTGCCAGCAACTCGTCCGCATCGAATGATAGGTCAGCATCCGCCAACTCACAAAATGTGTCCTCATCCATCTGAAACAGAAAATGAATTTTGTTAGAAAATAATTGATAATTATTATTATATATACATATATATTAATTATGATTATATATAACTACCATTGAATTTTATCAATGTTCAGCTTCATCATCATCTTCATAAGTATCAATGTCATCTTCATATTCCTCCTCAATATCATCGATATCCATTTGAGTTCCAGTTGCTTCATCTCTTACCATTTCAAATTCATTTGTGATGTCATTACCATCATCATCATCACCACTAACTCTTAATTGAGGGGTGTCATCATCGATACTTATGTCTCTTTGTAACAAAGATTGATTTTGAGTACTCTCTTGAAAAACATCAATTCCATGCACTTAAGTGAAAGCACATTCACTATGACTAAACAGATTGTCTCAAATTTTCATTTTTATTATGCTCCAACAATCAGTCAAGTCCCTTGACGTAGCATAGTACTTTGCATAATAAACATGATGTGCCTATTGAGCCAGTAAGAATGGATCATTTACTGCAAGAACACTTTTAAATTTAATATCGATGATTCCATGATTCAGATGAACACAGACGCCCCTCTCAGTATCCAACCACCGACATTTGAACATCATTATGTAATGGTGTCCTAGATAATAGAGTTCAATGATTTCATCAAGTATGCCAAAAAAGCCAACGTTATTTTCTCTATGATGAGATCCTCTCAAGAAAACTCCATTATTCATTATTTTTATTGATTCCCCATTTGCATGTGTATGAAATCGAAAACCATTCACCACATATGCATTATAAGATTTCCCCATTTTGGATGGTGGGATACTCAATATAAAAAGTCGTTTGTCAATTTTATCAGCATGTCGAGACACCTGAAATTTTTTGAAATAATTATCAATATAGTAAACTATAAATTGAAGGAGATGTTAAAGTATGAAAAATTTATGTTACCTGTATTTGAAACCACTGATAAAAATTTTTTTGTCTGTGTTTTTCGAGAGCAGCCGTTGTAATTTGTGGAAGTTGTTTCTTG
The DNA here is from genome assembly GCA_963277665.1 of Viscum album. Taxonomy (NCBI): domain Eukaryota; kingdom Viridiplantae; phylum Streptophyta; class Magnoliopsida; order Santalales; family Viscaceae; genus Viscum; species Viscum album. Next base: position 534,951,703 of record OY728151.1, on the reverse strand, counting down.
ATATGATTATCATACAATCTATATAAAAACAAACTTATTTATTGTAACATAAATATTAGAATATATAATAGAAGCAATTACAGTACAAGTGATGTCATCTCTTCAGAGTTGAGCAGAACATACGTATGAGTTCTGGGATGTTCATCATCTGAAATCCATCGTTCATGAACTCCACCAAAACCAAGCTCTGATTGGTTAAAAATAGATAATTGATTGTCGATTTCATCAATATTCCCCTCGTTTCGTCTCATGCGGTTGTGTTTTGATGGATACTCAGATTTAAAATAGTGGGATAAAAAAAATGATATCTCCTCTTGCAAATAAGCTTTAGCAATAGATCCTTCAACAAATGCTTTGTTACATACTTTTTTTTTTCAATTTCTACATGCATCTTTCGAATGGGTACATCCATAGAAACTATATCAGACCTCCACATTTTTCATCATATGGAAAATGTAATATCAAATGTTCTATTGAGTCCAAGAAAGATGGTGGGAATATTTTTTCCAGTTTACATATAATTACAACAACATCTTCTTCAAGTTTTCATAGAGCATCGTAATCTGTTGTCGCCGCACAAATGTCCCGAAAAAAATATGATACGTCTGTTATGGAATCTCATATCACAGAATTCAACAGACCTCTTATTCCAATTGGTATAAGTATTTCCATTATAACATGACAATCATGACCTTTTAATCCTGTAATATGACCATTATTTACACATCTACCCAAATTGGAAGCACATCCATCTGGAAGTATCAAATCTAAAATCCATTGACAAAATAATGAGCGGCATTAATTGGAAAATGTATAAGATGATTTTGTTTTCATTAACCTTTCAGTTCTGACATTCTCAAATAGTTCGAGTTCTAGACGCCTGCAAATTTGAGCAAGATCTAATCTTGCATTTACATTATCTTTGCCTTTTCCTGGTGTATCCAAAACTGTATGAAACAAATTATCAAAACAATTCTTCTCAATATTCCTGACATCCAACATGTGGTGGACCAGCAAATCAGACCAATATGGAAAATCCCAAAATATGCTACATTTTAGCCAATTGTGTTCTTTTCCAAAACCAGAAATTTTATGTTGGTTTATTGTGGGTCCAAATGTGATGAGAGGTAATGAATATACAACTGATTTTCACTCCGTACCTAATAGAATTTTTGGAGGTCCATCCCTTTCAGTCGTGCCTTTTCTAAAATGAGATCTGTTTCTGCAGAAAAGAAGATCAACTGGAAGAAATATGCGATGAAAGTCAAAATAACATGTTTTTTTCCATGGATGAGCATAAATGCCTTGTTCCCTTTTATATAGTAAAGACATGATTTTGGCCCATCTGTACTCCAGCCCGATAACATGCCATAAGCCGAGAAGTCACTGATTATCCACATCAATGCTGATCTTAGTTTGAAATTCTGTTTCATAGCCACATCATAAGTACTGACACCAGTACTCGACAGTATATTTAATTCATCAATCAATGATTTCACATAAACATCAATATTCTTCTACGGATGTCCTGATATTAGTAAGGTCAAAAAGATATAGGGTTCCTTCATCAACATCCATGGAGGTAAATTGTACGGAGTTAAAAAGACAGGCCAACATGAATACTGACTACCATAAGATCCGAATGGACAGAAACCATCAGTGGAAAGACCCAGTCGCACAATTCGGGCTTCTAAAGCAAAGGATTTATGCACTCTATCAAAATGTTTCAATGAATCACCATCGGCCGGATGATTCATGCTTTTACTTGTTGAAATATTCATTTTATGCCATGACACCATTGTCGCTGTATTCTTAGACATGAATAAACGTTGAAGTTTGGATGTAAGTGGAAAATATCTCAACTGTTTTATAGGAATCAAGCCATTCTTCCCATGTTGAGCTTATTTATACCTCGATTGCCCACAAGTGGGACAACTATCCAACAACTCATTTTCCCCAGAATATAAAATTAAATCATTTGAACATGCATGAATCTTCTGACAACTATGTCCTAAATTCTAAACCATCCTCTTACTCTCATAGTAATTTGCATCCAAAACATTTCCTTCGGGTAACAGTGTTTTAACCAAAGAAAATATTTGATTAAAACATGTGTTTTACATTACATTATCTGATTTGATAGCCATAAATTTTGCAACTACTTCTAATTTTCTTATCTTGCAACCAAGATATAACGCATCCTCGGCAGACCTCAACAACTCATTACATTCAGAGTGTGCCAACTCTGGAGTTGAATCAATATAATCTTGAGTTTCTGTATGTTGAATAGTTGGACCTGCAACATCATGTACTAAATTTTGAAACCGGGGTGGATCTGGAATCAAGTTTGTATCACATTCTGTAGAACTGCGTTCACCATGTTGATACCAAAAAACATAATCCCTTTGAAAACCAAAACACAAGAGATGTCCCCCAACTTTGTCAAACGGGTCAAATGTTCTCAGTGCACATATTTTATAGGGACATTTTATTGTTCCTTTTGAAAACAATTCTATATTTGATTCTGCAAATTCTAAAAAAGTCTTCACACCCTCTATATATACTATATTTAAACCAGATCCATTTGGATTTCTACGTTCATTTATCCATATGTGGTCATCTAATAATGACTGTTGACGACCTCGTTGTTCCATATTTTTCTATAAAATATAAAAGCATTATTGGTTTTGAATAATTTGTTAAAAAACACTCAAGCAAGGATAATTATAGAGTTTACATCAGACACGACAGACGCAAAATTTATATTTGGATAGACCTAAAAATTGACCCTTTATGAATTGAATATGTTAAGAATAAAGAAAAACCTGTTACAAATATTGATAATTTTAATATTTTATAAATTACTTATTATTTTAATAATACAAATATTATTTTTTCATAAATATTAATTATATAATAATAACATTATTACATTATTAGTATTTTTTATTATTAATATTAAAATAATATAATTTTCTATATTATGTTATAATTCTCCTTTCATCTATGTGTTTATCATTCTGTCTCCACATGTAATATTTTCATTCACTTTCACCTCTATATTGGTGATTAGGTTGATAATTTTGAAAAAGAATTCAAATATTACATGTGGTGATAGAAGTTTTCTTAAAACCAATACAGAGTTGAAAAGATAATTGATAAAGATAATGATCACGCTAGTTTTTTCCAATTATCTAATTATTACTAAATATTCCTAATTATTGGTAATTATTCTTAATTATTACTAATTATTACTAATTATTGGTAATTATTACTAATTATTGGTAATTATTTCCAATTATTGGTAATTATTCATAATTATTGGTAATTATTCCTAATTATTGATAACTATTCCTAATTATTGGTAATTATTCCAAATTATTGGTAATTATTCCTTATTATTGGTAAATATTTACAATTATTGGCAATTATTGGTAAATATTGACAACTATTGGCAATTATTGGTAAATATTGGTAAATATTGGTAATTATTACAAATTATTACTAATTATTGTTAATTATTACTAATTATTGGTAATTATTGTTAATTATTTCTAATTATTGATAATTATTATTAATTATTGGTATTTATTACTAATTATTGGTAATTATGACTAATAATTGGTAATTATTACTAATTATTGGTAATTATTCCTAATTATTGGTAATTATTTCTAATTATTGGTAATTATTCCTAATTATTGGTAATTATTACTAATTATTGGTAATTATTCCTAATTATTGGTAATTATTCCTAATTATTTGTAAATATTTAAAATTATTGGCAATTATTGATAAATATAGGTAAATATTGGTAATTATTGGTAATTATTACTAATTATTGGTAATTATTGTTAATTATTACTAATTATTGGTAATTATTGGTAATTATTACTAATTATTGGTAATTATTGGTAATTATTATTAATTATTACTAATTATTCCTAATTATTGGTAATTATTCCTAATTATTGGTAATTATTGGTAATTATTACTAAAAATTGGTAATTATTGGTAATTATTATTAATTATTACTAATTATTCCTAATTATTGGTAATTATTCATAAATATTTGTAATTATTGGTAATTATTATTAATTATTCCTAATTATTGGTAAATATTCCTAATTATTGGTAATTATTCCAAATTATTGGTAATTATTCCAAATTATTGGTAATTATTCCTAATTATTGGTAATTATTCCGAATTATTGGTAATTATTCCTAATTATTGGTAATTATTCCTAATTATTGGTAATTTTCCTAATTATTGGTAATTATTCCTAATTATTACTAATTATTCCTAATTATTGGTAATTATTCCTAATTATTGGTAAATATTGACAATTATTGGCAATTATTGGTAAATATTGGTAAATATTGGTAATTATTGAACAATATTGACAATTATTGGAAAATATTGACAATTATTGGCAATTATTGGTAAATATTGGTAAATATTGGTAAATATTGATAATTATTACTAATTATTACTAATTATTGGTAATTATTGTTAATTATTTCTAATTATTGTTAATTATTGGTAATAATTGGTAATTATTATTAATTATTACTAATTATTAATAATTAATGTTACTTATTACTAATTAATGTTACTTATTACTAATTATTGTTAATTTTTTCAAATTATTAATATTTTTTTTGAATTATTCCATTAATTACTAATTACATTCATTAACTAAAAATTACATTCATTAACTACTAATTACATTCATTAACTACTAATTACATTCATTAACTACTAATTACATTCATTAATTATTAATTACTATCTTTAATTAAAATTAAAGTTATTAATTACTAATTTCTGTCACTTAATTATTAAATATTGATAATTACTAATAATTAAATCTAACAAATCAAATTTAATACCTTAATACAACATAATTATATCTAATAAGAAATAAGAAAAACTAATGTAAAAATATAAAACAAAAACATTAAATAAATATTTAATTAAAATTCAGAAAAAAAACCTTAAACTGGTTTTGGAGCTTTCGATTTGTTGTACCTGTAGGATGATCCCCGCTATATTCTTGAAATCGACTTGCAAAACACAATTCACTCAACTCATATAAACTAGTAAAAAGTAGTTCAGATTCAGAAAACTTGTCAAGGCTGGCTGTATTTATAGGTTAGATTATTTACGATGGGGTTAATTGTGATGGTATTCCCGTCGTAATTGGTATTATTTGCGATGGGACCGTCACAAATAACCCCAGCCGCATTTATTATGGGCGGAAATAAAAGAGATTATCTGCGACGAACCTCGTCACAAATAACCCATGCCGCCGGTTATTTGCGACGGGAAGGGGATCCCATCGCAAATATATTTCACGCAATTTGTCACGTATTTGCGCCAAACCATTTGCGATGGGTGAGAATATCCCATCGCAAATAATTCTTTATTTGCGACGGGGATTATGCCCCGTCGCAAATACCCCGATTGCGGGGGTTATTTGCGATGGGACATATTCCCGTCGCAAATAACCCGTCACTAATACCACTTTTTCCCGTAGTGATGATCCATCCATATTCAATTATAATCCCATAGCAGGAGGCTTCCATAGAAGCTGACTTTCCTTGACTACCTTGGAAAGAATCACTATTCATACAAATCCATCGATGAAATCTTATCTGGGTAGTAGAAAAAATTCTTCCCTTGATAATCACTCCCTAATCTGCCCCAATCATTTTCACTTGAACCTGAAAACAGATTGAAGAATTCCTCTTGCCTTCTCTTACATTATTCCTACCATCCCAAATAGTCCCACACACATCCAAGAAAAAACATAAATGAATCATAACCACCACCCTTAGATCTCCCCTTGGAACAAGGCCTCAAGAATCTCCTACATGGAGTTCCCAATGCTGTTGATATTTAGAAATTGTCCCATAAACTCCCAGATCCCCTTCACCCAGTCACTCTGAAAAAATAAGTTCCAAGAAGATTCATAGTGTGGCCTTTGTAGAACAGTGACATCCAGAGGCCAGAGCCACACCCTAGTTCTAAATATTCACCTCTGTTGGAAGCGCTTGATGTCTCATTCAGCAAACAAGAAAAATCATCTGGTTTGGGATATCCTTATACCATAGTTTCAATTCCCATTCTTTCATCCCACATCTTACATGAACCAAATTTCTGAACTCCCTGCTCCTTCACACCTCCCCTACCCCACCACCCCGCACCTTTCACCCCAACCCCCTGCCCCCTCCTCACTGCACACCCCCTCCCCCTAGACCACCCCACCCTGCACCAGCACCCCCCAATGGAGGTGAATATAATGTAAAAAAACACAAGACTTGTAAAATAAATAAAATAGTAACAATCTATATATATGAGTGGGAAATGATCATAAAATTAAGTTGTTCACAAAAAATAATTACATTAATATATCCCATAATATGTTGGGTTAGTGAATTTAAAGTAAAATAAATAAAATAGTAACAATCTATATACAGATAACAAGGGTGGTCCACCAAGTGCTAACAATGTCACAAGGATACACAAATAAGCTCCAAAAATTGGTTTTTTTGAAACATTACAGATAGCATCAGTAAAAGAAAGAAAAGATTAAAGACATTGCACTAAAGATGCTCAGAATTCATACAAACTAAAGCAGTGAAATCAGATTAATTACTTGGTAACAAAAACTATGTGAACTAGAAAGAGGTCAATTCAAGTAAGTGTTGTTTAAACATACCATCAACTTACAAATCATCAAGGGGAATTCCAGCAAGGGAATCAATTAGACTAGTGAATTGATAGATTTGTAAATACCTGAACAAAGCCATAAATGCAATAAAAATGATAATTATCTTAACTATAGTATCAGTTTCTTACAGTGTACCAAGGATTGAAAGCAACCCCAAACTGTGAGGTAAGTTCCCCATCATTGAGTTGTATGAGAGATCCCTATATGTGAAAAAAATAATTATAAAATAAAATTCAATTGAACAAGAACCTTCTAACTTAACAGATTAAGAAAAGATAAAAGTGGACTCAATAAATGAAAATAAAAATATGAAAGAACTCTAAAAGGATAATTTACAGAAGCCCCCCGGACAGAATCCCCCCGGGACAGCAGCCCCCCCACCCCCCTACTGGACCCCCTGGACAGCCCCCCTAGACAGAAGCCCCCCCTTTCTAGACCCCCTGGACAGCCCCCCCCCCCCTACTGGGCAGCAACCCCCCTATTGGACCCCCCTGGACAGCAGCCCCCCCACCCCCTACTGGACCCCCTGGACAGAAGCCCCCTGGACAGCCCTCCCTAGACAGAAGCCCCCCCAGACAGACCCCCCTGCTGGAGCCCCTGGACAGCCCCCCTGCTGGACATCACCCCCCCTACTGGAGCCCCCTGGACAGCCCCCCTGCTGGACAGCAGCCCACGCTGATGAAGATTTTTATGTTGGATGTACAAATTTTTTTTGGGAAATGACTGGTAAAACTAATATGTGCGTAGTGGAGATGTAACATATATGCTAAAATAAAAATCTTTTTGAAACATGATGAAATAATAAAAACATACCCAACATCAGTGCTGCAACGAATTTGTAATGATACATAGCTCCAAAATGAGTCACTACTCCCCTTTTTATGATGCTGTATTTCTCTAAATTGTAGTGTGGCTCCACCCTATAACCCTGTATGTAGGATAAGAACATCCCAACACAGTTAATGTTTACTAATGATTCATCACCCATTCTCTTTCTAAAGCATTTTTAATGCTCTAATAATATATGAAAATTTTAAATTTTCATCAAAACAAATAACATATAAATGAACATACAATTCCAATAATAACTAATAGTTGTAGAAGTTTCTAAGACATCCTCACAATATTAGTAAAAATTAATTTTATATGAAAAGGAATAAAGATTTATTTTTACCATTGAGAAATCAAATACATGATGTGACATACTGTTCAAATAATAACTAATAGAAATGAATATTGAAACTGGAACACTGTAATTGTGAATGTCAACATAATGGAGATAGTTTGGAAACCAACAAAATATAAAAAAATCTCTACAGAAAAAAAATTAATTATGAAAAGAAGGGTCTGTGAGGTTACAAAAGCTGCAGTTTATTAAATGATAATCACATTGTACCTTCCACAATGGTGTATTTCTCCAAAATCTAGTTTACTCCACCATGTCCCCTTGTATGTTGGATCGAAACATTTCATTAATATTGATTATATTGAATATATTGAAAGCATAAATTAGTGGTAAAAAATATTTCAATAAAAGTGGATTCAATATGGATACAGTTAAAATAGAATAAAACATAAATGATAATCACATTTTACCTTTGTACTGATGTTCATTCGACACATTGAGCAATATTTATACATAATAATTGAAAAATTATAAACATAATTTATAAAATTAGAATAAATAACAAATCAAATAAACTGTATCATATTAAATAAGTCAAAACAACTAAACCATAACCAAGGAAATTCTGAAAATAAGGAAGACAATAAATCGAAACCAATAAATCATACTAAATTCAAATGAGAGGAGTCTAATGGTCTATAATAAAAAACCCACATGCACACCCCCTTCCCCTCCCCTGCCCCCACCTGCACACACCCCTCCCCCTGCCCCCAGCACACCCCCCCCACCTACACCCCCTCCCCCTTGCCCCCTGAACACCCCCTCCCCCTGCCCCTTGCCCCCTGCCCCCCCTCCCCCACCTGCACACCCCTCCCCCCAGCAACCCCCTACCCCCTGCCACCCACCTGGACACCCCCTCCCCTACCCCCAGCACACCCCCTGCCCCTAGCTCCCCCCCACCTAGACACCCCTCCCCCCAGGGAGTCATAACAACAAAACTAAAGTAGTTTGTCTAGAAGAAGAAAACAAACGAAACAGGAAGAAGCATCCAGCTGCGCAACCTCATTCATCCTTCTAGCTGCGCAGCCTTGCCAGCTTGTTCATAACAACCACATCCAGCTGTGCAACCCGCTCCACAATCTCCTTTCTCTTCTTAGTTGATACATTATGGGAAATTTCTGCACAGTAAGTCCTACAAATGCAAAAGAAGAGAGATTAAGACCATGGGCATACACGGATAGTATGCAAAGAGGTAGAGATCATGCATAACTATTGTGCATCATGAGCAGCTCCAGCTCCATCAGATTGTGGCGCTCGTTTTCTTAACATAACAAGGGAATGAAATGGAATTAAGGTCTAGTTTGGTTTCCAGGTAAATCACATATATCCCATACTATCAACTAGAGCCAATTTTTGTGCTTTACCGAACATGTTGTAAATAACATGGGTCGACTAAATTTATTCCCATAAAATTAAATAATATAATTAAAACAAAAATTATTATGATGAAATGAAAGGCAGCCAGGTGTCGGCAGGAAAATGGGAGGGAGCATTTTATGGGGATCAGGCAACACATGCTGCTGGCATCACTTGACCCTCCAAAATAAAAGGGCATGAACAACACTATTTAAACATTTTGATGACATTTCCACTCAAAATTCATACTAGCAATGCATTGTTTATGATTCTCATGCACCAATACAAAACCCTATGTGTAATGACCACTCAAAACCATATTGGGGTTCACCACAAGACCCCAATATAAGTATGATTCTTATGAGTCTTTTAATTTCCATGAAATGTAATTATTAAACCCTGATGTATAGCACTTCCTTAAACTACAATTGCAATATTTTTGTTCAACATGGAAGATTCAGCAAGTCCTTTACTGTTGATAAGTTCAAATTCCACCCAAAAAACTTACCCGATTTCAGAAACAGTTTCCCAGTAAATAACAAACATCAAAATCACTATGGTGTCATTGATAAAATACTTCATAAAAATGTAATGGTTTGTAAATTCATAAGAAAAAATATTTAAAAGATTATAATTACAATTCATTGTGTGTGGATTGGTAACTCATTAAAATAATCACATTGTTTTTTGGGAGAATGATAACAGGCCTGCAAGAGAACCAGATTCCTCCTCATTTCTATATGTTTAATTTCTCCATTTAATGTGATGAAACTATGGGGGTGTGGGTCAATCACTCCGCATTTCCTTTTTACTCTCAAAACACAATTTGCAAAAAAATCAGTTCATATTTGTATAAAAAAACAAGTAAACTCGAATCAGGTCATCCGATTGCATAAACTACATATTAGGATATCACTACGAGAGTATAGCATTGGATGATGGGCCAAAAGGAATAAAAGTGATAAAAAATAAACGAAAATAAACTAACATGATCTGAAGTGAGGACAACGTATACCTTGATGCAGATATAGAGATCACTTTGAGGTATCATTATTTGTGTCCTCATGTGAAAGATAACACCCATCATAATTCCAATAATCATAAGTATAATCTCATTATTTGTGTCCTCATGTGAAAATATAATCCTAAATTGGTTAATACTCCTATGGTGTATTTCTCGACACACACAAGATGACAGGAGGAGAGAAACCATTTAAATGAAAATGAAATGGATGGAAAAATGGTAAGGGGAATATGAATCTAAAATAATAAAATCATCTACACAAGCCATAAGAACCCCACCATGAAGAGTGATTCTGTATGAATTTTTATTAAAGGAACCCCAACCATTATTGACAATTCACCTAGTTAGTGTGGGATAAGGCATAAAGATGAAACAATCATATCAGAACAACAATTCAGTAACCTTATTAGGGCCTAATGAAATTGACTCAACCATAAAAAATTATATTAGTCTGGTGCAGAATGAGGCACCAGGGATCCAAGTAGTGTTGTGTTATTTGCAGTAGTGTAAATGCTTGCATATACAGTTGAATAAGAAATTATAAAAACCCTTAATCATATAGGGGATTTTTCTTATCGAATATATCTTAGAAGCCTGTAGAGTCATGAAATAATCTTCATTGATAGATTATGTAGTCACCATTGGCTAATCAATCTTCCATCATCGACATGCTAACTTGTATTCTCAAGTATGGATCCCTTACAAGGGAAAGAAACCCATTCAAGAACATGGCCATAACACAAACCATCCTATGTCTTAAGGAACTCATCATACATTACCATTCCAAAAATACAATTTATATCAAAAGTGAGTCTCAATATTAGTATCATCAAAATCATGATAACCCTCATCCACACCTCCTATAGAAACACCATCACCACCTCCCACACCACCAACATCATCATCGACATCTGCATCCGAACCGACACCAGCACTGGGTCCAGCACTAGGTTCGGCTCCGGCTCCGATAAAAAAATCTACATTAGAAGAATGCATCGACATCGAAAAGGCATTAACCGTTGCAGCTGATTCTGGTGGAACTGTAGAAGAAAGGGAAGAAATAAATTTCATCATATTTGCAGTTATCACCTGTTCTTATTTTTGAATTGCTTCTTTGATTGAGGCATTAATTTATTCCACTGTGACAAAACCAGAACCAGTACTCGAAGAAACGTTAGTAGACTAGTATCGAGATGGTACAATCTTCTTCCCAGGTCGACAACACACTCTACCCTGATGCTCATCTCCAAATACCTGATGTAGATAATTGTTTGGTCCCAAATTGTCAAGTTCTTTTTCTACCAATGCCTCTTAAGAAATCTGTTAATTGATATATAACATAAATTAAAATGATAAAATAATATAAGGAATTAAATTCAGTAAAAATAATAGAAATTGTAATATAATTACAATCACCTTCTCGGTGTCAGTATTAGGCACATTACCATCTTTCTTTTTCCAGCTTTTACAAAACATAGTTGGGTGAGGAATGTGACCCTCGATATTCATGCATTTTATTGAAACAAAAAATGAAATAAATCAAAATTGGATGTTAAAAAAATTACACTAAAAAAAGGTAAATATTTTAAATCTTAAATTACCTTCATCTGCTCATGATCTAGTAATGAAGTTTGTCTGTGAGTATAAATGTGTTTCATTGCACTCTTTTTTATTTTATTTCTATTTTATTTCTCATATAAACAAATAACTATATAAATTCATTAACATAAAAAACAATTATTTTAAAATTACTTTCAAATAAATAAATGAATATATATATAAATTTAACAAACACCTTAAACACTGGACTCTTCCAATTGTTGATCACTTGTTTATATTGTGATATTGTGAAATCTTGATACACCAGTACTTCTTAAAGCTCTATACCAACACTCTTTTTCCAACCAAGATATAAATCATACTTGTAGGCTCCCCATATTTCACCTAAATCCATTATCCTTGTAGCCTTTCCATTTTGTTCATCAGGAAAATTATATCAAAGCTGCAATGGACATAATATTTGTTAAGAAAATATTATAAGCTTATATATATATAAAAGGAGATTAACATTACTTACCCAAATCTCTACCTAGACTTTTTCCTTTATTTGTTTTCCAACTTCCTTCCAACTTATCGGTTGAACCGCAATGATATTGATGTGTCTAGCATGTTTTCCCATAAAACTTTTACATTCTGTGCCATTTTTATTAATTATAGCATTGTCCTCATGGTAATCAACTATGATTTGCGTGTTCCAATTCCAAACCTCATGCATTTTTGTGGGGCCTCATTGTCTGGTAGAGGATGGATCTAATCATGAAACCAAAAATAAAAGAAAATAATATATATTAATTTATCATTAATTAGTAACAATAATATTTAAACAAATAACAGTAGATGGGGTATCTGCGGACCCCGGATGTGCTGCATCTGGAGGGGGGTTAGCCTCCATGGTAGGTGAGATATCTATAGGAGTACTATGTATAGTAGATGCAAAGTGTACTGATGGAGGTAGAAAACACAATGGATAACCCTGTACAGATGACGGTGGATATGGATATGGATATGGCGGTGGGATATATGGGTGCATAATACCCTGTACAGTGGATGGTGGGAATAAGAAATGAGGGATGGGAGTCTGAGAACTACCATCCGATGTGGGTGTAAGAAAAAAAGGGATACAAAAAAGGTGGGTTTGGATAATATGGAGGTAGCATAATTGGAGGATGGGCTCCTGGTGTCTCAAGTGGCGTAGTAGTAGGCTGACCTGTAGAATCTGTACCCCCGCCAAAATATCATCCTCACTAGAATAATCCAAGAGTCTCCTCGATGATGCAACCTAAAATAACATATATGATAAAATAAAACGAATGATAACAAGATAAATAATATGAAAGACCATAATATTCAAACATAATTTGTGCTTACATTGTTTCTAGGAGGAGACCTATGTAGTTCATTTCTCTGTATTCTTCTACTCCTTCTAGTGTCATCATAATCAGAAATTTTGACTAAGAAATATAACGTAATATTCTCAAATAAATATAAATAATGAAAAATGTCAAATAATAAAATTTTATCATAAAACAATGATATACATTTTCATGCGTGATATATATATTGATAAAATATCAAGACTTTTCTATGTTCAAGATTTACTAGAGAAGTGTTTAAACATAAATTGTTTAGGCTATTAATAGTTTTATATTCAATAATGGTATAAAATATACTAGTTATTTTTATATCATGTATGGAAGTTAAAATAAACATACAATATTATGATAATATCAGTTAAATACTTACAAATGTGTCAATGTTTTGTGGGGTCTGTGAAAATTTCTGGTTCACAGTATTTTCTAACAATTTCATCATATGTATCATCAAATGAAACATTTGAATAAATACTGGTAGGTTCATCCACAACATCATTGTCATCCATGCCTTCGTCAAAAATATTTCTAGGAATAACATCAACAATAACCCCATATTGTGGTTGTAACGGGTCACTTACATAAAACACCTGTTTAGCTTGTGGAGCAAGAATATAAGGTTCATCAGTATGAAGCTGGTGGTTCATATAAATCACTCTAAATCCACAATTATCAATATGCATTCCTTGTCATGTCACTGAATCAAACCACTTGAATTTCATCATTGCGACACAACCATGTGCATAGTAATCTAATAAAATGATTCTTTCAACAACACCGTTATACGATATCTTTTCTGATCAAGGCTGCCTGTCCGATGCACTCGCATAACAATCTGTTGTGGCACTTATCATTACACCGTCACACCATGTTTCCATTTTTTTGCACAACTATTTATAAAAAAATTTAATCCATTGAGAACCATTGACTTACAATCAAATACCACATTGTTTGGACCAAAGGACAATGCTTTTATTTCATCTAATACATCAATCATTGGTAGAGTTAAAACCTAAAAGATACCAATATAGAATATTAAATAGAGACATGTGATTATGTTACGAGAAGAAGAAAAAGAAATCTATTAACTTTGAATTTAACCAGGTATCAAATTCTTTGTTGTGCAACAGTTCCTTCCTATTAATAGATAGAGGGTGATGTCTCTTTTTTATAATTTCTAAATGTTCTCTACAGATATGAAATAATTAAAATGTCATAAGATATAAAGAAATCACACAATGAAAAAAATACATATTTTTTAGTTTACATACTTGATATAATCATCATGCACGCCACAGTTGAATAATACTGTGCGATGTTCCATTTCCCACTCTTCCCTGCTTAAAGTACACAACGATTTTGATCCAGATATCCACCCTATTTGGGGCAGTGAAGGAAATGAAGGCTCAATGAGATCATATTGCTCATATTCAGTTCTCATTTGTTGATTAGACCTCATAGTGATGTTATCCAAGTACAAGGAACTGAAATCCATTCATTCTTGTGCTAAATAGCATTTCACAATAGAGACTTCAGGATGATATTTATTTCTCACATAAGATTTCAATGTAAACATCATTCTTTTGATAGGATACATATACCGACTCAAAACAGGAACACCAAAGAGAACTTACATGGGAGGATGGACTGTCAAATGTAACATACATGTGAAAAAAGACTGTGGGAAAATTTTCTCCAAGTCACAACGAATAATCGGGGAATCTCTCTACAATTTCTGAACAACACATCTTCTCAATATTTCGGCACAAAGATCTCGATAAAATTGACATAAATTAATCACCGCAACTCTAAAATTATGTGAAAGTAAATGGTGAATGGAAATGGGAATCAACTCATGTAACAAGACATGGTAATCATGTGATTTTAGAGATTTGAGTTTCACATCTTGTGTATTCACCCTTTTCGAAATATTACTTGAATAACCATCCGGAACCTTCAAACATTCCATGACATGAAGAAATTTTTTTTTCTCCACATTTTTCATCGAATAATAGGCAACAAGGACTTTCAACTTATTTTGACCAATTAACTCAGGATGAAGTCTTTCACTTATACCCCAATCTATCAAATCACGATTAAACCGCAAATCGTATTTTGTTTTGCCTTTGAAATTTAAAATAGTAGCAAGTAACATCTCAGGAATGTTTTTCTCAATATGAATTACATCCAAACAATGACGTAGTAATATCGATGACCAGTAAGACAACTCAAAGAATATGCATTTCTTTCTCCAATTGCTATTGGAATTCGAATTAACATGATTTCTCTTTCTGATATTTGATTGACTTTTGAGAAGAACATATTTCAAATCATTACGTTATTCAAAAATATCAGTCCCTGACATTCATTGAGGTGTCTCATCTATCTTGATGGAATTATCAAACTATCTCTGATTTTTCCTGTATGGATGATCCATTAGTAGAAAATATCGATGTCGTATGAAACTAAAAGTTCGTCGAAACTTTAAACTTCGGAAATGTGTATTTTTCATAAAAATAGGACAGGATAATTTCCCTTTATTACTCCAACCAGACATCATTCTGTAGGCCGGGAAATCATTTATCGCCCATAATAACGTTGTATGAAACATAAAGTACTCCTTTATAAATGCATCATACGCTTGTGCACCAACAATCCAAATCTCATTTAACTCTTCTATTAATGGCTGCAAGTATATAACAATATCATTTCCAGGATCACTGGGTCTAGATATCAATATACTCAGGATAGTGAATGGGTTCTTCATATATATCTATGAAGGAATGTTATAAATGTGAAGGAAAATAGGCCATGTAATGTGTGCAGTATGCATTTGGCAAAATGAGTTGAAACCATCATAGGATAATCCCAATATATCATTTCATGGGTCGGATGCAAAATCAGGATGTAACCTATCAAATTTCATCCAAGACAACCCATCTATAGGACGCACTATTTCATAATTATCCTTATTTCTTTCATCGGCATGCCATCTCATATTCTTTGCCATTTTTTCTGACATAAGTTTTTTTTGAAGCATGGGAATTAATGGGGAGTCCCACATCACATTCTGTGGTATGCAAGATTGAGATCCAACTTTATTATTCTTCCACCTTGATGTGCCACACTGTTTGCACTGACTCAAGTCTGTATTCTCCTTCGAAAACAAACAACAGTATTTGAGATAAGAATGAATCTTACTAGATGAAAATCGAAATTTTTCAACCAACTTTGATCCCATGTAAACATTTTCTGGAAAACATGTGTCATCAGGTAGTAAATCCTTGATAAATTTAAGAAGATAGTTGAACCCTGTATTACTAAATCCATACATTTTTTTCCCATGATATAATCGCATTAAAAACTCATGTTTTCTCATTTTTCCACATGCTTGTATTTGCATCTTCCATCAACTTTCTAACACTCTCAACATCATCGTCTTGATAAATTGATGAGAACTGTGTTCCAGTATTCAATTCCTCTTTCACTGGTCTACATGAGGAGCTATCTTCAGAAAAAAAAGGAAACCAATCAGAAATCATATTTTTCATACCAATATTTTCCGCTGAATCGATGTCATTCAACACTTGAGTTTTTTCTCCATTATGATACCACACATGATAATTTTTTTTGGAAACCACTTTTAGTGATATGGTAACTCACTTCCTCACAAGTTAACTAAGTTCTTCCAATACAATCAAAACACGGGCATCGAATCAATCTTCCATTTGAATCATTAGTGAATGAAACGTCCAAAAAATATTGTAACTACTTCTGAAATTCATCAGTGATCAGATCAATGTTGTACATCCAGTTTCTATCCATTCTGAGGTAGATAAACATACAATAAATAAATCATCTTTAAAATAGATTAAAATTATATGTGTTGATTCATAAGATATTAAGTAATTATCATTAACAAGTTATTAAAAAAATCATAACAAATATATTAAAATTATGGTTTAGGGAATTCATAAATGTTTTAAATTATAAAAATTCACGAATAATCATACATAAGTTTGAAGAATGAAGATTTATTATAGTAAAAATAATTTATATGTAATCTAATAGATAATAATAATCAATTCCGAAAAGTTTTTGGGTTAATTGATAACGAGTTGTGATGTTTTGTATTAAATCTACAAAGATTTATTGAAATTTAGAGTCATTTTGAAAATATAAACCATATCATATACCAAGAATTAATATTAATGAATTGGATAAGAATTAAAATGGTAAGAAGATGAGAATAATATCTAGAAGAATGAATATATTTCAACATTATTGTTAGAATATTAAGATTGTATAATTGGAAGGAAGATTAATTATATGAAGATGAGATAAAACAATGTACTATCTTAACTTGTGTGTGTTCCCCTTGGTCATCCCCATGAGGGTAAATTTTGGTATTACATCCTATTAATAGGACTATAATCTCCTCTGTGGGATTAGTTTCAGATAGTTTTTGGGAATCCCTCTGTGTGACCCGGGGTGTGATCCTCTATAATTTTTTCTATTCCCCTAGGTGGGTTTTGTGGAATCATTATTACCAACTTATCTAGGTGTACAATCCCATACATAGTGTTATATTTTAGGTATGTTATGGTATACCCTAGATTCCCTTGGAGAGATCCCATATCTATGTATCGAGATCTTCAGAGTTACATTGAGTACATTGTAACACCCCGAGATTTTAAGAAAAATATATTTTGTAATTTCATTAATGTCTTTTGTTGTACGCTACACCAAAAGGAGATTGCACAACACGAATCCTTGAATTTCCTTGCATTACACGCAATCACGACCTTCCTCAATAGCGTGTGTAGTACGCAATAACGAGTTTCACTAAACAACAATATGCTATTAAAATATTTTTAAAACTAGCCGTTATGAATAGTAATAAACACATTTTAAAATTTTGTAAATTTTATTTTACAAAATGGACATCATTTTTGGATTCGGAATATCGGAATTAGCTTAGGGTGAAATTTTGGTACTTTTCGGATAACTTTCATTTTCTGATGAATAGTGAAAATCACTAAATTTTAGTAAAAAACAACCTTTTTAATCGAAATAATTAATAGTGATAAATTATTAATTTGAGTGTTTTTAAAGTATATTTAGAATATATTTTTACAATTGAATACAATTTTGGTCATTGGATGTAATTTCACATTTAAACTTGACATAAACACGTGTCAATCTTTTGATAGTTATTATCTCTTAAGAACACGATATTTGTTTTGATGACGGAAATTAATTTTTAAATTAATTAATGAAACTGATATGTTTTGAATTTTTAAAAATAGACATCATTTTTGAGATTATAATATCAAATATATCTTAGGCCTATTTTTGGTATTTTTCTGGAAACTTTCATTTTTTGATGAATAGTGAAACCACTAAGTGGTAGTTAAAAAAATGAATTTTACATAAAACTTAATTTTACCGCTTATGTGAGTGGAATTTCTAAAATACGAGAGACATAGTTGATGTCAGTAAGTAAAATGTGGTTCAATGACATTAAAAATAAGTTTTGGTGAATAGTAACCTTTTCCTTTTTTTACCACGGTAAAAAGTAAATAGGGTAATTAAGGGTAAAAATGATATTATTATTACCCAAACACGTGTCCTAATTCTATTGGATAACTGTAATTCGACCAAAAACAACCTTAGGAATAAAATATGACCATTTAGGCCCACTTGGATTAGATTAGGACATTTATTATTAATTTATTTAAAGAAGGGATAAAATAGTTAAAAGCAAAGTTTAATAAGAAAATCATTTTTAATATATGGTTATACATAAGATAAATTCGACTATATATATTCATTATAAAGATAAAACTATTTCTTACATAATGGTATTTTATTTTTAATTTTTAGACATTAAATAATTTAATTTATTTATGATAGAAAGATGATGTAGTAATTATCTTATTAATGAAATATTGACATAATTGATGTTATAAATACACAAATAAATGTAATTTGAGACTTTTTATGAATTCCACTAATTTTATAGGTTAATATGACATTTTGGTATTACTTTAATTAACTTTTTTCGAACTAATAATTCTGTTATGAGTTTCACAAAAATCAATTACTAAATAGTGTCAAAATTGACATAAAATAGTTTTTAAAACAAATATTATATTATTAATTATTATTTTATTCTTAAAAATATAAGGATTGGAAAAATGACTTAGATAAGGTTATATGTATTAATAATAATCAACTTGGGGTTCGTTTGGTTTGTTATAGTATGTTTATTAACCTTATAGTATAAGAACACAAGAAGACACGGTAAAAGTAAAATTATTTAACTTAATGTTAAATATAAATGATAAGGTTAAAATAGGAACCTAAACTTGTCTAAATTATATTTTATGAGAGGCTTTCGACCTATACCAACCTTAGCATAGAATGAAATCAATTTGGTGCTATTTAGAACCGAATTTGGCTTTATAATAAAAAAATATTTTTAGTTTTCCAATGGAGCCCCTCTCCTCCCTTATAAAAGGGCACCTCCTCCCTCTCTTCCTCACAAAACTTTGAGCCTTCAAGCTCGTCCAACCCCTGAAAAATTTTCTTCTCCACTTCCCTAGAAACATCCTAGAGGTTCTGGTCATCCTCAAAGACCAATTTTAGTGCCCTAAAAGGAGATCTCAAAGAGGCACATCAAAGAAGAGGTAATGTCTGTTACCGATTCTTTCAACTTTATTTACTCTTCCCCTTCTTATTCTTAGGTTTTTTCATTATAAAGTAATAAAATAAGTATAAATCATATATTGATATGTTATTATAAGTATGAAACAACCCTATTTCACCATCTATCCATCCTACGGGAAACGAAATCACTGCGCGTGCGTACGTACGGAATACCGTCTCCACGCCGTGGTGTAATCTATTTTCCACCACCACCATACATGGATGGGTATAATGGTGTACATAATAACTATATATGATTATTGTAAAGTGATATTTATTATGAAATAGTATACATACACTTTAATACAAATCCACGATCATGAGAACGATATCATCGCTCGTGCGTACGTACAGACAACTGTCTCCACGACATGATGAGATTCATTCTCCACGTTAACCATTCATGAATGATTATAAAGTATATATAATAATTAATCATGAAATATATGACATAATAATGATACTGGAATTATGTGTATATATATTTATGTCATCTACTTAATTCCATTCAACTCAATAAGGAAATGAAAACCGCGTCCATGCGTACGTACGGCCTACCGTCTCCATGAACGGTGTATTTCCATCCATTTACTGATCTATTATATATATGTATATTCTGAATATATATTATATATAAATAATGTTTTATATTCTGGAATAAAGTAATCAGGATCTAAGTAATCATATGAAAAATTACATGTCAAAACACGGACGACAAATGAAACGATTTTACCCAAATGCTCTTTAACATGGAATTTACAAATGAACGGGTAAAATAAAGTCATAAGTGAACAATATATGATATCATAACAATGAGTATTATTCTGGAAGAAGTAAATACCATTATTTAAATCATTATACAAGAGGTTCGGACACTTACGAAGAAAATCGGACCTAAGGTCAGGGAAAATATCACAATCTCATTTTTATCCGAGATTGTTTATACTTTGGTATTTACTGGGGTGTATTTTATCATCCACATCCATGTTTCCTCAATATGTAATATTATTTCCATCCACCTAAAATTTTTTAAATCCAATTTTACCCTTTGGTGAGTTTTTAAAAAAAGATATGAAAGGAATCTTTTGTCGTTTTTCGTACGAGGTACTTTTTTACTTTTCCGAAAAAAGTACGAGAATGAAGTTTTTTTAACTTATACGGCATGAATGTATTTTTTAAACATTATTTCCAATAATATTCCTTTACAAGATTTCACGTTAATTTTTAATCAACATCTTTTAGTTTAAAATTTTATGACATTTTGTGAAAAGAAAAATGTTTTTGAAGTAGAAAGGATATTTTCCTCAAGAATGGAGTTCAAGTGTTTTATCCAAATTATTTTCCATATAAGATAATATAGGGTTCTGTTTCTATCAATATTTTTACATTTATTTGATTATGTTATGATGGAATTATTTTTATGATGTCCTTTTATCTTATATGGATTATGTTATGATGGAATGATGTTTCAGATTCCCATTTTTATTACATGGGTTATGCAATGATGTATGATTTTTGACTTTGTGGAACACATAAGAATGGTATCATTATGAGATGGTTGGGACCTATATCTCCCTCCAATGCATTGGGTGAAGATTTTATATCTCATGAGATAGACATGGCTGGAATGGCAGGTTAAACCGGTTCAGTGAAACAGGACTGAAATGGGGAGTGAACTCGGTTCAGAAATGGACTTTGTCCACTAAGATAGTCTTGGCAATGAGTCTTTACTAATAAGAAATGATTATTTATGATTATGTGTGTATTCCACAAAGTTTCATGTTTTATGTTATGATTATTGGGATTACATTTCACTACTATGATTTATCCCATGTTATGAAATAATGATTTCTTTTGCAGGTTTAGATTTCCAGAAGATATGTTCTTATGTATATGATGTGATTGATATTTCTTTTGTTTACCCTTACTGAGCATTTGAGCTCACCCTTTTATGTTTTCTTTTCCCCAGGATATAAAGAAAGGTTTTAGGTAAAAAAGGAAGATCTTTATGGGAGATGTCGAAGATGTTTCACCACGATTAGAAGATTATATTCCGAGTTTTCAAAGACACTAAACTATTACGGTCCTTGTGTGTGTGTTTTTGTTATATACTAAGTATTCCACAAAAGTAATTTAATGTCCATGTACGTTAAGATTAGGTTCTCTACAGTTGGTATTAGTGGAAAGGTTTAGTCAACCTTTGGAAACTAGGATGCGAGAACTTTAGTAAGATCCCTAGAGATATTTCTATGGTATGTCTAGGGATGTCCCTAAGGTTATGTATAGGTTATAATACTAGAATTACTGTAGCTGAAGATGTTAGATGATGATGGTACTCCCCCTTTATTATGTTGTTTTCCCTAGCATGATTTTTTCCTCTCACACTATTCTTTTTGGGTTTTAGACGATGGCTGGAACCCGAAGGAACCGTGTTGATCAATGTAATGGACAATGCAATGATTGTCCTCCTGAACAAACAAATGTTATGGGAGATGGAGTGAAAAATCTTATTGCTATACTTACACAATCTATGAATCATTCTGGACTTCTAAATGAGCAGAGAAGGGAACAATATTCTATTGAGTCCTTCATGAGGCAACGCCCACCTTCTTTCAGTGGGTCTTCTGATCCACTTGTCTCTGAACAATGGATCAGTACCACTGAAATGATATTTTTAGTTCTACAGTGTTCTGAACATTATAAAGTCATCTTAGCAGTATATCGTTTTTAAGGTGATGCTGATCAATGGTGGAATCTTATCAAGAATACGAGGCCAAGAGATGAAATAGAGTCCATGGAATGGGACAAGTTCAAGAACTTATTTTTCAATAAGTACTTCCCTCGTTTTCTTTGAACAAAGATGGAGAAGGAGTTTCTTGAACTAAAGAAAAAAGGATGATAAATCTTTTGGTATATACAAAGCGAATTTTACAAGGCTTGCAAGGTATGCATCTGGATTTATCATCCAACCTGAAAGTAAAGTTGATCAATTCTTCAGTGGCTTAAAACCAAATTTTCGAAGGGAATTAGATATAAGATACATCAGTAGATATGAAGAAATTGTGTGTTGTACTATCAAGGTAGAAATGGAAGTTGGTGTTACTTATCCATCTCATAGTTTTGACAAGAAACGAAAGATGAAGGTCAAGTAGAAATCTCATAATAATGGTGAAAAGAAGATGAATGTTTCCTTATGCTCAAAGTGTGGAAAGATGCATGGTGGAGATTGTCTTAAAGAGACTAGAAAATGTTTTATGTGTGGAAAAGAAGGTCATAGAGCAGCTGAGTGTCGATGTAATGGAAAAAGGGTTTCTAATGATGTGAATAAAGAAACGACCGTAGAGAACGCACCACCAACACTTCAATGCTTAAAGTGCAAGGAAATGGGGCATTATGCTAATAAATTCCCTAGTCCAAGTGTTAGTGATGATCGACATGAGCAACCACTTAAGGCAAAGGACAAAGGGAAGTCACATGCGATCACTATGGCCGATGTTGAATATGACAACAATGTGGTGGAATGATCAAGTGTTTATGTAATGGGATTCCAAATCAATGTTGTATATAGTATTGTGGAATATTGGAATATTTATGTTTTGGTCTATTGTGGTTTTTAATGGTACCGGTAACCATAGAATGTTATTGAGATATTTTTGGAAAAAAAGATGATATGCACATAATGAAAGGAAGATGAGAAAATGAAATGTTTGACCGTATTAATGAGCTCATGACTGATATAAGGAGAATGTTATATCATGCTTTGAGTATATAGAATTTTTGGATTATGGTATGTGGAAATAGTTAACTTTTGACTGCATTCATGTTTTCACTAAGGTTCAATGGGTATTCATTCTTCAAGAGAATACATGATTAAGGTATTCACATGTTTGTAATTTGACCAACAAGATATATATTAGGATATATGGGGGATAAATGATGGCTTTCACGTGATTGTTATGTGACATTTCAAGTAATCATTTTCTTTATACTATGAGCGTGGACAGAAGTATTTTAGAAAAGCCTAAAGAATGGAATGCATTATGTTAGAAATAAGATAGGATAGAAATTTTTTCGATATTATGTATGGGATGTTATAGTAATATAGCTTTAGAAAAAGGACAACCTGCAGGACGGGTGACAACCCATCGCATCGGACAAGGCTGTGGGAATCGAACCCACAACCGAAGTGCGACTGGCCTTTATCGCCTACCACTGGCCTACAGGAAGTCCCTGTTTAGTAGAAACTAGTTTTATTATATTAAGTAGTATCATATAATAAGTATAAGTCCATTTTAGGAACCATATATGATTAATCTCACTATAGATGGACTTATGTATTTTTTTAATAACTTTTCTAACCTTTTGTTTGAGACAGATGGAATGAACCATCATTCTATCACATGATCTACTAACACATCACGAATGACAAATTCTACTTCATTTCATTAAGATATGAAGTGAAAATTGTCCAAAGAACAACCAATGGTGAGACTATACCAAAATCACAAAAGTATTTCTTCTAATTCCAATTTCATCACCTTTAGGGAAATGATCTTGAAAACCAAAAATGTTGTCATATTGCTCTTATATCTGATGAATCAGATGGTACCTTAGATCATCACAAATTTATGGCATTGGGATTGCTGGATTTTCCAGAGCCATGTTCTCTACCACTCTCCATCATAACATGATGGTTAGATTTCACTTCCATATCAATATTTTTACCTATGTGGAAACCCAGTGATTAGTTTATTTGGGTAACCGTTAAGTTTCATACTTTTTTTTAAAGATTGGTCTTGGCATTCTTTTTTATGATATGGGTTTCTATTAAATAAACTTTCAAGTAGTAAACCATTTATAACCCCAATGAATTTCGAGGGTGAAATTCATTTTAAGGGGGGTAGAATGTAACACCCCGAGATTTTATGAAAAATATTCTTTTTAATTTCATTAATTTCTTGTGTTGTACACTAAAACAAAAGGATCTTGCACAACATGCATCCTTGACTTGCCTTGCATTACACGCAATCACGACCTTCCTCAATAGCGTGTTTAGTACGCAATAATGAGTTTCACTAAACAACAATATGCTATTTAAATATTATTAAAACTAACCGTTATGAATAGTAATAACCACTTTTTGAAATTTTGTAAATTTTATTTTTCAAAATGGACTTCATTTTTGGATTCAGAATATCGAAATTAGCTTAGGGTGAAATTTTGGTACTTTTCGGATAACTTTCATTTTCTGATGAATAGTGAAAATCACTAAATTCTAATTAAAAACAACCTTTTTAATCGAAATAATTAATTGTGATAAATTATTAATTTGAGTGGTTTTAAAGTATATTTAGAATATATTTTAACAATTTAATAAAATTTTGGTCATTGGATGTAATTTCACATTTAAACCGGACATAAACAAGGGTCAATCTTTTGATAGTTATTATCTCTTAAGAACACGCTATTTGTTTTGACGACGAGAATTAATTTTTAAATTAATGAATGAAAATGATATGTTTTGAATTTTTTAAAATATAAATCATTTTTGAGTTCATAATATCAAATATATATTAGGCCTAATGTTTGGTATTTTTCTGGAAACATTCATTTTTTGATGAATAGTGAAACCACTAAGTGGTAGTTAAAAAAATGAATTTTACATAAAACATAATTTTACGGCTTCTGTGAGTGGAATTTCTAAAATCCGAGTGATACGGTTGCTGTCAGTAAGTAAAATTTGGTTCAATGAGATGAAAATAATTTTTGGTGAATAGTAAATTTTTACTTTTTTACCACAGTTAAAAGTAAATAGGGTAATTAAGGGTAAAAATGATATTATTATTACCCTAACACATGTCCTAATTTTATTGGATAAGTTTAATTCGACCAAAAACAACCTTAGGAATAAAATATGACCATTTAGGCCCACTTGGATTAGATTAGGACATTAATTATTAATTTATTTAAAGAAGTGTTAAAATAGTAAAAATCCAAGTTTAATAAGAAAATCAGTTTTAATATAGGGTTATACATAAGATAAATTCGACTATAAATATTTATTAGAAAGATAAAACTATTTCCTACATAAGGGTATTTTATTTTTAATTTTTAGTCATTAAATTATTTAATATATTTATGACACAAAGATGATGCAGTAATTATCTTATTAATAAAATATTGACATAATTGATGTTATAAATATGCAAATAAATGTAATTTGAGAATTTTTATGCATTTCAATAATTTTATAGGTTACTATGACATGTTAGTATTAATTTAAGTATCTTTATTCGAACTAATCATTCTGTTATGATTTTCACAAAAATCCATTACTAAATAGTGTCAAAATTGACATAAAATAGTTTTTAAAACAAATATTATATTATTTATTGTTATTTTATTCCTAAAAATCTGAGTATCAGAAAAATGAC
Organism: Viscum album; assembly: GCA_963277665.1. Lineage (NCBI taxonomy): Eukaryota > Viridiplantae > Streptophyta > Magnoliopsida > Santalales > Viscaceae > Viscum > Viscum album. Next base: position 534,925,325 of record OY728151.1, on the reverse strand, counting down.
TTAGATAAGGTTATATATATTAATAATAATCAACTTAGGATTCGTTTGTCTTTTTATAGTAAGTTTATTAACCTTATAGTATAAGAACACAAGAAGACACGGTAAAACTAAAATTATTTAACTTAATGTTAAATTTAAATGATAAGGTTAAAATAGGACCCTAAACTTGTCTAAATTATATTGGATGAAATTATTTCGACCCATCCCTACCTTATCTTCGAAATAAATCAATTTGGAGCTATTTAAAACCGAATTTGGCTTTATAATAAAATAATATTTTTAGTTTTTTCAAAGGAGCCCCTCTCCTCCCTTATAAAAGGGCACCTCCTCCCTCTCTTCCTCACACCACTATGAACCTTCAAGATCGGCCTAACCATGCCAAATTATCTTCTCAACTTACCTAGAAACATCATAGAGGTTCTGGTATTCCTCAAGGACCAATTTTAGTGCCCTAAAAGGAGATCTCAAAGAGGCGCTTCAAAGAAGAGGTAATGTCTGTTACCGATTCTTTCAACTTTATTTCTTATTCCACTTCTTCTTCTTAGGTTGTTTCATTATGAAGTAATGACATCAGTATCACTCATATACTGATATGTTATTATAAGTATGAAACAACCCTATTTCACCATATATCCATCCTACAGAAAACGAAATCACCGCGCGTGCGTACGTACGGAATACCGTCTCCACGCCATGGTGTAATATATTTTCCACCACCACCTTACTTGGATGGGTATAATGGTGTACATAATAACTATATATGATTATTTTAAAGTGATATTGATTCTGAAATAGTATACATACACTTTAATACAATCCCACGATCCTGAGAACGATATCATCGCTCGTGCGTACGTACGGACTACCGTCTCCACGATGTGATGAGATTCATTCTCCACGTTAACCATTCATTATTGATTATAAAGTATATATAATAAGTAATCATGAAATATATGACATAATAATGATACTGTATTTATGTGTATATATATTTATGTCATCTACTTAATTCCATTCAACTCAATAAGGAAACGAAAGCAGCGTTCATGCGTAAGTACGGCCTACCGTCTCCATGAACGGTGTATTTATTTCCATTTACTGATCTATTATATATATGTATATGATGAATATATATTATATATAAATCATGTTTTATATTCTGGAATTAAGTAATCATGATCTAAGTAATCATATTAATAATTAAAAGTCAAAACATGGACGAAAAATTAAACGATTTTACCCAAAACGCTCTTTAACATGAAATTTACAAAAGAACGGGTAATATAAAGTCATAAGTGAACCATATATGATATCATAACAATGGTTATGATTCTGAAATAATTCAATGACATTATTTAAATCATTATACAGGAGGTTCGGACACTTACGAAGCAAATCGGACCTAAGGTAAGGGAAAATATCACTATCTCATTTTTATCTGAGATTGTTTATACTTTTGTATTTACTGGGTGTATTTTATCATCCACATCCATGTTTCCACAATATTTAATATTATTTACATCCACCTAAAATTTATTAAATCCAATTTTACCCTTTGGTTAGTTTTTAGTAAAATATATGAAAGGAATCTTTTGTCGTTTTTCGTACGAGGTACTTTTTGACTTTTCCGACAAAAGTACAAGAAGAATGTTTTTTTAACTTATACGACATGAATGGATTTTTAAAAAATTATTTCCAAGAAGCTTCCTTTACAATATTTCAAGTTAATATTTAATCAACTTTTTTTAGTTTAAAATTGTATGACATGTTAAGAAAGGAAAAATGTTTTTGAAGTAGAAAGGGTATTTTCCTCAAGAATGGAGTTCAAGTGTTTTATCCAAATTATTTTCCATATAAGATAATATAGGGTTCTATTTCTATCCCTATTTTTACATTTATTTGATTGTGATATGATGGAATTATTTTTATGATGTCCTTTTATCTTATATGGATTATGTTATGATGGAATGATGTTTAAGATTCCCATTTTTATTACATAGGTTATGCAATGAGGTATGATTTTTGATTTTGTGGCACACATAAGAATGTTATCATTATGAGATCGTTGGGACCTATATGTCCCTCAAATGAATTATGTAAATATTTTATATCTCCTGAGATAGACATGGTTAGAATGGCAGGTTAAACCGGTTCAGTGAAACAGGACTGAAACGAGGAGTGAACTCAGTTCAGAAATGGACTTTGTCCACTATGATAGTCTTGGCAATGAGTCTTGACTAATAAGAAATGATTATATATGATTATGTGTGTATGACACAAAGTTTCATGTTTTATGTTATGATTATTGGGATTACATTTCACTACTATAATTTATCCCATGTTATGAAATTATGATTTCTTTTCCAGGTTAATATTTCTAAAAGTTATGTTCTTATGTATATGATGTGATTGATATTTCTTTTGTTTACCCTTACTGATCATTTGAGCTCACCCTTTTATGTTTTCTTTTCCCCAGGATATAAGGAAAGGTTTTAGGTAAAAAAGGATGATCTTTATGGGAGATGTTGAAGATCTTTCACCACAATTAGAAGATTATATTCCGAGTTTCCAAAGACACTAAACTATTACGGTCCTTCTGTATGTGATTTTGTTATGTACTAAGTATTCTGAAAAAGTAATGTAATGTCCATGTATGTTAAGCTAAGGGTCTCTACATACATCTTTGGTGAGGTATGATAAGCATGACCTCTTGGGAATGCACCAACAGTGAAATCATACATCATGTTGTGAGTGCAACCAGAAGAGTGTTAAATTGTATCCTTGAGTAGAATCTTATGGATAAAATAATGGTTAAGATGTCATTGAGGCATGTTTTATGTTATTTGTATATTTATTTTATTGTTCCTATTACTATATCTCATATTTGTAATGATGTGTCTATGTGATAATTAGATAACTACTCTCCAAATGACAATTGTTTAGTGATTTTTGAGTGTCCTATTGAGCATTGTTATACTAAAAACTGCATGGGAGATATCCCTATTTTTCATGTCTTGTGTAGAAAATATTCCTTTTGAAGGAAACCTAGGAGGACCAAGATCAGATATAAGATATTGATCTAGATAGACCATGGTCCATGCTAGTTTGTGGCATATGTTAGTAGTCTCGTCCCTCATAACAAGTTAGTCTTTTTATCTGTTTTTGTAGGATTTTATTTCCCCCTTATTCTTTTCTTGTGTACAGGTACCATAGGCTAATGACAACCTTGTTTGTGTTATTCCTACTCAGGGATGGTCACTAACCCCTAACCAATTAGACGTGGGATTGTGGTGTCACACTCAGATTACGACTAGCCAGGTGGGCCCCAGTGAGCCAATTCATAAAAAAGTCTACCCTAATGTTAATGAAATCAAAAAAATTGTTTTACATGAATGGAGAAAAATTCAAAATCATGGAATAGTTATTTTACATGTTTTTAAAATTTGGTCACACCTTCTTTGGTCATTCTTTACTTTTCCCAACTAATGAAAAAATAGTACAACTTTCTTTAAACAAGCTTACTCAAAAAAAAAATGTATGTTACTATTTGTGAGCTCTCCATGCTATTTACTCTAATAAAATAATTTATTAACTCATTAACATTTTAGTCACTATCCAACGGAATAATGAATTTAAGATGAATAACGTTTATCAAATTAAAACCAATCAATAGATTGTTAAAATTATTATTATCTAAATACCTATAATGATTCCATATATCGATGGTGAAAACAACATGTAAGTCCCATAATGAAATTAAGAAATAATACATGATCTAGTAAAATAGTGAGTTATATTTCTCAATAAAACTTCATGGAAATTTTGGAAAAGTTGGAGGATGAAACAGGGAATAATTTATGGGCTATAAAAAATTAAAATAATTGAAAGAATAAATTTTAAAATGGGTGAATAGATGATATTTTCATTGAAATAAAAATTCAAAACTCTAGATAGTCACTGTAATTATGAAGAATAATGTGTAAAATAATGAAAATTATGGAAGGATTCCAATTTATGAAACAAAGGATGAAATCGTGTAATTTAATTGACACATCTATTTAACACCTAAAAATTCCATAAAAGAATCATATGTTATGGTCCCTAATCATGATATTGTAGATCCCACTCTAAAAGTAATGGTGGGTTGGGAATAAACCTTTTTTCTTGAAGGAAAGAATTATGTGGGGATGATGATATAGAACACACATAGTCCATGGAAAGAATATAAAAAAGAACCATATGATATATCAATTACATTAAGAATGTCCTTCATGATTTGAAAAAAATTATGATAGTCTATTATCACTTTCCATGAGTTATTATTGATGTTTCCACTATAACACAACAATTATATTCTGCCAAGAATCTAACGGGTTAATTACAAGGTATAAAATTCACAAATTTAGTTGATTCATGTGATGAATAATTAAGGATAAAAAATATAGTAAATTTGAATATGTTACTAGTGGTAATATGGCATGTATATTCATATTTCCAAATATATGTGTTCAACGTGGAAATTAGCATACACTGAGTAAAAGATAATAAGAAGCCAAAATAAAACAATGCAGATAATGATCAAATTGAAAACTAATATCAAATGTACAATTTAAAAGAGGTAAACCCTATAGAAAGGCGAAAAGAGAGACTGCTGGAATGTTCTTCTCACTGTCTTCTTCCCCTAATATCTGTCTTCCTCCTCCTGCAATTCCGATTCTTCACAGCTGTTGTATAAAAATATAAAAAGTCTCTGTTATCTAGTTTATAACTTAAGCATGACAATTCATGTTGGTTTTGTGTTATTTTTTATAGAACCTCACACACATACCACTAATGTTGGAGACTCTAAGGAGAATATAATTTTCAAAACTCTGCACCGGTCACAATATATGTTGTTGATGTGGTCAAGTCCCAAATTAGTGGTTACTCTGTGGTAAATTATGGGGTTATAGCAGTGCATATCAGTGTGGAAATGGGATTAAGTGCAGAATAATATTAAAAAATACTTATGGTTTAAAAAATTAAATAATATTGGTGGATGGTGATGAAGGAAGAGATAGGGGATTACCTCTAGTGTTGAGTGTTGTGGGGGAGAACCATCGGGAATGGAGTGGGAGGGGAGGCAGCTCGGAGCAGCTTCACTGGAGGTGGCTCGGGGTGAGGAGGGTAACGATGAGGAGGGGTGGAGGGTTTTGAGTGTTGTTGGTGAAAAGGTGTTGGGGAGGGCGATGGGGGTGTCGACCTCGGTGTCAGAAGAGAGGTGTTGGGGAGGAGGCGTCAGGGAGGAGGTTCACGGCGAGGAGGAGGGTCGCGGCGAGGAGGCGTCGGGGATGAGGGTCGCAACGATGAGGAGGGTGTGATGAGGAGGCTTCAGGAAGGAGGGTCGCGGTGATGAGGAGGGCGCAGTGAGGAGGCATCAGGGAAGAGGAGGCCATGGTGAGGAGGAGTTCGTGGCAAGGAGGAGGGCGCGGAGAGGAGGAGATCGCAGGGGAGGATGAATCGTGAGGGTAGGATGGGTTCGTTGGAGAATGGGAGGTTTTGAGGATTGTTTATAATGAAGGGTTTCCAAAAAATAGCCATGGTCATCCTATTAAACCGTGTCTATAATCATGATATAGCCATGTACTGATAGAACCGTGGCTATAGGTCTATGGCTATAGCCTGAATTTCTCATAGTGGTTGGGACATAGGAGGATTAGGAGACATGGAAAACTATCACTGAGATATGTTGGTCCATTTGAGATTTTGGAGAGGATCAAGCTGGTTTCCTATTAGTTTTAGATACCTCAGAGGTACCAGGATATACACTATGTCTTTCACATTTCTCAGCTATGATGTTACTTCTCAGACATGTCTCAATTTTTCCAACCTGAGGAGGTTGAGCTGGAGGTGGACGCATCGTTGGAGGAGCATCCTATCCGGATAGTTGATCACAGTGTGAAGGTTCTCCATGGCTGGTATGTTCCTCTACTATGGGTGTTATAGCAGCACATGCAAGAACATGAAGAGAATTGGGAGAGGGAGGCTGACGTACGGTCACAGTGGTTAGAGCTGTTCGAGGAGTCTTCTTCTATGCATCCTTATTATGGAAATTTGGGGTTGAATTTTTTAAGGGGGGATGTTTGTAACAACATGAAACTTCTATTTAGGAATTTTTTCCTTTTATAGTGTTTTTTGATAGAAATAAAAGAATATATAAATTTAAGGAGTGAAAACTGTGTACTTTGGGGTACACACCATGTACCCAGTTTCTGGAGGTGACCGTGTACTGGCCATGTAATGGCCGAGTACAAGTCTGTGTGAGGTGACCTAAAGAACGCATTAAGATGAGGCTGGTCAAGGAAAGTACAAACCGTGTACTTTTAATAGAAATTCCATGTACTTTTGTTTTTATTTTTTATATTAGACTCGGCTCACGTCTCGTTCAAAAAAATACCTTCTTCTTGACTCATCTCGTCTAGGAGAGATTGAGTCCGACATATCTTCTTCGAGCCCCAGACTCACCATCTGTTATCTGATTCAACAACCATTTATTGTGTTGGAATTGCCACCAAAAGTTCTTCCTTCTTTGAGAACCCATTGCCATGGTTTCTCTTCTTTCTTGAGATAACCTTGGTTGAGATTTTTTGACATTTTTGGAGATCTACAACATTCTTGGCCGATTCAAGGAACAATGACAGAGTATATCAATCATACAACGTCGAGGTATGTGGGTAGTGTCATTCCATTATTAGTCTTCGAATATTATGTTAAAATGTTCCCAATACCCTAGATTATGGAATTGCGTGTTTAGTGATTTTAGCCCTATTAATTCCTTCTATGCCTTGTGTGCCCGAGTAGAGGTTATTTGATTGTGAACATGATTATTTTCCATGTTATGGATGTGTTACCAATGTTATTTTGGATATTGACCATTTGGCCTAACTTTTCACGTGAGGCTTCTTGTTATCCATGCATAGTGTTGTTAGGATTGAGTGATATTATATGATGCTAGGATTTTATTTTTAGCTATTTAGCCAAGAAGTTCTTGATGTTTACTTTGGCTGTTAAACATCATTTTGCACGATTGACCTATATAGAGTTGTGGGAACCTAATATAGTTAGACCATAAGGGAAATGGACATGCGTTCTCCCTTAGAGTTTATGTAGTTCCTTGTTGCGAGAGCATAGGGGGCATTAGATGTTCAGTGCTTCCTTAGAGTGTTTGTAGTTTACAATAAAAATACCATAGGGGGAATTGATGGTGAGTGCTTCCTCAGAGTGTTTTTTTGTATAAGTTGAACCAGTGGGGTTATGCTGTGAGAACATACCCAGAGGGTTACATAAGATTGTTTGATTGGTTGAACCAGAGTCGTAAGGCTATTAGTACTTCCCATAGAGTTTCGTGTTTTTTTTATTGGCTTATTACATGATACATGGAAATGAATGCAATTGAAATTGTAGGATTGTTTACTTTTGAGTACTTCTTTGTTTACCACTTTATTTTACTTATTTCCTACCATATATATTCACTGACTATTAGACACATATCATAGGTTTCTTTCATATTAGGAATCGTCTCACACCCTATTTATGTCATGTTTTTGGGACCAGATAGATTATATTGTTGCAGGTATAGATAAGGGAAAGCACCCTTCTACATCAGGTACATGATAGTTGTGGAGCTCAAGATCATGGGACCAAGCCGAGGCTTGTGATGCTGGTGGAGTTCATTTTTTTCTTTGTACTTCAGTTTAGTACATTATTCCATCATTGTGTCATGTTTGGCTGCATCCCTAGACATATGTATCAGGCATCATTTATATATGTTCTCTAGTTGTTTATTACTTTCAGTCTTCCATGATTTACTTATTGTATGTTATTACTGTTTCTGTTAATGTATATTTGTTTATTTATACTACGTTACCCTTCCAATGAGGGCATAGTTTCCCCACTATCACACCCAAGGCCCTTACTACAAGTTGTTAGCCTCTGGAATTTGGGGAAATGTGTTTGATACCATGTAAAAAATCAGGTATGAGGCACCTCTGCACGACACCTGGATCCGAGATGATACGTTGTCTATGGATAACCAAGTGAAAAATATTGGCAATAATAATATCCTAGGTTTCCTCTATTATCACATACTCATGTGAGAAACTTTTATAACATTATGATTATGTGAAATATACATAAGATGAAAGAAAAAATGTCCACTAGATTTCTAAAATTCATACATGTTGATGTGTGTGGACTGATATCACCTAGATATATTGATGGAAAGATATACTTTGAGTGTTTCATTAATGATTAAGTTATTATATCATGATTTATGGTCACCATTCACATGTTCTCAGTGTTCAATTTCATTTATATTAAAAAAATAACGTTAACATTATTCTTTAGTAGAAGATTTTAAAATAAAAAAATTAACATCAAAATGTTTTGAAAGAACAATGTTGAGGAATATCCAATTAATCAATGGTAAAACACAACTTTTTAGTAGTAATAGGTTCTAAAAAATTGTGTAGTTGTGAGGGGAAATCAAATTTAAAGCACTATGGAAAGTATGATTTTTATCAAGAATGATATACCCGAGTTGTTTGGGTACGAAGTGGCATTAACATCATTGTAGATATATTATAGATTATATCTTTATTTGGGCGAATAAAATAATACATACAATATGTAGTAAATAAATATTTCAATTTTATAATACCTTTAAATATTTGGATTTAGCTGAATTATTATCAATAATAAGATACAAAAAATAATCAATTCTCAATGATAATATTGGATTTTTATTCTCTAATCATCTATGAATAAGGAATATTGGTTTAAAAAAATATTTTTATGAATATTGAAAAAGAACACATTCATATATAGAATGTTGAAAAAATTATTCAATAAAACAACACGAAGATTCATGGAGAGAGTGATGAGGTGTGGATAAAATCAGTGGGAGACCAAGGTGCTAATGTTAATTTAATGATGATATTGATGAAGATCAGAATGAATTTAGAATAGATACTTAATAAAGAAAAAATATAATATTTAAATTGATGAGGATAATATAATTGGTGACAAGACAGTACCAATTAAGAGGTTGAGAATAATATCTCTAACACAAACATTACACCTTCTATAGGATTACCAAATGTGTTTTGAAAAATATTATAATGAAAGAGAATTGGGTTCTAGTGATACATGTAGATCTCTACCAAATTAAAGACAAGAAAAAATACATTAAATATTGCATCAAGTCTATACTATAGGAAGACAATCGAGACAAAATGGGTTTTCCATAAAAAAACTAATTGAATATGATATAGTGATGCAGAACAATGCATAAATTGTGTGTATGGGATACTTACAAAGAGATGTTATGAATAATGATTAACTATTTTATCCTCTGGGAAGTTTATAAACTATTTTAATAATCATTTCTATATAAGTTAAAATTAGGTTGAATATTTTTCTAATAGACATTAAAGTATAATTTCTAAATGGATTACTTATTTAAAAACAGAATGGATTTTTCTTCAAGAAGATGATAATAGAGATTACCAGCCAAAGAATGTGGTTTTTCATCTATATAAATATATAAATCATGGTATTCTATAATTCATTAGAATATGAAAATAGGATACCAATATAGGGTATTTTCTAATAATTTCTATATCAAAATAGAGAGTGATCAATTTATTATGGGGATCATTTATATTGATGTTATAATCCTTTGTGGATAAAATGAAAAAATAGTGCAAGTTGTATTTTGACTACATGAGTTGTGAGTAAATGATGTCAATTAATTTGAGTGTTGATCTTTTTTCATGGTTTCTAGGTATTACATAGAAGTAATATATTTATATATAAATCTAAGTATTATAATTAGACTGTAAAACAATTAAAAAATAGAATATTTCAAGGCAATGAAAAGACCTATTTCTACATTGATGAAGATATCAAGGGTTGATGTTGGAAGGGAGATAAATATCTCAAAGTATATTTTGATTAATATAATAATTCTATATATAATAATTGAAATACAATAGATTGTTTTTCCCACCTATCCCATGGCCGGGTATCAAATTTATCACAAGGAAATTTAGTTTAAAGTGGATAAGATAACACTAAAATGTATCAAAATATTTTTTCGGGTTTTCTTTACATTATAATTTCTCTATACGAGTTTTTGGGACCTATAGATTTGTATTTAGACAATTTAATAGAAGTCATAATGTTATCATTGTGTGGTGTATTCTATCTTGTAGGGTTATTCATTTATTATATAATAAATAATAAATATTAAATTGTTGGACATACTAATTCATTTCTTACAAATCCAAATATTTCGATTGTTAATATTCAAATAAAATCCCCATTTCTTTAACCAATGTGTTTATCTTAGTTATTTCATGTTAATAATTAATAAGTATCCGGTGAAAATATTCTTAAATTTCATAATCATGAATTAAGATTTTTAACAAAGTAAATTTCCCGATGGGAAGGTAATAAATTTCATAAATTTTATGAGAATAAAATTATGCGAGGAAGCATTACTAGAGTTTACACATCCCAATAATATCTAGTATGAACTACTACTGGACCGTGTTATTGTAAGATCTCATGTAGTTCTCCCGATATTCAAGTATAAACCAACTGATAGTGTGTCTCTAGATTAGTACCATGGGAAGACTATAGAATCATACTAAAGAGTGAAATAATAAATAAAGTAAAATAAAATACATACAACAATAAAAAATTTCAATCAGAGTATCTGAGAGAAATAAGAAATTATGTTTCTATAAAAAATTAACATGTGGAATCCCATAGTCATAAAAACTTATTACACAACCATCATTAAAACCACATATAAAAAATAAATAAAAGAATAACATAATCATTTAAGAGGATATACCACAAACCGAAGCCTATAATCTTACCAAAACACAATCATGTGTATGTTGTCTAACTGAATGATCTAAATCTGAGCCTCTATACAACCTAGAGCTACAATCAATGAAGGATCCTTGAGAAACCAAGTTTTATTGTTTCCTGAGTAGGCTGTGCATATGTGGTTATATGGTACCACCAACACCGTGTCTTGAATTATGTATAAATGATGGAATACACATTTTGTATGCTCATATCGTTAATAGAACACCATACAAAAATGTAAATAGATACCCTTCATTTATCCTCAAGTTCTAACATAGAACCACGATCTAACAAAATCTTATTTTTCTAGTACTACAGTATCATTGAGAATGTATTGTAATTATGTCAACTATATGTGACAACACATGGGGATTTTCTCCTACCATGGAACTAGTATCTGATTCCAAACCTACTACAACTAGTATTAGAGTGTCATTGATCGCATAATGGAATCATTTAAACCATTATAGTAACTTTGGGGGCCTAAATCATCAAGATATATAGTATATAAACACCTAGGTGCTGATGCACCTAGATTTACTGAAGATAAATATTTCGGGACAACCCACCTAATTTATTGGAGATGAACACAATGGGGATGACCCACCCAATATTCATGGGATAAACACCCAAGCCTCACCCACCATGTATACATTACCTTAACACCCATGGCTATCTCAGCATGTATATATGAGATCAACACCCAGAGAATGACTCACTCAATATATATGAGATAAGTAGTCTGGGCTAACCCATCCAGTTTACGTAAGATAACCACCTAGGGCTAGCCGACCAGATATAAGTGTGGTAAGAACTCAGGAACAACCCACCTAATATATAAGCTCAACACCCCCTCTCAATCTTGGTAGTTTATAGTACCTAAATAATAGTGGGGGTTTGCATCCCATAATTGTATATCTAAGAATTATTTACAAGAATTCTCTTGTATTTGGATACATCAGAAAGGGTAGTACTTCATCCCCAAATATTTCATTAGAGATAAAAATATTCCTAAACCTATCTCAAATAAACAATGTTTAGCTCTATTGTGTAATCCATGCTCGTTCAATCCAACGTATTCTCAAATCATCTATTTATGTTCTGAGGTGACACAAGCAATCAACACTAATCATTTTCAAAGAACCACCTCTCACTAGAGTAAATATTTCATTGTTGAACCCATTGAGGCCCCTAGATCTTATTAATCTAAAAATCCCCTCATGGGTCTAGTGAGACCATTTATATTTTTCAGGTCAATTCTCATTACATAGGGGCTATGCACCCCTCATCCTTATCATGATAATCTAATGACCACACCAGACTCATATATAAAGAATCAATTTGATATCTCTTATGATATGTATAATGGATAATATATATTCTTAATTCATATATATGTTGTTCCACTCCCCAAACCTATACATCAATCTTTATAGGGTCTTATCACCCATGTAATGTTTATCCAAATAGGGGAGGAACTCTAACCCCATTATCACTAATCTAACTGAATGGTTCCAAGGTACCTCCGGGGTATAGTAAGGCCTACTAGGGCCCCTAATTCATATCCCATCCCATTATTTTACTTATAGGTAAATAATAAACCGAAACTACGAGGAACTTTTATTACCAAATCAATTTACACCCCTAGAAGGTGTCCATATGGATCAAAGAACAAAAAAATAATCAAGTCCTTAACCACTGGTGGTACAAAAATATCGATCAATCAATAAGGGTTCAAAGTAAATATTAAAAATTTTCAAATTAAATTATTTAAATTTAAATTTATATCATTATTTAATAATTTTTTTTACATCTAATGTGGAGATAATGTATATATTACCATCACAAATAAAATTCATAAAAACAGTTTGGGTATATGAAAGGGATCACTTACCTCAATAGAGAATCCATATCCATATGATCATTATATGGCCTTCCAAATCGAGATCTTTATGATTCCAACATATATGGTTATACCACCATAGGCCATAACCAAAAAAATAGAACCAATAATTATTTCTAAAATATTTATAAATTACTATTCCAATCATTCCTATGATTTAAAACTAATTTAAAAAAAATTAATTATCCCTAATTCCTAAAATTTAATTGGTTTCTCATGAAGCATGAAACCCACAACCCAAAACATTCCAACACCATGTATCATGAACCTGAAACATCATTTTAATGAAATCAATAAATTAGAATCATTTAGAACAATAGTTTCTTTTGTTTTAATAAAAAAACCTTGAAAAATATATACATTTTTGTACCTTTATTAATTCACTGTGCAAGTACATGAAGATTACCTAATGGGTCCACCTCTACAGGTAGTGGGAAAAATACCCAATTAAATTAAATGATTCAACCACACTATAGTGGGATCAAAAAAAAATCTATAAAATGGTGAAATAGAAATCAAGAAAGAGGGAAGGATTTGAAGAATGGAGGGAAACATATGCAGAGTTTTGCATAAAACATGATGAAATATAATCTAAAACACCCCAAATTAATGGGATACTGATGGAGGGAGAGGGGTTCAAATTGATGTGGTATGCATGTAATTTCCAAGAATAAATTGTCAGAACCACCCTAAAAAACCTTAAGGGATAAAATTTTAAAAATAAACTTTAATGAACCGCATGGATTTTCCACATTGTTCACCATACTCTATTCCAACTATGAGGCATTAAATTCCTATGTATACCCCTCTTTCATGATTTATCCATATGGTTTACCAAAATATGTTCCAACCATGAAAAATATTACTATCTCAATTTGAAACATTTAACATTGTTTTTCTACAAATGTTCAACAATTATACACTATTCCCTAGGTCCAACTGACCCCTCATGGTTTACCCTTGGATAAAAATAATTTCCTTGAATAATGCACTAATTGTGAAACAATGAACTATAAAATTTGATCTAAATACCTTCTTATGTCAGGGTAACCATATTTCATTCTCTAAATAGTGTGACCTGAACCACAAACCATGGTTAGAGTTCTTCAATAACCTTCTAAAGTTATCATGAATCTCCTAAAACTCACTGTATCACCCAAGCCACACTTCATGCCTTTTACCATATAAAAAATCATCTTGAGACACTAAAAAAATTAAATTACCAATCTAAATCCATATTAAAAAATAAACATCTACCAACCACAAATATAATAATATTCATATTTTTAAAACTCATATAAACATGGAACTTTACAACATCCCCATCGTAACACTTATTTCCCATGAGATGTCTTATTGACCTCTTAGCCATCAGTCCTGAACAACATAGACCATCAATTCATGATCAACTTTTAGTGCTCCATGTCTAACTACTAAATAAGATCCCAATATCTATCTCTGAGCACGTGGTGCATCATTCAATAACATGAGCACAACTGGTTCTAACCACAACTAAAACAAATAGATGGTGGTCTATAACACTTATCTATTCTAAGACACTGTATATTTTCTTCAAATAGAACGCCCAAATTTTTTTGATTCTCTTTAAAAATAATTAAATGATCCCTAGAAAATTTCCCTCTGAAAAAATATTTTGTGTCATATTTGGTTTCCACCCCGAAAATCCAATCCTCTGAAAGACACCATTAAAACCTCATCTAGCTAATCTATTCAAGAATCACTTTTACCTACTCACTATCCGTATATTTAATGGACTGATTATGATGGATTAAGCCTCATTGGCACCCCAAATACATATAAATACATTGACTAATTTCTAGAATAAATTTAAAATTTAATTCAATTGTTGGATACTCAACAATCCAAAACTACTATGGTGTTGTATCATGAGCATCGATGCACCATAAATATAAATCACCCTTAAATAATCTACGTTTCATCTCGATCTTTATTCCTATAATTAATCTCAATCAGACAACATATCTAAAACTGAACATATGGTAGTCACTAAGTAATCTAGTTAAATTTGAATCTATTTAATCATCGGTATAAAAAATCCATCACAACTATAAAATGACCATTCCAATGTGCTAGAAAATATCAATGACCAAGGAAACACCGCCTCCATGGGATTACATCAATTATATCATCACAAAATAAAATATTGAAAACCATAGGCCGCACTCCATCATTTAGTAAACATAATTTCTAGGTTTGGAAGTCATTGTCTTACCTAAGAGTCATTACATAACATTAACCCACAACATATTCCTGGTTTAAGGAAGCAATACCAATTACATCTATTGAATTTATACCGTAATGAGGGTCACTCCATAAAATTTAAAATGGTAAATTACCCACAATAAATATTATCTTATACAACTCATTTTTCGAAAAATCAATATGATTCATATCAAACGTGTATCCCTCCACTCAAGAAATGATTTCTTGAATCTCCAATCATCAGTACTAGGATAAAATGCTAAAACCGATTAATATAACCCTACCACATGTTAGTTGTATTTAACTAGGAGTACACGGGTCACTCCTCTTAAAAAATAGATCATCTCACATGTGAAATGAAATATCCAAAAATCAGAAGCCACTACGGGAATCATTACTAAATATAATTATCTACCCATGCCTCACCTCCAGATGACCAGGCCATTTGGGGTGACTATTAACTATCACATTGAATAAAACATAAGCATTCTATAAGGTAAGGAATCCATAAAATTTCACCCTAAAAACTACTTATATAAAAGTGGTACTTTTATTACCTCCTGTATCAAAATCCAACTATATCCCTCATGTATACCCTCAACCCCTTTAGGTTATGCAATACTCATGGAATATTTTTCCTGATAAAATTATCTCTATTAGATGCTGGCTATCAGAATACAACTCCTTATAGTAATTTACATGGTATAAATAAATATCCCATAACACCTATCATGCATAAATCTCAACAAAATTTTTTACCTATTCCCCATGCCTCTAACAAACTCAGATACTTGGAAACCCCCTCTCTTGAGTCACCCTAAATTGTTAAAATATTCTTACGCACTAGTATCCAATTCCACATATCAAATTTACTATTTCTACTCACCTATCCCATAAGACACATATCATAAAGATCAAAGGGCATGTGAACTCCTCTATGATCTCATATAAAACAACTCATGGAAACTCCAAAGAAAACACACCATTCCTATATTCTCACATCCGCAAAACTGATATAACATTAAAAAAAATTCTCACTCATATGGTACCTACACTCTCTAAGAATATGCACATAATACTACTTCTTAGAGGGTTTTGTCAAATGAAAACATATTTAGAAACATCATTAGATTAATACCCACATTAGATAACCATTCAAATGGTTCAATTATGTAGAATATGATTCCATGTTATATGGTTAAATATCATATAGGTTATTACAAACACATTAAATAGTAAAAACAATATTATTGATTATATCCATCATTTTGGATCTAAGTGCATATTTTATCCTACTATGTTGAACTTCTGTTCTATTGCATAAGGGGGTTGTACAATCATCATCATGGGGCATCACATTATAGATCCATATGACTCATCGTTAAACGACCTTACAAATAATGGTCTACATATATAGAATTAAACAAATATATTTTACAAGAATATAAAGTATATTATATTTTTTACACATTAAATATTTGACTCATTCATCACTAATGTATATCACATAAGTGAACATATTTCATGTGAATACTATGTTATAAGTATGGTGTATGAGAAACTTCATTCCACTATTAAAAAGATCTAGATATATATTAAATATTAAATCTAACAACCCCATATTTGTCACAAGAGGTGAAATAATATGACCATAAACACATACACACACACACAAAAACACTAAGAACATCAAATACATTTACATATCAACCAGGATGTCCATTAGAGAAGGAGTTTGAGACGCACCATATTGGGATCTATCATTGGATCTGACATATTCATATATATCAACACCAACATATATCACAATAATAATAAAAGAAAAATGTAATTTGATACAATTGGGATATCAATAAAATAATCTACACTAATACCACTTTGTAACAACCTCACATGGTACACTAAGAACAATAAAAAAACTGGTTGTTATAAGACCTCAAACATGCCTCCCTGTACTCCAAGGAAATCTATTTTTTAGATGGGGTATAGGGTAGTGCCATGAAGATACTACAACCCAATAATAGAGTAAAAAATAATAGATAATACTAACCAAACATCATTTATCTATAATAAGAATACATAGGAGTATGAAAAAAATAACGATAACATTGTACTAATAATAAGAATACAAAATTCTAAAGTCATACACACTCACCATCCTCTAATTGGGATGACCAAATATATATTATTAATATAAGAATAAATGAAATGTTCAAGAGGCTGAAATATGGCCCATTTCTCATCTCATCCAAAATTAGAATATCATCCCAACAATATAGTAGAAAGATCTAAAACTACTCCTCTACAGAAACCCATAATTCAATCAGTGAAGTCTATTCGGGTTACCTAGTACCATGACAACATGAGAAGGATGTCATTACAACTCAATAATGAACTACCAAACTGGTTCGATGTGTAACTTTTTAATTTAGTGTACTCATGTGATATACTCACAACCTAAATAAAAAATTGTGAGAAAACATAAGAAAATAGTAATCTTTAATCATCAGGTTCATCTATGAAACCCATATCTTCACATAAAAGTTTTTATAGTGTCAAAGTGTCTCTCATCACATTGATTAATCATTTCGAACTTATGCAACCATACATGGTGGTCATGTGTTACCCAAGAACATATATATGCTACTATACATGAATCATTTAGTTAGGGAGTGTCTATGAGGATGTTTCATAATCACGATAACCTATATAATCACCCGAGGTTATGACTCATACCATTATACATGAGATATATATATGGTGGCCGATTCATCCCTATATACTAAAAATAAACACTCGAGGCTATGGAATATAACATAGATGATGTGAACACCTGACATTTAATCCACCATTTTTACATGAGATAAAAACTCAGGGTCATCCCTCTAGGTATACATGAGATAAAAAAACTATTGTTACACACCCAGTATACAAGAGATAAAATCACAAGGGATGAACCACCTAGAAAAGATCATACAACACATGGGGATAACGGACCTAGTATGCATTAGATAAACACTCTGTTTTATCCCACCCCATATATAGGTTCAATGGATGACATATAATTATGGTAGTCTATAGTATATATATATATATATATATATATATATTGAGGGAGGTGTATCATCTTAAACTAATGGATCCACGGTGCAAGTCATGGAATCCCATGTATTTGAATACATTTGATATTTTAGTACCACTTTCCATAATTTATCCTATGAGCTATCCATCAGCCATAGACTCTATGTATAAACAAGGAAAACAACTCAAGTACTGAAATTTACATCATCATAACCACATCAGACTAAAAAAATTGATTATTCTTCCAAGTTGAAAATGCCAATCGTCACCACCTAATTTCCCTATAACCCCCCACTGGTGCCTAAATTTTACTTTGGAACTCCCTAGGGTACCCTAGATCTCATCATGCTCAAACAACCCATCATTGGTTTTGTGTTCACATTCATATCACTTGATCTGAAACCCATCACACATGGTAAATACTCCATTCATTCAAATCATGATCATCATATGGACACACTATACTCATGTGAAAATCTTTATTAGGATACCATTTAAGAGATGGAGAAATATTTGTCTCTATCCCCAAGTCATCTTTTGGCGTATCTACTCACTTAAACTGTCCATCAATATCCACATTCTCTATAAACCCAGGTAATCTAATTTAGATAAGGGGTAGAATTCTTAACCCACGATAAAAACCTATGTCGAGTGCTTCTAAGGTTACTCAAGGGTCCCTTAAGGAATACTAGGGCTCCTCATTCATATCCCATCACATTCTACTTCTTAGAGGTCATCGCGGTAACAATTCTAAGGGACACATTTATTTTACAATCAAATTACATGAGTCATGTGGATCCATGTTGATCTAGGAACACAAATATAATTAAGGGATCATGACTCTATAGTCGGGTAAAACTAGATTGGGAAAATTGGTCTAACAAGGCCCTAGCCACCTTTTCTCATTCCATATTTTTCATTTAAATTAATAGATTTATTAAATCAAACAGTTATATTTTTTAAAGTGGTTGCATAATATATATCACAAGAATAAACAAAATTCACAAAAAATAGATTTATGTTTATGGAATTTCCAATCTAAATCATTGCTAAATTTCCCTTTGATCACTATTTGACCAACCTCACTAAGATCGATATGAGTCGAAAAATCATGGTTTAACCACCCGAGGACCAAATGCGTCATAAAAAAACTGATGAATAACAAGTAAACATTTATAATTAATTATCTGATTCATTCCAAAAATTTATAACTAATTAAAAATGTATTAAATTAGGATTAAAAAAATTCAATCTATCCGCATCAAATCGAACCCATGACCACCATCATGCCAAAATCCCATAACATGCTCTTTGCACACCCACAGTTAGAAGCTCTAATAACTAGAACATATTCAACAAGTAGTTTTATTTAATTTTATTCCAATCCCATGATAATTTCATATAATGATGTACCTTAATGAATTATCTGGGAAGAATTGTGTGGATATTATCAAAATACTCATGTACATGCTTTGGAAAACTCACTATCAAAACTAGTAGATTTCACCATGATCTATGGGAATCAACCCCATAACCCAATTCCATGGAAATAGAAATCTAGAATGAGCTAATGAGAGTAAGAATGGAGGGAAATAGAAGAGTTATCTTTCCAAAAACATGAAGTAATTGCATCAACAAAATCCCCCAATCCAAAATCCGAGGAAACCATATGATGAAGAGTGGTTGAATCATTAAGGTAATTCCTATGATGGATAACAAGAAAAGTGGGCTTCAAAATTAAAAACTATAAGGTGGAAATATTATAAATCAAAATTTAATATGCCACACTGTATACCAAACTATTAACCAACCATGTGGGAGGCTCTATCCAAGTACAACCTTCTCGCATGTTTGGGGTACATGGTTTACCATACCCTAAATCCCAACATTATCTTATTTTGAAACATTTCAAAAAATTTTAATAAAACCACAAAAAAATTGATCACAATGAACCATGTCCAATCCATCCATAAGATTCTGCTTGAAATGCACATCTTTTTCAATAAAATGTGCACTAACCATCTACATCAACCATGATTTATATAATTTTATCTTGAAACCATCCTTTGTTTGGTAACCTCATGTTGTTCTATAAATCATGCGAATAAAGATATGTTCCCCTGTAATAGTTCTCTAAAAATACCTAGAAATTATATTTTAAGATCTAGAGACTCACACGATTATAATTGATACATATTGGGCACAACTCTTATTCAAAAACATAATCAGGTGATTCTTGAACCATCAAGTAATCAATATGAAACGTTTTTTCAAATTAAACGATCCAAAACATTAAAATCCCTCTATGTTTTCAAAACCCACATGGATATGAATATTTTAAAGAGAAATTTCCAACATGAGGAATACTTTAATGAGAAATTTATTACAACATTCGATAAATATATTAAGATATTAAATTTCTTATCAAAAACATCTTAAAATTTCATAAATTGATATGTGATTGATATTTGGAAAATTCAAATATCCTTTATATTCTAGAAATAACAAATAATGGTCAAATTTCATACACATGATCATATTATCTTATATATACGTGAAAAAATGTATTTGGATTTGATATCTTATTTATTCTATAAATTACCTACACTAGATAATTATCAATTAAGAATAGTGTTTTTAGATCTTCTCATAATAAATTATCTTAAGTGGAGTAAAAATATTATTTTATGTAGAATATCCAAGGGGGAAAAATAACTACTGTGGAGTAGAAATCAAGTGATACTAAAAAATATCTTATAAATATTAAGATATTATAAAAAGGACATAATTATATATAAAATTTTATATGATCAAAACAAAATTTATAAAAACATGATAATTTAACTATTTTTCCTTTTATGGGAATTTTTTTCCAGCATCATTATCGAAGAATATTATCATTTTAAAGGTGGAAACTTATTTAGAGGATAAATAGCTTCTCCAGCATTCATATATCTAGAATGTTTAAATGATAAAATTGTGGGTTATATGGATCATTTTATTTTTAAGGATATGATTTTTCTACCACCTATGACATGAATCAATAAAAAAAATGAAAATATATATTTCTTAAATTATATTTTGATTCATATATATTTAAAGAGTTATCTAAAAAAAGATAAAATTGAACAAATTTTATATCTTCTAATGAACCACTATCATTTTTTTCTTATGAAAAATATTTTTTTTATTATTTATCCTATACTATTTATAAAAAATTAATAATACTACTATAAGTCCTGTAAATACATTATAGTCGAAGAACCTTCCTGATATACACTTTGAATACATATTAATCCCATAAATTTATTCATCCAATGTTATTTTTTTCATGACAACATGATTAAAAAACTTTTATTTTCAATATATTTTTATTTATAAAAATACAGAGCCATTATACTTATAATAAATAAGTCTTTATAAAGGTCTTTTAATGAAAAAAATATCTAAAAGCTCTTGGATCCTTTGATCCGAGTGAAAAATGCATTCACATAGTTGGGAAAGACCAAAGAAAAGGCTGGGATGAATAGATCTCACCAAACTCATATCGAGTGTTGGTGGAGTAAATTTTGGGAAATTAAGAATCATTGAACTAATATAAATCTCTTTATTTCATTTTATTTTTATTTTTGGTATTTTTTCTACATATCTAATTTAAATATAGTAGGAAATATTTGAATTAAATAAAAAGGGTGTTATTTCATTAGGGGTAGAAATTTAATTAATTCAATTAAAGCCTCCCTATATTCATTCATTATACAATACATATATGAAAAAATCTATATCATATCAAGAGACTTCTATATTATAAAATGTTATCTATTAAAGTCATCAATATCATTGTCTATGATTTTAAAATTCATCAATAAAAAATTATTGTTTATTCTTATGTATATTTATTTTAATGTTGGAAACTAGTGTCGTGGAAAGGATTTGATAATTATATACATTAATTACATTGTATTGTTGTTTTATATAATGTTTATTAAAATTTTTAAAAATCCAACAATAGAATCATTTTTAAAGAATGTATAACTAAAAACTGGGTTTGACCAAGACACTAATGTAATGAATGATATTAGATGTGTTCAAAGTCTACACAAGTTTAAGATTGGGTCTCAATAAGTAATTCCTCATGAGATGTGTAAAACCACCATTATTAATTATGATGGGATAATTTCTTTTCATTACCTAAGTAAAACACTACTAAACCAATTTTTTTTCTTTAAGGATGACTAATGCTGGATTCAACACCCAAATTAATTAATGGTTCATTGAAATCACTAATAATATTTGGAAAATGGGAACCCCACTTCTGAAATATGATCATGCATTATCTGTTTTAATAGTTTTCTATCTAAATGTAATAGTTTCTCAGGTACTATCATAAATTTCACTATAATCAAGTATATCAATATTATAGAGTTTATTAGAATATTGATAATGTATTCAGGTGAAATGGAAACCAATAGAAGTGATTATAGGTTGTTAAAAAGGTAGAATTCTACTTTGAAACTTTTTACATGAAATAATGGGATGAAAAAATAAATATTATCATCTTACTCAACTAATGAAGTAGACTCAATCTATCAGAATTCTCTAGATGACCATACTCTATTAGATAGGAATTTTAACATGTTCTATTAAAAGAGAAGAGTATTGAAACAAATAATTCAATAATAATAAAAATACCAATTGAAATGTAAATGGGGTCACATTCTACGAGTGTGTGATATTTGGGTATATCAAATCCAATTTTCTATAACATAAATTGAAAGAAGAGATATAAAAATTTTATTAAAGGAAAAGAAAACTTCATGAAAAATGAGAATAAAGATATAAAATATACTTGGATTGGAGTAGAAAACCCCACTAGTGATTCTCATTCTAACATAGATGATAAGGTACCAAATCATTTAGCTAAACAAATACATGAAAACAAAAAAAGTTGTAAAATAATTGTATTATTTTACTAACAAAATTGATTATAAATATTAAAACGACATCTTAGTGAAATTAAATGAATATTTTAAAAATTTGTAATTTAAATATGAAACACTTAAGTAGATGAAAAATTAATTATAATATATTATAATTTTTCACTCAGAAAAATTTAAATTATATAAAAATTTCCCTTATTGAAAAAAACAAGATACATATATTTCCATATGTGTTTTCAAAAACAAAAAAAATTAAACAATGATTAGAATATAAAAATTATATGATTGATTTTGAAAGTGAATTTACCAAGTGGGAGTATAACCTCAATCAAATACATGAATGAATAAGGAAGACCATGGAATGAAAGGAATTGGATGTTATAGTAAAAGTTTTAAGCTGTATAAAAGTAAATTGTTACGTAAAAAATGTTATAAAATCATGACTATTGTATTTTTTATTCACTATGCGTTAAGTAGAAATTATTATAATAATTAGAGTATAACAAATTCATAATTTTCTGTTTAAAAACATAAATATAATTTTAAAAAAATGTAAAATGATAAATCTCAAATTTCTATGTACTATAATATTACTTCGGTTCCAAAAATTATTACTAGTTAAAATTATAAGTTTTAATTTAATTTTCCAACTAAATAATATCAATTTTTAATATTTTGCCTATAATTAATCCAAAAGGAAAAGAGTTAATTGTTTCATGGATAGTGGTTGTTTAGGGAACATTATTGCCGGTTTTCCAAAATTTGCACTAATTATAAAATTCTAAGAGAGTCTATCTAATAATTGATTATAATTGTAAATGAATTTTTATTTAGAGTTGGATCAGTTGTAATAGTCCCATTCCTTATCCAAAAATTTCATTATATCTGTGGATTAAACTTTATATTAATATTTATTTGTCAAATTTTTAAGGATAGATATTGTATTTATATTTATTGAAATTTTTTATAATATTTTTAAATGTAACATGTTTAAATTTAATGCATTTAAAATAGGGAATGAATAACCTATATATATTCTCTCTTTTTGTAAACAAAATATTAGGAAAATTAAAAATGATATTGGTGAATTTTATATTCATCAAAAATGACTTAGAAATTTAAATCATTATTCATTGAGGAAATTTTCTATCATGAATTTGATTTTAGATTCCTCTAAAATTAAATTGGATTGAAATAAGTTTTATGATGCAATGAAAATGCTAACGAAACATAAGTAATCCTTAAAAACAATAAAAAGGATTCAAATTTTAGACCAGCACAACTTATCGACATAAATATATTTGTTTATATAAGGTTGATGATTTTTTCTTGATTTCCAAGCATTGAATTTTAGTGACTTTGATGTGAAGAATGTTTTATTATTATACATTTTTTTAAAATATACATGAAAATAATTCCAATTTTTTCACTATAATACAAAAATAGTGTCACGACTCGTCCCCTAGGGCCCGTATCGTGACTACCCCAAGCCCTCCTTCAATAGGCCAGGGGCTGACGACTAGCACCAAAGGAGTAATTCTCTAAAGTTGGAAAGGAATTTCCATTATAAATCATAAACACACACAACCAGAGAACAAGTAAAAGAAAACATAAAGTAAAAGCTATATAAGAAGTGTACTGAAAGTAATGGGGTGCCAGAATACAAGCCAAACTATAAAGTACAAATTCAACGGAAAGCAATTACAACTAAAAAGGGACAAACAACTGAAAGATGAACGCAACTCGTAGATTTTCCTCCAGGGTTCCTACATGAAGGGTAGGTATAGATGGCCTCCACATCACTACACATTAGTTAGAATCTACCTTGTACCGATAGGTCGTCAGGTCCTCCTTCGGGTATAATCCAGTCTGGGTGCTCTCGGCCTCTGTCAGCACTATCTGCCATCTGCATCCAACACAAGGAGGTACAGGAATAAACCGTATAGGGGTGAGTATAACGATAATAAGTAGAGACCTTGATACCATTAAGTTCTCACAAAATCCAACAAGGATAGACCAAAAAGTATGAAATCAACGGATAACCATTACATACGTATATGCCCATACATTTACCAATGTTATCAGGTAACCCATCTCAATCATGAGGAAAATGCAATGGTCATTGAGTCCGCTCAAACCATGATTTTTATTATCAAAACCATGACTACTAGAGAACTACTCCTCTGTCATGTACATTGGGCCTATCGTGACACTGAGGTGATTCTCACTAATCTTAGACAGCTGAGGTACTCCTCCTGTCGAGTACCGCAGGTCTACTACCAACTACCAGGTGCTCTGTCCGCTGTGGGTCTGCCACCAAATATCAGGTGCTCCCCCTAATAGCCTACAGAGATAATACTCTTGTTGAGTACTGCAGGTCTGCTACCAACTACCAGGAACTCTGTCTTCCATGGGTATACTTACAAATACCAGGCACTCCCCACTGGGCTTGTGGAATCACTCCGAGTTGAACCCGTTATGCATTCATCAGGTCTGTCAGCTACTAGGTCTCCTCACTCTGAATGCTTGTTTCAAGGTGGATCCACTCCACGATCTACTAGTTGATACTCCAAATGTCATGAAGCCTCATGTGGAAGTATCTAAATGGTTTTCAATGTCATACAGGTCTCAACACAATAGACATCACGTCAATCGGACGCCCGGTCTGTGAGTTATTGGCATTTCCATCCTAGGGGCCCCGTTGGATTCGTGCACGAACCAACAAGATTGTATCTCAACTATCACCCGAACTCTCCTACAATATTCTCAAAGGGACAGCTTTGTTCCAAGAATGGCAGCACCACTGATGGTTTGACAAACGGATGCACGTAGCCTAAGATATGAGCGAATAGGTGTAAACGGGCCATAGTAGGTCCGGGTCATGTCTGACCTCGTTGGACCGTCCTAGCCTGACACAGTCAGAACTGGGGTCTGACCTAGTCTACAGGTCTGACCCGGTCTAAGGAAGAGGTCTGGCCCGAACCGAGGAGGCGGCCCGACCCGAAGGCACAGCCCGGCCTGTGGGCGGCCCAACCCGAGGGCAGCCCGGCCAGAGGTGGCCCAACCGGAGGCAGACCTACCGAGGGTTGCCTGGCCGGAGGCGGCCCCACTGAGGGTGGCCCGACCCGAGGCAGCCTGGCCCGTGGCGGCCCTTTCTAAAGGCGGCCCGGTGGCCTGGTTGACCAGGTGGGCCGGTCGGCCTGGCGACCCGGTGGCCTGCCGGGGGTCTGCCTTAGCCGAGTCCAGGGGGATACGCACGCCCCCTAGCCCCAGAATGTCTTAGCCATTTGGGTAGAATCGAACCAGCACTGGGTGGCACTAGTCTATCTCACACGGGACCTTACGGGGTCTCGCACCTCCCAGATGGCCCAAGAGGCCAGCCGCTCCACACCACAGCGTGACACGATGGCACCACGCCCCTCTACCACAACCTAGACTAGCTGCGGCCTACATCTAGTCTCTGCGCGGAGAGACGGCACCGCGCTCCTTTTCTGACAGCCGCGGCCTTTCATTTCCATGCCACTTCCTTCTGGCGCAATGCGATTGCACCGTGCCCCTCCGGCATTGCCGAGGCCCGCCTGGACGTGGATCGACTTTTGTGTGGCATGGTGGTGCTGTACCCTTATGGCACCCCGAAAGCCATGTACCACTGGCTTCTTCGCGGTCGACTCATTTCTGGTCACCGTGTGTACTGCCTGCGTCGTCAACGAACAAGAACAAACAAAACGGGAGGGTCAGGCTATGTTCGTGCAGTCCGAACCCTCCTCGTAATGGTGATATCATTCATTTCTCTTACTAGAAATTTTTACGACGAAGAACGAGTACAAAAAAATTCAAACCCTCTACCTTACATGATGAGTTTTCATTGAAGAGGTCACGGAAAAGGCGGCATCATTTCATTGCCTTCAGAAATGAATAAGACGAGGATGGAGTTAGCGTTTTCATGGGTGGTAGTGTTTCCTCTACTTGATTTGTTAAAGAGGGAGAAGACGGTGCTCGTTGTTCTTCTGTGGAAGAAGTGTTCTTCGTGTTCTTTATTGAGAGGTTGAAGTTCTCTTTCAAGTCCCACCCAAAATAATTTCAAACCAAATGAAATAATATATTTGTCTATTAGTTAATCGTTGGCTTGAATTCAAAAGAATTCGAAAGGAGCTAATTAATTAATTTATAGGATTTAATTAATTAATTGGGAGAGAGTTGGAACATTAAAGTAATGGGGGAAGGTGGATTGTTTAACCTACATAAATGGGTGGTTAGAGGTGTTCCAAAATTAATGGGGAGTTAGAAGAGTTATGAAACTCATGTGGGGCCCACTAAATAAAAATCCTCCCAAGGGAAGTTATGTGCGGGTGGCCCCCACAACTAACCTCCAAATAGAGGTTTTATTTACCATAAAAGAAAAATAAGTTAAGTCTTATTTTTATTTAATTTTATTTAAAAACCCCCAAAACTATCTTCCACTCTCATTAAAATTAAACTACAGTGAAGGTCTCATTAAGAAATCACTATTGCTGCGAGTTCAACAGTGTCCTTATATTTCAGTTCCAAGCATCGGTTTAAATGATATAAAATTCCACTTGTACGTTTACTGAACGTACCCGAACAAAACTTCAGAAATTGATTCTGGGCACACCAAGCCACAAAATCAAGCACTGTCAGAAACTACAGACTCGTAAAATTTCCCTTTTATTAAAAAAATTCGCGGGGATATACTAGTCTTTACATTCTCCCCACCTCAGGGATTTACATCCTTATAAGCTTCAACTCGAACTAAGGGAACAAATGGGGGTACTGAGCATGCATATAAGCCTCACGCTCCCATGTGCTCTCTGGGAGGTTCTCATGCTTCCAATGAATTCACACCAAAGGTATCGACCATCCACATAGGACATGATCATGCTGATCTGCAGTCTACAGGGGGACCTCCATGATGGTCACCCCATCATCGATGTACACCTCTCCATGATCAATGATGCTGGAAGGGTCATGAACGTATCTCCTCTACTCAGATACGTGGAAGACGTCATGCACCTAGTGCAACTGAGGTGGAATAGCGAAGCGGTAAGCCACCTCACCTAATCAGCTGAGGACCTGGAATGGTCTGATGAATCATGGAGATAACTTTCCCCCTCGTGCAAATCTTCACAGACCTCGTAGAGGTGTGACCCGTAGAAAGATGTGATCGCCATCCTAGAAGTCCATAGGTCTTCATCTCCTGTCAGCATGTGACTTTTTCCTGCTCTATGCAGTCTTCGTCTGCTTCTGGATGATTTGCACCTTCTCCGTGGTTGCCCATACCATCTCTGGTCCCACTAGTGCTAACTCCCTTGGGTCATTCCAGCACAGTGGCGATCTTCAAGTCTGACCATACAAGGCCTCAAAAGGTGCCTTACCTATGGTGGAGTGATAGCTGTTGTTGTAGGGAAACTCCACCAAAGGTAAGTGATCCTCTCAGCTATGACTGAAGTTGAGGAAACATGCATGGAGCATGTCCTCAAGGGTCTGAATGGTCCTCTCGGTGTGACCATCTGTCTATGGATGGAAGGTGGTGCTCAAACGAAGATGTGTCCCAAAAGCCTCCTACAACCCTTTCCATAGCTGGAAAGTGAATAATGTTTCACGTTTGGAGACAATAGAAGAAGGTACTCCATGAAAACTCACTATCTCCTAGACATATTGGAATTCCAAGCTCTAAACTGATCCCTTCTCTCTAATCGGTAGGAAGTGGGCCGACATGGTGAGTCGTTCAATGATCACCCATATCAATTCATGACTCTTGGATGTATGTGGAAGACCTGTCACGAAGTCCAGGGATATCCCATCCCACTTCCACTCTGGGACCTCTAACGGATGAACCAAGCCTGTAGGTACTTGGTGCTCCACCTTCACTTGCTGATAAGTGAGACATCGTGAGACAAACTCTCCTACCACCATCTTCATACCTGGCCACCAATGCTGTCGTCGAAGGTCTTGGTACATCTTCGCTACACCTGGATGTACCACTAGAGTGGAATTGTGTAACTCCCTCAACACATCCTCATGAAGTGAGACTGGTACCATGATACGTATTATGAAGAGGATGATGTGGTCCCCACAATTATAGAAACCATCAGGTGGTTTCCCTGTGTATATCTGAGCACGTCATGTCTCACTGTCAGCGTCCCCATGCTGCGCCTCTCTAACTCGCTAAAGAAGAGGGGGAGTGACTATAAGAGACTATAGATAGGCGACTACATCCCTATCCATAATGGATATCTATAAGGAAACTTGCTGCTCTGTCACCTCTCCCAGTAGCTGAATGCCTGATCTCCTACTGAGAGCATCCGAAACAATATTTCCCTTCCCAAGTGTATAGACTATCTCAAAGTCATAGTCCTGGAGGAACTCAAACCAACACCACTGTCTCAGGATCAGGTCCTTCTGAGAGAATATATAACTTAGACTCTTGTGATTAGAGTAAATAGTAAAACATTTTCCCATCTGATAGTGCCGCCACATCTTCAAGGTGAAGACCACTGCTGCTAACTCCAGGTCATGTGTATCGTAGTTCTTCTCATGTTGTCTTAGCTGCCGAGATCCATATGTGATCAATGCTCGCTCCTGCATCAGGACACACTCGAGTCCAGTCCCTGATGCATCACAGTAGACTAAGTACCCTACACCTTCTTCTAGAAGCCTCGATATGGGGGAACTAGTCAGCCTCTCCCCTATCTCTTGGAAGCTTTGCTGGAATCTCTCTAATCACATGAATGGTTTCCCCTACTTTGTCAAGGATGATTGTGGTGTTGTGACTCTGGAGAATTCTGGAATGAATATCTAATAGTATCCAGCCATTCCAAGGAATCTTCATACCTCTGTCACACTTCTGGGTGGCTCCCACAGATGTACCACCTCGATCTTTTCTGGATCCACTGTAACTCTAGCATCCGAGATGACATGTCCCAAAAATTGAACCTCTCGAATCAAAAAATGGCACTTCTAGAGCATACCATAAGGGTTTTGCTCTCAGAGTGTATCCAGTACTACCTTCAAATGATAGGCATGCTCCTCATCATTAGTCAAGTATATCAGTAGGTCATCTATGAAGACTACGTCAAAGCAACAATGGTATGGTTGGAAGATCCTGTTCATGAGGCTCAAGAACACTGTTGTACCATTGATTACACTAAATGGACTAACCGAGAACTCGTAGTGGATGTAATTACACCTGAAGGCCATTTTATACACATCCTTGTCTCGAACTCTAAGCTGTTGATGTCCTGATATAAGGTCTATGTTCGAGAACAATGGTGCTCCCTTGAGCTGATCAAAGAGGTCATCAATCCTCAGGAGTGGGTACTTGTTCTTTACGGTCACCTGGTTTAGGTGACAGTAGACAACACAGAGCCTCAATCCCCCTTCTTCCTTCTTGGTGAATAGAATCGGGGCTCCTAGGGAGAAACACTAGGCCAGATGAATCCCTTGCCCAGAAAATCCTCTAGCTCTACCCGTAGCTTGCAAAGATCAGAAGGAGCCATCTAATATACTGGATTAAATATCAGTTCCATCCCATGGTAAATGTAAATGTAGAAGTCCACCTCTCTTTGTGGAGGTAGTCCTGAAACATCATCAGGGAAACCATCCTCTTACTGGTCCACCACTATAGGATATGTCGGACTCTCCAGATCAACTGATCAGAGGGTAAGGCATTCCAACTGGTGAGTGATCGGCTCCACCATCCTTTGAGTAAGTTCGTCATATGCTGCAAAGGTTCCTTTCTCACTGGTGAAGGTGAACCTGGTCCCATCCTTTCAGACACATCACACTTTTCTCCTAATACATTCAATCTGAGCATAGAATTTAGATAACCATTCCATACCCATGATGACGTCGTAAGGCCTCGACACCGCTACTAGGAGATCCCAGCCGAATATCTCGCCTACTAGGGTAAGCTCATACTGCTGCCACCAGTGTGTAATCATCAAATCAGCTCCCGTAGGATTCTCTAGCCGTAAGGATCGAACCAACGGCTCCTTCGGAATCTCTGAGCTCCGAACGAGGGAAGTGGAAATGAAAGAGTGACTACAACCTATGACTATAAAAACTATAGATAATGTGGAATAGACACAGATCATACCTCGAATTGTCTCTGGAGTTCCGTGATCATAGGTGTCAGCTGCCTGATGTTTTTCTCTGCCCTGTCCACCCGCTCCCTGTGGTTGAGGTTGACTTTATTATGGTTGTGGTGGCAGCACCTCATATTGTCATCCACCACTAGCTGCACGTCCAGCTCCTCTACCAAATCCACCTCCTCCCTGCAGACTGCCTCGATCGAACCTTTGCCTATGGCTGGAAGGTCCCTCAACTTTCTGCTGATCCTCAGTATGGAAGGTTGGACAGTCAGGAGCCATGTGACCAAGCCCGACATAGGAGTAACACTGTCCACTCTTGGAATGTATGGATCTCTCTCTACTTTGGGTTACCCACACAACCGACCCTGAGTCTTGCGGTCGACCACCTGTGGGTTTGGTCCTCTTGGACCTCTGTGTCATATGTCTACTGCTAGCTGTAAAAGACTTCACTGCAAGTCGACTAGTGTTGGGTCTCGCTACTAGAGACTGCTCAGCAAGGAAACTCTCCACTAGGAGGACTCGCTCCAAAACTTCAACCTATGTCTGGATGCTGTGGGAGATAACTGAAGCTCTGATCTCTCTCCGGAGTCCCTAATAAAAGGTATGGGCACTGAAGAACAGGTCCCGCAGCATATCAGTGGAGTAGCACAAGAGGTTATTGATCCTTGGTGAGTATTGAGCTACACTCATGCTTCCCTATTGTAGATGAAGTAGAAACTATATCTGCACTGCTCGTAGGTTCACTGGAACAAACTCCGCCCGAAACAGGCTCTCGAAGTCTTCCCATAGATGTGATGCCTCCTCATGTACCTCAAGCATCAGGCTCCACCATATGCCTGCTACTGCCTGAAGGAGGCTGGTAGTAAGGATCACTATAAAGTCTATTTGTGTCCGTAATGTCCTAAATACTCTCACTAAAACCTCCAGTAAATCCTAAGCCGCCTGTGGGTTTGCCTCTCCCCTGAACCTAGGTGGCCTCTGGCACTGGAAATCGTTCAGCGTGCTCAAGTGGCGTGTACTCTCTACTGCTGGGGCTGGTGGAATTGGGGGCCCAACAAGATGTAGTACCGCAGGTTCCTCTACTGGTAAAGGTCCCTGCACCAATTTATCGTCGCTCGATGGGCTCTCAGTGCATACAACTCTCAAGGCTCTAACTGGTCGTTCGTGAGGAGGCATCCTGATAGAAAAAGATGAGACACGGTCAACCGATTATACCTGGTGAGCTGACATGGTTTGAGCTGACTTGAACAAAACTTTTGAAAACACACACGTAATCAGTGGTTTCGTGTACAATGTCAGAAATCAGTAGTCAGGGTCCTGGTGTATGAATACGTCAGTCGCCGCACCAACACTGGACTCCCTGAACTAAAAACCACACTCAGTACCATAAACACTATTGCTTCACAGAAAATAAATATCAGAGTCCTAAGTTCTCTAGTAGAACCTCCATCTAATACCAATTTTTCATGACCCATCCCCCGAGGCCCATATCGTGACTACCCCAAGCCTGCATTCCATAAGCTAGGGGATGGAAACTAGAACCAAAGGCGAAATTCTCTAATACTGAGAAGGGATTGCCTTTATAAATAGTAAACACACAAAACCAGAGAACAAGCCAAAGAAAACACTAAGTAAAAGATGTATAACAAGGGTACTGAAAGTAATGGGGGCCATAATACAAACCCAACTATAAAGTACAAATACAACTGAAAGCATGTAAAACTGAAACAAGACAAATAGCTGAATGGTGAAAGCATCTCCTTGATCGTCCTATGGGGTTCCTACCTGATGGGTATGTACATATGGCCTCCATAGCACTCCATGTTTGTCAGACTCCACCGTGTACTGATTCGTTGTAAGGTCCTCCTCCGGGTACTTCCCTGTCCTAGTGCTCTCAGCCTCCGTCAGCACTATCCATTGTCTGATCCAACACATCGAGGTGAGGGCATTTCCCAGGCCGGGGTGAGTATAACAATACTTAGTAGGGACCCCAATACCGTCAAGGTCTCATAAAATCCAACAAGAATAAACCACAAAGTCTGAAATCATCAGATTACCATTACTTAGGTATATTCCAACACATGTACCTAAGTTATCAAGTAACTCATCTCAATCATGAATAAAACAAAAAGGTAATTGACTCAACTCAAACCAAGATTTTTATTATCAAAAACACAACTGCTGGAGAACTCATCCTCTGTCGTGTATAGTGGGCATACCGTGAATCCTAGGCGCTTCTCACTAACCTTAGACTGCTAAGGTACTCATCCTATCGATTACTGCGGGTCTGTTGCCAACTACCAGGTGCTCTGTCCGCTGTGGGTCTGCCGCCAAATACCGGGAACTTCTCTTAAAAGCCTACTGAGGTAATCCTCCTATAGAGTACTGTGGGTATGATTCCAACAACCATGTGCTCCATTCCACCTGGGGTCTACTACCAAATACTAGGACC
Source organism: Viscum album (assembly GCA_963277665.1). NCBI lineage: Eukaryota > Viridiplantae > Streptophyta > Magnoliopsida > Santalales > Viscaceae > Viscum > Viscum album. The sequence goes on along the minus strand of OY728151.1, from coordinate 534,891,674 downwards.
TCACCACTGGGCTAGTCAAATCACTCTGAGTCGAATCGGTCAACCAGTCATCATGTCTATCAGCTACTAGGTCTCTGCATTCTAAACGCTCGTCTCCAGGAGGATCCTCTCCACGAGCTACTAGTAGATACTCCAAATGTCACTAATTCTCATGGGGATGTATCTCAGAGGTCTTCCAAGTCATAGGGGTCTCTATGCAACAGACGACGCGTCAATCGGACGACCGGTCTGTGAGTTATTGGAATTTCCGTCTCAGGGGCCCGATTGGACTTGTGTACAAACCAACCTGACCGTATCTCACCTATACCCTGAACACCCATGGGGTATTCCCAAAGGCACGACTTTGTTCCAAGAATGTCGACACCACTTATGATCCGTCAAACAGACTCCTGTAACCCATGATATGGGCGAAAAGGGGTAAACGAGCCACATGGGGTCAGGGTTCGGTCTGGCCCAGTCGGACCGACCCATCCTGAACCGGTCAGAACCGTGTCTAACCCGGTCTAAGGAAGAAGCCTGACCCGAGTAGTCAGCCCAACCCTAGGTGGCTCGGCCCTAGGTGGCCCGGCCTGAAGGCGTCCTGACGACCCAGTTGACTCGACAGCCCGGCGGGGGTCCGCCTTAGTTGTGGCTAGGGGGGAACTACTCTTCCCCATGGCACCCGAATATCTTAGCCATTCTGGATGAACCGAACCGGTGCTGGGTGGCCCTGGTCCCACTCACACAGGATCTGACGGGGTCCCGCACCTCCCGGTTGGCCCGAGCGGCTGGTCGCTCCCCACCACAGCACGTCGTGATGATGCCGTGCTCCTCTTCCAACCGATGCAGCCCTTCTTGGCGGCAGCCCTTCCTTCCAACATGGTGCGAAAGAGCGATGCCCCTCCGGCACCACCGCGGCTAGCCAATCTGCGGCTTGGTTCTTCGCACGCCACGGCGGTGCCGCGCCCTTGTGGTGACCCGGCGGCCATTGGCCGCCGGATTCTTCGTGGCTGGCTCATTACTGGTCGCCGCGTGTACCGCCTCCATCGTCAAAAAATGAGAACCAAAAAAGGGGAGGTTATGGCCGTGTTCATGCGGTCTGAACCCTCCTCGTTACGGTGATATCATTCGGTTCTAATACCATATATTTATATGATGATGAATGAGTACAAAACAATTCAAACCCCCTACCTTACATGAAGATTGTTCATTGATGAAGTCGCAAGAAAAGGTGGCGTCATTTCATTGATTTTGGAAAAGAAGAAGCCGAGGATGGCGTCAACATTTTTCGTCGGTGGTGGTGTTTCCTCTACTTGCTCCAGTTGAAGAGGGAAAAGACGGTGCTCGTTTTTCTTCAGTGGAAGGAGTGTTCTTCACCTTCTTGGTTGAGAGGATGAAGTTATCTCACAAGTCCGACCCAAAAGAATTTCCAACCAAATTAAATAATAACATTTTATATTATTTAATCATTGTATTAAATTCAAAAGAAATAAAAAGGATCTAATTAATTAATTGTATGTGTTTAATTAATAAATAGTGAGAGATTTGGCACATTAATGTAATGGGGGAAGGTGGAGAGTTTAACCCGCATAAATGGGGGGTTCGAGGTGTTCCAAAAACTAATGGGGAGTTAGAAGAGTTATGAAACTCGCATGGGCCCCACTAAATAAAAATCCTCCCAAGGGTGGTTATGTGCGGGTGGCCCCCACCACTAATCTTCAAATGGAGGTTTTATCCACCAAAAAATAAAAATATGTAAAGTATTATTTTTATTTAATTTTATTTAAAAACCCCAAAAAATATCTTCCACTCTCATTAACACAAAACTGTGGTGAAGGTCTCACTAAGAAATCATTGACACTACGAGTTCAACGGTGCCCTTGGATTTCAGTACTGAGCACGAGTTCAAAAGATATAAAATCCTGCTTGTACATTTACTAAACGTACCCGAACAAAACATCAGAAATCGATTCCAGGCACACCACGCCTCGGAATCATGTGCCATCAAAAACTGTGGAACCATAAAATTCCCATGTATTAAAAACAAATTCCATAGGAAATATGAGTCTTTACAAATGGAGAGATTTTTAGAAACATTAATTTGATTCTTTTTTCTCAATACATGGTATAAATAAATTTAGTACCTAGAGAACCATAACAAAATGTTTTTTTAGAAATTATGAATAATTTCTTTATAATATATTTATTGAAAAATGTTGTGTCAATATAAAATGTATACTAAATTTTTTGAATATATTAATATTTTATGACATGTCATTAATTGAGATTTAAGTTGGAATATCATGATGAAATAAAATTTTGAAGTATAGAATAATAAAAAACCTAATTTTGGGTAATTTAATGTGTTCGTATTTATGGTTTATATCATTTACACCGAGGATGATCTTGGTTTGTTTGATCCAAAACCTAATGAAGTAATACGCCTAGGTTAATCTACCACTTGAAAATATTATAGTGTTTTTATGAAAATTTAATTGAAATTTGATGAACCATTTGCTATGAAATGTTATTATTGTGATTCATTTGAGAAAAAATAAAAAAATCTATTCCATCATTTTCTATAGATAACATGATTCTTGAACCTCATTTGGATAAAATGATATTGATTTGGAACTTGATCATGAATAATACAATCCAGAAAGGATGGAAACTAATGAACCAATGATTTTTCTAACATTAAAATATATGACGCTTAAAAACCAACACATAAAAATTTTTATTGGTTGAATATATATGGGGTTATGACTAGAAGATTTGTTTGATGGATAGATTAATTTTAAATTATTTACCATAGATTTAACCCAAAATGATAGAATACGCATTAAGTGATTATAGTTGGCAATTAAACATACTAGAAGAGTTACATAATTAAAAATGGAATCTTTTTTGGGAATTAGTTGACAAACCCTATGATTATCCAATGATTTGATATGAATAAGTATATGTAAACAAACAATATGATCAGGGTATAGTTTTTTGAAATTAATATAGACATGTAGGTAATGGTTATAATAATGAAAAACAGATAAATTATGGGGAAACATATTACCACATTGTTATAAAAGAATTAATTATGATTATTTGATTTTATGGATCACAAATAAAAATTAAAAATTTCTATAAAGATGAAAAATATTCATTTCCAAACTATTTTATTTTGGAAGAACTTTACATTGAACATACATTATGTTTTGATGATACTCCACTTCCAAATTCCATCTTCAAAATCAAAAAATCTATCTTTAATATTAAAAAATAATTAATATCATTCTATGAATTTCTATAACATATTATTTTGTCCAATATATTACATATTTCTATGTAATTCCCTCACTATTCAAGAAAGGTTCATCCTTTAATATTATTTTACTTCAAATTTAAGCGTATTGTTTGATTTTTGGATAAAAAAAATTACAAAATTGATTTTTTTTCAAAACATGGCCAAAAAAAATTATATAATAATGATGGGATAAATAAATTTATTTCATGGAATATAAAATTAATAAAAAAATTTGGTAAATTATTTAAATTAAAGAAAATATAAACATGAATTACATAACATTATCTGACTTGGAAATAGTTAGATAACTGAAACCCATATATATTCTTGTGTAAATAATGAATTGAACAATGATGAGAAAATAATGAAAAATTACTAAATTTAAGAACAAATTATTGATTAATATATAATAAATTATTGACTAGATATTTTTTTTATAGTTCTTATTTGTGCATTATTTCATGGAATCCCCAAAGACTCGCATTTAATCACTACAAAAGGATTTCTATTGTATTTAAACATGATTGTTTTATATGATTTAGAGTTTCTAAAAATTTATATATTTGATATTATTTCATATTATGATAAAAACCATTGAGGATGTAAGTTAGATTAAAATACTAATTTATGAACCATACACCTTTTAGGTAAATTAATAGCTTCTAGGATTAGTATAGAGAAATACTCTATTTTATTATAAGCTATTAAGTATTTTTACAATAAAACTATTATATTTTGTTAATGTTTGTTACAGATTAATAAAAATTTAATGGATTTTATGTTAAATTTTTATCTTGTAAAAATTAAATGTGACAAAACTACTAAAATAAATATATTAGATAATAGGATAACTCCTTTTAGAACTATAAAAAAATATTTAAGACTTAACTTCTTTTCAATCCAAACACTAATGTTAATATTTCACATTAATTGTTAAATACCTAAAATCAAAATGTAGGAATTAATGAAAAACACTTACCTAATGAAGAATTTTATTTTGTTAAAAATTTATTTGGATTATTTGAATTTAAAATAATATTAATTTTCATCTATTTTATGTTTAATTTTTCACTATAATTATTCTTATTAAATTTTTGAGTTTCTTAGTATTAAAATTTACCTTTTTTTATTTAATTAGTTTAACATATTAGTAATTGAAAAAATATATATTATATAATAGGTTCATCTGTTTAAATATTTTACTATTTCAAATTTATTGAATCCCCGTACACTTTGATAATTTTTATATATGTATTTTGGATAAAAAACAATATTTTGAAAACCTCAATGTCTTCTCTATTGAATCAAAACCCTTATCACCCTAAACATCAAGACTCCAAATCCCAGGTTGGGTATCCTTAATAGCCATTGGAATGAAGAAGAGGGATGATGGAACTGATTTTCAATGATCATATATAGAAGATAAAATTTAGAATATTTTTTGTGGAATTTTTGTTGATTTTATATATTTGGATTATACAACCCTATTATAAAATAAATTATTAAATTTATATGTTTTAGAATTTATTTAATATTAAACGATATGGGGTTTTCACAAAAATAATGTTATATAATTCATTATAATGCAATGTTTAACTTTTTTGGAATGAGAAATTAGTTCTTTATGTGTAAAAGTAAAATTTTTCAACATCGTTAGAATATTCAGTTACTTTTTTTATTTTCCTCACTAGTGGAGTTACTAGTTAAATCTATATCTTGAAAGAACATATGATGTATTCTCAATTTTGATAATATATTCTATTTTTTGGATTTCGTTACTTCAGATATAAAACCTATTAAAGATCATGAGTCTAATCGAATGGTTCTAATTAAGTTCATTCACACTATATTTTTCAAATGTAATGAAAAATTTTGAAATATCATTTTTCAATAAATTTAAAAACCCAATATATTACCCACTAAGAAGATGGTAAATTTTTCCTGGTTCATAATAAGGTATTTGAAAAACATATAGAATAAGTATTTAAGTTCTTATTCATTTAGAAGGATTTTAACACAACTTTTTGAATGAAAATAAGATGAGTTGAGTTCATTCATGTCATCCAAGTTCCACAGTTTATACAGTTTAAGAGTTAAATTTATAATGAATATTGGATATTTGTAGAGAAATTATTTGAAAAATCTTTTATCTATTGGGTTGAGGAATAAAGTTGATGTGTATTTGAATAATAACAAGGGGGATAATTCTATGCATGTTGATGATGATCATGTTCTATATAAAATCGAAGTGGATATATTAGCTTTGGATAATATTTAGTATAGAGAAGTTTATTATTTATAAATTCTTAAAGATTATAAATATACATATATAGTTGTTAGGGTTTAAGTTGAACCTACTATTGATTTAATAAATGAGAATGGATGTACATCCAAATTATAAGAATATCCTTTATTAAGAAGTAATAGGAATATAATCTCTATAAATATTCCATATCATGTTTCAGAAGCTATAGATAGTGTAGGGGAAGAGGATTCTCATTAAGTGTATGTAATAAATAATCTGGATGAGCTATAGATTCTTGTTGGTGATGTTGATATACCATATATTTGTGAAGAAATAGTTTTCACTGCTAATGTATAGAGATATACAGATAATGTAGAATTTATATCATCTCTCAGAAATCTAGTTGTTGTTAATGGTTATGAGAATGAAATCCTAGGGTTTCAATAAGATTTATGTGATCATGTTGGGATAACATGATTTAGTTCATCTTTTAATATCTTAACCCGACCATGTGAATAAGTTCTTATTATAGAACAATAAGAAAGTTGTAATTGAACAAGTATGTTATTATAGAAATGAAATTGTTGACACAGGTGAAGAATTTAGTGAATAAATGCAGTTTATTTTAAATTTAAATTGAGGAGAAGTTAATATCAATAATTATAATAACGTAGAAAAAATCTACAATCATACCAAGAATATAATGAATAAGGAAGAAATGTATAAAATAGTGAAATTATAAAAAATTTTTAAAAAATATTTCTTGAATTCAACATGATGAAAGAAAAAATTGATGTGTTGATGTCTGAGCATAATGAGTATCAAAATAAGTGAAATATATAAAAAAATTCAACTCAAAATATAGTTTTGATATGATGACTATTGAGTTCTAGATTAAGACAAATTTTGATATAATGGGAAAAATTAGGATAGTTCACTTTGATTTAATCAAATATGCTTAAACCAGATCAACCAAATCAAGTCCCAAAGTCAGAAATTAATGTTATATGTTACTTTGATGAATGTTCAACCCAAAATGTATTGAGTTGTGCAACCCATCTAGACAGGATCCCCAGGACCTTGTCCAGTCCCAAAATTTATGGAATTTGTTTTTTTTGTTTCAAAATCCATATTCCATTCACAACTAGAAAGTGGGATATTAAAAATGAATAATAACATCCACTTGAAACTTCCAAATGAAATTATAAATAGAATGTTAGTTTTTTCCTATTTCTTCTTCTTCCCCTACTGTAACACGTACAATTCCATTTCATCAAATGGATATTTTCAAGATATTTAATAATATTTATGCACAAAATATTGATATTTAATTTTCTCTAATGATCTATATGATTTTTGGAATTGATACACATTTGTCTTTGAATTTTAAAAGAATATATCATTAAAATGATTGATATGTGTGATGATTAACTCTTTCACTTAAAAGGAAAAAAGATAACTAGAGCCAAAAAAATTGATAGATACTTTATTGCCTCACATAATTTAAAGAAAAATTTATACTCTAATGATTCTAATCCAATACTTCCACATTCAGGGAAAATACTGAAGAGTTAAATTGAAATCATTGAATTTTTTGGTTCTGTTAAATTGAATAAATTATTTTTTTATTCTTGATGAAACTGTGGTGTTAATTATTATCAACAAATATAGTGTTGGTATATTATTTTATCATGATAACATGATTGTGGTAGTTTAATTAATCAATTGAATATTTTAATGATTTATGAATTTCTAATCATGATTAAATAATAAAAATGAATATATTTATTCATTTCCATGAGGAATATTATCTTATTTTATTAATTCAAATTTTTATACTCATTTGTTTTATTCCACTTCCCAATCATTCTTCTTGATATCGTAAAATGGTGGCTAAGAAATCATTAAATGAAAAATTTTATTAGTAATTTATATCTTCATTTCAATATAGGTGAGTAGTATAGATAAAGGGGAGATAATAAATAGATATTGAATACAAAATTTGAAAATGGTAGGATTTAAAATTATTATAATATATTATAAATTTTTTTCTATCATATTCTTATAAAGTATCTATATTTTTTCCAAATTATTATGGTTTTTTAATTATAAAAATGATGGATATTATTAGAAATACTTATATTTTTCAAACATATCACTATATATCAAAAATATGGATGTCTACAAGAGCACCAATTGTTTCACTAACGAGTTTATCATATGATATTTTAGAATATAAATTAATATTTTCAGAAGCTTAATTCCATTTAGTTGTGTTCATTTTTGTATGGAGTTGATTATTTTTTAAGACTTTTTTAATAGAAATTATCTTTTGAGGACTTTATTAAAAGGTAAATACTAGAATTTAAATTTTCAGAAAACAATGTTATCGTATGAGCATATAACAAATTTGGTATAATGTAAGATAATTGTATTAGTCTTGGAAACATTTTATAAAATGTATCCTAATGTAAAAACTTATTAAAAAGTATATATTATGATAAAGGAGTAATATATTATAAGAGAAACGTTTTTGTGGGAAATGTTCGAAGAGTTATATATATATATATATATATTCTAGATATTTGGAAATGATAAATATCCTACATATCATAGGAGGATAATACCCAATTCAAATCCCCTACGTATGCTTGAATTCTCCAAAAAATTCACTAAATATCACATAAAAATAATATATTTTTTCTAGGCTCAAAATATCCTATATAAGAAAAATTATCCTACAAGTACAGTATTTCTAGATCATGTTATACTCATAAATATTAAATAGAGTTTAAATATAAGGCATCATATAATATCATATGAAAAAAAATAATTTATATAGAATAGATATATTACAATAGTGAATATTTTTTTATGAACATGAAGATATCATACAAAAGAGATAAATTATTAGGAAATATTCTAAGAACCCAAAATTATTTATTAAAACATGATAATAATACAATTACTTATTTTTTTTGGAAAATAATCCCTTAATAAATATTAAATAACCATTTGATTTTTAAGGTGTTCACTGATTTTAAAGAATATTTTCTCTCCCAATGGTCAAATTTATATACCCTTTTAGTAATAAAAGGTTGTGGAATGTTGAAATTTATATATTAATATTATTATATATATCTCACTTTCTAGGTAGACTGATAAAACTATAATAATATATACTTTTGAAATTAAAATATTACTGGTTTATATTCATGGAGATAACTATGTAGAGTTTAAAATTTGGAAAATATATGATCATCTTGAGAAACACTACTATTTTTTATCTCAAGGTCAAAATTTTGAATTCATTCTTGAAGAATATGAAGAAGAAGAAATGTTTTATTGTTTCAATTCTTATTTTACATCCACTTCTATCGATAAACAATGTAGTGCTACACATTGGGGATATATTAAACCTCAAAATATTCTTCAAAAACTCCTAATTTGTTTTTTAAACTATGTTTTAAGCCATATTTATTTTATATATATCATTATAAATAAAGGTATACACTCTATATATATATGGGAGCGGGGTTTGCATATAGGTATTATAAATGGATATCTCAGTTAAATTCCCTTGGATCCCTTATATCAACTAATAACTATTTTCACTCATTTGGGCAGCCCCTAGGTAAATGGTTACTTGATTAAAGCTCACCAAACTCAAATTTTATGTTATTGGAGTGGATTTGGGAAGTTCCTCCTACCCAAAACCAATTTGAACCCATATCATTCTATATATTTAGATCCTTTTTATTCAAACATTATATCGTCTAAAAATATTGAATTTATTTTAGTAAAATTTAATTAGAGTTATTTTTTAGTTAAAAAATTTAAAGTACTCAATTCACAAAATTTTTAGATCATTATGAAATAAACATAGAAAAAATTAAATTAATTTAGTACTACATATGATAACTATATTTTTCCCTCTCCAGAATACACTTAACTAGTACAGATAAAGTATCAAATTTATAATATTAGAACATAATTGAATTATTTATGTGGAATGAATTATGACAATTAATTTTATATTAACCTTGAAAAAAATATCATCTATCAAAGAACGATGAACCACATTCAAATCAATTATCATATCACAAAGGATAAATTACAGTATGGGTTGGTCAGAGTGGAGTATGTGACAACTAAAATTCATGTGACATTTTTCATGACAATGGAATTACCTAAGGGGGTGTTTGACGCATTGATGGGATCTTAGAGTCAATTTAATTGCTCAAACAATAATAATGTGGATATGGAGCTCCCACTCTCTAGGTTATATAGTTAATTTCCCAATGCGATAAAAATAATCTCCTTCTTCCATCCCATAAAGAAGTGACCTTTTAGTTTTTCACTAATTGGGTAGGAAAATATTATTGAGGCTATGGGATAGATATTCAATAAAACCATTAAAAGGGGTGATCATAGATAATAATGGGGGATATTTTTCTAGTTATAATTATTGGGGTAGAAGCATAGATATGGTGTAGTTTTTTCAAACACTAAGTGCTTACCAAGAGTTAAAATAAATCAATTCATCATTAATTTTTTAATGTTATCCTAGTTTCCCATATTTAGGATGAGTTATATGGGATTATGGTAGGTTTTACTGAGTTTTTTATTTATATATAGATTTTCAAAGAGATAATCATTTTTGAAATAGAATTTATAAATAAATTTTCTAAATAATGGTTAATGAATTTGATTTATTTTTAACAAACACAAAGGAAAGTATTATTGGAAAAAATTCATCATGTTGAATTTATGGGAACCTATAATTATTTTTCAAGGAAATATATATTCATGAAGTTCAAGTGTAGATAATTCCATGGGATATTCATAAACGATTTGATTGATAGGATTTTGAATACATTTTGAGATGATTTTGTAATGATTTTGAGAAAAGGAAGGATACTCAGGCAAGATGGAGAGAGTTTCATAAAATGAAGACAAACATGCTAAAAGGATTAATGTGAAGTCAGTGAAATTCATGAATGAAAAGATATGTTTTTTTAAATAATGAAGGGAATAATCATGGATTTTATTTTTCTACAAATAGGGAACTAATCATCATTAGAAGTGTATATAGTAATACATAGATAAGAGTTGAGAGAATTTTTTTCAAAATAATTTTGAAACATTCACTATGAGAAATAGGACCTATACTAACAGTTTGGCCAAACCATTTCTATAGGTCCACCATATGCCAACAGGTTCACTAAAACCGTTGATATAGCTCAAAAAATGAAAGAAACTATGAAAAATGTTCTCAAAATCAGTTGAATTGGTACACATATATTTTATGGAATATTTTTTCAAATAATATTAAATAAATCACAAGTTAAAATAATTATGAATATAATTATATATATTTATGAATGTATTTAAAAAAAGTCATGTTACATTAGTGGTTTGGTAGTTGGATTATAAAAGGGAGGTACTGGGATGAAAACCAAGATGGATTTTTTTTTGAATTACATATAATAATGGTTTTATGAAACTTTTGGTATATGTTTTTTATATGAAATTTACTAATATTATGAAAAATATGTCGGTATAGGTCTATACCAACGGTTTTATAGTACCATTGGTATAGACTTATCACAATGCCAAACCAGCTAACGGTCCTCCAAACAGTTGGTATAGGCTATAAGAATGATTTAGAAACTTATACCAACGATTCAAAACCATTTGTATAGGGTATTTTTCAATTAGTGTAAACTTATTATGTGAATAAATTAACATGAAAAAAAATTTATTGTATAAAACTCTTCACACAAACAAAGTTTTCATGAATATTATTAATGCAAACATCAGTTTTTTCATAACGGATTTTTGTGAAACTTAAATGAAATTTATATAATTTCTATGGTAATGTGTAATGAATAATTTGGGTGATGTATGATCAATATAAAATTCCATGTGGCGTTTAAAAGTCTGATTTGGTACATCTAAAAAATCATTTAAAGGAATAATTTGTTCCCTTCATATGAGATATGAATTAGTTCCCAAAACATGATTCAGAGTGAAATAGAGGAATAGTTAGTCCACTTTAAACATTTTTAAAAAAAATATTTCTTTATTAAGAGTGAAGTGAGTTCCCCTAACATGATTTGAATTAAACCATGTAGTTATTGAGTTTACACTAATTATTATAATCACGAAATGCAGTTATTAATTTTTTACATTGAAAAATAGCCATTGTATTCACCTTGGATTATCAAAATGTAGGTTTACCATAAAATATTTGTGTATGTTACTGTTTAGTTGATTTATTACTTATTGACTATTGTTATAGAGAAATGTGTTCTTATTAAGAAGGAAAAATATCATTATAAAGAGTTTTTAGAAAAATTGATATGAAAAGATTTACACCAACTCTCAGATTTTATTAATTTCCTATCGGATAGAAACAAATTTTCTCCCTAAATATACAACTTTAAAAAAACTACTCATTATTATTGTTTTCAAAATGAACATCTCATGTTCATAATTCGATTAGGAAATATCCATTATATCTATTGTAAAATAAAATCTACTACATTAATAAAATCTATAATACTAAGGAAAAATAGATTAAAATTTAATAATTTTTACTAGATATATTTTAAAGATATTTTACCCCTATTCAGATTTCCTAACAAACACTATAGTGAGTTTCGTATTTCAACCATGGTTATACAAAAAATTACTAAACATAATCATGTTCACTCTTTTTCAACAATTTTGTGTGGATATCCCATAGAGTTTTAAAAATAAAATTTCACCAAAATCTATTTTACACAAGCACCCACACCATTAATGAAATGTAAATTATTCCATTAGATAACAATCTAGACTCAACACTTTTCCATAGTATTTCACATATAATCCATTAATAATTTTTTTGAAAAAACAATATTAATGAAAATGTTATTGTCATTTATCATTTCATAAATCAACCAAATTATGTTGAAAATTATATCATAATTTTTTTAATTAATTGGTATTTAAAATACCAATTTTGAGATAAATACAAATTTTTCAAAAAAAAATCTTTATCATCGAATATAAATTCAACCACTAATAGATTTTTATACATTAGTTAAACAAAATTAGTTATCATATAAACAAATATTAGACAGTGGAAAAATATGTGTTGAAGCCCCCTATTCTAAATTGTAATTTGTAGAAAATTTCTAAATCATTGGTCAAATTACTTATTGATGGATGGATACTCAAATCCATACCATGATTAATGAATTTCATTAATATTAATCCATTTATTTATGATTATGGTGTCATGTATTCTATATTTTATCAATATATCAATACAAAATAAGAGATATATTCTTAATCTCATCTTATTTATAACCTAACATTGAATCTTAAATGTTAATTCTTGATCAATCAATGCGATACAAAGAGATCAAAAAACACCCTAGGGTGAACATATAATATCATAATCGAAATTTAAACACCAGAATATTATATTATTGACCATATATTATTATGATAATATGTCAGAAATAAAAATATTGAGCTTTTTTAAAAAAATAGTTAGAGAAAGGCCTTGGTGATTATGCATAGTGACCATTCATTTTAAATTTTGAGGCATTAGATTATGTGCAGACTATTAATGTTCCCAATTACAATGAAATGTAATAGTCCCTTTCTATAAGTTCTCTAAAAATTTTGTTTCTTTAGTTCTGACTTCCCGTGACTCTTATTAATCATTTTAATGATTTTTTTAGTGTTCTTATTGAGTGTTAATTATAGTTATAAATATTCATTAATGAATTTATAATAATTTTTTCTAAAATTTATTAATATATATTTGACTAAGACATATTGAATATTTCACAGATTATTATCAACCAAAATATGTTAAAATTGGGATAACATATTTATAAGTATATGGGGTGAATATTTCACTCAATCATTAATGTAAATATGGATGATATATATATATAAATTATTAACATGGAGGATTTATAATTTTAATTTTTTTCATTAGATTTCTTATAATAATAATTTTATTACATAGAATTAACATAATCTAGCAGGTTCATTCTTCTCCCCATTTTCATGTCCCTGATGAGTCAATTAAGGGGGAAGAAAGCCTTAAATTATTCAATCCTGTTATTCTTATGAATTTATAATAAGGATGCATTATATATTTAATTGTTTAAATAAAATTTGGGTTTTCTTCCTTTTTAATGATAGAACCATTTATTTTTAACTGATTTTTGACACAAGAAGGATAACAACATCAATAATTACCCCAATTCATCATCATTTGGTGATTGTGTCAAGGTTTCCTTAGTATATAGGTCGGTGTCCGTATATAACACAATTTAATTTTCTTTTTATTAAATCTTAATCTTTTTATATTTTTTTCATACTTTTCTAACACATATATAATTTATTTTTGGTATTTATTCTACGGAATCTCATTTTTGGTTTCAAAACTAATTATATTTCAAAGAGTTTTTTATAAAATCAAAATATAAAATTGGGAATATATTTTTTATTTATCTTAATGAATTTTATAAATAGTCTTGCGATTTTATTAGGTTAAAAAGGATAATAAAACATTTTATTGAATTAGAATTGATATTTCTAGAGGCAATTTAAATGATATTCATATTATGATCATTTAAAAGTGGGTTTATATTCATCTAAGGAATTAATTGAAATATATTGGAGGAATATATTGAATCAAATTAATTAATAGTTGATGAGTGGTGTAATATGATTTTAATAAATATGTTGTCGTAGTTTCAAAATAATTTATGGGTATATAAATATTTTTACCTTGATTTGTTCTATGATTTATGGGTTGATGCAATATATTTAAACCCATTATTGATATTGAAGACCTATGTATTGGAATTAATGATATTTTTATTTATAATATTCAATTGATTAAAGGTTTTATGGTTTCAAATTTTTGAAAAATATGGGATCCTTTTGTATCTATTTCAGAGTTCATGGTTGAGTGATTCACTAGCTTTCATTTTTTCCAAGATAGTATCCCATAGTTATCGTTTAACTTTTTTCAATGATTGATTGTCAATGAGTGTATGAAGATAATTCATATACTATTATGATCATGGTTATATGTTGAAACATAAAATCCATAATCAAGTTCTTATATTGTCCCTATAAGCTAGAGGATGATTCTTATGTGATGTATACATTTTTTACATTTATTTTCATGATGGTGTGGATTATTATTATTATTATTATTAGTTCATTTATATTTATTTTTTTAGTTGATATATTTATTGGATTTATTAATTGGATAAATTATATAGGTTTTCATCTTTCAATTCTCTAAAGATATATGATATTAACAAAGTAAAAAATGGAAAGTTATTATTCTAAAAATATTACACAAATAATGTTTTAGAATTTTAAAAATTTATTTAACACTAGTATTTATTGTTTAATAATAAAATTATTTACATAAATTCATTAGAGTATATTTCTGATCATTCTCTCACACTCTAGAATCATAATATAGTATATATGTAGGGTTATATTTCTCTTGATTTGTTGTGTAGGACTGACTATTTGTATTTTTCTAAATATACCATTAGATCCTGTGTAAAGATGTGTGGGTGGTGGAAGAAATGATTATACGCATGTCACATGGTTATAGAAATTCCTTTTTAAATTTTTTATATTCTTTATCTGTTATACTTATACACTGATATCATGTATATATACATATCCTACTTATTTTTTATATATTGGGATAGATTGTTGATTATGATTTCATCCCATTTATTATTTATTTTTAATAAATAAAAAGTAAATCCCATTATTTTTGTTTTATATATTTTAAACTTATGATATCATTTGTAGATTAGTAACATGCCTTAGATTTTTGGAATTTTGGTTTAGGTGTGATAAAAATGGTTTTTGGATGATATGTCATGAAATAGTATCAGAGGGCAAGATAACTATTTGGTCAGTGGTAAGTAGGGGTATGATCATCTAATACTGGTAAGTAAGACATTAAAAATCATCATTATCCAATTTTTCGGTGGATCCACATGTTACTAGTTGTTTTATGGATTGATAGAAATCACTCATCCATTTATTAGGTTCTATTTTAAATTTCTCCGCTATGAAAATGTTGATTGAAAATTTTTATTCAAGATAAACAAATTGTCGTTTGATTTATATAAACTAGGACATGATTTAATTGTATTGTGTCCATATTATAATCATTTTATAATTCTAGAATTATTTTGAGTAGTGGATTAATAGAAAAATACAAAATCTAATGATTTCCAAAGGATAAAAATTTATTGTTTATATCGGTAGTAATTGAGTTCATGATTTATTGAGTGATGTTTAAATATAAATATACCTCTAATAATGTATGGTTATATCATATTTATTTTGATTATAATATTCCCAAGAAAACATATTTTCAATGGGCTTAAAGAATAATGTTCTTAGATAATAAATACTTTTCTCTATGTATTTCTAAGTTGTCTATATAAATTTAATAGAGAACATAGTTTAATATTCACTTTAATAAAGAGGTTTTATAATTGGATTAATTTTATGTATGTAATTTTAATTTGTGGTTCAAGATATAGTAATATTGTAATTGGTTCCATAAAATAACTCAACATGAACTGTTTAAGGAACTAAAAATTAAAAATGATCTAATATATCACTAACCCATCTTTATAAAATTGGAAGGCTATAGTTTTTTTCCTTTTATTTAATTTTTATTATTCATGAATGTTATTATTCAAATGTTGTTGTGATTTTCCTATTTTTATAATGGAAGGTGTGGATTATAAATTCATATTGTTCAAGTAAGTTTATATTATTATGTTAGGAATATTTAATATAGTATGGGCATTACATTAATTTAAAATTCACAAAATAATTTTTATATAAAATTTTAAATGGTTTATTTCTATAATAGCCTAATTGGTAATTGGGAATTAGAAAAATCTTTGTATTAGACTATTTTATGGGTGGGTACAATTTTCTTAATCCTTGTAATTCAGTAGGATATATATAGTTAATAAACATTAAATGATATTTTTTTTATTTATACTTAAACTCCATTTATATGGTTATATATATATGTGTGTGTGTGTGTGTTTTAGTAAAATTACAAGTACGTTGAATGAAATTTATTTGGGAATATATGAATTTCGTTGGTTTATTAACAATTACCGCTAGATATATTATGTATTAGAAATGAGTATTGGTTTAATATTCACAGAATGAAATCAAGTATTTAAAAAATAAATGATTTGACAAATAATTTATGTATTAACTAATGATTTATGATATTATTGTTTTTTATTGCAATTTATAATTTGATTTAAAATTGTTTTAATAGAATGTTAGGAATAATTAACCTCTAATGTAAAATATGATTTAAATTTATATGTGATTATAAATTATGATCCATATATAAATTATTTATTTGAATATCATATTTTATTTTAGTGTTCAATGATGATTAAGGGGTTAAAATCATGATAGTAAAATGGAAATTTATAGACTTTTTTTGGGACCGTTGAAAAATATTTATCATAAAATGAGAACCTAAATTATGAATGTATGATTTTCTAAAGTGATCGTTAGACATGACATCATTCTTCATAGAATATATGAACAAATTCAAATGATACAAATACCTTTCTTATTGCATGTTGAGTTTTATTTCTATATGATGGATAGGTATTTATTTTAGTCTTGATCATTTGTTTAATATATTTTTTTATTTTAATGATTATTATATATTCATTTATAGCTAATTTTATTCATTATTTTGTATAAATTTTATATCGTTTCATTAGAAGACTCTCAATGTGTGGAGTAATGATTTTGAATAATGTAATGATTGTAATTTTATATTGGAATAAATGTTTTTTAATATAGGAAATATAAACTTTTGGTTGGAAAGATATTATCTAGAAACTATTTATATTTTGTTATTCATATTTAAATGAGAATGTTTCATTTACGGTGTTGTTATAACTATATTTTTTTTTTCAATAAATGATATTGTTTTCTTTGTGTTTGGATTGTATATGGATCATTTTGGCAGAGACAAAAAAATGTTTTGCAATCTTTGGTATGACATTGAAGTACTATGGTTTTATGTATATATGATAAAAGGAATTTCTATGATTTTTTAAAAAAATGGTATGTAATTTTTATTCCCTCCTGATCTATTGGGGTGTTATGCTTCATTTGAGTGTATGGGGGTTTGAAAAAATTTATTTTTATGGTACAATGGTTTTGAGATCTTGGGTAATGAATATTGAGTTCTAATGGATTTATTTTAGGAATGTTATTGGGAATAATTTCATTTATATTTAGCTGTTTCATTGTTAAAATATTTTATTGAGTATGTGTTTTTTGTGGTTGGGACATGTTTGGATATATCTATTCAATTAAAATTATTATTTTTTACTGGTTTACTAGTATTTGAGAGGGATTTGTTTGGTTGAAAATCATATGGATTCAAATAAAATTAATTTATGTTTTTAAAAAATTTTAATGACAAAATATATGCACTATGATCTAGTTTGATTATTTTTTATTGTTAATTATAGGTTAGACATGTTTTTCGGTTTAGTGTACAATGAATTTTTAATATTTATAATATATTTCTAATCAAAATAACAATGTAATGATTATAAATATTTAAAATTTTATTCCTAAAGTTAAAAAAATTTTAATAAAATTATATTACCATCTAGAAATGTCTAATGAAATCATGAGTTATAAATTAAAATTTTATTTTCAATGTTTTGAATTTTTAGTAACTTCATGGCATACCTAAAAAAAATAAATTGATAATTCATTTTCTGGGGGGACGTGAACCACAAAATGTTTCCAAAAGTGTCTTTTTTATGATTTTATAAATGACAATGCATACATAATAAAATTTCTAGAAATTATTAAATGGTTGATACACATACCCCTACCTATGCCTAGTGACATTGTAACATACACAATTTTTAAAAAAATGTTCAGACATATTTTTAACATAAGAACTATCTTATACCACATTTATAGTCAATTAAGAACTCGAATGTCTTATATTAATGTATTATTATACCTTCAACTTAGAACATCCATAACTTTTGATTAGATAGTATATTTGGAATCCACACGCTATTAAATAATAAATTATGATAATATCTATAAAATTTTATATAGGAGCTCCCCATAGCTATTTTTTAAATATTGAATAGGAATATAAGAATAATGAAAATTAGTTTTATGTTAGGTAATCCCATTTATAATTTCTGTAAAAAATTTCTGAGGATGAAAATAGAACCATGATTTTTATTTGGATTGATTTCTTAAAAATAGTTTTTTATATTCCATTTTGGATTAATAAAGATCTGAAATATTTTAAATTAATTCATCTTTGAAAACTGTCTTGTTAATGGAAGGGTATGTATAAATGTTTCGATAAAGAACTATAATTTTAATTTTCAATTTTATAAAAAAGGAATAAGTATATAAATATAAAATTATGAGTATCTAATTATCATTGGTTATGAACAACCCCCTTAAAAATAAATTTCCATATAAATTAATGGTGGTTCTGATTCACAATTATATTATTAGCTATTTAATTTTTAATATTTATAAAATTAGTTGTTTTTATAAACCACTGCTAATATATCCTATTAGTGAAAATTTTGAACACCATCTATTTTTATATAGTGATTAAAAATAAATAATGTGTGTTAAAAAAATCTATCTAATTTGTAACAGTTTTTTTGGTTTTCATCCCCACTATATTATTTTACATTTTCCACACAATTAAATGTAATAATAATAATAAACAATTTGTATAGTGTATTTTTAATTTTTTTAAATAATTTACACACATAATAATAATGATTATATATATAACATATAACTCTATGTTCCAATGTAATAATGTTTTCCATAATGATATGTTATCCTTGGAATGTATCATTTTTTATGATTGAGGCTTAATGGCATTGGAATTCAACACATTCTATATGGATGGTTTTTTTACTCATTATGGAAGGCTGAGTTTTCTCACTGATAATCTTCAATATATTCTTTACAACATATCCCACTCTTATATTGAATTTTATAATACAGTTATTATTGAATTTATATTTTCCCCCTCCTCTACTATCTGGTCCATTATTTTGATACATAGGTATTATATAAGGTTAATAACCCATAATGTGATGATTCGTTATATTTGGTGTGAGGGAATCAAAGAATTAGACATTTTCATTTCCAAAGGAAACCAAATAGACACTATTCATATATTTTTAGAAAATATTCCCTCTCCTAGGAATCCTATAAGATATTCATGGTGACTCACTAAGGCTTCATCCCTTCAAACCCCTTAATTTTGCATTATCTCGTTCTCCCTAATTATCAAAATTATGTATTTTATAGTATACATAATAATAAAATATATATTTTCTTACATAAAAAATATATTAAACATAAATATATTTCTATATATATAACATATAAATTTAATTAATATAATACTAATTTATTTGATATATAATTAAAATTTAAAAAATAAATCATTATATATATATAATAAATTTATTTAATAAATATAAAATATTATTACTTACATGTATTTAACATATTATATGTAAACAAAATAAATGATATAAATTCTTTTAAATATATTATATATGTATATATATTATATAATTTTTTTTGAAATTGTATATAACTATGTTTATAATATATTTATTTTATGTAATGTATATATAATTATATTAATACATTATATATATTTATATATATTAGTATACATAAATACATATGTATATATATTCATATATAATATTAATTTATTTAAGAGATCCCTTTCAGGGATATTTGGATCCTCCTCCATATTTTACCTCTCCCTTTTAGAATTTGGCATTCCTAGGGTTGATTAGTAATTTAACAGGATGCTTCATATTTCCAAATAATGTAACTTGTTCCATTTTTCATCCAAGATCCCCCTAAATTTCATTGAAATAGCTATATCTAAGACATGATTTTAATTATTTTTCAATGAGATCAAAGGGTTGTATCCATAGAATCAACAAGGTTTATTTGAATCATGAGTCTGATATTGTTCATCCTGTAATAATCTTGGTCATGGTTATTCAAAATGTCATCTTGCTATGAAACATGCTACTTCATGTGAGTTTTTTTCATAAGGGAAACCAAATTGAATATAATTTGAACAATTGGATAAAAAAATGACATTTTATTCACACTCACTACCAGAAGACAATGTTATTTCCTATATGGTTGACTTGAGGTAGACCTATGATCAATCTATGAGGTCCACTCATCCAAAACATTTCATAGGTTCTACAAGGATAAGTCATTTCCCTTGTAAAATTTATATCATTAATCTTTAACCACGTCTAAGGTATGATGATAATATGAGTGAAGAGGAAATATATTTAAGTGGTTCAAGGGCTGGGGGAATAGGGGCCCTCAACTCTCCCAACAAACAATCTACTTGGGATGTTTTAGTGTCCCCTAGTTCTACAAATATGATTTATTAAAGATAAATAGGTCTATTTTAGGGGTATTCATTAATGATGGTAGTAGTTTTAATTGGATATAATTTTCCCCATGGAGATATGTTCATAACAAAAAATGTAGAAGTAATTTATACATTCATTTCCAATGAAAGATCAATGAAAAATACCCTAGGTTTATGGTAGTGGGGTTGGGTGATTTTTGTGAACATGCTATGTCCCATGAAGTATTATTTAATTCTAAATTTGAGAAATCATATTTATGGTATGAGAAAGTGCTCAAATTAGGTGCATAGGGAATGAAATATGATTATATCCAAATGAAAAGTGAAGTCCTAACCATAGGTAAACATCAATGTACCATCCCTAGAGGAGAAAAATATAGTATTTCATGAATTCATTAAGGATGGTTTAGGTGATGGAATCTTCGGTCAATCATTGGGGAACTATAAAGAGGTAGCACAAGTTAGAATCCTTCAAAACCCATGTTTTAAGAATGGGAAGAAGAGATTTCAGGACACTATGAGATGAATTCTTTCACAAGGGGATGAAATATAATGGATATAAAGAATACTATCACCTTCCAAAACCCATGGAGACAGGGTATGATAAGATTTATAGAACCAAATGGTGTCACAATGAAAAACCACTGTGTTTTTACATGATAATAAGAAGTGTATTCCATCCATGGATGAAAATCAAAATTCTATGTATGATTATTATATGAGACAAGGGTATTTATATGAGAATGGTGAAGTTATAGAACATGTTTAGGAATATACATTGGTTGTGGGTGAGCCTAAGAACATTTCCAAGCCAGAACTGCTAGTGTTGAACTAGAATCATAACATATTGTCTCTAGAACCAGATATTTCTAATACTATAAGGGTTGAGATTAGAAATTAGGAATCTGATAAAGAAAACTCCCTACATCTCATTGTCAAATCTCAATATGTGATGTAGGAGGAGGTTATATTTTTAAATGTTTCATTAGAGGATTCCAATTAAATGTTGTTAATTGTGATTTGTGTTAATATCAATGAGGGGAAATATTTTTAGACCATAAAAAATCGGAATTTTGGCATGAGGCTTTAATGAATGGGTGATCAATATAGAGTAGAATATTCATACATGGGACAACATGGCCCATCACTACTATGATCTTATCTAGGATGGGTCAGATATGAAGGTAACACAAATTTAATATAACTTATATAGGTAGAATGATTCCAATACATTATTTTTTTATAATGGTGTTGTGATTTTTATAGTTTATGTTTTTTGGTCCTACATTTTGGTAGGGTTTCTACTTTTCCGACAAATTTTCTCTTTGAAATAAAAAATATCAATTTTGACTCAATCAATAAATATATATATAATTGATATTATATGAATTTAAATATAATATTATATATATATAAATGAATATATTATATACATAAAATAATTATATATATATATTTATTAAATTATATATATATTTATTGTATAGTAATATTGTAGATGCACAACCATGTGAGTTATCCATGCACCAAGCTATTATTCAAAGGTTTGGAGTATCTAAATGGTATAGTAGAAAATTTAATGACTATGGGGGTGATTTCACAAATATATATAGAATTAGTTAAAAGGGGAAAAATAAGAGCTTTATGGCATATGTGATGTCTTTTTTAGGTATAGTTTAAGAGGAGATTCTCACAACTACTTTTTTTTATTAAATTGTAGTAATGGTTATTATAAAAGATGATTGGTTAAGGATTTAAAATAATATGGATGGTGATCTAATGAAACACCAATTTTTTTAAATAAAAAATACGCAACTGTTATATTTTATATGTTATTATTTTTCAAATTTTTGAAGGGTTTAAAATGTATACTAATTTTTTATTTTAAAAAACACTTCTATAAAAAAACTTCTAAGAAAACATGAAAACCATATTTATAATGGTATTAAATAACTTCATATAATGAAGTTATAAGGGTTTATAATAACTAATAATATAAAAAATAACCCACACTAAATTCTTTATTTGTATGGAGTTTAACATTAAAATTAAATACTACACTAATTATTGATTAATTTTATTGTTTACATGATTATATGAAGTTTCAATACAGTGGGTAGAGCCCAACATGAAACTAAATAATAGATGAAAGATATTTTATCATTTGATGATGAATGCTATGGAATTAATTTATGTATTTGAGTACACTCATATAATTTATTGTTTTTAAAATCCTAAGTTGAGTAAATTTTCATACAAGCTAAAATAATTTTTTTATATGGTAATGTTTTTAAAAGTTATAGTGATTTATTTATTCAAGGTGAATTATAATTTTAAAAGTAACACATAAAGTAATTTTCAAGGGTGAAAAATGATGTTGGAGGTATTTCCAACACACCATGTTTTAATATTTGTGTATATATTATTATAATAATATTTTAGCAAAACAAATATAGACCTTTAGTTTTTTTCACAATTGGTGCTTAATCCAAGTGGCCATTCATATTGTATGATAAATGATATTTTAAAATACTAGGTAATGTCAGAATAAATATTTTTCATTTATTATTAATATTAGTTACTTTTTTTATCCAATTACATTCAAATAATGAATATTTGGTAATTTTTTAGTTAAAAGGAAAAACATTTAATTTTTATCCAAATTGGGGTTTCATGTATTATATATTTTAATTTAAAATATTAATATAAAAACATTATTTATTAATATTGAAAAATAAATTCCATATTGAAATTATCATACCAATATTATAATATGATTAATTTTTCAAATTTTTTTAGAAGTGTGAATTTTTTAATGAATAGTGAAAAATAATAGGAAATATCATTTCTTTTCAAGTATTTACATTGATACATTATATTTTGGATTTGTTTTAAAATATAATTAATTAAAATTTATGGTTACTAATCCAATATATTTCATTGGAATCAATATTATTCCATAATGTAGTGTATTAACATTTCTATACTAAAAAAGGAAAATTTTACTGAAAAACAGTTTCCATCTTGATTTATGGGATTATTTTGAAATGAAATTCTTCCAAATATATGACTCTAATTTAATAATTAGAGTCTATAATTTGAATCAACATACTTAATATAATTTAATATTAGTTAAATAAAATAATTTAACATTTAATTTTAGAAAAAATATATATTTTACCACAGTTTGGTTCAACACAAGTTTACTGGGGGTTAACTAATGAGATAGGGGTTATAATAACCTAAAAAATTGAATTTACCATATTTATTAGTTTTTTCAATTAATTATATATAAATGGATTTTTATAAATAATTTTAAATTAATATATTTAATTTTAGAACCTAATCATTTATTTTGAGAAGATAAGTCATATTTTTTACAAATTAAAAACTATTTTTTAGTCATTGCATTTAATGTTATGTTTGCAAGGTTCTAATATGATTTTTATTTCCCTAAAATTATGGAAAATTTATTTAATATATTATTTAACCAAATAAATCATGTAAAACAATTTAGGAATTATTTTCATTGTAAAATGAGTTTTACAGATAAATAATGTATTTTCTTGAAAACTGCTTTCATGCATTTTTTCTTATATTTAAAGCAATTAGTCAACCAATGGAATATTAAATTTGTAAAATCAATTCCAATTTTGAAATAATATTTTTTAGTTTTAATTTTAATTATCTATTTTTTCCATATATCAATCATATGAGGGTAAAATTTAAGTTAACACGGTTAAAGATAGAATGAGTTTAAAGTAATTTACCTTAAATATAAATATAAAATTGTATCCCAAAATTTTCTAAATGTTATTGGATATGTTTATATAGACACTATAACGAATTTTTTTTATTTTGTTTGTTGGATCCACATAACATAAATTTAATATATCTGTATATTATTTAATATTTAATGTAATTCTAAAATCACTCATCCCCTTACATATAAAAGGGAACATCCACAACTATCTTATTCACACGTTTTAGAGCACAATATTGGCTAAAAAATTTCCAAAATTACTTCTTTACATACCTCACCATTCCCAAGAGGTCTTATGTTGATAAAAAACTAACCTTGGAAGGATTTTTTGTATAAACATAATGATGTTTAATAAGGAACTAAATGATTTGGAAGGCTTGCGATGAATTGGAATCGAGGTAAGGGACAAATAACATTAAAAACTCCATCGTTAAATGATTGAATGATTTATATTCTTAATATTTCTACTATATTTAAATATTCATAAAATCATTTTTAAATTTATTTATATTGAAATGAATGAATTTTAAAATGAATTTTATGTCTCTTTGAAAATTAATTCAAAGGTTTTTAAAATGATTTTTTTACATACTTCAGAGAGAATGTTTTGAAATTCCATACAAAAAATGTAATTTTCTCTATTAACATAAAAATTTTAAATGGATGCTCCCCCCCACTATAACAATTGATTTTTGATTTTATAACTTTACAATATTATATGTATTTTTCAAATAAAAAACCTTCTTGTAACTTTTTTTTGGAAAATGGGTTCTTAAAATGATATGGAATTTAAAAATCCAAAATTGCATTTATTTTTTGGGTGAAAAGTGTTTTCGTGGGTTTTATCATCGTATGGGTAAAAATTAAAATGTTTTAATCCTAAAAAGGTCTTGGAAATTTTTTATTATTATGTTAATTCCTAATATATCTCATGATGATGGGTGATCCCAATATAGTTCTCTCATGCATTGGGTAATGAATATTTCCTCCAGTGATTTTTTATCAATATTGACTATAGTTTTTATTCGAATAGTATGGTTTTTTTAAGAATTCATGTAATAATTAGATAAGGATGATGTCTCTAGGAACCTATATTACTAGTCTATTATTAATGGTTAGTTTCTATGGAAACAATTTTATATCAAAAGTTATGTTATTAATATTTTTAAGGTACTTATTATTCCCATTTTGGGTAACAATTTTGTTTTTTAAGAAAAATTTTCCATAGGTTATCATGTTTTCAAAGAAAAAAAATATACTTATTAATTTACCATTATATTTTCTTAATATTATATTATAAAATATTTCTCCAATAAAACCGCCTTCTTGTTAATAGAAATGATCATTCATGTTTTATGTTTATTATGTGAAAGTAATAGTCTCTTTTATTATCTCAAGGTTTTAATACTGACTAAATAGTTTCATTAATTAATTTTATATGTTTCTTAAAAAGAATTTTTTTCTCTTACCATATTTTAAAATGGTTTTTATAGGTTTTAATGATGTGTTTGAAAAAATATAATGTCATGATGAAAATAGTAATAATTTATTATGAAAAGAAAACAGAAATTATTTAAAAATATCATATATTATATAAAAAACTTGAAAATAGGAGGATATGTACTTATAATATATAGAATTATTATGTAATAATTATAACATAATTTTCTGAAACAATAAACCTAAAAATATCCCAAAAATTAAATAATGTGAATTCTAATCTAAAAATTAAATTATGGGTATAATAATGATTTGATTTCTATAGTTGGTCTTAGTGGGGGTTTTTTAAAAAATTATATGATAGTATAATTTAATTAATTTACATAAATATATTATTATTTAGGATTATTATATAATTTAATTACTACTAGGTCACTCCATCTTAACTATGTCGATTCCGACGGGTTTTTCACCGTGGTAACATGGTTACAGAAGTAAGATGGCATCTAGAAAAAAATTTCCTTCTAATTGAGAAAATAGGAATAGATGGAATTAGAAGAGATCAAATTTTATCTATTATGGATCAGCTAACATAGACTATAAATCATATGGGGATCGATGAAATAGAAAAAATACATTGATTATATAGGAACATCTCTATTATAAAGCATTTTATAAAGGAAAACACTTTATTCTTTAGTGTATCATTTAACCATATGGTAAATGAGGGATATATCAATGCCATAGAAAATATATTTTATGCCAATGGTGGATCAGAGAAATAAAATAAACTCTTCTTATTTTTAAACATGAAGTCGAGTTGACCAGTGCTGGTTAATTTTAAGAATGTCATAGAAATTGAAGAAATTGATACCGTAGCATGGGATGATAATAGAATATTTTCCATGGGGAATATTTTCATATGTGTATTGGAATTTAGATTAAAAAAATTAATGGAATTGATATATAAGGTTGATGTATTATTGTCCCCATATTATGAAAACATTACCTGATGGAAAAGGTACACAATAATTTTAGCCATGATCATGATAGTAAAATTAATCATTTTTACTTATCACTAAATTAATGGTATCAAAGGGAACGTAAACTCTATGAATTCAATATTTGAGAGAAAATTTATAAATGTTATGATAGAGTGAAATTAATTTATCAATGATCATGTATCATATGAAATCATATAGAAGAAAAGTTACAAATAGCATGAAATTGGGAAGGAACCATTTTTTAAACCCAGAGGATAGAAAATAAAATTTATATCTTGTGGTATGCTTTTTGAAAATAACCATCGAGAATGTAATATAGAATTTGAGAATTACTTTGGATGTGTAAATATTATACCTCTAGGTTATGACTATAATGTAATATGTGGGTAATTTTTTTGAAAACAAAGTCTTAAGTTAGGTCATTATGCGGTGTGGTGTTAGTTACATTACATGATTATATAGATTATTCTGATGCATATGTTTGATTCAAGGTCCACATAATTTTTCATTTTCAATGTATTTTAGAATACATTATAAATTTTACTTCAATAGATGAACAAATTACTTTTGGTAAAAATCCTTAGGATATATTAAAGATAAAAGTGAATTTTAAGACTATTTCATTTATTATCTATGGAAATTATTTAACTAAAAAACCTTTTTAATTTTCCCCTGGTAGAGTTTGATGTTATTCTTAGTATGCATTAACTTTATTTTTTTATTTTATAAGATATATTATAGAAATTATAAATTTATTTCTAGAATGAGTTTTCTATTTTTATTAAATAATGAATTAATTCCTTTGATAATAAAAACGATGGTTGTGAATGTGTTAAAAGATTATAATTAATCATGTCCTGTACATATTGTAGATAAGAAGGGGTCTATTCATATCAGTGATGTCTATATAGTGAATGAAATTATGTAATTATTTCATTATGGGTTTCTTGGTATTATACTTGATTGGGAATTATAATTTACTATTAACTTAGTGAATAATTTTAAGAAAATTTCAATACCCCCTTAAATAATAGTTCAAGTAAGAAAATAATAAATAAAACAGTTTCCAAAGTTTCTATGTAAAATTTTCATTCTCCCAAACACATCCCTATGGGTTGATCTAATTGAATTTGTTAAAAATGTAGTTGGTTCAATGAGGATAATTATTGATTATAGAGCCTTGAAAAACATAAATGTTAAGAAGAAATTTCCATTTCATAATATTGATGGGTTTTATGAGATCTAAGGAGAATAGTATTTATTAAATATTATTCTTAGGTTTGGGTACCATCTGTAGAATGTCAATAGGGATGATATTCTAAAGAAAATATTTCATATTAGATTTGAGAATTATGTGTTTTTAATTATTACATATGTGTTATCGAATGCACCATCCTTATTTGTGGGACTTATGATTAGAGTTTTCTATTAATATTTAGATATGTTTTTGGTTGTTTTTATTGATGATATATTGATATATTCTAAAAATTTTGGAGTCACATGAATGAAACATATGTATTTATTTAGAAAATTTAAAATAAATTATGTTATATAGAAAATTTTGTTATTGTAAAATTTTATTGAAAAATATCTATTTCAAAGGAAATATTTTCTCTAACAATGATATGATTTTTTATCCTACAAATTATAATTTTTTGATAAATGGAAAAGACCAAAAAATGTAATATATATTCAAAGTTTTCTTTGATTAGTGTGCTACTATTAGCAATTTGTAGGAAAACATTCTTGGTTATCTAGAAAAATGGCAATGTTAACTCGATAAGGAGTTAAAATAATCATGAAAAATGACTGGGATGATAGGTTGTTGGAACTGAAAGGAAGAATGGTGAAAGATAATATTTTGACCCAACCCTCTAGAAATTGGTACTTTTTCATCTATAGGGACTATTCATTAATGGGGCATGGTTTAATTCTAATGTGTAATTATCATGTCGTGGCTTATTTTTCACGTTAACAAAAACCTAACCAATAAAATTATCTTATAAATTATTTTTAATTATTTACAATGGTTTTTTTTGTTTTAGAAATTGGACACATCAATTATAAGGATAAAATTTTAAATATATACATATCATAAAAGGGTGAATTATCTCTTCTCAAAAAATGAGGTGAAAATGAGAGTGAGGAGTTGGATATTATATTTAATGTATTAATATTACGTATTTAATTGCAATCCAAAAAAAAGATAATTGTTTGAGTCAGAAAAATATTGCAACATTAACAATGATACGTATATAATAAAATCCTTTGGTGAATGATTTGATGAATGATGTAATACAGATTATGCATATAAGGATCGGTCAATTTTAGTTATGTTGGGAGGAAAATAATCACTACATGAAAGAATTAAGAAAGCAAATAAGAAACGAATTTTTTATTGGAAAAGTTATAATTTATTAAGAAGGGTGTTTTATATTGGTGTAGAAGGTTTTTTAGAATAGGAAGAAGATTGTGTGTACCTTTTGATTCTCAGTTGATAATAGAATTAGGGAGTGAATCTCTTAGTTCACTGTTATTCATTCCACATATTTGAACCTAGTTGTACGTTGACCTTCTAGATTACTACTGGTGAGATGGAAAAAAGTTAAATTTCTTACATTACAAAGAAATATTTGACTTTTTTGTAGGATAAAGATAAATTATAATTAATGAAGGGAATATTCATCTTTATCCTATAATAGATTGGAAATAAAAAAATATCTATTGATGATGTGGTGAAATTTAAAAAGGCATATGGAGATAATAATGATTTGTTTTAATTTCCAATCGATTAACTTAATCTACACATTTCCTTTCAATTATAGATAATATGTATTTTATGATCACTCTCACGAACCGAATCTGGTCTCTGCCAAAACCGGCACCAGAACCAGCCCGTGACAAGACCCGAAGGGCGTTTCCTATACCCACAAGCTGGCACAAGTGCCCGGGTATCATTAATCTTGGTTTGGGAATGATTTACCCAAACATGAATAGATAAAACAGCAAAAAGATTTGATAAAATGAATCTGAAAAATTCATACCAACAAGGTTCATAAAAAAATACAGAACTGAATACATAAGTTCAAATGAAATACAAGAGGTCCAAAGAAACAATGGAACAAAAACAAAACATCCCCAAGGACTCCACATGACAAGGGGTCATCACCCCCAAGCCGTCTCCACTACTCCACCCCAAGGATGAGGACTAACACCCTGAACCACCATCACCCTTAGCCTTTTCTTTAACTGGGTTAAAAAAAGTCTACTTACACCCAAGGGGTTTAAGTAGGGTGTGAGCCTAAGACCAATAGTATAAAACCCTATGATTCCATGGTTCATGTAATACAAGGTCAAAAAGAAAGCAGTGTTAATATGTAATAAAAAGAAGTGACAAATTTCAAGAAATGAAACATTAAATTGAAAACATTTTTCAAGATAAAATTTTCAGAATGTTAACACATTTAAATAGGCATGTTATATAATGAAATATAATTCCAAAGACACCCAAATACATGGGAAAATACTAATAATCCAATGAGCAACAAAATCGGGAACACCCCTAGGCACTAGATTGTCTCGGGCCCCATGTACCTCATACCTCGGTGTAATGTAACCATAGTAAAATCTATTCTCATTCACAATCCACTAGTAGGGAACATACCCATAACCTAGTGGTCCCCAATAATCATCCAAATAGTTTAGTTATAGTTGTCATTATCCATATTCTAAGTGAAACATGGACAAAACCCATCTGTTCCACTAGCCGTACTAGTGCAAATCCACCCACCTAGGTAACCAAGCATCCCCCTTTGTGCTCAAACAATTTCAGGATTTAACACATATCCATTTTAATCTAAAACACCACTACTGGTCACATACACCAAATATATTAGCTATCTCATTTTATACCACTTAAAACACATAACAAACTCTATGAATTTGAATAAATCAATTTCTCAAAATCACATGTTGTTTTGCACACAAAACCCCTTAAGAAACCCACTTGTACAATATGTTCACACTTGTAAGTTACCAAAACAGTAAAGGCAACTCAATAAATTTCAATTAAAACAACAAATCAATTTTTTTGGCATCCCCATGTTAAACAAGAAGTGTTAACTTTGTAAAACCTTCATTTTCACACAAAAGTGGAACCAAAACTTCACTTTCTTTACAAACACAATTAAAATCCATTTTTTCAGCAATAACCAAAGGGGATAAACATTATAAACAGTAATTTATGCCTTATTTCAGATCAATTAAAACAACTATGTATTTATAGGGAATACCCAAATAAACAAATAAAACATTTCTTTGGAAAACCCCCGATTTCACACAAAATTCACATTTAAAATTCAATTGCAATAGAAACATCATTTGAACCAATTTTTGTAGCAATAATAAAATGATATAAATATGAAAATATGATAAATACATCATTCTAATACACAATTATTGCATCAACATTGGAATCACCTACCAAATCAAATGAAACCATTGAATCCTTTGTGCAAAAACACAAACGCACCACCACCGCACCTCAAGAAGGGTAGATCAAACATCAGAAATCTTGAATGAATCTCCCCAAAACATGAGTATCTGAAATTGAAAACCACCAAAACTCAGGAGATGTTCGAAAAATAATTTTTAGGTCATTTAAGAACTGGAATGGAGGAAAAATAGAATGAATTGAGATAATTATGATTGAATGAACTTACCTCATCAAATCTGAACGATTTTAGAAACCCTAAGATGTTCGTCCCTAAATCGCAATTCCTAAGAGCTCCCAAGAAGGGGTAAAGAGTCTGGGGGAGCGGATGGGTGTATGGTTCACATGTGAGGCTAGGAACCACTGAAAAATAATTAAAATTGAATATGTTATTAAATAAATATAATTAATTTTTAAAACTGGATTTGGGCTTCCAGGAAGGCCCAATCCCTTAAATAAAAACAAAAATTAACCTTGGTTATGGATTTCCAAAGGTTCAAATTTTTAATTGTGGTGTTAATATATCAAGGCAGTACATTTAAGAGTTGGAATGTGTGAAAATTATTAAAAAATGAAAATGTTATAAAATAATCAAAATTTATTTTTAAATTTGGAATTAAGCTCACGGTTTCGCCCAATTCATGAAAACTCACATATTCTCCATAAAACCTTTGGAAACCCCCAAAACAAAGAATTAATGGAAATTAAAATAAAAATAAATTTAAAATAAGATATGTATGTGAAAATTATCCCCACAATGAAAGATTTCCACCCTAGAAAGTCACAGCAAGGCCAAAGAAACAACTAAACCAAAATGAGAATCCAAGAGGTACTCCCTTGCTAGGTTTCACCCCCAAAGGCCAAAACACCTCCAGTGATCAATAAAGGAATGAATACTCTCACAAACCTAACATACACCACTTTCCTGAAATAGTCAAGCACATTATTACTTTGCCCCAAAATAAAACTCCCCAAACCCTATCCGATCAAGACTCAAGCAATTCACCCAAATGAACAACAACTTTGAACAATGTTACATTTACCTTATATTAACTAAACCATTAGGTTCTCTCCAGTCCCAACGTTTACTCAAGAAAGATGTTGGTAGCTGGATATTTACAAATGAGACTATCTACATCAAGCCAAGACCATGTAGAAATCTATGTTACTGGTACGGGGGGTTATAAATACACTCCCCACCATAAGAGACAACCAATATTTTTTTTCGAGACAGAATTAGGAGAATAACAGGGGGAGGCCTAAATGGACTCATCGATACAAAGGATATATTTCCATCATAAATTTATAAAAGAAATTATATAAGACTCATAGTGGGTCTCGATAGCATAAGAACCAACCATCTTAACCAACCAGCACTGGCCGGTAATGAAGGACCCCAAAATTTAAAGAGTTGGGGCGACCACATGGTTAGTTTGCATGGTTTGGGAAACCATACACTAACAGTGGGGATCCTTCTATACACATGGTTTTCTAGGGCATGGTCACTATTAACCAAGTGAAAACCGTTTTCTCAAATAGTGTAGATAAACATCAAACCTTTCTCAAAAGACTCAGTTGAAACCAAAGGGGGAGGGAATAACATTGGGTGATGACATGGGTACATGGCCCTCCACCTATTTCCACCGAACATAGACAACAGAAGAAATATTATGACACCATAGGTTTAAACTCTTCCTAACTTTTATACTGAGGATATGACATTGTACAAGGATTTAAATGACCCTTTTATTTCCCCTAAATACAAGCCAGCATCTCTCCGAGACCTATGCATGGAGCACAAATGATTTAAACATATTCGGCCTTGCAGTTAGGCTTTAGAAACCCCATGAATGATAATTCTTCTTTCGATGAAACCAAAAACTAAAATTAAATCCCTGATAATGTTTCCCAGACATAACACATTCCAAACTCACTTTACCCTAACTCGATACTTCACTGAATCAAGGCCTTAAAATATGCACACACATCACACCTTGTTTGTTTGGGTGAAAAACAATAGTAGTAAAGAAAACCTATACTCACCTTCCTCTAAGATGGAATATTGTAAATCTTTTTTCCAAGGGATACATTCTACCAACATAACAAAGACTCTCATATAATTTCCCAACTTTCACCTTTATGATCAATCGAGCCCATGACATCATAAGGAATCACTGAACATGACCACTGCGACTGATATAAACAATGCATGGAGAGGGACCTTATACAACATACCCAAACAACACACAATTATAGAAGTGGACACAATATCCTATCATGACCATATTTCCCACAACGGTGGTTTAACATGAATTCATGCATCAAAGAAACTTCAAATAACCCAAAGGTCCTCTTAGACACCATCGAGACACTCATCCGCACTAACAACCCTAGACCACATCCACCTTCAACGTATCAGGAAACTTAAGAAACTGAGGTCTCTTTCAACCTTCCATGATCACTCACACATTACAAGAGGATCTAAAAATCAAATAATGGAATGGTTGTAGACTCAATCTAAAAATATCAAGAAAAAGAATCCTTATATTGATGAACTGGAGGGTCTTCAAAAGGAAAAACAATCCAGGTTGCACTTCAGTTGTGCACTAACCCTTAATGGGGCGTACCTTATCCAACGATTGAACCAAAGGAACCAACCAAGATGGTCCATTTGTCATGATATACCACAATCCTAATCAAAACACAAGAATGGAACCACCACAAAAACATCCCAAAACATTTTTCAAAAGAGACCACTAACCGTCCCTACAACACAGCTCACTGACCAAACACAAACCCAAAACATAGTTCAAATAGGAGGGGTTCATGGACTCAAAACATCCCACAACCTCAACATTAATAAAAATCCATAATAAAAACTATAAAAAACTATTCATCATGACTTCATGTTTTTCTTTAAAACTATTTCTTTGAAAACAAACTGTTTAGCAGTAAGCATATCCACCAATGGTACCCCATGGGCCTCACACATGCATTTTTTTCTTCCGCACTGGGCACCCTACTCATATCCGTCCCGGCACTCATCATGTCATTCCACCAACCATTCATAATCCAATATAACCCCATGCATGTTGTTACTCATGGAAATACCAAAGGTTAAAAAAAATATTATTTCCACTTTTCAAAACCAAAACGGTCAACCAACACATCTTTTTTTTTCAAAACTGCTAACCAGGAGATCAAAATCCCAATTCAAATAATACTAAAATTTTAAGAAAGACACAAAAATTTATACAAGAACTCAAATTCATGATATTAACATCAATTTCGAAACATCTCATCCCATTAAAACACCCTTGTATTTTTTAGAAAACTCTATTGGAAACACTTTCCAAAACCAACATCATTATAGTTACTGCTTTCAAAAGAGGTGTAAGAACACCATTTTCCATTTCAAAAAAATTCGGAAAATTCATTTCCACCATTTCATTAGAAAAACAATTCCCTCATTATTTGAAAATAATTTCAAAATAAACATTACGCTTCTTAAAACCAAGTCACTTTAAAACCAAAGTCCAAGATTTCAAAACTAAAGAACACAAGACAATGCAAGAGGAAACTAGTTTTAGTGGGTGACTTGGACATATGGTTGGAGACCATAATCCAACACTTCACAGTCACAAAGAGTGTACTAAGGAATATCCATGGCATCACATGGCTTTCCAGGACCTACGAGCTCACTAGGACCATTAACCAAACACTCTTTTCATTTCCCATAACCATCATCAAACCAAGAAAACCAATGGACTTAGATAAAACCTGACTTCCCCTGGAAACATGAATCTTGTCATGAGGTTTGGTGATCAGGAAAACTACCCATTATGAGAATATCAATTCACTATAATCATAACTCCATACTATCCTGACTCTTCCCCAAATTACATGACACAAAGAGTTAACCTGAACCTGCCTCTGATACCATTTTGTCACGAACCGAATCTGGTTGCCGCCAAAACTAGCACCAGACCTAGCCTGTGACAAGGCCCGAAGGGCGTTCCCTATCCCCAGGGGCTGGAACAAGTTCTTGGGTATAATTTATCTTGGTTTGGGAATGATTTACCTGAACATGTATAGATAAAACACAAAAAAGATTTTATAAAATGAATCTGAAAAATTCATACTAAAAAGGTTCATAAAAAAACGCAGAACTGAATACATAAGTTAAAATGAAATACTAAAGGTCCAAAGACACACTGGAACAGAAACAAAACAACCCCATGGACTCCACATGACAAGGGGTCATCACCCCCAAGCCGTTTCAACTACTCCACCCCAAGGATGAGGACTAACACCCTAAACCGCCATCACCCTTAGCCTTTCCTTTACCTGGGTCAAAAAAAGTCTACTTACACCCAAGGGGTGTAAGTAGGGTTTGAGTCTAAGCCCAATAGGATTCCACCCTATGATTCCATGGTTCATGCCATACAATGTGAAAAATCAAGTAGTTTTAATATGAAATGAAAAGCGGTGATAAATTCCATGAAATAAAACATTAAATTGAAAACATTATTCAAGATAAAACTTTCAGAATGATAACACATTTAAATAGGAATGTTATATACTTAAATATAATTCCAAAGACACCCAAATACTTTGGAAAATACAAATAATCCAATGAGAAACAAAATCGGGAACACCCCTAGGCACTAGATAGTCTCGAGCCCCATGTACCTCGTACCTCGGTGTAATGTAACCATAGTAAAATCTATTCTCAGGCACGAGCCACTAGTAGAGAACATAATCATAACCTAGTGGTCCCCAATCATTATCCAAACAGTTTAGTTAGAGTTTTCGTTATCAAAATTCTAAGTGAAATAGGGACAAAACCAATCATGTCCACTAGCCGTACTAGTACAAATCTTCCCACCTAGGTACCCGGGCTTCCCCCTTTGTGCTCAAACAATTTCAGGATTTAAAACATATCCATTTTAATCTAAAACACCACTAATTCTCACATACACCAAATACAGTATCTATCACATTTTATACCACTTAAGACACACAACAAACTCTTTGAATTTGAATAAATCAATTTCTCAAAATCTCGTGTTGTTTTTCTCACAAAACCCTTTAAGAAACCCAAATGTACACTATGTTCAAACATGTAAGTAACCAAAACAGTAAAGGCAGCCCAATGAATTTCAATTAAAACGAAAAATCAATTTTTGGGCATACCCATGTTACAAAGGAAGTGTTAACTTTGTAAAACCTTCATTTTCACACAAAAGTGGAACCAAAACATCACTTTCTTTACAAACACAATTAAAACCCATTTTTGCAGCAATAACCAAACGGGATAAACATTATAAACAGTATTTTATGCCTTATTAAAGATCAATAAATACAAATAAGTATTTATAGGGCATCCCCAAATAAAAAAATAAAACATTTCTTTGGAAAACCCCAAATTTCACATCAAATTGGCATTTAAAATTCAATTGCAATAGAAACATCACTAGAACGAATTTTTGCAGCAATAATAAAATGATATAAATCTGAAAATATGATAAATACAGAATGATAATACACAATTATTGAATTATCATTGGAATCACCTACCAAATCAAATTAAACCATTGAATCCTTTGTGAGAAAACACAAACGCACCACCGCCGCACCTCAAGAAGGGTAGATCAAACATGAAAAATCATGAATGAATCTCCCCAAAACACTAGTATCTGAAATTGAAAACCGCCAAAACTCAGGAGATATTGCAAAAGAATTATTAGGTCATTTATGAATTTTAATGAAGTAAAAAGAGTATGAATTGCGAGAGTTCTGATTGAATGAACATACCTCATCAAATCTGGATGATTTTAGAAACCATAAGATGTTTGTCCCTAAATCACTATTCCTAAGACCTACAAAGAGGGGGTAAAGAGACTGGGGGAGTGGCTAGGTGTATGGGGAGAATGTGAGGCTTGTAATCACCGTAAAATACTTAAAATTGAATATGTTATTAAATAAATAAAATTAATTTTCAAACTGGATTTGGGCTTCCAGGCAATCCCAATCCCTAAATAAAAACCAAAATAATCCTTGGTTATGGATTTACAAAGGATCCAAATTTTAATTGTGGTGTTAATATATCAGGTTAAGACCTTTAGGAGTTATAATGAGTGAAAAATATTAAAAAATGAAAAATTTATAAAAGAAACAAAATTTATTTTTAAATCTAGAATTCTGCTCACGGTTTGACCCAATCCATGAAAACTCGCCTATTCTCTATAAAACCTTTAGAAACCCCCAAAACAAAGCATTAATGGAAATTAAAATAAAAATAAATTTAAAATAATCTATTTTTGTGAAAATCACTATCAATAATACCACTAATATAAAACTATGTTATATAGAGTTATTCATCTTATTATATCTAATATGGATCCCAGATTTACTTCTCATTTTTTTAACAGAGTTCAAAATTCATTGGGCACTGAATTAAATTTAAGTTTAACGTTTCATCTCAAAATAAATGGGATTCCAAGATATCAATTCACACTTTTTAATAAATTAGTTTTTCATGTTCAATATATTACTAGCGATGTTGGGAACAACATTTTACATTTGATGAGTTTTATAATAATAATAGTTTTGATAATAGTATAAAGATGGATCTTTTAATGTTTTATATAGAATGTTGTGTTGGACTTCAAATAGTTGTACTAAAGTGTGTGAATGGAATTTTTAGGACCATTAATGGTATGTGAAAAGGAAGTTAAGTTAAATATGATTTCGTGAGACATGAGGATGTCTTAGAGAAGGAATAAATTTAAAGTATATAACAGAAAGAAATATATTTCTTCTGATACTTGTGATTATTTTTTTCAAAAAGGTTATTATTTGTAACGTGTTATGTGTTTTTGTAATGCAGGGAAGCTACTTCCTTGGTATTTTTTTCCATATAGATCCTTGGATAATTATAAATCACTTTATTATCTAGTGGCCTTGATTCTAAGTTTATCTCTGGTATACGTATTATTCCTAGTTTAGTTGTTAATAAAATATATTCAAGATGCACCTCAAGTGTTGAGCCCTAAAATAATTTTTTGGTAGAGAAATTTTTTATTAATAATAAAATATTAAAATTATTAACCATAGATATAAAGTGTAGAAAATATAATATAAGTCGTAAAAGTGATGATTTTAGGAAGAACATTATGGGTGAAAAAGCAACATGAGAATCTGAAAATGATATGTGGGAAACATATCCCCACTTGTTTATGTAATGAATAAAATTATAAGGACACAATTTACAAAAGGGGGAAGAATGTATCAATCATGGTAATGAGGGAATAAATAATTTTTACTCCTTATTAAATTTCATTAGTTCTATTATATAGATAAATATTCATTGTAAAAATATTGTATAATTATTTAGTCAAAAGAAAAAGAATTTATTTTTAGCTAGATTGGATTTCCATTTATTAAATATTTTTATTTAAAATTTTGTTTTTAAATTTTTGAAATTTCATTTTAAACAATCGATTTGATTTTGATTCCATCAATTAAATATGATATTAGGGTCAATTTTTTTAAATTTTCCTAGATGATTTATTGTACAATGAATAGTGAAAAAACAATAGAAAAATGTTTTTTATTTCAAGTATTTACAAGGGATCATTCTTGTTTGGATTAGTTATAAAATTTTATAAGAAAAATTTTATTAATAATAATCTAAAAAATTTCATTATAAAAAACATTTTATAGTAGTTTTTTTTAAAATCATTTTGATTCTTATATAGTAATTTTTATAAAAAACCATTTTACATCATGGGTAGGGTGATTAAATTTAAATTAAATTATAACCATTTTACAAATTTAATTTGATAAAATGGACTCATATGTAGAACTATATTAATTAATATAATGTAACATTTTCAACAAATTTTTTTCATAATGAATAGTTAAAATTATAAAAATATTTTACCACAAGTAATGTTAAAATAGTTTTAGTAGGAGATAAACAAAAGAGATATGGTTTTTAATTACTTATAAGCTTTATATTGCCCAATTGGATGAGTGTTTTTTGAAAAATTATCTATTATAGGATTTAAATAACCAATTTTCAAACATTACATTGAATTTTGATACCCAAGAATGAATTTTGAGAAGATAAATTATATTTTATTCAAATTAAGAACAGAATTTGTGTCATTTCATTAATTTTAATTATTTTAAGATTCTATGCAACTTTGGATTTCTCTATAATTGTACACCACTTCTAGTTTTTATTACTCTTCTATAAAAATATGTGGAAAAATAATTATTACTTATTTTCAAGTTAAATTTATTTTTTCACGTCAATCACATATATTCCTAAAATCAATTTTTATTCATCATGTGTTCTAATATTAAAACTAATTTCTTACACCTATAGAATTATATCCTAGTAATATTGATTGAAAATATATAATCACCACAAAAAATTATTTTCCAAATATGGCATTTCCTTCCAATATATATGTTACGTTGCTAAGTTTTATGTTTTCTTGGTTAACTTTAAAATTAGATAATGTAGTTTAATTAGGAGATAAAGATTAAAAAATATCGAACACTTGTCTAAGTGTGATAGGCTCAGTTTATTTTTCCCAATAAAACATAATAATTAAATTTTGGGTTCTTTGGTTCCACTTGAAATTATAATGATATATATATTTAATTTTATAATTTATAAAATTCTAAAATTACCCCTCCCCGTACTTATAAAAGGGTACCAACACTCCACTCTTACTAATACATTTTTATAATTCAAGATTATAAAATCCCTAGATTAATAACTTCCACCCATATCAACCAATTTTTTAGAGTCCCTAGTTTGTTTACAAAATTATCCTTAGAAGGTTTTAAGTATAATAATAAAAAGGTTATTCAAAGAAGTGGAAGACACTGAACACAAGTGATAAGTTAAACTCATTATAATTTACAATTTTCTTCAAAAGCTTTATTTTAATTATTTTAAAGAATTTTTTATAAATAATTTACTTTTATTCCATCTTCATAATAATATTTATTGTATATAAATTTATTGAAATTAATTAGTTGTCAATGAAATTTTATGTTCCCTTTTACATAATTTTATGGGCTTTCAAAAGGATTATTTGTATATTTTTTATATGGAACATTTTTACTTTCATTAAATAATCTAGAAGGAATTTTTTATTTTCATCCATATGATATGAAATGATTTTTCCACCACCATAACCATTATTTTATTTTTTTATTATTTACAATATTTAATAAATCTTTAATGAAAAAGAAATTATTTATTTTTGATTTTGGAAATAGTTTTTTAATGGGAATGGGTGTTTAGATATATAAAAATTATTTCATCATGGATTAAAAAGTGTTTTTCAAAGGTTTTATGATTGAAAGGTTAAATCATAAAATATTTTTTCATAATATAGTCCTTAGAAATATTTTATGATGAAGGGGGGAATTATAGCTCTTGATGGTAGGTGAACATGATATGGATCTATGGTATATTGGGTAATGATTTTGTTCTCTATGGAATTATATTTTAAGTTGATTGTAATTGGTTTTAAAATTTTAAGGGTTCTTATTAGGGTTCTATGAGGATGGTATCCCCAAAAACCTACAGACTTTTCTATTATTCCCAATGATATTCAATGGATTTTGTTTTATTTCCCAAGGTAATATAATGTTTTTTTGTTGTAAATGATTGATTATAACCATATACGGAGAATATTTTTGTTTTTATAAAAACAATTAATGGGTTCTCTTGTTTTTTAAGAAACCCACCTGATCATGAATTTAGATTTTTGTATTCTATTATTTTGTTTTATGAAAAAAAATTTATTAATGAAGATTTCATGTGTCTGTAAAATGATTGACTATTAGAGCCCAAATATTATTATATTAATGTGAAACACTATTTTATGATACTGTTTTTTTTAAATGGACTATTTGGTTTCATTATTTTTTTAATTCACCCTTTCTGATATTTTTATGTTAATAAGTCATTTTAATATGTTTTTCATAGGTTTTATAGATATTTAGCAATAAAGATGAAGTTATTATGATATTTGTAATGATTTATCATGAAAATAAAACATGTTTTAATTTTAAAATTTATTTATAGTAGAAAAAATGGATAATGGAAGGAAATATACAACATGTATAGTGTCAGACTGATATATAAGAGTAATGACCTAATTCAATAAAACCATAAATATTATGAAATCATTGAAATTAAATGAAGTGAATTGTTTTCCTAAAATTAAATTAGGGGATGGATAAAGATGGAGTCCTTATATAGATAAATTAGAGTAATTTATTTTTCTAATAAGATAATTTAATAATTTGAATATATAATAAACCTATATTTCAAAATATACATCCCATTTAAATAATAATATGTTCAATATCATGTACCACGTGTAACATCAAGCTTACATGAACGGTGATTTACTGTCTAAATATAATAATAACATTAATGTCATACCATAGACATTAGATTGGTGGATATGAATAGGATTAATAATGTAAGTTAATATGGGAATAAATTTTTTCCTAATGCGCAAATATTGACTATAATAGTGGAAATATTTTTTGAATTTAGAATGATAATTTTTAAAATAGTTATTGTTTAAATGATTTATTTCTGAATAAAACATTTTTGCATTATATCTTATATTTTCATTTCAAAATTAAATTTATAAATTTTAGAAACTAAATTAAATAAAAAGGAATTAATTTTTAGTTTCATAATATCAATATTATCTAGGGTTGAAAATTTTTGATTTTTTAGACATTGTCGATTTCGGGTTGAATAGTGAAAAATATTGATGTTACAAATTATGTCACTTTTATGACATTATCCAAATATAAGAGTGACATGAATTTTTTGGAATTTTTATTAATCCAATTATTTATTTTTCAATTAAAACATGTCATTTAAAATTTTAATTTTTACATTAGACATTTATGTTTGAAATTTTGAAAATCTAAGGGGAGTATTTATTGGAATAAAAAATACATTGGGTTAATCTATTTTGAAAATTTTTTCACCAAGTTCCATTAAATTTTTAATTTTTTTAATGTAAAAAATGTCTCAATTTAAAAATATAACAAAAATAATTCAAATGTAATAAACATGATTCATTAATTTTTATATAAAATAATTTTAATGTTTAACTTAATCATTTTTGTAAATGTAAATCATCCTTTTGTTTTCAGAAAATATATTAGAAGTAAATTTTTACCACTTTGATAAAGTGAACCATAAAAACTGATTTCTTATCGTGGATGTAAATATTTAAATAATTTAAAAATATAAATTCCATTTTTATTAAATAATAGTAACCATGTTAATGTTTTGTCACTATGGTAAAGGGGATAATGTGTTAAATGAGGTTAAAACTATGGGTATGGTCTCAAATTAAATAAAATCAGTGAATATATTTCTTGTTAAGAGCATAATTTTTCCCCCTTGATTATTTATTCTAAAATATAGAAATTATATGTTATTTAACATTAATAATGACCTTTATATTACTTTAAGATAAGAATATGTAAAAATATCCATTTATTTCATTAAATATATCAATTTTGTTCATAAGTGTAAAAAGAATTAGGAATGATTAGAAATATATTTTATTTATACAATTAAATTATTATTATTGTTATAAAAATTTATTTTTTATTTTATTGATGATATAATTACATTGATCACATACAAAACACTAAAACAATGTTTTTACAAGTAGTTAAAAAATCAAGTGAATTATTTCAAAAACACTAAAAGTCAGGTTTTATGGATGAATCATAGTGTCCCATGTGTTTTAATAGATAATTATAATGTATTAGTGATGGTGAAATATGATATAATGTTAATATATTTTTATATTAAATCATTTATAGTCAAAATATATAAATAGTCAGAAAAATATCTTTATATGATATTTGATGTATTAAAAATATTTTGAAATCATTTGGAAATAAAAAATATATAATATTTTCTCAATATGGTGTGAAATTTTTTCTCATATCATTAATAATTAATTTGCTTTCCAATTTACATTATTATACTTATATATTTTACCATTAAATTCATTGTATTTATTAAAAATCAGTTGATTTTTTCCTATATCATGGGCATAATCTAACTCTTTAAAAAACATGTTTGAGAAAGTATTATGTAAAAAAT
This sequence comes from Viscum album, assembly GCA_963277665.1. Taxonomy (NCBI): domain Eukaryota; kingdom Viridiplantae; phylum Streptophyta; class Magnoliopsida; order Santalales; family Viscaceae; genus Viscum; species Viscum album. Next base: position 534,847,713 of record OY728151.1, on the reverse strand, counting down.
ATACCCAAATTCCCTATAATAATTCCTATACCACATTCTAAATCCCCTTTTGTGACCAAAATTCTCTCCCATAATACTTTATGTTTGATAGAATTTATGATAACTGAAGAAGAGGTAATTGTCTTTACCTATTAATTTCATGAATATATCTTCATCCACCTCCCCAAATATTTTATATCTTTTTTAGCATAATTTAATCATTATATTTACTATCATGAAATTTTTATCTTAATTGTAAAATCATTTTCTATCTATCACCTTTCTATCTAATGGAAAATGAAAACATCACTCATGTATACATAGGGACTACAATCTCCATAAAATGATATATTTTATTTTCCATCATTACCTCACATGGATTATTATTTTTATTGAATTTTTAGATATATATTTATGTTTTTATGGCTAAATAATTATTATAAAAAGATAAAATGTTATCTACCTAAGTACTATTTGTACCATTAGAAATAGACAATGTTACTCATGCATACATGTGGACTACGACCTCCATGGAGTGATATGATTTAGTTTCCAAATATATATATTTTAATTATGATATGTTTAATGGAAATATATGATAGTTATGATATATTTGTTTTTCTATAATGATAATTCATTTTTACATTATTTCATTCCATCTATTTGTAAAATGAAAACATAACCCATGTGTATGTTTCGAAAACTATCTAAAATATGGATTGTAATTCAATTTTATAGACCACCTTATGTGGATGATATTAAAATTATATTATATTGATAAAAAATATAATCATAGCATGTTTAAGAGTATAATTATGATTTATCCATGGCTTCATTTTCCGTATACAATACACCAATGATATTTTAATGACTAAGGGATGAATGACATCAAAACTTATAATGTCACTTAACCAATTTACAAAAAAAAAGATACATAATTGAATTAGAATGAGTAATAAAAAACATTAAGAAAGGATCATAGGAATCAAAATTATTAATATAAATTAATCATTTCGATTTATAGAATATATGAAACGAGTCAGGCATGAAGGAGTAGTTTTTTATTTAAAACATTGTCATATTGTTTTCCTTTCAAAATCATTCTCCATCATGTTCATGTCCTTCACATGTTTTTAATTAAAATGATTTTCGTAGGTATTAAGAAGGTGTAGAACATAAAACAACATTAATAGTGAACTGTATTTAATGAAGAAATTTTTTTATCGATGAATGGGAGTGTAAACATAGGAACCCATTTTTATGGAAACAATTCACACTATCTGAATGTTTCACTTTGTTATGTAATGATATTACCAATTTTATAAAACTAAAAATCTAAATGGTCCATTAAATGTACGAAATTTTAACCCTTATAATAAATATTTCAATTATGGGGTCATATTAAACCTGACATTATAGATGGTATTAGTCAAAAGGATTAAAAAATTAATTTAAGTACATTTTAATAAATATAAAAATTCTAGGATCAACATAATAGTTTGAGATCCAATGATAGAAGTATTCCATAAATGTAGAGGATTGGGTGTTATGGATAAATATTATTATTTGGGTCTGAATTAAGATATTCAAATAAAATATGACATGAATATGGATATCTTAGTTTTAATTCGTTTTCAGATATGGTTTATTATTATTTTATTTGATTCATGCATAATAATAAATTTTTAAGTAAATAGATGGTATGGTTTGGATCATAATTAACAATCTCTATTAACATAAATGTTTTAGTTTCCCAAGAGATCAATAGACTGGGAAAAACTATGGATAGAAAACACTTTTTATAATTCCTAGTAATCTATCTTGAGATATGATTAACAATCCAATCATAAGTGAGTAACTTAATAAACAAAAAAGAGAAAAACGAGTTTCATGTATTTTTAGGTGAAAAATATCATATTTAATTGTAATCAAATTCATAAGTGTCAAAAATATTGTTATAAAAACCAATGGAAATGTCTCAAATGAACCTGATACTATTTTATATGTGGTAACTAGGGAATAAATAAATACATTACTGAGGAAAATTAAAGAGTTTGGTTGACTAAATAGAGGGGAAAAAAGTTCTTCTGAAAGTTTCAATTGAATTTTTACATGTGGGAAGTCTTGGGATTATAAAAATAAATCCATATGGATGAAATATCGTGCATGGTAAAAACAAGATTGTATAAATCATTGATTTGATATTTCATAATTAATATAAAAAAATAAGAGAAAACTAAAAATAAGATATAAAATGTAAGAATTATTTAACATTTTTTGTTATTCTTAAATTAGTAAACATGATTTGATTGAGGTTAGGTAATATAATTACATGATTTATATTTTTTATTATAGGAATGAAGTATTAAGTAATAAAATGGTAGATACTTCTTATAGGTTTGTAAGGGATGTTTAGTGATTGGATTGTATACATATATTATTTCAGGAGTTATTATGTAGATGTATTTTATACAAGGAAATATAATTTCTATGAATGATCATATGTATATAAGTATTGATACACATTTTCGTTTTTATTTCATTATATTATAATTTTATTAATGATATTATTTTGGACATGTTTATTGTTTGAAGAAAAATATTTTATTAATAATGTTTTCCTTAAAATGTGATTTGATATTGGTGTTTTTTGGAAAGAGGAAAATTAATTTTAGGAGCATATATTAAGATTTATATTGGGGTTGAAAATTAAGTAAGTTACTAAGTGATTAGATTTATTTTTTGAATAAGTTATCTATAATAGGTTTTAATAAATTTTTGTGATATATATAACCATATTTTATAACTTTATTTTTTATATAATGTTTATTTGGCAATGAATATTATTCTATTTTTAGGGTATGAAGTTAAAATGTATAAATAACAATTTCGGTTCACTTGGTTCTTACTGTTATGGTAATTATAGTCAACTGGGATAAAGAGTTATCATGTTTTGGGGACATTAGATTTATTATATAGATATCCATGGATTAAGAAATTATTCGGTGATAGGTAGTTAATGTTATTTCAGAAGAAGTTCAATATATTTTTGGTATATTATAAGACTATGGTGAATGTAATTTTTCGTCTAATATAGTACTTTCTATCAATATTTATTGTAATTATTTGAGGAAAAAATAATGATTTAACATTTTGCAGAATTTTAAATTTCATTTGATTTTTATAGAGACTTATATTATTTTGGAAAATGATTATTATATTTTCTAGAATATATAACATTCTAAAATATTTTTTTTTTCAGAATTTATGATTCAATAATTTTCTTTTGAGATAAGTGTTATATTTTTATCAATATAATATGTGGTCAAATATTATTGATTTTTGGGTTTCAAATTTCGGTTCACACATTTAGAATGGTTTGGAGGATATTTATTCATTAAATGATAAAAATTTAAATTTTAGTGTTTTTTTTAAAATTTTAAGATTAATGTAAAATATATTCATATTGTAGATTATCCATATTTTTCTAGCCATTTTGGGTTTTCAAAATCAATGCAAATATGATAAATAACTTCTTTTCCTTTTTTAGATATTATTGTCCACTAAAAACTAACATTTTTTCTTTATGAATAATAAATTTATTATTTTCTTTTATCATATATGATCTAGTAGGGGTGGAAAAATTCCAAAACAAAACTGAATGATGAAATTGCAGTTATAGTGCAGAAAGAAATTGATTGAGTATGTTTTCTCATTCTCTATCCTTATAAATAAATAACTCCTAAATTCAAACAAGATTAAGATGAATATATGGAGTCTTATGTGAAAAACTAGAGAGAGTTATAAGTGTACACTTTTGGAATCATGTTTCTATATATGAGTCTTATAATGGTACATATAAGGTTTTGAAATATTTAAGAGATGATATGTTTTATATTAGAAATTTTAAAAGTCCTAATTACAAAATAGACATCTATGATTATAATTATCCCAGTCTCCATTCAACATATTGGGAAATAAAATTGTGGGGATGTAATTTTTTAATAATGAATTATATTAAGTAAGTAATATTTCAATATATTCTTCTCTATTAAAAAAATACCGTGTTTGATAGAATGTACCATACGCAACACCTACCTTAAAAACTGTGATATAATTAAGAAATTTTAATTAAATACGATTATTTTATCCCTTTTATTGGATTGGAGGGTATGAACAAGGGTATAAAAATTATAAAATATATTTATAAAAATTTCCCAAAGAAAAATTTATTTATAAATACATTGGAAATATGTTGTCACATTTGAATGATATATTTAAGTGCATTTAATTTTTTGATGAGTAGTTTTTTTATTAAATTTGGTTATATATATGTTGAATATTATTAAAGAAGATTAATTAAAAAATTTATTAAATTGAATTTGTTAAAAAGGACTAAATTTTTGGTATCAGAATATAAGAATTATCTTTGGGTGTGATTCTCCAAACAAAAACTCCTAGATCTAGTTCCATAAATACATACGTTATATACTTTCATTAATTATTGCTTTAAAATACATAACATGAAAATACCTAATTACATAGTAAATAATGGTTATTTAATCCCTTATATTTGAAGGATCATTTCAGGTGTAATACATTATAGAATTATGAAACATCACAAACTAATAAATCTCGTGTTCTCTATATCAAGAACACATTTTTTTCTCAATATATATGAAACTACATTATCGATAATAATTCTTCAAAATATCCAATGAATTATTCCCTGAATTATATCCTTAACAACAATTCATATGTATTACATTTCTTCATACCTTGGATAAATTGATAAATATGAATTGGTGATCTAAAATGCTTAGTGCGGGAAAACAAACAACCTAAAAATCATTACATAATAGAGGAATAAATATTATTGTATAAATATGTATATGATGGGAATCCATATAAAATATAAAACCTAAATAATTCAATACCCATGACTGTATGTTAAAACCTTGATGTAAATAATAAAAATCTTATACTGATCGAATTAATAATTTCAGTCTTCAAAAAACACTTTCCAAGGCCCTATTCCAAGAAAAAATCATGTTTTGGGAGGAGGAATACAAAAAAACAATTGTTTTTTCTCAATAGACTCATCAATACGTCAATGATCTATATAATTCTAGGCCCCATCCATTACCAAACTAAGTACAATTCATTTAACATAAGGGTCAATAATAAATTTCATGTCATTCCCCAGGAAACATATAGATTAATGAAACATGGATATCCATATAATTAGAATACACAATTTCAATACACCATCTACTTGTGTTAGTAGTCATCAATCATACTTGTTTATGAAAATTTTCCAATTTTAATCAATCTATAACATGATCATAACCTAAACTAATAAATAATGTGGATGGTTTAATAACACATAGTGAAATTTGAAATAATCTTTTTTATTATAATAATAATATGTGGCACATCAATAGTTTTACCCATGTTAATGAAATGGGTAACATGATCATCAATCATGTGGATGAAAAAGGTGTATGGATAAAAAATAAATATGTCGAATTCCAAAAATTATCTATCATGTAGTGAAAACATATTAAATGACAATAATTTTCCCCATGTTGATAAAATACCTTTTCTATAGGTAAATATCATCAAATCAAAATTATGTATGATATGAGGATCACATCATATAGAGAAATTATTATAAGGTCATGCTAATAAAAAATTAATCATAATTACTCACCATTAAAATAATTATGTTGGGTTTTATTAAATGAACAAAGCTATATTTTAATAAGAATACATAGAATATCATTTATATAAATGAAAGAAACTCATGTAAAATAATGATTAGAAAGATATCACATGAATTTAATTGTTTGATACCTTGAGTTCAATCCTAAAAAAAGATAACATGTATATATATAATAAATACTACACCCATTAGGTTAAATAATTAACAAATTTATAGGGGAAATTTAATAGAAAATAGAAAATATTTTTTAGAAAATATTTTTATCTTTTACGTAAAATAAAAATTAACATGTCATTCTCAGTGTTAATACTTTAAAATTTTACCTGAGAACCTTTTAAATAATTTACATTTAAAAGGACTATCCAAAAATTTATCCTTGAAAATTCATAATTTTTTTCTTTTATAAATGAGGATAGGAAGATAAAACCTTTCATTGTTAAAGGGAAACAACTTTTTATAATTTTAAAAAATCTATTTCTTAAAACTCATATCTTATGATGAGTAAAAAGTTATTCTATTGTATTAAAACATAATTTTACAAATGAGTGTAATAAAATACCATATAATTTAAATTTTGGGTGGAAGAACCCTAGAATGGATGGAAAATGTCCAAGAAAGAACTTTATAACTCAGTGAAAGTGGTGAGATACCATTATTCCTTAAATGAATCATATCTCAAGAATTGAGAAATATTTTTTATTTTGATTCTACTGTAGATATTTAAATCTTAAAAAATTGTTAGGTAAAAACAAATAACACAATCAGAGGGAATTATTTTACAAAATTTTATGAAAATTTCCCAAGAGAATGATCATAACATAATGACAAAAAGTTGAGTTACCAAAAAACCTTTCACAAAAATAAATAATAGATTCAATAACCATTTAAATTGAGAAACATGAATTTGATAGTAAATATCATGAAATAAAAATATTATGATAATAATATATCAATTATCAGTTAATACACTATAGAAATAAAACAAGGTGTATATAATGTATTATGTATTAAAGAATCATAGATTAGATATTGAAAACCCATTTCGGATTAAGTAAAAATTTAAACAAAAGCCATTAAAATAGAGGTATTGAAATTGAACAAAAAATACCATAATTAAAATATTATTTATTATAATATATCTCTTATAGTTTTTATATACATCAAATTAAATAAGTGAGATTCACCATCAAAAAATGCATCAGAGTGATAAATTTGAGAGTAAAACCCTTACATTGGTCTTCATTCCATCTACACATTTACTAAATGTCTTAAATAATTAAATTAAGTTAATTAAATAAATAATAAATAAAATATTTTATAACTATAAACATTTATACACTCCATTTATTAACATTCTATATATATTTATATATTAGTTAGTTTTTACAAATTTTCAACACTGGGCATAAATAATTTTTTTCACTACAAAATTATTTCATAAAATTGATGTTGGTATATATTATTTTTCAAAACTACATAATTATAAGAAAATATATGGTACTTTAAATTTTGATTAAATATATTTGAAAAAGAAATAATTTTATTTCGTCGTTTTTTGGATACAATCCATATGATTAAATCATTAATTATCATGTTTCAATATTTCATAACATACATAATGTGTTTTTTTAATTAATGATTTAAATTCTAATATTAGTTTAAAATAACCAAAAACCATATATTATTTTCCTTTTTTTTATTTTATACATGTAAACAATTTCTTATTGTACTTCATGATATAGATTCATAATATTACTCAAGAAGGTGGTTAAACTAACATAAACCTAAACCTACCATTATCAATGAGTAATTATGACGTTGTTTAATTTTAATATCATTATACCAAAATAATAATGTTATTATTTGGTGACACTGGATATATAGATCATAATTTTATATAATTAAAATGAAAATATAATTTATATACAGTCATTAATAAGAAAAAAGATATCAATTCCCTCATAGAACAATTCGTTCAATAAATTGAATTAGAAATGATAATTTAATGATCATATAAACATTAGGTTACAAAAATTGACCAAAAAATAACTTAATAATATCATAAAATTTAAATTTATATTTTAATCTCATCAATATTACCATCCATGCATGATAATTATGAAAATAAAAATTAATTCAATCATTCCATAGAGGTGGTAATCTACACATATGCATGGTTTAAAATTTCATTTTCCATAGAGTATGATAAATGATTATTATAGTTTATAATTATATAATCATAAAATTAATAAAAAAATCATAATTATTTCCGAATTAAAAACTTATACCATACTTTTAATACAGAGAATTAAAATAACATTTTTTGTAGTGGAGCATGTAGTTATGACAACATATAAATTACAGTTCCCTTTTTATTAATTGAAATGTTAAAAAGATAATAGTGATTGTCACCATAACTTTACAAAATTTTGATGTAAATAAAAAATATTTAATTTCATATTTTTTTGAAAAATTAAAATTGTAAAATAAAAATTTTAAAGAATGACTTTGTGTCAAAATGATTATTCACAATGTGTACTTTGATAATTCTTTTGGAGAGCGCTTTAAAATGTGTGGAATATAATAATATCATGCGAACATAACATTAAGTTTGTTAAACAGTATTCAAGGGGAATGATAATGTGATTTTTTAATAAGTAAATTAATCTTGGGAAGTTCCATTAAGGGGTGGTGAAAGTCCCCATTTGTAAATGGTGAGAATAGAATTTTTTAAAATATTTCCACTTTATAAAAAGGGATCGCATCTAAAAAGTTACATGGATCCAAAATGGATAAATAATTTAGCACGGAATATATGAGGTTGGTACATACATCATACACTTGATTATATATTTTTATATAAATATATAATCCATTTACACCTTGAATTTTCAGTTTTTCTATTTTTTATAGCAGTAATTAGTTTTTACCTAAGGTAATATAATTTTTACCCTAAAATTAAAGTGGTAAATATTAATTAATTTGGAATTTAAGATTCTTTTTTATAAATCAATGAAATTTTTTTAAATTTATAAAAGTGATAAAAATTAATTTGTAAATAAAAATGTATAATTTCTTAAAAACAATTTTTGAGGAAATATTACTTATAATCTAAAATATATTATGAGTTTTTAAATTTATTTATTTTTATTTATAATCTCAAATATAAAATCAATATTTGATCTTAGAAAAATGTTTCATTAATTTAAATTTCATATTATAATACTAAAAAAGTTATTATTCAAATGTTATTAGAAAAAATGGTATTTTTTCGTTATTCAACTAAATGTCATTCTATTTCGAAATATCAAAAAAAAATATAAATATAATGTTACCAATCTTAATCAAGAAATGTTGAAAATTTATTTAAATAAAATTTTTAGATTATGATAATTTTAAAAATACCAAAATATAGTGAACAATTTTTCAAATAAGAAATAGACTTTTTAAAATGTTAATTATTTTATATTAATATTTCATATCAAATAATACTTAATTTATTGATAATTTAATGTTTAAATTATAAATATATTTTTTTAATTTAATGTTAATAAACATATTTTAAAAAAAATCAATTATTTTAGAGAAATATATTTTTAACTATAAAAATATTTTTGTAGTTATTTTTTCAATAATAAAATAATTTCATTCATTAAAACAACCATTTGTTTTAATTATTCAAATAATTATTTATGTTTTTTCTATTATTCATGTAATACAATTCAATCAATTGGATTTAATGTCCATACATAAATATTTATATTATATATATATATAACATGGATTTTTAAGTTAGTTTTTGCGTGTGGAGAAATCTATCTAACACATTAACTTATTTAGAAGTATTCATATATTAAAAAATTGTGGTGTTTTATTATTCTGGATTAAATATTATTATTACCTGAAATTTTAATTACGAATCACTAATGAATGTAGTTTAAGGAATTATAAATATATTCATTATTCATGATATAGCTTCAATGAACGAAATCTGCCTTGCTCTCTCAGGTTATATAATGTTTCATACTTTTCCTCAAACAACTTTTAGAATTTATACTATCATATTCAAAAGTATGAATATAACCTAATCATATATTCATAATAAAATTCCTTTTTTAAAACCATTTGAATCTCGCAAATATTAAACCACAATGATATTTTATATTTCATAAAAAATATCATTTATCATAAACTAGTAGTTCATAATGTGACACAGTACTCGATATATATCATAATCAAAAAATGTGATGAAATTAAATAATAATATCATGAATCAATAAGAAATCCCAAGGTTATGACTACTATCTAATTTAATTCATCAAAATAAAACCACCCATTATTATATTAACATCATGAGTATACAAAAACTATGAGTTGTCAATAGATCAACCATGTGTTATGCAATAGTAATCCTAATAATATAACATTTTCATAGAACCCCATTCAAAGGTTATTAAAACCTCTTAATATATATTTTTATACCATTAACATAAAATAATTTCAAAACAACCATGATATGTTTTGTAATATCCTATAATTTTATAAATTATATTCATTCTTTTTAAATGAATAAATTTATCATTAATTAATAATGTTATCGGAAACACGTTCACTACATTGATAATTTTTGAGAAATAAATCATATAAAATTTAAAAGAACATTAATTATTATAACCATTTATAATATATTTATTTAAGAGTGACTGTGTTATTAGTCTAAATTAAGGGTTATAGTATTTCCCATTAGTATAGATGAAAGAAAATATGACTTTGACCAGTATGATCATACCCAATGAATCTAGTTCAAAAATGATAACATGGGAGATATAATCTGTATTATTTTACCTTGAGAATGTGTGATCCGTGATTTAAGAACTATATCATGGGGGAAAACTCTATAAGAGAAGTTCCAGGTCATTGATATCATTAGAGAAACTGTATCACCGAAGATCCCTAAGAAAATCTAAATGTTTCACACTTACCCATATAAAATTTAGTAGTGTAATATATAGATCTGTATATCTACCATTATAACATGAATATTTCTATTTTTTTCTCTAAAATAATTATTATTTTTATTCCTTATTTTTGTTACTTTATAACTAATTATGTAATCAGTTTGATAAACATTAAATTACATTATGAAAAAATGGTTTTTTATACAACCAATTTATATGAAGATATTATATTTACAAAATTCATGAATTTTCAAAATATATAATGATTAATAAAATATTTTTTATTTAATATTTATTTAACATAATTGATAATATAATTTCACAAAAGAAAAGATAAATTTTATATTGGTCAGAATACCGTTATTGTCAAGAAAATCAGTATTATATAATAAATATGGATGTCGATTGAAAAATATTAATTCTAATATTTTGAGATATATTTGGATAAAATAAATATATTTTTTTGATTCATCATGTTGAAATTATCCAACGCATTTTTTTCATAATTTTTTGAGTTAGTTGGATTTTTGGTTAAAAATTAAATATGGTATAAATATAAATCATAAATTATGAAATCATAATAACCCAAAAAAGACATAATATATTGTATAAAAGGTATCAATTATAAAATAATTATTTACCATTTTCATAAATGGTTTTTGGTTTTATCTTCCCTACTTTATAAATACATTATGAATTCTCGAACACATATACAATATATTAGGGTTTTAAAATCAATTCTCTGTGAACAGGACTAACTTCCACATCAATAGGGGTGATATTATTTTGGTTTAGGTTAGTGGAAATATAAAATAATTAAAATCACACCTATTTGTAATAAACTCTGGGAAATAATACTGGGAAGTTTTATGGTTTTTATTACTTTATTTTATAGAATCTAATTCCCAATCTTATGAAATAATAAATTACTCCACTAACTTTTCTTATCTAAACCCATCCAAGATCCCATTAATCATCAATAAAAAACATTGTATCAAGACCTTACTATGTTAATACCTATATGAATCCCTCAAAATGTTCCTATATTCTCTCATGAATATCATCTCAAATTTCTTGATATACCCTCACATGGTAAGTAATTCTCTCCTTTTCCACAATGTTCAAACACATATTTTATTTTAAGCCTTTTGATTTCAAATTCAAAATTTTGGGACATGTTTTCTACATAACACATACTATCCTCTTAATTTTCATATTATTATATATGCATTTATCTATCATTAAACCATTTTATAAATCATTAAGTACTACTTTTATTCTTCCTAACATTCACCTGCATGTTTTCATTCAAAACATTTAGGATTTGAATTCCTCTACACATTTCCAATAATTCGTATTAACTTATATATACCTATAATTCATTTAATGGTGGATTAAATTTTTTCAACACACACTCTATAAATTTTGGGGATAATATAGATGAAATTCATTATTATTTTATAAGATATATGTGGAACACATATGTATAAATATGATATTATTCTGATGGATATACCAAGATAGACCTCTCATGTATTTATTAATTTTCAACTCATATGAGATTCTATAAAAAATGAATGGGAGATCATACAATGTACACTATGATATGTATTCTTGTTTTTTATCATTGACTTGTTTATATGATTCATTTTTATAAGGGTCACTTTGTTTACTCTTATGTTTTTATGGTTTTTCGCGTTCTTTCCTTATTTATCTGATAACGATTCTTTGGATGTAATTGAGGGAAGAAAGCAGACAGACACCGTGATTTTTACTTGGTTCATCCTCACTGGGATACATCCATGGAGCATACAACGATGATGTGCCGATGTACCAAATACACTAAAGCCCACTTCCAATTTACAATGTTTGGGCTAGATCTCTTATATTCCTAGAATCAATGCCTTTAAAATGTTTGGGGTTAGATCACTATTTTCCCAAGGGTCACTCCATGTTCCAATCTCTCTTTGGCTCACTGCTTGTTGAAAGGATCACCTTCTTCCTCTTCATTTTATCACTGCTCTAGAAAGGATCCACACATAGTTTATGGACTTCTATGTCTGTTCATTATCACTAATGAAATATTCATCTTTAACTATTGATAGATGCTCTATTGACATCTAACTTTCACCCGAAGATGAATCTCACTTTGAACCAGGTGTATCGAGAAACCCCGATTTTTACGCGCAACCCTTACTGCACCTTGAAAATAATTCCTTTGACTTGTTTTAAAAACAATTTTCACACAATGCCTCTTTTGCGTGCGACCACTTCTTTTTTTCTCAGACTTTATACTTCTATGACTGCAATTTTATGCTTTTGCACACAATCCACTTTTCACACAACATTCTTCTTTTCTGCACAACCTATTCTTTGTCTGCAAACAGTTATTCTACCTGAAAACTTGTTGTTTACGCACAAATCCCTTGTCCAATCCAATGTCATGTTCTAGAGCTCAGATACTCTTGAAGTCTTGAGCATTTTTTAATGATGGGGGTCACTTCATATTTATTAGAAATGTCGAACCCTATGCGAAAAAACCTCCTTCTGTGGATAATACTCATTGAGCGCATAAGACACATCTTCGGTGCCACACCGAATTTTGGGCCATGATTTAATTTTTCACTCACCACATGCCTTTGCCAATTTTTGAGCTTCTGATGACGAAACACCTCTTGTGTGAAAAACACCAATCCTTTATTTTGCGCACCACATAAACTTTTCACACTCCAATTCATTTTTCACGCACCATACCAATTTTCGTTAACCATAAAATTTTTCATGCACCACACCAATTTTTCATTCACCACATAATTTTTCAACCACCACACCAGTTTTTCGCTCAACAAAATTATTTTTCATGCACTACACAAAAATTTCGCACACCACTATTCTTTTTCGTGCACCATGCAAATTTTTCGTGCACGAAATTATTTTTCATGAACCACTTTCTTTATTTGCATACCTCTATTTCCCAAAAATTTTAGAGACCCGAAGCTTGACGTACATGGAAATTACATTACTTTTTCGGAATACTTAATACATAACAAAAACAGACACACAAGGACCATAATAGTTTAGTGTCTTTGGAAACGTGGAATATAAACATGTAATCCTACTGAAAGATCTTCAACATATATCATATCTATCTTCCCCTTTTTGTTTTCTTACCTAAAATCTTTCTTTATATCCTGGGGAAAAGAAAACATATAAAGGGTGAGCTCAAATGCTCAGTAAGGGTAATCATGGATAAAATAAAACAAATCATATACATTTGATCTTAAAAACATGAACATAATGTTTAAAAGCTTGAGCAATGACATAAATCATGGAAGTACGTAAGGAATATATCATAAAGAAACATTAATCATGATAAAATAGCATGGGAGTAAAACATATAATTGTGGAAACCATTCGGCACATGTCATGATTTCCATAGTAGCCAAGGCATTGCTGCCAAGACCATCTTAGTGGACAAAGTCCCTTTCTGAATCGAGTTCACTCCTGGTTTCAGTCCTATAACACTGAAATGGATTAACTTACCATTCCAGCCATGTCTATCTCATGAGATATAAAATATTTACCCAATGCATTGGAGGGAGATATAGGTCCCACCCATCCCATAATGAAATAATTCTTACTTTTGCCACAAAATAAACATATATCATTCATAATAACCCAACGAATAAAATGGGTTTCGTAAACATCATCCCATCATAACATAATCCATATAAAAGAAATCGATATAATTTCATAAAAAAGAAAAGTGAAACCATGTAAATAATAGAGACATTATACTTAAAACATACACATATTAAATAATTTCATTTTAGATGGAAAATGGTTTTAATAAAACACTTGAAATGAATTCTTGAGTATAATATCCTTTCTTCTTTAACATCATTTTCTTTTCACAAAATGTCATGAATTTTTAAAAGAAATGGATTTTCTTGAAAATAGTCATGAAATATTTTTGAGTAAGCTTCATGAAAATATGTATTTATAAAATCGTAAAAATACTTTTATGCCGTATAAGTTGAAAAAACATTCTTCTCATACTTTTCTAGAAAAAGTCAAAAAGTACCTCATACGAAAAATGACAAAAGATTCCTTTCATATCTTTTACTAAAAACTCACCAAAGGGTAAAATTGGAGTTAAAAAATTGTAGGTTGATGGAAATAATATTACATATTTAGGAAACATGGATGTGGATGATAAAATACACCCCAGTAATTTCTGAAGTATAAACAATCTCAGATAAAAATGAGATTGTGATATTTCCATTACCTTAGGTACGATTTGCATAGTAAGTGTTCGAACCTCCAGTATAATGATTTAAATAATTTCATTGACTTATTACAGAATCATACTCCTTGTTATGATATCATATATGGTTCACTTATGGCTTTATATTACCCGTTCTTTTGTAAATTCCATGTTAATGAGCGTTTTGGGTAAAATCGTTTCATTTTTCGTCCGTGTTTTGACTTGTAATTATTCATACGATTACGTAGATCATGATTACTTAATTCCAGAATATAAAACATGATTTATATATAACATATATTCCGAATATACATATATATAATGGATCAGTAAATGGAGAGAAATACACCGTTCATAGAGACGGTAGGCCGTACGTACACATGAACGCTATTTTCATTTCCTTATTGAGTTGAATGGAATTAAGTAGATGACATAAATATATATACACATAAATCATGTATCATTATTATGTCATATATTTCATGATTACTTAGTATATATACTTTATAATCATTCATGAATGGTTAACATGGAGAATGAATCTCATCGCGTCGTGGAGACGGTAGTCCGTACGTAAGCACGAGCGATGATATCATTCTCATGATCGTGGAATTTTATTGGAGTGTATGTATACTATTTCAGAATCAATATAACTTTAAAATAATCATATATAGTTATTATGTACACCATTATACCCATCCAATTAAGGTGGTGGTGGAAAATAGATTACACTACGACGTGGAGACGGTATTCTGTACGTAAACATGCGCGGTGATTTCGTTTTCCGTAGGATGGATAGATGGTGAAATAGGGTTTTTTCATAATTATAATAACATATAAGTATATGAGTGATACTGGTGTTATTACTTAATAATTAAAAAACCTAAGAAGAAGAAGTGGAAGAAGAAATAAAGATGAAATAATCGGTAACAGACATTACCTCTTCTTTGAAGCGCCTCTTTGAGTCCTCCTCCTATGGCACTAAAATTTGCCTTTGAAGAAGACCAGGACCTCTAGGATGTTTCTAGGGAAGTGTAGAAGATAATTTGGAAGGGTTTGGCCGAGCTTGATGGCTCAAAGTGGTGTTAGGAAGAGAGGGAGGAGGTTCCCTTTTATAAGGGAGGAGAGGGGCACCTTTGGAATAACTAAAAATATTATTTTATTATAAAGTAATATTCTGTTTTTAATAGCTCAAAATTGAGTTATTTCGTAGCTAAGGTAGGGATGGGTCTAAATCCTCCCATCCAATAGAATTTATACAAGTTTAGGTCATTATATTTACCTTATCGTTTATTTTTAACTCTTTGTTAATTAGATTGACATTTACCATGTCACCTTGTATTTTTATATTATATAGTTAATAAACATACAATATAAATCCAAGAGACCCCAAAGTGGTCCATTAATGATAAAGATATCATGAAATATGTATCTTGGCTGAACCTTATATTTTTAGGAATAAAATAACAATCAATAATATAATATTTGTTTTAAAAACTATTTTATGTCAATTTTGACACTATTCAATAGATGATTTTTGTGAAACTCATAAAAGAATTATTACATCAAAAAAAGTTAATTAAATCAATCCTAACATGTCATATTAACCTAGAAAATTAGTGTAATTTATTAAAAGTCTCAAATTATATTTCTTTGGGTATTTATAATATCAATTATTCAAATTTTTCACTATTATTGTAATTACTGCATCATCATTGTATCATAAATAAATTAACTTATTTAATGTATAAAAATTATAAATAAAATATTATTTTGTATGAAATATTATTATCTTTATAATGAATATTAACAATCGAATTTATCTTATGTATAACCCTATATTAAAAATGTTTTAGTAAATAAACTTGGATTTTAACTCTTTTAACTCTTCTTTGAATTAAATAATAATAAATGTCCTAATCTAATCCATGTAGGCCTAAATGGTCATATTTTATTCCTAAGGTTGTTTTTGGTAGAATTACACTTATCCAATAGAATTAGGACATGTGTTAGGGTAATAATAATATCATTTTTACCCTTAATTACCCTAATTAATTTTAACTGTGGTAAAAAAAAGTAAAAAGTTACTATTCACCAAAAATTATTTTCATCTCATTGAACCACATTTTACTTACTGACATCAACAGTGTCTCTCAGATTTTTGAAATTCTACTCACAGAAGCGGTAAAATTAAGTTTTATGAAAAATTCATATTTTTAACTACCACTTAGTGGTTTCACTTTTCATCAAAAAATTAAAGTTTCCAGAAAAATACCAAAAATTAGGCCTAAGCTATATTTGATATTATGAACTCAAAAATGATGTATATTTTACCAAATTCAAAACATATCAGTTGCATTAATTAATTTAAAAATTAATTCCCATCGTCAAAACAAATAGCGTGTTCTTAAGAGATAATAACTATCAAAATATTGACACTTGTTTATGTCTGGTTTAAATGGGAAATTGCATCCAACGACCAACATTGTATTAAATTGTAAAAATATATTCTAAATATACTTTAAAACCACTAAAATTAATAATTTATGACTATTAATTATTTCGATTAAAAAGGTTGTTTTTAATTAAAATTTAGTAATTTTCACTATTAATCAGAATATGAAAGTTATCCGAAAAGTACAAAAATTTCACACTAAGCTTATTTCGATATTTTGAATCCAATAATGAAGTCCCTTTTGAATGATAAAATTTATATAATTTCAAAAAGTGGGTATTACTATTCATAACGGCTAGTTCATAATAATATTATAATAATATCTCATTTAGTGAAACTTGGTATTACGTACTATACATGCTATCGTGGAAGGTCACAATTGCGTGTAATGCAAGAAAAGTCAGGGATGTGTGTAGTGAAAGCTCCTTTTAGTGTAGCATACAACACAAGACATCAATAAAATTAAAAAAAATATTTTTCATAAAATCTCGGCGTGTTACATTCTACCACCCTTAAAATGAATTTCGCCCTCGAAATTCGTCGGGGTTATAAATGCTTTACTACTCGAAAGTTTCTTTAATAGAAACCCACATCGTAAATAGGAATACCAAAAAATGGTTTTAAAAAACTAATGTATAAAACGTAACGGTTACCCAAATTAACTAATCACTGGGTTTCTACATAGGAGAACTTAGGTGAAAATATGGATATGGAAGAGAAATCTAAACGTCATGTTCTGATGGAGAGTGGTAGTGAACATGGCTATGAAAAATACAACAATCACAAATCCATAAATTTGTGTTGATCTAGGGTACCATCTGATTCATCGGATATAAGGGCACTAGTACGACATTTTTGGTTTTCAAGGTCATTTCCCTAAAGTTGAAGAATTTGAATTAGAATAAATACTTACTTTATTTTGGTACAATCTCACTGTTGTTCATGCCTTGAACAATTTCCACTTCATCTTTTAAAGAAATGAATTTGAATTTGTTATTCATGAAGTGTTAGCAGATCATGTGATAGAATGACGGGTCATTCCATCTGTCTCAAACAAAAGGATAACAAAAGTTATTAAATATACATAAGTCGATCTATAGTGAGATTAATCATATATGGTTCCTAAAATGGACTTATACTTCCTATATCATACTTCATAATATAATAAAACTAGTTTCTACTAAACAAGGACTTCCTGTAGGGCAGTGGTAAGTGATAAAGGCTAGTCGCACTTCTGTTGTGGGTTCGATTCCCACAGCCTTGTCCGACGTGATGGGTTGTCTCCCGTCCTGCAGGTTGTAAATTTTCTAAAACTACATTACTTATAATCCCATCAGTAATATCGAAAAAAATTATATCCTTAAACAATACTAGAATATGTCCAACAAAATCCATTCCAATCTTTAGGATTATCTAAAATACTTCGGTCCAAGCTCATAATATAAATAAAACGATTACTTGAAATGTCATCAACCAAGCATGTGAATACCATAATTTATCCACCATATATATTGTTGGTCACATTCCAATCATGTGAATACCTTAATCATGTATTTTCTTGAAAAAATGAATACCCATTGAACCTTAGTGAAAACATGAATGCTGTCAAAAGTTAACTCTTTCCACATACCAAAATTGAAAAATTCTATATACTCAATCCATGATATAACCTTCTCCTTATATCAGTCATGAGCTCATGAATACTATCAAACATTTAATTTTCTCTATATCCCTTCATTATGTGCATATCATCTATTTTCCAAAAATATATAAATAAACTTTCATGGTTACTAATACCATTAATCATACACTTTCAGAACTTAGGAAAGACAACAGTGTAACAATTCTTAGATGTCTCTTTATTCCACAGTACCATGAGATTACTTATACAACATTACACTTGATAAACTTGTAATCATTCCACTTCCTTCTTATACCATTGACTGAGCTTCAACAATTCATTCATCTCACTTATCATATGTAGTCTCTTTATCATCATCAACATAAATACTACCCATACGACCGTACTGATTCTCTTCATGAGACTTTACCTTAGGGAATTGGTTTGCATAATGCCCGTACATTCCACATTTAAAACATTTAACCATTGGTGATGTCATAAGAATACCATTATCCTCGCCCATGGTGTTAACTGAACCTTTTCTTTTGCACTTACTGGCTTTGTGTCCTTTTTTTCCTCACCCAAAGCATCTTCTATTTCCTTTGAAACAATCTCCCCGATGCCTCTTCCCACATGATTTATATGAGGGAAATTGAACTTTCTTTCCTCAATGATCATCATGAAACTCCATCTTTCTCTTATTATTTTAGTCGGGAAACTTACCAAAGTTGAGATTATTGATCATATTATGAGATTTCTGATTAGGCATAATAATGATGTTTGGACTTCCAAATCCTGTTTCATTTGGTTTCTCATGAAAAATAGCATTCCATTGTCTGTCATATCCTCCATTATCATGAATCTTTCTAATTCCAGCCATTTTCTAAAACCCAAAAAGAATAGTGTGGGAGGCAAAAATCATCCTAGGGAAAGAAACATTGTAAAGGGGGAGTACCCTCAATATCTAACATCATAGGTTAAATTATAAGATTGTTACTGTAGTTTGAAGACCATATCCAATACGTATTCTTATCCTTAGGGACATCCCAAGTCATTCCTTAGAAATATCTCTAGTGATCTCACTAATTTTTTCGCATCCTAGTTTCCAAAGTTTGACTAAACCTTTCCTTTGATACCAACTGTAGAGACCCGAAGCTTGACATACATGGACCTTACATTACTTTTGCGGAATACTTAATACATAAAAAAATAGACACACAAGGACCGTAATAGTTTAGTGTCTTTGGAAACTCGGAATATAAAAATCTAATCCTGTTGAAAGATCATCAACATCTCCCATATCTATCTTTACCTTTTTGTTTTCTTACCTAAAAGATTTCAATATATCCTGGGGAAAAGAAAACATATAAAGGGTGAGCTCAAATGCTCAGTAAGGGTAATCATGGATAAAATAAAACAAATCATATACATTTGAGCTTAAAAACATGAACATAATGTTAAAAAGCTTGAGAAATGACATAAAACATGGAAGTACGTAAGGAATATATCATAATGAAACATTAATCATGATAAAATATCATGGGAGTAAAACATGAAATTTTGGAAAGCATTCGGCACATGTCACGATTTCCATAGTAGCCAAGGAATTGCTGCCAAGACCATCTTAGTGGACAATGTCCCTTTCTGAATCAAGTTCACTCCTCGTTTCAGTCCTGTAACACTGAACTGGATTAACTTACCGTTCCAGCCATGTCTATATCATGAGATATAAAATCTTTACCCAATGCATTGGAGGGAGATATAGGTCCCACCCATCTCATAATTAAATCATTTTTAATTGGGCCACAAAATAAACATACATCATTCATAATAACCCAACGAATAAAATGGGTTTCATAAACATCATCACATCATAACATAATCCATATAAAAGAAATGGATATAATTTCATAATAAGAAAAGTGAAACCATGTAAAAAAAAGATACATTATACTAAAAACATATACATATGAAATAATTTCATTTTAGATGGAAAATGGTTTTGATAAAACACTTTAAATGAATTCTTGAGGAAAATATCATTTCTTCATTAAAATCATTTTCATTTCACAAAATGACATGAATTATTAAAAGAAAAGGATTTTATTGAAAATAGTCATGAAATATTTTTTAGGAAGCTTCATTAAAATATGGATTTATAAAACCGGAAAAATCTTTTCATGCTGTATAAGTTAAAAAAAACATTCTTCTCGTACTTTTGTCAGAAAAGTCAAAAAGTACCTCGTACGAAAAACGACAAAAGATTCCTTTCATATATTTTACTAAAAACTAACCAAAGGGTAAAATTGGATTTTAAAAATTATAGGTGGATCGAAATAATATTACATATTTAGGAAACATGGATGTGGATGATAAAATACACCCCAGTAATTTCTGAAGTTTAAATAATCTCGGATACAAATGAGATTGTGATATTTCCCTTACCTTAGGTCCGATTTACTTTTAATTGTCCGAACCTCCTGTATAATGATTTAAATAATGTCATTTACTTATTCCAGAATCATACTCATTGTTATGATATCATATATGGTTCACTTATGGCTTTATATTACCCGTTCTTTTGTAAATTCCATGTTAAAGAGCGTTTTGGGTAAAATCGTTTCATTTGTCGTCCGTGTTTTGACATGTAATTATTCATATGATTATATAGATCATGATTAATTAATTCCCAAATATAAAACATGATTTATATATAATATATATTCAGAATATACATATATATAATAGATCAGTAAATGGATAGAAATACACCGTTCATGGAGATGGTAGGCCGTACGTACGCATGAACGCTGTTTTCGTTTCCTTATTGAGTTGAATGGAATTAAGTAGATGACATACATATATATAAACATAAATCCAGTATAATTATTATGTCATATATTTAATTATTACTTATTATATATACTTTATAATCATTCATGAATGGTTAACGTGGAGAATCAATCTCATCGCGTCGTGGAGACGGTAGTCCGTACGTACACACGAGCGATGATATCGTTTTCATGATCGTGGAATTGTATTGGAGTGTATGTATAATATTTCAGAATCAATATCAATTTAAAATAATCATATATAGTTATTATGTAAACCATTATGCCCATCCAAGTAAGGTGGTGGTGGAAAATAGATTACACCACGGCTTGGAGACGGTATTCCGTATGTACGCACGCGCGATGATTTTGTTTTCCGTAGGATGGATAGATGGTGAAATAGGGTTGTTTCATATTTATAATAACATATAAGTATATGATTTATACTGATGTTATTACTTAATAATAAAATGAC
This sequence comes from Viscum album, assembly GCA_963277665.1. Classification (NCBI taxonomy): domain Eukaryota; kingdom Viridiplantae; phylum Streptophyta; class Magnoliopsida; order Santalales; family Viscaceae; genus Viscum; species Viscum album. The sequence continues at coordinate 534,825,402 of OY728151.1, read as the reverse complement.
CTAAGAATAAGAACTGGAAGAAGAAATAAATATGAAAGAATCGGTAACGGACATTACCTCTTCTTTGAAGCGCCTCTTTGTGTCCTCCTCCTAGGGCACTAAAATTGGTCTTTTAAGAAGACCAGGACATGTAGGATGTTTCTAGGGAAGTGGATAAAAAGGATTTGGCATGGGGTGGCCGAGCTTGAAGGCTCAAAGTGGTGTGAGGAAGAGAGGGAGGAGCTTTCCTTTTATAAGGGAGGAGAGGGGTACCTTTGGAATAACTAAAAATATTATTTTATTATAAAGTCATATTCTGTTTTTTAATAGCTCCAACTTGATTTATTTCGAAGCTAAGGTGGGGATGGGTCTAAAGAATCCCATCCAATAGAAGTTAGACAAGTTTAGGTCATTATATTAACCTTATCTTTTAGTTTTAACTCTTAGTTAATTAGATCGACATTTACCATGTCACTTTGTATTTTTATATTATATAGTTAATAAAATTACCATATACATCCAAGATACCCCCAAGTGGTCCATTAATTATACACCTATCATGATATAAGTATCTTGGCGGAACCATAGATTATTAGGTATAAAATAACAATCAATAATATAATATTTGTTTTAAAAACTATTTTATGTCAATTTTGACAATATTCAATAGTTGATTTTTGTGAAACTCATAACAGAATGATTACTTGGACCAAAGTTCATTAAATCAATCCTAAAATGTTATATTAACCTATAAAATTAGTTTAATTCATAAAAAGTATCAAATTATATTTATTTGGGTATTTATAATATCAATTATTATAATTTTTCACTATTATGGTAATTACTGCATCATCATTGTGTCATAAATAAATTAAATTATTTAATGTCTAAAAATTATAAATAAAATATAATTATGTAGTAAATCTCATTATATTTCTAATGAATATTTACAATCGAATTTATCTTATGTATAACCCTATATTAAAAATGTTTTAGTAAATAAATGATGATTTTAACTCTTTTATCTCTTCTATGAATTAAATAATAATAAATTTCCTAATCTAATCCAAGTGGGACTAAATGGTCATATTTTATTCCTCAGGTTGTTTTTGGTCAAATTACACTTATCCAATAGAATTAGGAAATGTGTTAGGGTAATAATAATATCATTTTTATCCTTAATTACCCTATTTACTTTTAACCGTGGTAAAAAAGTAAAAAGTTACTATTCACCAAAAATTATTTTCATCTCATTGAACCAAATTTTACTTACTGACATCAACCGTGTCTCTCGGATTTTTGAAATTCCACTCACAGAAGCGGTAAAATTAAGTTTTATGAAAAATTCATTTTTTAACTACCACTTCGTGGTTTCACTATTCATCAAAACAATGAAAGTTTCTAGAAAAATATAAAAAATTAGGTCTAAGCTATATTTGATATTATGAACTCAAAAATGATGTCTATTTTACCAAATTCAAAACATATCAGTTGCATTAATTAATTTGAAAATTAATTTCTGTCGTCAAAACAAATAGCGTGTTTTTAAGAGATAGTAACTGTCGAAAGATTGATACTTGTTTATGTCTGTTTTAAATGTGAAATTACATCCAATGGCCAACATTGTATTAAATTGTAAAAATATATTCTAAATATACTTTAAAATCACTAAAATTAATAATTTATCACTATTAATTATTTCGATTAAAAAGGTCGTTTTTAATTAAAATTAAGTAATTTTCACTATTCATCAGAATATGAAAGTTATCCGAAAAGTACCAAAATTTCACCCTAAGCTAATTTCGATATTCCGAATCCAAAAATGAAGCCCGTTTTGAAAGATAAAATTTATAAAATTTCAAAAATTGGGTATTACTATTCATAACGGCTAGTTCATAATAATATTATAATAATATCTCATTTAGTGAAACTCTGTATTGCGTACTACACACGCTATTGTGGAAGGTCACAATTGCGTGTAATTAAAGACAAGTCAGGGATGTGTGTAGTGCAAGCTCCTTTTGGTGTAGCGTACAACACAAGCCATCAATAAAATTAAAAAAATTCATAAAATCTCGGGGTGTTACCAAAACACATCTCTTAATTTTTTTTATTTTCAAGCCCAAAAATTTGGCAAACACTAGAAAACGGAGCCACCATGTATTAGCTGTTTTTGTATCACTTCTAGATCGTATATTTGTTTTTCGAGATTCTTCAATCAAGCATGGATAGTGAATAACATCTCCTGAACATGAAAAATCACCATGTAATCCCCATTTGTCAAAATATTATGCCTCGTGGTCTAATTTTTTAAGAAACACAAAATAGAGGCCCACTTTGTCAACAAACACAATCACCTAAAAAATACATCAATGATACCTTGAAGGATTTTTCCTAACAATCTCCCCTTTGTGTTTGTTGACAACTCTTCTCATAAAAATCCACTGCACTTTGATACCTCATTAAGGCTTCTACCATTTTCTACCACCATTCACCTCTTGTGATTCTAATATCGATCACGTATTCACTCAACACATACTCTAAGACCACATGAGCAATTCTCAGCAAGAGAAACTGGATTAAATGAATAGTTCATCAATAGATCACATCTTTCCTGACACCAACTGTTGACAACAAACTGATACCAATTGTTGATACGACTCTCAAAACCAATTGGTTATACTTGGAAACCTTTTGACACCATTCAAACACCACTCATCTTCTTTTAACACGATCCTAAGTTGTCATGATATCTAAATTTTGATCGATCAATTCTATAATTACCATATTTAAAAACTCTCTCTATCTTCTTACATCATCAACTCTTTTTCAGCTTTCAACTCCACCTATCACATTGCTCTCCCCCTATCTTGCTGCTCCACCTATTAGCTTCTCCTTGTATCTTTGACTAAGACATTTTATCCCTTCCTTAGCCATATATTCTCCCACTTGAGGAGTCACTATTTCTCCCCCTTTGTCAATGAACCCAAATGTCACTCTTTTGTGGTATGTAACAGAGTAGAGAACACATATTAGCACGTTAGGGAAAAACACACCCAACCTTGGAGAGAGGGGGATACCCTCAGTCACAATATTTCAAGTGTGGGGAGTCAAATGAACTCCCAGAGATAGTAGATGCCTCTCAAAAGAATCCTTGGGTAAGGCATTAGTCAAAATGTCTGTAACCTGTAACTCTATAGGCACATACATCAACTTCACGATTCCCTGCTCAACCTTCTCTTTGAGAAAATGATACTTTATCTCAATTTAATTTTTCCTGGAGTGATGGATGAGATTTTTTCTAAGACTTATATCACATGAGTTATAACACTAGATTCCGATCAGAGACTCCACTTCAACACCCATGTCATAAATTTTCTTCTTTATCCACAATAATTGTGTGCATGCTTGAGTGGCCGCAATATACTCAACTTCTGTGATGCTCAGTCAAATGAAATCTTTCTTCTTTCTTATCCAAGAAATACACAATCCATTAAAATATAATTCACCTCCTAACGTTGATTTCCTGTCATCTGCTAAACTGGCCAAATCTGAAACAATGTATCTGATAAATATTTTATCCACGTAGCAACCATAATTCTCATTTCCTTGGAATTTTCCATTCAAAAACCTTCTCAACACATAAATTTCACAATTCATAAACCTTATTTCACTTACAGATTTCAATCAATTTTTCCATGTTGATAACTGAGATTCATTAAAAACCGATCATGCATTGAATACTATGATCTTTTGGATTCTTAATATCTAATTCTTGTTCCAGAACCCCCTTAAAAAATGTAGACATGACATGCATCTAGAACCCACTAATTGTAACCCACCTTTTCACAGGTGAAAATATCTCATCGACATTGATATCTCCTATATTAATGAAGCTTCTCACACGAGAAAATATCTATTTTTAATAATAGCACCATCTTATTTTTCGGCCTCAAAACACTCTCTGATGTTTAATTATTCTCACCTTAGCCAAGCTCTTCATTCATAGCTTGAACCCAATTCCAATTATTAGTTTCTTCTTTGAAACATTTAGGCTCTACCTATGATAAGTATCATGCTTGCTGTAGAGTTACCATCTTCTTAATTTGAACTGGCACCATCTGATATCCAATGACACTCTACCAATCAACTTCAGCTCGAAACTTTGGTATCTTTACAGATATAGCCATGACTTCCTCATGCTCATTATCTGTATCTGCTTTAAATCATTATTTCACACTTCTTATCCCCCTGAGTCTCTTAGAACATCATCACTTTCAACTTGTATTTTTTCACCGTGTCATTGTATAGTGACATCATTTCATTCCACTTTGTTTATTATATTCAGTTAAAACACTGTTGATATTCTCTCGTAGCTTCTTGGTATCCTAAAAAGAGTCAGCAAATACAATAATGTTAGAACAAATAGATAATTATGAAATACGTTAATGTTGTTGCTTCTCCTACAATATGTCTTCTCTCGATCTTCTCTCGATATAAAACACCTGAGTTAGGTTATCCAATTCTTCCATTGATGGTTCTTGCATCTGATTATTATATTTCATGCTCCCCAATGTTATGGAACACTTTCTGGGGTTTGGCCCACTATTTATACCCATAATCATTCTTCTCCTCCTACATCATTTGTTCTCATATGGAACTTGGTGTTGATCCATTCATAAAATCTCTAAGCCTACTAAGTTGTAACTTGGTGTAAGAAACAAGGTATTAAGTTAATAACACAATCACTTTCTATTATGCTTAGTTTATCCCTTTCTTCATCAAGTCATGTGCCTAATTTGAATCAATTGAAACTCTGGAGCATATCATCTCGTAAATTAACATAATTAAATGTCACTTCCCCTTGGATCATATCTCCATAAAAATCGAAACACTTGAACCATCAGTTAAAAATCTTTATATAAATAAGGAGAGGGGACCTTTCTAGAATACTCAAGGTGATGATTGTGGTTGATCCTGATGGGTCAACCCATTGATTCATTCTTGAAGAGCATCAAACTTTTTCCTTGATTCTTTTAGCTTCCTAGCCAACTTTAACTACTTTGGCCATATGACTAAGCATTCATTAACCACTTGCTGAGTCTTTTTATGATATGTAGATTCTGTACATTGGCATTTCTCACCATTTATGGTTTATACCCACAAGTGCACCTTTAGATCTTTGATGTTCCACCAAAATTCTATTTCCCTTGATTCCTTCTTTGGGTAGTAATCTCTCTACTTATCATCTCCACTTCCTTCTTCCACCGGTGCAGGGGTCTTTCTCATTCCTCCACTTCTCGATGTGGCACACGGCATGTAAATTTTTCAGTACATTCTTTGTTTATCATTCATTTTTCAAATATCTGAGTCACCACACTATTTTGTGCTCGTGGTGAGTCCTCCCCCGAACCTACATTCTTCTTACTCACAACTGGAGTAGATCTCTCCTTAATCTTCCAGGTTTGTTCATAGTCTTTCTAAGTAATTTGTTGTGAGTGTGACAGAGGAGGTGACTGATACAAATTTCATTCATCTCCTTCTGATTTCCCTGAGGATCTATTCATATTCTTCAACATACCACTGTGTCTCACAGTGTAGAATTTCTCATTATGAATCACTAGAGTTGAGAATCTCTTTTCGAGTCCCTTTTCATTTCCTTCTTTGGTTTTACTAAAATGTCTTGCCAAATGCTCATAATGGGAACATACAAAACATCTGCCATCAAAGTCATACCCCATTTCATCATTTTTCATCCAAGATGTTGATGAAACTTGAGTTATTCTTCTAAAATTGAGCTCATGATCATCCTGGAACATACTCATAGTGTATCCCATTATTCAGTAGTAATAGCAGCTGATGAATTTTATCCCCTGAGAGACTATTCTCTTTGATTTATCCTAATGCCTCTTATTATTCACAGATTTATTACAGTTTCTATATTCACATCCTGAAATGTATTCCTAATACTCTAAACAGAAGCTTGATGTATGACCTTGAATCCCACAAAAATAGCACATTATATCATTTCATCTTGTAAATTCCTTTTTTAGGTCTATCTCCAGCACCTACAAGGTTTCTCTAATCTCTTGAGATTTTAACTTCTCTTTTCTTATCATGCACCTGAGTGGGATAATCTTTTCCAATTCGAGATTTTCCAAAAATGGATATACTTTGGATAGATAAAATCCCTTCATGCTTCTTTATTGAAGTAGAATATTTGTCTTTCATTTCATCATCACCTACCGAAGGATAATCAAATAATAAGTGTAAGACATCCTTCAACTTGGGCTTCTCTTTGGAATTATATTTCTCCATTTCTTTCTTTACTAACTCCAGCTCACCCTCTAGTTGCATAATCTTATTATCTTTTGATTCATGTTGGGAATTGAGTTCTCTTCAAATATTATTTCCACTACTCATCCCATCTTCCAGTTCTCATGTGACCGTTTCTAACATATCACTTTGCTCATTTATTTTCCATTTTTCTACAGTAATAGAATCAGAGATGGTTGCATTCTCTTGTCACAACATTTGATACATCTAAACTCATTTAAATAGCTCTATAGCAAGATAATCATTGTAGGATTTTAGATTCTAAATTTCATCTGAGTTTAGATTCATTACCTTAACACCAATTTTGAGTTTTCCTCTCTTTATAGACAACTTTTGCAGTTCATCAGCTTGGGAATCATTCTTCTCCCTCAAATCAGTAGCCACATTAATAAGCCTTTGATTTAATCCTCTTAGGTTATTGACCTCAATTTCTAGTACCTGGATCTGGATATCATTACATTTGACTTCCTCATCCAATTTCTGATCCAATTCATTCATCATATCAACATCATCTACCAATGACCATCTTGAAACTTATTCATCATTAGTAGTTTCAGCATCACTTTGAATTTAAAGTAAATTACTCATTTCTACATCATTATTAAGTGAATATATCTTTTCTCTATCTGATTCATCCAATAAATCCTTCAGAAATCTTCTTGATTCCTGTAGTTGAATCACACTATTTCCATAAATGCTTCCACACCGAGGAATACCACCATACTTCTACTTCTTATTGGATGTTTTTCCCTTTGTCATGGAACAACAAGATAAAATAAAGTAAAATCCTTAATCACACAAATCATCTGAACCAATTCAAATCAAACAAATCTGATTAAAGAAACCTATCCCTTTGATACCAATTGTTAGGAATAAAAGGGGCCTAGATACCCCAAGAGGGTGGGCGGTGAATCTGGGTATGGATATTCTACTTGAAAATTCATCCTACCCCACTGGATCTTGACCTATATATTATATGGGTCACTTTGTTTTATCTTATGTTGTTAAGGTTTATCTCATTATTTCCTTATTTATCTGATCACGATGCTTTGGATGCAATGCAATGAAGTAAGGAAACAGATAGAGTGATTTCTACTTGGTTCATCCTCACTGGGCTACGTCCAAGGAGCATACAACAGCGATGTGATGCTATACCAAATCCACTAAAACTCACTTCAAATTTTCAATGTTCGGGCTAGATCACTTCTAGGCCCAGAATCACTGCCTTTAAAATGTTTTGGGTTAGCTCACTACTTTCCCAGGGGTCTCTACCAGTTCCTCTCTCTCTTTGTCTCACTTCTAGTTGAAAGGATCACCTTCTTCCAATTCCTCTTCCCACTACTCTGGAATGGATCCACACACAATCTATGGAATTGTAGGTCTGTTCATTATCACTAATGAAATATTCATCTTTAACTATTTATAGATGCTCTGTTGACATCCAACATTCACCCCCAAATGAATCTCACATTGCACCAGGTGTACCATGCAACCCCATTTTTTACCTGTACCCTTACTGCACCTTGCGCTTAATTACTTTGCCTTGTGCAACATAAACTTTTCATGAAACACCTCTTTTACGTGCAACCACTTATTTAATAAGCAGCCTCTACACTACCTTGCACATAATTTTCTGCTTCTGTGAGCAATCCACTTTTTGCACAACAATTTTCTTTTCTGTGCAACCTCTTCTTTGAACGCAAATAGTTATTTTACATGAAAACATGTTGTTTTCGTGAAACTCTCTTGTGCACTCCAATTTCTCACAACAGATATCAGATACACTATATGTCTTCAGCATTTTTTAATTTGTGGGGTCACTTAACAATTATAGGAAAAATTGAACCCTGTGTGAAAAACCATCCTTCCACACGTAATCCTCCTTGGGCATGTAAAACACATCTTCTAAACCACAACATATTTTTCACCATGCTCCAATTTTTTTCACACCTCATGCCTTTGCCAATTTTCGAGCTTCTGATCTCGAAACACCTCTTGCATGAAGAACACCAACCCTCTATTTCCCGCACCACACCAATTTTTCGCGCACAACATGATTTTTCACCCACCATGAAAATTTTCAAGCACCACATAATTCTCCGTGCACCATGAAATGTTTTCACGCACCACATAATTTTTCGCACACCACTAAAATTTTTCGCGAAGCACAATACTTTTTTGCGTACCACAAAAAAATTTCATGCACCACTTTTCTTTTTCACACACCACTAACAGTTTTCATGCACGACATTATTTTTCATGCACCACTTTTATTTTTTCAGCCACCTCCCTTTGCCCGAAACATGCCTCTCTATTTTCTGATTTTCAAGTCCAAACTTTTGGCATAAACTAGAAAACGGTGCCACCTTGTATCAGCTCTTTTTGTACCACCTCCAAATCATCCATTCATTTTTCGAGGTTCTTCTATCAAACATAGATAGTCAATAACATCTATTGAACCTGAAAAATCACAATGTAAACTCCTTTTTTCAATAAATTATGCATCAGGGTCTTCTTTGTAAACAAAAAAACATGGAGGCTCACATTGTCAACAAACACAATCACCTCAAGAATACTTCAATGATACCTTGAGGGATTTTTTCCAAACATGTAATTATATGTAATAAATCAAGAAATAATTTTTATTAAATAAAAGGGTTATTATAGTTGGTATTTGAGAAAAATATTGTTTTCTAGGTTTAGGATAAAATGACTCTAGTGATAGACATAGGTATAAGAATAAACCTAAAAAACATCCATATATTTTGGTAAATAATATATTATGTGAATTACTAGATAATAAATCCATTTTTTGGCAATAAATGTCAAAGTGGATATCATATTGATGTACCAAGGTGTAATAACCCTAAAACATCATATTTAGCTAGACTCTATTGAGAACTAGTGAATAGAACATATACTTGATGAAAAATTTGTTTAAAACTCCTTGAGGATATTCTTTGGTAAACTCACAATACCATTACAAACATTTATTAAGGGATAAATATTTCCAATAATATTTTATATTACAATATTCATATTGTATAGCATAGAATAATGTATAAAAGTTCACATGTTAATGATTATACATTATTTATGAGTTATACCTCGAATGATAATAGTTTCCTTTTAAGGTGATAAATAGTTTAAAAAGTCTCATCACTAAATATATTTAATATGAAGTGAATCATTATAATTAGAATCAAAAAGTGAAATCCAGTCTTATTATCTATAGTTCAATGCATTCTTTTGTATCGTGAAAATTTATTACAACATTTTTCCACCACTGAAAATAATCGAAGTATAGATTTTTTTGAAAATGAAAAAATTGAGTAAATATTTAATTCCAAGTATATAACTCCTCCCTTATCCACATATGTGGGCTGAACTTCCCAGTAAACATTTTCATACTCCCTTTAAAATAATTTGATGCTATTATGGGCATGTATTTTCTTTCCTTATATAAAGGAAACCATAAATTTCAAAGAGAAGGAAATCACACTCCATATTATGAAGAGCCCTTCGATTCTATACAATTATAAGGAGGATGAGGAATCATATTTAGTATAATTGTAACAAAAATGGATATTATTTCCATATCCGAAATAGTGTCTTTCTAAAATGATTAAGGCTAAAAAATACCATCCATGAATTCATTCCAATTGTGAGGGAATAGAATGGTGTGTTTCCTAAAAAATTTTATAGCCATCCTTCTCATAGAGAGGTTTAATTTTCAATTGATATTATACTTATATCTTTTCCGATATCCATGAATCAATATAGAATGTACAATTCTGAACTCTTGGAATTAAACAAAAAATTATAGAGAAAATAAGGATACAGGGTATATATGCCTATGTGCTTTATTGTGTGGTGTAGCGGTCCACATCGTTAAAAATATGGATGGGTAAATAATCATAAAAATTGATTCCTATGAGCACAAACATATCATGATAAAGAAAAATTATCGACATCCAAATATTTTTTATTTTTTTGATCAGCTACATGATGCCTAGTTTTCTTTAAGATAGATATTTTGTTTGGATAATATCAAGTGAAGGTAAAAAAGGATGATATCAACAATACCCAATTTCATACAACTTAGGGGAACTACCTATTTATAGTGAATCCATTGGGACTAATGAATGATTCATCCGTCCTTAGTCACTTGATGAATATAGTCTTTAGATATTACATTGAATTTTTTTAGTCTTTATATATGATATTATTATTTACTATATAAGTAAGGAGAAACGTGAGGATCATTTGAATACAATACAAAGGACCCTGGGGAAGGAAAATATATTATAACATAACTGAAAATGTATTTTCTAGGAGGAGAATGTTTCTTTCCTAGAGAATGTGATCATTTTCAAAGGTATATCCCTAGATCATTCAATAATGGAGATAATTGAAGGGTGAAACATACTATATTATGTGATAAAAACAGTATTATCCTTGTATTATATGGTAACTAACCTAAATTTTTGAGAAACATCTCTTGATCTTCAATCCCTATAACAAAGATAACATAGAATGTATTCAAATTTCTTTAATATTATTAATGAAAAAAAGATTTAATGTTCTTGAGATGAGGAAAATCACTGCACCAATTCTCACATTACTCACCAGGGGGAGTATTTGTGATCTAAAATGATGAATAAAATAAGTTATTAGGTTATGTGATAATAAAAAATGACAAAATAATAATGTGATATCTTATTCATCCTAAAATCTAAATATCCATGAGATGATATACACAAATTATGACATATAATTGGTTGTAGTGATCTTTTAATTTAAAATTTTGTGGATTTATCTCTCTAGGGAAATGGGTGATATATATACATGCCATTAAATCCCACAGTATATATTCACAAAAAAAAAGATTAATATGAATGGATGAATTTTGTTAGATCTAATAATGTATAATGATTTTTCAATCTATTACTATCTTGGTAAATCAAACTATGAGGAATAATATCTAGGTATAAAGGACCCCAAAACTCTATCAATGATGAGGATTTCAAGGGATACTATATTTCTATACATTTAAAGGAAGGATATGGGACTAATAAAGGGATAATCATACTATATTTCTCTTTAAACTTCTTAAGAATACATTCCGGAGAGAATCAAGGAGTGGGATTATAGATTTTGTACAAGGCTCATACATTTTAAACATATTTGGATGTAGTCATATGTATATATATAAAAATTTAAATTTCTAACAGGATTATATGAGGAGTGGGATTATAGATTTTGTATCTGAATGATTTGTATGTCATCATGTTAAGGTGGAACAAAAAATTTTAATGGTCTGATTCATGAATTTCCCTTACCAGTAATGAAATGGGAGAAAATAATTGTTGATTTCAATGGAAGATTAACTAGGATATATAAATGAAATAACAGCAACAAGGTGGTGTTTTATAGCCTTACCAAAGCTTCACATTTAATTTCCTTGGATTAATATTTCTCTATTGGAAAACTTAGCATGATATAAATAAGTGAAGTGGTAATAAAAAATGGATTTATAATCCATTTTGAATCAGATCTTGATCTGATAGTTTACATTAGTTTTTGGATAAGCCTTCAATAATTTTTTTATATATATCTATGATTGATCACATTTTATCACCATTAGATAGATTGTCAGTCTAAAAGGAGTATTCAAACTCTATATGATATGATGAGGTCTTGTTAAATATGTATACAATGATTTTAGAATCATAACCTTTCCCTAGGGAATTTCTAATTTAAAAAATATTCCATTTGAGCATATAAATGGAACCTTATGAGGCTCTTTATGGGAAGAGGTGTCAAACTCTGACATGATGGGATGAAGTTTCAAATAGGATGTTGATGGGAAATTATATTATCCATGATATGATTGTCTACATTATAACAAATTAGAATCATTAGAAATTCAAGGAAAGTTGATAAAAAAGTTATAAAGATAATCATAAATGAGTCATAGTGTTCTATATCAGTGATAATGTCACTAACCATTCTAGGATTTCATCTAACTTGATAACCGACCAATCTAGTGGAAGGGCCCTAAGGGAATTCTTCATACCCACGGGCTAAAAACTAGTTCCTAGATATTAAACAATATCTTTGGGAACAATTTTGTCCCATGATAATTAATTATAAACCATAAAAAACATTCATTACATGAAATATACAATTCATAACTAAAAAAAATAAAAAACAACTCTATATACGATATCAAAATATAACAGTACAACCGGATCCAAAAATATTTAATTTATAATAAAAACCTAAATTTAAAAATACTTAAATGTATAGGGGGAATAATTATGAAAAAAGGTTTCCATATAGTAAGTGGATGAAAACCCTCATTCCAAATCCACAAAAACCTCCCCAAATAGTTACTACAAGTATAATGATCCACCATTTCCATCATGAAAAGTCTTTCCTTTTCCTGTTACAAACATAAAAAGGGTTAAAACCACATGAGGTTGGATGTAGGGTGCGATACAAATTCCAATTAGTCTACCACCAATATAGATTCCATTCATTTAAATTAGATAACAAACTAACATGATCATTTTGAGTAGAATTAATTTAAAATTTAATGTAAAATATTCCTTGTCATTAAAATAATAAAGTAATGATAAATATATAGGGAATCATAATCAAAACATGAGAACCATGTAAATTGTGTATGTAAGTAGGGTTAGTGGGTTCCTAGGATCCTCAAAATCATAGTTATAAAATCTCAAAGACATGATGGTAATGCTCAAGCCTCTAATCCCCATCACATGTATGTTTAGTTAGCATTGTTATGTAATTCCTTATTCAGAAGTCCAGAAATCATACATAAATACTCACCTAACATACTAAAACTAGTTTTCCCTCCAAGACACCTAGGATTCCTTTGTGCTAAATTTCATTACATATGTCACATGAACCACCTTTTACACATCCCAAAATCCAATAATTTAAACATGCATGAAAAAAAAAATTAATATGAAACAAAATATTAAATAATTTTAACCACAAAACCTTTAGAAAAAATGTTTCAAACCACCCAATAAATTTCTACAACTCCTTTAGAGAAAATTTAAAGAACTATTAAATTATCAAATTAAGAAAAATCATATAACCACATACCTCTTTCTTATAAATCACCACATACCAGTTGGATACCACAACCACAAAAAGATAGACCCCTTAAAAGAAATGTCACACCATATTTAGTAGAATTTAATTGAAAGAATAAATATTGAAGAAATATTAATTCAATATATTCACAATAGAAAGACAACCCAGAAAATAAATACTAATATACCAATGAGAATAAATAAAAGAGACGTGGAGAGGCTTACATGATAGTTTTTTGAATATCCATGACCAAATCCACCTAATGATGGAATTGAAATGAAGAATGGAGGAAGGGGGAGTTGCACCTAGGGATGGAGAATTATAATGGGGTGAGTTTGGGGACCTAGGGTAATTATCTAGTTAGGATTGTTTGTAAATTAATCATTTTTAATGTTTTGGAAGGTCAAATGGTTTGGCCACTTGATTTTTCAAATCATGCACCAAACTTGCAACACCTCTATTCAAGAGGAAGTATGGACACATGGTTTTCATTCAGGGGAGAAATCTCAATTTCCTAGCAATATCCCAAATACATATCCATTATCCTAGGAACATGGTTAACCCTGTAAGGCCAGACACCCACCCTCTAGGTCATGCGACCTAGACAATTCTAGTTTTTAGGGAACATGATTTCTACTAACCATGATCCAATAGTGTGCCTCTTTATTTTTAGAATAAAAATATAAAATTTTTCTAAAAAACTCCCTATAAAATCTATGTAATAGTGATAAGAAAAAAAATAAATGATAAATTACATTAAAATAAAATCATGGATGTGATAATTCTCCCCACCCAGAGAAATTTCCAACCATGAAATGTCAAAATAATGTATGATCAGAGAATAAATGTGGATACTGGTATTCCACCAAATAATTGATTTCCCCTTTATCAAGATCATCATTTCTATATTTCCAAAAAAATATGAAATAGTGGTTTGGACTTATCCTCAAATTGATTTATCTTGAGAGTCTACCATTCACATTGGTTACTCGAACACCAAAAAATCAGAATACATGTCAAATCACTCCAAATTAATGGAATGTTTTGGGTCTATATGATACTTCTTCAATTGATAGACATGGAAAACATGATGGATCAATGCAAATTGTGATAGAAAACCTAGAATGTATGCCGGCTTAACAATTTTCTCTCCAATCTCAAAAGTTATGATATACAAGGGAATTAAATTCTTTTTATTACTAAGATGAAAGTGGACTAGGTGAGGGGCCTCCATTAGAAATAATTTCCATCCCACTTAGAACACAATGTCCAGGAACCGATTATCGACATATGATTTATGAAGGCCCAACACTCTTATCCTATGATGACATATAAAATGAAATTTATCATATGTTTCAACCAAGAGGCTCTGTACTAGAAAATAAGCCTTACCATATTATTTCAATCATAAAGGTAGATGATATTCACATCATAATACATCTCAAAGGTATCCACATTAATCATGTATTAGTAACTATTATTATATGAAAATCAAACCAATAAAAAAGGGTTTTCTTAAAAGCCTCTGGAATCCAAAACACATGCACATAGCATGTCTTCAAGAACATTATTTTACCACTCAATCTGATCATCTTATTTAGGAAGCTTTGCAGTTCACCACATGACTTGAGATCCTATCCCCGACTAATGGCCTTCCCAAAACCATAAGGAAAAACACGGATCCCTTTTGAATGTGATAGATTTGGGAACATTATGAATCCTCATGATCTCATGATAATACCACCAACCCAAGTTAACCACCATGGTTGAATCCATGATTTCAATGAAATGGTAAAATTAGTTCATACGGATAATAACCACCCATATAGAATTCCTCCTCCATAGTGTATTAGGTAGGCTAATGATGAAGTCAATGAAGACAATTTCCCACCTCCATGTATGAATTGGGAGTGGAAAAATGAGACCTAAGGGTATCAAGTGCATTTAGTTATCCTATTGATAAGTATAACATCTATATATGAATTCAGTTATATCAAATCTCATACCTAGCTACCAGAACAAATGACACACATCATAAATTTTTTTTGTGACACCAGGATGAGAATACCACTTAGACATGTTGTTTCCTTGTAGTTCCACTATCCAAAAAGATGAAAAAAATTATATGATCCTTAAATCAAAGAAATCACTCATAAGACAACAATAACTCATAGGGAAGCTCCCCACCATTTAAAAGCCTCATAGAATGCATACGCATACCATTATTTTGTTTTTATAATCAAATTAGATCTATAAGAGAGTAAATATATAGGATACTATTGAAGATTGTACCTCCACTATTATATTTTGTTTCTAGGTGCATCTAGGAAATAATACCCATCAAATCCCACTCATCCCAGGAGTCTTTTACCGCTTGGACTGGCATCTTACTTCATAGGGAATCTGATCTCACATTTATTTTTCTCAGGGTATAGAAAATATTAAGTTGAAACACCTACATACACATAACCCATGGAAGCTAAATTAGATTATGATACATATAAGAGAATATTTGATTTTTGCTCATATGTTCTGGGTGAACGAAACAATTCTTCCCAAGGAGATACTAATGCTACATTTGTAAGGAATGCATCACTACTTCCCATTCCAGGTCAAGGGGTTTATAATTACATCCATGTAGTAAGAGTTGGAAAGAACCATAAACCACCACATGGTCATCCAAAATAAACAAAAACATCATACCACTACATGAACCCTTGCATTAGACCTCATATCTCTTCCAAAATTCTGGTAAAACCAAAAGAGTGTAACTTTTCAACAGCATCTTAAGCTCCTATGATGACATTTGACATTCAAGATTCCATTAAATAATTATCCCCTTTTGGGTATGCACATTCATCGGATAAACAAGATGATAGAAATCTATAACAAATCACCTTCTGTATCTAGCCATACACAGAACGCTCCTGATCTCAAATACATTCCTCAGTTTCTCCCATGACTTCAGCTCTATGATTTTCCAAAGGATTATTGAATCCCCACCTTATGAAATCACATGAACTAGATTAACTACCTTAGTAATCTAGAATGTACACTTGGATAGATTATAATATAGATGGGGATCTTAAATACATCCCAACAAAGCCCTCATGTGCTTCTTATAATTTTCATCAGTCCCCGAATAAACAAAGATGTCGTCCACGAACACAATAATGTAGGAGTCAAGGTCACAATGGAACACCCAATTCATAAGTTTGATAATAACTGCTAGATCCATCATCAAACCAAATGAAATTAAAAAATGATGTTGTACTTACATTATATGGATGTCTTAGGAATATCTGCCTCTATAACCATGATATGATGATACTCAAAGCACAAGTCAATATGAATAAACCAAATTTCCCACTAGAGAGGATTAAAAAGATCATTTATGTGGGTATAAGGGAACTATTTTGGATTATGACCCTATTCCACTTTAGTAATTGATACACATCTAGATGAACCCATTGGCCATTTTAAGAAATAGAATAGGGGAAGCCCATGGTGAGATTCTCAGGAAAATGAATCCTTTGGATTATAAATTTTCCAACTATATCTTTAATTCCCTAAATTTGGTTGGGCCCTATGATATGATGGATGAGATATCAGGTTTGTTCCTAGTGATAAATAAATGGATAACTCCACATCATGCTCTAGAGGGAACCCTACGAAATAATCTAGAAACACCTCTGGGAACACATATACCACATTAGGTAACCCATCATCAGGATCGATATAATTATCCTATATCATAATAGATGAGATATAGAAAAAAAATACTACCTATTTCAAGAGGAGGAGGCCCAAATATCTCTGACCGAGGAACCCATACACCTTGGAAGATTGGAGGACTCCCGTCAGGTTACACGAAACTCACTCATCGATGATAACAAAAAAAATGTTCCATGAAATTAACCATCCATTCCATACTAGGTTTAAAATATAAACATTCCATATCTATATATAATAATTCTTATTCTATCTCTACCCATAATATAGTGAGAGTATATAATATACTTTTGAAACAATTCTCACTTTTCCTACTTAGTGACGTAACCAACTCCATAGCAAACCGCATAAGAAAAGTATTTTTTTAACAATTCATAAATATGGGATGTAATAAAGGAATTAAAAGAACCCATATCGAATAAAAAAACAACTAGGGATGATCCAATAAAAATATTACATAAAACTATTATAAGTCCAACATCTGTTTCCATTGGTGCCTGATCCATATCATAAGGATGCTTCAGCTCTTTCAGAAACTAATATGGATTACTAACTTTTGACTGTTACATGAGATAACATTGTCTATAATAAGATCCAAACTTACTATCTTTCCAAATAGATTAAGAAAACATCACCCTTAATGTACCAGACTGAGTTGGCACTTCCCTAGTGGATGAGAAATATGCCCCACTTTGAGTCTGTATAACACTCTTACAAAAGCTCTTCATGTTATCAAAGCACCCCCATTAATGGAATGATTTTAGTTGAACTGGGAATGCTGACCAATTGTTTCCCATAATTCAACCCTGGTAGTACACAACTGACCCACCACCATTTGTCACAAATATAGGAGTTTAGGAAGGATAGCCCAAACATCCCCCTATTATATTTCTCTTAATGTTTCATTTTTATTTTATATGAACCACCCCTGCTATTTACCTCTACTGTAACTGACCCAGAAAAAATTTACTTTGCAATGTAATTAATCTCCAGCACCATATCTCAGTGCACCACCTCCTTATATTTCCTCATCTTGAACACAAATACCTATGGAGGAATTTTCATCCACAACACCATTCCAAAATTATATCACTTTAATTTCTTATTAGAAGCCATATCATCTGTAAAAAAAATATAAGAAATAATTGGCATATTCCAACACGATTCGATCCACTTTATCAAGATATAGAAAATCATGGGTCTCGAAAAAGGACATAGTTTTATGGAAATTATTCTTGTTGAAGTAAACATTAATTCTCCTATAGATGAACTACTCATTTTTCCATGCTTAAAACACTCAGACCCACCACCTACAACCGGGGTCTTCCAACATGAACAAATAAAACTTTACATTAACCATGTTAGGTTTATCAAGAAACCCAAAAACCCATTCAATCCTTTTAATCCAATCCTTTTACTTCTGGGGGTCTGTGATACCATGTATGGAATAAAGAATTTTCTTGAGGAACTGTAATATTTTTTCCTTTTCTGGAATTGGTTCTTATTCCATAGAAAGGGTAATACTAGATCCCACTACCTAATCCAATTCCATGAAATTTAAAACCTTGAATTACCATAATTTCTAATCAGATGATGACGAATAATTATGTATGGAATCTTCCCACAATTGTACATCACGTCTCGGGTGAGGAATGACGTTTTATCAATCGAAAAAATGAAAAAATCAATACAAAATCAATAAATGTTTTAGAAAAGACAATATTCAAACGCCTCTTTAAAGTAAAACCAAACTATAACAAGTTAAATAACATGTTAAACCATTCATCCCGAGTTTAGTTTCCATGAATTGTCTATGTACTATACATCAAACTTAGAGGATGAATCAAACTGAATCCTAAATATCCAATGGTAACCCAAGGTCTATTACAGGGTTTGATTCTTGGACACCCAACTCACAAAAAGAACCTAAAACCCCCATAATCATATCTCCAGTCTATCCAAACACTCCAAAATAAAAAATAAACAAAGAAATTGAAAAACCTATTTTGATAAAACATTGACATGAACTAGGTTGATCTACCATCCAACAGAACACTCAAACTATCTTTCAATAAGCCTGAGAGGGTATTCTAGGTCCCCATAGGTTAGAAACTAGTTCTGATGTATCAAAAAAATATTTTATATGATTTATCCCATAAGAATCTATTAAAATAATAATCTATAAACAACCATTACACAACAATTTATTCTCATAAGAAAAAATCTTAACTAAAATCAATATATTATTACTAAAAATATAACACTACATCATGAGGGAAAATATTCTAAATTTTCAATAAAAACAGAAATTAAAAAATACCAAAATTGGTAAGGAGACCAAATGTACAACCATGTATACATAAAAAAGATGGTAAATACCCTCAAGACACTTCCTTTAACACCATCATAAAGAGGAACTACTGACATAAATATTAATCCTTTCCTATATAGAAATACATTCATTTTCCTTAGTAAGCATTAATAATGTCTACATACATGTGAGGTAATTTATAGTGTGTGTGAGAAATTATAAATACGATACCAAAAAATGTGATTCCAGACATTAACATGAGATGAAAAATTAACACTCTAGTTTTAATGATAAAGAAGATACGATTTTAAAGAAAACATGATTTGAAATTAAAAGAAGAAATTAAAGATGAAAGTAATCTGAATGGTAAGAATAACATGAGAACAATAGGAAATCTCGAAGGCACTAGGTTTACCAGGGTCCAAGTATCCAAAAACACTTAGCGATTAGATCCCCCAAAAAACAAAGGCACTTTCTAATCCTCTAGACTCCATCACATGTATGTTTAGTTAATATTTTTTTGTCAATACTTATTAGGGAGAGAAGACCTCAACCCTACCAACTCACATAACTTACTAGACCTAGTCACCCCAACTAAAATCAGATTATTCCATTATTCATAATATAATTACATATGTCATATAAAACACCTCTCACACATCCACAAATCTGACAATCAAAACATGTATAACCAATAACCATTTCCATTAGAAAATCATTATTAAGTCCTTAAAAACACAAAAAACATTAAAAAACATTAACCACACATTCAATGTTTAGAACCAATTTAAAAATAATAATAAAAAATAAAATCATTAAATAATAATACATCATGGAATCATCAAGCAGTTTCATGGAAATCACCGGAAACGAGTTGGAAACAACAACAACACCAAATAGAAAACTTTTAAATGAAAGATCATACCATATTCATCCATATATGACAACTAGAATCAGGATTTAAAATAATTTAGGTTAATATTTCTACTAAAGAATGACATCCTAATAGATAATGAAGAAGAGACCAAGCAGAAGGAATAAAAGAGAAGAAAAGATGTCTACATGAAGATTTCATGAACATACAATGCCAAATCCACCAAAAAATTGACGTCAAAAGGATAAAATAGGAAGGGAGAGGAATACCTAGCATTGTAAAGGCTGAATTGTGTGAGTTATGGTAGATTTGGAGTCAAAATTTGGGATGGTTAGTTTAGAAATTTAATCATTTTTAATGTTCTTGTGAGAAACATGGTTTGGCCACATGATTTCAAAAACCATGTGCAAACTATGTGACATATAATTCTAAGAGTAAATATATCCACAAGGTTTTATAAATGGGGTTAACACATGATCACCATAGATAGAGCCTCTATCCTAGGTGCATAGTCATCCTTGGAGGGTTGTATTCCATGTTCTAGGGAATGCAACCTTGGAAGTGACACTTTCCATGACAGGTGGTTTCCAATGGACTAGTTCATAGTTTCTACAAATCCTGCATCATATATGTACCTCTTTCTATCTAGTACAAAAATCCCCATTTATTCAAAAAAAATGTTTGGATTGTCGTGTAATAATGATAAAACAAAAAAAAAATTAGAAAATACTATGAAATAAAACAACATATGTGACAGATAATGTGTTCCTTAATTTATCACCATAGAATAAAGTCACGAGGTTTAGAAATAATAGATTGATTCGTTCTATATATATTAGCCAATTGAGATCCTTGATCACATCAGAGTAGGGACATATGGAGTTACACTCCCACCTATCCAATCTCAAGTACATGATGTGTTCATTATATCCCTCCTTAGATAACTCTAACTATGCATCATTCTATTCCAATTTGGAATGCTAATAACATGCCTCCTTGTATTAAAATTTCATTAACTGTTGTTCAATCCCCAACATCTTCTATAATAGTACCATTCCATCTTAGGTCACTGTTGGTTTGATCCTATGCTCCCTTATCTCCAGCTGGGGTTAAGGATTACCCTCTATTCGAGATTACCAAAGGATTCATGGCTTCATCTTCATTTTTCCTTTTTTTCAAATAGATTCTTCTCAGAATTCCACCCCCAGAGAGTCCATTATTTCTTCCTTAGTTACTGATGGTTCCTTTTCTAGATGATAGCACTATCTCAGAGTAGGGATCCCTAGTCCTCATTTTTCCATTGTCATCCTTCGAGGTAGTGTCATTAGTACAATGATGGACTCTCGTGGAGAGATTTGGTGCAGACAAGCCTCTTCTTCCCATGTTCCTATATTTCATCACCTCTTGGGGGTTAGAGGATCCATCCTCCATCTTAGTGATCAAACGTCACTCATTTTACATTTTTATCACTTGAAGGGAATACATTGTCAAGGATTGGGAATTATAACCCACTCTATTGGTCACTATATCTTCATCCATCATTAATTTTCCATTGTCTTACACCCTGGATGGGAGTCTCCTCATGTGGTGGTTTGGATCCTCCTACATGGCCTCTTGCTTCACTTCTTCAATAGGAATTTTCTAAGGATGATTGATGGTCAACTAGGTGAATTTCCTTGTACTGATGATTGCATAGTTTATCTCTGAGGGGCCTTGGTTGGCTGAATCTATGTGGCTACAGATGAATCCCATGGGCTCCCATGTTATCTACTCATTCAAGTTGAAGGTTATTTATAATGGAGACAGAACATCATTATCCCAACCCTCCTAGTTTTTTCACATCCTGTTTTGTCCCTGGGCATGTGGTGTCATCCTGTCGACATTAGTGAGTGGTGCACATCAAAGATTGTCATATGGATCATTTAATTATTCTTGATCCATGATTCATGTCAATAGTTTCCTATTCCTTTGATTTTTTTTCCTACAGTGTTTCCCCACCCCTTCAACCTAACTATCATGCATTGTCATGTGAAAAAATATGCAAAATAATATCTAATGATATACTTTATTTTTTAGAATAGGTGAAGGATGATTTTGTCTCTAATGAATTATCCAAGGTAATTTTTTCTTTTTTTTGTAGTTCTTGAACAAAAAAAAAGTCTATGTCTAAGACAGGTGAAAATAGATTTGTAATGGTACTTTATCGTTTTATACTTAGAGAACCCAAAAACCACCATATATTTATTTTTATAAGGAATTTGTTTTTTTAATTATTCTGGACATCTCAGATCAACATATCACAGTAATGGTTTTTAACAGTGTCACTCATTGTTTTTCTACCTTTTCCTATTCCAAATGTGAGTCAAGGATGAGGGACCAACGATGGAAAGATATTGAACACTTTGACCTAGGAAATATAGCTTGGATGCTTGGTGGTGATTTCAATGTTATTTTAGACCCATCCAAAAAATAGAGGTGGATCTTATCATCAGAAGGAAATTATTCTCTTTACCTTATTCATGGATCAAAAAAGGACTCCTAGATTTAGGATTCAATGGGCGAAAGTTTACATAGTGTAATAACCAAAAATGGAGTCATTTCATGTGGAGTATACTGGACCAGTTCTTGGAAAACATTCATTTAATTTATTAATATTCATATGTACACATTTCTCAACTTGTTCATGGTCAGTCAGACCACTCCCCACTGTTGGTTCAGATATTGTCTGGTATGGATGTTGATTCCATGTTTGTCTTCTCAAAAAAGTGGACTTCTGATCCTGATTTTATTTATATGGTCTACTCATCCTAGAACAATACCATGTAGGGTAATTTGTTTATTGGGTTTGAAAAAAATACATAGAAGGTTGAAGGAGGACCTGTTTGATTGGATCAGAAACTGACCATCTAACATTCAAAAGATGGATATAGTGAAGTAGGAGCTTGGGGAGGCCGAATCTGATGTTTACAAAAATTGGTATAATGATTTATTTAGGGATTTCATTGAAAGAAAATGAAAAAATTGGTTGATATTCTTCTTGAAAAGGAATTTTACAATCATGAGAAATCCAAAAAAATGGGCTATGGTTGGTGACAAAAATACCGCATATTTTTTTTTGAAAGATAGAAAGAATCTCTCTCCTTCTAACAAATGAAAGGATGATTGTTTTTAAAAAATAATCTTGAAAATGTGGGTAATATGGTGGAAGTTCATTTTAAGTCCCTACTTGTGAGAGGTAACCTAGATATTCTAGAGGGATATCCTTGTCGTCATTCTTACTTATATGAAGTTATCCCGAATGTGGTGTCAAATGGTATCAATTTTGAGATGGGAATGGAACTTAATGAGGGTGAGTCTTGGGATGTAATGAATTATTTTAATTAAGAATGTGATCATGGGTGGATGGAATCCCATGTTCATTTCATTTTCCTTATTTGGAGGTGATTAAAAAGTATTTGGTTAACATTTTGCAGGACTAGTTTTTAGGGGGAAACATGCCTCATTTGGATTGTTTTAAACCATTAATTCATCTTCTAAAGGTTATGGATCCCTATTCATGTAGGAATTATAGGAAAATAAGTACGTGTAACATCCCATATAAATTTATGGCTAGTGTCCTCAACTGGATGATTTCCCCTTACCTCCAAATGTAGATTTTAGGGGAACAACATGGTTTTGTGAGAGGGACGTCAAATCAGGAGGAAAATTGCTCTATCTCAACAGATGGTGGGGGATATCAAAAAGAAAAACAATAGATACAACATGGTAATTTAAATTGGAATGGTAAATTAATATGTTATAATTTATTGGGGATTCAATTTGAAAATACTAACCTTCTTTGGATCCTCTAATTGGGTTCCAATGTTTTTCTTTCCGGGCATTAGCTATAACATGGTCTTGGATAACTTCATGGGAGTGAGTTGAAGCTTTTTAAAATTAGTTCAAGTTATATTGGAAGGAGATCAAGTCTCCCCATGACATTTTATTTTTTTCTTAAGTCTCGTTTAGAAAGTACTTATCAAATTACATTCATAAGTGAAATATACTTCCTTTCAGATGCACGTCTCATTTCAGTGGAATATCCCACCTTATCTTTTTTGAAGATATGATTCTTTTCATTAATAAAGGAAAATGATATATTTAGGGTGTGAGTAAATTTATTCAGGAATACTGCATGTGGAGTGGCCAGTGCATCAATTAGGAGAAGATCAACTTCTATATCTCTAAATCATATCCTATGATTCATACCAAAAATATTGAGTACATGATGAGTGTCAATAGGAAACCCTTTCCTATTGAATATAATTGGGTCTTGATTTCCCCTAGTGGTATTATCATCTTGCACTTTGAAAAAATGGATAAAAAAATCACAGGGAACATCAAGAATTTTTAGAGTCATTTCTTCTCATTTGGATGTCGTATTACACAGCTTAACTATGTACATAATTCTATTAAAATTCATGTAATATCATTAAAAAAGTCCCATAAATATATGATTTAAGACATTGATAAAAATATGGATTCCATTTTATATAATTTACATGGAGAGGGTCGTCCCCACTAGGCATCATGCTCTAGAATAGCCAAACTAGTGGATTTAGGCATTGTTGGACTTCATAGTGTGACTGATATTATGGATAACCAAAATGATAAACTTGCCTGGGGTGTCTTGGAAGGATGTAACCAATGGAGCAACTTTGTGACCAGTAAATATGGGGATAACGTAGGTGAACCAAGAGGAAATATTTCTTCAAGGTGGTGGGTGTTACACAGTTATATTCTAGAATTGCTATGCCAGTCCAGATAGATTTTGGTCATAGTGATACTAGCTTTTAGCATCACAATTGGGCGGGAGAGACCATCGACTTCCTAGGTTTCCCAACCCCCGATATTTTCTTTTCTCAAGATAGTACCTTTCCTCGGATCATTCATACCAAACTCAAATCAGAGAAACATGAAACACTCATCATCATTCAACATTCAAATGACCTAGACAAGGTTGTGTTCACCAGCACTCTGTTAGGAGTTTTCTCTAATAAGACTTTCTATTGTGCTACAAAAATTATACATCATGCAGGTGTGGGTCAGTTCCTTTGGTGTAGAGTGATCTTGATCAAATATAAAATTCAGGTTTGGAACATTTTGAACAATGTTGTCCCAATGGATGATCTGATTCAATGTAGAGGTATTTACATGGAATCCAATTGTGTTTTCTATCAATGTACCAAGGTGGGATCGATCACCCATTTATTTTTTTACAGCGACTGGGAGAGGGAGGTGTGGTTCAGAATCAAAAATATCATTGGTATTGATATTTCAAATGTCAATACTGATAATTTTTCTCATAACTGGTTCCATGGGATCAATTATCATAGTGTAGGGAGAAAGGCCATTGCCATCCAGATCTCAACTTCTTGCTAGAAAATTTGATGCCCTAGGAAAATGGCTTGGTTTGATGGTGATTCAATATCATGTTTAGCCTTTTTATTCTTATTCCATATGAATAGTGGTGGACTTGAGGTCTCTGTTTATAGTCTAGGATGCTTCTCCTTCCATGAGGCTGTTAATGAACGGTCAAAGCTCTGTAACAACTTATCAAAAATTACATACATCTGGAAAATGGGTTCACTAGAATACCCCTAGAAATGGACTCAAAATCACCATTTATAGATCTTGTAGCCATGGAACCATTAGTGGTGGAAGATTTATACATGATTCCCTTTTATCAGTCATTATCAATTTTATTAACTACTATGTGTAGGTTTCTTGCACAGCAGAAGCACATTGGTGGGTGTACCAAAAAATTATTTTTTTGGTTAAAACCGATCAATCCGAGATCCATAACGATAATAAGACACCATATATTTAGAATAGAATGAAGAATGAAAGAAATTAAGGGAGTCCTGGAACCATAGATCGGATCCTCATATGTAGGTTATAAATTATTTAATTATAAGATGCGAATTGCCTTGATGGAATTCTCTCTCCGTTTATGTTTCCGATCACAATCCGATGTGATCCATTTTTTCATCATAGAATAAATGTATAAGATTCCTCTAATGGTGATCCACATTTTATCCATGTATCTCTATACATCATCGAATGGATCTTTGTGTGCTAGTATAGAATAGCCTTTTCTTGTGATGTACGCCTTCGATCTCCTTGAGATCTGCTTGCAATGATATCTCCTTGATCCGATGGAGGAGGATTTCTCTCTTTTCTTTAGAGGGTTCTTGGAAGAAAAGAATTCTCTCTTGTCACTGGAACATTCTATAGATCCATTGTGCACAACCACAATTAATCTAATGGTTAATGAGAATAATATAATTGGGATTTTAATTAACCAGAATAATAAAACAAATTAATTACCCAAAATCATTTATACATTTCATTTAATTCTTAACAATAACATATGTCTAAGAATAACAATTGAATATTATTATTACATAACATGTGCCTAGTGAATTACACCTAATATCATTTAATGAGATGAATAATATTATTTCTCACAAATCCCTGAGAAACTAAACAACATGTATATTAAGATACACGGCATGTACTTTTGTTTTTTCCATTTCCTTTATTTCCTCCAACACATTTACTAGACCTTGAATAATTATTATTTATTTATTTAAAAAATATCACTTCATTAATTGCTAATAAATATATTATTTCTCCCACAACATATTCTCAAAAATAACTGGTGTCGAAATAAATGCAATTAGGCTTCCTTGAATAATTATTATACCACTATCAAGAATAATCATTATTCAACTTGTTAAATGAATATTTAACTGATATACATTGACACACTTAGTGTGTGACCCTCTAGGTTTCCTTCTCATTAGCATTAGGTGGATCCTTCCTAATGTCCAAGGTTAGAAACTAGAAATATTCGAAGTCACCCATAGAGAACGAAGTCAGTGCCATAATGACTTTTAACCACCTATGAACACTTAACTTGTAATGTAATCCCTTTTTCTCGATATCTCAGATCAAGCGGGTTGCATACATGTGACATCATCCCACATGCTCGATTATTCTTTCCTTGAATTATTGGAATTTAATTTTCTCACCCCATTCTATGGACATGTATTTATTTAGGCTATATAAATTCCAACAAGTTGCTTGAGATATCTACTTCCATTTTGGAAAATAAGTGATAAATCCATCCTCGCATTATCTTTTAACATAGTATTACTCATAACGCCCCAACACATCCTACATCGTTATGTATAGTGTGTCATCACTATTTTAATCAATACATATAATTGCACAAGTTGTAATACCCATTAATAATAATCTTATTTTATAAAGACCAATACACACATGTATAGATAGAAACATCCAATGACACTATGAAATGTGGATTCCCTACTGGTGGGTCTCATTTTCGAAATATCCTCTAGGATATTACCAAGGGAGAACACCATGAGAAGTTACTTCAATGTTTTATGATTCTTCACCCCTAATGGATGTATTATTTGTATCCCCCAAATAACATCATCCGAGCATAAAATATTTATTCATGAACAGTGTTATCGCACTTCCAGTTTCTCATCATACCAATGATCTACTATGACCTTTTAGTGTAACTGCTATCCTTAAGACATTATCCCATCCATTATCATTTAGAAAAAAAATCTTGATTTGATAAGGAATTTTTTAATGGATATAGTAGAAAATAGTTTGTTCTAGGCCATCAACTCCAACAGACTCCCACATAGACTAGAGGCAACTGCTAACAAACATTAACCTACAATATCTCACGTGATTTTATGCTTATGCTGAGATAGGCCTTTAGACATGGGGTCTACCATGTTATCTTCCATGGAAACTCTGCTTACTCTAACCTCACCCCTTTGACTGAATCCCTCAAGAGGTGATAATTTTGAAGTATGTTCTTGGTCCATTGTTGTGACCTTGGTTAATTTTCAAGAGCCACCACTGTAGTATTATCAAAATACAATGTGATAGGATCATTAATTCTAGACACCACATCAATATCGATGAAAAAGTTCTGAATCATGATGGATTCCTTGGAAGCATCAGAAGTTTCTATAAATTAAGACTCTACTATAGAATCGGAGACAAATAGTTTCATGGAACTATTTCCACTCACAGATCCTCCATTGAGATAGAAAATATATCTATATTTTAACTTCATGTCATTTTGAATCCTTTGGCCACTAGCCTTTATTTATAGGTGCTAACTTGACCATCCATTTAGAGCTTTCTCTTGAATACCCATTTCCATCCAACATGATTCACATCAACTGGATCATCGACCAGATCCCAGACTTTGTTCTGATACCTGGAATCCATCTCAAATTTCATAGCTTCTAGACATCTTGCAGCTTCTAATCTCTCTACTATTTCCTTTTAGGAGAGAGGTTCATCATTGTCCAACAATAATGAATCACCACCCTTGGTTTCAAGGGAACCAAAATCTTTCTGGTTCCCTTACCTATCATGAGCTCCTACATAGTAATTTCATTTCTTGAACCTCTTCTACAGGGACCTGTGGAACATGCTCATATACCAAATCTTGTGTATCTGGAGCATCAATATCATCAAAGTCAATCTTGCTCCAACTATCCTTCTTGAAAAGTTGCTCCCTCTTAATAAAGATGGATTGTATGGAAACAATAACTTTCTTCTCTAAAGGGTTATATAGTTAATATCCTATTATTTCATTCAGATATTCTATAATGATACACCTCATTCAATGATGTAATTGTTTTTTCTGAGAAGGACATAATAAATTCCTCGCATCTCCATACACATGTGTGTGAAAAATTTGATTCTTTTAATTCCATAACTCAGAGGAAATTCCATTTTCCACCTTAGTTGGTGCTCAGTTTAATGTGTTTTCTACAATTTGTAATGATTATCCACAAAATGATAATAGAAGATATTCATGACTCATAATTGACCTCACCATGACCAACAGGTGTGGTTCCTCTTTTCACAAACACTATTCCACTATAGTGTATAAGGAAGAGTGAGATGAGATAGAATCCTAGACTGCTATAGTAGATCGAGGGACTCTTGGTTCATATATTATCAACTTTGATCCTATCGAAGATTCCTTATCTTCTACCAAGTTCATTACCTACTTCATTCTTGAATTCCTAAAATTTATCTAAGGCTCTTGGCTTATTATTAATTAATTAGATATAGCCATATCTACTCAAATCATCAGTAAAAGTAATGATGTAAGAATACCCACCTCTAACTTTTACTAGAAATGGTCCACAATCATCTATGTTCCCCAATCCTAGAAGCTTAGTGGCCCTTTCACCCTGTCCCCCAAAAGGGGGCTTGGTAATTTTACCTTGTAAACTAGTGTGACATCTATCAATTGGTTTTAGATTAGTAGATTCTAAATAACTATCTTGGAAATTATTTTTCAAGTGCTTCTCATTTACATGAAGAAGAAGGTGATGCCACAACTGGGTTTGGTATGAGTCATGTGAATTTATTTATTTATTGATTTCCATCACATGGTTTTCGTAATTTAATGAATAAAAACCATTATTTAAATGCCACATACCATAACAAATGATGTTCTTAAAAAAGAAACAACCCTTTTTTATATGTCTAAAAATAAATCCATCCATATCCAGTCAAGATACATAAATTATGTTCTTGGTAACACTTGTCACATAATAATTGTTACGTAAAACCAAAATCATTCAAGTTTGAAATGAAAGATGGTAATCATCAATAGACAATGCTACTCGCCTCTCTCCATTGGCAGCTCATAGATCCACCTCTCCTTGGGGAATCATTCTAATTCCACCGGGTTCCGTTATTTGAATACATTTTTGATCCCCAAAATTTGTATCCAATACCCAATATGTAGAATAGAATGATTACACTGGATAATGATGCACCTTTAGTGTCCCCATGCTTCTAGGAGTAGTTCCTCTTCTAATGGTCTGGCTTACCACATAAAAAACATAACACCTCCCATTCATTTCTCTACCTCTAGATATTCCCTTCCTTGGAGGGACAGTGCTCAGGGGCTTCAGACTATTTATGAATCCTTGTCCCTATTTCCTTGTCTTCCTTTTCTTATTCAGCACAAGGATTGGGGATTTGACATGCCCTATATCTTATCTACCTGGAGAATTATGGTCTGATGTCCCGATAGACTCTTACCACTGTTTCTCATGTTTTAGTTGACAATAAATCTAGATAAGGTCTTGGGCAGTGATGATAGGATGAGATCTGTACGCAACTCATCTGGGAACATAATCCTTAAGATGTACATGCGTTAAATGTAACCAATAATCTTGACTACATGAGGTACACCTAGAGAAAAATCTCCAATGATAGTCATGAAAAAAGAATTGGAGATCTTATATCTCTCTTGTATCACCTTCCCTTGATATAGATCTTTAAGGTGAGACAACAAGCTATATGCGTCCATATTTTCATGTTGCATTAATATATCATTATATATGGCCGATTGCGTGAAACATTAGACATCTATGGCATTATCCATATGTTCAATATAGAGTGATAGTTCCTCATTGTTGAACTCTTTTCTAGGAGCAACTATGGTAGGATCTTTCAACACGTAGTATTTCCTCTTGTGGTAAAGAACTACCCGAAAATGCCTCTTCCATTCCTAGAAATTGGTGCTGGTGAGAAGGTTTTTCTACCCGAGAATGGTTTTTAATGATATTATTGAAGTCATTTTTCTTACCATTTCTAGAAATTAAGATAATAAAAGGCTTAATAATTCATCATGATAAAACCGAGAAAAATAAATAAATTAATACTTTTTAGTCTCCCTCTATTTTAATGAAATCCAATAGCCCCAACAATTGACTTCGAAATATTTTGTTTCCTAAATATTCTAGTTACGAGGATCAATAATTCTCATCGCATTACCCTAACTAGGGATGGACAAGAAACATGAAGGGATTTAGGTAGAAATTCCAAATTCCAGCTGTATTAACTCACAGCTCCTTGACCTACTTAGTGGACTCCCCAATCCTAAAATCATTTTATTTAGGATTTTGTTATCCTTTGCCTCTAGGTCACACCAAGTCCTACTATGGCAGTCAACCCTTGATGTGAATCATGTCAAGTAAACCCAAAACCTTGAATTATATTTCCCTAAAAATTGAAATCACCCCAACTAGGGTTGTTCATACACATTGAACCATGGTTTGATTCAAAGAAGTTTATGGAAGGCTATACTGAATGAATATTTTCTTTGAGGGATTTTATCCTTATACGTAAATTCTCATTTTATTATATTTGATTACTTTCTTATTAATATTATGTTATATATATTTAAGAGATTAACCATGTCTATGATAATATTTATGACTAAAAAGGTCTTATTTTAGTTATATATTTAATGCCTGTTTAATTCATTAATTTGGTGATCGTGACAACACACCCACAATAACTAAACAATGAAACTAATAGAAATAAAATAAATAGAATGATCATGATCTTTTTTATAGATTTTTTTATCTAGTAGTTGATAAACTAACCCAAGGCCTATGGGAGAAACACCATTAACCTTTTGGTTCGTGTTTATAGCTTTCCACATGTTCACCAATAAGTCTTCATGCATTGGTTTCACCTTGGCTCCTAACATGAGCCACCTCAACTATGATGAGAGCTCTAGAAATTACATCTACTTCTATCTCACTTTCAATTGAGTGGTAAAACATGGTTTTACATATAAGAAACATTGAGCACACATTTCATACATATTAATGAGGGAAAGGCTCAAAAGCCAAAAAATTTAATTTAAATTAATTAATTAAAAGAAACCATTCACATAAAAAGTGCATGGTCTAGCTCATGATCATCCATACATTCAATGATATTTATATCTAAATTAAACTAGAATTCATTTATTTAATCATTCTTGTTTAAGATTAATCATGATCAAAATAATTAATTATATTTATTTAATTAATCCTTTTACCTTAACACTTTTTCTGAATTTCCTTGAGATTATCATCCATAATTACATTAAAGAAATGAATTCATTTAAAGTTATATTTTTACATAACATGTACCTTAGAGGAAAATTGGTGAATTCCCATTCATAAATACCCAATGAGTATAAATAAATATTACACAGATTCTAAATTAAACACATATATATAAAACACCTATCACATGTTGTTCCATAGCTTCACACCCACACTATGTTACATATCTAAAGGGTTAATATAATATAATAATAAATTTTAACAAATTTTTATAATTTGGATGAGTACAAGGCATGTAGTTCCAACTACACAGTGTACTTTTTATCATCATCAATATGAAGTACATGATCTAAGACATGGCATGTCGATGTACATCTGAAATCTTTATAATACATGGTGTGTTCAGTGGGACACACACCATATAGTATCTGCATTAAATGGTGTTCTGCTGGGCAAGTTGTGTACGGGGTACACGGTCCAACCCTATCCCAAAGGGACCATACATTGTGTTCAATGGGCAACACAGTGGGTAATCCGGAAACCGGGGGCCACCTATTCCTAGTCAACACATAGAGTCTTAAAGACTTGTATAGAATCCTAAAATATGGACCGGTTTGGCGGACCATACCAGTGTATGGATCCAATACTACATGGCGTGTACTGTTGAATACATTCCATGGCTTCTGCTGTTGTATGGTCAAGAAGCTTTGTAACTTCCATATGAAATCCTCTATTTTATTTTATTCAAAATTAAAATAAAAAAATGAATATGTAAGGTGAATGAGAAACTAAAGAGGAGTAATGGATCTTGTTATACAGCTTTATAGAAAAATTAACATGAATTGAAATAAGTAATTTATTATATTCATAAATAACCAATAAAAAACTAAATAATTATAATCAATGATATGACTGCTATGATACCACTTGTATGTTCCGGGTGCAGCGGAAGCACGTTGGTGGAGTACCCAACTTTAATTTTTTTGTTAATAACAATAAATACAAGATTCATCATGATAATAAAATTCCAGATCTTCAGAATAGAATTAAAAATGAAATAAATGGAGTATCAAAACCATAGATAGGATCATCATATGTTGGTTATAATAAATTTAATTATAAAACAATAATTACATTGATGTAATTATCTCTTCGTTGAGGTTTCGGGTCATGATACGATGTGATTTGTCATTGTGTCGTAGAATCCAAGCGTCGGATTCCCTTAGAAATGATCTACACTTGCTCCTCATATCTTTTGATGTCGCCGAAGGGATCTCTAGGTGCTATAATGGAAGTGCATTCGCTCGATATGTCTGAATTTGATCACCTTGAGAGCTGCTTGCGAAGTTCTCTCCTTAAACAGGTGGAGGAAGATTTTTCTCATATATTGAGAGCATTCTTGGAAGAAAAGAATTCACTCTTAGCTTGAGTTCTTTCTCTAGATCTGTTTTTCACAACCATAATGAATGACTAGGTTAATTAGAATAATATAATTGGGATTTTAATTACATTTAATAATAAAAAAATTAATTACCCAAAAGAATTTATTCATTTCATTTAATTCTTAGTAATACCCCAAGATTAATAATAATAGATGACTATTATTATTACTTGCATGACCCCAGTGAATTACACATAAAATCATTTAGTGAAATAAATAATATTATTTCTAACAATTACAAGAAAAGCTATATGTCATTGATATTAATATACATGATGTGTACATTTTTTCCATTGTATTTATTTCCACCCCTACATTTATTAGACTTTGAATAATGAAAATTTATTTCTTAAATAAATATCACTGCATTAGTTTCTAATAAATATATTATTTCTCCCACAATATATTCTCTCGAATAACTAGTGTCAAAATAAATGCAATCAGGCTTCCTTGAATAAATATTAAACCATAATAGGGAAAAATCGTTATTTAACTTGTTAAATGACTATTTAACTAAGATACATGGACACACATAGTGTGTGACCCTCTAGGCTTCTTTCTCAATGGCATTAGATGGAGCTTGCATAAAGTCCATGTTTAGCATCTAGAAAATCACCAAGGCACCCATAAAGAAATTCGTTAATGCCGCAATGATGTGTCACCTCCTACAAACGCTTACCTCATATTGTAATCCAGTTGTCATGATATCTATAATCAAGCGGGTTGCATGCTAGTGCCATTAACCAATGTGAACGATTATTCTCTCTTTGAGTTCCCTAAATTGAGGTTGCCCATTCCTTACCATGACAATGGATTTAATTAGGCTATATCAATTCCATAAAAGGGCCTGATATATTTACATACATTATGAAATAGAAGGGAAAAATCCTTTCACATATTATCTATTAATGTAGCATTACTCGTAACCCACCCAACATAGCCTACCTCGCTGCATATAGTGTGTCATCACGGTTTTCATCAATACATATAAGTGTGTGAGTTGTAATAACATTTAATAATAATCTTAAAGTCCAAGGACCAATACACACATCCATCGATAGGAACATCCAATGAAACTCTAAATTGTGGATTTTTTACTGGTGGGTCTCGTTCTCATAACATCCACCTGGATACTACCAAGGGCTCACACCATGAGAATGTGCCTCAATGTTTTATGAGTCCTCACCCCTAGTGTCCTGTATTATTTGTGTTCATCAAATAACATCATCCTACCATAGAACATATATTCAAGAACAATCAATATGTGATAACATGTTTATTAATGAATAAATTACAATGAATTTGGTTCTAGGCCACAAACTCCAACACTATGGACATGGTGACTCACTTATTGCGAATCCAAGGTGATTATAAAATGGATTCATGTTTTTTACTCTAAGAATATAATCCATAGTGTAATCGAAACTGACAGTACATTTATTTGATACTCCATATAGGGAAGGCACGACCCCATTTTTCTATCATTTATATTATCATATTATTATAGAACAGTATAATCTGGGAACACTTGACCCAAACATTGTGTAAGGGTAACATTGCTACTAATTTTCTGGATTCTTAAGGAGACCTCAATAATCTTTCTATTATGAATCCGTCTTTGGGATTCGTGGCCCAATAGTTCGTAACTTTTGTATGGGTGGACACCCTGGGCTTGAATTTTTTCAGTCCCCTTTGACTATGCCTCTCATGATTTTCATTTTTTCCTATATTTATGATTAAATAAAATTTAACATGTTCAGTCAGTGTATCCCTCCTTTTAAATTACATACTAGACTCATTACATGTAATAAATCAAAATGTGGAACTATTGAAAAATGATCTTTCATGTGAGGGAAAGTTAGTGTAAATATTATACCTTGTATAAATATTTATTTGAAATAAGAAAACTCATCTTGTCAAAGTGTTGTGATAGAACCAAGTTTTTGATCTAGCGACTTGGGAACCAGAACATCTGATGTAGTAAATGTAATCACATCTATTTTATTGTATGAAATGATAATTTCCAAGGTCAAATTACTAAAGGGGTGATAATGTAATGACATGAACATTTATAAATTAAATTCATTCTCAGTGAATGAATAAATTCATCATTTATTAATAAATATTTAATCACACCCACAATACAGTGGTTATTTTTTATTAATATCTCCTATCATATTTAAAATTCCATTAAGAATTATAACCACTGATAATATTTTTTTAATAGAGAACATATGATTATTATAAATTATGTGTTATGACTATTTCCATTGACACATATGAATGAAATGATGGCCACACCCTGTAGGATCTTACCCTACGATGCCCATTTATCCATTATTCTAAGAGATATAACACCATTAAAAATTTACCATAAAAAATAAAATGAGATTCATGAAATAAATCAAGAATGAAACCATTAATTTGAAATGTTCAAAATTATCGAATTCACAACCCAACCCTTGTTTCTCGAACCACCCCCAAAAAGATCTCATAGTCGCGCACCTTAGCCACATTGAATTCGCTATTATAATAAATGGCTATGTATCTCAACCCTAACAACATGAATATTAATATTTTGTATTCTACGAAATAATGTATATATTTATTTATTATTTTCGTTACATTATAAAATATTAACTAAAGAGTTTGGTAAAAATTAAATTTTAATATTTATAAAAATTCAATTGTATTTTTGGATAAAACGAAATATTCAAATAGGAAATTAATTTTGAAAAACTCATTAATTTTCATAATAAATGGAATTTAATTCATTATTTTTTGAAATATATTTTATTAAGTAAGTATGATAATACAATTTTATGTGGTCAAATATTAAATCTATAAGGGTTAGAAAATTGTTATTGTGAGAAGACATGTATTTTTCAATATGCATGGATTCTGATTTAAAAAAAATAATTCTATTATTTATTGATTTATTATGATAAAATAAAAGTTATTTTTTTAACTCATCACATCCAAATTATATAATGGTCAATTTATCACAATTTTCTAAGACAATCAATTTATTTGGTAAAACATTAATATGGAATAAATATATAATATTCATTATTACATCATAATAACCCAAATGTGATGTAATATTTTCCATAAAATATATAAAAAACCAAATATATATTTACCATATAAAATAACATGTTTCTTAGGATATCTCAATAATTTTATAATGATTTTAAGATTCCTTTTAAACCAGTACACTATATTAATATTTTAATATCAATTATTTATGAACATGACTCACTTCCACACCACCAAGGGTAATATTTCAATGATTTTGGTTCTTGGAAATATAAAATTAATGTATGAAATCCCATTTTGTCGAAACCACGATAAAATAAAAGGTTATGGTTTGTAGTTTTTATTAATTTATTTTATATAGTCCAAACCCATTGTATAATAAATAATAAAGAACTCCCCTCTATTTTCCTATACAACCCAAACCAGAATCCCATTTCTCTTCAATAAAAACCCTCCGAGCATGACCTTACTCTTCCAATTCCTCTATATATCCCTCCCAATATTCTTCCAATATCACATGAATCTCATTCCAGGCTTTTGAAAACATGTTATCATGTTAATCGATCATCTCCTTCTCCTCTTTATTCAACCACCTTCTTTATTTTATGCCATTTGATACCCATTTCCTAATATTGGGGCATATTTTTACACATCATCCATGCATTCCTTTTGATTTAATAACTTCTAGTGACCCCTCTATTTTTTTTTCAATATTATGAATCCTTAATTACTATCATTATGCTTCTGAAATTTCACTCTGATTGTTCATTCCAAAAAAAATCACGTGAATTCCCATACCCATAACCACTCAATGGTATTCAACTATTGGTACCATTATTTATTTTTTTATGGAATACCATGTATTTAACCCACACCCATAATAATGGGTTTAAAAAAGATAAATGAAATTATTATTTTATATGATCTATATGGCACACTTATACATGTATATGATATCATTATGATGGGCACTCCCATAAAGCTCAGTCCAATGCATTGGGTAATGTTTTAATCTCATGATATTCCATGAAGGGTGAATAGGAGGTTATATTAACAACATGATGATATAATTTCTTGGTGGATAACCTATAATTATTCTTATGATTCAAGGTTTTATATTTTTCCACATTCTCATGTTTCTATTATGTTACAAAGATATTTAATGACTCAGTGTTCATGATTTTTATTTAAATACATATGTAACATTTTAATTCATGTTGGATCGCATGTATTTCTATAACTTATTGCCTGATTCATTACTCAAATATTAGGTTTTAAATCTAACAAATTTCTTATGTATTTCTCTAGGTTATCTTTTAAAATTTAAACATAAATTGAATTTTAGGAGTATGTTATGGAATTATTCAATAGTGTTATTATATCCATGAATCATGTTTATGTACTATATACATAATTCATATAGAAAATAATCTTAAATGTATTTTGATATAGTTTTAAATGTAATTTTATGTAATTAATAATTTAATAATGTGTATTAAAGATATTTCTTTTCATAAGTATCACATAATCATCTTTATTTTTTGGAAATATGAAAATGTCATAAAAAATATAACTCATGAATGAGAATATGTAAGAGTTTCATGATTTAATTTCTATTATAATATCAATATAAAAAATTTATTTAACCCTAGGAAACACTCTTTTCCTTTATAATATAGATATAATAAAATTATCAACCATTTAATTATGCTCCTTTAATTAGTTATCATAAAAGTTATTTTCTAGATACATATCTTTTTCAGCTATATCATTGCGATATTATCCAACTGAATTCTAAATCCTAAATGGATATGATAATATCAAAAATATGAATATAAAATCCTAAATAAAAAGATTTATACCCCTAGGAAACCCTTATTTTTACCATTTATTCCTTCATTTCAAGATATGAGTCTTTATTCAATCAATGGTTAACTAGAGTCATTTTAATATTAGGATTTCTAACATAATTCATTAAAGTCATACTAAATTTTTCATTATATTTATTTATGGAGGATATGAGTAAGATAAAAATTATTCTATACTATTTTCTATCCAAATGTCGACTGTTATTCCCATTCACCATAAACCAAAAAGATGACCGAGTCAATGATTGATCATCCTTTTTCAAGGTGATTACACATTGGTGAATCTGTTCTAAAACCACATCCACTATTAATTATACAAACAGGGATGTATTGATAAGAGAAGCCTCATAATATTTATTTTTAAAAAACATCAATATTTTATCCAATACATAGACTTATTCTTAGTGTTTTTTCGATTGTTCTACCATCCTAATCCATAAATAAAATTTTCATTATTACCTTCTAATTAAATCATAAAATACCCACAAAGAGTTATCTATACCATTTTAATTGTGATAACCCTTAACTTATCATCCACTAAATTATTCTAAAAATATATCATAGTTTCCTAGGTAATCTAAAACTTCTATATGGTACCATCGATGTTGCTATGGACCCATACACCAAAATATAATTCCATAAACATATAATCTACCCAATTAAATTGATACAACCTATAAAATTATTGATATGGACCTAATTACTTAAAAAATAAAATTTGATATTTCTTCCCCAAGAATTAAATATATCTATTTATGATTTGACTTTAACAGAATTGTGAATCATCCTTAATTAATAAATCCTATGCTCTTTGTATGAAGAGGAAAATTTTCCCTAATATATGTATATGAAACTACTTTCTCCGTAATGATTATTCAACATCTCTATTAAATTATTTTAATTGTTCTATATATATAATCATGTCATGTGTACTACCTTTCATAATACACTGGGAAAATAAAAACATAATAATGGGTTATCTCAAATGTAATTTAAGGGAGAGTATGTAATAGAAATAATCATGGGATAAACATGGCATAAATATTATACAAGGAATGGGTATACAACAAGAATCAATAATAAAATTAAAACATGAAGAATTATATATCCATGAAATAAAATTAAATTTTGGATATCAATAATATAGATCTTGTAATTATGTATTACATAATATCAGTCATCAAAAACCTACTTTCAAGGCCTTACACCAAGAAATTATCCTATTATAGAAAGTGGCATACCCCAAAACTCAACTTTGTTTTTCACATTAGACATGTCCATGCATCAAGGGACTATAAAATTTCATACCCCACCCATCACATTATTATGTAATTTTTTTTACCATGTCAGTCAACAAGACATTTCATACCATTCCATATGTAATGTCTTATTGAATAAAAATATGGCTATCCATATATGAGAATACAGAATATCAATACATGAGAAACACATATTATTAATAAAAAATCATAAAGATTTTCAATACCATTCCCCAATCAATATAATATGTAATGTGATAATAACCCATCATGAGAAAGATGATGGATGGTTAAATTATAAATTTCTAACTTTCTAATTGTCATATGTACTGGAATAAAAAAATATTGCACACCAATACTTTTCCCCAAGTTTATAAAAGGGATAACATTATCATATCCAATCTAGAAGAAAAATGTGAATGGTTAAATAATATATGGTAAAATTTTCAATAATCATCACTATTAGAATAATGACAAGGATTTC
This sequence comes from Viscum album, assembly GCA_963277665.1. Taxonomy (NCBI): domain Eukaryota; kingdom Viridiplantae; phylum Streptophyta; class Magnoliopsida; order Santalales; family Viscaceae; genus Viscum; species Viscum album. The sequence goes on along the minus strand of OY728151.1, from coordinate 534,784,976 downwards.
TAATACTTCTTATCATTCAAAGGGAGTAACATTATTTACCGGTGAACATCATCCAATACAAATTATGTAAGATGTGATGTTCACATTGTTTATTAAAATGAGTATTTAGATAATTCAATATGTGAAAAATAATAATTATAAGTCATACACATTAATAATGAATATAGTTTCAAATATAAATAACCCTAGTGAAACTATAAATAATAGAACGGTGTTGACATAAATGAAAAACACTCACGTAAAAGAGTTCTTTAAACAATATCAGAAGAACTGAATTTTCTCATGCTTCATGTTCAATACCCCAAATGATTAGATATAAATATACCCTGAAAACGAACATATTATGGTAAATACGTTCAAAAATGTTTTGTGAAATTGAATAATAAACATCAAATATCTTTTAGAATAAAATTTATCATTGGTTAAAAATAAAAAAAATAACATCCCTTTTAAGGGTATATTTTGAAAGTGTAACATGAAATCTATTGAAAACCATTAAATTTAAAAATTACCAAATAATGGATCCTTGGAAAGATATAATTCTTCTCTTGGATAAATGAGGCAAGTGAGATACAAATTTTGAATGTGAAATTGAAAATAATTTTATTTTTTAAAAAATTATTTTATTTATAACATAAATTCAATGAAATGTAAGAAGATATTAATTTTTAATAAAATATAATTTATAGAATATAATTACAAAATAACAATTAGTAAAATTTTAGGATTAATAGAAACAATAATAAAATAATAATGATTTATAACAAAAAAATAGATTTGAGTTATGAACATCCCAAATGGGAAACATATCCTAAGATTGTAGAAATGTTTATCAAGGGGTTTATGTGGTTTAAATTTATTTATCTAGAAAATAGTGATAGAATATTACATAATATGATAAAAGGTTAGAGTGTACCTAAATAATATGAAATAAGGTCAATATAACGATTATAACTCATTGAATGAAAGTTGATTTAACAAAAGTCCTTATCATTATAAAAATATCGATTTCAATAGAAAATTGAATAATAGACCCTGAATCAAGGAATGAATCAAATAAAATTAAATTATTATTATAATAGTATATATGTGGTTTGGGAATTAACCTTTCAATAAAATAAATGGGGCATGCAATGTGCTATTTCTCAATGAATCAGAACTGAGACCAAGAAAAATCTTTTGACATCTATAAATCAGTAATGAAAACACATTGAAATAAAGGTTGTTTAACTGAACATAAATTTCCATAATAAATGTATAATTCATGCATTTATATATAATATAAGTGGTATATAAAAATAAATGATGTTTTGAGCATAATTACCAACATATCTCAATGAGAGTAATTTGAGATGAAAACCCTTACCTTGGCACGAATTTATTTTGAACCTATACAAAAAATCCTAAATAATTAAATTATGTTGATAAAATACATAATAATGAAAAATATTTACTTATAAACCCATTTATACCCATTATTTATAATCATTAATCATCACCATCACCATTTATATATTTAATCGAAGAAAATTTTGAGTATAAGAAACTAAGGATGCCTAAAGTTTGATTGATAGAGTCCACCCCCTCTTAAAAGATTCTCCCCCTCAGGTATCATTAAGTTAATATTATGTATGTAGATGAAATTAAATCATCGATATTCTATAAAATCTTTATCTTATTCTACATTTTTCCCTCACATCAAGTGTGAAGAACATGAATTTTGGTTTTGAGAATAACTCTCCATTTCTTGATTATTCATGTAATTGTCCATATAATATTATTGATCCATTTAGATAATTATGTAATTTAATTAAGCCTATTTAAACTGATTTCATGGTGATGTTACTCTAGTGTTATAGGTTAAAACCGTTGATAATTGCCATCTATTTATCTTGGAGAGAGTATCTATTACCATAATATGCAGTAATATCTAGTATAACAGTACATATGGAGTCACATATGTACCCCCTCCCTGCATTTCGCCTAAATTACAAGAGTAGTTAAGATATTTTGGATTCCTGAGAGAGGCGGACACCAGTGAACCCGATTCCCATGGGGGTTTGTGTGAATAAGATTATTGGGAGGTCTGGTCACTTGTAATAGACATAGTGTGGGAGCATCGCTCCATTGTTGAAGGAGACTTACCATAACTATGATCATGTTTTTTATTCTATAAATGATATACTTCCCCATCAGATGAACATCCTCATAGTGGCCCTTGTTCCTTGCATGAATGAGGCACCATCACCCTAAATTGAACAAAATTTTTGTGTTAAATAATGATATAACATAATAATAAATAGATTTTTTAAATATTTGTATAATATTATATCAGTAAACATGTTCACCTAGTCATTGATGATAAATTTTCATAAAATTTTTCAAGTATATTGTTAAAATGACTGATACATAATCCAATCGAGATTAATCAGTTATTATGACATTGATTAGTTGTACAATATTCAACCAAAAGGATAGAGATCTTAATTGGCGAATAAAAGTGTGATGTATTATAATTTTAAAAAATTATTACGAGAATATAATTTATATTAAGCCATTATTTAGAAAGGAGATATCATTTTCCTCTTTGTCTTCTCTTTTTTAAAGAATTGAATTACCGATAATCATTTGCTGATCATATAATTAACTTGTCATAAATCACGGCATAAAAACCATAATTATATCCAAAATTTCATATTTATCTTTTATTCACATCATCATGACACAATATTTAATGAATTGATGATAACAAAAATGAGAATAAATCATTAAATGGGGGAAGTAGTCCACATGTATGGAAGGTGGGGAATTAAAATAACACTTGTTTTTGTGTGGAGGTGGTAGTCCATAGAACACTCGAATTACGATAAAAAAGAGAAAGGGTGATTAATGATTATTCAACTAAAATAATAAAATTAATTATATAATCAATACTGATATTATTACATAGGTATTTGAAATATAAAATCGGATAATATAAATTAAAAAGAAATAAATTACGTAAAAATGATTACACACATTGAGATTTCATTAGAATATCCCATATAAATGGGTATAAATAGATAATATCTTGTGAAAAGAAGCTAATGGTTGGGAAATATTATTATAGGGGAAGGAGTAAGGGTAGGGTTTCATGAGTAAACATAGTTTTTAGTATTTTCTCGAAGGGGTGGATAGATGCCTCTTTCTTTGCAAGAAGGAATGTTTTTATAAATATAAAAAATTGATATAAAGGGAGGACATGATATGTATGTCATGTGTCCCAAAATTTGAGAAATAAATGATCGGGGAAGAGATAAGATCTATACAAAGATAATAAACTCAATTATAAATATTTTTTTCATCATGTCTCAAGGCCTTTACTCAATTAATTTTTACTTTTATAATTTTAAATTTTAACACAGTAATTATTTTCCCTAACGTAACTTAATATTTATTAATTTAAATAAAGTGTACATATTTGATAATATGGACGTAGTGATTGAATTTTTTTAATCCATTTAATTTTATTTAATTTATTAAAGAGATATAAATTAATTTTAAAATAAAAATAAATAATATAGGAGAAATATTTTTATGAAAATTTTACTTCTACACTAAATATCAAATATTTGTATGTTAATTAAAAAAAATATTTTTGAATTATAAATTCACATCTATGAAATATTTTTAATCTTATAAAAAGGCTTCATGAAATCAAAATTCATACTTATATACTTAGAATGTCATGAAGTGAGGTTATTAGTGAAAAAAATATTATTCATCATTAACATAAAAAGAATCCTATCAAGAAAAAAACCAAAAAATTCATCTTAATTTTTTTTATAATTAATAAAAAAAAATAGTTCATTTTTTAAATATATATATAATTATAATTATATAATTCAATAAAATACCAAAATATAGTGAAAACTGTTTATATTGGAAAATAAATTTTTATAAAGTTAACTATTCATTATTCGTATTCCCAATAAACTTATAATTAAATGATTGTAAATATAATATACATATTATCGATGTTTTAATGATATAGAATCATAATATAGATAGTTTCTTGATGTAAAAACTTATTTTTGGAAAAATCTATTTTTAAGCATTATGTGATTTTAGTAGCTTTTTTAGTTATAGTAATTGAATTTAATTCCTCTAAGAAGCCTTTATTTTCAATCAAAAAATAGTTAATAAAATGATTACTCATATTAATTCTTTTAATTCAATGGATTGGTTTTAATAGTCAATATTATTATTTACATTTTTTCTAAATATATCATAGATTCATTGATATTCTGTGTTTAATGGGAAGAAATCCTTCAAAAAAATTTACTTATTTAATGTTATTTATATATTAAAATATTGTGGCTTTTTGTTGATTAAATATTTTAGAATATTTATAAATAATTTATTTTTAGTGAATGGTGGAAAATAATAAGTTAATAAATAATTTAAACATTATTAAATTACAAAAACATAAGAATAACTTAATATTTTTTGTTAAATATTATCTAGAAGAAATATATATTTGTGATGTAATATAATGAATTTAAAAAATAATTCATAACATAGAAATCAAATTTTTTCATTTTAAAAATTTAATAAAATAATAATTTTATTCAGTTGAAAACTATTTTTGGTAATTAAATTAAAATCATATTTTAATAAGGTAATATGAGGTTTTCAATTTTGTTTCATTTCATATATGTCTTTTAGTACTAATGTCACATCCCAGGTAAATAAAGAATATTTCATTTTAATATTTATAATAATTTTTGAATTAAACATTAATTTTATCTTAAAGGGGGTTCTATGTTCGATGGCCTATGTGATAAGAAACAGGTTTCATTGAAAACTTATGTTGCACACAAGGTTGAGTAATACTGAAAAATATTAATATAATATAATTATTTTAAATGGAAGTTAATGAAATGTTGTTGTATTGGAGGGACTGAACAAAAATAACCATATTAAGATTAAATATGTTTCTTAATTTTTTTTACTTTTATTAAATAAATTAGAGAGGTTAAAATAAGAAATAATCTGATTTTAAGCATAAATACTCTAATATTCATTTGAAGGTTGATTTTACGCCTTTCTATGGAAAACCCTCTTTAAATATAGTTTTGGTCACTTTTATATGTTCTATTTTAAAAAAGAAAATGCATATTTGTAATTGGGACATCAAAATTTAATTTGGGTAAATTTTTTGTATTTTTTTGATTAAATTCATTTTTTAATGAATAGTAAAAATACTGTATTTTAATTCAAAACCGCCTTTTAAAATTATTTATTAATATTCTTAAATTATCTTTTTAATTATTTTTAAGGTTTAATAATATTATTATTTTTCCATTTAATCCAATTTTGACCATTGGAAGTAATTTCACTTATAATTGGACCTAAATAAGTGTCAATATTTTGATAGTTATTATTTCATAAAAACTCTTTTTTTTATTTTTACAACAGAAATTAATTTTAAATGAATTTCTTCCACTTCTGTGTTTTGAATTTGGAAAAATGGATTCCATATTTTGAATCAATAGGTCCAAATTTTGTATATAGTTATCTTTTTTTAGACAATATGAATATTTACTTTATTAAAAATTTAATTTACCATAGTTAAAGGATAAATTTGGTAAATAAGTGTAACAAAATAATATTACAATAATATAAAATTACCATGACCTGTATCTTAATCCTTTTGGATAATACCTTTCCGACCATGGGCATCCTTGGGTCGATTTTGGGACCCCATGGAGCCACATGGGAGTGATAATGACACTTTATATTAATTAATTTAAAGTAAAGACAAAAATGACATAAATTTATATCTTTTAGTAAATCAATTTTTACATGGGGTTATATAAGTTATCAATTCATCTATAAATATTCATTCGTAATCCAAAAAGAGTACCTACATCATGGAATTTGTTTTATAATTTTTAGATCTCAAATAATCAAAAATATTAATGACACAATAATGATGCAGTGTTTACCCCATTAATGAATGATTTATATAATTAAGATTATAAAAATTAAAACAATATCCAAAACCTATAAAATTATTATTGGTTGATTTTCTTTCAAACATAAGTCATCTTGAATTTGACTTTAATATGTTTTGGACCTTTAGAAACCGAAAATAATTATATAATAAAATAATATTTTCATGCTTTACTAAAGAGCCCCTGTAACACCCGAGACTTTTATGTTATATAAATCATCAAAGGAATCTTTTTCTACACACAACACTTGCTTGGATTTCTTTACACGAAATCACGACCTTCCTCGATAGCTTGTGTCGTACGCAATACCGAGTTTCACTAAACAATGATATGCTAATAAAATATTATTAAAACTAGCCGTTATGAATAGTGATAACCACTTTTTGAAATTTTATTAATTTTATTTTTAAAAATGGACTTCCATTTTGGATTCGGAATATCGAAATTATCCTAGGGGTGAAATTTTGGTATTTTTCTGAAAACTTTCAATTTTTGATGAATAGTGAAACCACTAAGTGGTAGTTAAAAAACTGAATTTTTCATAAAACATAATTTTACCACTTCTGTGAGTGGAATTTAAAAAATCCAAGAGACACGGTTGATGTTAGTAAATAAAATGTAGTTCAATGAGATGAAAATAATTTTTGGTGAATAGTAACTTTTTACTTTTATTTACCATGGTTAAAAGTAAATAGGGTAATTAAGGGTAAAAATGATATTATTATTACACTAACACATGTCCTAATTCTATTGGATAAGTTTAATTCGACCAAAAACAAACTTAGTAATAAAATATGACCATTTAGGCCCACTTGGATTAGATTAGGACATTTATTATTAATTTATTTCAAGAAGGGTTAAAATAGTTAAAATCAATGTTTAATAAGTAAATAATTTTTTATATAAGGTTATATATAAGATAAATTCGACTATAAATATTCATTAGAAATATAAATAGATTTCCTACATAATGGTATTTTATTTGTAATTTTCAGACATTAAATAATTTAATTTATTTATGACACAAAGATGATGCAGTAATTATCTTATTAATGAAATATTGACATAATTGATGTTATAAAACCAAAATAATTGTAATATTAGACTTTTTATGAATTACAATAATTTTATAGGTTAACATGACATGTTATTATTAATTTAATTAACTTTTTTCGAACTAATAATTCTGTTATGATTTTCAAAAAAATCAATTACTAAATAGTGTCAAAATTGACATAAAATTGTTTTCAAGAAAACTATTATATTAATAATTGTTATTTTATTCCTAAAAATCTAAGGTTCGGAAAAATGACTTATATAAGGTTATATATATTAATAATAAACAACTTGGGGTTCGTTTGGATTGTTATAGTAAGATTATTAACCTTATAGTGTAAGAACACAAGAAGACACGGTAAAAGTAAAATTATTTAACGTAATGTTAAATCTAAATGATAAGGTCAAAATAGGAACCTAAACTTGTCTAAATTCTATTTTTTGAGAGTATTTCGACCCATCCCCACATTAGCTTCGAAATTAATCAATTTGGAGCTATCTAAAACCGAACTTGACTTTATAATAAAATAATATTTTTAGTTATTCCAAATGTGCCCCTCTCCTCCCTTATAAAAGGAAACCTCCTCCCTCTCTTCCTCACACCACTTTGAGCCATCATGCTCTGCCAAACCCTACCACGTTCTCCTCTACACTTCCCTAGAGACATCCTAGAGGTCCTGGTCTTTTTCAAAGACCAATTTTAGTGCCCTAAACGGTGGTCTCAAAGAAGCACTTCAAAGAAGAGGTAATGTCCGTTACCGATTCTTTCATCTTTATTTCTTCTTCCACTTATTCTTCTTTAGTTGTTTCATTATGAAGTAATAACATTAGTATCACTCATATACTGGTATGTTATTATAAGTATGAAACAACCTTATTTCACCATCTATCCATCCTACGGAAAATGAAATCACCACGCGTGCGTACGTACGGAATACAGTCTCCATGTCGTGGTGTAATCTATTTTCCACCGCCACCTTACTTTGATGGGTGTATTGGTGTAAATAATGACTATATATGATTATTTTAAAGTGACATTGATTATGAAATAGTATACATACACTCCAATACAATTCCATGATCATGGAAATGATATCATCGCTCGTGCGTACGTACGGAATACCGTCTCCACGATGTGATGCGACTCGTTCTACATGATCTTCATTGAACAATGATTATATAAATGAATTGAATAAATTAATATGATATATATTACACTAATAAAATTCTGGAAATGAGGTATCTATAACCTAAATATAAGAATAAGAATTTATTCGACAAAACATGCATAAGAACAAAAAGTAATAAACACCCGAATAACAAGTTGTAATGAAATATTACTAATACGAAGCTAAGAATATGACCATATGTGATATCATAACAATGAGTATGATTCTAGAATAAGTCAATAACATTATTTAAATCATTATAAAGGAGGTTCGGACATGTACAATGCATATCAGACCTAAGGTAAGGGAAATATCACAATCTCACTTTTATCCGAGATTGTTTATAATTTAGTCTTTACTGGGGTGTATTTTATCATCCAAATCCATGTTTCCTCAATATGTAATATTATTTTCATCCACCTACAATTGTTTAAATCCAATTTTACCCTTCAGTGAGTTTTTAGTAAAAGATATGAAAGGAATCTTTTGTTGTTTTTCATACGAGGTACTTTTTGACTTTTCCGACAAAAGTACAAGAAGAATGTTTTCATTTAACTTATACGGCATGAATGGATTTTTAAAAAATTATTTACAAGAAGCTTCCCTTACATGTTTTCAAGTTTATTTTTAATCAACTTCTTTTATTTTAAAATTCTATGACATTTTAAGAAAGGAAAAATGTTTTTGAAGTAGAAAGGATATTTTCCTCAAGATTGGAGTTCAAGTGTTTTATCAAAATTATTTTCCATATATGATAATAAAGGGTTCTGTTTCTATCCCTATTATTAAATTGATTTGATTATGTTGGGATGGAATTATTTATATGAATTCCTTTATCTTATATGATTTTTTTTATGATGTCATGATGTTTACGAATCCCATTTTTTTATTACATGGGTTATGCAATGATGTATGATTTATGATTTTGTGGCACACATATGAATGGTATCATTATGATATGGTTGGGAACTATATATCCCTCTAATGCATTGGGTAAAGATTTTATATCTCATGAGATAGACATGGCTGGAACGACATGTTAAACCGGTTCAGTGAAACAGGACTGAAACAAGGAATGAACTCGGTTCAGAAGTGGACTTTGTCCACTAAGATAGTCTTGTCAATGAGTCTTGACTAACAAGAAATGATTCTCAATGATTATGTGTGTATGCCAAAAAGTTTCATGTGTAATGTTATGATTATTGGAATTACATTTCACTACTATGATTTATCCCATGTTATGAAATTATGATCTCTTTTGCAGGTTAAGATTTCCAAAAGTTATGTGCTTATGTATATGATGTGATTGATATTTATTTTGATTACTCTTACTGAGCATTTGAGCTCACCCTTTTGTATGTTTTATTTCTCCAGGTCAGGAAGATGTTTATTAAGAATAATATGCCAAAAAGGGACTCTAGATATGATGAAATAAATGGGATGCAAAGTAGATGCTTTATGAACCAGTTGTTTAAGATTTCCAGTTTCTAAAGACACTATACCTATACGGTCCTTTCATGGTTTTGTTATATGTTGTAATAAGTGTGCTTAAAATTTTTAAGTAATAACAATGTATGTAAAGTATGGGTCATTATAGTTGGTATCAGAGAAAAGGTATAGTCAACCTTTGGAAACTAGGATGTGAAAGCCTTAGTAAGAACCCTAAGGATAATTCTAAGCATAGAACACAGTCTTAGTGTTTTAGAAATGACTATGAATAACCTAGGATAAGACCTTAAGTGTGGAATTTTATTCTTGATTATGTGGTTTTCCTATTATAATTAGTGTTCCTCACACTATTCTTCTTGGTTGTAGTCAACGGCTGGAACCCGAAGGAACTGTGTAAATGCGGAATGAGACGGGAAATACAATGATTGTCCCCCGGAGCAACCAAACATTATGGGAGCCAGAATGCAAAATCATGTAGCCATGCTCACACAACTTTCTCAAGCTATGAATCATGCAGGACTTCCAAACGCGCAAAGGAAGGAGCAACATTCTGTTTAATCCTTAATGAGGCAGCATCCACCTTCTTTTAGTGGTTCTACCGATCCATTAGTTGCTGAAAAATGGATTAGTACTACTGAAAATATATTTTCAGTTCTTCAATGTTCTGAACATGATAAAGTCTTCCTAGTAGTTTATTGTTTGGAAGGAGACACTGATCAATGGTGGAATCTTATTAAGAATACGAGGCAAAGGGATGAAATTGAGTCCATGGAATGGGACGAGTTCAAGAACATATTTTTCAATAAGTACTTCCCTCATATTCTCCGAAAAACGATGGAGAAAGAGTTTCTTGAACTGAAGAAAAAGGATGATGAATATGTTGGTACTTATGAAGAAAATTTTACAAGACTTTCAAGGTACGCTTCTGGTATTATTATCCAACCTGAGAGTAAGATCGATCAATTCTTTAGTGGCTTAAAACTAAGTCTTCAAAGGTCATTAGCCATAAGGGACTTCAATAGCTACAAGGAAATTGTTCGATGTGCTCTCAATGTCAAGATGGAGATTGGAGGAACCAATCAGTCATATGGGTTTGATAAGAAGAGGAAAATGGAATTCAAAGTAAAATCTAAAGAGCACATTGAAAAGAATATGAGCTTTACCTTATGCTCAATGTGTGGAAATAAACATGGAGGGAGTCGTCTTAAAGGGACAAGTAAATGTTTCAAATGTGGAAAGGAAGGTCATCGGGCATTTGAATGATACAATGATGGGAAAAAGATGTCTAATGATGAAAACAAAGGAAGGGATACACAGAATGACCCTACTACACTTCAATTTTTCAAGTGAAAGAGATGGGTCATTATGCCAATCAATGCCCAAATCCAAGGGTTAATGATGATGGTCAACGCCAACAAACTCTTAAGACTAAAGACAAAGGAATGTCACATGCAATTTCTATCAGGGATGTGGAGTACGATAACAATGTGGTGAACGGTACACTTACTATCCACTCTAAAGTAGAAAATGTTTTATTTGATTCTAGATCCACCCACTCCTTTATTTCTGAAGAATTATCTAAGGATATCACCGTATTACCTCAACAGTTAGATGTTGAGTTAGCTTTGACAACCCCGAATTACACAACAGTCGCATCAAAAGTTTATAATTCTTCTCCGATTGAAGTTTGTGGGAAAGTGCTTCCTGCAAATCTTGTGATCCTTCCTATAGTGGAATTTTATGTTATTCTTGGCATGGATTGGCTTTCTCTACATGGAGCTCATATCAATTTCCAAAGAAGGGAAGTCTCATTTCATATTCCAGATCAATCTATGATCATCTATCAATGCAAGGACGAACATAACCTTCCAGTGGAAATTTCTTCCATTTTATGGGTATTGATTCCACTAAATGAAGTTTATTTATCTCAAATGGTTGGTGAAAAGCTCACAATTAAGAATATTCCCATTGTACGGGAGTTTGATGATGTCTTTCCTGAGGAATTACTGGGTCTTCCACCAAATCTTGAAGTTGAGTTTTCAATAGAACTCATACCGGTTTCTTTGCCTATTTCCAAGACACCATATATAATGGCCCCAATTGAGTTGTAGGAATTGAAGAAGCAACTCCAAGAGAATCTTGATAAGGGGTTTATAAACCCTACTGCATCACCTTGGGGAGCACCTGTTCTCTTTGCTAAGAAGAAAGATGGATCAATGAGACTCTGCTTTGATTATCGAGAACATAACAAGATCAATATCAAGAACAAATATCTTCTCCTACGCATTGATGACCTATTTGACCAACTACGCAGAGCTCAATACTTTTCCAAGATTGATCTTCGTTCAGGGTATCATCAATTAAGGTTCAAAAGGGAGGATATACCAAAGACAGCTTTCCGTATAAGGTATGGACACTATGAATTTATAGTGATGCCATTTGGTCTTACTAATGCCCCTGCTATCATCATGGATCTAATGAATAGTGTCTTTAGAGACTATCTTGATCAATTTGTGGTAGTCTTTATAGACCATATTCTTCTCTATTCAAAGAGCAAGGAAGAACATGATGATCACTTGTGAATTATATTGAAGACCCTAAGAAATGAGAAGATTTATGCCAAATTTACCAAGTGTGAATTTTGGCTTCAAAAAGTATCATTTTTGGGTCACATAATCTCAAAAGAGGGGATATCTGTGGATCCAGCAAAAACAGAGGTTATCGAAAGATGGTCGAGCCCAAAAACAGTAACTGAGATCTAATGTTTTCTTGGTTTGGCTGGATATTATCGACGTTTTGTGAAATATTTTTCACGATTATCTAATCCACTCACCAAGTTGACTCGGAAAGGAGTTATGTTTGTTTGGACATAGGAATGTGAAGAGAATTTCCAGGAGTTGAAAAGAAGGTTATCCAGTGCACCTGTGCTCACACTTCCTTGTAGTGGAGAAAGGTTTGTGATCTATAGTGATGCATCCAAGAAGGGTTTGGGGTGTGTTCTTATGCAAAATGATATGGTGATAGCTTATGCCTCACGACAGTTGTAAATACATGAGCAAAATTACCCAACTCATGATTTGGAGTTAGCTGCGGTAATCTTTGCATTAACAATTTGGAGGCATTACCTTTATGGTGAGGAGTGTGATATTTATACTCATCAAAAATGTTTAAAGTATATTTTCACACAAAAAGAGCTAAATATGTGCCAAAGAAGATGGTTGGAGATGATTAAGGATTACGACTGCTCAATTCATTACCTCCCTGGGAAAGCAAACAGGGTGGCAGTTGCATTAAGTCGACAAGACCATGCTAGTTTATCCATGATGAGGATCACAAAAGATCCAATATTTATGGATTTACAAAGGATGGATCTTGAAATTATAATTAATGTGGAAAAATCGTATCTTTCTCAAATGAATGTTCAACCATCTATACATGTGAAGATTAAAGAGGCACAGAAAGAAGATGTCGAGTTACAAAAGAAGGTGAGAAATGTTCCTGAATTCACCCGTGATTATGATGGGATAATAAAGTTCAGGAATCGGGATTGTGTTCCTCCCATCCCAGAATTAAAGAAGGAGCTGCTGGATGAGTCCCATATCTTCATTCTCTATTCATCCTGGAAGCACGAAGATGTATAGGGACCTGAAAGAGTAATTCTGGTGGGATTTCATGAAAAGAGATGTTGCTTAATATGTCTCTCGATGCTTGGTTTTTCAACAAGATAAAGCTGAGAGACAGAAGTCTAAGTGGATGTTACAATCATTACCCATACCCGAATGGAAATGGGAAAACATCACTATGGACTTTGTCACAGGACTTGCTAAAACATCCAAAGGCAATAATGCTATCTGGGTCATAGTGGATCATCTTACAATGTCTGCACACTTCATTGCTATTAGAGAGGATTTCTGTCTGGATCAGCTTGCCAGGATATATGTAAAGGAAGTGGTAAGATTGCATGAGGGACCACTTTCTATTATATCTGATTGGGATCTGAGATTTACCTAGAAGTTCTGGCGAAGTCTTCACCATACTCTGAATACAGAGTTGAGTTTCAGCACTGCTTATCATCCTCAAATAGATGGTCAGTCTGAGAGAAAAATTCAAACTCTAGAAGATATGTTGAGAGCTTTCTCTATGGATTTCATTGGTGGTTGGGATCAACACCTACCTTTGGTGGAATTTTCTTATAATAATAGCTTTCACTCTATTATTCAGATGGCTCCTTATGAAGCTCTCTATGGAAAGAAGTTCAGGACTCCAACTTGCTGGGATGAAGTTGGGGAAAGAAAGCTATTAGGACCCGATCTCGTTGATGAAATGGCAGAAAAGGTCAGATCTATTCAACAACACATAAGAGCAGCTCAAAGTCGACAGAAAAGTTATGCCGACAACTGAAGAAAAGACCTAGAGTTTGAAGTAGGTGATAAAGTACTCTTACGAATATCTCCCTGGAAGAGGGTCATGAGATTTGGAAAGAAGGGGAAGTTGAGCCGTAGATATATCAGTCCTTTCAAAATACTGGATTGTGTTGGGAAGGTAGCTTACCGATTGATGCTTCCACCGAATCTCCCTCAAGTTCACAATGTGTTCCACGTATCTCTCCTGATAATTTACATACCTGGTCCTTCATATGTACTCAGCTCCGAAGTTGTACTGCTGGAGCAGGATCTTTCTTATGAAGAACAACCAATAGAGATTCTGGATCATAGTGAAAAAGTCCTATGAAACAAGACCACTCGATTGGTGAAAGTTTTATGGAGGAACCACCAATTAGAAGAAGCTACATGGGAGCTTGAGGATATGATGAGGGAGAGGTATCCTCATCTATTTGTTACAAAGTGACGAATTTCGAGGGCAAAATTCATTTTAACGGGGGTAGAATGAAACACCCGAGACTTTTATGTTATATAAATCATAGAAGGAATCTTTTTCTACACACAACACTTGCTTGGCTTTCTTTACACAAATCACGACCTACCTCGATAGCTTGCGTTGTACGAAATACTGAGTTTCACTAAACAATGATATGCTAATAAAATATTATTAAAACTAGCTATTATGAATAGTAATAACCAATTTTTGAAATTTTATAAATTTTATTTTTCAAAATGGACTTCATTTTTGGATTCGGAATATCGAAATTATCCTAGGGTGAAATTTTGGTATTTTTCTGAAAACTTTCAATTTTTGATGAATAGTGAAACCACTATGTGAGTTAAAAAACTGAATTTTTCATAAAACTTAATTTCACCGCTTATGTGAGTGGAATTTCAAAAATCCAAGAGTCACAGTTGATGTAATTAAGTAAAATGTGGTTCAATGAGATGAAAATAATTTTTTCTGAATAGTAACTTTTTACTTTTATTCACCATGGTTAAAAGTAAATAGGGTAATTAAGGGTAAAATGATATTATTATTACCCTAACACATGTCCTAATTCTATTGGATAAGTGTAATTCGACAAAAAACAAACTTAGTAATAAAATATGACCATTTAGACCCACTTGGATTAGATTAGGACATTTATTATTAATTTATTTAAAGAAGGGTTAAAATATTTAAAATCAATGTTTTATAAGTAAATAATTTTTAATATAACGTTATATATAAGATAAATTCGACTATAAATATTCATTATAAAGACAAAAATATTTACTACATAATGGTATTTCATTTTTGATTTTTAGACATTAAATAATTTAATTTATTTATGACACAAAGATGATGCAGTAATTATCTTAATAATAAAATATTGACATAATTGATGTTATAAATACCAAAATAAATGTAATTTGAGACTTTTTATTAATACCACTAATTTTATAGGTTAATATGACATGTTATTATTAATTTAATTAACTTTTTTCGAACTAATAATTCTGTTATGATTTTCAAAAAAATCAATTACTAAATAGTGTCAAAATTGACATAAAATAGTTTTTAAAACAAATATTATATTATTAATTGTTATTTTATTCTAAAAAATCTATGGTTCGTCCAAATGACTTAGATACGGTTATATATATTAATAATAAACTACTTGGGGTTCGTTTGGATTGTTATAGTATGTTTATTAACCTTATAGTGTAAGAACACAAGAAGACACGGTAAAAGTAAAATTATTTAACTTAATGTTAAATCTAAATGATAAGGTCAAATTAGGAACCTAAACATTTCTAAATTCTATTAGATGAGAGGATTTAGACCCATACCCACCTTATCTTATAAATAAATCAATTTTGAGCTATTTGAAACCGAACTTGACTTTATAATAAAATAATATTTTTAGTTATTCCAAAGGTGCCCCACTTCTCCCTTATAAAAGGGAACCTCCTCCCTCTCTTCCTCACACCACATTGAGCCTTCAAGATTGGCCAAACCCTGCCACATTATCCTCTCCACTTCTCTAGAGACATCCTAGATGTCCTGGTCTTCTTCAAAGACCAATTTTAGCGCCCTAAAAGGAGGTCTCAAAGAAGCACTTCAAAGAAGAGGTAATGTCCGTTACCGATTCTTTCATCTTTATTTCTTCTTCCACTTCTTCTTCTTTAGATGTATCATTATGAAGTAATAACATCAGTATCAATCATCTACTGATATGTTATTATATGTATTAAACAACCCTATTTCACCATCTATCCATCCTACGGAAAATGAAATCACCGCGCGTGCGTACATACGGAATACCGTCTCCACGCCGTGGTGTAATCTATTTTCCACCACCACCTTACTTGGTTGGGTGTAATGGTGTAAATAATTACAATACATGATTATTTTAAAGTTATATTTATTCTGAAATAGTATAAATACACTCCAATACAATTCCATGATCATGGGAACGATATCATCGCTCGTTCGTACGTACGGAATACCGTCTCCACGATGTGATGTGACTCGTTCTACATGATCTTAATTGCATAATGATTATATAAATGAATTGAATAAATGAATATGGTATATATTACACTAATAACATTCTGGAAATTATGTATCTATAACCTAAAGAGAATAATAAGAATTTATTCGACAAAACACGCATAAGAACAAAAAGTAATAAACACCCGAATAACAAGTTGTAATGAAATATTACTAATAAGAAGCTAAGAATATGACCATATGTAATATCATAATAATGAGTATGATTATGGAATAAGTCAATAACATTATCTAAATCATTATACAGGAGGTTCGGACACGTACAAAGAATATCGGACCTAAGGTAAGGGAAATATCACAATCTCATTTTTATCCGAGATTGTTTATACATTAGTATTTAGTGGGGTGTATTTTATCATCCAAATCCATGTTTCCTCAATATGTAATACTATTTCCATCCACCTACAGTTGTTTGAATCCAATTTTACCCTTCAGAGAGTTTTTAGAAAAGGATACGAAAGGAATCTTTTGTCGTTTTTTGTACGAGGTACATTTTGACTTTTCAGACAAAAGTACGAGAAGAATGTTTTCTTTTTAACTTATAAGGCATGAATGGATTTTTAAAAAAAATTTCCAAGAAGCTTCCATTACAAGTTTTAAAGTTTATTTTTAATCAACTTCTTTTAGTTTGAAATTTTATGACATGTTAAGAAAGGAACAATGTTTTTGAAGTAGAAAAGATATTTTCCTCAAGAATGGAGTTCAAGTGTTTTATCAAAATTATTTTCCATCTAAGATAATAAAGGGTTATGTTTCTATACCTATTATTACATTTATTTGATTATGTTGTGATGGAATTATTTTTATGAATTCCTTTATCTTATATGAATTGTTTTATGATCTCATGATGTTTAAGAATCCCATTTTTTTTATTACATGGGTTATACAATGATGTATGATTTACGATTTTGTGGCACACATAAGAATGGTATCATTATGAGATGGGTGGGACCTATATATCCCTCCAATGCATTGGGTAAAGATTTTATATCTCATGAGATAGACATGGATGGAACGGTAGGTTAAACCGGTTCAGTGAAATAGGACTGAAATGAGGATGGAACCCGGTTCAGGAGTGGACCTTGTCCACTAAGATAGTCTTGGAAATGAGTCTTGACTAACAAGAAATGATTCTCAATGATTATGTGTGTATTCCAAAAAGTTTCATGTTTTATGTTATGATTATTGGGATTACATTTCACTGCTATGATTTATCCCATGTTATGAAATTATGATATCTTTTGCAGGTAAAGATTTCCAAAAGTTATGTGCTTATGTATATGATGTGATTGATATTTCTTTGGTTTACTCTTACTGAGAATTTGAGCTCACCCTTTTGTATGTTTTATTTCCCCAGGTCAGGAAGAAGGTTATTAAGTAGAATATGCCAAAAAGGGACTCTAGATATGATGAATTAATGGGAGGCAAAGTAGATGCTTTATGAACTAGTTGTTTATGATTTCCAGTTTCTAAATACACTATACCTATACGGTCCTTTCATGGTTTTGTCATATGTTGCAATAAGTGTGCTTCAAATTTTGAAGTAAAATCAATGTTTGTAAAGTATGGGTCGTTATAGCCCCTCCTCCTACTTTTAAAAATCCCTTACATCTAACCAAATCCTTACACTTCTCAAGAAACTCGGATGATACAACATCAACCAAAATTAAACTCCATATATCCCACTCCTCCTTCTAGTAGAATTTTCTTTAGGAATAGGGAAATTCAATTAAACCTTCTGGTTCTACCCAAAGGGAGATACCAGATTTAAAGGTAACGTCTTCTCTTAGGTTCCTTTGTTTTATTTTACTTCTCCAACCACCAAATATATTTTTATTCTTTTATATTTTAACTAAACCAGTATACTATATATACTAAGTTATTTTTATGAGATGGATTCAAACTAATCATACACAAACCTCAATCTAATGTGTAAATAACATATTCTTTCTATGGAGGGTAAACTAACGCCACCTGAATTGACGATTCATCAATATTCTCCTACCACCTCTTATTGTTTCCATTAAGATAGGAATGAATTTATATGTGATATATATTATATTTATATTGTTTATATACTTATTTATTTTCCATTTTTAGAATAAATTTATGGGTTCAATAGTGGGTAAATACGATAATTTCTTTTAAGGAAGTGTGGACTACCACCACCTCAAAGTGATATGACTCATTCATTCCGTATGTGGAATGTATAAAGGATGGAGTTAATGATATTATATATGATATTATATAGGAATTATAATATACCTTTGAATCATAATGTTTTTATTCCATTACATATGAAATAAAAATGAAAGTAGTGTTCTTGCGTACGTACGACTTACCGTCTCCGTGAATGGTGCATTTCATTTCCTATCTCTAAATGTTATGTACTATTATAAATAAATATATATACTAGATATATATGATATATATGATATATAAATCATGAATATAATTATGTAAATAATTTATTTTTGATCACATGAACAACTTGTAATTATAAGAATTTCATTTTTGACTCAAGTACCAAATATCGACCAAATGATTTTTATTAACATAAATGATTGAATAATGTTAATAACTAGGTAATAAGTGATATAAAAGGAATAATAATCATTAAAAATATTCTGAAGAAACTATTCATAAACTTTACTTTATTATTCAGGATATTAAATAGTGAACGGGTCAAGTCAGACATGAGGTAAGGGGTTTCTTATCTCACCTTTAATTTTTTTAGACATACATTATTCACAACTTATTTATTGCATGTGGTGTTTTTTGTAATGAAATTTGATATATATTATCTGTATTTCATTTATATACATGGTATTCTGTGATTCATTTGTTTTTTTATTACATTTTGGTCATTTGATTCAATTGATTACAATGTGTTAAGGGGGTTTCATCTCACTTTTTATTCTTGTGAGATTCATGAAATAATTGGCACTATTTTTTGTGGTTTATGTACTGCCCATGATTGTATTAATTATTTAATATACATTAATATATCCTTATTTACATCTTAATTGTGTGATCCTTCTTTCATGTAGTGAATGTTTCGTAAGTTACCAAATTGGTAAGAGACCTTTTTAACCCAATTTCCATTTCTTGGGTTAATCTTCTAATTATTAATTATGTTAGGATATGATTAAGTGTGGAATAAATGTTTATTTATAATGTTGTAATTTCCACTAACCTTTGTGTGGAAATCATTTTGATACATATAGTCACTCCATTAATAAATTCTCAAGTCATTGAATTGGACTTGATAAGAGTAATTTTAACTCAATTTCCATTAATTGAGTAAATCATCCAACTCATTGGTTTTTCCTTAAAAATAACATGTGTCAATGTCCTCTAATTTATTTAAACAATATATACAATCATATTGAGCGTATTTATATTTTTCACACATTATTATGTAATTTATTTATCCTTAATCTAAAGATACAATTTTTAGGGATTTCTTCTCAATGTACATTCCATTGAAACATCATTGTTTTTATGCACTAATTCACTTTTATATAATGTATATAATGTCCTTAGGAATATTATATCATTAATATATTTGTTCTCAGGAAATTATTAATTTCTGATTAAATTTCATTCCTCAATTATTGTTAGTCATGAATCCCAAATTCTGTTAAAAACTCTTAATCTAAAATATCATTTTATGTGTTTTAATGACTTATTCTTAAAAATATTTCTCGTTAATGTACATGTTTTCCAAATGGTATTTAAAATTTATTCATATGGAAATTAATTTTTTCAAATGGAAATTAATTTAAAAGCTTCAAAGTGGTATGAGACACTTTGATTCAAAAATGACTTTATTGAATGATTTTGAAAATGGTTTGATAAATAATAGATTATGTAAATATCTAGAAATGATATATTGTGATTATAATGTAGAAATTTTATCTTTACTTTATTGTTGTTTTATGTGTAGTGAATATGTTTTGTTTTTTGGGCATTGTTTACGTATACGTGTTGTTCTATGATAAACCTAGGGCATGTGAGCCCGAGATAGATCACCAATTGATTGGGTAACATAACAGAGGTAAAAGTTAATGTTTCTTATAAGAGATTTAGGGAATATACTCTAATGGGTATTCCAACGTAACTCTATATGTATATGTGGTAGCTAAAATGTAAGTATGATATTAATTCCATAAGTTACTTTTATGTTTTATTATTTCTAGGTGTTATTCATAAATCTTACAATTTACTGAGGTTTGTTATGACTGAAATGTATGGTATCATAGATTTGTATTTATTGATGGGATACTGTATCCTTTTTCATTTTATAACCCTTACTAATCTTTTTATGCTCACCCCATGTTTTTAAATGTTTTTCATAGGATTTAAAGATGAATAGGGTCAAGTATGAGATCAAGGAAATGTCATACTATCTAAAACATTGAAATAGAAAAGTTTTTTAGTGTTTTTATTTTATGAAAAAATGGATACTGAGTAGAAGTTTCTACATTGTATTTTTTTTAAATTTAATGTAAAAGATATGGCCTAATTCTCTAAAACTCTAATCTGTAAATGATCCTTAATGAGAATTATTCATTTCATTTCAGATTATGTAATGTATTAGGCTAGGTCCTTATCGATGGTATCAAAGATCAGTTTAGATTAATTTAAAGGTTAGGGTGTTATTTATGAATATGTGACATAACCCTAATGGTTATCTTATTATAAAGAGACATAGTAATTTAATCAAATTGAATGAGTTTAAGATAACATGAATAATTATATCATAGTATTTACCCTCCACATAAGATATTTTGTGATGATTTTACTAATATACTCACGTTGACCTTTTTGGATTTAGTAAATGGTTGGATCTAGAAGGAAACAATGTAACAATGGATGTAAAGAAGACTATGATGGTTTTCTGTATGAGCAACTGAATGAAATATAATATTCTTTGGGAACTCTTGTGGTTATTCTGAGCCAACTATCTAGATTATTGATTGTCCGCTTGAACCATGGTTATTTTTATAAGGCAACGTATATGAAAGAAACAAATCCCTACAAGTGTTCAGGCAGAAATCATAAACGTATGCATGTTCAAAAACCTATGTGTCAAGGATGTGGAAAGAAACACCTAGGAAAATGATTCAAAGGGTAAGATGTTCATTCTAATGGATCAATTGAATGTTTTAACTATGGTGTGCATGGTCATTATACAAATAGATGTCCTATAGAGATGGTTCCAGAATGGGATCACCAGGATCGTACACATATATGTTTACTAATAACTAATGTCATTATGATTGAGGTTGAAGAAATTGGAATTGACCAATGAAAGATATGGATTATTTCTTAACATATGATTTGATATTATTGAATATGAGGATATGATTCATGATTTTCTTCCTAGGAAATATGTATTTCATAATAAGTCACTAAGGAATGGTTAATAGATCATGAATAAAGTTTAATGAGTAAGAAGTCAACATATAAGGGATTCAAGAGTTATGGTAGATTCTATGATTAAGAAATGCATAAAATTATTGAAGTTTTTTTGAGGATGAGATTATATTGGAATACTTCTTATAGTATGTGTAACCCTGATGTTTGATATATGAAAATGTTATTCAATGAATAATTATCTTTTCTTTTGATGAGTAATGGTGGAATTTTATTTTTGAAGAATCTATGTTTCTATTATGCACATATGGTGATTTAGTTTATTTATGGAATTGATTAAACTATCATAGAGAATATGTGATTTGGTTAATAACACTTTAGTATGAGACTTATAGAGTAGTCGATTTTATTTGGAGATAAATGTTAATATTTACTGTGTAAGACAATGTGATAAAATCCTTCGAAGTTTTGGGATACAATATTAAATTGGGTTACATTGAATAATTTTAAGGACATTTTTTTATTGAATGGTATTTTATGAACTTTGGGTATTGTTTGTCGAATTTCGTGGATTGAGAGTATTATTTCTTTTAATAAAGTATTATCCTTTTTGGGGATTATCTGGTATTGTACTGAACTTTTTTGTTTTGGTTGATGTCTAAAGACAGGGGATATATATAGTTCATCTTTTGTGGATTATATGATAATCTAGAAGTTTACTATAGTGGTTTTAATTTGAAAAATTAAGTTTGAATACTAATATTTTGGAGAAAAGTTGAGTTTTTTTAAAAATTAATTAAATGATGAAAGTATACATGACAAGTAAGTAATTTTCCTTATGTTTTTATTTAAGCTCCTATATAAATTCGTTAACATTATGAAAAGTAACTTAGAACAATAACATTGTCCATTAACTTTTCCTACTGGGGAATCAATGACCTTTTAACCCATCACAAATTTGTGATTTTCTTGTGGTTAACTTTCTCATAATCATATATTCTACCACTCTCCATAAAAACTTGATGGGTTGTTTCTCTTCTGTATCCATGTTCTCTTACATGGAATCTTGTCATTGGCTATCTCAAGTGTCCTTTTTATTTCTATTTATTTATTTTGAAGTGATATTTTTATATACTATTTTTCTGTTGTGGAACTTCTAAGGAAGATTCCATGCCTAATTTTAAAATTGCGGGGATGAAATTTCCAAAAGGGGGAAGGATTCAATATCCCAGGTAAAAAAATATTATATCATTTTTATGTTTTTTCAAATTTGTGAATTAAATATAAATTTTACCTTAAAAGGGCTGCTATGTATGATGTCATACTTGATACGAAACAGGTTTCATTGAAAACATACGTTGCACAGAAGGTTGATTTATACTAAAAAATATTAATATAATATTAATATTTTAAATAGTAGTTAACACATAGTTGTTTTATTGGAAGAAATGAACAAAACTAACCATATTATGATTACATATATTTCTTAAATGTTTTTACATTTATCCAATAAATTATATATTCTTAAAATAAGAAGGAATTTGATTTTAAGCCTAAATACTCTAATATTAATTAAATCGTTGATTTATCACATTTTGATGGAAAACCCTCATTAAATATAGTTTTGGTAACTTTTATATGTTTGGCTTGAAAAAATAAAATTATTAATTATAATTGGGACATCAATATTTACTTTGGGTAAATATTTGGTATTTTTCCAACAAAATTCATTTTTTAATGATTATTAAAAAATATTGTAATATAATTCAAAACTGCCTTTTAATATAATATATTTATAATGATAGATTATAATTTTAATTTGATTTAATGTGTAATTATATTATTTTGTTAAATTTTAATCCAATTTTGGTCATTGTAATAAATTTCACTTTAAAATTTGATATAAATAATTGTTAATCTTTTGATAGTTATTATTTCTTAAAAACACTCCTTTTGTTTTGACAGTGGGAATAAATTTTAAATCTTCTAGTAAATAAATTTTTACGTGAGGTTATATAAGTTATATATTAAAATATATATATTCATTTGAAATCAAAAAATATTTCTTATATCATGGTATTTTTTTAATTTTTGGACATCAAATAATCAAAAATATTTATGACATAATAACGATGCGGTTTTTAACCCATTAATGATTGATTGAAATAATTATGATTATAAAGAAAAAAAAATATACAAAACCTGTAAAATTCTTATTGGTTGATTTTATTTAGAACACAAGCCATCTTATATTCAACTTTAGTATGTTTTGGATCTCTAGAAACCGAAAAATCCTTATATAATAAAATAATATTTTCAAGGTTTCCTAAAGAGCCCCTCCTTCTCCTTATAAAAATCCCCCACTTCTAACACATTCATCACACATATAAAGCCCCTTGGCTTTCCCAATCATTGCCCAATTAATCTCCATACATCCCTCTCCACATCCTAGATTCCTTCCCTTTGGAATAAGGCAATTAAATTAATCCTTTTGATTCAACCCAAAGATAGATACCCGATTTAAAGGTAACATATTCTCTTAATTATTTTGTTTATTTTACTTATCCAACAAACTAATCTATTTTTATTCCATTATTTTATAACCACACCAGTATAATAAATATATTAGGTTGTTTTTATGAGAATTATTTGAACTAAACATACACACACATCCATCTAATGGGTTTTTAACATATTGTTTTTGTGGAAAACAAAATAAAGCCACACGAAACGAGGATTTTTAAATATTCTCCTACCACCTCTTATGGTAGAAATTAAGATGGAATTTAATTTATATGTGATATATATTATATTTATATTGTTTATATACTTATTTATTGTCCATTTATATAATACCATTATGGTTCCCGTAGTGGTTAAATACGATAATTTCATTTGAGGAAATGTGAACTACCACCCCCTCAAAGTGATATGACACGTTCATGCCATACGTGGAACGTATAAATGATTGAGTTAATGAAATTTTATATGATATTATATAAGAATTATAATATACCTAAGTACAATTATGTTTTTATTCAATGAAATATGAAATAGAAATTAAAGTAGTTTTCATGCGTACGTACGATTTACCGTCTCCATGAACAATGCTTTTCATTTCTTATCTCCAAATGTTATGTAGAGTTTTAAATACTTATATATACTAGATATATATGAAATATATTATTTCTAAATTTTGAATATTAATATGGATATAATTTATTCTTGATCACATGAACAACTTTTAATTATAAGAATTTCATTTTCGACTCAATTACTAAATATCAACCAAATGACATTTATTAACTTAAATAATTGCATAATATTTATAACATGGTAATAAGTGATATATAAGTAATAATTAGCATTATAAAGATTCTTAATAAAGTATTCATTAACATTATTTTATTATTCAGGATATTAAAAAGTGAACGGGTCAAGTGAGACATGAGGTAAGGGGTTTCTTATCTCACTTCTAATTCTATGAGATTTCCATTGTTCACCAGTTATTTATTTCATGTGGTGTTTTTTGTAATGAAATTTTATTTATATTATGAGTATTCTATTTATATTCATGGTATTCTATGATTAATTTGGTGTTTATTACATTTTGGTCATACGACTTGATTGATTACAACGTGTTAAGGGGGTTTCATCTCAATTTTTATTCCCGTGAGATTCTCGTTATATTTAACAAAATTTCTTTTTTATGGAATATGTACTTCCCATTTTTGTATTATTTGTATAATATAATTTAATATATGGTCATTTAAATCTTAATTGTTTGACCCTTATTTCATGTAGTGTATGTTTCGTAAGTTACCAAATTGGTAAGGGTACTTTTTAACCCAATTTTTATTTATTGGGTTAATCATCTAATTCTTTATTATATCATGATATGATTATGTGTTGAATCACTGTTTATTTATTCAAGTTGTAATTTACACTCCCCTTGGTGTGTAAATACCTTTGACACACATTTTCACTCCATTGATAAATTCTCAAGTCATAGATATGAATTTGATAAGAGTAATTTTAACTCAATTTCTATTCATTGAGTTAATCATCCAAGTCATTGGGTTCATCTTAAAAATAATTTTTTTGAATGTATTATAATTGATTTACACTAAATATCCAATAATATTGAGTTTATTTATATTTTTCAGAAATTATTATGTAATATAACTATCCTTAATCTAAGGATACAGTTTTTATAATGGATTTTGTCTCAATTTACATTACATTGAGACCACACTGTTGTTATGCACCAATTCACTCTTATATAATGTATATACTATCCATTGGAATATTATATCCTTAATACCTTTATTCTCATGATATTATAATATTCTGATTAAATTTTATTCCTCAATTATTTGTATTCAAGCATATCACATTTTGATAAAAACTCTTTATCTAAAATTTCATTTTAAATGTTTAAAAGATTTATTATTCTAAATATTTCTCATTAATTTCCATTTTTTCCAAATGGTATTTAGGATTTATTTATAGTTACATTAATGTTTTTAAATGATATTTCATTTAAAATCTTCATATTGGTATGGGACACGTTGATTCGAAAATGCCTTTATTAAATTGTTCTGAAAATGGTTTGATAAAGCATGGATTATGTCAATATCTAGAAATGATATATTGTGATTGTAATGTGGAAATGTTATCTTTAATTTATTATTATCTTATGTTTAATGAATATTTTGTGGTTATTGGGAATTGTTTATGTATATAGGTGGTTCCGTGATAAACCTAGGGCAGGTGAGCCTGAGATAGCTCCCCAATGCATTGGGTAACGTAACAGAGGTAAACCGTAATGTTTATTCTAAGAGATTTAGGGAATATACAATGATGGGTATTCCAATGTAACTCCCTATGTGGATTTGATAGTTATAATGTAAGTATAATATGGATGCCACAAGGTACCTTTTATGATTTATGATTTATATGTGTTATTCATAAATCATACCATTTCTTGTGGAATGTTATGATTGAAATGAATGCTATCATTACTTTTTATTTATTGATGGTATAATGTTTTATTTATTTATTTTATAACCCTAAATTAGCTTCTTATGCTCACCCAATGTTTTGAAATGTTTTTCATAGTATTTATAGATTAATAAAGTCAAGTATGAGATCAAGGAAAAGTCATGTTGTCTAAAACATTGAACTAGACATATTTTTTTTAGATTTTTTATTTTATGAAAAAATGTATACTGAGTAGTGGTGTATATTTTGTATTTTTTTGAAATTTAATATAATAGATATGTCCTAATTATCTAAAACTCTAAACCTAAAAATATTCTCAATGTGAATTATTCATTTAATTGTAGATTATGTAATTTTTTATGCTGGGTTCTTATAGTTGGTATTAGAGGTCAGTTTAGACTACTTTAGAGGTTAGGGTATTATTTATGCATAAGTGACATAACCATAATGGTGAGAATATTATAAAGATCCATAGTAATTTAAGATAAATTGAATGATTTTAAGATAAAATGAGTAATTATATCTTAGTATTTACCCTCCTCATACGATATTATGTGATAATTTTACTGATATACTCACACTGACCTTTTTTATTTTAGTAAATAGCTAGATCTAGCAGGCACCAATGTATCAGTGGATTTAAAGAAAACAATGATGGATTTTTGTATGAGAAACTTAATGAATTGGGAGATGCAATGGGAAATCTTGGGGTTATTCGCAACCTACTATCTAGAGTCATGATTGACCACCTAAACCATGGTGATTTTTATCGGAACCATGGCTATTCTATGGATGAATTGGTGTATGGTTTGTGTTTGTTACCAATCCTTAGTGGATGTTCAGAATGTGTGAAAGTAAGGTGATCAGATAGTTTAAGCATGCAATAGTATTGAGGGTGGTGTTGTTTCCCCATGTCTTCCAATGTTTTGGGCCTCAAAATCAGAAAATGAAGACACAGATTCTTAGTAAAAGGAGGTGCGCGGAAAGAGGATGTGTTGCACGAAAAAGGAGGGTTGTGCGCGAAATATTTGAGTTGGGCGAGAAAAACAGTGTGGTACGTAAAATAGAAGACCAAGGTTTTTTGTGCAAATAGTTTTTTGAAATCAGTACGTCGAAAAATAGCAAAGGCATGGGCTACGGGAAAAATCAAGAGATGTGCGCGAAAAATGGTACCTGTGAGAAATATTATGTGCCAGATGAGAGGTTTTTGGTTACACAATTGGTTTTTCACTTGAGGGGTATGAGGCACCTATAAATAAGAGGTGACCCCCCTCATTCAGGACGATTGAAGACATAGAGAAATATGAGGTCTAATATGTGTAAAAGGTTCGCATAATGGGTCTTTCATGAAATATTCTGGTTTGCTTGAAAAATCCGAGTTCCACAAAAAATTCCGGGCTACGCAAAAAAGGAAAAGTTGTGAATAAAAATTGAAGCGGAACATAAAAGATTCAATTGCGCGAAAACCGGTGTTTTTGAAAAAATATTTTTCCACACGAAAAGGAAATACGGTGTGCATTAGTAAGCTGTTGCGCGCAAAGGGTTGGTGTTGTGCGCAATTATCATTGAAACTTGACTGCACGTTATGGTTATCTGGTTCAGTGGTCCTGTGTGTACTAGTGCATCATTTCTGGACTTCAATGCAAGTACAGTCTCATGCTAAGTAGAGGCAAAGACTTCAATGCAAATATATTGAAGATACCTTCACATCTATAAACTGATTCTAACTTCACAAATGGCAGTGACCCAGGGGGAGTCAACAGGAGTGACCTGAGGGAGGCAGTGGGCTATCCCTGAATATTTTTAAAGGTAGTGATCCTGGGATATAGTGACTGTTTTAGAACCTTTGTAATCCACAACTAGTGAAGAATGGTGTAATTTGGTATGACCGACAACCTGTCGGTGTATACTCCTTGGATGTAGCCTTTAGTGGTTAACCAAGGAAAATGTTCTGTGTTTTCTCTTTGCATGTGATTTTTTTATTGCATCTCACATCCATCATAGAGGTTAAACTAGTTCATTCCAATGTGGGAACAAGATCCATCAGTTTAAAAGAAAAAGGTGACACCCTGATTTACCTCTCCCCGATCCGGGTGTCCTAGGGTCCTATAATTTTTATAAGGCATCGTACAGGAAAAAAAACAATCCCTACGGATGTTCGGGTAATAATAATAAAGGTATGTTTGTTCAAAAACCTTTGTGTCAAGGATGTGGAAACAAACGCCTTGGAAAATGCTTCAAAGGGATGAAAAGATTCTATTGATGTGGTAATGAATGTTATAAAGAACGAACCTACCATGGAAGAAAGAAGCATCCAGTTGACTCTTGTAAATGGAAAGATGTTCTTTCTGAGGGATCAATTGAATGTTTTAAATGTGGTGTTCTTGGTCATTATACAAACCGATGTCCTATAAATAAGTTTCAGGAATGAGATCACTAGGATTGTAAAAATATATTTTTTCCAATAACTAATGTCATTTTGATTGAGGTTGAAGAAATTGACATTGAACAATGAAAGATATGGATTATTTCTTAGAATATTATTTGATATTATTGAATCATAGGATATGATTCATGATTTTGTTTGTAGGAAATAAGTATTTCAGAATAAGTTGATAAGGAATGGTTAATAGATCATGAAGAATGTTGAATGAGTAAGAAGTCAACATATAAGGGATTCAAGAGTTATGGTAGATTTTAAGATGAAGAAATTCATAAAAGTATCAATTCTCTTTTGAGGATGAGATTATATTGGATGACTTTTTATAGTATGTGTAACCCTAAAGTTTGATATATGAAAATGTTATTCAAGGAATGATTATATTTTCTTTTGATGAGTAATGGTGGATTATTATTTAGGAAGAATCAATGTTTTTATTATGGACATATGGTGATTTGGGTTATTTATGGTAATGATTAACCTAACATAGAGAATATGTGATTTGGTTAATTACACTTTAGTATGAGACTTTAAGAGTAGTCGATTTTATTTGGACATAAATGTTAATATTTAATATGGAGGACGATGTGATTAAATTCTTGTGAGTTTTTGGTTACAATATTAGTTTGGGTTACTTAGAAAAATTTTGAGGACCTTTTTTTATTGAATTGTCCAGGCTAAACTTTGGGTATTTTTTGTCAAATTTCCGGTATTAAGTGAAGTATTTATTTTTATAAAGTATTTTCCTTTTTTGGGATTATTTGGTTTTGTACTAAATGTTTTGGTTTTGGTTGATTTCTAAAGACATGGAAAATATATATTTTATATTTTTTGGATTATCTGATAATATAGAGGTAAATTCTAGTGCTTTTAATGTAACCATGTAAGTTTGAATACTAATCCTTTGGAGAAAATATGAGTTTGCTGTAGAAATTTATTAAAGGATCGAAGTCTATATGAGAAGTATATATATTTCCTTAGGGTTTTATTTAATCTCTTAAATCAATTCATTAGCATTATGAAAAGTAACTTAAAACAAAAATATTTTTCGTTAATTTTTCTTACTGGGGAATCAAATACCGTTTAACCCATCACAATTTTGTGATTTTCTTGTGGTTAACTTTCTCCTAATAATGTTTTCTACCAATCTCCATCAAACCTTGATGGTTTGTTTCCCTTTCGTATCTATGTTTTCCTACAATGAATCCTGGTATGGGCTATCTCAGGTGACCTTTGTATTTCTCTTTCATTATTTTAATTTTATATTTTAATTTACTTTATTTCAGATGTGGAACTTCTAAGGATGTTTCCAAGCCTAATTTTAAAATTCCAAGGACACAATTCCCAAAACGGGGAAAGGATGTAACATCCCAGGTAAATTGAGAGTATAATATTTTTATATTTATTAAAATTTGTGAATTAAATATTAATTAATCCTTAAAAGGGATTCTATGTTCGATAGAATACCTGATACGCAACAGGTTTCATTGAAAACTTACATTGCACAGAAGGTTGATTTATACTGAAAAATATTATTATAATATTATTATTTCAAATGGCAGTTAACGCATAGTCGTTCTATTGGAGGGAATGTACAGAAATAACCATATTATGATTAACTATGTTTCTTAAATGTTTTTACAATTATCCAATAAATCTTAGTTTCTTAAAATAAGAAAGAATCTGATTTTAGGCATAAATATTCGAATATTCATTAAATGGTCAATTTACAGCCTTTTGATAGAGAACCCTCTTTATATCATGTTTTGGTAATTTTTATATGTTCTATTTGACAAAATTAAATCCTTCTTTTTAATTGGGACATCAAAATTTTCTTTGGGTAAATTTTTGTATTTTTTTGATAAAATTCATTTTTTTAATGAATAGTGAAAAATACTTTAATTTAATTCAGAACTTCCCCATAATCTAATATATAAATAAGGTAAGAATACATTTTTATTATGTTTTAAAGTGTAATTATATTATCTTTTTACCATTTAATCCAATTTTGGTCATTGGAAGTAATTTCACTTTTAAATTGGACATAAATAAGTGTCAATATTTTGATAGTTAATATTTTTTAAAAACACGTGTTTTGTATTGACAACGAGAATTAATTTAAAATTAATTGCTGACACTTTTTTGTTTTAAATTTATAAAAAATTATTCCATATTTGTAATCAGGAGTTCAAAATTGTGTAATTAGGTAACTTCTATTTTCAGACAGTTTGAATATTTACTTCCGTAAAAATTGTATATACCATGGTTAAAGGGTAAATCTAGTAAATAAGGGTAAAAAATATTATTATAATAATATAAAACTAACCTATCATATGTCCTAATCCTATTTTTAATAACTTTCCGACCATGGGAATACTTGGGTCGATTTTGGGACCCCTTGGAGCCACATTGGAGTGATAATGACACTGAATATTAATTAATTTAAATTAAAGAGAAAAATGACATAAATATTTATCTTGTAGTAAATAAATTTTTACATGAGTTTATATAAGTTATCTCCTCAACTATATATATTCATTTGAAATATAAAAATATTTCCTACATCGTGGTATTTTTTTTATAATTTTTAGACATCAAATAATCAAAAATATTTGTGACATAGTAATGATGCAGTGTTTACCTCATTAATGATTGATTAAATAATTATGATTATAAAGATTAAAACAACATCTAAAACGTGTCCAATTATTATTGGATGATTTTATTTTGAACATTTGTCATCATATATTTTTCTTTAATATGTTTTGTATCTTTAGAAACCAAAAATCATTATATAATAAAATAAAATTTTCAAACTTTCTTAAAGAGACCATCCCCCCTTGTAAAAATCCCTCACTTCTATCCAATTAATCACACATTTAAGGACCCTTGGCTCTTTCAAAATCATCCCAATTAATCTCCTTACATCCCTCTATACATCCTATATTCCTTCCCTTTGGCATAAGTCAATTCAATTAAACAATTCGGTTCAACCCAAAGAGAGATACCCAATTTAAATGTAACATATTCTCTTAAGTTATTTTGTTTCATTTTACTTCTCCACCCCCCTAAAATATTTTGAATATTTTATGTCATTACCACCCTAGTATCCTCAATATATTATTTTTTATGATAATTATTCTAACTACACTAACACACACCTCCATATAATGGATAAAGAACATACTGTTACTGTGGACAACAAACTAACATCTCACGAAACAATTATTCATCAATATTCTCCTGCCACATCTTATGGTGGCCATTAAGATGGAACTGAATTTATATGTGATATATATTATAATTATTTTGTTTCCATACTTCTTTATTTTGTATTTATAGAAGACCTTTATGGTTTCCATAGTGGGTAAATACAATAATTTCATTTGAGGAAGTGCGGAAAACGACCCCCTCAAAGTGATATGAATCGTTCATGCCAAACGTGGAATGTATAAAGGATGGAGTTAATGAAATTATATATTATATTATACAGAAATTATAATATACCTATCTATCATTATGTTTTTATTCCATTAAATATGAAATAAAAAAAAGTAGCGTTCATGTGTACGTACGACTTACCGTCTCCATTAACAGTGTATTTCATTTCTTATCTCCAAATGTTGTGTACAGATATAAATAAATATATATATACTGAATATATATGATATATATGATATCTAAGACATTAATAGAATTCTGGATATAATTTTTTTTGACCACATGAACAACTTGTAATTATAAGAATTTCATTTTTGACTCAAGTACCAAATATCAACCAAAGGACAATTATTACCATAATTGATTGCATAATGTTTATAACATGGTAATAAGTGATATTAAAAAGAATAAGAAACTTGAAAAAGGTTCTTAAGAAAGTAGAAATTAAATTTAGTGTATTATTTATAATATAAAAGAATGAACAAGTCATGTCAGACACAAGGTAAGGGGTTTCTTATCTCACTTTTAATTCTATGACATTTCCATTGTTCACAACTTATTTATTTCATGTGGTGTACTTATTACTGCCATTTGAAATATATTATCATTATTATATTTATTTTCACTATATTCTGTGATTCATTTGGTGGTAATTAAATTTTTTTCATATGACTCAATTGATTACAACCTGGTATGGGGGTTTCATATCACTTTTTATTCCCGTGAGATTCATGCTATATTTGCCACTTTTTCCTTTTTTGTGGTGTATGTACTGCCAATGATTGTATTATTTTTGTAATATATTTTAAATATATTGGTATTTACATATTAATTTCATGATCCTTCTTTCATGGGGTGTATGTTTCATAAGTTACCTAATTGGTTAGAGAACTTTTTAACTAAATTTTCATTTCTTGGGAAATCTTTAAATTCTTAATTATGTCATGATATGATTATGTGTGGAATCACTATTTATTTATTCATATTGTAATTTCATCTCCCATTTGAGTTGATATACCTTTGATACAAATAATCACTCCATTGATAAATTCATAAGTCGTTGATATGAACTTGATAAGAGTAATTTTTACACAATTTCCATTCATTGAGTTAAACATCAATGCCATTAGTTGTGTCATAAAAGTAACAAGTGTGAATGTCTTGTGATTGATTTACACTGAATATCCAGTCATATTGAGTGTATTTATATTTTCACCCATTATTATGTATTTTATTTATCCTTAATCTAAGGATACAATTTTTATAAGGGATTTCATCTAAATTTACATTCCATTGAAACTTTATTGTTGTTATGAACCAATTCACTCTTATATGGTGTATATACTGTATTTTGGCATATTATATAATTAATCGCTTTGTTCTCATGATATTATAAAGTTATGATAAAATTTTATTCCTCAATTATTTGTATTCTAGAGTCTCTTATTTTGTTAAAAGCTCATTAACTAAAATATCTTTTTAAATGTTTTAAAAATTTCTTCTTCAAAAATATTTCTCATTAATGTCCTTGTTTTCCAAATGGTTTTCAGGATTTATTTATATTTACATTAATTTTTTCAAATTATAATTCATTTAAATTCATCAAATTAGTATGGGACACTTTGATTCAAAATATCTTTGGAATCATTTAATCCATGTTATTTTAAAATAAATATATCTTTTGGTTATAATTAATAGTAACCTAAAAAAACGTTTATCATTGTAGAAAAATGATAAATTGGATTAAACTGTATTAAAACATTGGGTAAAAACTAAAAATCTTTTATAAACACGAATTTATATTCTTGGATGAGTCTATTATGATTAAAATCATCATATCTTCTCAAATATGGAAATTTTGTTCCATTATACTTTGAAAAGGACATTTATATTACTTGAAGTACATAATTAGCAAAAAATGCCACTCTCTTTCTTAAAAAATATATAATACATTTTCTTAGAGATAATAATTATTTGTGAATGGTTATAAATGGTTTTTTAAAATAGTGATAAACTCTTTAGTATGTTAACATATTTTAATATCTTTGTGATTGTATAATTACCTTGAATAGTTCTGTAATGTTGGTATATCACTTGTACAAGAATTAGAAAAATCAGGTAACTTTTTTTATGAAAATAGAGAGTAAAATGTTTTTGGATGAATTATCATGTTCTAATATTTTCATGGGTAATTATAATTATTTGGGGTGTGTGTTTATATTTTAATCTCATTGCTATCTTTATTCCTTCAAAGTAAAAATACATGAATTGGGATGAAAATGTAATTAAATTATATTTAATGATTAATTATTTTTATTGATTACAAAATTATAAAAATTCTATAATTACTCAATTAGATGATAAATTGTAAATAATATTATTCAGGGATTAGGTACATTTTATTTTTCCTTTTTAAATTTTCATTTTTTACCATTAAAGGCTATGTATTTATGAAAACACCATTGAATTTTACATATAAAAGGTAATTAGTCTATCCCTTTCAAAGACAAAAAACACATTTATTTTATCTAAAATATTTGAATAAATCCCTCTCCAAATTTGACATAACACATTAAAATCCCCATGTGTAACTATAAATATATCCAACATATTCCAAAAGTCCAATCGAATGGTGGGTACTCAAAGAAGAGGTAGTTGTCAGTCCCAATATATTTAATGTTTTTTTCTTCTTCTACCTTGAACAATATTTTATACCCATCATATCATATTTAAGTATAATTACCTTACATATTTTTTATGTTAATGTTGAATCCATTATATATCTCTTTTCCATTTAATGGAAAATAAAAACATCACCCATGCATACATTTAGAATGTGGTCTCTATGAAGTGATGTATTTTTATTTCCATCACCACCTCACATGGATTGTTATAAAGATTTATTTTTTAAATAAATATAAATTTTATGACATTATTATTAATAATATTTAATTATAAAAAATTATATAACGTATTACCCTTCTATTATCTGGAAAATGATATAGTCTCTCTAGTGTATGTTTGATCTACTACCACTAAAAAATGATGTGATTCATTTCTAATTTTCATGGATAGTTATAAAAATAAATTTAATGGATATGTATGATAATTATGATATATTTATTGTTATTTGGGGATATATTATTTTCCAAAATCTCTATTTCCATGGATTTAAAAAATATAAATGCCACCCATGTATTCATATGGGCAATTGTATCCATGAAGAGATATAATTAGTTTTTAATGACCACCTTACATTGAAGATTTTAAAATAATTTTTAATCACAATAAAAAATAAATATAAAATTTTTATGATTTCGGAGACGGTGGTGTATGAACCCTTTAACGAAGGTCAGTACAACGATGTTAATTTAGTGGGTATAGACTAAATTACCTAAATATGTCTTACCTAAACCTAAAAAAAATATGTAAATAAATTTGAAAATATTGATTGAAAATCAATAATA
Source organism: Viscum album (assembly GCA_963277665.1). Classification (NCBI taxonomy): domain Eukaryota; kingdom Viridiplantae; phylum Streptophyta; class Magnoliopsida; order Santalales; family Viscaceae; genus Viscum; species Viscum album. The sequence goes on along the minus strand of OY728151.1, from coordinate 534,748,627 downwards.
ATAAAATTTAATTTTAAATAAGAAATTCAAATTATTAATATAATTTTATTATAAAATTGTTAATAATTTATGAAATCTATCGGGGCATTGGGTATGGGATTTTCCTTGAAACTATATTTTAATTTTTTCTTATAAAATACTTCTCCCCCATGTTCATGTTCCTAAAATGTTTTATGAATGTTTTAATTTATACATATAATAATTTCAATGGTCATTTTCTACTACATTTTAATTTATTTATAAAGGGATTAAAATAAAATCTTATATATTTTTTTGTTACGTGTTAAATTTTATTTTTTTAATAACATATAAAAAATGTGTTTTTAATACAGTACAAAATTACTCTAATTTAAAGGCCTTTTAAGAGACTCAATTTCAAAATGAAGCTAATTTTTAAATTTAGTGACACTTTCTAGGAAACATGACTAATTTAGCTACGTTTCTGGAAATTGTTGCTAATTTATCATGTTTCTTGAAAATATTTCTAAAATAAGGGTGTTTCCCCAAAAATGTCCCCATTTTATCTAGGTTTTCAAAAAACTGTAATTAAATTAATGAAATTTTTCAAAAAAACATCACTAAATTTGCTATGTTTCCCCAAAAATGTTTCTAAATTAGCACTACTTCCAAAAAATACATCACTAATTTTTCAATGCTTCCCAAAAATATCTCTAAATTAGTGACGTTTCCACAAAATATTGAACTAAATTTGCAACGATTCCAGAAAACCATCGCTAAATTTGAGTTGTTTCACCAAAAACATCACTAAATTATTGGCGCATCCCAAAAACATTGCTAATTTAGCTATGCTTCCCCAAAAAGATCATTAATTAGAGACGCATCCCAAAAATCCCACTAAAATGTATATATTTATATAACCCATTTCCAAAAATTGATATATATATATATATATATATATATATAAAAGCATTGTCATGTATATATATATAAACACACACACACACACACAAAAATATATATATATAAATATAAATAAATATATACATATATAAACACAAATATGTCTTAAATTTAGTCACATTTTTAAGAAAACGTATCCATTTTACTGGTATTTTTACCACTGTTTTAAAACACAATAAATTAAATATTCTTGTGTGTGTGTGTATATAATTATAATTACATATATACATACATATAAATGTTTACACAGACACAGACACAGACACACACACATAAACTTATATATATTAATATAAACATATATATATATATATATAATATAAACACATAAATGACATAATATATATATATATAATCTATATAAAATGAAAATGAAAACACTCACACACATATGTAATATAAAAAATAAGCACACACATACACACACATTTATTTAAATAGAATATAAAATATAATCTTATATGAAAAATGTAAACAAATATATATAATATAAATATTTATATATATATATATATATATATTTAAACATAAAAAAAGTATACTTAAACATAAATATATGTTTTAAAATATGTATATTAATATATAAATATGTATATATATAAAATACTGATTTTAATATTCTAAATTCTATTAATATATATATAACATAATAAAAGTAAATATTTTAAATTTAGTCACATTTTTATAAAAACATGACTATTTTAGTGACATTTTTAGTAGTGTCCTAAAATATCACTAATTATATATATATATATAATTTATAATTATAATTATATATATACACACAAACATATATTTACACACATACACTTATATACACATTTCTATAATATAAAATATAAACATATATGTAATATATATATATATATATATGTATATATATATACCTATATAAGAACATAATATATTAAATATAGAAATAAATTATAGATATAAATATAAATATACCAAATATATATATTATTAATTTATTAAATATTGAAATATATATATATATATATATATATATATATATACAAAATAATACAATAATATATATTAATATGAAGTAGCTTGGTTTATTGTGTCTTGTGATTGCAAGTTGGAGGTGCATGGTTTTATTCACCATGATGTGGAATTTATTTTTAAACAGGTAGTACAAGATGTAGGGCGTGGTGGTATAGGGATGTGGGTGTGAGGTCCAATGACATACTGGAGGCAGAGGGATGTAAGTCTAGGGTGGTGCATAGAGTGAGGGATGTGGGATCTGCAGGCAGAGGGAGGTAGGTCAAACGACAAGGTATAGTATAGGTGGGCGAGGTGTAGGCTATATGAGGTAGGTCATGGAGGTATAGGGATAGAGGGTTCGGTACTCGAGGTAGTCAGACACTGTTCTAGGGTGTAGTAGAGGTACTAGACGATGAGAGGGACGATGGGTCGAGGGTGGTGTTTTGGGGGTATAGGAGGTAGATCTACATTGTAATTTTTATATTTATTACTATTAATAATTTTTTTCCAAATATCAGTAAATTAGGTGTCATTTACCGATGTTTTTAATAAATAATTCTAAAAAAATATAATACAATTTATCTGTTTTTTTAAAAAGATTCAGTAAATTGGGTGTCATTTACTGATGTTTTTAAATATGCTAGAAAACTAGATGTCGCAAAATTAGGTACATTTAAAATATCAATAATTTAGAAATGTTACTAAAAAAGTTTATGAAATGAGGTTTCATTAAATAGAGACATTTATAAATATCACTAATTTAATGACAACACTTTTAGAAATGTTTTTAATAAGCATCCGAAAATAAATTTGAGACATTTTTAAACGTTGCTAATCGAAAAAACATCGCTAATTAGTGTTTTTTTGTTGTGATATGTACCACACTTCAGAAGTTTCCAATTTTCATACTTTTTATTCGTTATTAATAATCACTTATATGTTTTCCTAGTAATAATATTAAAATCATTTCTCAATTATTCATTATTTTTTAGTTTCAAAATTTTTCCAAATAAAATAATATATCTTTTTATTATGAATTTGAAATTCTAATGTCCTAATAAAGGTGCTTTCATCTACGTTAATATTCATTAATCATTATTTTATTTCATTGGGGAAATATAATAATTATATAATTCAAATTATTTTTCTTGGTGGATTTTGATCACACAATTATATTTATTTATTAGGGTTTCAATTAATTTTTTATTTTCAAGTATTTTAATATAAATGTTTTTATTGATTATTTATTGTAAGACTATTTATTTATTTCATATGAAAAATGAATTAAAAATGATAAGTTAATGGTTATATCCAACTATAAAATACCCATTCAATGCTTCTATAGGTCTCATGAAACAGTCTATCTAACATATTTCTGTATTCTATCCTAATTACTTATAATGTCCTTCCATGGGTCATTGAAAATATGATTATAGTTTCATTCCATAAGGACTTGAATGTTATAGTAATTTGTTAAAAATTATGTATTCAATTATTATGAAAATAGTTATTATATTACATGTGATTTTATATATATCCATTAGATATATTTATCATTCATGTTTTTGATGGGTTTTATGGGATTATTTTGGATTCATGAGATAATCAAATGAGTTTATGACCTAAAAAAATTTATGATCTTCTAAGTTTGAAATGATTTATTTAGATAAAAAAATTTCTTGGTTTTTCAAGAAACCCTCATGATTTAAAATTTTAATATTATGATTTCTGGTGTATTTTTTTATTGAAGGAAAAATTATTTTAAAACTATGTTATCATTTTGAATATTTTTTTTTGAAAAGAAAAACATTATCATGGGTTTCAATGAATTTAAAAAGGATCAATGTGATTTATTTCTTTCTACATTAATTACTATGATTTGATTTTATCATCCTAAATTTTCATGTATTTTTCATTGGGATTATATATGTGTATGAACTATATAAATGTAGATGGTGAAATTCCATAAATGAATAAAAATTAATGGATAATGTAGGAGTATAAAAATAAGAACCGACTTTTAAGTGAAAATGTAAACTAAGATATTTTTTAATCCATTTTATGTAGTGTTATTACAAATTAAATGAAAAAAACCAAATATATACTAAAAATATATGAATGTTAAACCATTTTTTTGACCCATATAATTATCGGTTGTTAATGAAATGTTGTATTTTAGGTGGAATTAACGATTCGTCAATATCATAAAAAATTTCTCTCTTAATGGATTTTTTGTATGAATTGACTAATTAGTATTTGTTTTAAACTAAGAATATAGAAATAGAGAACTATTGAAAACTAAAGGTAATTCAGATGTTATTAAACACACATTAATGAAATAGTAGAATATAAATAATTAGACACAAAACAAAACAAAAGTGGGGATCAAAATTTTAATATGTAAGTCAACAGAAAAAAATATTTATTATTAATGGATATTGAGGTTCATATCCCCAAAACATATTCACATTTAAACCAATGTGTAAGGATGGCCAATAATATATTAGGAATAACATGTTTCTATATGAAACAACTCTAATCTAAAAGATCATAACAATGAAATTAATACCATAGAATATATACTATTTAATGATTGAATGAAAAATATCCAATCAATAGTAGTTATTAGAATGAAATCAATCATATGGAAACTAATTGAAATAGGAAATGACTTTGTGAACTAACAACTACTATAACAGAAATATAAGAACATAATCCAATTTTAAAATATTAACTAGTATCATCACAGTCAATCATATAATTTTGTGTTACACTCCCAAATGTAAAAACCTTGACCATGAACTTGGAATAACAATTTATATGCCCTAATTTGAATAGTATATTCGGGATCTTGTGGGTATTGATATTCACTATATCTTGAAAAATATACCTCAACAAAATTCATCCACTTATATATGGTTTAGGAAAACAACTAATGATTTAGAACGTATAATATTTAGAATTATCCTAAAAAGGAAAGAAAATATCCAGATGTATAATATTAAAAAATGATATATTTTTCAAATTAAACAAAAAGAAAATTTTATAAACTAATGTAAAATATTATGTGCATTAGGATTTAAAAAAAATATTATATGAATGTAGTCATTTAGGGAAATTATTAGAAAATCCACCTAATTTTATAATCAAAATATACATTATAAAATGAATTATTAAATAAAAAATGGTATTTTTTTTATAAATTACCTCCCCTATAGAGTATATAATATGAACATATTTATCCTAACATATTATAATATCATTTATCCCAATTTATCATTTAATGAAATAATAATAGAACATAAATAGATATATTAAAAAAATTAGAATAAATTTTTCATTTATTAAAAAAAGTTTAATATAATACGTTTCTGATTAATTTATCTCTGGTGATATCATGACTACCTTATCCAAACATATCTTTCTCATCCCATTCTTTGAATTTTTATTTGGGTGTCTAATTTTTTAATTGAAAACTATGACATTAATTCATAAAATATTTTTTTTTAACTTAAGATGTTAAATTTAGATCTCAAAAGCATCCATGTACAGAGACATCTACATTATTTTTATAATGTTTTGATACTATTCATAATCAATTTTAAAAATATTTACCATTTTTTTAATTTTATAATATGAAATTTCATTTTTTTAATTTTTTCAATCATTATTTCAAAAAATGTTTCTTGATATTTCACATTACATGATGAATCCATTTGATAATGTGATAGAAATAAATAAATTACTAAATGTATTGAGTGATTTTAAAAAAGAATTAGAATTTAAATATTTTAATATGTTTTGGGGGTTAACTAATCTATTTATAATATATTGAATTCTATAATCCATTGATTTTTATTCAATATACAATTACACCTTATTCAATGTATTTAATACTCATTGATAGATATTGATGGAAAAAAATCCACAAAAAATAGTCCACTCAAACGTTTTTAAATTCTAAATTCAAATGCCTATAAATTGAAATATAAAAGGAAGGTGCTACCAAATTTTCATTCCAAAATGGAACATTTACTAGTTTGGGAATTCAAAATCTAATAAAATGTATATGACTAGAATAGAGATAACTAAACATTTTCTAGATTTTTAAGGTTCACACATTTGAGTGATTCTGTGAGATATTTATTACCTTTAGATATTTTTTCCTTAAAATCATATTATATAATAAAAATATTTCATATAAATTATATATAAATAATGTATTTTCCCCTTCTTAGGGAGTTTTCAAATAAAAGGAAAATAAATAAAAACAGAATGTTGATCATATATAAACAATCATACCCATATTCATAGTATTAAATTTTAATACATTTTCTATAACTATTTAGTAAAAAATCTTGTCAAACAGATTTTTAATCCCAGAAGCATGCATATAATGACTAGTTTTTTATGTGATCTATAAATAAGTGGAATTTTATACCTATGTTTTTTTTCTTCTTATTATTGTGTTAGACTCTTATATAATCACATATTTTTTATATTGTGCAGAAATAGGTTATTGTGTTAAACTCAACCAAAAATCATTGAGTTTGTGTTTATATCACATTAATTTGGTGTAAAAACTTGTAGCTACTATATATTTATCACTAACATTTCCTAGTTTCATTTAATGTTAATTCTTCATCACTATGAATCAAATGAATCACTCAAAAATTTACATATTCTAGAAGTAATTTTTCATTAAATCCTATAATATATAAAATCAAAATCTAGGTAGCTCGTTTAAATAAATTATGAAATTAATGGATATTAAATTCCATATTTCTAATTCACTTTAGATAATACAATATTTTTTCAACTCTTTTTTAAGTGGTATTTTTTCATATAAGGTTGAAATCTCAGACTCTGGTAAATAGGGAATATAATATTTTTTTTGATAAACATTGAAAACAATTATGCATTTGATCATTCATATATAATTTTTTTACTGGTTTTTAAGATTAATAATGATTAATTTTACTAATGGATCATACTTGAGTAAAAATACATGATGCATTGTCAAAAAAAGTATTCTATATAAATATCGGACGAACGTATACAGAGGTAAGATAATTTAGTCAACATTTAATGATACATAGTTTAAATGAATGAACTCATGCATACCATTATTCTAAATATAAAATTTACATTACATGAAATTTTGGAACTTATATACAAGTAATTTTTTTTGTGGAACAAAAAATTATATCATAAAGATAAATTTACATGATTTTAGTGTCCTTACTGAATTTCAAAATAAATATATTAGGTCCTTCCATTAAAATTAAATATTATTTTAAATCCATAAATAATTTTTTTTAATTTTACTAGGAATTTAGAGATTATTTTATTATGTAAGGTTACTTTGTGAGATTATAAACATGTTCTAGAAAACATTCATTTATGAAACCACAAGGATTCCAACACAACCATCATTAGGAATATCTTCATCATGGAAGGAAATATATTAATCTATTAGAAATACTGTTCAATTAAAATGATCTAGAAATCCTAATAGAATGTGTATAAAGTTTAATGTTTTTAATTAAGAAAATGTATTTTCTCATAATCTATACCATCTTCTTGATTAAATGATTTTTCAACTTGCATATCATTATTTGAAGAAATTGTTTTGATTTCATATCACTTATTATAGATGATAAACATAACTTCTATAACTAGAATATTTAAAACTATTTTAACCAAAATATAATTTTTTTATTTGATGCATTCAGTTCACCTTATGTTCCCACTATCCAACATTCATTAATGACCATATTCCATTTTTGATCAAATTAATATAAGAATAAATAATTTTCACTATCAAACTCAGACTTTAAACTTATTTTTATATTACATAATTAATTAGATTTGGTTATACCCTTCATGGTTCATGTAAAGTGCTGATTTTAAATTTTTCATGATTTTTGTTTCCGTGGGCTTCATGTAGGTGCACGGGCACGATACGGTTAGCGGTAATTGTTTGGTTGGCCAAGGTGCTTGTTCGGGTGCCCATGTGGGTTGTGTTGAGCCACAAAACATGCACGTGGTTTATTAATCCATGAGACGATAACATGACTCAGCACTGGGAGCAGGCAGAGGCAGGTGGCACATGTTCAACATGACTTCCTCAGCCATGCATTTGACTGCAAGTAACCGTGAGTAGACTTCGCGATTACCTAGTTTCTTAAATAAGTAATATAATTCCCTGAAAAATAAAATTAAATGGAATGTGAAATAAAATAAAATGAGAATAAGATAAATAAAATGAAATAAAAATTTTAAAATAATGATTGATAATGATAATAATGTTATTATGTTATTCTTAATATTAATATTAATATTAATATTAATGTTAATATTAATATTTTTTATTTTTATTTTTTATTTTATTTTTCTAAAATTAATCAACCCTCTCTCCCTTTCCCATGAAGCGAACCCCTATCTATTCTTCTCCCATGTGCGCACTACCCCCTGGTCCATTCTTGTCTGCACGTGACCACCTTTCACCACCTATCCTCCCTTACATGAGCTTCGCCGTGAGGCCTCCCCTTCCCAATGCACCTCTAGTGATCCTTCTCCTCATATCCGGCAAACCTGCACCTCCCATCTGACGACCTAATCCAACTAGCTTCCCCCTCCTCCTCCGACGAGTGGTGACCCTCCCCTGACCGGACCTCGTTTGATAATGCCATTTACAGCCGTCTCCCTCCCCAGTAGGCACACTTCTCCCCCATGGTTTTGTTGCCTCTAAATTTTTGTGGATTTTAATATTATTTAGAAAAACCCTAAGACCCCGTGTTTTGAATCACTCATTTTTCTCATTATTTAGGGTGTGAGGTAAGTCTGTGAGGTATTTTTCAATATCCCTTCAAAGATTCTCCACATTTGCACATATTTTATGTAGGTGATTCTAACTATTTATTTTATAGCATAACCCATGCACACATTCATGTTTTAAATTAATTTTTAAATTATAGTTGTACAACCATCCGTACTGAGTTACTTTATGGTTGTGTTTTTGGGTCTATAAATTTTTTTTAAAATATATTTGGAATTAATTATTTGATTATAGGTTGTTAGTCTTGAGCATAAACATATTTAGATAAATTATTTTGTTTTTCTACTTTATTTAGAATTATATTTAAAGAAATTTTTTGGTTGGAACATACTTTTAATAGATTTTGGCATGATTTAGATTTATTTTTTGAACCATATTTACATGACATGGAGTGATTTTGTAGTGAAAATTATTTTGGGACATTTGTTACTTTCCACTAAATGTGTAATTTTTTTATTTGGTTGTGCAAGTGGTGAGGTATATGTTTTTAAAGTTCTGAAAGTAGTTTTTAATTTTTTGAGTATGAAATTGGTTTTAAAGTGGAATTCACAAGTGAAATTGGTGAAATCATGATGTGAAACATTGTTTTTTTATTTTAAAATGTTTTATTAGTTGATTAAATGATTTATTAAATTATTTTTGAGATTAAAATCATGGGAGAATGGTTTTTTGGTATATGTTTGGGTTTTGATTGAATGTGATTGGTAACATTGTGAAAATGGTTCTTATTTTCTAAAAGTTATTGGGTCCCTTTGTGTGATATATAGGAATGGTTTTAAAGGTGACCCACATGGTTTGGCCTATTTGGCCTTGAAAAATGTTTTGACATGATTTTGAATAGGGGAAAGGACTATCATTTCATAGTAAAATATTTGGATGTGTGTTTTGAATATAAGGGCATATTTGGCATAGAAAATGTAATAGTAGTATTTGTGGGATGTTTTGGGAAATTTTTTTGGATGTGTAAAAATAATGGACCATTTCACATATTTTATTCATCACATGTTTTTCCTAAAATATCGGAATGATTGTTTTATATGAATGGTTTTTGGTAAAATTGTTTTTTGTGTTGATTATATAAAAGAATTTGTTTTGGTAAAAATGAGTGCATGGTCAGTGATTTAAAAATGTTTACTAAAAATGGTTCTGAGGTTTGTAATGTTTGACAGTTCGGTTGGATACATCGTTGATATAATGTGAATATGGTATAAAATTATGTATGTATACATTTATGGGGCACTTCAATAAGGTTATATCCCTTTATGGGTTATCATATAGAGTGTCCATGTTTGGGGTAGGCATGTGTAGTGGCGGCAGGTAAAGTGAGTCAAACGTGCGAGGGCATCCAACATGCATTGTATTATTATAAAAAAATGGGTTCTTGGGAATATTTTAGATGATTGAGTTACGGATAATGATAAACAGATATTAGATAAGATGGTACCCCCTGGATTTGTTGGTAGGCCAGGTGGGCTTTCTCATAGTATTTGGTCATTTTTTGGGTGTACAATTGGTTATAGACTTAAATGATTCACAAAATAATAGTTGGTGGAACCAAAAAAGTATTTATAGGGTATATATAAGGATTTTTAGGAACACACTATGTTATTTAATTATTTTTATTTCTTGTTTAATTTAGGTTGTACTAGTTTTTTCCATCATCTTTTGTTTACCTGTTCTACTTTAGCCAATCTTTGGTATCTTTTGTTTTTGGTTTTGATTATAAAATGTAAAACGGTTTTTGGAAATGATATGTTGCATGTGTTGGATTAATAAATGGGATTTTTTATTTTAAAATTTGAAAACCATGTATTTATATTTTTAATTCAAACTGGTGTCGTGGATTATTTTGGGAAGGGAGATTCTTGGATTCTGTGATTCACTTTTGGCATCCCTACTAGGAAATTTATTTCTCCCGCCTATCCTATATTTTTAGAAGTAGGTTTAGTTTCATGGTTCAAGTTTTTGTTTCATCTATCCATGTTTGAGGTAGGTTATTAGTTGTTGGAGGTGACCAAGAAGTGACTTGGAGGTATGTGCAGTTTTCTTATGTTTTCATTACTAGTTTTTATGTTTTATCATCAGTATTTATTTATCAATTTATCTGTTTTTCAGGGTCCAAATCAATCCTAACTGTTAAATTTTGATTCCCAACACTAGTGTCCATCCTAGTGGGATCAGGAATTCCCCTTTGGAAATGCCGCAGGCAGGCTCAGGGGACCAGTTCAAGATCAACCCGGGCTGGTTTGAGACCAAATGGTATTAGAGTAGGAACATTTATTTTTGGGTATCTGATAGATTGAGATTAGTATTTACAGGGCTCAGAAGGTAGGATACGAGTTCGTGCCTAATCACCACTACTTGTGATGAGACCTTAGTTAACTTGTGTAGTCTAGGTTTGAGTATTTTATCTTTGTTTTAGATAGAGTGATGACAATAGTGGTGAATCAGTGTCACGCTATGACCCACATAGAGTGGTGAACCATGTAGAGCCCAGGTGCCTAGTTCAGGTTCCTCTTGGTATTATGTATTACATGGGGTGTATCTTACTATCATATCATTGGGATGGACACGAACACTAATTCCTCATATAGAGTGTTTGTTGTTGGTTTTTCTTTGACTTTATTTCTGTTGGTGTTAGAGTGTTTTTAGAAGTGAATGTGGAATTTAAATGAAATAATTATTTTTTCTATGATGTTAAAAGTGATAAAAAAGATTTTCATTTGTTTTTTTAATTGGTGGAAATGGGTTTTTTAATGAGGAAGTATTTTGGTTTAAAAAAATTTACTTATGTTTGGATTTGGTAATGGAATGAAATGTGGAACCATTGGTATTCCATAGGATCTTTTGCATATGTGTGTGTAGGAACATAAAGTGAATGTTATCACATATATACGGGTGATTTAAGTGAAAAAGGATGTACCCTTATTCGATAATTCATAGGATTCCATGGGTGGGGCTTTGAAATTTAAGGCAGGTATTTATTTTTCTAAAAATTATTTGAATGAGATGGTGATTTCCAAAAAAAATCATGAAAATGAGTTTTTGGTATTTGGGGATTGGCCTTGGAAGAATTCATATTTAAAATTTAACATAACTGGATGTTTTTGGAAAAGTGATTATTTTCATTGTTTGTATATGCTTGGTTTATGAGCATGTTACCCTTAGCTTGGGGTGTGTTGCTTCTGGGTGTGTTTTTTTGTGTTTCTTGGAGTATGTGACCTGTAAAGGTCACTTGTATAGCCAGTAAGTCATGCCATATTCCCAATCTTTTTATGTTTTGATAGTTTATCAGGGTAAATGACGTTTTTTGGGACAATAGTGTGGTTTTATATGAAGAGTGTGTCTTTGGGTTTTTGTGAACTCTTGAGTTCGTTAATGTTAGTGTTGTTTTAGTTTTAATAGTGGGTTTGGTCTTGGATTAGTGAAGGTTGAATGAATCATTGTCAATGGATTTCTAGGTGCAATTGGTGGTGGATGGATTTTTCCAAGGATCCCCATATGACAAGAGTGGTGTTCTCGAGGAACTTGTTCCTAATGAAGCCTCACTCATCGGTGCCAACTTCTAGTTCTCTAGACTGTACACTTATGTGCCACCGGTGTGTCTGGTTTAGGCTTTGCAATCCATTTTGTCGCATCCCTATGAAGTTTTGTAATTATTGTGGTTTATTTGGTCTCTAGAAAGGGTTTTAAAGAAATAACCATTTGGGAAAATATTATTGACTAGGGGATGATATTTCTTGATTGTGAGGTATAAAATTATTTGGCCATTAGAGCCCCAACCGTAAGTATCAAGGTGATTCTCACACATAGTCAAGAGTAGTCGTGGGGGTGTGGGATCTTGGTCCGATTTTTGATTAATTTGTTGAGATAGAAATATCTAATGTTTCCTTTCTTACATTTCTCAGAAGGGGTAGGTTTATCATTTCAGTGTGAAGGTAAGAGACATAAATTATGCTGTGATTTAAATAGTTAGGTTCATTTGGATGGGGATCTTTGTGTCAATCATTCTTCTTAATAATTGTTCATCATTTTGAGGTGTAGTGTAGGTTCTAGTTTAGTGGTGTTAATTTGAGGACATTTGGTTTCTGTGAAGTGGATGCATAGTGTTTTGGGTCCACTGTTTAAATTGAGTTCTTCTCAGTGTGTTCCCTAACGTTTTGAAATTCAGTCATTATGGGGGGAGTTGAGTTAATTTCTCATCCACAATTTGTTGGGTAATTTCATAGAAATATTTTTTTTATGTATTTGGGGTGTGGTTCAGTCAACATGGATAAATTGAATTAGTTTGGTTTGGGAGTTCCAACATTCCCCCCATTAGGGGGTGGTGTGTTTGGGTTTCAAGGATTCCGTGTTGGTGAATTATTGTGTTGTTGAGAACCATCCCATGTTATCCCCTCAATCCCAGGCAGTTTTTTTTCATGAATTGGTTGGTTGTGATGGGTGTTGAGAATGGTCACCCCAATAATCAAGGTTTCCATTAGTTTTTTCTGGTCATGGACTTGTGTTGGGTTAACTATTGACTTGGTGACTTTATGGGATAAGAATGTTTTTTTGTTGGGGGGAATTTTCACACGCCAAATTTAATTTCTTTTAATTGTTTCATTAATTTGGTTCACCTCATAAATGTTCAGGTGGAGTGATGATTTAAAGCTTTTTATGTATTATGATTTTGTTGGGATTTAGGCTGGTGAACGGGGACCGCACAATTAGTATTAACCATGCGGTTGGCCCAAGTGCTCATGTGGGTGCCCAGGTGGGATGGGTTGAGGTGTGCAAGTTCTGCATGGTTTATTAAGTCGTGGGGTGAGTGCGTGGTTTATCAAGTCGTGTGGCAAGTGTGTGGCTTAGCACTATGAGCGGGCAGAGTCGGGTGGAGCGGGTTGAGCATGGCTTGCCCAACTGGTCATTCGGTTGTAGATAGTCGTGCGCAGACCGTGAGGTTATGAAGTTTTTATAATAAGTAATACTATTGCATTGAAAATAAAATAAAATGTATAATGAAATAAATAATATAATAATATGATAAATAAAATGAAATAAAAATTTAAATAGAATGTTTGATGATAATAATAATATTATTATTATGGTTTAATTTTTATTAGAATGATTATTATTATAATTGTAATTATTTCTTTTATTATTTCTCTTCAATTATTCTAACCCTAATCGACCCCTCTACCACTCCCATGAAGAGCACACCCCTCTATTCTTTTACCAAGCACGCAACACCCTGCTTGGTCTGTCCCTATCCGAGAACGACCACCAGCCACTACCTCTCCTCCCTCACAGGAGCTCCAGTGCAAGCCCTCCCCTTCCCAGTACGCCTCCGGCACACCCACACCTCTCTTCCAGATAACTGCATCCCATTTGGAAACATGTTCATGCATGCTTCCCCCACCTCCTCTGGTGTGCGGCGGCCCTCCACCGGTTGGACCTGCATTGAAAACACCATCTTCGACCGTCTCCCTCTTTGATGGGCACACTTTTCCTCCACTGTTTGTTTCCTTTTAATTTTATGGGTTTCTGTAGAATTAGAGAATCCCTAACACCTTGGGTTTTGATTCATTCATTTTTCACATTATTTAGGGTGTGTGGATAGTCCATGAGGTATTGTTCTATCTCTCATTTATGCTTCATCACATTTTCCCATATTTGAGGTAGGAACTTCTGACTATTTTGTTCCCAGCATAACCCATGGACACTTTCATGATTTAAATTAAATTTTCAATGTCATTTTCACTACCAAAAGTTCTGTAATTAATTTCTTGTAGTGTTTTTGGGTTAGTTAAAATTGTAAAAAAATGGATTTCGAATCAATAATTTGATTATGTGTAGGTGTTTTGGTGTATAAATGTTAATCAACAAATTATTTTGTTTTTATAATTAGTTAAGCCCGTTATTTAATGATATTTTTTAGTGTGAACTTAGTTTGAAGGTATTTGGACATGCATTCAATTTATTTTTTGTACCATATTTACAAGACATAGAGTTCATTACTAGTGAAAACCATTTTGGGGCACTTGTTTGTATTTCAGAAATGTGCAACTAGTTCATTTTGTTTTTATTGTGGTCTAGGTTATGTTTCAAAGGTGATAAAGTAATATTGATGTGTTTGAGTATGCAATTGGTTTTAAAGTTGAATTTTCATGTGTAATTAGTGAACTCATGATGTGAGAATTTTGTGTGTTGTTTTGAAATGTTTTATTAGTTAAGTAAATGATTTATTAAATGATGTCTGAAATACTAGTCAAGGGTACATAGTGTTTTGGTGTGTGTTTGGGTTTGGTTTGAATGTGAATTTTATCTTTGGGAAAATGGTTCATATTTTATTAATGTTGTTGGGTCCCTTTGTGTGATTAATTGGAATGGTTTTAAAGGCATTCCACATGATTTGGCCCGTCTAGATTTAAAACATGTTTTGGCATGATTTTAAAAAGGGGTAATGTCTCATCATTTTGACGTGAATTATTTGGGTGTGTGTTTATAAAATAAGGTCATGTTTGGCATTGAAAATATAAAAGTGGTATTTGTGTGATGTTTTGGGTAATGTTTTTGATGTGTAAAACTAAAGTCCTATTTGAAA
Organism: Viscum album; assembly: GCA_963277665.1. NCBI lineage: Eukaryota > Viridiplantae > Streptophyta > Magnoliopsida > Santalales > Viscaceae > Viscum > Viscum album. The sequence continues at coordinate 534,733,292 of OY728151.1, read as the reverse complement.
TTTTTTACCCACTGCATGTTTTTCCTAAAATGTGGGAAAGCATGTTTGTTAAGAATGTGTTTTGGTAAAATTTTAGTTTTTTTATTATAGAAAAAAAAATTCGGTAAAATTGAGTGTCAGATCATCGATTTAAAAATGTTTACAAAAAAGGTTTTTCATGATTCTATACCCTGACAACCCAGTTGGAACCTTCAATGATACGATGTGAATATGAAATACAAGTATGTATTTATACACTTATTGGGACCTCTATAGAGTGATATCTCGTTAGGGGCTATCTTATAGAGTGTATGTGTTTGGGATAAACAAGTGTGGTGTCAACATGTAAGGTGAGTCACTGGTGTGAGGGCCTCCCACATACACAATATTATTATAACCAACATGGTTTCTTGATAATATTTTATATGATCAAGTATTTGTTAATGATCAATCCCAATTAGACAGGTTGGTACCCCCTGGTTTTTCTGTTTGTCTAGGAGGGATTTTCCACTATATTTGGTCAGTTATGGGGTAGCTATTTAGTTATAGACATAGTAGCTTCACCATATGCCGATAGGTGGTTCTGAACCGAGTACGTCTAGGGGGATTCTAGGGATGTTTCTGATCACCCATGGTTACATAATTATTTTTATTTGTTGTTTACATTCTATTGTAATAGTTTATTTCCATCATTCACAGTTTAACTATTCTACTTTAGCCCAACTTGGTATCATTTGTTTTTTGTTTTGTTCATAAAATGGAAAATTATATTGGAAATGAAATATTCCATGGGTTGGATTTTTAAATGGGGAAAACATGTTTCTTATTTTAAAATATGAAAACCCAACTTTTATATTGTTATTTAAAATTTGCATCATTGGATTTTTTTTGGAAGTGAGATTCTCAAATTTTGCGATTCACTATCGGTATCCCTACTTGGAATTTTAATGCTCCTGCCAATCCTATCATTCTAGATGTAGGTTTTTTTTCCTAGTTTAGGTTCTTATTTCATCTTAACATGGTTGAGGTAGGTTATTAGTGTTTGGTGGTCACCCAGAGGTCACATGGAGGTGTGTGTATTTTGTTTTATTTCCACTACTAGTTTTTAGTTTTACTGTCAGACATTATTTATCATTTTATCTTTTGTTCAATGGATAAATCATTCCCAATAGTTAAATTTTCATGCCCAACACTAATTTCCATCTTGGGGACATTAGAAACACCCCTAGGGAAATGCCATGGACCGTCTTGGGTGACCGGTTCAGGGTCAACCCAGGCTAGTTCTTGACATTAAAAATTATTTTACATAGAACATAATGATATGAGAGATTATTCAAGATCCCCAATAATATTTTCATTATGGAATTCCATTAGAATTATTTCCTAAGATGAGAATATGGTATATTTATCCATATCTGAATGATTATCAACATCAAAAATCAATACTCACATATTTTTTACAATGTTTGTATGAAATTAATGTATTGAATTTAACATAAAGGTGTTTTAAAAAAAAAATTTGGACCACTATAATAATTTATATATATAGAGAACAAAAATAAAAATAGATTGGATTCATCCATCCTAAAATCTATAGTTTCTTAAAAGGTATTTGAAAACCTATTGAAAACTAATAAATCCTTACCTGTTGTAGTGTGATCATAAAAAACTCCTTCATCATATTTCAGATCACATTTATGAAGATTATATTTATTATTTAAAATGAATACCTTATTTTTGAAAATCAAGTGGAATTTTCTTCATCCACTTTTTAATTCATATATAAAATTATTGAAAACCATATAAAGAAAGATCAATTTTTAGAATAGAATAATGTATTCTTTTATTTATCCCATTTTTTAAGCAACATAATGTTTAAAAACATAGACTTTAAGATTTATTGATGATTTCTATTTCCCATTTAAACTACCTTTTTTATGGATTTATTGGTGTTGAAAAATTATATTTAATTGCATTCCCTATAAAAATGATTGTAATGAAATATTCTAAAATTCGCCACTATGATTTTTGTGAGTATTCATGATGAGTAATTTTTTCTCATTTTTAACGTGAGAGGAAATTTTTTTAAATAACAGGAGTACATTAAATTTATAAGAGACAATGAAAACCCAACTGAATTCAGTATTTTTAATAACAAAGGCATAATTTTTTTTTCTTAAGATACTACAATATTTTTTTACTAAATTGATCTAAATATAGTAAATGTAATGGTTTATAATTTGGTATTTAACTAATATTTTTAAAAATTAAAATAGTTTTTTAATATTTTGGAATGAAGTCTTGGAATTTTAAGAATATTCTTTTTAAAAAAATTCCCTCTACATATCCATTATTATAGTTTTTTTAATCATTAGTTAATTTCACTATCCTGACCCACTTTGTGAAATAATGTGTATATCCTTAATTTAACTAAGGAAATAAATGGTAGGTCTAGTCAAGTCATGTATATCATGTGTGAAATCATTATTTTTTCTATTGGTAGATAAGATATGAAGTCTATCCTAATTTATAATGATAAATTACTCATTATAAATGTATATAATCTAACCATAATTGCATTGATGCATAATTCTTATGAGGTTAATATTAAGTAATAATATAAAAATAAATTACGGTCTATCCAAATATGGATGCATCACCTATAATAGTGATATTTCCACACTTATTGTTTAAAAAAGGTATTTCTCTACATTATCTTTTTTTGTTTAGGATGTTAGGCCTATTTCTAGTCATTTTTTGAGAATCAATATTATCCATTTACTATTTGTTTTAGTGATGGTTCCAAAAAAATCACATAAATTGTAAAAAAAAGCTTCCCAAAAAATTAAATAAAAATTGATGTTTGGAAAATAAATCCATATGAATATAAATAAATCAATATTTTTTTATGTTGTACAATAGTGATTCACAGAGAAATGTATCCTACAGGCGTTCTTAATGATATACTCTACTACAAGAAGTATCTATTTTTTAGTGGATAACATTATAATATATAAGACATAATGGTGAAATATATAAAAATAGAATAATTAGATTGAAAACGTTACATTATAGAATAAGAAAACCAAATCTAGAGGAATTATTAACTAGTTTCAAATGGTTTATAATATTATCAAAATTATACATATTTTTATGTAAATTTAGATAACAATTTCTTTTGAATTTTAAATTTAGACATCAATTATAAAAATTCAGAATAATATTTTATAGGTAATAAAATATGAATATGAAAGGAATTCAATTTCGATGTATTTTTTGAAATATCATCATTTTAATTGATAATATATACCTTAACAATATTTTATTTTTTCAACTATTTTTAATTTTTTTTCAAATTTCATTTACATATTATTTTATTTCTTAAAATGATATAGAATTTGGTTCCTCGTTTTCTGAAGAATGACCTGAATCAAAAGACATAATAAATAAGGATTTACTAAAACATACATGAGTCATGTATCATTATATGGAATTATATTAATTAAACCCAAAATATTTGTATTGTCATCATTTTATGAGCTGATTTTAAAAGAAAAATATTTAAGAGAAATCTACATGTTTGTATCTTCTTAAAGGCTCATTCCATATTAATCTTTTGAACTTTTAGAATATTTTTCATTCATTTTAAACCATGGACAATATGGATGAATATAGTATAATTTCCTAAATATAAAGAAGATCACCTCACATGGATCTCTTATATATTCCTTTAATACAGATTTAACATATATATCTATTATATAATTTTGGTTATTATTGATATTTATGTTATTCTTATCAAACACACAATAAATTCTTTCTAGTTATTCAGGATCACTCTCACTAACATCAAAATCAATATTATATGAAGGATTTATTGATAATGGTTTGGATAAATTATTCATAGATTGATTGGATGTAATATATATAGTAATATTATAAAAATCAACCACATATTTTCATGTGTATTTCTTACAATATCTTTTTCGTTGATTCTCACATTATATCAATGTTTTGATATGTTCATATTATCCTGGGATAGTTTGATGTTAAGTATATTCAAGAGATATAATCATGGATTCAAATTCTTATAAAAGGGTGTATATAATATTTTGAGATAAATATTTATCTATTACATATAATTAACCATGATATTTTATACTATTAACTACAATAATAACCCATATAAAAATATGAATATCATTTTGTCCAGGTATAAATTAAAAAAATGGTTTTTATTAGGAATCATAGACTTTGTAGTTTCATATACTTTTGATGAGCATAAATGATTAACTTTAAAATTCTTGAAATTTGATTTATAGTTTCACAAGAAGAAATATGATTGTATATATTCCATTTCATATAATATAGAATTGTTGTCATTGATTTTCTATTAAACAGATATTCATTATTATTTTCATCTGAAAAAATTGAATATATTTATCAAAAAAACATACTTCCCTTAACAAATATCAAAATATTATCAAATATAGTGTTAAAAAAGTGTTCATTCTATCTCACTAGAACTCATGATCCTAAGCATAATTGATAGGAGACCTGTTGATATGTAGTTTCTCTTGAGTTTTGAAGGATAATTTAGATTCAATAAGAACCCTTTCCACTATAATATTTTTTGTAAAATTGATATAGGGATAAATTATTTGATATGGAGTTTTTTCTATGTAAGAAAACATCCAAAGGGTGGGGCAAAATTGAATATTTTATAATGTAAAATAAATCCCTTCTTAAATAAGTTGTTATTTAGGACTAAATATGTTTCATTCAAAACTAAAATAGAAAAATATATAAACTGAGAAATAAATATAATTGAGAAGTTATGAAACACACATTGAAATAATATATGTAATAAAACAATAAAATTTGTACAATGTGATACATAATATGAAAAAAATATTAGGGTTTTATATTGGGATTCATAGGCTGCCGGAAAAATCATTTTGATGTAAATAATGATCATATTCTTATAATCAAAACATATTATCTCTTAAAAAAAGAAAAAAAAGTGGATCAATCCTAGGTCTAAAATTATAGGAATCTATATTAAACCATGACAATCTAAAATATCATTTCCAATAATTCATTAATTTATTAATTATTAAATAAGAAGATAAGAAGAATTATTTTCCATATGTTGACCTTATTTGATCATAGATTTTCATAATGAAACCTATTACAATGTGAAATGATTTATTAATTTTATTAGTATTATTAGATAAATAAATTAATACACATTCAATTATTATAAAAAAGACAATCACTACCTATAACAGATGTCATTATTAACTCTCAAATAACAGTAAATAATCACTTTTTCCTCATGTATTGACCAAAAATATAAATGTATTTTTTGAAAGAGAATAATCAGATCTTTATAATTTCATCTTTCAATCTAATATATTTTTATATACCTTGAAATATTCTTTTATTTTTCAATGGTTTAGGTGACTTTGTGATTATCTTATGTGTTTAATTTTATTAATGACCCAGGTATGTATTTAAAAAAATTAATATGGACTATTTTTTAAATAGAATTGATCATACATTAAATTAATAAATATAAATATTAGGTTTATTGTGATTTATCGAAATTGAGTTCCATTATTATAATTTTTTTAAAAACTCAATAATAGTAGCATTTATAGGGTTGATGCATAGTCCGAAGGATTTTATAAGGTAGATTTATATCTCTTTGGGTAAACAAAAAACATTTTTGATTCCTTTCCCGACTTCTAGAAAACATCTGTAACTAGATTACATATTATTATAGTGATTTTATTGTGTTCTCAATATGGTCATTAATTTATAATTATTTATTTTATGTTTTATAAAATAGCTGTGAGTAATTGTTTTTATATTTTTTTTATTTTTATTAATGTTAATGTGTTTATAATTGGATAATATGTTTTCATCAGTAGAGGGTGATGTTATAATTTAATTATAAAAGAAAATATATATGACATACATATACCATAATAACATGGGATTTTCTATATTGTATTTATTATTTATTCATACTTATAATAGTACTAATATTATTGATATTATTATTGTTATATGAAATTATAGAAAGTGATAAGATCATTTATCCTCTCCATTTTGGGGTTGAAAATGACATGATAATGTAGAATAATCCTTCTAACCATCTTCAATTGTACTCATCCTCTTAAATTTTATAGATTGTTTATCACAGATTAAATTGTTTATAGAAATCAAGGGGGTTTCCAAACTATGAAAAAACCATTCATAATGATATTTATTTTTACTCTAAATGGATTTGATTATCAATTATTGTGATGATTAATCCCTCTCTAGTGCAATCATTGAGGGTTCAATGAAATCCTCGAAAGGTTTTCTATGTAACTCCATTTATTTTAATAAGTCTTGATTATGTGCTTTTAGCGTCAATTTAATTCCTTTTAAAATAAACAATATAATTGATTTAGGATTTTTATTATATGGTATAACACATTTGGTTCCCAAACATTTGTTATTTCAATGGGAGTTTTCAAAAAATCATTATTTAAAACTATAATAATAAGGTTTTTTTCACTAAATGTGGTTGAAAAATTATATTATTCTATTTTATTCAAAAAAAAATTATAAAATTTGTTTTGAAATTCTCTTTTTAAGCATGAGATTCAATGATATTAATAATATGATATTTAAAATTTAAAATTTTATTTCTTGAAATTTTTTGATGAATTGTATCTTAGAATTAATTTGAAATAAATTACTTTTTTATTAATGTGTGATGTATGTGAAATTTTATAATTAGGATTTCATTGTATAATACTATGCTATGTTTTGAAATATAATATTTTGGTTTGATTGGTATCAAAATTTCTTAATTGAGGATTTGTACTTACTCCCTTTCCCTATATTGATGGACTAATTCTTGGAATTTTTTATAATGATCATGATGTATTGGAATAGAATAATGAGTTAATGGATTAAGATTTTAGGGAAACATGTAATCATTGGGTAACAATATGCAAAGTTATTGATGGGTGATACATTGGATATCATTTGTCTTTATCTTATTCACCCCATTATCATTTCTCTTTGGAAAAGGATATATCATGATGACTTCATGATGGAATTATGGGGATAAACTATATTCGGAATACATAATGGTAGTTTTGATCCATTAGAGTGGTCTAAGATTTTCTCTATAGTCCTAATTTTTACTCCAACGTTGTATTTACTTTTTAATATTCTTTTCATTATGAAGTGATTGAATTAAAATATTGTTTTATTTTTGGAATGCGTTCATTTATTTTTCATTACTATTACGAGATACATTTAAATTGGATTCATTTTGAGGATTAATATATTATTATGTACGTCCATTTTCATATAGGGAACTGGGATTAATAAAGAAAAAAAGTAATGTAACCTTTTTTATCTCGTATAAAAAATATTAAGGTATTTTGTAATTATATTAAAATTTTTGATTGGGGGATTTCTTATAAAAAAGAGTCTCAAAGATTCTTGGTGGTATCTATCTAGAAATATTTACACACCCAACACCCACACCATAGGGTACAAATAACCTTTTATTTCTCTATATTGTATGGAAGTATTTACATATGATCTTATAAGAAAATAAACCATTATCTGAATAATTAATCTATGACGGAGGAGGCACATAGGACTATCCATGTGATAAAACGTGGTAGATATTCCCATTTCGGTTTTACAAAATTATTAAAAACCATATATTTATTTTTTTAATTTTCTTTTACCTATTTTAATTTTATATATATATATTTTTTATATTATATTTTCATTTTTCCCACTTATTATTATAATTAATATATGATATATAATTTCTATATATTTAAATTGATACCCGAGACTATTGTGATAACCAAAGGTGATTGAGATTGTGATTTAGTTTTATGGAATTCTTGTTTGGGTATTCCATCCATGTATTTATTGTAGTTTATTAAAAATAACTAGAGGTATAATGAGACATCTCAGAGAAGAATCTGGTGATAAATTGTGTATCAAATTACTTAAACCTAACAGTATGATCTACATGACCAGGAATTTAATAATAATTTGATTAAAAGACAACAATTTTTCAAATTCATTTTTATCACATACGGTCCCATTGATATTTATAGAGACTATAAAAATCCATCAGGTCCCAAATTAATCAAATGCATGGTCACCATGTATAGTCTCTATGACCGAATAGATGATCGTTAGTCCAAATAGAAACCAATCCCAAGTATAATAAAAAGTATATATTATAATAAAAATAATGTAACAATCTAAATATCCTATTTAAATATATATATATTTAATAAAAAAATTCATTATAGATTATTTTTCACCAATTTTTCTAATATCATCTGTTATGAAGACACAAATCAATTTCAAAACAATGGTATTATATACTCACCCTGGAAAAATGTAAAACAAACACAACATCAAAATATAGGGTGTCACATTTAAATAAGAATGTATTTTGGGACACAATTAAGATATATTTATAAAATCAGTTATCCGTTGAATTATTAACATATGTTTTGTATGAAATAATCAATATGAATATCTACATAAATGGATATGTGATGAGAAATAAGAATTTTCTATCTTAGAAGCTATGTGAAATAAATATGACATGCCACTAATATATACAAAGAAAATATATGGTCTTGGTTTTAGTGAATTATTATTTAATCAATGTACATAATAAATATTTATAAACCATGGTTTACATCTTAATAATTCATATGTTACAAATTAAATGATAATTAACACTAATTTGATCATATAATATCGATAAATATTTGAAATGGAAAAAATAGCTTCTATTTTTGCAATTAGTATTGTAGAAAAAAATAATTTTCAAATTGGAGGAAAAGTTCAATTCTTACATAACGAAACTACTAGGACATCTAAAGATGAATATAGTTATGCAGAAAATGAAGGATATGTTTTATGAATGGAAGATTCTCAAGGAATCTCAGGTGGATGATACTATCAACAAATCAAAAATTATATAATCTTCTTAAAAGAGTGTATCCTTTTGGTAAGATAAAAATCCAAAAAATTCCATATGATGAACATTTTACAATGATATATATAAATTATATAATTCTATCCTTTTTTGTAAAATCAGTTCAAATTCATGTCCTTAAAATTATTCAGTGTTTATAAGGCTTTCTGAGGCATGATTGTCCCATCTATGAACAATATCCAATAATTATTAATATACAGATTCAAAAAATTCATGATTAGATATAACATAAATTTCATTAATGATAATTGAAAAAATATTATCAAAATTTTAGTTAAGCTCGATAGGACTTGAGTTTTTCAACATCTAGACTCATAGTGATGATATATAAAAGGAAGAGTTATTTATTTTGATATACATAAGAAATTTCATAGAGCATGTTCATTTTAATATTTATTACAAAAAAATAAGTTCTGAACTGGATGATTAATTTTTCATTATTTTATCATTTGTTACATATAAAACAATTATATGGTGAAGAATCATTGATGATTATATAATGAAATTTTTTTTTAGAGAGAGTGGGAAAGATTTATTTCTTCAAAGGAACATTCATTTGATCTATCATTATAGGATTGACGAGATTGTCTATAATAACCAATAAATTTTAGGAATTTTAATCCCTGATTAATTCCATTATCTAATTATTATTGTGATATCTTTTCCTTATGTGTACACCTTGGTTTTTTTTATGGTACATGGTTTGAACATGTATTTTGAAAACTGTACGATTCTCCCCATAAAAGTATGTGGATGGTTAGAGATGGTTTTAGATGGAACATGAATGGGACATGGTTAGATTTAACCATGTTATATACCACAAAAACTATATAACTAAAAATAGAAGAAAAATTATGATTAAAGAACAATTTACAAAACCAAGAGGCACTAGTCAAAAAGTGATTTATCGCATCGTCCTTTTAACATTAGTTTTTTATAACTGATTTGCAATATCATTTAAATTGATTTATCACACTATTTATTTGATAACTGATAGGATAAATGAATTGTCCCAAATTAACACATTGGTTATTATATTAACAATGTAATAAAACAAGTTTCTTATGTCAGTTATAAAATAAATTATGTCATAATGAAAATAACATTGCTTTATCACGTCGGTTATACCCAACCGATGCGATAAATATAATTAAAATTTATTTGTGATGTTTGTTATTGTATAACTGACATGATAAATCTTTTAAAATTTTATGACTAATTATGTTGGGTCAATATGGTTTTTTTTGATCGGGTGAAGGCAGACACATTCTCCCTCAGACAGAAACCCAAAAATCATTTCCTTGATCCCATGGACTTTAACCTCTTTTTATAGCTTAATTAATCTCTTTTTTGTCAAAACATTCTATATGTTCAACTCTCTATCCTCATGTAAGCCGCACAAACCTCATATTTGGTCACTCAATTTAGTGGATACCCAAACACTCTATTTTTTTATTTAATTTTCTAAAATATCGATTTACCATCTTGATTAATCTTTTCATGTTATCGTATTGCATCCATAGCTCGCACATGGAATTGTCTCCATAAAATAGCATCATTTTATCCTCCTACAGGCCTCAATAATTTTAAATTTTACTTCTAAATTTCCATGAACATTCATTGATAATTTTTTCATGGATTAACAATGATAGGTTTTATATGTTTTATGATAAAACCTATCATTAAAACATGATTTTTTGTTTTTATTTTAATCATGAAAATCATTTTCTGAAATTTTATTAGTAAAAAATATCATATTTTATTATCCTGATTAATAGTCATTTCATTCAATTGGATGGGTTATCTTCTATAGATTGTTACATATTCCCAATATATTTCAACATGTTGCATTATAATGTTTCATTTACAATATAGTGTCTTATAATCTACAGTGATTTCATAAGAAACATTAACAAATACTTCAATGAATATATCATATACTTGTGGTGATATATTTATATTGGTACATATAACCAAATTCATAATTTTTTTTATGTTTCTTTGGGTCTGGTTCCCCACCCCCTGAAATCAGCATCCATTACTAATGTTATGATAAACTATATAAGATGATCTCAGTGTGGATAGTGATTGATTTATACATAGTGATTTTATATGTTGTATCTCAAAAATAGTATCATTAAAATGTGAGTGAATTTTTATAACAAATTATTTCGGAGAGGTAAATATCATTAAATGTTTGATAATTATAATTAATTTTTAATCCCATGGTTATCTTATTTTCATTCTATTTGGTTCCCTAACAAAATTCATTTTAGATAAAATAACTTACAACCATGATGAATGTGCATATCTTATAGCCTAATGAGTGTGTATATTAGATTCCAAAATTTATTATAACTATACATAATTTCATAAATTTTTTCCGTGAATACATTTTTATGATTTACCATTAATATTTAAACATTTCTTCTATTATTGAATAAAATTAATAATTATATTTTTGTAATACATATATTTTTTTGTAATTCAAAAAGGTTGTTCCTTTAAAATTAAGAAATGTTTCATGTAAATATAAAATTTCTTATCTAAATATAATATATTTTTTAATTCTTTCCATGCATATATTACTTTCATTTATGTTTTATATTTTATATTATCTTCCATTATTGTATAGAATTTATAATTATATTTTTAAATACCCATATAATTGTTTTATATTTCAAAACGTGGTTACTTTTAAATTATGTAATATTTAGAATATTTATAAAATTGTCTTATCTTATCAATATATATTTCTTTTATATTAATTACTTGTAAAAATGAGTCACAGTCAGATTGTGGCACTTCGAATGAGTGATGAATATTTGGATGGTTTTGATTCTTTTATGGAATATCCTAAATGAAATGTTGAAAAAAAGATCATGTTTTTCTATCCATGCAAAAAAATTTAAATATGAAGAACTTGTAAAGTATAGATATTAAAATCATTTAATTTTTCATGGTTTTAAACTAGGTTACAACCATTGGATTTGGCATTGTGAGACCAGGATGAATTTCAGATCTATTGATGATAATGATTTTCAAGATGGTACCTATGATGAAATTGAAGAAATGAGTTTTGATATTGAAGCAGAAGAAATTGAGAAAGAATTGAAAATTGGGAATCAATATGGTGATAATGAAAAACCATTGATCCTATTTTTAAAGAATTTATGGTTTTATCGTCAGTGTTAAGATTGTTTAACATTAAGGAAGAACATGGTTGCAGTGTCAAATGTTTTACTGATTTTCAAAAATTATTGAAGGATATTCTTCTTAAAGACAATGATCTTCTTGTTCCAAATTTTAATGTGAAGAAAATAATATTCCCGATGAAATTAGTGTACAAAAAATACATTCCTACATAAATGATTGTGTTCTATATATGAAAAAATATGAATTTTAGTATGATTGTCCTAAATATGGGACATCACTGTATAAGTTGAAAGAAAAATCACATGATGATTTAGAGGCTACAAAGATCCATGCTAAGTAATTTTGGTACCTTCCAATAATTCTTAATTTGAAACATTTAATTTCTAATTCACATGATTTAAAAACTTCAAGATGTCATGTCGATGAGTTGATAAATACATCACCCAACTGATTGTCCACAATGAAAGAAAAATGATCCCTAGTTTCTTACATTGAAAAATGTAGTTAGAAATCTCAGACATGGATTGTGCAAAAATGGAATGAATCCATATCAAAGCCTTCTTATCACACATAATTTATGGTTTTTATTATTTGTAATTTACAACTTATCTCATTAATTTTGTATGAAGCACAAATTTTTCAAGTTGAGTTTAAAGATCTCAGGATGAAAATGACTAGGAAATGATATTGATGTTTTGTTGTCACCATTAATTGATGATTTGAAACTCTTATGGGAGGATGATATTTGGGTTTATAATTCTTATAAAAATGAATATTTTCGACTACATAAAATGATTATGTTCGTTATAAATGACTTCCCAGGGTATGGATGTTTTTATTGATACACGTTAAGGGGAATAAATCATGTCCAATTTTCAAATAGCATACTTCATATTATTTGTTACATCATGGGAGAATAATGGTATACATGGGTCATCAAAAGATTTTTTCTATGGATCACCCTTATATTAGATTAAAAATGATATTCAATGGCTCGTAATAATTTAATATATCTCCAAAACCATTATCAAATTATCCGTATTTTGAGAGGCTAAAAAACCTAGATGTGACATTTTGAAATACACATAAATTTGGTAAAGATAAAGAAAATTTGGAATAAAAGGTCAATATATTTCGAGCTACCATATAAGAGATATCATAATGTGAAAGGTAACATTGATTTAATGAATCTGGAGAAGAATATATATGACATATTCATTAGAAAATTGATTTATATTTAATGAAAGAATAAATATTGTTTGAATGCAATATTGGACTTGTGGTCAATGAAAATTCATTTGGAGTTAACATCCACTCTCGATGGAAGGTGAATATTTCATCCCCCATATTGTTATAAATATTCCAATAAGTTAAAAAATTAGTTTTTTCAGTGAATTCATGATATCAATGTTTTGAAGGGTTATTCTTAAAATGTAAAAAAATTGTGTATTTAAATGATTTGAAGTTGATAGTAATGAAATCTCATGATTTTCATGTCATGTTGGAAAAAATTCTATCAATTTCATAACCTGTAATATTTCCCATCTATGTCAAAAAACTATCACGAAGGTGTGTTGTTTTTTCAATTCAATATGTAATATGGTGATTACCTTGAATGATTTGAGCATTTCAGAAAATGAATAAACTCTTATATGTTTTAAATTGTAAATGTATTTTCCTATTTCTTTCCCTAATATAATGGTGCATTTAATGGTTCTATTGTTTTGATAAATAATGCCTTACGGATCTATGTATTTGTGATGGATGTATCCTTTGGAAAGGTATATGAAGTTATGGAAGGGTTATATTAAGAATCCATATTGATCTGAACCCTTAATTGTGGAAATATATATTTATGAAGAGGTTGAATATTTGTATACAAGATACATTTCTGTAGTGAAACACATTGGTTTGCCTCCAAAACCCCATGAATGAGATAATTTTTGGGGAACAAGTTTCATGACATGAATGAAAAAATATTTCTTTAGTGAATAGATAAAAAAGTTAAAATTATAAATTGTGAATAACACTAAAGATTCTCAAATATATATAACATTTTATATTAATGTGTCGAAATAATAACATCCCAAAAGAAAGTATATGGATTTTGAATTACCATAACAAAAAAAATTATGCATCCTCTAAAATGATTAAACTTGGTAAATCAGACTCTTCAAAAAAATAAAGATAGTTAATAGTTTTCCATGATTAAAAGTGATAAAATGGTCTGGGTATAAAATTAATTGTAATGCATTTCATATAAAAGATCAATACATGAAAAGTGATGTTTATAATAGTGTTTTATTGTTGTCAACTGAAGCAATGTATTTTTTGACTTCTATAGACAATACCCCAATTTACACATCAAGTGTATATAATGTATTTGTTTAAGAAATATCATAAGATAATTACATTAAATTTAATGTTCTAGTGTTTAAATGAAAATTTTTTATCCGTAAAAACATTGTTAGACATGTTGAAATTGTAATGACACGTGTTAATCTGAATAGATTGGAAAAAATGGTAGATCATTTTATAATGGAAACACATGAAAAACAAAATTTCTATGTTCTTGATTAATCTAACAGGAAATGGTCTATTTGTTTACATGTAAAAAAATAATATGTTGGTGAACATCAACTAGAAGTTGATTTTGATTTAATTGAGATCCCAAATTCCATGGAATGATTAACAGATAACAATTATTAGCAAATAATAGACATGTTTTTCATGATATAGAACAACCATGATGAAGTAATTTGGGGAAACAATCCTTAAATACATTCCTAATATTATAGGAAACAATTTTTATATACTAATTACTTCTTTAGAATTCATAAAATGATAGATATATGAATATTATTCTTTTTTTAAATCACTTATTAAAACTATGAAGTTAAAATTATTGTTTATATTAGTTTAGATTTTTTTTACCATTTTTACCCTCACATTAATTTTCTATTTATTTATTTTTTTAAATATAATTATTTTAAATTTAATTTGTTAAAAAACTATTTTATCAAAGTATATATAATGAATATTTTTTTGTAAAAAAATGATTTCTTAGGTTGATCCACTTTTAATATTCCAACACCATTTTGGATTTTTTTCATTCATTTATATGAAATTTCATATATCATTACTACTAATATCATTTTAGATAACTATAATAAATAAGAATAATAATGTGTAATGTTTTCATTTACTTTTCTATTTAATTATTTTTCATTTTTATTTACATTAATATTGTAATAGATTAATTTGTATATTTGTGTATTAATGTTTAATGATTTGATTTGTAGGATAATGATAGAAAAATAAACTAATCAAATACATACTTATGTGGATGATCATACTCATAAATTTGGGAAGGAACATGCACATTATCCTCTTGATTATACCTATCCTTATCTATAAGATTCATATACTCCCACAATAAAAAAGGAGAGTTTGAGGTTTGGAAAACATGGTATCACGCGTTTACTAAAATTATAAATTTCATGTAGCCTTGATTAGAGGACACAGGTAGACAAGGATGATAATGATATTCTAAGAGGTCATAATAGAAAATAATTCAATAGTTTTGTATCTGTTTAGGGTAAAATAAAAGTCGGTATTTTCACTAATGATTGGAGAAGTATTGACAAAGTAACATAATCTCTGTTGTGGGAGACCATTTTGTTAAGATCATTTCTTATTGTTTTAATAATCATTAAATTTTTATAGTAATATAGGTTTTCCCCTTCTTATCAGATGACATATGACATACCCGACACTAAAGGAGTTAAGAATAAATTTTTGTCATTAGATACTTGGAGATTAAGGGATTTCAAATAAACCTCACATATGATTTCATTTTTGTCATATGAGACATTAAAATCCAGGTGATATATATAATTTTATAGATAAGTACACTTGGAATAAATTTTTGGAAAGTAGAATAAAATAAGAATTTTAGGGATGTGTAATGTTAACTTTTAGATGTTTTTTATTTCAATGATCTTAATACTAGATTCTTATTCTTAATTTACTATAATCTATGATATCTCATCAGGAGATCTAATCGAGAAACTTATACCATAATTCATTTTCTTGGTGAGGAAATAAATTATTGGAAGAAAAAATGATGGATGAAAAATTTCAAAAACTAAGAGCTATGTCTTCAAAGTTTAGAGTGGTTTCCCCTTTATCACCCTGGAAATACATGAAAAATAGAAGAGGGCTCAATTGAGTAAAAAGGGATAATATCTTATGTAAGTGTTGAGGGTTGTAGAAGATAGGAGTATAAGATGTTTATTTTATTTATTTATTTATTTAAGTTAATTATATTAATAATATATTTTCAATCATGATATATTTTTTTTTAAAAAATTCATTACGGATTATCTTGAGGAGCATAGGACACTTGGTGGTCATTATAGATGAAGCTATGATGGATATTTTATCTATAATGCTAGGAAAGACCAAACACATAGATTGTGTACGAGGATACTCGGTGGGAGTATCCTTGCGAAAAGTGTTAAATCCATATTCATCATCTTCTATAGTGGTTGGTTTTTCACAAAAAAATGAATCTTTGGAGTCTGATGTTAAGTATATTAATGTGATGATGGAAGATACGATCAAATTGTATGTATAATCCATATTTATAGACATGAAAAAACCGTTTGACAGCGAAACTCCAACCCCTCCACCTCCACCAGAAGATCCTTCAATCCACCTCTGCCTTCAAACCCCACTCTTTTTCCTATTCCTACACCCACTCCTCCACAGCCTCCCAGTTATAGTGAGTTATATGTCGATGATCCTTAATATCATATTTTTTTATATGGGAATATATTTTATATTAGAGATAACATTATTCATCAGTTGATAGAGGTAGATGTTCCTAGGGTTACTATACAATATATTATAAATAGATCAACATTAGTATGAGTACATATAAATGAGGTGACTAGACTTGGGTAATGTATCTTCCATTTTTTAGTTTTTCTATCTTGAATTCTATGACAAATTACCATAGAGGTCTATATATATATTATATTTGACTTCATTGTTTTTGTTAAATTAGTAATAACTTTTTAATTTTTATATAATTATCTATTTTTTGTTGGAATACTGTAAAGGGGAAGAAATATTGTATAGTCAACAACAAATACAAAGTGCTATGACTTAAGATATAGATACTAGTAGTCTAGATAGATTAAAAATATAATCAAAAATATTGTTAGGTGTATAGGATATTTCAATAGAATATGATGTTTGCGGGCATGAAATGACTATGGGTATTTTGATAAATGATATCATAGTGCTTGTAATTGAAGAAATGTTGGGAATTAACATGATGCAAAAAAAATCTTGTAATTCCTTACCTAAATATTTCAATAGATATAATTTATTGAAAGTTTATTCACATGTTTATTTTATATTAGGTATCTTTATAAAATATGTAAGTTGAATTAAAAGGAAAATGTTAATGGATCTATAGACCCACGGTTCATTTCCCCAATAGCGAGGAAAATAACTGATGTAGAAGGAACTATTTATATTAATGAAAATTTTCAAAAGAATGTAATTATTTAGTGATGGCTGTTTCCATATTTTCTAAGTGTAAGAAAAATTTATCACAAAAAATGTTATATATATATTATGATAATAACAACTAACATTAAATTTTATTTTATTTCAGTGGCCATTGGTTTTTAGGGGTTTTATGTTCAACAGAGAAGACACTTTAATGGTTCTACTCTATCCAAGGGGATATGGAAAAAATTTGAAGGATGTATTGGAAATATAATTTTAATATTACTAATAATTTTTTATATTATAATAAATTTTAAAATTATTTCTTTATTATAATTTTCAAATAGGGTATAGGATTTCTTTCAATAGACCGCAAAAAAAATAGAGCACTAAGATCAAATAAGTAAAATTAGGGGTGAATTTTCATGTATAAATAGTATATTTGGGTTATATTATATCAAAATTTTATTTGGAAATGAAATAAATCATTTAAATAGAATTTTTATAAACAATAATGAATCAAGGAATGATTATATTATTTGATAAGATTTATTTAGGAAATAATTTTAGTTGGGAAATTTACAAAATTAAATCAGGAAAAATATATTTATAGAATCGTTTTTAATATTTCATATTTTAATCATAATACATGTTAAATGATTTATAATTAAATTTTACATTTTTGATTATGGCATCCCTTATATTTCCCAAGAGCATAAACATTTACAAGTGTAATGGGAATATAATCTTACATGTTTTGTTGGATTTTAGTTTGTTTTTACTAAATATTGTAATTTTCAGTTTTGAAAATATAAATGTATTACTTTTTATGCCACTTCTTCTGCATGTATTGGTTTTATGCTACTAAAAATTCTTTTCTTTTTTGGTCACATGTGGAGAGGAAGGTAGAAAAAAATTATTAAAAAAATTATTTGTTACTTCGGTTTTTATATAACATACGTGAAAACCCCCTTATCACATCATTTTTGTGTTGGTTATCTAATAACTGATGTGAAAAATGGGTTTTGTGATTAGTAAGTATATATTTGATTTGAAACCATGTATATATATGGTTTTTCATTTTGATTATATAATAAATTAAGTAAAAAAATGATTTTTTATTTACAACGTCCATTTTCTTAAGATTCGATATATACATATTTACAGAGTCTCCTACAATAATGACACCATATAACCATTTTAAAGAATAAAAACTGATTTAATAAATCATTTTTTCACAACTTATTCTAAACCCTGTGATTTCCATAATGTAGTATAGAGCCTCACCCATGTTTTTTAGGTTTTTTATAGGTTAACAGTAAAACTATTCAAATTGTTTTAATTAATCCACAAAATACTAATTTTTTGGAAAAACCTCCCCACAACCCCTCATTCATCCTCAATCAACATGGGATCCCAAACCTCGGAAAATCTATGATTATTCATTATGATTCCACTACCTTGGATCTCCAATCATGGGGGATGAAGAGGCTTTAGCTAGTGAGAATTTATGGAAATATGACATTCTTCTTATGTTCATCAAATTTCTTCTAGAAATCATGTACATTTCTAGTAAGGAATCATAGAATTGGAATATCATGGATATTTCTATGAATTCCTCCAATATATATTATGGGATTCTCGAGTTATCAATGGACTGGGGGCTGGAGCTATATAATTTTCATCTACTCTTGATCAATTCATTATCAGTTATTGGTGGTGTTTATTTTTGGGAACCGTTAGTCTCTATGTTTGATTTGGGTTGAAATTCATGGGGTTCAGAATCAAAACTATTGAATTATTAAGTCTTTACTATATACTTTGTTTTATAGTGTGGATTGTATTTATTGGAATGTGTGTGTGTTCATAGCTATGAAAATCATTTGGTGATATGGTATTCTTGAGATTTCCATATAGTGTGCTTGAGGGGAACATGATTCCTTTTCATTATGATCAATGATTGTCTATTTCTATGTTTTTCCTTGTGATGTGTAAATTATTATCATGTGGAGGTTTTCATCTATTATTATAGTAACAAGTGGGATCTTCATGGATTATTTATCCCCTATAGAAGAATCATATGATAGTGCAATGTGTGAAATTGGAGATGTCGGTATGTTGAGATAGAGAAGTGGTATGATGTCTTGGTGCCCAGACATGGTATTGAGGATGAGGTACGATATACATTATCTCTAACCCGAGACTGAGTATGGAGTTTGATAGTCTTGTGGCCAGATATAGTAAAGGTGGGGCACAATGATTATGTGGCCTATCCTAATACAGTGTATGATGTGTGATATACTCATTGAAATGCACAGTAGAAGTAGGGGTATTATTTACGTGTGAATGAACACATGATTGAGAAAAAGTTCTAAAAACATATTTTCATGACTGGAGGATTTATTTTCTATGGGCCTTTATCCCAGACATGTGTTATACTTTAATTCGATCATACATGCGATGATGTAAGAAACATTACTTAGGGAAATGTTTTGAGTCATGTACCACTAGGGTTTGTGGTATTGGTTTTATCACATGAGTGACCGATATATTTTGGTTTTCATTATTTTTATTTATTTTTCATGGAATAATCCATTAAATAATATTTCACATTATTTTAGAGATTCATTGGTGGTGTCCTACTAGCTTTATAATCACACCTTTCATAAAAAACCTATTGAAAATGCATATTTCAGGGTAAAGGTTCTAACAAAGGGTAAGGGCCTAGAATCAAATAATTTAGTAGGATGATCTTGGAGGATTTAGGAAATGTTCATATGGACCCTAGACCACTGAAATAGTTGTTTCAGTAAATTTTCATCAGTAATAATACTTTGTTTATCTCACCACATTGTAATACATTATGATTATATACTATAAATTCGAGGACATTTATTATCTCATAAGGATGTTTTTTCAGTTCTACAATTATATTCCAGTATTTTTACATAAAATTGTTATGATAATGGTGTATATGTATATATTTAATGAAGGTATAGTATCCCCATGGAACATTTCATACCCTCACCTCTTATCGGTATCCTCATATCTATAAAGTGGCATGAATGATGACATATGGCACTCTGGCCTAAAAGGAGTCAGGTTGAGGCATTAGAAAGTGGTATCAAAGGATGATTCACATTTTTTTCTTCTTGATTCAATTTATTTATACTAAAAAGTATATATAATATGTGAAATCCATGTAGGGGTGTTAAATATGTAATTGGAAGATCATATTTAATGGAAATATGTGTTTCATGTGGTGGGATTTAATTTACCATTTCTTTTATTATAGTTTCTCACTAATACTAAGTACCATTATTCTATTATAGTTTATGTGATGTGGGTGCATTCATACATCATGGATAAATTTTTTTGGAAAAGTTTCATTAATATATTTTCTTATCATTCATTGTAGGTCAATTAATTAAATATCATTGTTAATATGTTATTTTAAAATCTATTATATATTTGTATTGTAAAAAAATTATTTGAATTGAGATTGATTTTTTTTGTATATTTATATTAATATAATGACTTTTTAGGTATTAGAGACCTGGTTTTGGCCTAGGTAGTGATAATGGGGCTATTCCTTGTGGGTGTGAGAGACCATATAGGTCAGGTATTCTGGAAAAAATCCCAAATGTATTCTAAAATTTATAATGAGTTTTTACCTTACGTAATGTATTACAAGAATTTACAATTGTTAGTTTATTATTATAGATAATGATACCCAAAAAGAATCTTATGGGACCACCAAGTAAAGTTGGTCAGATCACCCCATCAAGGGATGATGTTTCATACCTACAACCAAATATGTAGGAGGATGTAGTCGAGAATAATCTTTCACCCACTGTAATTGTATAGGAATCTTAGCCGCTTCGTCGTAGAATCTCTTAAATAATAAATATCGTAGGGAGGGCTCTCACATGATAATAGTATATTATGCTATGGATTTGAAACATAAATACACCCCACCCTTCCATGGTACTATAAGACCCTAGGATTATAATGATTGGCTTGATATCATTGTGGTGCTTTTTTTTCTAGTAGAAGCTCCAAAGAATCAGTGCCCTAATATGGATACATTCATGATTTATGGACATTCAAGGAGAGGTTTGGGTAAGATGAAATAGGTGGGGATATATGAGGTTCTGACCTAGGAGACCATCAATTATCCCTTTTTCAGGTTTACATACTCGATACACTAAATTTTCATTGACATAATAATTATAGGAATTTAATGTTTGGGTTGATTTGAATATCTAACAACTCATCTTATTTAATTGAGTTTATTTTCTATGATTCTTTTTTAGCAAGGAATATGGGGGAAGTCCCTATAATTTCAAGATCAACCATGTTTTAGAGTCATTGTGCTATGTCAGAAACTTTTTCATAAAGGTGAAACATAATTTTCTACATAATTCTTTAATGATCAATAAGCATATAGAATGGGGTAGAGTAAAAAAAGAATTCTTATGGGTTTATTAAACCAATGAATGAGATTTATAGAAATACATTGAGTGACTTTTATATTGGTAGGAATAAGAATAATGAGTATGTATGACAAGGTGGAAATATGAAATTAGTGTGGATCATTTTTCCTTTGCGTCCTCTATTGATTAATGTTCCACCAGATGCTTCATTTGTGGATAGATAACACAATATTCTATTTTTTATGCCGAATCCTTGAATATGTGTCATCAACATGTCAGGATAATAAATCTTGAAAATTTATATTAATGGGAATTGTGGTCAGGATTCTACATATGTTTTATAATGAAATAGGCTTTGAGTCATCAGAATGATAGGGGACCTTAGTAGAATCCGTAGATTCTGTAGGGCTTTATGACTCACCAAAACTGGGGGTCTCGAGGATAGAGTCATGGGGAAAGTGTAGGTAGAGTATATATAAATTACTATGTTATTAATGATAGTGTATAATAAAATTATATAGTTAAATATATAGTTTTGATTATCACCAAGATATATATTACTTTTCTTAATTCATGAAACTCCTAATCATATATATCTTATCGGGTAATTACTCATATAGACCTTTTGGTAATGTTATTTTGTTAATTTATTTCCCTTAATACACCCTATGTAAAGAATGGTGTCCATCTCAAGAGATATCCATAGTGTCTTATAGTTGTTAATATTTGTGTACATTCATATGATTTTTGAATCGTTGATATGAATAGATTTAATGTAACTTGTTTGATAGAATGGTTGACTAAAAATCGGTTATACGTTGACTGATATACTAGAAAAAATTCCAATTCTATAATGAAGGGGGTTGGAGAGTTTTTTTTACCGTTGAATTGGATGTTGGTATAGGTATAATAGGACCAGTACTAAGTCAATTTGGATTAATGAAAACATAGTAATAGAACATGGTACTTTCTTCTTATTATGTAGTAAATATGTCCTATTTTTTCTGGTGGTCGACAATTTCTTAGATGTATTTCTAGCTAATTTCTTAATTCATCCTTATAATAGCTGAATTTAATATGAGATCACAATCATGCTAATATTACAAATTATATTGACACCTTTGAATCATATGGATCTGAATGAGTTGAGGGAACTCACACTGATTCTTGGGGTTCTATAAATAAAGGTATTTATAAGACAAGTGACTTCTCGTTAGGATGATATTTTTTTCATGAAAGAAGGAATATAGAATCCTTTATCTATATATAGAATATAGAAATACAAATCTTTTGAAATAAATTAATATGTACCCATTACAAAGAATTAATGAGTTTTATTATTATTTTAGGAGATCCTAGGGGTTCCTAATGTTTAAATTTCTTTCAGGCAGCCATCATTTTTATGTTAAAGAATACGATATCTGTAATAAATTTTTTGATATGGTATAGAACATGTAAGTATATTTTCATTATATTTTGGTAAAATAATTATACATTTATATTCTGATATACCATGAATAAGATTTTCTATCAATATATTGACTCCTTCAATGATTTATTAATTAATGATATACTGATATACACATAAAACATGAAAATGCATGTTAGACACCTACATAACATATCGAGTACACTTTGAGAACATTATATTCATGCCATGGTTTTAAATTGTCACAATCTGGATCCATGAGGTATGTTTCATTAAGAATTTAATTTTCAATATTGGAAACAAAACAGATATAGATAAGTGATATATGATGAGGTCTTGTTCGAACCCAGGGAATTCATTTGAGATTAAGAGTTTCCAAGGATTTTTTGGGATCTATAAGTTGTTTTTTCAGGAAATATCCAATTTGGAAGCACCTATGACTGGTTTTAAAAATAATAGGGTATTTTATGAGTTAAAATTTTTTTGAAGAGGATTTTATATAGCTAAATATGTTATTGAAATAAATTACAATTTTGATCATACTTATGCATAAAATCGGATTTGTGGTTTATTGAATTGGTAAATGTTATGGTTTGTGTGATGTTTTGATTTAGAGAGACCATGAACTTGTTTATGGGTATCATTAGATATAACCTACCAAAAGTAATTATCATACATATGATCTTGGGTTGGCTATTTCATTTCATTAATTGAAATTTTTTTGCCCGTCTCTTTTTTTGAGAGATTTTTATTTTATACTATCTATAAGAGAGTTTATCATGTCTTCTCTAAAAGGGACATGAATCTTGTTATAGAATATTTTATGATTATCTAAAAACATTTAACATGGAGTTGGATTATTTTCTTGGGAAGGGTAATGTTTTTCGATACTCATTTTTGAGATATGAAAGACCATTGAGAGAATCCTTCAGGGAGAATGAGGACTGATAAGCCCCTTTTTGAATGGTTTACTAGTGAATCTAATAATCAAGGAGTTCTAAACTATGCCCCTAGTTATCACTTCTGACATGGTGGATAGCTTGAAGGACAACTAGAAGATGGATCCAAAGTGTTTTATGATACAAGAATGGTTTTCATAGGACAACCATGTTTTCTTAATGCCATTATATAAATGTAATTTTATTTGTGTTCATGGAAGATCTATGGTTCCTTCTTCTATGAATGTAGTTCTGATGATGGATTATCATAATTCATAATGGGAAGGGTAATAAAGATCAAATAACATGTATCATTATATTAGATAATGTTTTTAGTGGATAGTTATGAAGAGGAACTATATAGGATTTGTATCTCCTTGTCTTTCTAATCAGAGGGTTATAGTTGAGATTTGAAAAATATGTGTTTTACTTTTGTCTGTTCCTATAACAGTGTAGAAGTGGGATGGAGTTTCTCTGAATTTTTTATGTGGTTTCCTTTGACCCTGAGGGGTTTAGACAATGTGTGGACTTTGGTTTATTGGATGACAAAGGTTTCAAATTTCCTACATATTTGAGAGAATCCATCCATTGAAGAGTAGGGAAAACTCTTGTTTTTAGATATATTATGATTGAATGGAGTGTTGTCAGGATTTATGTAAGACTTATATACATATTATACACATGATATTTCCATGTATTATATATTGTTATGATTATTCATTTGATACTAAGTAAACCATATTATCCATATATTGATGGGTGGTCAAATAGGATGATCCAAAATTTAGAGGATATTCATTAGGCATCCATCCAAGATTTTAGAAGAGTATGAATTGGCCATCTACTATAGGTAGTGATTTAATATAATAACAGTTATCATTATTGAATTATTATTATACAATTTGAGGCTCATTATGGCCATTCATGTCATTCAATGTGGTCTTGGTATAAGGGAGGCGGGGTATGTAACGTCCCAAAATTTTGAAAAAAATTTGTTTCCTAAACATTGTGTGTTATTTTATTTTATACTCAACAAAATTATTTCATTTAATAAAATGAGTATAATTAAAATAATACCATTTAGTTTCGACTGTAATATGACCATTGGTCAATATGACCATTGGAAACTAAATGTTGCGATTATTGTCTATAAATACAAGTGATCTTGATTAATTAATATTGAAAAGGGATTTGATGGACCCATTCAGTAGTCTCAAGTCGATCGAAGCCCATCTGACGGAGCTCGAAAAGGAGGTTTTACCTTTGGGCTTTGCTCTGGACCAAACCCAAGCCGAACTTCATCATGGAAGCTGGAATGGAATCACCTTTGTGAGAAGTTCAAACTGATAGAAATCACTACTCGGGCAATGTTGGTCGAGCCGCCCCAAGATTCTATCAACCTAGAACACCTTACTCTTAGGTCCTATGCTGGTGTTATAAGGGGCTATGGAACGAGACCGTAACTGCCTTGTGTAATCCTTTAATTTAAATAAAAATTGTGATTTCTTCTTATGGTGAAGTTTGTGAATTTTCGAATGTCTAGATAAATATAGTATGCATATTATTAATGAATTTTAGGAAAAAAATATTTGAAAAATATTTATTTAAACCTTAAATAATTAATATTGTCTAGTGATTTTCAAAAAATGGTCTTCTACTGTTATGTTCAGTATGAAATTTAGAGTCTAATAAGATCAACATAATTTTTTGTGAATAGTAAATTATCAATAGTGATTTTATGCTTAGGATTAGTAATGTGACCTAATGGATAAGTAATCTCACTTAAAGAAGGTATTAATATAATTTAGGCACCTTGATTAATTAATGTGATTCAATAAATTAGGTAAATAATTGTTTCAAAAATTATTAGTTAAGTATTAGTTTTTTCAGGTAAATATTGTCTTTTATTTAAAAATTAAAGTTAAATTATTTATAAAATTATTTTTATAAAATGGAATTCATTTTTTAATTCAACGAATTGATTTTACGTTAAGGTGAATGTAAGGGATTTTTCTGAAAAAGTTGAATTTTCCATGAATAGTGGATTTTCAGTTTAGACTTTCGGGTGCTTAATGAGATCATTAAGTATGTAATAATTATTTAATAATTCTGGCCAACATATGAATATTAATATATGTTATTAGGTGTCCCATGTGGCCAATAACATGGGAAAATACCATAATAAATCCCATGGTTTTGACAATACCACCAATGAGGTGTCCCTTGGCCTTTAATGTCTTGTCCCCTCACATCCCCTATAAATACCAAGCCATTCTCTCATCCGTTCCATTCCAAAATCCTCCTCAACGATTTTAGGGTCTCTTTACCTCCCAAGGAGTCCTCCCAAGGGTCCCTCAATACTTCTATGGTCCAAAACATCAATATTGCGAAGTTACTTTTCAAGGTAAGGGGGCATACCTCTCTCTTTCTTTTCAAGTACTCTCGTTTATGTCATTTCTTTTAATCCACATGTTCTTATGTAGAGGGTATTATTTTATATTAATATTACTGTTATTTTTATTTTCATATGATGATAGACCCCCTCTTTCTCTCATCATTTAATTTTATGAATGTTTATGTGCCGCCGTTAGGCTGCCGAATTTTTGTAAGCGATTCTTTCACTCTTCACATTTTCATTGTTCTACTTTCATGTAAAGTCATTCAAGTTCCTATTTTTAATGTTGGGTTATGATATCTGTATTAATAATATTGTCCTTTTATTTTTACATAATGATAGACCCTATTTAATCTCATCAATTCATTTTTTTTAACTTTAAAGTGATGTCGTTAGGCTTTCGAATTCTTCATTAGAGAAATCTTATTCTTGTCATCTTTTCATGTTCTTAGATTCATTTTTTATGTCCTTAAAATTTCAATTCCATGTTCTAATATCCTTTATATTATATCCCTCTACTATTTTATGGATCATTTATGAGTGGGTGACCCATGTCCCGTCTCTTTTCAATGCTTTCTAAAACCCTACAACATAGTTGTTATGCTGCCAAATTTTCACCTCAAAATGTCTCTCACTTTTTCTCAAATTATATTATTTTATTAAGTTAATAATAAAAACTCTTTATTCTATAGGTTTGTTCACATATATATCAATATGTTCTATTTTATATTATGGGATTTACAAATAGGATACCCACTTCCCTTTTCCGTGGGTTTAAAGTGACATAAAGATCATGTCTTTAAAAAGTTTTTAAAATGTTATATCTATGAAATGAAACCCATTTCCTTTATGCTATATGGGTTTCTTATGAAATTATTTATAATTATATATGTGGCTCACATGATAATAAATACAAATTATGGGTGTTCCCTGATAGTGATCCAATGCATTGGGTAAGGACTTAATCTCTAGAGATGGACATTTTAATGATACCTTAGTGAATAACCTTGGTAATTTATTTATGAAACCTTGGGGATGGGCCTTGGTGACATGGAAATGATTGTATAAGTTAAATTATTTAGCCACATCTTCATGTTATAAAACACTTTATTTTTAATATGATATTCCTCATGATCTCTTTCTCAAGACTTAATGTTATTTATCATGACTCTATTGATGTATCTCAAGTTCACATGTAAAATGTTTCCATTGTTTTCCTTACTGTGACTTATTCTTACACTTTCTTTTGATGTATGTTCCTAGGTTATGAGATGCATTAATAAACATAGGATGAAAAAATGAAGAATCCTTTCAAGTGTTTAAGAAGAATTTTTTTATATTTTAATGTATTAAGTTCTTTTTTTCCAAGACACTAAACCATAATGATCCTCAGTTTTGTATAATGTAATGAATGTTTATGTCATAAAAGTCAGGATGCTATAGTTGGTATCAAAGGATGGTTTAGTTATTTGTGGAAATTATTATTTGAAAACATTACAAGGTTTCTTAATGAAAATATTAAATATAAGAAAACATCCAGGTATTTTGCTGATGTATTGAGTAAGTGGTTTCCTAACAAATAAATCCCTTTTCGGATACGAACAAGTAGAGGTGGCTTTGGCACAGATGTACCTAGGAGTGAAAACTCAGACAAGCTGTTTCGGGCTTGACCTAGGGTAACCTGGTGAACGACAATGCTCCTTACTGCACTCTTGGTTTGACACTGCCGGAGGATATGCTTTCGTAAATTCATAAGCCTACTATGAACCATTATTAAAGTAACAAAGATAAAATAAAATAAAGATTCACATAAGAATATATGATCATGGACAAACTGTATTAGAACCTAGGGGATCACATGTTAGGATATACTTTTCATCTACACGTTTATCCTTCTATGCTTGAAGTTTCCTTTTTCAGGATTATTGGCTATGTATTTAACCCCCTAATTATACCTTATTTTCTTAGTTAATGGCGGGAAATAGAAGAACATGTACAAACAACCAATGTGATTGGAAATGTGAAGATTTCAATATTAATATGACAAAGACGACGAGAGATCATGTTGAACATATTGTGATTATGCCAAACCAGCTATCAAAAATCACAATTTATAATTGGTACCTACTTGGATGCCCAAATTCATCCAGGAAGAGGAATATAAACTCTCAAGGATGATCATCTGCTAATGGTGATAATGGAAAGAAGACCCAATTTACATTGTACAAAAAGTGTGGAAAGAGGCACCAAGTATAATGTCACAAAATAATCGGGAGATGTTTTAAGTGTGGGATGATAGGGCATAAAGTAGCAAATTTCTTTAAAAAATGGATAATGTGTTGAATGGAGATAAGGATAAATCTAATGTACATTATACTATTCAATTTCATGAATGTGGAGAAGTTGGACATTATCCTAGGCAATTCTCTCTTGGAAGGGATGAGAAGCATTATGAGAATCAACAATATTCAAGGACAAGGGAATAATGCAAGTCCTATGCTGAGATGGATCATGATGACTGAAGTACATGTAACTTCTTTGCAATAATTGTCTATGTCATGTTGTATTATTTGTTCGTGCTCTATGAGCATATCTTTAATGTTTTCTGTGAACATCGAGTCACTACCTAAGATGGTTTTATATCATTAAGGAAAAAATCTATTGTTATGTATCACATGTTGATGTTGTGAAGGTGTACTTCTTGAAAAAAATGATTAGGGGATTAAAAGATGAATATTATTTTGGAAGATTTTCACTGATTTGGGAACCCTATATGATCAAGGTAAATAGATTACTATGGTATTTTATTTGATAAGTAAAGGTTGACATATATTTTGAAGAATAGCTGAATTTAAGGTGATATTATGGTAATTTTGGATAATTTTGGAAATGATTAACCTATCTTGGGGAAAATGTGATTAGGTTAGTTACTTTTGTTATAAGACGTTAAAAGTGGTTGATATTATTTGGAAATGAATGATAATGTTTATCTTGGAAGACTATGTTATCAAATCATTATTATATTTTGGTTTCAATCTTAGTGTGGTTTATTTTGAGGAATTTTAAGGACAATTATTTATGGAATGGTCTATGATGAACGTTGGGTAGTACCTTGGAATTTTTTAAGATTAAAATTAGTTTACATTTTTATGGGGTTCTTTCCTTTTGAAGAGTTATTTTATCTTACCCTTTCTATTTTTGGGATAATGTTTAAAGATAGAAGAAATATATAGTTAATCTTTTGTGGATTATGGGATTCTCCAAAAGTTGTCTAGAAGTTGATTCTAGTGCTTTAGGTACAAAAAACAAAATTCATCTTAAACACTAATAATTTGGAAGAAAAGATGAGTTTGCAGTGGAATTTATTAAAGATTGAGACTCTACATGTTATGAAAGTAAGTATGTTTCATTATGTTCTTAGTCTATAAAGTTACTTAATTTTTTTTACTCTAGGGAAAGGATCTTGAAAAAAAATATAACAATAATAATAATAATAAAGTACTATCCTAGTAATTTTTTCAGATAAATCAAATGGTCCCTTAGGTCATCACAGATTTATGGCTCTATTGTTTTAAATTTTCTCCTAATCATGTTTTCTATCACTCCCCATTAAAACTTGACCCTTTGTTTTCTCTTCCATATCCATGTTTTCCTACATAGAATCCTAGTATGGGTTCACTCACCTGACTATTGTACTTTCCTTTCTTTCTTTAAACATAATAGTTATACTGACTCTTTTTCCAATGTAAACATTCAACAAAACATCCAAGCCCAATTTTAAAATTACGAGGACGCAATTTCATAAGGGGGAAAGATTATAATGACCCAAAATTTTGAGTAAATTTTGTTTCTTAAACATTGTGTGTTATTTTATTTTATACTAAAAAAAATATTTCATTTAATAAAATGAGTATAATTAAAATCAGACTGTTGGGTTTTGACTGTTATATGACTGTTGGTTAATATGATGGTTGGATACTAAATGTTGTGATTATTTTCTATAAATACAAGTTATCTTGATTAATTAATATAGAAAGAAAATATGATGGCCACATCCAGTAGTCTTGGTCTGATCAAAGACCATCTGACAGAGCTTGGGAAGGAGGTAGCACCTTTGGGCTTTGCTCTGGACCAAACCCAAGCTGAACTTCATTGTGTGAAGCTAAAACATCATCTCATTTGCAATAAGGTCAAACTGATATAAATCACTACTCGGGCAATGTTGGCCGAGCCGCCCTAAGATTCTGTCACCCTAGAACACCTTACTCTTACGTCCTATGCTGTTGTTATAAAGGGATATGTAATGAGACTGTAACTTCCTTTTGTAGCCCTTTGATTTAAATAAAAATTCAGATTTCTTCTTATGATGAAGTTTATGAATTTTTAAATGTCTTGATAAAAATAGTATGTATATTATTGTTGAATTTTAGAAAAAGGATATTTTAAAAATATTTATGTAAACCTTAAATAATTAATAATGTGTAATGATTTTTAAAAAAATGGTCTTCAACAGTTATGTTCAGTAAGAAATTTAGAGTCCAATAAGATCAACATAATATTTGGTGAATAGTAAATTATGAATAGTGATTTTACACTTAGGAATAGTAATGTGACCAAATGGATTAGTAATCTCACTTAAAGAAAGTATTAATATAATTTAGGCACCTTGATTAAGTAATGTGATTCAATAAATTAGGTAAATACCTATTTCAGAAATTATTAGTTATGTATTAGTTTATTCTGGTGAATAGTTTTGTTATATAAAAATAAAATTAAAAATATTTAGAACATTATTTTTATAAAATGGAGTTTTTTTAATTAATAGAATCTATATTATGTTAAGGTTATTTTTTTGTATTTTTCTGAAAAAGTTGAATTTTCGATGAATAGTGAATTTTCAGTTTAGAGTTCAGGGTGTTTAATGAGATCATTAAGGATGTAATAATTATGTTATAATTCTGGTAGACTTATGAATAGTAATATAAGGTATGAGGTGTCCCATGTGGCCAATTCCATGGGCAAATACCATGGTAATGCCCACGGTTTTGACAATACCACCAATGAGGTGTCCCTTGGCCATTAATGCCTTGTCCCTTCACTTCCCCTATAAATACCAAGCCATTATCTCATCCTATCCATTCCAAAATACTACTCATCGAATTTCTGGTCTCCTTAACTCCCAAGGAGTCTTCCAGAGAGTTCCCTCAAGCTCCCAAAGTCTCAAACTTCAAGATTGTGAAGTTACTCTTTAAGGTAAGGGATCCTACCTCTCTCTTTCTTTTCAAGTACTCTCATTTATGTCAATTATTTTAAGCTCCATGTTTTTATATTGGGGTGTTATTTTATATTCATATTAATTTACATTTCATTTTCATATTATGGGAGACCCCCTCTTTCTCTCATCATTTCATTTTATGAATGTTTAAGTGGCGTCGTTAGGCTGCCAAATTTTTGTAATGGATTCGTTCACTATTCCCATTTTCAATGTTCTACTTACATTGAAAGTCTTTCAAGTTCATTTTATTCATGTTTGGGTACAATATATATATTCATCATACATTCCTTTTATGTTCACATGATGATAGACCCAATTTAATCTCATCAATTCATTTTTTTGATGTTTTATGTGATGTCGATAGGCTGCTGAATTCTTCATAAGAGAAATATTATTATTATCTTCCTTTCATATTTTTCATTTCATATTATATGTCCTCTAAATTTCATTACCATGTTCATATATCCTTTATATTTTGTCCCTATACTATTTTATGGATTATTTATGAGTGGGTGACCCATGTCCCCTCTCTTTTCAATGTTTTCTAAAACTCTGCAACATAGTCGTTATACTGCTTAATATTCATCTCAAAATGTATCTCTCTTTTTCTCAAGTTCTTTTATTTTATTAAGTGAATACTAAAAACTCTTTATTCTATAAGTTTATTAACCTATATATCAAAATGTTCTATTTTAAACTTTGGTATTTACAAACATGAGACCCACATTCCTTTTCATTGGGTTTAAAGGGACATAAAGATCACATCTTTAAGGAATTTTTTAAAATGTAATGACTATGAAATAAAACCCATTTATTTTATACAATATGGTTTTTTTATGAAATGATTGATAATGATATATGTGGCTGACATTATAATAAAGAAAAATTAAGGTTGCACTCCGATAGCGCTCCAATGCATTGGGTAAAGTCTTAATATATAGAGATGACCATTTTAACGATACCTTGGTGAATAACCTTGGTAATTTTTTTATAAAACCATAGGGATTAACCTTGGTGATACAGAAATGACTGTCTAAGTTAAATTTTGTATCCAAATCTTCATGTTATGAAAAACATTATTTTTATTATGATATGCATCATGATCTCTTTCTCAATCCTTAAAGTTATTTATCATGACTTTATTGATGTATCTCATGTTCACATGTAAAATGTTTCCCTTATATTTTTTACTAGGCCTTTTGCTCACCCTTTTCTTTGATGTGTGTTCCCAGGTTATGAGATGCAGTAATGAACTTAGGATGAACAAATGAAGAATCGTTTCCAGTGTTTAAGAATAATTTGTTTAAGTTTTCATGTATTAAGGTCCTGGTTTCCAAGACACTAAACCTTAATGATCATCGGTTTTCTATAATGTAATGAATGTTTATGTGATTAAAAGGCGGGATGTTATAGGGTAGCTATTATGGGATCTATTTTGGAATATGAGACATCAAACTGTGTCTAATTGATTTTAGAGAAGTCTGATAATGATCAAAATAGAAAAAATAATGTATTTTGACTAAAATAGATGACCATTAGAGTCAACCATTGGGGATCCTGTTTTATTATGAGTGTCACCTTAGTTGGGGAATTGATTAGTATAGAATTCGTTGATGTTGGCATCAAATTTGGTTAGAAAATTTGAAATAATTGATAAAATTAGAATTTTTCACTGTGGTTTTAATTTAACTCCATGTCATTGATGGATTCATAACATGTTACATATGTCTCATATTTATAGGTAAGATCCATATCCTACATATTTAAACGATATCACAGACTTTGAGTTAGAACTTGATGCATTATTTATGGAGTAACCAGTATGTATTATAGACTAGGGTTGGATTCTTTATATGGAATATGATACAACTAATTTCATTTTTATAGATACATGGGTATTTTCAAGAGGATAACTGGGAGTGGTAATCATATGTGTAGGTTACTCTCCCATGTGGTTTGAGAGTGACCTCAAAAGACACTTCAGGAAGATAATCAGTCATTATAATGGTATATTTCAATGGCTCATGATCTTCAAGTATGTTATACCCTTGTATCTTATAATAGCTACCAAATTTTTATGTATGAATTTCATTAGGAGAAGACTCACGTATCATTTTGATGGTATCGGAGGGTTTGGAATCATGTAAGGGGTGGATGGATTGAGCATGATTTGTAAAAACCATGTGGTTTTCCTTTAGAAACCCTTATTTTAGTGGGAAGTAGATAGTGAATGAATGATTCATTATTAGGGTTAACCATGAAACATCCCCCAAGAAATTATGTAACTTAGAAAATATTAAAACACATAGTTGGTTCATTGTTTACCATATTGTTTGTGATCTATGAAGAGGCAATGATCCTCCTATTTTTGGAAAATAGTTTATTAAAATATAAAGTAAACCCATTCACATAACATTAATTAATAAAAAATTCCAAATTTAAGTCAAAAAATCCTTGAAATCCTTTATTCTTACTCATAAACCATGGAAATACAATATAAGGTTATTCATTTATTATAATATAATATTCTCGTCTCTCTATAAACTCCAATTCTAGTGGATCTGGAGGCTTTTTTACATGATAATTAAGGGTAGGAGGACATTATTTCTATGTTCTATATGTTTTTTATAGATATTAAATCCTCTTATAGGAAGGAATATTATATCTGATCTACCATGACTATATTTATGACTTCAATTATAAACAAAAAATGGATTATAAATGTATTGATTTACATGTATCTTGATCTTGGTAATCTCTATATTCCCTTAGGTTATTCAAACTATTATGAAATATTTGTTTTTTATTGGGAATAATTATAGTGGGGTCTTGATTAGGGTGTCCCTAGATGGTGTTGGGAATCAATACTCTTGAGATATAAAGTCTTTACTCAATAAGTAATTTGTGTAAAGATGATTGAAAATATTGAAATATTGGTTCAGGTGTAACCTGGAAAATAAATTTCTGATATATTATGATATATATTTATATTTAGTTTATGTGTGTTTCCTGTCAGACTAATGAATTGTGTGATTTTATTTTGGATTTTATAGTTATTCCCTATTGTGTGTGAATGCTTGACCTATAAAAGATTGAATCTGGTATCCATTTCATAGGTGGGATCATCATTTGTTGGTTATCACCAAGATATGAGGCATGTTATAGTGAGATGAAATATAGAAAAGCCAATGTGACTTAGAGATATGGGTGGGGTATTTCAACATTATGTCTAGGCCCCTGATATATGACAGCATATTATGGATTTTTTTCCTTACTAGGTACATTTTAGGGGGTCTGACAGTCTAGTTTCTCAACCTATTAGACGCATGATCATGATTCCTTTATGAATTAACACTAGATAGAGTATTGGTTAGAAAAATATTGGGGAAGTACAATGTAGAATCATCGGAATGATGACCTTTCGTCCTGACCAAAGGATGAGGTCATGGTGTGATGACCTTATGGCCATATGTGGTTGTTGATTAACTATGGGATTTATTACAAAAAACTGTTGTACTTGTGACCTCATCTTAAATGTGATTATGTATGATACAATTCTTTTGGTATATATCAAAAAAAGTAATGTATAGGGATCTTGGTATTCCAGTTAGCACATGAGGAACCAATTTTTTTTTAAATTTTTTGAATTTACCTTCCTTTATGACATATGACTGTATATATAATGATAATCTATTTTAGTGGTGAATCAGTAGTAACCTAATGGGATTATACTCCCACCCTTCATGGGGATATCTTGTCATATGCTGATTTGATGGTTTGGGGTCCTATTATGGGAAGGTTCCATATATTAGGGACATGAGAAGTTGGAACTAGGAAGATTGAAGCAGTGTCAGGATGGACTATATAATTCATCAACTATATTTGTTTTTTTATATTTATTAATTAAAAATCCTTGGGTTTTTATATAACATTGGGATTCATTTTTTATATATTGTATGGAATAGATTCCATATATTAAATCAAGATTATATTCTATTTTTATATTTTAATATTCTAATATGTTTACATAGAATTTTTTTTGGATTTTGTTGTGTGAATATTGTAACTGAGGGCATAGTCCTCCCACGACACTATTATTATCCTTGACACTAGTTGGAGCCTCATGGGTACAAGGTGCCACACATGAGGTTATGTGGAACTATGGCCTGGACTATGTGATTTGGGTTAGGGAATTATAATGTGTCATTTTCTATAATATTTATATATTGTGATAATTGAAGGACATATAATAAAAAAGTATTTTTTTTGAAAACTTCACATGGTTCATATTCTTATTTTTAATTATGGAAAATTATTAAGAGTACGATATTGTGTGGATATATATTTTATGATAATAAAAAAATAATTTATCCTAATAAATAAATATCAAAAAATTTATTATAAAAACATTTTTTTAAATAATTTCTCAAAATATGAATTACATGTCATGTACATTAGTGATATTATATTTGATTTGTATTTTATTACTTAGAATCCCATCAATGGAATTTAATGATATACTATTTTTTTCCAAAATGATTATTTAATCAAAAAATATATTTGAGACATATATTTTATAAGGTGTCTTGAAGAGTTAATATATTCCTTAATGTAGTTCAAATTTATTGATATAAAAAAATTAAAAAAATTGATGAATGATATTTCAGTCTAATATATAGTGAAATACACAATGATATTATAATTAAATTATGAGAATGTGTTTTATATATTGGAAATGTGAACTAAAAAATATTAAAATTAAATTGTTTATTATTATGAATGATCTTAAATACATTTTCTCTCCTTAAAATATTTATAATAATTAGCTATTTTAAAAAAATAAAATTTTATTATATGTTATAATATTGGATATTATGATGTAGTTTTATTTGTATATAATGAATGAACATATATTTTAAGTATTAATAATTAAAATATTGAAATTATATAAATAGTTTTTCTTACATGAATTTATATTACTAAATGGTTTGGTGGGAAGGTTAATTTACAAAATTACTATATGGGTATGCATTGATTTTTTTTTCAAAAAAATGTCGTATGTTTTATTAGAACCAATTAAAATATAAAATATTATGATCATAAAATAACTTAATGTATTTAGATCCAGTGGCATCCAAAAAATCTGGGAATGGATTTATATGTATTTATCTAAATTATTTTTGATATTATATAAATGTATCATATTAGCCAATGATATTTTTACTTTATCATTTAGTCATTTATAATTATTATCTAATGATATTGGATTGATATGAATGTTAACCATTTCAAATTATTTACATAAAAAATAATAGGTTGTAAGTAGATGTTTAGATCAGTTTGATCTAGAGCTTAAACAATGATAAAAAATATTTCTTTTAAAAAAAGGGTGATTTATTATTTTTATAGGATTACAAAGCATTCTATTGTAAATTGAATAAATTTTTTATTTGTTATACTTGAGGTTAATTTTATATCTTAATACTAAATAAATATGGTTAAAATGGTTCCCTATAATGGAACTATTATACATCAACACATTTATTATTTCGAATATAAGGTTTATCGTTTTAGTGTTGGTTGGGTATGTATTTAATCACATGTTATGTTTTAAATATCCAAAATTTTACCTATAGACTATTATGATAGAAATAACATATAATTTCTAGATTAAAATGAATAAATAACTATATTAACCTACCTGGTTAATGAAATGCAATGTTATCATTTAATTAGACGAATGATGGGGTGTTTACTCTTCCATATGAATATCAATTTATATAATCATATGTAATAATTAGATTATATTTGGATAATATAAAATGTATGAGTAAAAGAATAATATATTTATGTGTTTCAAAACATCTTATTATACACAATGTGTTGTAATATATAATAATATTATTGTACAAGAAGCATGATTTATACTTGGTAGAAATTTTCCTGGAGATAAATGTGTTTATGGGATACTATCCTAGATTACCCTATAGTTTTATTATTATTGAATCCTTATTAGAGCCCTTAAATTATTATGAAAATAAATTGGGAATTATTAATCGTTTTTAACATAGTAATTACCTACAAAGGAAAATTTTTATGAATCGTGATTTTTTTTGTTACACAGTTTCTGTAAAAAACTTAAAGAGTTGCATCATTATTTATCCAAAGATGTTTTTTAGGATATCTAAAATTCGTTTTAGTTATATTTTGACTTGTTTTTTCATATAATTTTATATGAGGGTGAATGTGTATAAAAGCATTGATGGACTATTTTATGAAGGATATTGAATGATATTTTAGGCATGAAAGGAACATAACATTATGTGATTTTATCATATCATAATATGTAAAAACACATGGGAATAAATTATACTTATATATAACTAAGATATATATATATATATAAGGCTTATATCAATGGAAATTATAGATACATATCACATAGAGGGATATAGATATGTAATATTAATCCCTGATAGTGATAGTGGCATATCACATGGTTTGAAATGCATATAAGAAAATATATCAAAAACCACCATCTCAATTATTCTATCAAATGTATTTGAATATATTCAATAAACAATGTTCATACCCAATGTTTTTCAATGTATGGTATGGTTCGTGAACCTTATGTTTAGAATAAAACATATAGACCATAAACTCTAAGATCGTGGAAAAGTATGGATCAAAACTAAACATTTGGAATAAAACATATAGATAATGAATCTTATTCTATTAGAAGGTATGGATCAAAAAACTAACATTAAGAAGAAACAATATGTTTGAGAAAAAAAGTACGGTTCATAAAACCTACATTTGTTACAAAACCTATATTTCCAACCATGCCATCGAAGTCCATCTATAAATTATTTAATTCTACATTTTACATGGTTAATGAAATGGTTATAAATTTATGAAATAATCTGGGTTTTCTGAAATTGTCTCACCTGAAGTAAATATCTCTTTAAGTCTATTTTACAATCGATTTAAAGGATAATTTATAGAGGATTAAATTTTTACTATTTAATTGGAATGATTAAAATCTTTGTGAATATATAATATTTCAAATTATTTCAAAATATCAGGTGGTGTTCCATGATTTATTATAAAATTAATGCAATTCAAAATTGTCTTATTAAA
Organism: Viscum album; assembly: GCA_963277665.1. NCBI lineage: Eukaryota > Viridiplantae > Streptophyta > Magnoliopsida > Santalales > Viscaceae > Viscum > Viscum album. The sequence continues at coordinate 534,693,969 of OY728151.1, read as the reverse complement.
TAAAAATAGTGATTTTGTGGAAAATATGTGATGTGATATAATTTTGAATAAATATCTATTATATAATTCAAAATATCAAATGTCTCAATTATTATGAAAGTGATACACTTTTTAGAACTACATCTATCAATTTTTTTTCTTTTAATTATGGAATAATTATTAACAGTGGTATTTGTATATTAATATTTTTATTAAATATCATTTGATATCAGGATATCATTGAAGTTGTTATTTCTTAAAGAGTTATATTTTTCTATGAGAACACCCTTTTTAAATTACTTTCTACTATTGATGTGAAAGAGAATATTTTCTCCCAATCAAAAATGTTTTTGTTGATTTATTGGAGTTTTGGCTGACCGCGCTATGTTATTGAAGATTATAATCTTCTCAAATTATGATATGGATTCTTTATATATAAAAGACCGAGAATGCATGGTAAAATACTTTTTATAAAGGTTAGAACATCATATAATTAGTTGTTAAGATCCTATGAAATGTTGACCTATCAAGTTAAAAACACCAAATGTGATGATATAGTGTCGGAATAGTGGACTAGGGGATCTTTATGCCCTAAACCACTATAGAAATTATTGTTTTATTATTCTTAATTTTTTCTAATACTCAATTTACCAAAATAATATATTGATTAATTTCATCATAAATCAGGAAGATGGATAAATGATTGAATATTTTTAGATTTACAAAAAGATACAATTCACCCACTATGTATCTTGATATTATTCTGGCCTGTCAATTGGGATCTGATGGCTTCTTTTTGATGAAAGCCGATAAGATATATAAAGATAAAAGTATATGGTTTATATAAAGATTCATATTAATGATATAACTAAAATAATTCATTTCAATGGTCCTTTATCTTTACATTAATATGCATAACTATGTATGTAGGAAAGCTGGCATGATTATATATTAAAAAATATCAATTTAATGAATACATAAATATTTTCACTCAATATAAAATCCATGTAAAAAAATGAAACATGGTATTCCATAAAATAATTTGAGTATGATAATATTTCATTATAAATGAATGCTATTAAAATTTTAATCAGTAAAAAGGAATTTAATTGAGTATCTCAATGTTCTACTGCAGATGAAATATGAGAAACTATTTTTTTGATAATGAAGAAACTAAAAATGTAATAAAATTATTGTATAACACAATAAATCTGATTTTTTATAACTTCAAAATGTATGAAGGTAAAATAATCACTCAGTGGAATGATAGATTGGTTCATATTACGAATTTTATATCTGATTTAGAGACTTCTATTTATCAATCAAATCAAGTGTTGGAAGTACTTAGAGTTCTACCCTCAAAAATAATATTAGCATTTTATTCTTGAATCCATGATGAACGATATAAATATTTTGTAAAAAATTATATGTCACTAAATAATATTCATATTTCTCTTATAACTGAAAAATATTCTATGGTAAAACAAAATCAATAACTATTTTTCTAACCAATCTACATTAAATTACACTGATAATTATAGAAAAATAAAACAATTACAGGTTGATGTAGATCCATTTAAAAGTGTTTCCACCAAGTAATAAAAGGAGAGTACATTTAAAATATGATTCATGTAAAAAAAATGTAGACGAAATGGAAAAATATGTAATAGGAAGATATTTTTGAACCATTAAAAATTTATAGAATTTATATTGTACGAATTTCTAAAATTAACAAATAAAAAGTCATTTTTTCAATTGTATAATTATAGGACACTATTCTAATTACTAATGTCAAATAAAAGTCCATATTAGTGGAATTAAAAACTTTATTATTTCTAGAAATATGTTTGAACCATGTACTCTAAATTTTGGAAAAATAAATAAATATGGGCACCCACATATTTGTTTTCCAACCTAGTTGGACCCAAGAAATAATATGTACCAAAACAAAATATTGTTGAAATTATTTTTACAAAAATATCATAAGAACAAAAATGATATATAGTATATGGATAGTGGTTGTTCAATACACATTATTGGACACCCAACCAATTTTTATACCTTTGAAAAACATGATGTTGGGTTGGTTACCTTTAGAGACAATGATAATTGGAAAATTATTTTTTTTGGATCGGTTGGAGGTCCAAAATCAATTTTTATCGATAAGGTGCAATATGTTTGAGGGTTAATGAACAATATAATATATTTCATGAGACTATGTGATGATGGATTTTATGTTGATTTCTCTAATAATAACTTATCTATTTGGAATGATAAATTTCATAAATTTAGGGCACCTAGAACTGCAAATACATATACCTAGGATCATAATTACATGTGTAAACATTAAGTGAATTGTATAAATGCTATGAAAAAGTAATATTGGAGTTAGAATAGGATACATGAACATTTTAATGTATTTAAATTATATAAATTATCTATGAATCAATTAGTATATAATTTTTATATTCATAAATTTGATAAAAAATATATTCCATTATGAAACCAAATTTAGAAGCAACAAAAATCATCTTTAAAATCTATTAAAAAAATTTCTAAAAAAACCATTCAAGCTTGTCCACATTGATTTTTTTACTATAAAGAGTAGAAATATTGGGTATAAAATCATATGTTTCTTTTTTAATTGATTAATTTCAAAGATTTAAATGAGTTTATTTATTATAACATGAAGGTAATGTTATCTATATTTTTTATTGTTTTTTGTAAAATTATTCAAAATGAAAATTATTTTAAAATAATTACATAAAGAATTCATCTTGGTATATAATTTTAGATTAAAGATTCTAATTCATTTTTCTCATACTTATGTATTAAACACACATTATCTACCACAAAAACACCTCAATATAATATAATTATAGAAAGAAGAAATATAAATTCTAAAAAATGGAAAGAATTATGGTAAATGAATATTGAATTTCAACCTAATCTGCAGAAGAATCTGTAAACTTTATTGGTCATATCATTAATAGGGTTTTAATAATACCAATTCTTAAAAAAACCATATGAACTATGGAATAATATAAATCATTAGTTAAAATACATTAATGTGTTTGGATACAAGTTTTATATCTTAAATATAAAGTTATACCTTGGTAAATTTGATTCAATGGATGATGATGGAATATTTATAAGATATTAGTTTTCCATTAAATATATTATTTTTTATGACAAAAAATTCCAGGAGTGTTGATGAATCTATTATTAAAATTTTTAAAGAAAGTGACCCTTTTGATTATAAGAGAAATAAAATATATGGATGTTTTGATTCATTAGAGATTAGGATACTTGAATCACCTATAAGAAATATTGAAAATAGACATTATAAAATGTTCTCTGGTTCTGATGAACATGAACTGCATGAATCTAAAAATGTATTTCATAGAAATCTTAAAACAATATATGAACAGCCTTCAGAAATTGTAGTAGGAGATATAGATACATGATTAAGAATGAGAAGGAATCTAGGAAACTTAGCTAAATTTTTATCCTTCCCTTCTCTATTAGAACCCAAGACAATAAAGGAATATTTAGAAGATAAAATTTGGATAATGGTTGTGTAAGAATAACTTAACTATTTTGTATAAATAATGTTTTTTAATATTTTAAAAACAAATCAACTCATCCAATAGTAGTAATGAAATGAATTTCTATAAATAAAAAATATAACTATGGAATAATTACTAGAAATAAAGCTCAATTAATATCTAAATGAAACAATATATTAGAAGGAATAGACTAGAATGAAACTATTTCACATGATGATATATTAGAAGACATTATAAACCATTTTGCTTTTTAATCACATATTTATTTTTATTTATATTATATGGATGTAAAATCATCTTTTCTAAATGAATATTTAATTTTGGATGTTTATATTGAACAACCTCTAATATTCCGAATTCAGTTTTCAAACACACTAAAGCTCTTTATTGAATTTATCAAGAACCCATTTATTGGTATGAAATATTATGTTATTTTCTAATAGAAGATAAATTTTCTATATGGTTATAAGATCCTACACTCATTAATGAAATATATTTTTCTAATATACAATTTATAAATATTTTGGTAGATGGTGTTATTTTTCATTCAGCTAACATAAATATTTTTAATAATTTTTATATTTGTATGAAAAATAATTTGAAAGGTGTAGGATGGTATAATTATATTTTTGTTTCGTGGTTTTCAAATCTATTAAAATTAATTTGGAAATTTTTTAAATCAAAGAAAATATATTAGTGAAATACTGAAAAAGAATTATACATGAAAATAGTAAGACCCATAAAACTCCCATTTAATACAATATAAAATATAAATTTAATAAATATATAAAACTAGTTTTGAATAAGTTATATAGCATAATGATTGGTAATTTATAATATATTACTGCTAGTGTAAAAATTTTAATATTTTTCTCAGTGCCATATTTCAATAAAATCAAAAATAATTTAATCATAATGTTGTTAAAATAGTTATTTCATATTTAAAAGGAACTACATTACTGTCATTAATTAACCAAAAACAACTCATTTTAAATAAATTTCATATTTTTTTTATGTTTTAGTTTATATATAAAAAAGTACATTTGGAACATGTCACATATTAGTGAAGTCATTAGTTTCATGGTTAAGTCAAAAATAACATTCAGTTGTCATGTTAATAGCTGAGGCAGAATATATATCTATAGGTAGTTATTTTTAATAATTATTGGGGATAAAATAGACATTATTGTACTTTGGACTAAATTTCTATAATATTCCTATATTATGTGACAATACAAGTGCAGTTAATATTTCTAAAAATATTTTCAACCACTCTAATAGTAATAATATTGATATAAAGCATCATTTTTGAAGAGTTTTTGTTCAATGAAAGGATATATATTCTTATTTTAAAAAATATTGAATATTAACTTGTTGATACATTCACTAAACACTTTCCCATAACTAGTTTTCAATTTATTATGGGGGAGTTATGCCTATTTTATTCCAAATAAATTTTTATGAAATTTTTATTTAATTGTGTATTAATTTATATATAAGGTTTTGGGATATTTTTTAGTTCTAAATAAATTGGGTATTTTTTATTCTTTTTTATGTTACATCATTTAAATGAATAAATAGATAACGATTACTCTGATTATTTTGGTCGAGAAACTGAACCAATACCACATAAAAGAATAAAAAACTATCTCTCACTCATACCCTCTATTTCAAAACCCATATGACTTAAAAAGATCATATTTTTCCCTTCAATACCATATAATATGAACCTTAAATAATAATATATTCAGTAATGATGAAGTCTAAGAAATCATTTGATGGAGGAACAAGTGAATCAAAACACCAACGAACATCAAGAACTAATTGATGAGTACATAAAGAAATATGTTTTTGTTTTTGAATGGATATATTAGATTAATCTTATTATAAAGTAATATATATCCTATCAAGCATATGATATTATTTATTTTGGAGAAAATACTGAGTATGTGATCAATAGAGAAGTAAAAATGTTCAATGAAAATTCCCTTGTCAGTTTTAGTGAAAGATAAGTCATTATCATTTCCAAATAATATATTTTTTGTGTATAAATTAAATTTCAATCCTTTTATGTACAATATTTGATGAACTGATCATATAGGCCACCATAATGGAAAATTACATGGTCTCTGACCATGGTGTGTGAATGGTTTATTGGTTGGGCACAAGGACCAAATTTTGTGTGCAAAGGACTCATGTTCCAAAGGTGATAGGCCTTTTTCGTGGCTTCCATATGGCAGAAGTCCCGTGCAAGGATTGTGAAATCTAGAAAGAATGGTTTCATAGAATAAATGAATGTTTTTCATAGATTTCCCCTTTATGTTCCAAAGGTGACATTTATATATTCGTATTTCTTAGATGTGATCCAGTGGAAGTGGAAGAATCCATACACAAATACCATTAATCTCTTTAGGTCATTTGTATCCACCATTAAGGATTTCAGCTACAAATAAATGTTTACACCCTCCACCCTAAATAAGAGGTACTCAGGAAGATTAAAAACTACTCTGGTCTGTGAAATTACTCAACTTTTATTACATTGAACAACATGGACCACCCAAGGTATATAATCATGCATGAAATCCCTCTTTTGGGCCCAAACATGGCTTATCCCATAGTTAAGGAATCCTCACACAAATCATCTTATCATAGTTGGGGTGTGTGAAGTAAAATCTATATGCATGCAAACATGGTCAGCATGAAACTAAAATTTGGAAACCACTTAATCCTTAAGACTCGATGGACTTCTCATGTGGTCGAGCCCCCTGCTCACCCAAATCTTTCACCCAACTAATCAAACATGTACACAAAAATTTCCTAGTCCACTACATGATGTTGACTATGTCTCTATTGTACCCATACATATTGATTCTATGAATAGGTACTCTAAACGTTTTTACTTCTATGCATGTGTACTCTAATGTGTACCTCGTGTATGATCACTCATCCATTACTGTTCCAACATCATGAACCCTCCAAAGGCACACAAGAAGTGGTCACCGAAGCCAAATGGGTGATGGGTGAGGTCTCCCATATCCAAGATGAATGATTTAAAACTACCTACCTCTACATCCTAGTCGTATGATGTTAAACTGCACGACAATTTCCATATCAGATAATTTAAAACTATTGTCTTACATCATGGGATGAACACGAGATTCCCTATGTATGTTCATCAAGGTATGCCACCCACTTCCCCATTGTGAGATAACCATCATGCACTAAGAAACATCAACTCATAATCCCCTCATTTCCAGTCACCACCATGGAATTAACATTTCTCATTGGTTAGTTCCATGAGAAGGCCGAACTCCATTAAAACCAAGAGAAATCCTCTTGTGATGGGAAGCTTCCATATACAATTTCCACTCCATCCCTCTTCAATACTCCTTTTGTGATAATATAATCCTTAATGAATGATATTATACTAAATGGATAAGCCCTATCACACAACCTTAAACCGTGACATCAAACTATGTGTGTTTCAATCCATTTATTCGGAACATCATACGTAGGATGCCTATCTGATGTTCAATCCTAATAATTAAAATCTCATGGTGTTCACTCATAGGGATACTTCTCCAGATCCACCTCAAGAAGAATTATTATCCATACATCTAGGTGTGACATCTTCCCCCTGGGGACCCACCTCCGATATCATCCCCAATGGAAATTTTGATCCATCCATCATTGTGTGATATCTTCCCTCCTAGAGACGCACCTCTTAGGTCTATGCCAATGGGAATATTTATCCATCCATCCACGTGTGTCATATTCCCTCCTAGGGATGCACCTCCTAGATCAACCTCACTGATAATTTTGATCCATCCATGAATGTGTGGCATATAATCTCCTCGGGATTCACCTCCACGATCTCCCTTAATTCCACTGTTATCCATCCATATAGTTGTGACATCTTCCCTCCTTCATATGCACATACCTGATCTACCTCAAGGGTTCTTTCGATCCATCCATCTTGGATCCACCATAATGTGGTGTTCTAATCCATTAATAAACAATATATGTATGACATATTCCCTCCTAGGGATTCACCTTCATGATCATCCACCATGGGGGTTCTTGATTTTCCTCACTCCATACCCACATGATGTTAAAATCATTCTTCGATCCATCTCAACCTGTCATTCGGACCCATCAACACAAGACATGGATCCTGTAACCTGACTGTATGCTATAAAAATGGGATTTATAAAGTAAAAATTCCCTGGAAATTTTACACCCCATGAGCTATTAAAAAATTATTTACCTATGATTACTTATGTTCTACGCGTAAGATTCATCAAATGAGATGCCCTCTCACAAGGAAAGTTCAATGGGGAATAATGAGACCAATATCTTGACATCCCCATTGATGCCCAATGGGAATACACTCTAGAACAACGGATGTTGTCCTTCCAAATAGAATTTCTATAATTAAATGAAATCCACAATGATATAGCACCAACAATTAGTTCCATTTACCCGATGTAAACTATGAGGGAAAACTATACTAGGTAATGAGCTCCATATAGGAATCCACATATGGACTAACCTAAATCCCATCTGCCTATTTCAATCAGGGATAACACATCCTAGAATAAAGTGATGCAAAAAACACCCCTTCGGAATTTTCTAACCTGGGGAAACAGAATTCCCACATGTGCATTGTATATCGACAAGTAGTAATTCCTGAATAAAATAATTGTGAAAAGAAATGGTGAACATGATTTGAACCTATTATTATAAATATAGGGACTAGTATAATTTCTCCATTTGTAGATTATAATGTAACAATATTCAAAAAAACAATTCCCAACCCCACTAAGAAAACGGTGGGCCTAGCATTGAGCCAACAAGAAAATTGGTGTGGTTATCTACTGGGATTCCTTATTATGCGAAATTATCAGTATATATCCTTCTATTTCTTCATAATATTGTTTGAAATTTGGTAACTATGAATCATGTTCCTTGTAACTATATATATGGCTAAATCAACATGATTTATTGTACTCACAAAGTTGGGAATTAGCAACCTAGTGCTCATAAGAACCGGGGAAGAATAAATGTGGATGCTTAAACCCACACTACTCTAACTGTACCAATTTTTTTACATGAATTCAACAATAGATAATCCATGCCCTATCTCACCCTTAGAGATCATATAATGAAAGGAGATCAACACATTCATGATTTGGTAGGAACATGAGGGAGTCATTCCCACAAGGGACTTTTCCTCTAGAAATAGGATGCATCATCACATCACTAAAACTTCCACCCCAAAGGGTCACACCTAGGGAAACCACATACCATTCCAACCAAAACACACTATGGGGGTCTCTCCTTGAAGTGATACTATGACTAAATTATCAATGATGAGGAGGTAGGGGATGCCTGATTCACCCTAACCATGAATTCTTCATGGGAGAGGACGAGGATAAAGACAACAAGGATGCATCAATTGCAACAATGATAGGTCCCTTATTATAAAGAACATTTGGACTTTACAACAGCTCCACCAACCCCAGTCTGAACCACATGGCACTAATGTCGAGGGAAGGATGATGAAAATTCCCCACAAGGGAAATCATTTTCCCTGGATCTAGTGGCCCCAAACCCATCTTGTACTTCCCTAAAATTCCCTCAAATAGGAAAACAATGATCCAAATTTTCTTGATTGGCATTGAGGCCCTAGCCACCCTAAAGGTAGGATACATTTTCCCATTAAATTGTAACTACCACTGATATGCATTATGGACAACACATAATGATGATACATAGTTAATAGGTCCTTCCCACATCATCTTCAATAAAATTGGAGGTCCTAAATCCATTTCAAAAACAATTAAAGAGGTCCTACCCATACCCCTAATTATATGTATGAAGGTACTAACCATGTCCCCTAATAATCAATGAGGTGGTCCTCCCCATGTTTGAATCAACAAGAGTAGTGGCCCTACCCACCTTACCAATCAGTATTTTACAAATACTCCCAACATTGAAGAGGAACCATACCCTAATGAACCATCCTAGAGAATAAGGGAAAACACCCACTGTCATTAGCGATATCCTAGGGAACACCATCTATTCATTGGCTCCACCGATCATTCAAATAATGAGGACACGATTGACTCGATAATTGATCATATACATTGAATGATAGAGTCTACAGATATTTCCCAAAATATAAGATTACCATATCTAAAAGTGTATTTATTAGACACCTTGTAATTCCCGAACCCCAGTTACCCAGAGTCGGTGCATTAGAACATAACATTGGCATTATCACAAGAAAAATAAAATCTCCAAAGAACGATTAGTTTAGTATCCTTGGAAACACTGGATACATTAATAATGTTTTACATTACATCATAAAATGGAAACAACAACAATATAGTCTCCATAGTCCACACTCTTATCCCCTCATACTATCCCTGCAGGTCATTTATAAATTACATCATCACATCCTGGGAAAAATAAAACATAAAAAGGGGTGATCTCAAATGACCAGTAACAATAACAATATAGCCGAAACTTTCAAAAATAAGAATAAACATTTAAGGTAATGTATAACTAAAACAAAATCCTTTTAAACTTGAACTTCAACATAATATGGCAAAAATAAAATAAAATAATTCCATTTACTTATTCACATGGATATTCTACTAATCGAATATTCACATGTAATATCAATAACCACTTTCATAATAATGGAATGCATAATGCTAGACTATCATAACCACATAGCCAAGGCCTCGTGCCAAGACTACAAATAAGATTTTTCCAAGGCCTTGTGCAAAGACACTAGTTTGTCTCATGAGACCTAACGATGCATCGAGAAGCTATAGCGGGCTCCACCCATCACATATTAAGTCCAATGCATTCCCATATGAAAAGGTTTAAACATAACATAAACATTCGTATTAAAACTAGCATATGAAATGTAAATACATCATCCATAAATCACGAATGTTATAAAAATACCACATCCATAGTCAAACGTATCACAAAACCTTCAATACAATATAGAAGTTTTGTATCATAATAAATCAACTTCAAATAAGAATAAAATCCCTCAAAGGATGTTGACATAGATGAAATCAAAAATCTTTTTAAAGAAGTATCTATTTTTATTTTGAAATCATTTAAGAGCCATATATTTATAAAATAAAACATTTTCTTTGAAAATATTCTTATAAGCTTGTAAGGGAAGCTTCAGCGATTTTATAATGCAAGAAAATAGCTACACCTGCAGTATAAGTTAAAAAAACATTCTTACCTTAATTTTGTCGAAAAGGTTAAAAATACCTTGTTTGGAAAACGACGGAAATATTCCTTTATAAAACTCTTATAAAAAGTCAACAAGGGTATAAATGAAATGAACCCATATTCTATTAAATAGTAAAAATGTTTTGAAATACATTTTTTAGAAACATGGATGTGGATGATAATGAATTCCTAGTAGATTATTATGTATAAACAACCTCGGATAATGAAGAGATTGAGAAATAAACCATTACCTTGTAATTTTCCTTGGTTGGGGGTAGGTTAACCTCCTGTATAATGGTGAAATAATTGTTATTAAATTATACAAGAATCATATAAATTAATATGATATCATATATGATCTTTTAATATTTCTTTTTTAATAATAACTTAGAATTATCGTCCTTTCAGGTGTTAACTTACTCATTTTATTTTATATGTTTTGTTACATAAGCCATGTTTTTTATGGATAGGTTGAATATTATTCATATCCAGAATTATTTCAAGTCCTTAAACATTATTTTTAATCATAAAATGAGAATAATACATGAATGGATACGATGGAGAATGAATCTCATCGCGTTCGTGGAGACGGTAGTCCGTACGTACGCACGAGCAAAATATCATTCTTTTGATATTAAAATAATATTTAATTTGATGGTATATCATATATACAGAATCATTATCATTTTATATTTATTATTTACATGAATTAAAAATCATTATTATGCCCATCCAAATAATAATATATTGAATAACAATTACACCACGACGTGGAGAAGGTAAGCCGTACGTACGCACGTATGGGGACATGTCATTCAAAGGATGGAGAGAATACATAATATGGTTATACCATATTTATAATAACATCATAGTATATATAAGATACTGGAGTTATTATTTTAGAATGGGATTAACAAAGAAAGAAGAAGTTGAAGAAGAAAGGAACTTGAAAGAGGGTGGTGAAAACATTACCTCTTCTTCGGGTTCATCCTTTTGATTTGATCAAAAGGACTCCTTAGCTTGGATTTATGACTAAAGAAATGTCTCTAGGATTAAGTTAGGGAAGTTGAGAGAGTATTTGGGCATGGGGTGGCTGATTCAAAAGGCTTTGAATGTGTGAATTAATGAGAAGGAGGGGTGCTCTTTTATAAGAGGGGTGAGGGGAACCTTTGTAAAAACTAGAAATATTATTTTATAATAAATTCATATTCACTTTCTAATGGATCCAAAGTGAATTATTTAAATTTTAAGGTGGGGATGGGTAGAAAACAACTAAACCAATAGTATTTAGACAGATTTGGGTCACTATATTAACCTTATCTTTTAGTTTTAACTCTTAGTTAATTAGTTTAACATTTACCATGTCACTTTGTATTTATATATTATATAGTTAATAAAAATACTATATACATCCATGAAACCTCCAAGTGATCCATTAATGATTCACCTATCATTATATAAGTCTCTTGGACGAACCATAGATTTTTAGGAAATTAATATGAATTAATAATATAATATTTGTTTTAAAAACTCATTTTTTTCAATTTTGACACTATTTGGAAAATTGTTTTTTGTGAAAACCATAAAAGAATTATTACTTCTAAAAAAGTTAATTAAATCAATCCTAACAAGTTATATTAACCTATAAAAATTGTTTAATTCAAAATAAGTCTCAAATTATATTTATTTGGGTATTTATAATATCAATTATTTTAATTTTTCACTATTATGGTAATTACTTCATCATCATTGTGTCATAAATAGATTATATTATTTAATGTATAAAAATTATAAATAAAATATAATTATATAGGAAATCCGTTTATACTTAAAATAAATATATATAATCGAAAATCCAACATATATAACCCTATGTAAAAAATGTTTTCCTAAAACATATATGATTATGTCATTTTTGTATTTATTTTAACTTAAATAATATAAATTGCCATTATCACTTACAAGTGGCTCCCTGGGGTCCAAAAATTTACCCAAAGATTCCCATGGTCAGAAATGTATCAACCAATATAGTTTGGACACTTTTTGGGTAATTTTTTATTATTATAATATTACTTTTTAACCCTTATTTACCGGATTTACCCTTTAACCATGGTAAATAAAATATTTACCGAAGTAATTATTCAAAATGTCTAAAAATAAAAGTTACCTATATACAAAATTGGAACATCCTAATTCCAAATATGGAATCCATTTTTCGAAATTCAAAACACAAAAGTGGTAGAAATTAATTTAAAATTAATTCTCGTTGTTAAAACAAAAAAGCGTGTTTTTTAAGAGCTAATAACTATCAAAAGATTGACACTGGTTTATGTCCGGTTTAACTGTATAATTATGTACAATGACAAACATTGTATTAAATGGTCAAAATATATTCTAAATATACTTTTAAACAACTCAAATTCATAATTTATCAATATAAATTATTTCAATTAAAAATCTATTTTTAATTAAAATTTATTAATTTTCACTATTCATCAAAATATAAATGTTATCCCAAAAGGTCCAAAATATTATCCTTGGGTAAATTTGAAATTCCAAATCCAAAAATAAAGTCTATTTTGAGAGGTAAAATTTATAAAATTTCAAAAAGTATGTATTACTATTCATAACATCTAGTTTGATTGGTTGTGGTGTGTTAGAACTCGATGTTGCGTACAACACACGATATCACATTATTCAAAGAGAAGCGTATCGTAGAAGGGTGGGGTGTTACATTATACCCTCCTTCAAAAAATTTCATCCTCGAAATTTCTAGAATACTACCACATGAAAGGACTTGGGTGGTTCTTCATCATAAGTTCTTTGGGTTCCCACGTTGCCTCTTCCATCTTATGGTTTCTCCACAAGATTTTTACCAGACGAGTTGTCAAGTTTCTCCATACATGTTCTCTCTTATCAAGAATCTTGACGGGCTCTTTGCAATAAGACAGATCGGGTTCCAGTTTTAATTCCTCATAGGTGAGTACATGTGTTGGGTCAGGCATGTATTTTTTTAACAGAGATACGTGGAACACATCGTGAACTTTGGAGAGACTTGGTAGCATTTCCAATTGGTAAGCTACAGCCCCAATTCGTTCTAGAATTTTGAAAGGTCCGATGTACCTGGGACACAATTTACCTTTCTTACCAAAATGTATAACCCCCTTCCAGGGAGATACCTTCAGAAAAACATGATCACCGATTTGAAATTCCAAATCCTTTCTTCGATTATCGGCATAGCTCTTCTGCCTACTTTGAGCTGCTTTGATATGGTTTTGGATTACCTTCACATTTTCCATCGTTTCCTCCACCAGTTCTGGGCCTACATGTTTTCTTTATCCAATTTCATCCCAACATGTTGGTGTGCGACATCACTTTTCATACAACGCATCATATGGTGCCATCTGAATATTTGAATGAAAGCTATTGTTATTGGAAAATTATACCAGAGGTAAATATTGATCCCACATACCCTGAAAGTCAAGTGATAAAGATCTCAACATGTCTTCTATGGTTTGAATAGTCTTTTCTGATTGTCCATCTGTTTGAGGGTGGTAGGCAGTTCTCAAATAAAGTTCAGCATCCAAGGCATTCTCAAGACTCTTCAAGAATCTTGAAGTAAATGGGGATCACGATCAGAAACAATCAATAGGGGTACTTCATGAAGTCTCACCACTTCATTTATATATAGTCCTGCTAGACGTTCCAGTGGTAGATCTTCTCTTATAGAAAGAAAATGTGCTAAATTGGTAAGACAATCAATAATAACCCATATTACATCGTTCCTTCTAGGAGTATTTGGTAGCCCCATGACAAAGTAGATCATAATATTGTCCAATTTCCACTCCAGTATGGGCAGAGGTTGCATGACTCCTCCAGGTTGTTGCCTTCAAGCTTTCACTTGTCGACAAACCATACACCTTGACACAAAATCAACAATCTCCCTCTTCATGTTGTCCCACAAAAAATGTTCCTTCATATCTCTATACATTTTGGTGTTCCCATGGTGTATAGAGAAATTGGAACTATGAGAATCATCCAGGAATTCCGTTTTTAGATCAGGTATATTGGGAACACAAAGTCTCTTCCCAAATTTTAAAGTTCCTTCTTCATCACAAAGTCTCTCAATCTCTCATCATTCGCAGCTTTAATATTCTTCTGAAACTCTTCATCATCGGTATGAGAAATCTTTCTCCTTTTTAGTAAATATGGTTTGGCCACCATTTGAAAAAGAATTGATGTTTCACTTTCCATGGTTATTCCCATGTCCATCATCATTAGATCTATGAAAATTGGATCCCTTCCAATTCTCATATTGTTCAAAACTCCATGATCCTTTTTTCTCAAAGCATCTTCCACCTTGTTTGCTTTCCCCGGGTGGTAGTGTATCATACAATCATAATCCATGAGTAATTCAAGCCATCTCCTTTGCCTCATGTTGAGTTCTTTTTGTGATAAAATATATTTCAAACTCTTGTGATCAGTATAAATCTCACATTTTTTACCATAGAGGTAGTCCCTCCATATCTTCAAAGTAAAGATCATAGCTGCTAACTCGAGATCATGAGTAGGATAGTATTTCTCATGAATTTTCAACTGTCGTGATGCATAGGCAATAACCCTATCATTCTGCATAAGGACACAACCAGGTCATTTCATCGATGCATCACTATAAATAACAAAACCATCATTCCCCGATGGTAGAGTCAATATAGGAGCATTTACTAATCTTCTCTTCAGTTCATCGAAACATTCTGCACACTCTTTTTTCCAAAAAAATTTAACCCCTTTACGTGTGAGCTTTGACAATGGGTTAGCCAACCGGGAAAGATTCTGGACGAAACGTCGATAATAACCTGCTAAACCAATATATCTGCGTACCTCAGTTATACTCGTAGGTGCTCTCCATTCTTGGATGGCCTTGGTCTTAGAATGATCAACAGAGATTCCTTCTTTAGAGATAATATGGCCAAGAAAAGAAATCTCCTGAATCCAGTATTCACACTTGCTAAACTTCCCATATAATTAATGTTTTCTCAGAGTCATCAAGATAATGCGCAAGTGATTTTCATGATCTTAGTAGATTTTGGAGTATACCAAGATATCATCAATAAATACCACCACAAATTCATCGAGATATTCTTTGAAAACTCTATTCATCAGATCCATGAATATAGAGGGTGCATTAGTCAATCCAAAAGGCATTACTGTAAACTCGTAATTCCCATACCTGGTTCGAAATGTTGTCTTCAGAATGTCTTTTTTCTTCACACATAACTAATGGTATCCAGATCGAAGGTCAATTTTTGAAAAGTATTGAGCTCCATGCAGTTGTTCAAATAAATCATCAATGCGAGGTAGGGGATACTTGTTCTTTATTATTATAGCATTGATCTCCCAATATTCATCACATAACCTCATAGATCCATCTTTCTTTTTAACAAAGAGAACAGGGGATCCCAATGGAGAAACACTATGGAGAATAAATCCCTTATTACACAATTCCTCTAGTTGTTTCTTTAGTTCAACTAATTCTATAGTGTCCATTCTATTAGGGGTCTTCGATATAGGCCTTGACCCAGGAATTAAATCAATGGAAAACACAACTTCTTGTTCTGGAGGATGTCCAGGTAAATCTTCCAGATACACATCTACATATTCTTTCACAATAGGTACATAATCTATTTGAACATTCCTTTCCTCACCCACAGTCATTTCATTCACTTACTCCCCAATAATTGAATTTATTTGAGCTACTGGGGGAGGATCTAGATAAGAATTTGGTGGTGATGATTCTGCTCTAAAGATAAGGTGTTCCTTATCATCATCATCAAAAATCGTAACCTCCTTCCTCTTATAATAAATCTTTACATCATGGTCCGAAAGCCAGTCCATAACGAGGATTATATCAAACTCAATCATAAGTTTGACGATGAGATCAGTAGATAAAGAACATTTATGTGATCTAATGGGGACTGATTCAAAAAACATTGATGCAATGATACCTCCCTTAGGAGTTTTAACTAACAACTCCCTTGTTAAATCAAATTGTAAATATCTAATTTTTGTAGCAATCTAGGAAGATATGAAACAATGCGATGATCTAGAATCAGATAATGCATTTGATAAACTTGAGGAAACCATTAAATTACCTGCACCCCAGTCTTTCGGAGCTTCTACCTCAGCAGTAGTGATATCATAAGATTGGCCTTGATCCCTTGGACTTTTCTGAGGTAAGTTCCCCTAATGCTTAAGACATTCATTTGCATAATGTCCCATCTCCTTACAATTGTATCATTAGACATCGGTAGCTTCCTTATTCCCCTTGAAATCACGAGCTTGGTGGCCTTTTTCACTACACTTGTAACAGACTCCCGTTCCTTTTAAGCAAGTACCGGGGTGTTTCTTCCCACATTTACTATAGGATGGATATTCAAATTTTCCCTTCTTCCCTTTATTTCCATTCCCAGATTGATCAGAAGATCTCTTCTTCTCTTTCTTTACTTTAAAGTCATATGACTTAGAGAATTACTTTTCAGTCTTGATAGAACATGAGACAATGTCTTCGTATGAGGAGAAGGATTGTGAGACTAATGCTCGACGGAGAAATGGTTTTGACCCATCAAAGAAACGATCGATCTTACTTCTTGTGTTACATATATAATATCCTGCATACCTTGCTAACCTTGTAATGTTAGACTCATACTTTGTGACATTCTAATCCTCCTTTTGTCTCAGACTCAGAAATTGCATTTCCATATCTACTCGATGGTCATGAGTAAAGTATTTTTCTAGAAACAGATCTTTTAACTCCCTCCATTCCATATTTGATACTTCATCATCATCTTTCATGTTTTGAATCAATGACCACAAATGTTAAGCATCTCCAGTGAGGTGGTAAACTGCCATGATAACTTTTTCCCTTTCACTACTTCCCAAAGCCTGAAGTATTTTCTCTAGGAAACATATCCATTGCTCATCTAATAATGGATTAGTACTCCCATTTAATGTTGGTGGTTGCTGTCTCATGGAGCGATCTAACATTGATCCTCCACGCTGTGGATCAGGGCGCTCCATATGAGTAAGGTTATTATTCATAACCTGAGTGAGTTGTCCTAGTATGGTGATTAGTTGATCAGCACCAGTCGCATCACCATCTCCACTATAAATATCTTGGGCAGGAGGGAAATCCCTACATAAAGTGCGTGAATTGATTCGGTTTCCATTTCTTCCACTAGGCACCATTTCTAAACAATGTCATAAACTAGATAAGTTTATGAATCAAAATACATAATTTCATACTTATAAAACACTTAACATAAATTGAACTATTTATGGATATAATCCTTAATCAAAAAAAGGTTTTCTTTGAGGAATTATATACTCATAAACCCTTCATAATGATTTGTAAAGAAAATGAGAGTTATCCTAAACATATCCATTGGGAGTATTGTAACCAAGAGTGCAACAATGCTGGTTGTCGTGCACCAGTTCCCGTTCGAGTCCAACTCAAAGCAGTGTTTTCGGGTTTTACCCCTAGGTTCATCTGTGCCAGAGCCGCCTCTACCTGCTTGTATCCAGAAAGGGATGTATTGCTCCGAAAACTCACAAAATCTCTATAATACAAAAATTATAGGAAGTTCTTCTATATTAATCCTCGAAGTACATCTTAGGTCTATGTGCTCTAATTAGAGTTTTTCTAAATCTAGCTTCCAAGGTTTGTACTAAACTTCTTTTGATACCAACTGTAACGCCCCGACCCCAGTTACCCAGAGTCTGTGCAGTATAACAAAACATTGGCATGATCACAAGAAAGATCAAATCTCGAAAGACCGATTAGTTTAGTAGCCTTGGAAACACTAGATACATTAAGAAAGTTTTACATTACATCATAAAATGAAAACTACAACAATATAGTCTCCATAGTCGACACTCTTATCCCCTCCTACTATCCCTGCAGGTCATTCATAAATTACGTCATCACATCCTGGGATAAATAAAACATAAAAAAGTGGTGAGCTCAAATGCCCAGTAATGATAACATTATAGCAGAAACTTTCATAAATAAGAATAAACATTTAAGGAAACTTATAACTAAAACAAAGGCCTTTCAAACTTGAACTTCAACATAGTATGGAAAAAATAAAATGAAATAATGCCACTTACATATTCACATGGATATTCTACAAATCAAATAATCACATGCAATATCAATAACCACTTCTATAATGATGGTATAAATAATTCCAGACTATCATAACCACATATCCAAGGACTCGTGCCAAGACTACAAATAAGATTTTTCCAAGCCCTTGTGCCAAGACACTATTTTGTCTCATGAGACCTACCGATGCATCGAGGATCTATAGTGGGCTCCACCTATCACATATTAAGTACAATGTATTCCCATATGAAAAGGTTTAAAAATAACATAAACATTCGTATTAAAACGAGTATATGAAATGTAAATACTTCATCCATAAACCACGAATGGTATAAAAACAACACATCCACAGTCAAATGTATCACAAAACCTTCAATTCGATATAAAGATTCTGTATCATAATAAATCCACTTCAAATAAGCTTAGAATCCATCAAAGGATGTTGACATAGATGAAATCAAAACTCTTTTTAAAGAAGTTTCTATTCCTATTTTGAAATCTTTTAAGAGTCATATATTTATAAAATAAACCATTTTATTTGAAAATATTCTTATAATCTTGTAAGGAAAGTGTAACACCCCAAGATTTTATGAAAAATATTCTTTTCATTAATGTCTTGTGTTGTACGCTACACCAAAAGGAGCTTTCACAACACACATCCTTGACTTGCCTTACATTACACGCAAACGCGACTTCCTCGATAGCGTGTTTAGTATGCAATACCGATTTTCACTGAACAATGATATGCTATTAAAATATTATTAAAACTAGCTGTTATGAATAGTAATAACCACATTTTAAAATTTTAGAAATTTTAGATCTCAAAATGGACTTCATTTTTGGATTCGGAGTATTGAATTTAGCCTAAGGTGAAATTTTGGTACTTTTCGGATAACTTTCATATTCTGATGAATAATGAAAATTAGTAAATTATAATTAAAAACAACTTTTTTAATCGAATTAATTAATAGTGATAAATTATTAATTTGAGAGGTTTTAAATTATATTTATAATATATTTTTTCAATTTAATACAATGTTGGTCATTGAATGTAATTTCACATTTAAACCAGTCATAAACAAGTGTCAATCTTTTGATAGTTATTATCTCTTAAGAACACGCTATTTGTTTTGACGACGGGAATTAATTTTTAAATTAATTAATGCAACTGATATTTTTTGAATTAGATAAAATAGACATCATTTTCAAATTCATAATATCAAATATATCTTAGATCTAATTTTTGGTATTTTCCTGGAAACTTTCATTTTTTGATGAATAGTGAAACCACTAAGTGGTAGTTAAAAAAACTGATTTTTTCATAAAACATAATTTTACCGCTTCTGTGAGTGGAATTTCGAAAATCCGAGAGACACGGTTAATATCAAGGACTAAAATGTGGTTCAATGAGATGAAAATAATTTTTGGTGAATAGTAACTTTTTACTTTTTTTTACCAAGGTTAAAAGTAAATAGGGTAATTAAGGGTAAAAATGTTATTATTATTACCCTAACACATATCCTAATTCTATTGGATAAGTGTAATTCGACCAAAAACAACCTTAGGAATAAAATATGATCATTTAGGCCCACTTGGATTAGATTAGTACATTTATTATTAATTTATTTAAAGAAGGGTTAAAATAGTTATAATCAAAGTTTAATAACAAAATCATTTTTAATATGGGGTAATACATATGATAAATTACAATATAAATATTCATTAGAAATCTAAAAATATTTCCTACATAATGGTATTTTATTTGTAATTTTTAGACATTAAATAATTTAATTTATTTATAACACAACGATGATACAGTAATTATCATATTAATGAAATATTGACATAATTGATGTTATAAATACCGAAATAAATTTAATATGAGACTTTTTATGAATTCCACTAATTTTCTAGGTTAATATAACATGTTATTATTTATTTAATTTACTTTTTTCGAACTTATCATTCTGTTATTATTTTCACAAAATTCAATTACTAAATAGTGTCAAAATTGACATAAAATAGTTTTTAAAAAAAATATTATTTTATTAATTGTTATTTTATTCCTAAAAATCTACGGTTCAGCCAAATGACTTAGATAAGGTTATATATATTAATAATACAAAACATGGGGTTCGTTTGGCTTGATATAGTAAGTTTATTAACCTTATAGTATAAGAACACAAGAAGACACGGTAAAAGTAAAATTATTTAACTTAATGTTAAATCTACATGATGTGGTTAAAATAGGAACGTAAACTTGCCTAAATTCTATTGGATGATAGTTCTTCGACCCATCCCCACATTATCCTCGAAATAAATCAATTTTGAGCTATTTAAAACCGAATTTAACTTTATAATAAAATAATATATTTCGTTATTCCAAAGGTGCCCCTCTCCTCCCTTATAAAAGGGCACCTCCTCCCTCTCTACCTCACACCACTTTGAGCCTTCAAGCTTGGCCAAACCCTGAAAAATTTCCTTCTCCACTTCCCTTGAAACATCTTAGAGGTTATGGTCTTCCTCAAAGACCAATTTTAGTTCCCTAAAAGGAGGTCTCAAAAAGGCGCTTCAAAGAAGAGGTAATGCCCGTTACCGATTCTTTCATCTTTATTTCTTCTTCCACTTCTTCTTCTTTAGTTTTTTCATCACTAATTAATAACATAAGTATCAATAATATACTGATATGTTATTATATGTATGAAACAACCCTATTTCACCATCTATCCATCCTACGGAAAAAGAAATCACCGTGCGTGCGTACGTACGGAATACCGTCTCCACGCCGTGGTGTAATCTATTTTTCACCACCACCTAACTTGGATGGGTATAATGGTGTAAATAATGACTATATATGACTATTATAAAGTTATATTGATTCTGATATAGTATAAATACACTCCAATACAATTCCACGATCATATGAACGATATCATCACTCGTGCGTACGTACGGAATACCGTCTCCACGATGTGATGAGACTCGTTCTACATGATCTTCATTTCATAATGATTATATAAATGAATTGAATTAATTAATATGATATATATTACACTAATACCATTCTGGAAATAAGGTATCTATAACCTAAAGAGAAGAATAAGAATTTATTCAACAAAACATGCATAAGAACAAAAAGCAATAAACACCCGAATAACAAGTAGTAATGAAATATTACTAATAATAAGCTAAAAATATGACCATATATGATATCATAACAACTATTATGATTCTGGAATAAGTCAATGACATTATTTAAATCATTATACAGGAGGTTCGGACACATACGAAGCAAATCAGACCTAAGGTAAGGGATAAATTTTGCAAATCTCATTTTTATCTGAGATTGCTTATTCGTAAGTATTTACTGGGGTTAGTTCTATCATCCATTTTCGTGTTTTATAAAAGTTTTTTCATGTATGTTTAAAGTAATTTTTACCCATTTATGACTTTTTGACTTTTACTACCTGTTATGCAAGGAATATTTCTTTTGTTTACGTTACGAGGTACTTTTTTGATTTTTCGAAAAAAGTACGAGAAGAATGTTTTTTTAACTTATAAGACATGAAATGATTTTTACAGTTTCATAAAGCCTTATTTTCATGAAGCTTCCTCCAAACGATTTCATTACTGTTTTCAAAAAAAATCTCTTTCTTTTAAAATTGCATGACGTTTTGTGAAAAGAAATTGATTTTGAAGAAGAAAGGATATTTTCCTCAAGAATTCATTTCAAGTATTTTATCAAATCCATTTTTCATCTAAGATGACATTATTTCATATGTGTATTTTTCAAGTATCATGTCTCTATGATTTAAATGGATTCAATTTTCTTATTATGAAATGATATCCGTTTCTTTTATATGGATTATGTGATGATGGAATGATGTTTCTGAAACCCATTTTGTTTATTGGGTTATTATGAATGATGTATGTTTTTTTGTGGCACAAGTAATAATGATTTAATAATGAGATGGGTGGGACCTATATCTCCCTCCAATGCATTGGGTAATGATTTTATATCTAATGAGATAGACATGGCTAGAACGGTAGGTTATACCGCTTCAGTGAAACAGGACTGAAACGAGGAGTGAACTCGGTTCAGAAAGGGACTGTGTCCACTAAGATAGTCTTGGCAATGATTCTTGACTAATAAGAAATGATTCTCTATGATTATGTGTATATGCCACAAAGTTTCATGTTTTAAGATATGATTATTGGGATTAAATTTCACTGCTATGATTTATCCAATGTTATGAAATTATGATCTCATTTGCAGGTTAAGATTTCCAAAATGTGATGTTCTTATGAATATGATGTGATTGATATTTATTTTGTTTACCCTTAATGTGCATTTGAGATCACCCTTTTATGTTTTCTTTTCCCCAGGATATAAAGAAAGGTTTTAGGTAAAAAAGGGAAGATCTTTATGGGAGATGTTGAAGATCTTTCACCACGATTAGAAGATTTTATTCCGAGTTTCCAAAGACACTAAACTATTACGATCCTTATGTGTGTGTTTTTGTTATGTATTAAGTATTCTAAAAAATTAATGTAATGTCCATGTACGTCATGCTTCGGGTCTCTACAGTTGGTATCAAAGGAAAAGTTTAGTCAACCTTTGGAAACTAGGATGCGAAAACGTTGGTGAGATCCCTAGAGATATTTCTAAGGTATGTCTAGGGATTCCCCTAAGGATATGTATGCGTATAGGATACAGTCCTAGAATTATGGTAACGATATTAGATTAAACCAAATATGTTAGATATTGAAGTTACTCCCCCTTTATTATGATTTTTGCCTCTCACACTATTCTTTTTGGGTTTTAGAAAATGGATGGAAACAAGATGATTCACGATAAGGGAGGATATGATGGACAATGGAATGATATTATTCATGAGAAACGAAATGAAATGGGATTTGGAAGTCCAAACATCATTATTATGCCGAATCAAAAATCTCAAAATATGATCAATAAAGTAAAATTTGGTAAATTTCCTGACTCGGCTAATAAGAGAAAGATGGAGTTTCATGATGCTTATAGAGGAAATAAAGTTCAATTTCCCCTATGTAAATCATGTGGTAAGAGGAATCAAGGAGATTGTTTCAACGGAACTGGAAGATGCTTTCGGTGTGGAAAAAAGGACACAAAGCCAGTAAGTGCAAAGGAAAAGGTTCAGTTAACACCAGGGATGAGGATAATGGTATTGCTACGACATTAACAATGGTTAAATGTTTTAAATGTGGAATGTACGGGCATTATGCAAACCAATTCCCTAAGGGAAAGTCTCATGAAGAGAATCAGTATGGTCTTATGGGTAGTATTTATGTGGATGATGGTGAAAAGACTACAAATGATATGTGAGATGAAAGAATTTTTGAAGCTCGGTCAATGGTTTAAGAATGTAGTGGAATGATTACATGTTTATCATGAGTAATGTTGTATAAGTAATCTCATGGTATTATGGAATAAAGAGAAATCTATGGATTGTTACACTGTTGTCTTTCCTTAAGTTTTGAAAGTGTATGATTAATTTTACCAGTATCCATGAAAGGTTATTCAGATATTTTTTGGAATGTAGATGATATGCGCATAATGAAAGGATAAGGAGAAAATTAAATGTTTGATAGTATTCATGAGCTCATGACTGATATAAGGAGAAGGGTATATCATGGTTTGAGTATATAGAATTTTTGGATTTTGGTATGTGGAAAGAGTTAACTTTTGATAGCATTCATGTTTTCACTATGGTTTAATGGGTATTCATTTTTCAAGAGAATACATCATTAAGGTATTCACATGATTGGAAAGTGACCAACAAGATATATGGGGGATAAATGATGGTATTCACATGCTTGGTTGATGACATTTCAAGTTATCGTTTTCTTTATACTATGAGCTTGGACCGAAGTATTTTAGATAAGCCTAAAAATTGTAATGGATTATGTTAACCATAAGTTAGTATTGTTTAAGGATAAATTTTTTTTGATATTATTTATGTGATGTTATAGTAATGTAGTTTTAGAAAAAGGACAACCTGCAGGACGGACGACATCCCATCGCGTCGGACAAGGCTGTGGGAATCGAACCCACAACCGAAGTGCGACTGGCCTTTATCTCCTACCACTGGCCTACAGGAAGTCCCTGTTTAGTAGAAACTAGTTTTATTATATTAAGCAGTATGATATATGAAGTATAAGTCCATTTTAGGAACTATATATGATTAATCTCACTATAGATGGACATATGTATTTTTTTATAACTTTTCTAACCATTTGTTTGAGACAGATGGAATGTCCCATCATTCTATCACATGATCTGCTAACACATCACAAATGAAAAATTCAAATTCATTTCTTTAATAGATGAAGTGGAAATTTTCCAAAGAACGACAAACGATGAGACTATACCAAAACCATGAAAGTATTTCTTCTAATTCCAATTTCATCAACTTTAGGGGAATGATCTTGAAAACCAAAAATGTTGTCCTAGTGATCTTATATCTGATGAATCAGATGGTACCTTAGATGTTCAAAAATTTATGGCTTTGTGATTGCTGGCTTTTCCATAGCCATGTTCTCTACCACTCTCCATCAGAACATGATGGTTAGATTTGTCTTCCATATCCATATTTTCACCTCTATGGAAACCCAGTGATTAGTTTATTTTGGTAATCGTTACATTTCATACTTTAGTTTTTAAAGCCAAGTTTTGGTATTCCTTTTTATGATGTGGGTTTCTATTAAAGAAACATTCGAGTAGTAGACCATTTATAACCCCGACGAATTTTGAGGGCGAAATTCATTTTAAGGGGGGTAGAATGTAACACCCCGAGATTTTATGAAAAATATTCTTTTCCTTAATGTCTTGTGTCGTACGCTACACCAAAATGAGCTTTCACAACACGCATCCCTGACTTTCCTTGCATTACACGCAAATGCGACCTTCCTCGATAGCGTGTGTAGTACGCAATACTGAGTTTCACTAAACAACGATATGCAATTAAAATATTATTAAAACTAGCTGTTATGAATAGTAATAACCACCTTTTAAAATTTTAGAAATTTTAGCTCTCAAAATGGACTTCATTTTTTGATTCGGAGTATCTAATTTAGCCTAATGTGAAATTTTGGTACTTTTCGGATAACTTTCATATTCTCATGAATAGTGAAAATTACTAAATTATAATTAAAAATAACTTTTTTAATCAAATTGATTAATAGTGATAAATTATTATTTGAGTGGTTTTAAAGTATATTTAGAATATATTTTTACAATTTAATACAATGTTGGTCATTGGATGTAATTTCACATTTAAACCAGTCATAAACAAGTGTCAATCTTTTGATAGTTATTATCTCTTAAGAACACGCTATTTGTTTTGACGACGGGAATTAATTTTTAAATTAATTAACGCAATTGATATGTTTTGAATTTGATAAAATAGACATCATTTTTGAATTCATAATATCAAATATAGCTTAGATTTAATTTTTGGTATTTTTCTGGAAACATTCATTTTTTGATGAATAGTGAAACCACTAAGTGGTAGTTAAAAAAACTGATTTTTTCATAAAACCTAATTTTACCACTTCTGTGAGTGGAATTTCGAAAATCCGAGAGACACGGTTAATATCAAGGACTAAAATGTGTTTCAATGAGATGAAAATAATTTTTGGTGAATAGTAACTTTTTACTTTTTTTTTACCACGGTTAAAAGTAAATAGGGTAATTAAGGGTAAAAATGTTATTATTATTTCCCTAAAACATGTCTTTATTCTATTGTATAAGTGTAATTTGACCATAAACAACCTTAGAAATAAAATATGATCATTTAGGCCCACTTGGATTAGATTAGGACATTTATTATTAATTTATTTAAAGAAGGGTTACAATAGTTAAAATCAATGTTTAATAACTAAATAATTTTTAATATGGGGTTTTACATAAGATAAATTCGACTATAAATATTCATTAGAAAGATAAAACGATTTCCTACATAATGGTATTTTATTTGTAATTTTTATACATTAAAAAATTTAATTTATTTATAACACAAATATGATACAGTAATTATCTTATTAATGAAATATTGATATAATTGATGTTATAAATACCAAATTAAATATAATTATGGACTTTTTATGAATTCCACTAATTTTCGTGGTTAATATGACATGTTATTATGGATTTAAATAACTTTTTCGAACTTTTCATTCTTTTATGATTTTCACAAAAATCAATTACTAAATAGTGTCAAAATTGACATAAAATAGTTTTTAAAACAAATATTATATTATTAATTGTTATTTTATTCTTAAAAATCTAAGGTTCGGACAAATAACTTATATAAGGTTATATATATTAATAATAAACATCTTGGGGATCGTTTGTCTTGATATGGTATGTTTATTAACCTTATAGTATAAGAACACAAGAAGACACGGTAAAAGTAAAATTATTTAACTTAATGTTAAATCTACATGATGAGGTTAATATAGGAACCTAAACTTGTCTAAATTCTATTGGATGAGAGGATTTCGACCCATCCCTACCATAGCCTCTAAATAAATCAATTTTGAGCTATTTAAAACCGATTTTGACTTTATAATAAAATAATAGTTTTCGTTATTCCAAAGGTGCCCCTCTCCTCCCTTATAAAAGGGAACCTCCTCCCTCTCTACCTCACACCAATTTGAGCCTTCAAGCTTGGCCAAACCCTGAAAAATTCCCTTCTCCACTTCCCTTGAAACATCTTAGAGGTTATGGTCTTCCTCAAAGACCAATTTTAGTTCCCTAAAAGGAGGTCTCAAAAAGGCGCTTCAAAGAAGAGGTAATGCCCGTTACCGATTCTTTCATCTTTATTTCTTCTTCCACTTCTTCTTCTTTAGTTTTTTCATCACTAATTAATAACATAAGTATCAATAATATACTGATATGTTATTATATGTATGAAACAACCCTATTTCACCATCTATCCATCCTACGGAAAAAGAAATCACCGTGCGTGCGTACGTACGGAATACCGTCTCCACGCCGTGGTGTAATCTATTTTTCACCACCACCTAACTTGGATGGGTATAATGGTGTAAATAATGACTATATATGACTATTATAAAGTTATATTGATTCTGATATAGTATAAATACACTCCAATACAATTCCACGATCATAGGAACGATATCATCACTCGTGCGTACGTACGGAATACCGTCTCCACGATGTGATGAGACTCGTTCTACATGATCTTCATTTCATAATGATTATATAAATGAATTGAATTAATTAATATGATATATATTACACTAATACCATTCTGGAAATAAGGTATCTATAACCTAAAGAGAAGAATAAGAATTTATTCAACAAAACATGCATAAGAACAAAAAGCAATAAACACCCGAATAACAAGTAGTAATGAAATATTACTAATAATAAGCTAAAAATATGACCATATATGATATCATAACAACTATTATGATTCTGGAATAAGTCAATGACATTATTTAAATCATTATACAGGAGGTTCGGACACATACGAAGCAAATCGGACCTAAGGTAAGGGATAAATTTTGCAAATCTCATTTTTATCTGAGATTGCTTATTCGTAAGTATTTACTGGGGTTAGTTCTATCATCCATTTTCGTGTTTTATAAAAGTTTTTTCATGTATGTTTAAAGTAATTTTTACCCATTTATGACTTTTTGACTTTTACTACCTGTTATGCAAGGAATATTTCTTTTGTTTACGTTACGAGGTACTTTTTTGATTTTTCGAAAAAAGTACGAGAAGAATGTTTTTTTAACTTATAAGACATGAAATGATTTTTACAGTTTCATAAAGCCTTATTTTCATGAAGCTTCCTCCAAACGATTTCATTACTGTTTTCAAAAAAAATCTCTTTCTTTTAAAATTGCATGACGTTTTGTGAAAAGAAATTGATTTTGAAGAAGAAAGGATATTTTCCTCAAGAATTCATTTCAAGTATTTTATCAAATCCATTTTTCATCTAAGATGACATTATTTCATATGTGTATTTTTCAAGTATCATGTCTCTATGATTTAAATGGATTCAATTTTCTTATTATGAAATGATATCCGTTTCTTTTATATGGATTATGTGATGATGGAATGATGTTTCTGAAACCCATTTTGTTTATTGGGTTATTATGAATGATGTATGTTTTTTTGTGGCACAAGTAATAATGATTTAATAATGAGATGGGTGGGACCTATATCTCCCTCCAATGCATTGGGTAATGATTTTATATCTAATGAGATAGACATGGCTAGAACGGTAGGTTATACCGCTTCAGTGAAACAGGACTGAAACGAGGAGTGAACTCGGTTCAGAAAGGGACTGTGTCCACTAAGATAGTCTTGGCAATGATTCTTGACTAATAAGAAATGATTCTCTATGATTATGTGTATATGCCACAAAGTTTCATGTTTTAAGATATGATTATTGGGATTAAATTTCACTGCTATGATTTATCCAATGTTATGAAATTATGATCTCATTTGCAGGTTAAGATTTCCAAAATGTGATGTTCTTATGAATATGATGTGATTGATATTTATTTTGTTTACCCTTAATGTGCATTTGAGATCACCCTTTTATGTTTTCTTTTCCCCAGGATATAAAGAAAGGTTTTAGGTAAAAAAGGGAAGATCTTTATGGGAGATGTTGAAGATCTTTCACCACGATTAGAAGATTTTATTCCGAGTTTCCAAAGACACTAAACTATTACGATCCTTATGTGTGTGTTTTTGTTATGTATTAAGTATTCTAAAAAATTAATGTAATGTCCATGTACGTCATGCTTCGGGTCTCTACAGTTGGTATCAAAGGAAAAGTTTAGTCAACCTTTGGAAACTAGGATGCGAAAACGTTGGTGAGATCCCTAGAGATATTTCTAAGGTATGTCTAGGGATTCCCCTAAGGATATGTATGCGTATAGGATACAGTCCTAGAATTATGGTAACGATATTAGATTAAACCAAATATGTTAGATATTGAAGTTACTCCCCCTTTATTATGATTTTTGCCTCTCACACTAATCTTTTTGGGTTTTAGAAAATGGATGGAAACAAGATGATTCACGATAAGGGAGGATATGATGGACAATGGAATGATATTATTCATGAGAAACGAAATGAAATGGGATTTGGAAGTCCAAACATCATTATTATGCCGAATCAAAAATCTCAAAATATGATCAATAAAGTAAAATTTGGTAAATTTCCTGACTCGGCTAATAAGAGAAAGATGGAGTTTCATGATGCTTATAGAGGAAATAAAGTTCAATTTCCCCTATGTAAATCATGTGGTAAGAGGAATCAAGGAGATTGTTTCAACGGAACTGGAAGATGCTTTCGGTGTGGAAAAAAGGACACAAAGCCAGTAAGTGCAAAGGAAAAGGTTCAGTTAACACCAGGGATGAGGATAATGGTATTGCTACGACATTAACAATGGTTAAATGTTTTAAATGTGGAATGTACGGGCATTATGCAAACCAATTCCCTAAGGGAAAGTCTCATGAAGAGAATCAGTATGGTCTTATGGGTAGTATTTATGTGGATGATGGTGAAAAGACTACAAATGATATGTGAGATGAAAGAATTTTTGAAGCTCGGTCAATGGTTTAAGAATGTAGTGGAATGATTACATGTTTATCATGAGTAATGTTGTATAAGTAATCTCATGGTATTATGGAATAAAGAGAAATCTATGGATTGTTACACTGTTGTCTTTCCTTAAGTTTTGAAAGTGTATGATTAATTTTACCAGTATCCATGAAAGGTTATTCAGATATTTTTTGGAATGTAGATGATATGCGCATAATGAAAGGATAAGGAGAAAATTAAATGTTTGATAGTATTCATGAGCTCATGACTGATATAAGGAGAAGGGTATATCATGGTTTGAGTATATAGAATTTTTGGATTTTGGTATGTGGAAAGAGTTAACTTTTGATAGCATTCATGTTTTCACTATGGTTTAATGGGTATTCATTTTTCAAGAGAATACATCATTAAGGTATTCACATGATTGGAAAGTGACCAACAAGATATATGGGGGATAAATGATGGTATTCACATGCTTGGTTGATGACATTTCAAGTTATCGTTTTCTTTATACTATGAGCTTGGACCGAAGTATTTTAGATAAGCCTAAAAATTGTAATGGATTATGTTAACCATAAGTTAGTATTGTTTAAGGATAAATTTTTTTTGATATTATTTATGTGATGTTATAGTAATGTAGTTTTAGAAAAAGGACAACCTGCAGGACGGACGACATCCCATCGCGTCGGACAAGGCTGTGGGAATCGAACCCACAACCGAAGTGCGACTGGCCTTTATCTCCTACCACTGGCCTACAGGAAGTCCCTGTTTAGTAGAAACTAGTTTTATTATATTAAGCAGTATGATATATGAAGTATAAGTCCATTTTAGGAACTATATATGATTAATCTCACTATAGATGGACATATGTATTTTTTTATAACTTTTCTAACCATTTGTTTGAGACAGATGGAATGTCCCATCATTCTATCACATGATCTGCTAACACATCACAAATGAAAAATTCAAATTCATTTCTTTAATAGATGAAGTGGAAATTTTCCAAAGAACGACAAACGATGAGACTATACCAAAACCATGAAAGTATTTCTTCTAATTCCAATTTCATCAACTTTAGGGGAATGATCTTGAAAACCAAAAATGTTGTCCTAGTGATCTTATATCTGATGAATCAGATGGTACCTTAGATGTTCAAAAATTTATGGCTTTGTGATTGCTGGCTTTTCCATAGCCATGTTCTCTACCACTCTCCATCAGAACATGATGGTTAGATTTGTCTTCCATATCCATATTTTCACCTCTATGGAAACCCAGTGATTAGTTTATTTTGGTAATCGTTACATTTCATACTTTAGTTTTTAAAGCCAAGTTTTGGTATTCCTTTTTATGATGTGGGTTTCTATTAAAGAAACATTCGAGTAGTAGACCATTTATAACCCCGACGAATTTTGAGGGCGAAATTCATTTTAAGGGGGGTAGAATGTAACACCCCGAGATTTTATGAAAAATATTCTTTTCCTTAATGTCTTGTGTCGTACGCTACACCAAAATGAGCTTTCACAACACGCATCCCTGACTTTCCTTGCATTACACGCAAATGCGACCTTCCTCGATAGCGTGTGTAGTACGCAATACTGAGTTTCACTAAACAACGATATGCAATTAAAATATTATTAAAACTAGCTGTTATGAATAGTAATAACCACCTTTTAAAATTTTAGAAATTTTAGCTCTCAAAATGGACTTCATTTTTTGATTCGGAGTATCTAATTTAGCCTAATGTGAAATTTTGGTACTTTTCGGATAACTTTCATATTCTCATGAATAGTGAAAATTACTAAATTATAATTAAAAATAACTTTTTTAATCAAATTGATTAATAGTGATAAATTATTATTTGAGTGGTTTTAAAGTATATTTAGAATATATTTTTACAATTTAATACAATGTTGGTCATTGGATGTAATTTCACATTTAAACCAGTCATAAACAAGTGTCAATCTTTTGATAGTTATTATCTCTTAAGAACACGCTATTTGTTTTGACGACGGGAATTAATTTTTAAATTAATTAACGCAATTGATATGTTTTGAATTTGATAAAATAGACATCATTTTTGAATTCATAATATCAAATATAGCTTAGATTTAATTTTTGGTATTTTTCTGGAAACATTCATTTTTTGATGAATAGTGAAACCACTAAGTGGTAGTTAAAAAAACTGATTTTTTCATAAAACCTAATTTTACCACTTCTGTGAGTGGAATTTCGAAAATCCGAGAGACACGGTTAATATCAAGGACTAAAATGTGTTTCAATGAGATGAAAATAATTTTTGGTGAATAGTAACTTTTTACTTTTTTTTTACCACGGTTAAAAGTAAATAGGGTAATTAAGGGTAAAAATGTTATTATTATTTCCCTAAAACATGTCTTTATTCTATTGTATAAGTGTAATTTGACCATAAACAACCTTAGAAATAAAATATGATCATTTAGGCCCACTTGGATTAGATTAGGACATTTATTATTAATTTATTTAAAGAAGGGTTACAATAGTTAAAATCAATGTTTAATAACTAAATAATTTTTAATATGGGGTTTTACATAAGATAAATTCGACTATAAATATTCATTAGAAAGATAAAACAATTTCCTACATAATGGTATTTTATTTGTAATTTTTATACATTAAAAAATTTAATTTATTTATAACACAAATATGATACAGTAATTATCTTATTAATGAAATATTGATATAATTGATGTTATAAATACCAAATTAAATATAATTATGGACTTTTTATGAATTCCACTAATTTTCGTGGTTAATATGACATGTTATTATGGATTTAAATAACTTTTTCGAACTTTTCATTCTTTTATGATTTTCACAAAAATCAATTACTAAATAGTGTCAAAATTGACATAAAATAGTTTTTAAAACAAATATTATATTATTAATTGTTATTTTATTCTTAAAAATCTAAGGTTCGGACAAATAACTTATATAAGGTTATATATATTAATAATAAACATCTTGGGGATCGTTTGTCTTGATATGGTATGTTTATTAACCTTATAGTATAAGAACACAAGAAGACACGGTAAAAGTAAAATTATTTAACTTAATGTTAAATCTACATGATGAGGTTAATATAGGAACCTAAACTTGTCTAAATTCTATTGGATGAGAGGATTTCGACCCATCCCTACCATAGCCTCTAAATAAATCAATTTTGAGCTATTTAAAACCGATTTTGACTTTATAATAAAATAATAGTTTTCGTTATTCCAAAGGTGCCCCTCTCCTCCCTTATAAAAGGGCACCTCCTCCCTCTCTACCTCACACCAATTTGAGCCTTCAAGCTTGGCCAAAACCTGAAAAATTCCCTTCTCCACTTCCCTTGAAACATCTTAGAGGTTATGGTCTTCCTCAAAGACCAATTTTAGTTCCCTAAAAGGAGGTCTCAAAAAGGCGCTTCAAAGAAGAGGTAATGCCCGTTACCGATTCTTTCATCTTTATTTCTTCTTCCACTTCTTATTCATTAGTTGTTTCATCATGAAGTAATAAAATCATTATCAATCATATACTGATATGTTATTATAAGTATGAAACAACCATATTTCACCATCTATCCATCCTACGGAAAAGGAAATCACCGCGTGTGCGTACGTACGGAATACCGTCTCCACGCCGTGGTGTAATCTTTTTTCCACCACCACCTTACTTGGATGGGTATAATGTTGTAAATAATGACTATATATGACTATTACAATGTGATATTGATTCTGAAATAGTATACATACACTCCAATAAAATTCCACAATCATAGGAATGATATCATCACTCGTGCGTACGTACGGAATACCGTCTCCACGATGTGATGCGACTCGTTCTACATGATCTTCATTTCATAATGATTATATAAATGAATTTAATGAATGAATATGATATATATTTCACTAATACCATTATGGAAATGAGGTATCTATAACCTAAAGGGATGAATAAGAATTTATTCGACAAAACACGCATAAGAACAAAAAAGAAATAAACACCCGAATAACAACTAGTGATGAAATATTACTAATAATAAGGTAATAATATGACCATATATGATATCATAACAATTAGTATGATTCTGGAATAAGTCAATTACATTATTTAAATCATTATACATGAGCTTCGGACACATATGAAACAAATCGGACCTAAGGTAAGGGATAAATTTTGCAAATCTCATTTTTATCTGAGATTGCTTATTCGTAAGTATTTATTGGGGTTTTTTCTATCATCCATGTTCATGTTTTATAAAAGTGTTTTCGTGTATGTTTAAAGTCATTTTTACTCATTTTTGACTTTTTGACTTTTACTACATGTTTTGTAAGGAATATTTCTTTTGTTTACATTACGAGGTACTTTTTTGACTTTTTCCACAAAAGTTCGAGAAGAATGTTTTTTATCTTATACGACATGAATGGATTTTTACAGTTTCATAAAGCCTTATTTTTATGAAGCTTCCTCCAAAATATTTCATTACAGTTTTCAACAAAATCTATTTTTTTTAAAATTGCATGACGTTTTGTGAAAATAAATTGATTTTGAAGAAGAAATGATATTTTCCTCAAGAATTCATTCCATGTATTTTATCAAAATCATTTTTCATCTAAGATGACATTATTTCATATGTGTATGTTTCAAGTATCATGTCTCTATGATTTAAGTGGTTTCACATTTCTTATTATGAAATTATATCCATTTCTTTTATATGGATTATGTGATGATGGAATGATGTTTATGAAACCCATTTTGTTTATTGGGTTATTATGAATGGTGTTTGTTTTTTTTGTGGCACAAGTAAGAATGATTTCATTATGAGATGGGTGGGACCTATATCTCCCTCTAATTCATTGGGTAAAGATTTTATATCTCATGATATAGACATGGCTGGAACGGTAGGTTATATCGGTTCAGTGAAACAGGACTGAAACGAGGAGTGAACTTGGATCAGAAAGGGACTTTGTCCACTAAGATAGTCTTGGCAATGAGTCTTGACTAATAAGAAATGATTCTATATGATTATCTGTGTATGTTAAAATTTTTCATGTTTTATGTTATGATTATTGGGATTACATTTCACTACTATGATTTATCCCATGTTATAAAATTATGATCTCTTTTGTAGGTTAAGATTTCCAAAATGTGATGTTCTTATGAATATGATGTGATTGATATTTCTTTTGTTTAACCTTACTGAGCATTTGAGCTCACCCTTTTATGTTTTCTTTTCCCCATGATATAAAGAAAGGTTTTAGGTAAAAAAAGGGAAGATCTTTATGGGAGATGTTGAAGATATTTCACCACGATTAGAATATTTTATTCCGAGTTTCCAAAGACACTAAACTATTATGATCCTTGTGTGTGTGTTTTTTTTATGTACTAAGTATTCTGCAAAAGTAATTTAATTTCCATTTACGTCAGGCTTCGGGTCTCTACATAAAGCTTCAACGATTTTAAAATGTCCGAAAATAGTCGCACCCGCCGTATAAGTTAAAAAAAATTCTTACCTTAATTCTGTCAAAAAGGTTAAAAATCACCTTGTTTGAAAAATGATGAGAATATTCTTTTATAAACCTCTTATATAAAGTTAACAAGGGTTTAAATGACTTCAACCCATATTCTAGTAAATATTTAAAATGTTTTGAAATACATTTTCAAGAAACATGGATGAGGATGATAAAGAAGTCCCAGTAGATTATTACGTATAAATATCATCTGATAATGAAGATATTGCAAAATAAACCCTTACCTTGTACTTTTTCATGGTTGGGGGTGGGATAAACATCTGTATAATGGTGAAATAATTGTTATTAAATTATAAAATAATTATATACATTAATATGATATCATATATGATCTTTTAACATTACTTTGTTAATAATATCTCAGAATTATCGTCGTTTCGGGTGTTAACTTATTCATTTTCTTTTATATGTTTTGTTACATAAGCCATGTTTGTTATGGATAGGGTGTATCTTATTCATATCCATAATGATATCAAGTCCTTAAAAACTATTTTTAATCATAAAATGAGAATTATACTTGAATGGATACGATGGAGAATGAATCTCATCGCGTTCGTGGAGTCGGTAGTCCGTACGTACGCACGAGTGAAAACATCATTTTTTTGATATTAAAATTATATTTAATTGGATGTTATATCATATATCCAGAATCATTATCATGTTATATTTTTTATTCACATGAATTACAAATCATTATTATACCCATCCAAATAATAATATATTGAATAACAATTACACCATGACGTGGAGACGGTAAGCCGTATGTACGCACGTATGGTGACATGTCACTCAAAGGATGGATAGAATACTGAATATGGTTATAACATTTTTATAATTACATCACAGTATATATAAGATACTGGAGTTATTATTTTAGAATTTGAATAACAAATAATGAAGAAGTTGAAGAAGAAAGGAACTTGAAAGAGGGCGGTGAAAACATTACCTCTTCTTCGGGTTCTTCCTTTTGATTTGATCAAAAGGACTCCTTAGGATGGCTTTATGACTAAAGTAAAGCCTATAGGATGAAGTGAGGAAAGCTTATATAGTATTTGGGCAGGGTTTGGCCGAACCAAAAGGCTTTGAAAGTGTGAATTAATGAGAAGTGGGGGTGCCCTTTTATAAGAGGGGTGAGGGGCACCTTTGGAAAAGCTAGAAATATTATTTTATAATAAATTCATATTCAGTTTATAATTGATTTAAAGTGGATTATATAAATTTTAAGGTGGGTATGGGTCGAAAAAAAACTCAACTAATAGGATTTATACTGGTTTGGTTCACTATATTAACCTTATCTTTTAGTTTTAACTCTTAGTTAATTAGTTTAACATTTACCATGTCACTTGGTATTTTTATATTATATAGTTAATAAACATACTATATACATCCAAGAGACCTGAAATTGGTCCATTAATGGTTAACCTATCATGATATAAGTCTCTTGGCCGAAAAATATATTTTTAGGAATTAAATATCAATTAATAATATAATATTTGTTATAAAAACCCTATTATGTAAATTTTGACACTATTTGGAAAATTTATTTTTGTAAAAATCATAATAGATTTATTTATTCGAAAAAAGTTAATTAAATCAATACTAACATGTCATATTAACATATAAAATTAGTTTAATTTATAAAAAGTCTCAAATTATATTTATTTGGGTGTTTATAATGTCAATTATTTTAATTTTTCACTATTATGGTAATTACTTCATCATCATTGTGTCATACATAAATTCTATTATTTAATGTCTAAAAATTATAAATAAAATATCATTATGTAGGAAATTTTTTTATCTATATAATTAATATTTATAATCGAAAATCCAACATATATAACCTTATTTAGAAAATGTTTTTCAAAAAGATATATGCTTATGTCATTTTTATATTTATTTTAACCCAAATATTATAAAGTTTCATTATCACTTACAAGTGGCTCCATGTGGTCCGAATATCGACCCAAAGATTCCCATTCTCCGCCATGTATCAGCCAATAAGTTTAGGATAGATTTCAGGGTAATTTGGTATTATTATAAGATTATTTATTAACCCTTATTTACCTGATTTAAACTTTAACCATGGTAAATAAAATATTTACCGAAGTAATTATTCAAAATGTCTAAAAATAAAAGTTACCTATTTATACAATTTGAAAATCCTGATTCAAAATATGGAATCAATTTTTTTTTTCAAATTCAAAACACATAAGTGGAAGAAATTAATTTAAAATTAATTCTCGTTGTTAAAACAAAAAACGTGTTTTTTAAGAGTTAATATCTATCAAAAGATTGACACTGGTTTATGTCCAATTTAATTGTAAAATTATGTACAATGACTAAAATTGTATTAAATGTTAAAAATATATTCTAAATATACTTTAAAACCACTCAAATTCATAATTTATCAATATAAAAGTATTTCGTTTAAAAAAGTTGTTTTTAATTAATATTTAGTAATTTTCACTATTCATCAAAATATAAATGTTATCTGAAAAGTTCCAAAATTTCACCCGAGGATAAATTCGATATTCCGAATCCAAAAATGAAGTCCATTTTGAGAGCTAAAATTTATAATATTTCAAAAAGTAGGTATTACTATTCATAACGGCTAGTTTGATTGGTTGTGGGGTGTTAGAACTCGATGTTGCGTACAACACACGCTATCGCATTATTTAAAGAGAAACGTACCGTAGATGCTTGGGGTGTTACACTCCTAGATTCCTTCATTGGTACATGTTGGTGGATGATGTTCTGGACCCCTTCCAGGGGCGAACAATGTAGCCATCTTCATCACCACAAGATTACATGTTCTCTAACTCTATATAAGATGTTGGAGAGATGTACCGGTCTGATATAACTCTTTCAGATTGTGAGAAGTAAAACTGATCGACATATGGTCACTACCACCATTATATATGTGGAATTAGGGAACACCCATTCCTATAATGATGTGATGATGTGGTTGGAACAACCCCAAAGAGATGCCTTAATGTGCAATAAATAGTTGAGTCATGCAGTGCCTCCTCTACCTGCCAAGTCGCTGTAAAATTAACCCTTATTAGTTCCACTTCCCATCTATTGACCATCACTAATATGATTTTATGCCACCAATAAGAGGGACCTTCCACTAAATAATATGTCCTATGGGAGGTTTTGTCCTCCGATCAGATATCTGTTGTATTTTGGCAACATGCAACTCCCAAATTTGACATCTCAGAGTTCTTTATCAAGGGTTAGGTCATGAATTTCCTTCAAATCATCTGGGAGGCCTTTCACTTCATCTATGATCATTATATTTCTTATCCAAGTAGTTAAGTAACCTCATCGACATCGATATGATGTTATGATGTGTTAGGCTGGAATCACTCTGGGAGGCTTAGCACCCCTCTTTGTCTTGATACCACTAGACCCTCCAATATTGATGTGTCAAGAGATTCATGGTGATATATTTGATTATGGAGGATGTGTCTTCTCATGTGATGATTAGGGGTTAAGGATTGTACATTTGAATCCACTTCGGCCCTATCACGTGACAGCCTGACCAACCTGTTCACGATGAACATTCCCCACCAAGAAATGTTACACTAAACATGGTTATCCCCAACCTACCGAAGAATAAAATGTAAAACATAATGGATATGAATATCTAATATAAGGGGTAGTATAATACTTGGAAGACCCTCAT
Organism: Viscum album; assembly: GCA_963277665.1. Taxonomy (NCBI): domain Eukaryota; kingdom Viridiplantae; phylum Streptophyta; class Magnoliopsida; order Santalales; family Viscaceae; genus Viscum; species Viscum album. The sequence continues at coordinate 534,654,125 of OY728151.1, read as the reverse complement.
ATATGTGACCTCATCCACCAGTAATGGTAGGTGCAAGGCCTCAGGGATCGATCCCTTGAGTTATCATTACTTACCCATTTAAACATAGATAATGGAAAGGCACATGTTGGGTTCTCTAAACCATCAATGGTTGTGATAAATAATGTGGTTGATCCCACTTTTTCTCTTTTACTCTTGGATCATTTAGAATCTTAAATCTATCTATTGATTTTATAGTCATTTGACACCCTTATAAGGACCCTCAACCTTAGAGATCACATCTCTCATAAATCGGGTAAATAAAAAAAATTCATCCTTGGCCACTTTCCTCTAGTCATTAATTGAAATGCCACATATTTAGGTAGATTATAGACAATTTTATATGGATGGTGGCCAAGTTATTAGTCTTAGAACCCTCCCATGAAGTGTACTTACCCTCCTCAGGATCTAGGTCATGATTCACTATAAGAGGCTGATGCTATTCACTCAGATGATGATAATATCAATGAAATGATTCCTAGGTATCCTATTATAGTATGAACCCCACACCATGATGACTTTATAGCCTCTCTCACCACATAACATGTGGCATTGGAAACATGATAGGTAGTAATCCCACCCAAAGGAAAATAAAACCCATCATAAATTAAAAACATCCATGCACCCCCCGATATTGGGAACCCTATATTTTCCCTGTTCAATGAGATCGGTGACCCACTATTTCATTTTTACCACTTAATCTCAAGAGATAATACCAGGTTTAGAACCCTAATATACCAAGATGGTGACGAAAATTGGTTTTTTATCCATACATGGGTTGAAACTTTGTTCGTCTAGAACAACCAGTTGCCCATATGTTCTATTTCTAGTTGGGAACAACTTCATAGAAAATTCATTTATAAGTTCATCTCCACAATGAAAAAGACATGTATTTATGACTTCTACAAGTGAATGAAAATGAATGATTATCGAGCCTTAGAATTTTTGTCCCATTTCAATGGACTCATGTATTCACATAATATATTGTTTTCCTAATATGAACTACTTATGATCTGTGTGAAGAATTTCATTAATGAGATGGTTCCTGACCTCATCAACCAACACATTCCTTGAGGATTCCAAGAGTTTTATGATAACACCTAGAATCAAGAATAATCCTATAAATATGATAAATTTTCATGCATGTTTCCTCTTCCATTTCCTACAAGAAGTTACATTAAGTAAGAGAATTATTCCACTATAAAGGTAGAGGCCCCTGAGACATTGGAATTGTTGGAGCCTTTTCCAGAGGATCCGCACTAGGTGAAACTTTATTTGAAAGAACATAAACTAACATCAAAAACTTAAGAAAAACCCGACTATGGGAAACCACCTGGACAAAAGAATGTGTCTACAAACCCTATGGAAGATCCATCCCCTCATCCGGGCTAGTCTCCCAAATTTCCCTTTCTAGATAAAGAACCCAAACTTATTTCATTAAGATAGATATATTCCAATTTATTTCCTCAGTTCCATAGATAATGTGATTATGAAACCACCAGATTGTAGGTGACCTAGGGAAGGTGGGTGCATAGACCACCCCTACCACTTCCCTTTCCACATAATCCAAATATATAACATCAATGAATGTTATGTGTTCATGGATTGACCACAGGACTACATGGATAATGGTACATTCATGATTGGAGAAGTCTCAAAGCATGTGGAACATATATCTGATGAGTTTGGTACTGAATAGGAAGGTTTAGGTGAATGGAATCTGGATCCAATCTGTGGAACATTGAAGAATGAAGACTATTTGGGTCACAAAGCAGTCTCTCATGTACACAATAACAATCAAGCAGGATTTGTAAGACCATAGCCTCTGGATATCACTATGATTTCTATGGTCATCACATATATATATATGGAGTAGACTTCCTGATCTATGAAGTCTAGGAACAAATATCTTATGAGAAATTGATGTCACCTACCAGTTCCAAATCCATCCCAAAGTCTTGGTAAATTCTTGAATTATGAGTTGGGAATCCTGACCATGGTATGGTGACTCTTAGAATACCACATTAACTTTGAGAAGGATTATTCCACCATGAATGTCATTGAGTTATTGGACCACATCATTATTCTTGATAGTGGGGAATATCAGGAAAACCCCAAAGTGCCTCTATCCCATTACCTCAATGGAATGGTCGTGGGAATTTGAGCCACTCTAGAACTCATGCCAGCACATAAAGCTCATCTATTCATTCTATTTAAACTAGGTATTAGTTTTTATGTAGGGATCCGTAGGAATAATCCACTTGGATAGTTCTGTCAGATATTCCATTATAGCCGACTATGTTAACTATTAAGGAAGACCAACTATTACCACACCATGATCATCTGAATCTATCTTTATCCAAACCTTATCCAGCCAAAAAATAATCCAATTTTGATTTATGAAGATTCATCCCATTAGTGGTAGGATATTGGTAGTACCATCCAGAACCTGGTGGTATTTCCAATTGCACTCATTGTTCCTCCTGCTATAGAGGGACCCCCAATGCGAAAAGGCATGCGTTTTTCACAATACTATTACATTTTAAAGAACCTAGGGATCATACCTGGAATGATATCAATCCTTTAGGCCCTATTATTATTCAAAAAAAAATTTAAGGGTACCTAAATGAATCATTTGAAATAACCTTGTAGTTCAATAAAGTTGTAGCTACAACAGTGATCTACCATACTGAGGGGGACGAGAAAATAGAATGTAAATCTCTCATTTCGTTATCCAGAGAATATATGACTACTCACATGCTGGGGAATATGTTATTATTGTATATTATCTTCCAATTTATGTTATTGGAGATCTTGCACTTGTTGTTATACACTAGTTTTGGGATCATCCTCATCCTTAAAAAGTTGAACCACATGCTGGGATTGACTGAAGTTGTCATGACTCCATCCAACATAAAAATTTTGGGTTATGATAAGAATAATTAGAAACTATTTTGTAGGATTTGTTTGATTTTCTAGTTTGTTGGATTAATATCAAATGTTGTGTTTTCTGTACACTAATATGATACTACCTACAACACACTACTATGTAAGCCTAATCTTAATTTTCATTTAGCCAGCACATCCTCATATCACTAGTGAATCGAATACTCCATAAATGGTCATTTATGGGTAATCTGAGGTGATGTGTCTCCCTTAGACTCTTATAAATCCCACTGTATGGGCACCAACTATTATTATTGGGAAAAGAATCTTTTTCAAACCAATGAAGCTGAGCACACAAACAAAGTGGATAATCTATGGGAAGACGTGGGTGATACATTTGTTCTTCATATTAATAAGTTAGAGGACATAATAATGGAATTTGGATGTTTCATATTTTTTATATGAAAAATAGATTCCATATTCATAAAAAGAAATAACTTCTGCAGATTACCTTGAACTATTACATATGGCAGGATCAGGTAGCTCTAGAATCCCCTACTCATTTGAGGAGCTAATATGTTCTTCCAATGAACACAATTTTAAAAAAATTCCCATATATTTTGATGATAAGGGGTGAATCAACCTCATATAACCCATCACCATTACTTTTACTTCAATCATGGTCTTAACGATCAAAGGCCTAATAGAATTGGATCAATTAGCTCAATCTCTCCGATTTTGGAAGAGCAGGATTCCCAAATGGAGGTTTAGTGTCCTTGTATGAAGTAAGCAGTAATCCCCTACAATAAGAAGCCATGGATGAACAACCTCCACCAATAGATTATATTTGGTCAAATGATAAAGAATATTTGGAAGTTTATACACTTTCATTTTAAGAGGGTCTCTCCAACACCATAGCTGACATGATCCACGAGAATATTGGATCTTAGGCAACACTATTTAGTGTACCCATTCCTCCAAAGGATCAAAATAAGTAAGTGAAATTCCTAAAGTAGTATCAAAAAGTATTCACCTATAGTTTTGATAAGATGCAAGTACTTGAACCTCGGGTATCCATGTACCGTCTAATCCTCTCAGGGAGTCATTTTGTCTTCATGAATAAACCGTGAAAGAATAACCCGTCTCATGATGCTATGGTCTAGTATGAGGTTGATAAACATATCAAATCCAAAATCATAAGGAAATGTTTGTACTTTAGAAGGATATCAAGGATCAGCCCATTCAGGGAGAAGAATGGGAGGATTAGTGTCTCTGCCAACATTTGGGACCTCTACCTCCACTATCTGAAGGATTATTTTTCCCTTCCTGTGGTGGATATATTAATAGATTCTACCGATGTGTCCTATACCATCTCGTTTATTGATGGAAATTCACGGTAAAACTAGACCATGATAGAAGATGATATTGAATAGTCTATCACCTTTAGGATACTACATGAGACTTTCCATTATTAGGTTATTATCTTCGACATAATGAAAACATGATCCACTTATCCGTATTCTAAACTCCACAACTTCAAAACCGATTCTTGGGACATTGGTGGAATTATATGCGGAATACATAGTGATCAAACTATGCAAGAATTGGGACCATTTTACAAAACATGAGAAACTGTATGGCTTCATTTTCTCCTTGAATTCCAGTTTACCTCTAGGATGATTACCATCATCATTGTTAGATACATAATAATTGATATTGGTGTAGAGAAGATCAAGTACAACCACCATATTCCACCCATAAGTTACCATTGAGCGTTGCAAGGCCTCCAAGGCCACATTAAGTATATTATCTAATCTATCCTGAGTTTGGATGGAAAGTGGAAAACCTCTATGTGTGTGATGAAGAAAGGAACTATATAACTTTTGGATGAGGAGTTATGGGTCTCCATTGAGTAACTCATGATGTATCTACTACAACCTCTAGTTTTGATGCCACACATCTCTAGGAATATTATGGTCATTTATGTGGCTGATCTGAAATGGTCCCTAGGTTTCCTTCTTGCATAAAAGAAAAATGATAACTGAGAAAAAATTTGTACTATCTCAGTTTCATGATCCTTGACATGGACAATAGACACTCACCTATTGAGAAGAGTTGTCTGACACTATTTTTTATGGTAAACAATTTGCAGAATTACCCATAGCATCTTGAGATAACTCTAGTGACCTATATGAATCTGCTGATGTATATCCTAAATCAACAAATACTAATGAGGAAGTTGGAATAATTGGAAGTGATAATTTAGTGGTTTGACATCCGGATCATTCGGTATAAAACAGTCAAGGGTCATGTATTGGCCAAATTTCGGGCTTCCCATGTAGTCCATGGGAAACTACCTCTTGATGTTAATTTCCGTAATGAAGCTATCATCCCACTGGATAATGTATTTTTTTATTCTATGATTCATTATTATGGTGCCTCTCAGATCCCATCTTATAGAAGTCTCAATAATCCCAATCATAATAGAGTGTTCATGGGGGTCTTATTCATCACTTTGGCACAATACATGATATCATACACATTCCTATTATTATAAGGATACACTACAAATGAAGAAGAGTTTAGAGATCTCATTTTTGATCTTGATATGTCCCTTGAGATTGATATACCCCATCTACATGTGAAGGAATAATCTTAACTGATTATCCAATAGATTAATGATGAGTAAATCAATAGAAATATTGAGACATTACCCCTCCTAGAGTGTACTCATCAGTCGATTGACTAGTTCCAAGATCATCATGATGTGGCTCATCCCCTTGATCATGAAATTGTTAATAATAATACCTATATAGTTTAGACACATATCGTAAAGATCCTAACTTGGATGGTGCATCAGAGGATCATCACCCCTATAATATCAAATGATGATGATATGCATAAGGTAAACTCGCTATGTATTACTTCATCTACATCAGAACCCCTAGGTTCCAGTGTCCTGTTATCGTATTCCCATGGAATGGAATGTAACAAGGTATATGTGATACTATAATACCATATGTATAAATATTTTATTAATTTCATATATATTTTTTATATCCATCAATATATCCTTTTTGATATGTGGTGATGGAAACACATTTTACATTGGTTTGTGAGGTGGTAGTCTTCCATACAAATAATTGATGTTATCTTTTCCCACTTGATGGAAGAGGAGGTAGATGTAGGTTATAAAAATAAAATTATAAAATTTAATCATATGTAATATATTGGTTTTATTATATAATAATATTTTTATAATATTTTTAGTTGTTCTATGAAAAATTAAATAGAAATAATCAGTTGAGAAAGATATATCTTCTTCAAATAACCTCTATATGTTGACACTGAAATCCTTCCTAGGTTAGATTTATTTTCAAGATAATGAATATAGGATGTTAGGTTATAATTAAGCAATGTACTTGTGTAGGGTTGGACTAAAATAAGTGGAATTAGAAATGTAAAGAGGATATGAGAGGGGCTGCCATTATATAAGCAGGGGAGAGGACACACATGGATGTTTTGAAAAGAATAACCCATATACAAAATTTTGATGTAAAAAATGCTCCATAAATTCTCATTATAAAAAATTAAATTAAATATGTTTGGAATATATCCATGAAATGGTTTTTATAGGTTCTTAGGTAATTTTATCCCTCATCTATTTGGTTTCACCCCTAGTAAACCTGCTTTATCATTGACAGTGTTTATTAATTTTTCCTCTTTTACTATTAGTTTTTGCCATAAATTATTTGGTCCATAATATATATTATCAATAGTTTTTATTTAAAAATTTTAATCATTTTTCTGAAATTCCATTCATATAAGTGGAAAATTTTAATTAAGAAATAAACATGCAGACAGGATAAAAAAGTGGTCTTCTAAAGATAATATTTCTGTTAGTATAGAATGTTTCAATATTAAAAGTCAATATTAATTTGATTATAATGACCGAAATCGGTAAAATAGTAACATTATTAGTCTTATTTTTATTCAATAAATTTTAAAAATAGATGAAACTATTTTAATTATTTAATTGAAAAAGATGTTTTTAATAAAAATGATTACTTTTTTCTATTCATTGAAAAATTAATCTTTTCATAAAATTATAATAAAATCACCAAAATATAATTTTGATATGTCAGATACAATAATATGGTTAATTGTTGTTAAAAAATTTATAGGGTTAAAAATTAATTTTATTATTAATTTATAAAAATAAAAAAAATTATATTTTGAGGTAAAAGTATTTTCAAATATTATTTATAATTTTTAAAAAAATTAGTACATATTAATAAGTATATATAATTTATATGAAAATTACTTCTTCACTTTAAAATTTTTTTTATCCCTATTTATAGGAAAAATATTTAGGTGTAGGATATAATGGTAATGTATAAATAAAAATATTCATTGTATATCATGATTCATTTCATCTTGAAGATATGTATAATGAAAGCAATAGAAGAAAACAAATTTATGCAAAAAAATCATAAAATATCCTAGTTCCACATTCTACCCCCTTAAAATTGAATCTAACCTAGAAATTCAGTCACTCTGATATAAAAAAATAAGTATTTTTTTACCTCATCATATCCTTAGGTTCCCATGTTGATTTCTCAAGTTGGAGGTTTCTCCATAAAACCATGACTAGGTGAGCTGTTGTTTTGTATAACTTGCTCCCTATGATGCATAATCTACCCCAGATGTTCCTCATATGAGAGATCATGATCTATTGGAATGAATTCTAAACTAATTATGCATGAATTATCAGTTATATAAATCATTAGTAAAGATACATGGAACACATCATATACTTGAGAGATGTCCGGTTGAAGAAATGAGTGATAAAAAACATCCTTAATCATTAAAGACACTCTAAGGGACTAAAATACTAAGCGATAAGCTTCACATTATTCTTTAATCTCAAAACCTTATTCCAAGGAAAAATTAATTGAAAAATCTACTAATTAACATAAAAAATAGATCAAGTCGGTGATAGTTAGCACAACTTTTCTAATGACTCTAAACTACCGTAATGGGTTGTTCAATGGATCTGAATTTTATGCTATTTCCTCAAATATATTAAGTCCCAATAGATTTATTCTAGAAAAATCCTATAATAACTATATAAATAATATTATTCCATCCATAGATGGATTTATAAGGATACAAATTAATTCTAGAATATATGTAACTATTGTTGGAGAACTCAACTATAGACTACTTCTGATCCAAATCTCCTATCAAATCCATATAAAAGTTATTAATATATACTGTAAGTTTTCAATTTTTTTTCTTAGGATCATCATCTATCTAAGGATGTTATGAAGTGGTAAAACATATATCTATATAAAGGTATTGTTTAATACCTCACTAAAACATAGAGGTAAACCTTGCATCCCAATCAGATGAAATAGAATTTGGTATGCCCTGAAACCATACAACTTCATTATTTTATATCATGAAAATATGATCTAAAGATACAAATTCTCTGATATTGATAATGTATTCTGACATTGTAAGGTGATCAATGTCAACCCATATAACATTATTCCCTTTAGATGTCTTGGGGATTCAGAAGACAATATCCACAGTGATGTTCTACCATTTCCATTTCCATATGGGAAATGATTGTAACATCTTCTTAACATTTTCTCTCTCAACATTAACATTCCAACTTAATTTGAACTGACATACAAAATCTTCCACATCCATATTCCTTCCATGCAACCAGAAATAATATTTCAATTCCCAACACATATAATTACATCTAGGTGGAGTAGAGAATAAAGAATATTGAGACTCTTCTAAATACTATTTATTCTAATAGGGTATGGATAGAATACATACATATTTCCTCAACTATAGAATTCCATCATAATCAAGGATACACCTAAGAAAATATCTCACCTTTTTTTGAAGCTCTACATCTTCCTTCTGTACCTCTTTAAAATTCACTTGTATATATGGTTCAACACTAATTTTTGAAAGATAATACTTACAACTTCATTTATTATTCCATATTGATCATTTGAAAATACAAAATTTTGGTTCCCCTAGGGTCCTCATAATTGATTATCTTAAATGAACCTTTTAACTCAAATCAATGGACACCTTTCCTTCTTTACAAGGGTGGATATATATGGAGAAGTAATAATATTTAAATAGGTCTAACCATATTCTATAAAAAATGTTCATCTCCTAATATGTGAATATTTTTAAAAAAATTATTAGATTAGTATATATATCACACTTTTCTCCCTAAAGATAATGGATCCAGTATTTCATGGAAAAAGTACTACACAAAACATCAAATCATGTGTTGGGTAATTATTTTGATGAACCTTCAATTTTCATGAGGAATAATTTATAACCATGTTATTATTCATGATAATTAATCTCAACCCCCTCTTGTATACATCACTACAGATTATTAACAATCCTCTATTTCATGGTATGGTATGAATAGGTGCATGGAATAACCTTAAATTTAGTTCCTGGGAATTACATTCACTTCCATCCTTCCAGGGGAACATTCCTCCCTTCAATGTTAATATGTTGAGTGGATTAAATAGTAATGACAAATTATCCAAAAATAATCAATAATATTCATCAAAACCAAGAAGACATTATATCTCTGTTACCGTGGTTAGTCTAGGGAATTGCTTAATATCATCTGTCATTGATGGATCGACTTATATACCCTCTCTTGATATTATATGACCCAAAAATGAATCTTTTATAGCCAAAATTCATAGCAATAAAATTTTACATCTAATTTCATTCTCCATAGAGTATCAAATAAAATTTCAAAGTTATTTTACATAACTTTCTCTCTCTTTAAATAGATATGAATATTATCTATAAATTCAAGAACAAAATGATCAAGGTAATCACTAAAAACTACATTCTTTAAATACATGATGCTATATTAAGAATTAGTAAGAAATATGTGAATATAAGTATATTCATATTGTATATACCAAATGCGGAATACTATGTCTGTTATAACCTCCCACTTAACACTTAATTTATGATATCCAGAATGATTTTCAATTATGGAAATGTATTGAGCTACATGAAGTGGATCAAAAAATTCATCTATATGTGGTAGAGAATACTAGTTCTCAGTTTTGATCTTATTTAATTATTAACAATCAGTGAAAGCACAACAATATGGTTGGTGTTTCTTCTTGAAATAATCAACTAAACATTGTTCCCTCCATTGATTATTTAAATTTGTAATAATTCATAGCTTGATAAAGTTTTGTGACCAAATCAATAATAATTTTCATACAATCTTCCATAAGATATGGTTACTTAGGAGGGAAATCATTGAATTTTCTATCACATTTTTCATTAACAATTTTCCATTAGGTTTCATGCATTGGCTAAAACCAAAAAACGTAATGTCAAAAATAATGATAACAGTGGGATATCATATAATTGATAAATAATTCTCATTTATAGGAATTATTAAATCATTACACTTAATTTTCAATATATGGATACCTAAGTTCAACCAAGGTAATTCAGGGTCATCTATTAAAATCATTCATGATTTTTCATAGATATTTTGTGAGCACCTAAATCATATCAATCTCGAGTGTAAAACCAAGTTTGCAGCAATAATCATTGTCATGCACACAATGAAATCATGTCCTACTAAATTAACTCTTTTTATATTTATTACACCTAGGTAATACAATTCAAGAGACACATATACTTGTGTTATCTATAAAAGGATGTAATTTCTTGTAAACCACTCCCTCTATACTTCGCTATAATTCCATGACATTTTTGTATAATTTAACATATCTTGAGACATATCCTTTGGGATCACATTTATGATTTATTCTCCTAGTTTCTAATGGAAAATTTATCCTTTACTCTGATTCCAACTATTTTGATATGTGATTTTCATACATAGATATTACATATTGATATATGAACATACAATACTTATCCGATATATATGCTCAAGGACTGTAAGAAAATCCATGTATTTGGAGACCATATATATAGTATTATTATTTTAGGAAATATAATAAATATCTAAAAAAAGATATTCCCATTTAGTTAGCATCATATACATAACCTACTAAAACCTTTTTTTATATCCTATGGAATGTGAACAAATTAAAACGTAAGTATTGATTCTCAGTTATGGTAAACATTAAAGATATCAATCGTTGATCCCAAAAATAATAAGATACGAATAAGGGTATGAGATTCTGGAAATAACATTAAAATTACATTCCCAATATATCATAGACCGTAAACATGATCCATGTAATAAAACACTATCATTTTCATATACATGAACCATATAAAAAAATATCATCAAAAATAAACCTTGAAACCTAATTTCAGGAAATATATGTATAGAAAAATCATTAGTATAGAAAGAAATTCATATGCCAAGGATAAAAACAAAGACTATAAAATCATAATAGATAAAGAATCAACGCATTTTTTCATTTCATAATAGATCAAGCATCATCACCTATTTCCCATAGTGGATTAATATTATAATTCAATATACCATAGAAGATGAAGCACATCCACCATTTTCACCTACTTAATAAAGAACATAGATTGTTTACCATCATTATCTCAAGAGATATATACATTTATCTAAATAATTAGAGTGATATATATATCCCACTATTCACATATTATATAAATATTTGTTCCAAAAAATCATAAAACATTTATCATATTACAAACTGTGAAAAATGGGATGGGTTTCATTAAATTTCATCATGCCAAAACCTAAGGAAAGGAAATAATTTTTATAAAAATATCATCAATTAATCATATCATAACTTGTAGAAACGGAATGGGGTTCATTAACATATTTCAATTATAATCATTAACAAAAACTATCTAATATTGAACAAGGATGATACCATTGGATCATATCCCCATTAAAAAACAAGAAACACTAAAGTTTGTTTATATTAATGATTATAATTTCCTTCAAATATCATTAAAACATTATTGAAGAAAATTTACAATCCATTTTGAATCACTTACATAAAATATAAAAAATTCCTAAATATTAAAAAAAACTATTTTTTTGAAAATAATATTGAAAAAAATAATGGGAGATTCAAATAAACGAGTAGTCATAATGGAAAAAAATTCCATTCTTATCATATATGATAATTAAACAAATATAGGATAAAAAATCATGATTTTATTTACGTAAAAATAAAAAAATTATACCATAAAAAACATAATCATAGAAATTAATGATAGAAAATTATATTCTAACAAAAAAAATTTCACAACTCTTGAATATATTATAAATAAAACCCCATTCAATGAAGATAATTAGATGGATATTTATATTATATAATCTCATGATAATAAAAGAAAAATTCATTCATGGGATCTATATAGACTACAAAAAAACTGGTGTTGTGTATGGGACATGTCCCATAGAAATAAAAGTGATATGAAAATCCCCTTATTACTTTGGTAAACATTTAATCATGAGACACATGGAAGAATAAAATTAAATGAAATATTAAATATCATGAGGATAAATACAATTCCTCATATAACAATTCAATGGGTCATTGTATTCACGACAAAAATTAAACAAGTGAGGAATAGTTCATATGTCTCCCAAAAATAAAAGAGACAGTAGAAATCCCTTACCTCAATTCTTGAATTCCTACAAACAAGTTAGAACCATTGGAATAATAGAAATAATTTCTTTATTTATATATTCCATAAAAATACTTATAGATATATCATACCAAATATTATTTTCTTATGACATTTTGTTACTTATTTATTAACAGTTCCTTGTTAAAATCATGTTTCAGGTAATAATTGCTTCGTTTTTCATGTATGTACTTGTTTGGTATTTTCAATCCTTTTACATTGGTCGTAATTCTATAATCTCAATAATTATAAACATGAAACAAATATAATATATATTCATTATATATATATATATTGTAATCTATATAATTCTATGATAGAAAATTAATTATACTTTTTATAGAGATGGTAGGTTATACATATGCATAAATGTTGTATCCATTTTCTCGATGAATTTAATGAAAGTAATATAAATATTATGTAAAATTTTAGTACAATATATGATTCCATATAATAGAAATATATTCATTATATTTTTACTTATTTCATTCCATATAAACAATTAATGAAAAACGAATAACATCACTTCATTGGGTGATTGTTTATTGTACATTCGAGTGATGTTATTATATTATAATGAAATAGAAAGTACGAAGGTGTATATTTTATTAAAAAAATATAACTAAACATGTGTTATTAATATCTTATATCTACATTTTATCCATCCTTATATTCTTTCATTATAGGAAGTTTTGGAAAACTTATTGGGTCAGTTCACGCGGTGGTAGTCTTTCATACATATAAAAAACATTTTCCTTTTACATTTGATAGAAGAGGATATAGATCAAGGTTGTGAAATTAAGATAATAACCAAAAAATTATGTGGTATATATTTTTTCTTATATATGAGAAATTTAACAAGATTTGAAGGTGGTTGATGAAGAAATAAAATAGAAATTTATGCTAGAGAACGATGCCTTTTTCCAGTTAACATATTTTGGTTTACAAAAAAATTCCCAAGTAGGATTTAGATTCAAAAAATAGACTCTATGATAGGATTAGTTAATAATGGAAAGTATTTAGGAAGGTCTTTTCTGAACTATTAGGTTATAGGCTTGGAAAAAATAGTGTAGAGGGGGGACCTTTAATAATTGGGGGAGAGCACACACATGGATATTTTGAAAATAATACAGTGTGTTGTTTTATTTTACCTTTAAAAAGGCTCACAAGGGGCTCATTATCAAACCTAAGATGAAACAATTACAACATATTTCTATAAAATTGGGGTTTCACCTATTATATACAACATTTTACCCTTTATATTTTATGTTTAACCCCACCTGCTAAACATGTTTCGACCTTAACTATGATAATTAAATTTTTCTATGTTTTCTATTCATTTTGAAAAAATATTATACTGAGATTAATATATAACAATAAAAAATATTTTTTCAAACATGGAATAAATTTTTACATATTTCATTTACATTAGTGGAAATTTTAAATTTAAAATGTAACTGGAAAATGACATGGAAAAGCTGTTTTGAAAAAAGGAAATTTGAATAAGTATATACTATTTTAATTTAAAAATTGGACAGTAATTTTAATTCAATAATCCAAAAAAATTAATAATTATTTAGATAAACTAAATTTACATTTACTTTTTATAAAATATTTAACTATATAAATTTATTAAACAAATTAGAATTTTTAAATAAAAATTACAATTTTTTTCTATTAACCATAAAAAATTATCCTTTCATAAAATTATAAAAAAGTAATCATAATAAAATTTAAATATGTTTATTACAAAATTACTGTTTACTTTTTAAAATTAATATTATAAAAATGTAAAAAATTAATTTCATTTTCAAAAAAATCAATAAAAAAATTTATTTTGTGAAAAACATATATTTCATGAAAATAAATACATTACTAAAAATATGAAATTATTTATAAATATTATTAAATTTACTAAAACCTATTAAATTACTTATCAAAAATTATTTATTAGTATTCATACAACCAAATGTATCTTCTAGGTAAGAACAAACATGTTTAAATAATAATGTAAATAGTATATTATGGTTAGTTCAACTTGATGTTGCGAGTAATGAATATAATTAATGAAATTAAATTTATTTGAAAAGAATTTTGAAAAATTATATTTTACTATATTAGATATGGTGATTGTGTGTCATATTTGATCACATATTTAAATTAATCAATGTAGATCTATATTTTTTTTGTTTGTATGTGTGATATATCTATTGTCATATTATAGGATTTTATATGGTCCACCGACCGATTAGTGTTCACAGGTGACACCATAATGTTTTAGGTATGGGTGTCTTATTCAACATTAAGGTTGGCGAGGGATTCTATTGAAACCTTCTCCCTCTTCCCTGATATCAGTTTATCATTTCATGATGTGTAGGTGTCTTCATAAATTATTAGACTATAATATAGGGCACTAGTTTACAATGTCTATGATGACTATCTGGTTCACTATACATGTGTGTATAGGATGTAGGGTCTAGATGTATAACACATTATTTTAATTTTTATATAATGAAAATGGGTTCCTATAGGTGTACAAAAATGGGTTTTATTTTATTAAGGAATTGTGCATGATTAATGGTATATAGTTTATTTCAGACATACTACTTGGTCATGGATGGGATAATGAAAATGATGTTGTGAAAAGAAATATGGGATGTAGGATGAGGTTTATTGTATATTAATGGGTGGAATTACGAATTATAGAAATGTAGGCAGCACATGAATTTTGTCATTAGACCATACAAGTATCAAATGAGTTGGGTATTTGAAGTAGGGTACCTTTTCTTAAAAAACTATGTGTTGATATTGTTATGATTAGCCTTAGGTTTTAGTTTTTAGGAGATCCCTGATAAAGATGTGGCATTGTTTTACCATTTTATCTGAATAGTAGGATTCATTTTATTATTCACTTTGATTTTGTATGAATCCGTCACATTTTTTATAAATTTTTTATGGAGGATCCTACTATGTAAACACTTATACTCACACTTTCTATGTGTGAGATATATTTTAGGTTCACCGGAACTATTTGGAGATTATGCTAGAAATTTATTTCTCAATGTGGTTGGGTAGAAGATACAAAAATTTTCATTATCTTTATCTAGATTTTCTTTCGGAACTTCAGTTTTTTTCACATTTTGTATGAAACATACATTTATTTTAATGGTCTCAATATTTTTTTCCTTAAAGAACATTTATTTTTTCCATTTTTAGGAATTAGATTGATATATTGGTATTGTTTAATTTCTTATGTGATGGTGTTGATTATTTTATCACATAATTCATTTTTTCTAATAATTTACAAAAGGAGGGAATTCCACCCATATATATGCATTGTATTCTCTCGATGATACTCTCTAATGAATTCTCTATTAGAAGTAATCTTTTTTTGGACATATTCATCTTTAATATCATTATAGATTAGTTGGATGGAGGTGGGTTGTTAACTAGTGATATTTAAAACCATGGATGAGTGAGGAGATGGATTATAGAGAAATGAACTATTGAGAAATAAGTGGATTGGTAGGAAGATATAATCATCTAGACTTTTCATTAGATGAATAAAGTCAGACCAAAAATGAAAATAAGTATTTATGGCCACCTGATACCCAATAGAAGGACCTTCAATATTACAGAATATGTTAAGCGAAGTTATTCTTTTTATAGGGTAGAGACCTAGGAAAATATCAGGTATAATATTTTTGTGTGTAACAAACCGGTTTCGGATAACACAATATGAAATTGACCTTTCCTTAAACTAGTTCCAATGGGAATTACGAATCCCTAAGGGATGGAAACTTGTGCCCCATTATAAAAAATAAGAAACATTGGAAATTATTTCACAATAAGTAACAAACTAATCATATAACAACTTCCACTAAATGACCTGTCCACACCCATGATATTAATGCATAAAAATATAAAATTTCCAAAATAATGAAACATCCAAAATGTGTATTAAATAACATTTATAATAATTAATTCTCATAAACCAAATCATCACATCAACACATCATGAATCAATAAAATATTAATAGGTTTATAAAAAATTAAAAAATGATTTTCTCTGAAAAAGATGATGCATAAGATTTATGAAAATCCTTTCTATAAAATAAATATGAATTTTATTTCAAAAAAACACATTACATGGTGAATAATTGGATACCATAAATGCAATCCTAAAAATAATCAAGGCACCATCGAAATCTCCCTTTGAGATAATTATTAAAAACATGAATTGAAAATTTTAAGTATATGATCTAACTAAAAAATCTATCAATATAATTGAAGACATGAAAAACTAATCATGTAAAAAAATTCATCCACCCAACACTCCAACTATAATAGGCTATATAATCTATATTATTAAAAAGAATACTATCTAAATGGTAATAATTACCTTGTAATACGAAATCTTAATGTAGCGATTTTAGGTATTCTATTATTTTTTTTGTATTTCCTTGATATAACTCCAAAATTATGTGAGTATACTATAAAAATAATATATCATGAGATGATCAATAATAATTCTTTAATTAATAACCATAAATTATATCTATAATCCTCATATAAAACAACCATTTTCAAATTAAATATCATCAAAATTAGGTATAGTATTATAATTCACCACCCATGGGGGAACACATGTCAATAAAAATATCAATATTGATTGGATAAATTGAGGGTATCACTTATTATAAAAAACCACTTTAAAGAAGAAATATAGGAATTGAAAAACAATATTGGGATTCCCTTCCACTTCACACAACCTAAAGTCTCATTTCAAAACATCCAAAGAAACGATATTAAAAATATTCATATATAAAACTATTTAAAACCAAAATATTTTTTTATTTTAAACAATTTAATTAATCCAACCACTCATTCATTTCAAAAACCTATATAAAAACATGATTTTTTATTTCTCATGACCCAAATATGGTCATAATCCTTTAATAATCATCTTTAATTTGAAAACTCCATTTACCCATTTTTGAAAACACATTATAATGAAGAAACCCCATTATAAATATATAAAACCAAATAAAACTTTTATTAAAAGGGATTTAACCTTTATAAAATTTATATAAACCAAATACATAATCACATATGAGATTAATTTAACAAAATAAATCATTTAAACTCATTAAAAATTCAATGAAATTACATTAGAATGAAATGTTAAAAAATAGATGTGACATTCAAAGAGAAACAACATCACATCATATCAATACATATAGAGAACTCCCATCCAAAAAAGGGTATGAAAACTATAAGACATGACATCCAAAAACCCCATGATTGGAACCAGTATTGAGTCATATTTCCACCTAAATAGCCCTAAGAGTTTATTTTATGAGACCAAACCATTTAAAATATGGTTGTATGGAAGATAAAAAGTGTGGAAAAATAGAAGAGGCGTAATTACCATATAAAAACAACATTCAATTGAATATGGGTGGCCATAATATTACTAAAAGTGAGATGGAGACATTTTTAGGTCAGGAAAATGGATGAAAATAATGAGTAGGATAATGTGGATGAAAAATAACAAATAAAATTAGAGGGAAATCATGAAAATTAAAAAAATATTTCCCAAATCATATTGTGGAATGAATCATTCATCTTGTCCTCCCGACCTAGAGTAACTGATACATCAGGGGGGTCATTATTGAAATCATATTGTTAATAGTTTAAGATAAAATCAAGTGGTCAGTACCCAATGAATGTATTTCATGGAATGAAAAGTTAGGGTTTAAAGATACAATATATTCAAACACCTAAAACATGACCAAAAACATTATAGAACTACTCAAAATCATATGATCCCACCAAAATTTCATTAAATATATATATCCAATATGAAACAATTATTCCACAATTCTACCCACTATGCCACATTCTTCCACTAGAAATTCATTTATAATTATTGATATATAGGATGAACAAAATCACTAACACATACATTTGAAAAGGGAGGAATAAGAATCATAACAAGGTTTAGTAAAAATAAAAACTATAAACACAAAAATTAATAAAAAACAAATTTAATCCTTAAAAATAAATAACTATATCCAAGAATATTCCAATGCATAACTATTAGAAAAATAGACCGATGAAAAAATAAAACCTCCCTTATTTATCCCTATTATTTATAATTACTGTAATGATCTTTTAGAAATGATAAATATATAATATATCGAGGGAACCATCAAACAAAGTGAAATAAAAATCCTATAAAATCATGCTACCAGAAAGAACCCTGTAAGAACAATAGTGCACCAAAAATAATTATAACAATCAAATCATCAATTCCATACACATAACAAAATTAAAATCCTAAGATACCCCAAATGGTGACAAAGAAATATCACTAAAATACTTACAATACAAATCACCAAAATGATAGAAGATACATGAATGAAAGAAACACCTCAATAAATCTTTTATTGAATCTCACCATGGGTCACAAAAATTAATGGAGGTGGTGATCTAGGAACCCAATCATGGAAAACAATCTAATGGTAAACCAAATGATATTATAAATTAAACCATCTATTTTTTAATCTAATCTAGTTCCACACCATCTCTAAAATCTATAAAAACACACCAAAGTCCCTCCATGTCCAATCCATCATATATCAACTACAAATATTATCTCATTACATCCACTAGGGAAAACATAAAACACCGAGTCCTCTTAAAAACCACCATAACCATCAACATATTCAAATATATGCACCTAAAAAACATCAAGGAATGTGTCTAGAGGAAACCCCATCAATAGAAAAACAATCACTATAAAATCAATGAGAAAAAGTTTTTAATAAACAGTCACCCATGACTACTCTATTTAATCCCACATTATAGATTCTTAGAATAAGTTAAACACTCAAATACCTCAATATGAAACATATCAATGAAAATTTGGGGTTGATGACACTAGATGTCCTAGGGAAATATGAATTCGGTATCCATCACTCTATTCAGAGTCTTTAATGAGTCAACATTAGATATATCAACACATAAGAAAATTATTTATTCACTCTAGGACTCATCCTAAAATATAAACTGTCTATATTCTCTCAATACCTCAATGGGATGTATAATTGAGTAATAAAAAACTAAATCTATCCTATTCATGACCACAAACCAAATCAAATAGTCACAATACATGATACAAACCCCAAACACATAGAACTATGTAAGGAAAACATAAAATTTAAAAAATATTAATACACATATATTATATTTGAACCCCACTATACATCAAATATACTTTTAAAATCGTATTTAATAATTACACACACTTTAAAAAATATCTAAAACCCCTTTAAAACATCTTATTAAAATTGGAATGTTCATGAGAAAATATAAATCATTTGAATCTAATCGATTAAATGGTGTCTAGAAATCATTTCACAAAACACTCTCATATGTCAAGATTTATTTATCATAAAATAGAAACCTATATAAACTTATTTCAGTTCCAATTTTTTAAAACCCACTTTATGAGTATCATTTGATTACCAAAGATCCCAGTAATATGTATTTTATTTAAAAATATTTTCTTCAAGACCCATTTTCATTTAAAATAATATATATAAATAATACTTATTTTTCAAAAACAATTCGTAAATTTCCTAATTAAATTAATCATTTTTTTTAAATTTCTTATATAGGAAATAATATATTCAAAATTACCCACAAAATATGAGCATTAAAAATAAAATAATATCTATAAATTATTTTTTAAAATAAAAAAATTATATATCAAAATTACATTGGATTATTATTAACTTTAAAATAATTACATAATAACAAAAAAAATTAAAAAAAATTCCAAACAAATAAAATTATTTAAAAAAGTTCTAAATAAAAAGGTACCAATGATAAATTAAAACCTTAAACAATAACTTTAATTAATGATAAACCCATATTAGCTAACCATGGATAAATTTTGAGAATAATTGGAATCAATTTTTCACCTAAGGTAGACCAATCAACTAATTTGGGGAAAATCAAACAGCACATGGTTTGGAAAAATAGGTTGGAAAGTATTCTAACAAACATGAGAAAACCAATGAAATGGCTTCAATAAAAGACTGCCTAACATCTATATAGTTATTCAGACCACACCAAAATCTAGAAAGCTTTGACTAATCATCCATTTTCACTCAATAAATCATGGAGGCCCATAATATTACTTGAATATTAAATTGGGATCATTGTATGATCATTAATTTTACAAAAACCCAAATTTTTTAATTAAATGTAAAAAATTCCATGGTAACTCAAGGATAGTGATGAATATATTTCTATAAATACTATATTAGTACTTATATTTTGAGTTTTAATATTCTTATATTTATACTACATGACTCTATAAATTAATATGTCTATGTTCAAGAACCTGGGACATTAAAAATCCAAGACTCTGATGGTATTTTCAATGAATCTTTCCATGATTACACAACAAGATAATCGACTTGATGCACCAAAAGGTTCGAAAGAAATTATCGGCCCCACATGAGGTAAACTAGTTTCTCAATACCATGAAGAAACACTTTGGGAATGACTTCACCCGAAATGAATAAAAAATCAGATAATAATTTCCACATTAAAATATAGAACGTACCGTCCATACCACTTATGTTTACAGACAAGAATAAAACATTTCAAATGCAATAAAATATAAAAACTGTTAATAATATATGAGAATTATTAATAATAAGTCATAAAAAATTCCATAACATCAAATGATCAAAAGGAAAATAATAAAATTATAGTTATACGATAAACTAAAAAACATTTGTTTTCAAAAAAATGCTAATTTATAACATCCTAGAAATAAAACTAACCCAAAGAAAATCATAACCAACCTTATGATACAAATAGTAACATAGGGAAACCCATATTATATTTTATAATAGTAACAAAAATATATATATGGAAAGGGACAAAAACATGGAACCTGAAATAAATATAGGTATATTTATACACATAATGGATTATATTAGGTGTGAGTAAAAAGTAACTAGTTCGATTTCTCCAAAGGTTGTGTGTTCCTTTTCAATGTCCATTCCATTATTGATAATTTTAATTACATAATGAATATAGGTCTTACAAATACTAGTGTAATACACAATATTGTATTGTAATTTTATTTATAAAATATCCTCCTTTTATTGTAGGAAAGGCTATAACCAACATCATTTAACCAAAATACCTTTAGATCCATAGAAGGAAAACAATTCAGAAATTCATAAAAGCATGTCAAATCCTTATTTCACTCGAAAACAATTATGGGACATCATTTTATAAAAAATATACCCATTTACTTTTTATAACACATCGTCCATTGTTTATACTATGACCCCCTAAATAATAATCAAAATTATTGATGAAACACGGGAAACACCCTATGACTCATGTAATACATACTTAAACAAGAGATAATAACACCATATCTTAACTAAACATTAAGTAAACACATTTGAAGTTGTAAAAAAACTATTGGGCATTTAAATTTCACATGGGATTCCTCATGTACCATAGGCCATATTATTTAAAATTTCATGAATCGTTATATTTAATGATGAATCATTCCCTAGATAATGCACAATATAAACTAGATCCATTGTATATCTAGGATATATAAAATTTTCAAATAATTTCCTTAATAAAAGTAAAATTAGAGGTTAGAAAAACAATAAGACAATAAATAAACACATTATCAATAATAAAATTGTAAATAAATATCACATACCACCTCCAACATCCTCACATTAAAATATCCTTTTTAATTTGTACAATCATTACAGTGAGATATATAAATGCAAATCCACATCCATGAGAAACCTAATATAAAAATCATATAATTTTCTCTTATATCAACAAATTTTATTATATATTTTATACAAAAACTGAATTTTTTTAAAATATACTTGAAAAAAATATTAGGAATCTGAGTCATTTCACCCCACTTTTTGTCTCATTTCAAAAACTACCTTTGAAACATAATTATAATGAATCATGAATTGAAAAATAAAAAGCCAAGTTCCTTGATTATTTTGAGCCATTAAGTAAATATAACCTTTTTCTATTTCCCAAAATAAATTTTATGAATAATTATATTCCCTGTTTTATAAAACAAATGGAATAAAAAATCATTAATCATTATAATACATTTAAAAAACTCCATTTTTTACTATTTTAAGAAAACATTCATAGAAGAAAAACATTAGAAAACTAGAAAACCCTGAAAAAAAATTATCAAATGTGAGAAACCCATTAAAATATTTATTAAATCCAAACACACAACCATATTTGTTCTTAATAAAAAAATTAATGAATTAAAAACCATGAATCATTCAATGACATTCCATTTAAATAAAGGTCACAAAAGAGCAGCCTCATTCCAAGAGGAATGTCTTCAAAATGTGTCACCTTCAATGATGAATACCCAACCTAGTAATGAGAATTTCTCAGAAATTTCATACAACCAAAACCTAAATGGTTAGTACCACACCCAAATTCATTTCAAAACCAAATATCGATTAGGGTTCATAGGAGAAGTGTTTTCTAAAAAAAATAATTGATGTAAATGAATTAATAAATGAGTAAAAAAAGTAAGGGATTTATTGCCATAGAAATATAAATTTCGGTCAAATTAAGGATTCAAAAAATCACCAAATGGGGATAAATAACTCTTTATGTCATGGATGGGGGCTTAGATGAATGTCACTGAAAGGAAGGGGGTTCCAAATATAAGGACCTAACCATAATCCTTACATAATATTGAATTAAATGAATATTTAATATTGAAGATCTTTTCAATTATAGAGTTTTAGAGAATTATGACATAAATATTAAATGTCAAAAGATTACAAAGTAGACACTTCTACACAATTTCCATTTTATTATAAAATAAAAACGCTTGAAAAAAAGATTCATGTCTAGTTCTAGGTTTTTAGACTGCATGACTTTTCCTTGATCCCATCCTTGAACCTATTCCACATTATGTCCTGTAAAAAACATTTCAAAAACATCAGATGAGCATAAAAAGCTCTGTAAGGGATACACAAAGAAGGAAAACTGTTAGTTTTTCAAAACATGTAAACCATGAATTCATTATAATAAGTAATAATTTTCACATTTATAAAGTAGTAAATACTCTTCACTAAAAAAAGATCATTACTTACCCTTTTGAAACCAAAATATTACCATAAAACCGATATAAAGAACACATAACATATAAAGGTAACATGGGACAAAAACATACTTGAATGGAATAACCATACGGTCAACTTCCACACAGATCACTAAATGGAATATCCATATGGCCGACTTCCATACCCAATGCATTGGAGGTTATAACTTAACCACCTGTCTCGGTTTATCACGACACCACTCGTCATATGGGTCATCACGTAACTAGTCGTCAAATGTAAAAGTACCATTATAACACATAAAATATTTCAAATATAAAAATTTCACTGAAAACATTTCATTTTCAATCACAAGAAGTAATTTCAAGATATTGAACTAATCAATCCATTTTCATAAACTATTTAAAAATATATTTATGAATCAATGTATCCCATACCACTTTGTAGATTCTAAATGAATTATAATTGGAAAAAAATAATGTCCCTATAGATAAATCCTAAAACCAATTTTTAAAACAAGTACATTAAGGAGAAATATTTATAAGAATAAATCTTTAAAACATTTGAAATGATATTTTAGATAAAGAGTTTTTCTAAAAAAAAGAGAGATGCTTGAATACAAATAATTGAGGAATAACATTTAATCAGAACTTTATAATATCATTAGAATAAAGGGAATAATGATATAATATGTCAAATGATAGTATATACACCATAAAAGAGTGAATTGGTGCATAACAACAATGAAGTCTCAGTGGAAATGTAAATTGAGATGAAATCCCTTATAAAGATGGTATCCTTAAATTAAGGATAAATCAATAAAATAATTTTCTGTGAAAAAGATAAATACACCCAATATAAGTTTATTTTATGTGTAAAACAATCATATTTCATTCACACATATTCATAGGATGACATATCCAAGAAGTAGAAGTTGATCCTAAAGAATTGAAATTGGGTTAAAAAGTTCCCTTGTAAAAATACAACAACTTAAAGACATCAGTTGAAAATTAATAGAATGAGTTGATGAGATAAAAATGGAATCTCATCACTTGTACATAAAGTTTAAATCATTATGGATATTGAATGAAGTTTTCAAAAATAATAATATTAAAATAAAAAGACATAACAAAAGAAGACTTTTAAAAAGAGGGGGGGTGAAAGGTTCCCTTACCAATTTGGTAACATAAAAAACATATGCCACATGAAAGAAGGATCATAAAATGAAGATGTAAATAATCATAAATGAAAATATATTACACAAATATTATAATAATAGGTAGTAAATACAACACACAAAACGAAATAGTGGCAAATATAGCATGAATCTCCCGGGAATAAAAAATGAGAAGAAACCATTTACCACATTGTAATCAACTGAGTCGTATGACCAAAAGTTAATAACCACCAAATGGTCATAGAATACCATAAATATAGTGATAATCATGATAATATATATTAAATAGTAGTACAAAATACACTACATGCAATTAATAAGTGGCGAACAATGGAAGTCTTACTGAAATAAAAGTGAGATAAGAAAATCCATTACCTCGTTGTCCGACTTGACCTGTTCATTATTTAATCCCCTGAATATTAAACTAAAGTTAATTTATACTTTCTTAAGAAACTTTTTCAACTTTATTATTCCTTTTATATAACTTATTATCATGTTATAAAATGTATATAATCTTTTATATTAATAACGTTCGTTTTGTCAATATTTGGTACTTGAGTCAAAAATGGACTTCTTACAATTACAAGTTGTTCACATAGTCAAAAGTTCATTATATCCAGAATGATATTCATGATTTAGATATCATATATGTCATATATATCCAGTATATATAAATATTTATGGCAGTTGATATCATTTGTAGATAAGAAATGAAATGCACCGTTCATTGAGACGGTAAGTTGTACGTACGCATGAACGCTACTTTCATTTCTATTTATTATTTTAATGGAATTAAAACAAAATTATACAAAGGTATATTATAATTCCAGTATAATATCTTATATAATATCATTAAATACATCCTTTATATATCCCACATATGGTATTAACGAGTCATATCACCTTGAGGGGGCAGTAGTCTGCACTTCCTCGAATGAAATTATCGTGTTTACCTATAATGGAAAACATAAAGCTATACTCTAAATGGAAATTACATAACCATAAATAAAAAATAAACATAATATATATCATATATAAATAAAATTTCATCTTAATGGCCACCATGAGAGGCAGTAAGAGATAATCGAACAATCATCGTTCCATGAGGCGTTAGTTTTCCACCCACAGAAACATTATGTTCTTCACCCATTAGATAGAGTTTTTTGTTAGTGTTGTTCTAATCCTTCTCATAACGACTTCTTAGTATATTTAGGATATTGGTGTTATTAAAAAATAAAGTAATAAAAATAGTTTAGGTGTAAGAGATGTAAAATAAAAGAAAACAATTTAAAAGAAATTGTTACCTTTAATTTGGGTAACTCCCTTTGGTTTGAACCAAAGGACTTCTTGAAGTCCCTTCTCCCTAAGGTAAGGATTCTAGGAGGAGTAGAGGGGTGTAGGGAGCTTAATTGGGCAGAGTTTGGATGATCCAAAAGGCTTTAGTTGTGTGAGGAATTGGTTATAAGTGGTCTCCTTTTATTAGGGGGAGGGGCTCTTAAAGAAAGTGTGATAATATTGTTTAATTATGTAATGACATTCGGTTTCTAAAGGTCCAAAAATCATTAAATTCCAAGATAAGATGACTTATGGTCAAAATAACATCATCCAGTAAGAATTAGATAGGTTTTGGATGTTATTTTAATATTTATAATCTTAATTATTTAAATCTTTTATTAATGAGGTAAATACTACATCATTATTGTTTCATAAATAATTTAATTTATGTAATGTATACAAATTATAAATGAACTATCATGATGTAGGAAATTTTTTTAGATTTACAAGGAATATTTATAGTTAAAAATATAATTTATATAACACCATATAAAAATTAATTTATCAAAATATTTTTCTTTATGTCAATTTTGCCTTTACATTAAAATAATTAATCTAAAGTGTCATTATCTTTCATAAGTGGCTCCATGGTGTCCCAAAATAGACACAAAGATGCCCATGGTAAGAAATTACTAATAAAATAAGGTTATGATAGGTGTAAAATTAAATTGTGAATTATTAAAATATTTTTTAATCCTTGAATTACTTTATTTACCTTTAACTATGGTAAATAAAAGTCAAAAGATACTATTCACCAAAAATTATTTTCATCTTATTGAACCTCATTTTTCTTCTTGATAACAACCATGTATGTCAGATTTTTGAAATTCAATTCATAGAAGCGGTCAAATTTCATTTGAAGGAAAAATTTATTTTTTTAACTACTACTAAGTGGTTTTACTATTAATCAAAAATTGATGTTTTTCAGAAAAATACCAAAAATTATGCCAAATTAATATTTGATATTCCAAATTTAAAATTTATGTCTATTTTATCAAATTTTAAACATAGAGGTGGAATTAATTAATTTTAAAATTAATTATTGTTATCAAAACAAATAGTGTTTTTTAAGAAACAATAACTATCAAAATATTTATACTTATTTGTGTCAAATTTCAATGTGAAATTAATTCCAATGACAAAAATTTGTATTAAATGGTAAAAATATATTCTAATTTCACTTTAAAACAAATTAAAAAGATAATATAACCATATTAATTAATTAGATTAAGAGGAACATTTGAATTAAAATACAATATTTTTCACTACTAATTAAAAAATGAACTTTATCTAAAAAATACCAAAAAATTACCCAAAGTAAAATTTGATGTCCCCATTCTAAAGAAAGATTTTATTTGGTCAATTAGAATGTATTAAATTGACCAAAACAATATTTAAAGATGTGTTTGCATTAAACGAAGTTAAATCGACCTATTAATATATATTTTTCTTAAAATTAGATTCATTCACATTTTAAGCCTCTAACATTTATTGAAAAAATGTAAATAAATTTAACAAACATGTATAATCATATTGTAGTTAGTTGTTTTTATTCTCACTAATACAATGGCCATGATTAAACTACCATTTAAAATAATAATATAATATTATTAGTGTGCAACATAAGATTTTAAAGAAACTCGTTGTTGCGTATCGGGTACACTATCGAACATAGAAACCCCTTAAAAGTAAAATTAATATTTAATTAAAAAATATTAATAAATATGAAAATTTCATATTCTTTATTTATCCTGGATGTTAATCCTTCCCCCCTTTGGTGAATTGTTTCCTCGCAATTTTAAAATTGGACTTGTGATATTCATTGAAAGCCCCATATCGAAAAAAAGTCAATATAACTATCACTTTAAAATAAAGTAAGAGAAGTACAAAGGTTACTCGAGAAAACAGATAATAGGGTTCCATGACAACATGGATATGGAGGAGAAAACAAACCATCTAGTTCTGATGGAGAGTGATAGAAAACATGTTTAAGAGAAAGTTATCCACTAGAAAATCAAAAACTTTTGATGGGTTAAACTGTCATTGATTCCCTAGTTGGAAAATTAAACAGAAAAGGTTTTTTAAAGTTACTTTTTGTTGAAGATTTTATTTATTAGATTAACTAAAACATATGGAAATATACATACTTGTCATGTAGACATTCATATTTACAAGATTTCTAACAAAAACTCATATTTTCTCCAAATGATGAGTATTGAGGATGGATTTTTTCACATTAATAGTGCTATAATCAACTTCTAGAGAACCACATAATCCACAAAAGATGAACTATATATTTCCTATGTCTTTATACCTTAACCAAAACCAAAATGGTTAGCACCAGATCAGATAATCCCCAAAAATGATAATCTCTTACAAAAAGAAAAACTACTCTTAATCTCCAAAATTTGTCAAAAAAAAACTCAAAGATCAACAAAGATCATTAAATAAACAGTTGTCCATAAAATTCTTTAATGTAATATAAACTATGATTGAGTCCCAAATATAATAAGGATCTAATCAGATAGTCTTCCAAGATAAATCTTAACATTTATCTCTAAATAACATCAGTTACTCTTAAAGTATCATATTGAAATGTAATTAACCTAATCCCATATACTCCATGATAGGTTAATAATTTCTATAGATAACCCAAATTCTACATATTCTTGATTTATAAAATCATCTAACTAAAAAGAATTTTTTATACAAACTAGGGACATCACGTAGTCCAGTGGTAGGCGATAAATACGAGTCGTACATTGGTTGTGGGTTCGATTCCCGCAGCATTGTCTGACGCGACGGGTTGTCACATGGTCCGTGTGTTGTACTTTTTCCAAAAACTATATAATTTTATAACATTCCCAAAAAGAGATAAATTTATCAAAAATAACCATAACATATTTTAACAACGAAGTTTTTATAATAACTTTTATTTTGCATCCCAAAAATCAATTAACCTATAATTTCCTCAAATTCAAGGATTATATAAACCCCAATGGTTCTTTATAACTATATCCATAAAAGAAAAGATAATTATTAATTGAATAAAATTTTCATATATCAAACTTTAGGGTTACATATACTACAAAAAGTCATCTAATGTAATTCACATTATCAAAAGTTCCTTAATACTTTTAATCATTTCACCATCTTGAAATCTACCATAACTATTGAATCCCTTATAAATTGACTTCTTACTCATTTAATATTCTTCATGATCCACTAACCATTCCTTTTCAAATTATTCTGAAATACATATTTCCTAAAAACAGAATAATGAATCATATTCTATGATTCAATAATATCAAAACATATGTTAAGAAATAATCCATACCATTAATTGGTCATTGTCATTTTCATCATCCTTAATCGGAATGGAATTATGTATTGGTAAACAAATATTTGTACGATCATGGTGATCCCATTCCTAAAGCTTCTTTGCAGGACATATATTTTTATTATGACCATGCACACCACATATAAAACATTCAATTGATCCCTCAGAAATAACTACTTTCCCATTACTAGAGTCAACTAGATGCTTGCTTTTTCCATGGCTGGTTCTTTCATTATGACCATCATTTCCACATATAGAGCATCTTTTTTCCCTTTGAATCATTTTCCTAGGTGTTTCTTTCCTCATCTGTGACATATTGGTTTTTGAACATACATACCTTTATGAATACCGCAACCTCTAAGGTTATATAAACCGACCTTTGATACCGACTATAAGGACTGTGCCTTAAACCTTACATAATATTGAATTAAATGAAGAATTAACATTGAGGATCTTTTTAGGTTTATAGTTTTAGACAATTTGGAAATAACTATTATATCTCAAGAGATTACAAAGTAGACACTTCTACACAGTTTGCATTTTCTTAACAAAATAAAAACTCTTAAAAAAAGAGCCATGTCTAGTTCCAGGTTTTTAGACAGCATTACTTTTCCATGATCCCATCCTTGACCCTATTCAACATTATGTCATATGAAAAACATTTCAAAAACATTGTATGGGAACAAAAAGCTAAATAGGGGATACACAAATAAGGAAAACTGTTAGTTTTTCAAAACAACAGGTAAAACATGAATACTTTATCATAAATAATACTTTTCACCTTTATGAAGTAGTAAATACTCTTCACTGAAAAAAGATCATTACTTACCATGTGGTAACCGAAATATTACCATAAAACCCATATAAAGAACACATAACATATAAAGGTAAATTGGTACATAATAATACATAAATGGAATAACCATACGGTCGACTTCCACACATATCACTAAATGGAATATCCATACGGCCGACTTCCATACCCAATGCCTTGGAGGTTATAACGTAACCACCCATCCTGGTTTATCACGACACCACCCAAAATATGGTTTATCACGTAAGCACCTATCAAATTTACAAGTACCATTATAACACATAAAATATTTCAAATATAAACATTTCACTAATAAAATTTCATTTTCATTGACAAGAAGTAATATCCATATATTTAAATAATAAATCCATTTTCACAAACCATTTAAAAAGAGATTTTTGAATCAATGTGTCCCATACCACTTTGAAGCTTATAAATAAATTATAATTTGAAAACATTAATGTATATATAAATAAATACTAAAACCCATTTTGAAAACATAGACATTAAGTAGAAATATTTAGAAGAATAAATCTTTAAAACATTTAAAATGATATTTTAGTAAAAGAGTTTTTCTAAAAAAAGAGAGACACTTGAATACAAATAATTGAGGAATAACATTTAATAAAAACATCATAATATCATGAGAATAATGTGATTCATGATATAATATATCAGAGGATATTATATACACCATATAACAGTGAATTTTTGCATAACAACAATGAAGTCTCGGTGGAAATGTAAATTGAGATGAAATCCCTTATAAAGATGGTATCCGTAAATTATGGATATGTCTGTCAAATAATTATGTGCGAAAAATATAAATACAACCAATATAAGTGGATATTAAGTGTAAAAAAATTATAGTTCATTCATACATATTCATAGGATGACATATTCAAGAAGTACAAGTCGAACCCAAAGAATTGAAATTTGGTTAAGAAGTTCCCTTGTAAAAATACGACAGCCTGACGACATCCCTTTAAAATTCAGAGAATGTGTTGATGACATAAAAATGTTATCTCATCACTTAGAAATAATTTTTACATAATAAAAGATATTGAATAAGATATACCAACATAATAAGATGTAAATTAAAAGACATAACAAAATAAGTCTTTTAAAAAGAGGATGGTGAAAGGGTCCCTTACCAATTTTGTAACTTACAAAACATACGCCACATGAATGAAGGATCATACAATAAAGTTGAAAATACTAATAATTGAAATTATGTTACACAAATATTACAATCAGGGGATGTAAATACACCACATAAAAGGAAATAGTTGAGAATATTGCATGAATCTCCCGGAAATAAAAAGTGAGATGAAACCATTTACCACGTTGTAATCAACAGAGTCGAATGAACAAAAGTTAATAACCACTTAATGAATTACATAATACCATGAATATAATGAGAATCATGATAATATACATAAAATGGCAGTACACAATACACCACATGAAATTAATAAGTGGTGAACAATGGAAGTCTGACGGAATTAAAAGTGAGATAAGAAAATTGCTTACCTCGTTGTCTAATTTGACCCGTTCATTATTTAATCTCATGAATAATAAACTAAAGTTAATTTATACTTTCTTAAGAAACTTTTTCAAGATTATTATTCCTTTTATATCACTTATTACCATGTTATAATTAGTATGTAATCTTTTAAGTTAATAATGTTCGTTTTGTTGATATTTGGTACTTGGGTCAAAAATGGACTTCTTACAATTACAAGTTGTTCACATAGTCAAAATTTCATTATATATAGAATTATATTAATGATTTAGATATCATATATATAATATATATCCAGTATATATATATATATATATATTTATAACAATACCTATCATTTAGAGGTAAGAAATGAAATGCACCATTCATGGAGATGGTAAGTTGTACGTACGCATGAACGCTAATTTCATTTCTATTTATTATTTTATTGGAATTAAAACATAATTATACATATGTAAATTATAATTCCAATATAATATCATATATAATATCATTAAATCTATCCTTTATACGTCCCACATATGGTATTAATAAGTCATACACTTTGAGGGGGCGGTAGTCCGCATTTCATCAAATGAAATTATCACGTTTATCCATAATAGAAACTATAAAGGTATAATATAAATGAAAATTATATAATCATAAATAAAAATATACATAAATTATATCATATATAAATAAAGTGCAATATTAATGTCCACCATGAGAGGCGATAGGAGATAATCGAACAATCACCGTTTTGTGAGGCGTTAGTTTCCCATCCACAGAATCATTATGTTATTCACCCATTAGATGGAGGTTTGTGTTAGTGTAGTTCAAATAATCCTCATAAAAACAACCTAGTATATTGAGTATACATCTATTGTTACAAAATAAAGGAATAAAAAAAGTTTAGGGGTTGGAGAAGTAAAATAAAAGAAAACAATTTAAAAGAAATTGTTACCTTTAATTTGCGTAACTCCCTTTTCTTTGAAACAAAGGTCTTCTTGAAGTGACATCTTTTTAAGGTAAGGATTCAAAGAGGAGGAGAGGGATTTAGGGAGATTAATTGGGCATAGATTGGATGAGTCAAAAGTATTGAGAGGTGTGAGGAATTGGTTATTAGTGGACTATTTTTATAAGGGAGAGGAGGGGCTCTTTAGGAAAGTGTGATAATATTATTTTATTATATAATGATATTCGGTTTCAAAAGGTCCAAAAATAATTAAAGTCAAATATAAGATAACTATGGTTGAATAATATCATCCAATATGAATTATATAGGTTTTTATGTTATTTTAATATTTATAATCTTAATTATTTAAATCTTTCATTAATGAGGTAAATACTACAACTCTATTGTGACATAAATAATTTAATTTTTTTAATGACTGAAAATTATTAAAAAATATCATGACGTGTGAAATCTATTTCTATTTATAATTAATATTTATAGTCGAAATTATAATTTATATAACACCATATGAAAATTAATTTACTAAAAGGTTTTTGATTATGTCATTTTTGCGGTTACATTAAAATAATTAATCTAAAGTGTCATTATCTTTCATGAGTGGCTCCATTGGGTCCCAAAATATACCCAAAGATGCCCATGGTCGGCCATTACTCGTTCAATAAGGTTAGTACATGCGTTAAGGATAATTTTTAATTTTTATAATATTTTTTTAACCTTGAATTACCATATTTACCTTTAACCGCGGTTAATAAAAGTCAAAAATTACTAATCTCAAAAAATTATTTTAATCTTACTAAACCCCATTTTAATTCTTGATAACAACCATGTATGTCGGATTTTTGAAATTTAATTCACAGAATCGAAAAAATCTCATTTAAATGAAAAAGTCGGGTTTTTTAACTAATACTAAGTGGTTTCACTATTCATCAAGAATTGATGTTTTTCAGAAAAATACAAAAAATTCAGCCGAATATATATTTGATATTCTGAATTAAAAAATGAGGTCTATTTTACCTAATTCTAAATGTATAAGTTGTATTAATTAATTTTAAAATTAATTCCCGTTATAAAAAAATAGGGTCTTTTTAAGAAACAATAACTATCAAAAGATTGATACTTGTTTATGTCAAATTTCAAAGTGAAATTAATTCAAATTACCAACATTAGATTAAATGGTAAAAAATATTCTAATTTTTCTTTAGAAACAATTAAAAAAATATAACCAGATAAATAAATTAGATTGAAAGGGACTTTTGAATTAAAATATAATATTTTTAACTATTCATTAAAAAAATGAACTTTATCAGAAAAATACCAAAAAATTACCCAAAGTAAAATGTGATGTCCCCATTCTAAAGAAGGATTTTATTTGGTCAATTATAATGTATTAATGTGACAAAAACTATATTTAAAAAGGGTTCTCCATTAAAAGACGGTAAATCAACCTTTTAATGTAAATTATGCATAAAATGAGATTCATTCACATTTTAAGCCTCTAAAATTTGTTAGATAAATGTAAATACATATAACAAACATTTATAATCATATTTTAGTTAGTTTTTTTCATTATAGCTAATACAACGGCTAGGAGTTAACTACCATTTAAAAAAATAATATTATATTATTAGTGTGCAATGTAAGATTTTAAAAAATTCGTTTTTGCTTATCAAGTACACTATCGAACATAGAAACCCCATTGAAGTAAAATTAATATTTTATTCAAAAATATTGATAAATATGAAAATGTCTTATTCTTCATTTATCCATGATGTTACACCAAACCCTTGAAATTGAAGGGGGATGGGAGAATCTGAAAATTCATAAATTTGAATGTCTTGTAAGATAATGTTGTGAAATAATGTATTAATCAGGTTGTGGATAGTAGTATAACCCAAATCATCATGACATGATTCCTTAGAATGTATTTTAAAAAAATATGGACTTAATTGATGGGGTACAAACCAGAGACACTTCATGGAATGATCCCCCACATTATAGTATCAGTAGGTATAGTCTAGGACTATTGCTTCCCATGACTTGTCGTTAACTATAATAACATTATATAATAAACATAAAACATATGATACCATAAAATATCATAAATTATGAAACCATGTTGATATATGGTGTTTCATAGTATTGGTTTGTGTTTGAATTGGATTGGAAATGTGAATCATATTTAATTTGAACCAGAAAATTAATCTTAAGTCATCCATATATTGGTTTATGGAGTTACTATTATTTTAGTGTTCTTCATGAATGGCACCAAGTCAATGTTACCATCAGTATCATAGTTATTAAGAATAAAAATATTTCACCTTAGATCTTTATCATTTTTTGTCAATACATATGTCACATAAAGGATGAAAAAGGAAGAGATTTAACTCCATGGATATAGAAGTATGAGAGATATCTTTTGAATTGGGAGACCATGTATTGGCTTTAGGAGGTGGGGATTGTCATCAATTTAATAAGTACTATATAGGTGAACATGTTTCTATTAGATCTGAATGAGCTTCATATGATTGATTATTAATGGCGTTCATTATTCCTTTGGAATCAAAATGAGTCGAATATTTCACTGTAGAATTTACTTGATTACATTCAATATCATTTTATTTATTCAGCCATGAAAGTGGATTTTTAGGAGGATATTCTTACACTATGTCATTAAGAATTTATGTAAGAGATATCTTAAAATATGGTATAATAATATATTTTATTGCTCATTGGATCTCCTCCCATATTAGGAATAGTGGGAGATGTCATTTTAGGAGTCTTTTTATCCAAAATTCCTGTGACTTGTCACCATGTCCATTTATTCAACTTATCTAGAGGTGATAATGAGGGTAGAGGGTCTCAAATTGGTTATTATAAAGACAACATAATTAGGTCAGGGGAGTCTTAAGGAATACATGTCTAGAATAACAATTGATAGAAGCTTTTTTTTTCCTTGTACATAAAAGAATTAGATAGAAGAGGGTTGATTTCATTCCTCTTTCTCCTAATTCATAGAAAATGATAGTTATTAGAACCCTTCTAGTGGATTTTTCAATATTTTTTATATAGGGGGTTGTCACATACATTAGAAACATGATTGTTACCCTTCTCCAGCACTCAATATTGATCTTACAACTATCTCTAGTATTATCCATGGAAATTTTTATCCCCTTAGGAAGTAGAAATTTAAAGTTTCTCTATTATGTTAGAAGTAGATATGGGACAGGATAGGAAGAGGAAAGCCATTTCATGGACCTTATCCTCCATGATAGATTGTACAATGATATTTTGGGTGTGATCACTATCATAACTAGGGATTTCATCGAGTATTCTATGCTTAGATGCATGCCTTTTAGTTTTCAGTATTGGGCATGCTGAATGTAGGGTGTGGTATTATCTTTCTACTCTATACATCGGTGTATGAATTCTATTATTAAACACATACACACTTATCTATTACACCCAATATAGTCCATGATTTATAATTTTAGGTTGAGAGACTTCTCGTTCCCTTTAAATTTTCAAAAAATGATAGATATCTAAAGAGTATGTTTGATGTATCAAGAGAATGTATGAAGATTATTGTGAAGCATCACTCTTAGGTATATTTCTTATGTTTTGAAATATATTCATACAAAATAATCCTTGACATGTACTAGTAAATTTAAATATAGTATATTATATTATTTTTATAGGATGTTTATTGTAATCAATGACACTGATAAAGATAAGGTTCTTTTTTGTTGAGAGATACCCTAATATAGATATGTAGAGTGTTGATTAATTATATTCCATTATTTTTGAGTTGATGTTGAGTTAAATAAATAATTAGTGGGTTGTGTTTTCTATAGTCATTGAGTTCCATTATTTCAATTTGATAGCGTTTGTGACAATACACCCTCATAATGATATAATGGTATTAATAGATTTAAAATCTGTTGTTACTTTGATATTGATGTCTCCATTTATATTTTATCCTTCTATGTTCTGAGATTTTTCTATTTGGATTCATGATCTTTTTAAGTGAGTATTTATCTCACCTAGTGTACCTCTTTAGGGTGGTCCTTTTCTAATGAAAAATAAGGAAAATTGTGTCATGGATTTTTTATGAATTACTATTTTATAAATACATGTTTTAGGAAGAACCATTATCCCCATTTATAGATTGATGATTTATTTAGATAACTAAATAGTGGAATACGAATCTTGAAGTTTTTTTATGGTCAGTATAAATAGAAATTCTTGTGATGGATAAGAATATTCAAAAGAATTAATTAATATGTTGCTATGATAATTATGAGTTTTTGGTAACACTTTTGTTTTTAACCAATTCTCAATCCATGTTCATAAGACTTATTAATGTATTCTTCCAAAATTGCTTTTGGGTTTTCATGAAATATGTGAGTTATCTGAGTCATAGGAGGATCATAGAGGGAATCTCTGACGAATTTTTGGAGTACATTGATGTTGTCAAATATTTTGAAATCTATTGAAGTTTGAATTTTATGAAATTTTGGTTAGTTATATGGGTCATGTTATATCTCATTATATAGTAACCATGGGTTTAATGATGGAAAATAATGTGATTTATGCATAAAATAAATTAATATTACATTATTTTAGATGTATATTAAATAAATTCAACCAAAAATAACACCCTATAACCATAATGTTTTTTGTCTTTACGGAAATAATATAGAGTAAATAAAATAAATGAAGAATTGTAAAGATATTCCATAAATTAACTATTTTTAATACCATTCTTATCAATGAATTACTTAATACCTTTCTTCAAAACTTGGGGAATGTGTAGGCATTAGAAATAACGATATTATATTCTAACCAAGAGATAATACGGGAGATATCAAACTATTATCATATACAATAATAAAAAAGAAATAAGGTTATGATAGAATGATCATAAATTATGATATTCAGAAATATTAATTCATTGATAATAAATAATGACTTATGTCATATATCATTTCCATTTCAAAAGACACAAGTTATAATAGAGGGAAATAATCACAAATAAATCATGACCCTTGATGGAATATCATAAGAATAATAACATAAAAAATTAATCCTGAAACGACCATGAGAATAGAATATAATTTCATTAGTTAAGCTTATCTTTCAGGACTATCGTATGGGACCAAGACATATAGTGTATTGGGTCCATTCTACATTATATAATTTCCTTATTCTAGCATAACTTTTATGAATATAAAAGTGGATAGAGTCCCAAACTAAATTTGGATCACTCCCCATTATTGACAATACTATATTATGAGAAATTAATAATTACACAATCATCAGAGTTATTTAATAGAACCACCAATCATATATATAAAAAAATACCCATATTTTTCACAAGACCAAAAAAACATTCTTCAATTCATTATGTCATAACACATGGAAAAGAAAAAGGCTTTGTAATAATTTTTCCTCCCATAATTAGAATCTATCCAAAGAAATAATATGGATGGTATCATCAAATTATATCCACTTTGAAATATAAAATTCTCAAATGATTTAGATATAAATTAAAAATATCCTCAAAAGAGAATTTGGACATTCCATTGAAAATGGAAGAAAATGTCCTTTTCCTTAACTATCCTTAAACATAAAAAATTATAAAATATTTGGAAAAATATTTTATCTAAAAATAATGATATATATGTCAAATTAATCATCAAATAAATTAATGTCTATTAGGGTGATGAATGTTTTCAGTACGGTAAACATTTAAAACAATATTTATTTCCCAGTTTTTTGAAAAAAATACAAAACTACATTATTCAGAAAATATAAAGAATATTCATTTTAAAATATTTAAAATAAATTCAAATATTTTTTAAAAATATATTTGAAAATACATTGATTATAGAAAGAAACAATCTTGAAATGTTTTTAAATAATGTTGATAAGGAAGGAAAACATACTAATCCAAAGATGGAATAAGGTCAACTTTTCTTATAATTATTTTCAAAATACTTTTATGTATCAAAGAGAGAATAATGAAATAAAAAAAATTAAAACCCCCAAAATAAACATATGAGAATATAATATATGGGTAATTAAATATAATGATCATATATTATCTCAAAATAAAATTCAAGCATAAACAATCATTAAAATTAATATGCTTGTATCATACTCACCAACCTCATGTCCTTTCAATCACCATAACCATTATTTATATATTTTATGATAAATTTTTATTTATTGTAAATCTATAAATTAACCATATTGATATGTTTCATATTATTTAACAGTCCATTAAAAAATTTAGTTTCCTATTTATTAATTTTTTTATTAGAATCATCATTTGCGTGAAAACATGTCTGTTTTCCATTATTTTTTTGTTTAATAGTTCTTATACATGAACATTGATCAATGTTTTAAAATATAAATAATATTAATTTTGATATAAATATAATATTTAATCATTATATACAATTTTTTAACAATTCTTATAAGGTGGTGATGAAAAATGTTTAATATCTTTTCTGAGAGATGCTAGTCTGTAAAAACATGTGATGAATATTTTTAGTATTAACTATATAAAAAAATAAATATAGATAATAATATATCGCAATAATATCTTTATATTTTTAGTAATATGGCTTATATTTTTTAAAAACAATCTATATGATCATCCATTTATGGAAAACATGAAAAATGTATCACATCACTTCGTGTAGGTGGTAATACAAACCTATAGATAAATGAAAATATCATTTCTCATAGAAATGAAATGATATAAAAAATTGTTTTACTAATAGAATAAAATGATATTTGTATAGTATATATAATAAATCATTATTTTTATTTTTTATATAGAACTCTTATAGGATCTTAAGAAAGAAATAAACTTAAAATAAATTGGTAAAGACAAATACCTCTTCTTTAGGAAACCTCAATTTCCAAACAGCATAATAATTCAAAGGTTATCCTTTTATGAAGACCAAAATCTCTAGAAATGAGGAGGTAGTTTAGACTGTGTATTTTATGGTATTGTATGAGAAATATGTATCAAAATGTATGATGGTTTGAGGCTGAAAGTATGTCATTTTATAAGTGGGGTGGTTGGTACCCTTATAACAACCTGAAATATTAAACTCTAATAATGTAATACTCAAGGGAATATGGGCCAAAATGGAAAAATTATAGAACGTTAGATAATTTATGGAATAAAAATATTCATGAAAAAATTTAAACATGATGCATTTATGTTTTAGACCTTATATTTCTCTTTTACCCCCTCATTAACCATTTATATCTATAACAGATGTAACAAATTTTAACCATAGTAAGTATTCATTATGATTAAAAATGAATATGGCCTCATTATCAAAATTTAACAAGATAATTGAAAT
Organism: Viscum album; assembly: GCA_963277665.1. Classification (NCBI taxonomy): domain Eukaryota; kingdom Viridiplantae; phylum Streptophyta; class Magnoliopsida; order Santalales; family Viscaceae; genus Viscum; species Viscum album. The sequence continues at coordinate 534,613,838 of OY728151.1, read as the reverse complement.
TATGGAGAATATTTTTCAAAATAAAAATTTTATGTGATATAAATTCAATTTAATATAATCGTGAAAAACACAACGACACATGATTTTAGATAAATGGATTTTTATTATAATACTTAACTTATTAAAATTCATTTCCAAGTGATAACCATTAAATTAATTTTTACTTATTTAATTGAATATATTATCTCATAATATCAATAAAATTATCCATCCATAGTGAATAATGTATTTAATTAAATATAATACTCATTGTACACATAAAAGTTCTTTCTCAATAAAACATCTCTTTTTTATTCAAGTGGTTTTATTTTAACTTCTATAAAATTTATAACAAACTAATTCATTTTACACATGTGTAAAAAATGTTTCGTAATTTTAAATATTTATATAGATATTTAAATAAGATATATATTAATATTTTATGGTTTATAAGTTTTTTTCGAAAAAGATCATTAGGATTGATAGTAATTGTAAATTAATGTAGAAATTATGATAAAAAATGTTATTTTATTTAAATACCATATAAGGTTAATCATATTAAGATTTATAAGAATTATCCACACATTTTTAAGGTTAGATAATTTTAATGTTTTTTAACACATTTATTTATTAATGGGATAGATATTCTAAAATATCGGGCTGTTACATTCCCCCTTATCTAAGAATTTCAATATCAAAATTCAAATATTCTAATATAAATAAATTAGGAAACATCTGCCTCATCAAATATTCAAGTTCTCACATAACATACTCAATGTTTTTATTCCCTGAGAGAACCTTTACAATATTTGTAGTCTTGTTTATTAGAACATTATCTTAATAATCGGATATTGGAATTTTTTGTTCTTTATATGAAATATCATGCTCCTATGGCATTGCCTCTAAGTTTAGTATATATAAAAAATTTGAAATTTAATTCATAAAATGATATAAATGTATCACAACATGAACTAGGTGGTGTTTATTAGATTATCCATGTGATAATATAATATCCCGATGTGATCAGGAATCCCATAGGGAAAAATATACCCCGAACTCAAAAAACATTCATTCTAAATCAGATAAACATATTCCAACAAAATATAGGTATGGAGACCATATCACTAAAATTGAACAAAAAAACCTTTTATAGTTATAAAAATAAATGTTTTATCGGCTCTGAGTTACTTTGATTTTATACAGAATGGATTTACATTTCTACACATTTTTCTTAGTTAACTCTTATCACTATAGATTTTTTCCGCTAACTTCATCCTATCATGTTTGAATCCTATACTTATTCCCATATAGTTCTTTATAGTGATCCATCTGAATGATTGAGTGATGTGTATTGTTTTAAATAAATCAACTAGAAGAATTAATTGATTCTAACCTCCTTCCAAATCAATAGAGAAATCTATTAGCATATCCTTTTTGGTTGGAGTGATCCCCACATACTCCCCTTATATGTGAGGATGAAATAAATTGTGAAAGATCAACTAGGTATTCAAATATTACAGATGAATTATCCAAAACATCAATGGAATACATAGATCTAGATCATGTGTGATATATAGTGCAACTCCATGTAACCATAAATCTCTAGTAATTTATAACTCGATGAGCTAAAAAAGGGAGAAATATTCTCAAATAATATTTAAATGTGCATTTTTCATAAGGGGATTTACTAAAACCCAAATGTAATTATTCCCATTATATGTATTACGTTGAACCCTAAAAAAATACATTGTGATTCTTTCCTATTTACATGCATTTATGGGTGATGGTCATAAAATCCCCTTATTATTCTATCCCTTGGCCATAAATTATTTGAAATCCAAGCACCTAAATACACACTCCGTAGAATTTATATTCATGTTATCTCTCCATAAATGATCTTTATGATCTCTATAAATCTACTCACTTATATGATGAGTAGATATTGATTAATTAGGATATTTATCTAATATATCTATCACTAATTCTTTTATTTAAAAGAAACATTTATTATTCCAAAACCTAGTCATCCATTAATATCCTGATGAACTGGGTAACATTCCTTATCAATTATTGTAAATCTATGCATGTTCCTTCTATTCTTATTTAATCGTAACATGAATTGGTGGTTTAACATTAATTAAGTATAATATGATATTTCTATTTTAAATATGATTTAAATTTATATCTTCTAAAAATAAATATGTATTTTGTCTCATTAAATCCTTAACATGGAAAAACCAACATGGTTCTTACAAATCATAGAATCATCTACCTTTTTGTACATCCCTGGGTGGTAATGTATTTATCATGAATAAATATTAATCAGTTCAAAAAATATTTTATATAGCATAATAAACTATTTATAAGTGAAAAAATATATCAAAATTTTATGATTGGTATATATTTAAAACCATTCAATATTATGATAATGACTTTCTATCATAAAAAATAGAATTTACTGCTATAATGTCCAAACATAAGTCAATTAATGTTTCTCATAAAGCATAAATTTTGGTGGGGAATATGTTAACACTAAGTAATTTTTATTATGAATACATCATATACCCTTCTTTTATGTTTCACTTTCGATATAAAATGCTTCACCATTGCAAGTTAGTTTGATTATTTGGGAACTAACCAAACTTTTCGTCTTTAAAAAAAAATATCAACACATTCATCTATCCAAATTAAATTAGATTTCATCCAATCCAATATGGTTAGTAAAATTTATAGCCAATATAAATTTATAAAAAATAATAATATATATCTAACCCATGAAATATGTTTGTTTTAGTCACATAGTTGTTGTATGCCAATGTTTAATAACTGTTATCTTGGAAGAATCCATTTGTATACAATCAATTGTAACTACACAACATAAGAATGATACCTTCTATAAAAATTATTCACATTTATCAAGTTTTTCTTACAGATTCTCCTTTATAATGGTCCTAAACACAATCCCAAATTATCTTCATTATCCTCCTTCCTATTGGAATATATAATAATGTCATATATAAATACTAGTAAAAATAGATAATTGTAATCTATAAATTTATTATTTATTAGATAAATAAAGATATCAGTAGAATTGAAAAGTCCAACTAGGGTCACTATAAGTTTAAAGTTTACATACATAGATCAGAATTCTATCTTGGATATGTCCTCTATTTTGACCCTCAACTGATGATATCTAGATTAGACATCAATATTTTAATACTAGAAATATCCTTATAGTTTATCTATCAAATCATAAATAATTTTTAAATGAAACTTGTTCATGAATGTTTTATTGTTACGCTATCAATAATCAATAGAAAGATGCATTCACTAATATTTCATCTTGATAAAAATAACAACCCCCCCCCCCCCCAATAAAGCATACATGGATCAATGAATTTGTTACCTTGATTATCTTATAGTATCTTCTTCAATACATAAATCACAATTTATGGAATATATAAGGATTAATTTAAATATGTGTAATAGAAAGTATGGATTTTATTGAAAATTATAAAACACGATTTTCAGGAAAACTAAGACATTATTCTATAAATTCAACGGTATATTCCAAACAAATAGGTATATCCTCAATTTTGGGATTCTCCCAAACCATTTGAGGTAGATACACATTATGAAAAGGTAATAAAACATCTAAAATATAGGTAGTTTCCAATGGATGTTCAAATTGAACCTAACACTTATAGAAAATCATGGGTTGATTTGAAATATAAAATTTTTCTTCCATTCCATAGTTGTTAATATGGGATCAATATTGATAGATTTGATCTAGAAAAAACAATGAGATCATTACCAATAAGTGGTAGAATCACAATATTTTTAAGAACCACATTCCCACTAACTTCTATCAAATATGATCTATACACATGATATGTGATCATCAATCCATTATAAGTTTTCACTAATAATTTTCTATTAAATAGATGAGGTGCTGGTATTATACCCCTAGAAAATTATTCATATATTAAATATTGGTAGAACTAGAATACAATTACAAATTTATAGTTATTGAGTGTGTGATAAATGTACCTTTAACCACATCATTCTCATGTACCACTTTGACAAGTGTGATCATTTGACTTTTCACATTATCTATTTCTTTAAGAGATTTTAAATAATGATTGTCATTATATACTATTTAATTCAATAACTAGTTGGAAAACTTCCCATACACATTGAAGTATTTGAAATAGAGTGTGGGTAGTAAACTAAACAAATATTTCTCCACATTCAATTAATTAACATAACCCTATACTTCTCTTTGGAATTCACTTTCCTGATGGGATAACATTCCAAACATGAATCAGTTACATATCCCTTAGAGAATATTTACCTCATGATTATATCAACACTACTAGTATAATGGATTATTTATTTATTTTTCTTAGTTGTTTTCATTATTATAATTTCCTCAAAACTCCATATTTATCTTCTTCTTAGAACCATTAAATTATAGGAATATTAACTCTCCATTTCTATGATGAGATCAATTGTATGATTTTTTATCTTTCAAATTTCCTTATGGTGAGTGCCTTAAAGAAAAATGGTTTTAATCTAAAACAAAAGTAATCAAGTTACATTTATGTTTCAATTATAATAAAAAATTTATACCATCATTTTCGTGTAAGGTATTCCTCATGGGTGGAAACATATTAATCTTCTTTTAACTTAATCTCAAGGAAATGTCTTTGTATTTTCATGTGGTGAGTTTAGGGAAAATAATTAATAAAAAATACCCTTTAAAACTAATCTATTTCTATGGATTTTATTTATTCCTCAATATTCATATTTATAATAATATATTACCATTGTTCATTGTCACCTTCTAAAGAATTCACCTCCCTAACAAATTTTTCATGCTCTAATATCTTGAAAATGAAAAATATTTTTTTGAATGGTATTAATCCATTTCAGGGATGATATTGGATTAAAAGACCCACTAAATGAATCTTCATGTTTCTGCATGATATAAAAAATTGTTACTTACCCTTTCCTATTTTAATTTATAGGCTTAGCCTGACTCATTCCTGGAGAGAGGTGTTTGACTGTACCAACATGATTTTTAATTCAAACTTCCATTCCCTTTGGTTTCTCAATAGGGTCATATTTTAATTATGTACTAAATTTTTTTTCAACATGAATCCTCATATTTCTACCCACTAACTAAAATAAATAATCATTGTATGAGTATCAAAATACAATAATATGAGTTCCAATTCCTGTAATCAGAAATATCATCTATGAGATTTCCTAAATTATTTCACTTTCTTATCAACCTATGAAACTTTAAGGTGAAATATATAGCACTAGTAATTAGCAGTAGGTTGTAATAATTTTCATCATTATATTATCTATAACTCTAAGAATAATTAGACCCCACTTTGATACTAACTATGATCAACTGTAAATATCATAAAAAAATATTTCTTCATTTTAGAAGACTATTATATACATTTCACAATAATATGAAAACCTTAACTCTAAAGGATTTGTGTATTTTTATAATTGATACATAATAATATTTTTCATAAAATATATTCAATATAGCCAATAATTTACTTATCTCGAATTAAATTCCAAATACATTTCTTACATAATACATATCTTCAAAACCGTAGAAAATTCAAAACATATGAAAAATTGAAATCAGATTCTCAGTAAGTACATATAATAGAGATATCAATCGATGATAATATGAATGCATAAGATAATAATAACATTTTGAAGTATTTATCATAAATTAAAATGTTCATACATAATCATTCATTGATTAAAAATCAAGATTCACAGGAAAAAGGTTTAGAATTTAAAAAGGAATAAGTAACAAGAGTAATGAATCATCATTAAATAATAATGATCCATGAGATAATATTATAAGTATCAGAACATTAAGTTGGATTTTTTAATTCTAAAAACATTTAAAATCATTTCATTAGTCACAATTCGCGTCGATTACAATCAGAGTGTACATAGTACCATAGTAGATTAGGTTGACTCACCATTTTGTAATTTCTGTAATCAATGATCACTATCAATACTATCATAGTGGATAGAGTCCCATACTATAACGGGTTCACCCCCAATATTGTTCATAGTATATTGTTAGATATCAATCATTTCCCATATAATTTCATAGATTTATCTAATGCTCTAATAACATAATTAATACCATATGTATTTTTACACAATGTTCATAAAATTTTTATTAGTTAATCATAGAAAACATCCAAAAAACAAACGGTTTTTATAAGTTTTTCATCATAAAATAATCATAATTTATCTCGAAAAATATCATGCATGAAATCATCATATAATATCCCTATTGAATAATAAAAAAAATAAAATGAAGTTTACATATATGAAAAATACCTTTAAAAGAGCATATGGATATTTCATTGACATTAGGGGAAATATATTTTCCCTTTAGTATCTAAAACAATAAAAATTCTAAAAAATTTATAAAAATATTTTATTATAGAATATAAATTGAATAATGTAAAGTAATTTTAAAAGTATATAAAATTAATTATAGAATAAAAATCCATTTGTACAACAAATGTTAAAGAAAATATTCCTTTCACATAATTGGTATCAATTCAGAAATAATCCTTTTTTAAAAAAGATAAGAATATTAATTTTAAATCCATAAAATAAAATAAATAATCACTGAATCACTAAATTGAAAATTATTTATAGAATTTTAAAGAGTATGGATAATGAATAAAAATTACATTGACCAATTATAAAATAAGACCAACCATTCTTAAAAAATTTATTAATACTTTTAAGTTCCTAATAGAGAATTAAGTATGAAAAAAATGAAACCCAAAAAATTATAAATAGAGTATAAAATTGATATTTTTTAAAATATTAAAAACATATATTTTATGTATTATATATTAATGAACAAATAATACCGAAAAGAAATTGAATTTTAATATAAATCCTAATCTATGGTCTTGCGTTTTTCCATAAGATCTAGATTTAGGGGAAAAACTATCCATTTCCCATGCCTGTTTGGGTTCTACGGATCAATTCATTACAACTTCTTTATTGATTCATCATATAAATAGTATTTATAATTTTATAATTATAATATATAATCATCTTATACCCTTTCATAACAAAAAATATAACATGGTGATGAAAAATAAATTGCATCACTTTATAGAGACGGTAGTTCATACGTATGCACATGCATTGTTCTCATTTTTTTAATGATTGAAATGAAGAGAAGATAAATAATAATATGCATTTACATAGTCATAATAATTTAATATAAATAATATATATTCATTAATCCCATACATGTTACTACCCATGTGTGGTGGAAATGAAAAATAAATCACATTACTTTTTGGAGGTGGTTGTCCACAGTTACGCATGAACAACATTGTCGTTTCTCATTTGATAAAACAGATATAGGAAATGGTTATACAATTAACAAAGAAGTAATTTAATAATTGTAAAGGATAGAATTTAATTATTATAATATGGTTATATAATATATTTTAGAGGCTAAAGATGAAGGAAAATCAAAATAGTTTGATACAGAAAATACCCGTTCTTTAAAAAATATCCTTTGGAAAACACATTAAGCCTTAAATGGTTTGTATTTTAGGGAGACCAAAAGATATAAGAAATATTTAAAGACATTAAGAAGTTTTTAATTTATTTTGATATATATATCAATTTAATGGTGTGAATGAGTGAGGTGGAGAGGACATCCTTCTATAAATATGATAGGTAGAAATCATGTAATTATATAAAACAATAAAATATAATAAATTTATATTCAAGTGAAATTATAAAAAAAATGGAAAAATAATAAAATATAAGATATTTTAATGTATAAATATATTTATAAAAAAAAAATTATTCACATTTATGTGGTATTTTAAACATTATATTTTATTTTAACCCCTCGTTTACCCTTTTTATCCTTTACGGATGTAATAAATTTTAATATTAGTTAAAATTCACTTTGAAAGATACGATAGTGTCCAAATCATATAATTTGTACATGTTGAATCCAAATATGGAAAAAATATTTTCCAATTCAATTCATATTACTGATAAGGATTCAATTTTAAAATAAGCACCAAAATTATAATAGAAACTATTTTTAGGGAAAAACATTTTCAGCATGACAAATAATTTTACTTCAATTACATATATTAATTATTTGAGAGAATATATTTTTAAAAAATATAAGTTAAATCATTAATACATAGTTATTAGATTAATTTATAAATATAAACACACATTGTACACATAAATTATGACTTTTAAGAAAGAAATCGATGATTTCATTCAAATTATTTCTTTATATTTATCCAATTAATAACAAATTAAGTAATTTCATATAATTGTGAAAATGTTTTTTCATAGGTTTAAAATTATTAATTGATTACATAATATAAAAAATATTGTTAAAATATATGTTTATACATAAAATAGTTTAAATTAGTTCTTTAGTATCAATAATATTTCCTAAATTAATTATAAAATATTTAATTAATTATATTTATATGAAATAAAATATGATTTTCATAATATTATAATTCATAATAATTATTCACATAATTTTATGGGTTGTGATCATAAATATATTGAATTTTTTTTCTTAATGATAAATAAATTCAAAAAAAATGTGGTGTTCTGGTTGAGGTGGTCATTTCTTAGTGACCTATAATAGTGTTGTTAATGTGTAGATTTTCCTTGGTCATAATAGTTATAATAAGATTTTAATTACTTATTAATCTAGGGTTCTGAATACATTAATACAACTCAGCATAAAGGATTAAGTGTTTTCAAGGACTGACCAGTGCTAGTAAACATTCATGTTTCTGAAAGAGAAGTCAGTAAGTTCTCATATTACTAATTTACCAAAGAAGGTTGTAATATTCATGGTTTATTACAATGCATATATTTTTCTCTTGAGTTGTGTTATGTTTTCAAGGATAGAATTTATTTCTTATTTTTCTCTATATTTATATAATTAAAAATATAACTATCCCACCAATTATATGGATTTTATTGAAATTTTTTTCTTTATAGTTTTAGTGACGTTCACTAAAAAAATACACAATTATAATGTATATTTTTTTATAATTTTTATATTATTTTTTGAAATTAAAAAATTATAAGAATCTTTATAAATATATTTATTACATTTTTTATTAGTAAACAAGTTAAAACTTTTAATGATGTCATCTATTATTAAAAATTCGTTTTTAAATTTTTTTACATATTTTTAGAATAAGAAAACTAATATATGATCCATCACATAGGTTATTTAAATAAATTATATTAATCATAATCTTTAACATTAGTTATTTAAAAACATACTTGAATAATATTTTGTTTTCCTTAATTCATGAAAACATAGAATCATTTAAGAGAATTATAAAAATTCATAGTTTTATATGATAAAAAAATTTATTAGAATTATAAAACTAAAAAAATTATTTATTTTTGATGATATTATGATAATAACAAAAAAATATAAACAAAAAAGTTTTAAATTATCAAATTAAAATAAAAGAAATATTTCCATGAATTTAAATTTTTTTCAATAACCATAGTTAAATCATAATATTAAAACTAATTTCATTATCATTGTATAAATACTATCTATTTTCCCTCATTGAATCAATGTATCCATTATCTCTATGGAAAAACATTCATAAAAATGCTTCTATGGATAATAAATGGAGTATGGAATGTAATTTTTAAAGAAAATGATTTAGTAATGATGTATTTAAGGATGTAGGGGAAATGAATGTTTAGGATGATAATTAAAAAAATGTTGATTAGTGGTATATATTATTTAGTGTGAACCAAATACCTGAGATAATGAAATGAAAAAAACAATTTCTTCATGTTTAGAAGGGATAATTCATTAAATTTAATGTTAAATTATTCCAATGAAAAGAAAAAAATTATATTTTTAATGTTACATTTTTAATTTTAAAGACCATAATTTCAATAACCGACACTAAAAATATTATGGAAAATGTTTTTAACATCGATTATTTAAATATCTGAATTTATAAATGAAATTTTTTTCATCTATTATTATAAAAAACAATTTAAAAATTAATCAGGAACATATTTTTGATATCATGTAATCAAATTAATGATGTTATAAAAATTATAGAACATTTTTTATAACGTTTTTTTATAAGTGATGTTAAAAAATTCCTTAGTATTTTAATCATTGGTAACATAAAAAAAATTAAAAAAATCATGTCATAAATTTTATGTCATTTATTTATTAAGAGTGGATAATTTTTTTTTGAAATTAGTTATTAAATAATAGATGTTAAGTCCCTATGGTTATAATTACTTTTTCTACTAGTTAATACTATGTTGGTGATAATTTTTTGGAATTCACGTATCACAAGATCCTAAGATATTTATTATCTGGCAGAATTTTTTATTTTTTAGGGATACTGGACGAAATTATTATAGTATTTTGACAATGTTATTATGTACTCAATTCAATTAGGGAATTTTTTGGCTAATTGTTTTGTCATTATTCAGATAGTGATGCTTTAAAAGAGATTGGTGTCGCTTTGGGGTTGTGAAAGACCTTTTGGTATTCACCTTGATATGGCAGTAATTGATGGTACTGGTTTTCATTATCATATTATAGTGAAATCAACTATAGTGAGATAGGAGAACATGTACCAAATAAGGGATTAAATGGGAGAGGATTTTCATGATCAGGTTATTTATTGGGATGTTTGTTAAAGGTGGTATAAGGATGTTGAAAAACATCTGATATTTTACGATAGGTTCTTTGATCCTTTAGTTACTCAAGATGTTGTTTTTTATGATTAATAGAGCAATTCTTTGAGAGTATAACTTGGTGTGGATAATATGTATCAGGTCCTCCTAGTAAATTTTTGGAGTTACATAATTTATCAAACCATTTTAGAGTTTATGTATCTATGTTTGGTTACCTAGAGGGGGAAGTATGAGCACCGTGTACCTGGTTGGTTTCTTCTATGTATTGATATTCACCACTATAAAAGGGGTGATATTTTTATATAATTCACACAACATTTCCATGGATTACTGAATTAATGATTATAAATAAGTGATATTGTATTTTTTAGGATGTTAGCTAATATCTTAGTTACTAAAGAGTCAATCTTCATGGTTGATTTTTTAATATACTATCTGATATTATGGTGGGGATTGTTGTGGTTCCAAATTAGATCATCTTTTATTTTATATCTTTTAAACCTATAGGATTTTTATGGGTCTTCAACCTGATTTTGTATCCCAATTATACCTTATCCCCACTTTTCATCCAAACAAAGATCTTCAGATAGAGATAAATATCCATTCTTCAGAGGTCATTTTCAATTCATTCCTTTTTTCTTTGGTGGTTTATGGGTGAAACCGCTACATTTTTGTATTTTCCGTATAATAAAATACATTAATATATAATTTTAATGGCTTTTTTCATATTATTATATGGATAACCTTTACTTTTTTTTGTAGAATAAGGTCATGATGTGAGAACTTATTTTCTTAGAGTTTGTGAAGAGCCTAATATGGATGGTTTAAGTGATATTCATGATGATTTAGGTTGTGAAATATTATTATAAATCCTATTGAGATTATATTAGAAGGCCACTTTAGTTTTATGTTGAAGATCAGGCATTATTGATGGTATCCCCTCATAATGGATCACAGATATTTGGTCATAAGAGTAATCATTAAACGAAATAATGTAGAGAATTCAAGGTTGTGGTTCATGGTAGAGATATCTTGTATTGGTTAACACTAACCTCATAGTGAAGAATAATTTATGATGTCTTTAATTGTTCACAACTCCACCACTGCAATTATAATGATTAAAACATCATTTATTGGGTTGTTCTATAAGTTAAAGACGATGTAACCAACAAGGAATGGAATGTAGATATCTTGGAACATTAGGAGAATGTGATTTTATCGTAGAATATTCATTTTGTTGATCTCCTTTGGAAGAATTGTGGCTTGAATTAATGTACATGTTAATATGATTCAGAGGGGTGCATTTAATATCTTGATCTATTTAGTGATTGATCTTTGTGGATACTCTATGTTTGATAATTTATTTTTATGTTAAATGGATTTTTATGTTTCATATTTATGGGTTATTTCCTCACTATTGGTTGGTTGAATACCAATTATTATTTCATCCTTGAGTATTATCTCACAGGGAGGTAATTCTGTTCTATATCTATTCCTTCCTATGTTTGGGATATAATTATCAAGGATGAGAACATCTTATGAGGTATGTAATATAAGGGATTGTTTTTTACTGCTACCATATATTGTTTTTTTGGTGGTTAGTGGTTTTAGATAATTTGTAGAAGGGTATATGGGGTTTTTAGATGATTTTTTTCAAAAGGAGGAGGTTTTACCTTTGCTAAAATTCTCATGGTGTGGTGTAGATTTTTTTATTAGGCTTGCTGGGAGGTTTGAGGTCCATATGGATAAAATTCATGGGGAGGTTATTTATGGTATCTCTATCATTATAAGGATAGATAGTGTATATAATCATATAATAAAAATATCTATATTTTTTATCATTACCATACTTTTAACATTATATCTAAAAAAATATCAAACAGATCAAAGAACCATTTGGTTTAGTTTAATTAAAGAATACTTACATGGAAATTTGTTCTAACAAAAACATTTGACCACATATTGTTTTTTCCAAGTGTTTTATTGTATTAACTTTATTGGTCAAATTGTATTTTGATAGTTTCGGATCAATTGGTGATTATTGGATAATTTTTATGGAATTTTTCAATTATATTCAATGTCATTCTTAGATAGTTCTCCTTAATATTTTGATTATTGTAGGAGGTTGTTTAAAATAAAAAATACATGTACTAATGTGTATAGACATTTTTTTACAATGGATTATGAATTAAAATAAATCTATATGAAACTTCATCATCTTTGACATGAATAATATATGAGGAAGTTTAGATGAATCAACTTGGTTATTTATTTGGATTTTAATTTGTATGTAATAAATTACAATTTTAAATATTTGGAAAAAAATATTACCTAAAAGATAGCTAAGGGACCAAATCAATCCCACATGTTTGTAAGGAGTAACTCAAAAACATGGTAGATTAGGTTTTTGAATCCCACATAGAGGTAGGATGACTATGTCTATATTAGTCCCGTAAGAATGCACTAGTAAGTAGGCATGTAGATAGGCTAGGGGTGTCAGTGGGCCAACACAAGTGAGGCACAACCCCTAAGGCTTGTGTGATTTAGTTTTGTGGCTTTAAATCACTAAATTATAATATAAATATAAAATTTAATAGAATCACTTATTAATCACTACTTGATCAGGTACTTCTTCAATTTGAGACATTGAGCATTGATTAACTATTCCTGTAACTCCCTGATATTTTACGAAATATATTTTTCAAATTAATATAATATTTGTTTTTATTTTTATTTATGCAAAAAACACTTTTTATATTTATTTACATGCAACACTATTTTTTTCTTTCATTAAATTCAACACCGAGCTACACTTTTATTATTCACAACCCTGAGTTTAAATATAACATCATATATTAATAAAATATTATATATATATATATATATATATATTCTTCTAATGGTTAGAATGTTGGTTTTCAATAATATTATAAAATTTATAAATAATAAGCTTTAATAATGTATATAAAATTAATTCCCAAGTGAGAAATTAAGTATAAATGAAAATAAAACCCCTTTCCAAATAAAAGGAAAACATTCTCTGAAAATTATTTTTATATTAAAATGTGTGTTTTATATCAATAAATTAACCAAATAACTTTTTTTTAATTATTTTAATGAAATATAAATATTTTATATTCAATATAATTTTAAAAATTCATCTTATATTTTTACAATACAATAGAGAATAATATTTCCAATTTTACACTTACAAACAATATTTTTCTAAAAAGAATTTTATTATCCTTTTGATGGAAAATTATATTAAAAATTAAATTTTCCAATATTTAAAAATTAATTTGATAAAATAGATAATATTTTTGAAATCATAATATCAAAATTATCACAGGGTTAATTTTGATGATTTTTATGAAAACTGTCATTTTTGAATGAATAGTGAAAATATTGAATTTTAATTGAAAATGATCTTTTTATTTAGTTTCATTATAAAGATAAAATATATTATAAATCTTTTTATATTAGAATTATTTAAATTATACATAAATTAGTCCAATTTATATCTTTGGAATCAATTTCATAATAACTTTTTTATAAAAACATTGTAAACTATTGAACATTTTATTTTTAATGAATGCTTTATCATTATCTCTATGGGATTAATTTTGAATTTAATTTATATAATCATCTGAATGTAATATAAAAAAATGAGTTCCATATTTAAAATACTCATAATTTATATTTTATAATATGGTCAACTTACTTTTAAAAAAAATTGAATAGTAAATGCAGTACAAATTAATTACAGTAGTTATGGTACAAGTTGTTTTTGTATGGGGGTTAAACTAAAATGATAACTGAAAAAGATACATATAATTATTTAAATAACTATTATATATCCATATTTTCACCATGAAACCATTAATTTTATATAATTCTTTCTTTTTACCCATTTCACATATAAACAAATGGGAGCACTAATTCTTTTAATAAAATACCATGTGTTCCCTCTAATTAAGTTATAAAAATCCACCCCACTCCTCTATTATTCACACCTGCACACATATTTTAGATCATCAAATACCTACCTAAATCAATTTTCAATATATCAACCCTTATATTTAAAATATTATTTTTTTCTATAAATCTATCCAGGAAATTCTCTTAGTGAAATCCTAGAGGATACATGAAGAAGGGGTGACCTTCCTCAACGAGCCTTTTTTTATTCCTACACACATTATAACTATATTATGCCATGACTATAAAATATAATATGTATCTAAAATACACATATATATTGTTATGTTTAGTTCATACCTAAAACCATATATGATTCCATCTAATGGATTTTGAAATCTTCGTTCACGTGTAAAAAAGACTACGGCCTTGTGACTTTATGTCATTTGTTTTTAAATCAAAACCTCTCTAGGTTTGAGTTAGTGATGGATTTATTTTTTATATATTGTATTTACTACATTAGTTTATTAATTATTTTTTATATCACAAATATCATTATGAATTACATTTCATGGGAATATGATAACTCACCCGATCATTTTAAGGACTACCACCTATTAGAGTAATGAGATTCGTTCACACTTTACAAAAACTAAATTAAGGATCATTTTAATAAAATTATGTTACATATATATAATCTTTATCATTATGGATATTATAGAACCATGTTAAATGTAATTGGCCCAAATATATATATTGTAATGAAAATTAATATGAAAACAAATAAGTTATTACCTCAAATGAAACTCTAACATGGAATTTAAGAAAAGGGTAAAAAAAGGTCATACAAAAAATATGGGATGGGATATATGTTAATATGGTTATTTAATATAATTATAGTTAACCTTTATTAATTATAATTTAGTTTCTAATATTTATGATGGATTTAAATCATTAATGTAATGGATATTATGTCACACTTTTATCTCTAGGATACATATAAAAATTCACCACCTATATCATTTACATTGTGTTTACACTAGCCAGGAATAAACTTTATTAAAATTATACTGAAAATTAAAGGTATTTAAGTATAAATTTTATGATCCCACTTTATTTAATTTTTTGGTTCAAGAGTTTCCAAATTCGTAAGAGATATTTGTCTCAATTTTCCTTCATTGGAACGTATGTTATGTGATGAACCTATTTTCTTTCACAAGGGTTATATACAACCGATTTAAAATGTAATATCAATAATTTATTCATCTAAAATAATTTTTGAGTTTAACATTATGTTATTACTCCATGGTTCATATGAATCAATCCAACCAATGTTGTATGGATTTTATGTAATATTCTCATCATTTATATAGATTTATTATTAAGTACTCAATGAAGAAATATGATGATATAACTCTCAATATTCTTCATTAATTTTATTTTTCTCTAGTTATTCTTGATATCTTCATGTAATTGTTCCATGTTTCCAAACATTTATAATTTTATTAATTAACGGATAATTAAAAATAATGACTTTATTTCTCTCTTCAGTCGAAAATACATTTCCCTCTAAAACCAAGATTACGAAAAATATTTTCATTTTTTTAATTATTATACTATGATTTTTATAAGAATCGTTTACCAATGGATTATTTTTCTTTTGATTTTTTAGACGAATCTTCATGTCATTTTCCAAACAACTCATGTTGGGCTTTTACAGAAAATACAAATAGAAAAATAGTTTTTAACATGCATGGAATGAAAAAATATTTCCCAAATTCATGACCACTATATGATTTCAAGGTTACCTTATATTTTTTAGGGTCTTTTCATGAAAATTGTTTCCTTAATATTTTTTAATTTTTTATATATTAAATAAATGATTTCAAAGTGGAAAGTATTTTCTAAAATGTATTATATCTAAAAAAATGTGTTATTAATGGTGGAAATTCTATTTTCCTTAATAAATGCTTCAAATAATATTAAAAATTTATTTATTGGTTCTCAATGAGATTTTCAATGAAACATATTTTCAATATTTTTTATATTTTAATATATTTCATTAATACGTAGAGGATATTTTCATTAATACTTTTTAAATTGATACTTCAGAATCATTTTCTATATAAGATGAAATAAATTGATGTTAAATATTCTTTAATGGGTATACAGTCAAATGATATCATTAATATTATTATTTTTTAATGGTTTATATTGTAATGTAATGATTTTTATTAAACCTGTTAGGCTTCCATGGGCTATGAGGAAATTTTTTTGAAACATTATAATTTTCATGGGTTATTCTTTAATGAAATGATATTCGAACCAGTCTAATTTCAATTAGTTGTGATATGATGATATTTTTATTATACCCATTTAATTTCATGGGTAATAATATGATGAATGATTTTGATATTGTGTAAAATAAATATTTTATTTTTTTGAAGAGTGGGAACTCTATCTCCCATAATTAGATTAGGTACAAATTTATATAGAATGTGGTAAAAATGGTAAAAATGTAGATAGGATTGATGCACACTATAAAATTTGATTTTGGTGATCCACAGTGGTAAATAGGTGATATGTCCTAATCCCATATGAGAAAAAAAGGTGTTTCTTGATCCACAGTAGGAAACAGGTGCATCCAAATCCACAATTGGAAACAAGTGATAAGTCTTGATCCACTATATTGATGATCTGTGTAGTTTAACATTAAAGATGAAATGTTTTTTTATATTTCTGAAGGAGCTACACTTTTATAACAATATCATATGGTTTATGATTTATTTATGATCATTTACACCATTGTCTTCCATGTTTTTAAGCAGGAATTTTTTTTATTACATGAGTCATGTTAATGATCTATGAATAGTTGTGTATGAACTTTGTAAGTAATATCCATGATTACATACACTTATCATTATCAAATACTTCAATATGATCATATATTGATATTTCTCATGTTATCCTTTCTAATATTCTAAGCACACCCCTTCTAATGGTTGATTTTCCCAGGTTATGAAAAATGGTTTTTATGTTTGTTATTTATATAAAGATTACAAAATGGGAAGATCTTTGTTGGAATGATTAATGATATTTCACCATATTAGAATATTGTGTTTCATGTTTATAGTGGACCAAAACTATTATGGTAGTTAGGGTTTTTTGCGTTATGTGAATATTAACCATCTAAAAAGATGTAATATCCCTATATGAGAATCTTGGGTAACTATAATTGGTATATGAGTCCATGTTTAGTTTTACTTTGGAAACTGGGATTAGAAAACATTTGTGAGATCCATGGGAATATTTCTAAAGATAACTAGAGTGATTTATCTAAGGATAAGTCCTTGGTTGAGTCAATGTCTTGGAAAATGTCTTTTGATTATGATAATGGATAGAGGGAGTTGATTCCTATAAATATATCCTTTTCTAGATAATATAATTTGATGTTTCTCTAGAACATATATATATATATATGGGTTACAAAAATTACATTTTATTGATCTAGAATCATTCAAGAACTTGTAAACAAAAATAGGCCCTGTTGTGCTCCTGGTTTGACACTCCTAGGATATATGCTTTGGAAATTTACAAAACTCATTCTAAACCATCATGAAGGGTTTAAATATACTATCAATAGAAAATACCTAGGATAAACCTATGGTTTTATAGATTAAAACTAAGGTGTCATGATTTATAAATACTATAGGTTATTTTTTCATAATTATTTGGTTTTCCCCTAAGATAAGTTTTTCTCATGATATTATTTTGTTGTTTTAGTCAGTGAAGGGAACAATAATAGACCCCGTTAACTATAAGGCCCGATCCTTAAACATTAATCTTGAGTTATTACAAGATTACACAATGGGGATATTTTCAGGTTTAGAGTTTTAGATAATTATATCATAAAACATGCATTACATTCCATATTTAAACCAAGCGGTTACATAAAAGAGAGTATTCATTTTTCCCATCAATGGAAAAATATTTAAAATAAAACATGGATTCTTTCTTGACACTTCCTTGACACTAACATCATATCATGTACCATTCCTTTGACCTGTGAAAAACATTTCCAAAACATGGGATGAGCATAAAAAGCTCAGTAAGGGTTATAAAAAATATGGAAAGGAAACATGAGTTCATATATACATAATAATGAAATAATACTTTAACTATAAACATAAGCACTTTAACATACATCATCAAATCATTAATAAATCATAGAAATCATAAGATATAAAGGTAATTTGAGGCATTCATAACATTCTTACGTAGGGAGTAACCCTCTTGGTTATGTTTGGAATACCCATCACAGTATATTCCCTAAATCTCATCGGAGAAACCTTAACATTTAACTCCTTCACGTTACCCAATGCATTGGAGAGCTATATCGGTCTCACCCTCCCTTAGTTAATCACAGAACCACCCGTCTTCATAAAAAATGCCCAAGAACCATTATATAATGATATCACATAACATAATCATAAAGTAAAGATAACATTCCTACATTGCAATAACAATAAAACAATTTAAGATATTGAAATAATGAATCCATTATAAAAACCATTTTCAAAACCATTTAAAACATTTAATTAAGAGAATTTTGAATCAAAGTGTCCCATACCACTTTGAAGATTTTAACATTTTAAACCATTAATATCCATATAAAATAATCCCTAAAAACATTTTGAAAACATGGATATTAATGAGAAATATTTTTAAGAATAAATCATTAAAACATTTAAAATGATATTTTAGTTAAAGGGTTTTTAACAAAATGAGAGACACTTGAATACATTAATTAATTAATTAAATTTAATCAGAACATTATAATATCATTAGAATAAAGGGATTCAGGATATAATATTCCAAATGATATTATACACACCATATAATAGTGAATTGGTGCATAACAACAATAAAGTCTCAATAGAAATGTAAAATGAGATGAAATCCCTTATAAAGAAGGTATCCTTAAATTAATGATAAATCAATCTCATAATTATGTGTGAAAAATATAATTACACCCATTAATAGGATATTAAGTGTAAAACAATGAAAGGTAATTCACAAATATTCAAAGGGTTACATATTCAATAACTACATGTTGAACCCAATGAAATCGAAATTGGGTTAAGAAGTTCCCTTAGTAAAATTCGACAGCCTAACGGCATCACATTAAGATTCATAAAATTAGTTGATGAGAGATAAAAATGGTATCTCATCACTTTTACATAAACTTTACAACAATAAGGATATGTAAGAATATATCCCAACATAAGAAGATGTAATTTAAAAGACAAAACAAAAAGAAGTCTTTTAAAAATAGGAGGGTGAAAGGTTCCCTTACCGATTTGGGTAACTTTCGAAACGTACCCCCATGAAAGTAGGACCATAGAAAATTGATGTAAATACTCATAAACGAAAGTATATTACACAAGGAGTATAATAATGTGATGTACATACACCACTCAAAGTAAATAGTGGAAAATGTAGCATAAATCTCACTAGAATAAAAGTGAGATAAAAAATCCATTAAGAAAAGTCGGCAGCCTAACGGCGCCACATAAAACTTCCAAAAATGGATCTATGAGATCAAATAGGGTCTCTCATAATATTAACATAAAAATTACAGAATGATTAATATTAAATGACATACCAAACATAAGAAATATGAGCTTAAAAGACATGACATAAAAAGAGTACTTAAAAAGAACAAGAGGGGTATGATCCCTTACCTCAAGTCCGACATGACTAGATCGCACATTAATCTCCTGAATAATAAACTAAAGTTAATTTATAATTTCTTAAGAACTTTTTTTCAATTTTATTATTCCTTTTATACAACTTATTTCCATGTTATAAACAATATGTAATCATTTAAGTTAATAAAGTTTGTTTTGTCAATATTTAGAACATAAGTCAAAAAAGGACTTCTTACAATTACATGTTGTTTATGTGTTAAAGGGATCATTATATCCAGAATTATATTAAGGATTTGGATGTCATATATATCATATAAATCCATAATATACATGTATTTATAATAGTACATAACATTTAGAGGTAAGAAATGAAATGCACCGTTTATGGAGATGGTAAGCCGTACGTACGCATGAATGCTGCTTCCATTTCTATTTCATATTTAATGGAATTAAAACATAATTTTACCTAATAGTATTATAATTCAACTATGGTATCATATATAATATTATTAAATCTGCCCTTTGTACGTACCACATATGGTATTAACGAATCAAATCACTTTGAGGGGGCAGTAGTCTATACTTCCTAAAATGAAGATATCGCGTTTACCCATAATGGAATCCAAAAAGGTATGAAATAAATGAAAAATAAAAAATCCTAAGGAAAACATAAAATATTATATATCATATATAAATATAGTGAAATCTTAATGGACATCTTTGAAGGTGTTAAAAGAATATTGAACAATCATCGTTTCGTGAGGCAGAAATTCACCATCCACAGAAATAGTATGTTCTTTAACCATTATATGTAGGTGTGTGTAAGTGTAGATCTAATTACTCTTATAACAACATCCTTGTATATTTAAGATACTGTATTTGTTAAAAAATAATTGAATAAAAATAGTTTAGGGGGTTGTAGAAGCAAAATAATACAAAAGAACACAAGTGAAGACATTACCTTAAAATCAGGTAACTCTTTTTGATTTGAGCTCAAAAGGTTCCTTGGGAAGACTTATGCCCAAAGTGAGGCTTCTAAGAGTAATAGTGGTATGTGGAGAGGCAAAATGGGTAGGGTTTGGCTAAGACAAAGGCTTGATATGTGTGGGTAAGGTGGTAGAGGTGGGGTCCTTTTATAAGAGGAGAGGAGGGGCACTCTTGGAGAGTAAATAAATGTTACTTTATTTTGAAATGAATTTTGGATTTGAAAGGTCCCAAATTGATATAAATATAGGATAAGGTGATAAGGGTTCTAAATATATCCATCCAATAGGTTTCTGACAAGTTTAGGTCATATATTTTACATTATATTTTCATTTTATTTAAATCGTTAAATAATGAGGTAATCATTGCATCATCTTGATTTCTTAAATAATTTGATTTATTTAATGTATAAAAATTATAGAAAAAATACTATGATGTAGGAAATCGTTTTATATTTCCAATTTATATTTATATTAAAAACTCTTACTTGTATAACCCCATGTAAAAATTGTTTTAGTTAAACAATACATGTTTGTGTCATTTTTACTTTTACTTTGAATAAAAGGCATTAATGTCATTATTTTACCCAAGTGGCTCCATGGGGTCCCAAAAATAGATCCATGGGTTGTCTTGGTCGTCCAAGACTAATCCAATTTGTTTAGGACAAGTGTCAAGTTATTTTCATTTTATTATAATATCATTTTTACCCTAAATAACACTAATTACCTCTAATCGTGATTAAAAAACATAAAAGTTACTTTTCATCAAAAAATTATTTTAATCCCATTGATCCACATTTTAATTCCTAATTACAACCATGTTTTTCATATTTTTGAAAATCAAATCACAAAAGTGGAAATGTTTTATTTAAATGAAAAATCAGTTTTTAATTACCACTTAGTGGTTTCACTATTCATCAAAAATTGAAGTTTTTCAGAAAAATACCAAAATTTCACCTAAGCTATATTTGATATTCAAAATTCAAAAATGATGTCTATTTTGAAAAATTCAAAACATATAAGTTAAATTATTTAATTTAATAATTAATTCCCGCTGTCAGAACAAATAGCGTGTTTTTATGAAATAATATATATCAAGAGATTGACACTAGTTTAAGTCCAATTTCAAAGTGAAATTAATTCCAATGACCACTATTGGATTAAATTGTAAAAATATATTCGAATTTAATTTTAAAACCAATTAAAAAGATAATATAATCACATAAATAAATTATATTAAAAAGAGGTTTTGAATTAAAATACAACATTTTCACTATTCATTGAAAAATGATCTTTATCGGAAAAATACCAAAAATTTTCACAAAGAAAATTTTGATTTCCCGATTCTAAAGAAGAACTTCATTTGTACCAATTGAATCTATAAGAGTGACCAAAAATATATTTAATGAAGGTTCTCCATTAAAAGGTGATAAGTGGACCTTTAGTGAATATTAGAGTATATATGCCTAAAATTGAATTTTTTTCTTATTTTAAGCCTTTTTCTTTTATTGGATATGAGTAAAAATATTTGACAAACATATATAATCATATATTAGTTATTTATATTCATTCCCGCCATTACAATGACTAGGCATTATTCACCTTTTAAAATAATATTTTTTTTATTATTAGAGTGCAACGTAAGATTCCAAAGAAACTCGTTGTTGCGTATTGGGTAAGCCATCAAGCATAGCGCTCCCTTTAAATTAATATTAACATTTTATTCAAAAATAGGGATAAATATAAAAATTTCAAATTATTTATTTACCTGGGGTGTTACATCCTTCCCCCATTTTGGGAATTACGTCCTCGCAATTTTAATATTGGTCTTGGAAACTTTATTGAAAATCCCACATCGGAACAAGAGTCAGTAAAGCTATCACTTAAAAAGAATGGGGCGGAAGTACAAAGGTCACCCGAGTTAACCCATACTATGATTCCAAGTATGAAAATATGGATATGGACGGAAAAAAGGGTCATGTTCTGATGGAGAGTGATAGTAAACATGTCTAAGATAAAGTTAACCACAAGAAAGACACAAACTTGTGATAGGTTAAACGGTATTCGATTCCCTAGTAGGAAAAGTTAACAGAAAACATTTTTGTCTTAAGTTACTCTTAATTGGGGAATTTATTTTTGAGCGTAACTAAATCACAATGAAACACAATTACTTGTCACGTAGACTTTCAACTTTTACTAGATTCCTTAATCAAACCCATATTTTCTCCAAAAGATGAGTATTTAGGAATTCTTGTTAACTTTAAGAGTACTATAATCAACTTATCGAAAATCACCTAATCCAAAAAAGATAACTATATACTTCCCATGTTCTTAGACCTTAACCAAAACCAAAACAAAAAATGTTAGAACAAGATCAGATAATATCTAAAAAGGATAATCCTTTAAAAAACAAATCTATTCTTAATCTCCAAAATTTGTCAAACAATACCCAAAGTTCAAAAAAGACCATTCAATACAGAAATTGACCATAAAAATTATTCAAAGTAATCAAATCTAAGATTGAAAACCAAATCTCTGAAGGATTTAATCACATAGTCTTCCAAGATAATCCTTAACATTTATCTCCAAATAACATCAGTTTCTCTTAAAGTCTCATACTAAAAAGTAATTAACCTAATCACATATCCTCTATGATAGGTTAATAATTTCAATAGATAACCCAAAATAAACTTATTGTAGATTCAGAAGATCATCTATCTGAAAAGAATTAGTCAAACTAACCAGGGTCTTCACGTAGTCCAGTGGTATGCGATAAATACCAGTTGCACTTTGGTTGTGGGTTCAATTCCCGCAGCTTCGTCTGACGCGAAGGGATGTCACACGGTCTGCGTGTTGTCCTTTTTCCAAAACTATATAAAACATTTCCCAAAAGATATAAAATCTTTAAAAATAACCATAACATAATTTAACCACAAATGTTGTCTAATAACTTTCATTTTGCATCCCAAAATGTATTAACCAGTAATTGCCTCAAATTCAAGGATCATATAAACCCAAATGGTTCTTTATAACTATATCCACAAAAAGGATAATTATTCCTTGAATAAAATTTTCATATATGAAACATCAGGGTTACATATACTATAAAAAAGTCTTCTAATGTAACTCCATCATCCAAAGAGACTTAATGCATTTAAGAGTTTCACCATCTTAAAATCTACCATAACTTGTGAATCCCTTATATGTTGACTTCTTACTCATTCAACATTCTTCATGATCTATTAACCATTCTTTTTTAACTTATTCTGAAATAATTATTTTCTACAAACAAAACTATGAATCATATCCTAATATTCCAATAATAGGAAAACATATGTTAAGAAATAATGCATACCATTCATTGGTCATTTTCAGTTTCTTCATCATCAATCGGAATGGCATTAGGTATTGTTAAACGAATATTTGTACGATCTTGGTGACCACATTCCCGAAACTTCTTCGTAGGACAAGTGTTTCCATAATGACGATGCACACAACATTTGAAACATTCAATTGTTCCTTAAGAAAGAACTTATTTCCCCTTCCTAGAGTCAACAAGATGCTTCCTTTTTCCATGGAAGGTTCTTGATTTATGACCTTCATTTCCATATCTATTGCATCTTTCTGTCCCTTTGAAACATTTTCCTATGTGTTTCTTTCAACATCATTGGAACATAGGTTTTTGAACATACTTACCTTTATGATTATTACCTAAACTTCCGTAGGGATTAGTTTTTCGCATATACGATGCCTTATAAAAATCACTAAGGTTCAGGTGGTCAATAATGACTCCAGACAGTTGGTTGAGGATAACCACAACAGTTCTCATTACAGCTCCAATATCATTCAGTTGTTCTTTCATAAAACCGTCACACTTTTCTTCAAATCCACTGTTACTTTGGTGCCTTCTAGATCCAGCCATTTACTAAAACAAAAAAGGTCAGTGTGAGTATATCAGTAAAATCATCATATAATAAAGTGGAAGACAAACACCAAGATATACTTATCCAAGTTATATCAAACTCATTCTAATTTTCAAAACAGCGACTCCATATAATATACTAACCATTTCGGTTATACAAAACTTGTCACTTTTTCATAAACAAAACTCTAACCTATAAAGTTATCTAAACCGACCTCTGATACCAACTATAAGGCCCCAGCCTTAAACATTACTTAATCTTGAATTATTATAAGATTACACAATGGGGATATTTTAAGGTTTTGATTTTTTGAGAATTTGATCATAAAATAGTCATTACATTCCACATTTAAACCAAGCAGTTACATAAAAGATAGTATTCATTTTTCCCATCAATGGAAAAATATTTAAAATAGAACATGGATTCTTTCGTGACACTTCCTTGACACTAACATCATATCATGTACCATTCCCTTGACCTGTGAAAAACACTTCAAAAACATGGGATGAGCATAAAAAGCTCAGTAAGGGTTATAAAAATATGGAAAGGAAACATGAGTTCATATATACATAATAATGAAATCATACTTTTCCCATAAAACATAAGTACTTTAACATACATCATCAAATGATGAATAAATCATAGAAATCATAAGAAATAAAGGTAGCTTGTGGCATTCATAAGATTCTTACGTAGGGAGTAACCCTCTTGGTTATGTTTAGAATACCTATCACAGTATATTCCCTAAATCTCTTCGGATAAACCTTAACATTTAACTCCTTTACATTACCCAATTCATTGGAGAACTATATTGGGCTCATCGGCCCTTAGTTTATAACAAAACCACCCGTCTTCATAAACATTTCCCAAGAACCATAATATAATCATATCACATAACTTAAGCATAAATGAAAGATAACATTCCCACATTGCAATAACAATAAAACATTTTAAGATATTGAAATAATGAATCCATTCTAAAAACCATTTTCAAAACCATTTAAAACATTTAATAAAGATATTTTTGAATCAAAGTGTCCCATACCACTTTAAAGATTTCAAGATTTTAAAACATTAATATCCATATAAATTAATCCTTAATAACATTTTGAAAACATGGATATTAATGAGAAATATTTATAATAAAAAATCATTAAAACATTTAAAATGTTATTTTAGTTAAAGGGTTTTAAACAGAATGAGAGACACTTGAATACATAAATTGATGAATAACATTTAATCCGAACTTTATAATATCATGAGAATAAATGGATTAAGGATATAATATTCAAAATGATAGTATATACACCATATAATAGTGAGTTGGTGCATAACAACAATAATGTCTCAATAGAAATGTAAAATGAGATGAAATCCATTATAAAGAAGGTATCCTTAAATTAAGGATAAATCAATCTCATAATTATGTGTGAAAAATATAAATACACACATTAAGAGGATATTAAGTGTAAAAAAATCTAAGGTAATTCAAAAATATTCAAAGGGTGACATATTCAATAACTACATGTTTATCCCAAAGAAATCAAAATTCGGTTAAGATGTTCCCTTGGTAAAATTTGACAGCCTAATGACATCACTTTAAGAATCATAAAAATAGATTATGAGAGATAAAAATGGTATGTCATCACTTTTACATAAAATTTAAAACAATAAGGGTATATAAGAACATATCCCAGCATAAGAAGATGTAATTTAAAAGACAAAACAAAAAAAGTCTTTTAAAAATAGGAGGGTGAAAGGTTCCCTTGCCGATTTGGGTAACTTTCGAAACGTACCCCCATGAAAGTAGGACCATACTACATTGATGTAAATACTCATAAACGAAATTATATTACACATGGAGTATAATAATGGGATGTTCATACACCACTCAATGTAAATAGTGGAAAATGTAGCATAAATCTCACTAGAATAAAAGTGAGATGAAAAATCCCTTAAGAAAACTCGGCAGCCTAACGGTGCAACATAAAACTTCCAAAAATGGATTTCTGAGATCAAATAGGGTCTCTCATAATATTAACATAAAAATTTCAGAATGATGAATATAAAATGACATACCCAAACATAAGAAATAGGAGTTTAAAAGACATGACCTAAAAGAGAGTACTTAAAAAGAACGAGAGGGGTAGGATAACTTACCTCAAGTCCGACATGACTTGATCGCACTTTAATCTCCTGAATAATAAACTAAAGTTAATTTGTACTTTCTTAAGAACTTTTTTCCAATTTTATTATTCCTTTTATACTACTTATTTCCATGTTATAAACAATTTGCAATCATTTAAGTTAATAAAGTTCGTTTTGTCGATATTTAGTACTTAAGTCAAAAAAGGACTTCTTACAATTACATGATGCTTATGTGTTCAAAGGTTCATTATATCCAGAATTATATTCATGATTTGGATGTAATATATATCATTTATATCCATAATATACATGTATTTTTAATAGTATATAACATTTTGAGGGAAGAAATGAAATACACCGTTTATGGAGACGGTAATCCGTACGTACACATGAACGCTACTTCCATTTCTATTTCATATTTAATGGAATTAAAACATAATGATAACTAATAGTATTATAATTACACTATGGTATCATATATAATATTATAAAATCTGTCTTTTATACATACCACGTATTGTATTAACGAATCAAATCACTTTGAGGGGGCAGTAGTCTGCAGATCCTAAAATGAAGATATCGTGTTTACCCATAATGGAAACCATAAAGGTATGAAATAAATGAAAAATAAAGAATATTAAGGAAAAAATAAAATATTATATATCATATAAAATATACTGACATCTTAATGGCCACCTTTGAAGGTGTTAAAAGAATATTGAACAATCATCGTTTCGTGAGGCAGAAATTCACCATCCACAGAAACAGTATGTTATTTAGCCATTAGATGTAGGTGTCTGTAAGTGTAGCTCGAATTACTCTTCTAAAAACATACTTATATATTTAGGATACTATATTTGTTACAAAATAAATTAATAAAAATATTTTAGGGGGTTGTAGAAGCAAAATAATACAAAAGAACACAAGTGAAGACATTACCTAAAAATCGGGTAACTCTTTTTGATTTGAGCTCAAAAGCTTCCTTGGGAAGACTTATGCCCAAAGTGAGGATTCTTGTAGTAAGAGAAGTATTTGGAGAGACAATATGGGTGGGTTTTGGCCGAGCCAAAGGCTTGAGATGTGTTGGTAATGTGGTAGAGGTGGGGGCCTTTTATAAGAGGAGAGGAGGGACACTCTTGGAAAGTAAAGAAATGTTACTTTATTTTGAAATGAGTTTAGGATTTAAAAGGTCCCACATTGATATAACTCAAGGATAAGGTAATAAGGGTTAGAAATATACCCATCCAATTAGTTTCTGACAAGTGTAGGTCTTAGATTTTACATTATCTTTTCATTTTATTTAAATCGTTAAATAATGAGGTAATCGCTGCATCATCTTGATGTCTTAAATAATTTAATTTATCTAATGTATAAAAATTATATAAAGAATACTATGATGTAGGAAATATTTTCATCTTTCTAATGACTATTTATAGTCAAAAATATGACTTGTATAACCCCATGTAAAAATTTCTACAGTAAAACGATACATGTTTTTGTCATTTTTACTTTTACATTGAATAAAAGCCATTAATGTCATTATCTTACCCAAGTGCCTCCATGGGGTCCCAAAAATCGACCCATGGGTTTTATTAGTTGGCCAAGACTCATACAATATGGTTAGGACAAGTTTAAAGTTATTTTAATTTTATTATAATATCATTTTTACTCTAAAACACACTAATTACCTCTAATCGCGATTAAAAAACATAAAAGTTACTATTCACCAAAAAATTATTTTAATCCCATTGATCCACATTTTATTTCCTAATGACAAAAATGTATGTTGGATTTTTGAAAATCAAATCACAGAAGTGGTAAAGTTTTATTTAAACAAAAAATCATTTTTTTAAGTACCACTTAGTGGTTTCACTATTCATCAAAAATTGATGTTTTTCAAAAAAATACCAAAACATCACCCTAATCTATATTTGATATTCCAAATTCAAAAATTATGTCTATTTTACAAAATTCAAAACATATAAGTTACATTAATTAATTTAATAATTAATTCCCACTATCAGAACATATAGCTTGTTTTTATGAAATAATATATATCATAAGATTGACACTAGTTTAAGTCCAATTTCAAAGTGAAATTAATTTCAATGACCACTATTGGATTCAATGGTAAAAATATATTCTAATTTCACTTTAAAAACAATTCAAAAGATAATCTTATCACATAAATAAATTAGATTAAAAAGATTTTTTGAATTAAAATACAACATTTTTCACTATTCATTAAAGAATGAACTTTATCGGAAAAATACCAAAAAATTACAAAAAGTAAATTTTGATTTCCTGATCCAAAAGAAGAACATAATTTGGACAAATTTAATCTATAAGAGTGACCAAAACTATATTTAATGAAGGTTAGCCATGAAAAGGTTATAATTGGACCTTTAGTGAATATTAGAGTATATATGACTAAAATTGAATTCTTTTCTTATTTTAAGCCTTTATATTTTATTGGATAAGCGTAAAAACATTTAAAAAACATATATAATCATATTTTAGTTATTTCTATTCATTCCCACCAGTACATTGACTATTAATTTACTACCATTTAAAATAATATTTTTTATTATTAGAGTGCAACGTAAGATTTCAAAGAAACTCGTTGTTGCGTATTGGGTAAGCCATCAAGCATAGCGTTCCCATTAAATTAATAGTAACATTTTATTCACAAATAGGGATAATTATAAAAATTTCATATTCTTTATTTAGCTGTGGTGTCACATCCTTCCCCCCTTTTGGGAATTACGTCCTCTCAATTTTAAGATTGGTCTTGGAAACTTCATTGAAAATCCCACATCGGAACAAGAGTCTGTAAAAATATCACATAAAAATAATGGGAGGGAAGTACAAAGGTCACCCGAGTTAACCCATACTAGGATTACAAGTATGAAAATATGGTTATGGGGGAAAAACAAAGGGTCATGTTCTGATAGAGAGTGATAGTAAACATGTCTAGGAGAAAGTTAACCACAAGAAAATCACAAACTTGTGATGGGTTAAATGGTATTCGATTCCCTAGTAGGAAATGATAACAAAAATTTTTTTTGTTTTAAGTTACTCTTAATTAGGGAATTTATTTTTGAGCGTAACAAAATCATAATGAAACATACTTACTTGTCACGTATACTATCAACTTTTACTAGATTCCTTAATCAAACACATATTTTCTCCAAAAGACGAGTATTTAGGAATACTTGTTCGCATTGAGAGTACTATAATAAACTTCTCGAGAATCACCTAATCCAAAAAAGAGAACTATATACTTTCCATGTCTTTATAACTTAATCAAAACCAAAACCAAATAGGTTAGCACATGATCATATAACACCTAAAAAGGATAATCCTTTTAAAAAAAATCTATTCTTAATCTCCAAAATTTTCAAACTATACCCAAAGTTCAACAAAGACCATTCAATAAACAAATTTTCCATAAAAATTCTTCAATGAAATCAAATCTAAGATTGAAACCCAAATCTCTGAAGGATTTAATCACATCGTCTTCCAAGATAAACCTTAACATTTATCTCCAAATAACATTAGTTACTCTTAAAGTCACATACTGAAAAGTAATTAACCCAATCACATATACGCTATGATATATTAATAATTTCTATAGTTAACCCAAAATCAACTTATTGTAGATTAAGAAGATCATCTAACTAAAAAGAATTAGTCAAACTAACCAGGGACTTCATGTAGTCTATTGGTAGGCGATAAATACCAGTTGCACTTTGGTTATGGGTTTGATTCCCACAGCTTCGTCTGACGTGACGGGATGTCACACGGTCTGTGTGTTGCCTTTTTCCAAAACTATATAAAACATTCCCCAAAAGATATAAAATCTTCATAAATAACCATAACATAATTTAACCACTAATTTTTTCTAAAAACATTCATTTTGCAACCCAAAATGTATTAACTAGTAATTGCCTCAAATTCAAGGATCATATAAACCCAAATGGTTATTTATAACTATATCCACAAAAAAGGATAATTATTCCTTGAATAAAATTTTCATATATCAAACATCAGTGTTACATATACTATAAAAAAGTCTTCTAATGTAACTCCATCATAACAATAGACTTAATACATTTAAGAGTTTCACCATCTTAAAATATATCATAACTCTTGAATCCCTTATACGTTGACTTCATACTCATTCATCATTCTTCATGATCCATTAGCCATTCCTTTTTATCTTATTCTGAAATAATTCATTTCTACAAACAAAACTATGAAGCATATCCTAATATTCCAATAATAGGAAAACATATGTTAAGAAATAATACATTCCTTTCATTGGTCATTGTTAGTTTCTTCATCCTCAATCGGAATGGCATTAGGTATTGATAAACTAATATTTGTACGATCTTGGTGACCCCATTCCCAAAACTTCTTTGTAGGACAAGTGTTTCCTTAATGACCATGCACACCACATTTGATACATTAAATTGATCATTAAGAAAGAACTTCTTTCCCCTTCCTAGATTAAACTAGATGCTTTCTTTTTTCCATGGAAGGTTCTTGCTTTATGAACTTCATTTCTACATCTATAGCATCTTTATGTCCCTTTGAAGCATTTTCCTATGTGTTTCAACATCTTTGACACATAGGTTTTTGAACATACTTACCTTTATGATTATTACCTGAACATCTGTAGGGATTTGTTTCTCGCATATACGATGACTTATAAAAATTACTAAGGTTCAGGTGGTTAATCATGACTCTAGACAGTTGGTTGAGGATAACCACAAGATTTCTCATTTCTGCCCCAATATCATTCAGTTGTTCTTTCATAAAACCGTCATAGTTTTATTCAAATCCACTCTTACTTTTGTGCCTGCTAGATCCAGCCATTTACTAAAACCAAAAATGTCAGTGTGAGTATATCAGTAAAATCATCATATAATAAAGTGGAAGATAAACACCAAGATATACTAATCCAAGTTATCTCAAACTCATTCTAACTTTCAAAATAATGACTCCATCTAATATACTAACCATTGCAGTTATACACAACTTGTCACTTTTTCATAAACAAAACTCTAACCTATAAAGTTATCTAAACCAACCACTGATACCAACTATAAGTCCCCAGCATTAAAAATTACTTAATCTGGAGTTATTACATTACACAATGGGGATCTTTTCAGGTTTAGAGTTTTAGATAATTATATCATAAAACATGCATTACATTCCACATTTAAACCAAGAGATTACATAAAATATAGTATTCATTTTTTCCATCAACGTAAAAATATTTAAAATAAAACATGGATTCTTTCGTGACACATCCTTGACACTAACATCATATCATGTACCATTCCATTGACCTGTGAAAAACATTTAAATAACATGGGATGAGCATAAAAATCTTATTAAGGGTTATAAAAAATATGGAAAGGAAACATTAGTTCATATATACATAAGAATGAAATCATACTTTACCCATAAAACATAAGCACTTTAACATACATCATCAAATCATGAATAGAACATAGAAATCATAAGACATAAAGTTAACTTGAGGCATTCATTACATTATTACATAGAGAGTAACCCTCTTGGTTATGTTTGTAATACCCATCACATTATATTCCCTAAATCTCGTTGGAGAAACCTTAACATTTAACTCCTTCGCGTTACCCAAGGCATTGGAGAGCTGTATTGGGATCACCCGCCCTTAGTTTATCACAGAACCACCCGTCTTCATAAAAAATGCCCAAGAACCATAATATAATCATATCACATAACTTAATCATAAAGTAAAGATAACATTCCCACATTGTAATAACAATAAAACATTTTAAGATATTGAAATAATGAATCCATTCTAAAAACCATTTTCAAAACCATTTAAAACATTTAATAAAGAGATTTTTGAATCAAAGTGTCCCATACCACTTTGAAGATTTTAAAATTTTAAACCATTAATATCCATATAAATTAATCCTTAGAAACATTTTGAAAATGTGGATATTAATGCGAAATATTTATAATAATAAATCATTAAAACATTTAAAATGATATTTTATTTAAAGCGTTTTTAACAAAATGAGAGACACTTGAATACATTAATTGATGAAAAACATTTAATCAGAACATTATAATATCATGATAATAAAGGGATTCAGGATATAATATTCTAAATGATAGTATATACACCATATAAGAGTGAATTGGTGCATAACAACAATAAAGTCTCAATAGAAATGTAAAAGTAGATGAAATCCTTTATAAAGAAGGTATCCTTAAATTAAGGATAAATCAATCTCATAATTATGTGTGAAAAATATAAATACACCCATTAAGAAGATATTAAGTGTAAAACAATCAAAGGCAATTCAAAAATATTAAAAGGGTGACATATTCAATAACTACATGTTTAACCCAAAGAAATCTAAATTTGGTTAAGAAGTTCCCTTGGTAAAATTGGATATCCTAACGGCATAACTTTAAGATTCATAAAATTAGTTGACGAGGGATAAAAATGGTATCTCATCACTTTTACATACACTTTACAACAATAAGGATATATAAGAACATATCCCAACATAATAATATGTAATTTAAAAGACAAAATAAAAAGAAGTCTTTTAAAAACAGGATGGTGAAAAGTTCCCTTACCGATTTGGGTAACTTTCAAAACGTACCCCCATTAATGTAGGACCATAAATCATTGATTTAAATACTCTTAAACGAAATTATATTATACAAGGAGTAGAATAATGGGATTTACATACACCACTCAAAGTAATTAGTGGAAAATGTAGCATAAATCTCACTAGAATAAAAGTGCGATGAAAAATCCCTTAAGAAAACTCGAAAGCCTAACGGCGCCACATAAAACATCCAAAAATGGATTTATGAGATCAAATAGGGTCTCTCATAATATTAACATAAAAATTATAGACTTATTAATAGAAAATGACATACCCAAACAAAATAAATATGAGCTTTAAAGACATGACATAAAAGAGAGTACTTAAAAAAAATGAGGGGTAGGATCCCTAACATCAAGTCCTACTTGACTTGATCGCACTTTAATCTCCTAAATAAAAAACTAAAGTTAATTTATA
Source organism: Viscum album (assembly GCA_963277665.1). Taxonomy (NCBI): domain Eukaryota; kingdom Viridiplantae; phylum Streptophyta; class Magnoliopsida; order Santalales; family Viscaceae; genus Viscum; species Viscum album. Next base: position 534,579,300 of record OY728151.1, on the reverse strand, counting down.
CTTTCTTAATAACTTTTTTTTCAATTTTATTATTCTTTTTATACAACTTATTTCCATGTTATAAACTATATGTAATCATTTAAGTTAATAAAGTTCGTTTTGTCGATATTTAGTACTTATGTCAAAAAGGGACTTCTTACAATTACATGTTGTTTATGTGGTCAAAGGTTAATTATATCCAGAATGATATTCATTATTTTTATGTCATATATATCATATATATCCATAATATACAAGTATTTATAATAATACATAACATTTAGAGGAAATAAATGAAATGCACCGTTCATGGAGACGGTAAGTCGTACGTACGCATGAATGCTACTTCCATTTCTATTTCATATTTAATGGAATTAAAACATAATGATACCTAATAGTATTATAATTCCAATATGGTATCATATATAATATTATTAAATCTATCCTTTATATGTACCACATATGGTATTAACGAATCAAATCACGTTGAGGGGGCGGTAGTCCGCACTTCCTAAAATGAAGATATCGCATTTACCCATAATGGAAACCGTAAAGGTATGACATAAATGAAAAATACATAATCTTAAAGAAAACATAAAATATTATATATCATATATAAATGTTGGTCGGAGTGGTTTAATCAAGAGGGGGGTGAATTGAGTACCAATTAAAATTTCTGTATTTAAAAAACATTGTCTTAAAGACCCCCAAATAAAATAATAAATTAAACTATAGTGAATTTATTTTAAAGTAGAGGTTCTGTTAGATTCTCAAGGGATTGATTAATTCCCAGTTAATCAATATAGGAGTGTGTGATTATCTTTTGAAACTAACTTACTAATCTACACTTAACATAAACACTTGCTAATTTAATTATCAAAGTAACATTAAAAACAGTATTAGTTTTAAAGTGATTAGCAGCGGAATAAAACTTTGAAAGAGATGGCCCAACAAATGTGACCAAGAGGTTCAGTCTCAACCCGGGACTTAGTCCTCTCAAAAGTTTCTATAAAAATGATCCACACCCTGGATCGGGGTTCAACAGTTTACAACTGTCCAGGTCCAAGACCTCTACCACTGTTATTCATGGGAAATAGTACAACAACAACCAACTGTCCAGGTCACACACGACCTCTACCACTGTTATTCGTGAGAAAGAATAGAATGCAAGTATTTGGTAAGGATTTAAAAATCTTCCAGTTTACGTACAGGAGACAGTGTATGTGTTAGATATAGCAGATAACACACACTGCTCGAAAAGAATAATAATAAATCACAGAACAAGAGATGTAGAGTTTAGAGATGGTTCTGGTGATTTCAGTGTAGCTCTGAACTCCTTTGGATTCGATCAGAAGTGATTCTGAGTCCTCTTCTTGTTTCTGTTTGAGAAACAGAGTGTCTTATTCTCCAGGTTCACAGACAGTGAAAATGTAGTGGTTGAAGTTCTTCAGTGTTCTTCTTATATGCACAAAACACTTCTCGAGTATGCTTGATTGTCTATGAGCTTCTCTGTGTTCTTGATGGAACTGGTTTTGCTCTTGATTCTTCTTGTTCTTGTGTTTCTGGTATATTTCATCCACTACACTCTTCTTTTGTTGGGAAGCGTAGTCTTCTCGTATTTATCTCACGGGCAACAGGGGATAGAAAAGATTTCCTTTCTGCAGGTACGAGGTATGGGTTCTTGACATCCGAATACCTTTATCAGATATTTGACAAATCATTAAAATGTACATGATATGACTGTTGGATATATTAAATAAAGATGGGAAATAAAGAAATTCAAACAGTGAGTTGAGTGATCGGTAGGTAATCAGCATCGGTAGCTTGGACATCGGTAGCTCAATTTCATTAGTTTCTTTGACTCTATCGGTGGCTCTATGCGTCGGTTGGTATATGCTTGTATCGGTGACTTTGTTTATCGGTAGCTCCCTGCGTCGGTAGCTTCATGCGTCGGTAGCTCCATGCGTCGGTAGCTTCATGCGTCGGTAGCTCCATGCTTCGGTAGCTTCATGTGTCGGTAGCTTCATGCGTCGGTAGCTCCATGCGTCGGTAGCTTCATGCCTCGGTAGCTCCATGCGTCGGTAGCTTCATGCGTCGGTATCGGTAGCTGTGAGTCTGTCAGTAGCTTCGTCCATCGGTGACTCTTATTCCATCGGTAGCTATTTATACTTACACCGGTAGCTCTATGTTTGTATCGGTAGCTGTCTGTAAGTCAGTATCTTACATTTATAAGCACATCGGTAGCTCTGTGTTAAGTATATCGGTGACTCTGTCTGTCGGTAGACTAAGTCTATCGGTAGACTGGGTACCGGTAGCTCTTTATCAGTAGCTATAGGCAGATTACTTATCTGTTTTATGTAGAACACATCCGATTGTGTTAGAATTAATTTATAACTTGTATGAACATGGATAAATGAGGATTAACATATTCCAAAGACTATTTTAAAAATTATTATTGGATTGATCATAGATTTGAAAGAATTAAAGTATAGATCAATGATACTTAAAAATATCATAGAGAATGAAAACATAATTGGGATTTTCAACACATATGAATACATGATTGAGATTATCAAAACAGGTGAGGTCAACAATCTCCCCCTTTTTGATAATCACAATTTATGATATGGGAATTTAACATAGTGAAAATATAATAGTAAAGAGTATAATATTGAATTCAATTTTCTCAGAGAAAACAGCATCAGAGATAATAGAAATAGTATGATATAGACATAAGTTATCAGAGGTAACAATCATAAGGTACCGAAGGTAAAAAGAAACATAATAATATCAGAGATAAAATTGAAAAGAAGGTTATTTTTCTCCATTGAAAATATTTCTCATTCTCTCATTTTGTTCTCCCCCTTTGTGATAATCAAAAAGTGGGAAAGCATATATAGGAGACAAATAAAACAAGAGAAGTAAAAAGAGTTACTCTGTATTAGAGCAGTCAGAAAGTACGGAAACAGAACACAAATGAATTCCTATCAAAAATCCTGGCCACTGGATCAATCCACATCTTCCACATGAGATTTTCCTTTGGGATCAGAAGACGGTTCGGGTGGTGAGGATGCAGGTGAAGGTTTTGGAATGCCAGAAATGATCAAAGGAGGCTGAGCTACTGACACAGAGTCAGGCCTGTAGGTTGAAGATCTTTGGGTGATCATTGGTGTGAGGCTTCGAATAGTTTGAGTAGGAGTCAGCTGGACTGTGGAAGCAGCTGAGGCAAAAGCAGGCAAAGTAGGAGGTACGATGACTGTTCTGGCATCAACATGCAAGAAGGGCAGCAACAAATTTCTAAAATCCATAATAATTCCTCCTCCCCTTTCCATAGCAGAGATGAAATCATCTTTGTTCTCCATGAATTTCTCCAAGGCAGGAGTCAATTGTCTTAGTTTTCTCACTTGTTCTCTAAAATCTTGAGTTACTGGAGGTAGCTTCATGTTTTCCAACATCAGCTTGAAGTGGTGATCGAGTTGATGCTTGGTGAAAATTCTGGTGAAGTAGTAGTCCACTTTGCTCTTTATGGATTCCTGAGAGGCAGAGGCTTCTCTCATATAATCTTGAACAATCTTCATTATTTCTCTAGAAGAATCTATTGTAGAAAGCACCACTCGGCTCAACTCTGATGAGTCCACAGAGCCACTGGTTGAAATAGAACCAATCTCCTCCTTCAACATTGCTCGAACTAGATTCAGGTCAACTAATAGTTTGGATGTGAGAGAGCCAAGAGAGAAGGAAACCGTTTCTTTGAAACTCTTAGACAAACCACTGATTAGGCTTTGAACTTGAGAGTCCTGTAATTGAACGTGATCCTTCACTGAGGTTTTGAAACATTCAAACACCGAGACAAACTGGCTTACTACACACTTCACATAAGCTAGGTCCTTGTCAGCTTGAGACTTGGAGCTCATATAAGAATCCAAAGCAGCAACTGATGTCTTGAGAGCTTCAAGATCTGCTTCGATTATAGAAGACTGAGTCTGGCACTCTTTCACTTCTTCCATAAGCTCAGACACAAAAGAAGATAAATTACAAGCCAGAGATAGCTCGAAGTATCTCTCTATCATTTTCATTTATTCATTAATTCTTTGCTTCATCTCAGCAACTGATACACTGAATGATTCTTTCATCTCATTCTTCATGGATTCAAGATCAGATTTAGAGACAAAATCATTAGGGACAACTGCAGCAGATCCCCTTGGTGAGGCCAAACTAACTATAGAATCAGTCATTATTGATTGAATTGAGGATGCAAGGGAGGTTTCCATTAACTTCACTTATTCAACAAAACTGGTTTTGAGGTCCTCTTTCAGCTTATTCAGATCATGAAATCTGACTACATTATAAGGAAACAACTCAGAAGCAAGATCATAATTGGTCTTCGGTCTATTCACAGACATCTCATTATCTGAATCCGGATAATCCAATCCACAGACTATAAACCCTGGGTCTTCTACCCAGTCTCCAAACTCAATAGCTACTGTAACATTTCCATGAAAAGATTGATTCTCCCCCTCAATGGGTTCATTATCATGTATCACAACAGCATTCAGTGCTGGATTCTCTTCATCAGAATCTTCTACTACAAGTTCAATCGGTGCAGCATCTAGAAGATCTTCTGATACAGGTACAACTTCTTCTATATCTCTTTCTACTTCAGCAGTCGGCATAGCTGAGTTTCCAATCAAAGGACTCATACTTAAACTACCAGAAGCAGACGATTCAGATACATTCTCCTTTTCCTATTCTTCTTGGTGAGGTACAGACTGGTCTTCCTCATAAGTAGACAAAATTTCCTCTACCTTTCCTTTCCTAGAATAAACCAATTCTACAACAGGACTTGGGGGCAAGTCTGGATCTCCTCCAACATCCATGGGAGTTTCTTCTTCTTCTTCTGTTTCTTCTTCTATTTCATTACTATAAACAGGTTCCTCTTCATCAGGTCTCAGACTCGGATCTCTCATATCCTTTGGTCTTGAGGGATGATCCACAGGATTAAACTTATCATATATCTTCTGATCATCACTGACCCATTCTCCCTTCCATGGGTTCCAGTTAATTTTCATGTACTTACAAACAGTCAAGGTGATGCAGAAATTATTCCTGACTACAACTGTCTCATCCTGAGACTCAGCTATTCCTTTCACTTTTATCATTACTGAAATCAGCTTGGCAAAGAATAAAGCATTAGTCTTTGACTTTGGTCTAATCATATCTTCCATTTGAAGCATTACCAATCTGCACAGATTTATTTTCACACCATGTATTAGCAGATGAAGAAGATAGATATCTTGATATCTCAGATTTGCAAAATCTCCTCACCTCGGTATCAACACATGCTGAACAAACTTGAAGAGCAGTCGATTCTCTCCATCCATTTTAGCAGCAACCACTTGCCTTTGATTCCCATTACCGGTCAGCTCTTTTAAGGCGGTTTCATAATCAAAGATGTCACTGCTAGGTGGAATTGCTCTTGATACATACCCAGAGACACCTTCATGTGGTACTTTTAAACACTCAGCCCACTCTATTGAAGAAAAAGACATCTCTTTTCCATTTAAGAAAGAGCTTACCCGATTCTCATTTTCAGACTTCTCGAAGGTTACAAACTTGTAGAACTGTTTTACCAACTTCGGGTAGTATGGGCCATTGTTATTCGAGAAACAATCCACCCATTTCTGGTCCTCCAGAATATCGTGTACTAACGATTTTCTAGGTAGTAGCCATTCCACGCACAGTTCCTTCTCGATTACTATGTCTCTATTCTGCAAGTGAGGATTCACTGGTCGCCTTCCCGATCTAGTTCTGACTTCACTAACACTGGCTTTATGCTGTGTCTTCTGCTTCTTAGCTTTTGGTTCTACACTTTCATCTCTGACGGTAGGAAGCTTAGTTTTTTCCATCGTGGGTTTAGGGTTCTTGGCCGATTTGGGAGCTAAGGTTCGAAGGTGAGAGATTTTGAGCTCGGTGAGGTAAGAAGTGGCTTAGACTTAGTTTTATCATTTAGGAATTCCAAATAAACGACTAAAATAGAGTAAGTTAAAATAAAATAAAACAATTCATATTCTTGGAGGCCGACAGATATTTTAGAAAACATTGCATCAGTGTGAGTTAATCATCGGTGAAAAAAAAATCGGTGAGAATTTTACATCGGTGAGAATTTTACATCGGTAAGGATTTCACATCGGTGAGAATTTCACATCGGTGAGGATTTTCACATCGGTGAGAATTTCACATCAGTGAGGATTTTCACATCGGTGAGAATTTCACATCGGTGAGGATTTTCACATCGGTGAGAATTTCACATCAGTGAGGATTTTCACATCGGTGAGAATTTCACATCAGTGAGGATTTTCACATCGGTTGTGATTAAACATTCCCATTTCGTGTCTTATGTAACTTAGCCTATCCGAACTTAAAGGTTTAGTGAAAATATCAGCCAATTGATGTTCAGTACCAATAAATTCAAGAGAAATATCACCTTTTTGATAGTGATCTCTTAGGAAATGGTGTCTTACATCTATGTGTTTGGTTCTAGAGTGAGATACAGGATTCTTAGAGATGTTTATTGCACTGGTGTTATCACAGTTGATTGAAACATGTTTAAAAACATATCCATATTCCAAAAGAGTGTGTTTCATCTATAGAATTTGTGCACAACAACTACCAGCAGCTATATATTCTGCTTCGGTAGTAGATAATACAACTGAGTTCTGTTTCATACTACACCAAGAAACTAAGGATTTTCCAAGCTAATGACATGTTCCTGATGTGCTTTTTCTGTCTAACTTACAACCAGCAAAGTCAGCGTCTGAATAACTCATTAACTCAAAGGATTGTCCTTTTGGGTAAAACCAACCTAAGTTAACCGTGTGTTTGAGATATTTAAAAATTCGTTTAACAGCAAGCAAATGAGATTCTTTTGGATTAGCTTGAAATCTAGAACACATACACACACTAAACATAATATCAGGTCGACTAGCAGTAAGATAAAGTAAACTACCAATCATACCTCTGTAATTTGTTTGATCAACTGGTTTCCCAGTTTCATATGCGTCCAATTTACAGGTAGTACTCATAGGAGTTTCACTTTCCTTGATACTATCCAGACCAAAACATTTTAAAAGATCCTTTGTATATTTACGTTGATTCAAAATAATACCATTTTCATTTTGAAATACTTGAAATCCAAGAATGTACTTAAGCTCTCCCATTAAGCTCATTTCAAATTCATTTTGCATACTTTTTGAAAAATCAGTACATAAAGAGTGTTTAGAAGATCCAAAAATAATATCATCCACACATATTTGTACAACTAAAACATCTTTAGAAATTCTTTTAATGAAAAGTGTTGGATCAGAAATCCCTTTAGTAAAACCTTTTGAAATAAGGAAATTTCTAAGTCTATCATACCAAGCTCTTGGAGCTTGTTTTAAACCATACAAAGCTTTAGAAAGATTAAAAACTTGATGTGGAAAATGGGGGTTAGTAAATCCAGGTGGTTGTTCTACAAAAACATCTTCAATTATAAAACCATTTAGAAATGCACTTTTCACATCCATTTGATATAACTTGAAATCCAGATGTGCATCATATGCAAGTACGATCCTAATGGATTCTAGTCTAGCTACAGGTGCAAAAGTTTCCTCATAGTATATACCTTCTTCTTGACTATATCCTTGTGCAACTAGTCTATCTTTGTTTCTAACTATATTTCCAGATTCATCTACTTTATTTCTAAAAACCCATTTTGTGCCTATTGTTAAGGTGTCCTTAGGTCTATCAACTAATTCCCAGACTTTGTTTCTTTCAAACTAATTTAATTCTTCCTGCATAGCCATTACCCAGAATTCATCATTGATAGCATCATTGATATTTTTGGGTTCTAGCTGTGAAAGAAAAGCTTGATGTTCAACCTGGTTTCTTAGAGAAGCTCTAGTTTGTGTTCCTCTATCAAGATTACCAACAACAGCTTCTAAAGGATGATTCTTTAGAATCCTCATTGATCTGGAAAATGTTGGACTAGAAATTTCAGGTTCATCTATAGGTTCGGGTTCAACAGAAGCAGATTCTGGAAAAAGTCCAGAACTGGATGTTTTGATAACAGGTTCTTTAGATTTATCATTAATGTCCAGAACAGATAAGTCTTCTTCAATATTTTCAAGAGAGGTTTTAGACTCATGTGGATCAGTTTCATCAAACTTGATGTGAACAGATTCTTCCACACATTTAGTTTTCTTATTGAATACTCTATAGGCTTTACTTGAAATAGAGTAACCCAGAAAAATTCCTTCATCACTTTTGGAAGAAAACTTATCCAGATTATCTTTAGTATTTAGAATAAATACTTTGAAACCAAAAACTTTAAAGTAATTAACCTTAGGATTTCTATTGTTCCATAATTCATAAGGGGTTTTCTTAAGAACAGGTCTAATTAAGACTCTATTAATGACATAACAAGCTGTATTTACAGCTTCAGCCCAAAAATAAATAGGCAGGTCATATTCATTGAGCATGGTTCTAGCAATTTCTTGAAGGGTTCGATTTCTTCTTTCTACTAAACTATTCTGTTGGGGTGTTCTAGGGGCAGAAAAGCTATGAGTATAGCCATTGTGTGAGCAATAAGATTCAAAATCTTGATTTTCAAACTCACGACCATGATCACTTCTCAAAGTTTTAATCCTAAGTCCACTAAGGTTCTCTACAGATTTAGAGTATTTAACAAAAGAAGAACAAGATTCACTTTTGTGAGCTAGAAAATATACCCAAGTATATCTAGAAAAATCATCTACAAGAACATAAACATAGTGCTTCCCATTTAAACTAGGAACTCTTGATGGTCCAAACAAATCCATGTGAACCAATTCAAGTGGTTGAGAAGTCGAAACTTCTTTCTTTGATTTAAAAGAAACTTTGTGTTATTTTCCCTTTTGACAGGGGTTACACACTCTATCATTTGGGAATTCTAATTTAGGTAGGTCTCTAACTAGGTTTTTTCTAGAGAGTTTTCTAATTGAGTGAATGTTGCAATGTCCCAATCTTCTGTGCCATAGCCAAGATTCTTTATGAAAAGCATTCAAACAAATAATATTCTGCTTAGCTAAAGAATTCAGATTAACAGCATAAACATTTTCATTTCTTAAGGCAGAAAATACCAAAACATTATTAGAATTAAAAACTTTTCAGGAATCATTTTCAAATTTAACATGAAAACCATCATCACATAACTGAGAAATACTTAATAAATTGTATTTAAGGCAATCAACAAATAAAACTTTAGAAATCAAAATTGAATCAATGTTACCAATCTGGCCTAGGCCGATGATTTTTCCTCTTGAATTATCACCAAAGGTGACAAAGCCTCCATAAACATTTATTAAACTCTTAAAACAAGAGAAGCCTCCTGAAATATGTCTTGAACATCCACTGTCCAAATACCAGGTCTCTTTACAGGAGCTCTTTAAGCAAGTTCCCTAGAAAACAGATTCAGATGGGAGATGATTTTGGTACCCAGATTTTCTTTGGTCCAGACAGGTTAGCCAATAACACATTAGGTACCCATATTTGTCTAATGGGTCTCATATAATTTGTAGAATTGACATTCTTTGAAAGATAAACTTTATTAGATCCATAGCTATGTATATAACTAGTTGAAGCATATGAAGTTCCAGAATTACCTTCATTCTGTCCAGATTTAGAAATGAATCTAGTTTTGGCAATTTTCCTTTGTCCAGGTTGGTATCCTATACCAGTAGTATATTTAGGTGCTATTTGCTTTCCTAGCATCTGTGTTAGTGTATTTTTGCCATTGGTGAACTTCTCTAAGTCTTTCTTGAGTTGTTCATTAGATAGTTTCAGTTCAGTGTTTTCTTTTAACAGTTGAGCATTTTTCTCTTTTTCAATAGTGAGTTCGGTTTTAACTGTAGTGGTGAGAGCATGATGTTTCTTTAATGACTTGTATTTATTCTTAAGTTCATTACATGTCTCTTCCAGCATATCACAGTACTCAAACAATTCATTTTTAGACATTGTTCCAGAATCAGAATCAGATTCTGCATTATCTCCAGAGTAATAATTTAAAGCAGGAGTTTCAGCAGTTACCTGAGATGTGTTTGTCATAAAGAATATATTTGCCTTATTTTTGTGTTCAGTTTCAGAGATTTCAGATTCAGTAGAGCTATCCTCAGAAGCACTCCAAGTAGCCATCATGGATTTCTAAAACTTATTGTCCTTATATTCATATTTCTTTTTATACTTCAGCTTTGGACATTCGGCTTTAATGTGTCCTTTTCTCTTGTACTCATAACAGACAACATCATCTGATTTGTCATTCTTCTTCCAATCCTTTTTCCATTTACCTTGGTGATTACCCTTATAATTTGTTTTTCTGAAGAACTTCTTTTTCCTATAAAATTTCTTAAATCTTCTAGCAATGTGAGCCATCTCAGCATCACTGTCAGAATCACTTTCACTGTCTTCACAGCTTGAACTTTTAACTACAGCTTGAAGCTTTTCTTTTTCCTTATTCTTTGAAGTTGAGGATTTGAAAGCAACAGACTTTCTTGGAGGTTCATTTTCTTCCTCTTTATTCACTTTAAGCTCTTCTTCATACATCATCAGCTTGCCAATTAGTTCCATGACAGGTAGAGCAGCAATGTCACATGATTCTCTGATTGAGACAGATGTGCCTCTCCATCTATCAGGTAGACATCTCAAAATTATCATAATTTGTTCCTTCGATGAGACATCCTTTCCCAGCGAGATCATTGTATTGACAATTTCATTGAACCTGAGATACATGTCAGAAATGGGTTCGTCGGGCTTCATTTTAAAATTATCATACTTGATAGTATAAGTGTTCAATCTCATTTCTTTAACATTCGTTGTTCCTTCATGAGAAACAGCTAAGGTATCCCAAATTTCATATGCAGTTTTACAAGAAGAAATTCTATTAAACTCTTCATCTCCTAGAGCACCGTACAAGGCATTCATATCTTTACAGTTGTTATTGTAAGCATTCTTTATAGGTTCATCCCAAGTAGATATAGCAGTAGTGGGAATTTTGTATTCTGATTCAATAGCAGTCCAAATATCAAAACCTATGATTTCTAGATGAATTTTCATTTTCAGTTTCCACTGAGCATAATTAGTTCCATTGAAGAAAGGTGGCCGGTTAGTAGTAGCACCCTCAAGTCTATTGTCCATGATGAGAAAATTTTAAAGAGATAAAAATTTAGATATAACAGAAATTTTAAGACCTTTAAAATACAAATAAAATCACAGTTCAAAAGAAGAGTACTTTTAGAGAGTATTTTCAATCCTCTGATACCAAGTGTTGGTCGGAGTGGTTTACTCAAGAGGGGGGTGAATTGAGTACCAATTAAAATTTCTGTATTTAAAAAACACTATCTTAAAGACCCCCAAATAAAATAATAAATTAAACTGTAGTGAATTTATATTAAAGTAGAGGTTCTGTTAGATTCTCAAGGGATTGATTAATTCCCAGTTAATCAATATAGTAGTGTGTGATTATCTTTTGAAACTAACTTACTAATCTACACTTAACATAAACACTTCCTAATTTAATTATCAAAGTAACTTTAAAAACATTATTAGTTTTAAAGTGATAAGCAGCGGAATAAAACATTGAAAGAGATGGCACAACAAATGTGACCAAGAGGTTCAGTCTCAATCCGAGACTTAGTCCTCTCAAAAGTTTATATAAAAATGATCCACACCCTGGATCGGGGTTCAACAGTTTACAACTGTCCAGGTCCAAGACCTCTACCACTGTTATTCGTGGCAAACAGTACAACAGCAACCAGCTGTCCAGGTCACACACGACCTCTACCACTGTTATTCGTGGGAAAGAATAGAATGCAAGTATTTGGTAAGGATTTACAAATCCTCCAGTTTAAGTACAGGAGAAAGTGTATGTGTTAGATACAGCAGATAACACACACAGCTCGAAAAGAATAATAATAAATCACAGAACAAGAGATGTAGAGTTTAGAGATGGTTCTGGTGATTTTAGTGTTGCTCTGAACTCCTTTGGATTCGATCAGAAGTGAGTCTGAGTCCTCTTCTCGTTTTTGTTTGAGAAACAGGGTGTCGTATGCTCCAGGTTCACAGAAAGTGAAAATGTAGTGGTTGAAGTTCTTCAGTGTTCTTCTTATATGCACAGAACACTTCTCGAGTATGCTTGATTGTCTATGAGCTTATCTGTGTTCTTGATGGAACTGGTATTGCTCTTGATTCTTCTTGTTCTTGTGTTTCTGGTATATTTCATCCACCACACTCTTCTTTTGTTGGGCAGCGTAGTCTTCTCGTATTTATCTCACGGGCAACAGGGGACAGAAAAGATTTCCTTTCTGCAGGTACGAGGTACAGGTTCCTGACATCCGACAACCTTTATCAGATATTTGAAAAATCATTAAAATGTACATGATATGACCGTTGGATAGATTAAATAAAGATAGGAAATAAAGAAATTCAAATAGTGAGTTGAGTGATCGGTAGGTAATCAGCATCGGTAGCTTGGACATCGGTAGCTCAATTTCATTAGTTGCTTTGACTCTATCGGTGGCTCTATACGTCGGTTGGTATATGCTTGTATCGGTGACTTTGTTTATCGGTAGCTCCATGCGTCGGTAGCTTCATGCGTCGGTAGCTCCATGCGTCGGCAGCTTCATGCTTCGGTAGCTCCATGCGTCGGTAGCTTCATCCGTCGGTAGCTTCATGCGTCGGTAGCTCCATGTGTCGGTAGCTTCATGTGTCGGTATCTCCATGCGTCGGTAGCTTCATGCATCGGTATCGGTAGCTGTGAGTCTGTCAGTAGCTTCGTCCATCGGTGACTCTTATTCCATCGATAGCTATTTATACTTACACCGGTAGCTCTATGTTTGTATCAGTAGCTATTTGTAAGTCAGTAGCTTACATTTATAAGCAGATCGGTAGCTCTGTGTTAAGTATATCGGTGACTCTGTCTGTCGATAGACTAAGTCTATCGGTAGACTGGGTACCGGTAGCTCTTTATCAGTAGCTATAGGCAGATTACTTATCTGTTTTATGCAGAACACATCCGATTGTGTTAGAATTAATTTATAACTTGTATGAACATGTATAAATGAGGATTAACATATTCCAAAGACTATTTTAAAAATTATTATTGGATTGATCACAGATTTGAAAGAATTAAAGTATAGATCAATGATACTTAAAAATATCATAGAGAATGAAAACATAATTGGGATTTTCAACACATATGAATACATGATTGATATTATCAAAACAGGTGAGGTCAACAATAAATATAGTGACATCTTAATGGCCACCTTTGAAGTTGTTAAAAGAATATTGAACAATCATCATTTCGTGAGGCCGAAATTCACCATCCACAGAAACAGTATGTTCTTTAACCATTAGATGTAGGTGTGTGTAAGTGTAGCTCGAATTAATCTTATAAAAACATCCTTGTATATTTAAGATACTGTATTTGTTACAAAATAAATGAATAAAAAGAGTTTAGGGGGTTGTTGATGCAAAATAAAACAAAAGAACACAAGTGAAGACATTACCTTTAAAATCGGGTAACTCTTTTTGATTTGAGCTCAAAAGCTTCTTTGGGAAGACTTATGCCCAAAGTGAGGCTTCTAGGAGTAAGATAGGGATTTGGAGAGACAAAATGTTCAGGGTTTGGCCAAGCCAAAGTCTTGAGATGTGTGGGTATGGTGGTAGATGTGGGGGCCTTTTATAAGAGGAGAGGAGGGGCACTCTTGGAAAGTAAAGACATGTTACTTTATTTTGAAATGAGTTTCGAATAAAAAAGGTCCCACATTGATATAACTCGAGGATAAGGTGATAAGGGTTCGAAATATACCCATACAATAGGTTTCTAACAAGTTTAGGTCTTAGTGTTTACATTATCTTTTCATTTTATTTAAATCGTTAAATAATGAGGTAATCGCTGCATCATCCTGATGTCATAAATAATATAAATTATTTAATGACTAAAAATTATAAAAAATTACTATGATGTAGGAAATATTATCATATTTCCAATTAATATTTATAGTCAAAAATATGACTTGTATAACCCCATGTAAAAATTGTTCTAGTAAAACAATACATGTTTGTGTCATTTTTACTTTTACTTTGAATAAAAGGCATTAATGTCATTATCTTACCCATGTGGCTCCATGGGGTCCCAAAAATCGACCCATGGGTTTTCCTGGTCATCAAAGACTCATAAAATAGGGTTAGGACAAGTTTCAAGTAATTTTCATTTTATTATAATATCATTTCTACCTTAAATGACACTAATTACCTCTAATCGCGATTATAAAACATAAAAGTTACTATTCACCAAAAAATTATTTTAATCCCATTGAACCACATTATAATTACTAATGACAACCATGTATGTTGGATTTTCGAAAACCAAATCACAGAAGTGGTAATGTTTTATTTAAATGAAAAATCAGTTTTTTAAGTACCACTTAGTGGTTTCACTATTCATCATAAATTGAAGTTTTTCATAAAAATAACAAAACTTCACCCTAAGCTATATTTGATATTCCAAATTCAAAAATGATGTCTATTTTACAAAATTCAAAAACATATAAGTCACATTAATTAATTTAATAACTAATTCCCACTATCAGAACAAATAGCGTGTTTTTATGAAACAATATATATCAAAAGATTGACACTAGTTTAAGTCGAATTTCAAAGTGAAATTAATTCCAATGACCACTATTGGATTATATGGTAAAAATATATTCTAATTTCACTTTAAAACAAATTCAAAAGATAATATAATCACATAAATAAATTAGATTAAAAAAAGGCTTTGAATTAAAATACAACATTTTTCACTATTCATTAAAAACGATCTTTATCGGAAAAATTCCAAAAAATTTCAGAAAGTAAATTTTGATTTCCCGATTCTAAATAAGAACTTCATTTGGACCATTAGAATGTATAATAGTGACCGAAAATATATTTAATGAAGGTTCTCCATCAAAAGGCGATAAGTGGACCTTTAGTGAATATTAGAGTTTATATGCCTAAAATTGAATTCTTTTCTTATTTTAAGTCTTTATCTTTTATTGGATAAGCGTAAAAACATTTAACAAACATATATAATAATATTTTAGTTATTTCTATTCATTCCCTCCTGTACAATGAAAAGGCGTTAACTACCATTTAAAATAATATTATTTTATTTTTAGCGTGCAACGTAAGATTTCAAAGAAACTCGTTGTTACGTATTGGGTAAGCCATCGAGCATAGCGTTCTCTTTTAATTAATATTAACATTTTATTCACAAATAGAGATAAATATAAAAATTTCATATTATTTATTTACCTGTGGTGTTACATCCTTCCCCCCTTTTGGGAATTCCGTGCTCTCAATTTTAAGATTGGTCTTGGAAGCTTCATTGAAAATCCCACATAAAAACAAGAGTCAGTAAAACTATCACTTAAAAAGAATGGGAGGGAAGTACAATGGTCACACGAGTTAACCAGTAATTTCATCAAATTCAAGGATCATATAAACCCAAATGGTTCTTTATAACTACATCCACAAAAAGGATAATTATTCCTTGAATAAAATTTTCATATATCAAACATAAGTGTTGCATATACTATAAAAAATTCTTCTAATGTAACTCCATCATCAAAAGAGACTTAATACATTTAAGATTTTCACCATCTTAAAATCTACCATAACTCTTGAATCCCTTTTATGTTGACTTCTTACTCATTCAACATTCTTCATGATCCATTAACCATTCTTTTTTAACTTATTATGAAATAATTCTTTTCTACAAACAAAACTATGAATCATATCCTAATATTCTAATAATAGGAAAAAATATGTTAATAAATAATCCATACCATTCATTGGTCATTGTCAGTTTCTTTATTCTCAATCGGAATGACATTAGGTATTGGTAAACAAATATTTGTACGATCTTGGTGACCCCATTCCCGAACATCTTCATAGGAAAATTGTTTCCCTAATGACCATGAACACCATATTTGAAACATTCAATTGATCCATAAGAAAGAACTTCTTTCCCCTACCTAGAGTCAACTAGATTCTTCTTTTTTCCATGGAAGGTTCTTTCTTTATGACCTTCATTTTGACATCAATAGCATATTTCTATCCCTTTGAAACATTTTATTATGTGTTTCTTTCAATATCTTTGACACATAGGTTTTTGATCATACTTACCTTTATGATTATTACCTGAACTTCCATTGGGATTTGTTTCTTGAATATACGATGCCTTATAAAAATCACTAAGGTTCAGGTGGTCAATCATGAATCCAGACAGTTGGTTAAGGATAACCACAAGATTTATCATTGTAGCTCCAATACCATTCAGTTGTTCTTTCATAAAACTGTCACAATTTTCTTCAAATCCACTGTTACTTTGGTGCCTGCTAGATCCATCCATTTACTAAAACCAAAAAGGTCAGTGTGATTATATCAGTAAAATCATCATATAATAAAGTGGAAGATAACCACCAAGATATACTTATCCAAGTAATCTCAAACACATTAAAACTTTCAAAACAACGACTCCATCCAATATACTAACCATTGCGGTTATACACAACTTGTCACTTTTTCATAAACAAAACTCTAACCTACAAAGTTATCTAAACCGACCTTTGATACCAACTATAAGCCCCCAGCATTAAACAATACGTATTATTGAGTTATTACAAGATTACACAATGGGGATCTTTTCAGGTTTAGAGTTTTAGAGAATTAGATCATAAAACATGAATTACATTCCACATTTAAACAAAGCGGTTACATAAAAGATTGTATTCATTTTCCCCATCAATGTAAAAATGTTTAAAATAAAACATGGATTCTTTGTTGACACTAACTTGACACTAACATCATATCATGTACCATTCCCTCGACCTGTGAAAAACATTTCAAAAACATGGGATGAGCATAAAAAGCTCAGTAAGAGTTATAAAAAATATGGAAAGGAAACATGAGTTCCTAAATACATGAGAATGAAATCATACTTTACCCATCAAACATAAGCACTTTAACATACATCATCAAATCATGAATAAATAATGGAAATCATAAGACATAAAGGTAACTTGAGGCATTCATAACAATCTTATGTTGGGAGTAACCCTCTTGGTTATGTTTGGGATACCCATCACAGTATATTCCCAAAATCTCTTTGGAGAAATCTTAACATTAAACTCCTTCACGTTACCCAATGCATTGTAGAGCTATATCGGGATCACCCTCCCTTAGTTTATCACAGAACCACCCGTCTTCCTAAATAATTCCCAAGAACCATAATCTAATCATATCACATAACTTAATCATAAAGAAATGATAACATTCCCATATTGCAATAAAAATAAATCATTTTATGAAATTGAAATAAAGAATCCATTCTAAAAACCATTTTCAAAACCATTAAAAACATTTAATAAAGAGATTTTTGAATCAAAGTGTCCCATACCACTTTGATGATTTTATCATTTTAAACCATTAATATCCATATAAATTAATCCTTAAAAATATTTTGAAATCATTGACATTAATGAGAAATATTTATAAGAATAAATCATTAAAACATTTAAAATGATATTTTAGTTAAAGGGTTTTTAACAAAATGAGAGACACTTGAATACATTAATTGATGAATAACATTTAATCAGAACATTATAATATCATGAGAATAAATGGATTCCGGATATAATATTCCAAATGATAGTATATACACCATATAATATTGGATTGGTTCATAACAACAATAAAGTCTCAATAGAAATGTAAAATGAGATGAAATCCCTTATAAAGAAGGTATCCTTAAATTAAGGATAAATCAATCACATAATTATGTGTGAAAAATATAAATACACCCATTAAGAAGATATTAATTGTAAAAAAATAAAAGGTAATTCACAAATATTCAAAGGGTGACATATTCAATAACTACATATTGAACCCAAAGAAATTGAAATTGGGTTAAGAAGTTCCCTTGGTAAAATTCGACAGCCTAACGACATCACTTTAAGATTCATAAAATTAGTTGATGAGAGAAAAAAATGGTATCTCATCACATTTACATACACTTTACAAAAATAAGGATTTATAAGAAGATATCCCAACATAAGAAGATGTAATTTAAAAGAGAAAACAAAAAGAAGTCTTTTAAAAATATGAGGGTGAATGGTTCCCTTACCGATTTGGGTAACTTTCAAAATGTACCCCCATGAAAGTAGGACCATACAACAATGATGTAAATACTCATAAACGAAAGTATATTACACAAGGATTAGAATAATGGGATGTACATACACCACTCAAAGTAAATAGTGGAAAATGTAGCATAAATATCACTATAAAAAAAGTGAGATGAAAAATCCCTTAAGAAAACTCGGTAGCCTAACGGCGCCACATAAAACATCCAAAAATGGATTTATGAGATCAAATAGGGTCTCTCATAATATTAACATAAAAATTACAGACTGAGGAATATAAAATTAAATACCCAAACATAATAAATATGAGCTTAAAAGACATGACATAAAAGAGAGTACTTAAAAAGAACGAGAGGGGTAGGATCCCTTACTTCAAGTCCGACTTGACTTGATCGCACTTTACTATCCAGAATAATAAACTAATGTTAATTTATACTTGCTTAAAAACATTTTATTTTCAATTTTATTATTCCTTTTATACAACTTATTTCCATGTTATAAACAATGTGTACTCATTTAAGTTAATAAAGTTCGTTTTGTCGATATTTTGTACTTAAGTCAAAAAGGACTTCTTACAATTACATGTTGTTTATGTGGTCAAAGGTTCATTATATCCAGAATTATATTCATGATTTTGATGTCATATATATCATATATATCAATAATATACATGTATTTATAATAGAACATAACATTTAGAGGTAAGAAATGAAATGCACCGTTCATGGAGACGGTAAGCCGTACGTACGCAAGAACGCTACATCCATTTCTATTTAATATTTAATGGAATTAAAACATAATGATACATAATAGTACTATAATTCCACTTTGGTATCATATATAATATTATTAAATATGTCCTTTATAAGTACCACATATGGTATTAATGAATCAAATCACTTTGAGGGGGCGGTAGTCCACACTTCCTAAAATGAAGATATCACGTTTACCCATAATGGAAACCATAAAGGTGTGACATAAATGAAAAATAAATAATCTTAAGGAAAACATATAATATTATATATCATATATAAATATAGTGACATCTTACTGGCCACCTTTGAAGGTGTTAAAAGAATATTGAACAATCATCGTTTCGTGAGGCAGAAATTCACCATCCACAGAAACAGTATGTTCTTTAACCATTAGATGTAGGTGTGTGTAATTGTAGCTCGAATTCCTCTTATAAAAACATCCTTGAATATTGAAGATACTGTATTTGTTACAAATGAAATGAATAAAAAGAGTTTAGGGGGTTGTAGAATCAAAATAAAACAAAAGAACAAAAGGGAAGACATTACCTTAAAATCGGGTAACTCTTTTTGATTTGAGCTCAAAAGCTTCCTTGGGAAGACTTATGCCCAAAGTGAGGCTTTTGGGAGTAAGAGAGGGATGTGGAGAGACAAATTGGGCAGTGGTTGGACGAGACAAATGCTTGAGATGTGTGGGTAAGGTGGTAGAGGTGGGGGCCTTTTATAAGAGGAGAGGATGTGCACTCTTGGAAAGTAAAAAAATGTCACTTTATTTTGAAATGAGTTTCTGATTTGAAATGTCCAACATTGATATAACTCGAGGATAAGGTGACAAGGGTTATAAATATTCCGATAAAATAGGTTTCTGACAAGTGTAGGTCTTATATTTTACATTAATTTTTCATTTTATTTAAATCGTTAAATAACTGCATCATCCTGATGTCATATATAATTTAATTTATTTAATGTCTAAAAATTATAAAAAAAATACTATGATGTAGGAAATCTTTTTATCTTTCCAATTACTATTTATAGTCAAAAATCTTACTTGTATTACCCCATGTAAAAATTGTTTTATTAAAACAATACATGTTTGTGTCATTTTTACTTTTACTTTGAATAACAGGCATTAATGTCATTATCTTACCCAAGTGGCTCCATGGGGTCCCAAAAATTGACCCATGGGTTGTATTGATCATACAAGACTCATCCAATAGGGTTAGGACAAGTTTCAAGTTATTTTCATTTTATTATAATATCATTTTTACCCTAAATCACACTAATTACCTCTAATCACGATTAGAAAACATAAAAGTTACTATTCACCAAAAAATTATATTAATCCCATTGAACCACATTTTACTTCCTATTGACAACCATGTATGTCGGATTTTTGAAAATAAAATCATAGAAGTGGTAAAGTTTTATTTAAAAAAAAATTAGTTTTTTAAATACAACTTAGTGGTTTCACTATTCATCAAAAATTGAATTTTTACAAAAAAATACCAAAACTTTACCCTAAGCTATATTTGATATTCCAAATTAAAAAATGTTGTCTATTTTAAAAAATTCAAAACATATAAGTTATATTAATTAATTTAATAATTAATTCCCGTTGTCAGAACAAATAGCAGGTGTTTATGAAACAATATATATCAAAAGATTAACACTAGTTTAAGTCCAATTTCAAAGTGAAATTAAATCCAATGACCACTATTGGATTAAATGGTAAAAATATATTATAATTTTACTTTAAAACCAATTCAAAAGATAATCTAATCACATAAATAAATTATATTAAAAAGTGGATTTGAATTAAAATACAACATTTTTCACTATTCATTAAAAAATGAACTTTATCGGAAAAATACCAAAAATTTACACAAAGTAAATTTTTATTTTCCAATTCTAAAGAAGAACTTAATTTGGACCAATAGATTGTATATGAGTGACCAAAACTATATTTAATGAAGGTTCACCATCAAAAGACGATATGTGGACCTTTAGTGAATATTAGAGTATATGTGCCTAAAATTGAATTCTTTTCTTATTTTAAGCCTTTATATTTTATCGGATAAGCGTAAAAACATTTAACAAACAATTATAATCATATTCTAGTTATTTATATTCATTCCCTCAAGTATAATGACTATGCGTTAGCTACCATTTAAAATAATATTATTTTATTATTAGAGTGCAACATAAGATTTCAAAGAACCTCGTTGTTGCGTATTGGGCAAGCCATCAAGCATAGTGTTCCCTTTAAATTAATATTAACATTTTATTCACAAATAGGGATAAATATAAAAATTTCATATTCTTTATTTACCTGGGGTGTTACATCCTTCCCCCCTTTTGGGAATTACGTCCTAACAATTTTAAAATTGGTCTTGGAAACTTCATTGAAAATCCCACATCGGAACAAAAGTCAGTAAAACTATCACTTAAAAAGAATGGGAGGGAAGTACAAAGGTCACCCGAGTTATCCTATACTAGGATTCCAAGTATTAAAATATGGATATGGAAGAAAAAACAAAGGGTCATGTTCTGATGGAGAGTGATAGTAAACATGTCTAGGAGAAAGTTAACCACAAGAAAATCACAAACATGTGATGGGTTAAACGGTATTTGATTCCCAAGTAGGAAAAGTTAACAGACAACATTTTTGTTTTAGGTTACTCTTAATTGGGGAATTTATTTTTGAGCGTAACTAAATCATAATGAAACATACTTACTTGTCACGTAGACTTCCAAATTTTACTAGATTCCTTAATCAAACTCATATTTTCTCTAAAAGATGAGTATTTAAGAAGGCTTGTTCGCATTAAGAGTACTATAATCAACTTCTTGAGAATCACCTAATCAAAAAAAGAGAACTATATACTTCCCATGTCTTTAGACCTTAACCAAAACCAAAACCAAAAATGTTAGTACAAGATCAGATAATACCTAAAAAGGATAATCCTTTTTAAAAAAACAAATCTATTCTTAATCTCAAAAATTTGTCAAACAATACCCAAAGTTCAACAAAGGCCATTCAATAAACAAATTGTCCATAAAAATTCTTCAAAGTAATCAAATATAATATTGAAACCCAATTCTTTGAAGGATTTAATCACATAGTCTTCCAAGATAAACCTTAACATTTATCTCCAAATAACATTAGTTACTCTTAAAGTCTCATACTGAAAAGTAATTAACCTAATCACATATCCTCTATGATAGTTTAATAATTTCCATAGATAACCCAAAATCAACTTATTGTAGATTCAGAGGATCATCTAACTGAAAAAAATTAGTCAATCTAAGAAGGGCCTTCACGTAGTCCAGTGGTAGGTGATAAATACCAGTTTCGCTTTGGTTGTGGGTTCGATTCCTGCAGCTTCGTCTGACGCGACAGGATGTCACATGGTCTATGTGTTTTCCTTTTTCCAAAACTATATAAAACATTCCCCAAAAGATATAATATATTCAAATATAACCATATCATAATTTAACCACAAATGTTATCTAATAACTTTCATTTTGCAACCCAAAATGTATTAACCAGTAATTGCCTCAAATTCAAGGATCATATAAACCCACATGGTTCTTTATAACTATATCCACAAAAAGGATAATTATTCCTTGAATAAAATTTTCATATATCAAGCATCAAGGTTACATATTCTATAAAAAAGTCTTCTAATGTAACGCCATCATCAAAAGAGACATAATACATTTAAGAGTTTCACCATCTTAAAATCTACCATAACTCTTGAATCCCTTATATGTTGACTTCTTACTCATTCAACATTATTCATGATCCACTAACTATTCCTTTTTAACTTATTCTGAAATAATTATTTCCTACAAACAAAACTATGAATCATATCCTAATATTCCAATAATAGGAAAACATATGTTAAGAAATAATCAATACCTTTCATTCGTCATTGTCAGTTTCTTCATCCTCAATCGGAATGGCATTACGTATTGGTAAATGAATATTTATATGATCTTGGTGACCCCATTCCTGAAACTTCTTCGTAGGACAACTGTTTCTAGAATGACCACGAACACCACATTTGAAATATTCAATTTATCCTTTAGAAAGAACTTCTTTCCACTTCCATGAGTCAACAAGATGCTTCCTTTTTCCATGGCAGGTTCTTGCTTTATGACCATCATTTCCACACCTATAGAATCTTTCTATCCCTTTGAAACATTTTCCTATGTGTTTCATTCAACATCTTTGACACATAGGTTTTTGAACATACTTACCTTTGTGATTATTACATGAACATCCGTAGGGATTTGTTTCTCACATATATGATGCCTTATAAAAATCACTAAGGTTCAGGTGGTCAATCATGACTCCAGAAAGTTGGTTAAGGATAACCACAAGAATTCTCATTGCAGCTCCCATAACATTCAGTTGTTCTTTCATAAAACCATCACAGTTTTCTTCAAATACACTATTACTTTGGTGCCTGCTATATCCATCCATTTACTAAAACCAAAAAGGTCAGTGTGAGTATATCAGTAAAATCATCATATAAAAAAGTGGAAGATAAACACCAAGATATAATTATCCAAGTTATCTCAAACTCATTATAACTTTCAAAACAATGACTCCATCTAATATATTAGCCATTGCGGTTATACAAAACTTATAACTATTTCATAAACAAAACTCTAACCTACAAAGTTATCTAAACTGACCTCTGATACCAACAATAAGGCCCCAGCCTTAAACATTAATTAATCATGAGTTATTAAAAGATTACACATTGGTGATATTTTCAGGTTTAGAGTTTTAGAGAATTAGATCATAAAACATGCATTACATTCCACATTTAAATCAGGCAGTTACATAAAAGATAGTATTCATTTTTCCTATCAACAGAAAAATATTTAAAATAAAACATGGATTCTTTCGTGACACTTCCTTGACACTAGCATCATATCATGTATTATTCCCTTGACCTGTGAAAAACATTTCAAAAACATGTGATGATCATAAAAATCTCAGTAAGGGTTATAAAAAATATGGAATGGAAACATGAGTTCATATATACATAAGAATGAAATCATACTTTACACATAAAACATAAGCACTTTAACATACATCATCAAATCATGAATAAATCATAGAAACCATAAGACATAAATGTAACTTGAGGCATTCATAACATTCTTATGTAGGGAGTAACCCTCTTGGTTATGTTTGGAATACCCATCACAGTATATTCCCTAAATCTCTTCGGAGAAACCTTAGCATTCTACTCCTTCGCGTTACCTAATGCATTGGAGAGCTATATCGGGCTCACCCTCCCTTAGTTTATCAATGAACCACCTGTCTTCATAAAAAATGCCCAAGAACCATAATATAATCAAATCACATAACTTAAGCATAAAGGAAAGATAACATTCCCACATTGAAATAACAATAAAACATTTTAAGATATTGAAATAATGAATCCATTCTAAAAACCATTTTCAAAACCCTTTAAAACATTTAATAAAGAGATTTTTGAATCAAAGTGTCCCATACCCCTTTGAAGATTTTAACATTTTCAACCATTAATATCCATATAAATAATTCCTTAAAAACATTTTGAAAACAAGGATATTAATGAGAAATATTTATAAGAATAAATCATTAAATCTTTTTAAACGATATTTTAGTTGAAGGGTTTTTAACAAAATGAGAGACACATGAATACATTATTTGATGAATAACATTTAATTAGAACTTTATAACATCATGAGAATAAAGGGATTCAGGATATAATATTCCAAATGATATTATATACACCATATTAGAGTGAATTGGTTCATATCAACAATAAAGTATATATAGAAATGTAAAATTAGATGAAATCCCTTATAAAGAAGGTATCCTTAAATTAAGGATAAATCAATCTCATACTTATGTGTGAAAAATATAAATACACCCATTAAGAGGATATTAAGTGTAAAACAATCAATGTTAATTCAAATATATTAAAAGGGTGACATATTCAATAACTACATGTTGAACCCAAAGAAATCGAAATTGGGTTAAGAAGTTCCCTTGGTAAAATTTGATAGCCTAACGGCATCACTTTAAGATTCATAAAATTAGTTCATAAGAGATAGAAATGGTATCTCATCACTTTTACATAAACTTTACAACAATATGAATATATAAGTACATATCCCAACATAAGAATATTTAATTTAAAAGACAAAATAAAAAGAATCCTTTTAAAAATAGGAGGGTGAAAGGTTCCCTTACTGATTTGGGTAACTTTCGAAACGTACCCCCATGAAATTAGGACCATACAACATTGATGAAAATAATCATAAAAGAAAGTATATTACACATGGAGTAGAATAATTGAAAGTAAATACAACACTCAAAGTAAATAGTGGAAAATGTAGCATAAATCTCACTAGAATAAAAGTGAGATGAAAAATCCATTAAGAAAACTTGGCAGCCTAACGGCGCCACATAAAACTTCCAAAAATGGATTTATGAGATCGAATAGGTTATCTCAGAATATTAACATAAAAATTAAAGAATGAGGAATATAAAATTATGTTGCACTCTAATAATAAAATAATATTATTTTAAATGGTAGTTAACGCATAGTCATTAAAGAATGAGAGGGATCCTACCCCTCTCATTCTTTTTATGTACTCTCTTTTATGTTAATATCACAGAACACTTCTCGAGTATGCTTGATTGTCTATGAGCTTCTCTGTGTTCTTGATGGAACTGGTTTTGCTCTTGATTCTTCTTGTTCTTGTGTTTATGGTATATTTCATCCACCACACTCTTCTTTTGTTGGGAAGCGTAGTCTTCTCGTATTTATCTCACGGGCAATAGGGGACAGAAAAGATTTCCTTTCTGCAGGTACGAGGTACGGGTTCCTGACATCCGACAACCTTTATCAGATATTTGACAAATCATTAAAATGTACATTATATGACCGTTGGATAGATTAAATAAAGATAGGAAATAAAGAAATTCAAACAGTGAGTTGAGTGATCGGTAGGTAATCAGCATCGGTAGCTTGGACATCGGTAGCTCAATTTCATTAGTTGCTTTGACTCTATCGGTGGCTCTATGCGTCGGTTGGTATATGCTTGTATCGGTGACTTTGTTTATCCGTAGATCCATGTGTCGGTAGCATCATGCGTCGGTAGCTCCATGCGTCGGTAGCTTCATGCGTCGGTAGCTCCATGCGTCGGTAGCTTCATGCGTCGGTAGCTTCATGCGTCGGTAGCTCCATGCGTCGGTAGCTTCATGTGTCAGTATCTCCATGCGTCGGTAGCTTCATGCGTCTGTATCGGTAGCTGTGAGTCTGTCAGTAGCTTCGTCCATCGATGACTCTTATTCCATCGATAGCTATTTATACTTACACCGGTAGCTCTATGTTTGTATCAGTATCTGTCTGTAAGTCAGTAGCTTACATTTATAAGCACATCGGTAGCTCTGTGTTAAGTATATCGTTGACTCTGTCTGTCGGTAGACTAAGTCTATCGGTAGACTGGGTACCGATAGCTCTTTATCAGTAGCTATAGGCATATTACTTATCTGTTTTATGCAGAACACATCCGATTGTGTTAGAATTAATTTATAACTTGTATGAACATGGATAAATGAGGATTAACATATTCCAATGACTATTTTAAAAATTATTATTGGATTGATCACAGATTTGAAAGAATTAAAGTATAGATCAATGATACTTAAAAATATCATAGAGAATGAAAAAATAATTGGGATTTTCAACACATATGAATACATGATTGAGATTATCAAAACAGGTGAGGTCAACAATAAATATAGTGACATCTTAGTGGCCACCTTTGAAGGTGTTAAAAGAATATTGAACAATCATCATTTCGTGAGGCCAAAATTCACCATCCACAGAAACAGTATGTTCTTTAACCATTAGATGTAGGTGTGTGTAAGTGTAGCTCGAATTACTCTTATAAAAACATCCTTGTATATTTAAGATACTGTATTTGTTACAAAATAAATTAATAAAAAGAGTTTAGGGGGTTGTAGAAGCAAAATAAAACAAAAGAACACAAGTGAAGACATTACCTTAAAATCGGGTAACTCTTTTTGATTTGAGCTCAAAAGCTTCCTTGGGAAGACTTATGCCCAATGTGAGGCTTCTAGGAGTAATATAGGGATTTGGAGAGAAAAAATGTTCAGGGTTTGGCCAAGCCAAAGGCTTGAGATGTGTGGGTAAGGTGGTAGAGGTGGGGGCCTTTTATAAGAGGAGAGGAGGGGCACTCTTGGAAAGTAAAGACATGTTACTTTATTTTGAAATGAGTTTTGAATACAAAAGGTCCCACATTGATATAAATCGAGGATAAGGTGATAAGGGTTCGAAATATTCCCATACAATAGGTTTCTAACAAGTATAGGTCTTAGTGTTTACATTATCTTTTCATTTTATTTAAATCGTTAAATAATGAGGTAATCGCTGCATCATCCTGATGTCATAAATAATATAAATTATTTAATGTCTAAAAATTATAAAAAAATACTATGATGTAGGAAATATTTTTATCTTTCCAATTAATATTTATAATCAAAAATATTACTTGTATAACCCCATGTAAAAATTGTTTTAGTAAAACAATACATGTTTGTGTCATTTTTACTTTTACTTTGAATAAAAGGCATTAATGTCATTATCTTACCCATGTGGCTCCATGGGGTCCCACTAATCGACCCATGGGTTTTCCTGGTCATCAAAGACTCATAAAATAGGTTTAGGACAAGTTTCAAGTAATTTTCATTTTATTATAATATCATTTTCACCTTAAATGACA
This sequence comes from Viscum album, assembly GCA_963277665.1. Lineage (NCBI taxonomy): Eukaryota > Viridiplantae > Streptophyta > Magnoliopsida > Santalales > Viscaceae > Viscum > Viscum album. The sequence goes on along the minus strand of OY728151.1, from coordinate 534,551,483 downwards.
CTAATTACCTCTAATCGCGATTATAAAACATAAAAGTTACTATTCACCAAAAAATTATTTTAATCCCATTGAACCACATTATACTTAATAATGACAACCATGTATGTCGGATTTTCGAAAACCAAATCATAGAAGTGGTAATGTTTTATTTAAATGAAAAATCAGTTTTTTAAGTACCACTTAGTGGTTTCACTATTCATAAAAAATTGAAGTTTTTCATAAAAATAACAAAACTTCACCCTAAGCTATATTTGATATTCCAAATTCAAAAATGATGTCTATTTTACAAAATTCAAAAACATATAAGTTACATTAATTAATTAAATAATTAATTCCCACTGTCAGAACAAATAGCATGTTTTTATGAAACAATATATATCAAAAGATTGACACTAGTTTAAGTCGAATTTTAAAGTGAAATTAATTCCAATGACCACTATTAGATTATATGGTAAAAATATATTCTAATTTCACTTTAAAACCAATTCAAAAGATAATATAATCACATAAATAAATTAGATTAAAAAAAGGCTTTGAATTAAAATACAACATTTTTCACTATTCATTAAAAACGATCTTTATCGGAAAAATTCCAAAAATTTACAGAAAGTAAATTTTGATTTCCCGATTCTAAATAAGAAATTGATTTGGACCATTAGAATGTATAATAGAGACCAAAACTATATTTAATGAAGGTTCTCCATCAAAAGGCGATAAGTGGACCTTTAGTGAATATTAGAGTTTATATGCCTAAAATTGAATTCGTTTCTTATTTTAAGTCTTTATCTTTTATTGGATAAGCGTAAAAACATTTAAAAAACATATATAATAATATTTTAGTTGTTTCTATTCATTCCCTCCTGTACAATGACAAGGCGTTAACTACCATTTAAAATAATATTATTTTATTTTTAGAGTGCAACGTAAGATTTCAAAGAAACTCGTTGCTACTTATTGGGTAAGCCATCAAGCATAGCATTCTATTTTAATTAATATTAACATTTTATTCACAAATAGAGATAAATATAAAAATTTCATATTATTTATTTACCTGGGGTGTTACATCCTTCCCCCCTTTTGGGAATTCCGTGCTCTCAATTTTAAGATTGGTCTTGGAAACTTCATTGAAAATCCCACATAAAAACAAGAGTCAGTAAAACTATCACTTAAAAAGAATGGGAGGAAAGTACAATGGTCACACGAGTTAACCAGTAATTTCCTCAAATTAAAGGATCATATAAACCCAAATGGTTCTTTATAACTACATCCACAAAAAGGATAATTATTCCTTGAATAAAATTTTCATATATAAAACATCAGTGTTACATATACTATAAAAAATTCTTCTAATGTAACTCCATCATCAAAAGAGACTTAATACATTTAAGATTTTCACCATCTTAAAATCTACCATAACTCTTGAATCCCTTTTATGTTGACTTCTTACTCATTCAACATTCTTCATGATCCATTAACCATTATTTTTTAACTTATTATGAAATAATTCTTTTCTACAAACAAAACTATGAATCATATCCTAATATTCTAATAATAGGAAAAAATATGTTAATAAATAATCCATACCATTCATTGGTCATTGTCAGTTTCTTTATCCTCAATCAGAATGACATTAGGTATTGGTAAACAAATATTTGTACGATCTTGGTGACCCCATTCCCGAACTTCTTCATAGGACAATTGTTTCCCTAATGACCATGAACACCACATTTGAAACATTCAATTGATCCTTAAGGAAGAACTTCTTTCCCCTACCTAGAGTCAACTAGATGCTTCCTTTTTCCATGGAAGGTTCTTGCTTTATGACCTTCATTTTGACATCAATAGCATATTTCTATCCCTTTGAAACATTTTATTATGTGTTTCTTTTAATATCTTTGACACATAGGTTTTTGATCATACTTACCTTTATGATTATTACCTGAACTTCCATTGGGAATTGTTTCTTGCATATACGATGCCTTATAAAAATCACTAAGGTTAAGGTGGTCAATCATGACTCCAGACAGTTGGTTAAGGATAACCACAAGAGTTATCATTGTAGCTTCAATACCATTCAATTGTTCTTTCATAAAACTGTCACAATTTTCTTCAAATCCACTGTTACTTTGGTTCCTGCTAGATCCATCCATTTACTAAAACCAAAAAGGTCAGTGTGAGTATATCAGTAAAATCATCATATAATAAAGTGGAAGATAACCACCAAGATATACTTATCCAAGTTATCTCAAACACATTAAAACTTTCAAAACAACGACTCCATCCAATATACTAACCATTGCGGTTATACACAACTTGTCACTTTTTCATAAACAAAACTCTAACCTACAAAGTTATCTAAACCGACCTTTGATACCAACTATAAGGCCCCATCATTAAACAATACGTATTCTTGAGTTATTACAAGATTACACAATGGGGATCTTTTCAGGTTTAGAGTTTTAGAGAATTGGATCATAAAACATGAATTACATTCCACATTTAAACAAAGCAGTTACATAAAATATTGTATTCATTTTCTCCATCAATAGAAAAATGTTTAAAATAAAACATGGATTCTTTGTTGACACTACCTTGACACTAACATCATATCATGTACCATTCCCTCGACCTGTGAAAAACATTTCAAAAACATGGGATGAGCATAAAAAGCTCAGTAAGGGTTATAAAAAATATGGAAAGGAAACATGAGTTCCTAAATACATGAGAATGAAATCATACTTTACCCATCAAACATAAGCACTTTAACATACATCATCAAATCATGAATAAATAATGGAAATCATAAGACATAAAGGTAACTTGAGGCATTCATAACATTCTTATGTTGGGAGTAACCCTCTTGGTTATGTTTGGGATACCCATCACAGTATATTCCCAAAATCTCTTTGGAGAAATCTTAACATTTAACCCCTTCACGTTACCCAATGCATTGTAGAGCTATATCGGGCTCACCCGCCCTTAGTTTATCATAGAACCACCCGTCTTCCTAAATAATTCCCAAGAACCATAATATAATCATATCACATAACTTATGCATAATGGAATGATAACATTCCCACATTGCAATAAAAATAAATCATTTTATGATATTGAAATAAAGAATCCATTCTAAAAACCATTTTCAAAACCGTTAAAAACATATAATAAAGAGATTTTTGAATCAAAGTGTCCCATACCACTTTGATGATTTTAAAATTTTAAACCATTAATATCCATATAAATTAATCATTAAAAATATTTTGAAATCATGGACATTAATGAGAAATATTTATAAGAATAAATCATTAAAACATTTAAAACGATATTTTAGTTAAAGGGTTTTTAACAAAATGAGAGACACTTGAATACATTAATTGATGAATAAAATTTAATCAGAACTTTATAATATCATGAGAATAAAGGGATTCGGGATATAATATTCCAAATGATAGTATATACACCATATAAGATTGGATTGGTGCATAACAACAATAAAGTCTCAATAGAAATGTAAAATGAGATGAAATCCCTTATAAAGAAGGTATCCTTAAATTAAGGATAAATCAATCACATAATTATGTGTGAAAAATTTAAATACACCCATTAAGAAGATATTAATTGTAAAAAAATAAAAGGTAATTCACAAATATTCAATGGGTGACATATTCAATAACTAAATATTGAACCCAAAGAAATCGAAATTGGGTTAAGAAGTTCCCTTGGTAAAATTCGACAGACTAATGACATCACTTTAAGATTCATAAAATTAGTTGATGAGAGAAAAAAATGGTATCTCATCACATTTACATACACTTTACAACAATAAGGATATATAAGAAGATATCCCAACATAAGAAGATGTAATTTAAAAGAGAAAACAAAAAGAAGTCTTTTAAAAATATGAGGGTGAATGGTTCCCTTACCGATTTGGGTAACTTTCGAAACGTACCCCCATGAAAGTAGGACCATACAACAATGATGTAAATACTCATAAACAAAATTATATTACACAAGTATTAGAATAATGGGATGTACATACACCACTCAAAGTAAATAGTGGAAAATGTAGCATAAATATCACTATAAAAAAAGTGAGATGAAAAATCCCTTAAGAAAACTCGGTAGCCTAACGGCGCCACATAAAACATCCAAAAATGGATTTATGAGATCAAATAGGGTCTCTCATAATATTAACATAAAAATTACAGACTGAGGAATATAAAATTAAATACCCAAACATAATAAATATGAGCTTAAAATACATGACATAAAAGAGAGTACTTAAAAAGAACGAGAGGGGTAGGATCCCTTACTTCAAGTCCGACTTGACTTGATCGCACTTTACTCTCCAGAATAATAAACTAATGTTAATTTATACTTTCTTAAGAACATTTTCTTTTCAATTTTATTATTCCTTTTATACAACTTATTTCCATGTTATAAACAATATGTACTCATTTAAGTTAATAAAGTTCGTTTTGTCGATATTTTGTACTTAAGTCAAAAAGGACTTCTTACAATTACATGTTTTTTATGTGGTCAAAGGTTCATTATATCCAGAATGATATTCATGATTTTGATGTCATATATATCATATATATCCATAATATACATGTATTTATAATAGTAAATAACATTTAGAGGTAAGAAATGAAATGCACCGTTCATGGAGACGGTAAGCCGTACGTACGCATGAACGCTACTTCCATTTCTATTTAATATTTAATGGAATTAAAACATAATGATACATAATAGTATTATAATTCCACTGTGGTATCATATATAATATTATTAAATCTGTATTTTATAAGTACCACATATGGTATTAATGAATCAAATCACTTTGAGGGGGAGGTAGTCCACACTTCCTAAAATGAAGATATCACGTTTACCCATAATGGAAACCATAAAGGTGTGACATAAATGAAAAATAATTAATCTTAAGGAAAACATAAAATATTATATATCATATATAAATATAGTGACATCTTACTGGCCACCTTTGAAGGTGTTAAAAGAATATTGAACAATCATCGTTTCGTGAGGCAGAAATTCACCATCCAGAGAAACAGTATGTTCTTTAACCATTAGATGTAGGTGTGTGTAATTGTAGCTCGAATTCCTCTTATAACAAAATCCTTGAATATTAAAGATACTGTATTTGTTACAAATTAAATGAATAAAAATAGGGGGTTGTAGAATCAAAATAAAACAAAAGAACCAAAGGGAAGACATTACCTTAAAATCGGGTAACTCTTTTTGATTTGCGCTCAAAAGCTTCTTTGTGAAGACTTCTGCCCAAAGTGAGGCTTCTAGGAGTAAGAGAGGGATTTGGAGAGACAAACTGGGCAGTGGTTGGACGAGACAAATGCTTGAGATGTGTGGGTAAGGTGGTAGAGGTGGGGGCCTTTTATAAGAGGAGAGGATGGGCACTCTTGGAATGTAAAGAAATGTCACTTTATTTTGAAATGAGTTTCTGATTTGAAAGGTCCAAAATTGATATAACTCGAGGATAAGGTGATAAGGGTTATAAATATTCCAATAAAATAGGTTTCTGACAAGTGTAGGTCTTATATTTTACATTAATTTTTCATTTTATTTAAATCGTTAAATAACTGCATCATCCTAATGTCATATATAATTTAATTTATTTAATGTCTAAAAATTATAAAAAAAATACTATGATGTAGGAAATATTTTAATCTTTCCAATTACTATTTATAGTCAAAAATCAGACTTGTATTACCCCATGTAAAAATTGTTTTATTAAAACAATACATGTTTGTGTCATTTTTACTTTTACTTTGAATAACAGGCATTAATGTCATTATCTTACCCAAGTGGCTCCATCGGGTCCCGAAAATTGACCCATGGGTTTTATTGCTCATACAAGACTCATCCAATAGGGTTAGGACAAGTTTCAAGTTATTTTCATTTTATTATAATATCATTTTTACCCTAAATCACACTAATTACCTCTAATCGCGATTAGAAAACATAAAAGTTACTATTCACCAAAAAATTATATTAATCTCATTGAACCACATTTTACTTCCTATTGACAACCATGTATGTCGGATTTTTTAAAATCAAATCATAGAAGTGGTAAAGTTTTATTTAAACAAAAAATTAGTTTTTTAAATACAACTTAGTGGTTTCACTATTCATCAAAAATTGAATTTTTACAAAAAAATACCAAAACTTTACCCTAAGCTATATTTGATATTCCAAATTGAAAAATGTTGTCTATTTTAAAAAATTCAAAACATATAATTTATATTAATTTATTTAATAATTAATTCCCGTTGTCAGAACAAATAGCAGGTTTTTATGAAACAATATATATCAAAAGATTAACACTAGTTTAAGTCCAATTTCAAAGTGAAATTAATTCCAATGACCACTATTGGATTAAATGGTAAAAATATATTATAATTTTACTTTAAAACCAATTCAAAAGATAATCTAATCATATAAATAAATTATATTAAAAAGTGGATTTGAATTAAAATACAACATTTTTCACTATTCATTAAAAAATGAACTTTATCGGAAAAATACCAAAAATTTACACAAAGTAAATTTTTATTTTCCAATTCTAAATAAGAACTTAATTTGTACCAATAGATTGTATACGAGTGACCAAAACTATATTTAATGAAGGTTCACCATCAAAAGACGATATGTGGACCTTTAGTGAATATTAGAGTATATATGCCTAAAATTGAATTCTTTTCTTATTTTAAGCCTTTATATTTTATCGGATAAGTGTAAAAACATTTAACAAACAATTATAATCATATTCTAGTTATTTCTATTCATTCCCTCAAGTATAATGACTATGCGTTAACTACCATTTAAAATAATATTATTTTATTATTAGAGTGCAACATAAGATTTCAAAGAACCTCGTTGTTGCGTATTGGGCAAGCCATCAAGCATAGGGTTCCCTTTAAATTAATATTAAAATTTTATTCACAAATAGGGATAAATATAAAAATTTCATATTCTTTATTTACCTGGGGTGTTACATCCTTCCCCCCTTTTGGGAATTACGTCCTAACAATTTTAAAATTGGTCTTGGAAACTTCATTGAAAATCCCACATCAGAACAAAAGTCAGTAAAACTATCACTTAAAAAGAATGGGAGGGAAGTACAAAGGTCACCCGAGTTATCATATACTAGGATTCCAAGTATTAAAATATGGATATGGAAGAAAAAACAAAGGGTCATGTTCTGATGGAGAGTGATAGTAGACATGTCTAGGAGAAAGTTAACCACCGGAAAATCACAAACTTGTGATGGGTTAAACGGTATTCGATTCACAAGTAGGAAAAGTTAACAGACAACATTTTTGTTTTAGGTTACTCTTAATTGGGGAATTTATTTTTGAGCGTAACTAAATCATAATGAAACATACTTTCTTGTCACGTAGACTTTCCAATTTTACTAGATTCCTTAATCAAACTCATATTTTCTCTAAAAGATGAGTATTTAGGAAGGCTTGTTCGCATTAAGAGTACTATAATCAACTTCTCGAGAATCACCTAATCAAAAAAAAGAGAACTATATACTTCCCATGTCTTTAGACCTTAACCAAAACCAAAACCAAAAAGGTTAGTACAAGATCAGATAATACCTAAAAAGGATAATTCTTTTTAAAAAAACAAATCTATTCTTAATCTTGAAAATTTGTCAAACAATACCCAAAGTTCAACAAAGGCCATTCAATAAACAAATTGTCCATAAAAATTCTTCAAAGTAATCAAATCTAATATTGAAACCCAAATCTTTGAAGGATTTAATCACATAGTCTTCCAAGATAAACCTTAACATTTATCTCCAAATAACATTAGTTACTCTTAAAGTCTCATACTGAAAAGTAATTAACCTAATCACACATCCTCTATGATAGTTTAATAATTTCCATAGATAACCCAAAATCAACTTATTGTAGATTCAGAAGATCATCTAACTGAAAAAAATTAGTCAATCTAAGAAGGGCCTTCACGTAGTCCAGTGGTAGGCGATAAATACCTGTTGCGCTTTGGTTGTGGGTTCAATTCCTGAAGCTTCGTCTGACGCGACAGGATGTCACATGGTCTGTGTGTTTTCTTTTTTCCAAAACTATATAAAACATTCCCCAAAAGATATAAAATATTCAAAAATAACCATATCATAATTTAACCACAAATGTTATCTAATAACTTTCATTTTGCAACCCAAAATGTATTAACCAGTAATTGCCTCAAATTCAAGGATCATATAAACCCACATGGTTCTTTATAACTATATCCACAAAAAGGATAATTATTCCTTGAATAAAATTTTCATATATCAAGCATCAAGGTTACATATTCTATAAAAAAGTCTTCTAATGTAACTCCATCATCAAAAGAGACATAATACATTTAAGAGTTTCACCATCTTAAAATCTACCATAACTCTTGAATCCCTTATATGTTGACTTCTTACTCATTCAACATTCTTCATGATCCACTAACTATTCCTTTTTAACTTATTCTGAAATAATTATTTCCTACAAACAAAACTATGAATCATATCCTAATATTCCAATAATAGGATAACATATGTTAATAAATAATCAATACCTTTAATTGGTCATTGTCAGTTTCTTCATCCTCAATCGGAATGGCATTACGTATTGGTAAATGAATATTTATATGATCTTGGTGACCCCATTCCTGAAACTTCTTCGTAGGACAACTGTTTCTAGAATGAACATTCACACCACATTTGAAACATTCAATTTATCCTTTAGAAATAACTTCTTTCCACTTCCATGAGTCAACAAGATGCTTCCTTTTTCCATGGCAGGTTCTTGCTTTATGACCATCATTTCCACATCTATAGAATCTTTCTATCCCTTTGAAACATTTTCCTATGTGTTTCTTTCAACATCTTTGAAAAAAAGGTTTTTGAACATACTTACCTTTGTGATTATTACATGAACATCCGTAGTGTAACACCCCAAGCTTCTACGGTACGCTTCTCTTTGAATAATGTGATAGCGTGTGTTGTACGCAACACCGAGTTCTAAAACACCATAACTAATCAAACTAGCCGTTATGAATAGTAATACCTACTTTTTGAAATTATATATAATTTATATTTTAAAATGGTCTTCATTTTTGGATTCGGAATATCGAATTTAGCCTAAGGTGAAATTTTGGTACATTTCGGATAACTTTCATATTTTGATGAATAGTGAAAATTACTAAATTTTAACTAAAAACAACTTTTTTAATCAAAATAATTAATAGTGATAAATTATGAATTTGAGTGGTTTTAAAGTATATTTAGAATGTATTTTTACCATTTAATATAATTTTGGTCATTGGACATAATTTTACAATTAAACCGAACATAAACAAGTGTCAATCTTTTGATAGTTATTATCTCTTAAGACACGCTTTTTGTTTTGACAGCGGGAATTAATTTTAAATTAATTTCTGCCACTTCTGTGTTTTGAATTTAGGAAAATGGATTCCATATTTGGAATCAGGATTTTCAAATTGTGTAAATAGGTAACTTTTATTTTTAGCCATTTTGAATAATTACTGCGGTAAATATTTTATTTACCATGGTTAAGGGTAAATCCGGTAAATAAGGGTTAAAAAAATAATATTATAATAATACTAAATTACCCTAAAACGTGTCTTAACCCTATTGGTTGATACATGGTAGACCATGGGAATATTTGGGCCTATTTTGGGACCCCATGGATCCACTTGTAAGTGATAATGACACTTTATTTTAATTAAGTCAAAATGAATACAAAAATGACACAAGCATATATCTTTTAGGAAAACAATTGTTACATAGGGTTATATAAGTTGGATTTTAGATTATAAATATTCATTAGAAAGATAAAACGATTTCCTACATAATGATATTTTATTTATAATTTTTAGACATTATATAATTTATTTTATTTATGACACAATGATGATGCAGTAATTACTATAATAGTGAAAAATTAAAATAATTGATATTATAAATACCCAAATAAATATAATATGAAACTTTTAATGAATTAAACTAATTTTCTAGGATAATATGATATATTAGGATTGATTTAATTGACTTTTTTCTAAGTAATCAATCTTTTATGAGTTTTACAAAAATCAACTATTGAATAGTGTCAAAATTGACATAAAAGATTTCTTAAAACAAATATTATATTATTAATTGATATTAAATTCCTAAAAATCTAAGGTTCGGCCAAGAGACTTATATCATGATAGGTTCATCATTAATGTACCACTTGGGGGTATCTTGGATGTATATAGTATGTTTATTAACCATATTATATAAAAATACAAAGAGACATTGTAAAAGTGAAACTAATTAACTTAGAGTTAATACTTAAAGATAAGGTTAATATAAGTACCCAAACCTGTCTAAATTCTATTGGTTGAGTGGTTTTCGACCTATCCCCACCATAACCTTTGAATAATAAGCTTTTGAGCCATTATAAACCGAATATGAATTTATTATAAATTAATATTTCTAGCTTTTCCAAAGGTGCCCCTCACCCGTCTTATAAAAGGGCACTCCTCCTTCTCATTTCTTCACACCTTCAAAGCCTTTTGGTTCGGCCAAACTCTGCCCAAATACTCTCCCAACATCCCTCACTACAACCTAGAGGCCTTATTTTGATAATAAAGCCAACCTAAGGAGCCCTTTTGATCAAATAAAAAGGAAGAACCCGAAGAAGAGGTAATGATTTCACCACCCTTCTCCAAGTTCATTTCTTCTTCCACTTCTTCTTCCTTTGTTCTTACCATTATAAAATAATAACTCCAGTATCTCACATATAATGTGATGTTATTATAAATATGGTACAACCATATTCAGTATTCTATCCACCCTTTGAATAACATGTCACCATACGTGCGTACGTACGGACTACCGTCTCCACGTCGTGGTGTAATTGTTATTCAATATAATATTATTTGGATGGGTATAATAATGATGTGTAACTCATGTAAATAATAAATATAACATGTTAATGATTCTGTATATATGATATACCATCCATTTATATATTATTTTAATATCAAAAGAATGATATTGTCGCTCGTGCGTACGTACGGACTACCGTCTCCACGAACGCGATGAGATTCATTCTCCATCGTATCCATTCAAGTATAATTATCATTTGATGATTTAAAAATGATGTTTAAGGACTAGATATCATTCTGGATATGAATAAGATACAACAACCATGGCTTATGTAACAAAACATATAAAAGAAAATGAGTAAGTTAACTCCTGAAACGACGATAATTCTAAGATATTATTAACAAATCAATGTTAAAAGATCATATATGATATCATATTATTATATATGATTCTTGTATAATTTAATAACAACTATTTCACCATTATACAGGAGGTTATCCTACCCCAACCAAGGAAAAGTACAAGGTAAGGGTTTACTTTACAACCTCTTCATTATCCAAGGTTGTTTATACGTAATAATCTACTGGGATCTCCTTATCATCCACATCCATGTTTCTTAAAAATGCATTTCAAAACATTTTTTCTATTTACTAGAATATGAGTTAAAGTCATTTATACCCTTTTTTACTTTTATAAGTGGTTTATAAAGGAATCTTTCGGTCGTTTTCAAAACAAGGTCCTTTTTAACCTTTTCGACAGAATTAAGGTAAGAATGTTTTTTTAACTTATACGGCGAGTGCGGTTATTTTCTGCCATTATAAAATCTTCAAAGTTTTCCTTACAAGCTTATAAGAATATTTTCAAGAAAATGTTTTATTTTATATGGCTCTTAAATGATTTCAAAAATAGAAAGAGATATTTCTCCAAAAAGTGTTTTGATTTCATCTATGTCAACATCCTTTGATGGATTTTACGCTTATTTGAAGTTGATTTATTATGATACAAAACTTCTATATTGTATTGAAGGTTTTGTGATATGTTTGACTGTGGATGTGCTATTTTTATACCATTCATAGTTTATGGTGAAAGTATTGACATTTCATATGCTAGTTTTAATATGAATGTTTATGTTATGTTTAAACCATTTCATATGGGAATGCATTGGACTTAATATGTGACGGGTGGAGCCCGCTATAGCTCCTCGATGCATCGGTAGGTCTCATGAGACAAACTAGTGTCTTGGCACAAGGCCTTGACAAAATCTTATTTGTAGTCTTGGCACGAGGCCTTGGCTATGTGGTTATGATAGTCTGATATTATGCATTCCAACATTATGAAAGTGGTTATTGATTTTTGCATGTGATTATTCGATTAGTAGAATATCCATGTGAATAAGTAAATGGAATTATTTCATTTTATTTATGCCATACCATGTTGAAAGTTCATATTTAAAAGGATTTTGTTTTAGTTATACATTGCCTTAAATGTTTATTCTTATTTATGAAAGTTTCCGCTATATTGTTATCCTTACTGGGCATTTGAGCTCACCCCTTTTCTATGTTTTATTTTTCCCAGGATGTGAAGAAGTAAGTTATGAATGACCTGTAGGGATTTTATGAGGGGTTAATAGTGTGGACTGTGGAAACATTATGTTGTTGTAGTAGTTTTTCATTTTATGATGTAATGTAAAACTTATGAATATATCTAGTGTTTCCAAGGCTACTAAACCAATCGGTCTTTCGAGATTTTATCTTTCTTGTGATCATGCCAATGTTATGTAATAATGCACCGACTCTGGGTAACTGGGGTCGGGGCGTTACAGTTGGTATCAGAGGAAGTTTAGTACAAACCTTGGAAGCTAGATTTAGATAAACTCTGATTAGAGCACGTAGACCTAAGATGAACTTTGAGGATTAGTATAGAAGAACTTCCTAGAATTTTGGTATTGTAGAGATTTTGTGAGTTTTCCGAGCAATACATCCCTGTCTGGATACGATCAGGTAGAGGCGGCTCTGGCACAGATGTACCTAGGGGTAAAACCCGAAAACACCTCTTTGAGCTAGACTCGAACGGGAATTGGTGCACGACAACGGGCCTTGCTGCACTCTTGGTTACGACACTCCCAGGGGATATGCTTAGGATAACTCTCATTTTCTTTACAAATCATTTTGAAGGGATTATGTATTTTGATTCATAAACTGATCTAGTTTATGCCATTGTTTAGAAATAGAGCCTAGTGGAAGAAATGGAAACCGTATCAATTCACGCACTCCATGTAGGGATTGCCCTCCTACTCAAGATAATTATAGTGGGGCGGGTGATGCAACTGGTGCTGATCAGCTAATCACCATACTGGGACAACTTACTCAGGTTATGAATAATAACCTTACCCGTATGGAGCACCCTGATCCGCAGCGTGGAGGATCAATGTTAGATCGATTCATGAGGCAACAACCACCAACGTTCAATGGGAATACAAATCCCTTAGTAGCTGAGCAATGGATATTTTCCCTAGAGAAAATATTCCAGGCTTTGGGGAGCAGTGAAAGGGAAAAAGTTATCATGGCAGTTTACCACCTCACTGGAGATGCTGATCAATGGTGGTCATTAATTCAAAATACGAAGGAAGATGATGAAGTATCAAATATGGAATGGAGGGAGTTCAAAGATCTGTTTTTAGAAAAATACTTCCCTCGCGACCATCGAGCAGATATGGAAAGGCAATTTCTGAGTCTAAGACAAAAGGAGGATGAGAATGTCACAAAGTATGAGGCTAACTTTACAAGGTTAGCGAGGTACGCTGGTGATTATATTCGTAACCCAAGAAGTAAGATTGATCGTTTCTTTTATGGTTTAAAACCATTTCTCTGTCGAGCGTTAGTATCACAATCCTTTTCATCGTACGAAGACATTATCTCATGTGCTATCAAGACCGAAAAGGAATTCTCTAAGTCTTATGACTTTAAAGCAAAGCAAGAGAAGAAGAGACCTGCTGATCAATCTGGGAATGGAAATAAGGGGAAGAAGGGAATGGTTGAATATCCATCTTGTGGTAAATGCGGGAAGAAACATCCTGGTACTTGCTTGAAGGGAATGGGAGTCTGTTACAATTGTGGTGAAAAAGGCCACCAAGCTCATGATTGCAAAGGGAAGAAGGAAGCTACCAACGTTCAGTGCTACAATTGCAGGGAGATGGGACATTATGCAAATGCATGTCCTAAGCGTCAGGAGAACTTACCTCAGAAAAGGCCAAGGGATCAAGGCCAGGCTTATGCTATCACTACTGCTGAGGTAGAAGCTCCGAAAGACGTAGTGGCAGGTAATTTAATGGTTTCCTCAAATTTAGCAAATGCATTATTTGATTCTGGATCATCGCATTGTTTCATATCTTCCCAGTTTGCTAAGAAAATTAGATATTTCCAATTTGATTTAATAAGGGAGTTGTCAGTTAAAACTCCTAAGGGAAGTATCGTTGCAACAATGTTTTGTGAATCAGTCCCCATTAGAGCACATAAATTTTCTTTATCTTCTGATTTCATCGTCATACCTATGATTGAGTTTGATATAATCCTCGGTATGGACTGGCTTTCGGACTATGATGCGAAGATTTATTGTAAGAAGAAAGAGGTTACGATTCTTGATGATAATGATAAGGAGCACCTTATTTTTAGAGCAGAATCGTCACCACCTAATTCTTATTTAGATCCACCCCCAGTAGCTCAACTTAATTCAATTATTGGGGAGGAAGAGAATGAAATAACTGTCGGTGAGGAAAGGAATGTTCAAATAGAGGATGTACCTGTTGTGAAAGAATTTGTAGATGTATTTCCGGAAGATTTACCTGGACATCCTCCAGAACGAGAAGTTGAGTTCTCTATTGATTTGATTCCTGGATCAAGGCCTATATCGAAGACCCCTTATAGAATGGCCATTGTAGAGTTAGTCGAACTAAAGATACAACTAGAGGAATTGAGTAATAAGGGATTTATTCGCCCTAGTGTTTCTCCATGGGGAGCCCCTATTCTTTTTGTTAAAAAGAAAGATGGATATATGAGGTTATGTATCGACTACAGGGAGATCAATGCTATAACGATAAAGAACAAGTATCCCCTACCTCGTATTGATGATTTATTTGACCAACTGCATGGAGCTCAATACTTTTCAAAGATTGACCTTCGATCTGGATACCATCAGTTGTGTGTGATGAAGGAAGACATTCCGTAAACAGTATTTCGAACCAGGTACGGGCATTACGAGTTTACTGTAATGCTGTTTGGATTGACTAATGCACCCTCTGTATTCATGGATCTAATGAATAGAGTTTTCAAGGAGTATCTCGATGAATTTGTGGTGGTATTTATTGATGATATCTTGGTATACTCCAAAACCTACGAAGATCATGAAAATCACTTGCGCATTATCTTGAAGAATCTGAGGAGGCATGAATTATATGGGAAGTTTAGCAAGTGTGAATTCTGGCTTCAGGAGATTTCTTTTCTTGGCCATATTGTCTCTAAAGATGGAATCTCTGTTGATCCTTCTAAGACCAAGGCAATCCAAGAATGGCCAGAACCTACAAGTATAACTGAGGTACGTAGTTTTCTTGGTTTGGCAGGTTATTATCGACGTTTCGTCCAGAATTTTGCCCGATTGGCTAACCCATTAACGAAGCTCACACGTAAAGGGGTTAAATTTGTTTGAAAAAAAGAGTGTGAAGAATGTTTCGAAGAACTGAAGAGAAGATTAGTCAATGCTCCTATATTGACTCTACCATCGGGGAATGATGGGTTCGTTATTTATAGTGATGCATCGAAGAAAGGACATGGTTGTGTCCTTATGCAGAATGATAGAGTTATTGCCTATGCATCACGACAGTTGAAAATTCATGAACAAAACTATCCTACTCATGATCTCGAGTTAGCAGCAGTGATCTTTTCTTTAAAGATATGGAGGCACTACCTCTATGGTGAAAAATGTGAGATTTATACTGATCACAATAGTTTGAAGTATATTTTATCACAAAAAGAACTCAACAAGAGGAAAAGGAGATGGCTTGAATTACTCAAGGATTATGATTGTACGATACACTACCACCCAGGAAAGGCAAACAAGGTGGCAGATGCTTTGAGTAGAAAAGACCATGGAGTTTTGAACAATATGAGAATTGAAAGGGATCCAATTTTCATGGATCTAGTGAAGATGGACATGGGAATAACCAGGGAAGGTGAAACATCAATGCTTTTTCAAATGGTTGCCAAACCATCTTTACTAGAAATGATTAAGAGTTCTCAGACCGATGATGAAGAATTCCAAAAGAAGATTAAAGCTGTGAATGATGGGAGATTGAGAGACTTTGTGTATGAAGACGGAATTTTGAAATTCGGGAAGAGACTTTGTGTTCCCAATATACCTGATCTAAAAAGGGAATTGCTGGATGATGCTCATAGTTCCAATTTCTCTATACACCCTGGGAGCACCAAAATGTATAGAGATTTGAAGGAACATTTTTGGTGGGACAATATGAAGAGGGAGATTGCTGATTTTGTGTCAAGATGTATGGTTTGTCAACAAGTGAAAGCTGGAAGGCAACAACCTGGAGGAGTCATGCAACCTCTTCCCATACCGGAGTGGAAATGGGACAATGTTACGTTGGACTTTGTCATGGGGCTACCAAAGACTCCTAGAAGGAACAATGCAATATGGGTTATTGTTGATCGTCTTACCAAGACAACACATTTTCTTGCTATAAGAGAAGATCTACCCCTGGAACGTCTAGCAAGACTATATATTAATGAAGTTGTGAGACTTCATGGAGTACCCCTATCGATTGTTTCTGATCGTGATCCCCGTTTTACTTCAAGATTCTGGAAAAGTCTTCAGAAATCCCTGGATACTGAACTTCATTTGAGCACTGCTTACCACCCTCAGACAGACGGACAATCAGAATGGACTATTCAAACCTTAGAAGACATGTTGAGATCTTGCTCACTTGACTTTCAGGGTATGTGGGATCAATATTTACCTTTGGTAGAAATTTCCTATAACAATAGCTTCCATTCGAGTATTCAGATGGCACCATATGAAGCATTATACAGAAAGAGATGTCGTACACCAACCTGTTGGGATGAAATTGGTGAAAGAAAACTTGAAGGCCCAGAACTGGTGGAGGAAACGGTGGAAAAGGTGAAAGTAATCCAAAATCACATCAAAGCAGCTCAAAGTAGGCAGAAGAGCTATGCCGATAATCGAAGGAAGGATTTGGAATTTCAAGTTAGTGATCATGTTTTTCTGAAGGTATCTCCGTGGAAGGGAGTCATACGTTTTGGTAAGAAAGGTAAATTGAGTCCCAGGTACATCGGACCTTTCGAAATTCTAGAACTAATTGGGGTTGTAGCTTACCGATTGGCAATGCCGCCAAGTCTCTCAAAAGTTCACGATGTGTTCCACGTATCTCTATTGAGGAAATACATGCCTGATCCGACGCATGTACTCACCTATGAGGATTTAGAACTAGAACTCGATCTGTCTTATTGCGACGATCCCGTCAAGATTCTTGATACGAGAGAACAAGTGCTGAGAAACCAGACAACGCGTCTGGTAAAAGTTTTGTGGAGAAACCATAAGATGGAAGAGGCAACGTGGGAACCCGAGGAACTTATGATGAAGAACCACCCGAGTCTTTTTATGCAGTAATACCCTCGAAATTGCGAGGACACAATTATTTGAAGGAGGGGAGAATGTAACACCCCAAGCTTCTACGGTACGCTTCTCTTTGAATAATGTGATAGTGTGTGTTGTACGCAACACTGAGTTCTAACACACCATAACTAATCAAACTAGCCGTTATGAATAGTAATACCTACTTTTTGAAATTATATATATTTTATATTTGAAAATGGACTTCATTTTTGGATTCGGAATATCGAATTTAGCCTAAGGTGAAATTTTGGTACATTTCGGATAACTTTCATATTTTGATGAATAGTGAAAATTACTAAATTTTAATTAAAAACAACTTTTTTAATCAAAATAATTAATAGTGATAAATTATGAATTTGAGTGGTTTTAAAGTATATTTAGAATATATTTTTACCATTTAATATAATTTTGGTCATTGGACATAATTTTACAATTAAACCGAACATAAACAAGTGTCAATCTTTTGATAGTTATTATCTCTTAAATACACGCTTTTTGTTTTGACAGCGGGAATTAATTTTAAATTAATTTCTGCCACTTCTATGTTTTGAATTTAGGAAAATGGATTCCATATTTGGAATCAGGATGTTCAAATTGTGTAAATAGGTAACTTTTATTTTTAGACATTTTGAATAATTACTGCGGTAAATATTTTATTTACCATGGTTAAGGGTAAATCCGGTAAATAAGGGTTAAAAAAAATAATATTATAATAATACTAAATTACCCTAAAACGTGTCTTAACCCTATTGGTTGATACATGGTCGACCATGGGAATCTTTGGGTCTATTTTGGGACCCCATGGATCCACTTGTAAGTGATAATGACACTTTATTTTAATTAAGTCAAAATGAATACAAAAATGACACAAGCATATATCTTTTAGAAAAACAATTGTTACATAGGGTTATATAAGTGTGATTTTAGATTATAAATATTCATTAGAAAGATAAAAATATTTCCTACATAATGATATTTTATTTATAATTTTTAGACATTAAATAATTTATTTTATTTATGGCACAATGATGATGTAGTAATTACTATAATAGTGAAAAATTAAAATAATTGATATTATAAATACCCAAATAAATATAATATGAAACTTTTAATGAAATAAACTAATTTTCTAGGATAATATGATATATTAGTATTGATTTAATTGACTTTTTTCTAAGTAATCAATCTGTTATGAGTTTCACAAAAATCAACTATTGAATAGTGTCAAAATTGACATAAAAGAGTTCTTAAAACAAATATTATATTATTAATTGATATTAAATTCCTAAAAATCTAAGGTTCGACCAAGAGACTTATATCATGATAGGTTCGTCAATAATGTACCACTTGGGGGTAGATTGGATGTATATAGTAAGTTTATTAACCATATTATATAAAAATACAAAGAGACATTGTAAAAGTGAAACTAATTAACTTAGAGTTAATACTTAAAGATAAGGTTAATATAAGTACCCAGACCTATCTAAATTCTATTGGTTGAGTGGTTTTCGACCTATCCCCACCTTAACCTTTGAATAATAAGCTTTGGAGCCATTATAAACCGAATATGAATTTATTATAAATTAATATTTCTAGCTTTTCCAAAGGTGCCCCTCACCCCTCTTATAAAAGGGCACTCCTCCTTCTCATTTCTTCACACCTTAAAAGCCTTTTGGTTCGGCCAAACTCTGTCCAAATACTCTCCCAACATCCCTCACTACAACCTAGAGGCCTTAGTTTGATCAGAAAGCCAACCTAAGGAGCCCTTTTGATCAAATCAAAAGGAAGAACCCGAAGAAGAGGTAATGATTTCACCACCCTTCTCCAAGTTCATTTCTTCTTCCACTTCTTCTTCCTTTGTTCTTACCATTCTAAAATAATAACTCCAGTATCTCACATATACTGTGATGTTATTATAAATATGGTACAACCATATTCAGTATTCTATCCACCCTTTGAATAACATGTCACCATACGTGCGTACGTACTGACTACCGTCTCCACGTCGTGGTGTAATTGTTATTCAATATAATATTATTTGGATGGGTATAATAATGATGTGTAACTCATGTAAATAATACATATAACATGTTAATTATTCTGTATATATGATATACCATCCATTTATATATTATTTTAATATCAAAAGAATGATATTGTCGCTCGTGCGTACGTACGGACTACCGTCTCCACGAACGCGATGAGATTCATTCTCCATCGTATCCATTCAAGTATAATTATCATTTGATGATTTAAAAATGATGTTTAAGGACTAGATATCATTCTGGATATGAATAAGATACAACAACCATGGCTTATGTAACAAAACATATAAAAGAAAATGAGTAAGTTAACTCCTGAAACGACGATAATTCTAAGATATTATTAACAAATCAATGTTAAAAGATCATATATTATATCATATTATTATATATGATTCTTGTATAATTTAATAAAAACTATTTCACCATTATACAGGAGGTTAACCTACCCCAACCAAGGAAAAGTACAAGGTAAGTGTTTACTTTACAACCTCTTCATTATCCACGGTTGTTTATACGTAATAATCTATTGGGATCGCTTTATCATCCACATCCATGTTTCTTAAAAATGCATTTCAAAACATTTTTACTATTTACTAGAATATGAGTTAAAGTCATTTATACCCTTTTTGACTTTTATAAGTGGTTTATAAAGGAATCTTTCGGTCATTTTCAAAATAAGGTCCTTTTTAACCTTTTCGACAGAATTAAGGTAAGAATGTTTTTTTAACTTATACGGCGAGTGCGGTTATTTTCTGCCATTATAAAATCTTCAAAGTTTTCCTTACAAGCTTATAAGAATATTTTCAAGAAAATGTTTTATTTTATATGGATCTTAAATGATTTCAAAAATAGAATGAGATATTTCTCCAAAAAGTGTTTTGATTTCATCTATGTCAACATCCTTTGATGGATTTTACGCTTATTTGAAGTTGATTTATTATGATACAAAACTTCTATATTGTATTGAAGGTTTTGTGATATGTTTGAATGTGGATGTGCTATTTTTATACCATTCATAGTTTATGGTGAAAGTATTGACATTTCATATGCTAGTTTTAATATGATGTTTATGTTATGTTTAAACCATTTCATATGGGAATGCATTGGACTTAATATGTGACGGGTGGAGCCTGCTATAGCTCCTCGATGCATCGGTAGGTCTCATGAGACAAACTATTGTCTTGGCACAAGGCCTTGACAAAATCTTATTTGTAGTCTTGGCACGAGGCCTTGGCTATGTGGTTATGATAGTCTGGCATTATGCATTCCAACATTATGAAAGTGGTTATTGATTTTTTCATGTGATTATTCGATTAGTAGAATATCCATGTGAATAAGTAAATGGCATTATTTCATTTTATTTATGCCATACCATGTTGAAAGTTCATATTTAAAAGGCTTTTGTTTTAGTTATACATTGCCTTAAATGTTTATTCTTATTTATGAAAGTTTCCGCTATATTTTTATCCTTACTGGGCATTTGAGCTCACCCCTTTTCTATGTTTTATTTTTCCCAGGATGTGAAGAAGTAAGTTATGAATGACCTGCAGGGATTTTATGAGGGGTTAATAGTGTGGATTGTGGAAACATTATGTTGTTGTAGTAGTTTTTCATTTTATGATGTAATGTAATACTTATGAATATATCTAGTGTTTCCAAGGCTACTAAACCAATCGGTCTTTCGAGATTTTATCTTTCTTGTGATCATGCCAATGTTATGTAATAATGCACCGAATCTGGGTAACTGGGGTCGGGGCGTTACACGTAGGGATTTGTTTCTCGCATATACGATGCCTTATAAAAATCACTAAGGTTCAGGTGGTCAATCATGACTCCAGAAAGTTGGTTAAGGATAACCACAAGAGTTCTCATTGCAGCTCCCATAACATTCAGTTGTTCTTTCATAAAACCATCATAGTTTTCTTCAAATCCACTATTACTTTGGTGCCTGCTATATCCATCCATTTACTAAAACCAAAAAGGTCAGTGTGAGTATATCAGTAAAATCATCATATAAAAAAGTGGAAGATAAACACCAAGATATAATTATCCAAGTTATCTCAAACTCATTCTAACTTTCAAAACAATGACTCCATCTAATATATTTTCCATTGAGGTTATACAAAACTTATAACTCTTTCATAAACAAAACTCTAACCTACAAAGTTATCTAAACTGACCTCTGATACCAACAATAAGGCCCCAGCCTTAAACATTAATTAATCTTGAGTTATTAAAAGATTACACATTGGGGATATTTTCAGGTTTAGAGTTTTAGAGAATTAGATCATAAAACATGCATTACATTCCACATTTAAACCAGGCAGTTACATAAAAGATATTATTCATTTTTCCTATCAACAGAAAAATATTTAAAATAAAACATGGATTCTTTCGTGACACTTCCTTGACACTAGCATCATATCATGTACTATTCCCTTGACCTGTGAAAAACAGTTCAAAAACATGTGATGAGCATAAAAATCTCAGTAAGGGTTATAAAAAATATGGAATGGAAACATGAGTTCATATATACATAAGAATGAAATCATACTTTACACATAAAACATAAGCACTTTATCATACATCATCAAATCATGAATAAATCATAGAAACCATAAGACATAAATTTAACTTGAGGCATTCATAACATTCTTATGTAGGGAGTAACCCTCTTGGTTATGTTTGGAATACCCATCATAGTATATTCCCTAAATCTCTTCGGAGAAACCTTAACATTCTACTCCTTCGCGTTACCTAATGCATTGGAGAGCTATATCGGGCTCACCCGCCCTTAGTTTATCAATGAACCACCTGTCTTCATAAACAATGCCCAAGAACCATAATATAATCAAATCACATAACTTAAGCATAAAGGAAAGATAACATTCCCACATTGAAATAACAATAAAACATTTTAAGATATTGAAATAATGAATCCATTCTAAAAACCATTTTCAAAACCCTTTAAAACATTTAATAAAGTGATTTTTGAATCAAAGTGTCCCATACCCCTTTGAAGATTTTAACAATTTCAACCATTAATATCCATATAAATAATTCCTTAAAAATATTTTGAAAACATGGATATTAATGAGAAATATTTATAATAATAAATCATTAAAACTTTTTAAATGATATTTTAGTTAAAGGGTTTTTAACAAAATGAGAGACACTTGAATACATTATTTGATGAATAACATTTAATCAGAACTTTATAATATCATGAGAATAAAGGGATTCAGGATATAATATTCCAAATGATATTATATACACCATATTAGAGTGAATTGGTGCATATCAACAATAAAGTATATATAGAAATGTAAAATTAGATGAAATCCCTTATAAAGAAGGTATCCTTAAATTAAGGATAAATCAATCTCATACTTATGTGTGAAAAATATAAATACACCCATTAAGAGGATATTAAGTGTAAAACAATCAAAGTTAATTCAAAAATATTAATAGGGTGACATATTCAATAACTACATGTTGAACCCAAAGAAATCGAAATTGGGTTAAGAAGTTCCCTTGGTAAAATTTGATAGCCTAACCGCATCACTTTAAGATTCATAAAATTAGTTCATAAGAGATAAAAATGGTATCTCATCACTTTTACATAGACTTTACAACAATAAGGATATATAAGTACATATCCCAACATAAGAATATGTAATTTAAAAGACAAAATAAAAAGATTCCTTTTAAAAATAGGAGGGTGAAAGGTTCCCTTACTGATTTGGGTAACTTTCGAAACGTACCCCCATGAAATTAGGACCATACAAAATTGATGAAAATAATCATAAAAGAATGTATATTAAACATGTAGTAGAATAATTGAAAGTAAATAAAACACTCAAAGTAAATAGTGGAAAATGTAGCATAAATCTCACTAGAATAAAAGTGAGATGAAAAATCCATTAAGAAAACTTGGCAGCCTAACGGCGCCACATAAAACTTCCAAAAATGGATTTATGAGATCGAATAGGTTATCTCAGAATATTAACATAAAAATTAAAGAATGAGGAATATAATGTTACATACCCAAACATAAGAAATATGAGCTTAAAATACATGACATAAAAGAGAGTACCTAAAAAGAATGAGAGGGGTAGGATCCCTTACCTCAAGTCTGACTTGAATTGATCGCACTTTAATCTCTTGAATTATAAACTAAATTTAATTTCAACTTTCTTAAGAACTTTTTTTTCAATTTTATTATTCCTTTTATACAAATTTTTTCCATGTTATAAAAAATATGTAATCATTTAAGTTAATAAAGTTCTTTTTGTTGATATTTAGTGCTTAAGTCAAAAATGGACTTCTTACAATTACATGTTGTTTATGTGGTAAAAGGATCATTATATGCATAATGATAATCATGAATTTGATGTCATATATATCATATATATCAATAATATACATGTATATATAATATTACATAACATTTAGAGGTAAGAAATGGAATGCACCGTTCATGGAGATTGTAAGCTGTACGTACACATGAACGCTACTTCCATTTCTATTTCATATTTAATGGAATTAAAAAATAATGATACCCAATAGTATTATAATTCCACTATGGTATCATATATAATATTATTAAATCTTTCTTTATACGTACCACATATGGTATTAACGAATCAAATCACTTTGAGGGGGCGGTAGTCCACACTTCCTAAAATCAAGATATTGCGTTTACCCATAATGGAAACCATAAAGGAATGACAGAAATGAAAAATACAGAATATTAAGGAAAACATAAAATATTATATTTCATATATAAATATAGTGACATCTTAATGGCCACCTTTTATGGTGTTAAAAGAATATTGAACAATCATTGTTTCGTGAGGCAGAAATTCACCATCCACAGAAACCGTATGTTCTTTAACCATTAGATGTAGGTGTGTGTAAGTGTAGCTCTAATTCCTCTTATAACAACATCGTTTTATATTAAAGATACCGTATTTGTTACAAAATAAATGAATAAAAAGATTTAAGGGGTTGTAGAAGCAAAATAAAACAAAAGAACACAAGTGAAGACATTACCTTAAAATCAGGTAACTCTTTTTGATATGAGCTCAAAATCTTACTTGCGAAGACTTATGCTCAATGTGAGGCTTCTAAGAGTAAGAGAGGGATGTGGAGAGACAAAATGGGCAGGGTTTGGCCGAGCCAATGGCTTGAGATGTGTTGGTAAGGTGGTATAGGTGGGGGCCTTTTATAAGAGGAGAGGATGGGCACTCTTGGAAAGTAAAGAAATGTTACTTTATTTTGAAATGAGTTTCGAATTTAAAAGGTCTCACATTGATATAACTCGAGGATAAGTTGACAAGCGTTCGAAATATACCCATCCAATATGTTCCTGACAAGTGTAGGTCTTATATTTTACATTATCGTTTCATTTTATTTAAATCGTTAAAAAATGAGGTAATCGCAGCATCATCTTGGTGTCATAAATGATTTAATTTATTTAATGTAAAAAAATTATAAAAAAAATACTATAATGTAGGAAATATTTTTATCTTTCCAATTACTATTCATAGTCCAAAATATGACTTGAATAACCCCATGTAAAATTTTTTTTAGTAAAACAATACATGTTTGTGTCATTTTTAATTTTATTTTGAATAAAAGGAATTAATGTCATTATCTTACCCAAGTGGCTCCATGGGGTCCCAAAAATCGACCCATGGGTTGTCTTGGTCATCCAAGCTCATCCAATAGGGTTAGTACAAGTGTCAAGTTATTTTCATTTTATTATAATATCATTTTTACCCTAAATCACACTAATTACCTCTAATCTCGATTAAAAAACATAAAAGTTACTATTCACCAAAAAAAATATATTAATCCCATTGAACCACATTTTACTTCCTAATGAAAACCATGTATGTCGGATTTTCTAAAATCACATTATAGAAGTGGTAAATTTTTATTTAAACGAAAAATCAGTTTTTTAAGTACCACTTAGTGGTTTCACTATTCATAAAAAATTGGAGTTTTTCAGAAAAATAAAAAAACTTCACCCTAAGATATATTTGATATTAAAAATTAAAAAATGATTTCTATTTTAAAAAATTCAAAACATATATGTTACATTATTTAATTTACTAATTAATTCCCGTTGTCATAACAAATAGCGTGTTTTTATGAAACAATATATATCAAAAGATTGATAGTAGTTTAAGTGTAATTTCAAAGTGAAATTAATTCCAATGACCACTATTGGATTAAATGGTACAAATATATTATAATTTCACATTAAAACTAATTAAAAATATAATATAATCACATAAATAAATTTGATTAAAAAGAGGTTTTGAATTAAAATACAAATTTTTTCACTATTCATTAAAAAATGAACTTTATCGGAAAAATACCAAAAATTTACATAGACTTTTAACTTTTACTAGATTCCATAATCAAACTCATATTTCCTCCAAAAGACGAGTATTTAGGAAGACTTGTTCACATTAAGAGTACTATAATCAACATCTCGAGAATCACCTAATCCAAAAAAGTGAACTATATACTTCCCATGTCTTTAGACCATAACCAAAACCAAAACCAAAACGGTTAGTACAAGATCAGATAATACCTAAAATTGATAATCCTTTTTTAAAAAAACAAATATATTCTTAATCTCTAAAATTTGTCAAACAATACCCAAAGTTCAACAAAGACCATTAAATAAATAAATTGTCCATAAAAATTCATAAAAGTAATCAAATCTAAGATTGAAACCCAAATCTATGAAGGATTTAATCACATAGTCTTCTAAGATAAACCTTAACATTTATCTCCAAATAACATCAGTTACTCTTAAAGTCTCATACTGAAAAGTAATTAACCTAATCACATATCCTCTATGATAGGTTAATAATTTCCATAGATAACCCAAAATCAACTTATTGTAGATTCAGAAGATCATCTAACTGAAAATAATTAGTCAAACTAACCAGGGACTTCACGTAGTTCAGTGGTAGGCAATAAATACCTATTGCACTTTGGTTGTGGGTTCGATTCCCACAGCTTCATCTGATGCGATGGGATGTCACACGGTCTGCGTGTTATCCTTTTTCCAAAACATTATAAAACATTCCCCAAAAGATATAAAATCTTCAAAAATAACCATAACATAATTTAACCACAAATGTTATCTAATAAATTTCATTTTGCAAACCAAAATGTATTAACCAGTAATTTCCTCAAATTCAAGGATCATATAAACCCAAATGGTTCTTTATAACTATATCCACAAAAAGGATAATTATTCCTTGAATAAAATTTTCATATATCAAACATCAGGGTTACATATACTATAAAAAAGTCTTCTAATGTAACTCCATCATCAAAAGAGACATAATACATTTAAGATTTTCATGATCTTAAAATCTACCATAACTCTTGAATCCCTTATATGTTGACTTCTTAGTCATTCAACATTCTTCATGATCCATTAACCATTATTTTTTAATTTATTCTGAAATAATTCTTTCCTACAAACAAAACTATGAATCATATCCTAATCTTCCAATAATATGAAAACATATGTTAAGAAATACTCCATACCTTTCATTGGTCATTGTCAGTTTCTTCTTCCTCAATCGGAATGGCACTAGGTATTGGTAAATGAATATTTTTACGATCTTGGTGACCCCATTCCTGAAACATCTTTGTAGGACAAGTGTTTCCATAATGACCATGCACACCACATTTGAAAGATTCAATTAATCCTTAAGAATGAACTTATTTCCCCTTCCTAGAGTCAACGAGATGCTTCCTTTTTCTATGGCAGGTTCTTGTTTTATGACCTTCATTTCCACATCTATAGCATCTTTCTGTCCCTCTGAAACATTTTCCTATCTATTTCTTTCAACATCTTTGACACATAGGTTTTTGAACATACTTACCTTTGTGATTATTACCTGAACTTCCGTAGGGATTTGTTTCTCGCATGTATGATGCCTTATAAAAATCACTAAGGTTCAGGTGGTCAATCATGACTTCAGAAAGTTGGTTGAGGATAACCACAAGAGTTCTCATTTCAGTTCCCATATCATTAAGTTGTTCTTTCATAAAACTGTCATAGTTTTCTTCAAATCCACTGTTACTTTGGTGCCTACTAGATCTGGCCATTTACTAAAACCAAAAATGTCAGTGTGAGTATATCAGTTAAATCATCATATAATAAAGTGGAAGATAAACACCAATATATACTTATCCAAGTTATCTCAAACTCATTCTAACTTTCAAAAAAATGACTCCATCTAATATAATAACCATTACGGTTATACACAACTTGTCACTTTTTCATAAACAAAACTCTAACCTATAAAGTTATCTAAACCGACCTCTGATACTTACTATAAGTCCCCATCCTTAAACATTAATTAATCTTGAGTTATTATAGGATTACACATTGGGGATCTTTTCAGGTTTAGAGTTTTAGAGAATTAGATAATAAAACATGCATTACATTCCACATCTAAACCAATCAGTTACATAAAATATAGTATTCATTTTTCCCATCAATAGAAAAATATTTAAAATAAAACATGGATTCATTCGTGACACTTCTTTGACACTCACATCATATCATGTACCATTCCCTTGTCCTGTGAAAAACATTTCAAAAACCTGGGATGAGCATAAAAAGCTCAGTAAGGGTTATAAATAATATGTAAAGGAAACATGAGTTCATATATACATAAGAATAAAATCCTACTTTACACATAAAACATAATATCTTTAACATACATCATCAAATCCTGAATAAATCATAGAAATCATAAGACATAAAGGTAACTTGAGTCATTCATAACATTCTAATGTAGGGAGTAACCCTCTTGGTTATGTTTGGAATACCAATCATAGTATATTCCCTAAATCTCTTCGGAGAAACCTTAACATTTAACTCCTTCGCGTTACCCAATGCATTGGAGAGATATATCGGGCTCACCCGCCCTTAGTTTATCACATAACCACCCGTCTTCATAAACAATGCCCAAGAACCATAATATAATCATATCACATAACTTATGAATAAAGGAAAGATAAAATTCCCACATTGCAATAACAATAAAACATTTTAAGATATTGAAATAATGAATCCATTCTAAAAACCATTTCAAAACCATTTAAAACATTTAATAAATAGATTTTTGAATCAATGTGTCGCATACCACAATGAAGATTTTAACATTTAATCCATTAATATCTATATAAATAAATCCTTAAAAACATTTTGAAAACATGGATATTAATGAGAAATATTTATAAGAATAAATCATTAAAACATTTAAAATGATATTTTAGTTTAAGGGGTTTTAACAAAATGAGAGACACTTGAATACATTAATTGATAAATACCATTTAATCAGAACCTTATAATATCATGAGAATAAAGGGGTTTAGGATATAATATTTCAAATGATAGTATATACACCATATAAAAGTGAATTGGTGCATATCTACAATAAAGTCTCAATAGAAATGTAAAATGAGATGAAATCCCTTATAAAGAAGGTATCCTTAAATTAAGGATAAATCAATATAATAATTATGTGTGAACAAAATTAATACAACAATTAAGCATATATTAAGTGTAAAACAATAAAAGTTAATTCACAAATATTCAAAGGGTGACATATTCAATAACTACTTGTTGAACCCAAAGAAATCGGAATTGGGTTAAGAAGTTCCCTTGGTAAAATTCGACAGCTGAACGACATCACATTAAGATTCATAAAATTAGTTGATGAGAGATAAAAATGGTATCTCATCACTTCTACATAAACTTTAAAACAATAAGGATATATATGAACATATCCCAACATAAGAGGATGTAATTTAAATGACAAAACAAAAAGAAGTCTTTTAAAAATAGGTGGGTGAAAGGTTCCCTTACCGATTTGGGTAACTTTCGAAACATACCCCCATGAAAGTAGGACCATACAACATTGATGTAAATACTCATAAAAAAAGTATATTACACAAGGAGTAGGATAATGGGATGTAAATTAACCACTCAATGTAAATAGTGGAAAATGTAGCATAAATCTCACTAGAATAAAAGTGAGATGAAAAATCCCTTAAAAAAACTCAGCAGCCTAACGACGCCACATAAAACATCAAAAAATGGATTTATGAGATCAAATAGCATCTCTCATAATATTAAAATAAAAAATAAAGAACGAGGAATATAAAATTACATACCTAAACATAAGAAATATGAGCTTAAAAGACATGACATAAAATAGAGTACTTAAAAAGAACGAGAGGGGTAGGATCCCTTACCTCAAGTCCGACTTGACTCGATCTCAATTTAATCTACTGAATAATATTCATGATTTGGATGTCATATATATAATATATATCCAGAATATACATGTATTTATAATAGTACATAACATTTAGAGGTAAGAAATGAAATGCACCGTTCATGGAGACGGTAAACTTTACGTACGCATGAACGCCACATCCATTTCTATTTCATATTTAATAGAATTAAAACTTAATGATACCTAATAGTTTTATAATTCCACTATGGTATCATATATAATATTATTAAATATTTCATTTATAAGTACCACATATGGTATTAACGAATCAAATCACTTTGAGGGGGCGGTAGTCCGCACTTCCTAAAAAGAAGATATCGCGTTTACCCATAATGGATACCATAAAGGTATGACATAAATGACAAATACATAAGATTAAGGAAAACATAAAATATTATATATCATATATAAATATAGTGACATCTTAATGGCCATATTTTAAGGTGTTAAAAGAATATTGAACAATCATCGTTTCGTGAGGCAGAAATTCACCATCCACAGAAACAGTATGTTCTTTAACCATTAGATGTAGGTGTGTGTAAGTGTATCTCGAATTAAACTTATAAAAAAATACTTTTTTATTGATGATACTGGATTTGTTACAAAATAAATGAATAAAAAGAGTTTAGGGGGTTGTAGAAGAAAAATAAAACAAAAGAACACAAGTGAAGACATTACCTTAAAATCGGGTAACTCTTTTTTATTTGAGCTCCAAATCATCCTTGGGAGGACTTATGCCCAACTATAGGCTTCTAGAAGTAATAGAGGGATGTGGAGAGACAAAATGGGCAGGGTTTGGCGAGCCAAATACTTGAGATGTGTGGTTAAGGTGGTAGAGGTGGGGGTCTTTTATAAGAGGAGAGGAGGGGTACTCTTGGAATGTAAAGAAATGTTACTTTATTTTGAATGAGTTTCAGATTTAAAAGGTCCCACATTGATATAAATCGAGTATATGGTGATAAGGGTTCGAAATATACCCATAAAATAGGTTTTTGAAATGTTTAGGTCTTAGATTTTACATTATCTTTTCATTTTATTTAAATCGTTATATAATGAGGTAATCGCTGCATCATCATGATGTCATAAATACTTTAATTTATTTTATGTCTAAAATTTATTAAACAAAATACTCTGACGTAGGAAATCTTTTTATATTTACAATGAATATTTATAGTCCAAAATCATACTTGTATAACAACATTTAAAAATTGGTTTGGTAAAACAATACATGTTTGTGTCATTTTTACGTTTACTTTAAATAAAAGGCATTAATGTCATTATCTTACCCAAGTGGATTCATGGTGTCCCAAAAATAGACCCATGGGTTGTTTTGGTCGGCCAAGACTCATCTAATATGTTTAGGAAAATATTCATGTCATTTTCATATTATTATAATATCATTTTTACCCTAAATCATACTAATTACATCTAATTGTGATTAAAAAACATAAAATTTACTATTCAACAAAAAATTATTTTAATCCCATTGAACCAAATTTTATATCTTAATGACAACCATGTATGTAGGATTTTTAAAAATCATATCACAGAAGTGGTAAAGTTTTATTTAAACGAAAAATCAGTTTTTTATGTACCACTTAGTGGTTTTACTATTCATCAAAAATTGATGTTTTTCAGAAAAATACCAAAACTTCCCCTAATCTATATTTGATATTCTAAATTCAAAAATGATGACTATTTTAAAGAATTAAAAAAATATAATTTACATTAATGAATTTAATAATTAATTCCCATTGTCAGTACAAATAGCTTGTTTTTATGAAACAATATATATCAAAAGATTGACACTAGTTTAAGTCCAATTTCAAAGTGAAATTAATTATAATGACCAAAATTTGATTAAATGGTAAAAATATATTCTAATTTCACATTAATACAAATTCAAAATATAATCTAATAAAATAAATAAATTAGATTAAAAAGAGGTTTTGAATTCAAATACAACATTTTTCACTCTTAATTAAAAAATGAACTTTATCTGAAAAATACCAAAAATTTACACAAAGTAAATTCTGATTTCCCAATTCTAAAGAAGAACTTTATTTGGTCTAATAGAATTCATAAGAGTGACCAAATCTATATTTAATGAAGGTTCGCCATCAAAAGGCGATAAGTGGACCTTTAGTGAATATTAGAGTATATATGCCTAAAATTGAATTCTTTTCTTATTTTAAGCCTTTATATTTTATTGCATAAGCGTAAAAACATTTAAAAAACATATATAATAATATTTTAGTTATTTATATTCATTCCCTCTAGTACAACGACTAGGCATTAACTACCATTTAAAAAAATATTATTTTATTATTCGAGTGCAACGTATTATTTCAAAGAAACTCGTTGTTGTATATTGGGTAAGCCATCAAGAACAGAGTTCCCTTTAAATTAATATTAAAATTCTATTCACAAATAGGGATATATATAAAAATTTCATATTATTTATTTACCTAGGGTGTTACATTAACATTGAATGAGATAGTAAATTTTTTAATGAGTACCCAAAAGAGATGATGACCAGATTAATTGTTTTCATGATTATGCCTAGTAATTTTTCTGAGAACAGAATTAACAATGTACACCTTAAACAACTATCAAACTCAAAATTTAAGATAATGTTAGAGTTTTTTGGGAGTCAGAGTCTTGGATACCATAGTGGAAAGAAGATTTGGTTTTCTTTATTTTGTGAATATGGGAAGAAGAACTCATAGTAATATATCAAAGGGAGTAGAAGATGTTTTATGTTCCGATAATAACATTGAGTAAGAAAATTTCAGAGGAAAAATTAAAAGGTATTTAATGAAATGGATGGTAATATTATGTCCTAAATGAATTATCAATAGATGATTTTTATAACTATGTCAGGAATGGGAATTATGAAAATCAATGTTTTTGGGGGAAAGATCCTATATATAATCAATGAGTTGGCATGAGTAATGGTTTTTCAATTGATGATTAAGAGAAAATTAATGACATATATAAGGAAATAGGTATTAAGGAATGATATTTTTAACCCTACTAAATGGTTTTGGAAGAAAGTGGGTTGACCAAAGTATTTATGTATTGGAATTCAAGAATTATGAAATTTAAGGATTTTTATATATAATTTTTCATTAATAATTAGAACTTATATGTTGAATTATTCTTATGAATTTGAATAATGATGTAATGGAAAGGTTATATTTGGACGATGTGAAGATAACACATAATATATCCCTAGTTTGGAGAAAATGGGGATTAATTTTGGATAAAAATGTGACTGATTTTGATAAAGTAATTTGGAATGTATTGACAAACTCGAAAAGATTAGTGAATTGTGGAAAAAATGGTTTTTTTATAATTGATGGAGTTTAAAACATTATTGTATCTGGGGAATATATTCAATAATTTTTTGTTTTGTTAAATGAATGAGGAATCATGCATGTTTTAGTGATATTTTATGATAATTTTGTTTATCAAAAAGATTTAAGAGAGTATATAACCATGGAATTCAAATATTTGGCATTTTTATATTAAAATATATATAATTATATTTTGAGGAATAATGTTATGTTTATTTTGAGAATTTAATTTATGATCTTATAAAATTTCAAATTTTTGAAGGGTTATAATGTTAAAAAGTTATGGAATGTGTTAATTTGATCATCAGATGAGGTTTGGGTGATTAATGTATTTCTTCACTATATAAATAATTTTGCACAAAATGTGATAACTATTTTGTTGTGGTGATAACAAAAGTTAGGTGGAATGACTTATCATTCTATTTATAGATCTTAAGATCCACTATTACTCTAGGAATAAGATGTTAACATTCATTTTATGGGGTAATATATAAGGTAAAAGTTAATCAAGGAATTATTATAGGATAATATCGTTCCTATGAAATAAAAAATATAATGAAAGTACCTTTTCACATGTTCTTAGTTTGGATGGAAATAAAATTCCCCAACATTAAAAAAAAGATACTGAAATCCATTATTTTCCAGTTATCCCCAATTTTTTTATATGAATGACCTTTTCATGCCTATTTGGTTTGTTTAATTTTGTTGTTATCTTTATCCGGATAATCGAATTTCTTATTATCAGTTACCACTATCACTTTTTATAATTATTCATTCTTTTCTTTAATGTCTAAATCATTACTTCCAAAATATGTCCTCCTATTTAAAAATATAGTTTTTGTAATTACATATAAATTCTCACTATCCCTTATCTTTTTCAAGAGGGTTTTATATTAACCCTTATTACAATATGGCTTTCTATAAATAAATTTTCAAATGTTAATCCTCTGATGACCAAGATGAATTTCAAAGGAGAAATTCATTTTTATGGGGTTAGAATGTAACTATATGAGAAAAATAATAATTCAATCGATATGATATTTTTATATAAAGAAATTCCAATTTCTTTCTTGATTTAAATAAAACACTAATTTTTCTTGTGTTACATGAAACACGAATAATAGGATTCATGAAATGAAAAAATGTGTTTAAATGAAACATGATATGTTATTAAAATATTATAATTCAATATGATTGATTTTAACATAGTTGTAAAAATTGTATTTATAAATGGAAATAACTAAATTATAAAAATACACTTAATAAAAACATATATAATGATTTTTTTGGGGATAAATAGTTATAAATGAAAATCAAACCCTTTTGAGAATAAAATTAAATCTTTCTCTTAAAAACTATTTTTTGTATAAAATTGTGTTATTAATAAATAAATTAAATTAATAATATTTAATTATTTATTTTATTTAAATTTATATATTATATATTTAATAACATTTATAATATTCATCTCATCATCTTTTCAAGACAATAGATAAGATTAAATCCCATTTTAGGCTTTAAAATTTTATATTTTTAAAAAACTTATTTATCTCATTTTTATGGCATTTTTTTTAAAATATAATTTAAAATAAAATAAAATAAACTTGATATGAAATAGATTATTTTTTAAATCTAAATAAAAATATATTATAAGGTGAATGTTTTTTATTTTTTCTAAAAAGGTTAATTTATTCATGAATAGTAAAAGGATACTGAATTTTAATTAAAACCCGCCTTTGCGTATAATTTATTTATAAAGATAAAATAAATTTTAAATTGATTTTAAAGTTAATTTTATTTAAATTTTAAATAATTTAATCAAATATAGGACATTTTAATAAATTTTATATAAATTTTTAATACAAAAACATATTATACTTTGAACTGTTTCTCATTAAAAACACTATTTCCTGTCGGGTCTATAAGATAAATTTAAAAATACTTTTTTCCATAAATGTGAATGTAATTTGGTAAAATGGATATATTATTTTTAATAAAATTATTTTTTACAATGTAATTAGATATTCTTAACACTCTTACAAAATTAATAGTTAATTCAGTAAAATTTAATTATCGTAGTGAAGGAAAAAACGAGTTTACCATAGGATTGAACCGCACTGATAAGGTTTAAAAAACCTATAGGATTTTATACAAACTATTTTATGACTATATGTTTACCATTACTCCTCTAATGTTTGATAATAATGAATTTTTTACCCTTTTTACATAAGGATAATGTTGTAGCACATACTGCTTTTCAGAAATACCAAGTGTGTCCTCTCCCCCTCTTATAAAAGGCTACCACCTATCCTCCGTTATTCACACCATCACACCTCTTTGGATCAGATAATTCATACCAAAATAATATTCAAATTTCTCTCCCCACATCCTAGAAGCCTTATTTTTTGAATAATTCTATCCTATGAAGTATTTTAGTGCAAACCTAAGGAGGATACCTGGAGAAGAGGTAACATTCGTAAATAATCATTTCTGTTTTATTTTTTCATTAACCACCTTAAAATATAATTATACCATGATTTTATAAAAACATTATTATATTATTTATAATTATATTTTCAAATTACTGGCCCATAACAAACTACACTCCCATCAAATAGTTTAAAGAATCATTGACTGTGTGTGTAGTGGACTACCACCTCACAAACAGACTTCATTTGTTTTTTACATTACTACCTATCATGTTTGAAAATAATGATGAATTTATTTCTATTAATTTAAATATATAATTTTATTTTTACTCTGATATTTTTGTATCACAAAAATCTTCATTCCTTCAACATTGGAGGAATAAGGTAATGTCTCTCTTGTGCATGAAAAACTATTTCATCGTGAAGCAATGTAATTAGTTCATTATTTTAATGTAATGTATTAATTATGGGTTTAACAAAATTATATTATATATATCACATAAAAATTATTAAATAATTATAATGTATTTAATTTATATTTTTATCCTTAAAAATGATAATAAAATGAAAAATATTGGCCAGTTGTATGTATGGCATTTGGTCTCCATGAATATGGTATTTCATTTCCTATCACTGAATTTAACTGATTACTAAAAATATATATATATTGAATAAATATGGTGATTTTTCATGGAAATAATTTTAGTGATTTTATAACCAGGATCAATATAATTGGAAGAAAAATATTACAAATCTAAACTTATACAAAAAAGAACGATCATTACCCTAAATGTGACATTAAAATTGAATTGATCATAAATGTGTAGTAAGATTTCACAATAAAATAATTTATGGTATGATATATATGAATATAGTGTCTTACCATATTTATAAAAACATTTATTTCTTATAAAATATGTTTCAACGTGTACGATGTAATTCAAGATTTAATAAATTTCTAGTTTCTCTTTTTATTTCTGGGAGACATATAAAAATTCACCATTTATTTCAATTATACAGTGAATATAACAAAAATTAATGTATTTTATGATTATTATCCTAAATTTTAATTAAATTTACATTTTCATTTTTGATCTGTCCTTCATGGGTTTTTCAGTCCAAATGTAATCAAATTGGTAAGGGTTTTTTGCCTATATTTTTTTTGTTTGATATGTATGTTATGTTATGGGCCTATTTTCTTTCATGAGGTCTATATAAATACTATTTTACATGTAATATAATTTATTTATTAATCCTCATGATATTTTAACATTCGTTTTATGTTATTACTTAATGGGATTTATATTTCAGTTTTACCAAAGTGGTAATGATTTTTTGTTTTAATCTCATCATTTATCATGATTGATTATGATTATGTGTCAAATGTTGACATATCATGATATAAATCTCAATAATTATCATTATTTTTTTTTCTTCTCTAGAAATTTATGATATATTCTTGTAGTGTTACCATTTTTCCACTTTATAACATTAACGAATTAATTTTTTTTAAAAAATTTGATATTATTTCTCTCTTTGGTCAGAAATTAGTTTTCTTACAAAACCATATTTTCTAAACCTACTTTAAAAAATGTGTTATTATTACCCTATCGTTTTTAGGAGACAATTTAAGCATTTTGGACGTACTATAATTATTTTAAATGAATCTTCATATCTATTTCCAAATGATGACCATTTGGATTTTACCAGAAAGATGGATAGAGTATTTGTTCATAGCTTGAACAAAATTAAATTTAAATCCCAATATAATTAATGATTAATGTTTTCATTCATACCATAAAATTTTTTTATGATATTCTCAAAAAATTATTTATTTAATATTTTGTATTTTTTAAACTAAATTACTTGAAAATGATAAGGATTTTTCTAAAATGTTTTATCTTTTAAAATGTGTTTTTGAAATTGGATGGGATATTTAGCTCAATAAACGTGTTTAATGAATTTTAAATAATCATTTATAAGTTTTCATGTTCAGTTTGAAGGAAAATTGTTTCAATTTTTTTAATTCTTAAAAGTGATTTTCAAATTTGAAAGGGTATTTCCCTAATGAAATATTTTAAATGAAATTTCAAAATAATTTCCCATAATAGATGAAATTAATTGAGTTTACCTATGAATTATTGGGGATATGATCCAATGATACAATTAATATTATTTCATTGAAGTTTTTATGTTTTTATTTTATGATGTTTTTAAAACATGTTTCTCTTCTAAGGGTTATAGCATGAGGGAATTATAAAAATGTCACTTCTTTTCATGGGTTATTCTTTGACTAAATGATTATTAAATTTCTTTCTTCTCTACAAGTTATGATATGATGAAATTTTTATGATACCGATTTTTTCATATGTTATGATATGATGAATTTTTAGGATTTTTTTGGGAAAAAATATAATTTTAATTATGTGATAGGGTAGGATATATAGTTCCCTCTAATTAATTTGGAAAGGATTTATATATCGTGAGGTAAAAATGAGAAACACAAAATGTGGATTGATCCACTATGGTAAGTTGGTGTTTCTTGATCCACAGTAGTAAAAAAGTAGTATTTCCTGATCTAATATGGGAAATAGTTTTGTATTAATCCATAATGTGAAACAATTTCATCCTAATCCACAATGGGAAACATGTGGTATGATATAATCCATGTTTTTTATGGTTTTAGAAGTCTAACTTGAAATATGGAATGGTTTTATAGATTTTTTTATGGTTCCAAAATTGTTTGACATGATAATATTGTTTATGATTAATTTATGATGATTTATAATCTATTTGGGACATGTTTTCTAGAATGATAACATTGTATTTCATGAATCGTGTTTATGATATATTCTCAATTGAGTATAAACATCATATGTAATCTTCATGATAACATACCCTTTTTCTAAAATATTATTTCATTTGATCATAGATTAATATTTATTATAATACCCTTACTGAGAATATGAGCTCTCAGTTTCTTTTTTAAAAATTTCCCATGTTATGAATAAATTTTTTATGTAGGGTATGTCTATAAAGAGTACTACATAGGAAGATCTTTGTGGGAATAAATGATTATATTTTACTAGATTATAAATTCAGTTCATATATTCCAAAGTCACTAATCTCATATGTTCCTCCAAAATGTGTTTAAATAATATAATTAATATTCATCTAATAGTATTTAATATTTATTCATGAGAAGAATGTGCCTCTATAGTTCACCCATTTATTAAAAACGATGGACATAACATGCACTACTTGATCAAACTGATATCTACCGTATGATAGATCCCAAAAATAAAATATTCAATGGGAATTATCTTCAACAAGTTAACTATAAATGAACCTTCCAAAGCATGTAATGAAAGTGATAATCACATAACTGGCCATCACTAGTAATTTGATTGAGACTTCTTGATTGAACTGAGTCCATGAATACAAATTCATCCTTCATGCTTGACAATATCTGAATAATTTATTTTAGCCAATGAATATTGTTCTTTGTAGGAGTTCATCCGGAGAACTGTTATAATCACCTGAATATGTTGAATGAATGAGTAACTATCACAAGTGACATTAAATAGATTTCATGTTATCACATTATTTCATCATGTGGTGAAGAACGTATCTTCCATCACATAAAGATTATTTAAATTATATATATTATCACATGAATAATTCATCACTATAAATAATTTTTCAATTGACCCATTATGAAATATCACATGAAGCCACACTGATTTTCACTTCAATGTCTATATAATTATAACTTGGATTCAAATAATCATGAAAAGTGACCATGAAAACCCATGAAATCATCAATATCGAATGAAGAAACTAGGATGAAAGCCACAAGATTCAATGAGATGTTAACACCTTCAATAATTTGAAATCATAATTGAATCACCTTTATCTTTTATAAAACTTGTTTCATACTTATATTAAATTGAAATATTTATATATATATATATTTAGAGTTTTGTACTGAGAAGGAATGTGATTTCGATGCCTGTTGTTCCCAAAATTAATTTTACAGATATATTAAATTTATTTTGTAATATGTTTGCATTATTTCTTAAATAAAATGGGATAACTCTTAAATGGAATATCAATTCTGAAATATGAGACCAGGTTTGATTCTCAAAATCTATGTTTACCCAAGGGGATACCTAAAATGGGTAAGCATGAGTTGTTCAGATAAAATAATTCATGGAAATGTGTGTTTGGATAAATAAATAAGTAACATAATTTAGTTAATTATTTAACCTAATTATGATTTAATCTGTAAATATATCATTGTGGCCTGATTTCGAGGGTTATATACATATTCCTATGATCATTTTTAGCATCTTATTACTTTTCTGGTTGGAGAATCAGATTCACATGATGAAAAACTACTTGATCTAAGTAGATCGATTCATAGTGAACATAAATGTACACCCTCTTCATTGGGAAGCATTTTCTTAGATGGTAAATAATCCAATATCCAAGTACGAATATTCAATTCATTGATTATTACCTTTCTGGTTAAATTATTTTATTAGGATAATATTTCTTCTAGATCTGCAGCAATTTTAATACTTTTCATGCACCCATATACACATTATTCC
This sequence comes from Viscum album, assembly GCA_963277665.1. Lineage (NCBI taxonomy): Eukaryota > Viridiplantae > Streptophyta > Magnoliopsida > Santalales > Viscaceae > Viscum > Viscum album. The sequence goes on along the minus strand of OY728151.1, from coordinate 534,511,056 downwards.
GTATAGGTATAAGGAGCCATGGATCCATGTTGATGGGTTTTAGCAAGACCAAATAGACCCCTAAGTATTTAGATGATTTTTGTGTGATGAATGGAACTTCAAATCGAGGAAGGATTTTTAGGCATTATAGATTGCATTTGATCGATTGGATGAAATGGAATTCCGATCAGATTTGGAAGTGATGGTTTTGTCATGGTATGAGGCATGATTATTCACTACAGAAGAAATAGAGTTCGAATATGGCCACTAGAGGGCCGAGAATCATGCAACAGGAAATGACAACCATTTTCATATATAAGGGGGCATGCTATATGGGAGAGGAACCAAATATACAACAAATAATTTTTTATTTAACTTTCTATGAAAAACATGACTACATGTCATGTAGTCCCAAGAATACACTATGTGTATGGCCTTGGTTGTGGAAGCTAGTGTTTTGGGAGATTATAAGTATCACACAATGTGTGGCACCCCACATTTCGTCTGAACCTAGTTCTAGTGACTCGTATTGTACTATAGGTGTAAATAGGAATTGGAATTTCTAGACACAATTTTTGTGCCAAATTATACAAACATCATAAAGATACACAGACACATCGAAGGAATATGGGAAGGACCGAGGTGACTGAAGAAAGCAGTGTAGTCCACCTACACTCCAGGTATAGCTACATGGGTGGCATTCTATGTAATGTTATGGAAACAACATGTAAAATGAGTGTGACCACATGCAATTTGGGTATGTAATCCCCTATTTTTATTATATAATATTTTTTTACTTGGTACAAAAAAAGAGCATCTTTTAATGTTTATTTATTAGAAATAGTAATATAATAAATGGAAACATAAAACATTCATTAATTTGAATGAAAGGATTTTTTAGGGGTTCATCCTTAGTGAATTTACAAAATCTCATGTCCTAGGGACATATATCAATGGAATGTGGTGGGCATGAGGCCCAGTAAGGGAATAAAAAAGGTAAACATTTCATGTGTGATCATGAGGAATATCAATAAGAAATGAGGAATAACATTATTGAGTGATCATGAGATAATAATTATTTTAATAATAAATACAATTAATCATAACATGTAAATAAATCTAGTATATTTAAATGGGACATTAATAATCATATCCCCACCGTCTTACACCAAGTTTTCATAAATGAAAAATTACCAAGGTTATTCAACAAGGTTTCACAAAACCTGTCATCTATATAGATAAAATTCGTCAACTAGTGAATTGGATCACAATAAAGGAACACCAATCATAGTAATTATTAAATGTAATCAACATATATCATAATATATCATTTCATTAAAAACATGTGGTGAATACATAATTTGTTACTTATGAAAATTGTGGCATTTCAAAAGTGCTTAAAGACATAATCATTATGTCATTTTTTCCCAAAAAAAATGAATGTTGGTTTATAATGTGAAGATCACAAAATAAAAAAACAATTTTTACATCTTGGTAAATAACCAAAAAAATAATGTAGTTTGGTTATTAATAAAAATCAAATCGATGAAAATTTTTATATTGAAAAAGAAATTTGAAATGTAAATTTGGATGCACAATGACTATAAAATGTGGCTTCGAAAAAGTGTAAAATGTGAGGGGACATGGGTTTCACATTGATATAACATAATATTGATGTAATTATATGATCAAAACTATAATAAAAGATACTAACCTTAAAATTTATAAGACATATTAAAAGAGTTTCATGAATTGATTTGAAAAGAAGGATAATTCCCTAACCTTAAAGATTTACCCAAAAAAATATTGGAATGAAATCATAGGGACTTGAGGACATATTAGGGGACCCTTGGATGGAAAAAAACACCAAAATTTCATATATGATGTTTCAGAGTGAAATTAAATAGTGAAATGGGTTTTTATTTATAGAGAAAGTGGAGGATTTGATTATTAATTTCCAAATATAATCTTTATAAATCTAGGTTGTAAAAAACGGAAAACCTTTTCATAACCATGGTTTTTCCCTTGTTTCTAACCAATTTGGGAATATTTTATGTTATTTTATTATACCAAAACCAAAAATCATTATATTTTTCTTCTTTTGGCAGAGAAAAGTCACTATTCCACAAAGTAACATTTTCAAAATCAATGTTTCCATTTTATACATTCGAATTACATTTCAAGGTTTGAAAATTGATTAAATTATATTAAAATACTTGATAAAAATTAAATTACATATTTTAGGTCTTTTATTATTATTAATTAATTATCACATCATTATGAAATAATTATTAATTCATTAAACATACCAATAAACCCAAACTATTTCTTTACTATTCATGGAAAAATAACAGTTTATAAAATTCTCATAAATTGACCAAAACCTAATTTAAATAATCTAATTTATAAATATATATATATTTTATTAGAATAATTCACCAAATATTGTAATTTTTACTTGTAAAAATAAATATCGTTCTTTATTAAAAAGTAGCGGGTTGTATGACATAGTCAAATTTATAACACTTTAAAAATTTCTAGAAAAAAATAAAATTATTCTACATTAAAATTTAAATAACTGTGTTTTTAGAATAAAATTTCATTAAAATAATTATTATTCAAAATACCTTATTTTATTATAATCAATTTTTCAATTCATCTTAATTAAAAAAAATACTTTATTAATCAAATCTATTCTCAAAATAGAATTAATAGAATATAAATATTATTTAAAAATGGAAATTAAACATTGTGTAATTAAGGCCTGGATCCATAACCACTTATTATAAATGAACAAACAATAAGGTTAAGGTGTCAGATGGTGTTAGTTTCATGGTGTGGCTCGACTAACATGAACCGACTAGTAATCTCTACTAACTTGAAATTCTCGCATATGTGATTTCATTCATTGTTCACGTGCTAATTCCTTATAAGATCATGATCAAGGAAAACCCCCATTAATGACACCACACACCCAAGTTTTGACAAATGGTATTAAAATGAAATGACTCTACAGGTTGACTCCATCAATTCACAATTCTATATCAATTATAATATTTCATTACTACGTATAAACTATAATTAAGACATTATAATTTCTTCCAAATGGTATAGTTCTCAATGGAAAATACCAATGGTAATATTTTCTTTTATACACTATAAATACCAATTCATTATTTTATTATATATTCACTACAATAATTTTATAAGATATTGATTAATTTTCTGATATTTTGTTTTATTTATGACATGTTGAGTTTATGATTCTAATGAATTAGAGGGATCAATATTTTCTTATTTTAGCTATAAAAGTAACGATCATTATTAAAGTGACATGGTTTATTGTCTATATTAAGATATAACACTAATTTTATTAGGGAAGATTTTTTTTAAAGAAGCATGGGTCGTTACATTCATCTACCCATACGAAATACCTTCCCTATAATTTCAAATCATTCCCATAGTTGAGAAAAGGTTAGATCATTTCAATCTCATTGTCTCATTTGTTTCCCATGTCACCTCATTAGATTTAGGGTGCCTCCATAAAACCATGATAAGGTGGGTAGTATTTTTGTGTAGAACGGTTTCTCTAAAGTCAAATATCTTTATCGATTGCTTCTCATAATAGTGGTCATGTTCTAGTTGTAACACCTCTTGATTCTATACTTGTGAGGGGTCACGTTTGTATAATCTCAAAAGAGATATATGGAATATATCATAAAATGGGCTATATATGGTTTCTTTTCTAGATGATAGAACATTATACCTATGTGATATGGGATTTCATAGGGGACAATGTACATTAGGATAAGCTTCGCTTTCTTCCTAAATCACATGACTCTCTTTCATATTAATATTATAAGGAATATAATAGTCTCCATCATCAGACACTATGTCCCTGAAACAGTTTTCATCCTAGATCTTCTTTCATATCTGAGCATCTTTTATATATTTTTGGTTGGAATAAACCCTTTCTATTATATCTGGTATATGATAAGGCCCAAGAATCTTCCTCTTGACAACTTAATCCCAACATAAAGGATTTTTATATTTCTTCCCATATAAAGCTACATATGGTTCCATTTTAATACTTGAGTTGAAGGTTTTTTTCTACGATATCTCAACTAATGGGACATGTTGATCCCATCCACCTATAAATTTCATTGAACATGTTATCATCATTTCCTCAAGTGTTTTAATTGTACTTTCATATTGTCCATCGGTTATTGGGTGATAGGCCTTACCAAAAATTCAATTCAACATTCCTATAACATTGAAGACATCTCCAAAACATTGATATGAACCATAGATCATGATCAGAAACCACAGAAATTTGTTCCCCATACAGCCACACTAGTTCATTATGTATATCATTGGATTTTGGTTAAGAGTGAAATTTTCCAAAATAGAGATTCATATGGAATTATTCATGATTCGTTCATCTATAACCCATATCCATTGTTTCTGATGAATGTTATTGGGAGAATAGTGAAAATTTCAATTTTGATATTGTCCCACTTCTATGTTGGTATGGGAAGTGGTTATAATGCCCCTTTAGAAATTTGTTACTCTGATTTCACTTATTTAAAATTCATGCTCCTAGTAGTGTATTCAAAAATCTCCCTTTTATATTATCCTAAAAATTTAGATCTTGAAGGTCCCAATACAGTTCAGTTCTTCCACGATGTATGTATAATATTTATATATGATCCACATCCATCAAATATTTCTTTATCTTCAGAAAAGATAGGATATATAGCATCGTACAAAATTTTATAACACCTTCATGATCAATATTGAAATTAAGAAAATTACCATTCTTCACAACCTCTATCTTAATTTATATCAAAGAATATTCCCATTTAAATTTATTAATATTTTCTAGTAATGATGGATGTGAAATAATTTTTAACAGGATTGATGATGTCCCTTATGACAGATTCCCACATTTGGCCTTATTAAGTCCTTTATCAGTAAATCTCTAACAATCCTCATTATTTCCAACACAATAGGATCTTTCCTACTTAATGCATTATCGAAATTGTTTTCTCTTTTGGGTTAATAATGAATTAAATTGTCATATTCATTAATAATTTCCAATAATCACCTTTGTCTCACGTTGAATTCCTTTTGTGTGAGTATATACTTCAGGATTTGGTGGTATTTGTATATACCACATTTCTCCCAATAAATATTGAGCCTCCATATCTTCAATAAAAAAATAAACTCAACTAGATATAAATAATTCATATCATAATTATACTATAGAGTATTTAAATATATATATGAATAAGAAATCAACTTTTCAATTTTCATAATGATACGCCCAATCCCTTTCAGAGATGCATCAACAAAAATAAAAAATCTTTCTCTAACAGATGATAGATTTAACATGGGTGTAGTAACCAATATCATCTTCATCTCTAGAAAACAATATTCACACTCCTTTTACAAGATAAACATATCTCCTTTTCAATCTAACATTTATAGTGTATTATAAAGTCATGAAACAATTTTCAAAAACCTAATACAATTTCCTATTAAACCTAGGAAACTACACATATCAGATAATATTGTTGGATTAGGCCAGTCCTCCACAAACATTATCTATGTAGGGTCAATTGAGATTTCTTCATTATTTTCCATGATCCCTAATAATGAAAAACTTTTGTACGAAATATTCACATTTGATGAATTTTCCAAAGAGGGGTTCCTTCCATAGAGTTTAAATATAACCATCATCTAATCTTCAAGATCCTAAAAACATTCGAAATATTTCAACATATCATGAATGAAAACTAAAAATAACTTATCAAGGTATTCCATAGTTACTCTAATAATCAAATCCATAATTATTTATAGAGAATTAGTCTATCCAAAGGGCATAAAAAACTCAAAATTTCCATATATTGGTCGAATGGAAGTATTTTGAATATCTTCTTCCATGACCCTCAATTGATGATAACCAGTTCTAAAAAACCCTTGGTGAATAATTGATCCCCGTGAAGATTGTCCAATGGATCATCAATCCTTAGTGAGGTTTTCTTTTCTTCATTGTGATCCAATTATATTCCTTATAATCAATGCATATCCATAATAATCCATACTATGCCTCAAAAAGTGAACATTTTATCTACAAAGAGATATAGTTGGTCAGATAAATCTATTCTCAAAAAGTTAGTAAAGATGTTTCATTAATTCTAATAGATCATAATTTTTTATTATATAATGGGTATTAGACATCAGCTTGGATCTAATTTTGATTTCAATGGATAACTCTACCTCTAATCATATGGGAGGTCAAGGAATATCTGTAGAAATATGTTAATGTAATCCTAAATTATTGGGATATTATTTATATTTTTACTTTCCTTTCCTTCTACCTCTTCATCGCTCATCTCTATTAATGGAGATATGAGATGTTTTTTTGAGACCAAGATCAGGTCATGATATCCCTCCATTTTAAATTAATATTGGATTTCCATTAAAAAGTATTGAGATCTCAGTTCTTATCCAATTGATCTTATAATTATAAATTGAGATACAATCCATCCCAAGTGTTGTTTCAAATTCTCCCATGGGAATAACTGCTATATTTACAATTATATTATGATCACCAAAGTAAATACTATAGTTTTTATAGAATAATTATTCTTGGATAATCCATCCAGGAGTCTTGGATAATACCTATACTACTAGTATCACATTGATTGATTCTACGTTCTTTGAAAACATATAGGTAATTAACGATTTCATAGAATAAGAATAAAATAATTTATTTTCATGATTTGGGAGATCAATGAGTGCAACTTGCACCACATCATTTAAAGCCTCTACTTTAGTAATTGTAATTGTAAATTTGAAACATTCCTCCCTTGGACTATGCCGAGTTTTATGTAGATTTACATCCATTATATTATGATTTGGATAGTGATTTGTAATGCGTCTAAGATGTCCACACATGACGTATTGATCTTTAGGTCGGGTTTTACCATCTTCCCTTTGACGTTAGTGTTGAGAAGTTTAGGATTCACCACACCCTGATAGTTCCAAGATAAATGGATATGTCTTCCATGCATATATCTTTTTTACTCTAAATAATTTAGTTCCTGAAGTTATTCTTCCCATATTTTTTATGTGGGAGGTTCAACATTCTTTCCTCATCTTCTATAATCAATTTTCCTCCCTGATTTTGGAGTCACAACTACTTTATTTTTTCCTTCATCCTATGTCACCACTTCATTTCTCCATACTATAATTCAACCATTATAGCACTCCGGACTATCTACTAACAGCTTTCAAAGTCAGGATATGAAACATTCCTCAACTAATGGGGTCTCATTCCACTGATGAATATATTAACCTTGGAAAAAGTATCTATATCTAAGATAGAGGTGTTACGTGAAAGTCTTATAATGAATTTTATTTCATAAAACATCATTCTTAGACATGATATAATTTTAAAATAATTTCATTTTCTATATATCATTCATTATGGTTCATGGAAAGCTTACGACTAACCAAATATATCCCTTAGGAGTGTCAAAACAAGAGATATGAAAGGTCCATTATTGGGCACAAGTTCCTAATCATGTAAAGGGAAATGAATTTTTTTTAATGTGTTACACCTAGATATATCTCATCCTTAGATGCATCTACTTTTTTATACCCTGACAAGGAATTATTTTCTCAGAAAACTCATACTTAATACTTCACCAAAACAACATCAGGTTTTCTTATATTTAAACTTTTCCCTATAGTTCATATTAAGGATTCCACATCCTATTTCCTCAAAATAAATAAACTTTCCTTATATACCTAATATAGAATCCCACATTTTTATTACATAATATTTTTTTAAATGGTACAAGACATAGGATATTTTAACTTTTAGTTCCATAGAATACATGAAATTAACAAATGAACAAATAAAAAATACTTATCATCCAATTTAATGTTTTCTCAATTTTATTATCCTAAGTACATTTAATTAATCTCATATCCTGGGGATATATATCACATGAAAGTGGTTATCTAGAGTCCATATAATAGAATAAAAATTGAAACAATTTACATGTGATCATGAACAATATCAATAAGAATAGTGGGGATATCATATGTCATGATTAAGATAAAATTTGGAGTATAAAAACAAAAATAACATTAATTATAAAATTTAAATGTTTATATAACATTTTAATGTGAAATTAATAAGCATATCACCTAGGTTTGTCAGAAAAGTCTAATAAATTAAAATTGCTAATGTAATTCACCAAGGTGTCGTAAAACATGTGACATATAGAGATTAAAATTTTTACCTAAGGAATTAGAGAATTATTAGGATCAACAATTTATATTACATAATTCTTGTTAGCCACATAGATTAGAATTAATCATTTCTTTAAAGCCCCCTTAGAGAATAGTAAACTTATGTCTTATCAAAATCATGTAGCTTCAAAAGTGCTTAAATATAAGATAATTACTTCATTTTTGTACTTCTAAAAGGGAATTTCAGTTTCTTTTGTGTAAATAAACAAATCAAATAAATCATTTATACATCTTGGTGAATACCCCTGGAATTGAATGAGGTTTTGGTATTCCAAAAATATAATAGAATATAATATATTAAGCATAGAGAGAAATTTGCTAAGTATGTTCGACAACATGATGGGAATCCAAAGTGGTGTTTGAAAAGGGAAAAATGAGAGGGGAACAGGTCTCACACTTATAAAAAACAATTTGGTAGTAAAGGTATTGTTGAAATCATAATAAAAGATAGTAAACATAACATTTATAAGACATGTAAAAAGATATTCTCTAATTCAAAGTAAAAAAATCATAATTCCATTTCCTTGAATAGTTACTCCTAAATATTGAGTAATAACACATTGGTGGAATGAGGACACCTTTAGGGACCCCCTGGTATGAATAACCATTAGATATTAATGAAGGATGGATTTTGATTGAATGGAAATGAAGAAATATTTTTTTATTTATAGAAAAATTGGAGGATTGTTTAATGAATTTCCAAAAAGAGGTCTTCTAAATTTAGGTTGTGGGAAATGAAAAATCATTAGCATAACCTTGGTTTATTTCTATGTTTTTAAATATTTTTGAATAATTTATGTTTTTTTAAACCACTATCACCGAACATCATTTTGTATTACATCTTTTTTCATTCAAAAGTAATGTTTTTAAAACCATTGTTTCAATTTTACACATTAGAAAGTCATTTATAACATTGGAAATTGATTAAAATATATTTAAATACATGATATTTATTAAATAAAAAAATTAGGATGATTATTGTGATTAAGTAATTATTACATCCTTATTACATAATTATTAATGAATTAAACATAATGAAAAAACCTAATAGTATTTTTACAATTCATGGAAAACTAATGTATTTTAGAAAATTAACATAAATTAATCCTAACCTAATTTAAAAGTTCTAATTTAAAAAATAAATTTTATTTTTTCAGAAAAACTCTATTGAAATTATAATTTTAACATCTATATATCAAAATTAGTATTCATTATAAACATAGTGGGTTGTAATACTTATACTACTTTCTGAAACAGAAAAATTTTCTAGCAAATAAATAAATTATTTTACCATTTATATTTAAATAAGTTTTTTTAAAAAATAAATTTTCACTAAAATAAATATTATTCATAGTACCTTAGTTTATTACAATCAATTTATCAAATTCATCTCAATTAGACATATATTTTATTGATAAAAACTATTCTTTGAATGGAATTTATGGAATAAAAGTTTTATTTATATAAAAGAAATTACATTGTATATAACTAAGTCTTGGAAACATAACCACTTATTAAAATTCATCCCCCATTCACCCTATGGGTAATGTGTAAAATATTGGATGTTTTGTGTGGTGGATCGACTAACATCAACTGATTAGTAATCTCCCCTACATTGAACATCTCCCTCTGGTTATTTTTATAACCTTCACTAGTTGAATATAGGCTTCTGCTTGGTCGAGGGAAAATTATAATGATGATACCTCCCACTGATGTTTTAAAAAATGGTATTCAACTGGAATGAATTTACTATTTGGGGCCATTAATTATACTTCATGTATCAACAATACATTTTCATTACAACTTATAATCAATATTATAACGCTAGAATTATTAACAAATGGTATAATTCTCACCGGTCAGTTTCTAACAGTCACATTTCACTACATACTCATTAAATACTAGTTTATTATTTTATTCTATATTCCCATGAGTCATTTTCTATAATTTTTATTGGTTTATTAACATTTTTTTCTAAATTTGTGGGCAAATGATTCTTAAGGATTAGAGCGATGTATATTTTCCCATTTCGGTGACTAATGTATTTATCATTATTAAAGGGATATAGTTTTCCTTAATAAAATATAAAAGACATTTTACCAGGAAAAAATATCATTTAAAAACATGCGTGACTATAGTGGGTCCCAGTACATTCCATGTACCCTTTACTTCTAAGGAAACATCAAAATATAGTACCACCTTAGTTTGGACAAATATTTTATCCAACGAGTAGCCTATATTGAGAATTTTTCATGTAGATCATGATTTTATCCTCTTTAGAGTTTTTTGAGATACAATTCATGATTTTATGATAAACAATATTATTTAGGTAATGCTCGATGCCAACAAAGATTAGGCGTGATCACTAAAGAGATCGGAGTGGAACCCTCTACTTGGGCAAGTCATGGGTCCTCGATCGGTTACTAGAGTGGAACCCTCCAACCAAGCTCATCATGGGTCCTCTACCCATCATTAGAGTGGAACCATCCTACCGGGATAGTGCATGGGCCCTCTACATCTCCACTAAGTGGAACCCTCAGGAACAATGAGGGTATGGGTCTTCAACTATGAGAGAGGTAAGCTCCTATTGGGTAGGACATCGGTCCTCTATGTACTATCTATGTAGAACCCTCCAATGGTATTCCAGTATGGGTCCTTGACTGTTAGAATGGAACCCTCTATGTGTTATGTTCATGGGTCATCTATCTATTATTTGAGTCACACCCTCATGCTAGGCTTTCCATGGTCCCTCTACTAATTTCTTGAGTGGCACACTCTGCCGGGGTCAGAGCATGATTCCTCAACCATCATAGTGGCACCCTCCTGATGGGTAGGGAATGGTTCATATATAACTATTGACTGGAATAATCTCATTGAACTGGGGACTGGGTCCTCTACATTGAGATTATTCCCCTAAAATGTGTGTTATAGAGGAACGGTGTGGCTGGACATGGATATTTCTTCAACGAAGACACATAATATGCTAGGAATCATTCATGGACTACTAGAAACTATGGAACACTTTCTTGGGATATTATTTGAGATGGAGATCCCATTATATATCATTTTTATTTCATTTTGATATATACACACACACACACACACATCCTTGTTGTTGGAAACAATTTACTCTCTTTCTTTAGGTTAATCCATCAACTGTCTTTCTATTCCTATTTTTTGACGTAATTCCCCCATATTGTATTTTGGGGTGTCCAAATGGATATGTATATATTCACCCATGTATGTAATTTTCTTTCATGTGTCGTGTAAAATAAATTTGACATACATATTGGTGGTGATAACAGTGGTGCATAGGGATACATGGTACATTAGACCACATATGGTGATATGATCTTAGATATCATGAGTTGGCCTCTATGAGAACATTTACATTCCATTTTCCATGTCATATTGGGACATTATTATAGTTGGGATTGTATTTTTTCCCTTTACTTTTATTTTTCACTATTGTACCCTTATACAACCTTGAGGTTGTTCATGTTCATGGTTACATTATTGATATTTTATATTTTATTATTATGCCTATACACATATACATTTATATAGTTAGGTGAGTTCATATAAAAAAAATTTCATAGGCCTCCCAGACTAGTTATTACTTTTTTAACTTCTATCTAGCCCCTAGACTATGGTGGTGAGCTTAGGGTAGTTATGGATTCAGCCTTGTTTGGTCGGTTCATGACAGATTGGTATAAGATATTATTAGATCCTTTCTATGGCATTTTGATTCATCCACTTATAAGTATATGATTTGGATTTAAGGAAACAATTTCAAAGTTTCTCGAGTGCGGATCTTGTTCTAGGGAACTGAACATTGGTGTGGCGACCAACGTATCCATTCACTTGTACCATGAATACCTTCTGGTCATCTCAACATAATGAGATATTGGTTATAGTAATCATATTGGATTGGGTCATTGACTTTCCTTCATGCTCCAACCCCTCGTTTTATATATATTCTCATCTAATTTTGGTATATCTTGATAAAATATTTCAGATTCTTCCATGAAGACAGCCGGCCAAGATACCAGTTTTTTATTGTGATGATGATCTAATGAGTGAAGGGTCCATATTTTTGGTCCATCCTAAAAGATCCTTCATTTATGTGGATAGGTAGAAGCACCCACACCTATTGAGAATGATATCATACCAACATGACATGATGAGAATGAGCACTTTCTTATCGAACTCCACAAGTTCTAGTTTTAGAGGTCATTGAGGTTCCACAGTGAGCTAAATCTCCATGCATTAAAGGGTTTACAATATTTGATGGCCCAATTTTTGAAGATTTCTCAAACAAGAGTGGATAATATGGTTTCGTCAAAATCTATCCTTTTCCATGGAACATCTAGGAACTGGTTGAGTATTTCTACCCATATTCACGATGATTTGACACTCTCATGACCCAACATGTAGTAGATGTTATTTGAGGAGCACTAGCAATAATTCTTACACAGAGTTCAGATTTAGGATCTTCTGGAGCTATAACATGGAGTAATAAATGTGGTTGAGTATTCTAAAAGGTTTTAAGAACATATGTGGTACTACCTTGACATGATCCATTCTAGATACTTCTGATATCAAAAGTTTGAGAAAGTACTCCCAAAAGACATCAATTCCATTGTTATAACCTTTAGAATTCCAACCTATGATAAGGTGTTAGAGGGGGTGTTGGTGATGGAGAGAGTCTTGTTATTATGACAATAAGAAGATGGAACTATCACTAGGAATTATATTTCCGAATTTTCTATAGTATCTATTACACATCAGTTAATAGGATCTCAACATATGATATCTTCATTGGGTTAGGGTTCAGCATATCTTCAGGGAATTATAGAGGACCAGTGTAGCTCATCGAGGGTGGTGTTATGCATGTGATGGGTTAGGTCACATGTCACATGACTGACTGAACTGAAATACTAAAGAGCATGGGAAGATAGTTAACACACCACCACAGAAGATGAAAATACCATGACTAGGGATCTCCTAGGTTTGGTAGGGGTGGGCTACAAGGATGTGGAGTAAGAATCAAAGAAGGGAGTTCTCCATGATGAGTAACTATAGGTGGTGGATGATGTTATGAGATCCATCAACCACCACCACAAGGAATCCCACATTAGGATTACTGAGATGGATTTTGGGGTGATAGATTAATACAGGCTGTGAAGGATTTTGACCCATCATCACATGATATCATCAAAGGTATGATATATGTTTATTCTACTCATTATTTAGTATTAATAGGCACAAGTTCATGTCAATCCTTTATCTCTTTTCTCTTGGCGTGAGTGATAGAGATAAGTATTGAGGTGATCACCCAATAGCTCTATCTTTAGGTTTATAGAAGAATGCTTCTAATGTTTCTTATATCTTCTGACAGTGTTATTTATCCCTTGGTGGAGCGAGGTTCATGTGAGACCGTTTTATTTTCATGATGGAACCCTATGAAATCATCTTTGTTATGTACTATTTATCCATGGACTGGGCCAAAATTTACTATCACCGTAGATGAGTAAAATTCCTTCACATTGATAGAATAAGATTTTTCTTTGTGAGTAAGAAATATATCATTGAGTTATGAGTGGATTTTTTTGGGTAAGTGGCTGAAACCAATATCCAATTAGTTTGAGAGTGTACCCCATAGTGAAGTAGGATCTCCATTAATTTGGATTCCTTCAGTTGTGGAGTATTTTATGGATGTTTTCCATGATAACATTTCTGAAATACCACAAAGGGGGAGGTAGAGTTTTCAAACAAATTTCATCCTTATACCACTCTGATATATTCTATGGAATATCATATGACCCCTACCATGAGCCAGGATCAGTGGTTGTAGTTTGAGGACCATTTATATAAGGGTTTTATCAGGCCAAGTGTGTACCTCATGGAAGATCCAGTGTTTTTTTGTGAAAATGTGATCCATATGTTGGGGATTTTAATGGATTATTATTGCTTGAAATGGGCCACCATAAAGAAAAAGTAACCATTTCTGATTATTGATGACATATTTAACCAGTTTCAAGGAACTTTATTTTTATTGATGATCAATATCTAGTCCAGATACCACCAGTTGGAAATATTTGGGGTTAATATTATGAATCTGTTATTTTGATGTCGATATGAACATTATTAGTTCCTGGTGATTCTATTTGGCGAGGTAAATTCACCCACTGTGTTCAGGGATTTTAGGAATCATATATTCCAACCATACATGGAGCAGTTTTTTGGTAATCTTCACTTATGAAATACCCATATACTCAATATAAGCGGAGGAGCATGCAGAGAACATGAGTATGTTTAGAGATTTAATTTAGGTTCATTATCATTATGGTAAGCTCTCAAAGTTACAGTTCTAGATTCATTAGTTTTAAAATATAGTTAATACCATTTTTATTACGGTTTTCTCGTTGATCTAGCAAAGTTTGATGTAGTGTTTTCTTGGTAACCACCCAATAACATGAGAGAGGTTCAAATTTTTAATGGATTTTAGGGGAACTACAAGAGATTATTTACAGACTTCTTCGTGATTATAAACCCTTTTACTAACATGATGTGGAAAATGATTCCTTTTACCTGGACTGAATAGTTCCATTGGGACTTTGAGGTGTTGGGGATGAGTCTAACAAGTGATCCTTTATTTAGACTGTAGGGGGTGGGTGTGTTGTATATAGAGTAATCAAATGCATCACGAGTCGAGCTATGATATGTTTTTATTCAACAGAAACCATTTATCACATAAATTTCAAAGAAGGTGGGTCCTCCTGAGGAGAAATGCATGACTCACGACCTAGATCTTGGATAGGTAGATTTATCTCTAGTGATGTGAAAACACTCTCATATGGGAGTGTTATTCCTGGATAAGTATGACCATCAAAGTCTCAATTACATCCTCACAAAGAGTGACTTGAACTGGGGAAAGCAGTGCTGGTCAGATCTCTTATAAGTCTATGAATTTGAGGGAGATGATATTCCAAGAAATGGAAATGTTGTAGAATATTAATTCATTAGGAATTCCCTTTCCAATTTGTAGTAGATGGATTCTAAGCAGTTGTGTTCCTGGAAACCATACCTATCTAACCAAAAGGTCACAAATTTTCTTCAGTTGATGGTGTCGAATCCACCACTCCTATAGTGTGTGAGAGATTTCTGGTTAGGAATCATTGTTTTGTATTCTTACATGTCCATATATCTTTATAATATTTAGTAGATTTTTTTCTAATGAATTTAATCGCATCATCCTTTTACAAGGACAGACAGTGGTTCCATTCATGATTTCGGAGGAGGTGATATGTGTGTTCAACACATCTCATTTGGCTACAAATTCTAGTGTGGGGAAGATGTATAGATACCTTTACATGCCTTATTAGTTGAAAAAAATTAGGCAAAGAATAGATGAGTTCATCTCACAGTGCTTAACCTTTTAGCAGTTGATGTAAACGGAAACGTTTCTAGCAGGTTTGATGCATCCCCTTGAGATTGAGGAGTGAAAATGGGATGGCCTATCCGTAGACATTGTGATAGGTATTCTATGAATACATAAACACCATAACCCTTCAGGATGATAGTTGACTGATTCATAATGTTGGAAAACATATTTACTATCAGAGAGTAGTGTTCTAAAGTGAGTTTTTGTAATAATTATGTACACGATATTGTTCACATTCATGGGGTTCCCACAACTATTATCTATGAACATAATGAATGGTTCACAACACAACTATGGAGAGGTCTCCAGGAGGCATTCAACACCAAAATGAGGATTATTATAGACTTACACCCATAGATATATGGGATGATTAAGCACACTATCCATGTGTAGGATGATATGTTAATGTAATGTGTTTTAGACTCTTTTTGGTGATGGTAGGATGACTTTCCATTGGCAGAGATTACGTACAACCCCAAATACTACTATATTATCGGTATGGAACATTTTGAGGCCTTATACGATAGAACATGAAGGTTACCCATGTATTGGAAAGATATTGGAGAGGTATCACATGTTGGTCCATAAAAGGTTTTGGGGATGACGAAAAAGTTTTAGGTCATCCATAAATAGGTTAGAACAACCATATTAGGAGGAAATATTACAAATATCAACATTATAGGTGCTTGGATTTTGAGCAGGGTGACCATGTTTTCTTGAGAGTCTCCAACCTATAAAAAATTTAGATATTCGACAATAGAGGTAGTCTTTCCCCAAGGATCATCAAACCATTCAAGATATTGTATAGGTTTGGAGAGGTTTCTTACAACCTTGACCAACCACCATAGTTGGAGTGGGTGTATGTCTTCTTCCACATTCCACAATGGAGGAGATATGGGTTACACCCCACAAACATTATATACTAGGGAAAGCAAAAAAATGGGTATAGAGCCACTTTTAAGAGAACCTTGTGGATATCAAGGATAGATAGGATAAGAAACTTCTCAGATGGAACATCCCCATGGTTTTCATGTTGAGGAAGCACATGAAAGTGTAGTAGAGATCTAGGGAGTGGGATGGCTAGATGAGGGGTTACTATCCCTATATTTATTTCCTTTTTGGGGATGAAAATATTTTATGAGGGAATGAAGTATAGACCAATTTTAATTTTAAGACCCTAAAATATTAACACATATATTTTCGGAGCCAAACGTTGAGAGAACAAGCGATTCTAACACTCGTTCTTAGAAGTATTAATTTTATTCAAATATTAAATATATTTTATATAACATGTGCACTTTTTCTTATCTAAAATATGGTAACCAATATAAAATATTATATCATAAATCATAGACCAAATATGAGTCTTGAACACAATATGTACCCTAAAACAACCTAATATAGGTTGACACTGGGTGTTTGTATAAAATAAGCTATAAGAAGATGTGTTTAGTTAAATAAATAAACTATTTTTTTATTTTATTTATTTAATACAATTGTTATTTAATCTATTAATATAAAATTATGGATGAATCTTAAGGGTTAACCTCATAACCCAGAAATCATTTCACAATGAAGTCTTCTTCCTTTTGCTAAAAAATAGGATTCGAACATCGATAGACCTCTAGAACAATGAAGATCAATGAACATCAATTGAAATAATTTGACATCTTCATTAGAGTGAATGTTCTTCAATGATGAAAATTATGATCTATAAGTAGAGAACCTTTATTCATGTATTATTCCCATGATTATTAAATTCATTGATTAGGATCACAGTGCTTCTTAATCTATGAAAATTTTCATAGTTTCTGTGTGTGACTGTAGATATTTAATTGATTATTATTTTGTTTCTCACTATATATAACCTTGCTTGTATTAATTGGAAAATAAATCTTGGGAAATTATATTTCATGTTTTTCTCTTTCTCCATGTAATTATACAAGTTTTTTATAATGTTCTGTTAATCCATGGATCGATGTTGTTTGGTTGTACATAGCCACATCAGACCTCCGTAATTGAAGAGGAATTGCATGAAAATAATGGAACGTCAAATTAGGGATGGATTTATAGGCTTTAAAGATTTTGGCTGACCAATTTGATAGAATTTAATTTTTATCATAGATAGTGGAGATAGTTTTGGTGTGGTATGAAGTTTATGAGGCATGAAAATTCGTTCGAGAAAAACAGAAGTTCAATTTTGGCCACTAGACGGCTGAGAATAATGTACCACTTAAAGATCTTCCATTTCAAGGTGGATTGAGGTGAGATATATGTTGGAGGATCTATATATACAATTTATGAGCATATATCCATTTTCTATTAAAAAAATGACTACACACTAGATAGTAAGAATAACATACACCACGTAGGGCCTTGGATCTGGAAGAATCAATTTTGTGAGATTGTAAGAATCACATGATGGGTGGGACCCCCACACACTATTTGAACCATTTTTTAGTGATTTTGAATATACCCCAGGAGTACTAGGGAATGGGAATAGCAATAAATATGCTATGTGATGAAGTAAAGAGACATAAGAAGGACACATATACACAACCAGGGAACATTGGTATAGACCTCGATGGTTAAGGGGTACTATGATTTCCACCTACATTCCACATATGGCTACATGGATAGACATATGTTTACCAGAAGGTACATTAATCATAAAAGAAGTGGTATCACATGTTGTGATGTCCCCCTTACAGATCTTGTACCCTTCCATTCCTTGGGAGGAAACATCACACTCTCCTATATCTTTCTATTGTACTTGTAATTTGGAATGTGAGTACCCTATCCAAATTCTATTTCATCTAGATCATAATGGTGGCATCCATAATGGATTTTGATACCTATTGTTATATGTCCTAGGAATGACACTTATTCTGGTGAAGCCTTATAATGAAGGTGATCAGGTAGGGTCATCAAATAGATTAGAGTGGTTACCTCTTAATGGATGAGGAATGGTTCATCGATTTGTTATTAGAGTGGAACACTTCAGCAAGGGTGGGTATGGATCACAGACTACAAGAGTTGCTACATCCACTAGGTCAGGCATGGGTCCTCTCTCTACTATCTGAGTGGTAAACCTCCTTTGGAATTAGGATAACAGTCCTTCACTTTTAATGGGGTAACATCCTACTAGGATGGGCATGGGTCCCCTATAAAATATTATAGTTCCACCATCTAGTTGGGTTATGAATGGGTTATCTCTCGATTACTTGAGTGGAACCTTCCTGTGGATCAAGGGCATGGGTGCTTAGCTCGAAGAGTGGAACCCTCCATTTGGGAAGTGAATGGGTCCTCTATCAACTATAGATTGAAAACCTCCTATTCTACCAGGGCATGGATCCTCCACATTTAGAGTGTAGTCCTTGACTATGTAGCATAGTGGAGAGGTTTTTCTTGACTTGTATATTTTATATAGGAAAAAACGTGAGATGTGGGGAATCAATGATGGACTTCAAGAACTGATGGAACCCTTTCTAATATGGTCCTATAATATAAAGACCCTCATCTCTATCATTTGGGTTTCTTTTGATTGATCATATATATATATATATATATATATTTGTAACCATGTCATTGGATTCTATTTACTCTCTTGATTTGGGTTGAGTTGTCTACTTCCTTTATATTATTATAGTTTTTATTATTTCTCCACATTTAGTTTTAGGTGAATCCTACTAGGGATGTATATACTCACACCTACATGGTATTTTCCCACACATGTCATTTTTTATTCAAACTATGGAACAGGATGCGGTGATTACCTAGGAGCTTAGGGATAAAAAATGCAGTGGACCATGAATGGTGGTTGGTTCATAGAGATCATGAGCCGGGTTCTCTCATCACTTTTACGTTACAATTTTCCCATTTGGTAGGGGAATATGTCTACTTGGGAATGTATTTTCCCCCATTTACTTTTAGGAAATGATACTCATGTGATTTAACCAAGTGAAGCAGAAGGTGCTCATGTGACCTTATGAAGAACACTTCAAAAACTATTGACTGGTGAAGAAGAAAAAACAAGGAGCCCTATAGATCTCATGAAGGTAATGAGATGTTTCTCAATGACAACCCATGTCATGAACAAGAATATTGATGAGTTTCTCAGGATTCATTCATTCTAATCCCATACATAAAGGAGGATAATGAAAATGGTAACTTGTTGGCATATGTGAATACCTTTTCTGGAGGACTCTTGAGATAATATTAATTATATGAACATCTTACGTAATGTTAGTAATCTGTAAGGAAGAAAGTTCATGTGATCACTTGTTTGTCATGTGAAGGAGGTAGGATTCAAATAAATCATGAATTACATGCACCCTAGGTGACACCATTAAAAAACATCGACAGATTGGAATGAAAATAAAATTAAATTTTAAATATTTTATTGATACATTTTTTATTAAATAATTAAACCAAAAAGGAAAATAAACTATTTATAATTTTCAATGACAATGTGATATGTTTATACACTATAAATCATTTCAAACATTCATTAATTATGATGACAATTTGTAAAGAAAAATCACTCTTATTTGTGAAAAATTATTCTTCTATACAATCTTATTGAAGAAGTTGTTTGAACCACATTCACAAATTTTATTGAGACAATAAATTAATCAATAAAAAGGATGAATTGTTTCTTAAGTTGTTTGATTCAATGCAAAAGATCTGATCATCTTCTAAATATCAAAGACACCGAAGAATTACCAAAAGACCTGAACCCTAACTAAAGAGGCTTTTGAAGTGTATACTTATTGACTTGGTGATCTAGAGCACTTATATAGTAGGATCAGAATTAGTTGGTAAAGAAGTCAGTGGGATTATAATACCATTCTATAAAATTTTTCTAACCAATAAGAATAATGATCTTATGAATGGGGGTATAACTAGTTTCTTAAGAGTCTTGAGTATAATAGAAGACAATTGGGGTAACAATAAACTATGGAAATATATTTGGATTTATAGGATGTATAACCAAGTTAATCATTTGGATAAAATATAGTGGTTTATAACTAGTTACTACCTAATTTATGGTAATTTTATATAATATTATAGTGTAAATTTCATGTTTGGTGGAATAACCAACATAATAAAGATTATTTTATTATAGTAAACCTTGTAATTAATTATTTTTGTTTTCTCTCATATTATTTCTACAAATCATTTTAGACTATGAGATATCATTGAGTAGATTAAGATCATTAAAAATCTAATTGGTATGATTTCGAAAGAAATAATCTATTAAATATAAACCACAGATTCACCACCTCATCAGTGGTCAATCTAGCTCAGGGTTCTACGATTCATATCATGGAGTAGGTTCCATCTAAATATCTAAGTGATGCTTTATGAAGGTTATATTTTAGTTAATAATTGAGCTACATTATATGGATAAAAAAGTTGATACTTTTGAAGATTATAAAATGAATATATTTTATAATTCTTAAGAGAAAACTAAAAAATATAGGAAAGGAATTTGAAGAAGAATTTTATAGTAGTAATAAAGATACAAATAATTGAAGGTAATCATGGTGGTATACGTTGAATTAATTCTATTGATTTTTTTGTAAAAAATAATTCCCCAGATGTGACGATGATGTATCATTTTATAATATTCATTCTGAATTTAGTAAAAATTTCATTAATGTTCTAAAATAAAGTGTATTGTGTATTATTGGAATTTATATGTGACTTCGAGATGAAAAATATTGTCTCAATGAGAGGATAAAGATATATAAGAAACTTTGTTTAAGATGGTTTACATATACAATAATCTGAAAAGAAATAAAAATAAAGGTATGAAAAACATAACTCTACAATGAATGAAACTATGAAGGTATTGGAGGGTTATAAATAAATTTTTTTGATAAATATTTCTTTGATATTGGGTTTTTGGATGCCTTACACACACTTGAAAAATAGAAAAATTTATATATGGTTTTCAAAAATACAAAATAAAAAGCTGAATAATGTTTTAGGATCTTGAAAATACATTCTAGAATCAATATACATGCATGAAGAAAAAAAATGAAAATTCTATAGGAGGATTCAAAAAAAATTGAGATCAGCCGAATATGAGAATAAATAACTCCAAATGATGTGTTTATGGTTTGTGGTGAGATTTTGGGATCAGGAATCACCACAAGATAAGACATAAATATTTGCTTAAAAAATAGATATATCTAAAAAAGTGTGAACTGAGGATGATGAATCTAGGAATATCATAATATCATAATCAAATAAAATAAAAACATCCTCAAAGAAGAAGGTATCCCTTAACCAAAAAATATCTTTTGTACTAATATTGTTTCAATTGTTGGTAATTGTATAAATCCAATATCTTGAAAAGTACAGATGGTGAAAAATGATGATAACCCCAACAAAAATGAGTGTTTGTGAAAATAATCATGAAGATCCATTAAAAAACAATTTTCTCAAACAGTGGATGTTCCACTCAAATTTTTTATGGTTTACAATATATGTAATATCTATATAATACACCGTAAAAAATATGAGAAGAATCATAAGATATTGTTAGTGTTGTGATAAATTTGTCCACAAGGCATTAGAATGACAGTATAACATGAAAACTCAGGAGGGTAATATATGTCCTATATTTAGGGGGCGAATGAAGAATAAAATGGAATTTCTTACTAGATCAAGGAAATCCAAAAAATTAATTTTGATATTTCAGCCTTGGGGTGTGAACAAAATATGATAATTTTTAAACAAACTATCAACCAGAAGAAAAATTATTGGTACTTTATTAAATTATAACAAAAGAGACATATATCATGATTATAACTATCTATTTGGTAAAAAATTCTCTTTTTCAAGTGTTACATCAATAACAAGAATTTGTACGTAATGTATATCCTGGGTGAAGATCATGTTTCAATAGTTTTTTTTCACATTCTATTAATGTTATGGTAAAAATCATAAAATTTATTTTAAAACATATAATTTTCATTAAATATGATAAATCATGGTGGGGTCATGCTGAACATATGATAAAAATTTATCTATGAAGAAATTTCTTGACCATAAATTCTTCCAAACATCCATGAAAGAACAAATGTAATGGATTAGATTAAGTTTTTTTCTGATGTATATAAGAGGGTCTTAGTGGTATGAAATGTATGATACGAATATGAAGATATATTCAATACATAGTGAAATAGGGGTGGCATCAACATAAAATAATGGTAACACATATTAAAATTATGAGAAGGAAAATAATTTAAATTAATGATGCATAATTTTCTGGCCGAAACAATTTAAACTCTCTATGCATATAGAGGAAGATACAGACATACTAAATACAAAGGAAATAAAGTGACCTTAGAAGATGATGTAAAAAATGTAGGAGAATTTATCCATAAATCTAAAATTAATGAAAGATAGGTTCTTTTCTAATAATCTCTAGAATTCAAAACATAAATCCAAAAAATGATTAAATGCCATCTTGGATAGTCAGAGATATTTAATACTAAAATTCAATATCTTGATGAAAATTTTTATAAAATAAATACAATTTAAAAATTTATTTCACACAAATAATAATGTTATATGATGAAATAATATAGTCAGGTAGATAAAACTCAAAACAGGACGTTCAGTCTAAATAAATATTCTTCTACTGAGATGGGGTGGAAAGAATGGCCGAGGATGAGAGGTAGCTATCAGCATGAATGTCAGTACTAAAGAATATGAATGTCTGTCTTTATTATGATATATATATATCTATATATATATATATATTTATTTATTCATAATATAATACATGTAATTGAATGATATAGATATGTTTCATGAGGATCTGAATTTATGATTCAAATCTATTAAATATACACTATAGAGTGAATGAGAATTTTAAAACAACATTCTAAAATAGACACATAAGGTATTTCAAGAACTCCCATTACTTAATTTTTATTTAATTTATTATCATAAAAAAGGAGAAGTTTATATTGACCATGATGGGGGATGTATATATTTTTCACTAGCTTTTTTTATTTGGTAGTTGAGGTCTAATCCTGATTTAGCATTTCACTGGTTAATCTGATTATTTGCAAAACAAAAATAGTTAATTGAGATATTATAAGAATGATATCCCATAAATTATGTTTCATTGAAAACATAGTAAAACTTTGTTATATCTAGATCATTTTCTACACCATATTAGCCCATGTTTACATAAGTATGAATAACTAGAGAATCTTTTCTATTAAAACTAGGTGAAATAATTCCTCTCCCAAATGGGTTCAATAAATATTCATTCAATGGAGGAGAAAATTTTAAAAAAATAATTATGAGTTGATAATACCTCCATATACCCAAATTATTTACTTTTTTAGTAATGTGATGAGATTTTCTGCACACATGTTGAATTTTGTGGAGGAAGAGATATTAACAGCAAAATACAAAGGGGTGTATTCTTGAGTTCTTGTGTTTAATTTTTTCCAATAATATTTTAGTTTTTTTATGAGAGTTTTGGATCATGTTAATATTCTTAGATAATTAATATAGAATCATTTAATGTCATTAGATTTTATTTGAGGATAATATTCCTTGTAATTGTGATGATTGTTTGATATTATCTTAAATAAACAATACACGTGTTATGGTGTGGGCACTTTGTTTAAAACAATGGATGAATTATTAAAAGAAGATAACATAAAGTGTATTTATGCTTTACATGTGGAATATTTCAGTAGGGGGAGATAAAACTTATTTTTTCTTGATTTGCATTGGAATTTTTATGTTGCAATTTTCACTTCCATGTTTTTGTAAAAAAATGTCCATCTAAGTCACATAAAAGACCAAATAAGTCCCACATATATTAGAGGAGTAACTAAAACTTGTGGGAGTAGAGGTCCATGAATCCCGCATGGGGGAATGTTGAGTGGTCCTCCATTAGTACCATTAGGATAAGCAGAGAGGTGGCTATATTGATGGGATAATTCATGTGAGGCACAACCCATGAGGCTTCTATGTGTCAGAGTTGCAAGTTCTGATCCTCCACCACCATCATGAATGGATAATTTCATGTAAAACTTATTAATTATTTCTCAACCATGTACTTTTTCGATGAGGGACACAATGTGATCCGACACTATTCTCTTTCCTATTAAAAATGCAAATGTAACATGAAAAACTATATAAAATAGCTCTACACCATATGATAAATCTCTACCATCGTATATTCATAGGGTGTCAAATTCATCCTCTCAAAATTTTAACCTAAAAAATCACTCCTGGAAAGTGAAGGTTGTATAATTATGCATCTCTAGTAATGATATTGGGACCACATTATCAAACTGATAACAAGCATGAAAATCTATTTTTAAAATATTCGAATATTTGAATAATTTTTTTTCAAATAAAGAAATGATAGTGTAACATGTGTTCATCATATGAACTAGTAACATCATGTTATGATATCTCCTAAATTAGTGAAAATCAAAGGTTAGGTTGCATGAATAAAGAGAAATCACATCATTCCTTCACGTAGAGAAAAAATTATATTCCATCACATGAATCTTACATAATGTATACCGATTATAACATGAATAATCTAACACATTCAAGTGACTATCCACCAGGCAATCAAATATCATCACATGAAGGCATGAAAATAGTCACAATAACATTATGACTAGTAAAATATGTGTTTTCCTAATTAGTAAAAGTGATCTTGTGATCATCTAATATCGTAGGAATCATACCAGAGATCCAAGAAAAATTATTTTTCCTTCACCTAGATCTTAAGATCTTCAAGAGTTTGAAAACATTCATGAATCATCATGATTTTTGTGGGATAGGTTGTTAAATGATTCCTACATATAAAATGTTTGGGATAAAGTAATATTGTACAATAATATGAATATTTGAGAGAGATAACTTATTTCAAAAGAAAATAATCACTCATCTGAACAATTTTCATGAATGAAAAATAGAGTCTGTATGATACGTTTATGTAAAGGAAGACACAATCATGGGATGCAATCACACATAGGGAAAGGCACCCATGTGTCTTTAATCAAAACCCAAAGATAACCCATGCATCATGAATTAGAAAACTACTATCTATATAGTTATTTTTAAAAGAATGTGAATTCATTCATAAAAACAACTTCATATAAAGCATTAATGAATAGGGTTTCCTAATTCATTCATGTTAATATCATATGATAAATAGAAGAAAAACAATACATACCCACTAGAATACATGAATACAATTCAATAATCTGAGTTAATATATTATGAATCTGTAAAGTCTTGGATATTCTGTGTATTATTTTTCATTATTCTATGGAATTATTACAAGACTAGGTTTGGAGATGACATGAGATTCTATGGTCTAGAGTATCCTGAATAAATGTATAAATAAATTAAAATTTTAACTAGCTAGTGCAGGAAACTTTCCTGAAAAAAGTGTAATAGCTTTTATACATATGACCAGATCAGAAATCTAAGGCGACCATTGTGTTCAAATAAGTGACTTTACCTTAGGAGATACCTAACATCAACCTATGCGAGTCGGCTGTATAAGTTAATTTTTGGTTGTCTTAAAGGAAATATAATACATTGATAAATTATTTTATTTTTAACATTTTCCATTATGAAACAATGTGTTAATTCAGTTTTAAATGAATAGAATCCGATATCTAGGCTCATAATAGTGGAAGCATTCCCTACAATCCTCTGGAACATTAGAGAGAAGCCACACAACAGAATTCCCGACGAACGACGACACATAGATGGTTGCACAACAAGACCAAATTCCAGAAGACAATTGATCTCTAGATTTGATGATTATCGGGGTGGGGTTGTTATTTAAATTATTCATTATTCATTCTTGAATCCAAATGATGAATACAGAGCAACCCATGAACATGTTGACCTACAGATCATCATTCTTATGAGAGGGTCTTCTAATCGAATGTTTGGGGAAATAATCCATGTTTAATTTTATTAATATTTTGATTTTATATGTTTGATCCCTATAATGGGAGTGGATCAATGCTATTATAAATGATTCCATAGGTTCATTCCTCGGTTCATAATTTAATTTTATTACATTATTTTGACCTTGTGTTCTTTGCCAAGTTATGAACAACAGATCATTGCTCATCTGTTCCACAATGCAATGACCCCAAATTAGAGATATGACCTATTGATCTTCCAGTGGATGTGTGATGAAAATGGCGGTTGATGAATCAACATGGTTCAAGAGAAATATTCCACTGAGTGTTCTTCGAATGGAAATCAAAACATGTTTTCTTGGTCAATCCAACTTATAAAACCTTCTGATTTAGTGTTACCTTGGTAGGGTGACTCTTGGTCCTCAATTTCGAGGCAATAGGGAAACAAGATCAGTGATTGTAGAGTCTCCCGAGGAAAGTCGATGAAGAAAGGGGTTTCTGGAAAATCCTAATGAACACATAATGTAGTTTAGAATACACATAATGTGGTCCCCATTGAGTGGTGGATAGGGTTTCTGGTGACAGAAAATGATAACACGACATGTGATAGGTGTCACGTGGCTATTAGGTCCTTATGTGGGACTCAGAGTGTATATCGGACAATACACAGCTATAGGGTAGAGTACACAGCATTTACTCCATCACATTGCCTGACCAGATAGTTATAGGTGTTACCCCATGTACTGGTACATGGGTTGCTAGACACTAGTTGAAGCTGTGTATGGGCACACGACCAGCGTACATGGAGTGACTCCCATATAGTAGGACACAACGTGTTACTCTTCTACACACTTTTTATACCTTTCTACACGACATGATATTTTGACTCAGGTTGTTTTATATAAGAAGTACCAGGAGTCAAGAGACCCGGTGTGTGGCTCTTCTACACGCTGTATAATTTCGTGTAAATTTCTTGATCTCCTTGTCCATCGGTCCTTGGACATGTTTCACTTGGGTCAGTTCCCCTTTGACCATTCCTCTAATGGTCATGTATCATTTCCATTCATAGGAGAATGATCCTTTTAGCGGGACTTTCTAGATAGAGTAAGAATCCCTCCGAGAGGCCGAGAGAGATCCTATACCAATTGTTAGGCCCTAGGTAGTGTTTGGTATAGATGTGACCAATATCGCAAGATGTTGATCCTCTACATAACATGAGAATCTAGATGAGTTTTGGTATACGCAAAGGCCCTAGCAGTGATCCTCATCCATGTATCATGATCTTTTCCCACTCAAGGGTGAGTTCTTTTGAAATGAATTCATTTTTTCAATCTTCAGAACTATCAGTATATCTCCCACACCCATGAAACTTCCCAAAAAACATAAGTCGTGGATTTATGTCATCAGAGCTATCAAAATCATGGAGTGAGTTCTCTTAGATGAGTGATTCAAGGAATCTTTGAACAGAATCCCTAGTGTCAGTATGCACTCGTTGAGACTTACCTCTAGACTATGGGTCAGAGATTCAAGTATATCCATATATGTTTCTCTTGTTTCATGTATTGTAGACACATACTATGTAGATATAACTAAACCGTTACATTTTTTATTTCGTTGTATTTTTCAGAGTCCTCTACTGAGTATTTTTATACTCACCCATGCACGGGATTTGGCTGCCGGTATAGTGTCTGGTGTACATGAGTGGATTTTTAATGGTGTCCAGGGTGGACTAGGACCAGGCTGAGATTTCTGAGATTCCGTATAGGATGAGGAGTTCCTATGACTATAAGTAGCATTCCCTGTACGTATTTCTCTATTAAAAGTATGAATTTGTAGTTTACAGACTCTTTCTTTTGGTGGGATTGTATTCTTACCCAATTTACAAATCTGCACTTTAACTTCCATTGTACTCTTTTGGATGGGTTCAGTTGTATGCATGAATTTTTCTCCTTTGTGGTTTTTACATTTCATAATTTGTGGGCTTGGAGATGCGTTCATCTATACAGGTACTTAGGCAATGCCTCCCATGTTTGTGATATGCCTACTCGGTGCCAGTCCTCAGACCCTGGATTATTGGAGGTGAGTATGGGGAGTCGCGACATGACCCCCAATAGGACGGTTCATTAAAGAGTAGTATCATAGGTGGTCGGTTCTATCATAGAACCAAGAGTCTATGAGATTTTTTAGGGGAAACAGTTTTATGTTTTCGAGATCAGATTTCAGGCTAGGGACTTTAGTGTTGGTGCGAGAAACTAACGTATCCATTCACCCAAACTATGATAACCAAATTTTCATCTTTGTGCATGAGAAAATTAGTTGCAGTGAAACAAAGAAATGGTACATGCATCATATAGAAAAGATTTGTGTTTTCCATGTCCTTTTGTGTTAGATATCTAGATATACTCTTTGACCAAGGTACATATTGTTTTATTATAGGACTCCATTGTGACTCATTCCTATTATGATTCAGTGACTCAATAATGAAGATGATGCCCTTAGTGGAGAGGATTTGATTAAGGGTCTAGTTCTCTAGTAGTTACCTCTAGGTGGGGCACATGCTATACAACCCCTAGTGGAGAGGCACATGGTACCTTCAGTACCAACAGATGAGGGGCACAGGCTATGTGCATTCCATGAGTCTCAGAGACATTGACCACTTAGGATCAGAGGTGATCCCAACCCATATGCATCTAAGGACTGGCTTAAGGTGGTGACCAGAGTTTTCTATCTAGTGCGGACACCAGCATACTAGATGGTGATCCTAGGAGTGAGAATTCTTTAGGATTCGGCGCAACGATGGTGGAGTTCGACCATGAAGACTCTCGATGAGGAGACTCATTCATAGAAAATGTTAGAGTGACTCTTTAGGGAGGATTTATCTCCGGTTACATTGAGAGTATTGTGTATCTAGGAGCTTTTTCAGCTCCAAAATGGAAATTCAATGATGGCTTATTATTCAGTGAGGTTCACCAACCTCACCAGGAATTCGATGGATATGTTCATGGATTTGTACTTCAGATATAAAACCTTCGAGAGAGGTTTGTGATTGAAATCTGAGATAGTGTTGTGACTTTTGGAATGTCAAATTATGTATGGGTGCTCAAATGAGAATTGGTGGTTGAGAGATTCATGGATGAGGAGAGGCAACCAGTGGAAGTCAGTAGCAGGAAAACTGATGCCGAGACCTCTACGGCAGGGAGCTGACATCAGTCATAAGGATTATGACATTGGAGATGTCACAAGAGGACCCTAGATATGGGACCCATGGTTCAGAGATCTCGGGATGGATCCAGTCAACCATGGGAGAGGTGATTCTATCTGTACAACAGAAAGGGACATCTCACAAGATATTTCCCAACCCATTGATATGATAATAGGGAAGTGATAGATGGACCACCATGGCAGAGTCAGTGAGTTGAGTAGGAAGGCCCGCTAGGTGCTGGATATGAAAGTGGAGTAGGGAAAGATCCATGAGGTGGATGATGCTTTTATCTACTACTACCACCACCACCAAGAAGCCTTAACAAGGATCATGGATCTGGGGGACAGCGGTGGGGCAGCTACATGGGATCAAGTTGTATGGGACAGGGACTCCAGGGACGATCCGAGGTACAATCAGTGTCTTTTCAACCTTGTATATCATATTTTTATACAAAATTACTAGTCATTTTTTCCTCATGACATGTCTTGTGTGAAACCTTCATATTCTAGTAGAGGAGTTGACTCAACCCTTATCTTGGAGACTCCTACGAGATGAGAGTCGATGATCACGTGTCTTTTCCGACAATGTGATCATGCTCTTGGAGGTGATTGTTTTGGTTGGATCCTATTGGTGGTAGTGTTGAGTCCATACGATATCATTCTAGGTATGGATTGGTTCTCTTCATTCCATGCCTAGATTGACTTCTTTAGGAGGTGTGTGTGGTGTCTATGTAGAAAGGGAATGAGTTTTTACATTCATAGTGAAAAGGAATCCCAGGAAGCATAGAATGTGTTAATTATTTGGAGGGTGCATTTGATCTCCCATGATTTGTCTAGACATACCATCAGAGTACCAGATTTTGTGATATTTCAGTACCATGTGGTTGTGGTGGTGTACAAGGACATCTTTTTAGAAGATGTTCCAAGATTACCTCTTGATCATAAGATCAAAATCTATATTGACTTACCCCGTGGGATGGAACCAATATCCTCAAGGTCATATCAGATGGCTCCTATAGAGCATTGTGATCTGAGGGTATTACTAGAGGATATTCATATGAAGGGATTTGTAAGACCAAATGTTTCTTCCTGGGTATACCGAGTTTCATTTTCTAGGAAAGAAGACGATATTTTGAGGTTGTGCATGGATTACTGGTGCCTAGACTAGGTAAATGTCAAGAACAAGTATCCACATCCATGGATTGACAACCTCTTCGATCAGCTACGAGTGGAATGGTGGTTCTAAAAGGATGACCTTTGATTGGGTTACCACCAGTTACAAGTACAAGATGAGGATATAACAAAGATGGCTTTCAGATGCCACTATAGTAACGACAAGTACATGGTGATGCCTTTCAGTGTGATGAATTCCCCTGAAGTGTTTATGAGACTTATGAACCATATTTTCTAGTCATATTTAGACTGGTTCATAGTGTACTTCATCGATGAAATCCATGTGTACTCAGCATCAAAGGAAGAGCACACAAGAAACCTGCAGATGGTTATAGATGTACTCCAAGAGAAAAACCATTATTGGAAGCTCTAAAAATGCTAGTTATGGAAAGAGAAGTTCCACTTCTTGGGACATGTTATCTCAACAGATGGAGTATCAATACATCTAGACATGGTCGAGGCAGTGTTAGCATAGGATCCACCCTGGAGTGTGACATAGGTGTGGTGCTTCCTTGGGATTGTAGTATGATACTAAATATTTATCCATGATTTATCTCGAACATCCGTACTGATGACATCCTTGACCAACAAGGGGAAACCATTCGTATGTATAGAGATGTTGTAGTAGGATTTGTAGCTTTTGAGGAAGAGTTTGTCGAGTGCACTGATCTTGTGATTTCTACAAGAGGGTGTTGGGTACGTAGTATTCTGCGATGCATCAAGGACCAGGCTTGGCTATGTCATGATGTAGAGATAGGTGATGATGTCTTATGCTTCACACCAACTAAGGTGGTTATGCAGTCATTTTGACGAAACTCTAGACTATGGGTCTAGATTTTGAGAATGTATGTATTTGATTCTCATGTTTTATGTTCTATAGACATATACTATGTAGAGCTAACTGTACCATTAATTTGTATATTTCATTGTGGTTCTGGGGTCTTTTTTTGAGTATTGTTATACTCACCCCTCTATGGTATTTTCCTGCATGTGTCATGTCGTGTGAACATGAGCATCCTTTGGATAGAGTCCATGGTGGACAAGAATCGGACTGAGCTTTGTGAGCTTCCATAAAGGTTGAGGTGTTCCTATTTCTAGGGGTAGTGGTCCCCATACCTATTTATTGCTTCCAGAATGGAAATTGATTTTTTCAGATTCTTTATTTTGGTGGGCTTGTATTCTACCCTAGTTTGTGTTCTACACATTACTTTCCATTGAAATTTGTTGGTTGGGTTTAGTTTTATGGACGAATTTTGTTCCTTAGTGATTTTTAAATTTCAGTATTTGTGGGCATGGAGATGTGTGTGTGTTAATATGTACATAAGAACTGCCTCCCATGTTACTGATCATCCTACTTGGTTCTAGTTACCAACCCCTAGCCTACTGGAGGTGGGCTTGGGGAGTCAGGGAACAGGCCCCACTAGGATGGGTCGTGACAGAATCCTACCCACAGCTTAGATTAAGGCCATAAAATTGAAGGATGATATATCATGTGAACCCTAGTTAGTCATCTTATGGTGAAATGTGACAAAACTTGCATGATATCCAATCATTCCATGCACCCAACATATCACCATTGAAAAAAATGACAATTTTGGATGGAAAAGACAATAAAAATACGAAAGGGGGTCCTTGATTCATTATGAGATTTAATAATTTAATTTATAATTAATATAAAAAATTTATTATTATTATTTTTATTCTATAATGGTTATTAAATGACCATTATTTTATGGAAACATTAATTAAGATGAAAATATTGGAAGATGAATCATTTAGAGTTGTGAAAGACCATTCTTCTATAAAATATTATTGTTGAATTACTATGCTCCAATTTTAAACAATTTATTGATGTTTTCCCTTCATCTAGTAGAAGGAAGAATCATTTCTTTACTTTTTTTATTTAATGAGGAATACCTAGTTATTTACTAAATATAAGAAACACATATGAAATACCAGCTTACATTTTTGAAACCCCATAAGATCTTGAAGTTCAAAATGGTTAGATTGTTAATCTATTAAGATTACGGAGTAAGATCATCATCCACTACTGAATTAGTGTCTAGGAGAAGATGATCATTTAATTAAGTCATTAGAAAAATGTGGAAGAAGTATATTTTAACTAGTGGGTATAACAAACTACTAAAGATTATTGAGGATAATAGAAGATGGTAGGTTGGTATAACAGGTCAAGGAAGAAGAATTATATTTCTAGGGGTATAACTAGGATCAATTATTGGGGTTTATAACTAGTTTCTTCCTAAAATATTGTATTTGATGATATGATAAAAAGTAATGAATTCATGATGGTGGAAATTATTGAGATAAAAAATAATATTTCATACAAATAACATTGTAAATACCTTGAGATATGCAATCTTATTATTCTACACATGAATTTTGATATTGATGTATCACTGACTGGATTTAGAACCATACAAAGTTCGACAAGTTAAATTCAAAAGAAATAATTTCTGAAATGTAATCCACTGATTCACCCCCCCCCCCCATCATAGTTTTCAAATCGTCTTAGGGTCTGAAACATGTATATTAATCAAACATATATTGTCCCTATTCAATACTTATGAAAGGTTATAATTATTTTCATGACTTGGGGGTGAATATATAATAATCGGGTGATCTCAAAAACACATTAAGGGTATGAATAATTAATAAATGCAAAGATTATAATTGATTATATAATAAACATATGGGTCTGAGAATGTAAACATTGAACATAAATATAATATTTACAATTCATACACAATAAAACCTAGATCATAAGAGAAGAATTATATCATGAACATTTATCATAAAGAAACTAATATCAACATATCATGGAATGAAAATATTTCTATCAAACAATGTTTCATGAAACCATCACCATGAGTCAGTGTTCAATCCTATGATAATTATCACATAGTGGACGAAGGCCCACAGTATATTCCGTTCCCTTCTGATTTTGATAAACATTGTAGATAGAATCCCATAATATAATAGGTTTACTCCTTAATACTATAGATAACATCTCATGAGTTAAAAATAATTGCATACTTTATTACATTGTTATTTAATTCTGATCCCCCCAGTCACATAACATATTATGCTAAACCTAACTACATGTGCACCGTATATGATATCTAATGAGATAACTGCAATAACCAATGGATTGGTGGGGTATATAATTTTGGGACCACCCTATGAATAATATTTAATATATTCCTAAGTGTTTGATATATTAAAAAAATACATAATTTCATCAATGTAATATTATCATGATAATGATATGGGTCTCATTATTATTTCTAAAAAATATGACCAAAAACTATATGAATAAATAAGGTGGTTGTTTTCAAAAAACATATCCCCATTTAGTAAGCGAAAATATAATTATGTTTACATCGATGTAAAAACACGGTTATAAAAACATTTCTTCAATTCATAACACATTAAGAGGTTAAAAATTGGTGCAATTGATCCCATGAGTTTAATTCATAAAAAAAAATAATATCATGTAAATTAGAGGGTAAATCCTAAATCTTAAATATCATGAGGTTAGTTCTTATAATAACTATAACTGCAGTAATAAGAAGCTAGTGGTTATCTTACTAAATTTTATTTAGATAAATATGATCACGTATAATATGATCAAATAGTATAATAGTCTTAGAAAACTATATATATTCATTAATATTCCAATACATTCTGAAGATATAAAATAAAAATAATATTTTAATTGAAAATATTATTATTAACTTTATAATAACCTTCCATATCAATCATAGTGAACTTCCTCGCATCCTGTAGAAAGGAAACTTCCTAAATGGGTGAGCTCAGATTCTCAGTAAGGATATTCATAGAGTGTAAACTATTATAGAATAATTAATGAATGAGTAATAAGACGTGAATAAATGATGATTAATCAATTCCATGCAAATAATCGCATGACATTTAAACTTATCCATGGATACCATAACTATTCAAATAATCATGTGCAAAATAATTACTTATTTCATAATTATGGAATAAGTAATTATATCAAACATAAACATGCAGTCAAAGCCTCATTCCATGACATATTATAAAAAAGGATTACACATTCCCCATATAATAAACTTATTTTGCTAATTATACTTACAGATTCATCAAGGGGATATGTAATTATGATCCCCCACCCATCACATTATATGTCCCATTTATTGATCATTTTAATAGACAATATAGAGTAATCCAAATTACATAGTAATCTATAACTATCTGTACTATAAGAACTGACCTAGAGAATACAAATACCATCCCCAAAAAAAATCGTCATAATGAATCCTTAAAAATATGGTGGATGGTATCATTAGAATATATCCTCATTAATGAGAATTAATTTTTAAAGTATACTGAAATTGATTAATTTACTTTTAAAATATTTCCTAAAAAATTTATTTTCGGAAAATACACATTTTGTTTTCAAATAAAATATTTAAAATATAAAAATTACTGAAATATTAGAAAAATTATTTCTCCTGAAGGAATCATGGGAAAATTTAATGGAAGATTCAAAAAAATAGTATTCAGAGTGGTAGAAAAAAAATTTCATTCTATTTATGTTAAAATAAATATTCTATTCACAACACTAGTAAAAACTATTTCATTTAGAAAATAATAATAAAAATTACATTTATTCCCTTTTGTAGAATTTTAAACATTGAAAAATGGATTGAACCACCAATTTTTAATAGTAAAAACATTCTCAAAATCATTTAAATGAAAATATATACATTGAATAATAATTTACTGACTACCTAGAAGAATTAATATTGATTTTTCATAAAAAATATTTTCAAAAATTTTATTAAATTGTGAGTATAAAATGATAGGAAGGAATTTAATTTAATTAAATAAAAATTGGTAAGGAAATATATGAGGTCTAGGATGTAGATTTCATATAATTACCCTAATGAAAACACAAATAGATATAGACCTAAATAATCATGATATTGTATAATAAACCAGAACTACATTGCTAGCTATCAAATAAAATGTCATTAAAATTAATAATATTTTATATATCTTAAAAATATCCTCAATTAAATTTATTAATAATTTAAAAATTAATTTTGTAGTAGTGAGTACACCATAGTTAGAAATCATGGTGCATAACATGAAACATGTCTCAAAAAAATTAGATTGAGACAAATAAAATGATTGCAAAGGCCATAACATTTTAAGTGACAATTAATCGATTAATTGATTATGGGAAACAATTTAATAAAAATTATAACAAGTTTAAATTAAATATAAAACAATCTTTATATCTTCACCCATAATTATGGCATAATAAAGTCAACAAAGAAGTGTTATAACTCACTAATTAGAAATTAAGGTATGAAAACACTTACCTTGTGATTGAAATGCATCAAAAATGATTTTAACCTCCTATATTATTAATTTAACTATATTATACTACTTATATTATAATTTATGATCCATTTATAACATTTAAATACACATTTAATAAAAATTATTTATTAAAATTACCATTTCTAAGTGCTAGATGTTTCATTATTCGTGTATGTTTTGGTTCATTAGATTTGGTCCCTATAGAAATATCATGATTCCATAATAATTAAAATTAAAATCCTGATATAAATATCATATACTCCCATTTTATAAATATTTATAATCATCATTGAAATTCAGATATTTAAAATGAATCCCATTAATTGGTGATGGTGTAAATATACATGAACACACGGGAAATGCTTTCATCTTCCACGGGAAGTAAAATATATGAATGTGAACTTTTCCACCATAATAATGTAATTTATTCATACATAATATATAAATTTTATTCCATTATAATTTTTATAGAATATAATAATTATCTATAAGATGAAATAAAATGAAAATACTCACCTAAAAGATATACCTCTTCTTCAAAACAACAACTACTGGATGAAACCTTAATCATTCTAGTTTGAACTATTAATGAGACTAGTGCCTATAGATCATTGGGAGAAAGTATAGGAAGGGATTTTTTTGCAATTTTCCTAGTTATGTAGATTTAAAAGTTTGAATAAGATATAATAGGTAGTTTTATTTTATATATAAGGACAAGAAACGCATGGAACTATATAAAACGTTTAAATATATTATACGTCGTATTAATATTATATGGCACAAAATGGACATATTTTTATAGTTAGGACATGATTATGTCAAAATAAACTTAACCAGTAAAAATTAAACACGATTATGTTACGTTTAAAATGATTTATAATGGTTTAGCTCCCTCATTAGCCATTTTTATCCTTAATAGTAATAACACATTTGTTAGAGTTTGAGGGTTAAAATTATAAAACTATGTTGAAATATATTTAATAGTTGTTCAGTGGTTGAAATTTTGGATCATTTACAGTCCCACTAGTCCTATATCAAATTTGGTTTATTTATAAATCATTTAATTCTATATATATATGATAAAATATAATTATATTCATTTTATGAAAAATTCAATTAATTAGACTTCAATGATATAAATAATAAAATGGGATTCAAATATAAGTTTTAAAAATATAACTAATAAAATATTTTCCTCTAAAATATGCATTACACCTAATAATTCTTCAAAATTATAATTTTTTTGATATTTTCAAAATCATTTAATTTTTTTCAATTATTTAAACTAGAAATATTCTAGTGAAATGTAAAAATTAGAGATAATTATTCCAACTAAAAAATAATAAAATTAAGTGATTAAAATAATATTTCAAATAAATATTTAGAACTGGAAAAAACCTCATTTTCTCACTGTAAAAAAAAATAGAGACATTAAAATAAAGAGGGTGAAATTTTGTATTTTTTCATTATGTAAAATAATACTAAGGTCATTATCCAAGGCATTAAGAAAAAAAATAAAAAATTTCCAATAGAGTAACATTAAGTTAAAAAGGAGCTTTTGAAATGATTTAAATAAATTTGGTTTGGTGACTTCATGGCCATATCTCGTAGTTTTAACTATATTTTACCCTTTTACCCTTACTAAGGTGATACATATTTTTCATGTTTACAATTGATAATGAACATAAATAAAGTGGATAAATTTTTAAAACATAACCATTAGATTTTGAATATTCAATCTAGTTTTCAAATATAAATTTTAGTAAGTGGTAGAAATTCAATTTATTATAAATTCATAAAATATAATTTGGAATAGTTTTTAGAAAAATGAAATTTTATTCTTCCAAAAAACAGAAACGAAAAATTTTATTATTTAATTAAGTAGGTTATATTTAATTCATGAAAAATTATGACACATTAAGATAAATTTCCAAACATAACATGACAATTAAAATTTCACGATTCAATGAAATTAAATGATAGATTTTTGAAAATCAAAATCATTCCCTATTCAGAGGAAAATATATCATTAAAAAAACTCGACAAAATTCACCCAAAAAAATATTGGAAAAATGATATAAAAAAGTTATTAATTTCTGAAAATAAAATTTTAATAATTCATATAACATAATTAAAATATTAGTGCACAAAATTCAATAAAAACATTTTTTATGGAAGCTAATTTTTGTATGATAAAAATATTTCACTACAAATTGAGTACTTAATTATTGTGCATTAATACACTGATTTTCATTATATAAAACCAATATATATATATTTATTTATTTATAATTCATTTATTATTATTCCTACTAAACATTTAATGTATATTTTATGATGTTTATATTTAAACAAAATAAATTATACTATATCAAAGTTTGTTTAAATGTTGTTGTTGTGTGTTAAGAAATCAATCAAGAAAAATATTCATTTAATCTATTTTTTTGGTTGTAAATTCTCCCCCATAAATAAATTATGTCCTCATAATTTTTTTATCTTGAAAATACAATGTTCAATATATGGATATAATTTACAATTAAAATAAAATCATATAATTGAATAATAACACCTTCTTTGGAAAGGAGATGTTTGAAACATAAAGGTTACACTAAATAACACAAAATTGGGTTTAAAACAAGGGGAACATTAGAATAAAATAAAAATTATGATATATATGATAAATATAGCTTCTAAAGAGTAAAGAAAATTGATTTAGAACAATATCTTGAGAAATATTATGTCTGAAAAAAAATTAATCACTATGCGATAAAGAATACTATCAATTCATTAGAAATAAAGGAAAGAGGATAACACTTTTATATAAAGATCATTTTTTAAATTGATAAATATATATTGTAACATCCAGCTATAGAACATTAAAAAATATCGTAACATTATTTCTATACATATTATAATCATAAATTCATCCATTGGTGATGCTCCGATCAATTTTAACTTCTATATCAAATCTTACTCCTAAAATTGAATTTTCATGTTGAATTTCTCATTCTTAAAGCTCTAAAATTTACTTTTATGGAATTATAAAATATTATAAAACATACCTAGTTTTTTTAATATATATAGATATAAGAAAAATGGTTGGCACACCTTGATATATTATACAATATCAATAAACCTTTATCTGAATAAATAATATCGAAAAGAAAAAATCCTCAACAATAACACCTAAAATTAAACATAAATTTTTCATAAATTAAAATCCTGAAAATAAAAAAATATGAAATACTATGCTCAAAAATATACTTTGAATGAACATCTTATTAAATATTATATCATCATCAATTTAGTATTTATACCCAAACAATATTGATCACTCAAATTTCCACATAGAAAAAATTTGTATACCCTAATATTATAATCTGAAAAATAGTTTAATCATTTAAACTAACCTTATAAATCACTACAAAGATGTAATAAAATTATATATTCAACTAAAAATAATTCTCACATTATTCCACAAAAGGTGTCCATTTTGAAAAAACATTAATTATATTAATCATATAAGCTTCATCCAAAATTATTGTGAGTCATCTTCCAAAACAACATTAATCACTTAAAAAACAAATTACCCTTCAATTATATGTTTTTATATATGATAAACTATATTTTCCAAAATTTCAATAATCCCAAATTATATCAACTTCAAAAATTGAATTAACTTTAAATGTTATAAATAGATTTAAACAAATTACCAAAAAATATAAAAATCATTATTCTTGAAATAAAAGTTTCAAAAAACATATTTTAAACCTAGGGTTTGTATTCCAATATATTTATCCCAAAATATCTTTTGTTATCATAAAATATAATCACATAAAACATGATAAGTGTTTTTTATTAGTTCAACCATATGATCACACAAAAACTTATTAACCCATGATTATATCTATACTTATTAAACTATCTTCATTTGAATCATAAACATAGAACCATTGGGATAAAATTTAATATTTTAATAATATTCTCAAATTTTTCATAGTAGTTCATAAAGGATGCATTAATCAACCAAATAAATTCCCTTAAAAGATTATTTTAGTCGTAGGCCCACTCATCATGCACTGATGAAGATCGAGTTTATAAAAAATCCTCTCCTCTTAGAGTTGTTTCCCATAGGCACTTTTGTGCCACAATTTTATCCAATTTTCAATATTCATACGTGCACTTTATTTCTTCTAAACTAGTAAAACACAATCGTATCATAATATTATGATATTATGTATAGTAAAAATTATACTATGAATCAATAATTCGGTAATTTTTTTCAATATAAACTTTCTTAAAATTAGTTACTAATAGTCATACTAACCATTCTCTGATACGAGCATTAACAACCCTAATTCCAATAGCCTATAGTCCGTGGTTATCATAAAATACTTTCAGAATGGAAAATAAATGTTATCTTATGCGATCAAATATATTTGTAGTCATGTAAAACTATATATATTACTTAACCTCACATTACATTTGAAAACATAAAATAAAACATAGCATTTTCTTCCAGAAA
The DNA here is from genome assembly GCA_963277665.1 of Viscum album. Classification (NCBI taxonomy): domain Eukaryota; kingdom Viridiplantae; phylum Streptophyta; class Magnoliopsida; order Santalales; family Viscaceae; genus Viscum; species Viscum album. The sequence goes on along the minus strand of OY728151.1, from coordinate 534,470,063 downwards.
ATTATTATTTACTTTAAAATATACTTGCCTTTAAAAAACAGAACACTTCTTGGAATCCCTGATAAATTAAACTAAATAAAAGGTTGACCTCAAATGATCATTAATGGAATATGTTCTATAAAATATATCATAGAATATATATGGAATGAATAATATGGAAAGAAAAAATGGAGATAAAATATTTCAATATTAATAATATAATTATATTGAAACTTACACAAGGATAGTTTTAACTATTTCTAATATCACACGGACTTCTATAAGTTATTTCATGTTTATTTAATGCATACTTTATGTCATATTAAATTTACCACTTACACCTCATTCCAAGTTGTGTTATATAATGCATATAGGCCCATGAAAAATACCAAACTAGTTTTGCATCATGATACAAATTAATGCATCAAGGGGAGATCTAATTTGAAGAATAACTCTATACATAATAATACCCATTCATTCATCATATTAATAAATAATATAACTTAGTCAATGTAACTTATAAATCAATAAATATATTCATTGGGATAAATGGTATACCGAATGTAAACAAATCCAAATCAAATTTATCATAGACTATCCATATAAATATTTTTGATGGTTTAATTATAGTATATCATTATCAAATCATATGATTCATCAAAGGTTGTTGATATATAGGATAATACTTTTAAAAGATCAACGAAACATTTCCTCTAGTAAATGTTAAATTTTATTTTGAAATCACTTATTTTAAGCATAATAATTTCCATAAACTTGGGAAAACCATTTTCGTTGAAAAAAAACATGGAAATAAGTAATTTATGATTTAAAATAATGATTATACATGATGAGGGAAATTTTATTCATGTGTTATTTTTCAAAATAATGATTTTGTTCAAACCTTTGGTAAAAAGTTATTCATTTATAATAGACAAGAAATTTGCATTAAAAATATTACATATAAATTATAGCCTGGGTAAAAGAGACATTAAAAATCATTGGGGAATGGAAAACACAATTTTGAAAGAAATTTAAATTAAATATGTATATGGATGAAAATATTCAAAAACATTTAGAAACAAAAGACAATTTTCCTCAAAAAATTCTTTTAGAATTCTGATTACCTAAAGAGGGGAAAATAAAATGAATCCTTGTAATTTAAATAATTACCATAATATTAGAATCTTCAGGGGTTTAATATTAAAATATCATATAATACCACCTATGTAATCTTAAAAATAATCAATCTTACATAAGGATGAGATTAGAAAATAAACCCTTACCTATAAAGTAACACTAAATTAAAAAGTTATTGAAATAGAGAATATGATATGGCTCTATACGTAAATTTAGTTACATGAATTAATGTTTAAAAATTAATTAATGGGGTATTAAGTATACTATAAAAGTAATACATGGTTCAAAACTTGAATCATGTATCAAGAAAATGAGATTCATAAAAAGTAAATCCTTATAATGTCCCTAACATTTGATGTGATAATAAATGATTGATGTCATTATTCGAACTTATGAAAATAATTTTATATAAATTGTAAAGGAATAATAAAAAAATTATTGATAAATAGACAAATAATCATTGTATAATAAATTCAAAAAAAAATTATAACATATTTAAAGAAGATGAAGTTAAGAAACTACATACCTTATGTTGGACAATTTTTGGAACAAATTTTCAAATAATGTATAATAAATTTAAATTTTTTATAAATATATAAAAAATACTTATAAATATTTATAATATCATTAAAGATCAAATTAATATAATTAAGAACTTGTTTATTAACTATTATTTACTAAAACATTATAAGTTGTTCACAGTTTTATTTTTCATGTACATTTTGGTTGGGTTGTTTCAATTTATTTAATATTAAACATAGTTTCATCTCTTATAGAATTATATTAATTAAATAAATATAAAGTATATATATATATATATCCATTTTATCTATATTTATAATCCTACTTGAATGTAGAATAAAAAAATGAATCACACCGCTACGAGGAGTTGGTAATCTGCAAGTACGCGTGGGTTATGTAGTTGTTTTTTAAATCATGCCATGGTAAAATGGTAAATAATATATTAAAAATATTGAATCATAATAAAATCATAAATATCATAAATATTACCTATTTCCTTTTTTATAACCCTTATTATAAATCTTGGATAAAACTAATTACACCACTACATAGAGATAAAAAGTCGTATATACACACGAGTGATATTTTTGTTTTCCATAGAATACAAAGCACATAAATATAGATTTTTACAAATACATAATAATATTAAATTTTATGGGATATAATTTTTATATTATTTGACCATATTTAGAGATTATTTTAACGTAGTAGAAGAGAAAATTAAATGATAAACACACGATTAAATGTTATACCTCTTCTTTTGAAAACAACCTTTGTCTTACTCTTTAATCCTACTAAGATACTCATTTTATGAGGCCACATAATCTATTTCATGGTGGCTAATGTTTCTAATGGTTATATTATATTATTTATCTAGATATGTGGCTTCATAGATGTTAAGAAGATATGATATTTTCTCTATTTCTATGGTGAAGGAAATGATAAACATGGAAATAATTAAAAGATATAAATATAATATATATCATAATCAAGTCAAGTGGCACCAAATTGAAATAATAACAAATTTAGAACATGATAATGTTTTAATTAATTCATGAATTGAAATTTTAAAATTTTCAGGTCACGTTTTTTAAATTATATTTTGGTTTAATCCCCACATTAACCATTTTTATCCTTAACAATATTTGAAAATGTATTCTCCATTAGGGTAAAAAATTGATATCTAAGATGAAAAATCGTTTAAAATGGTTCATAAATGAAATTTTTTTAAAAAAATTATCCAAAATAATATATTTATTTCTTTTACAAAAATTAAATCATTTAATTTAATATTTTTTATCTTAAATTATCACTAAATTCATTTTTGGGACTATTCAATTAATATAACTTCAAAAACATAAAAAAATTAAATACAAATATAATCATTCAAAACAATAAAAATATGTAATATTTATCAATATAATTTGTGTAAAAAATTAATTCATCCAAATTTTGTTAGCTTAAATATTTTCAGTATCATATAATGGATTTTTCATCTACAGGAAGAAGCGTTGTATTTGGAAAATGCAAGCATTTAAGGTAGTTACCTCATCAAAAAAATTAAAATAATTTTACGTTCTAGATAAATTACTTGATATTAAAAATAATTATTTAAACTAAAAAGAAAAACTTTTATCCATATAAAAAAATCATTTTTTATAAAATTAGAGATTTATATTTTATATTTATTAATTACATAAAATAATATTAGGGTCATTATCAAAGGAATGTGGTACTAAATAAAGAAATTACTATTATTTTATTATTAAGGTGAAAAGGAATATATTAAATTTTAAAAAGAGATGTTTTTTTAGAGTTCATGACCTAATCCAATGGGTTTAACCTGGTTTTACCCTTATCGAGATGACCAATATTTTATATAGTTTCTATTCATAATGAATGAAAATAAAATTTATATATTAAAAATATTTGAACATCATACTTCAATATATTTATAGAATTATTAATTATTCCTTTTCAATAAGTAAATGAAATAAATTGTAAAATAATTACATAAAATGATAACTATTTTTTATAGAAAAATGAGTTTTTATCCTCAAAATGAAATTATATATGAAAATAAAGTATAATAATTATTTAATTCTTATTAATTATAATATTAATAATTAAAAATGAAGTATTTTAATTTAATAATAAATTTAAAAAATAAAACTTCTTTTAATTTAGTTAACTTAATGAAAATAAATGGTAGTTTACTTAATGATCAGAATTTTTCACTATTCACCGAAAAATAAATTTTCTTTAAAATCATTTCATAAATTAACCCTTATAAAATATTGATATACTGATATCAAAAATTTCATTCATTTATCCCCATAAAATTCATAATAAATGTAAAACCTAATTATAATGTTCCCGCTTAAAATTTAAAAATCACATTTTTAAAGAAATTTTTTTTGGAATAATAAAAAGAGTCTACTAAAAATTGAGTTATTAGGTATTATGCATTAGTCAACAAATTTTTATTTTATAAAACCATTATACATATTTTTTCATAATGATTTCTTCCTATTCATACCACTGGTTTAATAGTAATGGTATAATGCTCAACTATATATAATAATATTATTATAGTATATCATTGATTGCATAATGGTTGGTGTTATGTTTTAAGTTAGAAATCGACCATAGTATTATTTTAAAATAAAATTTTGGGGTTTCCCGAAACCATTTAAAGTCTAGAAGTTAAAATTAATTCAAAAATTTAATGTAATTTTGAGAAATTTCTTTTAATAGTGATGTAAAGGAAAATGTTTTTGGTCATTTGAAAATGTTTTTTTCAAAAAATTATATAGATATTTTGAAAAAATATAATTTAAAAGAAAAAAGAAATAAGTGTTTAATGTGATATAGATGATTATGATGATGATTTTTATAGTGGAAAAAAACCTTTTATTCGGAAATTGAAAAAAATAAAATATGTATTGAAAACACGCATCATGAAAAAAATAAAAATCATTATTTTTTAAATGGGTTAAAGAAAAGTATGAATTATATTGGAAATAAAAAATTATTCGTATTATAATTAATATTTAAAATATTTTAAAATAAAATTAACACATGTGATTAGATAATAAATAATCATTTAAGAGGATGATAATTACTCTTAATATAGTTGCATATTTAGGAATGAAGATAAATAATCAATAGTAATGATTTGAATCAAAAGTTATCTACCTATATATAAATATTGTATGCCACATGGAATGTTAGATTAATCTCAGGGAGAATAAATATAAATCATATTGAGTAATGGAAACCCATAATAATTTCTTGAAGACATTAATCATAGTTAAATGTAAGGAAAATAAGGAACTGATATCACGCTATCATCTTAAAAAAATTCATGATTTTTTAAGTCACGGAGGAATTAGTTAAACCAAAAAAATTCTTATTTTTTAATAATATAACATCATTCCTTAATGATGTTTTATTGAGATGTAATGCCTTACCTTTTTTCTTGATTTACTCGAACACACTCTTACCTCATTTAGTAATTAATGTTTTCCATGGGGGATTCAAATAAAATAGAGGGATTTAGCTAATTCCATGTCAAAAAAACCAAAAATAATTAAAAAAGGATGTTAACAAAAGGTAAAAGGGAATGTATTAAATATAAAACAAAAATTTGGAGTTACATGATGGGGTGATGGAAGTCCATTTTTATAAGTTGTGAGAATTCAATTTTTGTAAATACCCTTTACTTTGTAGTAATTTCATTACATTATTCAACAATAAAGGATAAAAAATGACCAATAATGGATTGGGGGAGGTTATATGTTTAAGAATACCATAAAAACTCAATTATAAACATGTTGTTGAAATGTTCTAACACATTTTCCACAATATTTATTACATTTAACATTTTATATTATTCTAAATTAACTAGTATTTACCTATGTAATTAATTTTTCCAGCATAAAAATAAAATGAAACTATAACCTAATTAATTTTAACATTATCTTACCTAATGTGTAAAACCCCATTTTTAGAACACAGTGTATTTTTAAGATTAATTTTTCCTTGTAGACAAAAATTAACATTGCATTTGAATTTCAAAAGAAAATTGGATATTTTTACTAAAATAATTATAATATGGATTTCAATGTAATATAAAACCAAATTTCATAACATTTCTTTTCAATTCTATGAAAATGGAAATAATTGTTTTAATTAGAAAACAACATTTATGTTGTAAACCATTGTATTTAAAAATTTATAATAGTATTTTGGAATGTTTATATTTATTCCTTAGATATATATTTAATATGTAAATGTTTATTATATGTTTTTATATTATACTTACTTCAAGATACATTCATAAATTCTATGATTTTTTCAAAAACTATAATTTTCACTATTAATTTAAAATTCACTTACTTCATAAAAATACCCAAAAAACCATAATAGGATAATTTTGACATTGTGAAAAAAAATTATTTTAGTTTTATCGAATTCAAATTCCAAAATTTTTAAAATTATTTATTTGTTATATATTTTAATGGAAGGAATCATTTTTATTGAAAATTAATATATTTTATCTTTATAAGTCTAAATACAAAAAATATTTATAATACATATGAGAAATAAATTATTAGATTAGAATTTAATGGATTATATCATCTTTATTTCTTACAACATATCTACAATAGAAATCTACATTAGATATTGAAATGAAATATTTTCCTTTGGTAGTTGAGTATGGTGATTCTTCTAGAAAAGATATTGTCAAAATTTCCACAACATCAAATTTCTCTCGAATAAAATTTCGCACATTTTTTATTTGTTGTAGTTCAGATTAGAATTGTTCTACATGAAACCATAGAGAAGCAACCTCCTTCCAATTCTCATATTAATAAGCCTCAGAATGGAGACTCCTACTGCTCGACGGAATTTCATTTCTTCGTATATTTTTTAACATAGATACTTCCTTTTATACATTATAATTTAATTGAAATATTATAATGATAAAAAATTTATTTAAACATATCAAGGTTTTATTTTAGAACATTATTTTATTTAAAATAATCTGTTGATGCCATTTTTTTAACAAAAAATATATTTTGAAATATTTTGGATTTATATTCCCTCCCATTAAATAAATTCAGTCTCCTAAATTTTAATTTATAAACATTAATAAAAATATATGGTTATCTAAATGATTGACATGACCCATGATTTAATTTTTTGTGAGGATATAACCTTCTAATCTAAACTTCATCGACTGAATTCATCTCTTCCATTATAAAAGAAAAATAAATATCTTTGAGTTTTTCACTGAAAAATTGTGCCAATACCTCAAAAAGGCTTGTACATTATCATTAGGAGTATATAATCAACCATGTATCAATATGTGATCATGGATTGACAAAGGATTTTTATTGTTCTATTCTTATTTCAGAAATTATAATCACCACTCACTATTTAAAAATGTATTATTTATGATGGGATCCAATCAGAAATACTAATTTGCAATGGGATCCATTCAAAAATTACTGGTAGTTGAAAAATGCATTACAAAATCTATTTTTGTGATTGGTCATCATAGAAAAACCATATGTTGGCTAATTTTTTCATCACAAAATGGTTTAATGAGTTATATTCAAAAGTGAATTTTTTAATGGGTTTTTATTCAATTGAAAAATAATTGTTTGGACTGAATTAAAAATCTATTCTCATATAATTTAAAATTTTATTAATATTTAAAAATATATAAAATTATTAAAATATCATAAAATAAAAATAGTATTTAAAATATAATATATTATAATATATACATATTAATTAATGAAAATTTTCCACATATTATGTCCATTAAATGATTATATTAATAAATGTCTCATCAATATACATCAATAATTGTGTTTGGGGAGGGTCATCTATAAGAGGTGGAGGAGGTAACTCCATACCAATTGTCACGACCCACCCCCCCCCCCCTCGGGGCCTATGTCGTGACTACCCAAGCCCACCTTCTATAGGTTCGTGGCTAGAGACTATCACCAAAAATAAAATCCAAAAAAGGGAAAGCATTTCCATTAAACATGTATACACAAACTGCCCATACTTTAGAAAGTAAAATTGGAACTGGGATATGAAGAATGAGTATATAACATGAGAAAACTACCACACACTTAAAGGTGATACTGAAAGGAAAAAAGGGGTGATAAAAAAACCCAATAGAAAAGGATAATACAATAAATTGAAGTAAAATCTCACAAGGTCGTCCTCCAAGGATCCTACCTTAAGGGTAGGTACATCTAACTGTCAAATGTCACTAACGTTCAATGCATAAGTATATCAAACTATGAGCACCACCTGGGCCAAGATCTCCAAGATCCCAGTCACTGTTTTCTGTCATCTTCACAATACAAAATAAGTGCAGGTGAAGCCCATGTAAGGGTGAGCATAACAATACTCAGCAAGGACCACGTGACTAAATCGGGACTCACAAAAATCCACAATGGACATCCCAAAAGAATGTACAAAGAATAGAGTCACTACAGTCAGCTCAACACAGTTATAATATAATGTTTTGATATCAAAATAAATAGTTCCAAACACTATACAACAATTACTGCAAAGGAACTCACCTCTGATGATTCCTTTAGGGGATCTAGGTCACCTAGACCTATTAAGTAGTTATGTCATGAAGTCTCGTAAATAGATCGACCACAGAGTCTCGCTGGTAGCTGAGTCATGGAGTCTTGCTAGGGAACCAAGTCATGAATTCTCACTGATATCTAAGTCACATAGTCTCGTTGGGTATCTTAGTCCTAATGTATCACTGAAAGCTAAGTCATAGAGTCCTGATTGCTTGATGAGTCGCGAAGTCTCACGGATGGTTGAGTCACAGATTCTCACAGAGTTGGTGAGTCACGAAGTCTCTTGCGTAGCAGAGTCACAAAGTCTCGCTGGGTAGATGAGTCATGAAGTCTCATTGGGTCAACTTCCATGAAATATTACATAGAGGATTTCATAAGGACTGCCATGTTGCATGGGTCCCAAAGTAACAGAAAGCTTTTTAGTCGGATGCATAGTTTGGGAGAAGCGTCCCTTTTTTTAAACTGGGTTTGGGTGCTTCCAGGCCCAGTTCAACAAGTTCAGACTATCCTAACTGACCCGACCTGGGGTCCCACCTGAGCCGATCCTATCTTTCTTGCCCATTAGCCTGGCCAATTGGGCCTTACTGGACCCGGTCAAGGATGGTCAGGGGTGTAGTGAACTTGGTCACTCTTTGAACAAAAAACTTATCTGTCCCGACCCATATTGGTGGGCCAGAATCATTTCCTAGCCCAGTCAGCCACCTAACTAGGCTTTATCTAATTAGCTTGATCCACTAAGGTGGACCGGCTCAAAAGTATAGTTGGGGTACTCGAGAGACATGATTTTTCTAGCCGGCTCAGTCGGTCAGGTTGGGGTGTATTCAACCAGTCAGTCGTCCCTCCCCCTTGTCTGCATGTGGCCCACATGGACCGGGCCACTCCTCTTATGTGTCCCAAGGCAGGCACCACATCCCCCCAAATACTGCAGGTGATGGGCAGTGATCTCCTCCAACACGGCACACACTGTGCGCACCACCCTCTCTAGCACACATGTCTAGGGTCGTCCGCTTCCTCTACATGTGGTGTATGTTGGCGTCACCTATCACCTATATCCACTACTGCTGGTCATTGGTGTCGATTTCCCTGTGATTCTGCACCGGTAGTACCTTTTCTGGGCCACCGGGTTTCTTCATCTAGCTTGATTTCAATTCTATTTGTGCCCTTATTCCTATTAGGTCACCACAATCACTACCATGGCCTCGTTCTTTCCATTCCACCATTTCTATGAAGTGGCCACAAATAACACATAAGAAGAGGGTCTTAGGCCTTGTTCGTGTTAGCCCACACCCTCCGTGCTAGACTTTAGAAACAAGGGGAAGTCTAGGGATGATGTTCAACTACAATAATTCAATCTTTCTATAGAAACCATAGAAAAGGAAACCCTCCCGCATCATCAAATAATTCATAGGTCAGCATTTTTGTGGGTTGAACAACATTAATCATATCAAAAAATAAATGGGATAAATACTAGAATCAATCAACCCCTACAGGTTTTGAGGATATGTTGCTGACAACAGATGAAGCTCTAGGCCATCGTCGATCCTCTCTCATTTAGTGTTCATCATCCTTCTCCGTCTCTTGAATGCATCCCACTAGTATTTTTTTAATAGAGTTTTTTGTTGGAGATAGAGGGAGAGAGAGAATCTAAGTTCTTTAGAGAGAAAATCCCCCAATTTATTTCCCCAAGGTGATATTGAAATAAAACACATTACAGAATTTCTCTTACACTATTACGTCATGACATTATGTTCTTTAATTTATTAAACAACATAGATTTTATTATTTCAAATAAATGTGTCGTTATGAGTTTCTATTAATGTTCCTCATCATCACACTGTAGTATCATCATACTCCACTCAACAATGAGAAATGAAATAAAAAAAAAGTATATTATTTTATTATTTTCTGAATATTTTGAAAAATAAATTTTCTGTCCGACCCTTTCCGGTCAATGTTATGTACATTCTAGTAGAATCATGGAATTCTGAGTTTAATGGTACTATCAGATATTCAATATTATCAACGATTCAAAATATATTAAAACACACTCACACATTTACTTAAGTGAATTTAAAGAATGTTAGAAATTCATTTTTGTGGTCACTGGGCCTCATAATCATGTGTCGTCTAAGCTTGTGGTCTCAAAATAATTCCATATAATTAAAAACAATAATAGAATTCCGGAACATTACATTCTTCTCTACTTATATATTTACATCCCCAAAATCTAAAACAATGTATAATCAAACAAATGGGGGTACTGAGCATGAAATTAAGCCTCCCACTCCAAAGTGATATCTTCAGTATTCTCATTTTTCACCAAACATGCACTAGAGGAATCAACCATCCATAAAGGAACCACTCTATTCAATCCTCTATCTCCACTGAAAACTCTTCAAATGTATCCTGATCGTCAATGTCAAGTTATCCCCAGTTGAGGACATATGATGGATCAGGCACTTATCTCCTCAACTACGACACGTGAAAAAGATCATGTAACTGGAGAATAAGTGGGGGGAAATATAGGTGGTACACCACCTTGCCAACTATGATGAGTATCTGGAAAGGTCTGATGAACTTTAGAGAGAACATGTCACCCTGTCCGAATCTCCACAATCCCCTTCAAGATGAGACTCGAAGGAAAACATGGTCTCCATCCTTAAACAACACGGGTATCCACCTCCTATTAGCATAAGATTTATGCCTTATCAGTGTAGTTATCATATGCTCCTAGATGATCTTCACCTTCTAAGTGGTAGCTCATACCAATAACGGACCCATGAGTGCGGACTCCCTAGGTATATTCAATATAGGAGTGAGTGGAATATCCGCCCAAACAATGCCTCAAACGGTGCCATGAAGATGGTGTAGTGATAGATTTTGCTTTATAAAAACCCCACTAGAGGTATTTGGTCCTCCCAACATTGACCAAAATCAAGTACACAAGAATGAAACATGTCCTCTAAGGTCATTGTGGTCTGCTCCATCTAACCATTCGTCTGGGGGTTAAAAGTGGTGCTCAAGCATAGATAAGTCCCAAGCGCCTCCAGCAATCCCTTCTAAACCCAGGATGTAATGTGTGAATTATAGTCTGATACGATCATCAGTTTCACCTCATGAATCCGCACTATCTTCTGGATGTAAAGGTGTCCCAATCCCTCTACTAATCCCTATTGCTGAATGGGTCTGAAGTGACACAACTTGTTGAGTCAGTCAATGATCACCCAGATATAATTGTGCCCCTAGACATGCGTAGTAACCCCATCACGAAGTCTACGAAGATACCATCCCACTTCTCTTCTAGTTCCTCCAGCGGTTATGGCATGCATTCTGGTACCTAATGCTCATCCTTCACTTGCTGAAAAGTGAGGCATCATGAAATGAACATTCCCACCTATTTCTTCATCTCAGGTCACCATTATTGACATCATAGGTCCAAGTACATCTTTTCCAAACCATCATATACCTCAAATGGGGATATTTGGAACTCACTCAACATCTCCTCTCATAATGTCACTGGCACTATGAAGCATCACATGAAAAGGATGATGTGCTCCCCACCTATCAAAAATACATTAAAAGATTGTCCTAAGGATATCTAAGCATGTCGGGCCTCACATTCAATAGCCACAAGGTGGGCCTCTCTGAATCACTTTATGAGTGGTGGAGTAATATTCATTGACTAAATGTAAAATTCACTATCATCATCCACAATGGATATCTCCATCGAATATAGTTTTTCGTCACCTCACTCAGCAGCTATAAATATGACCTCTTTCTAAGCGTGTCTACAACCACATTCCCATTCTACAGAGTATAGACTATCTTGAAGTCATAGTCCAAGAGTAAATCCATCCATGTCCTATGTCTCAAATTTAGGTCCTTCTGTGAGATGATATACCCTACACTCTGATGGTCGGAGTATATGGTTTACCATTCACCAATCATGTAGTGTAACCACATCTTAATGGAAAATACAACTGTTTATAACTCCAGCTCATTGGTTGTGTAGTTCTACTCATGCTTCCATAACATCCATGACACGTAGGTGATCACCTCTTGATCCTACATCAGGACACAACATAGTCCAGTCCCAGATGCATCTCAGAAGACTACATACCCAACAACCTCTTTTGGTAGTCTCAAGAAGGAGTCACACGTTATTCTCATCCTCAACTCTTGGACACTCTGATGTCACATTTACTTTTATACAACTGGTTTTCCTTTCTTTGTAAATGATGAAAAGGGTGTTGCTAATCTAGAAATTTTGGGTACAAACCATTGATATTATCAAACCAACCCCAATAAAATCTTCACCACAATCATGCTCCTTAGTGGATCCAAGGATAGTATTGCCTCAATATTCATCGGATCCACTACTATGCCAGTCTCTAAGATGAAGTGTCCAAGAGACTAGATATCCCGAATATAGAATTGGCACATAGTGATCTTACTTTAAAACTGGAGTTATCCTAGTGTATCCAAGACTATCTTCAGGTGTGTGGCATGCTCCTCCTCTAGCTCTGTGTATGCCAATATTTCATGAATTAATACCACCACGAAACAATCGAGGTAAGGTTGGAAGATCCTATTCATAAGTCTCATGAACATGGCTGTGGAATTGGTCTCACTGTATGGAATCCCCAAGAACTCGTAGTGGGGATACTGGCATCTAATGGTCATCTACGACACGTCCTCATCCTATACCTGATGCTGATGATAGCAATACATGAGGATTATCTTCGAGAACCATCTTGCTCCCTTCAACTGATCAAAGAGGTCATCAATCCTCGATAGTAGATACATGTTCATCACGGTCACCTAGTTCAAACATCAGATGTCCATGTATATCCTCAAGATCCCATATTCCTTCTTGGAAAACAACATTGGGGTTGCCCATGGTGAAACATTGGGCCTCACAAACCCTATCTTCTGTAAGTACTCCAACTATACCCTCAACTTGTGAAGCCTTGCGGGATCCATCTGATATGATGGTGTAAATATCAGGGCTATCCCTAGGTAAGGATCGATGCCGAATTGTACCTCCCTACATGGAGGTAGTCCTTAGCATCCTTAGGAAATACATCTTCATACTCATCTACCAATATTAGAAAGCCGGGACTCCTCACTTCTACCATGCTGAGGGTGAGGCTATCCCACTAGTGACTGATCAATCTCACCCTTCTCCGCGAAAGTCCATCCTGTGCTGTAGAAGTTCCCTTCTCACTAGTGAAGGAAAAACTTCTCTCATACTAACAGACACACTACACTTTGTACCTAAAAAAGTAGATCTGAGCATGGATGGTGGATAACCAGTACAGACCCAAGATGATGTTGTAAGGCCTTCACACCACTATTAGGAGATCCTAGCAGAAGAACTCACCTCCTAGTGTAATATCACACTACCGGCACCAGTGTGTAATCATAAAATCCCTTCTCATAAGAGTATCTAACTGTAAGGATTGATCCAATGACTCCACCATAATTGGTGAACCTCGAGAAAGGTCCCTGGAAATGAAGGAGTGAATAGAAGATGTGTTTATAAAAACTACAACTAATGTAGAATAGACATAAGGCATATATATAATCATCTCCAGAGCTCCATGGTGGTAGACCCCCATCACTGGATGCTCTACCCGCCCTTATCCACCTATTCCCAGAGGTCATGGTGGGCCTCCTAGGGGTGGTGGTTGTAGCACCTCTTATCTTCTCCCACCGTCTGTCACTCTACCTACACCCCATCCACATCTGCCTCTCTTGGACCACCATGTTCGACTCTTTTTCTCTTCTTTGGATGTCCCTCGACCACCTACTGATCATATGTATGTTGGATCAGAAATTATCGAGCTATATTCCATTTCCCATCGCACGTGACAAACTACCAATTCCTCTACTGGTGTCTACTTTCCATGGGGCCTCTCTATGACAACCCTGATTAGATTACAAACATAAACATGATTTATTTCATAAAACATCACTTGATAAAACAAAGAATATAGAGAGGTTTAGTGTCCTTGGGGATTAGTATCATTACATAATAACATAAAAAATTAAATACAACATCTTTATTGAAAACTTCCTTTACATGTCCACTACATTCCCTCGTACCTAGCATTGCTTGGGATAACCTGAGGACATGCATAAGAAATGGGTGAGCTATAAAGCATAGTAAGGGTGTACACATGGAATGACATGAGGAGTACAACAAATGTTAGGAAATAGGTATATCAATAGATCAAAAGAGAAACATGAACATAATGGCATGATAAAGCATGATACTCCTAACATGGAATTGTGGCAACAACACTTAACGTGGAATTAGCATGAGCCAAGGCCCATTGCACATGGAGCATGAGTAAATCCTCATTGCACATGAAGCATGAGTAAAACCTCATTGAACATGAATTAGCATGAGTCAACACTTATTTCACATGACGTATCATGATACTATACTTTACCCAATGCATTGGAGCGCTATAAGGGCGCACCCTTCTTAAACATTTCATTTCAGGCATAAGTGTGCCACATAGATCATAAAACATGGATTCATAAACATAATCATTTATTCCACGATAATGTAATGTGGAATTCATAAATGGAACTTTATAATAAATAAGTAAATTGGCATAAAGTTGAATACCCTTGATGGAGAAATGGGCATGGTATTCACTACACAATGACATTGGCTCAGAAATTCGATGCGATTTCGGCAGCGTAACGACGTGACATAAGAATTCATAAAAAAGGTTGATGAGAGAAAAAGGGGTTCGTCATCATATTTTCATGAAATGTAAAGTAAGGAGGTCATATAAATACATGTCCCAACAATTTTAATGGAATTTAGATTCATGATACAAATGTATTGCTTGAATGTAAAAGAGGAGAGGGAAGTTCCTTTCAGAATTTTGGTATAGTAACGAATGTACATGGGAGGCATATAATGAGAGATAAAGGGGTCTCCCATCATTAAAACATAAATAGGGAAGTATGAGAGTGGTGTGAAACCATACCCCAACATTAATAATTTAAATTAAATGGAAAAACAACTTAAATAAAATTGGACAAAAATGAGAAAGGAAGAAAAAACCCTTACATGGAAGTGTGCTACCAAAGGCTATAGAGAGGTTTGTGAGAGGCTTCTTGGGAGATTGGGGAACCTTGGGAGGATTCTAGAGAGATTAGGGCATAGTTTGGATGAACTCCAAATGCTTTGAGTGAGGAGGAAGTGGGAGCTTGGGTGGTTTTATATAGGAAAGGTGAGGGAATTCTTTAATATTTAGGTTTGGGTCCCCTTACATTAAATTAATCCAAACCACAAACCATCGCATGGATTTTGCCCATGGTTTTTGGAAAAAGGAAGAGGAAAACATTATTTTATAAGGAAAAATTCATAACTTCTTAAAATATTATGGTTGCTTATGTGGAGGTGAGTCACACTCCCATGGCAATTAATTTAAAAATACAAGGTGTTTAATAAGTCTTGAGGGGTCCATTAATGCTTTGAAAAGTAATCCAAACAAACCAAAAATCATATTATTTTTAATGGTAAAACATATTTTGTCCGAAAATAATGATTATAGTATTTTATTAAATCACTATTTGGTCATTATGATGTCATAAAACACAATATATATTTAAACGGTATTTAATTTTTACTCAAAAATTTGACTATCTCAGAAAATTATGAAAAAATTATCCGTTTGATATTTTCGATGTCCTAATTACAAATATAACATTTATTTTATCTAAATAATTTTTTAAATATGTTAATTTTTACTTTTAAAGTAAAAAAACAACATTTATCGAAAATTCAAGAGTTTTGATAAAAATGGCTTTCAAATCTTAATAAAAATTATAATTGCATTCATACAATTATATGATCATTTATATATAATAAAATTAATCTAATAATAAAAATAAAAATAATATTTTATTAAAATTTTAGAGACCCAAATCGTTACGTACAAGGACATTACATTACTTTTACGTAATACTTAATACATGACAAAAACAGACACACAAGGACTGTAATAGTTTAGTGTCTTTAGAAACTTGGAATATAAACATCTAATCCTGTTGAAAGATCTTCAACAGCTCTCATATCGATCTTCCCCATTTTTTCTCCTACCTAAAACCATTCTTTATATCTTGGGGAAAAGAAAACATATAAAGGGTCAGCTAAAATGCTCAGTAAGGGTAAGCATGGATAAAATAAAACAAATCATATACATTTGAGCTTAAAAACATGAACATAATGTTTAAACATAAAAATCTTGAGAAATGAAAAAAAACATGGAAGTACGTAAGGAATAGATCATAAATAATAATTAATCATGATAAAATAGCATGGGAGTAAAACATGTAATTGTGGAAACCATTCAGCACATGTCATGATTTCTATAGTATCCAAGGCATTGCTGCCAAGACCATCTTAGTGGACAAAGTCCCTTTCTGAATCGAGTTCACTCCTCGTTCCAGTCCTGTATTACTGAACCGGTTTAACTTTCCGTTCCAGCCACGTCTATCTCATGAGATATAAATCTTTACCCAATTCATTGGAGGGAGATAAAGGTTGCACCCATCTCATAATGAAATCATTCTTTCATGTGCCACAAAATCATAAATCATACATCATAGCATAAATCATGTAACAAAATGGGATTCATAAACATCATGCCATCATAACATAATCCATAAAAAATTGATATCATTTCATAATAAGAAAATAGAAACCATTTAAATCATATAGACATTTTACTTGAAACATACACATATTAAATAATGTCATCTTAGATAGAAAATAGTTTGACAAAACACATGAAATGAATTCTTGAGGAAAATATCCTTTCTTATTTAAAATCATTTTCTTTTCCCAAAATTCCATGCAATTTTAAAAGATAAGGGTTTATTTGAAAATAATAATGCAAAATTTTAGAGTATGCTTCTTTAAAATGAGGCGTTATGAAACCGTAAAAATCTGTTCACGCCGTTTAAGTTAAAAAAACATTCTTCTCGTACTTTTGCCGGAAAAGTCAAAAAAGTACCTCATAACGTAAACAAAAGAAAGATTCCTTAAATACCGTGTAGTAAAAGTCAAAAATGGGTAAAAATGACTTTAAGAATACTTTAATACACTTTTATAAAACATGTACATGGATGATAGAAATAACCCCAGTAAATATGTACGAATAAGCAATCTCGGATAAAAATGAGATTTGCAAAATTATCCCTTACCTTAGGTCAAATTTGCTTTTTAAGTGTCCAAAACTCATGTATAATGATTCAAATAATGTCATTGACTTATTACAGAATCATATTCATTGTTATGATGTCATAATTGTTTCACTTATGACCTTATATTACCCATTCTTTTGTAAATTCCATGTTCAAGCAGCGTTTTGGGTAAAATCATTTAATTTATCGTATGTGTTTTCAGTTGTCGTTCATGATATTATTACTTATATCCTGATTTAAATAATTCCAGAATGTAAAACATTATTTATGTATAATATATATTCATCATATACATATATATATTATAGATCTATAAAAGGAATGAAATACACCGTTCATGGAGACGGTAGGCCCTACGTATGCATGGACGCTGTTTTCGTTTCCTTATTGAATTGAATGAAACTAAATAGATGACATATATATATATATAAATAAATACAGTATCATTATTATGTAATATATTTCATGATTACTTATTATATATAATTTATAATCATTCATGAATGGTTAACATGGAGAATGAATCTCATCACGTCGGGGAGACTGTAGTCCGTACGTACGCACGAGCGATGATATCATTCACATGATCGTGGAATTGTATTGGAGGGTATTTATACTATTTCATAATCAATATCACTTTAAAATAATCATATATAGTAATTATGTACACCATTATACCTATCCAAGTAAGGTGGTGGTGGAAAACAGATTACACCCCGGCGTGGAGACGGTATTCTGTACGTACGCACGCGCAGTGATTTCATTTTCCGTAGGATGGATAGATGGTGAAATAGGGTTTTTTCATACTTATAATAACATATCCATATATGAGTGATACTGATGTTATTACTTCATAATGAAACAACCTAATAATAAGAAGTGTAAGAAGAAATAATGTTGAAAGAATTGGTAATGGACATTACCTCTTCTTTGAAGTGCCTCTTTGAGTCCTCCACTTAGGGCACTAAAATTGATCTTTGAAGAATACCAGGATATCTAAGATGTTTCTAGGGAATTGGAGAAGAGAATTTGGTAGGGATTGGCCGAGCTTGAAGGCTCAAAGTGGTGTGAGGAAGAGAGGCAGGACGTGCCCTTTTATAAGGCAGGAGAGGGGCTCTTTTGGAAAAACTAAAAATATTATTTTATTATAAAGTCAAATTCGGGTTTAAATAGCTCTAAATTGATTTATTTCGAAGGTAATACGGGGATGGGTAGAAATACTCTCATACAATAGAATTTATACAAGTTTAGGTTCCTATTTTAACCTTATCATTTATATTTAACTTTAAGTTAGATAATTTTACTTTTACTGTGTCTTTTTGTGTTCTTACACTATAAGGATAATAAACTTACTATAAAATGTAAAAAGAACCCCAAGTTGTTTATTATTAATATATATATCCTTATCTAAGTCATTTGGACGAACCGTAGATTTTTAGGAATAAAATAACAATTAATAATATAATATTTGTTTTAAAAACTATTTTATGTCAATATTGACACTATTTTGTAATTGATTTTTGTGAAAATCATAACAGAATGATTAGTTTTAAAAAAGTTAATTAAATCAATAATAACATGTCATATTAACCTATAAAATTAGTTTAATTCATAAAAATTATTAAATTACATTTATTTGGGTATTTATATCATCAATTATGTCAATATTTCATTAATAAGATAATTACTGCATCATCTTTGTTTCATAAATAAATTAACTTTTTTAATTTCTAAAAATTAAAAATAAAATATAATTATGTAAGAAATCTTTTTATATTTCTAATGAATATTTATAGTCTAATTTATCTTATATATAACCCTATATTAAAAATTATTTAGTAATTAAACTTTGATTTTAACTAGTTTAACCCTTCTTTAAATAAATTAATAATAAATGTCCTAATCTAGTCCAAGTGGGCCTAAATGGTCATATTTTATTACTAAGGTTTTTTTGGTCGAATTACACTAATACAATAGAATTTGGACATGTGTTAGGGTAATAATAATAACATTTTTACCCTTAATTACCCTATTTACTTATAACTGTGGTAAAAAAAGTAAACATTTACTATTCACCAAAAAATATTTTCATCTCATTGAACCAAATTTTACTTAAGGACATCAACCGTGTCTCTCGGATTTTTTAAATTACACTCACAGAAGCGGTAAAATTATCTTTTATGAAAAATTAATTTTTTTAACTACCACTTAGTGGTTTCACTATTCATCAAAAAATGAAAGTTTCCAGAAAAATACCAAAAATTAGGCCTAAGCTATACTTGATATTATGAACTCAAAAATGATGTATATTTTACAAAATTCAAAACATATCAGTTTCATTAATTAATTTAAAAATTAATTCCCGTCGTCAAAACAAATAGCGTGTTCTTAAGAGATAATAACTATCAAAAGATTGACACTTGTTTATGTCTGGTTTAAATGTGAAAGTACATCCAATGACCAGAATTGTATTAAATTGTAAAAATATATTCTAAATATACTTTAAAACCACTAAAATTAGTAATTTATCACTATTAAATATTTCTATTAAAAAGGTAGTTTTTAATATAAAATTTAGTAATTTTCACTATTCATCTGAAAATGAAAGTTAGCCGAAAAGTACCAAAATTTCACCCTAAGCTAATTTCGATATTTCGAATCCAAAGATGAAGTCCATTTTGAAAAATAAAATTTACAAAATTTCAAAAAGTGGTTATTACTATTCATAAAAGCTAGTTTTAATAATATTTTAATAGCATACCGTTGTTTAGTGAAACTCGGTATTGCGTACTACACACGCTATCGAGGAATGTCGCGATTGCGTGTAATGAAAGGAAAATCAAGGATGCATGTTGTAAAAACTCCTTTTGGTGTAGCGTACAACACAAGACATTAATGAAATTAAAAAGAATATTTTTCATAAAATCTCGGGGTGTTATATTCTACCCCCCTTAAAATTAATTTCGCCCTTGAAATTTGTCGGGGTAATAAATGTTTTACTACTCGAAAGTTTCTTTAATAGAAACCCACATCGTAAAAAGGAATACCAAAACGTGTCTTTAAAAACTAAAGTATGAAACGTAACGGTTATCCAAATTAACTAATCACTGGGTTTCCACATAGGAGAACATAGGTGGAAATATGGATATGTAAGAGAAATCTAACCATTATGTTCTGATGGAGAGTGGTAGAGAACATGAATATGAAAATTCCATCAATCACAAAGCCATAGATTTGTGATGATCTAGGGTACCATCTAATTCATCTGATATAAGGGCAGTAGGACAAAATTTTTGGTTTTCAAGATCATTTCCCTAAAGTTGATGAATTTGAATTAGAATAAATACTTACTTTATTTTGGTACAATATCATTGTGGTTCATGCTTTGACCAATTTCCACTTCGTCTATTAAAGAAATGAAGTTGAATTTGTTATTAATGAAGTGTTAATAGATCATGTGATATAATGATGGGTCATTCCATCTATTTCAAACAAAAGGTTAGCCAAAGTTATCAAATATACATAAGTCCTTCTATGGTGAGGTTAATCGTATACGATTCCAAAAATGAACTTATACATCATATATCATTCCACATAATAAAATAAAACAAGTTTATACTAACCTGGGACTTCCTGTAGACCAGTGGTAGGAGATAAAGGCCAGTCACACTTCGGTTGTGGGTTCGATTCTCATAGCCTTGCCTGACGTGATGGGTTGTCGCCCGTCCTACAGGTAGTCCTTTTTCTAAAACTACATTACTATAACATCCCATAAATAATATTGAAAAAAACTTCTATCCTTAAACAATACTAACTTATGTCTAACATAATCCATTACAATCTTTAGCCTTATCCATAATACTGCAGTCCACTCTCATATTATAGTGAAAACGATTACCAGAGATTTCATATAACAAGCATGTTAATTCCATCCTTGATCCCCATATATCATAAGATATGTTTGTTGGTCACATTCCAAACATTTGAAGGCTTTAATCATGTATTCTCTTGAAAAATTAATACCCATTAAATCTTATTGAAAACATGAATGCTGTCAAAATTTAACTCTTTCCATATACCAAAATCCAAAAATTATATATACTCAAACCATGATATAACCGTCTACTTATATCAGTCATGAGCTCATGAATACTATCAAACATTTAATTTTCTCCTTATCCCTTCATTATGTGCATATCATCTACATTCCAAAAATATCTGAATAACCTTTAATGGATACTGGTACCATTAATCATACACTTTAAAAACTCAAGGAAAGACAACAGTGTAACAATCCTTAGATGTATCTTTATTCCATAATACCATACATTATTCTTTATAAACATACAATCATTCCACTAACTTCTTAAACCACTAGCTGAGCTTCATCATTTATTTCATCTCATATTTCATTTGTAGTCTTTTCATCATCATCCACATAAATACTATCCGTATGACCTTGATGATTCTCTTTATGAGATTTTCCCTTAGGGAATTGGTTTTCATAATATCCATACATTCCACATTTAAAACATATAATCATTGTTGATGTCGTAGCAATACCATTATCCTTATCTGTGGTGTTAACTGAACCTTTTCCTTTGCACTTACTGTCTTTGTGTCCCTTTTTTCCACACCCAAAGCATCTTACAGTTCCTTTGAAACAATCTCCATGATGCCTCTTCCCACATGATTTACATGAGGGAAATTGATCTTTTTTTCCTCTACTATCATCATGAAACACCATGTTTCTCTTATTAGCAGAGTGAGGAAACTTACAAAATTTGAGTTTATTGATCATATTATGAGATTTACGATTTGGCGTAATAATGATGTTTGGACTCCCAAATCCAATTTCATTTGGTTGCTCATGAAGAATATCATTCCATTGTCCATCATATCCTCCATTATTGTGAATCATCTTGTTTCCAGCCATTTTCTAAAACCCAAAATGAATAGTGTGAGAGGAAAAAATCATAATAAAGGGGGAGTAACTTCAATATCTAACATCTTAGGTTTAATCTAATATTGTTACCATAATTCTAGGACTATAACCTATACTTATACTTAACCTTATGTATATTCCTAGAAATACCTTAGAAATATCATTAGGGATCTCACTGACATTTTTACATCCTAGTTTCCAAAGGTTGACTAAACCTTTCCACTGATACCAACTGTAGAGACCCAAAGCAAGACGTAAAAGGACATTATATTAATTTTGTGGAATACTTAATACATAACAAAAATAGACACACAAGGACCGTAATAGTTTAGTGTCTTTGGAAACTCAGAATATAAACATCTAATCCTGTTGAAAGATCTTTAACAGCTCTCATATCGATCTTCCCCTTTTGTTCTCCTACCTAAAACCTTTCTTTATATCCTAGGGAAAAGAAAACATATAAAGGGTGAGATCAAATGCACAGTAAGGGTAAGCATGGATAAAATAAAACAAATCATATACATTTGAGCTTAAAAACATGAACATAATGTTTAAACATCAAAATCACGAGCAATGACATAAAACATGGAAGTAAGTAAGGCATAGATCATAAAGAAACATTAATCATGATAAAATATCATGGGAGTAAAACATGTAATTGTGGAAAACATTCAGAACATGTCATGATTTATATAGTAGCCAAGTCATTGCTGCCAAGACCATCTTAGTGGACAATGTCCCTTTCTGAATCGAGTTCACTCTTCATTACAGTCCTGTATTACTGAACCGGTTTAGCTTTCCGTTCTAGCCATTTCTATCTCATGAGATATAAATCTTTACCCAATGCATTGGAGGGAGATATAGGTCCCACCCATCTCATAATGAAATCATTTTTTTGTGTACCACAAAATCGTAAATCATACATCATTTCATAACCCATGTAATAAAATGGGATTCTTAAACATCATGTCATCATAACATAATCCATAAACAATTGATATCATTTCATCATAAGAAAATTGAAACCATTTAAATCATAGATACATTTTTCTTGAAACATACACATATTAAATAATGTCATCTAAGATGGAAAATAATTTGACAAAACACTTGAAATGAATTCTTGAGGAAAATATCCTTTCTTCTTTAAAATCATTTTCTTTTCACAAAATTCCTTGCAATTTTAAAAGATATGGGTTTTGTTGAAAATAATCATGCAATCTTTTAGAGTAATCTTCTTGAAAATGAGGTGTTATGAAACAGTAAAAATCAGTTCACGCTGTATAAGTTAAAAAACATTCTTCTCGTACTTCTGCCAGAAAAGTCAAAAAAGTACCTCGTAATGTAAAAAAAAGAATTATTCCTTACATACCATGTAGTAAAAGTAAAAAATGGGTAAAAATGACTTTAAACATACATGAAAAAACTTTTATAATACATGGACTTGGATGATAGAAATAACCCTAGTAAATACGTACGAATAAGCAATCTCGGATAAAAATGAGATTTGCAAAATTATCCCTTGCCTTAGGTCAAATTTTCTTCGTAAGTGTCCAAAACTCCTGAATAATGATTTAAATAATGTCATTGACTTATTACAGAATCATATTCATTGTTATGATATCATATATGTTTCACTTATGACTTTATATTACCCATTCTTTTGTAAATTCCATGTTAAAGCAATATTTTGGGTAAAATCATTTGATTTATCGTATGTGTTTCGACTTGTCATTCTTGATAATATTACTTATATCCTGATTTAAATAATTCCAGAATGTAAAACATGATTTATGTATAATATATATTCATCATATACATATATATATTATAGATCGATAAAAGGAATGAGATACACCATTCATGGAGACGGTAGGCCGTACTTATGCATGAACGTTGTTTTCGTTTCCTTATTGAATTGAATAAAACTAAATAGATGACATACATATATATATATATATATATCTAGTATCATTATTATTCCATATATTTCATTATCACTTATTATATATACTTTATAATCATTCATGAATGGTTAATGTGGAGATTGAATCTCATCGCGTCAGGAGACGGTAGTCCGTACGTACGCACGAGCGATGATATCATTCTCATGATCGTGGAATTGTATTGGAGTGTATGTACACTGTTTCATTCTCAATATCACATTAACATATTCATATATAGTTATTATTTACACCATTATACCCATCCAAATAAGTTGGTGGTGGAAAATAGATTACACCACGACGTGGAGACGGTATTCCGTACGTACACACGCTCGGGGATTTCGTTTTCCATAGGATGGATAGATGGTTAAATAGGGTTGTTTCATACTTATAATAACATATAAGTATATTAGTGATACTTATGTTATTACTTCATAATGAAACAACCTAAGACTAATAATTGGAAGAAGAAATAATGTTGAAAGAATTGGTAACGGACATTACCTCTTCTTTGAAGCGCCTCTTTGAGTCCTCCTCTTAGGGCACTAAAATTGGTTTTTGAAGAAGACCAAGACCTCTAAGATGTTTATAGAGAAGTTTATAAGAGAATTTGGCAGGGATTGGCCGATCTTGAAGGCTTAATGTGGTGTGAGGAAGAGAGGGAGTAGGTGCCCTTTTATAAGGGAGGAGAGGGGCTCTTTTGAAAAAACTAAACATATTATTTTATTATGAATCCAAATTCGGTTTTAAATAGCTCCAAATTGATTTATTTCGAAGCTAAGGTGGGGATGGGTCGAAATCCTCTCATACATTTTAATTTAGACAAGTTTGGGTTCCTATATTAACCTTATCATTTATATTTAACTTTAAGTTAGATAATTTTACTTTTACCATGTCTTTTTGTGTTCTTACTCTATAATTTTAATAAACATACTAAAAAAAGACAAACGAACCCCAAGTTGTTTATTATTAATATATATAGCCTTAGGTAAGTCATTTGGCTGAACCATAGATTTTTTGGAATAAAATAACAATTAATAATATAATATTTGTTTTAAAAACTATTTTATGTCAATTTTGACACTATTTTGTAATTGATTTTTGTGAAACTCATAACAGAATTATTAGTTCGAAAAAAGTTAATTAAATCAATTATAACATGTCATATTAACCTATAAAATTAGTTTAATTCATAAAAAGTCTTAAATTACATTTATTTTGGTATTTATAACATCAATTATGTCAATATTTCATTAATAAGATAACTACTCCATCATCTTTGTGTCAAAAATAAATTAACCTTTTTAATGTCTAAAAATTACAAATAAAATATCATTATGTATAAAATATTATTATATTTCTAATGAATATTTATAGTCGAATTTATCTTATGTATAACCCAATATTAAAAATTATTTAGTTATTAAACATTGATTGTAACTATTTTAACCATTCTTTAAATAAATTAATAATAAATGTCCTAATGTAATCCAAGTGGGCCTAAATGGTCATATTTTATTCCTAAGGTTGTTTTTGGTCGAATTACACTAATAAAAAAGAAATAGGACATGTATTAGGGTAAGAATAATAACATGTTTACCCTTAATTACCCTATTTACTTTTAACCGTGGTAAAAAAAGTAAAAAGTTACTATTCAACAAAAATTATTTTCATCTCATTGAACCAAATTTTACATACTGACATCAACCGTGTCTCTAAGATTTTTTAAATTACACTCAAAGAAGCGGTAAAATTAAGTTTTATGAAAAATTCATTTTTTTAACTACCACTTAGTGGTTTCACTATTCATCAAAAAATGAAAGTTTCCAGAAAAATACCAAAAACTAGGCCTAAGATATATTTGATATTATGAACTCAAAAATGATGTCTATTTTACCAAATTCAAAACATATCAGTTGCATTAATTAATTTAAAAATTAATTTCCATCGTCAAAACAAATAGCTTGTTCTTAAGAGATAATAACTATCAAAAGATTGACACTTGTTTATGTCTGGTTTAAATGTGAAATTACATCCAACATTGTATTAAATTTTAAATATATATTATAAATATACTTTTAAACCACTCAAATTAATTATTTATCACTGTTAATTATTTCGATTAAAAAGGATGTTTTTAATTTAAAATTTTGTAATTTTCACTATTCCTCAGAAAATGAAAGTTAGCCGAAAATTACCAAAATTTAACCCGAAGCTAATTTAGATATTCCGAATCCAAAAATGAAGTCCATTTTGAAAAATAAAATTTAAAAAATTTCAAAAAGTGGTTATTACTATTCATAACAGCTAGTTTTAATAATATTTTAATAGCATATCGGTGTTTAGTGAAACTCGGTATTGCATACTACACACGCTATCGAGGAAGGTCGTGATTGCGTGTAATGAAAGGAAAGTCAAGGAAGCGTGTTGTGAAAGCTCCTTTTGGTGTAGCGTACAACACAAGACAATAATGAAATTAAAAAGAATATTTTTCATAAAATCTCGGGGTGTTACAAAAATATTATTTAATTCAAAAATCTCTTAATTTTAAAAAATAGATTTCTTTATTAAATAATAACTAAAAATACCATTTGTACTTTAAAAACTATTTATAATGTATCAATAATGATAAGAAATTATATTCATTGTTATATATAAAAATAATGTACATGAACATAGTACTATCGATTAGTTACATAATCCCTTAAAACAGCCTCATAAGACCTAAGGGTAAGGTGTGCGATGGTGACAGACTCTTGGGGTGGCTCGGATAACATTGCTCGGGCGGTAATTTCTATCAACTTCCACTTCTCCCGTAGACAGTCTCGTTCGAGCTTGAAATGGGAAATCTTATCTTGGGCTTTGTCTAGATAGAATCCCAAGGATGCCACCTCTTTTCCGAGCTCTGATAAATGGGCTTCGTATGGGGCAATTCCACTGGATGAGGCCATCGCTTCCTTTTTCTATGTAAAATTGGATTCGTTAAAGCCCTATATTTATAATAATCATGTGATCACTGTTCAACGACTATAAAATTAACGGTCACAACTCTTATCATAAAACCAATGAAGATGATATTTTATAAATCATTTTATATAAAGAGACATTTAAAAAGATCAAGAGGGATCTTCCATTTATGAATCTTTGGGTCGTTACAACATTACCCCCTTAAGAAATTTCGCCCTCAAAATTTTCTTTTTCCCACACTAAAACAGATGTGGGTAATTCAACTTCATCACTTCCTCCGGTTCCCATGTCAGTTCTTCAAACTTGTGGTTTCTCCATAACACCTTGACGAGGGGCATTGTCTTATTTCGTAGAAATTTTTATATATGATCTAAGATCTTCACTGGTTGCTCCTCATATGAAAGATCATCTTCCAATTATACCACCTCAGAAGAGAGTACATGTGAAGGGTCTGATATGTACTTCCTTAAGAGGGATAATGAAAGACATCATGTACTTTGGCCATGGTAGGTGGAAGTTCTAGTCGATAGGCCATATCCCCAACACGATCAATAATCTCAAAAGGGATGATGTACCTTGGACTTAACTTCCATTTCTTTCCAAACCTCATGTCCTTATTCCATGGAGATGTGCATAGAAAAACCATATCCCCATCTTTAAATTCAAGGTCTCGTCGACGGGTTTCTGCAAAACTCTTCTGTCGAATCTGGGATGCCTTGATATGTTGTTGAATGGTTTTCACCTTCTCAACCATTTCTTCGACCATTTCCGATCCAAGTAGCTTACATTCACCGAACTCATCCCAACATGTCGGTGTTCTACACCTTTTCCCATACAGGGCTTCATATGGTGCCATTTGGATGCTCGAGTGGAAACTTTTATTATAAGAGAACTCATCCAGAGGAAGATGTTAATCCCATCCCCCATTAAATTCCATTAAGAACGACCTCAACATATCCTCAAGTGTTTTGATATTCCACTTGGATTGTCCATCAGTTTGAGGGTGATAGGTCGTACTGAAGTTCAATTCAGTATTCAGAGCATGTTGAAGACTCTTCCAAAACATAGAGGTGAATCTTGGATCTCATTCAAACACAATATATTGTGGTACTCCATGAAGCCTTACCACTTCCCTGATATATATCTATGCTAGTTGATCCAATGAGAAATCATCCCAATTAGCAATGAAGTATGCAGTATTTGTAAGACGATCCAAAACAACCCAGATTGCATTTTTTCCTTTGGATGTCCTTGGACGTCCGGTGACAAAGTCCATGGTGATGTTCTCCCATTTCTATTCTGGTATGGTCAATGGTTTCATCATCTCGTTAGACTTCTTCCTCTATGCCTTCACTTGCTGGCACACCAGGCACATTGATGTATATTCAGTGATCTCCTTCTTCATCTTATCCCACCAAAAGTTTTCTCAGAGATCTCGATACATCTTTGTGCTCCCCAGATGAATAGATAAATTTGAACTATGTGTATCATCCAAAAGTTCCTTCATCAGCTCCGGACTTGATAGAACACATATCTCTTCCCAAACCGCACAATTACTTTTTCATTAACATTAAACTCCAAGGATTTCTATTTTTTTGATAGCTTCCACTTTTTATTGAATTCTTACATCATCCTTTTGAGCATCCTTTATCCATTACAAAAGAGACAGTTGAGAGATCATTTGTGAAAGGATTGATGATGTTCCCTTCTTTAGGACTCCCATGTCCATCTTCATCAAGTCTAAGAAGATTGGATCCTTCTCAATTCTCATCATTGATAGAATCGCTGGATCCTTTCTACATAGGGAATCTGCCACCTTGTTCGCTTTCCCAGGGTTGTAATGGATTGAACAGTCATAATCCTTAATAAGCTCTATCCATTTTCTCTAGCTCATATTAAGCTTCTTCTGTGTGAATATATATTTAAGACTCTTGTGGTTAGTATATATCTCACATTTCTCCCCATAAAGATAATGCCGACAGATTTTCAAGTCAATGATCACCGCCGCTAATTCCTGATCATGCGTTGGATAGTTTCGCTCATGGATTTTCAACTGCCTTGAGGCATAGGATATCACTTTATCATTCTGCATCAGCACACAACCTAAGACCTTCTTTGAAGCATCACTGAATACCAAAAAAAATTCCCCACTTGTGGGTAAAGTGAGCACGGGCACAGCGATAAGCCTCCTTTTCAACTCCTGGATGCTTTCTTTGCATTAGTCACTCAAGAAAACTTTACTCCCTTCGGAGTTAGCTTGGTAAGAGGGTTGTACAATCGTGATAAATTCCTCACAAATCGTCGATAATATCCAGCTAACCCCAAAAAGCTACGAATATCTGTTACCGATGTTGGTCTCGTCCATCCATCAATTGCATCTATTTTGGAGGGATCAACAAATATCCCATTCATTGTAATTATATGGCCAAAGAATGAGACTTCCATCAACCATAACTCACACTTGCTGTACTTTTCATAGATCTTATACTTTCAAAAAGTCTCTAGTACAGTTCTTAAATGCTCCTCATGATCCTCCATGGTGTTGGAGTATATTATAATATAATCTATAAAGACTACCACAAATTTGTCTAGGTAATCTATAAAGACTCTATTCATTAAGTCCATAAATATTTCTAGAGCATTTGTGAGTCAGAAAGAAATTACTATGAATTCATAGTGCCCGTATCTTGTGCGAAAAGCAATCTTGGGGATAACTTTCTTCTTCACCCTTACATGATAATATCCCGACCGTAAGTCCACCTCAGAGAAGTATTTTTCTCTATGCAGCTGATCGAACAAGTCATCAATTCTTGGGAGACGATACTTGTTCTTTATCGTGATTTTTTTATGTTCAGGATAATCGATGAAAAGCCGCATTGACCCATCCTTCTTCTTGATGAAGAGGACTGGTGCACCCCATGGTGAAGCACCTGGGTGTATAAACCCTCTATCCAGATTCTCCTGTAGTTGCTTCTTCAGCTCATCAAGATCTACAATAGCCATTCTATGTGGATTATTGGATATTGTTAATGCATCGAGTATAATTTCAGTTGAGAACTCAATATCTCTTCTAGGAGGAAGACCAGACAGTTCCTCGGAAAACACTTCAGCGAATTCCCTCACAATAGGCATTTCTTCAAGGATTGTTTCTTCCTTGGACTCAATCATCTGAGCCAGATACGCATGCTCATAAGGGAGTAATATCCATGCTTGAGATGATGGAGCTAAAAGATATTCATCTTCCTCCTTACACTTGTAAAGAATCAGAGGTTGATTCTCTATATAGTGTGTGATTTACGTCTCCCAACAATTTATATTGGATCTATATAAGGAAAGCCAATCCATGCCATGAATTGTATCAAATTCCACCAGAGGGAGTATGATGAGGTTCGCCGGGAAATTCAATCCACAGATTATAACATGGGGGACTTATATTCATAGGATTCAATGATTTCCCCATTTTCCGTACTCACCGACATCTTCACTTCCATGATTTGTGGTGGTGCTGTGATTGTTCTACTAAACTTTCGAGATATAAAATAATGCGTAGAAACCTAATCAAAAATTACATTCGCTATTATTGAATGAATAACTAGCGTACCTGTCACCACTTTGTTTTCGGGGTTCAATTCGGCAGAAGTGACGGAAAAATCACTTCCTTGCTGCCTTGGAGGATGTTGGTTGTCTCTAAAAACCCTTGTATTATGGCACTGATTTGAATAATTCCCTAGTTATTTGCATTTGTAGCATTGAACAATGCGTTGAGGTTCGAACGGAGCGTTCCTCTCCTCTGTCGCAGCCGTGGGTCTTTCTTTTTGAAAATTAACAGCCAGGTTCCCTTCTCTTCCACACCTAAATCGTTTCCTCGTCCCCTTAAGGCAATTTCTACGGTGCTTCTTACCGCACTTTTGGCAAGTTGGGTGCTGGATCTTCTTAGCACCGTTGGATTAATCCATCATACCACCAGCATTGAAGTCCACCTTACACTTCTTATCCCCATGATGCCCCTATAATTCTCCGATCTCCATTTCAACCTTGTGGTCACATCAGACAATTTATTCATAGGTGTCGAAGTCACGGATTGCTAATGCTTTTCGTAGGCTAGTCTTCAACCCACCAAATAAGCGGTCAACCTTGCATTCTGGGGTAACGACAAAGCCAGAAGCATATCGTGCAAGCCTTGTGATGTTTTCCTTGTACTCTCCAAAAGATTCTTCATCATTTTTCTTGAGGAAAAAGAAAATCCCTTTCCATCATAAGCCAGAGGGTGCGTGGAAAATATTTATCAAAAAACATCTTCCGGAAATACTTCCATTCCAATGCCTCGATCTTTTCTTCATGCTTCGTATTTTTGATCAAAATCCACCATTGATCAACTTCACCCTCCATAATATAATCCGCTAGGAGAACCTTCTCTTGTTCATAACATTGAAGGATGGAGATGATCGTTTCAATGGAGTTGATCCATTGTTAAGCGATCGTGGGATCGGATGATCCACTAAAAGTAGGAGGCCTTTGACTCATGAAGCTTTCGAGAGCGACTTGTTCATTCTTAGAGGGGGGGGGGGGGGGGGTGAATGTTTCTCCTGACCCGTGTTTCTATTCAAAACTTGCGTTATCTGAGGGAGAAGTGTGACAATGTTCATGATTCCCGCTCCCATTGGATTGTGCATCTCATTAGTACATGCATCACACTGATGTTCACAATAGTTGTTAGCCAGATTCCTCCTCTTACTATCCATTGGCAGGAATAAAAGGAAAGTTAGGGGTAACAGATAAAGGGTAATCCTAAGACAAATGTTGATGACTTATAAATAAACTTTTATTTCCTTAACTCATGAGTCTATAGTCTTCAATCTAGGCATTTCATGATCTACATTCTAACATATATTCTTAGGGGCATATTTTTTAATTCCATTAATAAGGGTTCATACTAAGCTTGTAAATTTACGAATGCATATCCCCTGGGAGTGTCATAAACAAGAGTGCAGCCAGGCTCGTTGTCGTGCACCAGTTCCCGTTTGACTCTTGCTCAAAGCGATGTTTTTGGGTTTTACCCCTAGGATACATCTGTGCCAGATCCACCTCTACCTCCTCGTATCCAGACAGGGATGTATTTTCTTGATAACCCACTTACTTAATACTCACAAAAAATTAGGGATATTTTTATTTTACTTAGTCTTGTCTCTAAGGATTTACTAGGTTTTTCTAATCCTAATCCCAAAAAATAACCAAACCTATCCTCTGATACCAACTATGACAACCTTTCTTTTATTAAAAACTTAAACATGATTTATTACATAAAACATCGCTGGATACAACAAAGAATATCGAGAGGTTTAGTGTCGCTGGAGCTTAGGATCTTTACATAAAAACATAAAACATTAAATACAACATCTTTATTGAAAACTTCATTTACATGACCACTACATTCCCTCGTACTTAGCATTGCATGGGATAACCTGAGGACATGCATAAGAAAAGGGTGAGCTATAAAGCCCAGTAAGGGAGTACACATGGAATAAAATGAGGAGTAAAATACATGTTAGGAAATAGGCATATCAATAGAGAATAAGAGAAACATGAACATAAACTCATGATAAAGCAAGATAATCATAACATGGAAATGTGGCAACAACACTTAACATGGAATTAGCCTGAGACAAGCCCCATTGCACATGGATCATGAGTAAATCCTCATTGCACATGAAGCACGAGTGAAACCTCATTTCACTTGAATTAGCATGAGTCAACACTCATTGCACAGAAAATATCATGATACTATACTTTACCCAATGCATTGGATCACTATAAGGGCGCACCCTTCTTAAACATTTCATTTCATGCATAAGTGTGCCACATGGATCATAAAATAGTGATTCATAAACATAATCATTTATTCCATGATAAAGTAATGTGGAATTCATAAATTAAACATTATAATCAGTAAGTAAATGTGCATAAAGTTGAATACCCTTGATGGATAAATGGACATGGTACTCACTACACAATGACATTAGCTTAGAAAATCGGTGCGATTTTGGCAGCGTAACGACGTGACATAAGAATTCATAAAAAAGGTTGATGGGAGAGATAGGGGTTACTTATCATATTTACATGTAATGGACAGTAAAGAGATAATATATATACATGTTCCAACAATTGTAATGGAATTTAGATTCATGATACAAAAGTAATGCTTGAATGTAAAAGATGAGGGAGAAGTTCCTTTCGGAATTTCGGCATAGTAACAGGTATACATGGGAGGCATCTAATGAGAGTGAAATGGGTATCCCTTCACTCAAACATAAAGAGGGCAGTATTAGAGAGGTGAGAAACCATACTTCAACATTCATAATTGAAATTAAATGTAAAAATAACTTAAAGAAAATTGGACAAAAATGAGAAAGGAAGAAAAAACCCTTACTTGGAAGTCTGCTTCCAAAGTCTAGAGAGAGGCTTGTGAGAGTCTTCTTGGGAGCATGGTGCACCTTGTGAGGATTCTAGAGATAGTAGGGTAGAGTTTTGACGAACTCAAAATGCTTTAAGGGAGGAGGAAGTGGGAGCTTGGGTGGGATTATATATGAAAGCTGAGGGAATTCTTTATTATTTAGGTTTGGGTCCCCTTACAATAAATTAATCGAAACCACAATCCATCCCATGGTTTTTGCCCATGGTTTTTGGAAAAGGGAATAGGAAAAAATTATTCTATAAGGAAAAATTCAGAACATCTTAAAATATTAGGATTGCTTATGTGGAGGTGAGTCAAACTCCCATGGAAATTAATTTAAAAAGACAAGGTGTTTAATAAGTCTTGAGGGGTCCATTAATGCTTTGAAAAGTAATCCAAACAAACCTAAAATCACATTATTATAATTTTAAAACATATATTGACCGAACATAACGATTATAGTATTTTATTACATCACTATTTGGTAATTATGATGTCATAAATCACATTATATATTTAAATGGTATTTAATTTTTACTCAAAAATTTGACTCTCTCAGAAAATTATGAAAAATTAACCATTGGATAATTTTGATGTCTTGATTTTAAAAATAACATTTATTTTATATATTTAATTTTCTAAATATGTTAATTTTCACTTTTAAAATAAAAAACGACATTTATTGAAAATTCACGGGTTTTGACAAAAATGGATTTCAAACCTTAATAAAAATTATAATTGCATTAATAAAAATATATGATAATTTATATATAATAAAATTAATATAATAAAAATAATAATAATTTATTGAAATATTATTTAATTCAAAAATCTCTTAATTTAAAAAAAATAGATTTATTTATTAAATAATAACTAAAAACACCATTTGTACTTTAAAAACTATTTACAATTTATCAATATTGACCAGAAATTATATTAATTATTATATAAAAAAATAATGTACATGAACATAGTACTATATATTAGTTACATAACCCCTTAAAACAGCTGCATAAGACCTTAGGGTAAGGTGTGCAATGGTGATAGACTCTTGGGGTGGCTCGAATAACATCGCTCGGGGGGTAATTTCTATCAACTTCTACTTCTCCCGTAGACGGTCCTGTTCGAGCTTGACATGGTGAAGCTCAGCATGGGCTTGGTCTAGAGAAAAGCCCAATGATGCCACCTCTTTTCCGAGATCCGAAAAATGGGCTTCTTATGGGGCAATTCTTCTGGATGAGGCCATCACTTCCTTTGTCTAGTTAAAATTGGATTCGTTAAAGCCTTATATTTATAATAATCATGTGGTCACTCTTCAATGGATATAAAAGTAACGGTAACAACTATTATCATAAAACCAAAGAAGTTGATATTTTATAAATCATTTTATATAAAGAGACATTTAATAAGATCAAGAGGGACTTTCCATTAATGAAACTTTGGGTCGTTACACTCTCACAACTGATCCAGTATCCTAGGGTGATCTCCAAGAGGGTATGGTCCTCTTAGAACCCTGTGTCAGCTATCAACTGCCCGCTGTTAAGGACTCTAATACTTGTAGTCTAGTGGTTTCTCTCACAGTCGATGTTTGTTCTGCCAGGAAGTTCTCCAGTAGCAGAGGTTTCTCCAACACCACTTACTACGTAGGCATGCGGAGAGGGATCATTGATGATCTGATCTCTCATCTGATCCCCTAATGAATGGTTCAATCCTTGAATAAAGGGTCTTTCACTATATAAGAAGATTATCGGTATAGGTCTGTGAACCTCACAAATTACTTATCCACAGTCAGGTTTCCCTCTTGTAAGTAGAAAAACTCATGTATTTTCACTGAGCGCAAGGTCATGGGGAAGAAACCATTCCTAAAAACATACATGAAGTATTTCTAGGTGACAAACACCTTCTTTTGCATCTGTAGTGCTAAGATCCACTATCTCCCTTCTACACCCTTTATAATGCTAGTAGCTATATCCATCATCCGGTCTGAAGGTTTCCTGAACTGGCCGAAAACTCGCATCACCACCTCTAGAAAATCCTCATCTTCCGGAGGATCTATCTTGACTCGAATCCTCAGAGGCCTCAGACTCTGTAACTCATGAAAGATGCTCAGTTTTCATGCATCCTCTATTGGTATGGCTGTTAGCAACTAGTACTCAAAGGGTGGTGGTGCTTCATTACACTGCCTGGGGGTTCCATCTCAGTAACCAGTCCTTGCCTTAAGGCATCATCGCTCGATGGACCATTGTTTGGATCATGTACCTGGACCCTTATTGGTTGTCTACTTGGAGGGATACTAAGAAAAATAAATATGAACCACTGTCAGATAATTATCCATGGTCCGTTCACTCTAACATAATGAGATTCTTCAATAACACATTAAATACATAAACAACCTAGTTTATTCATTCATTGAGTCTAAAAGCAGAATTCAGGGTCCTGGTGTATGGATACATTACCCATTGCACCAATACTGGACTTACCGAATCTAAATGTTGAACTCAAAACATTTAACACTAGTGCCCAGATAAAACAACCAACTCTCATCCGTTGAGGTAGAACCGACCACCTTTGATACCACTCTGTCATGACTCATCCCCCAGGGCTCAAGTCGTGACTACTCCAAGCTCGCCTTCTATAGGCATGGGTTAGTGACTAGCACCAAAAGGTGTATCCCAAAAAGGGATGGAATTTAATTTCAACCTATAAACATACACACACAGCCCATACTGGGGAAAGTAAAATTGGAACTGGAATACTAAAAACAAGTATTCCACATGAGGAAAAAACAATACAAGTAATGTTGAAAATGAATGGAAAATGGGCCAGAATACAAACCCAACTAAGAAGGAATGTGAGTTAAAAGGAAGTACAAGGTTTGCCTCTGAGAACCACCTTTCCTTACTTCTCCATGATCAGAGTCACATTTTTCTATTGTCTACACAAGACACAATAGTAGTGGGAGAATACCGTATATGGGTTAGAATAACAATACTCAGTATGGACCCCATTACCAACTCGAGTCTCACACAAATCCACAAATGAAATCAAAAAAGAAATTAAAATATTCGAGTCACTAGAGTCAGATTGTCACAAGTATAACTTAATGTGTTGGAAGAAAAACCAACAGTTTGAAACACAGAACATCAATTACTGCAATGACACTCACCCCCCCCCCAATGAGTTTTTTAGGCTAGCTAGGACGCCTATACCTATTCATTAGTTGAGTCATGAGGTCTTGAATATAGTTGATCCATAGAGTCGTGCTGGTAGCGGAGTCACAGAGTCTCTCTGGGTAGTCATGTCATGAAGTCTCTCTAATAACTGAGTCAAAAAGTCTCGCTGGGTAGCTAAATCATGATGTATCACTGATTTCTAAGTCATATAGACATTGTGGTTAGCTGAGTCATGACTTCTCATTGACGGATGAGTCATAGAATCCCGCTAGGTAGATGAGTTGTGCAATATCACTTTGTAGTTGAGTCACGAAGTGTCGATGGGTTCCTAAGTCCCAATGACTCATTGGGTCAACTTCCATGAAATATAACATAGAGTATTTTGTATAGACCACATCTTCACATGGGTCCCAATGTTGTAGACAATGTGTCAATTGGACATACAGTTTGGGAGATATGTTCCCTTTTGTAAATAGGGTCTAGTTGTATCCGGGCCTGATCCGAGTGGTTCGGACCATCCCGAGTATCCCAACCCAGGGTCCCTCATGATATAATACAATTTTTATGGCCCATCGTCTTAGACCATTAGGCCTTACTAGACCTGGACAAGTTTAGTCATGGGTCCAGTCCACTTGGCAACTCATTGACCAGAAATTTATCGAGCTCGATCGGCACAAGCGGGCCGATCTCTTTTCCTAGACGGGTCACGATGTGATCGGGATTTATCCCAATGGCCTGGTTCTATAAGGTGGACTCTCTTGAATGTTAAGTCAGAACGCTCAGGTGGCCTAGTATGTGGGTCCGTTTTGGCCCGGTGGGCCGATTGGTTCGTCCTAGTGGGTCGGCTTGTTCGACCCAAACAGGATTAACCTTTCCTGTTGGGGTTTATGTGGCTGACTAACCAGCCGCCCCATTATGTGCACACAACCCACAAGAAGTGGGCCGCTCTACCAAAGCGGTACCAGGCTTTTTATACTTCCATTCAGTTGCCGCAATCGATGGGTCATGGCCTCCTCCACCACAGACAACGAGCCACAACCTCCTCCACCATGATGCGTGTTGGGCGCACCACCTCCTCCAGCGCGACTAGTGAGGGCTGGTAGCTTCCTCCACCCATGGTGTCAGATGGCACCACTGCTGGCCACTATCGCCAGTCTCCGGCACTTCTATGCCATGGTTATGTGATGGAATCACATTCCATTGGCCATCGGGTTTTATCCAATGGTCCAATTTCAATTCTAATTATGCCCTCAGGCCTATCGGGTCACCACCATCAATTCCACAACTTTGGGTTATACTTGATTCTGTTTCAATGATGTGGCCATGAAGAACACACAAGTGGATAGTCTTGGGCCTTTTCGTGTTAGGTCATGCCCTCAGTGATAGAGTTTCAAAATAGGGTGAGGTCTAGAGATGACGTTCAATCACAATAATCCAATCTTGTTACAGAGACACAAGAAAAAGACACACCCCATAACAATGAAGGATGTACGGGTCAACCAGTATGTGTTTTGACCATTATTCATCACATTAGTAAAAGAACAAGGAGAATAATACAATCATTCAACCTCTACCTAGTTTTAGGATCTGTTGTTGATGAGAGATGATGATTTGAGTCGCCGTAGATCCTCGCTCTATTGGTGTTATTCACCATTCATAGTCTCCTGAATCCATTCCATCAGCTTTTATTGATAACGTGTGTCATAGGAGAGATAGGTATAATGATGTTCCATATTTGTTACAGAGAAATTACCCCAATATTTTTACCCAACATGTTGTTAAAATAAAATACATCGCATCATTTATGTTACACTGCGACGTCACGTCATTATGCTATTTCATTTATGAAATAGAGTTGCTTCTATTCTTGAAAAAAAAATGTGTCATTATGAGTGTCTATTAATGATCCTAACTGCAACACCATATCTTCTTTGTTATCCACTTAATGGTGAGAAAATATATAAATTAAAAATTTAAGTTATTTTATTATTTTCTGAAAGGTCTTAAAAATAACTCTTCCATCCAAACCTTACAGGTGGAAGTTATGTCATTTCTAAGTGAATCTTGGAGTAATGAGTTTAACAGTGCCCTCATATTTTCAATCTATGCACTAGTTCAAATTTCATAAAAAACCCCACTTTCAGGTTTACTTAAGTGAACATAATGAATGTTCAAAATTCTATTTCAGGCTCACTGGGCCTCGGATTCACATGTCGTCAATGTGTATGGTCTTGAAATAATTCCATATAATTTAAAAAATATGGGTACTCTAGGAAATTACACATATATAATTCACCATTTATATCATATACTACATCATTTTCTCACATTACTACTCCTACCATCAATGCTTCTCCCCCGACAGGTGTTGATGGTGTAGATGAACCACATCATACTTTCTAATAAAGTTATCTATAACCTAATTCTAAGATAGAAGCATCTCCTCGTACTCTAAAAATAAGTATAATGACTCTCCATGAGAATTCCTCGATATAGAAAATGACTTCACAATGGTACTATTTTAACAGATAGGATTCAATCAAGAATTGATTCCAAAAACTCATCCTTTCACGAAAGCATACTCTGCAACCCAAATCCTAACTGTTTTATCAAATCCTCACCCACTAGTGGAATAACCCTTATTATTTTCCATACTCCCATCAGGTGTGTGAGATGTTTCCACATCACATGACAATGTAAAATGAGATTTTAAATAAAAATAGCCAAAATATATTTTTTTATTAAATTTAAAAATCACAAAAATTATACGAATCAAATTATGATATTGTTGAAAATCTATAATCTCTCCAGCGACCAGCTCTATTTCCATTCTGTTATAAATATTAAACTCCATAAAATATAAATTCTCAAATACCTATATTAATATTAAATAAATAGATTACATTTAATGTCATATTAATTATTAAATAAAATTACTTACCATATGGTGTTGATGATAAATAAATGTATTACTACCTAATGAATGAGTGAACTCTTGCCTCCTAAAGTATTTGTGACCTCAGGAAGATCTCTCTAAAAAATATCTTGTATATAGTATGACCAATATCCATATAAATTTTTTGCTGAGATTTAATCGGTTCGATGGTGGAATTAACATTGATCAAAATTTGTGGCCCCACTATTCATCATGGTTCTCTTTCATTCATTATGAAAACAACGGACAATAATATTCACCCATAAAGGCCTCCAATTACTCATAGATAATTATTCTCATTTCACCTTTGATGGGATATCCTAAAACCTATAAATAATTAATAAAAAAAATTTATAATAAAATAAATATAAAAATAAATTTCATTTACATATGTATCATCCAATAATAAATCAAGTGTTGTCAAACATCAATCATAATCTGATTCCATGTAACCCATTCTACAGAATAATAATTTTTTTTAAAAATTCCAATCTCCTTTCCAATAGCTATGTGATACAACTATGGGAAACATGAACATATAATAAAATATTTACTATATAAATCAATTAATAATAATTAATGATAATTAATAAAAATTAACTACAATACACAACTGAACATACCTCTTCATGTGTGGATATAAATAAAGATCTCAGTGTCACTTAGGAATATGGTCATGTATCATTAATATCACAATACGATGTACCATCTAATTCAGTGATGTACTTCCATCAATATTTGGGTAAGATGATGGTGTATCTATATTATCACTAAGTTGAATAGCCTCCTCAAGTCTGTGGAACATCTTATCTTAATCATCGTTGTTCACTTGAAACACAAAATGATTTTTTTTCTGCAAATTGTTGAAAGAAATTATTACATATATATAAATATAATTATTTTTATAAAAATATTTTAATTGTGTCTTTATTTATATTCATACTCTTCATTCTATACACCGGTGTTAATATCTATATATTCTTCCATTGTATCGTAAATTTATATAGTATCATCTACTTCATCATCTCTTGTTATTTCAAATTCATTATCTACATCATCTACATCACCATAACAATTGAGCCATAAATATGGGGTAACATCATCAATATTTTTTTATACTTTTGGAAATGATATATTTGGATCTAATTCTTGAAAATATTCAATTCCTTAAAATTTTGTAGAAACACATTCACTTCTCATAAACTGATTCTCATGAGATTTTATTCTTATAATGTTCTATAAGTCAATTAACTCTCTTCAAGAAGTGTGATAGTTTTATTAATAAATTTTATGTTCTTAATGGGATAAAAAATGTATCATTTACTTTAAGAATGATTTTATATTTAATTTCATTGATTTCATAGCGTAGTTGAACACACAAGGATCTATTAGTATTACACCAATGGAGTATAAACATCATTACATAATGCTATCCTATATAACATAGGTCTAGTTTTTCATCCAACATTCCATAAATGACAACTTCTCTTTTAATCAAGGAAATGAATCAATTAATTTTTAAAATTCACCATGTGCACATGTATGAAATTGAAAAGCATTAACCACATATGAATTATAATGATAAACCATTATTTTTTTGTGGGATACTCAATACACACAATCTATTAAAAATTTTATCGTCTTGTTTTTATACCTAAAAATTTGAAATAAAATTAGATATTTAATATGTTAAAACATGAAAAATTTACTTTAGTAATATTTTATAAAAGTTTTAAAAATTATATAGTCGACGCTATTCAGGAGAAACTGGTGTAATTTTTGAATCTGTTTATGGATATTGTAATTATATAACCTACAAATAAAGTAATAAAAATTTATTTTTAAAATAATTTAATGAATATATTATATTTGAACTCACTAAAATAATAATGTCATTTTCTCATAGTTGAGTATTTAATAAGGATGAGTTATATATTTTTCATTATATAAAATCCATTATTCATGAACTCCAACAATTCCTAGTATAGGATGATTAAATGATGATAATTTATTGTTTTCCACATCATCAAAATTTACCTCATTATGAAATATTCATTTATATTTATAAGGATATACATGTTGGAAATAACCGAAGCCGAAAAAGATGATTCCTCTTAAAACTAATCAGCCCCAATTGACCCTTAAACTAATGGTTTGTTATGTTTATTTTTCATGAATTTCTATAAAAATATCTCTTAGGGTTACATCCCTCGAATCAATACCATACCTGATAGTTTTTCTTCATATTAGAAATTCAATATCAAAAGCACCATTTAATCACAGAAATACCATGGTATGTTTTTCCATTTTATATAAAACTAAAAACAAAATTCCAAGTCTATTAAGTGAATCGTAGTCCTTTTCCTCTGAAACAATATCTCATAAAAAATATGATATTTTAATTAGACTATCCTATTAGAATAATTAAACAATCCTTTAAATCTAATTGGAATAATTTCCTTCATTATAATAGGAAAATCATGACTCTTCCATTTTGTAATATCACTATTTCAGACACATCTATTAAAATTGAAAGCCTAACCATCCAGTAACCTCAAATCAATAATTCACTATAAAAATAAAAATAATTTGTAAATATATGTTATCCACCTTTGGATTCATTAACTTACTTGATTTCTCACATTAAAAATACTTTTATTCCAATCACTTATAAATTTGGTAAAGATATAATGGTTCATTTACATTTCCTTTGGTCTTACTAGCCCTTTATTTCCTGAAGTCCATCTTTTTTATTTCATTATGGATAATCCCCCATTTAAAGGGTTGTAGGGGAACCCATACATGACCCGTAGGCCCAGAGCACAAGGCCCGACTAACCCACAATACATGACCCGAATGCCCAGAGGCATACCATGTCCATTACATGACCCATTGGACCATCCCACTAGAACTACCCCTCCATAGATTCTACATCATTGATCACCTAGATCTCCACCATGAATTACTGACCGGCTAGCATTTCCCCATACAAAGATGCATAGTTCCAAGTACTGAAGGCGGCTTCCAAACCCTCTCATTCATCCAATCTAGTTAGCTTTGCTTCTAGTAGATGCTACTCTTATCACTCTAATAATCTTCTGGGGTGTGCTCTGTGTGAACTGGGCTACTCCCTGGTCTCTATGGACCGAAGGCCCTATGGCCCAAAGGCTTTTGATGACCCGAAGGCCCTTGATACCCATAGGCCCAAACCGGTGGTCTAACAAATTAGACCAATACGGGATAACCCAGAAATTATTCCATCTTATATAATTTTGTTATTTCCAAAGTCTATATATATTTTTTTATAGTTAGAAAAGTGGTAATTAAAGATAATGAAGACATAATAGATTTTAAATCAATAACTAAAATCTTTTTTTGAGGTCCATCTATTTGAGTTTTTCCTTTTCTAAAATGATATTTTTTAAATTGGAGAGGCTTACCAACATGAATAAATGTTGATTTATATTAGAAAAAATGGGGTTTTCTTCCACTAAATATAAGAAACTCTATTCTAGAAGTCATAAATTTTGGAAATAATTTTGGACTATGTTTACTCTAACCATAAACAAAATTCCATATTTTGGGAAGTCACTAATTTAACAAATTAATTCAGATTTCATTTTAAAATTATCTTCTGGAACAATATAACATGTACTGACAACATTACCACTCAATAAATTTAAATAATCAACAAATGATTCCAATAAACATCAATATTATTTTTTGGATGTCTTGGAAATACAATTTTATAAAAAATATAAGTTTCATTCGTTAACATCTAAAGAGTTATATTTTAAAACAATTAGAATATGGTACATCAAGAATATGAAATACCATAAGAACCTAATGGAGACAAACCACAAGTAGAAATACCTAATCACATTTTACTGGTTTATGAGTTAATAAACAGATATACCTGATCCAAAATTTTCCCTAAATCACTATCATTATTATAATTTATTCTTTTAATAGACTAAATAATATATTTTTATTAGGAAATCAAGGTAGTTGTGTTTTAGGACAAAAATAAATATTTTATTTAGGCTGTATATGAAAAATTTCTCAACAGTTCAATGGGAACCAATCAGTACTTCCCTTATTTAGCCACATTATTCATTAATTTTATATATGTAGTACAACTAACTAATTACTCATATTAACTATAATATTGGATTGAATCAGTTGAACATGCATCAATATTATAATAACAAAGACCCAAATTAAAAACCATACTATCTCTCTCATTGAAATTTATAGGAAACACATCTAAATTGAGTAACAGGTACTTATCTAGAGATAATTTTTTTTTGGAAAATATCTATTTAAAATCCGATTATCTAAATTAGTAGCCATAAAATTTGTAACTAATTCAAAAACATTTATCTTTTAACCAATATATAAGGCATCCTTATCAGACATTAGAAACTCATAAAATGAATATGGTTATAACTCAAGAGTTAAATCAATATCCTTCCAAATTTCTATTTGTTAAAAATATGGACAATCAGCCTCATGTACTAATATATGAAACCAAGATAAATATGTAACCAAATTACTAGTATCGTATATGGAATTACATTCAAAATTATGATACCAAAAAAACAAAATATTTCGGAATACCAAATCAAAATAGATTCCCCCAAAGTTTTCTATTATTTCA
Source organism: Viscum album (assembly GCA_963277665.1). Classification (NCBI taxonomy): domain Eukaryota; kingdom Viridiplantae; phylum Streptophyta; class Magnoliopsida; order Santalales; family Viscaceae; genus Viscum; species Viscum album. Next base: position 534,425,491 of record OY728151.1, on the reverse strand, counting down.
AATCTCTTCATATCACATTTTATACAAGGAAACTTAATTTTACCTTCTGAAACAAATTATAGTTTTCATGATGAAAATGATACAAATTATTCAAACCCATAATATTTAATATATTTAAATCTAATTTTTTTTTATTTTGGTAATGATTAATCTAATCATGATCTTGAAATAAAAAAATTCCCTATTTCATAGTTCCATAATTTTCTAAAAAATTGAAAACAAAATTATTTCTTATTAATAACCCAATATAAGGAAGAAATGATACCCAAATATGATAATATAATAAATTATAAATTAAACGCATATGTAACTAATTAAATCTATTTACTAGTATATTTTTCTAATAACTTCTAAATAAAACTAATTTTTCTAATTCAGTAACATACAACAATTTTTTTTCTAATTGAAAATAATTTTCTCTATTTAACAATAATTATTATTAAGGGAAATAAAAGTCTAACCATAGGGAATCAATGATATGAGGATACTGAGGTGAAAATATAGGAAAATGATTCCATCACCCATTGTTTTGGACTAATTGGAGAAGAGACACACGTGCATAAAAATATAGGTGATGGAAGAGGAAGTAAATGTGAGAGTTAACAATGAATGTATTAGAGGATTTTTTTATCCTTTTTGGTTAAATCTATAATCATGAAAACTAATTTTTAACAAAAATTATTCATTTATGTTATTATTATCAGAAAAAAAATTCTCAACAAGATTTATTGAACAAAATAAAATCTAACTAAGCATGTTATTGTTATCTCTAATATTTATTTTCTCATCTATCACATATAAGTTTACCCGTGATTGTGACTCCTCTAAATAATCTGAATTCAATGGAACTATAATACATTTACTACATTTTCACATTCTTATCCTCTACTCCATCCATCCCTCATACCCCATAGTTAGCATTATATTACAGATTATGGTTAATTTTGGATATTTTTAGTTAATTGAGTGTCATATTTATTAAAAAAAATTACTAATTACCACTAATTATTATTAAATATTACTGATTACTAATATTTTTTTCTTTTTACAATGTATTTTTTACTATTTACTTCCATTTATTACTAGTTACCCCTAATAATAGATATATGTCGCTAATTATTCTTAATTAGCCATAATTATTTCATAATTACTAGTAATTTTGACTAATAAATTTTTTTTTCCTGATTACTGAAAAATGTTCTTAATTAGAACAATTTTTTTCACAAATTACTTCTAGTTTTTTCTATTTAACATTAATTTTACCAATTACCACTGATTAATGCTAATTTTGTCTATTTAATGATAATTTTGACTATTTAACACTAATTTTTACTAGTTACCACTAATTATTAGAAAATAAAGCTAATTATTTTTTCTAATTACCATTAAATTTTACTATTTGCCTCTATTTTTTTACTAATTATATCTAGTTAATGCTAATTTTTTCCAATGACCACTGGTAATTTCTAATAATCACTAATTACTACTAATTGCCACTATTTTTTATTTACAACTAATTTGTACTAATTTCCATGATTCACTCTTAATTATTTCTATTTAACACTAATTATTTTTAATTACTCCTATTTTTTAATTACCGCTATTTATTTCAAATTACTTCTAATTATTTATAAATACCTATAGTTTTTTAAAATTACTGTAAATTTTTCCTAATTAATTTTTTTTTCTAATTACAACAACATTTTTATAATTACCACAATTTATTTTCAATTATCCCTACAGTAACACCCCATGGATTTATAAACAAATTTAATATAGAATGTAATGCAAAAAACAGATTCACTTTGAAACAAAACTTTTTTATTATCGTTATCTAAACGATATTGTTATAACCAATACATTAAACATATTTTTCTGCATCTATGATTTAAATATCTAAAAACATATATACATGGTTGCGATAAATATGATATTTAGAGTCTAATTGAATCAACATATTTTTTGTTCAATAATAACATACCCGTGGGAATAGCAATATTACCCTTATAAATAGTAATATGAACCTTATGAATAGAAAATTTTTCCGAGAAATAGTAAGTTAACTCATTAGTGTGTAACAAATATTTATAAATATTATAAATGAAGTAAAGTTATAAATATATAATTATATAAGAAAATAAATCTTTTAAAAATAATTATGTGTTGGCATTTTTAAAAGTCATAAATATTTAGTCACATTTTTATGATTAATTTAATAATTTAATGTAATTTCATAAAATATATCAATAAATTAATATTTTTTTCTTAGGATTTTATGATAATTTTAGGACACCTTATGTAATTTTTCAAAGTGTAATAAAATCAATCATAATTTTAAAATTGAAATTTTCCAAGTATATAATGATTTTAATTCAAAAGTAAATTACTAATATTTAGAAAATTATTTCTGTAAAATGGAGTCCATTTTTGGATACTAAAAATCAAAAAATGGATAGAATTATTTTTTGGTCTTTTTCTAAAATACTATAATTTATGGCGAATAGTAATATACGATAATTTACGACAAAATATAAATACATGAATTATTGAGTCATAGGTGATGTATAGATGATGTAAGAAGTTGTTGGTTTGAACTCACATACTCTTATTACTGTATTTGGTCACAATAATTAACATTGTTGATTATATTGAGAAAAATAATTAATTATTAAATAAAACAAAAAGAAATCACCCCTCTCCTCCACTACAAAATCACCCCTCACCCACTCTTCTATTAACATATATAACCCTTGAATATTGTCAAATTTATACCAAAATACACTTTCCTAGTCTCTACCCACGTTCAGGAGCTCTTGTTCTTGACAAAATTCCCAAAACCCTTTCTCTAAGGTGGTTCTCATAGAGTATAATTCATGATGTAAACCCTCTTCATAGAGGATCATGGTTTATGTCAATATGATTTCTCTTCAGTAGTAGATCGTTTCATGGATGTTTTACACAATGAATTTTATGGCTTACCTCTAATGAGGGAGTAAGATTTTAAGATTGGACTTGTCCCAATAGCATCTTTAGTGTCTATTCCTCAATATAGGATGGAACCTACTAAGCTCTAGTTACTCAAGAGGTAGTTAGGGGATTTAGAGGCCAAAGGTTTTATATATTCTAGTACATCCAATTGGAGTTCATCGATGCTTTTCACCAATAATGTGGATGGGAACATATGTCGATGAGTGGAATACAGAAGGTAGAACCATCTTATATTGAATAATTTATATCTACTTCCTCGAATAGATGATCTCTTTGACCATTTCTAAGGAGATAGGGTCTTTTCGATGATCTAAATGAGGTTGGTATATCACAATGTGTGAGTAAGGACCACAGAAATATTACCTATAGATTCTGTAGTAGGTATTATCTATATGAGTACCTTGTTTTTCTATTTAGTATTACAAATGCACCCACCATTATCATAGGTCTCATTGATAGGTTTTAACAACTATTTGTATTCTATTATCATGGTCTTTTTGGATGAAATCATGGTGTATTCTCATACTCATAGCAGCCACAAAATGCCTTTAAGATCATTTTGAGTACATAGAGAGAAAATCAGCATTATGCCAAGATTTCTAAGTGCCACTTATGGATTGATAGTGTTAACTTCTTGGGTGATATCATATCTAAATTTGGTGTATCTATTGACTATAAAAGATTACTGCTATAGTTTCCTAGGAGAATCCCAAGAACATATTTATTATACCGATATTATTGGGGTTGGATTGAAAGTACAAGTGTTTCATACAAGACATCTCACACCTTGCATCACCTCTTACCGGCCTTAAAAAGAAGTTTGTTAAGTTCCTATGGTTAGAATAATATAATAAATCCTTCCAAAGCATAAAGGAAGGACCATCTCAGTGCCTATTGTGATCCTTCTTGAGCTTGAAAATGTTATATAGTATTCTATAATGCATATGGAATTGGACAAGGATAAGTGATAATGAAAGAATATAGATTCATTGCATATAGATCTTGACAATGGAGGCCTCTGGAGAGAAATTTCATGATGCATGTCCATGAGAAAAAAATTGTTTTCCCTGACTTATTTTTTTTGGAGACACTGTATTTTGGGTGACAACTTTGTGGGGTATATGTGACACAAGAGTTGTGCGACTTGAGCCTCGTATAGTGCATATTAGTCGAATATCTATAGTAATTTGATTTTGATATTCCATATATTATTGGGAAGGTATATGTAGTTATATATGAGATAAGTCAAAATATTCAAGCACATTCCTTATGGGAATCCAATGAAGAATAAAATTTAGTGGCCCTCTTCTCTGAAATCCATTGCGGGTTTCATGATAGTCACGAGTAGCCTTACCAATCATCCTTGAAAATAACATCTTCCCTCCATGAGAGGGTGATGGGTAGATAATTTTTAGAACTTTATGGCTTGGGTCTCCATTAGATTATATAAAGAGATGACCCACCTTCATATTGTTCTGTGGATAGAGAGGATGTCCTGTGAAAAGAAGGATGTTTTTGGGTTCCTACAAATGTGAGAGAGGAGTTGATGCATGAGTCACATGATTCTATGTGGGAAGTTCATCTAGGTATCTATAGGATTTATTCAGATACTTGAATCCAGTATTATTGGCCTCATAGGAAATTTCATATAGAAGGCATTATCGTACGGTGCTACACCTATCAGTAGGTAAAGGAAGATAAATAGAGACCATATGGCTTGTTATAGACACTTCAATTACAAGAATTGAAATGGAAATATGCGTCATGGACTTTGTAGTCAAGTTACCTAGGTTTCCTAGAGTTAGCGGTGTTGTACGAGTTATAATTTACATAATGAAAAATTGTCCCACATCACTCTTATTTTGGAAAATTTCTCAGTTAATGAGCAAGTAATATTGTTTTCTCGTGAGATCATTCAACTACATGGAGTCCCTCATACTATCATTTCGTCTTGGGATTCTCAGTTGACATGATAGTTCTAGGAGGGCTTGTAGAAAGAATTGAGTACATAGGTACTTCTAAGAATATATTTTCACCCTAAGACTAGTGGAAAATTAGAACATATGATATAGTTTGTAGAGGACATGCTTAGAGCATGTGTCATAGATTTTAGCGATTCTTGGGAGAAGCATTTCTAACATGTTCAGTTCGCCTATAATAATAGCTTTCTAGGGATAGTTCAGATTGCTCCTATTGAGGGCCTCTATGGTAGTCCATTTATTTAACCCTTGTTCTGGGTAGGGGAATGTGAGATATCCATACTACGTCTTCATTATTTGTATAAGACTTCAGTGTAGGTTTAACTAATTAGGATTCAAATGTCTATTGTTCAGTCTAGACATAAATCTAATGTATATTGTCATTGACGACCTCAAGATTTTGATGTTGGGGATTTTTTTCCTTCAGGTATTGCCCAGGATAAGGAATATACAGTTATAGAATCAAGGTATGTTTTCACATCCTCATGTAGATTTGTCTGATATTTTAGAGAGAGTCAAACTGGTAGCCTATAAGTTGCTACTACCTAAGAGGTACCGTTCCATGCACAACATCTACCATGTTTCACTCCTTCTCCAATATCATGTTGACCTATATCATTCCTTTAATCCTAAGGAATTTGTGTTAGAAGTCAATACTACATTTTAGGATTACCCAGTATACATCATTAACCGGAGCATGAAGGCTCTCTAAGGCCGATATTTCCCTCTCGTACGAGTGTTATGGTTGCACAATAAGGCCCCTCACTTAATCATTACATAATATTGAGTCAATTAATGATTTAAATTGATGTTATTTTAAGGATTTGAGATTTATATAATTGGGCCATAACTATTACATAACCACTGAAATATTACAATGAGGACACTTCTACTCACTATCCATTTTTTAACAAAATAAAACTATTTAAAATAAAACATGATTTATTTTTATTGATAAAAACATCATAACACTATTTATGAATTATTAAATTCTAGTATCCATCCTAATACCCAATGAAAAACATTTCAAAAACTTGAGATGATCCCAAAAAACTCGTTAAGGGATATAAAATAATGAATGAAACCATCAGTCTGTGAAAATTTTAAATTCTGATTTTTAACAAAATCATAATTTTCACAGATAAAACATAATATATTATACATGCCAAATGAAATAATAATATTATTGAATAACTCATATAAATCATAATTAATAAAGGTAACTTTTGGCATCAATATCACACTTACATTGTAGCTTTCACAACTACATAGGGAGTAACCTCCATGGTTCTATTTGGAATACCCATCGTAGTATATTCCTCAAATCTCTTAAGAGAAACCTTTTTGATTATATATGTTAATTAACAAATAAATTGGAGAGGTATCATAGGCTCACACACCCTTGGTTTATCATGGAACCACCCATATACATAAACAATTCAAAAAACTATACCATAATCATAACACAGAAAAAATGATTATAGGGGAAAAACATTTCAACTTTGAAATCACATTTTATTTTGGCATGTCGCACACTAAGAAATGAAGAAACATTATTTTAAAATTATAAGGTAAATTTTTATGTAAAAATAAATAAAAAATATTTAAATGAAAGATATAAATTAAATTCATGGTGTATATGTAAAATAACGTTCCATGTTATTGAGATAATCAATCAATTTTTAAAACACAATTAAAACATTTAAGAAGTATATTTTTGAAGCAAAGTGACCCAATGAACATTGAATATATTTAAAGGGATTAAAATTTGTAAACAATAATGTCCATATAGATAAGTCATTAAAACCAAATTTGTTATACGTACATTAAATAGAAATATTTATATTAATAAATCATCAAAACATTAAAACTATGTCTTTAGATAAAAAGTCTCTTACCCTGAGTCTGATTCATCACGTTAAATAATTATATAACTGAATAATAAACATATTATAATTTATATTTTCATTAATATATTATTCATGTTTATTATTCCTTTTATATCACTTATTACAATGTTAAAAAAAATACACAATTATTTAAGGTCATGTAAGATGATTTTTCAATATTCGGCACTTGAGTCGAAAATAAACAAGGTATGATGTCAATATTTATTGTTTTCATAATTACATCATCTCCAGAATAATGTTAATGATTTAATTATCACTTTTTTACATTAATTATACTTTTTAATCAAAACATTAATTATGGTCATGAAAAATGAAAAATGTCATAATCATGGAGACTGTGGGCCGTATGTACACAGGAGTAATGTTTTCATTTTTAATTGATCATTATAAAAATAAGGTAATTATTATTTGAACTACCATAATTATAATATCATAATTACTATGATATTATTAATTTAAATATATTTATTTATATCATTCAGGTGATGTAGCAAATTAAAATTTACCACATCACTTTGTAGAGGTGATTGTTCACTTGTATGCACGAACAATGTTATCATTCTTATGTGCATGGTAAGTAAGAAAATAATTGATGTAATATTATTTATAATTATTAATATTTCACTAATATAACATATTAATATTAATAAAATTATTATAACCATTCAACATAGACAGTTATAGAAAATGAATTATATCCGTTCGTGGAGGTAATTGGTCACACATACGCATGAACGATGTTATCATTTTTATATGCATTGTAAGTAAGAAAATAATTGATATAATATTATCTTGTAATGATTGATATTTAATAAATATTAAATATGAAAATTAATTCCATAAGTATAACATGTCATGATACACAGTTATTCAAAATGAATTATATCAATTAGTGGAGGTGATAGTTCACAGTTACACATAAACGATTAATTCGTTTCCCATTTTATGGAAGTGGATATGGATTTAGGTTATGGTATTAACATAAGAAAATATAATTATATTTATTATACTTTATTTATTATTTAATCATGGTGGGATGCTATTTTATGGTAGTGGAAAAACAACTAAAATAGATCCACTAAACATTACATTTCTTTCAGATGGTCACCTTTCTTAACACCTTAACACCTCTAAGAAATGTGTTCTTCCTAAAATATGCCATCAAGAATGTGGGTAGGTAATATATTTTGGTTTCAGGGTAGATATGTTCCTATAAAAATGTTTTCGGAATTGTATGTAATATAGAATAATCGGGTCTTTTTATAAGAGAGGGGAGGGGAAATCTTGGAATTATTAATGGTATTAAATTAATATAAATTATTTTTAATTCCAAATAGTTAAAATATTATTTTTTTGGAGATACTTTGGGTAAGGATCAAGATCCATTCATTCAATATAAATTAGACAAGTTTTTGATATTTCATGACCCTTATCTTTTTATTTTTACCCCTTTAACTCTTCCCCATTAATTAAGTAATTTTCATTTTGAGAGGTAAAATAATTACAAGAACATGTAAAAAGACCAATGAGTGGGTAATTAATGATATCATTAGACTCAAAAAAACTAGTTGGCTGAATATTTTATTTTTATAATTTTTCATTCATTTAATTAAATATTTTATATTTTAATATATGAATTAAGTTAAGTTTTACACTATTCGTTACTTGACTTTTTTAAAAATTCATTACGACATGATTCCATCAAAAAAATAGTTTAAATAATAAATAACAATTCTTATTAATCTAAAAAATTCTTGTATGGGATAAAATATTTCCATTTATTTTTATTTTAATATTATTAACATAATTTATTTGATTCTTCATTTGATAAATCCATTAATCCATCATCATTATGTCGTAATGGAATTTAATTATTTAATGTGTAAAAATTATAAAAAAATTATAATGATGTAAGTAATGTTATTATATTTTTGGAAACTATTTATAGTCGAAGATATCACTTATACTACCCCATATTAAAACTATTTTAGTAATACTAGACATGTTTATGACATCATTGTTTTTACGTGAAATTAAATTTCATTCAGGTGATAATAAAACCCCAGTGGCTTCTAAAGTCAAAAATATCTTCCAAAGTATTTTCTTGGGTGACTATAACTCAACTAATAAGATTAGGAAAAATTTTTTTGTTATTATTATATTTTTATAATATTATTTTTACCATTAATTACACTATTTAGCTTGAATAGTGGTAAAAAAAGAAAAAAGTAATTATTCATCAAAAAATATTTTGATCCTATTAGATAAAATTTTTCATACTTTTAAAACTATGTTTTTAAATTTTTCAAATTTATATTCACATAAGTGACTAAAATTAATTTAAAATTTAATTCCATTAATAGATTGAGGAAATAGATTTTTAAAATAAAAATGTTTAAAAGTTCAAAAAAAAAATTATATCTAATTTCAATTTGAATTTGTTTCCAATGACCAAGAATAAAATAAATGATAAAAATTGATCTAACTATACCTTAAAACCATGTGAATGTATAAAATGACACAATAAATAAAATAGATGAAAGTAGTTTTGAATTAAAATGCATTATTTTTCATTATTCATTAAAAATGAATATTATAAGAAAAATTCCAAAAATTTATCCAAGAAATATTTTATGCCCCTCTTAAAAATAATATGTTTATTTTTTTATAGAACTTATAAATGTGTGAAAACTGGATTTAAAATAGGTGTTCCGTCATAAAAAGAAAAAAATAATTTTTTAAAAAAATATTTCTTTTATCCATGAAATTTATTATTCTATTATATAATGTTTATAAATCACATATGATGAATTTTATGCATTATATTGAATTTATATTTCTATAATTTAATCCACCAAGCATGGTTATATTATTTTATAAATTGAATTATTCACATTTAAGTAGATTTTCCTAGAAATGTATCCTTTACATTTGATTGGATTTTTGGTTCTTTATATTTAATTTTGAAACCAATGAATCATTATATAAGCACCTGTAAATAATATTTTAATAATTTAGTTAACATTGTTCATTACCTCCATTCTAATGGTTGGGCGATAACTACTACATAAAATGATAATACTATAATATATTAATTTCTTCTATAACTCAATATATTATGTAACATAAGATTTCAGAAAAATACATTGTTGTGTATCGGGTACAATAACAAACATATCATCCCTTTAAAGTCAAATTGTAATGAAATTACTAAGTATTAATAAATATGAAAAATTAATATTCAATTATTACCTCAGATATTACCACCATGACAACATGTTGGATGAGACTTGGGAGTGGGAGCCTGACTTACATTCCTAGTGGCTAGAGTGGTTTTCAAATAGTGTTTAACCACCCTTAAAAGATGAACTTAGGGATGAGTTCTTTTAACGGGGGATAATTGTAAAAACATAGGTTTTCAATCAGGTATAGATCCTTTAATTTTTTGGAAAATTATTTATTTTGGGCCTATTATGGATGAATAATATACTATAGAAGGTCTCAAGGATGTCTAAGGATTGTTCAGAGTCTAGGAACAATCTTTTATGTAAAGTGGGAATGTTGCACGGTTAGAGGAAATCATCCAGGTAGGTCGCATGGTGGGATCTAACCATCCAGAAGGTACACATTTTCGGGTAAATATATCTCACATGGTTGTCGCACGATTTACCTAAACATATGGCCTAATCGTGTGAGTTCCCCCTCTTCTCTAGGTACACATGCCTGGTTTACAAATGGTTTGTGAAACCATGCAAACAAACCATGAACATGATAAATTTTGGTTAATTTCACATTTTTCCTATAATGATCTAATTAAACATTCCTACTTCCCTAATCTGAATTATAGTGGATGGAACATTCATTTTCACACATTGTGGATCTTTTGAACCCATAAATAAGTGATTATGATATCTTCTTCCTTCGAAATCTGTTCGAGATTCCGTTCAAACATTGGATAAACAATAGTGAATACATAAGGTCTATTTATCCATTCTTCATCCATCTTTCTCTATACCTAGTTATCATAGTGGGATATGTTTTTACATTTTTCTCCAATATACTCCATTAAAATGAAAAATTAGCAGTTAATCCTATATAATAAGAGTCATAAAATCCTATGGTGTGTGTTCTATAACTTATCCCTCAAGTTTATTGATTTTTAAATTGTTATGTGGGGATTATGGATTTCATCATCTTCCCTTTATTGAAGTTATATAATATTCTTATAATCATTATAATCATATTGTTATAATATTTCTTAATATGTGTTTTGTTGTTAGTGGTTATGTTCATAACTCCATTGATCCGATGTATGATGTTTTTCTAAAATTTTCGTTTTAGTGTTTTGACATGTTTGATCCATCGTTCAGGTATGCCTTGGCTTGAACCTTATAAGGGTATTATTTTCTATATTGACTGAATTGTTTTAAATTGTAAATTTCAAAATGAAATATACCATGTATACTCACCCGTAGACCTTCCTATGGTAATTATTCCAACTTTAAAAATTAATGTTAAATGGAAATAAAAAAGTATACTAAGTATATGACATGGCCTTTTTTAAATCTAATTGAATTATAGGTTGTATGTTTGTTGATTATTTTATCAGGACAATATAAGGTAGTGGTGTAAAACATTACAATTTAATGTAAATTAAATGGATAAAATGAATGGTTGAATTATTCTTGGCCTTATCGCAAAAACGAATGGCAAGGCAAGAACCAAGTGAACTTGTAGATTAATTTAGTCTTGATTAAATAGATGCATGATCAATTAGCCTTGTCTCACTAATGAAATTTAATGGCTTATACCTTATCAAATATTAAATGACAACATTATCAAATATGAGTGGCCTAACTCGAGATCACCTTGGATTCCTTAGGGAATGCCTTGAGAACTCAGTAACCCCATTATGATTCAGGGATTCGACATTCTTATGTCGAGAACCACCTTGAACCTGATCCTAATCAAAATTTGGATGCCCAATATGAAACCAATGGATCCCTCATGTGTTATTACTGGATTCCTTGGATACAGTCCTTCGATCTAGCATTGATAAGCAGGCGCTATGGTAATATCCCATGGGGGCTAATCATTTCTAAGCATCATTTTACATTAGATGAACTCCTTGTACTCAGTAGGAATATTATTTTAGAATTCCTTTGACTATGATCATTGGATTAAAATCTTAACCTTATCCATACATTAGTCATTACAGAGTTAGAAACTCTTGAGGTCTAAGTGGGTTTGGTTAATACCTAGGAACATCATTATTTAATGTCATCATAGGTTGCCTGGTTACATCTCAAAACCATTACTATGGCTATCATGGAACATTTTTATAAACTGGTAATATTTATATAATGAATTGTTTACATTTTCAAACACAAGTTGAGGGATGAATTAGGTACTTAGGTATGTAGTTCCATTGAACAAATTTATTTTACATTTTCATTGTTTCACATAGTTGCATTTTGATTACACAGGATGGTGGTTATTAACATCGTTGATGGTGGACCATGGAAAATAATCTCACATACTCTAGAAGAGCCATTAGGTAATTGATGTAGATTACATTAATTTCTGTGTGGATAAAGGGATGCTTAATACTTTGTGCACTTGATTGTTTTCCACTTAGGATGGATCTCGATAGTTGATAACTGTTCCATATCTTGGGATTCGTGGGATAATATTTTTATTTCATTCAGAATTTTTTGGAACATGTACTGCATATTGTCTTGTAACCTTGTTTTCTATTTTTCTAGTGACATGAAATACAATCATCGGTTATTTAAGTTTATTCATTTATTTTTATCCAGGTTTGTTTATTACTTTCGTCTTCTTCCACTATTTACATATTTTTCTTTCACTATTTTCCAATGTTATTATTTATATATTGTGCTAAACTATGGTAATGATGGAATAATATTTTCATAGACAAATCCAATGCCCCGGATTCTAGTTGGAAACCTCTAGTGTTTGTAGAGATATGCTTGAGGCTGTATGGCCCACCAGGTTTCGGCACCTATTAAGTGGCTTCCAGGTCTGGGAAATCACAATTTGTCTTGACAATATTTTTTCTTAATATCAATATTCTATTATTTTTATACAACATTACAAAAGGTTTATTACACATTAATGAAATGTTTGGTTATTTACAAAAATAACATCACATTTAACTTATAAAAGGGAAACTTCTCTCCTAACATCACCTCACACCACAACCCAATTAGTTAGGCCCAAACTCTTTTAACACCTCCAATAAACATTCATATACACTACCTTTCTAAATACCATCTTCAACAGGTTAATATCCTTCACCATAAATTGTATTCAAGTAGTGATGAGGTTAGATTGAGATCCACTAAACACAAATTCAATGTAAGGGTTTTATATCTAATCTTTTCACCCCTTATTATTTAATATTCATTATAATCCATTTTTCCTTTTCATGGTGTATCTACATCCATTTATAAATTTTGCATCATAATTATCTTTTAATTCATTATATACATTGTTTAACCCCATTTTCATTCTATCATTGGGGTTTGATGTAATAATTCCATAAGATATAAATGATTCATTGAATCAATATCTGAATCATTAGGTCATAGTTTTTCTTTCTTGAATATATATATTTTACCCCTCTTTGAGGCTACCGTTCCCCAATTTTAAATATTATTTCTTATTTTATCTCTAGTGGAAATTATTTTTTATATGAAAGATGTTTTATCGATGAATTTAATTCTCAAAAAAGTGTAATGTTTATAAGTAAAAAAATATAATCTCCATTAAATATAGTTTTCCTATAATATGTGGTTAATTTTACCCAAAAATACCCTTTCTTATTTTTAAAATAAAATACATGATTACTCATTTATCCTCAATATTTCCCTTCACCTCTTCAAACATGGATCTTCTTCTAACACTTTTATGATGTGGGTTTTTAAAAAATTCATTTAAAAATATGATAAATCCTTTCAATCCATTAAAAATATGATTTTTTACAACCCACTCAATATTTAATACAGATAACAGTTATTTATTTATATTTTATTTTATGTTCAACACTTGATTATATGTTTTTTAAATGTATTTTATTTCCCATCATAGAAATGATTTTCAATGTAACTTACACTTATATTTTATAATATTGTTTTAAAAAGTTTTGTGCTTGTTTTTAATTTCACCACTATTTTCCCTCTAAGGGTTATCATTCATGAAGTGATGTTTTGACCACCCTCTATCTTTTATCATGATATGATTCCTTCTAGAATATTATATTCTTGATATACTATGATTTATTATGTTCATGTAATATGATATTCTTGAATGTCTTAAGAATCTTATTCATTTTCCATGTGTTCTTTGTGATATGATGAATGTTTTCTTTCTATGGGAACAAAAATGTAAAAAATTAATTTTTTGGGTCCATTATATCCCTCCAATTAACTTTACATGGATTTATATTTGAAAATAAAAGTATATTAAGAATTTACAATTTGTTTGTTCACAAAATCAATCATGAAAATTTTATTCATTCACAATAGAATGCAAGAATAGTTTTTTAAACAACATTATGTGTGGAATAATTTTGTTCACAACATGAATTGTTTCATGTTTTTTTCCCAAAATAATGCATGGAAATTTTCATTTTTCCAAACATGAGGTTATGAAATCATGTGTGTTCATAATGTTATAATTTATCTATTATTTTGTTTGTTCCAAATTTAATAGATAACATGGTTTTTGGGTGAATAATATAGTTTCAAGACATATGCTCAAGATTATTCTCTCTTGGGTCTTTTTTATTGAATAATGTTCATATACTCTTCTGGTTCATTTATTATGATACTCCATGTCTTATTACATGATTTATTCTAAATTATTTTATTAGGTATATGATTCTTTTGTATCCTAATTATACCCATATGTTCATCATATTCTCAATTATAACTTTTGATTGAAAATGATTATGATTACCCTTACTGACCATATGATCTTACCCAATTCATATATTTTCGTCCACCATAATATGATGATATAAAAATTATTAAATATCTAGAGGTCTTTATTATGTGTAGAATTATTATGAGGTGTTGAAGACTTGTTATTTATTAAGAAATCTATATCATAGTGTGGAGAAATATAAATTGGTTAAAAGGAAATGAGTTGTGTAAGTTAATTTGATTCCTTATTTAACTAAAACTGTTAACCCAATCAGAGTTGGGAATGTATTGTATTGAAATATTTTCTTTATGTCCCGTAATTTAGATGGTCACATATCTGGGTTGATGTAGTTGGTATCATGGATGTGTTTTGATAACTTTTTATATTAGGATGATATCTGGTGGGGATAAATTGGCACATATCAATTTCATAAAAGGTTGATATGTTATGGTTTAAAATATTTAAATTTGTATATATATCCCATAAGGTTGGTTGAGGTAATATTTTATGGATTATGATAATATAAATTTAGTGAAAACTAAAGGGATATCTTTCTATATATGATAACATCCTAAAGTATTATATATATAAATATTTTATGGTTTTATTTGAAATAAAATATCAATATAAATACAAAAAGTGGTTGTAGGATCTATAACAGATGTATTAATAGGTAATAACCATGAAAAGGGAAAGTTGGTTGTTAATTGTATCAACATCTAGAGAATGAAAAATTGACTTATTGGAACTCCCTCATTGACACTCCTATGGTATATGGTTTTCTCAATCACATTATATATAAGAACCATTATTAAGGATTTATTTCCTTATTAATTTATGTCATTTTGTGATTAAGTATAAGATAACACATCTTAATGTATCCATGGTTTAACCAAAATACCTATTAGATGAACCGGGTATGACATAGTATCATAGGTCAAAAATAAGGTGTCATTGGTGGAGCCATAATCGGATTGATATTTCATATATATATATATCATGATTATATTGGATATTAAAATAACCATTTTGGGTTTAGTATTTAGTTGGAATAAGATCAAAATGATAAATAAAAGAATGTAATTTATCAAGAAAGCCCTTCGACATAAATATATAGAATTTGAGAAAATTTAAATTGTTGAAAATATTAGTATATTCATATGGTGATAAAAATGTGGGTTTCCTAGTCTTATCTATATTAGTGAGGGTGATGTCTTAATAGAAATAAAATCATGATACTCTTGGATATTCTAATTAATGAGTGTTATTTATTGATGGTATTCTAGAGTATTCTAAATTTTATGTGGAGTATATGAAACTTCTAATTATTTTTCTTTAGTAGTTCTTATTTATTATTTTTGAAACACACATAAAATCGTACTGAAAACTTTTAATATTTAATATTTGAAAAGGTTATTTTTTTGGATAATAATGTGATTTGAATGAGGTATGAAAAAATATTAGGTTTAATATATAAGTGATTCTATGGTAATAAAGGGTTGAATATTTTTTAGAAATTAGATTTTGATGGGTTACATATCCATGTAATTGATTTTAAATTTAATGAAGAAGTGATCCATGATATTTTTAGAGAAGTTTACCTCATTTTTTTGCAATGATATATATTGAATAGTGTTTGTATTTTTGAAATAGTGATTAAATCATTGGAGGATAAAAAATAGTTTCAATTTTAGGATACATATATATCCTCATTGGGTTTTAATATTATAGATATTCTAAGGGTTTTTGGGAAGATTAGATATATAAGATAACTTATTAGTACATATACATACATGGTTATTTGAGTGTATGCATGATTAAAATTTTTGAGGAATGATAACTAACTTGATATATACTAAGAGAGTATGAATGATTTCATCTAAGATGTTACATCCAAAATAATGAATGTTTTATGAATACACTCATCATCATTCATTAGTGACTAATATTTAAAATTTTTCGTACGATTTTTTTAAGAGGGATAATGCCACAACCCGATATTCTATATCCTTTTAATTCATAGTATATTTAATATCATATGTCATACACAACACCAAACTAATGTAATGCATGACTACAATAAACCACAACAAGTTATAACTAAATTAATAATCAAGTCACAATTAATTAAAATTATAATAATCAATTAAAATAATTTCATATTATTATTTTCCGTTGATTAATATATTTTTTAAAAATTATTCCTTTGATGAACGCTTTAAAAAATGGGTGTTGTATTTTAAAAAATGAAATTGATCATAGTTTAGAGTAAATTATTATATGTATTATGTGGATTAATAAGATAATATATCTTGATTAAATTAGATAAAAATATGTATGAAATAAGACAAAACGCTTGAAAATTAAAAAATTCTTTTATGTTAAAATATTTTATTTCTTTAAATTTTTTATTTTTAATAGAAAAATAAATGATAAATTTTTTATTTTTAATATAATTAAAAATTAATTTTTATATTAAAAAATTAAATATTACTATATGATGATTTTTTCATATTTTTTAAAAATTATTTACTTTTTTGGAAATTGTTTAAATTTCAATTTTTACAAATATAATGAATTTTATAACACTATTACCAAAACAGAAAGAATTGGAAAATAATGAAACATTTTTATAGTAAAAAAAATTTATTTTAAAATTCACTTTGTTATTTACAAAAAATTGTTTTAATTTAAAACCATGTATTTCAAAATTTAGAAATTAAGTTATATTATTCCCAAAAATTAAACACAATACATTTAGTATTTTAAAATATATTTTTATCAATATTCGAAATTTAATAAAACGAAATCAATTTGAATTTTAGAATTATTTCATAAAAATTATATTATAAAGAAATTAATATATTTAAACATACATGGTTAATTACCTAGATAATAAATAGCTCTCGTGGTGAAAATAAAAATTGTAAAAATTAGTAATCTTAGATGAAAAAGAACTCATTTTAAAATAAAAAAAGATATTTTATATTCGATGTGTGGAAAAACTACATGTCATAGACACTAAATTATTTATTAATTTTAGATTAATGTTCCTTAATTGTGACGTCCCATTATTTTAATATTTTGTATTTATAAAACATTAATTCATTTTCACTTCGAAAAATGGGAACTCTAAGCCTCACTTCCCCTCATACAAAAATCCATATATTTTGTGCCAAACTTTACCCAATGATCTTTAAAAAAATCCTATAAAACATTAAGGGATTTTGGTCATCCCAAAATAAAATTCCTCAAAGGGTTAGGCCCCTTTGAAAGGATATAATTCAATTATATTGTGGGTTAGAGTGAAATAAACTATAAAAGAATTCAAGTTGGTGGTTTCTTATCTCAAATTTTAGGTATGTTTACTTTGATATGGTGTATCTAATAGAACATTAATATTTTTATCTTGAATCCCTTATAATTCATGATATTAAATTTCATATACCATTTCTTTCTCACTTTGGTGTTTTGTTTCAAATAATTGAAAATCTTTAAGGGATTTATCGAATAAATTACTAGTTCATTAGGTCAATGTTTTTTCCTTAATTATAAATTTTTAACATAATTTTATCATTCTATTCCAAAGATGCAGATGGTATTTTCTACTTTTGGGGGGATATGATTTTTTTTACTCAAATATGTTTTATCTGTGAATTTTTCCTTATAAAAGTGTAATATTTTAATGAAAAAAATATCAACTCCTTGGAATGTTATTTTTATCCATTTCCATTTTCATTTTCATCAATGAAATAAATTCTTATTTTTAAAACATAAAAATTTGATTTGTAATGTAGCCTCTATATTTCACTTCACCTATTTTAAAATATTTGTTATTTTATTCATCTTTTATGATACTTCTTTTCTGAAAAGAAATTTAAAATATTAAAAAGGTTTTGAATCCATTCAAAAATAATATAATTTTCTAACACTACTCATTTATTTTTGGAAACCATTTTTTCATTCATGGAAATTTTTCTTTGAATAATTTTTATAGTGTCATCAAAATTATTTCCCTTACCCTTCTCAAAAATGTTTCTTAAAATTAAATTCTATACCATCATTCCTAAAATGTTTTAAATGTTTTGAGAAAAAAATTATTGTTAGTTCTATTTACCCTCTGAGGTTTATCATTCAAGAAGTGATGTTTTTATCACCATTGATGGGTTATTATTGTATTATTCCAAGTAAAAAATGATATTTTTTGTATTTGATAATTTATTAAGATGATATTTTTCTAATGTTTTCAAAATGTTTAAGTAACCCATTTTTTTCAAAGGGTTCATTATTATATGCGGAATGCTTATGTTTATATGGAATAAATATGTATATATTATTAATGTGGAGGTCTTATGTAGATAAAAAATTCATTTGTTAAGTATTTATATATTATGATATAATAATGTAAATAAAGGACAATTTTTTGGTTCACATCATGAAGCATGATCATTTTTTATTCAAAATAGAAATTGTGGGAATTTTTGTTTTTTCAAAAAATGAAACATGTGAATTTTTTTATTTAGAACATGTTTTGTGTGTAACATTCTTTTCCTAACATGGAATGTCAAAGAATTTTTTAATGATATGAAGCATGGAAATTTTTTCGTTTACAATTTAATAACTACTATATAATAATTTCTTTTTAAAAGTTCTTTTTTATTCTAGGTATTAGAGGAATGCAACATTTCCATGCTATATGCCCTTAATTATGCACACAGGGATAATTTTTATTTACTGGTATTTCCATACTCTTTTGATTCACAAATTATGATATTATATAACTTAATACATGATTTTTGTGGTCGTTGTTTATTTGTTTTTATGTTTTTATGTATCTTGATCAATAAGATAAGCTCATCTAATGCTCACAAAATATTTTTGATTGTTAACACTTCAAATTACCCTTTCTGAGAATCTGGTCACACCATTTTCTTGTGATTCAATTCACAAGAAATGAATATTTGAAAACTGTTAAATATATAGAATATTTTATTATATACAAAACTTATAGTATATTTTAATGACTCGTTATGAATTAGGTAGTTTCTCCTATAGTATAATAAGTAAAATAATATTTCATTTATTTAAAACTGAATGAGTTTTATTAGTTTTTTTACCTATTTCTATAAAAATATAAAACTAAATGTAATTTTTAATTAATTTGAGTGAAATATTCTATATAGGTATGTAATTTATATGGTCACTTCTATAGTAATCAATAAATCTAACTCCATCCTAATATTGAAAAAATAATCTTTTTATGTGAGACTTTAAGTACTCATTTCCATTTCTAACATAATTGTTACATCCATTTAAACCTTATAATTTTTTTGTTATATTATAATTGATTTTTTTAAACATATTGAATAATTGTTTTATTTTTGTGTTTTGTGAAATAGGCTATCGATACATTGTTTATTTAAGGAATAATTTATTCTGAAATCTCAGGTTGTTACATACGAGATCTAGTATCCCTATAATTACATTATCATGGAATGTTGAGGTGTGGTCCATTTTTTACACTATATAATTTCCTTTGGTTTATAAAACATAGAGGACATGTCGAGATTATATCATGGATTTGGGAGGTTCTAATATTTATAGTGTGGCCTCCTTTATTGAGCAATAGTTTCGGTGAAAACCCATGGTGTCAAAACATGGTCAAGGTGGTTGAGTCATAATATATTAAAATTTTAACCTATTTAAATTTGAGATCCCACTCAAATTATATCTATTTATTCCATTCTCTTTCAAACCCTAGTTACCTTTGTGGTCTATTTTAGTTTCTTTCAACCTCCTTTACTATGATTTATCCCTTCATTGGTGATATGAGATGACTCAATTCTTATAATATTGTTTTTCCATCATATATTCACTTTTTATGATATATTTTTTCATTTGAAATTATATTATGTGGTTAAATGTGCTTATTAATGGTTGATCTAGGGTGGGATAAACATGAGGATCTTGATTTTCTAGTGGGGTAGGATGATGAAGATCTATAACTGTCCTTCCATTCCATCCCAGATAATGTATAAATCATGGAAGAATGTTTTTCGTTACATATAAATTTATATTTTTTGTTGATGTTAAAGATTCACACGTTATTTTCTTGGGATAATGGTGGAATTAACCCATAGGAGATAATAACCTAATTAGATAATGAATCAAATGGGTGTTATGAATGAATGTATTGATTATTTTCTGATGATTAATATTTATATTTGTTAGATAGAGTGTTATATAATCTTTTGAGGTTGTTTTTTTATTATCATAGATTATTTTCATAAAATTGGATGGAAAATTTAAATATTTCTAACGTAATGCAATTAATAAAAATATCATGAGTATTTGGTTAACCTTTTTCATAGAATTTTTTTTAATTTCAATATAATGCATTAAGTATTATTATATCTGATTATTAGCTATAGATAGTTTATAGGGATAGGTTTCTAGCGGATAAAACCTACGTCTAATGAATTTATTAAATCCACTTTTAAAAATGAGGTTTTTTTATGAATATAAATATCCATCTCTAATAAACCCCATTCAATATTGTTAATGGTTTTTATGCATTAGGGTTATGGCCTTAGTTTACATGTGATTGTTTTATTGATAATACTATTTTCCATATATGTGTTCTCTCTAGTGGTAAATAATTGTTGTGTTTTGATACATGAGTTTTGAGTTTTCAAACTGTTGGATTAAAAATGTTAAGAGAACGGAATGTTAGTTGCCTATAATTTAGTTAATAGACAATTTGGAATATTTAGTGTCTATTTGGGGCAATTATTCTCCATTTTATTAGTTGTTTTGTTGATTTTTTAGTTGATGGCTACAGGATGTGATTTAGTCTTTCACATATTTCTTGATGTGTAGTTTTTTACTACTAGTTTTTTGGAAAATTATTGATGTGGGTTCTAAATGTATGATTTAGTGGGCCTATAAATTGTTATTGAAACTATTTTTGGTATCTTAGGTTGATTCATATAGTGACCATATTATCTAATTGATAATATAATTGATAATATCTTAAGGGATGGGTGTTGATGTTTTTAACAATGCATAATAAAAACATTGTGAGGGTCAAACAAAATGCTCATTTGAGTATGGGATAGAAATATAGAATTTATAATATGATTTATTTAGAATATTGGATTATAAATACATATATTAATTAATCTGTAATTTTAACTAATTTTATCACTGAATTAATTTTAATTTTTAATTACCAATGCTGGTGGTGGATAATGTTCAATCTTGATGCATTTGATCATATATGAGATCAAGTTTCATAGTACTTATTAGAAGAAGATGGATGACATGTGGGATGACATCTATAACTCAATTTAAGGATAATTAGTTTTCCTAATTTATGTTGGGTGATAAATCTATTCTTATATTGTTTTTATTTCATATTCTTCACTACATAAGTGAAGCGGGTAGCTGATGCCTGAATGTTTTGGGTATGGGTTTACTTCTCAAAATATATGTTATTAATGAAATATACAGAAAAAATCTCAATATTACACACTCTTTATTAAACATTACATATATTGTTTACATATTTGGGTTTTGATGGCACATGTAATTCTGTATGTGTCTAGAAGATCTATGATGTCCCTAAATTTCACCATATATGGTCTGTGGGAAATAACAAGTGGTGGTATAGCTTATAATTGTATTTAGAATAAATTCATTCTTATTTTCTATAATTATAGAAGCATGTTCAATGATATATTGAGGTATTATTAATCAAAAAAAAATTAGTGGATTTCAGAAAAACTACAAGGTCATGGTTGATAAGATGCTAATGAATTTGTAACGAGTTTCATGGGATGTTGGATGAGATGTGATCTAGATTCCTGAAACATATAATGATTTATAGAAAGGATGAAGGTATTGTATTTTATCAGTGGGGAATGAGAGAAAACAATAATAGGGAATCCTATGCAGGAAACCGTTATATATATATATATAATACGGTTATGCTTTTATGTGTTACATGGTATTGGATCTTTAGTGTGGCTAAGAAATGGTTTTTTATATTTTGTGATGAGTTAGTTTCAGTTGTTTATGAATGGTTATTTAAAATTTTTCTCTCAAATTTTAATTTCAGGATTTCTTAGGAATCCAACTAATTATATTTTTATTCTCACCCCATGTATATATACACTATATTTAGGTTTCCATGCGCTTGTGGTGATTGGGCTGGGAATTACTATCTTAGAGAGGTTATTGAGGATCTATTGGAGTTTGAGGGTAATTCCCTATCCCTTATCCTATAATATCGAATTATTTATTTTTATGAAATTACTTTCATATATTTGTATAATTTATTTATATATGTTATAATTTTGGTTTAGGATCTTATCTTATCACATGTCCTTAAATTTTTGTAGTGAGACAAATGAATCCCATTTTTTTGTATTCTACAACATTGTTTAATGTGACTAACTCATGTCCTATTAGAGGTAGCCTTATGTCATGAACTATCATAATTAAGATCATTCCATGACTCTCCAAGCGCACCTCCAACAGCCTAGAGGCATTCGACTTGCGTCGAGTAAGCATATCACAAACAAGGGAGGCCTTTGCCTAGGCTATTCACACACCTACATCTCTGAGACCATACCATGATGAAATGTAAAAAAACAACTGAACAAACATTAATGAATACATCTAAATCATAGAACTATATTTCAATAGGAAGTAATGGAATATAAATCAATCCAAATTCAATCCCACTACCTAGAGTCAGAAAATAAGTCCAGCCTTTAAAGAAAGATAGGGAATATTTTCAAGATTATGCAAGAACACACCTTGGTCTGACTGGTCATAATAATCACCATTTTTTCTTTGTCCATCTATGAATCTATCAAAAGGTTGATCACCTTTAAGGGATATGACACATTTGGGAAAATCCCATGTAGGGATGTGTAAAAAATACCCGCCATGATGCCCCAAAACCAAAAGGAAAACAACAAAATAAGTGCATTCATATCTATATAGGAATATTTCTACAAAACATCTAAAAATAATATTCATATATATTCTATAAATACACACATTCTTAAGTTAAGATAAAAAATTATTCCATCCTAGGATTCCAGGTCAATGAGTCCACACATAACACATCAAGGATAAAACATCATGATTCTGAAAGCACTAACGACGTCTTTATGAGTGGAAATGCTCGTCAGGTCTACCCCTCAGAAGTACATGATAATATTCCAAAGATATTTGAAGAACATATTACGATCACTCCCAAGTCCATGGGGTATAACAAAATCTCAATCTGGATTAACTCGATAAGTAAAGGATTGGTTCTCATATAGTGTTTGTCACGAAGTTACACTGAACACTACCTAAAGAATAAATATGAATAGAGGATCTCACTAAAGACCTTACAGAAGGATTCTAAAAACTCCATCCAATAATTCATATTTAATTGATCAATATCCTAGGTTTGGGGTGATTCCATACTATCTTTTAGGGTAAAGGATATGGGGAATACCTCCTAAAGAAACATGTAAAGGATTTATTGGAAATTGTATTAAGGATAACATACTAGGAGTGCACACTATATAGTAGGATTACATGATGTGTCCCCTTGACCCTCCATCCTACCCATGTATACCACTAATATTCAGTGTCTGTTTGAGTGTAATAGTACATAGTGTGCGGTCTTCACATGTACTTTTTCCATGTAGTAGAACACGACTTATCCCATGAACATTATATCTAGACCATTTCCATGTTGGATTACATGGAATACCCATTCTCATGTACTACATCTTGTGTATGTTTACCCTGCAAGTTACATAGTGAGACACTAGGGAGAGGCCATACTCTATGTGACATAGTAACACAACATGTGAGACCTATCATTCTATGAAAATATAGTCACTTCTAGGAGGGTCCAACAAGGAATGTGGCCCCGATTCATACACTGTGTATCATGTAATATTCAATAAATCTAGATTTGGAATTCATATACATAATCTTTCCTCTAAACATTAATCTCGAAACGCGGTTTTTGGGAAAATTAAAGGACCGCCTCATCTGATACTCTCTACTGAAAATTAACAGGATCTCACTATCCAATCCTTTTTGAATATATAATATTCACTATTCTCTATTTCACTCCAAAAAAATGTGCAATTGGGTACACAAAACCATCTTGTTTTTCACTCCTTTCATCATCACACAACTATTGTGTCATTCCGAAACCAAATCATTAATAAACTATAATTGCTCTATAAAATGTTTGTGATATAATTGATTCATTGGTATTTGTCTGATCATGGGGACAATGAATAAAGCTCACAATGAATGAAAAATAAGTGGAGAAAATAATAAGAACAATCATGGGAAAGAGTACTCAATCAATTTTCATTTCATTCTTTGTTCTTTTTTTCTAGAATAAAAAATGAGGAGATAAGAATTAAATCAAGAATAGTATTCTCCCAAATCCCAATTAATTTAACCCATCTTAAAATATTCATGATATGTAGATCAATCTATTCATTGATCAATTCGTTTTCATCAAATAAAACACAGTAATAAAATAAAAACAAATCAAACAATATACAACCTTGATTTGGATCATTTGTAGATGAAGAATGGAGATTTTCGATTAGCGTTGGTGAGATATTTTAAATTCTCCTCTCACCGATCATCGATCTCCCATCTGGTCGTCATCCACTAATGGGATCTCCTCCAACAACACTAATTTATCTCATTAATTTGTAGGGTTATGCGGAAAACCCTAAAAATGTTACATAAGTGGGCATTTAAAGAAGGAAATTAAGTCAATTCTTGAATAAAAAATTAATATATTTTATTTGATTATTTATTCATTTTATACATGTGATTCCCTTTCCACACACAATGTGTACTAACCATGTTTATGGAATCCCTATGGTAAACCACATATTTTTTAATAAATGGTTCCCTCATATTAGTGATATGTGCCCCATTTAAAAGTGATTCAACTTTTTTATGACAAATGTGGGGTTGTTCTCTTTAACATGTTTAATACATTTCAAATATTTATTCCTGGAACACATAGACCTAGAATCGCATGTTATCTTAGTGACTATTATAGAAAATAATCCATACAATATACAAAAGTAATACATGTAAAATATGAGTCACTATATTCTTCAGACCTTGAGGATTTATGTACCACAAATCCAAAACATGGGCTACATAAATACATATGGGTACTGAGCATAAATATGAGTCTCCCACTCCCATGTGCCATCCTAATGCTTCTTATACTTCTACCAGACATTCACTAAATGAATCGATATCCAATGAAAAATTCTCTCCTTCTAATCCTTTATCTTAGTTAGGTAATCAAAAAATGTAGATCCATTCTTGATGTCCAGCTCACCGCAGTCAATAACGTGTGATAGGGCATCCATTTACCTCCTCACCCATGACACATGCAATAATTCATGTTCTCAGTCTAGTTTTGAAGGTATAGCTAAGTGGTACACCACCTCACTGACACTATCTAGTATCTGGAAGGGTCCAATGAATCTTGAAGATAACCTTCCACCCCAGCTGAATCTCTATAGTACACATCTAGGAGAAACACAAAAAAAATACATGGTCTCCCTCCACGATCTCCAAAGGCTTTTGTCATCTATACACATAAGATCCTTAAAGTCTCCTTATAGTCCTTATCTAATCCTAGATTATCTTTACTTTATCTATAATTCTTCTCACCAACTATGGACCCATGAGAGCCGAGTATATTGGGACATTCCACCCAATTAGTGACCTCTATTTTCACCCTTACAAAGACATGAATGGTTCCATGCCGATGATGGAATGGTATTTGTTTTTATGTAAACATTAGTAGTGGTAGGAGATCCACTAAACTATAGCCAAAGTAAAACAATAAATCTCACTATATTTCATCCATAACCTGAAGGGTTCACTTAGTTTGGCCTTTAGTTTGAGGTATTAATGTGGTAGGAATGTGTTATTGGGTCCTAAACGCCTCCTACAATCCCTTCCATGACATGGATGTGATGTATGAATTATCATTAGAAATGATCGTAGATGGAACTCCATGGAGTCATAATATCTCATAAACATAAATGTGTCCTAATATATCTACAAAACTCTACTCTTAAATAGATGGATGGTGGGATAACTCATTGAGTTAGCCAATGACCACCTAGATGGCACCATGTCCCCGGGACATATGTGGTAATCCCATCAAGAAGTCCTTCGATATCACATCCCACGTCTACTTTTTCACATTAAGGGTTTGAGCTAAACCCCATGGGAATAGGAGTTTATCCTTCAATTTTTGACAACTAATGCATCGAGTGACAAACTCAACAACTCCATTCTTTATCCCTGGCCACCAAAACTAGTGTTAGAAGTCCTGGTACATCTTTTCCACGCCTCTATGTTCCACCAAATGATATGTATGAATATCTATTAGAACATCCTACTAAAATGTCATTGGTACCATCGTTCACCCTATAAAAAGTAAAAAAAATCCCCCCCTAGTTTCATAAAATTCATCAAGAGAATGTCCAGTGGATATCTGAGTATATGGGGTTTCATAATTGGCATCCACAATCAATGCATACCAAACTAACTATAAGATATGAGGGGTGAAAACCAATGATTGGTGGTATATTTCTACATCATTATCCACAGAAGATAACTAAAACCAGTCTAATTTCTCCAACACTCTATTCAGTAACTATGAATAAAATCTCAAGCTGAGGGAATTTGCTACAACATTCCCCTTCCAAAAATTATATGAAATTTAAAAGTCATAATATTAGAGAAACTCTGGTCATAATCTCTTGATTATGTTAATATCATTCCGAGAGAAGATATACATGAAAATATTTTGATTATAATATATGATTTATCTCTCACCCATCAATTAATGTCTCTGCATATTCACTATGAGAACTATTGTTGCGAACTAAAGATCGGGGATCACATATTTCTTCTTATGTGGTCTCAACTAACCTGAACCATAATAAAATCACCACCTTTATCTAGATTAGAACACAACCAATCCTTTTCCATGATTCATCACATAACACTATATACTCGATACTCTCCTGTGGAAATCATAAGATTAGAGAACATTTAAAACTCTACCACAATTACTAAAAAACCTACTAGCAACTTTCTCTCCACATGAAAAGCTTCTCCTTTTGGGACAAAGGTTTCATGGGTGATGATATCTGGGAGAAATATTGTATGAATATTAGGTAATAGTCTGCAAACCTATAAAAGGTTTGTTCCTCTGTCACACTCTTGGGTGAGGCCTAAGATAGCATGGCCTCAACCATTCCTAGTTCAACTGTCATTCCATTTGTTGGAAAAAAATTACGCATAAAGTGGACCACATGAATCAAGATCTAAAAAATCTAGAAAATTATATAATGTTGTTTCTCCCATATACATCTGGAAACATTCTCATGTGTATCATGTCCTCTTTATAATATTCCAATTACATAAGGTTATCATCGATGAAGACTACCATGAACATGTCTAATAATAGATGAAAGATCTGTTTCATGAGTCCCATGAACTCTGTTATGGCGTTCATCATACAGAAGAACATAAAAAAGTACTCATAGTGAACATAATAACACATGAATTCCATCATCGTTATATAATCATCTCATTATCACAACTTGTGATATACTATGATGAGATCAACCTTCAAGAACCACTGTTCCCCTCCCAATAGATCAACGGGGTAATAAATCATTGGTAGTGTATACATGTTCTTGATGGTCACCTGGTTTAAGTGTTGTTACTCAAAAAACAACATCAATATATGTTCTTCATTATTAGAGAAACAAACTGGGGTTTCTTCGTGTGAAACACTTGGTCTTCGAAATCCTTTAATCGAAAATTCCTCTAATTACACCCTCATATCTCAAAGATATATAGGAAACATCTGATATGAAGGTATAAATATCAATGTCTTCCTGAGGTTTAGATAAAATTATAAGTCTATCTCTTAATGGGGAGGTATGTTTCGGGCATCATTAGAGAATAATTACTCATAATCCTCCACCACATTAATAAATTTGGAACTCATAACATCCACCTCACCATGGGTCATGCTAGCTAAATATTGAGTAATTGGGTATACCCTCCTTTTCTGGAGTCCATCCTTCATTATTTTGATCTCTTTTCACCCAAAAATTTAAACCTTGTTCATTTACAATGGAAACCCCTCATCCTCCTCCTGAAATAGTCAATATGGGTATGAATTATAGATAACCTGTCTATATATATGATGATGTCATAAGTCCTCATCAGTTCATCAAAGTGATTCAAACAGAAACCCTCTCCTACAAGAGTCAGGTAACATTATCAAAACCCGTTTGTGATCATTGAGTCGTCTGTTGTATGATTATCCAAACATGAGGGTCGAGCCATGGGCTCAACCGAAATCTCTAAGTCACAAACAAGACAGGTGGTAAGAAAGGAATGACAAGCTCCCACTTCAAAAATTACTGAAGCTAATGTATAAATGACATATATGATACCTTGAATCATTTCTGGAGCCTCTGGGTCGTATGCTTCGACCACCTGTTGATATCCCCACCCCTATCCCCAAACTCCCAAATCCAGGAATGGACCTCCTAGAAGTGGTAGTTTTGAGAAGTCTAAGAGCGTAAAACCTCATAATATCATCCCATATCCTCTTCCACTTCTTCTTACCTTTGGAACTTTCTGTTCTTGATACTACCTATACTTCGTTGGACCATCCAATGTCTCCCTATCGTCCATATGGAGGGTCAGAAAATATCATTCAAGATGTCCCATGTTATCACATGGGTATAAATTCCTCTTTATGGGCTGACTAGAGTAACCCAGTGAACCATTAACCACAAATACTTTTTCCAAGGATCTCATCCTGAAATTTACCTCATGGGTAGGTCCATGAGGCTGACATCAGCTCCCTATTGCCGAGGTCTCTGCTCGATCATTCCAAATATCAATAACTATAGGATGAACATTCTCATCCAATTAACTCTCTACCACCAATTCTCTCTCCAACACCCCAACATATGTAGGAATACATAGAGGGAAAAAAATTTCTCATATGTCTCTATGAATCCCAAACTTTATGGTCTAATCCATAAATTACTAGTCATAAACCATATAAATCATGTAATTGGGGTTCTTGGTAGACCATGATGAATACTCACCTAATTTTCCACCACCCTACAGTAGTGGAATAATATCCCAGATACATAAAACCCTCATGATATTGGACATAAATCCTCTATGAGGATAATTTCAAACTCTAAACAAGCTAGAGTCACCTCATCATAAGATTGGTCCACTAAACCCCACCATGGTCCTATTAAGCCCAGAATAATGCCTCTAGCTAGAACCACCATATGATATTCTGGTGTATTGGACAGATGAAAAACATGAATCACCACATCAAGATAACTCTCAACTAATTATTAGTCATTCTCTCCTCAATACCTGTGTAGTCTCTGTCATCAAAACTCTTAAATCTTCCTTAGTCGACCATTCTCATCCACTTCTACTATGTGTACTATGTGTTTCTCTACAGGTGGAATGATAATTGCTGCAACATCTTGAGGTAAACCTCTAAAAGAGGTCCTTATTTTAACATATCAACATAGAGGGGATCAACCTCATGAACCTGATACCAAATCACAACTAGCATACACCACATAAGCATCATTAAATAAAAAAAAATATACCACTTTCAATGAGTATATATAACAGATGACTCAAAAAGGATATGGAAACCAAAACCCATTCCTATATGATGCATGTACCAATGTTTTCCCAAAAATGTGTGTTCCCATGTTCCAAGTGAAAATAAGGTGGTCACAGTCTTGGTGAATTGATACATTATCCATCAAACCAACATTGTAGTGTCCTTCCTAAATGTCAAAATCAAAAAACATAACACAATTTCCATAGACCAATCTCCCAGACATCGGTCCTAAAGTAAAACTGACTGCTCTAATACCACTCTGTCATGAACCATCTTAATGGGGCCCATTTCATAACTCCCCAAGATCACCTTCAATAGGATAGTGGATAGATACTAGAAAAGAGTATGTATATCAATAACATGGGAGGCCTTTGCCTAATTAACTACACACATGCAAAAATCTCTAGGCCCATACAATAATAAAATGTTACAAAACTGACCAACCATTCAACTATATAACTAAATCCAAAAACTAGAGTATGAGAGGAAATGATATAAATTTAACCGGGAAAAATTCATTTCCACCATAAAGAGCCTGAAAATAAGTTCAACCTATAATGAAAGATAGGAAATGATGTTAAGTTTCCATAAAAATAGACAGTGGTCTTCTCAGTCAAACAAAGAAACATCTTATCCTGGTCTATCTTGGACTCTAAAAAAAGTTCTATCCTCTACACAACACATGAATTGTGTGGGAAAATCCTATGTAGTTGGGAGTATAACAATACCCAGTTAGACACCTTGAAACCCTAAAAAATAAAAAAAAATTGGAGACATATCAAGAAAGGAATTTGTATACAACACATATAACAATAATATCCACATATAATCTACAAAGACACACTTTTCAAAGATAATTCCCAAACATAATTCCCTAGGATTTTATCTAGATGGTTATAAAAAGAACATAACTATGTGAACATGCTCTAGATTCTGAAATCAATGAAAACATCTTCCGGAGAGGTATTTCTAATCGGGTCTCCCCATTATAAGTTCACATTAATATAATAATGAGATACAATACAAATATGAGGATCACTCCCAAGGACATGGGTTACACCAAAAACTCAATCTACATTATCCCACTATGTAGAGGATTAGTTCCCATGTAGTGTTAGTCATGAAGATACCAATAACTCCACATAGGGAATGAATATTTATAGAGCATCACACTCTGGTCCTCACAGGAGGATCCCAAAAATCTCAACTCAATAATTCTTATTAAAAAGATCAATTTTCTCGATTTATGAGGTTATTCCATACTATCCATACAAGGAATGGATATAATGAATTATCCTTAATAAAACATTTCCAATATTAATTCTACAAGGGATTCTTATCAAATTCTTAGGTTTACATGGAATATAGTAGGATTACATGTTGTATCCCCTTGACCCTAGGTCATAAATATGTAAATAGACCACAACCCATGTCTGTTTTAGTGTAACAAACATCATTCATTCTTCATGTGGTCAGCCCATATACTGGTACATTGCTTAACCCATGTACTTTCTAACTAGGTCATGTCTGTGTGGGAGTACACAGCATGCCCATGCCCATAAACTCTATTCGGTTTCCTTGTACCCTATGAGGTAAATTCCAATAAACTATGAGATACCACATTCCATTGTATAGAGTCACATGTTGTGTGATACTTTAATTTCTCATCAATCTTAGCCACCACTAGGATAGGTTCACACATGATGTGGCTCAAAGTTACATGTTTTGTATTATATAATTTTTCGGAATTCCATATCATGAATCAGCACCCATTTATATTTTTCAAGCCATTGATCCAGCATTCATCATTCCAGGAAAATCAAGGGACCTCTTCCTCCAATCCTCACTATTAATGAAAAACATGTTCAATTCATCAAAACCATTTTAAAATAGAATCATTTATTGTTCTTAATTTCATGAAAAATAATGTAAAATAAGATATTCAAAACATTCTTAATTTCCACCACCTAGATCATCAAACGACTATTGGGTCATGCCTATCCCATATCGGTATTATTCAATCATTGTTTGATGAAACATTTGTGAAACAATAGATTCATCATTATATGCTATACCATAGGCCAAAAACACAACACCCATGATGAATGAATAATGAAGGGAGGAAAGCACAAGAACAATCAAGAGGAATTGACCTCAGTTGATGTTCTTCATGACCTCAATAACTTTTCATTAGATGGACTAACAAAGAGATAAAAATTAAATCATGATGAATGTTCTACCAAATCCTAATCTACCGTACATATCCCTCAATATGTAGGATCCTTTGATCAATCAATTTACTGATTTATCTGTGATCATCATAGAAACCAAAAAGGGAAATAAATACCAAATCAAACTATATAATACCTTAATTTTTATTGATCACAAAAAAAATAATGGAGCTGTAGTTCGATCATTTTCAAGATCAATAGAATTTTACTCACATTAGACCTTGATATCTGATCTAATCATCATCAGCCAATTGCGTATTATTCAGCAACTCTAGTGGCTCTAATCAATATGCAGGGTTATGTATCAAACCCAATAAATTTTCCAAAATTGTGGATTTAGATATAGATTTTAGATAACTTCAGTAACTAAAAATAAAATATTTTTTTATTTTTTTATTCTTGTGAAAACTTTTCATAAATGGATTGCAACGACAAAGGATATCTCATGTGTATGGTACACCCAATATTATGAAATGTATGGTTCCATAATATTTTTAATCTAGTCCCCTTTTAGATGTTATTCCACTTTTCCATGAAGCATTCACATCTGTGCTATTTAATAAATTTAATCAATTATTCTAAGCATACGAGGGATCGGAATCAAATGTTGTCACATCACCATGGATCAAAAATATCCATTCCATATCGAAAAAGATCATTTAAAATACAAGTCAATAAATATTCACTGGTTATCCCTCCATTCAACATAAAAATGGGATGGTAATAAGTGGATGAGTGGAATTGTAAAATATTCATTATTTCATTTAAAAATTATATTAAATTAATTATTTTTTAGTTTCATTCACTCAAGTTAATTATCCTATTTATTTTTTAGGTTTTATAGAAATTCACTCTTAATAAATATCCCATGGTGATTGGATAACCTGATGGTTACCTAACTAGTGAAAATCATCGATTCCAGAGTTCATGAACCTAGCCTTTGAACATAATATTTTAGTTATTAATATTTGGAGATTAAGGATATAAGGTGAGTGAATGTATGTATAGGTTGAAACCAAACATACCATGTAGATGGAATTTTTTTAAGTATAAGTAGGGATTTAATCCATAGCGACTAAAGAAGAAACCTATAGACACATAGATTTGATGGAGGAATGGAAATAACGTTTTCAACTACGATGCGGTTTTTAATTGTGAAACTAAAATAATAATGTTCATAATAGAAATGATTTAAATTAATTAATGAAACACCTAATGATTTTAATGAGAATAATTAATCAATATGGGTTTATCTTTGGTTTTTTTAGAGATAGAATGGATATAGTTGTTTTTATAATTATTTTTTGTTCACAGGTTCATGAGGTGTCCAATTATTGGGATAACTCACCAATATCATTCTTCAATTTTATCCTTGAAAAATTTCAAGGATAATCACCAATGAACTTATTGTATCAATCAAATTAATTAGATAATACTAGAACTAAAAATGTGTCTTAGTTAACGTCGGTGAGGACAAAGAAAAAAATAAGTCCGCGAATGGAAATCTCAAACCATAAAGCTAATTTAACAATTTAATAATATAAAATAACATCCAACATATAAATAAAAAACTATCCATTAATAAAACCACAAAATTATTATCCTTAAAATTATGCAAAGATCTCAATGGATGGTGTGTGTCGACTTAAAGAAACTGGATTGAAGAATCAAATACAAATAAAGAACAGAAACTCCACAATAGTGTGAAGAATGTCAAAAAAAATTTTGGGAATAGATTCAATGCCTATGGAAATTGTACAAATTTTATATGAATAATAATATAAAAGGTGAATATGAATATTTATTAATAAAATAATGTGATACGAAAGACCTAGATTATAGAATTTTAACATGCGATTAAAAAATGACAGTGAAAAATTACAATTGAATGAATAAACATGAATACTAAGTACCTTAACCACAAGCACCTTATATTGGAATATTACGACCCCTAGATAGAACCCCCAAAAATCAAATCCCTACCAATTAATTAAGATATTAAATGGTGGGTGAGAAAATAAATGGAATGTGGACTTTTCGTCTTTGAATAGCTAAATAAACTTGATTGATCCATCTTTTTGGATAGACATTATGTCATTGAATATAGCTGATTATGAAGGTGTAGTGGAATAGAAATATAATATATAATGTTTCCTCGATTATCTTTTCAAATTAAATTCCAATTGGATCCTCCATTTGGATTTTATGATCGAAATGGTGGGATGACTTTAGAGCATTCACAGCTAGCCATAAATTTAGTCTTCATTTCTGACAACCTAGATCAACATTAAAACATCCAAATTATCTCTGAAAATGTTTAATAAAATAAACCCCATATTTATCTCCTTCTTCATTGAAAATTATAAATTCACTGGGCTTGATTTGTGGGATAAATATTTACTTGATAGTCCTAAGGCCCATTATGACTTGTCTATAAATTTCTTCATTCATTGTGAAAAATCATCACATTTACCTGTGATTCATCCATTGATCCTAAAAGGTAAAATCATCCAAGAAATGTGATAAATCATATTAAAAATATAAAATTTATATAAAAAATGAATTCCCCATGAGAATTATTAATTGGGTACAAATTGAATCTTTAAACATGAATTGTGAAACGATGTGAAAGGAAGTTCAATTCATAAAATACACTAAAATTGGTGTTTATGGAAATTAAAATACATGAATATTAAAATATAAAAAATTAATAGTTCCCTATTTTTTTGGCTATTCAAAACCCAATGTTATTTTTTCTAGTCCAAAAGAACAACTATATTAACAATTTGAAATTTAAGTCCCTTCTAAAAAAATTTGGACATACAATGATCACTATCAGAAATCATTCCAAAAAAATCTTGAAACTGATAAAAATATTTTCACACAAGCTTGGATCACATTCATATCCCAATACCATGATGATTTTTGTTCTAATACATAGTAAAATTTAATCAAATTTTAATTAAGTAGGATAATGTGTTGTGGATCATAAAATACATGGGGCCCATTTTCAAATTCAAGGGAAAAAATGGAAGTGCCAAGTGGGAATCACATTAAATCCTAAGATGAGTATCCATTTTCCTTCTATTTAATGTTTTCATTTCTTAAATCAAAATAGAGATAAAATACCATTTGTAGAGTAATTATCCCCTAGTGTCGAATTTCACACATTTTTCCAATTATATTAACTAAAATAGACATATAAATTATAACTCTACACAAGAAAAATATATATTCACAATCCCCCAAGTTTCAAAAACACTTAATTTGGACAAAAATTATACCATGTGGCCATTATTTTCATTTTTTTGTTGGATATTCAAAATAAACTAAAATTGACCCTAAAACCTATGTTTTGGGGAAAGGGTCCCAAAAACTCAAGCATATACCAAAAATAAAATGTTTTTTATTATGGAATTTTTACTAAGATGATGAAAATTTAAATTTTGAAAATCGTATTAAAAAACTACACATTCTAAAAACTACGCTCAAGTACTGAAACATTAATTATAATCATAATCGAGACATCCAAAATCATTTGGAATTCAGTTATAATGTTTCACACTGTATATTGATACATGAAATTAAAATTAATTTAATTTCATTCATTAAATTTAGTTTTTGTTATAACAACCATTTTTCTCAATGTCCCAGATTTTCACTCACCCTAACATAAAATGAAACTTCCCTTAGTTTTGAATGAGTGGAGAAGGGAGAGATAAAGATTTGGATGAAAGGGAGGGGAAAAGTGAATTTAACTGAATTCATCAAATACAATCACTTGTTTTGATGTAGAGTACACTAAAATAAAAAAATGATCACTTGGGATTCATGAGACATATATAATGAATGGGTGTGATTAAAGGATCGTTTTGAAATATGGATGAAATAGTTTTTATATGGAAAAACTAAAAATTATTCAGGTAAAAAATCACATAGACAATAGAAATTGGATCACATTGTAAACTCTATTGGGGTTCCCATAACAAGAAAACCACAATAGAAATAAAATGTAGAATCTAGATTAACTCCAATAATGAACTTATTTTAATGTCTTTTGATCGACATGGACCCCCAAAATATCCCATACTAATATTAAACGTTTTAAAAACTAAATTTTTTTCCACTTCTACAAAAATTATATTCATTATTTATTTTTAATTTTGGTCTTGTACAATCCATTGTTCTAAAATGAATCCGAAAAAAGGAATATTTGAAATGGTTGAACTAGTTAAATTTTTTTTATTTTCATATTAATGAAGGATCATTCAAATATTATTGGTTTCATGTGAATAATTAATGAATAATGCAAGTTACTACTTATCAACCATGATTGGATACTTGAGTGCAGAAGGAATGAAAATAATTTTGAGTTTGTTCTGATTGAAATTCACTAAATAATACTTCCATTTTTTAATCAAAATCACTTTCCTCACCAAAAAATCATAAATAATGGGTTCTTTTAAAAAATAACATTGCACCCCAAAATTTTCCATTTTAATTTCCAGAGTGAGTATTGACTCAATGTTTCAGATTTATCCAAATAGATTAGTGATAATTGGTCTCCAAAAATCATCCTTGCTTTTATATTCAAAATCTTTAATCCATGAAGATACAGTTTCCTATTTTGAATCCAAAAAATTAATTTCTTCATTATTTAAAGACCCAAAAACAATTCCTTAATCTTTTTAATCCATACCAAGTAAAAATGTTGGGTCTTTATTAAATCCATCAGTTGTTTTTTAGTTACAGTATTCTTATACAAGTGATGAATAAATGATAACTAGAACCATTCTGGTTTCCATAATTGTTTCAATTAGATTAATTTCTAATATTAAGGATGAAACTTAAAAATAAAATTTCTCCTTTTTTTACAAAATTTTTCTAGAAATTGTTTGTTATTTGGATGGATTGGAGTTTGGAAGAAATACACATACCTAATATTGCTCTCATTAATCATCCTTGAGGGGGATGAAAATTGATCATTTAAATAATCATCATCCAAGTGATTGTACATCTCATCATATTTGGTGTAATCATTCAAAGTCTGATCAATAAAATTATATATGTTTGGTGATTCATAATATTTAATTTTCATTTGATACCAACATGGGTTTATGTAGGGGTAATTTGGAAGATAATCCATTATAGTATAGTTAAATTCTTTATCTATATTCTTTTGACATGCATAAATAGAATGTTAGAAAGATTATAGAAATAAGGATGATACTATAGAGTTTCATGTAAGAAAATGATGTGAGTATCTAAGATATCTTAAATGGGTCCCCAAATATGGGAAATTTTTTTTTCCCAAATTTACTCAATAGGTAGAAGTGTTCATTGAAGTAGGGATCAAATATATAGGGGTGGAAGAATATATGTAGTGACACTTAGATTTGATGGAATATGAGCTATGATGTTTCCAGCTATGGTGTTGTTTGTAATGGTGAAACTAAAATAATAATTTTCATAATATAATGTTTTTAAATTTATTAATGAAACCTCAAATGATTTTATTGTAAATAATTAAAAGATATGTGTTGTTCATGGGTTGTTGTTAGGGATTGAATTAATGTAATTGTTTTTCTTTGGGTTTTTCATTCACTAGTACAAGAGGTATCCAATCAAATATATAACTCCCAATTATCATTTTACAATATAATCAAAAGAAAATGTAACACACCGACCGCACTTGGCTGGAGCCGACACATTACTTGTGATATTGGCATGGTTAGAAGGAATGAAAATCCTGAAGGAATTATTAGTTTAGTAGTCTTGAAGAAATTAGATACATATATTTAACACAAATTACATTGGATAAGGTTACAAGATACAATACATAATGAAAAACAAAAAATTCATCCACGAGCATTCAATAAATGAACTCCTCTTCATAACCTATTGATGGAAAACAATGAAAGGGGTGAGATAAGACGCTTAGTAAAGGTTAAAAATAGAAGAAGAATGAGTAAAATAATAAGTGAGTCACAATCAATCTGATATAATCAATATTGCATAGTGAATAAATGAATAACTAATGCCATTAATAAACTGATAATGAGACTGCATCAATATATTTTGTCATAGTGAAAACCTCATGGATAATAATAATAACTGACAATGAATAAAAACAATTCTTATTAATTGGACGCCATTTCACTGTCACAAGAACTATAATACCGTAAAAACTTTTTAGTTCTATGGGTAGAAATCCATCTTCTTTTTTTGAAACTAACTCGAATGGTTTGTCGCCAAACTGTTTTGTCTCATGAGACCTTCCAATGCATCGAGGGGATGTAATGGGCACCACCCACCTCTACATACAATTAATTATATATAAATATATTAAATACAAGTGAAATATGTATTTACAATATCTGTATAGAATAGAGGATACAGATTCATCAATATTTTCATAGTCAAAACAACTTTCAAATTAAATACATTATGTAAAATTGTATATGACATAGACAATAATAATATCCATTATATGATAATATGGATATTTAAATGGAATATAATTTCAATTGAAAATAGATCTCAAATGGGAAGTAGGTACACCACATAAGTAAGAGTAGGTTCACAATTACTAAGCAATTCCCAACAAAGTGAAAATTGAGACAAAGGTCGTTACCAGGTTGTATTCAACTGAGTCATAGGAAATAAGTTAATAACCACCAAAAGAGTCATATAATAAAATTAATATAATGAAAACCATGATATCATATGTCAAATGGTAGTACAACTATACCACGTATAGGAAATAAGAGTATAACAATGAAAATCCCACAGAATTGATGGTGAGATGAGAAAACCACTTATAAACATTTTGGCACGGTAATAATTGTTATTGCAAGGTATTAATAATAGGTATAGGGGTATAATTATTTATATGTCAGAAGAAAATTATGGGGGAGGTGAGAAAACATACCCCATTATTATAAAATTAAAAACAAAAGCACAAAAGATAGGGCGGATTCTAGAATAAAAGTGAGAGAAAGGATCCCCTACCTAATGCTAGAAGGTGTTCTTGACTTGTTGTTAAATACCTGAATAAAAAAATTAGGATTTTTAATTCATAATCCCATAACCTCTTTTATATATAAATTATTTATTATAATCCTTTTTAATTAATTATAAGACTTTTTTATTGGTAATAAGGATCAATTTCATTATCCAGGCTTGTTAGTTTACTTGGGTTTAAATGATTGGTTCGCTTATATTAAAGTTATGATAAATATACAAGATGGATGTGTCTATTTAGAAATGAAGTCATACACTATTAGTGAACATCCAAGAGATTACATGGTTTTAAATTTAATTTGAGTTACTTAGATTGATGTTGATTATATATATATA
The DNA here is from genome assembly GCA_963277665.1 of Viscum album. Lineage (NCBI taxonomy): Eukaryota > Viridiplantae > Streptophyta > Magnoliopsida > Santalales > Viscaceae > Viscum > Viscum album. Next base: position 534,385,299 of record OY728151.1, on the reverse strand, counting down.
TATATAAAACCTTTGTGATAACCGTTTTGGGTCATCAGTGGGTTTGATTACGATGTGCATGTTTTTATTTATAACATAATACCATTAGTAAAAAAGTATTACAGAACTAAAAATGTTATATATAAAATAATAATATGGTTCATCCATAACACAAATGTTTTCCTAACAAGAATTAATTATTATAATAGAAATTGATAAATTGTTGTCCTTGAATGTGCTAAATTAGCACATCTCGAATGGTGCTTTCATATCATTCAAATAAAAGTGGGGAAAGGAGATAAGATAATGGAGTATATACCATTAGCATGAAAACATTCCAGTACATGTATGTTACTAGATTTATCATACTCTTTTGGTGAAGGGAGATGAGAAAAGAAACAAAAATCAAAGAACATAAAAGAAAAGAAGTGTTTTGAAAGAGGAATTTACTTCTTGAGACTTCCTCCTTTGAGAAACTTTTAAGGGTAGAGGTTTTGGTCTTTTAATGAGACAAAATCATTTAGGACGTGGGGAGGAGGTTGGGAAGGTATTTGGACAGAATTTGGAGATGGCACAAGGCTTGAGAGGAGAGAATGGATGGGGTGAGTGGGGCATTTTATAGTGGAGGAGAGAGGGAATTTCTTAATATAAAACTAATTAATTTATTATTTCTCCCCAAGACAAGGAATAGTGAGTATTCCATGATCAAGAATAGTATTTTTATCATTTTATCCTGAACCATGTGGGCTTAAATTACCATAACATCACACATGAATCTATAATTAGTGTATTTATCTTAATTTTCCAATTTATGGTGTGTCACTATTCATCAAAAATTCAGTTTTTTTAGAAAAATACCAAAAATTCACTCTAACCATTTTTTGATGTGTAGAATCCAAAAATGAAGTCCATTTTTTGAAAATAATTTTCTAAATATGATTAATTAAATATTTAATTATATCATTATTTAATTGAAATATATTAACACTTAGAATATTCATCTTCATCTTTAGGGTGTCTAAATTCATTTATACACTCAAGGGTATGGATTCCATCCATAAAAGTCATATAACTATTCATAAGGGTAAGTTATTATTTATAAGGGTAGGTTACTATTCACCGAAAATTATGTTAATTCTATTAGACACTAAATATCATCTTGAACACCACCGTGTGTAACGCCCCGACCCTAGTTACCCAGAGTCGGTGCATTATTACATAACATTGGCATGATCATGAGAAAGATCAAGTCTCGAAAGACCGATTAGTTTAGTAGCCTTGGAATAACTAGATACATCCATAAATTTTTACATTACATCATAAAAAAACATCTTGTCTTCATATCCCCTCATACTATCCCTGCAGGTCATTCATAAATTACTTCTTCATAATCCGGGAAAAAAACATTGAAAGGGGTGAGCTCGGATGCTCAGTAAGGATAACATTATAGCAGAAGCTTTCATAAATAAGCATAAACACTTAAGGCAATTTATAACTAAAACAAAAGCCTTTGAAACTTGAACTTCAGCATAAAATGGCAAAGGTAAAATGAAATAATGCCATTTACTTACTCACATGGATATCCTACTAGTCGAATGATCACATGCAATATCAATAACCACTTTCATAATGATGGAATGCATAATGCCAGACTATCATAACCACATAGCCAAGGCCTCGTGCCAAGACTACAAATAAGATTTTTCCAAGGCCTTGTGCCAAGACACTAGTTTGTCTCATGAGACCTACCGATGCATCGAGGAGCTATAGCGGGCTCCACCCGTCACTTATTAAGTCAAATGCATTCCTCATATGAATAGGTTTAAGCATAAAAGAAACATTCGTATTAAAACTAGCATACGAAATTTCAATACTTTAACCACAAACCATGAATGGTATAAAAATAGAACATCCACAGTCAAATATAACTCATTTGATACAATATGAAAGATTGTATTGTATCACATTAACCTCAATCATGAATAATGAAGGATGTTGACATAGATGAAAATAATCATCAAAACTATTTGAGAGAAATATCCCCCTTTTCTTGAAAACATTTAAAAGTCCCACTATTTGTCAAGAAGCCATTTAAAAATAGATTTTTGAATCAAAGTGTCCCATACCACTTTGAAACCTTTTAAAAGGATTTTTAATTTCTAAACTATAATGTCCATATAAATAAATCCTTAAAACCATTTTTAAAACATGGACATTAATGAGAAAGATTTAGATGAATAAGTCTTTAAAACAATTAAAAATGGTATTTTAGTTAGAGATTCTATCCAAAAGAGAGACACTTGAATGAAAATAAATGAGGTAATCAAAACTTTGTAATATCATGAGAATAAAGGGAATTCATGATATACTATGTCAAAGTACATTATATACACCACATAAAAGTGATTTGGTGTATATCAACAAAGAAGTCTCAATGGAATGTAAGTTGAGATGAAATCTCTCATAAAGGCCATATCCTTAGGTTAAGGATAAATCAACACCATAATTATTTGTGAAAAATATAAATACACTAAATATGATTGGATATTCAGTGTAAAACAATCAAAGTATATTCACACATATTCCTGTAAAAACAACACCAACGAATTGGATGTTTAACTCAACAAATGGTGAAAGAGTTAAAATTACTCTTATCAAATTCATATCAATGACTTGAGAATTTTCAATGGAGTGATTATGTGAATCAAAAGTATATCCACAAGAAGGGGAGTGGAAATTATGACATAATCAAATAAATAGTGATTCCACACATAATCTTGGGGTAATATAATCAATGAAATATGCGTAAAGCCAAATGAGTGGAAATTGAAATCTCAAATTCCCTTATTGATTAGATAACTTAAGAAACAAACACCCATGAAAGAAAGATCATACCATGATGATGTAAATACCCATAAAATAAATTATATTACACAATGAATACAATCATGGGTAGTACACATACACCACATGCAATAATTAAGTGGTGATCAATGGAATTCTCACGGAATTAAAAGTGAGACAAGAAACCCCTTACCACGTTAATCAACTGAGTCGCATGGCCAAAAGTTAATAAACACCAAATTATTTATAGAATAACATGAATATAAAGTGAATCATGATAATATATATCAAATGGAAGTACACAATACACCACTTTCAATAATTTAGTAGCGAACAATGGAAATCTCACGGAATTGAAAGTGAGATAAGAGAATCCCTTACTTTGTACTTTTTCCTTGGTCGATGGTAGGTTTACCTCCTGTATAATGGTGAAATAATTGTTATTGAATAATACAAGAATCAGTTACTTTAATATGATATCATATATGATCTTTTAACATTGATTTGTTAATAATATCTTAGAATTATCGTCATTTCAGGTGTTAACGGGTTAATTTTACTTTACATTATTTGTTATGTGAGCCATATTCGTTATTAATGGGATGTATATTATTCATATCCAGAATGGTATCAAGTCCTTAAACATAATTTTTAAATAATCAAATGATAATTATACTTGAATGGATACGACGGAGAATGAATCTCATCGCGTTCGTGGAGACGGTAGTCCGTACGTACGCACGAATACTACTTCCATTTAATTTTTATTTTAAAAGAATCGAATCCAAATGATACATAGGTATATTACTATTCCAGTTAAATATAATATTTTATATATGTTACTTAAGTTCATTAACACCATCCTTTATACGTTCCATGTGTGGTATGAACGAGTCATATCATTTTAAGGGGGCGGTAGTCCGCACTTCCTCAAATGAAATTATCGTATGTATATACAACATGAAACGAATAATTGTATGAAATAAAATGGAATTACAGAAGCTTATATATAAAATATATATCATTAATATCATATTTAATTACAGTGCCATCCTAATGTCCACCATGAGAGGCGGTAAGATGTATTTGAACAATCATCGTTTCGTGAGGCGTTAGTTTGCCATCCACAGAAACATTATGTTCATCATCCATTAGATGGAGTTGTGTGAATGTGTAGTTTGAATCATTCTTATAACAACATCCTAGTATATTTTGGATACTGGTGTTGATACAAAAGAAAGGAAATAAAAAGAGTTTGGGGGTTGGAGAAGCAAAATAATTGAAAATAATTTAAGAGAAAATGTTACCTTTAATTTAGGTAACTCACTTTGGTTGGAACCAAAGGACTTCTTGAAATGCTTTCTGCCTAAGGCGAAGCTTCAAGGAGGAGGAGAGGGATGTGGGGAGCTTAGTTGGGCAGAGTTTGGACGAGCCAAGGGGCTTGAGAGGTGTGAGGAATGAGTAGAAGTGGTCTCCTTTTATAAGGGAGAGGAGGGGCTCTTTAGGAAAGAGTGAAAGTATTACTTTATAATATAATTATATTCGGTTTATAATGGTCCAAAAATCATTGACGTCAAAGATAAGATGACTCATATTCTAAATAACATCAACCAATAAGAATTGGACAGGTTTTAGATAATATTTTAATCATTATAATCTTATTTATTTAAATGATTTATTAATGAGGTAAACATTGCATCATTATTGTGTCATTAATAATTTAAATTATTTGATGTCTGAAAATTATAAATAAAATATCATTATGTAGGAAATCTGTTTAGATTTCTAATGAATATTTATAATCGAAAATCCAACATGTATAACCCTATGTAAAAATTGTTCTTTTAAAAGATGTAAGCTTATGCCATTTTTGTATTCATTTTAACTTAATTAAAATAAAGTGTCATTATCACTTTCAAGTGGATCAATGGGGTCCCAAAATTGACTCAAAGATGCCCATGGTCGACCATGTATCAACCAATAGGGTTAATACACGTTTTAGGGTAATTTAATATTATTATAATATTATTTTTTAACCATTATTTACCGGATTTACCCTTAACCATGGTAAATAAAATATTTACCGCAGTAATTATTCAAAATGTCTAAAAATAAAAGTTACCTATTTACACAATTTGAACATCCTGATTCCAAATATGGAATCCATTTTTCTAAATTCAAAACACAGAAGTGGCAGAAATTAATTTAAAATTAATTCCCGCTGTCAAAACAAAAAGCGTGTTTTTAAGAGATAATAACTATCAAAAGATTGACACTTGTTTATGTTCGGTTTAATTGTAAAATTATGTCCAATGACCAAAATTATATTAAATGGTAAAAATATATTCTAAATATACTTTAAAACCACTCAAATTCATAATTTATCACTATTAATTATTTTTATTAAAAAAGTTGTTTTTAATTAAAATTTAGTAATTTTTACTATTCATCAAAATATGAAAGTTATCCGAAAAGTACCAAAATTTCACCTTAGGCTAAATTTGATATTCCGAATCCAAAAATGAATTCCATTTTGAAATATAAAATATATATAATTTCAAAAAATTAAGTATTACTATTCATAACGGCTAGTTTGATCGGTTGTGGTGTGTGTTAAAACTCGAAGTTGCGTACAACACACGCTATTGTTTTATTCAAAGGAAAGCGTACCGTGGAAGCTTGGGATGTTTTATTTTAACTTTTTTGATGTCCCCATTTAGTCAAAAAGTTTAAAATATTTTATTTAAAAAGGGTTCACTATTAAAAGTTGGTAAATCTACAATACTGAAGATGAATTTGTTCTTACATTATGTCTAAGAAACTCATAATATGGATTCTAAAATTATAAGGATTATATAAAGTTTAAAATTTAGTTAATACTATTCATAACCTTTTTTGAATGGCTTGTTTGGTAAGTCATGGTGCGCTTGAACTCGGTGTTGCGTGTAGTGCAAGTTATTGAATTATTTTGAAGAAATAACACACTATGAAATCTTGGGGTGTTACATTCTGCCCTCCTTCAATAAATTGCGTCCTCGCAATTTGAAATTGTTCTTCGAAAATAAAAGGTTGAAAATAGAAAATATATTTGTGGGAAAACCCACATTGGAAATTGGTTTACTAAAATTTAGTCTTAATATGAGGAAAAGAGAAATGAAAGGGTCACCACCAAATTATGATCTCGATTAGGAGAACATTGGTGGAAATTAGAGACATATAATTGGAGGAAAAACGTAAATATTTATAGGTAGTGGTTGAGGTCATCAATCACAAACAAGTATAAAATTGAGGTCCTTAAACTCATCAATCTATGATGATTTGAAGTACCATCGGTTCAACAAAATATAGGGTATTGGGATCACACATTTTTGACATTTCAAAATATCTTAGTTGAAATCCCACATCGAAAAATGAATTAATGAGGCCTCTATTTAAAATAAAGAGTGGAAAGTATGAAGATTACCGAAAATAACACATACTAGGGTTCCATGTAGGAATATATGGATATGGAGGAGAAATCTAACCATCAATTATCTGATGGAGAGTGGTAGAGAACATGTCTATGAAAAGGCCAACAATCCCAAAGCCATAAATTAGTGATGATTTAAGGTACCATCTAGGAAAACATTTTTTTTTAAAGTTACATTACATAAGGAAGAGGAATTCATTTATGATATTGACTAAGAACATTATGAGATATACTTAAATTTTAAGTAGATTTTCATTCTTTAATAAATTTCCACCACTAACTCAATTTTTTTTAAACGGTGAGTATTCAAGAAGACTTGGTCACACTGGAAGAGCTAGAATAAACTTCTATAGAATCACATGATCCATGCAGGATAAACCATATATTTACATTGTCTTTGAAGATTAATCAAAACCAAAATGGTTAGTGAATGATCTAATGATCCCCCAAAAGGATATTCATTGAGATAAATATGCACTAATCTTAATTTCTAAAATTAAACCAACAATACCCGAAAGTTAAATAGATACCATTCAATAACCAATTGTCCTTAAAATCCTTTAATATAATCCAAAATAATATTGAAACCCAAAACATAGAAGAATTTGATTATGTAGTCTCCCATGTTACATTGTATCTCCAAATGACATCAAATACTCTTAAAGTCACATACTTAAAAGTAATTAACATCATCACATATTCTCTGTTATAGGTTAATCATTTCCATAAATAACCCAAATCACTATAAATCAACAATAAAAATGTAGATAAAAATCCACCATTACTCTACAAATGAAACCTCATTGTATTCTATTTTCCTTGGGCATATAGTGTTCCTAACAAAACGAACATCTTCCAAAATAACATTTATCACTTAATCACCAAATCATTTTCCTATACCAAGGGTATTCATTTGATAAGACATAAGAACCCAAATCATCTTATTATTGATCAATAAAATCATTTAACAAAAAAAATAGTCATACTAACCAGGGACTTCACGTAGTCCAGTGGTAGGTGATAAATCCCAATCGCACTTTGGTTGTGGGTTCGATTCCCACAGCTTTGTCCGACGCGATGGGTTGTCACACGGTCTACGTGTTGTCCTTTTTCAAAAACTATATTCTATAATATTACCAAAATGAGATAAATTTTTCAAAATAACATAATTTAACCACAAATGTTATATAATACTTTGCATTTTCATCCCAAATTATAATAACATATCATTTTCTCAAACCCCAATGATCATATAAAACCAAATGGTTATTTATACCTATATCCATAAGAGAAGAGACAATTATTCCTCAAATATCATTCTCACATGGCAAACTGAGGGGTTACAAATACAAGAGAAAATTATTCCAAAGTAAACCCATCAACAAGGAGTGCTAATACTTTTTAAATTTTTCTCCAACCATTTATTTCCGCATAGCTTCTTCTTTGAGCAAGAAAATATCCTATAAAATAGGACATTCACTCGGGTAATGGCCAGGTCCCCTACATTTACGGAAAATGACTGTAAATGGACTCTTGGGACCATTTTTATCTTCTTCCATAGTACTCTTCATTTTTCTTTGGCAATTCTTCACTTTATGTCCTTCCTTCCCGCACGTAAAACATTTCGTTGTCCCATTGAGACACTTTCCTGGGTGTCTCTTTCCACAATTCCTGCATGATGAAAATTGAGGTTTCTTTTCTCCATGGTCTCCATTGCTGGAGATCTTATCATTTATCACCTTTCTCTTCCTTGTTGAGTCGGGGAGTTGGTTAATATATATGTTGTTGATCATATTTTTGGAAAACTGATTTGGCATAAAGACGATATCATTTACGCCTATCAACATTCCTTTTTGTTGCTCATTTCCACCACCGTTCCCACCTTGTACATCATTCTCAAAGTCACTATGACTTCCTTGGAATCCAGCCATTGACTAAAACCAGAAAGCATTGTGTGAGTAATAGTAGTCGTAAAATCATTTAGAGATTAAAATGTCACCATATTCTCAATTTGAAACATATTAGGATTAACCAAGGTCATTTACTCTCATCTTATGTATATATTACTTAAATCAGTTTGTAAAGAAAATGTAAATTATCCTAAGCATATCCCCCGGGAGTGTCGTAACCAAGAGTGCAGCAAGGCCCGTTGTCGTGCACCAGTTCCTGTTCGAGTCTTGCTCAAAGCGGTGTTTTCGGGTTTTACCCCTAGGTACATCTGTGCCAAAGCCGCCTCTACCTGCTCGTATCCAGACATGGATGTATTGCTCAGAAAACTCACAAAATCTCTACAATACCAAAATTCTAGGAAGTTCTTTTATACTAATCCTCAAAGTTCATCTTAGGTCTACGTGCTCTAATCAGAGTTTATCTAAATCTAGCTACCAAGGTTTGTACTAAACTTCCTCTGATACCAACTGTAACGCCCCGACCCTAGTTACCCAGAGTCGGTGCATTATTACATAACATTGGCATGATCATGAGAAAGATCAAGTCTCGAAAGACCGATTAGTTTAGTAGCCTTGGAATAACTAGATACATCCATAAATTTTTACATTACATCATAAAAAAAACATCTTGTCTTCATATCCCCTCATACTATCACTGTAGGTCATTCATAAATTACTTCTTCATAATCCTGGAAAAAAAATAAAACATTGAAATGGGTGAGCTCGGATGCTCAGTAAGGATAAAATTATAGCAGAAGCTTTCATAAATAAGCATAAACACTTAAGGCAATTTATAACAAAAACAAAAGCCTTTGAAACTTGAACTTCAGCATAAAATGGCAAATGTAAAATGAAATAATGCCATTTACTTACTCACATGGATATCCTACTAGTCGAATGATCACATGCAATATCAATAACCACTTTCATAATGATGGAATGCATAATGCCAGACTATCATAACCACATAGCCAAGGCCTCGTGCCAAGACTACAAATAAGATTTTGCCAAGGCCTTGTGCCAAGACACTAGTTTGTCTCATGAGACCTACCGATGCATCGAGGAGCTATAGCGGGCTCCACCCATCACTTATTAAGTCCAATGCATTCCTCATATGAATAAGTTTAAGCATAAAATAAACATTCGTATTAAAACTAGCATACGAAATGTCAATACTTTAACCACAAACCATGAATGGAATAAAAATAGAACATCCACAGTCAAATATAACTCATTTGATACAATATGGAAGATTGTATTGTATCACATTAACCTCAATCATGAATAATGAAGGATGTTGACATATATGAAAATAATCATCAAAACTATTTGACAGAAATATCCCCCTTTTCTTGAAAACATTTAAAAGTCACACTATTTGTCAAGAAGCCGTTTAAAAATAGATTTTTGAATCAAAGTGTCCCATACCACTTTGAAACCTTTTAAAAGGATTTTTAATTTATAAACTTTAATGTCCATATAAATAAATCCTTAAAACCATTTTTAAAACATGGACATTAATGAGAAAGATTTAGATGAATAAGTCTTTAAAACATTTAAAAATGGTATTTTAGTTAGAGATTCTATCCAAAAGAGAGACACTTGAATGAAAATAATTGAGGTAATCAAAACTTTGTAATATCATGAGAATAAAGGGAATTCATGATATACTATGTCAAAGTACATTATATACACCACATAAAAGTGATTTGGTGTATATCAACAAAGAAGTCTCAATGGAATGTAAGTTGAGATGAAATCTCTCACAAAGGCCATATCCTTAGGTTAAGGATAAATCAACAACATAATTATGTGTGAAAAATATAAATACACTAAATATGATTGGATATTCAGTGTAAAACAATCAAAGTATATTCACACATATTCCTGTAAAAACAACACCAACGAATTGGATGTTTAACTCAACAAATGGTGAAAGAGTTAAAATTACTCTTATCAAATTCATATCAATGACTTGAGAATTTTCAATGGAGTGATTAGGTGTATCAAAAGTATATCCACAAGAAGGGGAGTGGAAATTATGACATAATCAAATAAATAGTGATTCCACAAATAATCTTGGGGTAATATAATCAATGAAATATGCGTAAAGCCAAATGAGTGGAAATTGAAATCTCAAATTCCCTTATTGATTAGGTAACTTAAGAAACAAACACCCATGAAAGAAAGATCATACCATGATGATGTAAATACCCATAAAATAAATTATATTACACAATGAATACAATCATGGGTAGTACACATACACCACATGCAATAATTAAGTGGTGATCAATGGAATTCTCACGGAATTAAAAGTGAGACAAGAAACCCCTTACCACGTTAATCAACTGAGTCGCATGGCCAAAAGTTAATAAACACCAAATTATTTACAGAATAACATGAATATAAAGTGAGTCATGATAATATATATCAAATGGAAGTACACAAAACACCACTTTCAATAATTTAGTAGCGAACAATGGAAATCTCACAGAATTGAAAGTGAGATAAGAGAATCCCTTACTTTGTACTTTTTCCTTGGTCGATGGTAGGTTTACCTCCTGTATAATGGTAAAATAATTGTTATTGAATAATACAAGAATCAGTTACTTTAATATGATATCATATATGATCTTTTAACATTGATTTGTTAATAATATCTTAGAATTATCGTCATTTCAGGTGTTAACGGGTTCATTTTACTTTACATTATTTGTTATGTGAGCCATATTATTTATTAATGGGATGTATATTATTCATATCCAGAATTGTATCAATTCCTTAAACATCATTTTTAAATCATCAAATGATAATTATACTTGAATGGATACGATGGAGAATGAATCTCATCGCGTTCGTGGAGACGGTAGTCCGTACGTACGCACGAATACTACTTCCATTTAATTTTTATTTTAAAAGAATCGAATCCAAATGATACATAGGTATATTACTATTCCAGTAAAATATAATATTTTATATATGTTACTTATGTTCATTAACACCATCCTTTATACGTTCCATGTGTGGTATGAACGAGCCATATCATTTTAAGGGGGCGGTAGTCCGCACTTCCTCAAATGAAATTATCGTATGTATATACAACATGAAACGAATAATTGTATGAAATAAAATGGAATTACAGAAGATTATATATAAAATATATATCATTAATATCATATTTAATTACAGTGCCATCCTAATGGCCACCATGAGAGGCGGTAAGATGTATTTGAACAATCATCGTTTCGTGAGGCGTTAGTTTGCCATCCACAGAAACATTATGTTCATCATCCATTAGATGGAGTTGTGTGAATGTGTATTTTGAATCCTTCTTATAACAACATCCTAGTATATTTTGGATACTGGTTTTGTTACAAAATAAAGGAAATAAAAAGAGTTTGGGGGTTGGAGAAGCAAAATAATTTAAGAGAAAATGTTACCTTTAATTTAGGTAACTCACTTTGGTTGGAACCAAAGGACTTCTTGAAATGATTTCTGCCTAAGGGGAAGCTTCAAGGAGGAGGAGAGGGATGTGGGGAGCTTAGTTGGGCAGAGTTTGGACGAGCCAAGGGGCTTGAGAGGTGTGAGGAATGAGTAGAAGTGGTCTCCTTTTATAAGGGAGAGGAGGGGCTCTTTAGGAAAGAGTGAAAGTATTACTTTATAATATAATTATATTCGGTTTATAATGGTCCAAAAATCATTGACTTCGAAGATAAGATGACTCATATTCTAAATAACATCAACCAATAAAAATTGGACAGGTTTTATATAATATTTTAATCATTATAATCTTATTTATTTAAATGATTTATTAATGAGGTAAACATTGCATCATTATTGTGTCATTAATAATTTAAATTATTTGATGTCTGAAAATTATAAATAAAATATCATTATGTAGGAAATCCTTTTATCTTTCTAATGAATATTTATAATCGAAAATCCAACATGTATAACCCTATGTTAAAATTGTTCTTTTAAAAGATGTAAGCTTATGCCATTTTTGTATTCATTTTAACTTAATTAAAATAAAGTGTCATTATCACTTTCAAGTGGATCAATGGGGTCCCAAAATTGACCCAAAGATGCCCATGGTCGACCCTGTATCAACCAATAGGGTTAAGACACGTTTTAAGGTAATTTAGTATTATTATAATATTATTTTTTAACCCTTATTTACCAGATTTACCCTTAACCATGGTAAATAAAATATTTACCGCAGTAATTATTCAAAATGTCTAAAAATAAAAGTTACCTATTTACAAAATTTGAACATCCTGATTCAAAATATGGAATCCATTTTTCTAAATTCAAAACACAGAAGTGGCAGAAATTAATTTAAAATTAATTCCCGTTGTCAAAACAAAAAACGTATTTTTAAGAGATAATAACTATCAAAAGATTGACACTTGTTTATGTTCGGTTTAATCGTAAAATTATGTCCAATGACCAAAATTATATTAAATGGTAAAAATATATTCTAAATATACTTTAAAACCACTCAAATTCATAATTTATCCCTATTAATTATTTTTATTAAAAAAGTTGTTTTTAATTAAAATTTAGTAATTTTTACTATTCATCAAAATATGAAAGTTATCCGAAAAGTACCAAAATTTCACCTTAGGCTAAATTTGATATTCCGAATCCAAAAATGAAGTCCATTTTGAAATATAAAATATATATAATTTCAAAAAATTAAGTATTACTATTCATAACGGCTAGTTTGATCGGTTGTGGTGTGTGTTAAAACTCGAAGTTGCGTACAACACACGCTATTGTTTTATTCAAAGGAAAGCGTACCGTGGAAGCTTGGGATGTTTTATTTTAAATTTTTTGATGTCCCCATTTAGTCAAAAAGTTTAAAATATTTTATTTAAAAAGGGTTCACTATTAAAAGTTGGTAAAACTACAACACTGAAGATGAATTTGTTCTTACATTATGTCGAAGAAACTCATAATATGGATTCTAAAATTATAAGGATTATATAAAGTTTAAAATTTAGTTAATACTATTCATAACCTTTTTTGAACGGCTTGTTTGGTAAGTCATGGTGCGCTTGAACTCGGTGTTGCGTGTAGTGCAAGTTATTGAATTATTTTGAAGAAATAACACACTATGAAATCTTGGGGTGTTACACCGTGTATATCAAATTTTTTAAATTCAAATCATAGAGCTAGTAAATTTAATTTTAGTTGCTAGGTTATGTATATATCCTATAAGTAACCACGTTTTGTTCCATAAGAGCTCAGTGATTCATGAAATATAGACTACCTAATGAATACACTGTATTTAAGAAAACCATACCATAAATTGTTTGGGGTGCTACACATAATTTCATGTCTAATCATCAATTCACTTAGAGTATAAATTTCATGATGAATCCAAGGAATTGGATCGTACTAGTACTCAAAATGTGTTGTCAATAAAGTGAGTGGGGAAAAGGATGAAAATAAGTTAATGAATGTAACTCTCAAACCATATACATTATTTAATAATTTAAACACATAAAATTAAATCCAACCCACACCAATAATAATAATTAGATTCAATACATAAAATTATTATAATTTCAACAATGCAAGGCTCTCAACGGAAGGTGAAATTATACTTAATGAATAAGGATAGATGAAGTGAAAAAAATACCACTCCCGCACTGTGTGTATAATTTCAAAAATTATTTTTTTGAATATATTAATTACCTAAGGAAAAATTATCCACAAGATATTAATAAAAACAGTAAATTTGAAGAATAATAAATTTTTAAGAAATCATTTCTATATAAGCAACATACTGAAGAGATTTTCAAAATGCGATTAAAAAATGACGGTAAAACATTACAACTGAAATAATAAACATAGACATTAAATAACATCATGAACATATCATTATATATTAATATAAGGATACTTATATCAACCCTCAATCAATCAATTCCCTCCACATTAATTAAGAGATTCAATGGTGGGTGAGAAAATAAATAGAATATGAATAATTCATCTATGACCTGAAAACTGGACCATATGCATCCACCTTTTTATAGTACTAGTATTTCATTGAAGATATCCAAATATAAAGGGTTCATAGATGATGAATATGGTCTACCATTTCTCATCTATGATTATTTTTCCTCTATGATCAAAATGGTGGGACGAATTTATGGGAATTCAAATGTGGCCTTAAATTTAATCTTTATTTTGACCACCTAGATATCCATGAATACTACCAATGTTTCACTTTTGAAATTTGAATGAAATGATACCAATGATCTCATATTTCTAAAGTTAAATTTTTTACTTTATCCAGATTTTTTTTTGAGTTCCACATTTACTGGATGGACCTAAGGCCCATTTTTATTTTCTATATATTTCCATATTTATTGAAAAAAATATCCAACTTCCCTTATAATTAGTCCATTCATCCTAAAAGATATAATATTCCAAAAAGTGTTTTTAATAATATTCAAAAATTCCAAATTCATATAATCAAGATAACAATTCCATATTAATATTCTTAATTGGGGCCAAATTGAAACATTAAACATGAATTTCAAATGATTGGAAATAATGTTTAATTCATGAAATACCCTAAAATTAGTGTTTATGGACATTGAAACACCCGAATTTTTAAATAAACAATGAAATATTATATCTATTTTTGTCTAATCACTTATGACTTCCCTTTACCCAATATCTATTCATATTGATACGATCAATTTTCTCTCTGAATAATTTTATTATGGATGGTTGATGGGATCAAAAATTTGTATGGTGGTTAGACTCAACATTGTGATCCACTAAGATACTAGGTGTAAGAGAACATGATATTTTCCAATGTTATTATATACACTCTCACCATTTATTTAATGAGGTTCTGTTTAAATAGTTTGAAGCACACAATGAGTAGATTAGGGAATAAAGGTACTAATATAAGGAATGATATTTTTGATTGAATGAAAGGATGTATCCTTTCTTTATTTTTATTCAAATTGAATATAAATTTCAGGATTTACCTTTTTTTGCATTCTTCTAAAACCATTTCAATTTTTCCTTTTTATCCATGAAAAAAACATAAGTGATTTTGATAGTGAATGTTTGGCTTGGACACTTGTGTGAAAAACCAATGGTCATCCCTAAATATTTCCATAAGGGATTTAAAATTTATATTTTGACATCCCAAAAAATGGCCTATAAAATTTAATTCCCTCCTGTGGTCTATCATGGGGTGATTCAAAATTCCAAACCATTATAGAAAATATTATTCCTGATAAATAAAAAAAATTATCCTAAATTTAAGATAAAGTTATCGTGTAATAAGTTTCCAATTATAATATTTACAACTGAATGAAACCTTACATAAATTGAAAATTAGAGGGAGTATTTGGTTTTGAGAACATTTATGTAGTGATATATAACTTTATTAAGACAAATTATTTAAATCATCAAATTTATAGAATTATTATTATTTTTGAATATTTTAATAATTTTATTTCAATCCAATAATTGAAGAAAATATAGACTTTCATGTTTAAATAATTTTTAAAAAATTTAATATTAAATATTTATTATTATTTTCATCTTAGATCATGATAAATGTTTTTTGATAACACAATAGTTTACTTTAGGGTGGTTTTGGTATTTAATTTTATTATAAATCACGTGTAATGAATATATTGTTAATTTTTTTATGAGATCCTAATGTTTACATTTTAATGATTATAACGAAATTTTTCCTTCTTTTGGGTCATTTAGACCACCTGGGATAGTAAAATTAGTAAAATCAGATGTTATAATAAGACTGCACATGGACAATATGATGTTTTTTTGAGATAAATACAATGTAAAATAATATAGTGATTTTTTTTTTGATAATTAGTATAAATAAAATAACATCAATAAGTGGATTAAAATTATGTGGGGGATATTGAGGTTTTTTAAGGAAATAAGCAGCAGTGAACCATTGTTAGAAATTTTTAGCCAAAAGTGAACATATTGAAATTGGATGATTATTGTTGTTTATGTGAATGAATAATCATGATATATATTTATTCCCCTCATTATTAAAAATGTGTATTTTTTACATGGATATAACTTATACATGGAATTTTCTTGAGTTTCACCATTATGTATAGACATTATAAAATGGTGGTATTATGTGATTTGATTTAAACATACTCAACGGATGTTTTTTTATAATTTGATATAAAATGTTACATTTTCTTATCCCTAGATTCATTAATATTATAGAATATCATTGATCATAGAGTATTTTTATTGAAGTATTATAGATTTATCAAATGATTCAATCAATAAATGTTATTGGATAATAGATATTTATCAATTCTAGGTTTTTGTATCATTCATCTACTTTTTAACTCAAATGGATATGATGAATTAATTCCATTAATTAGGATAATTTTCAGGATGATGAAATGAAATTTTTTTGATGTAAATGTCTAAGTTTTTATCCATAGAGGTTTCTTCTAATTTAGTGTTTATTGTTTTGTTTTTTAACTTGAGTAACTTGACCCTATGATTGATTCACATTACCAAATTATGATGCAGATATTATAAAGAGAATGATGATATCATTGATATTTGTATTGTTTATGATGATCCCAAATATATTATTATGATGGATTATATATATTTATAGATTATTTTTTGGTACGGTATATTTTATATTATTTATTACTTTATTGTTTTAATTTCAGGGATAAGAGTTATATTATTTATAGAAATACCCCCAACTTGGTTTTATTGAGGTCAAACAAATTAATTTTCATTACTGAGTAACCCAATTGGATGGTATATCAGTATTCATGGACCCAACACATTGATTTAAACTTAATTATATATGGGTTGGAAAAAAATTTGTTACACTATATTTCAATTATTTATATAGATTTGGAAGTTTCTTGTTCATGAAAATTTGTTAGAAAAGAAATTTTCACAATGGAGTTATGGATACATGAACGTCGACATACGTTTCAGGGGTCCTATTATAATTTGAAAGCATGTTTTATATTATAAATAATTTTTTATTTGGTGGACACAACAAGGGGTGGTGTATGGATGACAAAATTTGAAGAAATAAATGTGGTTACCTTACCCAGATCACCAAATCAAAACCCAATAGGGTGTCTTCACATGATGACATGATCCCATACCAATATAGTATAGGTTTCTGACTAGTAAACAGGGTGAAAAATATTAATTGGAAGTTCCTATAAATTTTAATATCATGGTTCATTATTGAATCTAAAAAAGAATAAAATACACATTCATGTGGTGGGAAATAAAATAACAAATAGATAAAAATATCGATCCAAGAGGGACCTAGTTCTTTATAATATAATGAAGTAAAATGGTTTATATAGTTCACTGATTAATATAGATGAGATTTTGGAGAAACAACATCAAAAATTCCTCAACATATAAATATAATAGTGGAAAACAGTCATAATATTTGTAAAAAAAGTGAAAAGAAAAAAACCTACCTTATTACCAAAAACACATGACAAAGTCACCCATATTCCGGTTCTCAACAAACTTCTTGACCCAAATCACATGTACAACATTCATATAAACCTATTCATAAAATGGTTAATATAATTTTATTCACTTATATCAGATCCCATTCCATATATATGGGTATAGGTTAGTCAAAGAACCGAGAATAATTCTCTCACACACCTTAATAGATTCATATATATCATGATCAATTAGGTGTTCATGAAAAACATAAAAGATTAAAATTTACTATAATGAAACAAACCCACCATGAAACATAACATAAGATATGAATACAATAAAATATTATTTATTGTGTGCTAACTATGTCATTCTGGCACTGGATCCCACCTCATTTGTCCCACATCAGTAATACACCTATCATAGTCACATCAAAATAAATTACCTTGGGAAAAGGATTATTAATGGATAATATCTTGTATATATATAACCATTAGGTAAAGGAATCAGAATATCCAATTATAGTAATATAGGAAACCATCATGGAAATGAATTATAATAGCATGTCCTGAGAATATAATAAGAATGTTAAGAAAAGGAATCACAATTTAGAGTATTGAGTACTTAGAAAACTCATCATGTAAATTAAATGAATTGATTATTAGATATCATTAGATAATCTCTCTCATAGGTTAAACCTTCCGCTTAGGGATTGGTTTCATGTCCATATCTAATTTCAACTAGATTTCATGGGATGTTTTCTAAATAGGGAAAATCAATTTTTCTTCCTCCTATATGATCCAGATATTATCAATATTAGGTAGCTATTATGTCTAATCCTATAGAAAAAATAAAATAACTAAGAGTTCAGATGAGGGAATCTTGATAGACAACCTCTCTCTTTGGGAGAATCATCAACTCAAGGTAATTTCCTTTAGAAAAATCTTATATATCTACCTCTAACTCAAGATGAGGACCCATGTACCATTACATAACTCATCACATACCTCTACCCTCTCACATTTGGTGATGTCTAAAAAACATTACATTCCTAAAACCATTTTATTCCATCACATAAAAAACACCATCCTATCAGTTAGTACAAGGTCACAACCTTTAATTTAAACATTAATCATAGTAGGAAAAAATTATAATTTATAACTTAGTTAAAATAATCCAACACTATCCCAATTATATATCCCACACATAAAAATACTATAGGGATATCCCTTTGGATTCCCTCTTAAAAAAATCCAATATTACACATATTAAATATATTTATTCACCCAAAACCTTTACATGTGTTGAAAATCAGCAATCTATCCTCTATAAAAAACCATTTGGTTACCCAAACCCTATCTCGGCCCAAAAATATCATTCTATGCCTAATTAACAAATTGATATTACAATTAATCAGTTTAGAGAACCAAGAATTTTTCTATTAAACCAAATAAATATTCAATATCTCTATCCTATAAGGGTTAAATTAAAATAATTCCAACCCATCAAAATACATTAATATATAAATAAAAATATTATTGGGTTTCCCACCCACCCATATACAAGCCAAGACATACACCCACATGAAACTTCATTAACACAGTTATGGATTCTAATAAAATTATTAATCACCTATCAATAGAAAAAAAGTAAATGTAAGTAATAATTAGGAAGGAAAAAATAATTTTAAATGATTTATATAATATAGTGTTACCCATATATAATTAACTAGAAAAAACTATTTTAAACAAAACCCTTCTGGGATTACTTTAAAAACAAATTCAAAGTTCTCTCTACAAAAATAATAGTAAATGAATCACATGTTATAGTTACTAAGATTAAGTCATTGTAAAAAATTCCAATGAAACATTTCATTAGAAAATTACATATTATATTAAAATTCCATTTGAAATCCATGAATTGAAATCATCTTTTCCTAATAAAAATTCCATCGTAAAACATTTCCATTATAAATCAAAATTTCATAAAAATATACATTTTTTAATCCATATTAAAAATGTAAAGAACATTTAGAACTATAACACCAAAATATAAATTCACTAAGAGGTCCCAAAACCCTAGTAAAGCCAACTGAAAAACAATAAATTATTTAGAATGTGATATAGAACTTGTTAACAATTTTTATAGTAGGAGAAAGTTCCTTACATATAGGGGGTACTAAGAAATTTACTTCTACATACCATACGTAATAATAATAATAATTCCAATATATAATATTTAAATCAACAAAAAAGAAAAAATTTCAACAATTTTTTTGCCACATACATCAACCAATGATATATAAATCTATCCCAAGCTCATATTAACCACCTTTGATCCATATTACTCAACCGAAAATATATTGATTGATCTCGAACACAAAAATATCACTTCTGAGACAATTATATTATACCTTAATAATGATCTCAAAAAACATTATCCATTTCTCCAAAAATTGTGTAAATACTCACATAGATAATAGTAGCAACAAACCTCCTTGAATCCAAAAAAAAACATATTTCAATCATCCTCATGAGACCACCCCTATCCATCCCACATTAAATACCCATTTTATAAAAAAAAAATATTACTCTCTAGTGGTATATAATTAAACCATGCCTAGATATACAATAATTAGTGTATATAAAAGGGGGTAAGAATATATAAGGGAGAATAAAATCCTAAACTAATATATAAAACCACCTTAAACCTCCATGGATCAATGTGGTTGAAATGGAGAATATTAAGGGGAGAAGATCTCAACATACACATAATTATGCATCCTAAAAGGACACAATTCTTAGGAGTATTTTAATTTAACATACTAAATGAATATTATACCCATTGAAAAAGGAAACATGACCTTAGGCCACATGACATCATAAACCATAACTCTGTGGAATAACCAATCACGTGGAGATACCAAATGTCACTACCTATTGAAGATTGTCCATGGTGGAAGACATCAACTATGGAATGAGTCTTTACCCTTGAGAAACCCTTAAGAAATCACCCTCATTGAATCCATCTAGCCACACCAAATTAGGAAAGTCAAGGACCCTTATGCATTATCAAGAACAACGATTATGTACCCTCGTAACAACTATTATATATCTTCATGAAATTATATTAACCCTTATATATCATCTGATGTTAAATATTGTGTGTTAGGGTAACCCTTTAATATTTATTTCATTAACAATTATAATTAACCTTATTTATCATAAAAAATACCCTTACATATCAAAGATTTTTTGTATTTTCTTGACCCTTTTGTATCATAGGTTCACCCAAGGAAATCACAAATTTACTATTTTCTTAAACATTATATATTGTAGGGTGCAACTGGGTTTCCTTACAAAACTCATCCTAGTTAAACACTTTGTTAACTCATCAAGCAAAAACTTATAAAAACCTTTAGTTATGTACCCTAACATATTTTTTTCACTATAAATCAACACTCATATATTGTAGATAATCTTTTACACATAACTATGTTAAACCTTTAGTGTTTATGTTTTTATAAGAAACCCTTATGTTTTAAATCCCTAAGGTAACACAATATTTATGCTTCATTTTATGACCTTTATGTTTGAGGATATAGTGATTTTCTAAAAATTATGTTGCATACCCATTAGGACCCATATTCATAAAATAACTACAATTTCAAAAATTAGTAAAATTTTACATGATGGAACTTATGAATTCCATATCCAAGACTTAAACAGTGTGAAAAGTTATCGACACAAATATTTCATGAAAAAGCTATATGTTTTCAAATCAGCAAAAATCTATTGTATGAAATTCATTATTGTCCACCATGGACCTATTCTAATACTCACTAAATCACCTATGTAAACCCACATACTTTTTAAATATCAATTAACATAACATAGATATGTTCTAATCCATGGAATCTCAATTTATATATCAATTTTTAGAACATCCCCAACTCAAGAAAAAATGTCCAAAATTTACTCAAATTTTCACCAACCCATAACGAGGTGGTTCATCAGAAAATCTATAACATAAGTATTCTTATACTCAAGATGTTAATATAGACTATCAATTATAAACTATTACTTTTATTAGTCATCACATCATTTCTGACTCAAATAATTATTTCTCAGAACACAAAAATTTAATAATGTTTCAAAACTCGACACATTAAAATCAAATATTTACCAAAGGTCCAGCTACCCACTCACCATTATTTTCATAGATCTATGAAATACTATGATAACATACATGGAATAATTTTTCTTTTAATTTTGTATAAATATTGTCTTATGAAAATTCATTTAACCTAATTAATCGAATCTGAAACAACACCAAATTACAATGATGGTGCAAAAACACTCCAAAAAAATCCATGATTTCAAAGTGAAAACAATTAATTCATCTTATGATTATGGTTCTCCCAACCAAAAAAAATATTCTCAAGAAAGGCTATTATAGGTATTTGGGGTCAATATCATAGAAATCAAAAACTAGAACCCAAATCATTCCATTCGAACTAAAAACCCATGAGAAAATAAATTTCAATAATTGAACAAAAAATTAATTTCCATCCATTAATCCTACCAAAAGTGATCCTTCTGAAAAATCCATGAAATTAATATTGAATGAAAAATTAAAAAATTCAAAACCACTCAATTCTAGTGTACACAAAATGTAATTACTTTTTTTATAACATCAAAACCAACTAATGAACACCCACCTACATAACTTTCATATTTCCTATAAAACATCACCCCCATAGTGAAAATAATTTTAATATCTGGTTCATTCTTAATAAAAAAATAAATCACATGTAGAATATTTTGTAGATGTGCTCATTTTTTATTTAAACAATCTCAAAATATTTTATATCATCCAAAATATAGTTGAGTTTTTTTAAAAAAAGATAATATATGGGATTTTTACCTAAATTAGAATATTGAAATTCAATTCCATTCTAGTCCTTTCCTTTGCAAATTTTTTTCCACATTTCAAAATCCACTTTGAAACCCATTTTGGAAAATGTTTTTGTCACGTTTTCATAAAAAAATATATACGAAAAATGTTTCAAAATTACTCTCTCCCTAAGACATTTCAATTAATGTTTGCTTATATAAAAACATTGTATACAAGCCTTGTTCCGCCACAATAGCTTTCATTTTATGAATATATGTTTCCCACTAAAATATAATCATCATATAAATGATTTCTCAATGAAGCTTCAAAAAACATATAAATAACTGAATAAAAAATTACCCTTGAATCCATTTAAATCAAATATAACTTTTCATTGATTTTTTGAATGAATTTTTTATTTTATATGTTTTATAAATTAGTGATTGATCTCTGTGATGAAATATTTAAAACAAAAACACCAATAGAAATATCTATCATTCCTTATGAATGTACCTATCATGATGCAGGAAAACTCACAAGCTCCTAACCAAATCCTTATAAATGATCATCAATCTGATCCTTCTTGTATAGGGATTCTAGGTGTAACACATCACTCATCTTGGAGTTCCTATTCCTAAAATTAGATATTCCATAAAAAATATGGTTTCAACTAATTATATATTGGCTAAATGCAATACTATTCTACCACCCAAGTCTCAATAACCAAAATCATCCCCTAAATAAAATTACCCTAACCATACACATGTTATGATACGATTTCACAAAATTCTTTCCCAGATCACCCAAATAAATCATGAGAACTTATTTCCACATGACCTCAAGGGGGTTCCCTATATTCTAGAGGCTACTAACTAATGAAGAGAAACAAATAATTGCATGGAGATACTATTACATTAAAATTGTTATCCAAAGGGTCATTCCTGAATATTTTGAAAAAATTTAGTTACCCATCGATGTGTTGGAAAAACTAAACCCCATAGACTAATTGAAGGGAATTGAGATGGGCCCACTGTAACAGCAAGAGATTTTATAAAAAAATATTCTTTTTAATTTCATTAATGTCTTGTGTTGTACGCTACACCAAAAGGAGCTTGCGCAACACGCATCCTTGAATTTCCTTGCATTACACGCAATCGCGACCTTCCTCGATAGTGTGTGTAGTACGCAATACCGAGTTTCACTAAACAACGATATGCTATTTACATATTATTAAAACTAGCCATTATGAATAGTAATAACCAATTTTTATATTTTTAGAAGTTTTATCTCTCAAAATAGACTTCATTTTTGGATTCGGAGTATTGAATTTAGCCTAAGTTGAAATTTTGGTACTTTTCGGATAACATTTATATTCTGATGAATAGTGAAAATTACTAAATTATAATTGAAAACAACTTTTTTAATCAAAATAATTAATAGTGATAAATTATTAATTTGAGTGGTTTTAAAGTATATTTAGAATATATTTTTAAAATTTAATACAATTTTGGTCATTGGATGTAATTTCACATTTAAACCAGACATAAACAACTGTCAGTCTTTTGATAGTTATTATCTCTTAAGAACACGCTATTTATTTTGACGAGGGGAGTTATTTTTTAAATTAATTAATGCAACTCATATTTTTTGAATTTGGTAAAATAGACATCATTTTTGAATTCATAATATCAAATATAGCTTAGGCCTAATTTTTGGTATTTTTCTGAAAACATTCAATTTTTGATGAATAGTGAAACCACTAAGTGGCAGTTAAAAAAACTGAATTTTTCATAAAACATAATTTTACCGCTTCTATGAGTGGAATTTAAAAAATCTGAGAGCCACGATTAATATCAAGGTCTAAAATGTGGTTCAATGAGATGAAAATAATTTTTGGTGAATAGTAACTTTTTACTTTTTTTACCACGGTTAAAAGTAAATAGGGTAATTAAGGGTAAAAATGATATTATAATTACCCTAACACATGTCCTAATTTTATTTGACAAGTGTAATTCGACCAAAAACAATCTTAGGAATAACATATGACCATTTAGGCCCACTTGGATTATATTAGGACATTTATTATTAATTTATTTAAAGAAGGGTTAAAATAGTTAAAATCAATGTTTAATAAGTAAATCATTTTTAATATGGGGTTATACATAAGATAAATTCGACTATAAATATAAATTAGAAATATAAAAAGATTTCCTACATAATGGTATTTTATTTGTAATTTTTAGACATTAAATATTTTAATTTATTTATGACACAACAATGATGCAGTAATTATCTTATTAATGAAATATTGACATAATTGATGTTATAAATACCCAAATAAATATAATTGGGACTTTTTATGAACTAAACTAATTTTCTATGTTAATATGAATTGTTAGGATTAATTTAATTAACATTGGTCGAAGTAATCATTCTGTTATGAGTTTCAAAAAAATCTGCTATTGAATACTGTCAAAATTGACATAAAATAGTTTTTAAAACAAATATTATATTATTAATTGTTATTTTATTCCTAAAAATCTAAAACTTGGCCAAATGACTTAGATACGGTTATATATATTAATAAAACACAACTTGGGGGGTCTCTTGGATGTATATGGTAAGTTTATTAACTATATAATATAAAAATACAAAGTGACATGGTAAATGTCAATCTAATTAACTAAGAGTTAAAACTAAAAGATGAGGATAATATAATGACCTAAACTTGTCTAAATTCTATTGGATGAGAGTATTTCAACCCATACCCACCTTATCTTCTAAATAACTCAATTTGGAGCTATTTAAAATCGATTTTGACTTTATAATATAATAAATGTTTTTGTTATTCCAAAGGTGCCCCTCTCCTCCCTTTTAAAAGGGAACCTCCTCCCTCTCTTCCTCACACCACATTGAGCCTTCAATCTCGGCCAAACCCTGCCACTTTCTCCTCTCCACTTCCCTAGAGACATCCTAGAGGTCCTGGTCTTCTTCAAAGACCAATTTTAGTGCCCTAAAATGAGGTCTCAAGGAAGCACTTCAAAGAAGAGGTAATATCCATTACCGATCGTTTCCAATTTCATTTTTCTTCAACTTCTTCTTCCTTAGTCATTTCATTATGAAGTAATAACATCAGTATCACTCATATACTGATATTTTATTATAAGTATGAAACAACCCTATTTAACCATCTATCCGTCCTACGGAAAATGAAATCATCGCGCGTGCGTACGTACGGAATACCGTCTCCACGCCGTGGTGTAATCTATTTTACACCACCAACTTACTTGGATGGGTATAATGGTGTAAATAATTACTATATATGACTATTATAAAGTTATATTGATTCTGAAATAGTATACATACACTCCAATACAATTCCACGATCATAAGAACGATATCATCACTCGTGCGTACGTACGGAATACTGTCTCCACGATGTGATGCGACTCGTTCTACATGATCTTCATTTCATAATGATTATATAAATGAATTGAATGAATGAATATGATATATATTACACTAATACCATTCATGAAATGAGGTATCTATAACCTAAAGAGAATAATAATAATTTATTCGAAAAAACACGCATAAGAACAAAAAGTTATAAACACCCGAATAACAAGTAGCAATGAAATATCACTACAATGAAACTAAGAATATGACCATATATGATATCATAACAATAATGATGATTCTGTAATAAGTCAATAACATTATTTAAATCATTATACAGGAGGTTCGGACACTTACGAGGCAAATCGGACCTAAGGTAAGGGAAATATCGCAATCTCATTTTTATCCAAGATTTTTTATACTTTGGTATTTACTATGGTGTATTTTATCATCCACATCCATGTTTCCCCAATATGTAATATTATTTCTATCCACCTAGAATTGTTTAAATCCAATTTTACCCTTCGGCGAGTTTTTAGTAAATGATATGAAAGGAATCTTTTGTCGTTTTTCGTACGAGATACTTTTTTGACATTTCCGACAAAGGTACGAGAAGAATGTTTTTTTAACTTATACGGCATGAATGGATTTTTAAAAAATTATTTCCAAGAAGCTTCCCTCATACGTTATCAAGTTTATTTTTAATCAACTGCTTTTAGTTATAATTTTATGACATGTTAAGAAATGAAAAGTGTTTTTGAAGTAGAAATGATATTTTCCTCAAGAATGGAGTTCAAGTGTTTTATCAAAATTATTTTCCATCTAAGATAATAAAGGGTTCTATTTTTATACCTATTATTACATTGATTTGATTATGTTGTGATGGAATTATTTTTATGAATCCCTTTATCTTATATGAATTTTTTTATGATGTCACGATGTTTAATATTTCCATTTTTATTACATGGGTTATGCAATGATGTATGATTTATGATTTTGTGTCACACATAAGAATGGTATCATTATGAGATGGGTGGGACCTATATCTACCTCCAATGAATTGGGTAAAGATTTTATATCTCATAAGATTGACATGGCTGGAGCGGTAGGTTATACCGGTTCAGTGAAACAGGACTGAAATGAGGGTGACTCGGTTCAGAAATGGACTTTGTCCACTAAGATAGTCTTGGCAATGAGTCTTGACTAATAAGATATGATTTTCTATGATTATGTGTGTATTCCACAAAGTTTCATGTTTTATGTTATGATTATTGGGATTTCATTTCACTACTTTGATTTATCCCATGTTATGAAATTATTCTCTCTTCTGCAGGTTAAGATTTCCAAAATGTTATGTTCTTATGAAAATGATGTGATTGATATTTCTTTTGTTTACCCTTACTGAGCATTTGAGCTCACCATTTTATGTTTTCTTTTCCCCAAGATATAAAGAAAGGTTTGAGGAAAAAAAGAAGATCTTTATGGGAGATGTTGAAGATCTTTCACCACGATTAAAAGATTATATTCCGAGTTTCTAAAGACACTAAACTATTAGGATCCTTGTGTGTTTGTTTTTGTTATGTACTAAGTATTCCACAAAAGTAATGTAATGTCCATGTACGTCAGGCTTTGGGTCTCTACAGTTGGTATCAGAGGAAAGGTTTAGTTAACCTTTGGAAACTATGATGCGAGAACTTTAGTGAGATCCCTAGATATATTTCTATGGTATGTTTAGGGATGTATCTAATGTTAAGTATACGTATAGGTTATAGTCTTATAATTTCTCTAATGATCTTAGAATTTAACCTAAGATGTTAGATATTGAAGGTACTCCCCCTTTTTGTTTTCCGTAGCATGATTTTTCCTCTCACACTATTATTTTTGGGTTTTAGACGATGACTGGAACCCGAAGGAACCGTGTTGATCAATGCAATGGACACTACAATGATTGTCCTCCTGAGCAAACAAATGTTATGGGAGATGGAGTGAAAAATCTTATTTCTATACTTACACAAGCTATGAATCATTCTGGACTTCCAAATGAGCAGAGAAGTGAACAATATTCTATTGAGTCCTTCATGAGGCAACATCCACCTTCTTTCAGTGGGTCTTCAGATCCACTTATTGCTGAACAATGGATCAGTACTACTGAAAATATATTTTCAGTTCTTCAATGCTCTGAACATGATAAAGTCATCTTAGCAGTATATCGTTTTGAAGGTGAAGCTGATCAATGGTGGAATATTATCAAGAATACGAGGCAAAGAGATGAAATTGAATCCATGGAATGAGACGAGTTCAAAAACTTATTTTTCAATAATTACTTCCCTCGTATTCTTCGAACAAATATGGAGAAGGAGTTTCTTGAACTAAAGCAAAAGGATGATGAATCTGTTGGTATATACGAAGCGAATTTTACAAGGCTTGCAAGGTATGCATCTGGATTTATCATCCAACCTGAAAGTAAAGTTGATAAATTCTTCAGGATCTTCAAACCAAATCTTCGAAGGGCATTAGCTATAAGAGACTTCAGTAGTTGTGGAGAAATTGTGCATTGTGCTATCAAGTTAGAAATGGAAGTTGGTGTTACTTATCCATCTAGTAGTTTTGACAAGAAACGAAAGATGGAGTTCAAGGATAAATCTCAAAATAATGGTGAAAACAAGATGAATGTTTCCTTATGCTCAATGTGTGGAAAGAAGCATGGCGGAGATTTTCTTAAAGGGACAAGTAAATGTTTCAAATGTAGAAAGGAAGGTCATCAGGCATTTGAATGCTGAAATGATGGGAAGAAGATGTCTAATGATGCAAACAAAGGAAGGGATACACAGAATGAACCTACTACACTTCAATGTTTCAAGTGCAAGGAGATGGGACATTATGCCAATAAATGCCCTAATCCAAGGGTTAGTGATGATGGACATGAGCAACCACTTAAGGAAAAGGACAAAGGGAAGTCACATGCGGTCACCATTGGCGATGATGAATATGACAACGATGTGGTGGAATGATTAAGTGTTTGTGTAATGGGATTCCAAAATAATGTTGTATATAGTATCGTGGAATATTGGAATATTTATGTATTGGTCTATTGTAATTTCAATAATTTTATGGTACCGGTAACCATGGAAAGTGATTGAGATATTTTTGGAAAAAAAGATGATATGAGCATAATGAAGGGACAACGAGAAAATGAAATATTTCACAGTATTCATGAGCTCATGATTGATATAAGGACTAAGTGATATCATGTTTTGAGTATATAGAATTTTGAGGATTTTGGTATGTGGAAAGAGTTAACTTTTAACAGCATTCATGTTTTCACTAAGGTTCAATGGGTATTCAAGAGAATACATGAATAAGGCCTTTGAATGTTTCGAATGTGACCAATAAGACATATCTTATGATATATGGGGATCAACGATGGTATTAAAACTCTGGTAATCGTTTTCACTATATTATGAGAGTGGACTGCAGTATTATGGATAAGCCTAAAGATTGGAATGGATGATGTTGGAAATAAATTAGTATTGTTTAAGGATAGATGTTTTTTTGATATTATTGATGGGATTTTATAGTAATATAGTTTTAGAAAAAGGACAACCTGCAGGACGGGCGACAGCCCATCGCGTCGGACAAGGCTGTGGGAATCGAACCCACAACCGAAGTGCGACTGGACTTTATCACCTACCACTAGCCTACAGGATGTCCCTATTTAGTAGAAACTAGTTTTATTATATTTAGCAGTATGATATATGAAGTATAAGTCCATTTTAGGAACCATATATGATTAATCTCACTATAGATGGACTTATGTATTTTTTGATAACTTTTCTAACCTTTTGTTTGAGACAGATGGAATGACCCATCATTCTATCACATGATCTGCTAACACATCACAAATGACAAATTCAACTTCATTTCTTTAAGAGATAATGTGGAAATTGTCCAAAGAATGATAAACGATGAGACGATTCCAAAATCACTAAAGTATATCTTCTAATTCCAATTTCATCAACATTAGGGAAATGATCTTGAAAACCAAAAATGTTGTCCTAGTGCTCTTATAATTGATGAATCAGATGGTACCTTATATCATCACAAATTTATGGCTTTGTGATTGCTGGCTTTTCCATAGCCATGTTCTCTACCACTCTCCATCAGAACATGATGGTTAGATTTCTCTTCCATATCCATATTTTCACCTATGTGGAAACCTAGTGATTAGTTTATTTGGGTAATCGTTACATTTCATACTTTAGTTTTTAAAGCCAAGTTTTGTTATTCCTTTTTACGATGTGGGTTTATATTAAAGAAACTTTCGAGTAGTAAACCATTTATAACCCTGACGAATTTCGAGGAAAAAATTCATTTTAAGGGGGGTAGAATGTAACAGCCCGAGATTTTATAAAAAAAATATTCGTTTTAATTTAATTAATGTCTTGTGTTGTACTCTACACCCAAAGGAGCTTGCACAACACGCATCCTTGACTTGCCTTGTATTACACGCAATCACGACGTTCCTCGATAGTGTGTGTAGTACGCAATACCGAGTTTCACTAAACAACGATATGCTATTAGAATATTATTAAAACTAGCCGTTATGAATTGTAATAACCATCTTTTAAAATTTTATAAATTTTAGCTCTCAAAATAGACTTCATTTTTGGATTCGGAGTATCTAATTTAGCCTAAGGTGAAATTTTGGTACTTTTCGGATAACATTCATATTCTAATAAATAGTGAAAATTACTAAATTATAATTAAAAACAACATTTTTAATCGAAATAATTAATAGTGATAAATTATTATTTTGAGTGCTTTTAAAGTATATTTAGAATATATTTTTACAATTTAATACAATATTGGTCATTGGATGTAATTTCACATTTAAACCAGACATAAACAACTGTCAATCTTTTGATAGTTATTATCTTTTAAGAACATGTTATTTGTTTTGACGATGGGAATTAATTTTTAAATTAATTAATGCAACTGATATGTTTTGAATTTGGTAAAATAGACATCATTTTTTAATTCATAACATCAAATATAGCTTAGGCCTAATTTTTGGTATTTTTCTGAAAACTTTCAATTTTTGATGAATAGTGAAACCACTAAGTGGTAGTTAAAAAAACTGATTTTTTCATAAAACTTAATTTTACCGCTTCTGTGAGTGGAATTTCGAAAATCCGAGAAACACGGTTAATATCAAGGACTAAAATGTGGTTCAATGAGATGAAAATAATTTTTGGTGAATAGTAACTTTTTACTTTTTTTTACCACGGTTAAAAGTAAATAGGATAATTAAGGGTAAAAATGATATTATTATTGTAACGCCCCGACCCTAGTTACCCAGAGTCGGTGCATTATTACATAACATTGGCATGATCATGAGAAAGATCATGTCTCGAAAGACCGATTAGTTTAGTAGCCTTGGAATAACTAGATAAATCCACAAATTTTTACATTACATCATAAAAAAAACATCTTGTCTTCATATCCCCTCATACTATCCCTGCAGGTCATTCATAAATTACTTCTTCATAATCCTGGAAAAAAAACATTGAAAGGGGTGAGCTCGGATGCTCAGTAAGGATAACATTATAGCAGAAGCTTTCATAAATAAGCATAAACACTTAAGGCAATTTATAACTAAAACAAAAGCCTTTGAAACTTGAACTTCAGCATAAAATGGCAAAGGTAAAATGAAATAATGCCATTTACTTACTCACATGGATATCCTACTAGTCTAATGATCACATGCAATATCAATAACCACTTTTATAATGATGGAATGCATAATGCCAGACTATCATAACCACATCGCCAAGGCCTCGTGCCAAGACTACAAATAAGATTTTGCAAAGGCCTTGTGCCAAGACACTAGCTTGCCTCATGAGACCTACCGATGCATCGAGGAGCCATAGCGGGCTCCACCCGTCACTTATTAAGTCCAATGCATTCCTCATATGAATAGGTTTAAGCATAAAATAAACATTCGTATTAAAACTAGCATATGAAATGTCAATACATTAACCACAAACCATGAATGGTATAAAAATAGAACATCCACAATCAATTATAACTCATTTGATACAAAATGGAAGATTTTATTGTATCACATTAACCTCAATCATGAATAATGAAGGATGTTGACATAGATGAAAATAATCATCAAAACTATTTGAGAGAAATATCCCCCTTTTCTTGAAAACATTTAAAAGTCACACTATTTGTCAAGAAGCCATTTAAAAATAGATTTTTGAATCAAAGTGTCCCATACCACTTTGAAACCTTTTAAAAGTATTTTTAATTTCTAAACTTTAATGTCCATATAAATAAATCCTTAAAACCATTTTTAAAACATGGACATTAATGAGAAAGATTTATATGAATAAGTCTTTAAAACATTTAAAAATGGTATTTTAGTTAGAGATTCTAACCAAAAGAGAGACACTTGAATGAAAATAATTGAGGTAATCAAAACTTTGTAATATCATGAGAATAAAGGGAATTCATGATATACTATGTCAAAGTACATTATATAAACCACATAAAAGTGATTTGGTGTATATCAACAAAGAAGTCTCAATGGAATGTAAGTTGAGATGAAATCTCTCATAAAGGCCATATCCTTAGGTTAAGGATAAATCAACAACATAATTATGTGTGAAAAATATAAATACACTAAATATGATTGGATATTCAGTGTAAAACAATCAAAGTATATTCACACATATTCCTGTAAAAACAACACCAACGAATTGGATGTTTAACTCAACAAATGGTGAAAGAGTTAAAATTACTCTTATCAAATTCATATCAATGACTTGAGAATTTTCAATGGAGTGATTATGTGTATCAAAAGTATATCCACAAGAAGGGGAGTGGAAATTATGACATAATCAAATAAATAGTGATTCCACACATAATCTTGGGGTAATATAATCAATGAAATATGCGTAAAGCCAAATGAGTGGAAATTGAAATCTCAAATTACCTTATTGATTAGGTAACTTAAGAAACAAACACCCATGAAAGAAAGATCATACCATGATGATGTAAATACCCATAAAATAAAGTATATTATACAATGAATACAATCATGGGTAGTACAAATACACCACATGCAATAATTAAGTGGTGATCAATGGAATTCTCACGGAATTAAAAGTGAGACAAGAAACCCCTTACCACGTTAATCAACTGAGTCGCATGGCCAAAAGTTAATAAACACCAAATTATTTACAGAATAACATGAATATAAAGTGAATCATGATAATATATATCAAATGGAAGTACACAATACACCACTTTCAATAATTTAGTAGCGAACAATGGAAATCTCACGGAATTGAAAGTGAGATAAGAGAATCCCTTACTTTGTACTTTTTCCTTGGTCGATGGTAGGTTTACCTCCTGTATAATGGTGAAATAATTGTTATTGAATAATACAAGAATCAGTTACTCTAATATTATATCATATATGATCTTTTAACATTGATTTGTTAATAATATCTTAGAATTATCGTCATTTCAGGTGTTAACAGGTTCATTTTACTTTACATTCTTTGTTATGTGAGCCATATTCGTTATTAATGGGATGTATATTATTCATATCCAGAATGGTATCAAGTCCTTAAACATCATTTTTAAATCATCAAATTATAATTATACTTGAATGGATACGATGGAGAATGAATCTCATCGCGTTCGTGGAGACGGTAGTCCGTACGTACGCACGAATACTACTTCCATTTAATTTTTATTTTAAAAGAATCGAATCCAAATGATACATAGGTATATTAATATTCCAGTAAAATATAATATTTTATATATGTTACTTAAGTTCATTAACACCATCCTTTGTACGTTCCATGTGTGGTATGAACGAGTCATATCATTTTAAGGGGGCGGTAGTCCGCACTTCCTCAAATGAAATTATCGTATGTATATACAACATGAAACGAATAATTGTATGAAATAAAATGGAATTACAAAAGCTTATATATAAAATATATATCATTAATATCATATTTAATTACAGTGCCATCCTAATGGCCACCATGACAGGCGGTAAGATGTATTTGAACAATCATCGTTTCGTGAGGCGTTAGTTTTCCATCCACAGAAACATTATGTTCATCATCCATTAGATGGAGTTGTGTGAATGTGTAGTTTGAATCATTCTTATAACAACATCCTAGTATATTTTGGATACTGGTGTTGTTACAAAAGAAAGGAAATAAAAAGAGTTTGGGGGTTGGAAAGCAAAATAATTGAAAATAATTTAAGAGAAAATGTTACCTTTAATTTAGGTAACTCACTTTGGTTGGAACCAAAGGACTTCTTGAAATGCTTTCTGCCTAAGGGGAAGCTTCAAGGAGGAGGAGAGGGATGTGGGGAGCTTAGTTGGGCAGAGTTTGGACGAGCCAAGGGGCTTGAGAGGTGTGAGGAATGAGTAGAAGTGGTCTCCTTTTATAAGGGAGAGGAGGGGCTCTTTAGGAAAGAGTGAAAGTATTACTTTATAATATAATTATATTCGGTTTATAATGGTCCAAAAATCATTGATGTCGAAGATAAGATGACTCATATTCTAAATAACATCAACCAATAAGAATTGGACAGGTTTTAGATAATATTTTAATCATTATAATCTTATTTATTTAAATGATTTATTAATGAGGTAAACATTAAATCATTATTGTGTCATTAATAATTTAAATTATTTGATGTCTGAAAATTATAAATAAAATATCATTATGTAGGAAATCGTTTTATCTTTCTAATTAATATTTATAATAGGAAATCCAACATGTATAACCCTATGTAAAAATTGTTCTTTTAAATGATGTAAGCTTATGCCATTTTTGTATTCATTTTAACTTAATTAAAATAAAGTGTCATTATCACTTTCAAGTGGATCAATGGGGTCCCAAAATTGACCCAAAGATGCCCATGGTCGACCATGTATCAACCAATAGGGTTAAGACACGTTTTAGGGTAATTTAGTATTATTATAATATTATTTTTTAACCCTTATTTACCGGATTTACCCTTAACCATGGTAAATAAAATATTTACCGCAGTAATTATTCAAAATGTCTAAAAATAAAAGTTACCTATTTACACAATTTGAACATCCTGATTCCAAATATGGAATCCATTTTTCTAAATTTAAAACACAGAAGTGGCAGAAATTAATTTAAAATTAATTCCCGCTGTCAAAACAAAAAGCGTGTTTTTAAGAGATAATAACTATCAAAAGATTGACACTTGTTTATGTTCGGTTTAATCGTAAAATTATGTCCAATGACCAAAATTATATTAAATGGTAAAAATATATTCTAAATATACTTTAAAACAACTCAAATTCATAATTTATCACTATTAATTATTTTTATTAAAAAAGTTGTTTTTAATTAAAATTTAGTAATTTTTACTATTCATCAAAATATGAAAGTTATCCGAAAAGTACCAAAATTTCACCTTAGGATAAATTTGATATTCCGAATCCAAAAATGAAGTCCATTTTGAAATATAAAATATATATAATTTCAAAAAATTAAGTATTACTATTCATAACGGCTAGTTTGATCGGTTGTGGTGTGTGTTAAAACTCGAAGTTGCGTACAACACACGCTATTGTTTTATTCAAAGGAAAGCGTACCGTGGAAGCTTGGGACGTTTTATTTTAAATTTTTTGATGTCCCCATTTAGTCAAAAAGTTTAAAATATTTTATTTAAAAAGGGTTCACTATTAAAAGTTGGTAAAACTACAATACTGAAGATGAATTTGTTCTTACATTATGTCTAAGAAACTCATAATATGGATTCTAAAATTATAAGGATTATATAAAGTTTAAAATTTAGTTAATACTATTCATAACCCTTTTTGAACGGCTTGTTTGGTAAGTCATGGTGTGCTTGAACTCGGTGTTGCGTGTAGTGCAAGTTATTGAATAATTTTGAAGAAATAACACACTATGAAATCTTGGGGTGTTACATTCTGCCCTCCTTCAATAAATTGCGTCCTCGCAATTTCAAATTGTTCTTCGAAAATAAAAGGTTGAAAATAGAAAATATATTTGTGGGAAAACCCACATTGGAAATTGGTTTACTAAAATTTAGTCTTAATATGAGGAAAAGAGAAATGAAAGGGTCACCACCAAATTATGATATCGATTAGGAGAAAATTGGTGGCAATTAGAGACATATAATTAGAGGAAAAACGTAAATATTTATAGGTAGTGGTTGAGGTCATCAATCACAAACATGTATAAAATTGAGGTCCTTAAACTCATCAATCTATGATGATTTGAAGTACCATCGGTTCAACAAAATATAGGGTATTGGGATCACACATTTTTGACATTTCAAAATATCTTAGTTGAAATCCCACATCGAAAAATGAATTAATGAGGCCTCTATTTAAAATAAAGAGTGGAAAGTATGAAGATTACCGAAAATAACACATACTAGGGTTCCATGTAGGAAAATATGGATATGGAGGAGAAATATAACCATCAATTATCTGATGGAGAGTGGTAGAGAACATGGCTATGAAAATGCCAACAATCCCAAAGCCATAAATTAGTGATGATTTAAGGTACCATCTAGGACAACATTTTTTTTTAAAGTTACATTACATAAGGAAGAGGAATTCATTTATGATGTTGACTAAGAACATTATGAGATATACTTAAATTTTAAGTAGATTTTCATTCTTTAATAAATTTCCACCACTAACTCAATTTTTTTTAAACGATGAGTATTCAATAAGACTTGGTCACACTGGAAGAGCTAGAATAAATTTCTATAGAATCACATGATCCATGCAGGATAAACCATATATTTACATTGTCTTTGAAGATTAATCAAAACCAAAATGGTTAGTGAATGATCTAATGATCCCCCAAAAGGATATTCATTGAGATAAATATGCACTAATCTTAATTTCTAAAATTAAACCAACAATACCCCAAAGTTAAATAGATACCATTCAATAACCAATTGTCCTTAAAATCCTTTAATATAATCCAAACTAATATTGAAACCCAAAACATAGAAGAATTTGATTATGTAGTCTCCCATGTTACATTGTATCTCCAAATGACATCAAATACTCTTAAAGTCACATACTTAAAAGTAATTAACATCATCACATATTCTCTGTTATAGGTTAATCATTTCCATAAATAACCCAAATAACTATAAATCAACAATAAAAATGTAGGTAAAAATCCACCATTACTCTACAAATGAAACCTCATTGTATTCTATTTTCCTTGGGCATATAGTGTTCCTAACAAAACGAACATCTTCCAAAATAACATTTATCACTTAATCACCAAATCATTTTCCTATACCAAGGGTATTCATTTGATAAGACATAAGAACCCAAATCATCTTATTATTGATCAATAAAATCATTTAACAAAAAAAATAGTCATACTAACCAGGGACTTCACGTAGTCCAGTGGTAGGCGATAAATCCCAATCGCACTTTGGTTGTGGGTTCGATTCCCACAGCTTTGTCCGACGCGATGGGTTGTCACACGGTCTACGTGTTGTCCTTTTTCAAAAACTATATTCTATAATATTACCAAAATGAGATAGATTTTTCAAAATAACATAATTTAACCACAAATGTTATATCATACTTTGCATTTTCATCCCAAATTATAATAACTTATCATTTTCTCAAACCCCAATGATCATATAAAACCAAATGGTTATTTATACCTATATCCACAAGAGAAGAGACAATTATTCCTCAAATATCATTCTCACATGGCAAACTGAGGGGTTACAAATACAAGAGAAAATTATTCCAAAGTAAACCCATCAACAAGGAGTGCTAATACTTTTTAAATTTTTCTCCAACCATTTATTTCCGCATAGCTTCTTCTTTGAGCAAGAAAATATCCTATAAAATAGGACATTCACTCGGGTAATGGCCAGGTCCCCTACATTTACGGAAAATGACTGTAAATGGAGTCTTGGGACCATTTTTATCTTCTTCCATAGTACTCTTCATTTTTCTTCGGAAATTCTTCACTTTATGTCCTTCCTTCCCGCACGTAAAACATTTCGTTGTCCCATTGAGACACTTTCCTGGGTGTCTCTTTCCACAATTCCTGCATGATGAAAATTGAGGTTTCTTTTCTCCATGGTCTCCATTGCTGGAGATCTTAACATTTATCACCTTTCTCTTCCTTGTTGAGTCTGGGAGTTGGTTAATATATATGTTGTTGATCATATTTTTGGAAAACTGATTTGGCATAAAGACGATATCTTTTACGCCTATCAACATTCCATTTTGTTGCTCATTTCCACCACCGTTCCCACCTTGTACATCATTCTCAAAGTCACTATGACTTCCTTGGAATCCAGCCATTGACTAAAACCAGAAAGCATTGTGTGAGTAATAGTAGTCGTAAAATCATTTAGAGATTAAAATGTCACCATATTCTCAATTTGAAACATATTAGGATTAACCAAGGTCATTTACTCTCATCTTATGTATATATTACTTAAATCAGTTTGTAAAGAAAATGTAAATTATCCTAAGCATATCCCCCGGGAGTGTCGTAACCAAGAGTGCAGCAAGGCCCGTTGTCGTGCACCAGTTCCCGTTCGAGTCTAGCTCAAAGCGGTGTTTTCGGGTTTTACCCCTAGGTACATCTGTGCCAGAGCCGCCTCTACCTGCTCGTATCCAGACAGGGATGTATTGCTCAGAAAACTCACAAAATCTCTACAATACCAAAATTCTAGGAAGTTCTTTTATACTAATCCTCAAAGTTCATCTTAGGTCTACGTGCTCTAATCATAGTTTATCTAAATCTAGCTACCAAGGTTTGTACTAAACTTCCTCTGATACCAACTGTAACGCCCCGACCCTAGTTACCCAGAGTCGGTGCATTATTACATAACATTGGCATGATCATGAGAAAGATCAAGTCTCGAAAGACCGATTAGTTTAGTAGCCTTGGAATAACTAGATACATCCATAAATTTTTACATTACATCATAAAAAAACATCTTGTCTTCATATCCCCTCATACTATCCCTGCAGGTCATTCATAAATTACTTCTTCATAATCCTGGAAAAAAAAATAAAACATTGAAAGGGGTGAGCTCGGATGCTCAGTAAGGATAACATTATAGCAGAATCTTTCATAAATAAGAATAAACACTTAAGGCAATTTATAACTAAAACAAAAGCCTTTGAAACTTGAACTTCAGCATAAAATGGAAAAGGTAAAATGAAATAATGCCATTTACTTACTCACATGGATATCCTACTAGTCGAAAGATCACATGCAATATCAATAACCACTTTCATAATGATGGAATGCATAATGCCAGACTATCATAACCACATAGCCAAGGCCTCGTGCCAAGACTACAAATAAGATTTTGCCAAGGCCTTGTGCCAAGACACTAGTTTGTCTCATGAGACCTACCGATGCATCGAGGAGCTATAGCGGGCTCCACCCGTCACTTATTAAGTCCAATGCATTCCTCATATGAATAGGTTTAAGCATAAAATAAACATTCGTATTAAAACTAGCATATGAAATGTCAATACTTTAACCACAAACCATGAATGGTATAAAAATAGAACATCCACAGTCAAATATAACTCATTTGATACAATATGTAAGATTGTATTGTATCACATTAACCTTAATCATGAATAATGAAGGATGTTGACATAGATGAAAACAATCATCAAAACTATTTGAGAGAAATATCCCCCTTTTCTTGAAAACATTTAAAAGTCACACTATTTGTCAAGAAGCCATTTAAAAATAGATTTTTGAATCAAAGTGTCCCATACCACTTTGAAACCTTTTAAAAGGATTTTTAATTTCTAAACTTTAATGTCCATATAAATAAATCCTTAAAACCATTTTTAAAACATGGACATTAATGAGAAAGATTTAGATGAATAAGTCTTTAAAACATTTAAAAATGGTATTTTAGTTAGAGATTCTAACCAAAAGAGAGACACTTGAATGAAAATAATTGAGGTAATCAAAACTTTGTAATATCATGAGAATAAAGGGAATTCATGATATACTATGTCAAAGTACATTATATAAACCACATAAAAGTGATTTGGTGTATATCAACAAAGAAGTCTCAATGGAATGTAAGTTGAGATGAAATCTCTCATAAAGGCCATATCCTTAGGTTAAGGATAAATCAACAACATAATTATGTGTGAAAAATATAAATACACTAAATATGATTGGATATTCAGTGTAAAACAATCAAAGTATATTCACACATATTCCTGTAAAAACAACACCAACGAATTGGATGTTTAACTCAACAAATGGTGAAAGAGTTAAAATTACTCTTATCAAATTCATATCAATGACTTGAGAATTTTCAATGGAGTGATTATGTGTATCAAAAGTATATCCACAAGAAGGGGAGTGGAAATTATGACATAATCAAATAAATAGTGATTCCACACATAATCTTGGGGTAATATAATCAATGTAATATGCATAAAGCCAAATGAGTGGAAATTGAAATCTCAAATTCCCTTATTGATTAGGTAACTTAAGAAACAAACACCCATGAAAGAAAGATCATACCATGATGATGTAAATACCCATAAAATAAAGTATATTACACAATGAATACAATCATGGGTAGTACACATACACCACATGCAATAATTAAGTGGTGATCAATGGAATTCTCACGGAATTAAAAGTGAGACAAGAAACCCCTTACCACGTTAATCAACTGAGTTGCATGGCCAAAAGTTAATAAACACCAAATTATTTACAGAATAACATGAATATAAAGTGAATCATGATAATATATATCAAATGGAAGTACACAATACACCACTTTCAATAATTTAGTAGCGAACAATGGAAATCTCACGGAATTGAAAGTGAGATAAGAGAATCCCTTACTTTGTACTTTTTCCTTGGTCGATGGTAGGTTTACCTCCTGTATAATGGTGAAATAATTGTTATTGAATAATACAAGAATCAGTTACTTTAATATGATATCATATATGATCTTTTAACATTGATTTGTTAATAATATCTTAGAATTATCGTCATTTCAGGTGTTAACGGGTTCATTTTACTTTACATTCTTTGTTATGTGAGCCATATTCGTTATTAATGGGATGTATATTATTCATATCCAGAATGGTATCAAGTCCTTAAACATCATTTTTAAATCATCAAATGATAATTAAACTTGAATGGATACGATGGAGAATGAATCTCATCGCGTTCGTGGAGACGGTAGTCCGTACGTACGCACGAATACTACTTCCATTTAATTTTTATTTTAAATGAATTGAATACAAATGATACATAGGTATATTACTATTCCAGTAAAATATAATATTTTATATATGTTACTTATGTTCATTAACACCATCCTTTATACGTTCCATGTGTGGTATGAACGAGTCATATCATTTTAAGGGGGCGGTAGTCCGCACTTTCTCAAATGAAATTATCGTATGTATATACAACATGAAACGAATAATTGTATGAAATAAAATGGAATTACAGAAGATTATATATAAAATGTATATCATTAATATCATATTTAATTACAGTGCCATCCTAATGGCCACCATGAGAGGCGGTAAGATGTATTTGAACAATAATCGTTTCGTGAGGCGTTAGTTTGCCATCCACAGAAACATTATGTTCATCATCCATTACATGGAGTTGTGTGAATGTGTAGTTTGAATCCTTCTTATAACAACATCCTAGTATATTTTGGATACTGGTGTTGTTACAAAAGAAAGGAAATAAAA
The DNA here is from genome assembly GCA_963277665.1 of Viscum album. Lineage (NCBI taxonomy): Eukaryota > Viridiplantae > Streptophyta > Magnoliopsida > Santalales > Viscaceae > Viscum > Viscum album. The sequence goes on along the minus strand of OY728151.1, from coordinate 534,343,469 downwards.
AGTGTTTGGGGGTTGGAGAAGCAAAATAATTGAAAATAATTTAAGAGAAAATGTTACCTTTAATTTAGGTAACTCACTTTGGTTGGAACCAAAGGACTTCTTGAAATGCTTTCTGCCTAAGGGGAAGCTTCAAGGAGGAGGAGAGGGATGTGGGGAGCTTAGTTGGGCAGAGTTTGGACGAGCCAAGGGGCTTGAGAGGTGTGAGGAATGAGTAGAAGTGGTCTCCTTTTATAAGGGAGAGGAGGGGCTCTTTAGGAAAGAGTGAAAGTATTACTTTATAATATAATTATATTCGGTTTATAATGGTCCAAAAATCATTGAAGTCGAAGATAAGATGACTCATATTCTAAATAACATCAACCAATAAGAATTGGACAGGTTTTAGATAATATTTTAATCATTATAATCTTATTTATTTAAATGATTTATTAATGAGGTAAACATTTCATCAGTATTGTGTCATTAATAATTTAAATTATTTGATGTCTGAAAATTATAAATAAAATATCATTATGTAGGAAATCTTTTTAGCTTTCTAATGAATATTTATAATCGAAAATCCAACATGTATAACCCTATGTAAAAATTGTTCTTTTAAAAGATGTAAGCTTATGCCATTTTTGTATTCATTTTAACTTAATTAAAATAAAGTGTCATTATCACTTTCAAGTGGATCAATGGGGTCCCAAAATTGACCCAAAGATGCCCATGGTCGACCATGTATCAACCAATAGGGTTAAGACACGTTTTAGGGTAATTTAGTATTATTATAATATTATTTTTTAACCCTTATTTACCGGATTTACCCTTAACCATGGTAAATAAAATATTTACCGCAGTAATTATTCAAAATGTCTAAAAATAAAAGTTACCTATTTACACAATTTGAACATCCTGATTCCAAATATGGAATCCATTTTTCTAAATTCAAAACACAGAAGTGGAAGAAATTAATTTAAAATTAACTCCCGCTGTCAAAACAAAAAGCTTGTTTTTAAGAGATAATAACTATCAAAAGATTGACACTTGTTTATGTTCGGTTTAATCGTAAAATTATGTCCAATGACCAAAATTATATTAAATGGTAAAAATATATTCTAAATATACTTTAAAACCACACAAATTCATAATTTATCACTATTAATTATTTTTATTAAAAAAGTTGTTTTTAATTAAAATTTAGTAATTTTTACTATTCATCAAAATATGAAAGTTATCCGAAAAGTACCAAAATTTCACCTTAGGCTAAATTTGATATTCCGAATCCAAAAATGAAGTCCATTTTGAAATATAAAATATATATAATTTCAAAAAATTAAGTATTACTATTCATAACGGCTAGTTTGATCGGTTGTGGTGTGTGTTAAAACTCGAAGTTGCGTACAACACACACTATTGTTTTATTCAAAGGAAAGTGTACCGTGGAAGCTTGGGATGTTTTATTTTAAATTTTTTGATGTCCCCATTTAGTCAAAAAGTTTAAAATATTTTATTTAAAAAGGGTTCACTATTAAAAGTTGGTAAAACTACAATACTGAAGATGAATTTGTTCTTACATTATGTCTAAGAAACTCATAATATGGATTCTAAAATTATAAGGATTATATAAAGTTTAAAATTTAGTTAATACTATTCATAACCTTTTTTGAATGGCTTGTTTGGTAAGTCATGGTGCGCTTGAACTCGGTGTTGCATGTAGTGCAAGTTATTGAATTATTTTGAAGAAATAACACACTATGAAATCTTGGGGTGTTACAATTATTACCCTAACACATGTCCTAATTCTATTGGACAAATGTAATTCGACCAAAAACAACCTTAAGAGTAATATATGACCATTTAGTCCCACTTGGATTAGATTAGGACATTTATTATTAATTTATTTAAAGAATGGTTAAAATAGATAAAATCAAAGTTTAATAAGTAAATCATTTTTAATATGGGGTTATAAATAAGATAAATTCAACTATAAATATTCATTAGAAAGATAAAACTATTTCATACATAAAGGTATTTTATTTGTAATTTTTAGACATTAAATAATTTAATTAATTTATGAGACAACGATGATGCAGTAATTATCTTATTAATGAAATATTGACATAATTGATGTTATAAATACCCAGATAAATATAATTTGAGACTTTTTACGAACTAAACTAATTTTCTAGGTTAATATGAAATGTTAGGATTAATTAAATTAACTTTGGTCTAAGTAATAATTATGTTATAAGTTTCAAAAAATCAACTATTGAATAGTGTCAAAATTGACATAAAATAGTTTTTAAAACAATTATTTTTTTATTAATTGTTATTTTATTCCTAAAAATCTAAGGTTCGGCCAAATGACTTAGATAATGTTATATATATTAATAAAACACAACTTGGGGGTCTCTTGGATGTATATGGTATGTTTATTAACTATATAATTTAAAAATACAAAGTGACATGGTAAATGTCAATCTAATTAACTAAGAGTTAAAACTAAACGATAAGGTTAATATAATGACCTAAACTTGTCTAAATTATATTTTATGAGAATATTTAGACCCATACCCACCTTATCTTCGAAATAACTCAATTTGGAGCTATTTAGAACCGAATTTGACTTTATAATAAAATAATAGTTTTAGTTATTCCAAAGGTACCCCTCTCCTCCCTTATAAAAGGGCACATCCTCCCTCTCTTCCTCACACCACTTTGAGCCTTCATGCTCGGCCAACCCCTGCCAATTTTTCCTCTCCACTTTCCTAGAGACATCCTAGAGGTCCTTGTCTTCTTCAAAGACCAATGTTAGTTCCCAAAAAGGAGGTCTCAAGGAAGCACTTCAAAGAAGAGGTAATACCCATTACCGATCCTTTCCAATTTCTTTCTTCTTAAACGTCTTCTTACTTAGTTGTTTCATTATGAAGTAATAACATCAGTATCACTCATATAATGATATGTTATTATAAGTATGAAACAACCCTATTTAACCATCTATCCATCCTACGGAAAATGAAATCACCGCGCGTGCGTACGTACGGAATACCGTCTCCACGCCGTGGTGTAATCTATTTTCCACCACCACCATATTTGGATGGGTATAATGGTGTAAATAATGACTATATATGACTATTATAAGGTGATATTGATTCTAAAATAGTATACATATACTCCAATACAATTCCACGATCATAGGAACGATATCATCACTCGTGCGTACGTACGGAATACCGTCTCCACGATGTGATGCGACTTGTTCTACATGATCTTCATTTCATAATGATTATATAAATGAGTTGAATGAATGAATATGATATATATTACAATAATACCATTATGGAAATGAGGTATCTATAACCTAAAGAGAAGAATAAGAATTTATTCGACAAAACACGCATAAGAACAAAAAGTTATAAACACCCGAATAACAAGTAGCAATGAAATATTACTACAAAGAAACTAATAATATGACCATATATGATATCATAACAATAATTATGATTATTTAATAAGTCAATAACATTATTTAAATTATTATACAGGAGTTTCGGACACTTACGAGGAAAATCAGACCTAAGGTAAGGGAAATATCACAATCTCATTTTTATCTAAGATTGTTTATACTTTGGTATTTACTGGGGTGTATTTTATCATCCACATACATGTTTCCCCAATATTTAATATTATTTCCATCCATCTACAATTTTTTAAAGCCAAATTTTACCTTTCGGTGAGTTTTTAGTAAAATAAATGAAAGTAATCTTTTGTCGTTTTTCGTACGAGGTACTTTTTTGACTTTTCTGACAAAGGTACGAGAAGAATGTTTTTTTAACTTATACAGCATGAATGGATTTTTAAAACATTATTTCCAAGAAACTTCCCTTATAAGTTTTCAGGTTTATTTTTAATCAACTGTTTATAGTTATAATTTTATGACATGTTAAGAAATGAAAAGTGTTTTTGAAGTAGAAAGGATATTTTCTTCAAGAATGGAGTTCAAGTGTTTTATCAAAATTATTTTCCATCTAAGATAATAAAGGGTTATATTTTTATACCTTTTATTACATTGAATTGATTATGTTGTGATGGAATTATTTTTATGAATTCCTTTATCTTATATGAATTTTTTATGATGTCACGATGTTTAAGATTTCTATTTTTATTACATGGGTTATGCAATGATGTATGATTTATGATATTGTGGCACACATAAGAATGGTATCATTATGAGATGGGTGGGAACTATATCTCCCTCCAATAAATTGGGTAAATATTTTATATCTAATGAGATAGACATGGCTGGAACGGTAGGTTATACCCGTTCAATGAAACAGGACAGAAACGAGGGTGACTCAGTTCAGAAATGGACTTTGTCCACTAAGATAGTCTTGGAAAAGAGTCTTGACTAATAAGACATGATTTCCTATGATTATGTGTGTATTCCACAAAGTTTCATGTTTTAAGTTATGATTATTGGGATTTCATTTCACTACTATGATTTATCCTATGTTATAAAATTATGCTCTCTTTTGCAGGTTAAGATTTCCAAAATGTTATGTTCTTATGAAAATGATGTGATTGATATTTCTTTTATTTGCCCTTACTGAGAATTTGAGCCCACCCTTTTATGTTTTCTTTTCCCCAGGATATAAAGAACGGTTTTAGGTAAAAAAATAATATCTTTATGGGAGACGTTGAAGATCTTTTACCACGATTAGAAGTTTATATTCCGAGTTTCCAAAGACACTAAACTATTACGATCCTTGTGTGTTTGTTTTTGTTATGTACTAAGTATTCCGAAAAAGTAATGTAATGTCCATATACGTCAGGCTTCGGGTCTCTACACCCACAGTGAAAAATATAATGTTGTATTATTTTTTATGTGATGAATCAAATAAAAATTTTATTAAAAGGTTAATAAAATGTAAAATATTCATAATAATTTAAATATTATAGAATAATATGGGCCAATTAATTTGTAAAAAGCCATAATGTTGATAACCTAGTCAATAATCTCACTTACATAATCCATACAAAAAAATAACCAAAAAATGTAACCTATGAGACATAAACCCGGTGTCTAGTGCTAAGTGATACATGTTTCTACGATAGAACCTAAAATTCTTCTGATATACATCGATGTCCATGATGTTTACATGATTAATGGCTGAGTTTTAGTTGTGGTTTGTCTTAGTGGTAAGAAACATGTAATCCTATATGAAAAATGGGGGTTCAAAACCCATTGGGAATTGGGTAATGTAGCGTACAGTAGCAGTGGTGGCAATGCAGCAATGACGAACTATAACACGGGCAGGTCACTGTAGCGGCGGCAGGTCACTGTAGCACTTGTGGGTACTGCGTGGTACTGTTGCAGGTGGGTACTGTAGAAGTACTATTCACAGAATGGGCATTGGGCCACAAATTTGGGCATACAGGACATGTAATGGGATAAATGCCCACTAGGCCTTCAAGCTATATAATGTGACTCCTTCTACCTAGTTAAATAGGTATTTTCATTTATTTAATAATTAATGAGGCTGTGGACCCAACCTTCAAAAAATGGTTAATGGGTGTGTCTAATGTCCAAATAGGATACCCACACTCATCTTCGCTCCCGAATTGTTATTGTGCTCAAGATTCTATAAATGATATACATAATATACATCAATTCGTGATCATAAATAAAAAAAACTACGGAAAATAACACATGATGAAACTATAAAAATGATTCAGGTCATTGTGTTCTTACTAAGCCACCATAACTCCTAAACAACCTCTTTCAATCATTTCTTCCAATACCTTTATTAAAGTCATATCACAAGGAATCGTATATGGAATAGGAATCTCATTAGACAATCCAAATGTACCGCCCTGACCCCAGTTACCCAGAGTCGGTGCATTATTACATAACATTGTCATGATCACAAGAAAGATCAAATCTCGAAAGACCGATTGGTTATGTAGCCTTGGAAACACTAGATATATTCATAAAGTCTTACATTACATCTTAAAAATGAAAACTACAACAATATAGTCTCCATAGACCACACTCATATCCCCATATAATATCCCTGCAGGTCATTCATAATTTACTTCTTCACTTCCTGGGAAAAATAAAGCATAAAAAAGGGGTGAGCTCAAATGCCCAGTAAGGACAACAATATAACGGAAACGTTCAAAAATAAACATAAACATTTAAGGCAATGTATAAATAAAACAAAAGCCTTTTAACCATGAACTTCAACATAGTATGGAAAAAGTAAAATGAAATAATGTCATTTAATTATTCACATGGATATTCTACTAATTGAATAATCACATGAAATATCAATAACCACTTTCATATCGATGGAATGCATAATGCTAGACTATCATACCCACATAGCCAAGGCCTCGTGCCAAGACTACAAATAAGATTTTTCCAAGGCCTTGTGCCAAGACACTAGTTTGTCTCATGAGACCTACCAATGCATCGAGGAGCTATAGCGGGATCCACCCATCACATATTAAGTCCAATGCATTCCCATATGAAAAGGTTTAAACATAATAGAAACATTCGTATTAAAACTAGCATACGAAATGTCAATACTTTCACCATAAACCATGAATGGTATAAAAATAGCACATCCACAGTCAAACATATCACAAGACCTTCAATACAACATATAATTTTTTATCATAATAAATCAACTTCACATAGGCGTAAAATCCAACAAAGGATGTTGACATAGATGAAATCAAAAGTCTTTTTAGAGAAATATTTTTTTTTTTTGAAATCATTTAACAGCCATATAAAATAAAACATTTTCTTTGAAAATTTTCTTATAAGCTTGTAAGGGAAGCTTTGAAGATTTTATAATGGCGGAAAATAGCCGCACCCGCCATATAAGTTAAAAAAACATTCTTACCTTAATTCTGTCGAAAAGGTTAAAAAGGACCTTGTTTTGAAAATGACAGAAATATTCCTTAATAAACCACTTATAAAAGTCAAAAAGGGTATAAATTACTTTAACTCATATTCTAGTAAATATTAAAAATGTTTTGAAATACATTTTTAAGAATCATAGATGTGGATGATAAAGAGATCCCAGTAGATTATTACGTATAAACAACCTCGGATAATGAAGAGATTGTGAAATAACCCATACCTTGTAATTTTCCTTGGTTGGGGTAGGTTAAACTCCTGTATAGTGGTGAAATAATTTTTATTAAATTATTCAATAATCAAATACATTAATATTATATCATATATGATCTTTTAACATTGCTTTGTTAATAATATCTTAGAATTATTGTCGTTTTGGGTGTTAACTTACTCGTTTTCTTTTATATGTTTTGTTAAGTAAGCCATGTTTGTAATGGATATGCTGTATATTAATCATATCCAGAATGATATCAAGTCCTTAGATACTATTATTAATCATAAAATTATAATTATACTTGAATGGATACGATGGAGAATGAATCTCATCGCGTTTGTGGAGACGGTAGTCCGTACGTATGCACGAGGGATAATATCATTCTTTCGATATTAAAATAATATATAATTGGATGGTATATCATATATACAGAATCATTATCATGTAATATTTATTATTTACATGAGTTACACATCATTATTATACCCATCAAAATAATAATATATTCAATAACAATTACACCACGACGTGGAGACGGTAAGCCGTACGTACGCACGTATGGTGACATGTTATTAAAAGGGTGGATAGAATAGTGAATATGGTTGTACCATATTTATAATAACATCACAGTATATATAATATAATGGATTTTTTATTTTAGAAGGGTAATAACAAAGAAAGAATAAGTGGAAGAAGAAAGGAACTTGGAAAAGGGTGGTGAAATCATTACCTCTTCTTCGGGTTCTTCCATTTTATTTGATCAAAAGGGCTCCTTAGGTTGGCTTTCTGATCAAACTAAGGCCTCTAGGTTGTAGTTAGGGAAGTTGGGAGAGTATTTGGGCAGAGTTTGGCCAAACCAAAAGGCTTTGAAGGTGTGAAGAAATGGGAAGGAGGAGTGCCTTTTTATAAGAGGGGTGAGGGGCACCTTTGGAAAACCTAGAAATATTAATTTATAATAAATTCATATTCGGTTTCTAATAGCTCCAAAGTTGATTATTAAAATTTTAATGTGGGAATGGGTCGAAAACCACTCAACCAATATAATTTAGACAGGTTTGGGTACTTATATTAACCTTATCTTTAAGTATTAACTCTAAGTTAATTAGTTTTACTTTTACAATGTCTCTTTGTATTTTTATATAATATGGTTAATAAACATACTATATACTGACAAGAGACCCTCCAAGTGGTTAATTAATGATACACCTATCATTATATAGGTCTCTTGGCCGAACCTTAGATTTTTAGGAATTTAATTTCAATTAATAATATAATATTTGTTTTAAAAACTCTTTTATGTCAATATTGACACTATTCAATAGTTGATTTTTGTGAAACTCTAACTGAATTATTACTTCAAAAAAAGTTAATTAAATAAATCCTAATATATCATATTATCCTATAAAATTATGTTAAATCATTAGAAGTCTCATATTATATTTATTTGGGTTTTTATAATATCAATTATTTTAAGTTTTCACTATTATGGTAATTATTGCATCATGGTTGTGTCATAAATAAATTAATCTATGTAATCTCTAAAAATTATAAATAAAATATCATTATGTATGAAATCTTCTTATCTTTCTAATTAATATTTATAGTCGAAAATCCAACATATATAACCCTATGTAAATTTTTTTTTTCTAAAAGATATATGCTTGTGTCATTTTTGTACTCATTTTAACTTAATTAAAATAAAGTGTCCCTATCACCTACAAGTGGCTCCATGGGGTCCCAAAATCGACCCAAATATTCCTATGGTCGAACATGTATAAAAAAAAGGTTAGGACACGTTTTAGAATAATTTAGTATTGTTATAATATTATTTTTTAACCCTTATTTACCGGATTTACCCTTAACAATGGTAAATAAAATATTTACCGCAGTAATTAATCAAAATGTCTAAAAAAATGTACCTATTTACACAATTTGAACATCCTGATTCCAAATATGGAATCCATTCTTCCAAATTCAAAACACAGAAGTGGCAAAAATTAATTTAAAATTAAATCCCGCTGTCAAAACAAAAAGCGTGTTTTTAAGATATAATAACTATCAAAAGACTGATACTTGTTTATGTTCGGTTTAATTGTGAAATTATGTCCAATGACCAATACTATATTAAATAGTAAAAATATATTCTAAATATACTTTAAAACCACTCTAATTCATAATTTATTACTATTAATTATTTTGATTAAAAAAGTTTTTTTTAATTAAAATTTAGTAATATTCACTATTCATCTAAATATGAAAGTTATCCAAATAGTACCAAAATTTCACCTTAGGGTAAATTCGACACTCCGAATCCAAAAATGAAGTCCATTTTTAAATACAAAATATATATAATTTCAAAAAGTAGGTATTACTATTCATAATGGCTAGTTTGATTGGTTGTGGTGTGTGTTAAAACTCGAAGTTGTGTACAACACACGCTATTATATTATTCAAAGGAAAGCGTACCGTGGAAGCTTGGGATGTTTTATTTTAAATTTTTTTATATCCCCATTTAGTTAAAAAGTTTAAAATATTGTATTTAAAAAGGGTTCACTATTAAAATTTGATAAAATTGCAATACTGAAAATGAATTTGTTCTCATAATATGGATTCTAAAATTATAAGGATTATATAAAGTTAAAAATTTAGTTAATATTATTCAGAACCTCTTTTGAATGGATTTTTTTTGGTATGTCATGGTGTGATTGAACTCGGTGATTCGTGTAGTGAATGTTATTGACTTATTTTGAAGAAATAACACACTATGAAACCTTGGGGTGTTACACCAAAAAATAAAGGAAACCATAATGGAAAGGCATCAAAACATCCATTGCTAAGAATATTAAACAAATCAGGGAATTGTATCACAATAGGATATCTCATATATATAATGAACCCATCAGGAAAATAAATTAGAATAACAATTCCTAGGAGTACAGAAAACACATCAAATGAAATAGGCTATCAAGGTTGTGAATCTATAAATATAACCAATGAAACCAGGTGAACCATCAACTCATGATAAGTTCTCATGGACATGTATCATTTCAACTAGTTTACAAATAAATTTTTATAAGAATGGAAACTCAAGAACCAACCTCTTATTCGATCTGAATCACACAAATACAATGTGGGTACCATATCTAATCACATATTCAAAACTCAAGAATCATATTATTTGAGGATGGAATATCAAAATAAAACATCTTCTATATGATTATCCATTATCTTAGGTTATGTAAATATGGACACATCTCATACCTCGACCCTCTCAGTCAAGGTGAGCTCAATAACACATCCAAATTCTCTTCTAACACCTCATACCTCTAACTCAATGTGAGATCTCATACCATATCACACCCACTAGACACAAACTATACCATAATATTAAAACCACCACCATCTCACTCATGACATTCTCAAAAACATCAGCCTAAAAATACCTTCTAACAGGAAAAAAAATATTTTATAAGGAAGTGTAAACAAACTAAAATTACCCAAACAACACATCCTAAGCCTAAAATATAGCCAAATATATACCATTGGATTCACCCTTACTATAATATCAAATATAATCTCATTAATTCATCCCACAAAATTAAAAATCATAGACTTCATAACCATAACCCTTATTCCAAGCCACTAGCTCACCCAATCCTCAAACTGGCCAAAACAGGTCAATCAATGCCCAATTAACCCAATTCAACAACCATTCCTCACATCAGGAACCAAGAATGGTTCCCCAAATTTAAACCTATATTATATATTGTATCCCCTTGTGGGTCTAATTTCAACAATTCTTACCCTCATTCTCACCTATCAACAAAATATGAATGTCACTTGGTCAGCTCACACACCTAAATGCAATCCTCGTGATACACTCATATATAAATTCAGTAATATGGTAATGGTTTCATATAAAATTTTCCATAAAAATTAAATATGAAACATATAATAAGAAATCATAATTATTAATTTAAAAAAATATTACATTCTTATAGAAAACATGTCACTTATCACACAAGGTCAGCCGAATAAAAGAAATCTGAAACAAATACCTTCTGTATTCCCATAAAACATTGTCAATGTAAACTATATAAGCCATTTATTAAATAAAAACATTTATTTTTTTACTCTCTCTTAGACCGTGGAACAATATTTAATCATGATATTTTATGGAAAGCTAAACATTTTTTGAAATTCCATTTCAAACCCGTTACTTGAAATTTAACTTTTCACCTTGAAATTACATCATAAACCATGTAATTTGTAAATTTTATTTTTAATTAAAACTCCCTTTTAGATATAAATTTATAAATTAAATCACATTTTAAATGATAATACACCCATTCCATCAAAAAAAATTATAAGGAGGTCCACTGACACTCGATTAACTAAGGTTACTCCAATGAAATTTTTTAAAACATCTATAGTCCATATTTGAAATTATTTTGAAACATGACCTTATTATTTGTATGGGAAATATTATTTACTTTCATGATATATAAAATGAATAAAAATAAAAAAAAATTAAAAAATAACTTGATAAAATAAACAAAGGGAACCCAGTAAAATAAATGGAACGTAGAAAATAAAAAAAGGGACCACATAAAATAAACAAATGATTTAGAGACCACAAAAGGAAACCAACCTCAAAGGGTCATCATTTCAAAGGACCCTACCTCAAAGGGAACCTACCTAAAAGGACATTATTTCATGATATACAGAAACTTATAAAATAAGAAGAAATGAGTTAGATACCTTGTAATTCAAATAGAACCTACCTCATCTAACAATCCATAATTCCATACAAATATTATACTTAACTTGTCCAAGTCCATGATCACCTATCTCATCAAAAAAAACTAATTCTTTCCACTACTCCCATATTAGTAAAAATACATATATTACTCAAACCAATGGAATAAAAACTTGAATCTATATGAACCCTTGTGAATTCATCAACTTGGGACCTTCCTTTTAAAACCTACACAAAAGTGGCATCATAGCTCCCCTTTTACTCTGTGATATAATAGAAAAGTCAAAAAACTATTTACTAGAGATACCAAATTAAATTATTACAAAATTGGATGAAGACCTGTCATCGAGGAATAAAATCACCCCTTAAATGATGAAAACTTCATAATTATAACATAAATGTACTGGAGGTCAAAAGCGAGATTATGTAGTGGAGGGTAGATCTTTATCTTCTGATTCATTCATCCCAAAATCAAAGAACCATATAGGGATTATCCGTTTAAAATCTCTACACAAAATTTTACCCTTATCTAAAATAAACTTAACTAAATTCCCCATAATGCGTTGAAACCAATGTCTAATTCTCTACCAACCACATAGATCTTCTTGATGAAACTACCTTCTATGTTCCCACTATGTCAAAACCCATCCAATATAGTGAATGTCTCATCCATTAAGAGACTGTTAGGATGTATCCCTTCTTATAATGGTATCTTTCCCTCTATACACAACTTTAATATTCATTGAATCTTACAAATAATTAAAATTATCCTTTATTTTACATCAAATCAACTGTTTTAAGTCATTACATCATCATATCAACCATAATATATCGTCTAAAGAAAGACCCTATAATTCAAAGTAACCCTCAAATATTGATTACACTATAAATTTTGATAACCCTTAAATATCAATGATAATAGTAATTTTATAGACCCTTAAATACCATAAGGTGACCATTATGCATCAATGAATTTACTATTTTTATAAATATTATGTGTTAAAGTGCTTATCAGGGTTAACCTTTCATATCATAGTATTTTTTAATAATATTACCAATAATAAAATTATTACTTATAAAAAAACTTAAATATTAAACCTTATATATTTCTATAATTGTAGATCAACCATTTTTTATTTTATGGTACACTTTTTACATTTAATGGTTAACTCTTATATAATATTTTTTTTATCGAAAACACTTAAATATTATAACCCTTAAACATAAAAAAATTTTGATTTGAATTTTTATCCTTACATTTGAGGAATTATTGATTTTAAAAACATCAAGACCCTTATGTTTGGTGACACTTACACGTGTGGTCTGGTCATTTTTATAAACATCATAACCCTCATTCTGTAAGGCCAATATACATTTCACACCTTAGACTCCAAAAAATTATAAAAAACACACACAAAAATATTTCACGCTATACGACCCAAAGGTTTTTGCGTGAATTGATAGGTGTAGTATAGAATTTATAGCATGGAAAGCTCAACCATAATTTGAAACTCATCTGAAAGAATAAGACATCATATAGGCCTTTTAACATATCCAAATACATCTCTAAGATATTTTCCATCCCCAAAATCTGTGGTCTGAATCCCAATTCTTTTAACTTCATCTAATCAATGAATACATTTTAAACATCACATTATTTTCAATGAGTTGTGTCAATGTGTCTTATTAATTTAATTTTTTTAATAATGATACAATGTATTATATAAATAAAAACAAAAATTTATAATAACATATGTGAATTTTTTAATGAGGTACTTCACTATATGTTATTTGTCAAGTCAATACCTTGGTCACTCTTGTCCTTGAGGAAAAGACTATGCATGATGCGTTTCAACTATGATTTTTATAGAATCATGATTTTGAATTGTTGATATATCATTACATTATGGCCTATGGAATATGTTAATAAAAACACCCCTAATTTTACATAATTGTATTTAAGGGTGTTTTCGTTGATTTTACTGGTGGTTCTAACTTCCCGTAAAAGGTGTATAATATGATATTAGTGTTTAATGGATTGTTTCATATCATATTGTGGTATACATGTTTTTTAGTTCATATTCAATTTTTTAGATTTAATTTTTGATTAGAAAATGTATATTTATTATAAATGTTAGTTATATTTTTTGATATTCATGTAATATATTTTATTCATTTTATTATGTGATCATATTATCCTTATTATTCAATGTTTTCTCGTTTGAATTTTATTTTAGAGTAATTTAATATGATTAACATTGAAAAAATGCCACATATTTATGTGATTTATTCCCCTAAAACTTGTCTCTTTCCCATGGACTATATGTGTCTAGTTTCTATAGTTACGCATTTTTTATGGTTGTGGTATTGTATTAGATTCATTATATGATAAAACAACCAATGTTTGATCAAAATTACTAGTGATTTAGAATTAGTTTTATGATATTTCCATGAAATTTTTATACTAATGAACTTTTAATATATAATACATCTTTTTTTAAAATTTGAGTGGCATTGATTGTTGAAGGGTGATGGATGGTGATTATTTTTTCACATGGAAGGAGTTCCAAAACTATGATATGTGATTTTAAAATTTCATACTAATTTGGTCCTTTATTTTGATAATTTAATAATAAATTGATCTATGTGATTTATTATGAAAACATTACTGGTTTACAATATTACTTTTAATATGAGGTCGTGTGTTTTATATAATGTATTTAATGATGTGTTTAAAAGGATTGTTCAATGTGATCATGAGTTACAATTAGGGACCTTAAGAAGTTATTAATTCATTTCATTTCAATTTATTTAATAATATATTTTATGTATTGTGATCATCTTACTAAAACATGGGTAATTACTATAATTCATCCCTGTATGGACATTATTTTGATTTATTTCATAGAAATGGGTATCCTGGTTATACTATTTTTTATTCACTGTGTTGTAAAAAAATCATTGTAACCTACCTCCATGGTAGTTCTGTTGGAAATTCAATATTTCATTTGAGAATGGAAATTTTATTAAGGCTAAATATTTTTGGTATCAAATGATTCAAATATCAATATGAGTTACCAAAAATATTAGATATGTTAGAATTATTTTCACTGGATTTTTGGGTTCAAACATAACCTTGAAAATAATTTTCATCAAAATGAAAATAAAACGGATTTGGAGTGTAGAGATTCTTGCATGATTAGATGTTCTATCACGGATCTAAGGAAAATGATTTGATGTAATTAATATAATGAACCACAGTTTTCATTTATAGATTTCACATCAAAATGGATGGATATTCAACACATAACATAATGATCCATGCTAGAATTGTATAGCATAGTGCCTTTTGAAACATGGATAAATAAAAAACGAGTTCATTGGTGAGTAACATATTCTCCCACAATGTTCTTCATAACTATCACCCTTCTTAGAAATTTCATGAATAATACCCATCTTTCCAAACTGGGAAATGAAATATAAGAAATAATGATCTTAGATACTCAATAATGGTAAAAAGGATATATCAACATAACATCACCATAAGGGTATTTGGACATGAGAATTAAATTTAAAAACTATACCTTTCATATCATATATCATAAATGTGATTTATGGAATAAATTTTGGAAGTTAATAAGACATAAATTATAAACTAATCAGTTAAAATAATCTATGTAAGCATAACATTTCAATAATCCATGGATTTGTGGTGAACACATTTGTATAGAAAGTATTTTATTAAGTAATATAAGTATATTTACAATAATATCATAGTGGATTGGGTTTACCACCCAAAAATTCATAGTAGTTAAGGTTTTAACCCCATACAATCCTAGTTCATTTGGTTCCCTACCTAATCATTATTATTATTCATCGGTCACTCCCATGATAATCATAATGTAAAAAATCACATATTGGATTGGGTTTACTCCAAATTATTGTCCTTTTTATATCATGAGATATCAATCTTTACCTAATGAATTAGATGTAGATATGGGTCCCACCAGTCACATAATCGATACATTTTGGTACCACAAGATCATATAATATATGTTATATGTGAACCCATAAAAATAAATGGATTTTATTAAAATTTCTACATAGAATAACCCATTGAAAATAAATTGGTTCAATGAACATTTCATCACTTCGTAATAGTATAAACCATGGAAAAGGATCAAATTTCATAAACATATTTTCATTATAATCATAAACCACATAGAGAATGAATAAAAATGGAATCATTTTATCATATCCCTAATAAATCTTATGTTACATCCAATGATGTTATATTATATAGTGAATGGTTCTGGAAGATAACTTGGAACATCACTTGAGAGAAATATCATTTTAATTTTGAAATAAATTATTTATAATATAAAAATACCAAAATATTAATAAAATTTTTATTTGGTAAAAACCAAAAAAATTCATAATATATGATTTTAATAACTAAATTTTCATGAAGCAGAGACATACCGTTAATGTTTTACATGTTTAAACTAAGACACATTTATCATTTTAACAAATTTCCTAATGGGCCTCGTTGAGATAAAGATAAGAAGATTGTATTTAAAAACGTTTTAATTAAATTATTATAGGGGGAAATTTTTATATAAAATCATTGGATAAAAGGTAAAACATTAATCACATCACTTTTTTAAAACACGGACATGGGAGAAAATGGATTGTTTGACAGAAAAGATAAATAAAGTAAATTTTCATTAAAAACGTTATTTTTATCTATTGAGTATATGAAAACAGAAAAAAGAAATTAGAAAATATAATTTATAGAAATAAATATAGCGGAACTAAATTTTTGGTTTTCTTTAGATAAAGATAAAACTATTTCCCCATTAGAACTTAATAATAAACAACCCTAATGAACAATGAGGTGGTTACATAAAACTCTTACCACTTTGGTATCATTTGAATCATAATCCAAATGAAAGGAAGAAAATAATATTGATAATTATATCCCAAAATTTAATGATAATAATAATTAAATCCATTAAATGGATTTATAAGCATTAAAAAAATAAACAATTGTTGTATAAGGCATGTTCCCCACACAACGAAAAGTGAGACGAAAATCTCTTACACATTGTGGTAAGAACAATTAATGAAAAACATTAGACGAAACTTGAAATATTGTTAGAATAAATAAAATAATGATATAACATAGAGATGGTCTTTTATATACACCTCATAAAAGATAATAGGTGCATAACAAAACATATATCCAAAAGTAGACAATTTGAGACTTAAATCCATTACCCCATGTTCCAATATTCTATTTACACATTAAAACTCTTCTATAATAGATACTGGTTTACAATAAATTTAATAAAGAACCATACTAAAAATATAAAAACATATATTATTTATGTAAACCCTTTTATCATGCATTCATTAATAATTATTTATTAAAGTCATTGTTTTAAGTAATAACTGGTTTGTTTTTTAATATATTTTTTTGGTTCGATAGTCTTAAACCTATTACATTGATAATGATTACATAAAACAATAATATAAATAATGAATAAATATAATATATAATCATTATATACATTTTTTGAGACATCCAAAAAAATGGAGATAGGAAAATGAATTAAGGTATTCAATATAAGAGGGTTTATTAATAAATATTAGGCCAACTTGATTTTTGTATGGAATTAAGTAATGTATTTTTTTATGTTTTTCTAGCCAAAGTCTTTTTTGAGTGAGAAGTAGAAAGTATAGGGGTTCCCTTTTATTAGGGGGGGGGGAGAGGATGCACATGGAATTTTTTAAATTAAAAATGTGTACCAACATTTAAATCCTGAAAAAATAGTAAAAATGGTTAATTATAAAAAATAGACGATATAAGGTCTAAATATGGCCATTTAATTTTATTAATACATCTTTCTGGATCATTATACCAATTTTCATTGTAGTATAACCCTCCCTATAAACTTGTTTTAACATGAATCATAGTAATTAACTTTTACTATTGTTTCTATCCATTTTGGAAGAAATTTTTTAAAACAAATTTATATAATATATATTATAATTATTATAAATATATAATAGATTTTTCCAACATCCTATAATTTATTTGTAATCCTTTTATTTAAAATTAAACTCACATATGCAATGAATAAATGGATTTCCAAATAGACAATATTAAAATGTTTAAAAAAATTAATATACAAATTCAACTTGAATTTGATTAAAATGATATATATTGGTTTAATAATATAATAATTGAATTATAATGAATTTTTAAATATTTTTATACAATATTTATCTTTGTAAATTTGTTAAATGAAAATGCAGTTCCTTATAAAAAATTATTATTTTCCACTATTCACTGAAAATATTATATTTTCATTATATTCTAAAAAACTATCCCCATTTTAATTTTGACATTTTGATTAGAAAAATGAAGTTAATTTTTTAAATTAAATATCCTAAATTGTTATAAAATGTATTTTATTAATAATTCATAAATATATATGATTTTGTTTTTGAAAAAAAATATAATTTTGAAGTGTATGAACAATTTACCCAAAACTAAGTACTTTATTATCTGTATTTTTTATATAAAACTATTTTTCTTAATTATTATAATTTAATTAATCCTTTCTATACCAAAATATTTGACAATGTTTTTATTATTTACATTTTTAAATAATAAAATTTATAGCATATTTTATTTCTTTAATACTCGATGTTGTGTGTAACCGAAGCTATCAAAATTTTAAATTTATTTGAAATAAATATATTACAAAATATTACTGTCATAAATTTTACCACTCTAAAAATGAATATTAACCTTGATATTACATGTCTCTAATAAAAATAACTAATGATAATTCTACCTGATCCTATCCCCAGTTTCCCTTTTAGCTTCCTCAAGTTGGTGGTTTTTCCATAAAACCAAGACCATGTGAGTGGTCTTGTTTCATATAAAATTCTCTCTATCATATAAAATAATTATAGGTTGTTCTTCATATGTTATATCATGATACAGTGGTATAAAATCTTTTTTTATTATATGGGTTCGATTTAATTTTACCATCCTCATGAGATATATAAGGAACACATCATGGATATGAGAGACGTTCAGTGGAAGTTCTAAGTGATAATAAATCATCCCAATATAGTCTAGCTTATAAAAAGATTCCATTTTACTAGGTATAAATATTTTATTATTCCCAAATATTTTCATCTTCCTCCAAGAATATATTCATAGAAAACTCTTCTCACAAACTTCAAATTCAGGATCATGCTGATGATTTTTATCATAACTTTTATCTACTCTAATATTCCCTTATGTGTTATAGAATATATTAACATTATCATCCATTTACTCATCTATCATAGGTCCCAACACATTATAGTTAAAAACTAATTTCCATAAAGGGATTCAAATGGTGCTATCATAATTCTTGATTGAGACCAGTTTTTGTAAGAAAACTCAACTAGATGAATTTTTTGACCCTAAACAACATTGAAATCGAGTGAAAAATATCTCAACATGTCTTAAATGGTTTTAATTATTATCTCGAATTCACTGTCTCTCTCTGGATGAAATTAAGTGATGAAAATTAACTCTGTATCAAGATCCTGCTAAAATATTCACTATAATTTTGAGGTAAACCATAGATATTGAACATATATAGTATAATTTTGTACTCCATGCAAGCATAACACTTGGTTAATGTATATTATGTAAATATTATCTATATAAAAATATTATGTAGTAGTGATGAATATTTATAAATTGGACTATAAAACATATATCATAGAGCCATTTAGATATTTTGTGGATCCCAACTACAAAATACATTGTTATTTTTTCATATTTCCATTTTTTTATTGTTAATGGTTGTAACAACCTATTATTATTATTTTACTTAGCCTTATATTTATGACAATCCCATCACATAGATACAAAATATTAAATATATCCCTTCATCTCATCCCACTAACTATACTCTTCCGAATAACTATATTCATTTTTATATCCCAGATGAATAGGTAATTAATCACTATGTGCTTCCTCAAACATCTTCTTCTTCAAATATGGTATT
The DNA here is from genome assembly GCA_963277665.1 of Viscum album. Classification (NCBI taxonomy): domain Eukaryota; kingdom Viridiplantae; phylum Streptophyta; class Magnoliopsida; order Santalales; family Viscaceae; genus Viscum; species Viscum album. The sequence goes on along the minus strand of OY728151.1, from coordinate 534,323,505 downwards.
AATAAATCACATAAATGATTCATATAACACATAATTCCCTCAAAATCAAGTTTAAACATAGGAACATTTCGCAACATCTTTTATAGCTCTTCAAATTCCTTTTACACGTCATTTATTTTCACTTGGATTGATGGTAAAATTGTTAATTGATCAGGATATTAATTTACCCTGTATATTTTAATTTCATGATTTATCCTTTGTAGTTATATAAGTATTTGTTCTTTTATAATGCCCATCAAAGATAAGCTATCCTGATCCTTTCTACTCAAAGTATTATCCAGATTGTTCCCTTTTGTAGTGTGGTAATTTATTCACAATAATAAAAATTAATTAACTACAAACACTTTCTCTAGTGCATGTTAAACTACTAATATGCGAATATATACCATATAATCTTATGATCAATATATATATCTCACATTTATCCATAATGATAATGCCACCATATCTTTAATGAGAAAATTATTGCACCCACCTCCAAATCATGATTTAATAAATTTTTCTCATGATCAATTAATTTTAATGAGGCATAAGCTATTACCATTTCATTATTCATAGGAATTCATCTTATTAATTTCATGGATTAATTGTTATAGATTATAAACCCTTCTACATTGTACAATGATATGATCACAAGAGAACCAACTAGTCTTCTCTTTTGTTCCTTGATATTTTCCTCACATTTCTCTATATAGAGGAACATGGTTACCTTACGAGTAATCTTCATGATTTTATTATTTAATCATGAGAAATTATCCAACATTAGTATATAATATCTTTCCAAACAAAGAAAATTATAAATATTAGTCATGGTGGTTGTTCTAGTTGAACATTTTACAACTTTTTCCTTTTAGGGATCCACAGATATACCCTCCTTGGGATTATATAACTTACAAATGAATCACTTTTAAACTGAAAATTACACATGGAAAATTATTGAAACAACTTATTCTAACTCAGTGTCCTTAACACAATCCTAAAATAATTTTCATGCTCTTCATTTCTCTTTTAATATATAAGATCATCTTTTATAAGGGCTACCAAAAAATGATCATGGTAATATATAAAGACTATATTCATTAAGTCCATGATTATATCTCATGAATTAGTAAGACCGAATAGAATCCCTAAATATTATTAGTTCCTATAACTTATGAGGAATTTCATCTTGGTCATATCCTCCCTCTTAACCCTCAATTGATGATATCATGAATAAAGGTGAATACTAGAAAAGTATTGATCTGTTTATATTTGATAAAAAAATAATAAATATGGGAAGGGGATACTTTTTCTAGATTTATATGTTTTTCATCTATTTATAATCAATTATAGTCGCATCGATTAATGTTTCATCTTGATTAAAAAGAATAAGTTCACCCAATGTAGACACACCTGGCTGAATAAATCTATTTTTAGGATTTGCCTAGATTTTCATCTTCAATCAATGATACTCATTTGGGGACATCCTATAGGGTTTCCTAAAAATAATATTGGGACAAATAAAGATTTCTACTGAAATAAAAACAACAAGATTCAGAGATATTCAATGAAATTATTTAATAAATAAATAAATAAAACTTCTCCACTATTGAAATATAATTGATATTGTATTTATACAAAACAAATATGGGATAACTTCAAAATTTTAATAGGTATCAAGACCCAAAAAATGGATTCAATCACCATAGATAATTCATATCACTATCTACATTCATAAAATATGATAGGTTTGTTTGGAATATAAAACATGACTTCCAATCATCATAAATTGATACGGGATTTATGTGGAGAAATATAATCCATGCATAAGATAACATAAAATTTAACCATAGGAAAAATAATGAGGTTTTCATGAAGCACATTCCTACAAAATTTAACCATATAAGACTCATAGAAATGAGATGAGATCATCCAATTTTCACTACAAATTCAACATCAAATTTTTAGGGATAAGAATTAAAATTCATATATACTTTTCATTATATGAATGAATTTATATTATTATTATCATATGACAAAACTTCATTATTTTCGAACACTTATCACCACCCAAACATCATTTTTCTATTTTCATTCCCTTGAAAAAACCAATATGGTTAGAATTACCATCAATCATCATTAATCGAAATAATTAATCTTAAAAAATAATTCAATGTTCTACAAATCATGACAATAACTTCTCAATATACGAAATTTTATGTATATCCAAGGTCATTCATGGTTATTATCTACCCAAATATTTCATTATGGTTCAAAAAGAGTTTGTGAATTGAAAAAAAATATCCACTAGGAGTGTTAAACTAGATGTCCAGCAAGGCCCATTATTGTGCACTGGGTGCTAATTGATTCCAATCCAAACACACCCTTTTTAAAGTTATTACCTATTGGTACAATTTTGATAGAGTAAAATCCAATTATAGTATCCAGAAAGGTATTGAATTTCTTGTATAAACATTCTCAATCCCTAACAAAATTAAAGGATATATTCTAACACTTAAACTTATCCTTTGACATATCCCTACTGATCTCAACAAATGATTCCCAACCATGTTTTCAAAGGTTTATTAATCCCTTATCTTATACCAAATGTAAAGACTCAAAATACTCATCCATAGTTATTACCTCTGAATTTATGAATATTCCTTACAAAAAAATAATGATCCATTCTATAATCCCAGAGGTATATTGCCTCTAGAATCATTGATTCACAAACAATAGGTCCATAGGTGTACTTCTATTATCTCCTACTATGTTCTTCTTAACTACCACCATTATTAGAATATATTACATAATAAATTTCCATAAAACCTTCGGAATTTAAATATAAGAAAGTGTGATCTAAAATGCGCATTAAGTGTAAATATGGTAGATATTATAATAAAATTTATATTAGAGATTAAGAACAGGAGAAAAATATTTGAAAACCATACCCTGCATATCATATATTGTAAACATGAGTAATTAAATATAGAATACAAGATCATATTAAATAAATCATAAAGAAATAAAATAATATAAACCATGGATGAATAAAATTGACATAATACAATGAATTATGGAATATTCATTAGTATAAATAATCATTTCAATTATAGACAATTCCCATTTCCTAGACTATCATAGTGAATTGATGTCACTCCTTAAAAAATAATAGTATTCATGGTTCCCAAAAAAGAATACCATAGTTGATCGGTGTTACTCCACAAACCATTATAGTAGTCATGGTTCACTCCCATGACTATCATAGTGTAAAATGTCTCTTACTAAACGCAGTTCACTCCCTATTCCATTACAATTTACCTCAGGAGATGTCAATCTTTACCCCAGGCATTAGAGAGAGAAATAGGTCCCACATATTATAAAATTCATATATTTTTATTCCAAATGATTATAAACAATTCATCATATCACAACTAATGAAAACAAAAGTGTTTTATAATCATTTCATCATAGTATAACTACTATAAAATAAATAGTTTCAAAAAAAAATTAAAAATTTTATCATATAATACACCATGGTAAATGTACATTTTTAATAAATATATTATTATCATAAATATAAATCATCTAGATAATAAAAAGAAAGGTAATTATTAGATAATATCCCTAGTAAATCATAAGTAATATAAAATGATATCATTTTAGATAGAAAATTATTTTGAAATATCACTTGGAAATTTTCTTGAAGAAAATGTCATTTTTAATTTTGAATCACTTTTTTGAATTCAAAAAAACATCTGAATATTAAATAAAACATTTCCCTTGAAAATAAAATAAACAAAATTAATGGAATATAACAAAAATTTATTGTTCATTCCCATAGAATATATTATTCTCATTATTTATGTTAAAATAATGTTTCCTTTCACATTTTTAGTAAAATTCACAAGGGGATCATTTCAAAAAAAATGAGAATATTACAACTCCAAAATTTAAAATTCAAAAATTAGTAAAAAATTAGTAAAAACATAATTTTATATTAGAAAACATATATTTTAAATAAATAAATATAGTTGAAGGAAATTAATGAGTTTATTGAGGGAATTATTTTAATATATCTTCATTTTAACTTAATCATAAATAAACCAAATAAATAATATGGTTGTAACATAATACACGTACAAACATATGAATCATAAGCCCCATTAGAGGAAGAAACATACATGGAAATGTATATCCGGTAATTTCTTGAGAATAATCATAAAATACATTCATTGTATGTGTATAAAAACCCAAAAATAAACATTTCATTTGTATGGAATAGGTTGTATTGAAATAAAAGTGAGATGAAAATCCATTACATGATTTGGTAACTTCTAAAGCACACTCCCGATGAATGAATAACATAAAATGAGACATTTAATATCTTGTGTATAACAAAATTAATTATATAATATGTCCAAAGTTTGGTATATATGTATAGTCCTAGGATTTATACACTTATAAATTACATATTTGTTATGAACAATCGTTACGTCACCCAAATGCACGCCTAGAGATCCTAAAGGAATAGTTCATTTAGAACATAGAAACATAAATAATTAGTTCATAGGTGATATAAATTATCTTCCACTAAGATCACATAACTATCACAGATCTTAGAAATATTACACATAATATATTTCTTCAAATCCTAATGAAAGGAAATATAAATAAAGGATTTTTTTAAATTCCCAATAAGGGTAAACAAGAGAGATGATTAAATATATTATGAGTAGAAGTGTTTGTGAACATGAAAATAAAATTTGAAGAAATACCATACATATCATAGAACATAATCTTTGTTCATTGAATAAATATTTGCAGTTCATAAGACATGAATCATAAGGGAATCAAAGAACATGATCCATTAGAGAATAATAATAGAATAAGGATTGGGATTGTGACTTAAATATAAGCATATAAAATCATCTACATAGTTGTCAATACCCATTTCCATGTTCATAATAATTAATGGGTATACTCCTCAATACATCATAGTAGTCAAGTTTCACACCCAACACTATCATAGTGGAAAAATTCCCTTATATGGTTGGATCCACTCCTTATTCCATTCACGTTTATCAAATGATATATAAATCATTACTCAATTCATTTTAAGGAGATATAGGATCCACTATTTACATATTTAAAATCATACATACAAGTGTCACGATATCATAAAAAGATTTATCACATTAGAAAACAGGAAAATAAATTTGATTAATAAATAATTTATCATAACCCATTAAAATAAATATCCTTCAAAAATACATTCATTATAGTAGAACTCGTTGAAAAGAAATCAGTTTCATAGACATTTCATCATTTCATCATAGAAAATCCTATCGAAAAGGAATGGATTTTATGGAAATCTTATCATCACATTTATAAACCATTTAGATAGAACATAATAGTGGTATCTAGGGATCATATATCTTGTTAATAATAAGTAACCAAAATTAATTATAACTTTTAGGGAAAATTATTTTTAAATATTTCATGGAATTTTTCTTAATGAAAATAGCCTTTCTACATTGATAATTATTTTTTAAAACAAAAAATTTATAAAACATTTCCAAACTAATTTTCATTAAAAATAATTTTCAAGAAAATTATAAAGGAATATTTAAAAACTAGTTAAAGCATTTCTTGAAGAAAATATCTTTTCCTCTATGAGAAAAACATTTTTAAACAAAAAAAATAAAAATTCATTTCATATATAATATCCTTGGAAAGTTATATCATAATAATAAAATTTCATTAAAAAATAATTGAGGAAAATATTCCTTCCACATTGAAAAAAAATTAAACATAAAAATATTTTTAAAAATTATTTCCCAATAAAATTAAACTCTTAACATTATAAAGGATGGTTTAAAACATTAAGTGGTCATTATAACAAGAAAATATTGTTCTTGTCATACATGTTATCAAAAATATTCCTTTAATTTTTTTAGTAAAATTATAACAAGTACTATTTTGAAAATGATATGAAGATTCATTTTTTGAAAAATTTAAAAAATGAATAATGGGTAAAAATGACTACAAAAAATTGTTATGTAATAGTAAATAAGATTATTTAAAATATTTTTTGAAATCATGTGATGGGAAAAAGTGTTTCTGATAGAAGAGTTAAATGATGGTGGTTTTCCTAAAAAAATATTCTTTTAGAATATTTAGTGCATAAAGAGAGGAAAATTAATTAAGAAAATTATTCCCCTTAAAAATACATATTAATATTTATGAGTTTCTTGAGATATTGTTCATAATATTTAATCATGAGAAATGTATATATAAACAATCCAAAAGAAATATGAGATTCTATTATAAAATCCTTACCACATTTGTAAAATTGAATTAAAATACCCATAAATAAAAAAACATAAATGATACTTAAAGTATCATGATAATAAATGAATTAAAGATTTTTAAAATCAAAGAGTATATATATTCTACACATACAAGAAGATAGGCACATAACATAACGTCTTCCCCAATGAATTAAAATTGGGGAAAAGTCCCTTACTGCTTTCATAATATTTTGAAACTCAACCCCAATTAATGAATAACATCAAATGATACATTAAATACCATTTAAATAATTAAATTCATGACACAACATGTCAATGGGGTAGAAAATACATGACACAAAATAAAAAAGTGATGAATATAGAAAATGTCTCCCATAAATAAAAGAAGGATAAGAAATCCCATAACTTATGGATTGAATTCCATCATAAAAATTAGAACCAACTTTAAAATAAATATATTTTTCCAATTAATAAATTCTAGAACAATTCATATATATCATATCATATAATATTTACTTATGAAATTTTATTAATCATTAATTAACAATTTTTCAATAAAATCACATTTCGGGAAATAAATTTATTTTTTCATGTATGTTTTCATTTGGTATTTTCAATCCTCTTTCTTTCATCATGGTTTAATTATATAAGAAATGTTAAACATGATATAAATGTCATATATAATAAATATATATTTATTTATAGTAATAAATAAATGTTAGAGAAATAAAATGAAATAGGCCTTTCATTTTTTTGTAGGTCGTATGTACACAGTAACATTATATCCATTTTTTATGGGATGGAACATAAGAAAGGTAAATAATAAATACAAATTAAGGAATAATAATTATATCATATATATTTATTAGCATTATTCTTATTACCTTCCATGAAATGCATTAGTGAAAGTTGAATCACATCGCTTCATGAGGCAATAGTCTTCTATACACACGAGTGTCATTACCGAATCCCCCACATAATGAAAATTAAGAAGGTATTTGTGATTTGAAATTAAAATAAGTATAATTATGTTAAAGTTATAATATTAATTTCTTTAATGAATCCCTATCACCATCCAAGTAAATCAAAAATGAAAACAATATCACATCTATTTGTCAGGTGGTAGTCCACCATACACATGAGCGACATTATATATTTTCTAATGTAATGGTAGGTAAGAAAGAATGTCTTATATTATGATTATATAAGTATAGTAATATCATAAATATATTTTATAAACATTAAATCCATAATTATATCTATCATTGTGAGGTGGTGATGGAAAAAAATTACTATAGTTCACAAGGTTGTAGTCTGACAAACACTTGATCGACAGTTTTGTTTCCCATTTGATAGAAGAGGATATGAATATAGGTTGTGTGATTATATTTTTAACATATATGAATATGGGGGGTATTTTTTTATTATATTATAAAATTTTACAAAATTTGGCCTACTTTTTAGAATAAATAAAACAAAAACAAAAGTTCATAAATTTTACCTCATCTCCTAAGAGCCTCTTAGGATTATTTCTAATTAGTTATTATGTGGAATTAATGATAAAAATGAGTGATGTAGTATCTTCTAATGGGATAAATAAAATTATTTTTTTATTAATTGGATGAACGAAATGGTATTTTAAATGTGAAAAAGAGATGAGAGGGGTATTCTTTTATAAGTGGGGGATTGGAAGCACATGTAATTTTGGGAAACAATAATGTGTAACCACATATTACACATGAAAAAACCCTAATATATGGGTCATTATAAAAGCTTTGATCTTATAATGTAGATATATTTTAATCCAATGGGTTTTTGCACAAGTTTCTAGGTTATTTGTCCCCCATTGGTGTAGTTTAACTTCCCCCTTAACCCATTTTAACATAAAACACATTAATTATGGTTTACTTTCTTTATTATAAATTTTGACCAATAATTAAGTTGTATTGTTTATAAAATATTAACTATTCAAATTATAAACATTGAACCAATTTTTAGAAATTTCATTCATATAATTGGAAAAGTAATTTTAAAATTAAACCCACAAACATGATGACCAAGTGGTTTTCCAAAGATAAAGTGTTCGAATGTTAAAAAAATTATATCCAAATTTTACATGAAATTGATTTAGATTACAAATTTTTGATAAACTAGAATATAATTTATTTAATTTTACTTTTAAATAATTTTAAAATAAGTCTATACTTTTTTAATTGAATAAATGAAATGATGTCTTTTTAATAAATATCATTATAATTCACTATTAACCAAATTATTAATCTTCTATGAAAATTATCCAAAATTAAATCCAGCATAATTTTTAAATTTATATTTCAGAAATGAATATTATTTATTCAATAAATTATCAATAATTTCAAAAAATTAAATCCAAATTAAGGTGTAAAATTCAAAAGAACAACATTTTTGAAAAACGTCGTTTTTAAGTTTACGTTTAGAATTTTTCTTATCTCATGTAAATAAAACACATAATATGAACGTTACAGATTAAATTGAATATATAATAAAAATATTTTAGCAAAATAATTCATCCAATTTTTTTTTTGTTAAATTTATTGATGTAAAAAACTGTTGTGTGTAGAAGAAACTATATTTTTTGAAAACAAATTCCCTTATTTTTAAATGGTTTTTATTTTCATTTCTAGTTAATTGGACACCAAAGAATTCATTTTATATACATGTTTCAAACATATATTTTTATAATTTATTAGTTCCAATTCATAAAATGAATTCTATCATCAATGTAATAACTACCATATTAAATAATAATATTTAATTTGTATTTTCTATTTTGTTTAATCTTTGTGTTGCATGTAGTGCATGAAATTGAAGAAATTTGTTCTATGTGGAAAAAATGTATTTCAAAAAAACATGTGGTGTAACATTATAAAACCCATAAAACTAATTTATCTTTTTAAATTCCTTCACATTTTTACAAAACAAAGAGGATACTTTTACCTCATCATATACTCAAGTTCCCATATAGCTTCCTCAAGCTAGTTATTTCATCAAAAAACATTGATTGGGTGAGTGGTATTGTTTGGTAGAACTTTCTATCTATGTTATAGAATCACCATCAATTATTCCTCATAATTATGATCTTACCATATTGGTATGACCTCATATTTTAGCACTTGTGAAGGGTCAGATATATACATCCCCAGGAGAGATACCTGAAAAACATCATGGACTTGAGAGAGGCTCTATGAAAGAAGAAACCAAAAATATGTCATCCCATTACAATTAAGAATTTAAATGGGATTGATATATCTAGGTATTAGTTTTCCCCTCCTTCCAAATTACATTATCTTCTTTTACGGAGAAATATTCAGAAATATGTTTTCAAAAACATCAAATTCCTGATCTCGTCGATGATTATCATCATAAATTTTCTCTGAAAACTGTTCCACCATTATGTTTTTTTAATACCTCTAATCATATCATAAATTTCATTGTATATTTTTGGTCCCAATAGCTTTCTTTCTCTAACATCATTCTACAATATTGGATCTCTACACTTATTTATACATTTGGATTCATAAGTATCTATCTGAATACTTGATTGAAAGCTATTATTGTATGAAAAATAAACAAGTGGAAGGTGATGATCACAACCACCATGGAAATACAGAGAATAAGATCTCAATATATCATCTAAGGTTTGAATTTTTCCCTTATACTTTCCATCAGTCTGATGATGATATGCAATGTTGATACAAAACTATGTGTCAAGAGATTGTCGAAGGCTTTAGCAGAACATCGAGAAAATCCTTGGATCCCAATCAAACACAGAGGAATATAATCATTCATACAACTATACCACTAAATTAATTTATATAAAGGTAATTTGATCTAAATATATTTCTTCTCTCATAGTGGTTAAGTGTGTTGACATTGTAAGGTAGTAGACTATAACCCATATAATATTTTCCCTTTATACATTTTGGGAGTCCTATGACAAAATCCATTTTTATTTTTCACATTTCCATTATATCATGGGTAATGGATGTAAAATTCCCTTTAGTTTTAGGTCTCTCAGCATTAATTTTTTTATATATCAAGAACCATGATAACAGCTAAACTATATCTCCCATTATTCCATCCCACCATAAATACTCTTTCAAATCTCTATACAACTTTTCACTACTAGAATAAATAGGGAATGAAGAACTATGATCTTCTTGTATCAACTCCATATTCAAGTATTTTATTTATGAAAAACATACACTATTTCTAAACCTTTTCTTTCCATCACAATCTAGGTAAACTCGTGAACATTTCTCACATTCTTCTGTATCTCGATATCATCCTTCTAGGAATCGTTAAACAACACCTGGATATATTTGTTACCACTCATTTGAGAAATATAATATTTCTACCCATAAATAAATAATTTTGGATACATCCTTTGAAAAACCTGAAATATTAGATATTTTGTGATCCTCAACATGGATAATCATTCATGATCATTTCAACTCAAAACATCACCAACCAAGTTATTTTTTCTGGGAGGTAATTTATTGAGCATTCATAATGTATAATCCACAATAACCATCTCCTATAGTTCATGTTTAAATCATTCTTTTTGAATATACACATAAAAATATTGTAAAAAATATATATACCAAACTTTTCTATATAAATATAATGCCTCTATATATTTAATTCAATAACTATTATAGATAACTAAGAACCATGAGTTGGGTAATTTTTTTCATGAACCTTAAATTTCTATGAGGCATAAATTATATCCATATGATTCTATATGAGAATGAATCGCAACACCTTCTTTAATTCATCACTACAGATTGAAAAACCTTCTCCATTATAGGGAATTGTAAGCACATGCTTGTTGACTGAACTTCTCTTTAGTTCCTTGAAATTTTATTTGTATTCATAGATAAAAAATAATTTGGAATCCATCCAATTAAACATGGTGATTATATTGGATTGTAAATATATTTTCTCCAAAAACTAATAATAATATCCATCCAGACTAAGAAATCTATGGATATCATTCTTAGTTGTTTTGTTGACAACATTGTTCAGTTACTATGGTCATGGATGGATGCAAAAATATACCTTATCTTGATTTTATATGACCCAAAAAGGAAACATTTTATAGTAAAATTCACACTTTTTAACAATTTCATTCATATTCTCCACCATTATGGTATTTAGAATAATTCTTAACTAATATTTACACTCTTAACTACTCATTCAGTATATAAGAATGTAATCTATAAATACTATCACAAACTGATCTTTGTAATATCTAAATATATCATTTATTAAATCCAGGAAGACTATGGGGAAATGAGTAAGACCATATAGACTAACTATATAATACTAGATTTCATACCTTTTTAAGAATAATGAAAATGAAATATCCTCCACAATTAACATTTTACTTAAAAAATACACAAAACCAAAGGGTTGAATTTCTGTAAATACCTCCCAAAATATCCTTACTCTTGATAATATCCCACCACACAATACAACAAATGTTCTATCTTTGAAATTTATCTTTTCATCATCCTTAAATTAATAAACCCATTATTGTGTCATTAACACATAATTTAATAATACATGGAGACATATATGCTTCAAAAATTAACACAATACATATATGTTTCATGATTATTAGAACACAAACATCGTTGGAAAAAATAACTCTAAAACATATTCCTAAAATCCCAATACATAAATACATAGATCATTAAATCCCAATACATGAATACTTCAATCCCAAAACATAAATACATAATTTATTGACATGGAATAAATCATTTCTTTTTATAGATATTAAATCTATTATTAGCTCATTGACATAAATAATTACCATGTTCCCTACACATATGACCCAGAACTCCTTGATAACTCATCACTCTATGACCTTGTTTTATGCCCACAAACATTTTCCTCTAAATTTGATATATTTTTCTACATAGTTATTCCCTCATTCTTAAAATATATGATGAAAAAGACTCTTTCCACTATATTCATTACCACAATAACATTCATAAAATTTCATCACCCTCTGATTTCACATATTAAAAATCTCACCAAAGTTCACATTTTAAATAATATATCAAGATAACTGATGAGTAATAATCACAATATATTTCTCTCTAGTAATTATCCCCTTTGTTTTCACATTATTCTAAATTTTCTATTAGATTCAGTGTTAACTAGATTCCTTCTATTTTCATCCAATGACTGTGTCCAAAAATAACTGTGCGAGAAAAACATATCATAGTTTAAAACAACATAATCATGAAAAATTAATTATATGATATTTAAATTATATCACATTATTTTTAATTGATGATACCTTAAGATTAATATATGTTATTCATGGTCATATTTTTAAATCATTGATGGTTTTTAATGATTTTTTTAATTTACAAAGAATATCACTACTAGAATATGTGTTTTCCCCAACACTTATATACCAATGGTTTGTTTGAACTGTTGGTATATAAGATTTTTACCAAAAGTTTTCTTAAATCATTGGTAAAACTAGCTAAATTCCCCCCTTTACCAATGGTTCACTAGAAATATTGGTAAAGGGGTCTAAATTCCCCCCCTACCAATGGTTCTTGAAAACCATCGGTAAAGGGAAACATTACCAACGGTTTTTAAAAACCATTGGTAAATGTTTTCCCCAATATCCCTGTGCGGCCCTTCTTCTCTACCTCGTTCGGATAATACCCTAATTCACCTCTCCCCCATGATCCAACACCTATACCCCATTTGGACAACACCTCTCCTGCACTATCAGAGCACCTATCCCCTATTCGTACATCAGATCTCTCAGGTTCATCTCGATTCCTCCATCCGAATGGTTGGAATATCTGCTTCCCCCATCCAATATTCTGAATCATTATCCGAACCATCCCAAATTTGTTATTTTCTTAATAGGTACCTTATTTTTATTATTATCTATCTAATATTTTAGTTTTATGTTTTTATTTTGATGTGTATCTGTTTTTTTCTATTTTTTTTAACCTAGAAAACCCTTTTAGATTTTCTTTACAGAACCATAGAAAACCCTTTTAGATTTTTTAGTTGTCATTTTTATTTATCATATCATTAAATTAAAATGTTATCTAAATAGACTGGGTAGTTATAGAACTCTTGGTGGTCACCGACATGAATTGTGTCTCACACATTGTTCGAGATTCGATTGGGTACCCAGATAAACTACATGATTAGATTTTTACATAAGGGGGATAACCATTTGGATGGTATTCTATATCAAGAGTTCGTATATCTCTATTGACTGTGGGTGTATTTTCTAATTGACTAATTATTTATTAAACTTACAATGGAATACACATTTCCAACAATACGGAAGCACTAAAAAATCATAGATAGACACTACACACCACAAGACACCCATGGGAGACACCCATTTAGTAGATTCCTTCTCGTAGCCTCTTTAATTTAATAATTCTTTAAATTGAATTTATCTTCTTTCTTAATTCTACTTAATAATATTGAATTCCATATATTGAATACTTTTTATTTAATATAATTGTTTCATTTGATAAATAAAGTCATGTTTTTATAATAAAACCCCTCCAGTGGAGGTGTGCTATCTATGAAAACTCCCAGTGATAGTTTAGGGTGTGATAATTTAGAACTCAATCTGTAGTTTCAACTACCTAGAACCACATTTAAAAACAAAAAATATAAAATATATGTCTTTATCATACCACAGTCCTGAATCAAGAGTCTATTTATTATAACATAAGATCAGTTTATATAATGGGAAGGACAACAACATATGATTTATTTTGAATCTTGTACGGATGATGCTACCCCGCGAATGTCATTGGACTGGGCCAACACGCCATATTCACACTTCGGTCACACCGCAGTCACTCCGCGGTCACGCCGCGGTCATGATACGGTCACGCCGTGGTCACCCTGCGGTCATGTCGTGGTCACCCCGCAGTCACCCCGCTGTCATGCCGCGATCACCCCACTGTCACGCCGCGGTCACACCGCAGTCACGCCACGGTCACACCGTATTCACACCGCGGTCACACCGCGGTCACGCCGCGGTCACACCCCCGTCACACCGCATTCACACCGCGGTCACACCGCGGTCACGCCACTATCCCGCCACGGTCACGCCGCGGTAAAGCCGCGGTCACGCCACGGACACGACCTGCTCTAAGACGACACCTCGCGGCGGTTTGCAATCCTATCAGAATTAAATGTATGATACCTAGATATAGTTCTAGATAAATTACCCTCCCTTTTCCCTGGACCCCAGAAATCCCATAACACCATCATCCCTGGACCCTGGACATCTCCCTTGATAGCCCCCCCACCCGCCTCATCTGAGGCAAGGTGTGGATAGTACCGCTCAAAGTGTATTTCTTTTTTTTAAATGGATACTCTTTTATGTAAAAACAACTGCCATACAGAAAACTGAACAAACACAATCATATTGTGTTGATAATTAAGGAAAATGATCCATGGGTAATTTGTGATGTTTACGAGTCAACCCCGCCTGAATCTGAGGTGTGGTGTTGTCGACACCACTCAAAGTGTCTCTCTTTGGTTTCAAAAGGACATCATTTTAAGTAAATACAACATCTAGCATACGAAAAACCGACCAAAGGAATTATAATTCTATTGAAACTTTAGGAAAAAGATCCATAGGGAATTTGTGATGTGTATGAGTCAACCCTTCTTCAATCTGAGGCATGGTGTGGCCGGTATCACTTGAAGTGTCACACTTTTATTTGAAATGGACATAATTTTAAGGGAACACAACAACTTGTATACCGAAAACTGACAATACACTTTCGGATTGTGTTGATACTTCAACACAATGATCCATGCTTCATTTTTGACATGTATGAGTTAACCCCACCACAATATGAGGCATGGTGTGTCTGGTACCACTCAAAGTGTCTTACTTTTATTTGAAATGGACAACATTTTAAGAGAAAACAACAACTGGCATACATAAAACTTACCAAATGCATTCTTATGGGGTTGATAATTCCAAAAAAACGATACATGGGTCATTTTTTACGTGTACAAGTCAACCTCACCTCAATCCGAGGCACGGTCTGGCCCACACTACTCAAAGTGTCTCACTTTTCTTTGAAATGGACAGCATTTTAAGTGAAAAGAACAACTGGGATATAGATAAATGACCAAATGAATTCAGATTCTATTGATACTTTAGAAAAGGATCCATGGGTAGTTTTTCAAATGTACGAGCCAAACTCGCCTCAATATGAGGCACTATGTGGCTGGTACCACTCAAAGTGTCTTTCTTTTATTTAAAATGGATACTCTTTTAAGTAAAAACAACTGGCATACGGAAAACCAAACAAATGCATTCAAATTGTGTTGATACATTAAGAAAAATATCCATGGGACATTTGTAGCATATATCAACCCATCCTCAATCCAAGGCATGGTGTGGCCAGAACCACATAAAGTGTCTCTCTTTTGTTTCAAAAGGAAATCATTTTAAGTGAATACAACAACTGACATACGGAAAACTAACAAAAGGCATTCTTATTCTTTTGAAACATTAGTACAATGATCCATGGGTCATATGTGACATGTACGATCCAACTCCGCCTCAATCTAAGGGCTGGTGTGGCTGCCACCACTCAAACTGTCTCACTTTTATTTGAAATGGACTGGTTTTTAAGTGAAAACAACAACTGGCATACATAAAACTGACCAAAAACATTTTTATTGTGTTGATAATTTTGTAAAACGATTCATGGGTCATTTTTTATGTGTAAAAGTCAACCTTGCCTCAATATGAGGCACAGTGTGGCTGGAACCACTCAAAATGTCACTCTTTTGTTTAAAATGGACATCATTTTAAGTGAAAACAACAACTAACACACATAAAACTGACCAAACGCATTCAGATTCTATTGAAACATTATGAAAACGATCCATGGGTCATTTTGGACGTGTACAAGTCAATCCTTCCTCAATATAAGGCACGTTGTGGCCGACACCACTCAAAGTGTCTCACTTTTCTTTGAAATGGACAACATTTTAAGTGAAAGCAACAACTGACATACCGAAAACCAAACAAATGCATTTGGATTGTCTTGATACTTTAGTAAAACGTTCCATTTGTCATTTTTGATGTGTAAGAGTCAACCTTGCCTCAATCGGAGGTGAGGTGTGCCCGGAACCACTCAAAGTGTCTCTCTGTTGTTTCAAAATGACATCATTTTAAGTGAATACAACAACTGAAATTTACACTCATCAAAGATAGTCGCAAACTCTTATTCAAGAGTTGGGTAGTTTCACTCATGGGGTAATAAGTAACAAGACTCCTAAGAAAATAAATTTTCAACATATATTACAATAAATAAATGTTCAATGCAAAATGCCTCACAAATCATTACATACCCAAATCTCGGATTAGAAAATAAATTGGTATTTGATCCAATTTAAAACTCTTATTCAACTCTAATAAGTATTTCTCATACTATTATTCCTATTAGAATTTGATGGGGAGGTGGTGGGATGTGTTGTTTTTTGGGGTTGTGCAGGGGTGAGGTGAATTACTATTAGAAGAGTGGTTGTCACATGAAGATTGAAATGGGTGTAAATAATGTTTGAGTAATTGAAACTGTTATTAACTCTACTGGATGATTGTTGTCATATGAAGATTGAAATAGGGAATTTTATTACATGACATGGTTGGAAGAGTTTGGTGGTTTTATGTGTTTTTTTTCTATTTTAGGTGTTTTTATACTGTTTTATGTCTGTTTGTATGTGGTTTTTTTGCTATTTTTTATGTAGGTGTATACTCCATGTCGTAAATGGAAAAAACATGCATTTAACGGTCAAATTCATATCAAACGACATTTTAATGACTTGAAATCACACATAAACACCCTATTTCTTATTCTTGAGGTGTACGAGAAGACGGCATGTCATTCAGACGTGCGGTTTGCGCAGCACAACTGAATATGTGTTTTTTAGGTGTTTGGCGCGCTTGAAAATCATGCGTGGGGTGGTCAAAACCAGCCGAATGACATCAAAATGCCATGAAATCAGATGAAAAGAAAGGGTGGGTGAATTGTAAAATGGTCAGACATACAACACGTCAATCGGAGGTGTCATGTTACCGTGGTGGCCGAAAACACACTCCGCATGTCGTAAATGGCCAAAACCTGCGTTTAATGGTCAAATGCATACCGAACGACATCAATATCAATTGATATCAAAAGAAAACACCCTAATTATTTTTAATGATGTGTACAGGGAGAAGGTACATCATTTCGACATGGGGTTTTCGCGACACAGCTGAATATGTGTTTTTAGGTGTTTGGCGTGCTTGAAAAGCGTGTGTGGGGTGGTCAAAACTGGCCGAATGACCCCGGAATGCCCTAAAATCAGATGACAGCAAAGGGTGATTGAATTGTAAAATGGTCGGCCAAATGGAACGTCAATCGATGGTGTCGTGTGTCTACGATGGCTAAACACGCACGCTGTGTGTCGTAAACGGCCAAAACATTTTTTTTACGGTCAAATAAATACCCAACGACATCGGAATGACTTGAAATCACCCGAAAACACACTAATTTTTATTCATGAGGTGTAAGAAAATATGACATGTAATTCAGACACATGGTTTTCACAGAACGATAGAATATGTGTTTTTTAGGTGTTTAGTGCACTGGAAAAGCATGCTTGGGGTGGTCAAAACTAGCCAAACGACCTTGGAATGCCATGAAATCGGACGAAAACAAAGGGTGGGTGAACTATGAAATGTTAGAATAGACGACACATCAATCCAAGGTGTTGTGTGGCCCCAGTGGCTGAAAACGCACTCCACATGTCGTAAATGGCCAAAACATGTGTTTAACGGTCAAATGCATACTGAACGACATCGGAATGACTTGAAATCACACAAAAACACCCTAATTTTTAGTTCTGAGGCGTATGAAGAGACGACATGTCATTCAGATGCGCGGTTTGTGTGGCACAACAAAATATGTGTTTTTTATTTGTTTGGAACGCTTTAAAAGTGTACGTGGGGTGGTCAAAACTGACCGAACGACCTTCGAATGCCATGAAATTAGAAGAAAAGAAAGGGTGGGTGAATTTTAAAATGGTCGGCCATACGACATGTCAATTGGAGGTGTCGTGTGATCGTGGTGGCCGAAAATGCACTATGTGTGTCGTGAATGGCCAAAACATGCGTTTAATGGTAAAATTCATAACAAACGACATCAGAATGACTTGAAATCACAAGAAAACACCATAATTATTATTCGTGAGGTGTATGAGGAAACAACAAATCATTTGAATGCACGGTTTGTGCGACACGGCTGAATATGTGTTTTTAGGTGTTTGATGCGCTTGAAAAGCATGCGTGGGGTGGTTGAAACCAGCCGAACGACCTCAGAATGCTATGAAATCGGATGACAACAAAGAGTGGGTGAATTGTAAAATGTTCGGGCATAAAGCACGTCAATCGGAGGTTTCATGTGACCAGGGTGGCCGAAAACAAACTTTGTGTGTAGTAAATGACCAAAACATGCATCTTATGGTCAAATACATACCGATCAATATCATAATGTCTTGAAATCACACAAAAACACCCTAATTATTATTCGTGAGGTATACGAAAAGATGAAATGTCATTCAGATGCATGGTTTGTGGGAAATGGTAGAATATGTGTTTTTAGGTGTTTGGCACGCTTGAAAAGCGTGCATGGGGTGGTCAAAACCGGCCGAATGACCTTGGAATACCGTGAAATTGGACGACAACAAATATTGGGTTAATTGTGAAATGGTCAACCATACGACACATCAATCAGAGGTGTTGTTTGACCTCGGTGGCCGAAAACGTACTCCAAACACCCCCCCCCCCCCCTCAAAAGCCCCCCTCACCCCCAGATATCCCCCCACACCACCTGAATAGCCCCCCACCCCTGACATACCCCACCCCCCACCCACCGGAAATCCCCCCCCCCAGACGGCCCCACCCCCATGACACCCCCCCCCCCCCGACCCCTTGGACATCCCCCCAAACCCCGAACGACCCCCACCCCCTGAATAGCCCCCCCCCCCTCGGACAGCCCCCACAAACCCCCGCAGGCCCCCACCCCCCAGACAGCCCCCCGAACCACCTAGAAATCCCCCCCACAACCCAGATAGCCCCGCACACCACCCAGACAACCCCCACCCTCCAATCATCCCCCACTCAATTCGTTAGTTTTAATCTGTATGTCCTAATGTTATTAATATATTTTTGTATTTTCTGTTTTGATTTGATCTAAACAAGATCCCTCTCTCTTTAACCAGGATGGGGACTCCTTCCTCCCTTTATTTCCATCTAAAGTCAATCAATTTTTTAGTTCTACACTCCAAATCGGTAAGGCTTGACTTAGTTTTAATTTTTTTTTCATATATTAGGATTGAGTGTCGATATCCCATCATGAACATGAACCAACACTCATGTTCTAATTCTCAATCACAGGTCATTCATTCTATACAATAATATACGACAAATAAATATCTTATTGTGATTTCATATGAAACCTATGGGCACTCAACCATACCATATAAAAAATTGATCAACAATGCTACACATAGATTCTTGAAAAATAATTTTCAAAGTCTCTTAAAAATACCCCAATGGTGAGGAATACATATGGTGACACCTAAGCCCCATGGATCACCTCAATCTCATCCTCAAACAGTGGGTTCTAGGACCAACCCAAATTCCCTTTGGGAACCCAATTCCAAAGACTTAATTTAATATTAATACCCACTACCCATGATGGGGATTCATTTCACATCACACCCAGGAGAGAAAATTACAATTAAAAACATACCCACTTATTCTAATTGAAATGTCTATGAAAAACATGTAGGTCATTCCGGTAACCCATCTCATATGTTGAGATTGGCCAATAATTCCCACTAACACATCAGGAACCATTTATACATGGATAGAAAATCATTAGAGGAATATAAACATCCCATTTGCTTCCTATAACACATCCTATGACTAAGCACATGACCACTACCATTGTCTATCTTATGGGTATCATGATCCTTGTCCGCTCTACCCAAGTTATTATGTTGGTTTTAAGATACTAAACCCAAGACCATGACTAAACATCCCATGTGATTCCTATAACATGAACGTTTTTTTCTTTTGTGTATTGGTGTTTTGGTTTGAGTGAGGAATGAATTCTATATTTTGAATACTCTTATTTTTGTTGGTGTTGTGGTTTGAGTGAGGAATGAATTCTAAATTTTGAATACTCTTATGGGTGTTATTGAATTTCCTATAACATGTAGGATTTTTCTCATATGGGTGTTACAGCATTTGATTTTATAAATTTCAAAATTTCTAAATACTGGAATAAATTATAAATTTTGAATACTTTTGATGGGGATTTTGTATTGGTGTTGTTGCAGGTCTAGAGAGGCAGAGGTGTGTTGCTATGTTGTTGTGAATCTATGTTGTTGTAGGTTTGGAGAGGGGAATGGGGCATGCTGATACTGTGGAGTTGACCTAATGTATATCAATGGTTTTAAACCATTGCTATAGATGCTATAATATAACTATACCAACAGTTTTGTTATAACCGTTGGTATAGGTTTATACCAACGGTTAAAAAAACCTGTTGGTATATCCTTATGGCTTTCCATATCCTTTCTATACAAATATTTTTAACTATTGGTATAATTGTAACACACATATACCAATGGTTTCACAAACTGTTGGTATATATTATACTTTAACACACATATGACAACAGTTTGTAGAATCTGTTGGTATACCTTCTATTTTGACACCTATAACAACGTCTTTCATAGAACCATTGGTATAGGCCTATTGTCACGAATTACTTGGCCACGGTTGGGGGAACCATTGGTATACTATATACCAACAGTTTACAGGCCTTTACCAACAGTTTGAACTATCGTTAAAGTGTAAAACTCTAGTAGTGTTTCACCTAGGATTGTTAAACCAACCACACTGTAAGGCTCATTATCAAGTACCAGGTAACATTAAAATGAGTCCTTACAAACCTTTTTATAATGTATTACCCCAAGGTATATCTTTTCTAGAATCACATACCCTTATAGTATCAAAACATGGATGTTTTTCTAGGAAATGGTTCACTCTATTCATCACCAATATTCTACGATATTTTCCTATACACATAATTATTTATATAGTTGTCCTTATATATAACCCTTTTTATCTCAATATAGTTTCTCAAACTAGTTTCTACTGGTAAAATAAACCTATCCATAAATTCCAACAACATAAATCCAATATTTTCATTCAAATATATAAAATATTTCATTCATGAACATTCATTATATTAAGAAAACACATGCCTAAGATTCATAAATGTATAATGGCTTTGAGAATAGTTAAATATAAACAAATGGTTCATAGGTGAACTACATCCTCTCCAATAAAGTTATTCATAAATATAATAAGTATATCATACATAATAAATTTCCATATAATCCTGGGAATAGAAACATAATAAATGGTTAGCTCATATTCTCTGTAAGGGTAAACAATGCAGATAAATAACCGTAATGAGAGAAAAATGGAATTAGAACATGATAATAACATTTTAGAACCATACCATGCATATAAAATATCCACATAATGGGTTATTGAATTAATATTGGATGTTTATAAGGCATGAATCATAGATTATTCCAATAACTTGAGCTGTCATGTCATAAAAATTACATAAGACATCGAATTTTGGAATATATATAAGCAAGGAAGATATTTTCCATAGTAATTATGCCTCATTTCCAAGTCTATCATAGTGGAATGGGTTCACTCCCCAGACTATCATAGTATTCATGGTTAATTCACTAGACTATCAATGTGTAAAAATTCTCTTATTGAACTTGATTCACTCCACATTCTAGTAATTTTTATATTTTGATATATCTATATGTAGCCAATTAATTGGAGGGATATATATGTCACCCTGTCATATAGTGAAAATCATATTTATTTGTTTCACAAGATCATAAAACATTAATCACATCATAACCATGAAACTAAATGGGTTTTATAAATATTCCATTATACATGACCCATGAAAAGAAATGGGTTTAATAAAACATTCATCATAGGATAACCCATAGTAATGAAATGTGTTTCATAGGCATTTTATCATTTCATCAATGGATAACACATTGAACTGAAATGGGTTTCATGGATATCTTATCTTCACAATCATACAACATTTATAGAATGCATAATAATGGTATACACAAATCATATCCATAGTATACCATAAGTAACATCATAATATGTTATATTTGATGGAGAATTATTTAGAAATATAACTTATATAATTTATTAAGGAAAAAATCTATTAGATATTGATTATAAAATTTTTAAATTAAAATTTAATAAATCATTTTAAAATATATATTTCTCTAAAAATAAAAATGGAAACCTATAAAGTAACCTTTAAAAAATAATTTACAAAATTTTTTAGGAAAATATCCCTTCCATATTAATTTTATTAAATAAATCAATCATTTTAGAAATCATTTTCATGTAGAAAACATTTTGAATCTTTTTAAAAAATAATTACATATCATTTAAATCAATTATTGAAAGAATATCATATCTTATTTAAAAAAACATTATATGATTTTTTTAAAATACCCTTGGAAAATATTAATTTATAATTAGAACACTGAGTGTTCATGAAATATGTAAAATAAATTCCATTTTGAACATGATAAAATAAATATTTCTTCAACTTTTTGGGTAAAATTCAAATGGGAGTTTCTATGGAAAATGATATGATGATTTCTTTTAAAACATTTTTAAAAAAAATAAAACATTATTTAAATGAATATAAAATGTATTTAGAGAATATTAAAAACATTATTTAAATCATTTCTATATAACATGGACATGGATGAAAATGAGTTTCCAACTGAAGAGAGAAATAAAACTGATTTTAAATAAAAAAATTAAATTGTAAATATGTGTGTCTAGAGAGAGAAAATTTAAGAAAACTTTTTTCTCACAACATAGCCTGAGGATAATAAAATTCATGAGTTTCTTGAGATATGGATCATAATATTTAATCATAAAAAACAAAAACATATCCAATCCTGGGAAACGATGGGATTGTATCACAAAACCTATACCACTTTAGAAAAATCAAATCAAAATCCTCATGAAATAAAAATATTAAATGAATCATTTTTTTGAAGAATAAATAAATTAATGATATTACATGTGAAATGGTCATATTATATAACTCATAATAGAGTATAGGTTCATAGAATAACGTATTCCCTGAAAAAGGAAAATTGAGACAAATATCCATTTTGGCTAGGATAATCATTTGAATCATTATCCCTATTAAAAAACTAAAATGATAAATAAAATATCAATAAAATAAGTAGTTTCATGAATCAACATGTTAAATTTGTAATTTATACACCACAAAAAATAACATACTGGGGAATATGACATATCAATCCCATAAACAAAAAAAGGCAAGAAATCCCTTACCTTTTGTCTCGAATTCCTCCATTCATTTTCAAACCTCGTGTATTATTAATATATGATTATTATATACAAATATCATATATAAATTTATATATAGACCAAATATGATTTAATTTTTAACTTTTATTACATGTTTCTTCACAATTCTATGTTAAAATCCGGTTTTAGGTAATAATTACTTTTTCATTTATGTTTTAATTTTTTAACTTTCAATAATTATAACTTTTTCATGGTTAAATCATCTATATAATGTAAAACATGATATAGATATCATATATATTCATTTTTTATATACTAGAAGAAATAATTAAAATATAGAGATATAAAATTAAATACTATATTCAGGGAGATGGTAGGTTGTACATACACATGAATGTTGTTTCCATTTTTTAACAGATTGAAAAATTGAAAGCAAAATAATAATTTCCATTTATATAATAATATCCATTTATATAATTATAATTGTTTCATGTATATATATATATATATCATATATATTAATTAAAATAATCTTTTTACCTACTATGAAAATAATTGGTTAATAATTAATCACATCACTAGGCGAGGAGATAGTCTATTATAGACATGGATGACCTAATCTTATCCCCCATGAAAAGTTAAGTAAGTAGGTTTACATGTTGTGATAATTACATAAATAAATTTAGGATAAAAATATAATATATATTCATTTCATATATCCCTATTACCCTCTAATTAAACAAAAATGAAAAATACATCACATCTGTTCATGAGGAGGTTGTCAGCCATACACAAGAGTGACATCTTTTCTTTAAAATAGGTTGTATACAAAAAAATTATGTGTGATATTATTGTTATAGAGGAAAAATACTATAGTATATATATTATATAAAAATTACATACATCATTAAATATAGTTGTTTTATGTAGTGCTCGAAAATGAACAACATCAGTTCGTTAGGTGGTAGTCTCACACACACACGATCGACAGTTTTGTTTCCAAATAGATGGAAGATTAGAAGGATATAGGTTCTTAAATTAATATAATAACATCACAATATAGGTTATATTCTATTTTTATTATAATAACAAATCTTATAAATATTTCATGTTTTTTGAAGAAGAAATAAAACAAAAAATATGTTTAAGAAATGTACTTATACTTCAGAGAGCCTCTTTACTATTATACATAAATCCTTCTTAAGAAATATTTTTAATCAAAATAAGAACTATATTATGTTTTAATAAAACTAAATAAGATATTTTGGTTGTTATTGTACAAACCAAAGTGGTTGTAAGTGTTAAAATGAGAGGATAAGGGGTGTCCTTTTACGAGTGATGGAGAGGGAACCTATATACTATTTGAAATGAATAATGTATAAACTAGTTTTTCACATGACATGAGGCTCTAAAATGAGTAATTTTTCAAAAATATAGGTTATAAGTTCCACATAGTTTCATCAAATTGTTTTATGATATGTTTCTAGGTCATTTTACCACTTCTGTTTTTAGTTTAACAACTTGTAATTCTGTTTCAACCCTAATGACATAAATTATATTTTTCTATTTTTACAAAATGTTTTTATCAAAAATTATATTGACCATATTTTATAATATTAATTATTCTAATTCCAAATATGAAATCCATTTTTCATAATTCTATTCACATGGGTGAAAAAATTTAATTTAGTATTAAATCTAGAGATAAGATAAGAAGGTGGTTTTCCAAAGAGAATATTTTCTTAAGCATAAAAATATTTTTTGTCAGAATTCAACATAAATTTTATTTGTATTAACTAAATTGGTTTAATAATAAAATAATTGAACTAATGTAAGTATTAACACATTTATTAAAAAATATATCTTTGTAAATGATTTAAATGAAAACGTATTTTTTATAAAAAAATCAATATCTTTCAATATTCACCAAAATATTTATCTTTTCATATATTTTACAAAAATTCACCCTAAGATAATTTTAACATTATTATTCCAAATTAAAGTCAATTTTTTCGAATAAATATTATAAAAATGGAATAAATAATTAATGTTATTATTTGTTAACAAAATTTACTAAAAATGATTTTTGAGAAAAAAACATATTTTCAAAGTATATAATCTCTTCAACAAAAGGAAGGTAATTAGTTATTAAAATATTTATTTATCTAAAAAAATTATATATAATTTCCAAAATAAATTTATTTATCATTATACCAAAAAATTTCATTGTGCAACACCCTTAGATTTTGGGAATTATTATTTAGAATATTTTTTTATTTCACACAACACTGATTATATCTCTTGTTATATAAAATCACAATGTTTGGATTGAATTATAAAAAATAAAATCAATATTTCTCTACAAGAAACACTTAGATTATCCTTCAGTACATGGTACACTATTTATTTCTTGTATGACAAACAATACCGAGTCTATTAGATATATTGTGTTACAGGTAAGGTTAAGATTCACTTAACTATAAGATAATATTAAATTTATTATTAAACATTTATTTTAGCTACCACCTACTCATTGGAATTTATGTTATTTATAAGATAAAATATATTATTAAAATATTATTTACGCACATATATAATGTTAATCCTTTAGTTATCAATTTGTAGATGTAAATTTAAGCATTATTTAAAAATAAAGAAATTACTTTTGAAAGAAAACATTTTTTCTAGGTACAAACACAAATTTATCTAAATAATTTCATCCAAAAAAACTTTTTATTTTATTATAAATTTTATATATTATATATTCAATCAATATTTTAATAATCCACTAAAATATTTTTGAGGTATAAGATAAGAATAAAACCAATTTTACGAATAAAAAGATGTATTTTTCAAAAAAAATCCTTTTTAATGGAGAGGCCATTTAAAATATTATTTTTGACACTTTTAAAATTTTAATCTGAAAAAATATATATATTTTTTTAAATAGGATTATAAAAATTATATTATGGTGTTTTTTTATTTTTCAGTTAGATTACATTTTTTGATGAATAGTGACTAATACTAAATTTTAATTCAAATTTACGTTCTAAACTAAATTATTTTATGTTTAAATTATGTTACTGATTTGTTTGAAAGTTAAATAATCTTAATTATACATAAATTAATCAAATTTAGGCCAGTGGAATCAATTTCACTTTGAAATTGGATATAATAAAATTCCAAATATTTGGACATTTTTAATTTAAAAACACTGTGTGTTTTCCAGTCTATAGGATTAAATTTAAATCAATTTAAGACACTATTATAACTGGGATATGGAAAAATTGATTCAAGATTTTTGGTTAGATTAATTTATAATTTATAATATGTTCAAATTATTTTTGGACCAAAAATATTTGACCATGTGAATATTGTTAATTATAGCGATTAAAAGAGAAATTAACTTAACAAGTGACTAAAATATACAATTAAGGGAAAAAATAACCTAGAAACATTTCAAAATAAATTGTATTGTCATATTAATAACCTGCCCTCCAATGTTTATATTTTTTTCATTATTTTATCCACTTTTCAGAGGGAAAACGTGGGTGGAATTCACTATTGAAAAATTTAAAATAATGCCACTCCTCTTCCACTAAAAAAAACTCACCCTCCAACATATTCACACTTATCACACCAATTGTTTTTGAAAATATCTTATAACATAAGCTCTCAACATCCCTCCACTAATCCATATGACTCACATTAGGAACAAATGTATTCAAGGATGTCCTTTGGTGAAAACCAAAAGTAGTTACCAAAAAAAGTTACCTTCTTCAATAACAACTTTTTTTATTTATTTATAAACTCCTTCAATTATAATTATTACATAATAATATAACAAATATTTCATCCTATATATATTTATTTTTTTATAAGGTTTTTACAATCACATATGCACACTTTCATCCAATGGGTAGGGAACACACCGTTCTTGTGTACGGCGAACTACCGCCCCACAAAATGATGTTATTTTTTTCCTTTACCACATCTCATGTTTGATAATTATGATGAGAATAATATTTTTAAATTATATTTATGATATTTATGATTTATTTATTTTCCTATTATTATTATATAAAACATACTGTCATGATTTCTATTTTATTAAATATGATAACTTCGTTTGTGGAAGTGTGGATAGCCGCCTACTCAAAGCGATGTGATTCGTTCACACTATACATGACATGTATTAAGGATAGTTTTATTAAAATTATCTAATATAAATTAAATAATAATTCCACTATAATTTTATTATATAAATATAAATATAAATATATTTTATTTACATTTATTCTTTCAATTCGATATCAAAACAGAAATTATGTTCATGCGTACATTCGACATATCATCTCTATGAATGATGTATTTCATTTAATATATGAATTATTTATATATTACTATAAATTATTATATTTTAAATATATATGATATTAATAACATGTTTTTCATTGTTTATATTTTTATATAAATATGAGGACTAAGAATAAAACATATCAAAACATAAGAGAAAAACAAATCTTTTATTAAATGAAATATTACATTAACATTGAGTTGTTAACATTCCAATAGTAAAAAGTCATAATAAAATTATATATGGAATTATATATAATAATATTGTTCTATTATAGATTTATACAAAACTTATACTTAATATAAAGTAGTTTAGAATGAGTACGAAGAGATTCAAGACATAAGGTAAGGGTTTTCATGTCTCATTTTTATTTTCCATGAGGCACAATCCATAATCACCAACTATTTATTATATGTGGTGTGTTTACTGACCATGGAAATATATTAAGATTCCTATAGATAATTATATGGGTATTTGAATTTTGTATTATGATATTTATTTCATGGTGTATATGTTCGAAAAGATACAAAATCATTAAATTAATTTTTCTCTCAATTTTCCTTCTTTGAGACACATACCAAGTTATACAGCTATATTCTTTTACATGGTGTATATATTGAAATTTTACATGTTATATCATGACCTACTTATTTTCAAAATAATTTAAGCTATATTTATTTTTATTATCTTACATAGAGTGTATAATTCAATGTAACCAAGTGGTAACAGATTATGGAAAAAATCCAATTATTTATCTAGATTTTAGGGATTATGATTTAATTAATAAAATATTATGATCCATATCTCAATAGAACTATTGAATTGGGTTAATTTTTAATATTCATTATTTTATCATGTTTTAGTACCATTTTTTATTCTTCCATGATTAAGATTATTGAGAAATTTTCTTATGAAAATTAGTCTTTATTTAACCTTTCAATTCAAAATATATTTTCTTTCAAACTGTGTCTTCTAATAATGTCGTCAAGAATGTTTTAATATTATCTTTTAATGATTAAATAAAAAGTTTAACAATGTTTTCAATTTTAAAAAATTTCTTAAAATGAATATGTTTTTTATTTTCGATCATGGAACATTTCTACACATTTAAGGTGAAAAAGGATTGTTTGACATGTACGGACTTACCCACCTTCATGACCAACATTTACTTGATGTTATATTTATATGTTCTTATTTAATGATATTGTTTTCCTAATATTATTGAATTTTTTGTAATTAAATTTTATAAACAAAAAGTTTTTCAAAAAAAATTTATCATTAAAATGTGTTTCAAATGACTTTCATATCTTATTTTAAAGGTTTTAAAAATATTAATTTTCATAGAAAAAGGTTTTAAAATTATTTCAAAACATATTTTTAGATTTTAATTTTTTTTATTAGAAATAATTTTAAAAATATATTCAGTATTTATTTATAAGTTTCCAATTTTTTTCAATTAAATGGTTTGGAAAACGTTTTCGAGATTTCTTTGTAAGTTTTCAACAGGGTTTCAAAGAAATAGTTTTCAAAATGTGTAAAATATTTTTAAAGAGGGTTTCCATTCATATTATTTTTTTGAATGGTTTTTGTATTAATTTATTTATGATTTTGAAACCTATTTCTCTATTTTGAGATATATTTTTATGAATCCCATTCATATTCCATGTGCTTTGTGCTTTTGAAACCATATTCATTTGAAGGTTTATGTTTAGATGAAATGATTATGAAACACGCCTCTTGTCAAAAAGTACTGATATGATTAGGTGTTTATGAAATCCATTTTCTTTCATAGTTTATGATATGATTTTTTATGATATTTTGGCACATGGTTGTATTCTTTTATTACGATATGGTTGGGAACTATATCTCCATCCAATGAATTGGGAACAGATTTGTATATACTGAGATAATAAATGAAAATCAGCCAACAATCAAGATCCAAAAAGGGAGATAGGAGTGTACTGATCCACTATCAGAATATGGGGAAACTTAATCCACTATGATAATATTGGGATACCCAATCCACTATGGTATTATGGGGAAACCTGATCTACTATTGAATTTAATGGAGACATGAATCCTTATAAGGAAAGGATTGTGACTAGGGATGATTGTGTGTCCCACTAAGTAAGTGTAGAACCCACGAATATCCCTAATAGGTTTTGGAAAATCATCCTTGACTTATAGGGAATGATTTTACTTGTTTATGTATCTATAAAAAATTATATGTCTTATACATTTAATTTGTTCACATTGGTCATGTTCTTGATTATTTTATTATTAATGTCTTATGAATATTCAATCTTTATTCCATGTCTCCTAATTATGATCTTTTTATGAAGGGTATGATATTAAAATATTATTCTAATGTTCTTATACCCTTATGTTCATGATATTGTTATAAATTTACTAATCATATCCTTACTGAGTGATCATGATAACCCATTTCATATGTCTCCTTTACCCTAATTATGAAGAAAGCTGTTATGTGGGAGCATTAAAGGGGAAGATATTTAAGGAAGATGTTGAAGATATTTCACCAAAATAAAATAATGTGTTCTGAGTTTCCAAAGACACTAAAATATTATAGTTCTTAGGAATGTAATTTTTTAATGTTCTGAATATTAAGATAAAATGATTCAATATATATATATGTTAATTTTAGGTCTCTATAGTTAGTATCAAAGGAAATTTTTAGTAAAAATTTGAAAACTCATACAAGAAAACATTAAAGAGATCTAAAGGGATATTTATATGGGTATTCCTGGGGGTGTCTCTAAGGATAAGTCTAAGGAAATGTTAATATTTAGGAATGTTTCGTCAGATTTTGATAATAGATAGAGTGATTGGTTTTTTAAAAATAAATTTATGTCTAGATACTACTCATGGATGTGGTTTTAGAAGATATTTACCTAAGATTAACAACTACAAAAAGGGGTTTTGGGACTGATTTGATCGTAAACTGGTATACAAAAAGAAAACCTTACTTTGAACCAAGTTTATCACTCGTAGAGGGTATTCATTGGTAATTCCAAAACGTCTTTCAAAACATCATGAAGTATTTATATAGCATATGACAATGAATAACCTAGGATAATCCTATAGTTTCATTGATTAATGAATTTTGTGTCTTTATTTAGATATCCTCTATGTAATTTTCCATGATTATGTTGTTTTCTTCTATGACCAGAGTTTCTCACCACATGCTTTATGGGCTTATTCAATAGCATTAACTTGAAGGAACTAGGTTACCATTGGATGTTTCATATTTGGAAAGTGATGGTATTATACAAAATCCTTTCCCTAAGAATAAATCTCAGAAAGTGAATAAGGAAGCCTGCTCCAGTATGAGAAAAACTTTTGAAGATAATAGAACACAAACGATACATGAAAGGTATATAATTATATTTTAGTATTTTATAATTAAAATAATGAATAATTATTAGATTAAGGTTGATAATCCTTAATACATTATTTATATTTTATATTCAAGGAAATAATTATTAAGGAATTAGTTGATGAAGTTTGAGTAATGTTTTAAGAATAAAGTTGGATGATTGAAGTGTCTATGTTTTGCAATTCAAATATTATGTTATATGAATAATGGTGTATATTAGTATTCTTTGTATAAGGCTTTATTTATGTATTTTCAATAATATGTTTAACGATTTTGATGATAACAAACATTGTTTTAATGGTGAGGCCACATTATTTGAAGGTAACCCATACAATGTTCATGAGGGGTAGAAAATGATATTTTTATGGATTAAGAGGTGAGGATATGGATAAAGTAAATTAGCTAGTATTTATGAACTCATAAAAAAAATTTATTTAAAGAGTATTATATGTAATCATGGATGAATTTTAAAACTTCTATGATTCTAGGAATATATTTCTAGTAATATTTGGAATAAAGAATCATGCATGTTTTCAAAATGGATTTAATGTAATTTAGTTCATTGTAATGTTTCAAGAAAATATATGATGATAGTATTAACATGTTTAGAATGTAACAACTATGATACACTTTATGATATATTTGGGTTCACTATTAAGATGATCTAGTGACCTTATTTCTAATATTTTGGTTTTTACACTATTAGAACAGTTATAAGGTTAACAATTTATGAAACTTTTTACTAAAAATTTGGAGGATTATTTTGAGATTAATGTTTTATTTCACCACAATAGGATTTATTCATATTGGATAAAATATTCTGAAAACTTCTTATTGATGATAAATGATGGTGGATAGGATGGATTATCATGGATATCAAGATCTTTCATTGCTTTGGGAATGAAAAATTCACCTTACGTTTTGGGCCAAGAGGTTATGTGGAAATTGATCAAGGAGGAACGAAGGGAGAGGGTTCCCTAAAATCATGTGAGTATATCTTTTCATGATAATTATTCAACATTTGAGAAATGATCTAGAAATAAAATTTTGTCCTAATACGATATTTTATTTTGAATCGATGGAATTTCAGATCATTGTGGATTTGTGAATTTTAGGTACTCAATATTCCATGAAACATTCACTTGTTTGTTATGGATGACCTCAATCACTCCCTATTAGTATTTACAATTTTTTCCAAGTCCATATTTTCACATTCTTCCAATATTCTCCCATGTGGAAGCCCAGTTATGAGTTTTATTGGGTAACATTTATTTTTACAATAATCCCATTTTAATGGAAGTTTTAGTATTAATTTTTTCAAGGTGGGTTTCTATGAAAGGAACATTCATGTATTAAACATTCAGTAAACTTGAAAAAAATTTAGGGAGAAATTAATTTTAAGGGGGGTATATTGTAACACCCTGATAATTTTTGATTATTTTTTTCTAATTAATTTAATCCTTTGATAATTTTTTTTCACAAAACATTGAATATATATTTTGTTATACCAAATCGTAATGTGTGACTTGCATTATACACAACACCAATCAAGATTTCACACTATTAAACGCATATATTAGCATCTAGTACACTAAACACTATATTTTTCTTCTATTACACACAATACCAAGTCCCTTTGAAAGGTTTTGTTGCACGCAAGGTCGATTTTTACCAAACTACAAGATAATAGTAATATTGATATTAAAATTTTATTATAGAAACCACCATCTTTTGGAATGGAATTTATGTATAAGGTTATATAAATTTTAAAAATATGATTTACAAATGTGTATATAACTCATCCATTGGTAATAAAGTAGTATAAGCTAATGTAATAACTATTTAAAATTAAATAAATTACCTTTCAATGAAAATTATTTTTCAACATAAAAACACAATTTCATAACAATAATTGAAACAAAAAAACTTTTGATGAATGTTTTAAATAAATTATATAAATTATATATTCAATATATAATTTTTATACATATAAAATATATTTGATAGTTATGAGATAAATAAATCCATACTTATGAATGAAAAGATGTATTATTTAAAAGGAAATTTTACCACTTTTTAAGGGTGAACCCATTTTAAATATTATTTTTGACAAATTTATAATTTTTATTTAAAAAAATAATATAATTTATTAAATAGTATGTTAAAAAATCTATTAAGGTTACTTTTTTGAATTTTTATTCGAAGTTTCATTTTTTTTGATGAATAGTGAATAGTACTAAATTTTAATTCAAAAACTACTTTTTCATCTAGTTTATTTATAAGGATAAATTATGTTTTTGTTGGTTTAAAAATAAAAATAAAAAAACTATAAATCAATTATTCCATTTCATGTTAGTGTAATAAATTTTAATTTGATATTAAATATAAAATCTTACCAAATTTTTTAACATTTTTATATTAAAACCCCAATTGTGTTGTCCCATCTAGTGGAATAAATTTCTATTAATTTCTGCTATTTCTGTGAATGGGATTTGAGAAATTATATTAAATATTTTGGATCATAATAGTTTTTAATTTATAACAATTTTAACTTCATTTTTGACAAAAAAAAACTATTAGTGAAACTGATTAAAATTAATTACATGGATTAAGTGATAAATTAGCTTAACATGGGGCTAAACCATACACATAAGGGGAAAAATGACTGAATTTTTTTTCCAAAATCCATATTTTGTCCATATTTATGCCATATACTCTCTTTTATAGAATTTGTATCATTATTGGATCTACTTCTCATAGGAAAAACATTGGTGAAATTCCCTTTTCAAAATTTTACAAATACTCCACTCCTTTATAATTAAAAGGTACTCAACCCTCCCACATATTCACACCTATAAAGCCCTTTGGATGAACAAAAATATGATCAGATAATCTCAAAGCATACCTCCCCTAATACTAGGATCCTAAAATTGGATAGGAAGGTATCTTAGGAACTTCTTTGGTGAAAACCAAATCGAGTTACCTGAAAAAAGGTAACCCTCTTCAACAATCAGTTTAGTGTTATTTATTTCAACACTCCTTTAATTATACTTAATACATTATCATATAATAAAAAAATAATAATAAATATACTTATATGTTGCTATTGTAATGGTTTTAAATTCACCCACACACACATCCATTTAATTGGTAATGAACATGGAATTTTTTTTGTACGACAAACAATTGCCTCACGTAATGGTGTTGTTCATTTTCCCTTTACCAACTATCGTGGTTGGAAATTTGTTTGGAAACCCTATTTATATATTATATAGATTATATTTATTATTTATTTATTCTTTTTTAATTATTTTCTACGTCATTATTTCATTATTTTTATTTTTTGTGAATAGGATAACGTCATTTCTTGAAGAGTGGATTACCGCCTCCTCAAAGTGATGTGATTCTTTCACACATTACATAGAATGTATTTATGATGGGTTAAGAAATATAATATGATATATATGAAATAATAATTATAATACAATTATATTAAATTATATATATATATATATATTCTTTACTTACTTTCTTTTAATACGATAGTAAAACAGAAACAACATTCATGCATACGTACAACCTATCGTCTCCATCAACGGTGTATTTTTTTAATATTTTTATCTTTAATAGATTAATATAAATACTTATATAATAAATATATATGATATTTATATCATGGTTTACATTCTTGAGATCATGATATAACTATAAGGACCAAAAATATTACAAATCAAGACACAATAGAAAAAAAGACCAATTATTACACGAAACATAACATTATAATTGGGTTGTTACAAAATAGTGAATTTAAAGGCAGAATAAAATTTTATATGGTATTATATATAATAATATGGTTCGAAGATAGATTCATAATAAAATAATTTTTATTATTCTGTATTTTTTAAATTATTACTAATTGATTCTAGATTTAAGGTAAGGTTTTCTCGTCTAATTTTTTTTATTAGACACAAACCTTGTTCACCACTTATTTATTATATGTCATGTATTTACCACCCATGGATGTATTCTATGATTATTATAAATATATTTTTATTTACAAATCTTTTTTATGATATTTATTTCACGTGGCTTATGTTTCAAAATTTACCTAATCGATAAAGTAATTATTCTTCAATTTTCTTTCTTTGAGACAAATGCCATGTTATGCACCTATATTCTTTTACAAGGTTTATATAATATAATTTGACAAGTTATATATTGAACCTAATTATTTTAATTATATTATAAAACTCATTTAATTATATTTTCATACATGGGGTGTATAATTCAAAGTTACCATGTTGTACGAGGTTATTGAAACAATCCCAATATTTACTGAGATTTTTTTATGATTATACTTACATTGATGAATTATTATGATCCATATCTCAAGAAATCTCATGAATTTTCCTTCCATTTCTATATTCATTACCTATTAATGTATTAGTACCATTTTCCACTCTTTTTTACTAATGATAATTATGAAAACAAATTATGAAAATTTGAGATTGTTTTTCCTTCAGATCAAAAATCTATATTCTTTTAATATTTTGTTTCATAAAAAATCAAAAAATGTTTTAATACTATTCTATGTTGGTTAAATGAAATTTTTACCCATGTTTTAAATTTTTACAAAATAGTTTAAAAATTAATGTTCTTATAGTTTTCCCATCAAGGAACTTTTTTAAAAATTTAATGATGTAAAGGAATGTTCGACAAGTACATAATTGCATTCCATCATGGCCATCATTACCTTGAATATTACTTTTTTATTTTCATTTTAAATGAAATGTGTTTCATAATATTCTAATTTTTTTTATTTCTATTTGGTTATCAAAGAAAAAAAATTAAAAAATTTTATGTTTGAAAAGGTTTTAAATGATTTGCAAATATTCTTCTATAAGATACCAAAAGGATATTTTCTAAGATAGCGGCTTTCAAATGATTTCAAGCCATAATTTTATATTTTCAAATTTTTTTAATGAAATTGTTTTCACAAAATTTTCATTATTTCTTTATAACTTTTCAAATTTTTTTCTAATGCATTTTAAAAAAATTTCTTTCAAAATGTATGCAAGATTTATAAAATTTCAGGATAATTTTCAAAGAAATTGGTTTTCAAAAGTTTTTATTTTTTAAAAAACATTATTCAAATAAGAAAGGATATTTTCCTCAATTAATTGTCTTTAAAATATATTTCAAAATTATTTTCCATCTAAGATAACATCTATTTGTGTTACCCACACCTTTATTAGGAAATGTTCAAAATTTTCTATTCATATCCATTTTCAAAATGGTTTACTTATTAATGGAATGATGTTTAGGAAAACCATTTCTCTTTTATAGGCTATATGTTTGTGAATCCAATTCTTATTCCTAGTGTTTTTGTTTCTTTTGAAACCCCCATCTTTTCACTGGTTATTCATTAATGAAATTATTATGAAATATATCTATTTTCTATAGGTAATGGTATGATTACATGTTTATGACACCCATTTCATTTCATGGGTTATTATATGATTGTTTATGACCATGTGGGAAATGTGTGTATAATTTTATAATGTGATGGGGGAGAGAAATATCTCTCTCCAATGCTTTGGTGAAGATTTATATCCCATGAAACAATGATTGAATACCAGTTTATGGGCTTGATCTAAAATGGGAAACATGTGTGTCATGATAAACTAGGGGTTGATGGGGAAACCCGATCCACTAAGGGAATATTGGGAATATCGATCCACTATTGGATTATGGGGAAAAATGATATACTATGGGGAGCAGGGAAAACCTAGTCCATTACACATAAAGGACTATAACTATGGATGGTGTTGTCTCTATTCCTGTAGGTTAAGTTCCTGTGATGTACCATAATTGGTTTTTTTCAATGAGCTCAGACTTATGAGGAATGATATTCTATGTTTATGTATATACCAGAAATTCAAGATCTTATACCTTTAATATTCTCACACATCACATGTTCTTTATTATATTATGATTCATGTGTTAAGAACTATCATTGTTTATTCCATGATTAATTATTATGATATTTTTATACAAGTGATGATCTTCAAATGTTATGGTCATATTATCAAACACTTGTGTTCATATTATTATTATAAATTTCACTTATTTTCCCTTAATAAGTATTTGAGATCACACCTTTATTATGTTTCATTTTCCTAGGCTATAAATAATGTTTTTATGTATGAGTACTAATGGGTAACATCTATATGGAAGATGTTGAAAATCATTCACCACACTAGAATAATACATTCCATGTTTCCAAAGACACTAAAATTTTATGGTCCTTAGGCATTTCTTTTTGTAATGTGATGAATATTCATAATAAATAATGTAATATCCTTTTATATTATTCTTTTATCTCTATATAAAGGATAGTTTATAACTTTCGAGTTTAAATAACTATAATAATAATATATTTTCATTCATTAAAACATGGTGTTTCATGTAACATAATCTATCGAAAGAATTAAATTTATTTGAAACAAAATATTCCATAAAATATTCGAGTGTTAAAATTAGGGAATCCATAAAACTTATAATATTAATTTGAACTTTTATGGGTCCCTAGTAGGATTTAGTATGGATTAGGTTGAACACCAATGTGGTGAGATGGTCATGATTCTCCCTATTAATTTAATGTTATTCTCTACAGACATTTCATTAACTACATTGAAAATGATTAAATTAAAATTTATATAAGAAACATAATATACGCAGTGATGATCAATGTTATATTATATATATTATGTGTTAATTTGGACTAATATATGGTTTTAAAAAATGGAATTTAAGATGTAATTGGAGAGAAATAATTATGGGTACTAAAATAAATTATAAATTACAAAAATTAGCATAAATATATTTAAATTTCATTAACATTAAATAATTTATAGACTATTGTATCTTGATTATGGGAACATGAGAATAAATATATCAAGAGTATAAAAAATCAGAATGTGATGATTTTTCATAGACCTATAGTTATGTGTATATGGGAATTCTCAAAAAAATGTGATGTATATATTTTTTTAATAATAGAATGGGTTTTAAACATGATCACCCCAAATTAGGGTATAACAAGGTGTCGTAATATTGTAACTTGAGTTAATTATATGGGGATATAGATTTAAATCGGATAAATGGAATCTTAATCCTATTAATTTAGAATACGATATTATGCATAATTAATCAATTCAAGAATAAAATGTTTGTGACCCGAAGCACTATATATATTTTCCCATAAATATCTACTTCTTGATGTTTTATTCAAGAAATTAACTGGATTCATCAAGATATAATAAGAATTTAAGTGACACTTTAAACATAAATAGATTTCATTATAACATACTATAAAAATATTTTATAAATTCTATTAATTTTATATTATTTAAATAGGATAAAAACATATTTAATGTTACTATGATGGAGTTTTCATTTTAGAAATGTTGGTTGTTATTTTGATAATGAATCACCATGAAATTATATTTATGGTCATTTAATATTGTGATGTTGATATACTCTTATACTGGGAAATGTATTTGATAGGAAGGGAATATTGCTTATGCGGGTTTAATAGCACTTTGAGACCCTGGTTCTGGTTTGATAGTGGCATAGTAGAAGTGTATTGTCCATTATTCTATTGATGAAATTCATCTTTGAGGACATATTGAAATATAAATTAAATAAATATTAATTTATCTTCTGTATTTGGAAATTGGGAGTTTTCCACTTGAATCATGGCTCAAAATATTGAAAGGTGTGTACTTTAATAAAAAATTTTGTGTAAAATCATTGCTTTGGGATATTTAGAAAATTCATCATCAAAGGGTGTTCAAGTGAGGAACATTATAAAAAAATAATAAATTTGAGTGTTTTGTGGTTATGAGGATGAAATTTGGATTTTTAGGACGAAAATATTTTATGGTGTACGTATTGGAAATGTATTAAATTTTGGATTTAATTTTTTTGGAATTTCATTGGTATTTTTCGTAATTTCACACCCAAGGGATAAAATCATAATAATTTTAGTAAAAATACCTTGATATATTTTTCATGTTAACGTTGATCTTGGAATGGGATTTTAACTTATTCTTTATTTTTAGAATTAAAATTAATTGTTTTCTTTTAAGAATTATTTAATTATCTAATGATTTATTTTTTCAAAATTCATCCAGTCCATTGATTGAATTTTAATTAAAATAGATTCTTTATATGATGGTTTATTTAAAATAATTTTTCTAACCACGTAAATTATATTAAAAACAACCTTTATCTTAGAATGCTTATTTAGTGTGTTTTAGACCACCAGAAATATTTTTATACTTTTAGGTGTTAATAATTATTTAATTATGACATTATGGGTTTATTTCATTTATTTTCATTATACAATTGTTACATATTTTATACTAGTATTACTTATAGTGAAATGTGTTATTTAATGGTTATATAATTTCTTATTAGGGTCCAGTCTTGACAAAGACATGTTTTTCTTTCAAATTTTCAATTATAATAAAAATACCCCCATTTGTAAACATTGATTAAGATGATGGATTCTGTGGGATTTGAGAAAGGTAATTATTTTCCCCAAAGGTAGGATATAAAATTAACCTTGAATATCTGAAGTATTATAATTGTTTTCATTTTAAATTAAAATTATAGTAGGATTGTTAATTTAATAATTATTTTTAAAAAATGAAATTATAATTAAATATTTTTGTAGTACTTTTGTAAAAAAAATTAAAAATCAATGAAATTTTATGATTCATTATAGTCTTAAATGTATTTTTCTCTTAATGGATTGAGTAAATTAGTTCTAAAATTTAAATTAAATTAATGGGAATTAAGATTTTAAACACGTCTAAATATTATTTTATAGAGTTCGATATCATTGGAAACTATTGGGGGAAATATTCATTGAAATCTATATTTGACTAACATGGGTAGGTTATAGATTTTTTAGAAATGATATAGAAATTGAAGGATAATAGGTTTACTGTTGTATTGATAGGGGATCATAATTCAAGGACATAATATAGGGTACAAAAATGGGGGAATGTGTAATTTTTTTCAATGAAGATTTGAGAGGGAAGGATAAGATCTAGAAATATAGAGACATTATGGGTTTAATATGAATTAGTTATACCACACAATGGATTTTCGATGATTAGGATATGTATGAGATCTAGAATGTGATGTTCGTATCCTATTCTTATGTGGAAGGGTGGCTAGGAAAAATCAGGTTGTGACCTTATTTGGTTATATGAGTGGTTGAAAATTAAGGTTGGATGATAGGTGGAAATGGTAAAACATTATTATTATCTTTATATGTGTGTGGTTTTATGATTTTTAGGAATTGAAACTTGGGATTTAGGGTAGATTTAGTGTGTTTAAAGAGGTGTAATAATCCCTAACTACCAGATGGCATGATAGGAAATTATATTGAACAATCCATTAGTGCAAACAATTCGACGGGTTTAGGGAAGGCTGGTATACCCCCCACATGTTGGTTGATGTGGTTCCACTTTGGAGGCTGGAACTATGGGGCAGAGACGAATCTAGTTGAATAATAAAATCATTATGTAATTGACAAAAATAGAAAAATTCACACATACACAAACACATTATTAGTTTTATATTATAATATATACCGTTAAATAGAAGAACATACAAAAATGGTAGTATTATTGAGATATCCAATGTCATGGAATTATTTGAAATATGAGACCCATAATAATTATGGTAAATTAATTAAATAATAACATGTATGGAATTATTATTTCATAAAAAAATTAATAAGTGTAATTTGTTCAATAATTCAATAAAAGTTCTTTCATCCCTAAATATATTTTTGACAGATGAATAGTTTACATTAATCATTTTATAACATATATCAATATGGTAATATTTTTTAATTGATTAGATTTTTTTACTGGGGGGGATTCTTCATATTTAAAATTATTTGATATCTCATATAAAAACTATTGTATATTAAAAAATTTTGAAAATACATATTTCACATTTTGTGTGATTAAATGAAAATGGTTATCTCCTGTAGAGCTCCTATAATGGTTAAATTAATAAAGGAGGATTTGGATAGTAGAGAAAACATGTAACACCCACTTATTGTCACATTCATTTCGATATATTTGGATACCACTAAGGGACTCAAGATCATGAGTATAATTATAATAACTTATATAAAAATGATTTAATTCATCATAATGGATTAATGATTTTTTCCATGAAAGTTTTCATTAATAAACCCCTTCATAATATATCGTGTCAGGTCATATTTTTTGAAATTTATATTATTATTGAGTAATTCATTAATAAA
This sequence comes from Viscum album, assembly GCA_963277665.1. NCBI lineage: Eukaryota > Viridiplantae > Streptophyta > Magnoliopsida > Santalales > Viscaceae > Viscum > Viscum album. Next base: position 534,281,547 of record OY728151.1, on the reverse strand, counting down.
TCTAGGTTTGTAGTTTAGTTTTTAGAATTTCTTATATTTTTTATATTTCAAAATATTTAAATTGAACATGATATTATACTGTGTTTTCCCATTAAATATTAATCATACAATATCAGGGTATGATGTGATTGAAATTGAATATATACTCAATATTTCTTCAATGATATTGTAGTAGATGTCAAAATATCCTTACCAATTTTATTAGATATTTCAAGAGCTTAGTGTGCATAATATTTGGTTCCTAAAGAGGTGGGGAAATATATAACAGTTATATTCCAAATAATTATAAAATAACTAGGTCTGATAAAATTTTATTTTATGTTTAATTAATATACATGTAATATCTAATGGACTACACATGGGAATTCAATTATCTAAGATAATTACCTGGATGATGATATGGATTAATTGTAAGAATAAATAGTAAAATGTTATTTATATATAGACCAACATATATGGAGTATTTTGATTAATAACACAAGTAATTATCCCCAATAATTGATGGGAGTTAATAGAAAATGATATAGATATTATGAGGAATATATTAAAAACATGGATATTTTGATTGTTTATATAGGTCACTCAAATGATCCGAAGGTAACTAATCTCAATATATTGATTATAGCTATGGGATTATGTATGCTAATATTTATTTTATTTTTAGGTTCTTAATGTATCATGAATACCAATATCTATGAAACCCACTCCCGAAGGTTATTTTCAAGGGTTCATCCCAACAATCTGATTGGTTATCAGGCGGACTATATATCTATTGTAATTAACCATACCCCCTCCCCAAATAATTTGTATGTATTAGATATATCTTATATTTGGATTTATCACACGATCTTTTTACTATGTATATATATGTAGAGGTGGTACTATATTAATATTTAGGGATGATATAGTTTATAAGATATTGTTGACCTAGTCTAACCGTGGGTGGTTATGGTTCGTGAGAATGTAACTGATGATGATTATTTTACAACTATGGTTATTAGTCATAGATGAAATTATATCAAATTTTCATCCTTAGGGGATTAACATCAATGTTAAGGATATAATCACCATTGTATTTATAAATAAGTATTTATGGTCATGTTAGTGATTCTTTTTTTGCATTGTTATCATTGTGAATCATATGAGTAAACTTTTCTCAGTGTTTAGATAATTATTTAAGGTACAACTATGGTAAATTAGTTTTTCTTGGTTTTATTTCTTTTTTCATATATAATTTTGATTCTATTATAATGGCCTTCTTTTTTTGATCATATATTATTGAGTTATTTTATTATTCAAAATTTCTAACATGAATTATCTTGATTCATTATTGTTCATTATTAAGTGGTTTTTATTATAATTTATAATCATCATCTAGGTTTCTTAATTGATAATAACTTCTATATATGAAATTATACCCTCAATTATACTTTATGACTTATGTCCCATTAGGGTATGGATTTGGGGGATACAGATGATTAAAAGTCTAACCAAGGTGGAGTTGAATTTACATTATGTTAGGAAACACTTCCATAACCTAAACATCTATTATTTTTATGAATTTTTACATAAGTATTATTGGAATAAAATCATATTAAAGTTATTTTTTAGAGTATTATTAATAAATATTGAAATGTTTTTGAATTTGAATCTAAATTTTAAAAACATATATGGAAGTTAAAGTTTTATATGATAGTTTGAATAACCCAATAGAGTAAAAAATATAAATAGATACTATTAATGACCGAGTGAAGAAAAATATCATAGATAAACTTCATCAATTCTTTCCTATAAATGTGTTAATTTTATTTTAATATTAAATTACTATATTAAGATATTACAATGGATAACTTAATAATAATATATATATTTACTTTATTCTTTTTATTCTATGTTAAAAATAATTTTTTGACCTAATAATAACTCAGAGTTCAAAAAAAATAAGATGTTTCATGTGTATATCAAGTGAAGGTTTAATAAATTTTAAAATTTCATTGAGTGGATAATAGATTAATGATTCAATTAACATGAATAATGGTTGATTTATTTACTTAAATATTTATATGCATCGATTATTCTATAATAGAGGATAAATAATGAACAAAAAGGGGGAATATTGTTATCATTGTTTAGCATCACCTAAAAAATTTAATACATGGAGGAGTACACACCATTCATGAAGAAATTTTTTTTTAAAGAGTTTTAGAATATAAACATATCATTTTATTCATAATATTGTAATAACTGACTATATTAATATGTTTTAATCTATTACATTCCCTGGATTAATCCATTAAGTTTGAATGGTAAACATTATTAATAATTGTTTCTATTTTTATTTAATTTTCATTCATTCTATAAACATAAAAATAGTAAAGATCATATTTAATTTACTTCTAATTAATAACTAAAGTTATAGTGAATTTTTATAAAAGTATTGAAGTAAAATTTGTTCATTAATTCACTACACCCACTCAGTGAATTTATAATGGGGATCAATAATTGTTATCATAGTAGAGTCTAAGTTACTATTGAAAATATTGAAGTTAATTTTTTTTATTATTATATTATATTTCAAGAAGTGTTAGGATACTAAATTGGATATTACAAATTAATTATATCAATTTTTTATAGCCTATGAATTTATACTTTTTATGTAAATAACTACTATATATAGAGGAAATGATGTTTAATTATTTTAACTCAATTATCTTGGGTGAGCTGGATATTTTCAATAATGGATAATCTTATATTCGGGTAGGTTTTATAATATATATGGATGATAAAATTAAAGTTGAGAATGATTGAAGATCAATGAATTCTTTATTTTCATTTTTTTAAACAATAATTTTTTACGATATTTAAAATGAAAACTAAAAAAAGATGAGAAAAGTTGAAAAACATATACAAAGATGATAAATATATTATGAATATCGAGCAAAAAAATTTCAAGGTAACATTGAATATTTTCAGATATATGATGAATAAATTATTTATTTATTATTATAATAATAAAATGAGAATATGAGTTCTATATAAGGATTTATTAATAGATTATCACATCATTTTTATAACAAATTTTTATATCATTATTGATAGACTTATTAATAAAAAAAATATAACTGATGATCATGAAATGGGAACACTTCATTTGGGTAAAATATATAATTTTATAAATGAATATGGGATGAGTAAAAGTGTTTTAATAAAGAAAAATAATATAGAAGATACTGAAATTTCATTTAATGATTTTAATATGAAGAATAATCACAAAAATATTATCATTGTATAAAATTTAAATTTAGATAATTCTCTTAATATGATATTTTATATTTTAATATCTCTTATTAAATAAATATACAAAATTTAAAGGGAAAATATCTTATTAATTTTCCAATTAAATTACTTAATTAATATCTTATTGCGCATCTTTCTAAAAATCAACCAAGCTAAAAAATCAGAATGAAATGATAGGTGTGATTTAAAAAAATATTTTTAGGATGAAAACAACAAAATTGAGTGAGTTTTTTTTCTAAATTGAATGGATAAAATTCAAAAATATTGAAAAAAATATTATTTATAAAACATTAATTAAGAGGAATGCAGTAAATGACACTATGAAAAAGTTATATCAAAATCCAAATGAAGTTTATTATATCCATGTTGAGAAGAATTTAATATTATTTATAGAAATTGAATGTTTAAAAATATTATGTGATATTTAAAATAGAAAAAATTAACCATTTGAATTGTTAATGAAAATAAAAAAATATTAAATTACTCAGTAATATGTATTGGATACTGAAAAACACAAGAACAAAATAATGTTTGATAGTAAAATGATTTTCTAATGAATTTGAGGTTCTTTAATGTGATAAGATGATGTTTCTAAAGAAAATAAGATCCTTGATGAATTCATTGAATTTTAAATAAATAATTTTAACGATAAAAAATTACTTGTATTTATGTATGCTAATCATGGAACCTAATTAAGGAAAATGTATGTTATATTTAGGAGATAAAAAGAATATTTCCAAAAAAACATCCATTTTTAGATGAAATATTCGATAAATTGAACCACGAATAATATGAATACATATTCAATGTTACATAAAGAAATTTGTATAACATCCTCATATGTTATCTTCAAAATCAATCCAAATACCGTGGTAAAAATTATGAAAAACACAAAGAAAAATAGAATAAGGAAATAAAAATGTTTTAGAAACTGTATTTTATTTCATAGCCACTACTGTTGTGATGGTATATATAGGCATATAATTATTATTTTATGGTGAATGGAATAAATCATATTTCGTTTAAAATATTTTAAGGGTGATATTTCATAAGGATATAACCCTATCAATGAATACAAGTTCAAAAATATAGAAATTTAAAAAGTGAAACTATGGAATGAAATTCAATTATTAAACAACATGTTGTTTTGTTTCAAAAACCAGAAAAAATTATGAATTATTTTATGATATTTTTGAATCAATTGGTTATATTTAATGACACAAAAAATTTTATAATAATAATAATGAAAATTAATTAAATTTTATAGTGGAAGTTAAATCAAAAGTTTAAAAAAGAAACAACCCATTATAAAAGATAGTGGATGTTTATCACAAATAATTAGTGTAATAAATATTATTAAAGGATTATGAACTAAAAATAAGTTTTTGATGCATTTTAGAATAATTATTATTCACAAAATATGTGGTGGATCTACTAATTTTGAATTAAAATGGATAAAATAAAATAATATATTGTTTTTTGTTGACTTTAATAAAAATCTCCATATATATGAACTATGTGATAAATGAAATAAGGTATCCTTCGAGAAACATTTATTCAAGGTGATATTATAGAAATCCTATTATCTTTTAACAAAAGGATAATGAATAGAGTATAATATTTTTTATGTGTGTGAAGTCAAAAACTGATTTTATTTAATTTAAAATAATGAGAATAATTTCTAACATTAAAGGATTATAAAATTTTAATTAAATATTATAATTAATTTATTATTATAATACGATGTTATTGATGTTAATATACTAAAAATAATTAAAAAACATATTTTTTATCACCATTTTGAAAATATGGATATTCAATTATTAATATAAAAATAACCAGTTTAAAAAATGTCAATAGTTTAAACTTATCTAATGTAGCATATGTGTACCATTGAAATAGAAATAAAAAAAATGTGATGTTTTTTTGTTTATTTATCAAAATCATTAATCTAATCAAATTCATAATGTTTGTGAACGAAAATATTGAGCCTCCTAAGTGGTTCAAATGTTTTAGAATTTATGAATTAAAACAATATATTTATTTTTTTTAATAATTTTAAAAACAATTCTTGAGTTTGAATGTAATATTAAGTCCATGTTTCATCATGTTGATGAAATTATTAGTCTGCAGAAAAAATGTTTCAACATGTATAAAAAATTGTATAATTATGAATTAGACTGAGTTGTTTTAACATGAATATATGGTATAATTAGTTTTTTCATTTTCAAATAACTTTGTTATCAAAATATGATAAAAATTTATTATGAAGTATTTTTTTGAATATTATAAAATATTATATTAATAAATAAAGTTGTTTTCAAGGGAAGAAGGGGGATATTTGTGAGAATTTGGTGTTATGGAAACTAGCCACCTCATAGTCATATGATAGACACTGAGGTTATTAAGAAAAATAATAGTTGGAATATTATAGTTTTTATCAATGATATCATATCATTATACTTGTGTTGGATAACTTCAAAATCTGAGAGACATCAATTGTTATGAGTGTGATGATATTCCAAACTAATTCTATCCACTAAATAACATTAGTGAACGGTGAATAGGGAGATATTTCATACCATGAAAGATATAAATTTATTACTTTTTATTGGTGAATATTGTAATTGATGATATGTAACTTATTTTTATATATTAATTCACATTATTCATAAAAAATTCGAAACATTAGTTAGTTAACATATTATATTAATAATTTTTGAATAGATTTTAACAATAGTAATTAAAGTAAAATATAGTCACTAATTCAAGAAAATCAATTGATATTATTGTGAATATCTTAAACATGGACCTCCCATATTGGTATAATATAAATATAGACTTCATTAAATGAATTTACTATTTTTATATTAGTTTTGGTGATTGAAATTTTTCGATAGGCTGAGTTATAGATTTGACATCTTCAATTGATTATTTAAATTTCATTAATAAGAAAAGGAATTATGGGATTTATTAAGTCGAATTAATATAAATGGAATGTGATAGTAATTCCATATTTTTTATGAATGGGTGTGGTTAAAATTTTCTCTAATGTGTATACTCTAGTTTTACAAGGTTATTTGATCAGAGTATTTGATAGATTGAAAATCGAGAGTATTTTTTCATGAAAGGAATGTTATGTAACAATTAGTTGAAGAAAAAAACGTCATTATCATAAAAAAAATAATAATAAAGATTAGAATTAAGGATAAATTTAATGGAATTTATGAACGTAAAATAAAATAAAATAATGAAAAACAAACCAAATCATTATAAATTTAAAGATATTCACATTCTTGAAGGTCTAAAAGTGCATGGATATTTCTTTATAGTAAAAAATATTTTTTTAATTTTGGTTTTTTGATAAATTATAGATGATTCCAAATTGTCAAATAATATATCTGTTAAATTTATGAATATAGTAGATGAAAATATTTTTAAAATTGATTATTGTGAAATAAATTCATTTGCATTATATAAATTGAAGAAAAAATTATTGTTTGTGAGATAAAAAATACAATAAGTTTATGAATATAATAAAAAAATGATTATTTATTTAAATCATTTTATCATTAGAATATTTAAAAATATGTCAATGGTGATTAATGAAATTTAATTTTAGATTATGATATTGAAGTGTAGTTTAAAAGATCATTCCACTTATCTCAGGTAATATTTTATAACATAGGGAAAACTATTAGGGAATGTTCTATTTATATCATTAAATTATAGATTATTCATTTCATTTTTATACTAATTTTCCTAAGTAGAAGGATGGAAAAACTGATGATGATGTCCACTCATCAAAATAATTTCTAAAAAACCCATAAAATTCAACCAATCAATGATTTAGACTAGGAAGTTAGAAATAAATTCATCATAAGTAAGAAAAATTAATTTCTTATCGATGTTGTATAATGAAAAAACACTACTTCAAAAGAATACAAAAACAACTATTTATTCCATCAGTGTCGAATATCATAGTTTTAGTCGTACCTATGACCATAGTCAAGGGAGACCGGAATAATTGGATATGTATAACGAAAATTGTAATCCACCATTTCTATAGGAATGACTTATAAAAATCAACTCATATGATAAATTTAATAAGTCCAAACATGTCCTTTTAATTATTTAAAAATACTATAATAATATTTTTATTAATTTAATAATTAATAATGAATAATCATATATCAAAATTTATTAATTACTAATTACTAACTATTTATTATTTTATATTTTTTTCAAACTACTTTTTAATAATTATGAATATTTGTATTAATTACTAATTATTTATTATTTATTATTTAAACAATATTTTGTTTTTCTTTTGAAAATAAAATTTCCATTACATCGTATTTGGCACCAGTTTTGATTTTACATGGATTTAATTGATAAAATATTAAATAAATAAGGTATTTAAGTGGTTTAGTGAGACAAGATGAAAGGTTTTATTGGAAATATAAATTTTATGTTAAAAGGTTAAAATACTATTTTCTTCCAAAACATAAAACTACAATGAACTACATAATTTTATATTATGTATAAAATATATAGTTTCATTTATGATTACATTCTACGGTTTTTTTATAATTGATTAAATATTTGGTTTTAATGAATTTTTTTATAAAAAATATATATTTGTAAAATAATTATTTTAAATAGAAAATTATTTATAAATATATATTTTATAGTTAATGAAATGGTGGTGAAGGATTGAAATTTTTCTGGACACGGTGTCCTCCCTCGATGTAGAAGACATTCCCTAGGGAATGAAGAATTAGTGAAATTTTATGGTCCATTGAATTTGAAATTCCAATATAATAATTAGAAGCCTTAAATGTCATGACCCCTCCCCAAAATTATCGCCTTCCTAGTTAATCAATGATCAAAGAGGGATAATGGTGCATAAATCCCACCTTTAATAAGCCATGGGTTTTATAAAAGTAGAGAGTGTGTATCGTTCAAACAACTAGGAGGAATTAGACTATAAGAACACCATGTGGAATAAGAGATAATATGATACAACCAAACAACTCTTGATTATAACTAAAGTATAGAGATACCAACACATTCATTTCATATCATCTAAAATAAAAAAAGTGAAAAACTAATTACAATTAACAAATTAAAAACCTCCTCGATGACCCCACAATCCAAAATAGTTTCAAAACCACTCTGTGAGCCTCTAATGTCTTTCCCAATCACCAACCTACTCTTTCAGTACAAAATGTTTATATATATATATATATATATATATATATATATATATATATATATATATATATATATATGGTTAATATAATATGTATAGTTAGTAGGATTATCACTATATCCTCTTGTGACAATGATATAGAAAGATGACAAAATCCCATTGAATAAATTAGTGGAAATTACTCATCACTAAAATATGTATATATAGCATCCATCCTCACCATATATCTCTCACTAAGTGTCACATTAATGTAATAATATTATATACACCATCACATATATGAAGTTACACTATTACAACTTCTCTATTGGTTTTCCACTCTCCACTAATGTCACATGTCTTAATCCATCTCTCTCTGAATATAATAATCATTCATGAAAACATATTGTAAAATATAATACATTAATCACCCTCTGCATCACATCATCTCTTAATCAACATAAAAATATCTATATCGTAATAAAATATTTTCTATGATTCACCACGACTCACATATTTTGTATTATACCCAAATATATCACATGGCATAAAATACAAACCTATAATAGTACTTAGGAAACTATTTCTGGAGATACATGTGTTTGAAAATGACGCCAATATTTTATATCTCCCTACTCACATATATATGAAATGTAACCATAGTAAATACTAACATAAAATACTAACATGAGAAGAAATTAGTAAAATTGAGGGTAACATGTCTTCAATTCATCACCATTTTGGATGAGATGACAAGAACACTTTAGATTCCTCTAGTTTCAATCTCCCTACAAATGTGGGTTTGGAAGAATAAGAAATCACATAACATAAAAATATAAATATATCTCAAAAAACATTGTGGGAAACAACCTAGAATTAAAATCAACTATATATATATATCCTTTTGACTCCCACTTTCCACCACTACAGACTACATATCCTATAAGACATGAACATTGTCAAGATAATTCCACTTAATTATATATTTTAAATATTTAGCTTTTCATTAATTTCCAAATAAACATAATTCCCCTAGATATAATGAAATTGATCCCAAGATTTATTAAGAGTTATAATCATCTAGGATTTAAGAAGTCATCCAAACCCATGGGTTAAATTATGAAACAATTATTATCATTAAATAATTTTAGGTACTCTTGGAATCATCCTAAAATACTATAAAAAGATCCATTGACCATGAACAACTAGTTGCTTTATGCTGTGTAGAATGGATTAGTGAAAAAAGAAACATATCCTTACAGCCTTTAAAACGATAAAGAAATAATAAAAAATACATGATTTTACAATATAAATAGTAGGAAATCCTATATTTAATGTAAGACCCCAAGCTTCCACAGTACACTTCTCTTTGAATAATACAGTAGCGTGTGTTGTACGCAACTTTGAGTTCTAACACACACCACAACCAATCAAACTAGCTGTTATGAATAGTAATACCCACTTTTTAAAATTTTATACATTCTTTTATTTCAAAATCAACTTCATTTTTGGATTCAGAATATCGAAATTAACTCCGGGTGAATTTTTGGTACTTTTCTGATAACTTTCATATTTTGATGAATACTGAAAATTACTAAATTTTAATTAAAAACAACATTTTTAATTGAAATAATTAATAGTGATAAATTCTGAATTTGAGTGGTTTTAAAGTATAATTAGATTATATTATTACCATTTAATCCAATCTTGGTCAATGGACATAATTTCACATTAAAACTGGACAAAAGCAAATATCAATCTTTGGATAGTTATTATTTCTTTAAAACACGGTTTTCGTTTTGAAAATGAGAATTTATTTTAAATTAATTTCTACCACATCTATGATTGTAATTTAGAAAAATGGATTTAACTTGGAGACACTTGAGAGTGATATTGATACTTTATATTAATTACTTTAAAGTAAATTAAAAAATGACAATAACATATACCTTTTTGTAAAAAAAATTTACATGTTGTTATATAAGTTATCATTTTGACTGTAAATATTCATTAGAAAGATAGAGAGATTTCCTACATATTGGTATTTCATTTATAATTTTTAGAAATTGAATAACTAAATTTATTTATGACCCAATGATGATGTAGTGTTTTCTTTATTAATGAAAGAATCAAATAAATGGTATTATAAATGTTAAACTAAATATAATATGAATATTTTGATGCCATCCATGATTTTTTAGGTCACTATGACATTTTAAAATTGATTAAATAAATTTATTTTGAATTAGTAATGATTTGGTGACTTTAACAAAAATAAATTATTAAATAGTGTCAAAATTGACATAAAAGGGTTTTTAAAACACCTATTATATTATTAATTGATATAATATTCCTAAGAATATTAGGTTAGGAAAAAGGACTTATATGATGATATTTATGTCATTAATTAACCTCTTGGGGTTATCTTGGCAATTTATAGTAATTTTATTAACAAAATAATAAAAAAATACAAAGAGATGTGGTAAATGTCAAACTAATTAACTAAGAGTTAAATCTATAAGATAAGGTTAATATAGTGACCCAAACCTATCTAAAACCTATTGGTTGAGTGTATATCGACCCATACCCACCATATACTCGAAATAAATCAGTTTGGAGACATTATAAACAGAAAATGAATTTATTATAAAATAATATTTTCAGTTTTTTCAAAGGTGCCCCTCACCCCTTTTATAAGAGGCACCCACCCTTCTCACTAATTCAGCCATAAAATCCCTTTGGATCGGCCAAAACCTACCCAAATAACCTATAAATTATCCTCCCTTCATCCTAGAGGCCCTCCTTTAGTCATAAATCCATACTAAGTATCCCTTTTGATCAAATCAAAAGGAAGAACCCGCAGAATGGGTAAATATTTCATCCCCTCTTTCAAGTTTCTTTCTTCTTCCACTTCCTTTTTCATTTTTGTTTCTATTATAAAATAATAACTCCATTATCTTCTATATTATTTGATGTTATTATAAATATGTTACAACCAAATTCATTATTCTATCCATCCTTTGAATGACATGTCACCATACGTGCGTACGTATTGCTTACCGTCTCTACATTATGGTGTAATTGTTATTCAATACATCATCATTTGGATGGGTATAATAATAATGTGTAATTGATGTAAATAATATATATAACATTATAATTATTCTGTATATATGATATAAAACCTGATTATATATTATTTTTATATCAAAATAATGAAATTGTCGCTCGTGCGTACGTACGGATTACTATCTCCACGAATGCCATGAAATTCTTTCTCCATCATAGCCATTCAAGACTAATTTTCATTATGTGATTAAATTTTATTTTTAAATACTTGATATAATTCTGGATATAAAAATTATTCATCCCATTCAAAAAAAATATGACTCACAAAACATATAATATAAAGGAAAAGGAATCCTTTAACACCCGAAACAACGATAATACTGAGATATTATTAAAGAAGTAATGTTAAAAGATCATATATGATTTAATATTAATGTATATGATTCTTGTATAATTTAATAACAATTATTTAACCATAATTCAGGATGTTAACCAACCCTCGACCAAGGAAAATTACAAGAAATTTGTTAATTTCACAATCTCTTTTTTATCAGAGGTTGTTTATATGTAATAATCTACCGGGACCACTTTATCATCCACATCCATGTTTCAAAAAATGTATTTAAAACCAATATTACTATTTTATAAAATATGGGTTAATGTAAATTATACCCTTTTTTGACTTTTTATAAAATATTTATAAATAAATATTTCCATTGTTATCCAAACAAGGTCATTTTTAACCTTTTCGACAGAAGTAAGGTAAAAATGTCTTTTTTAACTTTTACGGGGGGTGTGACTATTTTCTGACATTATAACATCTTAAAACAATACCTTATAATCTTATGAGAATATATTCTAAGTAATTGTTTTATTTTATAATTATTTGACTTTTAAATGATTTAAAAAAAGAGATATTTCTCTCAAATAGTTTTGATGTCATCTATGTCAACATCCTTTGATGGATTTTAACCTTATTTGAAGTTGATTTATTATGATACAAAACATCCATATTGTATTGATGGTATTGTGATATGTTTGACTATGTATGTGTTATTTTTATACCATTCATGCTTTATGGATAAAGTATTGACATTTCGTATGCTAGTTTTAAAACGAAATATTATGTTATGTTTAATCCTGTTCATATGAGGAATGCATTGGACTTAGTAAGTGACGGGTGGAACCTGCTATAGCTCTTCAATGCATCGGTATGTCTAATGAGACAAAATAATGTCATGGCACAAGTCCTTGACACAATCTTATTTGTAGTCTTGGCATAAGTGATTGACTATGTGGTTATAATAATCTGGCATTATGTATTCCATCATTATGGAAGTGGTTATCGATATTTCATGTGATTATTTGACTAGAAGAATATCCATGTGAATAAGTAAATGGAATTATTTCATTTTATTTTTTCTATATTATGCTGAAGTTCAAGATTAAAAGGCTTTTATTTTAGTTAAACATTGTTCTAGATGTATATTCTTATTTATAAAACTTTCTGCTATATTGTTATCTTTACCGAACATCTAATCTCACCCCTTTCTATGTTTTATTTTTTCCCAGGATGCAAAGAAGTATTTTATGACTGACTTACAAGGATATTCTGAGGTGATATGAGTGTGGACTATGTAGTCTATGTTGTTGAAGTTTTTCCATTTTATCATGTAATGTAAGACTTATGAGTGTATCTAGTGTTTCCAAGGATACTAAACTAATCAGTCTTTTGAGACATGATCTTTTGGGATCATGCCAATGTTATGTAATAATGCACCGAATCTGGCTAACTGAGTTCGGGGAGTTATAGTTTGTATCAGAGGAATTTTAATACAAACCTTGGAAACTAGATTTAGATAAACTCTGATTAGAGCACATTACCCTAAGATAGTCTTTGAGGATTAGTATAGAAGAACTTCCTAAAATTTTGGTATTGTATTGATTTTATGAGTTTTCTAAGAAATACATCCCTTCCTATAAATGATTAGGTAGAGGCATCTCTGGCATAGATGTACGTAGGGGTAAAACCCTAAAAAACCACTTTGAGCTAGACTCGAACGGGAACTGGTGCCTGACAATGGGCTTTGTTTCACTCTGGTTACGAAACTCCTAAGGGATATTCATAGGATAATTCTCATTTTCTTTACAAACTATTATGAAGGGTTTATGAGTATATACATCCTCAAAGAAAACATTTTTATTATTATGGATTATATCCATAAACAGTTCAATTTATGTTATGTATTTTACGAGTTTGGAATTATGTATTTCGATTCATAAACAAATCTAGTCTATTCCATTGTATAGAAATGGTGCCTATTGGAAGGAATAAAAAATGTATCAATGCACGCACTCCATGTAGGGATTTCCCTCCTGCTAGAGATAATTATACTGGAGCTGGTGATACAACTGGTGTTGATTAGCTTATCACCAAACTAGGACAACTCACACAGGTTATGAATAATAACCATACCAGTATGAAGCACCCTGATCTATAGCATGGAGGATCAATGATAGATCGCTTCATGAGGCAACAATCGGCGACATTCAATGGGAGTACAAATCCACTAGTATCTGAGCAATGGATAAATTCAATAGAGAAAATATTTCACACCATGGGGAGTAGTGAAAGAGAAAAAGTTGTCATGGAAGTTTACCGCCTCACTGGAGATGCTGATAAAATGGTGGTCATTGATTCAAAACACTAAGGAAGATGATGAACTATCAAATATGTAATAGAGGGAGTTTAAAGATATTTTCTTAGAAAACTACTTTCCTCATGACCATCGAGTGTATATAGAAAGACAATTTCTGAGTCTGAAGAAAAAGGAGGACAGGAATGTTGCAAAGTATGAGCCTAACTTTACAAGGTTAGAAAGGCGTGCTAGAGGTTATATACGTAACCCAGAATAAAGATTGATCATTTCTTTGATGGTTAGAATTTTTTCTCCATTGAGCATTAGTCTCATAATCCTTCTCATCATAGGAAGATATAGTCTCATTTGATATCAAGATAGAAAAGGAATTATCTATGTCTTATGACTTTAATCAAAAGAAAGAGAAGAAAAGATCAGCTGATCACTCTTGAAATGGAAATAAGGGGAAGAATGGAAAAGCCGAATATTCATACTGTAGTAAATGAAGGAAGAAACATCATGGTAATATCCTAATGGGAATGGGAGTCTGTTACAAGTATGGTGCAAAAGGCCACCAAGCTCGTGATTACAAGGGGAAGGAAGAAGCTATCAATGTTGAATGCTACAACTGTAGGGAGATGGGACATTATGCAAATGAATTTCCTAAGCGTCAGTGAATCTAACCATATAAAAGGCTGAGGGAACAAGGCCAATCTTATGTTATCACTACTACTGAGGTAGAAGCTCATAAATACGTAGTGGCATGTAATATAATGATTTCCTCAAGTTTAGAAAATGCTTTATTTGATTCTGGATCATCACATTGTTTCATATCTTCCCAGTTTTCTAAGAAAATTTGATATTTACAATTTGATTTAACAAGTGAGTTGTCAATAAAAACTCTTAAGGGAATTATCATCACAATAAAGTTTTGTGAATTAGTCCCCATTAGAACATATAAATGTTCTTTTTCTACTGATCTAATCTTTATACCCATGATTGAATTTGATATAATCCTCGGTATGGATTGTCTTTCAGACCATGATGCAAAAAATTTTAGTAAGAAGGAGGAGGTTAGTATTTTTTATGACGATGATAAAGAACACCTTATCTTTAGAGAAGAATCATTACCACATGATTCTTATTTAGAACCACCCCCAAGAGCTCAGCTAAATTCAATTATTGTGGAGGAAGAGAATGATGTAACTATGGGTGAGGAAATGAATGTTCAAATAGAGGATATACCTTTTGTGAAATAATATATTGATGTGTTTCCAGAAGATTTACTTGTACATCCTCCAGAACGAGAAATTTATTTTCCCATTGATTTAATTCTTGTTTTGAGGTCCATATCGAAGACCCCTTATAGAATGGACACTATGGAATTAGTGTAATTAAAGAAACAACTAGAGGAATAGTGTAATAAGGGATTTATTTTCCATATTGTTTCTCCATGGGGAGCCCCTGAACTTTTTGGTAAGAAGAAATATGGATCTATGAGGTTGTGCATTGACTATAGGGAGATCAAAGCTATAATGATTAAGAACAAGTATCCCGGACCTCACATTGATGATTTATTCAACCAACATCATGGATCTCATTAATTTTTAAATATTGACCTTCGATCTGGATAACATCAATTGTGTATGAAGAAAGAAGACATTCTAAAGATAGCATTTCGAACCAGGTACGAGCTTTACGAGTTTACAGTAATTCCTTTTGGATTGACTAATGAACCCTCTGTATTCATTGATCTAATAAATAGTGTTTTTAAGGAATATCTTGATGATTTTGTAGTGGTATTTATTGATGCAATCTTGGTATACTCTAAAAGTGATGAAGATCATGAAAATCACTTGGGCATTATTCTAAAGACTCTTAGAAGACATGAATTATATGGGATGTTTAGAAAGTGTTAATTCTATCATCAGGATATTTCTTTTCTTGGCCATATTGTCTTTAAGGATGTAATCTCTGTTGATCCTTCAAATACTAAGGTAATTCGAGAATGGCTAGCACAGACGAGTATAAATGAGATACGCAGTTTTATTGGTTTAGCAGGTTATTATCGACATTTCATCCAAAATTTTCCCAGTTGGCTAACCCATTAACCAACCTGACGCGTAAAGGGGTTATATTTTTTTGGACAAAAGAGTGTGAAGATTTTTTTGAAGAACTGAAGAAAATATTATTCAATTCTCTTATATTGACTCTACAATCGGAGAATGATGGGTTTGTTATTTATAGTGATGCTTCAAAGAATGGACATGATTGTGTCCTTATACCGAATGATAGGGCTATTTCTTATGCATCACGACAGCTAACAATTCATGAGAAAATCTATCCTACTCATGATCATGATTTATCAATTGTAATCTTTACTCTGAATATATGGAGACACTATCTCTATGGTGAAAAATGTGAGATATATACTGATCACAAGAGTTTGAAGTATATTTTCCCACAGAAATAACTTAATATGAGGCAAAGTCAATGGCTTGAACTACTCAAGGATTATGATTTCACTATACAATACCACCCTGGGAAGGAAAATGTGGTGGAAAATGCTTTGAGTAGAAAGTATCATGGAGTTTTGAACAAGATGAGAGTTGAAAAGGATCCTATATACATGGATCTGGTAAAGATGGATATGGGAATAACCATGGAAGGTGAAACATCAATTCTTTTTCAAGTGGTTTCCAAACCATCTTTACTAGAATGGATAAAGTGTTATCAGACAAGTGATGAAGAGTTTCATAAGAAGATTAAAGGAGTGAATGATGGGAGATTGAGTGGCTTTGTGTATGAAGATATAATTTTTATATTTGGGAAGAGACTTTTTGTTCCCGATATACCTGATCTAAAAAGGGAATTTTTGGATGATGCTCATAGTTCCAATTTCTCTATACACCATGGGAGCACCAAAAGGTATATATATTTGAAGGAACATTTTTTGCGGGACAACATGAAGTGCAAAATTTCTGATTTTGTGTCAAGATTTATGGTTTTTCAACAAGTGAAAGCTAGAAGGCAACAGCCTGGAGGAGTCATGAAACCTATTCCCATACCTGATTGGGAATGGGATAAAATTACAATGGACTTTGTCATGGGACTAACAAAGACTTCTAGAGGGAAAGATGAAATATGGGTCATTATTGATCATCTTACCAAGTCAGCACATTTTCTTGCTATAAGAGAAGATCTACCACTTAAATGTCTGGAAAGACTATATATTAATAATGTATTGAGACTTAATGGAGTACCCCTATCGATTGTTTCTGAATTTGATCCATGTTTTACTTCAAGATTCTGTAAAAGTCTGCAGAAATCCTTGGATACTGAGCTTCATTTGAGCACTGCCTACCACCCCAAAACATATGGAAAATCATAATATACTATTCAAACCTTAGAAGATATGTTGAGATCATTCCCACATGACTTTCCAGGTTTGTGGGATAAATATTCACCTCTGGTAGAATTTTCCGATAACAATAGCTTCCATTAAAGTATTCAGATGGAACCATATGAAGCGTTATATAGAAAGAGATGTTGCACACCAACCTGTTGGGTTCATATTGGTGAAATAAAACTCATAGGACCAGAACTGGTGGAGGAAATGATGGAAAATGTGAAGGTAATCCAAAACCACATCAATGCATCTCAAAGTAGGCAAAAGATCTATGCTGACAACCAAGGGAAGGATTTGGAATTTCATGTAGCAGATCATGTTTTCTTGAAGGTATCTCCATGGAAGGGTGTTATACATTTAGGTAAGAAGGTAAAATTGAGCCCTAGGTATATCATAACTTTTTAAATTCTAGAACGAATCGGGGTTGTAGCTTACCAGTTGGCAATGCCGCCAAGTCTCTCCATAGTTCATGATGTGTTTCATGTATCACTATTGAGAAAATACATTCCTCACCCAACACATGTACTCACTTATGAGGAAGTAGAACTGGAACCCAATCTGTCTTATTGTGAAGAGCCCGTAAGGATTCTTGATACCAGAGAATAAGTACTGAGAAACAGGATGACTCATCTGGTAAAAGTTCTATGGAGAAACCATAAGATGGAAGAGGCAATGTGGGAACCAGAGGAACATATGATGAAGAACCACCCATGTATTTTCATGTTGTAGTATTATTGAAATTTCAAGGATTATATTATTTGACAGAGGGGAGAATGTAACAACCAAATATTGCATGGTACGCTTCTCTTTGAATAATACATTAGTGTGTGTTGTACACAACTTTGAGTTCTAAGACACACCACAACCAATCAAACTAATTGTTATCAATAGTAATACCCAGTTTTTAAATTTTTATACATTCTTTTATTTCAAAATGAACTTCATTTTGTGGATTCATAATATCTAAAGTAGATTAGGGTAAATTTTTGGTACTTTTCTGGTAACATTCATATTTTGATTAATAGTGAAAATTACTAAATTTTAATTAAAACAACTTTTTTAATTGAAATAATTAATATTTATAAATTAGGAATTTGAGTGGTTTTAAATTATAATTAGATTATTTTTTTTGCATTTAATCCATTTTTGGACATTGGACGTAATTTCACATTTAAACTTGACATAAGCAAGTGTCAATCTTTTGATAGTTATTATTTCTTAAAAACACACTTTTTGTTTTGACAACGTTAATTAATTTTAAATTAATTTCTGCCACTTCTGTCATTTGAATTTAGAAAAATGGATTCCATATTTAGAATCAGGAAGCCCAAATTTTGTAAATAGTTAACTCTTATTTTTAGATATTTTGAATAATTACTTCAGAAAATATTTTATTTACCATTGTTAAAGGTAAAACCCGGTAAATATGGGTAATGAAATAATATTAAATTACCCTTACCCATGTCCTAACCCTATTAGATGATACATGTCCGACCATGGGAATCGTTGGGTTGATTTGGGACAACTTGATGCCACTTGAGAGTGATAATGACACTTTATATTAATTAATTTAAATTAAAGGAAAAAATGACAAAAACATATATCTCTTAGTAAAAAAAATTTACAGGGTGTTCTATAAATTTTATTTTCAACAATAAATATTAACTAGAAAGATAGACCGATTTCCTACATAATGGTATTTTATTTATAATTTTTAGACATCGAATAGTTAAAATTATTTATGACACAATGATGATTCAGTGTTTTTCTTATTAATTATGTAATCAAATAAATGGTATTATAAATGTTTAAATAAATATAATTTGAATATTTTATTTGATACACGGATTTTATATGTTACTATGGCATGTTAGGTTTGATTAAATAAATTTATTTTGAATTAATAATGTTTTTATGACTTTAAAAAAAATCAATTATTAAATAGTGTCTAAATTGACAAAAAAGAGTTTATAAAACAACTATTATATTATTAATTTATATAATATTCCTAAAAATATATGTTTTGGCCAAAAGACTTATATGATGATAGGTATGTCATTAATGAACCACCTGGGGTTCTCTTGGATATTTATAGTATGTTTATTAACCAAATAATATAAAAATACAAAGGGACTTGGTAAATGTCAAACTAATTAACTAAGTGTTTAATCTAAAAGATAAGGATAATATAGTGACCCAAACCTGTCTAAAACCTCTTTGTTGAGTGGATTTAGACCCATCCCCACCTTAGCCTGTAAATAAATCAGTTTGGAGTGATTATAAACCAAATGTCAATTTATTATAAAATAATATTTCAAATCAAAAGGAAGAGCCCTTTTGATCAAATCAAAAGGAAGAACCCGAAGAAGAGGTAAATATTTCATCACCTCTTTCAAGTTTATGTCTTCTTCCATTTTCTTTTTCTTTGTAGTTTCCATTCTAAAATAACAAATCCAGTATCTTCCATATACTGGGATGTTATTATAAAAATTTTTCAACCAAATTCATTGTTATATCCATCCTTTGAATGACATGTAACCATACGTGCGTACGTACAGATTACCGTCTCCACGTCGTGGTGTAATTGTTATTCAATACATCATTATATGGATGGGTACAATAATGATGTTAAATTGATGTAAATAATAAATATAACATGATAATGACTCTGTATATATTATATACCATCCAATTATATATTATTTTAATATCAAAATAATGATATTGTCGCTCGTCTGTACGTACGAAATACCGTCTCCACGAATGCGATGAGATTCATTCACATCAAATCCATTAAAGACTAATTTTCATTTTATGATTAAATGAAATATTTGAAGACTTGATATCATTCTGTATGTGAATTATATACATCCCATCCATAACAAATATGACTCACAAAACAAAGAATATAAAGAAAAATGAATCAGTTAACACCTGAATCAACGATAATACTTAGATATTATTAAAGAAGCAATGTTAAAAGACCCTATATGATATCATATTAATGTATATGATTCTTGTATAATTTAATAACAATTATTTGACTATTATATAGGATTTTAAGCTACCCTAGACCAAGGAAATGTACAAGGAAAATGTTAATTTCACAATCTCTTTATTATATGAGGTTGTTTATATGTAATTATCTACTGGGACCTTTTTATCATCCACATCCACGTTTCTAAAAAATGTATTTCAAAACATTTTTAATATTTTATAGAATATGGGTTAAAGTAAATTATACCCTTCTTTTAATTTTTATAATATTTTAATAAAGGAATCATTCCGTCATTTTCCAAGCAAGGTCCTTTTTAACATTTTCGATAGAATTATGGTAATAATGTATTTTTTAACTCATACGGCGGGTGCGGCTATTTTCAGCCATTATAAAATCGTCAAAGCTTCCCTTATAATCTTATGAGAATATTTTCAATGTAATTGTTTTATTTTATAATTATGTGACTTTTAAATGATTTCAAAAAAAATATTTCTCTCAAATAGTTTTGATTTAATCTATGTCAACATCCTTTGATGGATTTTAAGCTTATGTGAAGTTGATTTATTATGATACAAAACATCCATATTTTATTGAAGGTTTAGTGATATGTTTGACTTTGTATGTGTTATTTTTATACAATTCATGGTTTATGGATAAAGTATTTACATTTCATATGCTATTTTTAATATGAATGTTTATGTTATGTCTAAACTTATTCATATGAGGAATGCATTGGACTTAGTAAGTGACGGGTGGAGCCTGCTATAGCTCCTCGATGAAAAGGTCGGTATCATGAGATAAACTAGTGGCTTGGCATAATGAATTGACAAAATCATATTTTTAGTCTTGACACAAGGCCTTTACTCTGTGGTTATGATAGTCTGGAATTTTGCATTCCATCATTATGAAAGTGGTCATTGATATGGCATGTGATTATTCGACTAGTAGAACATCCATGTGAATAAGTAAATTGAATTATTTCAATTTATGTTTTCCATATTATGATGAATTTCAATATTAAAAGGATTTTTTATAGTTATACATTTCTTTAAATGTTTATGCTTATTTAAGAATGTTTTTCCGCTATATTTTTATCCTTAATGAGCATCTAATCTCACCCCTTTCTATGTTTTATTTTTCCCAAGATGTGAAGAAGTATTTTATGACTGATCTGTAAGGATAGTCTAAGGGGATATGAGTGTGGACTATGGAGAATATTTTGTTGTAGTTTTCCATTTTATCATGTAATGCAAGACTTATGAATGTATCTAGTGTTTTTAAGGCTACTAAACTAATCGGTATTTCAAAACATGATCTTTTGTGATCATGCCAATGTTATGTAATAGGGCACCGACTCTAGGTAACTGGGGTCGGGGAGTTACATTTAATCAACTCCATTAATGAATGGGTCATATCATACACCATCATAAATATAATCATATATCCCCTCATCACATTTTTTGACTTATTCCACAAACAACACCCTCCCAGTCCTGGTCTCGGTAAACCATCAGTTATTCCAGGATCACATCATTTCATATATAAAGGCCCCAAAACCAATGAAATCACACATGGTACCAAGAAAAAAAAAAGTATTCAACATGGAATCTTTTCCGTAAAAGTAAGGAAACTAAAAATTCATTTCTCTAATATGTTCCCTTATCAAATAAACCGACCCTTAAATTCTTGAATTAATTGATTCATATATCACATGTTACAACCACAAGAAACCTAATGTGTTAGGTATAAATATATTTCAATAAAAAATGGTACAAAAATAACCTCCAATTTTATCAATTACGCTAAGAACCATAATAATTAAACATTCCAATTTATTATTTAGTCATCAACTATAAAACTATTTATTTAATTTAAGCAATTTGATAATGTAAAAACATAGTAAACCATATAATAAAACAATATATCACACTATCTAGAAAATATACATGAAAACGGTTTATACAGTAAAAAAATTATTTCTACAACAAAAAATCCTTCCTTTAATTCTAGTTTTATGTTCATTAAGGTCAGTTAGAAATTTAAAAATGTGATAAAGAATTCTAAATTTATGATTCCGAGTTAAAAAAGGAGAATCAATGAATCCCCAACTTAATTACTTTTAATGATATTTGAATAATAATGGTACAAAAATAGAGATCTCTGGTCACCTAACCTGTAAGTAATCTCCACCCCTCTATGGATGTATCACCATGAAATTGTGAGAAAAATTAAAAGGAATACATGAGAATTCTAGATATAAGACACCAAATAATTTAATAATATAAAAATTGGAAATCAAACCAAATAGAGAGGAAACGACATGTGGAAGAGGGGAAATCACCTCAGATCACAATGGATTGATCTCACAAAGATAAGGGTTGAATCCGATAAAAGTTGATTTAATGTCCCTTGAAAAAATAACCACATTACCTAATGATCAAAATAATTTTTGGGAGAAAGATAAATTTAATGGGGGTCAGGGATTTATTTATTAAATTAGAAATTAGAGATTCGTAGATTCGTAGATAATCCACACATACTATGAAAAAAATTTGATGACACCTGAAAAAACTATAATGTAAGGTAGGATGCCACACTACAGCATGCCTTCCTCCAAGAAACATAGCATAGTCCACATCTCTAATCCTATGAATTAGGATAAGGACTGAGTAGAAATGGGACAAAAATTACATATATTTCTATTTGATAAAGATAAGGATACACTCCAACTTACATCCATGGTGTAGGATCCCCAAATATATAGATACCATCAAAACTCATGTCAAGGGAACCATGTCAAAGCATACCCCCACTCCCTAAAGGTAACAAAATTTTCAGAAGCACGAAAACCTCCCCCTTGAGGTTATAAAAAATAGTTATAAACCCATGCCACCACT
Source organism: Viscum album (assembly GCA_963277665.1). NCBI lineage: Eukaryota > Viridiplantae > Streptophyta > Magnoliopsida > Santalales > Viscaceae > Viscum > Viscum album. Next base: position 534,258,044 of record OY728151.1, on the reverse strand, counting down.
TTATCCCTGAAATAATATCTACAATGTATCATAACTCTCTAGGTTACAATCCTTCAATGAAGTTCAAACTTCATCCTAAATTCACTCTTTCCTCCTCCACGACTCATGTTAGTACCTCTAACTCCTAAAGTACCCAATAGAATGGGATATAAGTGTCCACAATCTTATATGAACTACCTCTAAAATAATCTTCACCCACACAAGAATAAAATACCAAACATGGATATAATGAAGGTAAAAAAGGATCACATTAACAACCGCCCCATGAGATAACTCTCAAGAATCTCTCCATCATGGGAGTACAACCACTTCAATTATATGAAAGAGGTGTGAAACCATTAAATTCTAGAAACCATATCCTATAAAAATTCATAGGGGATATGAATCTCTAATAATAGAATGTCCATAATAAAGGAATCAAGGAAGATTGAAAACTATCTCAGAAGTTGGAAAAAGAGCAACTTTGACAAAGCATATTTACTGAAGAGGAACTAGGAATAAAAAACTAAGGGTAATTGGCCTCTATCTATAAATCTGGTTACCATATTTTCTCCTCTATTATATATTTTTTCCAAAGAAAATGAACTATGAGAATATAAGACCCATGTAACACCATCTCTTCACGGTCTGAGATCTCTATAGGCTACTCCTCTAAGGATGAATCATCATCAATGTCAATCTGTCCCCAATTGATGATGTTGTAATCATAATTAATATAGATATGAAGTTATGAAGCATATAATAAATCCTGATTTTGGATCATATATAGGGGAATTGATATCTGGTACTTGAAGGATTCAACAATTTAAAACACCTCAGAAAGACCAAAAAATTAGGGTGATAGCTTACTCCCACAACCATACCATCATTACCCATAAAGAAGAGTCACCATCAAGAAAACCGGATCTTCAGTATTACATTATAGAGGGATCCTTATATTGAATGAATAAGACAACTAATGATATTTTACTTCCTTTTCCATCTAATGAATCACTTGATTCATCTATATGGTGATTCTTCCTTATTCATTCTTTAGAATTGTTCATTGTCTAAACTCATTCTAGTACAATAGATAATCACACGAATAATAGTACAGTTCTTTATAAAACATCATTCAAATGGTATAGTAGAAATTATTTTTGTAATTAAACTCATCCAAAGGTAGGTGCATCACCCAAAACCCTCCAAAATCTAGTAAAAAGGCATCAGATGGGTCTTTGTGAATCTGTATAGTCCCTTGTATCTATCTATCTATCTATGGATGAAAAACAACTTTAATGCACAACTAAGAACCAGAATAATGGGGAATTACTCTCTACACCATTGAGGTTAAATGAGTATTTCATTTATAGTTAATCATCCTTGTGATTCTATATATCCTCACTTCCCCGTCCAGGTATATCCATGAAAAACCTCCATCGTCCTTGACTCATCAATTACAAGAAATGGTGTTGTTTTTGTTAAATATCCAACTATCACCCATCATAGCCTCCCTATGATCCAGGTAAACTGGTGATAAATTCCCTCAAAATATTCTCCCACTTCAAATGTGGAACACTTATTGGATTCATAGAACTACTTCCAACACGATGTCCATCCTTCCCTTATTGGTATTCTAATCTAATGAACACAAACTCAGTAAATGACCACTTTAACCCAATCCAAGAAAAAAGTCCTCTCAAAGAAATGTTATTATTTTTTCACTAAGATATAATAATAAGGCTGATCGGTGGAACATAGGGAGAAATACATTGTGTATCCTTGATGGAATGGAAATTTCCCCCTAAAACCACACCTATTGATGACCATCCTTAGACTATCCATCAGGATCATCACTACATACATCTCAATATCACCAGACCCACACCTTAGAATCCAATAGTTGGGAATCCTCAACCTATTACACTATAAAATATTTCACCTCATCTAAAAAATGAATCCTCTACCATCAACCTCTTTTATATAATGATACATTGCTTATATTTTTTCTATTACTCTCTATGAATCTCCAGACTAATGTACAAAATCATTGTGTGACTTCCTTTTAATCACATTTTCTATGACATTAGTAGTTACTAGGGTATATGAAATCATGTATTCATAGTCATTGAGTAATTACATCGTCTATAATAGTCATATAATTATTTCAAGTTGGGATAAGGCATACCTCATGCTCGGGTTATTAGTGAAAAACATAAAGAGTTATCTAATGAGTTAGTTACACTAAATCATTAATTAATACACAACTTGTTTCAACACAATATCATGGATGGAATATTTATGTCCATTAGTTAATAAATACCAAGACCCATAAGAAACAAATTTTCTCTACTGTATCAAGACACTACTAAAGAAAATATTGGAATCCTCATAGTACGCATAAAACTGGACTCCCTTTCCTTAAAGACAATGAACTTGGCGACAGAACAATATTTTCATTAAATACAAAAAACTATCCAGAAAATGGTCTGCCAATAAGAACAAAGGAGACTTCCTATTTAGGCCTATTATTGGAGTCACAATCTAAGATAATTCATCTATGAAACTCCTATACTAGCATATAAGCTAAATGAAACTTTTCATCAATGCAATATTCCAGGGGGATTCCCCAAAAAATGGTCACCTTGATAATAAAAAATATATACAACTACACCATATTGCGAAATAAAATTTCCCTTGGAAAAATATTATTTACCTAGAACTCACATTTTCATGAATTCGTATATAGCTATTGATGATGGATAACACCAAACAATACTCAGTGTGATCCTCCTAAGATGTATATTTCCCAACGATTCCATCAAAATAAATCATCATGAACTAGTCTAGATAATTTTTAAACCATAAACATCATTAAAACAATATTAAAATTCATAAAACCAATTTAATTATAATAATCTCATAATTCACCAAAAAAATTAAATAAAAATCTTTGGTATATATTTATTTTTCACCCACATTTGATGATATCTCAACCCTATATTGGTCTTTGTGAACCATTTATATACCATTAAATAATCAAAAAGTAATCAATCTTTAGAAGAGGGTAGTGGTTCTTCATTTTCACTTTATTCAAGTTATGATAAATGATACATAGAAGTAGACTGTCATGATCCTTCACTTAAAAAACTGATGCATCTAAAGGGGTCATGATCATCTAAAAAAATCCTCACAAAAATATATCATTGAACTATATCCATGACTCCAACAACATAGATGGTTTCATGATATAAGGAGACATAGAGATTAAATAAGTTCCCAATTATAGCTCTATCCCAAACTAGATTACCCATATTGGGGGTACCACAAAAACCATTTTATAGAATATATTGATATAGTATTCTTCAACCCTAATAAAAATCTTCATCTAAACCATAATTGAACACAACATCTACTTAAACACCAAAGAAACCAATGATAGAATATCAATCAACCCCATTTGGGGTTCTCACTATCCAAAGAACATGGAAACCTCCTTATCATCTTTATGGAATATAACCCACCTCTTGAAGAAATCATTTAAAACAAGAATTGAATATTTCTATTCCATGCCTTGGATAAGGTTGTATGGTTGTATCTATAAAACATATAATGTCTTCCCAAGGGTTGTTCTTCCCCAATACATGCTAAGAATATATATATAATCTCAAAATCAATCTTGCATAGTCAACCCTATGGGTAATAAAAGTCTCTCTATTCTATATAGCTCATCATGGACTATTGTAACACCCCGAGATTTTTTAAAAAATATTCTTTTTAATTTCATTAATGTCTTGTGTTGTACGCTACACCAAAATAATCTTGCACAACACGCATCCTTGAATTTCCTTGCATTACACGCAATCGCGACCTTCCTCGATAGCATGTGTAGTACGCAATACCGAGTTTCACAAAACAATGATAGTCTATTAAAATATTATTAAAACTAGCCATTATGAATAGTAATAACCACTTTTTGAAATTTTTTAAATTTTATTTTCAAAATGGACTTCATTTTTGGATTCGGAATATCAAAATTAGCTTAGGGTGAAATTTTGGTACTTTTTGGATAACATTCATTTTCTGATGAATAGTAAAAATTACTAAATTTTAATTAAAAACAACTTTTTTAATAGAAATAATTTATAGTGATAAATTATTAATTTGAGTGGTTTTAAATTATATTTATAAAATATTTTTACAATTTAATACAATGTTGGTTATTGGATGTAATTTCACATTTAAACTAGACATAAACAACTGTCAATCTTTTGAAAGTTATTATCTCTTAAGAACCCGCTATTTGATTTGACGACGGGAATTAATTTTTATATTAATTAATGAAATTTATATGTTTTGAATTTGGTAAAATAGACATTATTTTTGAATTCATAATATCAAATATATCTTAGGCCTAATTTTTGGTATTTTTCTGGAAACTTTCATTTTTTGATGAATAGTGAAACCACTAAGTGGTAGTTAAAAAAATGAATTTTTCATAAAACATAATTTTACCTCTTATGTGAGTGGAATTTAAAAAATCCGAGAGACACGGTTAATGTCAGTTAGTAAAATGTGGTTCAATGAGATGAAATTAATTTTTGGTGAATAGTAACTTTTTACTTTTTTTTACCACGGTTAAAAGTATATAGGGTAATTAAGGGTAAAAATGATATTATTATTACCCTAACACATGTCCTAATTCTATTGGATAAGTGTTATTCGACCAAAAACATCCTTCGGAATAAAATATGACCATTTAGGTCCACTTGGATTAGATTAGGACATTTATTATTAATTTATTTAAAGAAGGGTTAAAATAGTTAAAATCAATGTTTAATAAGAAAATCCTTTTTAATATAAAGTTATAAATAATATAAATTAGACTATAAATAATAATTAGAAAGATAAAAAGATTTCCTACATAATGGTATTTTATTTTTAATTTTTAGAAATTAAGTAATTTAATTTATTTATGACACAATGATGATGGAGTAATTATCTTATTAATGAAATATTGACATAATTGATATTATAAATACCCAAATAAATGTTATTTAAAACTTTTTATGAATTCCACTAATTTAATAGGTAAATATTACATGTTAGTATTGATGTTATTAACTTTTTTCTAACTAATCATTCTGTTATGATTTTTACAAAAATCAATTACTAAATAGTGTCAAAATTGACATAAAATAGTTTTTAAAACAAATATTATATTATTAATTGTTATTTTATTCTTAAGAATCTAAGGATCAGAAAAATGACTTAGATAAGGTTATATATATTAATAATACAAAAATTGGGGTTCGATTGGCTGCTTATAGTATGTTTATTAACCTTATAGTATAAGAACACAAGAAGACACCGTAAAAGTAAAATTATTTAACTTAATGTTGAATCTAAATGATAAGGTTAAAATAGGAACCCAAACTTTTCTAAATTCTATTTGATGAGAGTATTTCGACCCATACCCACCTTAGCTTCAAAATAAATCAATTTTGATCTATTTAAAACCGAATTTGGCTTTATAATAAAATAATATTTTTAGTTATTCCAAAGGTGCCCCTCTCCTCCCTTATAAAAGGGCACCTCCTCCCTCTCTTCCTCACACCACATTGAGCCTTCAAGCTCGGCCAAACCCTGAACAATTCTCTTCTCAACATACCTAGAATCATCCTAGAAGTCCTGTTCTTCTTCAAAGACCAATTTTAGTTCCCTAAGAGGAGGACTCAAAGAGGCGGTTCAAAGAAGAGGTAATGTCTGTTACCGATTAATTCAACTTTATTTCTTCTTCTACTTCTTCTTCTTAGGTTGTTTCATTTTGAAGTAATAACACCAGTATCACTCATATACTGTTATGTTATTATAAGTATGAAACAACCCTATTTAACCATCTATCCATCCTACGGAAAACGAAATCAACGCGCGTGCGTACGTATGGAATACCGTCTCCACGCCGTGGTGTAATATATTTTCCACCACCACCTTACTTGGATGGGTATAATGTTGTACATAATAACTATATATGATTATTTTAAATTGATATTGATTCTTAAATAGTATACATAAACTCCAATACAATTCCACGATCATGAGAACGATATCATCGCTCGTGCGTACGTACGGACTACCGTCTCCACGACGCAATGAGATTCATTCTCCACGTTAACCATTCATGAATGATTATAAAGAACCTATAATAAGTAATCATGAAATATATGACATAATAATGATTCTTGATTTATCTGTATATATATATGTATGTCATCTACTTAATTCCGTTCAACTCAATAAGGAAACGAAAACAACGTTCATGCGTACGTATGGCTTACCGTCTCCATGAACGGTGTATTTATTTCCATTTATTGATCTATTATATATATGTATATTCTGAATATATATTATGTATAAATCATGTTTTATATTCTGTAATTAAGTAATCATGATCTAAGTAATCATATGAATAATTACAAGTCAAAACACGGACAACAAATGAAACGATTTTACCCAAAACGCTCCTTAACATGTAATTTACAAAAGAACGGGTAAAATAAAGTCATAAGTGAACCATATATGATATCATAAAAATAAGTATGATTCTGGAATAAGTCAATAACATTATTTAAATCATTATACAGGAGGTTCGGACACTAACGAAGCAAATTGGACCTAAGGTAAGATAAATATCACAATCTCATTTTTATCCGAGATTGTTTATACTTTGGTATTTATTGGGGTGTATTTTATCATCCACATCCATGTTTCCTCAATATGTAATATTATTTCCATCCACCTTCAATTGTTTAAATCCAATTTTACACTTCGGTGAGTTTTTAGTAAAATATATGAAAGGAATCTTATGTCGTTTCTCATACGAGGTACTTTTTGACGTTTCCGACAAAAGTACGAGAAGAAGGTTTTTTTAACTTATACAGCATGAATGGATTTTTAATACATTATTTCCAAGAAGATTTATTTACATGTTTTCAAGTTTATTTTTAATCAACTTCTTTTAGTTTAAAATTGAATGACATGTTAAAAAGGCAAAGTGTTTTTGAAGTAGAAAGGATATTTTCCTCAAGAATATAGTTTAAGTGTTTTATCAAAATTATTTTCCATCTAAGATAATATAGGGTTCTGTTTCTATCCCTATTATTACATTTATTTGATTATGTTGTGATGGAATTATTTTTATGATTTCCTTTATCTTATATGAATTGTTTTATGATGTCACGATGTTTAAGAATCTGATTTTTATTATATGGGTTATGCTATAATATATGGTTTATGATTTTGTGGAACACATAAGAATGGTATCATTATGAGATGGGTGGGACCTATATCTCCCTCTAATTCATTGGGTAAAGATTTTATTTCTCATGAGATAGACATGGCTGGAACGGCAGGTTAAACCGGTTCAGTGAAATAGGACTGAAATGAGGGGTGAACTCGGTTCAGAAATGGACTTTGTCCACTAAGATAGTCCTAGAAATTAGTCTTGACAAATAAGAAATGATTCTCTAGGATTATGTGTGTATGCCAAAAAGATTCATGTTTTAAGTTATGATTATTGGGATTACATTTCACTAGTATTATTTATCCCATGTTATGATATTATGATCTCTTTTGCAGGTTAAGATTTCCAAAATGTTATGTTCTTATGAATATGATGTGATTCAAATTTCTTTTGTTTACCCTTACTGAGCATTTGAGCTCACCCTTTTATGTTTTCTTTTCCCAAGGATATAATGAAAGGTTTTAGGTAAAAAAGGAAGATCTTTATGGGAGATGTTGAAGATATTTCACCAATATTAGAAGATTATATTCCATGTTTCCAAAGAAAATAAACTATTACGGTCCTTGTGTGTGTGTGTTTTTGTTATGTACTATGTATTCCGAAAAAGTAATGTAATGTCCATGTACATTAATCTTAGGTTCTCTACAGTTGGTATCAGAGGAAAGGTTTAGTCAACCTTTGGAAACTAGGATGCGATAACTTTAGTGAGATCCCTATAGATATTTCTATGGTATGTATAGGGATGTCCTTAAGGTTAAGTATAAGTATAGGTTATAGTACTAGAATTACAGTAACCTAAGATGTTAGATATTGAAGGTACTCTCCCTTTATTTTGTTGTTTTCCCTAGAATGATTTTTGCCTCTCACACTATTCTTTTTGGGTTTTAGACGATGGATGGAACCCGAAGGAACCGTGTTGATCAATGTAATGGACAATGCAATGATTGTCCTCCTGAACAAACAAATGTTATGGGATATGGAGTGCAAAATCATATTGCTATACTTACACAAGCTATGAATCATTCTGGACATCCAAATGAGTAGAGAAGGGAACAATATTCTATTGAGTCCTTTATGAGACAACATCCTCCTTCTTTCAGTGGGTCTTCTGATCCACTTGTAGCTGAACAATGGATCAGTACTACTGAAAAGATATTTTCAGTTCTTCAATGTTCTGAACATGATAAAGTCATCTTAGCAGTGTATCTTTTGGAAGGTGATGCTGATCAATGGTGGAATCTTATCAAGAATACGAGGCCAAGAGACGACATTGAGTCCATGGAATGGGATGAGTTCAAGAACTTATTTTTCAATAATTACTTCCCTCGTATTCTTCGAACAAAGATGGAGAAGGATTTTCTTTAACTAAATCAAAAGGATGATGAATATGTTGGTACATACGAAGCGAATTTTACAAGGCTTTCAAGGTATGCATCTGGATTTATCATCCAACCTGAAAGTAAAGTTGATCGATTCTTCATTGGCTTAAAACCAAATCTTCGAAGGGAATTAGCTATAAGAGACTTCAGTAGCTATGAAGAAATTGTGTGTTTTACTATCAAGGTAGAAATGGAAGTTGGTGTTACTTATCCATCTCATAGTTTTGACAAGAAACGAAAGATTGAGTTCAAGGAAAAATCTCAGAATAATGGTGAAAAGAAGATGAATGTTTCCTTATGCTCAATGTGTGGAAATAATCATGGTGGATATTGTCTTAAAGGGACTAGAAAATGTTTTAAGTGTGGAAATGAAGGTCATCGAGCAGCTGAGTGTCGAATTAATGGAAAAAGCGTTTCTAATGATGTGAATAAAGAAAAGACTGCAGAGAACGCACCACCAACACTTCAATGCTACAAGTGAAAGGAAATGGGGAATTATGCTAATAAATGCCCTAATCCAAGGGTTAGTGACGATCGACATGAGAAACTACTTAAGGAAAAGGAAAAAGGGAAGTCACATGCGATCACTATTGGCGATGTTGAATATGATAAAAATGTGGTGGAATGATTAAGTGTTTATGTAATGGGAATCCAAAATAATTTTGTATATAGTATTGTGAAATATTGGAATATTTATGTATTGGTCTATTGTGGTTTTAAATGGTACTGGTAACCATAGAATGTGATTGAGATATTTTTGGAAAAAAAGTTGATATGCGCATAATGAAAGGAAAACGAGAAAATGAAATGTTTGACCGTATTCATGAGCTCATGACTGATATAAGGAGAAGGTTATATCATGGATTGAGTATATAGAATTTATGGATTTTGATATGTGGAAAGAGTTAACTTTTGACTGCATTCATGTTTTCACTATGGTTCAATGGGTATTCACTCTTCAAGAGAATACATGATTAAGGTATTCACATGTTTGTAATTTGACCAACAAGATATATCTTATGATATATGGGTGATAAATGATGGAATTCACGTGATTGTTATGTGACATTTCAAGTAATCATTTTCTTTATACTATGAGCTTGGACCGAAGTATTTTAGATAAGCCTAATGATTGGAATGGATTATGTTGGACATAAGTTAGGATACAGCTTTTTTCTATATTATCGATGGGATTTTATAGTAATATAGCTTTAGAAAAAGGACAAAATGCAGGACGTGTGACAGCCCATCGCATTGGACAAGGCAGTGGGAATCGAACCCACAACCGAAGTGCGACTGTCCTTTATCGCCTACCACAGGCCTACAGGAAGTCCCTGGTTAGTAGAAACTAGTATTGTTTTATTACATGGTATTATATATGAAGTATAAGTTCATTTTTGGAATCGTATACGATTAACCTCACCATAGATGGACTTATGTATATTTGATAACTTTTGCTAACCATTTGTTTGAAACAGATGGAATGACCCATCATTCTATCACATGATCAATTAACACTTCATGAATAAAAAATTCAACTTCATTTCTTTAAGAGATGAAGTGGAAATTGTTCAAAGCACGAACAATAGTGAGATTGTACCAAAATAAAGTAAGTATTTATTCTAATTCAAAATCTTTAACTTTAGGGAAATGATCTTGAAAACCAAATTATGTTGTCCTAGTGCCCTTATATCCAATGAATCAGATGGTACCCTAGATAATCACAAATTTGTGGCTTTGGGATTGCTGGATTTTCCATAGCCATGTTCTCTACCACTCTCCATCAGAACATGATGATTAGATTTCTCTTCCATATCCATATTTTCACCTATGTGGAAACCCAGTGATTAGTTTATTTGGGTAACTATTACGTTTCATACTTTTGTTTTTAAAGATTGGTTTTGGTATTCCTTTTTACGATGTGGGTTTATCTTAAATAAACTTTCTAGTAGTAAACCATATATCACCCCGATGAATTTTGAGGGTGAAATTCATTTTAAGGGGGGTAGAATGTAACACCTTGAGATTTTATGAAAAATATTATTTTTAATTTCATTAATGTCTATTGTTGTACGCTACACCAAAAGAATCTTGCACAACATACATCCTTGACTTGCCTTGCATTACACGCAATCGCGACCTTCCTCGATAGCGTGTGTAGTACGCAATACCGAGTTTCACTAAACAATGATATGCTATTGAAATATTATTAAAACTAGTCATTATAAATAGTAATAACCACTTTTAGAAATTTTGTAAATTTTATTTTTAAAATGGACTTCATTTTTGGATTCGGAATATCAAAATTAGATTAGGGTGAAATTTTGGTACTTTTCGGATAACTTTCATTTTCTGATGAATAGAGAAAATTACTAAATTTTAATTAAAAACAACCTTTTTAATAGAAATAATTAATAGTGATAAATTATTAATTTGAGTGGTTTATAGTATATTTAGAATATATTTTTACAATTTAATACAATGTTGGTTATTAGATGTAATTTCACATTTAAACCAGACATAAACAACTGTCAATCTTTTCATAGTTATTATCTCTTAAGAACACGCTATTTGTTTTGACGACGGGAAATAATTTTTAAATTAATTAATGCAACATATATGTTTTAAATTTGGTAAAATAGACATCATTTTTGAACTCATAATATCAAATATATCTTAGGTCTAATTTTTTGTAATTTTCTGGAAACTTTCATTTTTTGATGAATAGTGAAACCACTAAGTGGTAGTTAAAAAAATTAATTTTTTATAAAACTTAATTTTACCGCTTCTCTGAGTGGAATTTCAAAACTCCGAGACACACGGTTGATGTCAGTAAGTAAAATGTGGTTCAATGAGATGAAAATAATTTTTGGTGAATAGTAACTTTTTACTTTTTTTAACCACGGTTAAAAGTAAATAGGGTAATTAAGGGTAAAAATGATATTATTATTACCCTAAAAAATGTCCTAATTCTATTGGATAAGATTAATTCGACCAAAAAAAACCTTAGGAATAAAATATTACCATTTAGGCCCACTTGAATTAGATTAGGACATTTATTATTAATTTATTTAAAGAAGGGTTAAAATAGATAAAATCAAAGTTTAATAAGAAAAGCCTTTTTAATATAGGGTTATACATAAGATAAATTCGACTATAAATATTCATTAGAAAGATAAAAATATTTACTATATAATGGTATTTTATTTGTAATTTTTATACATTAAATAATTTAATTTATTTATGACACAATGATGATGCAATAATTATCTTATTAATGAAATATTGACATAATTGATGTTATAAATACCCCAATAAATGTAATTTGAGACTTTTTATAAATTACGCTAATTTTCTAGGTTAATATGGCATGTTATTATTCATTTAATTAACTTTCATAGAACTAATAATTCTGTTATTATTTTTACAAAAATCAATTACTAAATAGTTTCAAAATTGACATAAAATAGTTTTTAAAACAAATATTATATAATTAATTGTTATTTTATTCCAAAAAATCTACAGTTAGGCCAAATGACTTAGATAAGGTTATATATATTAATAATATAAAACTTGGGGTTCTTTTGGCTTCTTATAATAAGTTTATTAACATTATAGTATAAGAACACAAAAAGACACGGTAAAAGTAAAATTATTTAACTTAATGTTAAATCTAAATGATAAGGTTAAAATAGGAACCTAAACTTGTCTAAATTCTATTATATGAGAGGATGTCGACCCATCCACACCTTAGCTTCTAAATAAATCAATTTGGAGCTATTTAAAACCGAATTTGGCATTATAATAAAATAATATTTTTAGTTATTCCAAAGGTGCCCCTCTCATCCCTTATAAAAGGGCACCTCCTCACTCTCTTCCTCACACCACTTTGAGCGTTCAAGCTCAGCCAAACCCTGCCAAATTCTCTTCTCCACTTCTTTAGAAACACCCCACAAGTCCTGGTCTTCTTCAAAGACCAATTTTAGTGCCCTAAGAGGAGGACTCAAAGAGGCGGTTCAAAGAAGAGGTAATATCCGTTACGGATTCATTCAACTTTATTTCTTCTTCCAATTCTTCTTATTAGGTTGTTTCATTATGAAGTAATAAAATAAGTATCAATAATATACTTATATGTTATTATATGTATTAAACAACCCTATTTCACCATCTATCCATCCTATGGAAAACGAAATCACCGCGCGTGAGTACATACGGAATACCGTCTCCACGCCGTCGTGTAATCTATTTTCCACCACCACCTTACATGGATGGGTATAATGGTGTAAATAATAACTATATATGATTATTGTAAAGTGATATTGATTCTGAAATAGTATACATACACTCAAATACAATTCCATGATCTTGAGAACGATATCATCGCTCGTGCGTACGTACGGACTACCGTCTCCACGACGCGATGAGATTCATTCTCCAAGTTAACCATTCATGAATGATTATAAATTATATATAATAAGTAATCATGAAATATATGACATAATAATGATACTGTATTTATGTGTATATATATGTATGTCATCTACTTAATTCCATTCAACTCAATAAGGAAACGAAAACAGCGTTCATGCTTACGTATGGCTTACCATCTCCATGAATGGTGTATTTATTTCCATTTACTGATCTATTATATATTTGTATATTATGAATGTATTTTATATATAAATCATTTTTTATATTCTGGAATTAAGTAATCATGATCTAAGTAATCATATTAATAATTACAAGTCAAAACACGGACGACAAATGAAATAATTTTTCCCAAAACGCTCTTTAACATGGAATTTACAAAAGAACGGGTAAAATAAAGTCATAAGTGAACCATTTATGATATCATAAAAATAAGTATGATTCTGGAATAAGTCAATAACATAATTTAAATCATTATACAGGAGGTTCGGACACTTATGAAGCAAATCGGACCTAAGGTGAGGGAAATATCGCAATCTCATTTTTATCCGAGATTGTTTATACTTTGGTATTTACTAGGGTGTATTTTATCATCCACATCCATGTTTCCTCAATATTTAATATTATTTCAATACACCTACAATTGTTGAAATCCAATTTTACCCTTAGGTGAGTTTTTAGTAAAAGTTATTAAAGTAATATTTCTTCATTTTTCATACAAGGTACTTTTTGACTTTTCCGACAAAAGTACGAGAGGAATGATTTTTTAACTTATACGGAATGAATGGATTTTTAAAACATTATTTCCAAGAATCTTTCTTTACATGTTTTCAAGTTTATTTTTAATCAACTTCTTTTAGTTTAAAATTGTATGACATGTTAAGAAAGGAAAAGTTTTTTTGAAGTAGAAAGGATATTTTCCTCAAGAATAGAGTTTAAGTGTTTTATCAAAATTATTTTCTATCTAAGATAATATAGGGTTCTGTTTCTATCCCTATTATTACATTTATTTGATTATGTTGTGATGGAATTATTTTTATGAATTCCTTTATCTTATACGAATCGTTTTATGATGTCACGATGTTTATGAATCCCATTTTTATTACATGGGTTATGATATGATGTTTGGTTTATGATTTTGTGGCACACATAAGAATGGTATCATTATGAGATTGGTGGGACCTATTTCTCCTTCCAATTTATTGGGTAAGGATTTTATATCTCATGAGATATACATGGATGGAATGGCAGGTTAAACCAGTTCAGTGAAACAGGACTGAAACGAGAAGTGAACTCTGTTAAGAAATGGACTTTGTCCACTAAGATAGTCTTGGCAATGAGTCTTGACTAATAAGAAATGATTCTCTATGATTATTTGTGTATGCCACAAAGTTTCATGTTTTATGTTATGATTATTGGGATTACATTTCACTACTATGATTTATCCCATGTTATGATATTATGATCTCCTTTGCAGGTTAAGATTTCCAAAATGTTATGTTCTTATGAATATGATGTGATTGAAATTTCTTTTGTTTACCCATAGTGAGAATTTGAGCACACCCTTTTATGTTTTCTTTTCCCCAGGATATAAAGAATGGTTTTAGGTAAAAGAAAGGAAGATCTTTATGGGAGATGTTGAAGATCTTTCACCACGATTTGAAGATTATATTCCGACTTTCCAAAGACACTAAACTATTACGGTCCTTGTGTGTGTGTGTTTTTGTTATGTACTAAGTATTCCGCAAAAGTAATGTAATGTCCATGTACGTTAAGCTTAGGGTCTCTACAACTATAATAGGTGATATGAAGATGTTTATAGATCTGGAGTCAAATAATTAATTCTCAAACATAGAAAAAAATAAAAGGGTACCACAAATGACATCCAACTCTCTTGTTATTGGAAACTCCAAATCGTACATTCGACCAACTCCTACACCACAGAATCTTTAGACCTGATTAATACCACCTCCACTGCCCAAATTTTTTCCCTAATGATGAGGATCATCATAGGGTTATCATGCTGCATCCCAATCTCCCTTCCTATAATTGAATTCTAGAGAACCCTCATGTTAATACCAACACAAAATTATTGTAATGGATCTCCCATCACTAATGAAAATTCCCTCCATAGGGAAGAAAAGAACATGATCCTGTTCTAGGGGCTTAAGAGTTTCTGCACCCAGAGAAATGAGATGAATATGGTTTGCACCTAACCATATCTAAATTAAAACTCTTGTATATTGGACACAAGGAACCCTAGAGAACAACTATATTATGTGGTGGATCATAATGACTCCACTCTCATGGCGATCATGTTATGGTCATTCTTTTATTTATAATAAAATATACAGATAGTGTCTTTAGATATATCAACAACCTAAGTAGAGTAATACAACACTAGATATATGATTGGAAATCTATCTTGAAAATCCTTTCTCTAGACTTTTCATCTGGAAGTTGTTCTAAAGAATATTGAAGAATGTTCAGAAAAAAATCCTAAAATACCACACATTGGTAAACCCCAAAAAAAGGGTATATAGCTTCTAATGGGAAAATGCCTTTATGATCAAAGAAATAAAGCTAGCTCAAAGCTGATTTTGAATCTTCTCTAATAATATATATAACTCATATTTATCCCCCAATGAATTAGAAAAAATATTTCCTCATTAAGCAATGAAAAAAATCCCTACTAATGAAACCCAACAATCCTTTTGATAGTAGATCAAACTAAAGTCCATTTATAAAACCTCAATCCTATCCTATTTCATTGGATGTTATAAAAATACCCTATACATCTATAGAATCTTCTGCTGAAACTCTTGGAGTGTCCTCCTCGAAGTGTCATTACCATAGACATCAAGACTACAGTCAATTTAGCACTATCCTACAAAATAATTTTCATCCCTAACCTACTGGGGATTTCCACCTAGATCCATACCTAAATAAGGAAAAAAATTATTGACTTAATGAAATTAAATATAGAATTTATATGATTGATTATTTTGTTAAGGTTCAAACTAAATCCAATTTCTACCCCTTTAAAAGAGATGTCAAAATAAAAATGATGCATGATCCTTTCCTAAATCTCTACCTTGTAACCAGTATCACATATTTTAATTTGACCAGAAAAATTTAAGTCCCTTACATCATGTCACAGGTGTACCTAAATTCCCATGCCTTTGAGAAACTCTCTTGTTTTCATCTCTTATTAGACTTAGTTGACAATTTTTTCAAACCGAACCATTTAATAATCACCAGTTCCTACATCAAAACTATATCTGACACCTAAACATAACCATTTTATACCACTCCGCCGCTTCCCCCTCCTCACAAAGATAACACTCATTGTACAATAATAAGGGAAGATAATTGAATCCCAATCCTTCCTATAATAGGCCTTGGGTTGGAGACAAGCATCGAGGATATATAATTCCCACAAATGTGAGACATTACCTCTAAGACGAACATGAAGAATGATATATAAGAAAAAAAACCAAATAATTCTTTTTTATAACTGAAATATAGTGATAACAATATACTAATGTATTTTCATCCAAACTAAAACAATTGGAATGTAAATAAAAGTACCAAAATAAAAAACATTAGCAGCAAACTTGAAGAATAAAATACTCTTGAACAGCACCAAGATATTGATATTTCCTTCTCTATCCCCAGCCATCTCTTTTGGCCATAAAAAAAGTTTATATATATTAGTAGGGTAATCATAACTCTTATAAATAGTAGGATCCTCATCATGTCCACTCGTGTGAATGAAAATGATATCATAATAAATCATATTGAATAAAAAAGTAAATCTAAATCATCACCTAAACGTGTATAATACGTTTATAGACTCACCATTTATCTCTCAGAATGTATTTTATAAATGTAATCATATATTATCCAACTTAATATAAAATTATATACCCCTCTATAACTTCTTAGTTGTTTTAATGCTCTTCCCCAATGTGAAAAAACCTAGTCCATCTCTCTCCAAATATAATTATCTTACCAAAAACACCCAGGAATCTATATCCTTTGATGAACCATGTGTATCACATCATCCATTCAGAAAAATATATATCATGATATAGTATCCTAGTTGTTTTTAGGATTCACCATAGCTCATACATTGTGTATTATACCTCAACCCATTATAAACTAGACACATCATACATATAATTGTCCTTAGGATACTATATCCAAAGATACTTGTGTTTTAATATTATTAAAATCCATTATAATTATCTACACACATATATGGGAAACGTAACCATCATGCCAAAAAATTTATAATACTCCCATAATAAGAAAGTATGTGATTTGGGGTATTTATCCATCTATTCCAAAACAACCTAGATGTTGGGGAAAATACCATCTAGAGACAACTAGTTTCATTCAACCTACCAATATAGATGGGGTATCCAATGAAATCACATAACATAAGGATATAAATATAGCTCACATCAACACTCTGGTAAAAAACTAGTAATAGAATTTACTGCAATTATGATCTCTTAGACACCCTAATTCCAATTAAAATGACATGAAAGCTAATTTGAATTCAAACATTTCAAATATATTTTTAAATAATTAATTTTTCTAAATATTTCATGATAAAATTAATTAAAAAACAAAATCGATTCCATCTAGTTATAATCCAACCAACCCATTGGATTCTCAAGAGTTATCATCATTTTGAATTCTATCAATCCTCTTACCCCATGTGTAAACTCATTAAACATTCATTATCATTCCATAATTCAATTTACTCAAAGAAAATTATTAATACACCTTAAAATGATGCATATAACATGCAAAACTAGTTTATAATA
The DNA here is from genome assembly GCA_963277665.1 of Viscum album. Lineage (NCBI taxonomy): Eukaryota > Viridiplantae > Streptophyta > Magnoliopsida > Santalales > Viscaceae > Viscum > Viscum album. Next base: position 534,240,117 of record OY728151.1, on the reverse strand, counting down.
GTAGTGGAGAAAGGAATATAAAAAATAAAAAAATCCACCATACAAAATTTAAGTAGATTCATAAAAATTAACACATCGCAGATATTATCACAAAAATTATAGTAAATCTCATCTTTATCCATCTTCATCATTCTTAGTGCCATCCCTGATAACACAATGCTTATCATCATCACTCTTTTCATCACATACACTAACTACTACCACAATCCCTACCCTCTCAACCCATATATCATCAACCATTAGCTATCCTAGTCTTAGCTCACATAATAAACAAAAAATAAAAAATAAAATAAACTAAAAGAGGATGAATGTAGAAAATAAAAAGTCATTAAGTCATTAAATCCCAAAAATCATTTCAAATTTCCATTACACAAAAGAAGTTTTACACATCCCAAACCATGTTTCATTTTCAAATAATGTGTTCATTGTTATATTGAGTTATCTTATTTGTTAATAAAAGGATTGAATCACATGAAACCTGAGGAATCAGTTATAATCATCATTGAATTAATGGTGCTACTAGAATAACTTCATGTTTCATCAATTAAGAGTTAAACAAAAATAATTAAACATTTATATTTATTATTTAGCCAATAAGATTTACAAAATTTATGTTCATTAAAAATATGTAATTAAAATAATCATGTTAAACTATAGAATAATAAAATATAGAACAATTTCTATGAAATAAAGAGGAAAACTATTAAGATGGTTTAAACACTTATCATTGCAATAACAAAAATTAATTATTTCTTTAATTTTGGTTTCAGATTCATTAAGTAAAATTCAACCATTACCCAAAGTGATAAATAATGATGAATATATGATATAACATAATATAAGTACAACCTATTAATTCCTTGCCTATGGGATTAAAATTTTCTTTGAAAGATAATGAAAAAAAGTATATCTATGTTCATGTCTCGTATAAAGAAGATATATCCATATAAGGGAATTGTTCCATGAAGGTGGATACAAAAGTAAACATTACTCCATGTTAATGATATAGATCAATCGTGAGAAACTAGAATGGTATAATAAAAGGAAAAAACCCAAATAAAGCTGAAACTAAATGAAAAATATAGAAAAATGTCCTCAAATACCCATAGATGGATCTCTAATGATGGGGGTGAGTCTGATCAAATGTAATTAAAACAACTTCAAAAATATATTATGGGATCCAAGAGTTCAAGAGATAAATTTTGTGGAAAACATGTTTTAATGGGGTTCAATAGTAGATATAAAATTGAAATTGGAAGACCATATAGTATCCCCTGAAACCATGATGTAAAGTTGTTAACATAAGGAATAAAATGGTGTAATCTAACATACCACACTATAGATTTTAGTTCTAATACACAAAATTAGAAACATGGAATAGTCCATACCACTGATCCAATAAATTAGTGAAGGTACTAATAAATAAAGTGACAACCATGTGCTATAAATATAATTTATTAATCTGTAGGCTACCAAAAAACTCATCTCTATAAAATAGATACACCAAAAAATGTAGAGAAAATAAAACACACCACTAGATATTATATATCGTAGACTTCCCCCTTGATATAGTAGTACAAAAATATTCAAAATCACCAAAATATCCCACTAAAATTTCAAAATTTTAGAACTCAACCCACACTATAGCCTTATATCCTGGCTAACCTGCACAACATAACCACATCCAACGAGGTTCAATACATCCTTGTAACTTGAACATACTCTTAACTACCCACCTTTCTCTTCAGAGCCTCCACTAATGTCATAAAATGCCTAAAATACATAATGGAATGGGTTATAAGGCTCTATGTGTAACAAACCCAACTCGTGTGACCCTTTGTTGATGTATGCATTAATACAATTTTATAAAATACACGAGATATCATCTAGAATGACAGATCAGTTTAGTAGTCTTGATGTTCTAGATACATAAATTATTTCCATTATATAATGGAATTAATATACAAAACATCAAAAAATAAAATTTTTGTTATACTTAAGACTCAATAAAATATTTATTAGTCATATTATTTGGAAGGGAATCAAATTAAGGGTCTCACAAATTGTTCACTAGGGGTTAAATACATTAAAATATATCATTAGGTATTAATCCATAATCAATATGTCTTGATAAATAATTTGAAAAACATTTTATTTAATCAATAACATGATCATGAAAAGCATCCATGCATAATACCAATGTTTTAATCTCATGGGTGATAATAATTGAATTCCCCATGAAGATAATTCTTATTTTTTATGTCATTATCTCGGACATCATGATATCGGAAACGTCCTAATATTTTAGTTTTTGGTTCACATAACACTGTTCTTAAATGAACTATGATATACTGTAAAATATTTTATTTCCAAACACTCATTATAAACTAGTCCTAAAACGAGTTAGTTTGAAAAGATTAATTATATTAGGAATTATATATGAATATCATATTCAATAAAAATTTATTTATTCATATAAAATAAACATTCTGTTTTTAATGAACTCATTCTATTCATAAAGTTTTTGTTTCTTTCAAAAAAAGCTTCTTTTATTTCTATTTAAAATTAAATATAATTATTTTTTACATTTAAAAAACATATTTTATCAAATGAAATTTATTATTGAAATAAAATAAAATAGGTATTATTTAGTTTGAAAGAATCTAATTAAATACATTTTATTCATTATTAAAACAAATTCTTATATAAGAACATTTTTTGGAATAAAAATCATTTTTAAGAAATCTATTTTTCATTTTATTTTATTAATTTAATTTTCTATTAAATAAATCTACATATGTGATTGGAATATTAAAAAATGGATTCCGTGTTTGGAATTAGTGGTTTTAAATTTATAAAATTGGTTTGTTGTATTTTATTTATAAGGAATTGTAACCATAGTAATTCCTATTACCATAGTGAAGGGTAAATCGTGTACTAAACGGTAAAAAAAGATAAAAACTAAAAAATGACCATAAAATATTCCCAAATATTGTTGGATGAGTTATGTGTGTTCCTGGGTATTTCACATTTTTTGATTTGACCATTTATGTCTATTTTTTTGAGATTGCAACCTTTATAATATTTTATTTAAAAAAGAGTCAAAGAAGAAACATTCATGTATTTAATAACTATAACATCTTTAATAAGGGGTTTTCAAGAGGATATTTTTTATTTTAAATGTTATTTTAAAATATTAAATATTTATATACATCATGATAATTTATTTATAAATTTTTATTGAATAAATAGTTAACATAAAGCCTTACACAACACTTATATAGTAATTATTGAATTAAGGGAAAACCAAATAAATGATATTGGAAATATTTATGGTAATATAACATGAAATTATTAATGTAATTAAAAAATTTAATAGTATCATAGGATATATTACAATTTTATTAAATGATTTATTTTAAATTTATATGGTTGGATTGATATTATTGAGGTCAATATAATACATAGTGTCAAAATTGACAATAAGGATACTTCATGAATATACTATTTAATTGATATATATATATATATATCATAAAAATATTAAATAATCACAAATAAAATAATTTATGGTCTAAATATTAATATATTGTTCATTTATAGGCCATATATATGAATTTGTGTCTATAATATTCATATATATTTTAATATTTTGATAAATTTCTGATGTTCCCCTCACATCAATTATAAAAGGCCTCCCATTATGTCCCTTATTTACAATACATTGAACCATATAGATCTACCAAAATAATCCCTATTCTATAATAAAAAAGCTTACCCATGTTATATGGATTTTACTCTTTCCAAATACCCAACCCTACATAATTTAAGATGAGATCTAGAGAAATCCTGCTGAGGAAGAGACAATGATCATTAACTACTAATTCATGTTATTTATTCTTCTACTTCATATTAATATGTTCTTTTCATACTAATTTAATGAACATATTATTATATATATACTAGGATTTTCTTATAATTATGATATAACCATGTTTCACTTTTTTTCATCCCCTGAAAAATGAAAGCATTATGCTTGTGTACATACATCCTGTCATCTATACGTAGCGGTTTAATTTTTTTTTTCATCACCATATTTCATGGATTGCTATGAATATGGTAAAAAATTATATATTTAATATATATTAATTAATAATCATTATTTAATGGTTAATTTTTCTTTACCATTATTTTTTTCATCAATCAAAAAATGAAAATAGTGTTCATTCTATTGTACATCATACTATCTCAATGGATGACATTATTTATTTTTCAATATATAACACTATTGATTACCATAGATTTATATATATTTGACCTATATAATATTTAAATCATAAATAATATTCTATAGATAATTTATCTCTACTAAAATTATAAGTACAAGAACTAATCAATCCAAACATACATGGAAAACAAAGCAGTTACCCCCCAAAACAGTGTTTTTTACAATAAATTGATAATAAATGGGTCAAAAAATATTATAAGTAAATAATATGTGGTATAATATAATTTAATATAGTTCTAAAATATATTTATAATAAATATATATTTATTATTAATATTTTTAGACAGGAAAATTGGAATTCTAACCAGAGGTAAGGGACCTCGTCTCATTTTTCATTTTTTGGAGTATTTTAATGTTATTCTCTTATATTGATTTATAAGGTTTATATAATAAACCTATGAAATTTTATATCATTTATTTATTTATTACAATGAAATTTAATGTTTTCTTAAATTTTTTGTTTCCATATTTTATACAATTTATCTAAGTACAACGTTGTAAGGTTTTCACATCTGAATTTTACTTTTGTGGGACATATTTCCTATTCAACACTTATTTCTATAGTGTGGTTCATATAGTAAAATATTGAAGTGTTATATCATGAATTACATTATTGTAAAATTATTTAATTTTTTATTTTTTTTTCTTTATTTTATAGTGTTTATGATTCAAAATTCACAACAACTATAAGTGTTTACTTCACAATCTCATCATTATTCAAGATTTTTAATTATTAATTCCCCATTGGGAAATATTTCTATTCCTTGTCCATTTATTCTAAAAACAATTCAAAATGGTTTTCAAAAATCTCCTCTAGTTTTTTTAAATACTTTTTACCCATATTTTATTTTTTACAATCTTATTTTAATGGAATATTTTTATCATTTTCTAGATGATGTATATATGAATTTCCCATAAAAATTTAGAAGGAATGTTTTTATCTTATACGGAATGAAAAAATTTACCTCAATTATATTTCCTCAATTCTATGAATCATGCATTAAAATTTTACGAGGATATATTCATAGAAAACTTTTTCCCTTTATAATTTCCCTAGATTTTAAAAAAGTATTTATTTCAAAGAGAAAATTGTATTTTCTTCAATATATTTTCAATGATATTTTTAATATTTTTTCATCAATGATAACACCTTTTTCTGAATAATATTATTCACTGAGGTTTTTCTCTTAAAATACCATTTAATATATTCTATTGGATTTTTTATGAATTGATTGACTGGTGATATACTATTTTGATATCATTCTCTAAATTACTCTTGACGGTTTGTGATTAAGTTTATTGATTAGGGTAATTATTGACATTTCATAAACTACTTTGTAGATAAATTTTTATGTTTAGAATGCTTCACACATTTCAAATAATGGTTACATTGGACATACTATGTGATGGTGACGCCCAATATATCCCCTTAATGATGTAGTATGTCTTATGAGACAATCAAGCTTGGGTATTGCCTGATGCCTTACCCATTTATGTAGTGTCTTGGAAAAAACATTGAAATTGTATTTATTATGCCTATAATTTTGAATTTCCTATTTAAGAATTTAGTTATTCATTTTCATGCCATTATCTAGATATTTATGATGCCCATTGATAAGTTTTATCTGATTTTATTCAAAATTATTTATTTATACCATATTATTCAAAATTTATCGATTAACTGGAATGTGTTTTAGTTATTTACCTTGGCATATTTATTATGAATTATTTATTCATATATTACGTTGCATGGTTACACTAAATAGGAATCTGAGTTCACAACATCGAAATTTTTAAATTTTCCAAGATATGATGAAGGGTTTTAGGTTTGATATGTGGAGACAAACTAAGGGGAATAATAGAATCATTAATGAAAATTATTTTTGTTTTAGATTTTTTAAAATGTAATATAAATGTTGAGTATGTATCTAGTTCATCAATACTACTAAAATATTCAGTCCTATACGATGTGATTCCTTGTATCTATTCTTAATGTAAAAGGGTAACCACTGATTTTGGGATACATGAATCATGGTCATTAATGTTTTTATAAGATAAAGTTTAGTAGAAAATAGAGGAAATAGATTTAGGAAAACATATATTTGGGAGTATGAACCTATGAATGCATTTGAGGATAAATATATGTAATGGAACCCTCTAAATAATTCTTTAAAATGATGTGATTTATCACTACGATTATCACTTCTCCCATAGTTCATTATGGTTTTAGGAAATGCATGGATCCAAAAGGAACTAGATTAACCATGAATGTAATACACAATTTGTGTCTGAAAACCCAAATGTAATAGTGACTAGATTAAAGGATATTGTTATTATTCCTAATTAGTTATCATGATATATAATTAACAACATATACCTTAACCAAATATTAGACTCTCTAAATATGATAAGGATAAAGTTCTCTATGGGCTTTGGGTGGTAGAGACTAGAGAAGAAAGTTGATTGTGTTTTCTATATGATGACAGTGTGGGAATAAACACACAATTGAATGTCTTAGAGTAATGGTAAGATTTTTTGGATATGGAAAATTAAACATATATAGAAATTATAAAGAAAACATAAGTTTTTAGTGAATTAAATAGATCATAATAGTGCTCTCCTAAAGGAGTAAACTATGGTTTAATTTTCTAAATATGGTTATTATGGGCATTATTAAAACTGAAACCCTAGAGGGAAACTATGATGAAGAAAATCAACAAGGTTGTATGAGTAATGGTTAAAGTTTTTATGATAGAGAATAAAAATGTCATATGAAAGGAAATAGGAATTAAGGAATATGATGATGTGCCCTAGATAATAGTTTAAAATAAGTAGTAGAATGATTAATGTTAATATAGTTGGATTCAATAATTTTGTTATAGGAGTATTTTATCAATGAAATTATGTTTATAATAATTATTAAATGTATAAGGATTTTACTATGGCACCTTTTCTTAAAGGATTTGTGGGAATATATTGAATAGTATAATTGACCAAGAAATATGATTTTGTGGTAAGTTGATCTTTTTTTTTTTAAAACACATGAAGTTTAGAAGATAATAATTAATATGTTCCAAACGTTGAGATATGTCACGACCCACCATCACCAAAAGGAGGGAAGGGTCAGAAAATTTCTAGGCCCTTCTTTCTTAATGTTGAAGGAGAGATAATGACCCCCAAAACCTACCTTCAATAGGTCCTGGAGTGGTGACCAGCAGAAATGGTATATATTTACATAATAAATGGAAGGCATTGCCCTTTTTCTTTTAATAGGATCGGGAGATAAGACAATAAATCCCACAACACCAAAGCTGGAAGTGAAACTAAAGCCAATAATCATTCCCAATGCATGTTACAAAAGTAAAATCCATAATGTATAAAGAGACTACAAAGAAAAATAACAAAAATAAATAAAAATAAAAACTGTGATGATCTGTCACAAGTCAGAGAAGTACAGTCCAACATGATCCCTGAAGTCCTCCTGGAAACCTGAAAACAGTTTTATATATGTAGGGTGAGTATACAAGTATACTCTGTAGGGAAAACCAAAGACTCTTATGCACAAGTGGGGAGGCATACTAATTCCCTATGAGAAAAGAGGTAACCAAGCACCTAACAAGGAAACTAACCACCCAAGCCTCACCAAGGAACACTCCCCAAATGACACAAGTCAAGTAATGTATAGTAATTGCACATCGATGTTTGGGTACCCCGCGCCACTTTCCCACTGGTTATTGAAGACATCCTATGCATCGAACCAATCCCACCATTCTCAGCGCAATCCCACTACCACACCCACCCGCACACACCAGGGCCACAACAACACATCCCTCCCACAAACACCTGCACCACAACTGTCACACGTAACCACACCTGCAAACACCTAGGCCAAAGCAACCACTCCCATGCCCAAATATAGCTAGGCTAGAAGAACTATTTTCATGCCCGAAGACACCTGGGCCTCATATCGAAGATACTTGGGAAACCACCTCGGCCTCACACACATGGGCCAACCACCACACTACCCTGCCCAAAGATTCATGGGCTAATAATGGACCTCAGGCCATCACAGCCTGCCCGAAGATACTTGGGCTATCCGAGAATGGGAGCAGAAAGGATCTAATAACCAGGCACTAGTAGAAGTGCTGGGAAAAACACCCTCCCCCATGAAATGGGGGTGTTCGGAACAAATTTCTCAACTTGGGTTGGGTACGAATTAGAAACACAAAAACTACAAGTATGTATAAGTAACAATCTGTCACCCAAAACTAGTTTTTTATTTAGTCAGCCTAAATAACACACTCAGCACCTGTGTTCAAGTCACAAATCCCACCAAACCAAAACCCATTTTTCATATCCTTGTTTCCATGTTCAATAATAATGTATAAATAAGTTTCTGCACCTACTTGGGAAACTAGTAAGTATAAGCAGAAGCCAAGGAAAGAATACACCGAACATCAATTTAAGAATTCACACCCTGTTCTCTTGTAAAGTCACAACAACAGAGGGATACGTGAGATCCCTAGAAGTACTGGAACCAAATAAAACACCAAGATACAGCCCTATGTCCCCAGGATCTAGTAGCCAATGGTTTCTCAACAACAGAGGATCCCACCCCAATTCGTGATATAACCAAGTAAACACACGTCCTCAAATTCATTACCAGCGAATCCAAAACAATAGGGGATCCCATACCCTCCCACATAACCCACCAATCGGCCCGTGAATGAAAACGACTAAACCAATGCCACCTACAAAAGGTAGGCACATGCCAGTATTTTTAGATTTCAAAGATTTAACACACTCCATGCTTCCAATTCCTCCGTGATTTAATCGGGGTTACCACAGAAAAGGATTGATCCTGGTGCCTTCAAATTATTTATCCGAATATACATAATTATCCAATTTCCTTTACACGACCAGCACCAAAAGTAAGGGTTTATTAATGCACAGAGAAAGACCACCAATAGACATGATTTTCAGTAGGTGTAAACCTGCACAATCCAAAAACCATCAATCATGAAACAAGAGAAAAAAAGAAGCATCATCGGTCACACCCCTCCCCTTCGTTCTTTAGAATCTGTTTATTATCTTCTTTAATGTTTGGTTCATTCAATTCTATAGAAGAAACAGCATACCCACCCCACAAGAATCACAGAAAGGAGAGACGAAGGTGAGACCCCTACTTGATTGCTCAATGATCGAAGTTTTTCTCCACGCCCTAGTAACAGGGGATGTACAACTTGCAGGGCTCCAGCACAGCTTCACCACTTGCCTCAGAAACAAAGGACTTCAATGCACAAGAAAAAGGGAGAAGTCGACCAAAAAGGAAGAAGCGGAAATAATACCTTATTCAGCGATATATATATAAAATCTCGTTGTAACAGAATACGAAATTTGAATTCCTTGGAAGTCGAATCGTGTTTATTCCACGCGGTTGGGTGGTTACACACGACTGGATTAATTTTTATTTAATAGAGAGGTTCCTCGGGATTTTAGATATTAATTATGGCTTAAAACGACCTTGAAACACTCCAAAAAGTTAAAAGGCCCTACAAGTGGGGTTACGGAGGAGGCTACAGGAGAAAAACTCACCAAGGCTGGGTGACACCGATCGGTCCCACTGATCGGTCGCGCCGATCAGTCGCGGCGATAATTGGAAAAGGACAGGGTCATGAGGGTCTGGGTCATTACAAGTTATATATTATAAAGATGTGTTTATGGGATATTATTAGTGTCTCTAAAAATGGCATGTGATCTGATTAAAATGTAATCCATGATGGATTTTATTGTGTTTTTTTGGATTTATTAAATTAATATTATAATCTAATGTTTTACTTAAGGATAAAGTCAATTCATGAATGCATGGATGTTTTAATTAAGGTTTTATAGTTATTAATGTAATTATAATGTTTTAAGATAATATGTGATAAATATATTACCACGTTGGGAAAGTGATTTAATGAACTGCATTATGTTTTCTAGGGATAAAAGCTTGATCAATTTTTTTGGATATTAGATATGGAAGGTAATATTTTGGAAGAGTTTTCTGGTTTACTAATTATGGAATGGATTAAGATAAACTTTTGATATTACTGTTTGAGAATGAAGTTTGATTTACCATATTATATGACATGTGTTAAGGTTTTGGAAAATATTTATATCTGAAAGAAGGACTTATGTGCCTTATGATTCATTAAATGTGATTTTGTCATAAAAATTAATTTTTCATATCCATTTCCTAGTTTAATAAATAAGGTGGATACAGATTTGTATATATATAAAGGATGATATTATGCTTATGGAATGGAAATAAATCAATGAATTTTATTTCCTTTAGTACTTTATCTTGGTAGAAAAATAATTCTTCCTCTTTTTGAATTGGAACTCTAAATAAAAATGTTTTCCATTAAATTTTCTTATATATAAATCGATGACATTTTATCCCACAAAAGGATGATATTATGCTTCTGGAATGGAGTGAAATCAAACAATTTTATTTATTTTATCACTTTATCTGGGTAGAAAAATAATTCTTCCACTATAAGAATTGGAACTCGAAATCAAAAATGTATTTCAATTAAATTTCTTATATATAAATCAATGACCTTTTAACCAAAAAATATTAAGGGTTTTGTGATGGTTAAATTTCATCATGAAGATTATTTATATCACACTACATCAATCTTTGATTGTTTAATCTCGATTCTATCCCTATATTTTCACTACCCATTAAGCTTTTCCTATTCAAAATCCTTGTTTTGTGGTAACCTTCTCATTTCACATTCCTTATTTTCAAGAATAAAATTTATTAAATATTTTTAAGCAGTGGGTTTCCCACAAAAGAATTTAAAAAGTGAAACCCTTGATTTTCAATGTGAAATTTCAAATTAATAGGATTCATTTTTTTTAATGGTGGGGATACATTAACTTCCTGATACTCTTGATTGTGGTTCATCCAATACTGAGATTATTTGAACTACGATAAAATATTAAATATTATTATTTAAACGTGATCTTTATAAATGAAAAATTAAATTTTTTGGTGTGAATAGTATTAAAATAATTATCAAATATTTATGAATTTCATATTCAATAATAATTTATTTATTCTTAGTAAATAAGCACACAATTTTTAAGAATGTAATTTAATTCTTTAAATATTTGTTTTCTTCATAAAAGTGATTTTAATTTATTTCTATGAGATGAAAAATATAAGTAAATTTTCAAAATTTAAAGAATGTTTTTTGATAAAATAAACTTCTATTTTGAATTAATGGTATTATATATATCTTATGGTGATTGGTTTTGGAATTCTTCTTAATGATTGATTTTCAAGTGGAGAGTGAAAAATAACAATTTTAAAAAAACTTTCAATTTCATTATATTAAAACGGAAATTATTTATTTAAATTGGATATAATATTAAATTAGGTAATATTTTTTTATGTATAATCTATTTATTTTAATTTTAATAATCCGTATAACAAATTGATTTATACATACATTTTTTTGGCTTAAACACACATTTTTAAGAAAATTGTTTTCAATTTCATTTTTATGATTAATTTTTAAATTAAATTATGAAACATATATGTTTCGAATTTAAAGAAATTGATTCAATATTATTAATCTTTTAATATAAAAATATTAAATATTTTCATTTTTTCCCAAAATTAATAATAACCATTGAAATTTTTATTACCATAGTATTGTATACATCAAGTAATTATGGGTACAGATATGATAATGACTGGAAAATGACCCTAAAACATACCAATATTTTATTATATGATACATTTTCATCCATAATAATTCAAGGCTAATTTATATGAACATTTATGTCCATTTGGATGAGATTATGACCATTATAATATTTTATTAAATGAAGAGTCCATGATGTCACATTAATGTTTTTAATAACTATATATGTTCTAGTATGGGGTAATCCATGGGATATTTTGTTCTATTAAAATTATTTTCAAATATTAAATATTTATCTTAAAAAATTTAATTTATTAAAAAAATTATTGATTAAAATTTTAAATTAAATGATTACATAAAGATGATGTAGTAATTATTCAATTAATGGAAAAACCAAATAAATGATATGAAAAAATATTAAGTTTAACTTAATTTGAATTAATTAATATGATCTATTAATTTTATAGATTAATATGACATATTTGTAATGTATTAAATTTGATTTTTTGAAGTGAAATTTTTATATTGATATTATTAAATTCAATATAAAAATTGGTGTCAAAATTGACAATACTGATTTATTCCTGAATGTAATATTGTATAAAATAATTTAAAAATCCTGAAAACATAAAAAAATTCAGTATAATATATTTTCAAAAATTCAATACCCTATGAATTTATGGGAAATATAGAAGAATTTATCTCTAAAATAGTCTTATTATATTTTAGTTTTTTGAGAAATTCCAAAAGTTCATTTCAAATCAATTATAAAAGGGAACTAATTTCATCACTCTTTACACTGATTTGATCCATCTAGATAAACTAAAAACTTAAAAATTGTCTTATAAACATCCTAATACATGTTATATAGGTTATTTCCCTCAATAAAGACCAATAGTATATCAATTAATAAGACATCGATCGAAAGTCTACTGAGGAAGAGGTAATCATCATTACCAACTCTTTAAAATTTAATTATTCTTCTAATTCCTATTTATTTGTTGTTACAATACACATATTATAAATATATTATCATAAATATTATTTTATTTTATTATGAGTATGATATAACCATATTATATTATTTATCCATCTAATAAAAAAGGAAAACATTGTGTGTGCTTACATATGGCTTACCATATCCACATAGCAGTGCCCATATTTTTCCATCACCACTTCACTTGTATGTGTATATATATGGAAATAATATATCTATATGATATAATTGAAATAAAAATTAATTTTCAGTTATTATTTATTCTTTTCCTTTATTTTATTTCTTCTATTGAAAAATGAAATCAACGTTCATGTGTACCTATGACCTACCATCTTAAAAAATGGTGTAATTAATTTTTATATATCAATCATTATGAATGAATATAAATTAATATATATTTAATATATATTATATTTAAATAATAAATAATATAACGTATATTATGTAACGAAGATAAAAATAGTGCTTCAATTACTATGTCAAAAAAAATACTTGAAAAACAAAGCATTTTCCATATAAAACATTGATTTTAACAATGAATAGATGATAAAATGATATCATATATAAATAATATAGGGTATGATATATGTGATTATTATTTTAGAATACCTGTATAATAAGTCTATATTTTTTATCCAGTTGATTTTGATATGAAAAAAGGAATTTGAACTTGAGGCAAGGGACTTCATCTAAATTTTCATTCATTGGAGCATATTTTGATGTTATGAAACTATATTATTTTATAAGGCGTATATAATTCCCCTTCTAAATTTTATATAAATTATTTATTTATGTTAATTAAAATTAATTTTTTGTTAAATTTCATTCTTTCTTGTGTTATTAAATTAAACTAATTACCAACTGGTAAGTGTTTATCATATCTCGTTTACTTCACTAGGACATCTGACTTCTTCACTGTTTATTTTTATTTGGTAGTGTATATACTACCCATTTAATTTTATATAAGTAATCCACATATATCTATGATATATAATGTTTCATTTTATTTTATTTCGTTCATGTGTTTAATGATTCAAAAATTACCCCAATGATATGGTTTTATTTCACAATATCATCATTTTTTGAGACTAGTTAAGTCTCCCATGGGAAATATTTCAATTCCGGGTACATTTTTATTATAAATAGTCAAAGTCTTTTATTATTCACCTAAAATTGTCTCAAAACATTTATACCCATATTTTATTTTTAACAAAATTATTTGAAAGTAATATTTTTTTTGTTTCCTAAACAAGTTACTTTTGGAATTTTTTGACAAAAATATAGAAGGAATATATTCTTAACTTATACTCCATGAAAGAAATTTATCATCATCATGAATCCTCAATGATTTGAATATTCATTTACAATTTTAAAGTGTTCGTATCAAAGGAATTTTTTTTCGTTTTGTATTCTCAATCTAATTTAAAAATAATTGTTTTCAATGTGAAATTGTATTTTATAGAATAAAATTTCAATGATATTTTAATATTATTTTCATCTACTTGAACATACATTTTTGAGTATAATTATTTATTGATGTTTTTATCTTATGATACTATCTACCATATTTTACTAAATGGTTTTTTTATAATCTTTACTTGTGATGTACTATTTTTATATCATTATTCACATTACTCTAGATGGTTTATGACTTTGTTTATTTATTGGGGTAATTATTAACATTTAATATACTAGTTTCAATATGAATTTTTATGTTCAGCATGATTCAACCATTTAATATAAGGAATTCATTGGACTTAGTAAATAATGGTAGGGTCCTACTATATATCATTGATACATTTATAGGACTCAGGAGAAAAACTAGTATTGGTATTAGATAAATCCATACCTATTTATGTGTGGTATCTTTAATGAATACTTGATGGTATGTTTATGATTTCCTGAATTATGAATTCCAACTTTATGAATTCACTTATCTATTTTCATTTAAATATCTAATTATTTATTATATCCCTGGATAATTTTTAGAGCATTATATTATAACATTATTTTATTATCATTTATTTAGGAAAATATTATTTTCAAGTTATTGATTAAATGGATTTTGTTTTAGTTATTTACCTTGAAATATTGACTATGCCTTATTTATTCATATCGTTCACTCTATGCATAAACTTATATAGAATATTTGTAAACCTATTCCATAGGTTTTTTTTCTTAGATACAATAATGTTTTTTGGGTATTATTTAGAAGGATACATTAAAGGGAAATTATGTCATTATCAGTGAATTTTTTTTTGTTTTTTATATTTTAAAATTAAATTATAATTTTTAGTTTGTATCATGTTCTCCATGAATTGTAAACTATTTCGGTACTTCAGGATGTAATTCCTTTTTTGTAGTTCCAATGTAAAAAAATAACCATCAATTTTGGGTTATAAGAATCAGGTCCTTTGTAATAACATTACCATAAATATCATACACCAAGAGAGTTTAAACTCAGGATATGCATACAAAAAAGTCCATTTAATTAGGATATCTAATGTGTTTGTCTCATAAAGAATGTTGACTATATCAGGTACTATATAATTCTAGGGCCCACCCATCATTGCATGTCCAATTCATTCATCATATATTAAATCATAGATTTAATTAATAAGAAATATGCCTTATCAATAAATTTGTTTATTGAATAAGGACTATTGAATATCAATATTTCAACAATCAGTTAAATCACGTTAATAGAAAACACCTTATATATTTATATACATGGTGTATGGTTAATGAAATAATCATTTCCATGGTACAAAGATTAAATATACATAATATAAATGAAATTTCTAATGATCATAAGAAAGTTATTGTTTTAAAAGAATCTAAATGACTATAAAATTAATAAAAAGTGACCATTAATTTATTATTAATATAGGTTTTATAATAAAATTTATACCTTTGGAGAAATAATGAAACTGAAATGAAATAATATAATAATATTTCACAAATTTGTTTTCTTTATAAAACCATTGATTTCTTGTTGAAGCATCTAAGAGTGTAAAATGGTTACGGTAGTTGGAAAAATATTAATGTTTTATATATTAAAAATCATTCAATTTCGATTTTTATAAATATATTAAAAATTAAACTCTAAAAAAATTAATATGATTCCAATAAAATCATTTAAACAACTAAATTATTACATCTAATATCTTTAATAAATTATTTTATTAAAAAAATTAATTTTTTAAAATAATTCTAAAGGGAATGAAAATATATGAAAAATATTCCAGATTACAAATAAAAAAAATCATATTTTCTTATAAATACTAATTTTTGTGAGTAAAGTTAAAAATAGAGGAAAATTAGAAAAAAAAAACTAATAAATCATTAAATACCTTTAGGATAACTAAATATTTGGTTTTTATGAAGGATATATTATAGTATACCTTCAATTAAAAGATGAAAAATTCCAAATAAATAAATTATTTCATATTTGGTAACATTCAAGTTGTAACTCCTTGAATGAGTACACATGAACTAAAAATTTAATCATTATGAATATGAAAAAAAAATTAAAATTAGTAAAATGGGTATTAAATAAAAAAGAAAAAATATACAAGTATATAATACCAAATATATCTCAATGCAGTAGAAATTGAGATTAAATCCCTTACCTCACATTACCTCTTAGTTGAGTGTGATCTAACCTCTCTCATAACAATTCTAAATTTGTTATTGATTTATAATAAAAAAATATTAATACTTATACTATGATATATAACCCGATGATAATAGCTTATCACTAGCTCATTAATAATATTTAATTACATCATTGTTTTGGGTGTCAACGACTTCATTTTCTCCTATATGTTTCAGCACCAAATATTTGATGCATGTACTTTTATTATTGTTCCATTATCCCCAAAATTTTAATAATAATATAAATGTCAGATAAATTAATTAAATATATTATTATTACCATCCATGAATATAATAAATGAAGAAAGCATAATGTCGCTTATAAAAGGTGGTTTCCCCCACATATACATAATCGATGTTATATTTTACTGAAAAAATTAAAATGATAATAAGGTAAAAATTAAATTATGAAAACAAAATAATAATTATTAAATAAATATAATATATATTAATTATTTTTATCTTTATAACCATCGATGTAAATTGGTGGAAAAAACTATAATTACACCACTACATGGAGATGGTAAGCAGCATGTACAGACGAGCAATGTTTTCAATTTTGTTGGATTGAAAATAGGATAAAAATGGTTTTCTAATAAGCATAATAACATATCATTATATATATTGTACATTATTAAAAAATTTAAATCAGTTAAAAAATATTTATATTAATTATAAAAATAAATAAATTTGAAAGATTTGGAAAATATTATTTCCTCTTCTTCAGTATAATGTCATTAGATCTCTTCATAAGGGACCAATGGTTTTTATTTTTAAATGGAAATATATTATCAAACTTGGATACTGATGTTTAGATGTAAAATTTCAAGGGTTTGGAAAATATATGGTTCTCATTATTGTGTAAATAAATGATATAAGGGGTGTTATTTTTTATGTGAGGGGAGGGTAACTCTTGAATTCCATAAATAAATAATTAAATAAAAATATTTTTTCCAACAAAATTCATAATAATTGATAAATCTGAATATAATATGAGGATAGGTTGAATTATTATTATCCAATAATATTTTCCCTAAACGTAAATATTTTTTCACCCTTGTCTCTTATTTTTGACACCTCATAATTTCATTTCACAATCTCTTAAATATAAATGTTGTCTACCCTTTAAGGTTCAACAATGTTACTATTAAATGAAAATATAAACATAAATAAACCTTGGATTATATTTTAAACCATATACAATTCACATTAATGAAGTTAAAACAAAAGAAAGATTCCTTACATACCATGTAGTAAAAGTAAAAAATGGGTAAAAAGGACTTTAAACATACATGAAAACACTTTTATAAAACATGGACATGGATGATAGAAATAACCCCAGTAAATACATACGAATAAGCAATCTCGGATAAAAATGAGATTTGAAAATTTATCCCTTACCTTAGGTCCGATACACTTCGTACGTATCCAAACATCCTGTATAATGATTTAAATAATGTCATTGACTTATTAAAGAATCATATTCATTGTTATGATATCATATATGGTTCACTCATTACTTTATATTACCCGTTCTATTGTTAATTCCATGTTAAAGTGCGTTCTGGGTAAAATCGTTTCATTTTTCGTCCGTGTTTTGACTTATAATTATTCATATGATTCCTTAGATCATGATTACATAATTCCAGAATATAAAACATGATTTATATATAATATATATTCACAATATACATATATATAATAAATCGATAAATGGAAAGAAATACACCGTTCATAGAGACGGTAGGTCGTACGTATGCATGAACGTTGTTTTCATTTCCTCATTGAATTGAATAGAATTAATTGGATGACAAACACATATATATATATATAAATAAATCCAGTATCATTATTATGTCATATATTTCATTATTACTTATTATATATACTTTACAATCATTTATGAATGGTTAATCATTGAGAATGAATCTCATCGCGTCGTGGAGACGGTATACCGTACGTACGCACGAGGGATGATATTGTTCCCATGATCGTGGAATTTTATTGGACTGTATGTATACTAATACAAAATGAATATATATTTACAATAATCATATATAGTTAATATTTACACCATTATACTCATCCATGTAAGGTGGTGGTGGAAAATAGATTACACCACGGCGTGGAGACGGTATTCTGTACGTACGCACGCGCAATGATTTCGTTTTCCGTAGGATGGATAGATGGTGAAATAGGGTTGTTTCATACTTATAATAACATATAATTATATTATTGATACTGATGTTATTAATTCATAATGAAACAACCTAAGAATAAAAAGTGGAAGAAGAAATAAAGTTGAAAGAATAGGTAACAGACATTACCTCTTCTTTGAAGCGCCTCTTTGAGACCTCCTCTTAGGGAACTAAAATTGGTCTTTGAAGTACCAGGAACTCTAGGATGTTTCTAGGGAAGTGTAGAATAGAATTTTTCAGGGTTTGGCCGATATATAAGGCTCAAAGTTGTGTGAGGAAGAGAGGGATGGGGTTCCATTTTTTAAGGGAGGAGAGGGGCACCTTTGGAATAACTAAACAAAATATTTTATTATAAATTAATATTCGGTTTTTAATAGATCCAAATTGATATATTTAGAATCTAATGTGGTGAGGGGTCGAAAGCCTCTCATCCAATATAATTTAGACATGTTTAGGTCGTTATATTAACCTTGTATTTTAGTTTTAACTCTTAGTTAATTAGGTTGACATTTACCATGTCACTTTGTATTTCTATATTATATAGTTAATAGACATACCATATACATCCAAGAGACCCCCAAGTGGTCCATTAATGATACCCCTATCATGATATAAGTATATTGGCCTAACCATAGATTTTTAGGAATATAATAACTATTTTTAATATAATGTTTGTTTTAAAAACTATTTTATGTCAATTTTGATGCTATTTGGTAATTGTTTTTTGTGAAAATCATAAAAGAATGATTAGTTCGAAAAAAGGTAATTAAATAAATACTAACATGTCATATTAACATTGAAAATTATTTTAATTCATAAAAAGTCTCAAATTACATTTATTTCGATATTTATAAAATCAATTATGTCAATATTTCATTAATTAGATAATTACTGCATCACAATTTGTTCATAAATAAATTATATTATTTTAAGTCTAAAAATTATGAATAAAATAAAATTATGTAGTAAATCGTTTTATCTTTATAATTAATATTTATAGTCTAATTTATCTTATTTATAACCCTATATTAACAATTATTTACTTATTAAACTTTGATTTTAACTATTTTAACCATTCTTTAAATAAATTAATAATAAATGTCCTAATCTAATTCAAGTGGGACTAAATGGTCATATTTTATTCCTAAGGTTGTTTTTGGTCGAATTACACTTATCCAATAGAATTAGGACATGTTTTAGGGTAATAATAATATCATTTTTACCCTTAATTCCCCAATTTACTTTTAACTGTGGTAAATAAAAGTAAAAAGTTACGATTCAGCAAAAAAAATTCATCTCATTGAACCACATATTACTTACTAACATCAATCGTGTCTCTCAGATTTTTTAAATTCCACTCACATAAGCGGTAAAATTATGTTTTATGAAAAATTCAGTTTTTTTAACTACCACTCAGTGGTTTCACTATTCATCAAAAAAAAAATGAATGTTTCCAGAAAAATACCAAAAAATTAGGCCTAAACTATATTTGATATTATGAATTCAAAAATGATGTCTATTTTACCAAATTCAAAACACATCATTTGCATTAATTAATTTAAAAATTACTTCCCGTTGTCAAAACAAATAGTGTGTTCTTAAGAGATAATAACTATCAAAAGATTGACACTTGTTTATGTCTGGTTTAAATGTAAAATAACATCCAATGACCAAAATTGTATTAAATTGTAAAAATATATTCTAAATATACTTTAAAACCACTAAAATTAATAATTTATCACTATTAATTATTTCGATTAAAAAGGTTGTTTTTAATTACAATTAAGTAATTTTCACTATTCATCTGAATATGAAAGTTATCCAAAAAGTACAAAAATTTAACACTAAGCTAATTTCGATATTCCAAATCCAAAAATGAAGTCCATTTTGAATGATAAAATTAATAAAATTTCAAAAAGTGGGTATTACTATTCATAACAGGTAGTTCATAATAATATTATAATAATATCTAATTTAGTGAAACTCGGTATTGCATACTACACATGCTATTGTGGAAGGTTGCAATTACGTGTAATGCAAGCCAAGTCAGGGATGTGTGTAGTGCAATCTCTTTTTGGTGTAGCATACAACACAAGACATCAATAAAATTAAACAGAATATTTTTCATAAAATCTTGGGGTGTTACATTCTACCCCCCTTAAAATGAATTTCGCCCTCGTAATTCGTCGGGGTTATAAATGTTTTACTACTAGAAAGTTTCTTTATTAGAAAACCACATCGTAAAAAGGAATGCCAAAACTTGGTTTTAAAAACTAATGTATGAAATGTAACGGTTACCCAAATTAACTAATCACTGTGTTTCTACATAGGAGAACATAGGTGAAAATATGGATATGGAAGAGAAATCTAACCGTCATGTTCTGATGGAGAGTGGTAGAGAACATGGATATTAAAAAGACAACAGTCACAATGCCATAAATGTGTGATGATCTGGGGTACCATCTGATTCATCGGATATAAGGGCACTAGGACAACATTTTTGGTTTTCAAATTCATTTCCCTAAAGTTGAAGAATTTGAATTAGAATAAATACTTAATTTATTTTGGTAAATCTCACTTTTGTTCATGGCTTGGACAATTTACACTTCATCTCTTAAAGAAATGAATTTGAATTTGTTATTCGTGAAGTGTTAGCAGATCATGTGATACAATGACGGGTCATTCCATCTGTCTTAAACAAAAGGTTAGCAAAAGTTATTAAATATACATAAGTCGATCTATTGTGAGATTAATCATATATGGTTCCTAAAATGGAATTATACTTCCTATATCATACTTCTTAATATAAAAAACTAGTTTCTACTAAACAAGGACTTTCTGTAGGCCAGTGATAGGCGATAAAGGCTTGTCGCAATTCGGTTGTGGGTTCGATTCCCACAGCCCAGTCCGACGCGATGGGCTATCGCCCATCCTACAGGTTTTCCTTTTTCTAAAACTACATAAATATAAAATCCCATCAGTAATATCGAAAAAAGTTTTGTCCTTAAACAATACTAGCATATGTCCAACATAATCCATTCTAATCTTTAGGCTTATCAAAAATACATAGGTCCAAGCTCATAGTATAAAGAATACGATTACTTGAAATGTCATCAACCAATCATGTGAATACCATCATTTATCCCTTATATATATTATTGGTCACATTCCAATCATGTGAATACCTTAATCATGTATTATCTTGAAAAAATGAATACCAATTGAACCTTAGTGAAAACATGAATGCTTTCAAAAGTTAACTCTTTCCATATACCAAAATCCAAAAATTCTATATACTCAAACCATGATATAACCTTCTCCTTATATCAGTCATGAGCTCATGAATACTATCAAAAATTAAATTTTCTCCTTAACCCTTCATTATGTGCATATCATCTATTTTCCAAAAATATCTGAATAACCTTTCATGGTTACTAATACCATTAATCATACTATTTCAAAACTTAGGAAAGACAACAGTGTAACAATCCTTAGATGTCTCTTTATTCCATAGTACCATGAGATTACTTATACAACATTACACTTGACAAACATGTAATCATTCCACTACCATCTTAAACCATTGACCGAGCATCAACAATTCATTAATCTCACATATCATTTGTAGTCTCTTCATCATCATCAACATAAATACTACCCATACGACCCTACTGATTCTCTTAATGAGACTTTACCATAGGGCATTGGTTTGCATAATGCTCGTACATTCCACATTTAAATCATTTAACCATTTTTGATGTCGTAGAAATACCATTATCCTCGTCCATGGTGTTGGGTGAACCTTTTCCTTTGCACTTACTGGCTTTGTGTCCTTCTTTTCCACACCCAAAGCATCTTCCAGTTCCTTTGAAACAATCTCCCCGATGCCCCTTCCCACGTGATTTACATGAGGGAAATTGAACTTTCTTTCCTCTATGATCATCATGAAACTCCATCTTTCTCTTATTATCTGAGTCGGGAAACTTACCAAAGTTGAGATTATTGATCATATTATGAGATTGATGATTAGGCATAATAAATATGTTTGGACTTCAAAATCCCATTTCATTTGGATTCTAATGAAGAATATCATTCCATTGTCCATTATATACTCCATTATCATGAATCTTCCTGTTTCCAGCCATTTTCTAAAACCCAAAAAGAATAGTGTGAGAGACAAAAATCATGCTAGGGAAAGCAACATAGTAAATGGGAAGTACCCTCAATATCTAACATATTAGGTTAAATTCTATGATCGTTACCGTAGTTCTAGGACTATATCCTATAAGTACACTTATCATTAGGTATATCCCTAGACATAGCTTAGAAATATCTCTAGGGATCTCACTAATGTTTTTGCATCCTAGTTTCCAAAGGTAGACTAAACCTTTCCTCTGATACCAAATGTAAAGACCTGAAGCCAGACATACATGGACATTACATTACTTTTGTGGAATACTTAACACATAACAAAAACAGACACACAAGCACCATAATAGTTTAGTGTCTTTGGAAACATGGAATGTAATCTTCTAATCGTGGTGAAAAATCTTCAACATCTCCCATAAAGATCTTCCACTTTTTGTTTCCTTACCTAAAACTTTTCTTTTGATCTTGGGGGAAAATAAAACATAAAAAGGGTGTGCTCAAATTCTCAGTAAGGGTAATCATGGATAAAATAAAACATACCATATACATTTGAACTTAAAAACATGAAACTAATGTTTAAACATCAAAATCCTAAGAGACGACATAAAACATGGAATTACATAAGGCATAGATCATAATCGAACATAAAACATGATAAAATAGCATGGGAATAAAACATGTAATTGTGGAATCCATTATACACATGTAATGATTTCCATAGTAGCCAAGGCATTGCTTCCAAGACCATCTTAGTGGACAAAGCCCCATTCTGAATCGAGTTCACTCCTCGTTTCAGTCCTGTAACACTGAACCGGATTAACTTAACCTTCCAGCCATGTCTATCTCATGAGATATAAAATCTTTACACATTTCACTGGAGGAAGATATAGGTCCCACCCATCTCATAATGATATCATTCTTATGTGTGCCACAAAATCATAAATCATACATCATTGCATAACCCATGTAATAAAAATGGGATTCATAAACATCGTTACATCATAAAATAATTCATATAAGATAAAGGAATTCCTAAATATAATTCCATAACAACATAATCAAATCAATTTAATAATAGGGATAAAAACAGAACCATTTATTATCTTAGATGAAAAATAATTTTGATAAAACACTTGAACTCCATTATTGAGGAAAATACCCTTTCTACTTCAAAAACACTGTTCCTTTCTTAACATGTCATAAAATTATAAACTAAAAGAAGTTGATTAAAAATAAACATTAAAACTTTTAAAGGAAGCTTCTTGGAAATAATTTTTTAAAAATCCATTCATGTCGTATAAGTTAAAAAAAACATTCTTCTCAAACTTTTGCCGGAAAAGTCAAAAAAGTACCTTGTAATGTAAAACAAAAGAAATATTCCTTACATACCATGTAGTAAAAGTCAAAAATTGTTAAAAGGAATTTAAACATACATGAAAAAATTTTTATAAAACTTGGACATGGATGATAGAAATAACCCCAGTAAATGCATACGAATAAGAAATCTCGGATAAAAATGAGATTTGAAAAATTATCCCTTACCTTAGGTCCGATATGCTTCGTACGTATATGAACCTACTGTATAATGATTTAAATAATTTCATTGACTTATTACAGAATCATATTCATTGTTATTATATCATATATGGTTCACTCATTACTTTATATTACCCATTCTTTTGTAAATTCAATGTTAAAGAGCGTTTTGGATAAAATCGTTTCATTTGTCGTCCGTGTTTTGACTTGTAATTATTCATATGATTACTCAGATCATGATTACTTAATTAGAGAATATAAAACATGATTTATATGTAATATATATTCATAATATACATATATATAATATATCTATAAATGTAATGAAATACACCGCTCATGGAGACGGTAGGCCGTACGTACGCATGAACATTGTTTTCGTTTCCTCATTGAATTGAATGGAATTAATTGGATGACATAAATATATATATATACATAAATCCAGTATCATTATTATGTCATATATTTCATGATTACTTATTATATATACTTTATAATCATTTATGAATGGTTAATCATTGAGAATGAATCTCATCGCGTCGTGGAGAAGGTATTCCGCCCGTACGCACGATCGATGATATCGTTCCCATGATCGTGGAATTTTATTGGAGTGTATGTATACTAATACAGAATCAATATCACTTTACAATAATCATATATTGTTATTATTTACACCATTATACTCATCCAAGTAAGTTGGTGGTGGAAAATAGATTACACCACGACGTGGAGACGGTATTCCGTACGTACGCATGCGCGGTGATTTCATTTTCCGTAGGATGGATAGATGGTGAAATAGGGTTGTTTCATACTTATAATAACATATCAGTATATTATTGATACTGATGTTATTACTTCATAATGAAACAACCTAAGAAGAAAAAGTGGAAGAAGAAATAAAGTTGAAAGAATCGGTAACGGACATTACCTCTTCTTTGAAGCGCCTCTTTGAGACCTCCTCTTAGGGAACTAAAATTGGTCTTTGAAGAAGACCAGGACCTCTAGGATGTTTCTAGGTAAGTGGAGAATAGAATTTTTCAGGGGTAGGATGGGCTATAAGGATCAAAGGGGTGCGAGGAAGAGAGAGAGGAGGTGCCCTTTATAAGGGAGGAGAGGGGCACCTTTGGAATAACAAAAAATATTATTTTATTATAAAGGCATATTAGGTTTTTAATAGCTCCAAATTGATATATTTCGAATCTAATGTAGGGATGGGTCGAAATCCTCACATGAGAAATAATTTAGACATGTTTAGGTCCTTATATTAACCTTATCTTTTAGTTTTAACTCTTAGTTAATTAGATTGACACCTACCATGTCACATTGTATTTTTATATTATATAGTTAATAAACATAACATATACATTCGAGAGACCCCCAAGTGGTCCATTAATGATACCCCTATCATGATATAAGTATATTGGCCGATCCTTAGATTTTTAGGAATATAATAACAATTTGTAATATAATATTTATTTTAAAAACTATTTTATGTCAATTTTGACGCTATTTGGTAATTGTTTTTTTTTTGAAAATCATAACAGAACAATTAGTTCTAAAAAAGATAATTAAATCAATACTAAAATGTCATATTAACATAGAAAATTATTTTAATTCATAAAAACAATCAAATTACATTTATTTGGGTTTTTATAACATCAATTATGTCAATATTTCATTAATAAGATAATTACTACATCATAACTGTTTCATAAATAAATTAAATTATATTAAGTCTAAAAATAATAAATAAAATACCATTATGTAGGAAATCGTTTTATCTTTATAATGAATATTTATAGTCGAATTTATCTTATTTATATCAGTATGTTAACAATTATTTACTTATTAAACATTGATTTTAACTATTTTAACCATTTATTAAATAAATTAATAATAAATGTCCTAATCTAATCCAAGTGGGCCTAAATGGTCATATTTTATTCCTAAGGTTGTATTTGGTCTAATTAAACTTATCCAATAGAATTAGGACATTTTTTATGGTAATAATAATATCATTTTTACCCTTAATTACCCAATTTACTTTTAACTGTGGTAAATAAAAGTAAAAAGTTACTATTTAGCAAAAATAATTTTCATCTCATTGAACCAAATTTTACTTACTGACATCAACCGTGTCTCTCAGATTTTTGAAATTCCCCTCACATAAGCGGTAAAATTAAGTTTTATGAAACATTCAGTTTTTTTTACTACTACTTAGTGGTTTCACTATTCATCAAAAAAATGAAAGTTTCCAGAAAAATACCAAAACATCGGCCTAAGATATATTTGATATTATGAATTCAAAAATGATGTCTGTTTTACCAAATTCAAAACACATCAGTTTCATTGATTAATTTAAAAATTAGTTCCCATCGTCAAAACAAATAGCGTGTTCTTAAGAGATAATAACTATCAAAAGATTGAAACTTGTTTATGTCTAGTTTAAATGTGAAATTACATCCAATGACCAACATTGTATTAAATTTTAAAAATATATTCTAAATATAATTTAAAACCACTAAAATTAATAATTTATCACTATTAATTATTTCGATTAAAAAGTTTGTTTTTATTTACAATTATGTAAGTTTCACTATTCATCCGAATATGAAAGTTATCCGAAAAGTACCAAACTTTCACCATAATCTTATCTCGATATTCCGAATCCAAAAATGAAGTCCGTTTTGAAATATAAAATTTATAAAATTTCAAAAAGTGGGTATTACTATTCATAACAGCTAGTTCATAATAATATTATAATAATATCTCATTCAGTGAAACTCGGTATTGCATACTACACAAGCTATCATGGAAGGTCACAATTGTGTGTAATTCAAGCCAAGTCAGGGATGTGTGTAGTGCAAGATCCTTTTGGTGTAGCGTACAATACAAGACATCAATAAAATTAAAAATAATATTTTTCATAAAATCTCGAGGTGTTACATTCTACCCCCCTTAAAAAGAATTTCACCCTTGAAATTCGTCGGGGTTATAAATGGTTTACTACTCGAAAGTTTCTTTAATAGAAACCCACATCGTAAAAAAGAATACCAAAACTAGGTTTTAAAAACTAATGTATGAAACGTAATGGTTATCCAAATTAACTAATCACTTTTTTTCTACATATGAGAACATAGGTGAAAATATGGATATGGAATAGAAAAATAACCGTCATGTTCTGATGGAGATTGGTAGAGAACATGGATATGAAAAAGACAAAAAACACAAAGCCATAAATTTGTGGTGATCTAGGGTACCATCTGATTCATCAGATATAAGGGCACTAGGACAACATTTTTGGTTTTCAAGATCATTTCCCTAAAGTTGAAGAATTTGAATAAGAATAAATACATAATTTATTTTGGTACAATCTCACTATTGTTCATTCCTTGAACAATTTCCACTTCATCTCTTAATGAAATTAATTTGAATTTGTTATTTGTGAAGTGTTAGCAGATCATGTGATAGAATGACGGGTTATTCTATATGTCTTAAACAAAAGGTTAGAAAAAGTTATTAAATATACATAAGTCAATCTATTGTGAGATTAATCATATATGGTTCCTAAAATGGACTTATACTTCCTATATCATACTTCTTAATATAAAAAAACTAGTTTCTACTAAACAAGGACTTTCTGTAGGCCAGTGGTAGGCGATAAAGCCCAGTCGCACTTCGGTTGTGGGTACGATTCACACAGCCTTGTCCGACGCGATGGGTTGTCGCCCGTCCTATAGGTTTTCCTTTTTCTAAAACTACATTACTATTAAATCCCATCAGTAATATCGAAAAAAGTTCTATCCTTATACAATACTATCATATGTCCAACATAATGCATTCCAATCTTTAGGCTTATCTAAAATACTTCGGTCCAAGCTCATAGTATAAATAAAACGATTACTTGAAATGTCATCAACCAATCATGTGAATACCATCATTTATCTCCCATATATATTGTTGGTCACATTCCAATCATGTTAATACCTAAATCATGTATTCTCTTGAAAAAATGAATACCCATTGAACCTTAGTGAAAACATGAATGCTGTCAAAAGTTAAATCTTTCCACACACCAAAATCCAAAAATTCTATATACTCAAACCATGATGTAACCTTCTCTTTATATCGGTCATGAGCTCATGAATACTATCAAACATTTAATTTTCTCCTTATCCCATCATTATGCGCATATCATCTATTTTCCAAAAATATCGGAATAACCTTTCATGGTTACTAATACCATTAATCATACACTTTCAAAACTTATGAAAGACAACAGTGTAACAATCCTTAGATGTCTCTTTATTCCATAGTACCATGAGATTACTTATACAACATTACACTTGATAAACATGTAATCATTCCACTACCTTCTTAAATCATTGACCGAGCTTCAACATTTCATTCATCTCAAATATCATTTGTAGTCTCTTCATCATCAACAACATAAATACTACCCATACGACCGTACTGATTCTCTTCATGAGACTTTACCTTAGGTATTTGGTTTACATAATGCCCTTACATTCCACATTTAAAACATTTAACCATTGTTGATGTCGTAGCAATACCATTATCCTAGTTCATGGTGTTAACTGAACCTTTTCCTTTGCACTTACTGGCTATGTGTCCTTCTTTTCCACACCCAAAGCATCTTCTAGTTCCTTTGAAACAATCTCTCCTATGCCTCTTACCACATGATTTACATGAGGGAAATTGAACTTTCTTTCCTCTATGATCATCATGAATCTCTATCTTTCGATTATTATATGAGTCGGGAAACTTACAAAAGTAGAAATTATTGATCACATTATGAGATTTCTGATTAGTCATAATAATGATGTTTGGACTTCCAAATCCCGTTTCATTTGGTTTCACATGAAGAATATCATTCCATTGTCCGTCATATCCTCCATTATCATGAATCTTCCTATTTCTAGCCATTTTCTAAAACCCAAAAAGAATAGTGTGAGAGGAAAAAATCATTCTAGGGAAAGCAACATAGTTGAGGGGAAGTACCCACAATATCTAACATCTTAGGTTAAATTATATGATTTTTACCGTAGTTCTAGGACTATATCCTATACGTATACTTATCCTTAGGTATATCCCTAGGCATACCTTAGAAATATCTCTAGGGATCTCACTAACGTTTTCCCATCGTAGTTTCCAAAGGTTGACTAAACCTTTCCTCTGATACCAAATGTAGAGACCCCAAGCCTGATGTACATGGACATTACATTACTTTCGCGGAATACTTAATACATAAAAAAAAGACACACAAGGACCATAATAGTTTAGTGTCTTTGGAAACTTGGAACGTAATCTTCTAATCGTGGTGAAAGATCTTCAACATCTCCCATAAAGATCTTCCACTTTTTGTTTCCTTGCCTAGATCCTTTCTTTCGATCCTGAGGGAAAATAAAACA
The DNA here is from genome assembly GCA_963277665.1 of Viscum album. Classification (NCBI taxonomy): domain Eukaryota; kingdom Viridiplantae; phylum Streptophyta; class Magnoliopsida; order Santalales; family Viscaceae; genus Viscum; species Viscum album. Next base: position 534,210,157 of record OY728151.1, on the reverse strand, counting down.
TAATAAGGGTGAGCTAAAATTGTCAGTAAGGGTAATAATGGATAAAATAAAACATACCATATACATTTGAACTTAAAAACTTGAACATAATGTTTAAACATCAAAATCTTGAGCAACGACATAAAACATGGAATCACATAAGGAATTGATCATAATGGAACATAAAGCATGATAAAATAGCATGGGAATAAAACATGTAATTGTGGAATCCATTAAACACATGTAATGATTTCCATAGTAGCCAAGGAATTAGTTCCAAGACCATCTTAGTGGACAAAGCCCCATTCTGAATCGAGTTCACTCCTCGTTTCAGTCCTATAACACTGAACTGGATTAACTTACCGTTCCAGCCATGTCTATCTCATGAGATATAAAATCATTACCCAATTAATTGGAGGGATAAATAGGTCCCACCCATCTCATAATGATACCATTCTTATGTGTGCCACAAAATCCTAAATCATACATCATTGCATAACCCATGTAATAAAAATGGGATTCTTAAACATCGTGACATCATAGAACAATTCATATAAGATAAAGTAATTCATAAATATAATTCCATCACCACATAATCAAATAAATGTAATAAGAGGGATAGAAACAGAACCCTTTATTATCTTAGATGTAAAATAATTTTGATAAAACACTTGAACTCCATTTTTGAGGAAAATATCCTTTCTAATTCAAAAACACTTTTCCTTTCTTAACATGTCATGCAATTATAAACTAAAAGAATTTGATTAAAAATAAACTTGAAAACTTGTAAAGGAAGCTTCTTGGAGATAATTTTTTAAAAATCCATTCATGCCATATAAGTTAAAAAAACATTCTTCTCGTACTTTTCCCGGAAAAGTCAAAAGAGTACCTCGTAATGTAAAACAAAAGAAAGATTCCTTACATACCATGTAGTAAAAAACAAAAATGGGTAAAAAGGACTTTAAACATACATGAAAACAATTTTATAAAACATGGACATGGATGACAGAAATAACCCCAGTAAATACATACGAATAAGCTATCTTGGATAAAAATGAGATTTGAAAAATTATCCCTTACCTTAAGTCTAATATGCTTAGTACGTATCCAAACCTCCTGAATAATGATTTAAATAATGTCATTGACTTATTACAGAATCATATTAATTGTTATGATATCATATATGGTTCACTTATTACTTTATATTACCCATTCTTTTGTAAATTCCATGTTAAAGAGTGTTTTGTGTAAAATCATTTCATTTGTCGTCCGTGTTTTGACTGGTAATTATTCATATGATTACTTAGATCATGATTACATAATTCCATAATATAAAAAATGGTTTATATATAATATATATTCATAATATACATATATATAATAGATCTATAAATGGAAAGAAATACACCGTTCATGGAGACGGTAGGCCATACTTGCGCATGAACGTTGTTTTCGTTTCCTCATTGAATTGAATGGAATTAATTGGATGAAATATATATATATATACATAAATCCAGTATCATTATCATGTATTATATTTCATGATTACTTATTATATATACTTTATTATCATTTATGAATGGTTAATCATTGAGAATGAATCTCATAGCGTCGTGGAGATGGTATTCCGTACGTACGCACGAGCGATGATATCGTTCCCATGATTGTGGAATTTTATTGGAGTGTATGTATACTATTACAGAATCAATATCACATTAAAATAATCATATATAGTTATTATTTACACCATTATACTCATCCAAGTAAGGTGGTGGTGGAAAATAGATTACACCACGGCGTGGAGACGGTATTCCGTACGTACGCACGCGCGGTGATTTTATTTTTCGTAGGATGGATAGATGGTGAAATAGGGTTGTTTCATAATTATAATAACATATCAGTATATGGGTGATACTGATGTTATTACTTCATAATGAATCAACCTAAGAAGAAAACGTGGAAGAAGAAATAAAGTTGAAAGAATCGGTAACAGACATTACCTCTTCTTTGAAGCGCCTCTTTGAGACATCCTCTTAGGGCACTAAAATTGGTCTTTGAAGACGACTAGGACCTATAGGATGTTTCTAGGGAAGTTGGGAAGAGAATTTCGTAGGGGTTGGCCGATATTGAAGGCTCAATGTGGTGTGAGGAAGCGAGGAAGGAGGTGCCCTTTTATAAGGGAGGAGAGGGGCACCTTTGGAATAACTAAAAATATTATTTTATTATAAAGTCATATTCAGTTTTTAATAGCTCCAAATTGATATATTTCGAATCTAATGTGGGGATGGGTCGAAATACTCTCATCCAATATAATTTAGACAAGTTTAGGTCATTATATTAACCTTATCTTTTAGTTTTAACTCTTAGTTAATTAGATTGACATTTACCATGTCACTTTGTATTTTTGTATTATATAGTTAATAAACTTACCATATACATCCAAGCGACCCTAAAGTTGTAAATTAATGATACCCTTATCATGATATAAGTATATTGGCCGAACCGTAGATATTTAGGAATGTAATAACAATTTTTAATATAATATTTGTTTAAAAACAATTTTATGTCAATTTTGACACTATTTGGTAATTGATTTTTGTGAAAATCATAACAGAATGATTAGTTCGAAACAAGTTTATTAAATCAATAATAACATGTCATATTAACATATAAAATTATTTTAATTCATAAAAAGTCTCAAATTACATTTATTTGGGTATTTATAACATAAATTATGTCAATATTTCATTAATAAGATAATTACTGCATCATAATTGTTTCATAAATAAATTATATTATTTTAAGTATAAAAATTATAAATAAAATAAAATTATGTATGAAATCTTTTCATATTTCTAATGAATATTTATAGTCGAATTTATATTATTTATAAAATTATATTAAAAATTATTTCCTTATTAAACTTTGATTTTAACTATTTTAACCCTTCTTTAAATAAATTATTAATAAATGTCCTAATCTAATCCAAGTGGGCATAAATGGTCATATTTTATTCCTAAGGTTTTTTTAGGTCGAATTACACTTATCTAATAGAATTAGGACCTGTGTTAGGGTAATAATAATATCATTTTTACCCTTAATTTCCCTATTTACTTTTAACCGTGGTAAATAAAAGTAAAAAGTTACTATACAGGAAAAATTATTTTCATCTCATTGAACCACATTTTACTTACTAACATCAACCGTGTCTCTCGTATTTTTGAAATTCCACTAAGAGAAGCGGTAAAATTATGTTTTATAAAAAATTCAGTTTTTTTAACAACCACTTAGTGGTTTCACTATTCATCAGAAAAATGCAAGTTTCCAGAAAAATACCAAAAAATAGGCCTAAGATATATTTGATATTATGAATTCAAAAATGATGTCTATTTTACAAAATTCAAAACACATCATTTGAATTAATTAATTTAAAAATTAGTTCACATCGTCAAAACAAATAGCGTGTTGTTAAGAGATAATTACTATCAAAAGATTGACACTAGTTTATGTCTGGTTTAAATGTGAAATTACATCCAATGACTTAGATTGTATGAAATTGTAAAAATATATTCTAAATATATATTAAAACCACTAAAATTAATAATTTATCACTATTAATTATTTCAATTAAAAAGGTAGTTTTTAATTACAATTAAGTAATTTTCACTATTCATCAGAATATGAAAGTTATCCGAAAAGTACCAAAATTTCACTCTAAGCTAATTTCGATATTCCGAATCCAAAAATGAAGTCTGTTTTGAATGATAAAATTTATAAAATTTCAAAAAGTGGGTATTACTATTCATAACAGCTAGTTCATAATAATATTATAATAATATCTCAATTAGTGAAACTCGGTATTGCGTACTACACACGCTATCGTGGAAGGTCGCAATTGCGTGTAATGCAAGCCAAGTCAGGGATGTGTGTAGTGAAATCTCTTTTTGGTGTAGTGTAAAACACAAGACATCAATAAAATTAAAAATAATTTTTTTCATAAAATCTCAGGGTGTTACAAATACAATTGAAATAAGTGGTCCATAAAGTCTTATAAATTTATTAATATAGAGTCATGTAAGGAGATAAAGAGTTAAAAGTTCTCTAATAGTGAGGAAATGTGCAAATTATGTATTAAGATCAACAATAACCAATATTAAGTCATTATTTTAAGGATTCATTGGTATTCCGATGATAAATTCCATACATATGACATCCCATTTTTGTATAGGAATTAGTTGAGGATGCAAGAACCCTATTAGAAGTTTTCACTAACAATTAACCAGTTGATAAACTAAAAATCATTAGACATAATCAACAAATTTTGGTTTTATATTATCCAATAAAAAATATTTCAAATAACTATACATCATTGTCCTACCAAGGTGTATAGGGAAATTCAAGCTATGAGTATTGTCTAAAAATTACTTTTTCAAAGCAGTTATAGATAGAACCCATGCGTTATTTCCAAATTTTAGAAATAAATCTTCTCAAATGAAGTTTTCCAATTTCTCATCAGTCCGGAATTTTATTACTTTTTTCAAAATTATTATCATCAATGTGAAAAAAATGTATATTTTCTAGAAAATATAGTTTGGTAATCATTTATAAATGGGGTATTTTATCCTTTCTAGTGTAATTCACATATCTATCTTTTCTAATAGATGAACATAAGATCCCTTTAAATATTTATTTTGGTTAGTACTATATGATCTTTAATATTCAATGAAAACACTACCTTATTTTACTTCCCTGGGTTTCATTTTATTCCTAAATCAAAATCCTTGATTATCCTGATCCATTTTGATTTCTTCATATTTTCCTATTTCATTGAAAAGATGTATTTTAGGATCTTATGGACTTTTTATGTCTCACATATTTTCCAATATATATAATCTCTCCATATATTCAATGTAATTTTTATGAATACTAAATAAAGATCAGGATTTAGATAGTAATTTTGAATACTCTCAATCTTCCTTTATTCGTACGAAATAATTTTATCATTCTAAAAAAGTTCCCAACCAAGTCCCTTTTTTGATGTATCACTATATATCACAAATCTACATATTCCAAATGGTAGAGTCAAAATTATAGTATTCACCAATATATTTTTAATTCTCTATAACATTATTAACATTCCTTTTTTCATGTGAAGAAAAATATTTTACATATTGACCTGGTTAACGAGTCATCTAATCAAATATCATTTTGATGAAATATACAATATAAACCTTCCAATACAATGATATCACATACTAGAATTACATTCATTATTGTAGGAAATTATTTCACTACCTTTGACTTATCATGATAAAATAATATTCCAGCATTAGGGAAAATATAGAAAATAAATGAGACATTATAAATCCACAGTTAACTCTTACAAAATTTCACATATAAATCATTTTCTAAAAGATTCTCAAGAATGACCCCTGAGTGATTTTAATGGTCATAAAATCTTATATAGTGTACCAAGATATCATTAATAAATTCCAAAAAAAATTATCAAGCTATTTCTTCAATACACTGTTTATTAGATCTATAAAAATAGAGGGTTTATTAGTTACTATAAATGGAATATCTGTAAACTCAAATTGATCATTCCTCATATGAAATGATGTATTCAGAATATATTCCTTCTTTTACCAGAATTTATGATACCCAAAATGATGTTAATACTTTTAAAAACATTAATCTCTATAAATTTTATTAGGGAAGTCATCAATGTGAGGGAAATGATACTTTTAATTTATAATAATAGCATTTATTTCCATATAATCAATTCACAACCTAATAAATACATCTCTATTATTAATAAAAAATTCATGGTATCACTAATGTGAAACGCCGGTGTGTATACATCATTTTTTCTCAAATCATGTCATTTTTTAATTAAAAATAAATATTCCTTTTTGTCCCTTCTATATAATTTCCTTGATATAGGTCTTCCATCATTGATTGAATAAATAAAAAACAAATATTCAAATTTTGGTTGATGTCTAGGTAATTCCTAAGAAAAAACATCAATTCATTTATATAAAATGGGAAAATCCTGAATTTTAAAACAAAAATTTTCCTCTATATATTGTATGTACTCTTCTTCTATAAAAATATCATTCACAATAGCTACTGGTGGTATATCTAGATATGAATTTAATGACAAATTATAACCTCTACTGATAATTATTTATATATCGTGATCATCAATTGTAATCTCCTTCTCGTGAAAATAAATTTTTTAATTAGGTTTTGAAATAAAATCTTTACCCTGTATTATATAAAAATAAATCATAGGTATAATAATCAATCCAAAAAATTTGGAATTTTTATGTTTCATAATGGATAATGAATGACACATCCTTGTTATGATAAGATTTCTACTATAATAATTGAATGACAACTCCCCTATTAAGGTTATAGGGAAAGCTATGATTTTTTTATAAAATATTGAATAGGTATAAGAGTTTGAATATCTAGAATTTAATAATGCGTTGGATATATTTTATGTTATAGCTAATGTACCCACCACTATAATTTTTGGAACTTCAAGCTTAGCTATAGTGATCCCATAGGCTTAGCCATAACCCTTTAGCCTCTGATATAGTAGGATCCCTTGATTATGGTGCCATTATTGTGAATAATGTCCCATTTATCTATAGTTAAAGTACTATAAAACATTTTTTTATTCCCCATTCATTTATTATACCTATGACCCTTATCTCTTCACTTATAACAAAATATCATACACATTAATCACTTTCCCGGATTTTTATTTCCAAAATTTTCACATGAAGGAAATTTAATTTTTCCCTTGCTCAACTTTGATGAATTTCCTTTTTATTTTTTCCCAAATAACCTCTTCTTCTATTAATTTCACTTCAATATATAGTATCAATAAAATTAAAACTACTTTTTATAGAAAAATATTACATTTCATCCTATAATGAAATTTTTTTAGAAACCTAAACTATTTAGATTCATGGATTATGTCCTTCAAGGAAATAGTAAACTATTATCTCTACAGTATATATGTAATCCATAGCATAAATGGACAGTCTTTTACTATTATCCTCCAACATCAAATCCCGTTTTCATTCCAATTTATTTAAGAATATGAACTCTACCTTCATTTCATTCAATTTATCATGAAGGAAATATTTTCCAAATAATATTAATCAAAGATCTCCCAATTCCATGTGTTTTATTTCACCTTACAAGTTTTATTCTTGATCATTGACCAACATTTATATGTTTCATCTTTAATAAAATACCCTACCAGTATTACTATTTACTTTTAATTGCATCCCAGGGATGTAAATGTTCTCTAAATTGGCCTAATTTATAGCATAGATACAACTGGATTAGTAGTTCTAGAAAAAGGTGGATTCTTCGGTCCCATCAAAAAATCAAGTATAGGATTACCTATTCCTGAAACCTAATGTTTCACTATATGTCCATGGTTTTTAGACATAAACTATATCATCTTCCCTAATATATCCATGTTTTTATTAGCTAAAAACAAATTATATTATCTTCTTTATTAGGTAAATTCTACAATTACCATGGGAGTTGATTCCCTTTATAATGTTATGCACCATCACTAAAAAATTGGAACACACTAAGCTATATCGTAATCATCATGAATATTGAGCCATAAAATTAAAATACCTATAATGTTAAAAGATCCAGAATACTATAAGATATTAGCATAATTCAAACTTTTTCTACATTTATTTAAAATCAAATTCCCAGTGTTTCTACTATCCTTTCTCCAATTCCACCTATAAAAAAAACATACACATGTTACCCAGAACTAGTGTATAATTTATTACATTGGAATAATATAAATTAGATATCATACCAAATGAATGATTATTTCAGAATTAATTAAGATATAGATATATAAATGATCTTTTTTAAATTGGAAATTAAAAATATATCATAACAAATAAAAATGTTAAACATCCTTGAAATTAATTAAAATATTTCAAATGCATATCCTAATGAAAGGGGAGAAAAAATAAGGGTGTGAGAAAATGATGATTAAGGGATAATTGAATCAAAATATATCAGGATTAAATAATCTGTAATCAAATTGTCGATGTAAATAATTTTAAGGTTTTCCATTTCATGATCATGGTGAATTTATACTTCAAATGATCATTTCAAAATTCAATGTTCAAAGGATGGAAGCTTTTGTGGGATCTTGCTCAATTCAAATTGACTGAAGAGATGGTGATCGAATATTAGCCTAGTCTTGCTTCTCAGTGGACCCGTTAAACCTAGTATGGGAAAATCGTTCCCGCCTCATCAGTTTGAAACTGAAACTCATTCTGATCTGGGAGCTCTCCCATGTAAAGCGTTGTATTTCACAGAATCCCTTACAGGAACTCATCCACCTTCCCACCTTAGAATAATCCACCTATTATAAAATGATATGTAGATTGAGCCATCACAGTTGTATTTGACCCTGAGATGTTCAAGTAGAGACTTGAGGTCTAGAGATTCTCGGTTCTCAGACGTATCTGCTATGAAAAAGTTGAGAATCTGTGGTCTTTAGCTGATCTTAAACATCATAATTTACATTGTTGTAATTTATATGAATGGAGATAGATTTCCCTTAGAAAATGTTACTTCTATATAATCCTGAAAAAGCAGGAGTAACTGAATGAAATATGGAAGCTCGGAACCCTTAAATTGATGTCAAGGATCATCCGCCTCTCAAAGTGGGATTCCTACTTTAATCCCTTCATATAGAAACAATCCATTTCCCAGTTATGGGCAAGAATCCATGGACATACATGGATGTACTGGCATCCTAAAATTCTCAATGATCTTGCCTTTGGTATTAAAACACCTTTGAAGATAGATCGGCGAACAATTATTGGAGATCTTGGACATTATGCTAGGTTCATCATTGAAATTGATATAGAGATCTCACTACCTGATCGTGTAGCATTGGATTCCAATGATCACCTTATTAAAGTCATATTTTAATTTTTAATCCTTTTTAAATATTGTGAGCATTGAAAAATGGTTGGGAATATGATTGAAAAATGCCGTATTTTACAAAAACAAATAATAAAACTGACATCAAAGAATGGGTCATGGAAGGAGGTTCCTAGAACAAGGGATGTTCTCACAATGTATTATGTTAAAAAGAGTCATAACAGGTCTTCAAAACAGGTTACATGCTATAAAATGGTGGGAGAAAGCTGGAATTGGGCGGATCTTGCTGAAGAAGAGGAACAACATTCTCTCCAAAATGAAGGTGTTGTCCGTGATAAAATAGTGGTTATATCAGTGGAAGAGTAGTTTGTGAATAAATATCCTCAAGCATTAGCATACAAGATCTTTACTCTTGTGCTTGGTGTATTACTGGAGAAACTTTCTTTAGATCTGATTAGTTCGTGCATTAATGAGCCACTAGACATAGATTCTGGAGACATTGTTGATAGCATTCTCCCTCCAAATAAGATACTGGTGAACACCCTTCCTCCCAACCCAACTGAACATATGAATGAGGGTACTTTCTTAAAGGAAGAGGTTGGCAATAAAACTGGAGATCAAGAGATTCCCTCAGAGGTAGTTTTTTGGAATTAAAAATGGAGATGACAGCAGGGATTGCACTTAATCCACGCCACCAAGAATTTTTCCAACTACATTTTCCAAGAAGGAGGACCTAAGATGGTCTGGAAGAAATAAGAGTCCTATGACATGAGAAAAATGGGGCCTCAACCCCGAAAATTAAGTCAAAATGAGGATATTATTCTAGAACATCTAGGGATTGACTATCCTTGACACTCTATGTTCTCTTAGGTAGCATATATGTAAATATAAGCCTGACATTCTTGGGGTATCCGAGCGAAAGACCAAGAAACATAACAATGGTTCTTTTCTTCTAGGAAAGTGATATTTAATGCTTGGTTCTAAATTAGATTCTAGTCCAGAGAGATTTTGGATTTTTTTTTCTCACAACAATGTGATCAACACTCTTCTAATCTTGGAGAATTAGCAAGCCATCACATGCAGGATTACTCACTATGGGAGAAAAATTCTATCCTTGAAGATTTATGCCTCCGAAAACTATATTACTAGAAGATGCTTATGGATTCATATTAAAAAAATTTCTAGTTCCATCTAGGAACCATGGATTATCATGGGAGACTTCAATGCCATTCTACATGCAGATGAAAAGCTCTGGAATGCTACAGGTACAACTTCTATCAGGGACTTCATTGTTCTTATTGAAGAATCTAATCTGACCGAAATCAATTTTTTGGGAGCTAAGTACACATGCTATAGAAAACCTTTGAATAGAATAATGGAAATCATAATTGACCATGAATTTGTTAACAAAAATATGCTTGAGGTGTGGAAAACAATTTCATGTGTTACTCTTGCATGAAAAAATTCAGATCATCATCAAATTCTGGTAAATTTCATTTACAATGGAGAAAAAATACATCTTCACTTTAGGTTTAACAATGCTTGGACAACCCTCCCAGATTGTTCCCAGATAGTTAGAGACACATGGTCCATACAGAACTAAAATCACAATCCACTTTCTTGTGCTGTCAAGATTCGGGTTCTCAAGCAGAAAATGAAGCATTAGAGGAGGAATAAGTTCATCCTTCTTGAGCTAGAAATAGATTCTCTGGAAAGAACACATCATGAGATTCAAGAATCTATTACGCTCAACAACTTTCCTAAAAATGATTACCAATAGAAGAAGGTTTCCTCTATTCTCCAGAAACTCATTGTGCTCAGGGATAACATTCAGAAAGATTTATTCAATGTTTAGTGTCTTACTTATGGTGATAGGAAAACCAAATTTTTTAATGCACTTCAAAGAGCTAAAAATGTCAACAGGCCTCTATCTATTCTTAAGGATAGAGACTCTCTAATTTATGAAAGATAGTGTCTATCCACCCTTATTGTCTCCTTTTATATGAATCGTTTCAATATCCCCATAAGAAATGAAGAATTGATTGATGGAATTATCCCAAAGATGGTCACTGATACAGATAACACTCTTCTAACCTCTACTTAAATGCGTATTGAGATCGGGGAAGTATTATTTGGTCTTAAAAAAAATATCTCCAGGGACAGATGGTTTCACTAATAATTTCTTCCAACTATATTGGGAAGTTATAAAATATGATGTGTGTAAAATGGTATAGCATTTCTTCATAGAGGGATCTCACACTCAATGCGTTAATGCTCAGTTCATTTCCTTAATCACTAAGGTGGTGAATTCCAGTGATATTGGTTAGTTTTGACCTGTTTCTCTTATCATCACTATCCACAAGATCATCACCAAAATCCTAACCAATCACATCACTCATATTTCAGAGATAATTATCTCATGGAACTAGTTTGGTTATATCAAAGGATAAAAGATTCAATATTGCCCTATAAATCCTTCTGAATGTATAAACCTCCTTAAGATAACCACATGGGGTGGAAACATTTATCTTAAGCTTGATATTAGGAAGGCCTTTGACACCATCTATTAGGGTTTCATTAGACGTATCAAGAATGATTTTGGCTTCCACAGTAGATTCATTCAATGGTCTAATGCATTGATCATCTTTTCTTATATTTCTATTTTGATTAATGGATCTCTGGAAGGCTACTTTAAATTCTCTTGAGGAGTGAGGTAGGGGGGACCCCTATTCCGCTATTATTTTTTCAATTGACAAAGATTATCTCGGTTGATTTATCCACGATAAAGATAACAAAGGAGAGATCAAAACAATCTGTGATGCACGAGGTATCACTACCCCCTCTCATCTTCTTTTTGCTGAGGACATCATTCTCTTTACTTAGGGAGATAGGAGGAACCTTAAAAATATCAATAGAAATTTTCTTCACTTTGAAAAAGCTTCTATCCAAGAGGTCAATTGAAGCAAGTTGTTCATTTTCATTGGAAAAAACACATTGGCCTCAAGGAAGCAATGCATGGTTCATGAGCTAGGAATAAGGGAAGGGTCCCTTCCTTTTATTTACCTTGGGGTCCCAATGTTCCTTGGAAAACCTAGGACCTCTTATTTTTCTAATGTTGTGATCCATGTTAAAATAACTCTATCCACCAGGAAGGGTAAGTCACTCTAAATGGAAGGGAGAATCTGCCTGGTTAAACATGTGATTATCTCAAAGAAGGTTTACTCTTTCTTGGTGTACTCATGTAAAGGTACCACCCTTAAAAGTATCAACACACTCATGGGGAACATTGTGTGGAGTGGAAGTATACTTGAAATGAATATTATAACTTCTCCATAGAATATTTGTTGCTTTCCACATACCATGGGAGGCCTGTATATTAAAAACATTGAACTCTTCAACCAACATCTTCAAGAATATTTCCTTTACCAACTTTTCAATGATTAATTGGAATCCCTAGATTTCCTCAGAACTAATCTTCTAAGAAGGGTGATTACAGGGAAGCTGAAAAACATCCAATCCTCAATTTGGCCTGGTCTAAAAAATACGTTCCAGAAGGTTAAATTGTAGTCTCACAGGTTGGTCAGCATGCACACCTTCCTCCAATTCTATAGGGATAACTGGACTGGTAACCCCTTTATTGATAGTGTGGATATGCAGGATCCATCTATAAACTAAAATACCACTATTAAAAACCATCTTGAGTAGTATCATTAGCTTCCACCTCATATTTCCCACATGGTCTCCTCCTATGATTATTTGGGCACATATGACTTTCTAATTTGGGAACCGAGCCCAAATGGAATTCTGAACTCCAAATACTCCTACTACAATCTTCTACAAGGTAGCAGTAATGGAACTATAAATTAAAACATAAAATGGTTGCCACCACCTAGATCTACACTTTTTGTCACCTCCATCTCAACAAGATTCCAGTGGACAAAAACCTACTGCGAGTTGGGATCTCCCTCTACTTCAGATGTGACTTATGTCATCAGCACCATGATGATATAAACCATTTTAAGGCATATTTAATATTTTCCTACATTGTCTATTTTATGTGCTATTATCACTATCTAATGGAATAAATTTATAATATTTATGTAATTCATGGGTTTTGAAGATCTATTTCAAACTATTTTCTTAAATGTCCTTCGATTTCGACGATTCAAACGTGGTAGGATTTCTTATCTCAAATTTTCATCCCTTATAACATATTACCTATTATACACCACGTTTTTATTGTAATAACTCATCTAATACCAATTTAATATTTTATTCCATTATCTTATAATTATTCATAACATTTATTTTTTCATTTGAAATTATTTTCTTCAAGGTGTTTTTATTAAAATGATTCTATGTTTATAAGAGTTTATCTGTCTCATTTTGAATTCTATAAGACCTTGTCAATATTGTGAACAATAATTTATTTTATATGGTGTATAAAAAAATCTATTAGATTAATTTATATTGAATTTTTTTTTGTGTTCAAGATATTTTAAAGCCAATTTCATTTTATCCCTTTTATGTTTTTTAGATTATTACATTATTATTATGGTAATGGTTTTTCAAAATATAACTATCATTCATTGAGTTGTGATTTTTCTTGATGAACATTTTTCAAATAAGTTAGAAAAAATCAAAACCTTTATTATACTATTTATTATTATTTTTATTTTTCTTGGGATTTGAAATTATACATCATAAACACCTTTATTAAATTATCCCGCTTCATAAAAAATGATACAGGTGAGGAATTTCGTTAACTCTAAATTTATTTCATTGAGCTAAGATATTATTGGATGACATAAATTTTTCTAATATAGATATATTACTATATTTAATATTTCACATTCAATTTCATATTCTCTATATATTTTAAGATGATGTTTGTAAATAAATGATCCTTTCTTGATTAATATATTTCTTATAATGGTGCAATGATTTTTTGAAAAAAAACTAATCTCTTAATGATGGTTTTTACAACATTCCATGTTCTTTATTCACAAAAAAATACTTTATTATTTTTAAATCCAAATATATGTTTAATTATACCACCTTCCTATTTTCTATTAACACTTTTCAAAGGAACGTTTTTTATCAATTTTTACAATGTGGGATTTCATCAAATGTACTACTAAATATTCAACGAATTTTCCATCCATTAAAAATAAAATGTATTATCTTATACTTTACATTTAGATTGATAACACTTATTTATTTCAAGGATCTTATATTCATGATTATTTTCAAAATCACATGCTTTCAAAATATTTCAATTCACCTTTTTTAAACAATTATATATTTCTCGAGGCTTTAATAATGAAGATTTTTTTTAATAATAAATCATTTCAAAATGTTTTCATTTCATGTTTTTTTATACATTACGCCTTTTTCTAGTATCCATTATTAATTATTATTTTGAATATTAAATTTATTCAAAATTTATTTACTGAAAAAAAAAATTAAATGTCTATATCTTTTTCAAATCTCAATGATTTAAGATTCACATTAAAGGTAAAAAAATTTCAAATTTATTTCACTTCAAGTTTTTTAAAACCTTTATTTATTTTCAAAAAATATTTTTTCATATTTATTTACATATATTTACTAAAAAGTTCCTTCATTTTCAATTTATCAAATGTTTCCACTATGAAAATGAATTTTCTAAGTGATAGGTACATTTTTCACAAACACCAAAGTTAAAATAATTTTTTACAAAATTCTTTTATGATTTCACTATAATTTTATACATTATATTTAAAGACCATATTTCATTACATGTTATATTTAATGTATCAACCTCAAAATATTCTTATTAAATACTCTTTTGGTGTGACTGAATTGTGGGTACAAATCGGTTACATTAGGGAGGACAATTTTTTGGGATTCCATCATGAAATATTATTGAAACCATTTTTATTTCCATAGATTATTTATAACAAGTTTAAAGATTTCTTTCAGGTGGAACACATATACATGGATGAATGAAGTGTGGGGGACAATATATCCCTCCAATGAATTTATTAAGGATTTATATCAGAATAGGATATTATCAAAATTGAGTATTAATTCTTGATAAACTATGTTAATAAAGTACTAATGTATACTCCATAGTGGGAATCAAGTAGTGACACATGATACACTATATTTATGGGAATTATTTAGTGAACCCATCTCCACTTTGGGTACTGAGAAGAGATGTCTTCTCCACAATAATATGGGAAATGGGTAATGATTCCAACATCACAATTTTTTTGATTTCGACGCCTATGTTAGTTCTATACATTAATATTATTCTTTATTTTAATGAAATAACATATCATTTGTAATATGATTATGATTCATGGATCATATTAATTATAAAATGTTTCTACAAATTTATGTTATGATTAATTTTACCAATATTAATAGCACTTATCTTTTTATTATGTCTATTGAACAAATATTTTTATTCCAAGTTCATTTAATAAGGTATTAATTCTTATGGATCTTTTCACATATTCTTATTATCTAATCCTTGATGAAATATTGATTAGTTTATATATTAATGAGAATTTGAGATCACCCGTTTCTTTTATTTATTTTTTCCATAAGAAAATTTTAATAAGACTATATTAAGAATTAAATTTTATGTAGATATTCTCAAAGGGTTATTTTTATGATATAAAAATGGGATATTGGTATAGTATAACAAACATACCTTTTCAGGAGAAAGGCATCTTAGCTAGTTATCAATGAAACAAAAAATATAGTTCTTTGGACTATGTTATTATTGTGTGATTTAGTGTTTATCTTATCGTAATATTGTAAATAAATATACGTTTATCCCACTTTTTATAAATTTCAATATTTAGGATATCTTTTTTTAGTATTGGAATTGGAATTATGGATCTGGGGCTCATCAATTTGATTTATAGTAGATTTCAAAAAAATTAAAGGATTATTTATTTTATTAGGGATTTAGGAATAGATTAAATTTGTGATAACCTTGGGGATATTTCTAAGGGACAAGTCTAAAATATTATTAAATCATGACATTTTGTTAAATCAGTGATTGTGTGTTTCCCCATGAAATTACATACATATCATGATACTAGAAACTAGTTGAATCTATGAAAAAGGTGAGAAATCTGTAATGACCAAAAAAAGGATGGTTGAGAATCAAATCAATCATCAATCTTGTGAATGATAAGTGGACATAGGGCTAAATATCTGAATAGACACTCCCAATGGATATTACTTGTTTAATTATATTCCCTCTATATACCATTATGAATGATTTGTTTAATTAATGATTTCGTTACGTAATATGAAACTACAAAACCTAAATAATCCATGATTGAAGAAAGAATTATTTCAGTCAAATTAAACGAAAATGTAATAATTTAAAAGAGTATGTTTTTTGGTTGAATTTTTCATGTAATTACAAAATAATAGTCCACTTATAATTGTGACTATTCACCACTTTGTATTAATTCATTTTGGTTTTTGAAATTCTCAAAAGTAAAAAGGAATGTTTTTATAATGGATGAGATATGCAAGGTTGTAACTGTCTTAATGGCCAACCAAGTGGGATATTAGAAGGTGTGGAAAATCATATGGTAATACTTGACCATTATATCAGGTTGTGACTAATAACATGATCACCTAAATATATATAAACACACCAAATACTAAAAGGATAGAGTTTCATAAAATATCATGTGATGAAGAACATGTAGGAAAGAAGACTGATCCTCTTACAAGTCAAAGACATTAGAATAAGCACCTAAGGGAATATATCAATGGATATAGGAAATTATTCAAGTTTGGAAGAATTTCCCATCAAGATCATGATTATAAAAGATAAATGAAGAGGAATTCTAATAAAATTAATGGTATTAGAATCCCTAATATTACAACATGGATAATGAAACACATTAAACACCCTGAGTTTTGGAATTATGAAAATAAATTTCCCAATATAATGTTTAAAAAGGGTTATAAGTGTTAATAACCTCATAAAACTATAGTCCAAAAGAATAATTATACATTCACAACTAATAAAGTAGTGCATGATAATTAAGGAACACATATCCTACACTGTATATATTTTTGGGTGACTAATTAGAATATGATCTCGAGTATAAAGGAAGTTTTCAAGGATCATTAAAATACATCCTTGATGATTTCAATACCAAAAATCTTCTTTTTTATTATGTCCCAAGATAAATTTTATGGGAACATCTTTTTTATAATATTTTTTCCTTCCTTTAGTTGAGTTTTATGTGATTTTGTAAATGGATTGGTCCACATTACATAGTTGAAAAATACATGGAATAAGGAAATGAAGTTTCATTTAAATATATGGTATTATATAAATGAATGTATGAATATGACCAAACTTTAGAATAAATTTATATATTGTTTTATTGATACTTAATAGTGATAAAATATCAGCACAAATGGTTAGAGAAAAAATTTAATGATAAGGATATGCTACTATTAAAAAATAACATGTTTCCGATGTTTTTTGGGTGTTAACCTCTCTAGTAATTATATATTGAGTCATATAAATATTTTAAAAATAGTAAGATATATTAATTTGTAGTATATTATTAAAAAAATTGGATGCAATTTATTTAAGGGGAAGAATGTAATAACCCAGGATATTATTATATATCATCTATTTAAATAAATCTAATGCATCAAATAGCTTGATACACACCCAAACCCAAAATAAAATGATCTAAAATATATTTACAGTCAGGGTAGTTTAATAATTATTTATAATTTAATAAAAAATAATTAATTAATACACAAAAAAATAAGATTAAGAACACTTAATGTTTTAAAAGTGACATTTTAAATACAAGTAATTTATATATATATATATATATATTAAGAATTAGTTTAAAGATTAAATTTATAAAATAAATTTCTTTATTATTAACATATTAACATCAGTTTCTAAATTAGTATATCAAAATTAGTCTCGGGTGAATTACTGAGATTTATTTTAAAATTATTTGTTTCAAAGTAAACATTGAAAAATAATTATTTTGTTAATACCACAACTTTTTTTGAAGTTATCATAGTACAATAATTACTACAAATTAATATAAAATGTTTTTCTAAAAAAATAAATATTTTGAAATTAAAATAATTTATTTAAAAACAATTCGTTGAATTTATAAAACATATGTTTAAACTGTTGGAAAAGTAAAAAATATTTTACCTTAAATGTTATTTTATATACAAAAATATTAGAAATTTTGTTTCCATTACTTCTTGAAATTAAATATGAAAAATGAGTCTCATATTTTACAAAAAAAATCATAACAACTTTTAAGTTCAATTTCATTTTTATGAATAAGAGTATGATTACTAAGACTAATGTAATTGACCAAGATAAATGTATAACTATTATTTTCAATGAATATTTTTAATAATATTGTGTAATTATTTACTAATCAAATAAATTAGAAACTTCTCAAAAATGAACATAATATATATTTTATACATAAATAAAAAATATATTATCAAAAATTCAATTTCTAATGAATACTAAATAATATTAAGAACACTTACATATAAAAAAACATTATTTCGTTAAAACGATTTTTCTATATACTATAAGTTTTTATATAATGCTACTTTCATCTTATTTATAAATAAAATTATATTATATGGGGTTGAAATATATTTTACGAACACCCAGATATGGTTATAGGTGTTACCATATTTTTTTTAATTATATCTAAAATATAAGTTGAATGAAATGTTCAAGGTCCCAACATGGGTATTTCTTTGTCCTTAACAAGCTCTTCTTATTTTTTCACTTGTGAAAATATCCCAAATAAATTATTATTTTAAACATTTCAAAATTAATATAATTAATTATCATAAGATTAATTTTGAAACCATAATTTATTCCTTCTAATCAATATATAATAATAGAAAATCATTGATTGTGTATTCCAGTGGACTCATGCCTCCCATAAATGATTTCTTCAATTTTTCATTACCAAATTTCATGGTGGTTAACAAGGTTTAATTTAGTCTATGAACATACTTAATACTTAAATATTATAATTCTAAACTAATTATTTATCATATACCTCCATTTCATCTCATTCACTTAGAAATTGAATTGCTAATTGTGTGTATATTGATCTGCCAGCTGTATAAATGATGAAATTCATTTTTTATCACCGTTCTACTTGGATAGTTTGAGGAATGAATTTGATGATGTAAACTGGTATTTCCTGGAATGTTTGTGCTTATTTAAATTTTATATTTATATATTAAAAATATTTCCTAAATCGAAAAAATCATTATATCACAGTCGTGTTTGGATCAATTTTTTACACCTACATGAATGATTATATAATGGTTAATCCATGAAAGAGTAAGGAATTTTATATTGTATTAATTTTATTTGGTTAAAAATTATTTAAATTTTTAATGTAATTATTTAATGGTTTAATTAATTGTTAATATATTTATTAACATTTAATATTTCGATCATTAAACATGTGGGAACAAGTTCATCACAACCTAATTTTTCAAGAACCATATCCATGTATATCATGTGATGAAATTTTACATAACAAATAATTTAAAAATTTATTTTTATTCATTGAATAATATAATAATGATGAATTTTGTGAGTAAAAAAAATAATAACTTCAATTTTATTAAACTAGTTCGAAATAATCATTATTTGTCTCACTAAATATCAAAAATAAATACTAAACAACTAATATACAAGAAGAAAATAATTATAAAATAAATTTACTACAAATATAGCTTTTATCAGGACTAAAATGGACATTAATAGGCCTAGAAAAAGTGTTATTTATGCCGGTGAATATAAAGGGGGGGTCCCCTTTATAAGCACTCCAAAAAGAGATGATAAAAATAAAAAAATTTAAAAAAATAAAGAAATTACTGCCAATCTCACGGGGGGCTTTTTACAGCACTTGATCCCCCTTTATCAGCTCTTTCAAGCACCTCCAGTGCCCGCCCGCATAGCCTACACCGTTTATCAGCGCTAGCCCTTTAAATAACACTTGCGCGTGCGCCCGTGCCTCCACCCTGATTTGATCTCGAGGCCTCCCACCTGCACACCTAAAGCCTTTACCACTACCCTATACATATTTGTTCTCTTATTCATGATATATCTATTTTTTATACATATATTTAGTTATATTTATTCGCATAGTAATCTATATTTATATTAATATATATAGTTATATTAATATATATATATATATATACAGTTATATTAATATATATATATATATATAGTTATATTAATATATATTTATAGTTATATTAATATATAGTAGTTATATAAATATAAATATATTGGTATTTTAAATAAAATAGAAATTAGTTATTATTTAGATAAATCTAATATATTTTATATGTAAATATGTTTAATTATTTATTTAAAGAATTTAATTTTTAGGTGTGAATATATAAAAAATATGTACATATAGTTATATATTTGATTATAAATAGAATTTGATTATAAAAAATGATAAAATTTCAAAGAAATAATATCAATATGAATTTAATACCTTGGAATAAATTCAGTTTCCACCAAAAAAGCCAATAATACCCCCTCAAATGAGGCTAAAACCCCACAAAATGTTAAAAAAACTTGGGTACCTCGACTAAAAACTCAATTTTGGAGGCCTTATAGGCCTCTTATGGCCTTGAAAAACGCTTGACCAAGGTCACCCCCGATCACAACGATGTAGACATCGTCACAGGCTTCGATTTGGTATGTGGTAGAGCTCAAACAGACACTCGAATCAAAAGTCATGGCTGTTTGAAGTTTGAGTTGCGTTTTCAACATATAATGGTTCTTTTCTTAATTTTTTTTTCTTTTTTAGTCTTCAAATTGTTATTAAATGACTATTAATCCATAATTATTAGAAATTTATTAATTAAAAATATTTTTTTAATTTTTTAAGAATCTATTTTCACTAAATATCCGATATCTTATATATTAACTATATTAAGTGTAAATGTACATTTATACTTATCTAAAATATATTTAAAAATTATATATTATATTTATATCAATATAACTATATAACTATATTTATATATTAATATATTTTTAATTTTTTTTAAGTTGTCCCTTTATTAGTGCTTTAAAAAAATCATTAACAGAAGCCCCCCCTTTATCAGTGCTACTAAACAGGAGTTGATAAAGAGGGTCCCTTTATCAGCAATAAAAAAAGTGGTGATAAAGGGGGGCCTTTATTAGCACTAAAAAAAGCACTGATAAAGGGGTACTTTTATCAGTTCTTTTTTCAGCACTGATAAAGGAACCCTTTATCATCGCTTTTTTAGCCCTGATAAAGGAACCCTTTATCAGTGCTTTTTTGAGCACTGATAAAGCCCCCCCCCCCTTTATCAGCGCTTTTTCGTTAGCATTGATAAAGGGCTGGCGCTGGCCTTGCCCTGTTTTTTGGTAGTGAATTATATAAAGTTATAGATATGAAAATTATTTTTGAATAGGTTATTCAGATGTTAATTTTTTTTATATAGATTCTGCATCAGGTTTATATTTCCAGAAATTCATGGTAAGGGTTCTTTGTCTCAGATTTTAGTTCTAGAGACTAATTTCATTTTTGTGAAATATGACATATTTTATATGGTTTGATTCGTTAGTAGTGAATTTATTTTACCATATTCCTCTAATTCATGGTATTTCAAGATCCATATCATTATATTTCTTTAAATGGAATTGGCTTCCTAATATAAAAAAGTTGTAAGGGTTTCTTATATAAAATTTTCACCCATAAGACATATTTCCAATTATATGACATGTTTTATTTATGAGGTGTTATCTAATTATCAATTAATATTTCTAATCATTGTCCTAAAATATTTCATTGTATTTATATTTTCACTAGAAACTATATCCTTCAAGGGGTTTTGAAACAAAAATTTCAATGGTCGTAATGGTTTCTGTGACTCATTTTCAAGTCCTTGAGATATGTTTCATATTATGCACCATCTTTTATTTTTTATGGACTATTAACTACGAAAACACTATTAGATATAGTTTATATAATTCATTTAATGATTTTTTAATTTCCATTTCATGGTAGCTCTCTTAAGTTCTTTTGATCCTCACATTACCATTATGGTAATCATTTTGGTAGATCACATTTCCATCATTAAGTCATTATTATTCACCTTGAACATTTTTCACATAAGTTATAAACATTAGTATCTTCTGTTTTTTTATTTTTTATTTTATAATTTTTTTGGGGATTTACATTTATACCACATAATATCCATTATAAATGACTCTTGATTCAATTATTTTGATATTCATGATGGATTTTGTTTACTTAGATTTACATTCATTGAGATTATAAGTTAATCCTTGAACATAATTATTCAATCGTTGATAAAATATTCTACATTATACACCATATAATATTCTCTATTTTCCCTAAGGGAGGATATTTTATTTTAACTCACGCATTATTTCTTGATGAATTTATTTTTCAAAAAGGCGCAGTAGTTAAAATAAAACAAATATCATCACATTTAATGATTCTTTCCTCTATTTCTGTGTTCATATTCCAAAAAAAGAATTTAAATAATATTTTTAAATCAAAATTTGTTTTCAATCATGTGTAATTCCTATTTTTCATTAACACATTTTTAAATAAAGATTCATTATATCTATTAATGATGATGGTTTTCATCGAAGGTAATTCAAAATATTGAAGAGGTTTTCTATCCATTAAAAATAAAATGTTCTATATTAAACATAAAATTTCGTTTTATAACCATTTTGTTTTTTAAGGGCCTAATATTGATGTTCCCTTTTAAAAATAATGTGTTTTTAAATATTTCACTCTAAATTTTTGGAAGGTTTATATATTTTTCAAGGCACCAATATTGGTGATTCTTTTTAAAATAAAAGTTTTTAAAAAATAATCATAATTTTTTTTGAAAATAATTATATCATTTTAAGGATAAATTATTATAGATTTTTTGAAAAGGTACATGTATTCAAAAAATAATCAATTAACCTTTTAGAAGTATTTATTTCTTTTTAAATTTTCAATTATCATTGGTTCGTTTTAAAATAGTCATTCTTTACAAACTCCAAGTTAAAATCATTTTCTATTAGACACTTTTGTTATTTTTCAACCACATTCCTCATTATCTCTAAATTTCTTATTTACATGGAAGTTTATCTTCATGTATCAACCTATAAATATTCTTTTGAAATAATAATTTGGCATTATTTATTCAAGGATATCAACTATTTAAATTTTTGAGGTAAATTTTAGTGAAACCATCTAGAAATTTTTTCAAACCCAATTTTCATTCCATACATTCTTTAGGTTGATTTTAATGATTTTTTTACGTGGAATGCATATATATAGAATATTGATGAGAAGGGATCTATATATATATTCAATAAAATATTTATATTTTAATATATCATGAGATATCCTTCAATTGAGTATTAATTCTCACCCTATCAATGGAATTGGGTAGTTAAGTCTTCTCCACTTTATTTGTGGGAATTAGGTAGTGATGTCTACTCTACCATGTTATGGGATACAGGTAATAATTAATGATAAAATATGTTATGATTTATTAACCTATGTTAGATTAACCATTTAATATTATACTTCATTACCATTGAATTTCATATCATTATGAATAAGATTATGCTTAATAGATCATGTTTATTATTTAGTTTTCCATACCTTAATGCCATGGTATATGTTTTTTATTTGGATAATAAATTTATTATCTTTATGCATTAGAAACATATCTTATTAATCAATTATCATCTTAAGAATATATTTCTTTCTACTCAACTTTTCTCATATACTTATGATCTAACGCGTGATTTGATTTCAATAATTTTTCCCTTATGGAGTGTTTAAGCCCACGACATTCTATTTATTCCTTTTCCATTGGATATTTTTTATAGGATAATATTTTGATGGAAATACTTTATAGAATACATTGTTGGAGATATTTATCATATAAAAAGAATATATGAGTATAGTAGAATAATCTACTTTTTAGTATGAGAAATACATTAGAGTTAATCCTCAAAGACACTAAAAATTTAGTTCATGGGATTGAGATGTTATTGTTAGTTATAATGTTTAAAATATCATAATTTTGAAAATAAAAATATGTTTATATATCCTTTTTTAAAATCCCATTTTTGGGAATTTTTAATCGCATTGAAAATGAGATTGAAGGTCCTGGGTGCTTTGGGAGTGAATGGACAGAAATAACATTACTTTTGAGGGGAGCTGGACTTCATGGAATCTCACTAGTATCATTACAATATGGAATTTCTAGTGAGTCCATGATACGATCATTGTGGTGCTGAAGGACATCATTCCTTCTATGTAATTGGCTATAGCTCTATGACCGATAAAAAGAGAAAGGATCCCATATTGGTTGTCCATACTATGATATGACCTATTGGAACTAATTGGGTGCCCCACAAATACATTAATCCTCAATAATGATAGTTCCTTGAGATATATTTATTTATTCAAAGTGAAACATTAGAAACTGAGAAGCTATGGTGTTAGCCTAGAATTACTATGGCGGCAAGGATGAGGGGTATGTTTTAGTGGCTGACCATAGACCAATGTGCAAGTACTAGTAATGTAAATGGCATATGTGGTTTGAATATAGGTTTTGGGGAGGATAATCAACCTTTAATATGTGATGTATATTATAAATATGTGTGTGTGTGATATGTGGCATATGAATGGTGGTCGAGGTGCTATAGTGGGAAGTAAAATCAAATATTGATTATATAGTACTATTCTAGGAATATGTTGAGCCCTTTGGGTGTATACTATAAGTTGTTTATCCATTAGATGAGGGCCCCATGTGCATGTGATATGATCTCCATGGGTGACATAAGGATCGGGAGAAAGTGATATGAGGTTATATGGTAGGAAAACATATGGGTACATGTGATATGTGGTTCCAGGGTCAGATGATGAACTCATATGTGTGTATAGGAATAGGTAGAAAATGAGACACCAAATGTGTATGGATATATTATTTTTGTATGTAGGTGATGTGACCCCTTAGGTGGATGACATATGAAATGTTCTGGGGAAGACAGGAGTCCCAAAAGTGTATAAATTTAATTTTCATTATTTTTGTTTAGGATTTCATTCCCCATGGATTACACTCACATAGTTCCTAGTATAAATGTGGTGACGCCTTTTATGGTATGTTTTATTCTTAAATATATTAGATATATGATGAACTAGTTAAAACCAATCACACGTGTCTTCTTAGAACCCAAATATCAATGGTGAATATTTTTAGTGTGATTCTATTTTTTAAAAACTCTTTGTATATCTCATATTCATACATTTCTTTATTTATTATTGCTGGGACACCATCTTCAGAACCCTATAAACTATTAGTCACATGATTATTTATTGACGTAGGAGTATTGGTAAATGATCATACTGAACGTCCATATGTTTTAATAAGGAAGTGTTAGAGCGTTGCATGTTCGAGATAAGGATAATCAGTGGGGATAGGAGACTTTTATATATTGATTCTTGAGGATAGATGTATAAAAAAAAATTATTATCATTTATTCTTATATTTTATATATGTAACCTTCTGGATGGGTTATCGATTAGGATATATGAATCTATGATTTCATATTTATATTTTACTAAGCTTGTTTATTTTTGATGGGTTTTTTATACATGATTATTTTATATAGATTTTTCTTGTCTATTTTATGATGTTATACCACTCCAAAATGGTTATATCATTTCCCCCTAAAAATAACTTTGACCCTTATTATTAGTTAGCAGGATCTAGCATACAGGTAGGTATTCCTAAGGTCAGGTGAACCCCTATCCTAGAAATTATTGAGTGGTCTCGAACTAGAGGGGTGTTTCTAATTAGAATCAGATCTTGTTTACCATTTTCATACTATTTGAAGTATTATAAATAGGGAATTGGATTTTTTGTTTCTTGTGATGGGACAAAAACTCATCAATTTTAGAAATATGTCTTAATGAAATATCTAAATCACCAGGGATATGGGATCAATGTTATTGGATTTCACTATTATAGTTATGATACCGATACAACTATGATGTGTGTATATGAGATTGCTATTCTTTCAATCTTTTTTAGCATTTAAATGAATCCTGGGTACATTATTCATTATATCCTTATTGTATTCACACAACATCCATACCTGTGTTTGTGAACGATATCACTGATGATAGAATGTTCATGTCTTTTAATTTTCAACAAAAAGTTTTGTTAAATTTTCTAATATATAATATTTTAGAATTATAAAGAGCTAAACCATGATATATTTTCTATGGGGATATGTTATATAAAATATATGGTAATATTCTCTTTGATGATGGATATATAGTCCCTCTGTATATAGGATATGTAGTGAACAACAATATGAAATTATAAGCATTAGATTACTTAATAATATACATTTTGTGGGTGTTTAGGATACTTTTTTCCATTGCATATGGTGGCAATTACAACTAACAAGGGTTTTAACATATATCTTCTTACTGAAGAATTAATTTATAGAACCATGTGTCTATGATTTCAATCAATGAAAATAATTTTAGGTACTTTACATTACGTGAATCTTGATATTTCTAGATCCCCTAGGGGTGGTAGGGTATAATGGTTATAGGTGAGGATAGATTTCTGAGATTCTTTAGCTGACTCGTCATGTCATTCATGATATTTTTTTAAAAAAATATAGTTGTAGTGTTCCTAGGTGGGTTTCCCTATGATAATTGAGATTAGAATAGATATTCTACACCATGATCATTAGTTTATTTGAGAATGTATTTAAAAACAACATGGGTGATCCTAGTGACATTGATATATTTATTGAGATATTAGAAAGTCAGTTTTCAGGAATTAGTAGTATGAGAATTTATTTTTGTTGTAATAAATTTGTTTCAGTATGTGATAGTAACTATTAATAGGGTTAATTAATGTATTCTGAGTTACTTTGAGATAAGAAGCATTAGAAAATGGCCTTTGCTAATATTGATGTATGGGAAGTTCTATAATATATTTTTTTTATAGGAAGATGGATTTATTTTTTATTATTAAATGTTATCATAGATGGTTGGATATAGTATTGGTAGAGAATGTGTAGATAGTTCGGCTTTTGGAACCATTCATAGGTGGTGGGTGATCGTTTATTAGTCCATATCATGAGAGATATTACATGATATTACTATATAAGATTTTCATATGAGAGTCACATGGGTAGAAAATTTATTAAGTGTGTGAGACTAGTCTTGATGAGTCATGAAACTTTTGAGTATGTGTATTTCTATGAGATTAGGTTATTTGGGAGTTTTGAATTGTTTAATTCCACAGAGAATGGGTAGGAATGAGGGTAATAATAGTGAGGTTTAAAATTTTTTTGGGTATTGACTTGATACATGAGGGGATGTATCTGATTGGTATGTGTAGTGCCTGTTTGGTTTTTGAATCATTAAGTGACCATGTATGGGTTATGGGTTGAGGGTTTCATTGAGATTTGTGTGGGTATGGTGCCTTTTGTTTTGAAAATAATGAGAGGTTTAACATATATGATCGACGGTGACATTAGGTATGGATGCTGTTCAAGGTTGACGTAATGGAATATAAATTCTTAGAATTTGTGATGGAATCTGTAGATCATTGCACTCATAGAGCTTTGTAAGGGTTCAACTATTGTTGGAAGTGAATAATTGGATGTTAGAGTTTTATAACTTCTTTATTGATGGTTTTTTTTGGATTTTGAGTATAATGATCATAGTGAGTCGGGAATGGGTATTAATTCATGTTTTATTTTGGTGCTTGGGTTCAATCAGGGTTTCATAATTAGTCATTGCATATAGTAATGGATAGAGTGTGATATGGGGAAATAAAAAAATATTTAATAAAGTGATGATAAATATACTCTTGTGGTTGGGTGTATTTTATCAATCAATAAATTCTAGATCACGTTTCATTAGGGTTTTGAATACAATGATGCCAGTAGGGGTGATCACGATGGAATCAGGGTGCTATTGAACACACTCATCTAATTTTAATACAAACCATAGTAAATAACTTATTAGAAATTCAGAAGTTTTATTGGATAGATTCCATGATTTGGCATCAGAGTAGGGAAGGATTTATATTTGGTATGTCATAGATTCATATTGGATGTCTATTGATGATCATTATAGATAATGATAGTGGTTAGTTTTTTAGGACCCTACTATGGGATTAATCAATGTATCATTTTTGGATATCAGGAATGATGTGTGGATAAACTTTTCTTACCTTTAGAATATAGGCCATTTTCATCAGGTCATGTGATATAACATCAGTGTTTAGAATGTATCATTTTGGGGAGATTTTGGATACAGGAGTATAAACCTGAATTTTTAAGTAGAATTGGATGTATTGAGGTGGACACAAGATTGATAAATATTTATAATGTTGAAATTTTTTTTTGATAATGGATTCTTATGATTGGTATAAATATGACTTGGGAAATAAATTATTGAGGCTATCCTCATAGTGGGGAGAATTAAAGTCCTAGTGATGGTTGGTCTATGAGAACTCTGTACCTTAGGATTTATGGGTACAGTTCAGTGTCGTCATGGAACTGGTGTTGGTAAGGACTAGTTAGATTGAATTTTGTTGAATAGTGCACCATTATTTTTAGAGTAACGAAGTTGAATATTGATCTATGTTTATATATAAAATATAGTGGGTTAGGGGTGAATTCATCACCGTTGTGAGTCTATATTAATTGTTGAACGATCCATAAGGATTATAATGGATGATATGTGTTATGGTTGAGAGTTTGTAAAGACCAGTGTCTTTATAAGTTTTGTTATTAATTGGGATTTTAAATTTTTGGTCCCACATTTGAAAAAATTTTGATTAATGGGATTTATATAATGATTATAAAGGTGAAAACATATAAGGGGTATGTTTTGGATATTAATCAAGCCTAAGAAGGTGTTTTGGGTGCTTGAGATAATTTTAATGTGGGTTTGGGTGAAAAAATTTACAAATTTCTCTGGCATTTTATTCATAATGTTCTAACCTCCCTTTATTCATTTCATAACAACCTCGAATAATGAAAAATGACATGGAGGGAGAAATAGACATAATGGAGAGAGAGAGTAAATTGTTCTACCACTTCTACAAAATTTTGAATCAACCCTTAACCCATTGGGTTCAAACTATAATCTGGGTTAAATGAGGGTTTATTCCACTTCATTGACGAAATAATTCTATTATATTAGATAAAAATGTTTGATTCCCTCTACTTGTTAGTAGTTTTGATCGTACAAACAAGTTCCTCCCTATGACCCGGCCTCATCCCTATTTTTTAATAGGGGGTGTCCCAAAATCTATGTTCATACCCCTTTGTTCTTAAGTTGAAAACTGGAATGGAATGATATATTCTATCAACATACTCCCTTATCCATCATTTAATTTAATTCCAATTTGAGTGGGGTAGTATTCTTGTAATTTTTTTTGATGTTTAAGATATGTTCGTCCATTATCATATTTTATTTTCATTCACTTTCATCACTTATTAATGTTAGTACGATTTATAATAGTGTTTAATGTAGATTCCACTAGATAATTGTGGAATAAAATGATGATGATAAGGATTTTTCTTAGTGTGGATAGAACACATCTTTGGAAGATGAACACATGCTACATGTCAAAATTTCATTAGAGTTTTTTCACCATATATATTTTTATAGTATTTCTTGTGAAATTAGGTAAAATTAATTATTGATACTGGAAATTAAACAATGTATTTTGTGTGTCATAGTTTCGGGTGCATGTTAGGTGTAGGATATACACTGTTTCTTGTGGTTTCAACACTGTTATTCTATAGATATATTTTTTATTTAATTATTCATATCTACATTAAATTTAAATATTAGTATAAATTATTAGAATTAATTAATGATGATGTTATGGATTTTGATAGTAACATCGGATGTTTTGTGGAATTTAATGAACTTGGATGATACTTTAATAAGATTGAGTAACTTTGGCTAATCCTATGTAAATGAAATTAAATCACATATGGTTGGTGATCCATGAATATCTCAATAAAACATATTACATGTGTCTATATATCTTGTGACATGTAATATCTCGATATATGAATTATTTAACATTAATTAAATTAATTTTTTAACAATGTACATAGATAAGATCGATGATTTATAAGAAATGATGGACCCTTGAACAATAGTTTGATTCTTTGGCTACCAATGGTTGATAGAAATATTATAGTGATATTTTCTAAATTATGTTGATATTATAGGGGTATAATTTCAGTGAAAAATTTAGCACGCCTTGAGATAGGTCCCCTTAATCCTCTGTGAGAGCGAGAGAGATAAATGAGAATAATTTTCCAGGGTATGTTCAATATAGACCCTTGAGATATCGATAGGCTTTGGAATAGTTGGTTCTATAGTGGGGATGTATTTCTCCTCCACTATTATATAATGAATCTAGGTTGTATACTGTGATTTTTGTTAAGGGAATATTTTGTACCAATGGATCTACCTAGCATTAATTCAAATGTAAAATAGGCTCTGATCAATATCTTACGTTTGAAACTAGTATGGAATTTTCTATGAGGTTTTTAATGCTAGGATATAATGATGCATGTGTTGAGGGTTATTATTCCCTCTGATTGATAGACCATCAACCTAGGTTAGGGGTAGTTAAAGGATCTCATATAGGTTTTATGGACTATGTTGTAGCCTAGGTTTTCATAATGGGTTCTCGAGTATTATGTTTTCACTAGATAGGGGTAGTTTAGGGAAAAATATTTTTTAGATTTCTAGTGCCTCATTAGAAATATTTAAATGAAGGTCTATGTTTTCCATGGATGTAGTTTCATGGATATTCTATATACCTAGGAGGTCGACCTAATAGATATATCTCGAGTTCAAAGGAGTGTCCAATCCATGTGATATGGAATGAGATTATTGGGATGATTTTATACCAGGTATATGTGATTTATGTATATATATATTTTAAATATGTGTGTATGTGTGTGTAATATGTGTATGATGGTCAAGGTAATGGGGTGGTATAAAACTATGGGTAACTATGATTTGGTATCTATTCTAGGGAGTGGTGAAACCCCCAGGGTGTACCCTCTATAATGTGTCAAGGATGGGTGTATGCACTGAGGTGCATGTGATATATTGTTATATAGTGAGTTGAATCCTCCACATGTATGTGATATGAGGTTCCTTAGTGGGGTGTCCCTTGAGTGGATGTTTTATGGGTTTTATGAGTGATTTGGGGCCCTAAGGTGTTTGAGAAAATTATGGGTGTGGGATGTATCCACCCACCACATAGTGGACTGATATATAATGGTTCAAGGTAGGGGATGTGACCCGTTGGCATATGTAAATAATATATTTAGGGCCAGACAAAAGCCCCTGAGATTATGAAATTTTCATGAAAATGGGAAAGTGATGGTTCCCACTAGGTCATAATCACATTGTTTCATAAAGAGATATTGTTCCACCAAGTTCATATTTTTTATTCTCGTAATCATCAACCACTAGAAAAGGTATCTATAATATTTCTTTGGTTTCACCATACCACCTGAATATTAACATTTATTAATTTATTTGTGATTCTACATTGTTTTTTAATTTGATAATATCATGCATACATACAATACTATAATAGTTATGTTAAAGAAACCCTTTTTGGATTCCAACTAGGTTTTCCTCACATCTATCTCCAAAATCCCTAGAAAATTGTTACCTAAGGGTACCTTGTATTTGCATGTTCAAGAAGGGAAGAGGATAAGTGTTGTGTGATTGGGTTGGAATAACATTATGGGGATTGTAGGTTGGTTTGTGGTTAGGATTCAATATTATAGTCAGTCCTCCATATATTATAATTCATTCATTTATTATTTATGTTTATTCTTACTGGTGGATGATTTTTTGGGATTTATGATTGTATGATTTTATATTTCATTTGATCAAGAATTTTTATCATTTAATATGCCAATGGAAACTATAATTTTTTTTCTAGGCATGTGATCTAGTTGTTTTCTATATACATTTCTACTTTGATATAATTGTATAGACTTTCTTTAGTAACACATTATACCCTCACTACTAGACAGCAGTTTTTGGTGTATCAGGGCATGTTACTGAAGTCATGTGACAGCCCCAACCAAGACTATAGAGAGTGGTATCTGATCAATGCGAAATTATATTCAAGATGAGGAGGATGAAATAAAAAATCTGGTTATTGATATTAGTGTTTAATTGATTTATTATGAATAATTAATAAACAAAATTTTAACTATTATTGAATTTTTTATGATAGAAGGATGTGAATTTTTAATGAGAATAATGTTTAAGTATTATAGGATGTCATGAGGGATATTTCATATGAAAAATTGCTGGAATAATTGATTTATATGAAGTGGCTACTTTTAATACCCATTTACATTTCGTGACCTACATTTTAGTGATGGGAAGATATTGATGGTGAAGAAATTTTATTTTGTATCATTTACTTACACAAGAAACATAATTTCTGGTGAGATGAAGAAATTTAGCCAACTCAACTACAGTTCTAGAAATATATTAGATATAACTTATATGTTTATATGTTCTTATTTACCCATAGAATCCATTTATGGGATAATAATGATACATGATTTGGACATATTTTGTTATAAAAATTAGTGTTTATAGTCTTTTTATCCTAATGATCTTAGATTGGGGTGTATGAAGATGCGCCAAGTACGTACTCCATTTTTAACCCAAATACTTGATTTGAGGAAGAGTATAAATTTTAACTATATCTATAGATGGGGATTAGTTGAGGTCAATATTACTTAAACATATCTAGTATAAGATCAGTGGATTTTTTATTAATCTAGGACCTCAACATAATGCATAATTTTTTAGCTATCTTGTGAGAAAATAAAATATGAATTGGGGGAAAATTAGGAGAGGGTATTTCAATTTGGTGACTACCATATACATTTGGGATAAATGGATTTTATCATCCATGATATGGGGTAATAAATTACTAGAGAAAAACGATGAGGTTCCTCTGTCTAATGGGACAGATACTGTATGGAGATATAAGTTCCTAGTGGTTATCTAGCTTGGAATAGTCCGTGAGAGGGGAGTATTCTTATACATAAAGTATTATGGGTATATATATATATATATGGTGAGTGTGATGAATGGGATATTTTAATAACATGATACAGATCGATCGTGAATATCATTATAGTTGATGAATATGTGTCAACATGTTTGTTTTTTCAACAATTTTTTCACAATTTGTACACATAAAAAATCATGGAGTTGGTGCACTATTTGGGATGGTAGTAATGAGTAGTATTTATAACCAAATATGTGAAATATTATATTATTCAACCTTATATCAATAAAAATATATATATATATAAAGTGGAAGGTCATGAAGGTAGGAGATTGATAGTGGATATAGTATCTGAGAGTTGATAGCCATCAATGTTATGGCCATATTCATGTCATCTAAATTTAGATAGTATTTTCTTTTCATCTATTTAGGATGTGTTATATGTGAACTATGTTTTATTCATTTCACATTGCATAGTGTGATAAAAATATTATAATATATGATTGAATTGTATAACATCGTTAGTGACTCGTTTATATTATGGGGCATATTATTATGGGAGAGAAGGTAAAACTTTATAATAAAAGGTAATGATTCACCTCATTTGATTGGATACAAGAGCATTGGGCCTACTATAGGTAGAAATAGGGAATTCTCTTATCGGTATGTTGAGATATAAAAAATTTATAGTGAGTAAATATTACCTATTAACTATATTAAATTACTAATTTTTTAATAATTTATTAGTTATTAATTATTAAACAGTACTAATAATTAATCATTCAATATTAAATATCAAATATTTATAATTTATAATTTTAAATAATTTTTTTATTATTAATAATAAAAATAGAATCATAAAATATTAATTAATTGTTAATTATTATTTTTTATAAATAATTATTTATTCATTATTTAATTAAAATTAGTAAATAATTAATTACCATAATTAATTAATTAGTTATATATTTATTAAAAAAAATATAAAATATATTTCATAACTTTTCAATTAAAAGTAAATTATTAATGATTATTGATTTATTATTTATTAAGTTGTAATTATATTTAGAAATTAATTGTTAATTACAAATAAAAATTATGAATAAATAGTTATTTTTATTTATAAAATATTAAATATTTATTATTATTAGTTTTTAAATATGATTAATTATTAATTATTTATCATAATTAACAACTAATTTATTATTCATCATTAACTATTAATTATTAGTTAGGGAATATATAATAATTATTATTTAATAATGAAAATATGCTTATAAATATTTTATTTTTAGATATTTATTAACAATTAATATTGATTAATTAATAATAAATTAGAAATAAATTATAAGGAATTTATTATTTGTTATTTGTCATAAATTTTAAATTAAAAATTATTAATGAACTATTTAATAAATGGGATTATGAGGGTAATTAATAATTAACTATAATTTGTTGAATATTTATTATCTAGTAGTTGGTAAATATTAAATATTAAATATTAAATATTAATTGTTAGTAATTACATTGAACAATATATTTATATATTATATTTAATTATTAATTAATATTTTATTTTTTATGTCATTAATGACTAATAATTAAATAATTATTATTATTAATAAATTTCTATCAATTAAAAAATAACTCCTATTATTTTGTAATTATAGATATTTAATAATTAATGAAGGCAGGGTTATTTTATTTTGAAGCAAAAACCCAATAACTAAAACTGAAAATGTATGAGAATGAATCAATATTTAGAGCTAAATGATATTATAGGCATCTCCTTGAACATTTCACACATCAAGAGGAGAGAAATGTTCCAAAAAGTGCCATAACCAAGGAGAGACCCACTCTCTAGTGGATATCATTTGAATCTATCTTCCATAATATTCCCCTCCCTGTGGATGTGAGAGACCAGATAGTTTATACTTCCATGGAATCCAATGCACTCATGTCCTTACATTAATGTTTCATTCCTTTAAGAAATATTAACAACCAAGAGAGAGTCACAGTAAAACTATATTCTATTCCAGCCAAAATACATCATATATTTTACAGTTTAAATAATACCATATAGTCTAGATTATATGTTAATGTAGTTGCCCATATATTTCAAGAAATACAACTTTATAAATACAAGTAATTGGTTATTTCATAGAAATGTATAGTCTTGTTTATTAATTATTTGAATAATCTATTATGTTTATAAAACCATTCGACTGAAATAATAAAAAACTAACTATGACTTTATTTCTTATAGTATTTAAATAAGTGAATATAGTTGAGCTCTCAATAGTGAGTATACTGTGAGGATAATTTCCCTACTAGGGTGTAGTCGTAATTTACATTAAAAAATAAAAAATAAAACAATGGATTTTAAGAAAATAATTTTTTAAGAATAAAAATTACCAAAATATTAATAAATTGTGAGACATTAGAAATTATGAAATATTATATTTTATGAATATTTTTAGTCACGGTCACCAACTATGGTTTATAACCTAGTTTTATAACAACACCCATGATCATGAGGACTATGTTCTTATCCTATAACAACTATAATGTGGTCTATTTTAAGGGTTTGGGAATGGTGTAATTAAACCATTTTTAAGTATTGAATGCGATAATGGAGAAATTAAAATTGGTTTGACATTCACTAATAATATAGAGAATTTCTTAATTACAATACAGAACAATGAAATGTTCTCATGTTATCATGATGATGGTGGAAATGTAAAAGAATGAGATATGTATATATTTTCTCTATTGAAACAAGAATTAAAGGATTGTATCAAAAAGTTATCCTTGTTAGAGAAATACAATCAGAAGTTGAAGAAGGTACATAAAATGTTAATTTATATTAAGAGTTTTCATAGTGGAAAAAATTGATGTTGTCAAAGGAAGTTTATAATTAAAAAACTACAGTAATCGATGAAAACAATGTAAAAATGACACTAAAAGAGAAGATGAACGGAAATGAAAAATAAATTCGATTTATTTAGAAATAATTTTTTCAATATAAAATTTTTTCTTATATATTCATGATTACCCTTAAAAATTTTGGGAAGAATTTGGTAAAAATTAATGTTTTCTAAAAATTATTTTAAATAATCTAAGATCCTAGATGAGTTTTTAAATAAAAACCCTCTCATTAAATGGGTAAAAAGGAAACTGAATATTTTTTATATTTGACATGTTATATGTAGATGAAAAACGAGGTAAAGATTAAAAATTCAGAATAAGAAGTAAAAAAAATTATAATCTAGAAGTGTTAGAAATAAGTCAAAATATTCTCAAGATACTACAAATAAAATAATTAATTATATTTCTACACCATAAAAATATAATTATTTAATGATTCTAAATTTAATTTAAACAAAAATATAAATATACCACATTCAAATTAGTAGAAAATAATTATTTTAGGAAAAAAATCATAAATTCATGAATTTAATTTTTTGATGGTTATCGTTGATGTTGTGAATGTTTTATTAATTGGTAAATGAAATTTGGGTTTAATGTGTAAATAATCATCCGATATTTACCCTAAACTTAATTTTAATGTCCAACAACCTTAATCATGTTCACCCGGATCTCTAGGGGATGATGATAAGTTGTAGGTTATGAACATACAGTATAACTGAATAATATATTTTAAATATAAATAATCCATATTTTTAATTTACTTAGGAAAATAAAATAGATAATTAATAAAATATTTATAAATCATTAATGTGTTATTTCAAATAAAAATAATAAAAACATTCAATGAAATCCATTACAATGATATAATAATAAAAATTTACACATCAAATAAATGCAGCAAAACCTCATTGATCACCCTCAACCTAACATTGACCTCCACAAAGGAATTACTTCCTATTAAAACCAAGACTATGAATGATAATAATATTTTAACAAAAATCATTAAATGATGAAACCAACTCCAATTATTTCTTATGAATCTTTATTTTTACTTTTCAGGAACATGGTTTTTTTCATCATTTAAATTGTATATAATTAATACATTGTAAACATTTTGTTAACAATATTAATTGAAACCAATTGGAAAAAAATATAAATAAATGAAAAAAATATTATTATAAAAAATTATATATTTTATTTAAGAAAAGAAAACTTATAACTCATAAGAATAAAATATTATATCCCACATAGTGGAGGAATAGTACACTCACCACATGAAATTTATAATATGAGGAATCACTAATAAATAAAATAATATTATTTTGAATCAACCCCCAACAAATAATAAAATACCAAGATCATAATCTAATTCAAATAAAGTATAAGGTTCCAAAAAGGGCTGAGCGTCAATATACTCGCATTGAAAATATTTGGAAACCCTCAACGTTAGACATGATGTAAAATTATAGAATCAACCTTATATTCGATCCTAGGGAAAACTTCCTGTTGTAAATTTACAAACATTCCATCTCATTGTGATAACCTAAAGAGGAGTGAATAGAAATTATTAATTTTAGAATTTTTGATTATTAATAATTGAAGAGATAAGGGAAAAAGTAAAAAATGATGAATAAAAACCTACCCAACCTCAACCTCTCATAACAGATTAAATATTTTAAAGATACATTATTTGGAGAAGGAGAATATCTAAGGAGATATTCCCTCCCGTTTTGATCATGTGACAACCCCAATCAAGAATGTGGATAATATCAGTCTCTATAATTTATGTAAAAATATACATATTAATAATAATAATAATAACAACAAAACAATAATAATAATAATATCAATATACATTTATCACAGTTTATATTTTAAGGTAAAAATCAACTCCCACACACCCAACAAAATTATTTTAAGAAGATTCTTAAAAAAAATAAATCATAATGTTCAAATAAATTTTAAAAAAAATTAAATTTTTTAAACAATGATCAAACATTTCAAATAAAGTTACAATATCTCTCAAATAATTTTAAATGACATACAATTATTAAATTTGTCACGAGAGGATTTTTTTAATTAAAATTTTAATTTTACATGTTCACCGACTATTACTGAAACACTCAATAAAAATTATATGATAATATTTTGGAAAAATTATATTAAAACTCGCACACTAAAAAATATTTCATCCTCATAAATTTATGTGAATGAAAATTTTATTGTTTTTTAAAAAGACACTTTAAGGGTGAGCACTAACCACTTGCGGTTTTAAAATTCGCATATGCCAAATATGAAGTTCAAAATTCAGAGACCAAAATGAGCACACAACTGAAGGAGATCAAAATCCCTGAGTGACCCAAATCAGTCAAAGTCGTGTCACATAAACTTCCATCTTCATCATGAGGCACCACCATCAACATAGTTTTCATGTCACAGCCATCATCGTCATTATCCTGTAACTGCACAAGTCACTATTGAAACTGACCACCAGAGTCCATCATCAACACCATAAAACCATAATTCATGTCACTATAGACCATAAAAACCCTAATATGAATTCACTCCACAATATCCAGGAATAAATAAGCCCATCGAGAACCGAAGAACTGATATGAATTCACCAAGGTTGTCCCCTCTTATACCACCCTTGACTGCTCGAACTTTACATCCCAAAATACTATTAAAACCCACAGAGTAGTTCTGACTAGGAGAAGAGTGGTAGAATCCAAGAGAAAGATTATATTAGAGGTGGGTTTGGGCCTCAATAGTGAGCATAACCATTTCCAATACCATGAAAACCTACCTATGGAGTAACCTCCAAGTGATGTAGAGTAGGAACCATGATTATTGTCATGGAAGAAACACAAACAAAATCCATCCACCCAATCAAAACTAAATGTGATCCAAAAATCAACCTAAAATACATAACTTTTATATGGGTCCAAAG
Source organism: Viscum album (assembly GCA_963277665.1). Classification (NCBI taxonomy): domain Eukaryota; kingdom Viridiplantae; phylum Streptophyta; class Magnoliopsida; order Santalales; family Viscaceae; genus Viscum; species Viscum album. The sequence continues at coordinate 534,171,123 of OY728151.1, read as the reverse complement.
AATAACATCCTGGAATAGAGAAATGTAAAATGACCAAATAGAAAGATTCAAATCAAAAGGTCTAAGACATACCAAGGAGAGAAGACACGTCATCAAGGAGCCTATAACACCAGCACTCCCACCAACACAATCTCAAACCAACCTGAAAACCCCAACTCACCCAACAGAGAATTACATATAAATGGGATTATCTTTTATCAAAATTGAATATCTATTAAAACCTTTTTTCTAAATTCCCAATAAATATCAAGATAACATTGTTTTTTAGATGAAAAATTTGGTATTTTTTATATCGTTTTGAAATTTTTAGTGGATGCATGATCTAAAGATATTTTGGTAAACCATGATTCAAATCCATGTTGTGTTATATGTTTTGAGATATAGGGAAATATATTGTGGATTAATAATAAGGGGAGATATACACATAAATCATTTATTTATAAAGGCTTAAATGAACCCTTTTTAGTAGCCATACAAACTAAGAAATTTATTAAAATATTTAAGGGTTGTTTTACTAATTTTATTGGAATTGAATTTTTTTTCGGTAAATTATTTATTATGATTTTGTACTTAAATTTTTATTTTATAAAATAAAATTGAATTTTTTTATGGTATATATAAACTATTGTTTTTATTAGTACATATATTTTTTAGCATTATTGTAGATTTCTTGATATTTTTATGATATTTTTATTTTATGATGAATGATGACTAGTGAATCCCATTTATAATTAATATTTAATTACCTAATATTTTTTTCAATATTTTTATAAAATTATTATTATCAAAAATATATTTAACATGAAGGGAATGGGGAGACCAACTCTCTTGTTTTTGGTAATGACTCACAAACAAGATATAGTAGAGGTATTCCTCTAAAAGCCTCATTGTCTGAAACTTATTCATTCATGTAAATCCAATGTAGATTCTTCTATTCTTTTGTTATTTTCCCCTACTGTACTTGTTATAATATTTTCTTATGTAATCAAATCATTTTTAGTTCATGAATATTGGGGTTTCTAACAACCCAAGATAAACCACCTTAAATCCATAGGCATATTTCAATATTTCTTTTTATTATTAATCTTGGGGTGTATATACTCTATATCACAGGTTCTATTATTTATAAATGAGTCCGCATTATGTGAATCTCTCTTGAGGGATTTGAAAATATTTTATGACTCATTTATTATCATGTTTTTATAGCATTATGAGCATTGTAATAGAATGTTAACAGGTTGTTATATATTATTTCCATCCATTAAAAATAATTTAATGAAAAAATAGATATAACTAGATTTTTCACGACTCTTTTATTTATAAAATAATAAATGCTTACTTATTCAAAATCATATCTTCAATTATATTAATTTTTTATATAATATCAAAAATCAATCATTAATAATTCATAAATTTATTTCATGTTATCTTATTCCATTAAACTATTATGTTTGATTTTAAATATGGGAATTCATATTTTTTTAAAATGAACACACACTATTTTCACAGAAATGATAAGAATGATTTTTAAATGGATAGAAATTATTTTCTTGGAACGAATATATATAAGAAATGATTTTTTATGAAAGTTTTCTATTAATTATTATTATGATTTAAAAATTGGTTTATAAAATTTAAATTATTTATTTAATGTTTATCATTGACTTTATTTTTCATCGCGTACAATATTAAAAGCGGGAAAAGTGCTCCAAAGTGATAATAAATGATTTCTTATGGTGATATAATTTTTTATATTACATGTTTTAAATCATTTAAGCCCACTTTGGTTTATTGGAAATCATTATGGGAGCATGAATCTTTTAGTGAGTAATTATTTAAAATTAAATTATGGTATTTTATTTGAAATAGATAGTATAATTTCCAATACTATTTAAATATGAAAAAAAAGTAGCTGAAACCTTGGAAACAAAAATGGTTCTTCTAAAAGGTTTTATGTTAATTTTTAGGGCCACCCGACCTCCCTTGGGGATGATACTTTTATTTTACCCTCATGGTATTCATGTTAATTCATGTAGAAACCATGTATAGTGGTTTATTTCATGCTGATTTTCATGTTATGGGACTCATAATGGTTCCTGATAGAACTCTAGAATGTGTATATATATAGTGGTGATTATGGTTATGGATATTTTCCATAATAGGATGATAGGAAATCCTTACCATAGTTCTTGAGGTATAGTACGATTATGATTGGATATGAACATTAATATACCTATTTTTTTATATAAAATGACACAATTTTAGATATTTTATTAAAAAAATTACTTTATTACATTAAATAAAACCTTTAATTGTGATGTATCGTTGTTTATTATTTTAATTTAAAATGAAAATTTAATTTCCACACAGTTTCTCAAACTATAATGAAATTGTTTATTTAATAAAACTTATATATAAATAATGAGGGTGAATAATAATATGAATTTTTTGATCATACCCAATATATTCACTAATATTTTTATAAATTTTTTACCTCTATATAACTATTTTGAAGGAATAAATAACAACTCTTCCATTTATAAGAAAAAAATCACTATCTCAGCCATCTAGCAGTGGAGGTTCTTCCATACAATTTTGTGTTGAGTCAAAAGTCCTCTTTTGACTTCTATATCATGTTTTGGAAATCACTAATGTATTCTATCATATTCTGGAAATTACAAATGTCTTCTATAATGTTTATCGAATCGTACCATGCTGATCGTACTGAGCATGCTGATCGTACTGAGCATGTTGATCATACAGAGCATACTGATCGTACGGACCATACTGATCATACTGATCATGCTGATCGTACTGAGCATGTAGATCGTAGTGACCATGCTGATCGTACTTACCATGCTGATCGTACTGACCATGCGGATCGTACTGATCATGCTGATCATACTGACCATGCTGATCGTACTGATCATACTGATCGTACTGACCATATCGAATCGTACAATACTGATCATACTGACCATATCAATCATACAATATTGATCATACTGAATATGTAAATTGTATTGACTCTGTTACTCATAACCTTCATTACATGCTTGTTTCAATACTTTCTTAAAAACACATGTTTCATATGAATCGTACCCATGTTTTTCATTCCTATATATCTTATGTTCTAACCAATACGATGTCGTTGAGTTAGATAAAAATTAATCAAAACAATGTCGTGCTTTCTGTTTCAATATGACCGTTATGATACCAGGTGTCCATGTCCCTCCGAGTTTTTCGGAGAAATATGACCGTTGGAGGAGTTATGACGGTTGGAACCCGAGGCCTATAAATAGGAGGACATTTGAAGATGGAAGATAAGATTGATGAACGAATGAAGAGACTTCGTGAACTACCACGATTCTAGAGAGAGACACTGTGACTTTTCTCATCCGCCTTGTGCGTCCGATCATCGTATCGAGGTCTTTCAAGTGATTGAAAGACAGAGGTGCCGATTACCTATAAAATCGAGGGCTGCTAGGGATAGGCAGACAGATGTGCTGATCATCGTATCGAGGGCTATCTGGGATAGGAAGACAGACGTGCCGATCATTGTATCGATGGCTACCGGGGATAGGAAGACAGACGTTCCAATCATCGTATCGTGGGCTCACCAAGGTGTTGGTGAGACAGACCTTTTATCCTAGGTGAAAGAATAACCCTTCTCTTTGGGTTAAAAGATTTGTAATACTTTTACATTTCCGCTGTTACTTGTATAAGAAAGAAATTTGTATTGTTTCCTTTCTTCATTACATATTCAATTGTAATTGTTTCAATTAAAATCACTCTATTACATTTTGTGTTAGTTGATTCTATACGCTTTAAGGCAGAATCATTCATCTCTGTATTACTCTGATTATTGTGTTCATCATGAATACAATTGTTTTACATTACATTAGTATTACATTACATCATACCTTTTATATTCAATACAATTGTGGGTGTTTGTACTTGTATTAGTTTAAGATTATTTAAACTAATATTTTAAAGTGTCTAAAATTTAAAGGTTTTTAAACCTACAATTCACCCCCCTCTTGTATTGTTCCATCTAATACACATATATATCTATATATTTTATCCAACAATTGGTATCAGAGGAGGTTTTCCACTGATTTATATTAAAAGCTTTATTTCTTTCATATTACTATCTTTTTACTACTTACTACACTAACGTGTGGAGTAGAAAAATATTATATTTGTATTAGATGGCAGGAATGAACATTGGGTAAATAGATAATCTGAATCCTTCTAGACCACCAATCTTTGATGGAAATGATTATGAATACTGGAGAGATCATATGAAGACTTTTTTTATTAATACCGGTGTAGACAATTTTATAATGCTTACTGGAGGTTACAAAATTCTTGACAAAGAAATCAGTACTTTCACTAACCAGGAGAAGCAAGAATATCAACTGAATTACAAGGTACACAATACTTTATTATGCTCTATGACCAGGAATATATACAGTCAGATATCTTCATGTGAAGAAGCCAACTGTATTAGGAAAAAATTAGAAGTCACTCATTTTGGTACATCCAAGGATATAGAAACAAGAAGAGAAATGCTTCGAGCAGAGTATCATGGATTTGTTTTTCCTTATGGAGAGCCAGTATGTAAAGTACAAAAAAGGTTAATGACAATTGTCAATAGCTTACAATATATGGGACAAAAAGTCCTTGATGATGAAGGTCTAGTTGATAAGATCATAGATATAATGCCGAATGAATGGGAGTCAAAAAGGACAGCTATTGATGAGAATAGAAAAGCTTCCCAGATTACTCTTGATGAACTTTTTGGAACTCTTTTACAGCATGAAACAAGAATGAAAAGAGATGCTGATTTCAACAAAAAGAAGAATGGGAATGGAAGTGTAGCCTTCACATATAAAGCTAAAACACCTGAAAGGCTTACAAAATCCAAATCCAAGAAAGCTATTTTATCTGATTCAAGTGATAGTGATAACTCGGATAATGAGTTGGTCAATCTTGCCCGATGGATGAACAAGATTGTGGGAAAGAAATACTTACAATACAGATTCAAAAAGAAAAATAGGAAGGATAAGAAAGATTCAGAGGCAACATGTTATGAATGTAAGAAATTAGGACATATAAGGCCTGATTGTCCGTTACTGAAGAGAAAAGACAGAAAAGAGAAACACTCTGAAAGAAACAAGAAAAAGTATTACAAGTCAAAGAAAAAGAATTTTTAAAGGCAAATGATTCATGGAGTGCAAGTGGTAGTGATTCCTCAGATGATTCCTCAGAATATGAGTCCTCAGGACAAAGGAATATTGGACTCTTAGTCAGATTACTAATTGAAGATCATTGTCTCATGGCTAAGCTACATAATGCTGAAGCTATTTCAAATGTCTCTTTGAATTCAAATTATACTGATAAAAGATATTTTGAATCTTCAAATGATGAATCTTCATCATCATAAGATGATACATTACCTACTTTTGAAGAAGTATCTAGATTTTCTAAATTAATTGAAAATGAAAATTCAAAGCTCAAAAAGAAACTCAAGAAAGAAAATTCTAGAATTTCAATCTTGACTAAAGAAGTATCAGATCCTTCTAAAGATCTTGATGTGAAAACTTCTGATTTTGAAAGTATTTTAAAAACCCTTGAGAAAGTTAAATCTGAATACTATAAACTTTCTAAGGATCTTGAAACTGTAATTTCAAAGAAAATATTTCAGATCCTAATTCTAGTTCAAATTCAAATGTTTTGGAAAATTAGAATTTGGTTTTAAAACTAATGTCATAGATTTTATCTTTGAAGAAATGTTTGTCAAACATTACTCATGGAAAGGAAAACTTTGACAAGATTTACTCTCAAATTAGACCTTTGAGAAATCGTTTTGGTCTAGTTTATACTTATTCCAAACCTGTTTTTAGCAATAACTATTTTGTTCCTCAAAAAACTACTTTCTGTTCTAAGTTTCAATGTGGTGGACACTAGAGAAAAGATTGTTCTCTTAACAAAACACAATCTTTAGGGTTTAAATAAAGCTCATTTTGCAAAACAAATGTGGATTCCTAAAATTCTTTTATCTAACCCTTCTGGATCCAAACAAGTTTGGATTCCTAAAATATAATAGTTTCTTTTTTAGGAAAATGAGAAATGTACCAATAAAAATGTTTGGTACATTGATAGTGGTTTTTCTCATCACATGACTGGAAACCGAGGTCTCTTTGAAAAGGTTATCAAAACAAATGGTGGAAAAGTTACCTTCGGAGATAATGCTCAAAAAATGATTGTTGGTATATGTAATATTGTTTCATTTTTTTAAAAAAGGAGATATTGTTTTACAATTCATCGGAATGCAAGAACAACTTGCTGACATTTTTACAAAACCATTACCTTCCGATAGATTTGAATTTATAAAACAGAAGCTAAGAATGATTACATTAAAATAGTCATTCATATCTACTTCCTATTTTACATCTCACCTAACATTAAGAAACTCCTCGTAGAAAGCGGGAGAACATTTCTTACTTTGTTTCTCACTTTATTTCATTTTATCTTATTATTATCATTTTCCCCTTGCTATGTGTTTTCTGTTTATCGTATTGAAAGTTTTAGACTTCTTTTCTGTTTATCATATTGACAGTTTTAGTTTTTCTGTTTATCGTATTAATAATTTTATTTTTTCTCTTTGTTGTATTGACAGTTTTAGTTTTTCTGTTTATCGTATTGAGAGTTTTAGTTTTTCTGTTTATCGTATTGAGAGTTTTAGTTTTCTATTTATTGTATTGACAGTTTTAGTTTTCTGTTTATCGTATTGACTTTTCCATCGTATCGACTGATGATGGTAATGATTTTCTTTTGCATCATATCGACCGATGATGGTAATGATTTACATTTCCATCGTATCGACCGATGATGGTAATGATTTTCTTTTCCATCGTATCGACCAAGGATGGTATTGATTTTCTTTTCCATCATATCGACAGATGATGGTAATGATTTTGTTTTGCATCGTATCGACCGATGATGTTAATGATTTTCTTTTCCATCGTATCGACCGATGATGGTAACGAATTTCTTTTCTATCATATCGACTGATGATGGTAATGATTTTCTTTTCCATCGTATCGACCGATGATGGTAACAAATTTCTTTTCCATCGTATCGACCGATGATGGTATTGATTTTCTTTTCCATCATATCGACTGATGATGGTAATGATTTTATTTTTCATCGTATTGACCGATGATGGTAATGATTTTCTTTTCCATTGTATCAACCGATGATGGTATTGAATTTCTTTTCCATCGTACTGTCAGTCCATGGTAACGAATTTGTTTTCCATTGGCATGATGATTTTTTTTTCTTATGACTGTATTTGTTGTGATTTCTACTAAAACCAACAATCACCTTACATTCTCCGGCAGATATGTTCCATTTTTTTTTAAAAAAAAATTCTTTTGTTTTAAATCCTAACCATTGATCTTATCTCCTACAATATTGATCATATAAGATCAAAGGTCACCCCCATATCGCTTATAAATAGCCCCCCCCCTTCCCCAAACCCACATTGATTTTTCAAGTTTTGAGGCGAAGCTCTGCTCCACCGATTTTAAATCATCGTACGATCTTCTCATCAGCAGCACCTATATGTCTCAATCCTCTGCTAACACTCCCGCCGAAATGTCTTCAAATACCTTTACAGAGAAAGACATTAACAGATAAAGGTTAGTTTCTCGGGACTTTTTTGATTCATATGACCCCACAATAAGAAGAATCCAACTGTTTCAAGGAAGGGAACATTTGTGTGTTGAAAAGCCTGATTCTCAAGATCCGGTTCATTTTGATGAAGTCAGTCAATTTTATAAAACTGTATCTTTTTACAAAGACATGACTATAAACTTTTCTGTGTACGATAGAAAGATATACATGTCTGTGAAACAAGTGTCTCATTTTCTAAATCACTCAACTGAAGGGGATTCTTTCTGTCCATCCCACAAACTACCATAGGAAGTTGGTACGTTTAATAGAGAAAGTGCTGGAAAGTCTTTGTTTGTTATTAATGATGAGAAAAGGAAAGTGTCTCATCTTACTCCGGATAATCGGTTTGTCACTTTATGGATGCAAGGTTTTTTTATTCCAAGGAAAGGGGATAGAGAAACTTTGAAAGTTTCTGATATATTTATGCTTGACTATCTTGTAAACATGAGAAAGGTAAATCTCATGGGGTATGTTTTTGAAACTATAAAGAATGTCAAGACATGAAGGATTAAGTCCCAAATGATCATGTATCCAGCCATTCTTACGAAGTTCATTCTCGAAAGTATGAAGTTTTGTAACCTTCCTTTGAAAAGAAAACCCCATAGATTTGAAACCCTCTTGGATTAACAAAAGTACTATGATGAAGTTGAATATTTGTTTTGATCAGATTTCAAAACTTTTTGTCAGAGACGTAGAGGCCGAATTGGCTCAGAATCAATCGGCACCTATGCCAGCCAAAGACATTCAATCTACTGGTGATACTCAGAATTCTGATCCACAAACCAGTTCAAAGCCTAAGAAGAATCCAAGGTATAGTAAGGAGGTTGTAGCTAAATGGAGAAAGGATAAGGAACAGAGAAAGGAAGGTGATCCAATGTTCGGTCTTGACCCATCTGAGGCTTTTGCAGAAAGAATAAGGGTAGAAGAAACCCTTAAGGCCAAAAATAAGAAGAAGATTCTTTTGAAAAGAAAAGCACAGGAATTTGATGTCTCTAAAGTCTTGAAAACAGATAAAGATGCTAGTGCTCAACTGACGGAAGAAGTGCATCAAGAACACATCGTACAGAGCCTTCCTGAGAAAGAAAAAGGAAAACAAATGATGGAAGAGAAAGAATAAGTGGAAGAAGAGGAAGGAGATTTTCTTTTAGAATTCCTTCAAAATTAAAAGAAGATTAAGGAGGAATCGGTTCAAAAGCTAAGTGAAGGGGTTCAACAAATTCCTCATGTCGATCAAGCTCCTATTCAAACTTCTGAAACTCCAGATAGAGTTTCATCTCAAGAAAATCAAGGTGCTCAATCCTCTCACACTGATAAAATTATTGTCATTAGTGATAAAGTGTAAGAAGAAAGAAAGCAGAAAGGAAAAGCAAAATGAAAACATCCTGTTGTTGATTCAATCCGATCAAATGAACTGGCTTCGTATGATGAAGATACTGATTCAGAACATACAATCTCTCTCAAGAAGAGTGATTATATTGTCCATGTTTTGAGAAGGGTGGAGAAGACTATTCCTTACTTTCCAAGGTTGGAAGGGAAAATTTATTTCATTACTGACAATCAAAAGAAGAAGTTTGGATCAGTAAATGAATTAAGAAAGAATGTTTTGTCAGTAGAATCCGATTTGAAAGTTCTTTCAGAAAGTTCGGTTTCTCATAAAAAGGCCTGCAACAAGATGACCAAGTGGTCGTACAAAATAGAGAGCTCTATCAATGATCATGGGATAGAAATTGAAGATATAAGAATATTGTCAAATGAACTTGCAATTGCTTTCAATAATCTTGAAATAGAAATAGTTGAAAGGTTGAATCTTTTTTCTTCTCAAAGAGCCGATATTCCTTCAGTAAAAGACTTACAGGACAGGATGAATGCTTTCCAATCCGAATTCTCAAACGTTTCATATTTCAAGGATGAAATAGTTCTATTGAAGAAACAAAACTCTGTCCTATCCAAACATAACAAGAGTCTTCAAGACAGAATTGATACCCTTGAAGAATTAATCAGAGTCCAGGATGAGACTATCAGAAATCAAGATCAGATTTTTGCGGACCAACAAGAGTTTCTCAAAACTCTGGGTGAATCAATTTCTAAAGACAAGAAGGAGATCAACAAGATGAAAGCTGTTCTTCATGAGCTTATAAAGAAGGAGAAGGAAAGAGAAAACAAATGATTGTTGTATTTGTTTTTCTTTAGAACTTGTCTTTGTCTTCTAATGACTGTTATGATTTTTTTCTTTTGTCCTGCAATTTTTTTTCTCTAACTCTTTCAGGAAACTCAATGTAACCCCATTATTTTTTTAAACCAAAAAGGGGGAGAATATTATAAAATGGGAGAATGTTATAAAAGAGTAGAATGTTTCACAAAAGGGGAGAATGTTTTATAAAGGCAGATTGGATACTTAGAAACCAAGGAAAAACAATGAATACAATCCTTAGGAAAGTCTATACCTAAGGGGGAGTTAGTTGTATTCAATTTCCTTTTCAGAAGAGTTTCCAATAACTCAGGGGGAGATAAGTATTTCTTTTAATCTTTACTTTGTGTTTTGTGCTTTCCAAAAAGGGGGAGATTGTTAAGTCAAAAGTCCTCTTTTGACTTCTATATCATGTTTTGGAAATCAAAAATGTATTCTATCATATTTTGGAAATTAAAAATGCCTTCTATAATGTTTATCGTATCGTACCATGCTGATCGTACTGAGAATGCTGATCGTACTGAGCATGCTGATCGTACTGACCATACTGATTGTACTGACCATACTGATCGTACTGATCATGCTGATCGTACTGACCATGCGGATCGTACTGACCATGCTGATCGTACTGACCATGCGGATCGTACTGACCATGTTGATCGTACTGACCACGCTAATCGTACTGACCATGCTGATCGTACTGATCATACTGATCGTACTGACCATATCGTATCGTACAATACTGATTGTACTGACCATATCAATCATAAAATACTGATCATACTGAATATGTAAATTGTATTGCCTCTGTTACTCATAACTTTCATTACATGCTTTTTTCAATACTTTCTTAAAAACACTTGTTTCATATAAATCGTACCCATGTTTTTCATTTCTATATATCTTATGTTCTAACCAATACGATGTAGTTGAGTTAGTTACAAACTAATCAAAACGATGTCGTGCTTTCTGTTTCAATAAGACCGTTATGATGGCAGGTGTCCAAGTCCCTTAGAGTTTTTCGGAGAAATATGACCGTTGGAGGAGTTATGACCGTTGGAACCCAAGGCCTATAAATAGGAGGTCATTTGAAGCTGAAAGATAAGATTGATGAACGAATGATAAGACTTTATGAACTACCAAGATTCTAGAGAGAGACACTGTGACTTCTCTCATCTGCCTTGTGCATCCGATCATCGTATCGAGGGCCTTCAAGTGATTGAAAGACAGAGGTGCTGATTACCTATAAAATCGAGGGCAGTCGTGGATAGGTAGACAGACGTTCCGATCATCGTATCGAGGGCTGCCGGGGATAGGCAGACAGACGTGTCGATCATCGTATCGAGGGCTGCTGGGGATAGGCAGACAGTCGTGCCGATCATCGTATCGAGGGCTCACCAAGTTGTTGGTGAGATAGACCTTTTATCCTAGGTTAAAGGATAACCCTTCTCTTTGGGTTAAAATAATTGTAATACTTTTACATTTCCACTGTTACATGTATTATAAAGAAATTTGTATTGTTTCCTTTCCTCTTTACATATTCAATTGTAATTGTTTCAATTAAAATCACTCTATTATATTTTGTATTAATTGATTCTATACGCTTTAAGGTAGAATCATTCATCTCTGTATTACTCTGATTATTGTGTTCATCTTGAATACAATAGTTTTACGTTACATTAGTATTACATTACATCATACCTTTTATATTCAATACAATTGTGGGTGTTTGTACTTGTATTAGTTTAAGATCATTTAAACTACACTTTTAAAGTGTCTAAAACTTAATGTTTTTTAAACCTAAAATTCACCCCCCCTCTTATATTGTTCCATCTAATAAAAATATATATCTATATATTCGATCCAACATGTTGTTCAAGTGTCACATATATTTAGTGTTCTTCATCATTTTATTTATATTAGACTTATGTCACTTCTTTTGAATATATATAATTCTTTTCATATTTTCACTGTATATTATTTTTCTTATTTAATTTTTAAATATTTTTAGTTAGTTTGATATTTTAGATAGAATCTATAGACATGTGACCTCATCTAAAATGATATAGAATGATCTTCATTGTAGGATATATTTTAAAATAAAAATATTAATTGTGGATTATAACTAGGGAGGATTCAAAAATATCATTGATTGAGTGGATGGGAGGTTGGGCTTATCAAACATATTTGAGGGGAATTATATACTATTCTGGGCCTCTCTTATATATTTAATATATGTTTGTAAATCCTTTCCAAATATCATGATAGTTATGTTAACCCATGTTTCAATGAGTTAAAAAAATCTGTAAAATGTGTGTTACTCTATCCACTATTAAATCCACCAATTTGGGGTGATCTAAATTTTAAATCCATATTGGAAGGTGCCATACTCTTTATCATTATCTAGGAAGGCTGTTGGTGTTGTGATGTTTGGATCAGGTCAGTGGGAGGGATTCCTATATTTCCCTATTAATGGAATCAGAACCCATATAGTCATATTCTAGTTAAAAAGACATGTCAAAACTTTTATGGATCTAGTAAAGAACAAATTCCAACTATTTTTGAGTCATAAAGAGTGGATTTTGTTGAAAACAATGTATAAAAATAGCTATTCTGGGGATTATGCATGAGATTCCCTTTATTTATAGGCTCTTCACCAATTAATGATGATTATATTTATGATTTCTATCATATGGTTAGCTCTATTATTAAAAAATAAAACATATATAGATTCGGTTAGGGTTCACACAAAACAAGAGGCCCTTATATGGGATCATAGAGGAGTATCTCTACTCATGGTTTATGAGTAGCTCCAGAAAGAGAATATCAGCATTCATACTATGTGGAATAAATCTAATTTTCATTGCATAAGGGGAAGATATATTTTTGGATGTTGTGTTTGATCATCAAATAGGCATGTTACATATCTTACAAGAATGGTAATTAAAGTCCATGTAGTCTGAAAGACATTGTTGATGTTCATATGTAATGATTGGTCTATACAGTTTAATTTCATGTTGTAATGACATAATATGTTTAACTTAGAGTCATGAAGCTCATAATAGTAAGTTATTACAATAATTAAACTCTACTAAACTAATTAAAAAATCAACTAATCTTCGAAACACAGGTGATTTATTCATACTGTGTGAAAAAATATACAAAAAACCCATGAGAGTGATGGAAATGGAATTGTGTGAGGCTTAAACTTGAACAACCTTTATGAAAATCATATTTAGTTAAAGGGGTGATAATAGGAGACTAATTTGGTATTAAGTTAATCTCCACCCATTTAATGTTTATTTTTAGATAACAACTGATAATTATCCAATGCATAGAATTTAAGATTTATTAATAGTGGTATGGGGGCGTTTCCATCAATGAAGAATCCAAGATAAGTATATCCCATAATTTAATATGTGAACCAAGTGGAATACCTTGAATTAATGAATATATGGGATCTATGTAGAGAATATAAACATAATGTGATTTAGAGATACCAATAGGATTATCTCATCTTGAGGTATTATTGGCGTGGACTTTCGGGCTGCCAATATTGCAATTGTAATTCAGTATGAATGAACCTAAACAGATCTTGTTGAAAATCTTGATCATCACAGGGATCGGTGATGTAAATTAATAGAGAAATCTAAAGGCCTAAGACCATATTTCAGTACTAATCAATATTGTGGAGTATGGGGGTAGACCTCTTACAATAAAGACCAATGGTCTAAGGTTGAAAATCTATTTTGGGAAGCCTTTAAAAAGGATTGGTAATCGTTATAGGATCATCACAGTTGGGACCTCACATAGTAAATTTTTATGGAATTCTACATACTACATTTCGTATATGGGACTCCATGTACTGCTAGCCATGTACTAAGTGCATAGACAAGAGGTCCATAAAGTGAGTTCACATAGAAGGGTTGATAATGAATGTTCAAAGAGGTGGCATGATATAGTGTGTTAATGGATCGGGGTCCCTGAAGAGAGTTCATAGAAGAGGCTATGCATAGTTTTTTATGGAAGACGTTTGAAAAAGTGAGTTTTCATAGTGCTTTTAGGGAAGTCAACTTAGCATATGGGCCTCACAGAGTAGACTCCTCATAGGGGTGATAGGAAACCAATTTTAGGGTGCTTCCCTATGAATAGAGTTCATGGGGTAAAACACATCATAGGATTCATTGGGTAACATTATTAAGTGTAAATTATAGGCCTCCTTACTAAAGTTCTTCACTTTTTCCAATTTGGATTTAAGAATTACTTGAGAAGTGTCTTGAGGTATCGACTTTTCATAATCAACCATGTGTATTTATTCTAAGCTAAATATGGTAGGTATTTCTGGATAAATTCTCCCCTAGAAGGGGTTTCCATATGGATACAATAAGATTCCATGAGAGATAATTCCAAGATTTCACAAAAGGCTATTGAAAGTAGTGTTCCAACATCATGAGGCCCAGTTCTTCATGAGGTATCTCCATGAGTTTTCATCCATGGTAACATATCAAAATGATGTCTGGAAAAAAATCCCTTGATAAAGATTATGTAACACCATGATATTATGGAATTTATAATTGCATAATGTCTCATCTCCACAAGATTTATATTATATTGTTACTTATATTGTTTTGGTGACTTTTTTGGTATGTTTATTCTCATGGATGGGGATTTTGAGGTTAAATTTCACCCTCATGTAATTTACTTTTCAATTTTCCTAAAATTATTTCAAACTTCAAACAAACGTAAATTTTGATCCATAAGTCTCTTTTGGCTCTATAAATATGAATTTTCATATGATATATATTCATTAGAAGTCCCCCAAAATGGTTTTTGAGACATCCTTGAACTTTTTTGTAGTTTTTGAAATCTAAAGCCTAATATATATTGGCATTTTCCACCACCATTTCACCCAACTGAGAAATGTTTCTAAAGGATCTAAATCCATTAGTGTGTAGGAAATCATATGAAAAATAAATATATCATTTTCTTATTATTAAGTCATGGGGATACTTTTCACTCAATCATATCCAAAGTGGTATGATTGAGGACTTCTAATGATTTCTATAGAAAGGTGTATGGAATAAATTTCTTAGCTCCAAAATTTGGTATTTTCTTACTTATTTGTTATAATTGTTTATTTTTTGTGAAATAATTATCAATGATTATTATTTATTCTCATAGAACTTTTTGTTATCCAATCATAATTAGTATTTCACTTTAGGATTTATGACAGGCTATATTGGGTATTGGGATATGATATATTGGGTTGGTTTAATAGAAAATGCTATTAGAATGTGATAAATAAGATGGGACAGTGTTATCTGTCTGTAAGATCATTGAATATTACAAAGTGACCCACCAAATGTTCTAATCACCCTATTTAATGTTAAAGACCATGTTACCATGGAATTATTATATTATGTGCTATAAATCTATCGTAAAATGGATTTCAAATTATTTTATTTTTCTATAATGTGTTGTTTTATGTATTTTAATTATAGCTAAAGTATTGTATCATTATTTTCATTTAACATATAATAAATTATATTGAATTATTATATACATATAATGACAATCAGTGTTCAATGAATGTTTTCTTAGGTAATCTAATTAAGTACATAATTAATGATCTATTTTTTTTATTTTATATTTTACCTAATAATTTCAAAATAATGGTATTTTTAAAATTTAAAAATAAAATAAGTATCGTAAATATTATTTTTTATATTTTGTGGTTATAAATATTTCCATCACATTTATCAAAAATGTTTTATAATAATTATGTTTTTTTGAAACATAATTTTTAAATATAAATATTTTTTTCATCATACCTATAAATTTGTTAAATATAATTGTTTTATAGTATTTTTAAATTTTGTGTAGTAACATGGGTTTTAAATAAAATAATATCCCCATATTTTGTTGGTGTTTTCTTATGATTTAATGGGAATATTTATATTTCCATTGTTCCCATTTATTGTATTCCAATTTTTATTTATATTCTTCTACATGTTTTATACCATGTACATTTCTTATGTGGTTTTGATGAAACAATATTTTACTTTTTATGTTTTATTTAGAACATACTTTTTACTTGTAATTTCATGAAACTCTCAAAATTACAAGTATTAATAAATTATTTCAAGTCTACTTTTAAATTAAAAGTATGAGGCTTAAAAATATATTTTAACTCATAGAATTGTTTTACCCATTCTTATGGGTGTGTATATATGTGTGTGTTTTTGTCTACCAAATCATATGTGAATATAGGAATTTGTGTGAGTGCTAGTAGACATATATATATATATATATCTCTCTGTGTGTGTGTGTATTATTTTCACAATAAAAATGGAACCTCATAGAGTTAAATAGGAAAATAAATATTAGATTCAAATTATTATTTAGCTGTATTTCTATGGAAATGAAACACTTATTCTCAGTTGGTACATTTAGACATTTTCTTATGGTCAATTTCTCTATGTATGTCGTATAGTTTAGGGAGGGTATTAACATAGTTGGTGTCGATCAGTGGGCATAACTTGTATATGGGATTACTTCGGTTCACAATTGGGATGTTTTATGTTTACTATAAACCTCATATTCCTATTACTATTATCATGGTATTCTGAAAATCATTTATA
This sequence comes from Viscum album, assembly GCA_963277665.1. Taxonomy (NCBI): domain Eukaryota; kingdom Viridiplantae; phylum Streptophyta; class Magnoliopsida; order Santalales; family Viscaceae; genus Viscum; species Viscum album. Next base: position 534,154,551 of record OY728151.1, on the reverse strand, counting down.
AGTTTGAGATATGGTTATTATTTATTCCTTATAAGATTCACATTATTCCCCATATTAGGAAAATCCATTGTATGTTGTGCCACCTGTGAGACCAGTTTAGGGATTTTAGGTTTGTTGTGGATAATGGAATGCGTCAAAATAATAAAATATGGTCCCGAATCGAGTATTTCTAGGTTCTCCTTATCTTATGTTTTGTACTTTATCTCGGTTAGATACACTATATTTTCTTATAATTTATGGTGTTTATTTTTAGTAATCTTTCCATCCATTTCATAACATGATTTCATATTAGAAAAAGGTTACATTAAAGTGCATCAAAATAAATAATTTTAATGTGTATTTGAATATTTATTTTTAAACCATTTATTTTGATAAAAATGGGCATTGGAAAAATAATATTTTCTTACCTTGTTTCTATTTAAGAAAATAAATTCAAATTTTTTTATAAGACTAATGATGTGTCATTTGATTTGACTAAATGAAATCAAAATTTGGATTATTGTATTTCAATATATCCTTGTATAGATCCTCTATCAAATGTATTTAAAGTGGAGGGTGGTTTTTTATTATTCCTGAATAGATCTCATTAAAATATTTATCTTTTCAAGTTTTAGGTGTTCAATAATTTATTTCTTCCCATGGGACATTAAGGTTCTATTTTTTGGAGAGTGTCTTGTGGTGTCACATGCATGAATTTTTTTTTGTGTATGGTTTTGTTATGATTTATATTCCTCTTTCACATCATCCATACAGTCCTTTACCTCTTTTTACTAATGGAGGGAATCTATAAATACTGGTGGCTTAATTAATGGAAGTTGGTAGAAGCTTTTTTGGAATATTTTCCTTACTTGGGATGGAGACTGAGGGTGTGGGAGTGATTTTTTTGACTTTTTTGTCATACTTTAAAATTATTTTTTATATTTATTGTATTCTTGTAAAGTTTCATTTTATTGTACCAGGTTAAAATATGAAAGTTTTTAAATTTTTTCAGTTTATCAAAGGGTATTTTTTTTTAAATCGAGCACTGGAATTTGATTGAAAGTGTTGGAACATATTAAGGTGTCATTTTGGATTGGCATAATTACCAGATAATTGTGGTTGTTGTCTCGATGAGTCTCAAGAACACTGATTTTAGAAATGTCCACTTTAATGGATCTGCATGGGCAGCGCACGGTGGCATTCAAACCCATTCAGTTTACCCAGTTTAATAAATTATATAATTTAATTAAATAATATTATATGAGATTTTGTAATTAATTAAAATATTTCTTTAATAATAAAAATAATGATGATGTTATTATTATTATTATTGTTGTGGTTTTTTAATTAAATGAATGTTAATGAATTAATTAAATGACTATTGAAGAAATTAATATGGATTATGGGTTTATCGAAGAACTATTTTATTTAAATGGAGAGTTTCAAAATTATTAAAGGACTATTTATTTTTAAATGCAGGAATATACTAATAATAATAATTTTATTATTATTATTATGGGGTCATAAATTATTTTGATGCGTTGATATTTTAATTTCATGTTTAAGGAGTATATTTTCTATGTGAATTTAATGACGCTTTTGAGATTCTCAGGGAAAATTTTAATAAATTGAGGATTTTCATATATAATGAAGAGTTGTTATTAAATTGTGGTGTTGGGTTTATGAAAACATTGAAAAATAATAATAATGAAATTATTATTATATTAGATTTGTAAATTTAGTAATTATTATTATTATGGAAATTAAATTAGGGGTTATGGGTTAGAGTTTTTTCATATTAATAATATTGAAATAAATGGGGAGTTTCATAATTAATTATGAATTTTTTATTAAGATAATAATTAATGAAGAAGTGTTTTTAATTAAATATGGCGTAAAATTTATGTTAAAATATTTTAATTGGATGTTTAATGATGTATAATATTGATGTGAAATTAATGATGCTTTTGGGTATCTCAAAGAAACGTCTAATTAAATAATGAGTTTAGTAATTAATAATGAAGTGTTTTTAATAAATAAGAGGTGTTGGGTTTTATCTATGGTTGAATAATCACAAAAAAATAATGCAATTATCATTATTATGGTTTTATGAGTGTCTGTTATTATTATTATGAACAATAATAATAATGGATTTTTTGGGGGCTTCATTTAATTAAACTAATGGTCAAAAAGAATTTATTCAATCGCTAAGAATCAGAGGTTTTTATTTAATTAATTTGTGTTGAGATAATTAATTAAATAATGATGAGGTTGTAATTATTGAAGAATGGTAATTTTAAATGGTAATATTAGATAAGAAATAAATGGGGTGTTGGGTTTAATTTAATTAAACCATTTAAATATAGATATCGGGTTGTGCATGAGTAGTCAAATGGTGGGGGTTAGATGTGCGATTATTATGTTTTTAAAATGATTTATTTTTTATTTAATTTTAAATAAAATAAATATTTAATAATAATAATAAGGATATTATCATTACTATTTTAATTTGATTAGATGATTAAGGGGGATTTTAAGAATTAATTGTGACATGTTTATTTAAATGTTAGTTAATGAAGTAATCTTTTATTAAATAATAATAATAAATTTTATTATTATTATATTAATACTATTAGTTTATCATGTTTGTAACTGATAATTGGGGGAGAGAATATGAGGGTGGCGCACCACTATATTGGAAGAACAGGAAAAAGGTACCACGCTCCTCCTTTAAGGCACGCTACACCCCCCTCGTCAGCTCCTCTTCGCGTGACTGAATCCTCCTGGTGTATTCTCGAATCATGTCCATCTCAGTTAGTTGAGTCCATCTGCATTTGTTTTGTGATTTCCATTGTCCATTTGGCTCCTCTCTCACCCTATTTCCTCATCCAAAATCCAATGGTTTGTGTTTTATCGGGTTTCCTTGTTTCTTTGGTTCTAAGGATGTGCAAGGGGCTCCTCTAGACGCTTTGGACCGTATTTCGGCATCTGCCGACAAAGGTGAGGTAGATGAGTTCATTATGGATTTTCCGTCATGTTTCGAGTAAGGTTATTTAACCATGGTATTCTTTCACATCATTCAATTAAGGGTGTGATAATTTTTATAAGTCCTCGGTGCCTATTTAGTGGTGTGTTGGTCCTTAATACTTTGATTCTGAGTACCTATTTTAATATTTTGAATTTTATTTATATTTTTGTTGGGTGGGCACGTGAATATATATATATATATATATATATATATTGTGCTTGCATGCGATTGTAGACCAGTTGTGGACTAGATGCCTCTAATTATATTAAGGCGTTGCAGATTTAAAATGGTTCCACCACGAGGTAGGTTCCCAAATCCTTAACACTTTTTTTATGAATTATAGCATCTGTAAATAAATTGATAATATGAGTTTCTATTATTACGATATGTCGATGCACGACACTTTTAATGTTATTAAATGATGCCACCCACATGAGATAAATGAGGACTCAAACATGTATTTATTTTAAGAATGTTTTGGTATTTTGGTTATAGTGATTTGATTAAATAGTTAAATGATTTGGATGGGCAGAATGGGTAATATAGTAATTAATTGGGGAATTAATTATCAATTCATGAGTTGGAATAAAATTTTGGCTTTTATGATTATTGGGCGTATTGAATATTTGATGTTTTTGGAATATAAATTGTAAACTTGTAATAATTAATGCATGGATTAATTTTTACATGTTAAGAGGGAAATGGTTAATTAATTGATGATTAGTTAAAGAGATAAGATTGAATTAAGTAATTCACATGAATTAAAATAAGATTGTGGATTGATTGTTTGTTATGACTGTTGTCTAAGGGTACCTTTTGATTCGTGTTATTTTTCCATGCCTTAAAGTTGTCTTGAATGATGTTTTTTAAAATATGATATGTTGTGTGAGATAGTTGCCAGATTTCTTGGCTTTGTTCATCAGGTTTCGAGATGATTATAACATGCATGTAAATTGATAATGTCCTGGACGAATAACTGTTTGAGTGGACGCATTCAGACTTGTTAAAGAATTTGGATAATTAAATGTTTATTTAATTATTTAGTTCGATTGCTAAGAATAATTAATTGTTAATTAATTGTTTTATTTTGATATATTGAATGGTTAATTAATTGTTGACTTATTTTATGGGTGATTTATGATGTTAATTAGTTGTTGAATTAATTAACGGATTGGATTAATTAATTATGAATTAATTAATGGATTGTTTTGTGGTGTTATACATTGAATTCTACACCAACGATAAATATATACGTATGATTGATAAAGGGGTTGTGAGATAGGGACTGATGTTCCAAATACTCGTGGGGTGCCAGACATGGTGTTATACACCTATATTGTAAGAAAATATTCTTTTATGGGTCAGGGACTGATGCTCCAAATACCCATGGGTTGTGAGACAATGACTGATACTCTAAATACTCACGAGGGTTCTTGACATGATGTTCTACAGCCATTAATTGACATTTAACTATGGGTCCAATTGGTCGTACATGAAATGAATTAATTGGTTAACGAAAACTATTGTGACATTATGATTTGTGAATTGAATATGAGAAAGAGATCATACTTATCAATGAATTTGCTGAATCACTATTAGTGGACAGACCCAGGAGAAAATCACCATTTTTTCAGTTTACGGGCTCAGATATTGTTACGAAAGATTAAATTGAATATCTTATGATGAATTATCCAAGGCAAAGCACAAGCTTGGATTTTGTCTTAACATTGATTACATAGATGGTCTTTAGAGACATCTTTGGTGAGTGAGTTATACTGGGAATGTCGGGCTCAGTCTGGATCATAAGAATTGTGTAGTTTAATTAGGATTGGATAATTGATAAATGAAAATTATTGCATAATGACTATTGTGTATACATGAAAATTTTATTATGCCGGTTCCAACACCAACTGAGAGCTGAAGCAGGTACTTGGGTATATAGTTACATTATACTGCTTAACTTAATTATACATTCTTGCACTGTTTAAATTCTTTATTGAATGTTAGGATTTGGGGTACACACCGGTGGTTCAGGCCCACTATGATTTATATCTCACACCCTACTCGAGCTTCCATTGCACAGGGGTACCCGAGTAGATTTTATTTGGTTGCAGAATTGTACTATTTTCATTTACTTATAAGATATGAGAAGAGGACCGAGTGGAATCTCGGGATGCTCTTGGAGACTGCCCTCTGGGCATGGAGCCATTGTTTATTTATTTTTGTAATGGAATGTTCAGAATGCAGTTTTTTTTATGTTTTCCATTTTTTGTATCAATAGCATGTCATGTATGCATCTACAATATATTTAATGTTAGCCATTTGTTTTTACAAGATTTATTAAATCTACCTTCCGGTGCTTTGTAATTTATTAGACTAATTACTCTATTTATTTCCATTGTTAGTAATTTACTTTTATATACTGCTGTGCAACTCTAATAAGAGGGTATAGTGTCCCCACTGACTATCCTTAGACCCTAACTGCTAGTGCGAAGCCTCTAGTGTACAAGGAGATGTGATTGAGGTCATTTGGTGACTGGACTGGCCCCTGGTTTAGTGGTGATCCGGGTCGGGAAATTAAAAAGTGGTTTCAAAGGGTTTCTTTTCCTTTGTCTTAGTTTTTGGGATTGGTAGAAAGGAGACAAGGAATGTGTCGGCACTTCGGTTAATCGCCGTTCTTGGGACAGTTCACCCCATGTATGGGAAATGACCAAGTTTCCATGGAAGGGAATTGATGTTTGTACTATTAGAGGTTACAGTTGACATGATTTCACCTTGATTAAATGGTGTATATTCTGTAGTTTATTGATTTTGTGAATTTTGAAAATAATAATTTTCATGGCCTGATATGGGAAGGAAGTTTCATACATGCATCATCTTAGTCACTTAGATATTCACAAGTCATTCATATAACAATCCATGTAGTTTCATTAGTAGTATGCCTGAAAATTTGGATTGTGTTCCTTGGGTGCAATGTCTTGTTTTGATCTACATTATCATTCCTCTCTATATAGCATATTATAGTGATAGATTTAACATACTTGAGTGATTATATTCCATATTTCCTTAGTTATTAGCATGTTTTGTTGTTGTTATTTGCTTCTCTTTTATAGCATGTTGTTTTGTTACTTCTTTTTCTAACATGCTATTGTTGTTTTGACAAATTCAAGGGCTGGTAAAGTTAAAATGTTAAATGAATGTTGATTGTGATAAATGGGATCCAAATGCAAGCGATCAGGTTTAAGGGTTCCTTATTGATTGGTTGATGGCCACCCACATAACTAAAGCATATAAACATATTATGTCTTGAAAATGTTTATGAAGGTAATACTGCTGAGTTTTCATTGTAATGAACGATTGTAGAGATTCATTTGAATAACGCGGATTAAATAAATCGGACTTTTGGAGGTCTCCTTTTTGGTAAAAAGAATTTAGATGATAAATTGCCAATTTATATTTGAATAACACTTAATGTAAAATGTTTAAAGAAGATGTTTGTGATATCATGCTTATTTTTCCGTAGGGCATTGTTTGGAAAACCAACTAGCATTTTGTGATAAAGTACTTGTGTGTTTGTTGAAATTCATTCAAATAATGAATGGTTGAAATGAATTAATTTTAATAAATAAAACCAAAAAATGGAGCTTTTGGATCTTGTGTTTTTAGTTTTGTGTGACAAAGAGAGAGGGTCTAAGTTAATGATCGTATGGGGATAACTCGTGGTAGGTAGTACCGATGAAAGTTCTAGGCTATTAAAGTATTTTCGTCCCACTTCTCAGGAGGAATTCTTGGGACACATCTATTTTGGAATGCCTATAGGTTTATTTAATGGATTTTATGATCAATGTTTGACACGGTGATCATGGTTTAAGGATTGTCACATGCTTGCGTTAATGTGTTCTAAAAATAGGTGTTGGTGAGAGGCTGATTATTTCTTGGGTTGTCATGGAAAATCCTGAGGTGGATATTGTTGCATCATTTTCGACAAGCGTGTAAGCAGGTGATGTCAAGATTTTAGAACAGAGTTGTCTGGTAATATTTTAACTGATTTTCTTAATGACCATGGTTTTTCTCTTATTACTCTCTTCTAAATAAAATGAGCATGTCCCTTATCCTGGCTTCATCATGGAGACACTAAGATAGAATTGGTCTTAAGTCGCGTCACAGTATAAATGTTGTTGGTCTTGATGAGTGGTTATCTGGGTAGTACGCAGGATGCGTTAAATCCTTGGGCTAATTTTCTTTTTGTGTTGGGGAATGGTTGTTTTAAAATATCATTGTGATGACTTGACTTGAAAATTTCACCAGAGGTCGGGTAAGGATGTTGTTTTACATGCGGATGGTTTTGAATAGTTTTAAAGGAACATCATCAGATAAAGGGAAAATGGGGATTTTCTTTCGTGACATCTTCTGAGGGAAGCATGTGAAACAATTTATGTTGATTGATTTTGATTCAACCATCTTCGTTGATGAGGTCCTTCTAATTATGTAAGATATAAGAACCTTTTTGATTTTTAAGCTATAAACTGAACATTGGCTCTAGTTTTAAAGGATTGGTCATTAGGCTTGTAAAGGGTTAAAGGTTCATTTGGCTTTTGGAACACAAAAAGTCACTTATAACAAGATTAAATGGCGTTGCTTGTTTTAGTAGTGGTTCCCAATGGCTTCTCGGGGACGAGAAGTTTTTAAGGTGGGTATATTGTAAAGACCCATGTTATTGAATCGGGTTAAAATACGAATGTTTTTTAATTTTATTTCAGTTTATCAACATGTCATTTTTTTAACTGAGCACTATATTTTTTTTTCCAAGTGTTGGTAAAAATAAATTTTTTATTTTTGGACGTCTGTAATTGCCCAAAAAAAATTCAGGTGTCCCGATGTGTCTTGAGAACACCGATTTAGAAAATATCCAATTTAATGGATCTGCATGGGCAGTGCACAGTTGCGTTCAAACCCATTCAGTTTACCATGATTAATAAATTATTTAATTTAACTAAATAATATTATATGAGATTTTACAATTAATTAAAATAATATTTTAATAATAATTATAATAATGAAGTTATTATTATTATTGTGGTTGTTTAATTAAATAAATGGTAAGTAATTAATTGAATGACAATTAAATAAATTTTTGTGTATTATGGGTTTATTAAAGAAAAATTTTATTTAAATTAAGAGTTCTGTAATTATTAAAGGACTATTTATTATTAAATGGTGGAATGTGATAATAATAATAATTTTATGATTATTATTATGGAGCCATAAATTATTTTGATGCGTTGATATTTTAATTTCATGTTAAAGGAGTATATTATCTATGAGAATTAAATGATGTGTTTGATCTTCTCAAAGAAACATTTAATAAAATGAGGATTTTCATATTTATTGAAGCGTTGTTATTAAATAGTGGTGTTGTGTTTATCAAATGTTTGAAAAATAATAATAATGAGATTATTATTATTTTAGTTTTATGAATGTAGTAATTATTAATGTTATGAAAATTAAATTAGGGCTAATGGGATGTATTTTTTATCACATTGATAATATAGTAATAAATTGAGAGTTTCATAATTAATTATGAAATTTTTAGTAAGATAATAATGAATGAAGAAACTTTTTTAATTAAATAGGGTGTAATATTTATGTTAAAATATTTCAATTGGATGTTTAATGAGGTATAATATTGATGTGAAATTAATGAGGCTTTTGGGTATCTCAAAGAAACGTCTAATTAAATAAGGAATTTAATAATTAATAAAGAAGTGTTTTTATTAAATAAGAGGTGTTGAGTTTTCTCTATGGTTGAATAATAATAAAAATAATAATGCAATTATTATTATTATGGCTTTATGAGGGGTTGTTATTATTATTATGAACAGTAATAATTTATTTTTTCGGGGTTTCATTTAATTAAATTAATGGTCAATAAGAATTTATTTCATCAATATGAATAAGTGGTTTTTATTTAATTAATTTGAGTTGGGATAATTAATTAAATATTTATGAGTTCGGTGTTATCGAAGAAGGGTAATTTTAAATGGTAATATTAAATAATGAATAAATGTGGAGTTGAGTTTAATTTATTTAAACCATTTTAAATATTGATATCAGGTTATGGACGGGTAGTCGAATGGAGTGGGTCAGCTGTGCGGTTATCCATTTTTTAAAATGATTTTTTATTCTGTTTTAAATAAAATAAATATTTAATAATAATAATAAAAATAAGGATATTATTATTATTATTATTTTAATTTGATTGGATGATTAATGGGGGTTTCAGAATTAACTGTGAATTCTTTATTTAAATGTTTTTTAATAAAGTAAAATTATATTAAATGAGAATAACAAATGTAATTATTATTATATTAACACTGTTAGTTTATCATGGGTGTACTTGATAATTGGGGGAGAGAACATGAAGGTGGCCCACCACCATATTGGAGGAACAACAAAATTGCACTAGGCCCCTCCTTTGAGGCCCGCTACACTCCCCCCCCCCCCTGTATGCTCCTCTTTACGTGATCAAATCCTCCCAGTGTCTTCTCAAATCTTCTCTATCTCGTTAAGGTGAGACATCTGCATTTTTTTTGTGATTTGCATTGGCTCTTTGGATCCTCCCTCACCCTGTTTCCGCAGCCAAAATTCTATAGTTCTGGTCTTATTGGGTTTCCTTGTTTCTTAGGTTCTAAGGATGTGCAAGGGGCTCCCCTAGAACCTTGGGACCATATTTCAGCATATTCCAACAAAGGCAAGGAAAATGAGTTCATTTGCGCTTTTCCATCATGTTTTGGGTAAGGTTATTTAACCATGGTATGGTTTCAATTTATTCAATCTAGGGTGTGAAAATTTTTATGATTCCTAGGTACCTAGTTAGAGGTGTGTTGGTCTTTAATGCTTTGATTCTGAGTATCTATCTTAATATTTGGAATTTTGTTTATACTGTTGCAGGGCACACATGTGAATATATATATAAGGTGTTTGTGCATGCGATTGCGGACCAGTTAGGGACTGGTTTCCTCCAAGTATATTACAGTGCTTCAGATTTAAAACGGTTCCACCCTGAGGTAGGGTCCCAAATTATTATCAATTTATTTAATAATTATAGATTCTTTAAATAAATTGATAATGTGAGTTTCCTTGATTATGATATGTCGATGCATGACACTTTTGATGTTGTTAAATGATGTAGCCCACATGATATAGATGAGGTCCAAAATATGTATTTATTTTAATCATGTTTTTCTATTTTGGTTAGAGTGATATTATTAAATAGTAAAATGATTTGGACGGGAAGAATGTGTAATAGGGTAACTAATTGTGGAATTAATTATCAAGTCAAAAGTTGGAATAAATTTGTGGCTTTTAAAAATTTTGATCATATGGAATATTTGACGTGTTCAGAATATAAATTGGAAACCTGTAATAATTAATGTATGGATTAATTTTTATATGTTAAAAGGTAAATGGTTAATTAATTGACGATCGGTTAAAGATATAATATTTATTTAATTAATTTTTTGAATTAACTATTCAACATGTATTAAATTAAGATTCTGAATTGATTGTTTGTTATGACTGTTGGCCAATGGTACCTTTTCATGTGTGTTATTATTCAATGCCTTAAAGTTGTTTAAGATGAAGTTTTTAAAAAATATGATATGTTGTGTGAGATTAGTCCTAAATTTCTAGGATTTGTTCATCATGTTTTGAGATGATTATAACATACATGTAAATTGTTCAAGTCCTGGATGAATCACTTTTGAGTGGATGGATTCATAATTGTTATAGAATTTGGATAATTAAATGTTTCTAAGAATAATTAATTGTTAATAAATTATTTACTGTTGATATATTGAATGGTTAAATAATTGTTGACTTATTTGAAGGGCGGTTAATTTTGTTAATTAGTTGTTGAATTAATAAACGTATAAGATTAATTAATTATGAATTTATTAATGGATGGTTTTTGGGTGTTAGTCATGTCATTCTGCACCAATGATAAATATATATATATATGATTGATAAATGGGTTGTGAGATAGGGACTGAAGCTTTAAATACTCATAGGATGCTAGACATGGATTTCTACACCTATCTTGCAAGGAAATATTCTGTTATGGGTTAGGGACTGATGATCCAAATACCCATGGGTTGTGAGATGAGGACTGACGCTCCAAATACTCATGAGGGTGCTATAAATGTTGTTTTACACCCATTAATTGACATTGGACTATGAGTCCAATTGGTTGTACATGAGATTAATTAATTGGTTAATGAAAACTACTGTGACATTATGATTTCTGAATTGAATATGAGAAAGGGTCATACATATCAATGATTTGGGTGAATCCCTATTAGTAAATGGACCCAAGAGAAAATCACTATTTTTTTAGTGGATGGGATCTGATATAGTATATGAAATATTAAATTGAATATCTTATGCCGCATTATCCAGGCCAAAGAAAAAGGGTATATTTGGTGTTAACTTTGATTACTTCGATGGTCTTTAGAGACATCTGTGGTGAGTGACTTATAAATGGAATGTCGGGCTGAGTTCGGATCATGAGAAATACGTAGTTTAATTAGGTTTGAATAATTGATAAATGAATATTATTTTGTAAGGACTGTTGTGTATGCATGAAAAATGTATAATATAGGTTCAGACACCAACTAAGAGCTAAAGCAGGTACTTGGGTATACAGTTACATTTTACTACTTACCATAATTATGCATGCTTCCACTATTTAAATTATTTATTGAATGTCAGGATTGGGTGTAGACAATGGTGGTCTTGGCCTACTGAGATTTATATCTCACACCCCACTAGGGCCGCCACTGTACTAGGGTACTCGAGTGTATTCTATTTGGTTGCTGGATTGGGTTGTTTGCATTTACATGGAAGATAGGAGAAATGAACCGAGCAGATGCTCGGGATGCTCGAGGAGACTAACCCCGGGGCTTGGAGTCATTGTTTATTTATATTTGTAATAGAAAGCTCAAAATGTTTTTTTTCACTATATTTTATTTCTTGTATCATTATCATGTCATGCATGCATATGTTATATAATTTATGTTGTCCATTTGTTTTTACAAGATTTATAAAATCTACCTTTTACTACTTTATCATTTATTAGACTACTTCCACTATTTATTTCTATTGTTTGTTATTTAATTCGATATATAGTTGTGCTAATATGATAAAAGGTTATAGTCTCCCCACTAACTATAATTAGACCCCCACTGCTAGTCGGTAGCATCTACTGTATGGGGAGACACGCATGAGGTCATGTGGTGACCAGTTCAGCAACTAGTTTAGTGGTGAGCCGGGTCGGGACGTTACAATCCTATACTTTTATTTGGGCTTGGATATCCTATGTAGAGATGGTTCCTTCCATAATTTTATTTAATTTATGCTCATGTTTTTATTAATTATTAATTGGGATAAATTATTCCCAATGATTATTTTTTATGCCGACAGTGCTCGACAACACTCTAAGGTGATCAGGAACGTACCTTAGAGATAACATGCACTAGCTCAAGCATCTAACGGAGAAAAAAATTGGGATCGTTAGTGAAAAAATGGTATGAGATCCTAGTTCCATTAAAGAGCCTAGTTTTCATAAATCACATTGTTATTTGGGATTTAATGTTATCTCAAAGTACTACTACAAGGAATTATGGGATACGTATGGAAATATTATATCAATATGTTTTTTGTTTGGATTCATGAGCTTCTATGGGATTTTGGGCTTTAATCCTTTTATTTTTTGGGTATTTTAATGGTTTGTTTATTTGGGGATGATAATGGAGGAAAACTGATGGTACTTAGTGATCTTTTCATGCCTAGAAATCTATGAAGATCACAAGTAAATGTTTCATGGTAACTCTCTATACTAGTTGTTCAGTTGGAACCTAGCCCACTAGGTTATGAAATATAGTTACTCACTGATATTATTCCCCTCTTGAAATTATACATTTGAACTAATTTTTCTCATTCTATTTATATTATGTTATGATTTTTGTTTTTTGGAAATGTATGAGTTATAATTATCGTAATATTGATTTTAAAATAGTAGTGTTTTGGTTTTAATGGCAGTTAATGAGGTTTATTAGATTAGTCATTAGGGAAATTCATTATTTGGATTTCTAGTGAATTAATTTCTTAAATAAACAATTATATAATTTCAAATGTGTGGAATCGAAGTTAAAAATTGTAGTGTGGATGTTTGGTAACCATTTTGTATGTTTAATCACTGATTTATGTGGTTGTAATAAAATGTAAACGTTTTTAATAGAATAAATTATATTTTTTAAAATTTATAATAGGGTTTATAAACTTTTTTGTAATGATGTAATCATTTTGGATTTGTTTTTAAATTTTTATAAATGACTTGGGGAATTTAAAATTAATTTCAATGTAGTATTTTTAGCTAATTAAGAATAGATGTAATTTTTAAACAATATATAAGGAGTACAACATCTAGAAAATTCTTATCTAAATTATAAAATTCTCTTAAAAAAATTTAAACAATATAATGTGAAAATGGGTGAATTTAGTCATGTGTTTTAATTTAGAATGAAATATTTTGGCCCTATGATTATTTTTTATCTTCAATATCCTAGAATTTTTTGCATGAAATGTGTTGAGTGTTTCCCATTATGATTTCCTCCTCCTATGGTAACGATGTAATAGAACTCTTGATTATTGAGGGATGTCTATTTTAGAGACTCACCTTTTTTCCTTCCATGTTCTTATCTATATTATTTTTTGGATGAATCTTATCTAAAATATTTATATAGGTTTGTGATTTTATTATATCTACTAAATGTTGATTTCTTATTTAGTATGTTGTCTCAATGTTCAGTTGGGTATTGTGGGTTGGATGAGATGTTACACTCTCTATATGATCTTATTTTGAGGGGTTAGTGAATTTGATGTTTTGGGTGTGTTCATGGATAAATCTAATTGGTTTTATCCACTATATTAGGTTTTACCCTTGTTAGACATTTTATTTTATAGATGGTTTCACAATTTTTGGTGTTTAATGAATAACACTTTAGGATACTTCCTCCTCCACCTTCTTACTAAATATATCATTGGGTGTTGTTTTTCATGAATATCTTAATCATGGTACTTATAAACATGTCTTTTTTCTATTATTTCTTTATTCTATTTGTAATTATTAGATCTAGTGGGTCATCTTATTTCATTAACATATTAGTTCTTTATTATGGTACTTATAGACTTTTGGTATAATCCCTTTCGAATCATTTTCCCATTGTGATGACTTTGTGATACCTTTTTTCCTATTGATTATGTTTTTCTTTTCTAGTAATATTGATCTCACTTGTTTATAAGAATAAATGGTTCCCTTATAAATCTAGTGTTTTGGGTGATTTTTCTTTTAGAGCGAATCCACCATAGGAAAACCATTATGGATGTAATACTTTTTATGAAATTATAGTCCTTTGTTCATGTGTGTGTTTCTCCATTTTTTATTTGATTAATATCATGTGGATAGGGTAACATTCAATGATTTCTTCCCAACATCCTGCTCCCAATGTTTAAATATTAGTGGTTTTTTATAGAGACGCTCTTATTTTCATTTTTGTGTCCCTTTAGATGATTTGTTCCTTGGGTGTTGAATTTGTGACTTACAGAGATCATTGTTTCCCTTCAATGGAGTACCCTACATGTTTATAGACCCTCATGGTTGTCTAATCTAAAAGGATTTTTAATTTTTAGTATGTCCAATTCCTATATTATGGATAACATCATCAATCATTCCTAGTTATTTTAGTATATAATCATGTACTACTAATCACATTTAGGGTGTGGGATTTTGACCTCATTCTTTTTGAATAAAATTGTTAATCTTAAAGATATATAGGGGAAGAAAGTGTTATAGTTTCGGGTAATTGTCACACATCTACCTTAATATAAGATCCTGGACTTCTATAGTGATTTATTGGGCTCTATTACAAGTACTCTTTCACCATGTTTTGAGTAATTTTTTCTAGGGTGTAACTATTGTGTGTTTGGGTGGAAATTAGAGAATTTTTTAAGAACAATGGGCATTTTACTATTGTCATGGAATTTTCCCAAACCATGCATCGTAGCTCAAGGAACTGTGTGGATCAAAACATAGGGGATTCTTACTACTAGACTATGGTTTTCCAACTGCATTCCCCCATAAAAGAATTCATGCACCCCCCCCCCCAAATAGGCACAAGGTTAAGGTGCATGGATAAGTGAAACCATAATCCGTGAGTAACAAACTATTTATATAGGATTTTAATCGCCTAAAAAATGAGAAATAAATTTCTTAAGAATCCATTTTAACACTAAATTTACCCTAGATCTTCCCTAACCTATATTTAATGATTTGGGGACCTCTCAAACACATTACAATCCAATATGACCTCTTCTCTTTTTGATCTGAATCTTCGATTTAAGATATTCTCCCATCCCAATTAAAATGACCTCATTCCATGTGGTTTCCTTTTCCTTTCCAATTATTCCTCAAATTGTTGAATGATATTTATTCCATGATTTTGGTTGGATCTAGATCTAGGATTTTGATCTAGTTTTATAATTATAGGATTTTTATTGTTTGATCATAAATTATGGTTTATGATCTGGATCCCATTCTACATCGTTATTCCATTCAAATTGGGGTTTTCTATTGGGTGATCACTCATCACCGAATTGAGGTAGGTGGTTTATAATTCAAACCCCAAAGTCTTGATTTCAATTATTTTTATGTGATTGTATATTTTGTCTCAAATGATTATTATTTGAGTTTCTTAGATTGAATTAATTAATTTAGGGAAATGTGAAATTGGGAATATGGGTATTTTGATGTGGAATAATTAATTATTGAATTAATTACAGTGAGATTATTATTGTTGAAATTGAATAATTAATTTAAATATTATCTGTTTTTATATTGAAAATTTTTATTTGAAATAATTAATTTATGATTTAATTATTAGAGATTGTTGTGATTATGAAATTGATAGACGTGATTAATTAATTTGATGAATTAATGAATAGATTCGAGTTAATTAATTAATTAATTAATTGATTGATTTGATGTTATTAATTAGTTTTTTTATTAATTAATAATATTGATGTGAATACATAGTTTTTTAATTAATTAATTACTGAATTATGTAATGTGTTATTGAGATATAAGTATTATAAAATAGAAATGGTCACAATGGAATTCAATTAACAAATGACTAATGGTAACAATGGATTTCAGTCATGTACTATAAAAAAGAATGTTTTCAATGACATTCAATTATTAAATTATGGGCGGTAATAGTGTAATTCTATCATGTATTATAAAATATGAATGGTAAAAATGGAATTCAATTATGAAATGATGAATGGTAACAGTTTCATTTAGTCATGTAATATAAAATATATATGGCAACAATGGAATTCAATTATTATATTATGAATGGTAACAGTGGAATTCAGTCATGTATTATAAAATATTAATGGTAATAGTGGTCTTAAGATATATGTTATGGTTTGGGTGTCCTCGGGAACCCAGGTGTGTTGTGTGGTTAAATAAAGATTAAATAAATAAATGTAATCTCTTTAATATATTGTTTTATTTATTGTTTATGCATCTTCATAAACTATTTGATTATATATTATTTTAGAAACTTTTGGTGGTGGCCTACTATGTTGAACTCCCATCCTAAACTAGCTTCCTAATCGTAACCCAAATAGACTTCATGTTTATAGGATTGGATAGGGGAAAATACCCTATGTTAGATAGATGAGTTGTGATAGAGCTTGAATGAGGGAACCATATGTTGTTGAGGACCCTCTTGGGACTTTTTAGTGTCTATTATTTTGGGTTTTCATTTTCACAAAGGACATGTACATTGGCATGGCATATTTTCTATTCAATTTTGATATTCCCTTTCTAGTTTTCGCAGTGATACTTGTATTTTTTTTGTTATGTTTATATATCATTTGGTAATTTATTATTTACTTTTCTTGTGGTCTTACTCTGATAAAGACGGTATAATACCACCATTTTTAAAATTAGACCCTCACAGTTAGTTGACAACCTCAGGCATATGCATAGGTATGCTTGAGGTCATGTGCAAAGATGGCTCAGGGAACCGGTGTGTGGAACTAGGGTTAGATGATAAAAAGTGGTATCTGAGATGTTTTTTTCCTTTTATTTTGTCATTATATTTGGGAAAGATAGATAGGATAATATGAAGATTCATTCATCAGTTATGAGCTCATTCATGGGAGTATCTTACCCATTTATGTGGTAGAACCCAAATACCTGGGGTGGGATGATTATTATTGGTATTTTTTGTTATAGTTTAATGTTTTTCACCTTGGGTGAAGAACTTATGTTGTGATGTGAAAATTTTAATAATATTTATAGATATTAGACTCATATCCCAGTAAGGAATTAGAGTTTTCTATTCATGAATCATTCTAGGCACTGAAAGTTATTTTGTGGCATGCATAATTTTAGGCATGGAAGGGAAAACAAATTTTGGGTATGTTGTTGAACATGAACTATTTTTCCTTTCTTGTGAAATTGAAATAAACATGTTCTTAATATGAAATTGAGAATTGTTAATTGATGAAATATTTGAATAAAGGGGTTTATAATGATAAAATGAATAATGAGAATGTGTTTACCCTTTGTTAATCTTGAACTAGATGTAGTATTGTTAGGGGTAGTGATAGGGCTTCAGTTTTGACCATGTGGCAAGGTTTGGGAAAAAGACTTGTTAGGAATGTGGCATTTCCATCTTATATAAATTTTTTAAAGTGGTTTTATTTGTCCTAAGATGTGTTTTATTCATCTTAGATATGCACCTACAACACAATTCTTATTTATATGATGATAAGAAGATATGGATGGAGATGCTACACCAATAGTGGAACTTGGGGCACTAATAGTGCCAGTGTAAAGGAGTGGGGGAGAAGTTCTAGAAGAACATTGCTCGGTTCTTAATGCTTATGGAAAGAGACCTATGTTTGGTTATGAAGATTATGTATGACCTTATAATTTATTTCTATTTACATTACCCTCCAAATGTTAATAGATAAGGTGTACTTGAGGTAGCAGAGTTCTGGGTTGAGTCTATCCAGATGACACTTCACTATTTGGTGACTCCTTCTGAGAAGAGGGTCAAGTTAGCTGCTTATTTTCTTTGAGGATTAGTGAAGAATTGGTGATATAATGAGAATTGGGTGGGAAAATATGATAGTAAGTTATGGAAGTAATTTTTAGAGAAGTTTCTAGAGCACTTTTATCTTGAGAGGCTACGGTGGGAGAGAGCATCTGAGTTACTGAGGTTTACTAAGGGGAGTATGTACGATATGGACTATGCAAGATGATTTATATATTTATAGGACTTTGGTCCAATATAGAACTTGATGGGATATCTATAGTAAGATATTTCCATGAAGGAATTAAATTTTAAATTATGTCCCTAGATAACATATGTTGATTAAAGAAGTTTTTAGAGGTGGTGGATCATGTGATCGTAGAAGAGGGGAACTAGAATTTGGATTACAGTGTAGGAAAAGTGGTTTATGCAGGATGATTAGGAGGTATATCTTCAAAGAATGGCAATATTTTCTTTAAGAGGGTTATCCAGATAGATAGTATGAGTAATGGAAATGTGTAAGGATCGGTTAAAGAGGGACTTACCCAGATTATTTTTTATTAGCGCAATATGAAAGGTCACATTTGTATACAATATACCCAACCATCAATGGAGTGTTGATATTGTCACAATATGTGATATCTATAGAGATTCTAATGAAACTAGTAGTACATAGTTAATAACGGATGAACTAGATAGAACTAGAGTGATAAATGACGATATTATGCACCATATTATTCTGATAGGTAGAGTTCTACTGTCTGTGGTGGTAGAGGTACATGAATGGGTACTTCTAGGAGAGAGTTCCTATACCAGTATAATGGGGTAGCTATGTGGAGTTAGATTGAATTACATGGAAGAGGGGTAGGATAGTTGTATGCATTTTATCCTACTCTAGTGGATATAGAGGTCGGACCATCAGTAGTGAGAGGAATTATTAATGTGGATTCAAAGAAATCTATTTCTTTATTTGATGTTGGTACCTCTCCTCCTTTTATTTCTACGTAACATGTGAATGGTTTGAGAATAGTGGTAGAGTTTATGAGGAGTGTTTTTATGATAGATAAACCATTAGGAATACAACAGATAGACATCTTTTTGTGTTGTGGGTGTTCTCTCAAGTTTGGGGAGTGTCATTTTTTTGTGGGATCTCAATATTGTCAACATGATAGGATTTCACATAATTATGGGTATCGACTGGTAAGTACCATATCAAGCCCAAAAAATATAGTTACTATAAGATAGTGACTTTTACGTCTCATAATAGGGAAAAATATACTTACCATGGAGAATGGGGTATTGCGATAGGCTATGTAGGGCTAGCTCATCAGCAATTGGGGTAGCTTACTACTGCAGGTTCTAGTCAATTACTTGATAATAGAGGTTAAAAATCTGATATATTTCTACTGATAAAGGATATGTTTTAGGATTTATTTCCTAAAGGAATATTAGTTATTCCACCTGAGAGATATGTAGAATTTACTATTGATTTCATGCTATGGGTAGATCCAGTATCAATTACACCATACAGAATGGCACAGATAGGGCTTCAAGAGATCAAGACTCAGTTTGAGGAGTTAGCAGATAGGGGGTTTATCCATTCAAGTGGGTCACCTTGGGGTTCTCTAGAGTTATTTTCTAAGAAGGATGATGAGGATCTACAATTGGGTGTCAACTACTAGAAATTAAATTGGATGACAATGAAGAACTTGTATCCACTTCAATGTATTGGAAATCTTTTTGACCAGTTGAGAGGAGTATGTGTTTTCTCCAAGATTGAATTGAAATTATGGTATACTTAGTTGAGATTTAAAACTTATGATATAACTCTAACTACTTTTAGAAGTATTTATGGCCTAAATGATTTCATCTTAATGTCATTTGGGTTGGAAAACGAACCAATAGTGTTTATGAACTTGATTAACCAAATCATTCATCCATACCAAGAGCAGTTTGTTGAAGTGTTTTTAGATGAAATCTTTTTATAATCTAAGACTCATGAAAATCATTCCCAACATCTTAAAACCATCCTATGTACACTAATAGAGCATCAATTATACACCAATATATCTATGTGCCGGTTTTTTATTGACTAGGTACTCTTATTTGGTCACATCATCTCAGAGGAAGGTGTGCTATTGGACCTAGAGAATGTTCATGAAGTGGTTTCTTGGGAGAAACCCAATATATTTTTTTGATATTATTATATTTTTGGGGTTATTAAGGATATTATCAGAGGTTTAAATAGGAAAATTCCAGATTCTCATCACTTTTTTCAGTCATGACCAAGAAGGGGAAAAATTTCTAATAGTCTCAAGCATGTGATAATGCCTTCTGGGAGTTGAATATGTTAATGGCATCACACAAATCCTGATCATAATTGATATTGGTTAGAAGTATATGATGTATTTTGATGCTTTTGGGTTAGGGATTGGAGTATTGTTGATGTAGGGAGATCATGTGGTCACGTAAGGGACTTGTAATTTGATTCCACGTGAGTGGAAATACAATATGAACGACCTCGAGTTGGTTTTAGTGGTTTACGATTTGAAGTGTTCATGGAATTATATTTTGGGTGAGAACATTAATAAGTATACAGATCACAGGATCTCATAGTTCAACTTTTCACATTGATATTTTAATTTTGATAAGCGGAGATTGTTTGAGTATTTGCAGTCATTTGATTTTTTTCTAGAATTTACACCAAGAAAAGGGAATAGTGTTACAGATTCTTTAACATGTAAAACATTGCCTTAGGCTATCTAGGAATCTTGTGTTGAGTGGAATATTATGATTCTAATGCTTGCAATTAATGTGGCGGTTCATGAGAGTTAAGATCATATGAATCTCATTTCAATTTTTTTGGAATCTAATATTTTGAGATTGATCATAGAAAAACATTATAAGGATCTGGAATGATTTACCATGACGGAAATCCCTAAAGGTGGGTAGTAGACTTCAGACTAGAGCAGAGATGATGATGAGATCATCTATGTGATGAATCATGTTGTTATTCCTATGAGCATATGGAACAATCCTATGTGATAAATTCATGCCTTGAAGTGGTGATGAATTCCAGTGTGACCAAAATGTATTGTGATATATGATGATAGTTTTGGTGGTAGGAAATGAAAAAAAATTGACATTATGATTCATCACATGATGCTACACCTTTCACCAAAATATGTTCATGAATAAACATAATGGATATTTATTAATGTCATTTACCATTCTAAAATAGAAGTGGGATAACATGTTAATAGATTTTTTTGTAGGTATCCCAAGGTAAAATAATGAGAATGATTCTATTTGGGATATTATTGATAGAATGTCAAAGATATAACATTTTATATAGGTACAAGAGACTTTCTAAGTGGGGAAGTTGGTAGAGTTATATGTTTGGGAGATAGTTCATCGGTATGGGGTTCCACAGACTATTGTATCAGATTATGACTCATGATTTACTTCACACTTCTGACATTGCTTATGGAAGTCTCTTGGTACACATGTTTTATTGAGTATGGATTTCCAACCAGATACCAATGGTAAGTTGGATCGTACTATATAGGTTCTTGATAGTATCCTTCAAGCATATCGCCTAGGCTTTTCAGGAACATTGGAAAAGAACCTAGATCTGGCGTAGTTCAACTATAAAAATAGTTTTTGGGAAACTATTAATATAGAATCATACGAGGCACTTATGGTAGTCCATGTAGACCACATTTATGCTAGATGGAGGAAGGTGAGTCAGAGTATTTGGAACTGAGTCCTATGTAGGAGATATTAGAGAAGGTTCAATTGATTCAGAAAAAATACGGTTATGGATAAGAGTGGATAGAATTTATATGAAAAAAGACATTGATGACCCCTTGATTTAATAGGTACTCTTCGTGTTTTTTATTTATTTTTTGTTAGGGTTCTAACTAGGATGCATTAGGGTGGAAATTTAATAATTTTTTAAAAAAAAATGGGAACTTCACAAGTGGTGCTTGGTTTTCCCAAACAGTGTGCATAGCCCAGCAAACTATGAAAACCCAAACAATGGGGATTTTCAGGGCAGGTGCAAGGTTTTCCAAACCATGCACCCTCTTAGGAGAAATTTTGAACCCCCTAGAATATGATGACAGTTAATTATCATGGTTTTGGTAATTTATGCACCCCAAGCATGAAATCAAGCATACAGGATTTAAATGCCCCAAAAATTAGATTTATAATTTCTCGTGCCCCTATTTAAAACCCTATATAGCCTTAGCTCCACCCAAACCTCTTTTTCACAATTGTGTAGACTTGTGGATAGATTCCAATCCATTAAAACCTCTTTTCATCCTGATATGAAGCTTGGATGGATGACCTTAACCCCTTCAGAAATGAGCAACTCATTGCATGTGGTTTCAGTTTTCTTTCCTATCATTCTTCCATACATTGAAGTATTATTCTTAAATATTTTCAGTTGGATATAAAAGAAATATTATATATTATGGTCTAGAATTTTAAGACCTTGATTTATTTTTCTTGATTTAGGTTTTATGATCCAGATCTCATTCTATGTCATTATTCTATTCAAATTGGGGTTTTTCCATTGGGTGATCGCACATCAACAAATTGTGGTAGGTGGTGTATTATTCAAATCCCAAAGTCTCAATTTCAATTACTTGTATATAATTGTATAATTTATATAAAATGAATGGAAATTGAGTTTCTTAGATTAAATTTATTATTTTAGTGAATTAATTAATTGAATGAAACGCGATATTAGGAATATTAGGATTGCAGTTGGGAATAATTAATTGTTGAATAAATTATCGAGAGATTATGATTATTGAAATTTAGTAATTAATTGATGAGATAATTATTGTTATACTAAAAAATTTTATTTGTAATAATTAATCTGTGATTTAATTTTTGGATATTTTTGAGATTATTAAATTGATTGAGATGATTAATTAATTTTTGAATTAATTATTTTTGATGGGTTAATTAATTAATTTTTGAATTAATTGGTATATTTGATGTGATTAATTAATTATTGAACTAATTAATATGATATATTTGATTAATTAATTGTTGGATTAATTAATGGGATAATGTGAATATGAAATTTCTATATTTGATAATTAATTAAAAAATTAATTATTGTGTTTTATGTTGAATATATATATATTATAAAATATATATTTTATCAATGGTATTCAATAATGATATTTTGAATGGTAACAGTTGAATTAAGCCATGTATTATAAATTATTATTGGTAACAATGACATTAAATTATGAAATGATGAATGGTAACAATGGAATTCAGTCATTTGTTGTAAAATATTAATGGAACTAATGGAATTCAATTATGAAATGATAAATGGTAAAAGATTCATTTTTTCATGTATTATAAAATATAAATTATGATAATGGAATTTAATTATAAAATGATGAATGGTAATAGTAGAATTAAGTCGTGTATTATAATATACGAATGGTTACAATTGAATTTAGATATGTGTTATGGTTTTGGATTCATTAGGATCTAGGGGGTGTTGAGTGGTTAAATATAGAGTAGTTGAATAATTTAAAACTTTTTAATTTAGTTGATTTATTTACTCTTTATACATTGGGATACATTGTTTGATTGGATATTATTATAGATGTCATTAGTTGTCACCTTTTGAGTTATAGTCACACCCTACATGGGCTTCTTATTCAATTATCGAATAGGCTTCATGTTTATAGGACAGGACAAGGGAAAAGGCCCAGTGCTATATGGATGAGATGGAATAGAGAATGGATAAGGGAACCAAACACGGTTTGGGACACGCTTGAGAGTTTCCCATGTCTTATCTTTTAGGTTTTTATGTTGAAAAATGAAACGTACTTTTTCATTGCATATTTTTGGTTCAGTATTGATGTTGTATTTCCAGTTTTAGTCAAGATGCTGGTATTTTTATGGTTACAGTTATATGTAATTTGGATATTTCTTATTTCTTTCTATTGTGATCTTACTCTAATTAATAGGGTATAGACTCCTCGTGATCAAAATTAAGACATATCTTTTTTTCTTGTAGACTCTGGTATATGGGGATCCACAATTGAGTTCATGTGGTGAACCAGTTTAGAGCACTAGTGTGTGGCTCTCGATTACAGAATTTACAGTTAATTTATTAATTTTGTAATAATTTAATTATATTTATCCTCATTCTTTAATTTCATACCATGGTTGTTAAAATTTTAATATTTTTTATTTTCAGACAAGGTTCACAGTTCGTGCATGGTTAGTATAAACTAGGCGCAAATCACATAAGGGAATTTTTAATCTGTACAAATATGACTACATAGTTTGTGAAAAGTTTCTGTAACTATATTACCAAACTATTTTAAGTTCAACAAAACATTTAGTTTAAGAAGCACAGTTTGTCCAATCGTCTATCCAAACTATGTGCCGTGGGAAATCACATAAAAATTGGCCTTTTACATATTTACCCCTCCCTCCCACAAAATAATCTTATGCCCTTTCCCCTCCACACTTTCATTTGGTGCATGAATAGGGGTGGCTCCCTCCCACATGGTCTCACACCACTATCTCCCTATAGTGTCTTATTTTTATTTTTTTCCTTTTATTATATCTTTAAGTTTCGTTTTATTATCCTCCATATCTTTAAAATTCATATCTTTTCATTCCCTTTCTAATGCATGAGATCAAATAAAAACTAGGATATTTTTTATTTTATTTTTAATCATTTCTTTTATAAATGGATTATTTTCATCTTTTGGGGATCCTAGTAATCAAATGAGATTCCTTTGGTCCACACACATCCAAGGTAGTGAGTTCTTCTATTAAAAGTAGGTTCCCCTAGTTTTAGGTATTTAAATTTAAGAAAAAGATTTTTTATATTCTCCTATTACCTTTTTATCATGTATGTTGTAATTTTTTCTTTTGGTTTCCTTTCTCATCAGGTGTGTATTTCCAACCATGAATTGGGAGTATACCTATAATGGTGTTGCCTGGGATTCAGTGGAATTTTCAGTATAAACCTATTGTTTCATCGATTCACTAGGAAGTCACATGACGTGTAGTTGGATCACATGATGTAAAATGAATATCAAATATATCCTATGATTTTAAAACATATCATGGTATTTTAACACATTATATAAGGGTTACATGTTTTATACTATGAAAAATAGGTTTTTAATTAAGAATTTGATGAATTTTTTAGAATAAGTTAAAATAAAAGGGCTTCATGATGTGTGAAATATTACATGTCATGTAATACCCTCATTTGCATCTTTTAGGGTGTTTACGGGTGCTTGAGGCATCACTATATCTTTAATCTTTCTCTTATCAACAATATCTCTTGTCCAATGAGTTTTTGGGTAACTCCCTTCTATATTAATCACTCTATTCAATAATAGATTTGTAGGGCTAGGTGCTTTGTCTCTTTAGTTAATACTTTCCTCTCGCATTCCATCAATTTTTTGTATTAGAAACCTTATTAGTATTTATTGGTAATAAGATTGTTTTTTCTATCAATACTTTTTATTCTTATGTCATTACTTGTCTCAAAATGAAAATATTATTATTTCCAATCCCCATTTTCGAAGGCGGGTTAGTTTTCTGCATCCTTTTTTTAGATAGATTTTTTCAATTGTTCTAATTTATTTATATTATTTCAATTTCTTATTAATTCATTGGGATTTTAAATATAATTGTACGTGGTGAAACTAAAAAGTTCATGTGTAAATTATTGAATAGGGTAATTTTCATTGACAAAATAATTTCCTCTATTTGAATTAGAAAATGAATTTTCAAACCACAAAGAAAATTGGATTGGATTTGAAATGTTTTTATAAATATGTGGTTATGGTTTTTAATATCAATCATTGAGAAACATTTCACAGCAGGAAAGTAGGGTGTGTCAAGAAATAAACATGGGTATCCCTATTGTGTGTGACACCACTAGGAGGTAACTAATTAAATAAAGATGATCTATGTAGGTCCTCGATGTTAGTGGGATCAATAAAAATTCCTCTTTTTTCTCATGATTTTCTAGTATGTATTGTCCCACATACTAGATCATGATAAGTAGCTGCATTGTTTTTATCTTTGTTTATTTCATGATAGACTATTTCATAGATGTTTTATCACAAGTATATTTATATTAGGTATAATTTCAAACTTCAATCATCATTTAAAAAATATAGAATGAAATTTCGTAAAACTAAAGTACTATTTGAGAAACGTTTTTAAATATGTTTATTTATAAAATTCTTGTAAAACTGATTTTTTGTATAGAAAGAACTAATAAATTAAACTTGTTATAACTACTATATATTTCATTGTGGTATTCTTTGGTTCTTTGTTCTTCACACCAAAATTATTCCCTTTGGTTGGTCACAGACCTTGTTTTGCAGGATACAGGTAAAGGGAAGGGAATTATGTAATACGATGGATTTTCATTACATCACACTTTTGGTTAGAGGATGGTTTGGAGGTGATGGTTGGTCATAGAAAGAATAGTTTTTCTAGACTTTTCATACATTTGGGTTTATCGTATTTGGCTCAATTTTATCTCCCTTGTTTTCACTATGAACTTCTGTCATATTTATTTTTTCTTTTTATATGAGAATTCCTTTATCCTTTTTATTCCTCACCCTGTAATGGGATGATTTGGGTGGCTTGTCTGCTTGGCCTGATATTGTCAGGTACAATTTGGTATCAATGTAATTACTCATCCTGAAGTGTGTATGCACTTTTTGAGTTGGTTCTATGTCCTGTGTTGATAGGAGTAGGATCATTATAATTTAGAGAGTATGTGTGGAAAAGTTTAATGGTCAACTCACTCCCATGACTGAATTCCAGTTTCTATTTGAGCTCATATAATCCTTACTAAGTCCAAGACCCAGTATTTAGGTTCATTTTAATAAATTTTATTTGAAATTTGTTTAAATTAACCTATATACAATGTTTGGGAACTTGGTGTGTGCATGGTTCTAGGAATAAACTAAATGTGAAGTTGATATAGATAGAGATGTTCATTTATAAAGGTTTTAAATTTTTGGTGTAGAATTCATAACTACTTTAAATTATAATTGTTTTAACAAACTATTTTGAATTCTTGTTTTTTGTTCAATGGTTTTAGAGTTTCTCGTTACGGATTGGTTATTATAATATAATTAAAAGAAAGTGCCTCATATAATATCTCTTACAAATATAAAATTGTAAGCTAGAAGTCTTTTTCCATAGATAGATCCTCTGTTGGAACCTTATTTGGTTGAATAAGTGAACCATACCATTCATATTATAGGGTTAGTGGGAATATAGAACATGGGGTGAGTAGTGCATCATGGATCTTAATTTACCAATAATCATCCACCTATCATCATAGTGACAAAGGGATATAAGATTAATATGAGTGACATGAAAATATTGAGAGGATCATCAAATTATTGAAGACTTGTGAGAATTTTATCTTGTATTATATCAAAATATATTCTTGAGGGACGACAAAAAAGATAGTGGGACCTGATATTGCAATCTATATTTCATAAAGGTCTTACCTTGGTTTCTTTCAAGAAGATATTTAATAGAAATATTTATCCTCATACATTACTTGTAGAAAATACCCAGTTTTTTCTAAACTTTTAGTAAGGGTAGGGTGTCGTTCAGGGGGTACACTTTCCATTTTTTTGAGCTGGTTCATCTGGCACTGGATCATGCCCTCAATGTTTACCTAAAGGCCCAGAGGTTTGAGATTTTTATGATATTAAATGTTTGGATGATGAAAGTTTTTTTGGGTTCTAAACATTGTGGAAGTATTGGGTAAAACATCTTAGGCTGAGGAAGGAATAACTTGAAAGATGTGATTGGGTGATGCTTTAGTTGGTACAATGACTAGACATGGTGCTTCTTTTGGTCAGAAACTGAAGCATAAGAGTGGTCAATTTTCTACAATCCCAATTTCAGGGGCATATATATGGAAGAAATAGATTTTTTTCAACCATTTTTAGTGGAATGGTCATACTTGGACTCATTTTAGGGAATTTCAAAAGACCTGACACCTTTCTATATGATTTGGATATCTGAAAATTTTTCATGATAAGATGTCTCAAGGTAGTAAGGTGGGATCAACTTTCACCAAGAGATCACATGTTTACATTGATTCTCTCAATGGTGTTGGGTATAATTCATATACCAAAGGGTATGTCTCAGGGGTTATGTTCATATGGATATATGTGGATGACTGTGTTCCATAGGTATATGAATTAGGGCCATCTATTTTGAAAGGCACAATGTTTATTTCATCTTTTATACTACAGGATTTGTTTAATTGAGGTGTTAATCATTATTTTATAGCATCAAATTTGGTTGGAATATTATGTTATAAATTTATGATAATTACATTATTTTATGATCCTTCCATGCCTTTGGGAAAGTGGTACAAAAAACATTCAAGTATCTCGTGTATCGGGTGGTGATAGAATACATTGATGTGGTTTGGGATTTCTTAGTGCATGATCTTGAGATTTTTTACTTTATTTTAATCTTGGATTATATGATCAACATGAAGAACTAGATAAACTGTTATCACTATTGGGTATAGTTCTTATGTGATGATGGGGTCCCTCATGTTTTCCAAGCTGTGTGGGACTCTAGATCGGTAAGGGAAGGGCATGTTTTTTCTTATGCTAGTGTAATCTTATGATGGTTGTAAGAAATTTTTCTTCGTGATATTGAACCTTTCTTGGGAGTGATGTCTATTTCTATTTCATTCTATAGAATGTAACATACCCTGTTGGTGGAACATGAGTTCTATCATGAACTTATAGAGATTAAAGGATTTAATTTTCCTAGAATTTCACTATGGGCTATGCATGTACTCTTTGATTAGATTGCATAAGGGATCCTTAAACATTGTATTCACATTGGAAGTTCTAATTCGGTGTACGTTGAGAACAAGTATCAGTTAACATGAATTGATTTCATATTTGATAAGCTTAGAGGGGGTCATTGGTCTTCTAATGTTGACCTACAGTCAACATACCATGATTTGAGAATCTGATAAGTTGATATACCTAGTAAAGAGATTCAGAGTTGATATTATCATTTCATATTTTTGGTTATGAAATTTGGTCACACTAATTCTCATGTGGTATGTATGGATTGGATGTACCAATTCATTCATCAGTTCTTGAAATATTTGGATGTTAAGTTCATTGATGAGATATATGTGTACAACAAGACAAAGGGGGATCAAAGAGAACATTTGGATATCATTCTTCAATCATTAAGGTAACATCATCTATATGGTAAGATTTTCAAGTGATTTTTTTAGATATGGGAAGTGATTTTTTCGTTTCATGTGACATTTGATAGTGGTGTATCAGTTTTTCTTGAAATTTTGTAGGCATTTATGTCTTGGTAGCACCCCAAATACATGTTTTAGATCTAAATCTTCTTGGGTTTGTCTGGTTAATATAGACTATTTGGTTGAGGAATCTTCAAGCTCGCATATATGATGACATAATTAACTCATAATGACATAAAGATTGAATGGAAGAAAAGTGATATAGATATTTTGAGGAGCTAAAGTTGAGGTTGAATTCATCACAAGTTTTGATTCTTCTATAACCATGGTTGGGTAATGAGGTTTTATGTGATGCTTCTGGTAGAGATTTGGGTTGTATCCTACTGTGGGGGGAAAAATTTGTGGCTTATGGATCTCTCTATTTATTCCCTCATGGGAAGAACTACCCTTTCTTGATCTGGGGTTGGTAGCTATTCTGAATCCACTAAACACTTGGTGTCAATATCTCTTTGGAGAACAGTTTTTGGTATACACTGATCACAAAATCATGAATTATATTTTTACACAAAGAGATCTGAATTTGAGACAGAGATACTAGGTTCAGTATATTCATATCATTTATTTTGATATTTTACATACCTTTATGAAGGGAATTAGGGTAGGGGATGCATTGAGTATAAAATTTATGACATAAATAGTGAAGGAATTAGTTGATAAGTGGTATATGATGAGTTTTTTATGAGATAAGCTTGAGAGTGATGGAATTTTGTGGAATAGAGTTATTAGATTCAATTAAGGGTGAATATTCTTTTGATAATTGAGTTTTAATTTTGAAGACAACATTCATTGAGATCCAAAACATAGAAGAAATCATAAATGGTGGAGAGAACTCGAGTGAGTTGTCTTGGTCTCCTTGTGGATCATTATGATTCCAGAGTATGTTGGTTGTTTTGTTTTCAATAATATAAGAGTTTTTAGATGCTTTGCTTGAGTATTTTTGGTCTATGTACACTATTAATATAAATAAGTACTATAATTTGAGATAATGGAATTGTTGGTCGGGGATGAGTTGGTCAGTGTGGATTTTGTATTGCGGTGTCTCACTAATTAAAGAGTTAAGGTGGAACACCATAGACATGAGGTTTTGTAACATAATTTATACATTTTGTTATAGATGTGGGAGGAAATTTCCATGGATTTTATCATTCTTTTTTTATTTAATTTGAGTTGGAAGGATGTGATTCAGGTGATTTTCGATAGACTCACTAAATCAGTGAATTTCTTACTAATAAAGGAAACCAAAAAATTAGAACACATTAGAGAATGATGTGTCTAATATAATACAATAATTCATAGGGATCCCTATGAATATTTTATAATTGGTACTCAATGTTAATATCCACATTCCTGACACTTTTTTAGGATTTAATGTGTTCTTAGTTGAAATTGAACACGACTTATCATCTGAAGACTGATGTACATATAGAGATGGATATCTAGGCTCTTAAGCATATGTTATGGGTTTCGTTTCTATCTTTCGTTGTATCTAGGGAAATAGATTTCCATTTGGTCAAATGTTTCAAAAACAATAGTTATTAGTAATCGATTTGGATGGTGGAATTTGAGGCTTGGTATATGTGACGACCTGGACGCAGATGCCACTTAACGGGTGCCCAGAGTCGGGTGGGCCACAAGGCCTCAAGCGCATCATCCAAAATGACAAAGGCTTCCGTCTAGAAGAGAGGGCCTATGATGTGTCTGTATGAAGATTATTCCCTCATTATTATAGAATAGCACATTTCAAGGAATATAACGTAATAGTAAATAGCAGATGAAACATAATGTAATAGTGGAAGCAAACTGATGTAATGGGTAAATGAGGACAACCATAATTGTATCAACAAAACAATGATAATGTAATGACATGTCACTAGAAAACAGGAAAGCATGGATACAAGAAAATGGGCATAACATGTTCCACATAGTAAAGGAAAACAAACACTACTCCAAGAATCATGAGATCCAACTCATTCATCTGTTATCAAGCTCCATCCAATCAACATGAAATCAAGTATTGGAAGCTATTTGCTTACCATAGTCCACACATGTAGTCATAAAACCTACTCCCAGTACGAAATGGTGCTCGAAGAGGGTGTGAGAGAAATCTAAGTGGGCCACCACCAATGGTTTCTATAATAATCTTCCCATGTAATGTAATATAGCAGTATGTAGTCATGCATATATAAAATAAAGCATGTAGAAAAAATTAACTACATACCCAAATACATGCCAGAGCCCATGGACGGTGTCTGAACATGTAACCAGTTCATTTTATTTAAGTAATTACCATTTAATGTTGATAGGAGACAGGGGGAATTGTTGAAACTGACATCACCTCATGATATTATAACTAGTGAACGTCCCAAGACATAACAAGGAAACCTAAAAATGATATCCCCTGAAGGAGTTTGGGGGTAAAAACAAAATCAATGTATGTATGATCGAAATAAAGATGTAGATGTCCAATATACAAGAGGGGGGGTGAATTTTATACTTTAAAAAATATCCTCAAACAAGTAAAGATCTAAGTTTAACACAGTTAAAATTAAGAAAATTCACAACACCTCTAACACCAATGAATGATTGGAACAAAGTATGAAGTTACAAACTTCTAGTTCTATACATGTGCTTAAATCTGGAAAGTGATTCCAAAAAATAGGTTCTGGAAATATGGATCTGGAAAAATGAAACTTAACCAAATTTTACAATATGATATTCTACCTTAAAGCATATAGAATCTAAATGAATCGGAGTACAAGTGTAAAAAAATATATGAAGGTCATACTTTCATTACAATAAAAAATGTAGCAGAAAAACTGGTAACAAAAATAAGTTACAAGATATGAATATTTTGACCCTAAGAGAAGGGTATCCAACAACTTTGGATAAAGGTCCCTTAATTTATACTTTCAAGTAAGTCTGTCTTACACACACTAGGGTAAGCCCTCGATACGAAGATCGGAGTCTCGGTCTTTCTATCACCGTAAGCCCTCAACTATAAGGTAGTTGGAACTTCTGTCATCCTCAGCAAGGAAGCCCTCGAACTTCAAGGTAGTCAGAACCTCTGTCTTCCTATCCCCAGAAGCCCTCGATTGTAATCACCAACAATCTGAGTCGCACGAAGCAAGCCTGCATAAGGCAATGTTTGAAAAAGCTGTTCAATCTTTTTGTACGAATCTTTGAGAGTTGATAAGAGCCTATCTTTCTAGAAATCACTTCAACATCATATAATAACATGTTGTCAAAGATTAGTATTCATCTCTTTCAAATGAGATCATATTTATAGGCTCGGTTGAAACGGTCAGCTCCCTCCTCCAATGGACATATTTTCCTTAAATTTTGGAGGGACATGTACATGTGTCACTCTACCAACGGTTAGTTAGAAATAGAATGGATGACATCATTTTATAACAAAACATGTGTAACCGAAAGCACGACATCGTTTTTTAATGGAACAAGTATAAGTATAAGAAAAACAGATGTTTAGAATGTAAGTAAATAAATGTTCAGAGTCTAACCATAATGGAATTCGGAGTCTATAATAAAGAGATATATGAATTCTATTTTATATGAATTCGGAACCTAGATTCTGTAGAAATATGGAGTCTAAATTTCTAAGGAAATTCATATTCTGGTTTCACTAGAATTCAAAATATGAACTTACAATGTTTGGAGTCGAACTGATAAAAGTTCGGAGTTGAACTCATAGAATTTTGGAGTCGAACTAATAAGAGTTCGGAGCCGAACTAGTAAGAGTTCGGAGTCCAGAATTCAGAGTGGAACTATATGAGTGTTCATATCTAGAATTTGGAGTCAAACTATATGAGAGTTCGTATCCAGAATTTGGAATGGAACTTCATTAGAGTTCATATCTAGAATTAGGAATGGAACTTCATTACAGTTCATATCCAGAATTCAGATCCTAAAATAGAATGCTTCATATCTAAGTATTGTATGATTCCGAGGTTTTAGGTATGAATCTGATTTTTATACTTAAGAAAAATATTGATATGTATAAGGAAATCTAGGTTAGGGTAAATTTCCTTAAGGAAGGAAATTTTCCTTATAGAGGTAAAATATAGATTTTCTTAAGTATAGGGTGTTTGTGATTTTAAAAAAAATAAGGAATGGAAAATTCATAAGGAAACCCTTATTGAATCAACAATCTCCCCCTTTTTGGAAAGAAAAATCAACCTTTCAAAAAAGAATATAAGGACATTAAAAAAAAATTCATTAGACTTTGAAATTGAAACATATCTCCCATTGATCGTGGACGATAGTGAATACAACTAACTCCCCCTTAGGCATTGGAACTCTAAGAATTGTATTCTAGATTTCATGAATGGAATTTTCATTAGAATGAGGGAATCGTAATGAGAACTCCCCCTTACTTAAGGATAGTTCTTCTTAGAAATTTTTCCTTCTCCATTTTAAATTTTTCTTTCTCCCCTTTGAGTGGTTCTTTTTCCTTCTCCCCCTTTGTGATTTTCAAAAATAATTGAAGGGATTGGAAAAAAGAATAATGTACCTGAAACATTAGTGACAAGAAAAGATACAACCAACCAAAATTTCATTAGAGTTGAAAAAAAATTACAAGGAAAATCAAATTCAACCAAAGATCAGATTTGTATATTTGTCCTCCTTTTCCTTCGGAATAATCTTTTTCAAGAGAGTTTTTAGCTTCTTCAAATATTTCTAATCCTCCTCAGCTTGCCTCTCCAAAACTTTTATCCTTTCATCTTGATCATTCAAGACTTCTTCTTGAGCCATCATGGCCTCTTCTTGCTCTTCAAAAACTCATCTATCATTACAAGCTTTTCTTTGATCTCAATCCGGAGTTCTCGTTCCCTTTTAAAATTTTCAGCAAGAGAATTGACTTTCTCGTTCAAGTCCTTTACTTGTTGATTCCGAGAACATTGCTCGATGACAAGCTCATCCTGAAGATTCTTATTCTTCGTATCCACGTTATCAAAATAATCTTTAACATCATTCTAAAAATGATCAAACTCAGCCATGTCTTCTTCAACTTTCTTAGACCACAAAGTGATTTTGCTCCCAGATTTCCTGTGTACATCATAATTGATATGGAAATTTCTATGGTCAGCCACAATCTTCACACACTTATCCATCACCATAGAAAGGGATTCTAACTTTTGAATCAGGCTATGTAATAACATCTGAAATCTAGAGTCTATAGTGGGGAAAATCAGAATGGTGTGCACCAACTTTTTCAAAGACTCGACAACAATGTCATGATCGTGTGCTAATGACTCCGAATCTGATAACTTGCTTGGGGATTGTTCTTATTGAGTTTCAACCAGTTTCCTTCTAGATGAACCACCAACCTCCTTCTTTATTATAAAATCTTTTGTTGGGGTGTTCATAAGCACTTTCTTCCCATTATCTACTTTCAGAACTGCTTCATCAGTAGATTCTTCCTTGGATTCAGATACTTGAACAATTTTATCTTCATCTTATTTATCCTTTTCTTCTCCTTCTCCAAGAAAATGCTTCTCATATCTCACTTCTACTTTAGATAAATCATTCTCTTTTTCTTATTCCTCGACATCATCTCTCTTATCATCTTTTTCAACTCCCTTTCCCGTAGTGACTAACATATAAGATTCAGCATTTTCATGATAATCTTCCACTTGTTTAATCAGGGAATCTAGATCATCACTTCCTTCTTCTAGTTCTTCTTCCTCTTCAATTTATTCAACAGGTTCTTCCTCTACTTATTTACCAGATGATTTCTCTATTTATTCTTCAACAACCTCTTTCCCTTTGTACTTTTCCGGTGTGAAGTACTTTTTACCAGGAGTCTCTGGTAATGGTTGGACATAAAAAGTTTCTGGAACGATAATATTATTAGAATCTATTTCAGTATCTCTCAATAGATATTGAACAACTTCGGCTTCAGACATCTTCTTTTTCATTTTCTCCTCTTTTGCTTTATTTTCTAATTCATCAGCAGCTCTATCTTTTAAGGCCTTTGCCTCAGCGAGGTCCAGTCCAGTCCGAACTGTGGATCCCCTTCTTTCCTATTCTCCTTGTCTCCTCTCCATTTAAGAGATACCATATCTGGAAAATCTTTCTGTTTTTTTGTGTTGGGAGGTGCATACTGGGTTTCCTTAGCTTTGGGCGTTTTGTCTTCAACAACCACGTCCTTAAGCTCCATCTTCTAAGCCACCTTCTTCACTAGTTCAGCCTTCTCCACATTTTCTGGAATTATTTGAGCCTCTTCCTCTGGAAAATTATAAAACTCTCATGTTTCCTTATAATAAGCCATTTTAATCCATTTCAAGGTGTCATCACTTACAAGAATAACCTTGAAATTCCTATCCTTATACTTACATGAAATTTTGAAAGAATATAAACACCGAACTATCAGATTTGATACTAAGGTAGGGTATATGATGATTTGAGGTCTCAAATTTCCTTCCTTGATATTCTTGATCATCATAAGAACATGCCTCGTCAGATTTATTTATATTATATTCACCAAGAAGTCTAAGAAATATATTTCACTTTTCTTCAGGGTATCTTTATCACCCTTTCTCGGAACCAAGAAACCATGTACCCAGAGCAGAAGGATCCGATTATTAGGAGATAGGTGAGAAATCTTGGATGTGTTTACATCAACAAGTCCAAGACATTGTAAGGCCTTAACATTATAAAAACTACGTTGAGCATCCAGGAGTTTGTGTGAGCAGAATTTTTCTTCTCCATCATAAGATATCCCCACCAAGATTGCTGCCTTGGTGTAAGTAAGCCTGTAAGTCCTCCCATAGGACTTGAAAGAAAACTTTTCTCTTCCCACTTCCTCATAGAATCTTGATGATTCATATAATTCTACAAGTAACATTGAATAGATTGCATCTTGATCACTTTTCTTGGATACACATACACTTTCCCAACCATTCTTCTTGATATTGTTGGGGTTGATAGAATCGTACATGTAAAAATTTGGATGGTCCAGTCTTTCTTTGTACACATTCCATTTTGAAATTGGCTTTGAGGTAGACATATCATGCGAAGTAGCTACAACATAAATTCGGAATGGAGGATCTCTGAATGATTCAGAAGAGGCTTAACAAATATTGGAACGACCATAAGATGAGAGGCAGGGCTTCGAGATGCGAGAGCTTTGAAAAACCGATGTGGGGTGAACCTCGAGAGTCCCCTTTATATAGGCAATGGAGTTGACCTTTGAACATTAAAAAACCATCTAACGGTTGAAAAACCCTTTGATCTGATCTGACTGTTGAAAACATATGCTCAAGGAAATCATGAATCTGATCTTTTGATGTTTTAAGAAAAACAATTGGATTTAAGAAAACTAGAATCTGAGAAATTTTAAAACTCATAAGAAAATATCAGCAGGAAAAATATGATTACAAAAACTAAAGTAAGGAATTCATACCTTTTGTATTTGCCAAGAAGTTTATTCGTAATAGGTAATATTCTTCTTGAAGAAACATTTGCCTACAAAAAACTAACTCTGAAAAACATAAAGTTGAAAAAACTTTGAGTACCAAAACTCCAGTACAAAAAGTATGAGTACAAAAATCCCAGTATGAAAAAAATTTCATTATGAAAGTTCCAATAGGAAAATTTCATTAATAAAATTTCCAGTATGAAAACAGCATTACGAAATTTTCCAGTACGAAAACATCATTACAAAAATTTCCAATACGAAAGCTTCATTACAAAAATTTATAGTATGAAAACTTCCTTAAGAAAATTTCCAGTACGAAAACTTCATTACGAAAGTTCCAGTACGAAAATTTCCATTAAGAAAATTTCAGTTCCGAAAAAATCATTACAAAAAAAAATTAGATACACAAGTTTGAAAAACTAACTACAAAAATTTTGATTACAAAAGCTTAGAAAAAACAGACTATGAAAATTATGATTATGCTAACAAAAAAATGTACTCCCCCTCTGAAAATGAGTTTATTACTATAAAGATAATCGTTCAACAAGAAGTTAATGAAGAATGATTAGCTCATGGTTATCATTCCTAACTTCTGTTTAATGTTTTCAAATCTATCGGAGGGTAAATATTTTGTGAAAATTTCAGCAAGTTGTTCTTGTGTTCGGATAAACTGAAAAATGATATCTCCTTTTAGTGTGTGATCCCTAAGGAAGTGATGCCTAATATCTATGTGCTTTGCATGAGAGTGATGTGCGGGGTTTTTACTAAGGTCAATGGCACTTGTGTTATCACACAAAATTTGAGTCTTAGTAAAACTCAAGCCATAATCTGTGATTGTGTGTTGCATCCAGAACACTTGAGCACAACAACTTCCAGTTGCTACATATTCAGCTTCAACAGTGAAGAGTGAAACAGAATGTTGCTTCTTACATGACCAAGAAACTAACGAATCTCCTAAGAAATGAAAAATTCCAGATGTACTTTTTCTATCCATTCTACACCCACCAAAGTCAGCATCTGAAAAACTTTTTAAGATAAAATCATATCAAGAAGTATAAAATAATCCTAGATCCATGGTTCCCTTTAAGTAGTGAAAAATTATTTTCACTTCCTTTAAATGAGATTTCTTAGGATTGGATTGATATATTGCAGATAATCATACTGAAAACACCAAGTATGGTCAACTAGCTGTTAAGTAAAGTAGAATTCTTATCATACATCTAAAAGATTTTTGATCTACTGGTTTCCCAGCATCATCAAGATCAATCGTGTTTGAGGTACCAATGGGAGTACTTATACTCTTAGTGTTTTCAAACCCATACTTTTTATGATGATAATTCATATAATTGTGTTGAGATATATAGGTTCCTTCTGGTTTTTGATGAATTTTAAAACCAAGGAAAAATGTTAACTCACCCATCATACTCATTTCAAACTCATATTTCATTAGATCTGCAAAAGAATCTGTTAAAGATTGCTGAGTTGAACCAAATATAATGTCATCAACATAAATTTGAACAAGTAAAACATTTTTCTTATCATTCTTTATAAAAAGGGTTGGATCTGCATTTCCCTTAACATAGTTATTTTGAAGAAACAATCCTCTAAGTCTATCATACCAAGCTCGTTTGGCTTGTTTAAGCCCATAAAATGCTTTGGTAAGTCTAAAAACATGATCAGGATGTTTTGTATCTTCAAATCCATGAGGTTATTCAACGAAAACTTCCTCTTGAACATAACTGTTATGAGAAGAACATTTCACATCCATTTAAAAAAGTTTCAAATTTAAGAATGCTGGAAAGGCTAGTAAGATATGAATAGATTCAAGTATAGCTACAGGAGCATAGGTTTCATTATAGTCTATTCCCTCTTGCTGGTTATAGCCTTTACCAAATAATCTAGCTTTATTTCTAACAATGAATCTATTTTCATCACACTTATTTTTGAAGATACACTTTACTCAAATAACAGAAGTTTCCTTAGGTCTTTCAACCAAGGTCCAGACTTTATTCTTTTCGAATTCATTTAGTTCATCTTGAATGGCTTTAATCCAATCATCATCATCTAAAGCTTCATCAGTGATTTTTGGTTCCAATTGGGAAAGGAATGATAGATTCTCTACTTCATTTCATAATGAACTTCTAGTCCTCACAAGTTTATTCACATCACCAATGATACTATCACTGGGATGATTCATTAGAAACACCTAACTTGGGTTTTGTAAAACCAGTTCATCAACATAGGGTAAAAAGTCTTCTGGGGTAAATGTTTCAGAAATATTTTCTTGAGAATTTTCCTAATCAGAAGAATCTTCTAACAAAGTTTTATAATTAGTTTTTTAAAACACATCCGAGGAAGTATGTTGGGATGGTTTAAAAACAAAATGATCAGTTTCATCAGATTTGACATCTACTATTTCCTCAATAGTGAAAGTCTTTTTATTGAAAACTATATAAGCCTTATAAGTTGTGGAGTAGCCTAAGAAAATTCCTTCATCAGATTTTGGTGGGAATTCTTATATATTCTCTTTAATATTCAGGATGACTACCTTGTAACCAAAAACATTGAATTAGGAAAGTCTAGGTTTTATACCATTCCATAACTCATAAAGAGTTTTATTAAGAAAATTTCTAATCCATACTCAATTTATAGTGTAACAAGAATTACTTACAGATTCAGCCCAAAAATGTATAGCTATAAAATATTCACTCAACATGGTTCTAGTAATCTCTTGAAGAATTCTATTTCTTCTTTCAACTACACCATTTTTTAGGCATTATGGGTTTTGAAATGTTGTGAGTAATACCTTTTCTACTATAAAAAGTTTCAAAATCAGAATTTTGAAATTCTCTTCCCTGATCTCTAAGAATAGTTTTCAATGGAAGGTTTTTCTCATTTTTAACTTGTGATCTAAAACTTTTAAAATAATAAAAAGCTTCATAATTCTTTGCTAGAAAATAGACCCATGTAAATCTAGTGTAATCATCAACTAAAACAAACACATAGTATTTCCCTCCAATGCTTCCAGTTTGTGTTGGAACAAAAAGATCCATGTGCACCAACTATAATGCATCAGTTGTTGACACTTCACTGATTGATTTAAAACTAGATTTATGTTTCTTTCCATATTTACAAGGATCACAAACTTTAGAAGAATCAAATCTAAGCTTTGGTAGATCCTTAACTAGTTCCTTCTTAGAGAGTCTACATATGTTTCTAAAGTTACAGTGACCTAGTCTTCTTTTCCATAACCAAGAATGATCTTCCATTTCCCTTAGTCAAGGTTTTTCTGGGCTCCTAAGGTCTTCTAAATTCAATGTGTAAAAATTCTCTTGCCTATTGGCAGAGAGAATAAACTATTCCTTGGAATTGTGTACTAAGAACTTATCATTCCTAAAATTTACAAGGTATCCTTCATCATATAATTGACTTATGCTAATGAGGTTGTGCTTAAGACCCTTTACAAACAAAACATTTCAAATCAAAGTTTTACCAAAAAGAACAATATTACCTATACAAAAAATTTCTACCTAAGCATTATCTCCGAAAGTTACTTTTCCTCCTTTCATCTTGATAATCATTTCGGAATAGTTTCTATTACTATTCATGTTCCGGGAACACCCACTATCAATATACCAAGTATTGTTGTTGGTACATTCTTTATCTTCCTAAATATAAGAAAATAATTAGACTTTCGGAATCCAAGCTTGTTTGGATCCGAGATTTTCAGATAACAAAACTTTGGGAATCCACATTTGTTTAGAGAAATATGCTTTATGAAACCCAGGAGATTGATATCTATTCAAAAAACAATTTTTCTTCCAATACCCACCACTTTGACACTTAGTGAAAAAATTAGCTTTAGAAGGAACAAAATAGTTGTTTTTGAAAACTAGTTTTTGGTGAGTATGACCTACTCCAGTAATGTTTCCTGGAGGTATAATTTGAGAATACATCTTGTCAAAATTTTCCTTCCCAGAAGTAAATTTTTCAAGAAGATTCTTAAGAGAAAATATTTCGGATTTTAGTCTAATGACAAAATTCATATCCTCAGGAATCATATCCTTAGAGTTAGATTTTTCCTCAAAAATTTTCATCTTTAAAATAGAATTCTTAAGATCCTCAGAAAGTTCTTACTTATCAGAATTTTCTTTCTCAAGGTCTTTAGAAAGTTTTTCTAAAATATCTTCTTTATCTTTAATATTTGAAGAAAGATATGAAATCTGTTTTGTAATAATTTCTTCCCTAGTATTTGCCTTCTCTAATTTATTATAAATTTTACAATTTTTTTCTTCAAGTAACTTGTAAAATCTAGATACCTATTCATATAAAGGTTCTTCATTTTCGGAAGATGAAGTATCTTCATTAGAAGTACGATTTTCATAATAGTAATTCTTATTAAGAGTTAAATTTGTTAAAGCCTCGACAGAGCGTAACTTAGCCATAAAACATGTACGTGGAAAAAAATTATTAGCAATGAATCCCATATTATTCTGAGCTGATGAATCATATTTTGAAGATTCACTTTTTGAAGAGTCTCCATAGCTAGCACTCCATTAAGTATTTTCTATCATACTTTTCTTACCATTAGATTTGTAAAACATCTTCTTATTCTTTTCAGAATGTCTCTCTCTTATTTTCTCTTTTTAAGCATAGGGCAATCAGGTCATATGTATCCACTTCTCTTGCTTTTATAGCATGTGACCTATGAATCATTATTATCTTTCCTTTCCTTCTTTTTATACCTGGATTGGAATTTTCTTTGACCAGCTATCATGTTCATCCTTCGGGAAAGATTATCTAAATCATTTTCTGAGACTTCACTCTCACTAGATTCGGATTGGAGTGTAACCTTCTTAGACTTGGATCTAGTTACACTCTAAGGAGTCTTAGCTTTCATGTGATTTGGTGTTGTAGTAAAAGCCACAGTACCACTCCCATTCTTCTTTTTGATGTTGTTAGCATCTCTCTTCATCCTAGTTTCATGTTGGAGAAGAGTTCCAAATAGCTCATCTAAGGAAATTTGAGTAACCTTTCTGTTCACATCAATATCTTTTCTCTTTGATTCCCACTCATTGGGCATAATATCTATAATCATGTCAACAAGAGCTTCATCATCCATACCTTTCTCTCCAATAGATTGTATGCTATTCACTATAGTCATAAACCTTTTCTACACCTTACAAATTGGTTCTCCATAAGGAAAATTAAAACCATGATACTCAACTCTCAACATAGCTCTTCTAGTCTCAATCACTTTGGATGTACCAAAATAAGTAACTTCAAGATTTTTCCATATACAATTATCTATTTCACAAGAAGAAATTTGGCTATATATGTTCATAGTCATTCAACATAGTAAATTATTGGGTACCTTATAGTTGAAAGATTGGAACAAAGTATGAGGTTACAAACTTCTAGTTCTATACACTTTCTTAAATCTGGAAACTGATTCTGAAAAATAGGATCTGGAAATTTGGATCCAGAAAAATGAAACTTAACCAATGTTTACAATATGAGATTCTACCTTAAAGCATATAGAATCTAAATGAATCAGATCACATGTGTGAGGAAATATAATAAGGTTATACTTTCCTTAAAATATAAAATGCAGTGGAAAAACTTGTAACAAGAATATATAACAATATATAAATCTTTTGACCCAAAGAGAATGGTATCCAACAACCTTAGATAAAGGTCCCCTGATTTATACTTTCAAGCAACTATGTCTTACCCACACCAGGGTAAGCCCTCGATATGAACATCGGAGTCTCTGTCTTGCTGTCCCCACAAGCTCTCAACTATAAGGTAGTTGGAACCTCTGTCTTCCTCAGCAAGGAA
Source organism: Viscum album (assembly GCA_963277665.1). Taxonomy (NCBI): domain Eukaryota; kingdom Viridiplantae; phylum Streptophyta; class Magnoliopsida; order Santalales; family Viscaceae; genus Viscum; species Viscum album. The sequence goes on along the minus strand of OY728151.1, from coordinate 534,111,742 downwards.
GCCCTCGAACTTCAAGGTAGTCAGCACCTCTGTCTTCCTATCCCCGGAAGCCCTCGATTGTAATCACCAACAATCGGAGTCACACAAAGTAAGTCTACACAAGGAAAAGTTTGAACAAGTTGTTTAAACTTTCTACAAAATGCTTTGAGAGTTTATAAGAGCCTCTCTCTCCCGAAATCACTTCAACAACATATAAGCACAAGTTGTCAATGATAAGTATTGAGATCTTTCAAATGAACTCCTATTTATAGGCTAGGTTGGAACGGTCAGCTCCCTCATCCAATGGTCATATTTTCCTTAAATTTTGGAAGGACCTATACACGTGTCACTCAACCAACGGTTAGTTAGAAACAGAATTGATGACATCGTTTTATAAAAAAACAAGTGTAACGGAAAGAACAACATTGTTTTATAATGGAATAAGTATAAGTTTAAGAAAAGCAGAAGTTCGGAACGTAAGTAAATAAAAGTTTAGAGTCTAACCAAAATGGAATTAGGAGTCTATAATAAAGAGATATTCGGATTCTTTTTTATAGGAATTCGGAACCTGAATTCTAAATAAATCCAGAGACTGGTTTTCTAATGAAATTCGGATTTTGGTTTCACTAGAATTCAGATTATGAACTTGCAAAGTTTGAAGTCAAACTAATAGAAGTTCAGAGTCAAACTCATAGAAGTTCGGAGTCGAAATAATAAGTGTTTGGAGTCGAACTAGTAAGAGTTCGGAGTCCAAAATTCAGAGTGAAACTGTATGAGAGTTCGTATCCAGAATTCGGTGTCGAACTATATTAGAGTTCGTATCCGGAATTCAGAATGGAACTTCATTATAGTTCTTATCCAGAATTCGGAATGGAACATCATTACAGTTCAAATCCAGAATTTGGATCCTAAAATATAATGCTTCATAACTAAGTATTATATGATTCCGAGGTTTTAGGTATGAATCCGATTTTTATACTTAAGAAAAATATTGATATGTATAAGGAAATATAGGTTAGGGTAAATTTCCTTAAGGAAGGAAATTTTCCTTAGAGAGGTAAAATAAAGATTTACTTACGTATAGGGTGTTTTTGATTTTCAAAACAAGAATGAATGAAAAAGTCATAAGGGAAACCTTATTTACTCAATATTATAAATTCATGAAAATCTAACTCAGTTGTATCTTTGTCTAGCTAAGTGGTATGAGTGTAATACAAGGAGTCTAATCAAAGTCATTTCACAATAAGCTGCCTACCTATTCCAAGGAGCGCATCCACGGTAAAATGGGGCCAATCAAGGACTGGGTCCAAGGAGTGTATCCAAGGCACCTACATGTCAATGATGGAACCAAATATTGTATCTAAGGTATCATATAATAATGGAAGGGATCCAATGGTAGTGTACCTAGCATCAGATAAATAGACAAGAACCGAAAACTAGGTGGGTATTAACCTAATCAAAACTCATCCTTGAATCAGAATGGGGTTCCTAAGACCCAATGTGAGATCTATTATTTCCATTCCTATTTGATATTTTAATCATGTTGTAATTCATTTGGTTCATGTCTTACCTTCCATTAGTATGGATAGGTAAAGTAGAGTTGAAACTATTTATTTATTGGTCCAAGTCTTATCTTTAATTTGTGTGGATAGTCCAAGTTGCATTTCAACCATTTAATTAATTATCAGTTAACAATTAAGGAATATTAAATTATTGAGGTTCACTCCACTACCTTCCACCAACATGGAAAGGGGTTCTCTAAACATGTATCCTTTATTCAATCTTTTTTAATAAGGCCAAGTTATATACATTTTATACATTACATTCCTCATTTCACATTTAATAATCATTGGAAGCACTTACCTAACACCAGTCAAGTGGTTGGAATTCATGGTACAAGCCATTATACATTCCCCATTAAACAACAAACTATTTATTATAGGAATAATCACCTTTAGTAAGGTCAAGAAAAGGTACACACAAACGGTGGCTCAAATGTTTCAAAATCACTAAAAATCCAATTATGGAATAACCTTCGACATGAGGTTGATTGAGTTGTGTCTATAACCACTAACAACTAATCACATATTTGGAAAGAGAAAAACTATATGACTCTAAAAAGTATAATCATGGAATGTAAATTTAAGAAATGGTCTCCAAAGAAACCGGTAGGCCCCACATGAACATTCCAAAAACAACAAACTTTAGAGATGAGTTATAGACCACCAAAATTAGGGTTGTGTGATCCTTCTTATCCAGTATCGGGCCTTGATTTTCATTGGATGAGAGTAGATCTAAGAAAAGGTGAAAAATTATCACATGAAGATAATAAGTTTGATAGTGAAAGAGAAGAAGAATGGTTAAATAGGACTTGAGTACTTACCATTGAGCATCCAATGTGACTAATGGAAGCTCGATCAGAATCCGGACAAATAATATATCATGATTCCATGATTTTATCATTAGAAAACCCATAATTGAGAGACAAATAAGTCAATCACGCATAAACTAAGATTAGGGAGTAAGGGGTTGTTTTTATAGATCATTAAAAGAGTTTTATACATTTTACACAAGCTTTTATCCTACACGCCGTTTAACCTCACGATTTGTCAAATCGTGCACAAACCGTGCAAGAGGGTTCTAACTGAAAAGTCTTCCTCCACACAGTTTGATCAAACTGTCACCATCCATGCACGGTTACCTGGAAAAAGGGGAGTTTTCATAGTAAAGTTGCATGGTTGTGCGCCAATTGTGGAAGGTTACACCCTTGGGAAAAACACCATCCACACAGTGTACTCTGAACCATGTGTAGTGTCTTTTTTCTCAAAAAATATGGGTTCTGGGCTCCAAAAAATCCACAGAAACCTTCAGAACAATTACTAGCTCATTAGGCATCCTTATTAGGTCCAAATTAAATATATAGACCAAAAAATTAAAGGAACCATAAATAAATGGAAAATCAGGTTCTTACAGTCCTATCCCCTTAAAAGAACTCCCCCCCAGTTCACCTTCCAAGGATAAGGAAACATTGTCTGAGAACAACTCTGGCCACTGGGGACATACGTTAGCTTCCCTCTCCCAAGTCTCATCTTGTTCAAAGCCATGTTTTCATAGCACCCAGAAAACAGGGACCGACTTTCCTCAGAGAATCATTGTGCTATGGTCAACAATGTATATCGGATACTCGTCATATGTAGAATCAGCATCTAAATCAAATTCCTTTGGATCAAAGGTATGAGAGAGGTCAATTTGATATTGGAAAAGCTGTGAGACATGAAAGATGTGGTGCATGGAATGGTACCTCTGAGGTAGTAACAAAAGATAAGCTACCGACATGTATCTCTCTAGAATATTGAACAGCCCGACTCTCTCTGGAATATCGAATAGCCAAATGTTACGAGGTGAAAACTTTCCCTTAGTTCTTCACTATCTATGCCCTATCCTATGCGATACCTGAAAAAAACATGATCCCCAACATTGAACTCTAGAGGTCGCTGACAGCGATTGGCTTAGAATTTCTATCTAGACTGAGTAGTAGTCATATGCTTCCTAATCAGTTGGACCTGTTCTGAAGTCTCTGTAACAAGATAAGGACCTAGTAGGGATACCTCACTCACCTCTAACTAGCACAAGGGTGAATGGAATGGCCTACCATATAAGGCCTCAAAAGGATCCATTTGTATCGTTTCGTGAAAACTATTATTATAAGAAAACTTTATGAGAGCAATATTCTTCTACCAAGAACTCTTAAAATCAAGGACGTATGATCAGAGCTTATACTCTAGATCATGTTTCATCCATTTGATTTTCCATTGGTATGAGGGTGAAATGTTGTGCTTAAAAGCACCTGAGTCACCATATTTTATCAAAAAACCTACCATAATTGTGAAGTTAAACAAGAATCCCAATCTGAAACGATAGAACAAGGAACCTCGTGTAGTCATATGATCTCACGGATATACAGTGTTCCCATTTAATCAACTGAGAATGTATCATGTATAGGAATGAAGTGGGATGATTTCATTATTCAGTTAATGACTACCCAGATAGCATCGCTTCCCATCGGCGTCCTATGTAAGCTGACTAAAAAATCTATAGCAACATCATCACACTTCCATTCCAGGACTGGAAGTGGCTGTAAAAATCATGTAGGTCTCTGGTGCACCATTTTCACATTCTTACAGGTGGAACGCCAAGTAAAAAATCTTAAAATCTAATGTTTCATCCCATGACATCAATACTGGCATCAAATATCTCAATACATCTTTGAGATTCATAGATGAACTTCCCATTGAAAAGTGTGGGAGTCTCTCATAAACTTATTTTTCATATCTACTAGAACCCAAATAAATCCACATATATGCACCACATTGTCTCTATCCACAGACCAATCTGGAGGTGGGTTATCTCCTGATTCAATTTCACGGAGAACCAAAACTTCAGGATTTGAAAATAGCCTACTGTTCACCTTCTCAAGGATGGAAGATGTAACTATTAAGGATGAGAGGAAAGATTACTCATGACTGTCATGAAACTCCAGATTATGATTATAAAAGAGGGCCATTAACTTCCATTCATCACAGGCTTCTTATAAAGCATGAGTTTGATTTTTCAAACTCATTGCATCAGTGAACACATTGCCCTTTCCAGGTGTATAATCAAGCTCAAAATCAAAGGATTTTAGATATTTGACCCATATTTTCTATCTGAGGTTCAATTCATGATGGGAAAAGATATAATAAAGACCCTTGTGGTCCGTATACACTAAAAAGAGCTCACCCAATAGATAATGTCTCCATCAATGTAAGGTATAGACAACAACTACTAGTTCGAGGTCGTGCATTCGGTAATTCCTGTTGTGAGGCCTCAACTGCCAATATCTGTATGAAACGAATTTCTCATCCTACATCAACAATACTCCAAATCCAATTCCTAATGCATCATAGAAGATGATATAACCCTAACCAGGTTTTAGAAGAATCAGAATTGGTGGTGATATAAGCCTCCCTTTGATCTCCTAAAAGGTTTTCTCGCATGCCTCTGACCACTAGAACTTAACACCCTTCATTGAAAGTCTAGTAAGAGATTAAGTAAGACATGAGATTTCCCATATGAAACACCTTTAATATCCTACCATCCCAAAGAAATTCCTGATATCAAAAATGTTTTTGGGATGCTCCTAGGAAACTATAGTACTTACCCTTTTAGGATCAAAAAATATACTTGATTATGAGATATTATGACTCATGATGTAGACCTTGTAGATCTACATGTCACATTTAGCAAGCTTGGTATAAACCTTTTGCTCTCTTAGAGTACTCGAAAGTATCTCTAGATGTTTATCATGGTCGTTATGAGTGGGAGAATACACCAAGATGTCGTCCACAAAGACCACGATAAAAGAATTGATATAGGGGTGGAAAACCCTATTCATCAAAGCCATTCAAATAGTAGGCACGTTCATAAGACCAAAATGAATAAAAACACACTCATACAGACCATACATGCTATGGAAAGCTGTACGAGGTATGTTTGGGGGTCTGACTCACACCTAATGATAACCCGATCTCAGATCAATCTTAGGGAAAACCATTTCTCTTTGGATCTTGTCAAAGAAATCATCTATTTGAGAAAGTGGATACCAGTTCTTGACCATCAGCTAGTTTAACCTTATATAATCCAACCATAGACATAAGGTTATATTTTACTTCTTGGAGAAAAGCACAGGTGAACCCCAAGAATATGTATTAGGTCATAATAATCCTTTGGCCTCTAGGTCCTCTATCTTCCACTTGATCTCCTAAAGCTCAGTAGGTGACATCCTGTATGGAGGAATGGACACTAGAGATTCTCCCAGAACAAGATCAATTATAAACTATACCTCTATCTTATGAGGTAATCAAAAAAATCATTAGGAAGGACATCCATGAAATGATCAACCATTGGAGGGAAATTAGTTTAAAGAAAACCATGATCCTCTATAAAAATATTTCAAATCTTAGCAGTCACTTCACCTAGACCATGATACTTCAGTCCATCTCTCCCATCTCTCCAATCCAACTCACATTTTAAAAGATAATTTCATCTTTCTAGTGACATAAATGAAACCATCTGGTGATAGTATTCGACAATGGTGGGATTGTGGAATAACTTTTCCATCCATAGAATGACATCAAATCCCGTCATCTTGAGATGATTGATATTCCACAAGAAACGGTAATTGCCAAAATCAAGGGTACAGTCCCTAAATTGGTGTGTTCCCTCCATCCCTACATCCAACGATTTATTGAGGGTCCTTTAACTATATTGATATTGTATCTCTAGTCTGAGACTCTCCATGAATGATATATAAATGAAAGAGTTTGAAGCCCCTATATCAAACAAACCAGAGAAAATAGTAGTGGATACTAGAATTGTACCTCATACTGTAGATGGTCCCAAAACATTATCTTTGGGTATCAGCTATAAAGCATGCAACTTACATGATCCATAGCAATGTGCAACAGACAGACTACCACGATCTTGACTATTCTGTTGGTGCTGCTACTGATCAGAGATTGGACCACCATTGCCATGATCTCCTCCTCTTCCAAACCTTCTGGTGCTATTCTAACTCCCTTCATGACGCAGCACAAAAGAAATCTCCCCTAAAGGTGGAGCTATAGACCCTTTTCCAATTGAAGCTATTGGAAAGGTCCTAAAAAAGTGTTGGAGATGACCCATACAGCCACAAGATTGACACTCTATAGCATCTTTATCACATTGGGCCTTCTTATGCCCTGATTTCTCATAATGATGACACACCATAGAGATATTATACTGGCATTGATCCTTTAAATCTTGTACTTTCACCATCCATAGGTTACGCTCCATGATAAGGTCATGATAAACTATTACAAAAAATGTTGGAAGGTGAAATACAATCACTGGGGTTTTGATGGTATACTAGAGCCCATCCTCAAAACGCCTTTCACATGAAAGCTCATCGCTATATATAAGTGATGAAAAGTTTTTTAAAACAGTGAAACCTACTGAATATTCTATAACTGACAAAGAACCATGCTCAAGATGCAAGAACTCTCTATATTTGTCATCACTCAGTTCCCGAGGAAAGAACTTATCATAGAAGGCAATCTGGAATTCAACCCATAACATGTGCTGATGACAACCAGCTTGGGTAACCACTTCCCACCAATTCATGGACAAATCCCGAAGCATGTATTTATAAATCCTTACTATGAACTCTAGAGGAATATCTAGATGATAAAATATAGACATCATGGCCTCCATCCAAGACTCAATATCCTGAGAAATTCCATACCCTGAAAAAGTAGGAGGATGCTGTTGTTGGAACTCACGGTTCTGATTAGCCATCGTAGGTGCAACCCATGGAGAACCATTCATGGACTACATTAGACATAATAAATTATCACCTACATGGGAATTTGTGCTCAAATCACGAACAGTAGGCAGTACCTCTAGTGTCACTCTATGAAATAAGACTGGCGGCTTTGGTCCCATCATGTCTGGAGCATAGTCATCACTACCCTCCTGGTGAAATACACAAGGATGACATAGTGGTATTCATGTAAAAATTCCAAGAACGCATCTTAGTAAAATATTAGGAGAAAGGATAAAGAATCACTAATGGAAGCTGAATGTATGAAGACTTACTATCTACGTAATACTACCCAAACTACCTGCTTAGATGGCTACATATTGGTATTTTCTCATGTATAAGTTTCATGTCATTTTTCCATTAATTTCTAGGTTCCCTCCTTTACCTTTAATAAACATGACAATATGGGATAAGGACGTGAAACCAATTCATTATATATTTCAATATTTACTTTATAATAGTTAGCCACTGTTAATTACATAGTGCTAGTACATATATCAACAGAAACATCACAAATTTAATTTTAGTAAAATGGCTTGACTCGGTAAATTACGCATCCCAACCCATTAGGGCACATACACCTCATGAATTGAGACATGAAATCACTCAATCACAGCCAAAGTAATATAATTATAATAAAACTATCGCAACATCACTCACAATCAAAGGAATATCAACAAATGAAAGGAATTAAAATTCACCTATATGGTGTAGTAATATGCAAGAAATGTGAATACTAAGTGGTTATAATGATTCAAGTAACAATACTATTTTCCCTAATAACATCAGGATAAGGATGAAAAAAATTCTGAAATAGATTAATAATCAACAACACCACACAACCCGTGTGTCACCCAACGGTGAAATAATATCAACTGTAATAGGAAAAATAGAACAACAATTACATTTTTGTTAATGTGGCTTTTACTTCGAACATGGGTTCACGAAGCCCAAGCACGATATATGACCAAGTACCAAGCATTAGTATTCTCCAATATAGTGTCTCCAAATAGTAAATTATGAAAAAAACCACTCTGAAATGACTTTGTGATGACCTAGACCCGGATGCCACTTAACAGGCTCCGCAAGCCCAATGGGCCACATGGCCTCAAGCGTATGTTCCCAAATGCCCAAGGGTACCAACTAGTAGCGAGAGCCTAGGGTTAGTTTCTGGGAAGACTATTCCCCTATTAGAAGGGAGTAGCATAGAAAAAGGAATATAATGTAAAGGTAAATACTGGATGAAAAATAATGAAAGATAGGAAGAAAACAGATGCAATAGGTAAATGAGAACAACCATAACTGTATCAACTGAACAATTATAATGTAATGTTATTTCACTATAAAACTATAAGGCATGGATACAAGTCAATAAGTATAACATGTTCCAAAAAGTAAAATAAAACAAAGACTACTCCAAGCATCCTGAGATCCAACTCGGTCATCTTCTATAAAGATCCATCATATCATCAAACAATCAAGTGTTGGAAGCTATAAGCTTCCCTTTGTCCACACCTACAGTAATATAATCTACTCTAGGTACCCAATAGTGTCTAGAGAGGGAGTGAGATAAATCTCGGGGGTCGAACCCCCAACAGTGTCAATAACATCCAACGTGTGTAATGGAATATTATAGTATGTTGGAATGTATATATGAAATAATCCAAGCAATACAAAATAACTAAATAACCAAGTTATTGCTTCAGCCCTTGGCTGGTGTCTGAACATGTAGCCAGATCATTTTATTTAAGTAATTACCATTTAATGTTAATTTTCCATGTGAGGAACATCCAAAACTAACATCACCTCATGATATTAAAAGTAGTGAAGGTTCCAATTTGTAACAAGTAACCCTGAAAATGACATCTAGTGAGGGAGTTCCAGTGTAAATACCAAGGAAATGTAAACTCATGGAAAGCTAACTTAGTAGTATTTGAGTCTATATAAGGGGTAAGAGTCTAACCCAAGGAGTGTAATCTAAGGAATTTCACAATAAGGCACCAACCGATTCCAAGGAGTGCATCCACAGTTAGATGGGGCTAAGTAAGGACTGGGTCCAATGAGTGTATCCAAGGAACCTACATGTCAATGATGGATCCAAGGAGTGTATATGAGGTATCCTTGAATAATGAAAGAGATCCAATGGTAGTATAATATACTTCCAATGAATAATAAAGAACTAAAATCTAGGTAGGTATCAACCTAAGAAAACCTATCCATGAATCAGAATGGGGTTCCCAAGACCCAAAGTATTCTCCTCTCACAATCCATGGTGATCACAAGTCGGTACATTCTTATTTGATATTTTAATCATGTAGTAATTATTTTGGTTCATGTCCAGCATTCCTTTATTGTGGGTAGCTTCAGAGGAGTTGAAACCATTTATTTATTGGTCCAAGCCTTCTCTTCCATTAGTGTGGATTGGCCATGTAGCATTGCAACCATTTAATTAAGTCTTAGTTAACCATTAAGTCATAATAAATTATTGAGGTTCACTCCACTACCATCCATCAACATGGAAAGGGGTGCTACAGACATTCAACCTTTATTCAATCTATTTTAATAAGGCCACGTTATATATATAGTATACATTCCTTTCCTCGTTTTTCATTTAACAATCATTTGAAGCACTTACCTTAGGTGAGTCAACTGGTGAGCATACATGGTTTACGCCATTATGTTATCCACATTAAACAAAAAACCATTTATTATAGGAAGACTCACCTTTAGTAATTTCAAGAAAAGGCACACCAAATCGATGGCTCAAACATGTCAAAAACACTAAAAACACAATTATGGCATAACATTATACATTAGGTGGATGGAGTTTAGGGTGTAATCACTAACAAATAATCACATATTTGGAAAGAGAATAACCAAACAATTGTAACAAGTATAATCCTGGCATGTAAATTAAAGAAGCAGTATCCAAAAAAATCATTGGACCCCACACGAACATTCCAAAAATAGTTAAATTTAGGGATGAGTTATTGACCACCAACCTTAGGGTTGTATGATCCTTCTCCTCTGGTATCATCCCTTGATTTTCCTCGGATCGGAGTAGATCTATGAAAATGTGAAAAAAACTCACATGGAGAGAACTATTTTAAGAGAATAATATAAGAAGAATGGATTAATAGGACTCAAGTACTTACCGTTGTGCATCCAACATGGTGAAAAAAATCTCGATCAGAAGCCAGGTGAAAAATATTTCTTAATTCCAAGATCTGATCTTCAAAAAAACCCAAATTGAGAGAGAAATAGGTCAATCCAGTATAAAATCAGATTAGGGAGGTAGGGGCTAGCATAATAGATTATTAAGGGAGTTTTGGACATTTTACATATAATTTTAGCCTCTACATGGTTTTTTGCATGGTTTTCTAAACCATGTACAAACCGTTAAAGACAGTTCTTCCCAAAAAGTCTTTCTCTTCACGGTTTGATCAATACTTGCGCCATACATGCAAGGTTACCTTGGAAAAGGTGATTTTTCATGGTTAGGGTGCATGGATGTGTACCTACTGTGTGAGGTGCCACTATCTGAAAAAACACCATCGGCACAGTTTGGCCAACCATGCAGAAATCCTACATGGTTTACACTAAACTCTGCACATAGTCTATTTTATCATAAAAGATGGGTTCCTGGCTCCGAACAAGCCCCATCCACCCTCGAAATATTTACTAACACATTTTTCATACTTATTAGGTTTAAAGTAAATATTTAGACTAAAATATTAAAGGATCCATACCCGAATGAGAAACCTTTTTCTTACATTATAAGTGGTCATGTCGATCTCCTTTGTGTTTAGAATATTTGGGAGAGCAGTCCCTTGTTGGGATGAGTGTTGATCAATAAAAAATAGAGATGGTGAAGTTGATTGAGATTCCTTTTATCAGGAATTAAAGTGATTAGAAATATTATGTGGAATTTCATCACCATCTGCCAGAGTTTGAGTTTGGTGATCATGTATTTTTCATAGATTCACTTTTCTTGGGTCGCCATTGGTTGGGGATGCATGGTAAGTTGAAACTGGGGTTTTTAGGTCCCTTTTAGATCATTTTTCTATTATTGAGGGTGTACTATCTATTTATTTTACCATATAGATTAAATTTTATACATGATTTGTTTCATGTTTACAAGTTCAAGAGGTATATACTAAATCCTTCCCTTGATATTATATGAGAGGGGTGCTGATCTTGATCCTGGTTCCATTTAGGTTGAGAATCTAGTTTAGATTATGAATTTATGGGATAAGTTATTGCACTGTAAAATGATCATCTATGTTCAGGTACTAGGAAAGTGTGGACCGAATCACCATGAGATGTGGGAGCTAGAGTTTTTGATTAGGTAGTATTGGCCTTTTCATTTTTCTGATCAAGGATCTTGATATCTTTATAAGGATATAAATATTTTATGGTGGTTTATAGTAACACCCTATTAACATTTTTTCATGTATGTTCTAATATTTTCTTTTGGATTCATTCTCATCAGGTGAGTATTTTGGACCTTACTTTTGGAGGATACCTATACTTTTGATGTCAGGGATTTGTTTTCATTTTTTAGAAAAAAAACTATAGTTTCTAATTCTTGATGTGTATTTACATGATGTGTAATTGTATTACACGAAGTATAATTCATGCTGAATAAATCACATGAGTTGAATTCATAGTGTTGGAATTTTACACATCGTGTAATGGTTACACATCATGTAATATGAGAAATTAGTTTTTAATTAAAAACATGATGTGTTTTTAATCATAACATAAAATGATAATATTTTCTAATTTTTATATTATTACATATCATTTAATTCAAAAATTATAAGATTTTAGGGTGCCATACAGGTGTTTGAGGCTTCGTTCTCTTTTTTATCCTTCTCCTCATGGCCATAGATCTTACGCTTAGAATTTTTAGGTGACTCCCTTGCCTATGTATCTCAATATTAAGTGATTAATCAGTAGGTATAGGTGCATTGTCTATTTGGGTAATCATTTCCTCTCGATTTATCTCTCATTTGTGGTTATGGAATATTTATATATAGGAATTTGCAATCAGATTGTGTTTTCTATCCATCCTTTTTTTTCTTTTTTCACACATTGTCTCTGAAGGACAATCTTGTGTTTTCCTATCCCAATTGTCTAAGGAAGTTCAGTTTTCTATGTCCATGAATTATTTAGATATTTTATAGTGTTCTAATTTATTGAATTTATTGTAGTTTTATTTATTCCTTGAGATTCCAAATTGAATTAAATCTGTTGAATTTGAAAAGGGGATGTGTTCGCATTTAAAAAGGTGTTTTCTCTTCAAAAATGGAATTTTCAATATTAAAAATGGAAAATGGATTTCAAATAAAATAAATAATATTGGATATTATATGAAAATGTTTTTTATAAATGTGAGAATGGTTTTTAAACAAAATTGACAAACATTGTGTAGTGAGAACTTTGGGTGCATCAAGAAAGATACAAGGGTATCCTTAGTGTGTTTTAAACCACTTCAAGGTAACCTCTTATATATCAATAGTATACAGAAGGTATTTTTCCTAATTTAATCTAAACTACTCTTTATTAGGTTTATGATTATGTAGGAAAGATTTTCATATAGACTAGAGAACTACTAGTAGATTAACTGTATTTATAATTTTTTATAGCATGATAAATTATTTCATAGGTGTTAGATCACATGAATATTTATATTTGGTATGTTTACATGATTTGTTCCCATATTTGGAAAATATGACATAAAACTTGAGAAAACTCAATGACTATTTTAGAAATGTTTTTACAATGATTTATTTATAAACTTCTTATAAAAAAATTCTATTTTAAATTTATTGCTTGTGAATACTTTTTATTATAACTGGTATAGATTTATTAGTGGCATCCTAATGGGATCTATTTTTCACACCCTATATATTCTCATTAGATGTTCATATAGCTTTTTTTTAGGATACAAGAAAATGGAAAATAATTATATATCATGATGGATTTTTATTACATCAATGTTTCAGTTTGTGGATGATTTGGAGGTGATGGTTAGTTATAGGGAGGCAAGTTATTCAAGACATTTTTTAATTTTGATTTTATCCTATTTTTCTTAGATCTATATCCCGTAATTATGATTTTTTACTCTTTTAATATGTCTTTTCTTCCTTATATACAAGAACTATTTTTTATAATTTTAATTCCTCAACCAATATTGGGTTGTCTTTTGTGACTGGTCTGGTTGGCCCAAGTTGGTCTTCTATAATACTTTTGTTTTTATCTATTATTTAAATATATATTAATAATATTAAATGTATCTAAATATTTTTTATCTAAAAAATAGTATATTGAATATTCTCATTTCAAATTATAATGTTTTCAATTAAAAGGTAGTTTGTTGAAAATTCATTTTATAATCATTTATCATTATTAGTTTGGAAAAAATCATGAATAACCCATGTAAATGCCTTATATTTTTTCCAAAGTTATTTATGGTCCATTAAGGTGATATTTAAATCATACTTTTTAATTTTTTTATAATTTCAACCAATTCTACAAATTCCTAGTATTAAAAAATTATTTCTAATCCAGTATTAAATTAAAAGTATGATGCTTGAAACTAACTGTTGATATGATGGATTGTTATACCCATATACATGGGTAAATCTATATATACTAGTGTATGTAAAAAATCATATGTGAATACATAAATTTTATTAATTTATTACTTGTGTATTAATTTATATATAGTAGTGTATATGATTCTAACATTGAAAGTGGAACTTTTGGGATTGAAATGGAAAACTCAAACATTGTTTCAAATTCTTAATTAATTAGTTTTTATTTTTCAATATAAAATTCATAGGCCTGATTGGTACCTTTATTCATTTTCTTAAGATGAATTCCCCTATATAATTCCACTATTTTTTAGAGGTTATCTTTATTGATGGTGTCAGAAATTGAGATTGGTGTGTGTTTTGGATGATGATGATTCATGATTGAGAATTTTTATGTCTGCTAAATACTTCTTGTTCCCTATACTATTATCATGTGATCGAAGGTTTCATAGAGAGGTTCAAGAGATTGTTACTATTTAGCCTTGATTAGAAGGACCACATCCTTCATGGTAGGGAAATGACATGGTGGGATGTTCCATTGGTGAGTCTAGTTGAGAGAAGTCAGGTTGACTATAAATAGAGAAACACATCGATAGGTTGACAAATGCTTCCAGATTAAGTAAATATAGAATCTCTTCTATTTATATTTGTACATTCACAAGATTACATATTCCATATTTTATTATACATTATGGTGTACACTTTCATAGATTGTGCCTTATTTTTCATAACATATTTTCTTTTATTGAAAATAGTTAAATTAAATTATATTGAAAATCATGTTTTAAAATAATGTTTGAAGATTCATTTTTTGATTTTTTATTTTGACAAAAAGGGATGTTGTCCCCAAAACATTTTCCAATATATGTTTATAAATTATGAAAAGAAGATATAATGTTTTTAAAAGATTAAAGATGTGTTATTTTTTGAATAAATTAAAACCTTTTTTGGATTATTATATTTCAGACTAACATAATAAGGATATTATATCTAAATTATTTAGATTTGGGATTGGTTACCTGGATTGTATATTGATATAATTGATTTGTTCTATCTTTATCATCTTTAGTTTTATGGGTTTTATATTATTTATTACCATCCATGAGGAGCTAAGGTTCCATTTATTCAAGAGTGGAATGTGGAATCATGGGAAGGTATATTGTGTTAGTAGTTTAGTTTTATTTTAGTTTAGCTTATTCAGTCATCTTGAAATGGATTTACTACTTTATATGGATGGAGGCTAACTATAACTATTATCGATCGACAAAAATGAATTTTATGGTCTCATTTCAGACATATCTTCCTTGCATGAGTGGGAGAATGTGGGAGAGGGAGGGAATTTTTTCTTTTTTGTCAAATTATTTTATATTATATTATATGTTAATTGTTTCCTACATTTTTATATGGGCATGGACATCAAAGATAGTAATAGTTCATTTTGAATTTATATTTAATTTCAACTATTTTTTTCAATTATTTATTCTGATAAATCACTCATAAAAGTCAATGAAAATGATATTTACACTTTTCTCAACATTTGGGTGATTAGGAATGTTCCACGATGATGTCAAGTGATAGTTAGAGTATCTGATAGATGTAAGGCTTGAGTTGTTTTGAGAAAGTGCATGCCTAATTTCCCAATTATCATATTTTTTAATAAATTAGAAAAAACTAATTTTTTATAAAATATATACTTAAATTCATTTGTTAATTTATTGCAAACATGTATTATATTTTTTTGAAAAAGATTTTATTTTGTTTTTTTATTTAATCAAATTATCATAATTATTTTCAAAGTAAAAAAAATCTTGTTTAAACTCACATTTAAATTTATTCATTCATTTAATTATAGATATGTGTAGAATTTATATTACTCTTCTATATCATGATTCATGGAGTTTTTTCTTAAAAATTTATTTTTGAAATAAATTATTTATTGGTGATTCTATAGTTATATATTGGATATGAATTTTGATAGTATTTAATATATTGACTATTGAAGATTCTTTATGAGTATTTCCAAGTAAGAATTTTGGTTTAAACCAGTTGTGTAAAATGTTTTTATGGAGTATTTGTTTTTTTCGCTCGTGAGGTATTTTTTGGTTCTATTGATTTTTAAATATAAAAATTTAAAAATCCACGGTTCTGGACTTATTTTTTTTAAAGAGAATATTTATTTTTCTGCATTTTAATAAATCATAGCTGAGTTTTTAATTAATTAATTTGTTGAGAAATGGTTTGAAAATGAGAATGAGTTGAGTGTTAGTCATTTAGAATTGAGATTCTATTGAGTTATGTCTGAATAATTTTATTATAACATTTTTAGATTGAATTCCTTTTCTCAAAATTGAATTTATATACTTGAATACATTTGGTTTCTGTGAATATATTATAATTTCTCTTTCTGATTTGGTTTTATGATATGCAGGGGTTTTGGGTGGTTTTATTTCTATAATGATTAAAATGATATTATTTAATTTTGAATCATGTGTTTTATTTATAAATAGAAACATTAGAAATTAGTTTGATTATTTTTTAATATAAATTTTATGTTTTTCATGTCAGTTGGTCTATTGAATTTTTAAATTATAGAACATATGATGTTTTTAAAATAAAATTATGTAATAACCATGTCCTCATGACCCTAACGGTATTGGGTCAGATTTCCAAAACACCACAGGTTCACCACTTCCTCACAATAGGATAACATATACATATGATGATATATAGTAGTTATTGGTAACGGTTATTCCCATGGTATAAAAATTCATATTTAATGGGTCTGTATATAAAATTATGGGACCAAATAGGTAATAAGGACACCACATATTTAAATAACCTCAATGAAGACATGTGGATTGAAAAGACCATATATAGATCACGATATGTCTTAATAATACATGGAATTGTCCTTAAAGGTTTCATATATTGTCCTTCTATACTATAAATGATTATAAAGTAATGAAACATGTTATATAAAAAACATTTAAACCAAATACGGCACAAGGGATCAAATGTTGAACCATGTGAGAAAAATTACCCATGAGTTGTAATGGAAAACCCTCATTCTATAAACCAAATCATCAACAATGTTTTGAAAAATAATCTACCTAGGATCCTTGCATCACATGAAGATGGTTCACATGATCTGGCACATTTCCCTTACCATGTTCAGGTATAAAATATTTATATGTCTCTCAATATCTTTTGTATTAAAAAATAGTACAAAGGTATAGGAATATATGAACAATACATGTAATAACATACCCTTTCTACTTTGGGAATAACATTTAATAAAAGAAATTAAACTCTGATATGTTATCAAGTGTCGGTAACTCTTGAAGATATTTTTCTAACATTGATAATTGAAACTACAGTCTTTTAATCAATAGAACTAAAAATTCATGGTATATGAATATAAATTCCCTAGGTCTCACCACTAAAAAAATGTGGAAACCTTACCAAGACATTCGTTCTTGATTGTTATTACAACGAATAGTATGTATAAAAACCTAATGGTATACTGATGATAAAAAAGGGTAATGAGTGAAATACTATACTAGGAATGTAAATATATTTTTTTATGAAATTTATAAAGGAACAAAGAATACAGTGAATCAATTTTAAAGGTTGTATTCCTAAAAATTAAAACCAACTCCACTAGTGAGTTAAAAAGGATAACCAATATCAAGGTGTTATCGGGTAACTAGCTCATGTGGTCGGTGATATCTAAATCCATCTAATCCCATTTGATATCATTATGATGAAGTATAGTAAGCATAGGTTCATTAGATTCAATATTAATAAAAAATGTAGAGTAAATTTGGTTGTCACTCTCCCACTCACATTTACCATTTTGGGGTTCTTCCTCAAATCACCATCATTATCTGTAAGTGTTTATATGGTAATATAATAATAATATCAACATGGTATTGTCCCATAAAAAAATCACATTTCAAAATAACCATTCCCATTAAAAAAAATTTCCTACACATAATCTACCATCCACTAAGAGACTATACACACATGTTGAATTTATCATTGATCATGAGTGAAATGGTGCACTCAAGGGATTAAAGACTAATAATCATACAAAATTACAAGAACAAAATAACTAAATGTAGTGAATAATATTTTACTAGAATACAAAAATTAGGACCAGTGTGTAAAGAAAGAACAAAAAATCAAATTCTATAAAAATAGTTCTCCATTTTCCCCAATAAATCTTCTATCTATGATTCTTTAATATTTGGTTTCCCTCTTCTCATTGTATTTTTTAAAATTTGGATCACTCTTTGAAATTTAAATCTCTTAATTTATATATTCTAGTGATAGCTATAGTTTATTCCAAAACATTACAGTGTAGTGAAATTAAAACTCTTTCCCATGGAATATTGACCATGAAAATGGTAAAACATTTAGGATTGTAGTGTGACCTAAAAGTAACTACTTTTAAAATTTCATTTTTCTAATCATCATGACTATTTCACTTTTTCATTTTGGACACAATATCTTTGAATAAATTACAACCCCAAGAGATTTTCATCTTAAATGGTGTGTTGTATTGAAAATATCAGACAATCCAAAAATTGTATCTCTACGTAGTTTCGACCCACCACATAAAAATAAATGATATGGCATAACATGTGGAATTGGTTCTCAAAAATGTCATAATATCATCTTTATGGCCATCTTTATTGAGAAAAAAATTAACATAGTGTCTAATTCTCACATCCCACTATGAGAATCTTTATGGTTGAGCTCTCCTATATTACTGAAGAATCCCCTTCAATAAATCATCAAATCACATAGCCACCTCCTCGTGTAACTTGGTCATAGAGATTCATATTCTTAGTGTTTTATCTATTTATCATATAGAAACATTTCATGGCCATTGATATTATTTCCACCTCATGGTCAGTGTCTACAATCAGTGATTACTAGGATTTTTTGTGGGAATTATCTCCAACATGTTCTTGTTATGATTGAAAAAACAATTCCTCGTTTATAACTTTGATTTGAAATATTAAACCACATTATGATTGAAACCACTTTATAACACCTTAGGAATTTCACACTTTTTTTAGATTAATATCATACACCCTTCAAAAATTTCTTATATAGGCTTTATTAATAAAGTCATATGAGGTACACTCTATGGTTTGAGTCCTAAAACAATAATTAAATTCATCATTAGATATCTAATATTTGTTGGAAACATGGATATTATATGGTGTGACACCATTACTATATATTGGATTCCTTCTATTTCTATTCATTACCTATGAGGCTTTATTATATCTTGTTTCAAGGTAGTGGTTATGGTGTGGCTTGAGTCACTTATCTTAAAATTATAAAATATCCTTTGAATGAAATCACAATAATAAATTGGACATAATAATTAGGAAACTCATATAAAATTATCAATATGATTCAAAAAAACAGATTAGAAATATGGACAAATAGTACTCAAAAATGAAAAACATCAAAATTTCCAAGACTTAGATCATTTCCTATCTCAAAGAAGACAAAAAAATATAAAAATCAAGGTTTAACAATCCAAAAAAGATGAACAACATGACTGTCATAATCATAGAAATTATGTATACAATAAATATCACTAGAACTCACAACACATTTAATTGAATGATGTCAAATCATGCTTCATGTATACTTATAATTCAATAAATTTATTCTTCCCCACATAAACTATTCAATATCTCATTAACACACAAATAATTAATGATATTACTCACCAAAAATTCTTCCCCTCCTCACTCATGGTTAAAATTTTCTAGATTTATACTCACTCCTCCCAAAATTTCTCATATTCATAGGAATACAATGAATCTAAAATCTCCACCCCAGAAAATAAAAAATAAGAAAATTAATCCCAAAAAATTAACATTAGGGTTTATACAACTCTTTGTCTTAGGTTTGTTAGGTAATTGATATAAAAAATCTCAAAGAGGAGGATAACCCTAAATTATAACTCATGATAATCTATATTGTTAATGATATACTACTTCTTTGAATGAAATAACACAACTAACCCCAAACAAAAGGTGAAAGATCATTAATATGATAGTAAATATAATAAACAGTATATCTATATTTTTTATCC
Organism: Viscum album; assembly: GCA_963277665.1. NCBI lineage: Eukaryota > Viridiplantae > Streptophyta > Magnoliopsida > Santalales > Viscaceae > Viscum > Viscum album. The sequence goes on along the minus strand of OY728151.1, from coordinate 534,091,638 downwards.
TATTTTATTCTCTATTTTTTAGAAGTTTCACTAGGGAATAACCATAAAAAACTCACCTAAACCATATTTATTTCATTAATACACAAATTAGAGTAGTTAGGCCTCTGAGCGGCGGCATCACCAAACTCTCTCTCATCTAGGGTTTTCTCTTAGGTTTGTTCGATCCTCCCCTTCTCTAGCCTGGCTCATTCGGTCAGCGCTAATCTCATCTCGGTCTCGATTGCCTTGTCCTTGGATAGACGGCAGTCATGGAATGGATCTCATCTCAGCATTCGGCGGTGCATGTCTCGACCTCATATTGTCTCGGTCACGGTCTTCTTGTCCTCGTCTCATCGGCAATCATGGCGTGGATCTTGTCTCGATCTCGTATCGGTGTTCATTGTTCGGCATTGGGTGTCTCGTTCTTGGATTGGTGTCTGATCTGGCTTGTTTCCGGTAGTCATGGTGTGGTTATCGTCTGGCTCAATGTCGGATCTGGAGTGCCTGGAGGCACTAGGTGATGGGTTTTGGTGTTGTTCCAGCAACGGATCTGGTGTGGTCACTTCCGTTGGCTTTCTTTGGTTTGGTATTGGTGCGGACAGACGTCGGATAAGGTCTGGTAAGTCTTCCTGGGGTGGATCGGTGTCAGCGTTGGAGTGTCTTTGAGGGGGAGGTTCCGATTTTCTAGTTCCTTGATTATTTTCTGATCGTACTGCTTGAGATATGCGTGCTTGTTTGAAATGTGATTATGTTCTTATGGAGAATTTTTCACCAGAGATTCCCTCTTCATTAGCATTTGAGGAATGTGTCCTGTGGATGTAGTGGGGCTTCGGTAATTTTTATTCCAGCATTGTGTTTCCATTCACCGATGAAGAAGTTTCTTTGTTTGGAATTCTTTTGGGATTGATGATATTTTGATTCATTCAGACTCGACCACAAGGAACATGCCCAATAGAGGTTTCAGAGTAGGCGGTTCATCGGTGTAGACATTGCGGATTTGGATGTTTGAGAGGGTGTGGTAACAGCCATCAGATCAGGCCTGTGCTTTGACACAGGACACCTACTAGTTGTTCAGTCTTGCATCGATGGAGAGCCTTATCACGATTCAAATGCTGGGGAGAGGTGGTTCTTGTTTTTTCTGGCTTTTATTTACTATGATCTTCAGGTCATGTTATGTTTATGTCATGAAGTCTGTTTGGTTTTCCCCTTCTTTCATTAAAAGGGGGTCTTATTATTAAAATAAAAAAAATCTACATCCTTCGGGCCATTTTATTGACTAATTAGAGTAGTTATAAATAGATAATAAGTTGATAAAATATGTAATTTATTACTTCCCCAAATAACAACACATTTTTCATTTTCCCCCTTTCATAATTTATCTTCATAATTTTTTTACTCATTTTTTAATGGGAAAATACTATACAGTGAAAAAAATATAAACCCCACCATACATCAAAAGAATTAACCTCACATATCTCTCTAATTTAAAACATCCCTTTTTCCTCATGTAAATCCTCACTCGAAGACTTGTTACAATGAAAAACATGAAAAATACAAAGGGTAATGTTAGGAGGGTTAAAGTAGGATTGTAATTTGGATTCCTCTTATCATGGTTGTTCATGGAATATATGAGCTAAATAAGGATAATATTATATGAGTGAGCCTCAATGATATACAAGACAAACAATGGTTTCATAGTTGGATAAATCATATGGTTTCATGCTCTGTGTATGTAATATCATTGAATCATTCAATGTAACCAACCAAAAGGACATATCACCCTCTTAATGGTAAAATCTCATATTACCCATGAATTCCTAGATTGAGTGGTTTTAAATTACCCTATATTGTGCATCATATTATTTTATTTTTTTTATAATGAGGTGTCATAAATAATTATATTAAAGGTAGTGGTTGTTATCCTTTAATAAAAACAAAATATCATAAATTATTACAATTTATTATATTCCTCTAATGAACATTCAATGTTATTTGAATGGTTATTTTCTATAATTAGACTAATTATATTATTAATGATATATTATTATATTTATTTTATTTTTCATTACGAGTTAAATGTATTTGTTCTTGATTTAAAAATGAAATAATAATTTATAATAAATTTTATAATTTTTTTGGTTTGAAACTACTAGAATTCCATTAATAAAAAATTCATTATGATAATATTAATTTTTTGAAATTTAATTTGTAAATATAAATATTAATGTTATCATTATTTAAAATATTATAGATGTTATTTATTTGTGTTAGAATTTATAAATATGGTTTGAAAACTTTGAGTTTTAAATTGAATAATTTTAATGTATTTGATTGATTTTTCCTTATGCTTTTATAAGAATATTATTATGTGAATTGATCTCATTTAATTTCTACTAAAAATTTATTTGTGTTCTTTTAAATGTGATTCACCATGTACATTATTTCAGTTATTTTTTTTACAAAATGTGTACAAGATTTGGTAAATTAATATATTTATGTCAGTATGATGTCAAATTAAATTGAATAAAATTCAATCTAATTGTCTTAGAATAATCAAATTACTTTTCCTAGATGTTTATTTTTATCATCACTACATTTGAGTGAGTATTACATTTCATTTTAGTTATTAGATTATTTTTTGATTAATTATGACAGATGTAAATGGATTAATTGATCAGGTTCTTAATGGCTAATTAGATTGAAAATCAATCATGGATATCTAACTCATAATACAAATTTATTGTATTTGATTAATAAAATTTTTATTTGATAAAATAAAATACATTTTTTATTAAGACTTTTAGAAATAAAATTTCCAAAAAATGAACTTAGTGGGCTAATTATCATTCATTACCTACTTTAATGTAAATTTAAAATAGCTTTTGTGTGTGTGTGTTTTTGTGGGTAAAATATACTTTTCTTTTAAATAAAATATTATTTTAAACTGAAAATATCTGATAATTTATTAAAAAGAGATTACACTTTTATATAAATTGTGATTTTAGTTAGGTCAAGAAATATGTTTTCAAATTAAAAATATTTGATAAAACATTCAATAACATTTCCATGTTATTTTGTTACAATTTTTTTATCGAAATTTTAAATTTAAATCAATTCAATTGTTAAAATGTTATGAATATGTTCCCTTGAAACATGATATATAATATAAATATTATATGACACCATACTATCATGATTATATGAAGGTGTTCATTAACAACTATAAGTTATTTTAATGTTTTTTAGTGATTTATATAGTTTTATTATCATGAAAAACATAGGGAATTTATATTTTCTTAGTTTTATAAATTTATAAATTTGAAAATTTAAATATTCTAAAACAAAAATAATTATATTTTTTAAACTCTAACTCAATTTTCTTTGTTATTGGGATATATCTTACAATTTTTTTGTCATATTGGATTTTATTTAAATAGTTCTTGTTTCATCATAATTGTTTTTTTCCTTTATGTAATTTGAAACCCAATATATTATAAATTCATATTAGGATTATTATTTTTAATTTTACTCTAATATTAATTGATTATATTATTATTTATTAAAATTAAAAAATTTAATTGCAGTTATATTCCTAATTACCTAATTATCTTATATTTTAATTAATAAAATGAATACTTATTTATACAAAATATACTTGAATTCATTAGTTAATTTAATCCAAACAAGAATTAGTATTTTTAAAATTATGGTTTTATGTTGTTATCTTATTAAGTGAGTCTATAAAATTATTTTCAATGATAAAAAAAATTCTTGTCTAAAGTAACATTAATTTTTTGTTTTTTTTTAATTATATATATGGGTATAATTTTATATAATTTTTCCAAGTCATGATTCATGGATTTTATTTTTTGAAATTTATATTTGAAATCCGATATTGATTAGTGTCTAGGTGGTCAAATTTCGGTAAAAAGTTTTAAGGGGGTTTCTATATTGATGATTATGCTCTCATTAGTATATATTTAAATTAAGAATTGTGATTAAAATTTATTGTGTCTAAATTGTTAAAGGTGGATTTTTTTTGAAATCATAATTTTTTGTTTGATTATAGTTTTTTTCTAAATAAATATTTAAAAATGAATGGTTATAAGCTTAAATTACTTTCAAATAGAATATTAATTGTAATGAATTTTAATAACTTGGTGTTGAATTTTTTAAATGTTCGTTTATCAAGAAATTATTTTGATATTTAAAATTATTTGAGTAGTAAAAATTATTAATTGGGAATCTATTATGTAATGTCTAAATAATTTAATTTCATCTTAGTTGGTTTGATTTCAATTTCACTTTGTAGAAATTCTAACATGTTATATGTTTTGTTTGTTAGAGTAGCTTATAATTTCTCTATTTAATTTGGTTTTATGATATTCAAGAGTTTTTGGTTAGTTTCATTTAAACAATGATTAAAAATAAATTATTTAACTTTGAATGATATGATTTATTAATAAATAGATATATTGAGAATTGGTTTGATTATTTTTGAATATAAATTATAAATTTTTTATGTTCAGTGGTGTAATGAATTTTGAAATTGTGTAACAGCGAAATTTTGAAAACCAATATGTGACAACCTTGTCCACATGATGTTAATGGTATCTGATCAAATTTCTATATAAAATTAGGTTAACCACCTCATTACAAGAGGATAATTTAAACACAAGGTGATATAACGAGTAACTATGGGAATTGGTTTTTCCAATAGTATAAAATTTCATATTTAATGGATACATGCTTAATGGTGTGGGACTTAAGAGGTTATAAGAGAACCAAAGACTTAAACAACACCAATGGATACATGTGGCATGAAATAACCTATATAATTCATCATATGCCTTAATCATACAATGAATATACCCTAAAGGTTTAAATAGATTTATATCTATAACGGAAAATATCATAAATTTGAGAACTATGTTATATATAAAACAAGTCAACCAAATATTGTATAAAGGCTCAAAAGTAGACACAAGTTAAAAAAAGGTAACCAATTTGTGTTATAAGAAACCCCCACTCTATCAACTAGATCAAAATCCATGTTCCCAAAGAAAATATATCCTTTTGTTGAGTATCCTACAAATTTTGGTCCCATGATTAGGCAACTTTTCCTTTACATATTCGCATATAAATGGGTTTTCATGTGACTTCATTGGGACATACATAGTTTGATAGTATTTTATGTTTAGTAAGAGATCACTAACAACCCTAACCGCTTTTCAAAATATTATGTGTATTCAAAAATAGTTATAATCTAGAGGAAACAGTTGACTATATGGGTGATAACATATTTTTTTATTCTATAATAGAATCTGAAAATTGAAATTCAACTCCAATGCACCCTCAAGAATCATCAACTCCAAGGGGGGGATTTTTTTTAAGTTTATAATTGAAATCATAGTCCTTTTATCACTAAAACTAAAAAAATATAGTTTAGTAATATAGATTCCATTGCTAAAACCAGTTAGAAAATATAAGAACCATTCATAAACACCCAATCTTCATTGTTAAATCTATTAATTTAATGAATAAAAACCTAAAGGAAGACCAATTTTGAAAAAGGAACATCAGTGAAAAAGGATGCAAGGAAAGTAAAACAATAGGTTCATGAAACTTATATTAGAAAAAATAACATGTTCAATCAATTTTATTGGATGTATTCTAAAATTTTATAATCAATTTAACTAGTGAATTAACAATGAAAATGGATAATTGTACTTTCATGGATAAAAATTTCATATGGTTGGTGAAATAAAAATTACTTAATTTAATTTTATTCATTTTCATGAAGAAATTTAACAAGCATGGACACATTAGATTCAATCATAAGGTAAAAAGGCCGAGTAAAATAAACTCTAGCTCTCTGAATCCCCTCTACTACATTCTTGTTCTTTTTCTAATAATCATCACACTCTCTATGTGTTTATAGGATAATATAATAACATAAAAAATATGGTATTTTACCTTCACAATAATTAACATGTTAGAATTTCTATTCCCATTAAATCATTATTCATTACACTCATAATCCATTATCTCATAAGTGACAATTCATATATTATGAATTGATCATTTTTATTTAGTGAAATGGAGGATTCATCTGATGGAAGACACGTGATCATATGAAATGAAAATAATGCAAGCATTGAAAGTAAATAGTAAATCCTCTTACTACTATACTTTTTTATTTGTTCATTATCCTATCCTTTTTTGTTTGAAAATTTGGAATCCCCTTTTAAATTGGATGATATTCATATAAAAAAGGTTGAAACCACTATGGTGCAGCCCATGAAATTACAGTTTAGTGAAATTTAGTCTCTTAATTCCCATGGAATGTTGATTATGTCCATGGAGAAACATTAAGGAATATGTTGTGACCTAAAAGTATAATATGTTCAAATTTTAAACTCCCAAACATCATGAAAATTGTTTTGTATGCTTTTATCTGTAATATATATAGATAACATTCAACCCCAAGACAGTCATGGAATAAAGGTGTGTTATAGTGAAAAGCGTAGGTACAAAAAATATTGTATCTCTTCCCAGTATCAACCAACCATATCAAAAGGAAGTATTTAGACTTGCTTGTGGCACTTAGTCTTATAAATTAATAATCAAATACTTACACTCATCCATACAGTGATATATAAAATTTCATGGTGTGTTTTCCGTAATCTCCATAGCGTTCTGGATTTAATTGGAAAAAAATTTCCATATTTTTACCTATACCATAAAATATTATAAGATATTATGTTTGAAACCAATATGAAATTCCTCCTTTTTATGACCATTTTCTATATAAAATCCATCCACCCCTATATAAATTATTATGTCGGATTTATAGATAAATTCTAATGAATTACATAGTGCATAATGATGCTTAGAACCATGTGGAAATTATTCATTTGATATGAATGATATGTCTTCAATATGGATCCTCTATTGTGTAACACAATGAAAATGTTGTGGGTTACATTAATTATTATCTAGAAACCCATGTTTATGGGACCATTCCACAATGTAGTAGTTATCCCAAGGTTTGATTTAAATGTCTCAAAAATCTCAAAAATCACTAAAATAAAAGAACACCTATAAAATAGATTCAAAATATGTTAAACACATAGAAAATTCATCTTTTGATTAAAAAGGTATTACAATGTTACCTAAATGGTAACAAAAATGAGACTTGTCAAAATTACCAAATGTGAATCCCTTTTTGTCTCCATGAAAACCACAACAAATACCAATCAATATTTCACACTCCAAAAAAGTAGAAGAGCCATATTTTCATTATCATAAACATTAGGTCCAATATAAAGAACACAATGACCCAAAAAACTTTCTAATTAATTTTTTAAAATATGAACTCATTTCCAATTCTAATACATTAAATTTCTCCTTTCCCACTCACATTATTCAATCCCTCATTAATTCCCTTTTTGTTAACGATCTACCTCATTAGAATGCCTCCACCTAATCATTCAAGGTTATTTTTTTCTATAATTTTTTCACACGCCCAGTGAATTCTAAAATCCATATGTTTACAAAACAATATTAAATATACACCCCATAATTATAAATATCATAATTAATCATATGGAATTCGTATTAAGGATCAGAAACTCTAAGGATTAGGTTTGTTATGTAACTGATATGAAAAATCAATGAAGATCAAATTGGAGGATTACTATAAATTATAATGCATGATAATAACTAAACATGATGAAAGAAACCTACAAGAAATGAAATCCATCAATTCCCCAAAAAACTCAAGGATAACGAACATGAATATGAAAATTAGTATGATGAATGATATTGTCACGACCCGTCCTCAGGACCCGTGTCGTGACTGCCCCATGCCCGCCTCCCATAGGCCAGGGGCTGGAAACTAGCACAAAAGGCATAAAACCTGACTAAAAGGGGAAGTAATTGCCTTTATAAAGTAAACAAATACCACGGAGTAAGCATGTATAAGTAAATACTAATTAATTGAGTATAACAGTAAGTGCAGAAAGTAAAAGGGCCAGAATACAAACCCAAACTGAAGTGCAGTACAAATGGAAAGTAAAGTACAACAACTGAAATACAAAACCGAAACCACTAGGATGACCTCAAGAAACCCCACCTGAAGGGTTGGCATAGATAGACTCCTCCGCTCCTTGGACCTATCCATTTTCTCCGAGTATGTCTCGTCCAGTGCTCTCCCTCCAGGTACCATCCAGCTCCATGGGCTCCTACCTCGATTAGTGCTATCTATCATCTACATACAACACAACGTAGTGTGGGAATAGCCCGTGCAGGGGTGAGTATAGGCTACTCAGTAGGGACCAAGAGACCCCCTGAAGGTCTCCCAGAATCCACAAAGGATAATCCACAAAAGAAAATATACAATCACGAAGTAACATCCAACACTACTTAGGTATATTTCAATTAATATACCTAAGTCATCAATTCCATTTTGGCTCCAATATCCGAGCCCATGTTCGATCACGTCCACACAGGATAGTACAACTCAATCCACACAGGAAATCACAAAGCAAACCAAAAAAGAAAGAAAGTCAATCATATAAAAGATAATGATTGAATGTCAAGACGCAGCTCACACAGGTATACTTCTTCAAAAGGTGATAGAGATGATCAGATATAGCCACTAATTCATCTAAGCTGGGACCCACAGAGGATACAAGACCAGCAGTCTTTATTAATTCATCTATGCTGGGACCCACGTAGGATACAAGACCAGCAATGAATCATCTAAGTTGGGACCCACGTAAGATACAAGAACAATATTCTTCATTGATTCATCTAAGCTGGGACCCACATAGGATAAAATTATAGCAATGAATCGTCTAAGCTAGCACCCACATAGGATACAAGACCAGCAGTCTTCATCGTCGCAGTCGAAGCAAGCTCTAGGGTTCCCGCTCACAGCATGCTCGTCTCCGGGAGGGTCCGCTCCACGAGCCAAGGGTCGATACATCAACCGACACGTAGTCCGGAGTTTATTTATCTCAAATTTCTGTCTCGTCGATAGGAACTCCACGTGATAGACGGCGCGTCAATCGGATGTCCGGTCTCAGAGTTATTGGCTTTTTCATCCCAGGACCCAGTTGGTTTTTAAGTCAAAACCAACCTGATCATACTCCAACTGCGTCCAAACCTCAAGATGAGTAAGCCAAAAGTTTTGTCTCACTAATGGGAAACCAACAAAGTCGACGGCACGTTAATTGGACATCCGGAGCTCAAGTTATAAGCGTTTCCTCTTCGGGGGCCCGGTTGGTTTCGTGTACAAACCAACCCGGCCAAACCTAAACTTTTCCTAAACCTTAAGTGTAATATATATAAATAGCCTTACCGATCCAAGGATCTCATCGCAGCTGATGATGTGTCGATCGGAGGTCCGCAACCCAAGTTATGGGAAAAATACCGAAAGAGGTCCGAAAATAGGGAGTTCGGCCCCGGTCCGACCCAGCCCGATACCCACTGGGTCGGCCCGAACTGGGTCGACCTGACCCGAGTCTGGGTCTAGCCCACTAGGGCACGGCCCGGCCCGGGGGGCGTGGCCCGGCCAGGCGAGCTCGGCCGAGCCAGTGTGGCTAAGCGGCTCGGCCGAAAGGGCCAAGCGGAAGGGGGGGCGCTGCCCCCCTATTTGGAAAACCACGACCCCCATGTGGGGGGGCCGCTCCTTCAGCCGGCCGGGGGTCACGACCCCCGGTTCCGCATTCGGCCGGCTGGGCTGGCCGGTCGTGCTGCTGTCGCGGGACCCCACGGTCCCGGCCTCCTTCTCCGGCGCCGGCGGCCGGTAGCCGGCCACCGACCCCTCCTCCTTCGCGGCCAAAGGCTACAGCATTGGTCTGATCGGCATGGCGCGACGGCGCCGCGCCCCTCTTCCACGGCCCTGCTCTGGCCGTGGCCTCTTCGAGGTTCTCCGGCACAGTGCGACGGCGACGCAGATTTGTTTGTCTTCACCAGCGTTGCGCTATGGTTCCGCGATTCTTCGCCCACTCTTCATTATTTCCACGCAGTGCAACGGCATCGCACTGCCTTTGTTCGTGCTGTAACGTATTCAACCATCAAGGGGGGGGGGGAGAGTCGGCCGTGTTCGTGCGGTCCGACCTCCTCCCATTATTGCCATAACAGGCGGCCAAATCAAAGAACGATGAAAGGCGATGAAAAATATTCACGATGAAGAAACAAATAACCCCTACCTCGAAGAAAAGTTTGACTGAAGGTTCATCGCAGAATTGAACGTTGTAGAAGAAGGCATAATAGAAGGAGGATCATCGGCGTCGCGGAGAAAATATTCATTAGTGTCATTTCGTCGACCTCCAAAGATGGCATCTCTCACCGTCTGTAGAGAGGGAAGAAGACGGTACGACAAACTCCCCTTTGTGGTGACAGAGTTCTTCGTTTAAAGCTCGGTGTTCTTTGTGTTCTTCGTCGAGGAAGGAGAACTTTAAGACTTAGAGGAAATTCTCCCCAAATTCCTTTCGCACAACCAAAACAACACTAATAAAATAAGTGGGTCCCACTCCAACCACTAGCTTAGGTTAAACTACTTAATAAAATAAAATTGGTTGCACTATTTTATTTTTTTCGTTTACTTAACCCAACATTATATTAACCACACCTGAGCAAACACAACTCCGGAAAAGGTATTCCTAAGAAATTTCCGGCACTGCAGTTTCATCGGTGCCCTCAGATTTCAATTCCAAGCACCGGTTCAAAAGTTAGAAAACCCACTCGTTTGTTCACTGAACGTACCCAAGCTAAACTTCAGAAAACGTATTTTGGGTTCACCGGGCCTCGGAATCATGTGCTGTCAGAAACTGCATTATTGTAAAATCCCAATGAAAATTAAGAAAAAGAATTTCCCTTGAATTTTACTTGTCTTTACAGATATCCTAATATATTTTTCAATTATTTTCTTCTCCATTTTTGAAAACATTTCACTTTGAAAAAACATTAAATTCCTCACCCAAACAATATTTGATCTTATTATGAATCTAATTAGAGTAGTTATAATAAGATCATAAGTTCAACTAAGCATCAATTTTTTAATTTTCAAAGAGGAAACCCATTTTTAATTTTTTTCCCTCTATTCCCAAATTTTTTAAAAAAATTTCATAGAGAAAAAATAGAAATCATAAATTAATTCATAAACCTCCTTTATCATCCAATGAATATACCTCACTTCTCTCCTCAATGTAAGAAATTATTATTCTCAAAATGGACACCCCCTCTCACACAAACAAACACTTATTCCAAAAATATAAATACATTTACAAAAATAATGGGTTTAAAGGGTAAATTAATATTGTAATGTGTCTTACACCTATCAAAATAATTTATTGATTTTATAGGAATAAGAAAGATAAAAATGTATCTGTGGGTCTCTAGAATATAATTGATCAATAATAAAAATTTCTTAATCATGTTAATGTGATCGTGCACTTTTATAGATTTTACAAGATTCAATAAAACTTATAATATGTGAAAATCGAAAAACAAAATCTCTAAAAAAATGTGTATTAGAATAAATATAATAAAGTTCCCTATATAACATTTTAGAATAATCGATTCAAGAATTTGAAAATCACTCATGTCAAAAACACTAAAAAAATTCAACATTCATGTTTCTTAGAAGCTCAAGAATAGAAATAAAAATAAAAATAAAAATAATACATTAAATATCTTGAAAAATGGAATGACTCTAATACCATCACAGATTCTAGAAATGTACCGATTATTTATTCTTATTATAGATTAAATGGTCCTTTCTGATGGAAAAAAATTCTAGTTAACTATATTTCTTCGGTTGATCTATGAGGAAAAATTTTATGGGTACATCAAGACCACCCCCATACATAAAGGAAACATTTTCCACAATGATTAATAAAACTAGAGAAATGATAAATATACACATAAAAATACTATGGTGGAGGATAATAATAATTAATTGAGAGAAATTTACCTATGAATTTTTATGTTACTTCATGTTCTTGCTGCTGAGAATTCCCCAGTTTTAAATAAAATCACAATGATTTACAATAGTGTAATTAAAGTAATGTCATATAAAATGATCATAGTTCAACAAAAATATTATGTAATTTTAATTTTTACATCCTAGATGATACACAAATGAATAAAAATGTACATGGGAAAACCTGTAAAAGATGATCATAGAATGGAGAAAGACACTCAAATATATTGAATATGGGGTCTTATGAATCATTCATGATTTCAATGGTTACTCCCTTGGGATTATACCTCTCTATATTCTTTTTAAAATGGAAGGGATAATAGGGGAAACTGTATTTGACACCTCTAGAGTGTTTATTGGGTCTAAAATAACATTGGATATAGTAGTTGGGGTCTTAGTCTAGTGCTCGATATCAGCCTATTGGTATACCTCTATAATATGAATTGTAATTTTTTATGCACATCAGGGTCATTGAATGGTATGTCAGGGGGTACACCATGAAAACAAAAATTTAACTTTCTTTGGGAATTAGTCTCTAGTGATTTTCAAACGGAATGATCTTTGGGTAACTCTTCATGTAATGGAGAAGTTGTTTTATGAGGTGTTTGCTAATATGTGTGATTAAGAGAGGTAAGTGGGGAACTCAACAGTGAATCATGTGAAAATGGGTGGGTGAGATCATAGTCTATGGTAGAAATGAATGGTGTAGATGGTGTCTTCATATCAAAAAATAGGTGGGTTAACTGGGCTAGAGGGTTTCTAACATGCTACATTGAATGTTCACAATAACACTGCTAGATCAAAAAACTAATCCCAATTTCTTCAAAAACATATATTAGTTCATAGAATATAAACATAATAGACAGTCCACATAATTTTTTTCATTCCGACTAGAAATTATTCAATTCTATCTGTGAAACCAAATCATGGGCTGAATTGGAAGGAGGAACCCATTTTTGTATGTTCCCTAAAAATGGTATTTCTCTCCCTTAGTAATGGAAAAGTCAATTACATATACATCTCCACAAACATATTATTTCCCATACTTTCAAAAAAATCTTATCATGGAAAATAATATAATTTCAATCAACTACATAATTCCTAAATAAGTTAGGGTTTAGGTCATATTTCACACATTTAAGTGTTGAGACAAAAGAGAAATGAAATTTTCTCCCATTAAAATGCATTTTTTCCATCCTTTATCCTTTGATGTGCATGGTGAATTATTATACCATTTTTATCTTAAAAATGAAATAAATATAGGGAAAAATTAACACATCTAGATGATGTTGGAACCCCATTAGTTTCCCATTTACAACTCGGAATGGATGATCTCTTGTTGAATAATATAAAGGATAATTTTATTCAATTATTAACTTTTTATTTTAGAATAACCATGTCAAACCAATGTATCAATAGCCTAAAAAAAATTTCTTGAACATGAGACTATCTATACCCCAAATTTAAATAATCTCACACTAGTGTGGTCATAATGTTAGTGCTATAAATCCAAATAATTAAAAATCACCTAGCACCATCTTCAATTTGATGCATCCCACAAGAAAGGTAGGAATTAAATACCTAGATCTATTGAATAAATATATTAATTATTAATTCCAAACTTTTCACCTATTAAACTATGATAATATTTTCCAAATTTATTCCTTCTATTTCCACCCTTACTTTAGCGTCAAACCCTATATCCCCTACTACTCTCAAATACAATTCCTTGATAATGATAATAGATTTTTTTATGATTCTTCAACCTAAAATAATTAGTATCATCACTAAATAATACTGAAGTAATTTTATGTGTGTGTGTAACTAGGAAAAGTTGAGATATGTTGGGATAAAGTGAGGTTTGATGAGGCTGGATTGGGTCTTGGGGTTTGTATGTAGATTGAGAGGAGGTGGGGTCAGTGTTGTGGATATGTCAAGGTGTAAGGACCTGCTGGGGATGAATTGGTTTGATTTTAGACATGGTTATTGGATTAGATTTTTAATTTTTTGGATAGTTTAACTTTAATATATTCACTATATATGTTTTATTTTTGTTTGGTTTTGGTTTTATTTAATGTCATTCTTTGGACATGGAAGGATGGCCTTCAGTTTTAGAAGAGTGGGGTATGGGTGTTTGTGTGGATAAATGAGTATGGACAGAAGTTCAATGTGATATTTGTAAGAATAAACCTATAAATGGGGTTCCAAATTTGATGTAGATAAGACAATGTAGGTATGAGTAGGAGTTAATGGTTCTCGGATCACACCATTGTGAAAGAGGGATCAATAATGTGGTGGATATAGTTAATAGAGGAAGTCGAGAAACTGTACAAGGACATCTAGTGAATATTGGTTAAATGGATGGTAACAGGGGATGATAATCTATTGGAATAATAAGAGTTTATGGGGGTGTTATTATCAAGGGATAAGGGTAAGCAATCAAATATTAATGTAAAAACTCTTTACATTGTGCATATCATGAAAAAATTATCCAACTGAAACCCTAGATTAGTTATAAGTATGGAGAATGGATAAAATAGAGGGAGCTGGATACAACAAAAATCTATATTTTCAAATTTATTTCAATATCTTTCAAAAACCTTAAACATTTTTTCCCTAATTATGCACAATTAAGATATATTATTTTTGATTTCAAGTCCTCAAAATATATTACACCATCATACTCAACTTATGATGAAATTTTCCCAAATATTAAAATGTTTCTAGATTTATTTTTTCGTGAAACTATTGGATAGTTAGGTATGAAATATTCACTACAACAATTCCATATTAGCCACATTTTACCCAATGGGTTGGCCCTCACACATTGACTGTAACCTTGGTCTCTCATGCCAAATATTTTTTATTATTTAAAAATAATTATTATAATTATGGGATAATTGGATACACATAGTGGGGAGTATTATGGAATCTCTTTTGAGTCTCTATAATAACATTACTACATAAAAAATATAATTGACTAACCTAAAAAATAAAAGGATAATTTACATTGTATTCCTCCAAGTCAATAAATTATTTAAATTTAAAAACTCAATGTCATTAACTTTTCAATTAATGTATAAATAATGGCACACCCCACTGGATATTTTTCAATATATAACAAGAGGTGATGATTATAATTATTAAAATAGAGTTACTTGTTCATATTTATGTCCAACTTTTAATGAGGTAACATGTGGATTTGAACAATTTTTGTAGACTAACATGAACTCATATTACATTTAAACAGACATAGATGGAAGTTAAACAAAAAAACCTCATCCCCAAAGAGTATTTAAATCCTTAAAAAGATCTGATTAGGATAATTTCTCTTAATTTATTCATCAATTTATCTATTATAATATGAATCACATAAAATTTCCTCCAACTCATCCATTTCAGAAATTTTATTCCTTCTTATGGGGTCAGCATTCCAATTCAATGCTTTAACACACTAAAAGGAAGGATAGAAATGTTCGATAAGAAGTTTACATGGTTTCTGATATGTCATATTGACTAAATACATTCCCTATAATTCCTATAATAATTACGATAAGATAGGATAGAATCATGACGGCCTAGTTTCTAACTCCCTCCTTATCAAATTAATGGATTGTTTAATAATTTTACTCAACTCCTTGTTAGATAGCTCCATATATCCATTGGATTGAATATGATATATAGTTATTTTATTGTACTAGACCCCATTCTCTTTCAATAATTACATTAGGTGATAATTTTCATAATTATTTCCACTAAAAATGTTTAACATCCCTAGTACTTCAAATTGAGAGAAATTTTTTTCTTTAAAAATTTTACAACCACATTCACAGTATTGGCAATGGTTGATTAACTTTTGATATATTTTAAAACATAATCAATACACACTAAATTTATGTATGTAAAATTGAGTTAGGAATATGGATAATAAAACCAATTCCCTCTACATCAAGGAATTATATTTCCACGATGGGGTTTTAAGGAATTTCATTTCACTTCCCAATATTTCAACATCATTTACATCATTAACAAGAAAAAAAATCACATAAATCCTTAAAAAACATATAACCAAAAAAATCTAGTCGTAAAATTCATAGCCTCTATATGTTCATACCCATGGTGACCTCGCATTGGTGAGTAGTATTGAAACTTCTACATGCTATATATATCATTCTCAAGTAAAGATATTTGAATATAATAATAACTTCACTACATGAAGAGTATCAGATAATAACAAATTAATGTAAAACATAAGATAAAAACCTTCACCCGCTATGGGTAAGATAATTGTGGAAAATATTAATATTAGAGAAAAAATTTTCACTAACAATGAGCCAGTTTGGATATATATAATCAAAATATAAGGTTTATTAATCTAGAAATTCATATGGGGAATCTTTTTTTTTACTATCTCAAAATGTTTTGAATCTCCAATATGGAGAGATGGTTGGTATACACACTACTTATTCCATTTTTACATAATTTCAATATTTAATTTTTACAAAAAAAATCCAATCGATTGACATTTGTTTTAGATCCTTTTGTTATTAAATGTAGTATAATTTTTTTCTACTGGTATAAATCACCACCTTATAGATCATAAAGGAAAGTAAAGATTTAAAAAAGGATAAAATTTAATTAAAGTAGTTCGTTCTCTATCAAGGGGTAGTAAAATTGGGATCCCATCAATGTAATAATTTCATGATATAATGGATGAAAAAATGTCATTATTTTATTTTTGTACTAGTCCCGCTAAATAGTTGTCGGTGAAAGATATAAATTAGAAATGATCACCATAGTTATAAGGATCATAATAAGACTAGTAATCAACTAATCAATTAAGATGATAAAATACTCCTTGAAATGTTCATTGAAAATCAATACGATATATTTTTTTATAATGTTATTTGAAGAGTAATTATTAGAAATTGTTCATAAATCAGTGACAGAAATAACCATGGCTAAAAAACACAAAATATTCAAAAAATTTATAGGATATTATAATTCCTTGGTCAACTTTATTTTATTTGGTAAACTTTGATTACATCCTTGATATTAGATATCCCAGTTCGATTATATCTATTACCACAAAATGGAATTTATTCATATTGATTAGAGGATATGTCTCCATAAAATGTTCAAGAACTATGTTGATATTATTAAGATGAACCTAAAAATATCATCCATAAAACCTGAAATAAACCATGAATATCTCTTGAGAATCTTTATCCATAAAATGAAAAAGATGATTCATGTACCATTGGAAAGTGGTGGGATTATTAAAATTGAAAAAGGACATTTTTTAGTAAGATAAAAATACATAAGGAAATGTAAATGTGGTATTCACGTGGTATATCAATGTCATTGTAATATGATTATATTTAGAAAAAACATGTAAATATCAACAATATACAGGGCCTTCTAATCGCTATACCATCTAAAGTGTAAATCAAGTAAGAAATTTCTCTTCTAAGTTTCCTGATTTAGTTTCTTATAATAGAAAACACTCTATCTTGTAAATGAATGTGTGAAAATTTGATCCTTTATAGTCTTGATGACCACTCTTCCTAGTTTTATTAGAATCACCTGATAACAGATTTCCCTTCAACTATATGATATGTGGTAGATGATCCCAACATTCAACGGCTTCATAACATCTTTCTATAACACTTATTTTATTCGATGGTTTAATCACCTATAAGGTTTTAATGTTGGAATTATTCCTTTCGACTGAATTTTCTATTCAATTAATACAAATTTTATGATACTTTGTAAATAGATTATTCTCTATTTGATATCATTCGTCTAATTATTTAAAATAGTTATGAGATTATTATATTTTTCTATAGACAAGGTCACATTGATAATTACTGGAATCTCTTCTTGTTCACATTTATAAGTATAAAAATTATTTCTAGGAAGTTTTTGTAGTTAATGATTCATTATATTTAAAACATAGGGTATTAATTATGGGAAATAATTACATAAAATTTTCTCCATAACATAAATGTTCACTTATACTCTTAACATTAATTTTCCTTTCACTTATTTCTCTAATTCTTCTTTATTTTATTTTCCTTCCTCCATAGGCGATACTTTCTTAAATATACAGTTCTCATCAATGGTATTATTGATAAGGATGTCCTATAGTACATCATAATGCTTCACAAATTTGGTGTGGGCAAATTACACCTGATCATCATGACTCAAAATGTGATATTTTTTGGAATAATAGTAATTAGCTCTCTTTCTGTGGAATGGAATGGATATCTAATGATGATCTAATCCATTCCTCCTTCATATATCTCAAGGACTATAAAAATAATAGTAAAAATAAATTTTCCAAACATATAAATACTTATTAATAATATTTTGGAAATTTTTCAAAGATTTATTTTCCAACTATAGTAAAACCCGGGTATGTTTAAAATGAACAATAAAAGATTGTTCAACATGTTCAGTGATATTATATTTGCACATCCTCCCAATTGAAAAAATATATCTTTCCAAGTACAAGGAATTGAGAAACAACTCGAGTCCCTTGACTTTGGAGGAAGAATAATACTCACTGTTGTTGAACATTATTAAATTAATTTAATTATTCCAAAATCCCACAATTTCTTTTTCATAAAAATAATATCTTTGATTGACTTAGAATATTTTATAATCTAAGAAATTGTTTCATTAGTGTTTATATATATATATATATATATTTAAACAACTCAAATAACATTTTATATTGTTCCTCTATTATCACATGGTGTATCTTCTCCAAATAAAGGATAAGGGGTGATACAATTGAACATATAGTTTCTTTATAAAATTATCTTATACATTTTTGTTCACTTGATTCACATAACATTACTTCTCAACTTAGTTTACATTTAAATTATCCACTTATATCTTGTGGTGTTTTTATTTTCTTGAATCTACCATGATGGACTAAGCTCTCATCCAAACTTCTCACATTTTTGTACTGTAATCAAATTTTCTCCCCCACTTTGAAATTTTGATTTTCATCATGAATCTACAAAAGAGTTTCTCAATTATTTACTAGTGGAGATCCCCTAATTTCATCATAATGTTTCATATAAAACCATGGTGATTCAATAATTAATTTCCATGTTTTTTCATTATTATCTATACTTAAATATTACCATTCTCATTTGTTTATATATGTCATGACTAGTTATTTAAAAGAATTTTGGGATTCCTGTGGTTTTTAGGAAAAATAATATTAATGTGGTTGAAATAGTGGCTAGGTGTTCTAAAACCATTTTACAGAAGGTCTAAAATTTTATTTTTTAGGTAAATCCATGAAGAAACTGAAGGTCTTATATAAATATGAACTCAATCATCTATCCAGAATTGGTCTCATTGAACTAGACTAACACCTTACATGTATAGATTTTTGTAGTATGGTTACACATGGTATTAAAAATGGAAATTTTCATATCTTTTTGAGTTTTCTATTTCTACATATTAATTATCTATAAAGATATGAGTCCTTGTATACGTTTTATAAGATAATCCCTAAATAGGAAAATAGGGAACCCCTTGATTTTATATGGATAAAATTTTCTCTATCTTCATAGATATTTTCCCTAGTTGGGAGGCCAATTTCATATTATCATCAACTTTGTTTACTCACCTTTTAATAGGAATCTCTCATCGTGTCATTGAAAAAAAATTGCTAGTTTAACTAGATTGATTTGGTATTTATTATTTTTTTTCTTTATTAAACCTCCCCTCATTGTTGAATCATCTATGACACTCAACTTTTTTTGAAATATGAATTAAAAAGTCAGTAGTAATAATTAGAATGTTACTCTATGGTGAGGGAACTATCATATAATATCTTTAAAATAGTCTAAGTATTCATATGTGTAAAATCTATACTACAATGTGATGTTTGGGATATATCCTTTGAGTTTCACACAATTCACAGGGAGACAATGTTTTTATAATAACATCTGTGTTAACTCTTCACATGACTTGAAATGCCTCAATGGATATGATATTGAGAATTCTATAGAACACAGCAACACTGGTGATGTCAATACAAGACAAAAAATAGTAGTTTCTAAGAATTCAATATTTTAAATATTTGTCTCATTTCTCTATAAAATTAGGATGATGAACAAGAGGATCATCATGATTCATGCCTCTGAATATTTAAAAATTTGAATCATCTATAGGATAGTAGGATTCAAATTGGAATCATTGGATGAAGTTGGATACCATAGTAATCTTATCTCATCCCTTTATATATATTTCATTATGTAGTCTATTGATGTATTTTGTAATTGTGCAGGATTTGAAATGCCAAAATTGTTTCTTACCAATTAATCAGCTCCATGAGATCCTTTTTTTTCTCACCATATCTATTATATGATTGAGGGAGATATAGAACACAATCACAAGATTGAATTTAATGGGATCCTCAAATTATTCATTAATTGATCTAATGTGTGGAATTTTGGGCATAAAAACAGATCATACGTGCTCATAAAGAAAAAAAATTAATGAAAAATAGAAAGAGGATAGGGTAATGTGAAAAAAAATTAATCGGTTGTAGGTATTGTTAATAGTTCTGTCGCCATCCCTATAAATGGAACTAAATTATTAGTATAGTAAGATGGATTCGTGAGGTCTAACCACTTGGAATAGGTATTACCCTATCATAACCATCCATTCTCAATTCTTTTCTATGAATGGGATGAATGATAATAGAAATGAATACTAATGGAGAAAAGGTTATTGAAGTGAAAAAAGATAAAAAGTAAAAGCAAATTGATGAATCCTATAATGTAAAATAAATATGGTTAATTATCTCCATACGAAGTTTTATTAAATATTATAAGAAATTAAAATTTTAAAAAAAACAAAGGAAACAATTTATTGTACTTATCTAGATAAATATTTCACTTTGTTAGTGATAATAAGAACAAAAAAAATTCTTCTAAATCCATTGTTTAGGGAAAAATAATAATCTTAATTACACCATAACATTATTAAGGAAAAAAATATGAGTAAAGAATTTTCTTAATATCCCAATCTCATATACCACATTGAGATTTATCTTCTAATCACCATCACTCTAGCTCGATGTTTATATGATGAGATTGAAACTAACCCAACTTGGTATTATCCCTTCTCAAGTAATTCAAATGTGAAAATAATGATTCCCATTAATTTATTAGTCTGACTATTCATAATCACCTATCCAATAAGAGACTACTTATACATTAATATTTATTCATTCATCAATAGTTAAAGAGTGGAATCAAGAGATAAAGGACTTAAGATCTCATGAAATAACAAAAAACCAAGCATAGAAATGAAATAAGAAATTAAAATTTCATTATAAAATTTCAATTTGGTAACAAATTAGTTTAAAACTGATGGAAAAATATTCATTTTTATTCATATAATGTATTAAAATTATGTTCCAATGGTATTCATAGATGAAAGTTGTCAAAAAACATACACTGGGAGGTTCATTACATGCGATTCATGCTTTGGTATTAAACTAAATCTGAGCCAAACCAATCTTATCTAAGTATGAACAATAGAACCCATGTGAGGGATGTGTATTTTTTTATAATATAGTTAGGTCATCTATAAAATATATATCCCATTCGTGGTTGGAGAAATGGTTATAATATACTCAAGGAATTGTTATTCGATTACATTCCCTCAAATTTTCCATAACCAGTAGGTCTATTGGGGAACCTTTCTTACACAAACATAAGACACTCCCTTATATCATATTTACCTTCAACTTATATCTAAGAATTAACAAGCCTATTAAATGTAGATACATGTTCTCAATTGTTTTCAATAAAAAATCATTTAAGTTAAGAAAAATAGGCAGCAATCAAATCCATATATAATATTGGTTTTTAAAGATTCTCCTCGAATAAATTATAAACCTTATTTAATATTTTTATAATAATAATACATATTTTTTTAATTTTTTGAGGTAATTAAAAGTAACAATGGAAACAACCCTAAAAAACTAACTAATCCAAACCCTTTTTGAAAACATTATTAAATAAAAATCATTATTATTAAATTAAATTTCTGTTGACCTTATATATTTAGTACCTCTATACTAAATGAATATGAAAGTAGGATGTGGTTTCATGTTAGATAAATTTAGATAGTAGTTTCTTAAGGTCTAATAAATAATCTTAAACCACATGATGTGTTTTAAGATCAACTAAGTATCAATAAGGAATTAAAACATGGTCTAATCTGAACATGAAATATGAAATCCATGATGGAAACTAAGACAACCCATTATGATATCTTTATATAACCCTTCCCCACTAACAAATCATAAAAATAATAAATAATTGGAAATATCCAATAACCCTCAAAGTATTAAAAGTTATGTTTTCACATGCTACTATCCATAGAAGTAGTGGATAGGTTATTTATTGGTAAACCATGTTCTCATTTTAACAAAGTGTAACTCCCATGTCTAAATTGGTAATCATGGATCTAGATTAGATAATAATTAAATGGTGACTAGGGTAGAAGTGAGTAGATATAACCTTTTTTTATTTCCCATAGAAAATTAAAGTTAAATCATGAATTAATGAATTAATGCAATTAATATATGGTTATAATGGTTAAAAATACACTTTATTTAGGGTGACTATATTAATAATCTACATGGTTGAAATTAGAATTAATTAGGTACCAATTAGATTAAAAAATTCTTATTCCCCTATAAACCCCATTGTGTATCCAATATAGAGCCACAAAATACCTGATAGTCCTCAGACATAAGGGGGACTTCCCCTCTCCCTTACTCTATCTCTAAGAAACTCTAGTTCCATTCTAAATCCTCTTCAAACAAAAGTACAACTAGATGTAGTTGAAACACTAAATTAATGGGTTATTTTTTCTTTTAGAGAAATTTACTTCACAACCTCTCCATCACTCGGATTATCGTCTTGGAGAATCATCGTGTATATTTTTGAAGGAACTAGTTCAGTCACTTCATTCTAATGTCTACTTTCTTCACCAAAGTATCATATTAGAGCTATAAAATATTCCATTTAACCTAAAAATGGAATGATATTACCTAATAACACCATTTTATGTTGTTAAATGAAAAATAATTAGTTCTTTATATAGGTTTCATCAATATAATATTGTATTTCATCATATCAAATAACTTTTGACGGTCCAGGAACATAATTTTATAGTTAGTACACAAGGAAAGTATGGAAAATAGAGATGAATTTATGAGATAAATCCAACTCATATGAACCTTAACCAATTTGATAAAATATCTCAAGACATTCGACAAATTGAGTAGTTGAAGTCTCATTCCTTCATATTCATTCGTGACCTAGCCTCATAGATACCCAATAGAAAACATGGTCACCCATTATAAATTTCATTTGTCAATATCTTTTTATTGGTATAGTATTTATGCCTATTTGGGTTTATCACATGTTTATTCAATATAAATTTCGCATTTTTTCCCATCTCTTGGTTGATATTAGCCTCAACCACTAAATAATCCCTTATTTAAGTCCAATATTGAGGTAAAGGATATGGTTATCTATAGATAGATCTAAATGTTTCCATTTTGATAAATAACTGTTATATATTTTTATAAGAGAACTATAGAAGAGTGGGATAACTTTCTAATGTGACACAAAATAAATAAAATGAAACTATAGAATATCCTTTAGAATATAGATAGTTTTTCTAGATTTATAATTGGTCTATCAGTGGAATGTCGTTCTCAATTTTACCTTCAAGCCCAAATTTTGTTGAATACATTTCTAAAATCAAGACATAAAACTTAATTCTCATTTAAAAATAATATTTTCCTTTATTCCATGAAGACTTATGTAATATATGTCATATAATTTCCTAATATTTTCTTGTGAATAATGATCATTGGTAATAAAAATAGTATTATATTAGTTAGAAGATATATAATCACTCTAACATTATACTTTCCATTGGGTACTAGAGAATAGTAGTTAAGAATTAAATCATGATCCCATCCCATTTTCAAATAGGAAAAGGGAGTTTTTAATGAGTTTCCATGGTTTTTTGAAATATTTACATTACATATTAATAGTTAATATCCCTCAAAATGACACATAAAATTTCTACATTCATCCCAAGACACCCAAATTAGAGACATGTATCATTACACATTTTAGCTCAACCATAGTGTATAACTCTTTGAATGAGTGGTATTATATTATCACTTCCCTTATCAGGCTTGTTAGAACCAGGAGTTTCTATAAACTTTTATGTAAAAAATATATCCTAGGAACAAACATTGAGGATCTCTCCACCATCGAGCTTCCACCAAATCATTTAATAGTCATAATCAAATAACTAGGAATCCTTGACGGTTTTTATAATAGATGGTTTGAGATAGATATCATGTAATCATGCTTCCCTTTGATCCTCAATCACAAAAAAATATTAAAGGTTTTTTGGGATAAATAACACCATGAAGTGTTTTCCAAATAAGTCATTCCATAAAAATTTCAATGCATTATCCATTTTTTCAAATTCTATATCATGTTTATGGTTTCTCTTAATGTAGAGATGAAATTTCCAAGAACTGTACACTTATACTCCTTTATCCTTTATAAAAACATTGAAAAATACCTTTGAATATGTAATAAAATATACTTGAAATCCCTCATCAGGATAAAAAAGAATAAGAAAATGATTTGAGATAAATTTTATCTGTATATATTTAAAGGAATATTCCCACAGATATGACCATATTAATATTTATTATTTCTCTTTTTAAGCACTCATGGGAGTTAAAATCTATAAGATATACTAGATAATGAATTGGAATTCTTTATGAGCCTCATAAGCTTAAAATATATAATATATTTGGAATTATCATTCAAGACATTAAAAACTATAACTTGGTAAGTTCCACTAAAATATCTACCATATATGATATGAGTGTGAAATTTAATATATTTTGTAAAAAGTAATACTTTTATTGATTATTGTATTTTTGGTTCTCCCTATCGGGTCTCAAAAAGTATATAATGGTTTTGAGAAAATTCTTACTGATACTTTAGAAAAACCTATATGTAATCTAAAAATTGGTAATAAATGACCCCTATGAAGGATGAAATATCCGATTAATTTGGGATATAAATGCAAAAAAAAAGAATTGGTTCATCATAATGTCATCACTATGTACTCTAGATGTATGTATAGTCTCCAGAAAATTGTATTATAAATTAATCATAGTTTATCTGAAAGTCATTGGTAGGTCGGTTGATGGTAATTTTTTGAAACCCCATTTCCCCCATTCACTAATAGAATAGATTATCGATTTTCCACAAGGGTTAAAAATTATTAATATTAACATGATTCAACATATTATATCCATCACCAAGACATATACTATCATCTTCCTTCATGGATAAAATCACTAGGGAACCCCAGGGAGACATCCCCATCCTAAGGAACCCCTTAGATTCTTGTTCTTCAAATATTATTTTAAGTTCTCCCAATTTAGTTAGATCAATTCAATGTGATGGTAAATAAATAGTTTTATTTCTAGATGAAATATTAATCATAAATTCTACATCCCAATTTCATGTAAAACTATAACCATCATTAGTGATTAATTCCTAGTGTGGGTTCATCATTGGTGTCAAAAACTGAATCTAGTCTCCCCTAATACTAGAACCAAATCCATCCCATGATAAGGCTTGATGGGAATTCTTTATCACCATGGTCTGGCACAAGTTCTTGAGTATCAATAAATTTGGTTTGGGAATGATTTACCTGAGTATGAAAGCAATAAACATTAAAAACAATCAATAATAAGAATCTTAAATTTTCATGCCAAACAAGACTTCAAAATATCTAGAACTGAATACATGGTTTTTAATGTGGTACAGTAGGTCCAAACATAAATAGAAATAGAATAATGTCAGAAAAAATGACTCTACATTCCAAGGGTTCATTGTCCCCGAGCCGTCTTCACAACATTGCACAATAGGAGGGGACTAACAACCTGAACCGCCTTCACCCAAGGCTTTACCTTTACCTGATTCAAACATAATCAAGTCAACTTACACAAAAAGGTTGTAATTAGAATGTGATCCTAATCCCAATAGGATTCCACCCAAATATTCCAATGATTATTCAATACATGGAGAAAAGCATGTCGTTTAAATATGTAAGGGGAAATTGTGATAATTTCTAAGAAATGTAACTTTAAATTGTAAAAAATTTTCAAAATAAAACATTTTTAATGTTAAAAAATTTAAATAAAACATGTTAGATACTATAATTTACATCCAAACACACACTAAAACAAGGTTAAACACAAAAAATCCAATGATAACCAAAACTGGGAACACCCCTTCCCACTAGATAGTCTCGGGCACTATGAACCTCGTACTTCAGTGTAAAATAAACATAAACAATTATAGAGCATGATAAACTAGTAAAGATAATACCCATAACCTATTGGTTCCCAATAATAATCAATACATTTTAGTTAGATTTTTCATTATCCAAAATGTTATGTCAAACAGGTGAAAACCCCATTTGGATCACTAGTCGTACTAGTACATATCCACCCACCTAGCTACCTGAGCTTCCACTTTTGTGGTAAAACAATTTCATCATACTAAAAACATACACATTCATAATGAAACACCCCTACTGGTTATAAAAAAACAATAAAGTATTTATACACACTTTATACAACTTAAAACATACCACAAAACATTTTTATTTTCAATAAAACAACTTCTCAAAATATCAAATTGTTTTGAACCCCAAACTCCATGAAATCCCCACATTGCACAACATGGGAACACTTACAAGTCAAAAAAATATAAATTTAAGCCCAATACCATTAAATTAAACTAAAAATTCATTTATGGGGTATCCTCATCTGAACCATGAGGTTATATCTTTTTAAAACCTCCATTTTCACACAAACATGGTACTTAAAGTCCATATGCTTCCCAAAAAACATAAAAAAAATTTTCAAAAAAAAGGTAATATCTTTCAAAAAATTATTTTCATCCCAAATAAATTTAAATAAAATTAACTAAGTATGGGAGAGCCCCAAATGAACCAATAAAGTATTTCTATGAAAAAACCCCAACATCACATAAAAATGGTACTGAAAATCCATTTTATATACAAATACCTCTAAAACCAATTTTTGAAGAAATAATCAAATTATATAAACATTCAAATAAAATAAACATATCATGATAAGTCACCAGGATTTCATACCCTTTATAATCACCTACAATAATAATGAAAACCCTTGAATCTTTGGGCAAAAATCAAACTGCACCACCGTCGCACCATAAGTGACTTAGATCAAGACTAAAACCAAAATAATAGACTAAGAAATAAAGAATCATAACCTAGGTTTGAAACCCTAGTTTTTGGACATTAGTAACCTCAATAATAAGGGATGAAACCCAAAGAAAATTGAATGAAACCCTAAGAAAATTGAATGAAGAATGGTGGAGACCCACTTACATGAGAGATCTTGAAGAAATATCCCCAAATATACCAGTATCTAAATTTTCGAAGAGACAAAAAATTAATTGAGGTTCCATTGAAAAATAGAAGGTCAATTGAGAACTAAAATGAGGGACAAATATTAAAAATTGAGGGTGTTATGAAAGAATCAAATTAAAGTTTTAAATCTTGATGAATTGTGAAAGATTAAGGTGTTTTGACCAAATCTGTAAAGAAAATGAGCTACGAAGAGAGGGAGAGGAGAATGGGGCGTTCTTACGTTCAGTGGTCTTTGGTGAGAGGTGGAATGACCAAAAAATAATTTAATTTAAAAAAGATAATAATTAAATTTTTTAAACTAGAAATGGGCTTCCGGGATGGCACAATTCCTTTAGTAAAAACCAAAATCCACCATATTTATTGATTCCAAAAGTGTTCAAATTGATATGCTGGTGCTAATAAGTCATTGTAGGACACGTAGGAATTGGAGTGGATGAAAATTGTTAAAAAATTAAAGATTTATAAAATAAACAAAATATATTTTTAAGTCTGGAAATGGGATCATGGTTTATCCCAAATTTTAAAAACCCACCATTTCTACCAAAATGAATGGGAGACCCCAAGAATAAATAAAGAAGGAAATTAAATGAAAAATACTTATAAAATATGTCATGTATGTGAAAATTCTCCCCACAATGAAAACTTTTCATCCTCGAAAGTCAAACTGAAGCTTCATCGGAAAATAAGAACGGGTACTCTTCCTCAACCCTTGACTTCTACTCCCATGTATCATTTGTATCATTCCCATACGTCCAAAGAACCCGGACTAGTGGAATAGACATTCCCCAAAAAACCTTTTCATAGAATTTTACTATTCGAACTAGCTGCTCAAAAACAGATAAATAAAGCTCTATATCCAACTCCTCCAAATTCAGTATAGGGGATGGATCCAAGTTGTATTTCTTCAACTAGGAGACATGGAAGATGTCATGGATGGATTTCAACTACGAAGGTAAGGCCAACCGGTATGGCACCTTTCCAATATGTTTGGTGATCTCAAAATTTCTGACATACCGTGGTGTCATCTTCCCTTTCTTTCCCAATCGACAATGTCCCAAATGAGGGGCCACATTCAAGAATATCCTATCACCCACATGAAACTCTAAGTCTCGATGCATCTGGTTAGAAAATGATTTATAGAGACTCTGAGCTATCAGTAAACTCTGCCGGATCAACATGTCCTTCTCAAATGTCTCCTACACTAGACTCCTCCATAGAAGTCAGGTCTCCCCTACCTCAGCCCAACATAGGGGGGCCAATAAATCCTACCATAGATCACCTCAAAAGGATCCATTTGAATCGAGGATTGGTAAATATTATTATAGGAAAATTCAACCAATCCAAAATGGCTATCCTAGGAACCTCCAAAATCTAGAACACATGCATGGAGATTTTCCACCAAAATATGATTCACTCACTCTGTGTGAGCATGCTTTTGAGGATGGTATTCCGTGCATAGCTTAGTTTTATACCCCAAGGCCTTTAGATTGCCTTCCCAGAACCAAGAAGTTATATGAGGGTCTCTATCTAAGACAACTGCAGACGGAACACCATAGATCCTTATCACCTCTTAAAGATACTAACAGCCCAACTCATCCACTTTAGTCATATCTCCGATCAGAATGAAGTGAAATTATTTGGTCAGACAATCAATCACAACCCAAATGGCATTCATACCCCGAGGTGTATGAGGAAATCCAATTTTTAATTCCATGGAAACCTCATCCCACTTCTAGGTTGGAATGCATAATTGTTGTAGAAAACCGGATGGCCTCTGATGCTCTACTTTCCCCTGTAGGAATATGTAAAATCTCAACACAAATTATGCTATGTCCCGTCGCATACCTGTCCACTAGAACTGTTGATATACATAATAATACATCATGGTGGAACCTAGATGGATAGTGCATTGAGACTGGGGGCTATCCTACATAACCACCTTCCATAGGTATAACGAAACTACTGAACAATCCTCGAAGCACTGGATGCCCTCGGGAGATGACGACCAATAAAAGGATGTATCCCCACCATGAGGAAACTGCCTCAACCACTCACAAAGCTCATCACTAGGCTATTCTTGTTGAACCAACTCCAACATAGAAGGATTCAACTGAACACTCTCCAAGAATTCACCCCCATTCTATTACATGGTCTCCACATTCATGTGAAAAAAGATTCCAATAAAAGTCCACTCAACACTGGACTTCCTCAAAGCCTTCACTCGAACTCTTCTGATCAAAGCTCCAGCAACCACATTACCCTTTATTTGGGTATAGACAATATCAAAGTTGAACCCCTAAAAGAACTCGATCCGAAGACACTGCCTCAATTTTTGGTACTTCTGTGAGAAGATATATTCCTAGCTTTTCTGATCAGAATAGTCCACACAATTCTCCCCAAAGAGGTAGTGACTCCAATTCTTAAAATCTTGCATCAATGCTGCCAACTCCAAGTCATGTGTCGGGTAATTATTTTCATGTGGTCAGAGTTGGAGAGAGAAATACGCCACCACGTGGTCATCTTGCATAAGAACACACCCAACACCCATACCTAAAGCATTAAAATACACCAAATACTCCTTTTGAACTTATGGAAGAATCCGAACGGGGTGTGGTAGTCAACCGCCTCTTCATCTCCTTGAAGAATGTTTGACATTCTGGGTCCCATAGAAACTTCCCCCCTTTTTGGGTGATCTTGTTCATCGGAAAAGCAAGCCGAGAGAAATCCCAAATAAATCACCTTTAATAACAATCGGAGCCAAGAAAACTCATGATCTTGAACACATTATTCAGTTTCTCTCATGAAATGACTACACTAATCTTCTCAGGGTCCACTAATACCCCTTTCTATGAGATCACATGCCCTATAAATTTCAATTACCTAATCCAGAAAGTGCAGTTTGACAACATTGAAAAGAGTCAGTGATCCCACAAAGTGCCTAAAATGATCATCAAGTGATGTTCGTGATCCTACTCGAAGCCATTGTATATTATAATGTCATCCAAAAACACGACAACAAAGGAATCGAGATTCTAGTGGAACACTCTATTCAAGAGCTCCATAAAGACCACTAGAGCATTAATCAATCTCAAGGGCATAACCAAATACTCAAAGTCATCATACCTTCTTTGAAAGGCTATCTTTGGGATAAATGCCTCATTCACCCAGTGTTGATGGTATCCCAACTGAAACTCTATTTTTTCGAACCACTTTTCCCCCAACAAATAATCGAACAAATCACCTATTCAGGGTAATGGGTATTTGTTCTTAGTTGTTACTTTATTCATCTTCCGGTAGTCAATGCAAAACCGGAGGTATCTATCATCCATATTGATGAAAAACAAAATTGAGGCCCAAGGAGAGACACTCAGGGGAATAAATCCATTGGATTCTAGGACATCCATCTATATCGTTAATTCCCTCAACTTAGTGGTGGCTATACGATATGAGGAATGAGATATCAGTTATGTTCCTGACACGAGATCAATCGAGAACTCCACATCCTGCTCCGGGGGAAGACCTGAAAAATCATCTGGGAATACCTCTAGAAACACATTCACTACATCAGGTAGTGAACCTTCAAAATTAATACCATCATCCTCTAGTGAGAGAAATGATAACTAGAAGATAATACTTCCCAAATCTGGGAGTGTAGGTCATGCGCGACCTGACCAAGGATCCCATTCTCCACGAAAAACCTAACGACTCCCATCATGTTCTGTGAAACTCACTTTCCACCTATAGAAATAAATGTGTGCCTGGAAGTGTACCATCACATCCATTCCATGTATCATATCAAAAAGATCCATATCAAAGGCCAAGAGGTCCCACTCCATCTCAATCCCAGACATGGAGAGCGCACACGATGGGCACCTAAGACCCTGCTTCTTCTTTCCCTGTGGCATCAACAACTTCATCGTAAAAGACAAAAACCCAGTAAAACAATTATGTGTGTCCACAAAATGGGTAGAAATGAATGAAACAGAGTCACTGGTATCAAAAAGAGCAGCATCTATAGAATATGTGATCAAAATGGTACCACGAACAGTCGACGGTCCCACCTCTGATCATGATGGTGCCTAATCCACTGCATGGAGTTGTCCAGTCTATGCCTGAGGACGGCCGATATTCTGTGGTTGTGCCCTAAACTAGATTTTTCCAGAAGATGACATAGCCCTACCCCCACGGCCACCAAATCGAGATCCCCCCATCCACAACGGCTCAGACTTAGTTGGCCCCCCTCTTGAAGCCACTAACCCAGACCCACCCGTAAGTGGACCTGGCACCCCACAAAAGCACTGCAAATGTCCCATACCTCCACACTATTAATAGAACATTAGAAGAAGTGTGAATGCTGGATGGATGTACCCTGACATCCCACACTAGTGGCACATGACTGGTCTCGCATCAGAAGCCGCAGATGAAAATTTCCTAGAAGTGTGGCCTAAACTACCACCACCCTTCTCCAACTGTTCCTCCTACTTTCTTTTCTTTTCTGAAGAATTACCACTACCCACTACGGATACTAATCTACAAAAACTAGCCCTACTTTTATGGTCAATATCCACCTTACATTCTTGGTCAACAACATCAGCATACGTCCTTATCTTGAACAAGAAAACCTGAGAGTATATCTCTGGTCACAATCCTTTCTCAAACCTATGGGCATTCACTTGTTCATTGGAGACGATTTTTAGAGAATTCCGAACCAACCTATAGAAATGGTTGGAATACTCTATCATAGATATAATACCTTATACAAGATCCATGAATTCTCTAGACCTGGCATATTCCAAGAATTCAGGTTGTTATTAATCATTGAACACAACCTAGAAGTCTCCCTAGCGCTTTTGATCATTCCTCCCAGTTTGAAGTACTGATTCCCACCACCTATGGCTGGGACCCTCCAATAAAAACGAGTCACATTTCACCCTAATCTCCTTATGTGTATCCAGGAACTCAAACATTTGCTCGATCTTCTCGATCCATTCCTCTACTTCTTAGAGTTTTATTCTACTTCAAAAGGTGGGAGGCTTATTTTTCAGGAACTCTTGAGCATTTTCGTTTGGAGGACCAATCTCATCCTATCTAAAAAGAGATGGAACAGGTGGTATTCCATGTCCTAGATCATGTAAATCCCATACCGTGGCCTCGACTAACCTCCGATCAATTGGTGTGGGAGAACTCTCGTTGGTTTCCACCCATGGGTGTATGGGAGCTTTCCCAGGAGGCATATCTATACAAAATGAAATAGTTAAAAAACAATAGTCAATACCACAATTATGAAAATTTTAATCTAATACATAAAATATAAATAATCTAAATGAACTAAAGTAATAAATGAAACAACTACTCCACCCCATCTGATGTCCACGTGTTGTCCGCAGCCCACACATCTCACCTGGAAGTAAGGTCAAATAGACAATTCTAATGTCCCATGGTGACTCAAGGTAACTGAAGAGAGTTCTGAGCCAAGCACCCTACTCATGACCAAAAAACATGAGTCCCAAAAATCATATCTCATGTCTAGCCTAACTCATCCCAAAATAATAATGTAACTGAAAAACAAAAAACACAATTGATACCATTTTGTCACGAACCCAATATAGTCACCACTAATAACAACACCAAATCCCATCCAATACAAGGCCTGAAGGGAATTCCCTATCCCCACGAGCAGGAAAAAGTTCTTGTGTAGCAATAAATTTGGTTTGGGAATGATTTACCGGTGTATGAAGGAATTTTACAATAAAAACAATAAATAAAAATAATCTTAAATTTTAATGCCAAACAATACTTAAGAAAAATAGATAACTGAATACATCATTTTAAATGAGGTATAAGAGGTCCAATCATAAATAAAAAACCACATCAAGTCAGAAATAACGTCTCCACATGACAAGGGGTCATCATATCTGAGCCATCTCCACAACACTGCACGATAGAAGGGGACTAAAAACCGGAACCGCCTTCACCTGAGGCATTACCTTAATCTGAGTCAAATATAATCAAGAATACTAACACCAAGGGGTGTATGTAGGGTGTGAGACTAAGAGAAATGAAATACCCCCCAAATATTTCAATTAGTATTCCATACAAGGTGAAAAGCATGCAGTTTTTATATTTAAGGGAAAACAGTGACAATTTCCAAGAAATGAAACTTTCAATTGTAAACAATTTTCAAAATAGAATTCTCAGAATGTCAACACATTTAAATAAGACATGTTAGCTACTATAATTTACATCCAAACACGCCATATGACAATGGTAAATACCAAAAATCCAATGAGCACCAAAACTGGGAAAACCCCTAGGCGCTAGACAATCTCATAGCCTATGTACCTCATAACTCGGGGTAAAGTAACCATAGAAACAATTTGTTCTCATGCATGAAACACTAGTAGGGTGAATACCCATAACCTAGTTGTCCCCAATCCTAATCAATACAGATTATTTATAGTTGTATTTATCCAAAATGCTAAGTAAAATAGGGAAAAACCCCATCTGGATCACCAGTCGTACTAGTACATATCTGCCCACCTAGGTACCCAAGCTTCCCCCTTTGTGCTCAAACAATTTCAGCATAATACATATATCTCTTTTCATATAAACACACCACTAATTGTTATAAACAAACAATACAATATATATACCCAATTTATTCAACTTGTAACACACAACAAAAAATTTTGATTTTCAATAAAACAACTTCTCAAAATGTCACATAATGTTTCACCCAAAACTCCTTGAAATTCCAACTTTTCACACCATGTGCACACTTACAAGTCACCAAGATAGAAATGGAATCCAAATACCCTTCAATGAAATCATAAATTTAGTTATGAGGCTTCCCCATATGAAAAAAAGAAGTAATATCTTTTTAAAACCCCCATTTTCACACAAACATGGCACTAAAAGTCTATATGCTTTACAGATTCCATTAAAATCATTCACAGAAACCAAAAAATTGAATAAAAATTAAGAACATGATTTTTAGCCCTAATAAATTTCAATAAAATCAATTTAGAAACTATAGGCCATCACCAAATGAAAAAATATAATATTTCTAAGAAAAACACCCTACATCACATAAAAATAACACTTAAAATTCATTTTCTTAAAAAATACCACTAAAACCAATTTTTGCAGAAATAATAAAATTAGATAAACATTCAAATAATATAAACGCATCAAGATATGACACATGTATTTAATTCCAATTGGAATCACCTTCCAGAATAATGAAATCCCTTGAATCTTTGGGCAAAAATCAAACCACACCACCACCACACCACAAGGGACTTAGATCAAGCCTAAAACCAAAATAATAGACCAAGAAATCTAGAATCAAACCCTTGTTTCTAATACCTAGTTAATGGATATCGGGAACTTCAATTATAAGGGATGAAATCCTAATAGAATTTAAGGAAACCCTATGAAAATTTAATGAAGAATGGAGGATACCCACTTACTTAAGGGATCTTGAAGAAATCGCCCCCAATATACCAGTAACTAAATTTTAAAACAACCAAAAAATAAATTGATGTTTGAATAATGATGAGAAGGTCAATTGATACCTAGAATGGGAGATAATAATAAAAAGTGAGGGAGTTATGAAGGAATCAAATTAACATTTAAAATCTAGAAGAATTGTGAAAGATTAAGATTTTTCGGCCTAATCGGAGAAGAAAGTGAGCTCCAAAAAGGGGGAGAAGAGGATAGGGGAGAGCCTAGGTTCAGTGGGCTTTTGTGAGATTTGGATTAACCGAAAAATAATTAAAATTGAGTAATATATTAAATAAACAAATTTTCTTTTTAAAAATGAAAAGGGGATTTCAGGTTGTCCAAATTTCTTTAATAAAAACCCAAATCCACAATGATTATGGATTAATAAAGGGTCCAAATTGACATTGTAGTGTTAATAAGTAATGGAATTCCAATTAGGAATTGTAATGGATGAAAAGTTTTGAAAAGGAGGGTTCCTAAAAGAAACAAAATTTATTTTTAAATCTCAAAATGGGCTCACATTTTGGACCAAATTTTAAAAACCCACCATTTCCACCAAAATGCTTTAGAAAGCCCCAAAACAGAGAAATAATGGAATTTAAATGAAAAATGCATTTAAAATAAGTCATGTAGGTGAAAATTGGATGCAAAATCAAACATACCTTAGTCTTCATAACTCTAAGTATATGACTAGTCCTTATTTTGGTGATAGCCCCGAATTTCCCCTAATTAAGACTCACTCATCCAGTTTTTTGTTCCCACTTCCTAATGAGGTTATACTACCTACCATGTAGAGATAATATAGATACTTTTTGATTGTATCAATCAAAAAATTCCAAGAATTGGTCCAAACATTACATTCTTATAATTATTTTATGTTTGAAACCATAAGATCCCAATAGTGTTCATATGAATAGAATACCAAATCACCTAAAGAAATTGTCTTGGTCTACTCGATTCTCTTCCCCATATGAGTATCCATAATTTTGTTAGAATATAAGGATTCCACAATAATTCCAAAATGTTACACCAATTCAAAATGAATATATTATTCGGATGAACCTTTATCAAATAAATCACAAGTCAATGTATAGGGAACAACAATAGTACCTCCAAGAGTAGATAGTCCCACTCCATCATTAGTGGTAGACTAATACTTTATATATTACCTACATAAAGTATCATATATATTGTAAAGAATATAAAATTGAATTTTTTATTTCAATGGATCCACATGGAATATTTTTCTATGTCTACATTTCTACAAAAACATTGTAGAAGGTGTTTTACATCCCACTCAGGGATGAAGAGTGGATTGAACCTACTATTATAGAGCCTAAAAAGTTGGATTCCCAATTCTCTCAAAAGAAACACAATGGGAAAATATATATATATATATAGTCGTACTATCTAGAATAATGGAATTTATTATCTTTAAAGGGACACACCAATTTTACATGGACAAAATTGAATTTTCGATGGAACTATATAGAGGCTTTATTGAATAATTATATGTAGCTAAATATCTTCCCAATATCCCATGATGAAATCCACACCTAGTCATTTATTATTTTCATCATTTTAAACCATTATAGGAATTATCACTCGAAGATTATTCATGAAATGGGACACCTACCCCTTTGTATTTCTTAGATCATATATTAATTAGAATAGTTTTCTTATTAACCTCCATGAGTGTTGGTAGATCAACGAACATGACATATATATGTTGTGGATCATTCAAGTCCATTTAAAAGTTACTTACTTTTGATTCCTTATCATCACATAAATATAGCACAATGTTAAGGTTATCTAGAAACATATTGTTTTAATCTATAACCATAATAAAATCATAATTAATGTTAAAAAATTATTTTTATTTAACCCTTCATAGATTATTTAGATAAAAATTATAGAAAATTATACTTTAGAAGTTTATCTAAGTTAGAACCAGTTTCTTCTTATCTTCTAGCATCACATACCACTATCATAGGGATTCTTTATCAAGAATAAAATTGTAAAAAAACCTAATGTATCATGGGTGTATTAAAATCATGAAGATAACAGGGAGGTGGTTTACTAAATTTGCAGCCTCATGCATTGGCACATCAACATAAAAGGTTAGGGGATTGTAGAATTGTAAATACGTAAAATATTAATCATTGGTAGGTTTATTTAATATTGATATATTACTGATATATTATAGAATATGTAAAAAACTTTATAACACATAATTATATATTAATTCTTGTATGGATGTTGTATGTCTCGCTAATGCTTCCAATTAAGTCGAATGTGGTTGTTGAGAAGACATTCTCCACAATAAAGAAAATAAACTAACAGAGCTCATATTTTCATATTTCTAAATATGTTTTTAAATTATTTAATCCCTTACCATTAATTAATTTTATCTTCTTTATATCATTTTAGACTTTTGGTGAGTTTTGAGCTTAAGTGTGAAAATTGGTTAATTCTGGACATTTAACAGTATTATGTTTCCTCTGTATTTTGAGCATAACTCCCACAATATTAATCTAATGCAAGTGATTCTTTTTTTAGGATGACATGGTCCGTGTTCTACATATAAGTTTTCATGAACCATAGAAAATTATAATTTGAACAAGCCAAAACAATTTGGTCAATGTGAACACTTATTCTCGTCGGCAGAATGGACATTACTTCATTTAATGATCCATATCTCGGGCTACCGACCACCAAATGGTGTTCTCCCAGCTGGGTCAGAAATAAAACTCGATGAGTAAGATGAAAACTAAATTTAATGAAGAAAAATTTATATGTATCACCCTTCAACCGGTAAAACTATGGTTGGTGGAAGTGTGATTTGCGGCCAGAAAATTTCGGGTGTACTAATTTGATCATAACTCATTCCACACGGCTCAAAATTCATTGAACATTCATGGGTAGATGACCAACTCCATTACTCAGCTTCTATAAGAAGGTACCTTGTCCTGATTCGATGAGATGGTGGGAGAACAGAAGTAGATCTTCTGGAAGATATAATCTAGAGGAGAAATTTCTATTCTTTATTTTCACCCTTTTCTTCTTATTTTTGTAATGCCTTCATCTTCCCCATTCCTCTCAATTACCCTTATCATGGTGGGGTAAAAATATGAGGTTATTAGGGAGGTATGGTTTTATATTTTTAATGCTTTGATTTCTCACATTTGATTGAATAAAAACTCTCTCTCTTCTGCAGAGTTTTCAAATTCTAAAAACTGTATTTATTATCTTATGCGATCAAATTCGATTTTATATTATGTTGTTATTATTTTTTGATAAGTGATCATTTTTCTCCCTCTATTAGGTTATGGTCTATAATCAATCGAATGAGATCAGGGATTTGTGGTGAATTACTTGGTCATCGCTAGTACGTGTGGGAGGGGTGGTCAATATTCCTGATTATTTGGATAGACAATACCAGATAGGGAATTTACTGAGATAGTTGGGGGTATTCACTAAAAATCTATCACACAACGGAAAAAGTTTAGATCAAACTAGAATTTTATTATTGTCTATTTTTATCATAACCATTTATCCAAAGAAGTGAGTTTAAGTAATTATGGAATCTCACTTAAATAAACTTAGAAGAAGAGGATTGAATAAAAATGAACAGGGATAGTATTTCAGTTATAAAACCGACCTTGAATTGATCACCCATATCATAAAATAGTTTTTAAATAACTCTCATTCTATATTTTTCTTGAATCTCTTCCTTAATTACTTCTTTTGTTTCGTTTCCCTCTTTGATTTCATAAACAAACAATTTCAAAAAAAAAATTAACTTTTTCCCTAATTAAAAAGTGACAAACTATTTTGTGTGCACTCCTCATCAGGAGACAACCTAGTTTAACAACTATAATATATTTTAACTTAGTAAATAATTTTTTTTCCACACCCCATGATAGGAACATGTAAAAAAATGGCATCATTTTCGGGGAGGAAGTGCCTCAAAACACAAAAACTAAAAAAACTTTCATGAATGAATCGTAGATCAAATAACCCCTTAAATGAATTTGATCCTGAAATTGATCGTACAATAACCAAATTGAGAAACCAAATTAAAATATAGTTTTAAGAAATAAACATCACAGATTCAGTTCATACTTTCAGTGATCACTCTAAACATACAATAATAGAAAATAATCCAAACCAAACTCTGTGTGATCTCTGTACACTTCAATTTCCTAATCAAAATAACCAACTCACTGTCCTTGAAATAGAAAATTATTTTAAACTATGAATTAATATGATTCAAGTGCCACCAAAATTTCATTTTCTTGTATGTGAAGATCCAAATTGACACATCCAATTGTTTACATATGTCTGCTCCATCTTCAAACCCTAAGGAGTCGTAAAAGAGCATGTAAAGTGAAGGGTATTCCCCTTATCACATGAGGGAGAAACAAAAGAATGGATTTAAAATAAACAAAAGGGGAGATAAATAAATGGGAAGATCTCAAAATAAGCTTCTTATAGATATTCATCCCAACATTTAGGAGAACAACAATTAAAAATGAGATTTATGTCATACATCAATCGACTAGAGAAACTCTCTACAAATACTGGGAACATTTCAAGAAAATCTATGCAAGCCGCCCATACAATGAAATGGAAGAGAACCAATTTATTGTGTTCTTATACCAATAATTTGTCAACAATGATCGAAATTTACTAGATTCAAAATTTAGAGGATCCTTGATCGACAAGTCACCAGCAGATTTTAAAGGCCATATTGAGAAGATTACGCAAACCTCACAGCAATTTGGAACTAGAGGTATGAGCACTAGAGATATCCATGAGGTAATAACATTAGAATCATCTTCACCGTTAATTAAAGATACAATTATGGAAATTAATAGTGTTATGAGAAAAAATTCTGTGAACAAAGTGAGGGAACAACATGGCCCAAATCAGGTATCTGGTTTATGCTCTTCTAGTTATCATTACACTGATCAATGTCCAGAATTGCAGGAGGCTGAGAATTGTGCAGCTGCCTATCAAGAAAGGAAAATCTAGTCAAATCAACCACATCAACCCCAATAAGGATATGGATTACAATATAACCATAGTAGGCCTCCATTTCAAAATCAATACCAAAATCAGCCTCCATTCCATCATCAACAATACCAGAACCCCCCACAATTCCAACAACCCTATAAACAGTCGTACCAGTAGAAACCATATTAACAACCTTCAAAAAGTTCTCATAGGAACCACCAAGAAATGGAGATTAATGATCTAAAAAATACATTTAAAATTTTAGATAATAAATTTGGTATCCTTATAGATATTCTAACCACAAATCAAGGAAAATTTGCATCACAACTAGTTCCAAATCCCAAGGAAAGTGTGAGCATCATTACAACACAAAATGGAAAAGATATATTTTCACCTGAAAAAAGTGAGGATAGTGACTCTAATCATCCTAATAAATCATAACACATCCATTCAATTGAAGGGGACCATGATAGTAAAGAATAAAGAATCAGGTTTAGAAAGGAAATTCCGGACACTCCATTGCAAAAACAACAAAGGGAGAGAAAGGAAGTTGAGTTGAAAAAGGTTGAATAAGAGAGAATTCAAAAAGAAATTTAGGACAGTATTCCTAAAGTTGATAACAATATCCAACTACTAGTTTCAATCAAACAAATCTGTATGTATGAAATTTTTTTGAGGAGTTGTGCACAAAAAAAAGGAAGTTGGTTAGAAATGAGAGAATCAACGTAGGAATAAGTGTCTCAGCACTAATCACACCAATGATACCAAAAAAAATGTCAAGATACAGGGACATTCTCTATTCTGTGCACTATTGGATATTTAAATTTTACTAACACACTATGTGACTTAAGACAATCAATAAATGTTAATCCTCACTCAGTAATTTTGTCCTTGCAGATCAGAGTATTAAAACCAAATCGAGTGGTTGTCCAATTAGAAAATAGATCCACTATTTTCCCAGCTAGAGTTATAGAAGATATACTTGTTGGAGTAAGTGTATTGATCTTTCCAAAAGACTTTTATGTCATTACCATGGAAGAAGATAGAGCTCCAAGACACTCTCCCATCATCTTGGGGAGACCCTTCTTAAAACAGCATGGACTATCATCAATGTACATGAAGGAACACACACAATAAAACTTGGAGATAAAATAGTGCAGTTCAGCATTCTTGATGCAATGAAAAATCCTTAGTGTAGTCACTCACATTATACGATCTCCCATGAAGAATGTATAGAATCAATTGAAGATTCAGGTATGCTTCATTACTTCTTATCATTAGAACAACATTTTTCATTTGAAAATTCTAATTCCCATCAACCTGAAAATCCAAATCACATGTTAGAGAATGAGGTAAAATTTTACTTTTTATATGATTTATTAATAGAAAATGATATGATACCAAAGATTCCAGTCTTAGGAATAGGATACCTTAATTCGATGTCATCCCTTGAACAACCCCCATATCTGGATCTTAATCCATTTCCAAGGGATTTGAAGTATGCTTACCTAATGGAATAAGAGAAATTCTCTTTAATAACATCCAATAACCTATCACATTAACAAAAGAAAACTCTAATTGACCTACTCAAAAGAAATGTTGAAGTTATAGTATGGAGTTTATGTGATCTACCTAAAATCAATCCCAGGGTCTGCTCTAATATAATATTTTTATAAAGTAATTTCAAACCAGTTAGACTACCTCAAAGAAGACATAATTCCACAATCATAGAGGTTGTTAAGAAAGACATATAGAAATTGCTAGCAGATAACATCATTTTCCCAATCTCTGATTCTCAATGGGCCTGCCCCATTCATGTAGTCCCATAGAAAACTGGCCTAGCAACTGTTAAAAATAAAAGAAATTAATTGATCCCCATGAGAGTAA
Source organism: Viscum album (assembly GCA_963277665.1). Lineage (NCBI taxonomy): Eukaryota > Viridiplantae > Streptophyta > Magnoliopsida > Santalales > Viscaceae > Viscum > Viscum album. The sequence goes on along the minus strand of OY728151.1, from coordinate 534,049,670 downwards.
AAAATAGTTGGAGAGTGTATATAGATTATAGGAGGCCAAATCAAGTTACCCTAAAAGACCACTTTTCCGTTCCATTCATCGATCAAATGCTAGAAAGGTTTGTTGGAAAACCCCATTATTGTTTTTTAGATGGATTTTCAGGATACTTTTAGGTATCAATCACACAAGAAGATCAGGTTTAGATGGCCTTCACCTATCTATTTGGTACATTATCCTACAAAAGCATGCCTTTTGGGAAATGAAAATTCCCTAGGTACATTTCAAAGGTGAATGGTGTGTATTTTCTCAGATCATATTGAGGACTTCATTGAGGTATTTCCTGATGATTTCATAGTTTTTGGTAATTCTTTTGATCATTTCTTAGGAAATTTGGAAAAGTTTTAAAAACATGCATTCAAAATAATTTTGTCTTAAATTTTGAAAATTTTCATTTCATGTCTGAAAAGGGAACAGTGTTGGGGCACATAATTTCACAAAAATGGATAGAGGTTGACAAATTGGAAGTTGAAGTAAAAAATTCCTTCTCATATCCAACTTGTTTAAAACATGTTAGATCCTTTTAAGGATATGATGGATTTTACAGATGGTTCATCAAATATTTTTGTATGATTTGTATCCCTCTCTCAAGATTACTACAAAAAAATATGACTTTAATATTGATTTTACTTTCTGAAAGACATTTGATGAACTAAATCAATGGCTGATCACACCTCCAATACTGCAACCACCCAACTGGGATTACCCTTTTGAGTTGCTTTGTGATGCATCCAACCAAGTAGTGAGATCTGCTCTATCACAAAGAATGGAAAAAAAATATTCATGTCATGTCCTATGAATCAAGGACCTTGGATGCCATAAAATCAATTACACAACCACCGAGATGGTGTTCCTTGCAGTTATCTTTGCACTAGATAAATTATGATCATATCTTCTTGGAACTAACATTGTTGTTTTTTCTGATCATGCAGCACTCCGATATTTAATGAAAAAGTCATATGCAAATCCAAGGATAGTGAGGTGGATTATACTCTTACAATTGTTCAATTTGGAAATTAAAGATAAAAATGGAACTGAATATCAGGTGGCTGATCATCTAAGTCAACTACCCCACACCACTGAGGGAGAAATTCCAAACTAGAACCCACTTAATTATGAGATTTTTGGAGAACAACTCTATATCATCAATAGTGAAGTTCCATGGTATGCCAATATGTTCAATTATCTGGTAACTTTTGAAGCCCCATCTAATTTTAATTCCCACCAAATTCAAAAGATGAAATCTGAATCTAGATATTACATCTGGGATGATCCATTTCTTTGGAATATTTGCAATGAATAAGTAATAAAAAGATGTTTTCCTGCAAGTGAAATTAATTCTGCCTTTTAGTTTTGTCACAAATTATCTTGTGGAGGCCACATTGGACATCAAAGGAGAGCAAGGAAGGTTTTAGAATCTTGATTTTATTAGCCCACCCTTTTTAAAGATGCTCTTGAATTTTGTAAAAGGTGTGAAAAAAGTCAGTTTTCTGGGAATATTTCAAAGTGAAAATAAATTCCCCCAAAACCACTTAATTTTTGTAAAATTTTTGAAGTTTGGGGAATAGATTTTATGGTCCCTTCCCCAATGTCATTTAAAAATTATTATATCTTGCTTTCTGTTGATTATGTTTCCAAATGGGTGCAAGAAAAATCCACCAGGACTGACGATGCTAATGTTATTCATGATTTTGTCAGAAAAAACATATTTTGTAGGCATGGAGTCCCTAAATAAATCATTACTGATCAAGGGAATCACTTTTTCAATAGAATAATGGGGGAATTTCTGAAAAAATATGGGGTGAAACATAAAACATCAACTCCCTATCATCCACAGACTAATGGTCAAGCTAAAATGTCCAATAAGGAAATAAAAGGAGTTTTAGAAAAGACTGTTAATCCAAATATGAAGGATTGGAGAAAAATGTTGGAAGAAACATTATGGGCTTACAGGATAGACTACAAAACCCCTAATAGAATGAGCCCATATAGGTTGATTTATTGGAAAACTACCACCTACCTATGGAATTGGAAAATAAATCATACTGGGTTGTGAGGAAGATAAATTTGGATGTTGAAAGTGTTGGGAAGGAGATAAGATTACAGTTGAAGGAGTTGGAAGAAATTAGAAGGGAAGATTTTGAAAACTCCATGATTTATAAATAGGGAACAAGAGTGGATCATGACATGTTGAACTAAACCAAAAACATTCATCCTGGAGACATGGTGCTATTATTCAACTCAAGAATCAAGCTAATGCAAGGTAAACATCATTCCAGATGGGAAGGTCTATTTTTAGTTGGTCATGTATTTCCTTTTGGTATTTTGGCAGATTGTGAAGGATGGAGAACAGAAGCCATTCACTTTTAATGGTCATTGGTTGAAGAGATTCCTTGGAACCATACCATTAGAGCCAGTTGAGGAGATCAGACTCCTCAAACCCATTTATCAATAAATCCATTAGTTTTTACCTCTCCTTACCACTATCTTTATTTTTGTGATTCTATTTAAAATATAATTACAAATTCAATCTAATTGAATGCATTGAGTACACTGTATCATTTAAGTATGGGGGAGGGAACATTTATAGTTTAGAATTTTCAATTGTGTATTTTCCAAAAAAAATTATGCTTTTGAAACTATTGAGTTTAATGATTTTTATATCATATTTTGAAACTCATTTCAATGTCTGAAACAATTTATCCCATGAAATTGAGCTTAAAAGAATTCCAAAAATGACTTTGTTTAAAGTTCAAATATTTGGAAATTTCATGAAAAGAACTCTGATTTCTTAATCCCATGCCACAATTCACGATATTTATATTTGAAATTACATTCCTATGAGGCTTCTAAACCTAATTTTCATATTCTTGTCATTGAATTCACTTCTTGAGAGAACCGTACCATGCTTGATTTAAACATAATTTTATTTATTCCTATAAAAACATTAGGGTTTGAGGTACAAGTGTTTTAAACGATTGAGGGGTTTCTTTGATATTAAATCCCCTATTTCATACAAATATTTTTATAATGTCCCACCTTGTAAATTTAATCCTTGTATACTGTATAATCCATGAACATCCAGTTAGGTTATCCATATCATTAGCCAATTTTCCCCATCTAACATGCTCTTCATGTAAAATTGCATAATCTAGTTGAACTTAAGTGTGGGGGAAGTAGTATTGATTTATGATACCTTATTTGGTGATACTTTGGGTGGAAAATAAAACATTGAAGATAATTTCTTGTAGATGAAAAAATCATTTTGTTGAAATTTGTCCCCTATCTGGAGCTTTCATGTAATAGAAGTTGTGCCTTTATGGAGCTTCCGATGAAAAAAAAACAAAGTTGGGAATAATTAGAGATTTCAAGGTAAATCATGTTTGAGATGACTCATACTTTTTTTGTTTAAATGGTGAATGGTGTGTAATTTCTTTGATTTTTCATGCCAATGGATATGATTTAATACAAAGGGCAGTTAGGAGGAGACCGTACTTGAGTAAAAATTAGAATAATGCAATTTTTCATCAAAAAGAGCCAAGCACTCCTCATTCAGCCTCATAATTTTTCACATCTAAATCCTATCAACCTGAAGCCACAGAACAACCCTATAAAGTCCTCATGATAAACATTTTTCCTTAACTCACATCGAGTGGAGATGTAGCAATTCATCAAGCCTATGGTGACCCTTTCATGAGTATTGGATGAGAAAGACATTGTTACAAATTGATATTTTTTTTATGAGAGATAATGCATGTTAGGTAAGTGTTTTCTGTTCATGGGAGAATAAATGAAGAGTAAATATATTTAATGAACTAAATTTAGAACTTGTAATAATGGTTGTTGATGTGGAATGATATATTTTTATTTATTGGTGTAAAATTGTTGGATCCCATGGATATGTGTTTTAAATTTTCTATGATTTGATATCGATGTGTAATTGTTCAGGAGTCTAAGTGCTAAGTGTGGGGGGATTGACAGAGCCCATATTTTCATATTTCTACATATTTTTTATGTGATTAAATCCCTTCCCATTAATAAATTTGATCTTATTTTCATCATTTTATTACTTTTGAAAATTTTTGAGCTTAAGTGTGAAATTTGGTTAATTATGGACATTAAACAGTTTTATGTTTCTTCTATATTTTGAGCATAACTCCCAGAATATTCATTCAATTCATGTTATTAATTTTTTTAGGATTAAATGGTTGATATTATAAATATAATTCTTCAGGACCCAAATCCATTTTGTACTCCAACAAGCCATGTAACACCCCAAGCTTCCATGATACGCTTCTCTTTCAATAATACAATAGCTTACATTGTACGCAAGTTTGAGATTCTAAAACACTACGACTAATCAAAATAGAAATTATGAATATTAATACCCAGTTTTTGAAATTATATATATTTTATATTTTAATATGGACTTAATTTTTGGATTCTGAATATCAAAATTAGCCTATGTTAAATTTTTAGTGTTTTTATGAGAACTTCCAATTTTTTATGAATAGTGAGAAATAATTAAAAACAACTTTTTTAATCAAAATAATTTATAGTGATAAATTATACTATTGGTTGGTTTTAAAGTACAATTAGAATATATTTTTACCATTTTATCCAATGGTGTTCATTAGAATTAATTTCACTTTGAAATTGGACAAAAACAATTGCCAATCTTTTAATATATATTGTCTCTTAAAAACACGTTATTTGTTGTGACAAAGGGAATTAGTTATAAAATTAATTAATGCAACTTATATGTTTGTAATTTTTTAAAATAGACATCATTTTTGAATTCGGAATATCAATTATATCTTAGAGTGAAATTTTGGCATTGTTCTGAAAAACTTCAATTTTTGATGAATAGTGAAACCACTAAGTGGAAGTTAAAAATTGATTTTTCGTTTAAATGAAACATTACCACTTCTATGACTTGATTTTAAAAAATCCGACATACATGGTTGTCATTATGAATTAATATTTGGTTCAATGGGATTAAAATAATTTTTTGGTGAATAGTAACTTTTAAGTTTAATTAATCGCGATTAAAGGTAATTAGTGAAATTTAAGGTAAAAAAGATATTATAAAAATATGAAAATACCTTTACACTTGTCCAAAACCTATTATATGAGTCATGAACGACCAAGACAATCCATGGTTAAACTTGGGTACCCCATGGATCCACTATGGTAGGAAAATTACATTAAAAACATTATATTTAATGTTAAAATAAAAATGTCACAAACATGAGTTGTTTTACTAAAACAATTTTTAAATGGGATTATACAAGTCATATATTTGACTATAAATATTAATTAGAAATATAAAAAGATTTTATACATCTTGATATTTTTTTTATAATTTTTAGACATTAAATAAATTAAATTATTTATGACACCATGATGATGCAGCGATTACCTCATTAATTAACGATTTAAATAAAATGAAAAGATAATGTAAACTCCAATGATTACACTTGTAAAAAACCTATTTTATGAGTATATTTCGAACCCTTATCACCTTATCCTTGAAATATATCATTGTGGGACCTTTAGAATCCGAAAAGAATTTCATAATAAAGTAACATTTCAATCTTTCCAAGAGTGCCCCTTCTCTCCTCTTATAAAATGCCCCCACCACTACCACTTTACTCACACCTTCAAAGCCTTTTGGATCGTCCAAACGCTTCCCAAATACTCTCTAAACTTCCCTCTATTACTCCTAGAAGCATCAATTTGGGCATAATTCTTCCCCATGAATCCTTTGGCTCAAATCAAAAAAAAGTTACCTATTTTAAAGGTAGTTTTTTCTCTTGTGTTCTTATGTTTTATTTTGCTTCTCCAACCACCTAAAATATTTTTATTCATTTCTTTTGTGACAAAACCAGTATCCTCAATTTACTAGGATGTTTTTATAATAAGGATTCGATCTACACTTACACACACCTATATCTAATGGTTAATGAACATCTTGTTTCTCTAGATGGTGAATTTCTACCTCACGAAATGATGACTGTTCAACACTCATATAACACCTTCAAAGCTGGCCATTAAGATGTAAATATATTTATATATTATATATAATATGTTTATGTTTTACTTAAGCTTATTTATTTTTCATTTATGGAATACCTTTATGGTTTCAATTATGGGTAAACACGATATTTTCATTTTAGGAAGTGCAGACTACCGCCCCCTCAAAGTGATTTGAATCGTTAATGCCATATGAGGGATGTATAAAGGATGGAGTAAATGGTATTATACATTATATTATACTGTAATTATATTATACCTTTATATAATTATAATTCAATTCAATTAAATACGAAATAGAAATGAAAGTAGCATTCATGCGTACGTACGGCTTACCGTCTCCATGAACGGTGCATTTCATTTATTATCTCTAAATGTAATGTAATAGTATAAATGCATATATATACTGGATATATATGATATATATGATATCTACATCATTAATATAATTCTGGATATAATGGATATTTCACCACATGAACAACTTGTAATTATAAAAACTTTATTTTTGACTCAAGTACCAAAGATCGACAAAATGATTGTTATTAACATAAATAATTACATAATGTTCATAACATGGTAATAAGTGATATAAAAGGAATAATGAACTTGAAAAAGGTTCTTAAGAAAGTAGAAATTAACTCTAGTTTATTATTCAGGATGTTAAAGAACGGTCGAGTCAAGTCGGACACGAGGTAAGGGAATTTCTTAACCGAATTTCCATTCGTTGGGTTAATCTCCTACTTTCAAATTATGTCATGATATTATTATGTCATATTTTGTATTTGTACTTTCTTTATGTGTACTTATAGTGAATAAACATAATATATCTATTTTATTTTAAAAATGATCTTTGTAAGGACTTATTCTCAATCTCCTTTCATTGAGGTATATTTGGTTTTATACACAACTTTCATTTATACGGTGTATAAACCCCTTTGACTTTTACTTTTATTCAAAAGGAATCTTTTTATACGAAGCATTTTTACTAAACAACAAAAAGAATGTTTTTTATTACGTATGTGGTGAAAACGACTTCTCTGATGCCGTGACTATTACTTGAGTTTCGGCTTCCTCTATAAGCCATAACTTTTTTAAAAAAAGAAAAATAAATACCATGTTTTACTTTTCTTTTTAGAATTGAAAATGGTTTTGATAAATTTTTTGTGTTGTATTGATATATTGTGATTAAAGTGTGGAAATATTATGTTTCCTTTATTCATTTTTTATGTGATACAATTATGTTATGGTTTATGATATGTTTAAACCTGTTCATATGAGGAAAGCATTGGACTTAATAAGTGACGGGTGGAGCCCACTATAGCTCCTCAATGCATCGGTAGGTCTCATTAGACAAACTAGTGTCTTGGCATGAGGCCTTGACAAAATGTTATTTTTAGTCTTGGCACGAGGCCTTGGCTACGTGGTTATGATAGTCTGGCATTATGCATTCCATCATTATGAAAGTGGTTATTGATATTTCATGTGATTATTCGACTAGTAGAATATCCATGTGAGTAAGTAAATGGCATTATTTAATTTTATTTTTGCCATATTATGCTGAAGTTAATGTTTAAAAAGGCTTTTGTTTTAGTTATAAATTGCCATAAATGTTAATGTTTATTTATGAAAGGTTCCATAGTATTGTTATCCATACTGAGAATCTGAGCTCACCCCTTTCAATGTTTTAATATTTTCCAGGATGCGAAGAAGTATTTTATGAATGCACTACAGGGATAGTCAAAAGAGGATATGAGTGTGGACTATGGAGACTTTGTTATTGTAGTTTTTCACTTTATGATGTAATGTAACATTTATGAATGTATCTAGTGTTTCCAAGGCTACTAAACTAATCTGTCTTTCGAGACTTGATCTTTTGTTATCATGCCAATGTTACGAAGTAACACACCGACTCTGGGTAGATGGGGTCAGGGCGTTACAGTTGGTATCAGAGGCAGTTTAGTACTAACCTTGAAAGCTAGATTTATATAAACTCTGATTAGAGAACATAGACCAAAGATAGACTTTGAGGATTAGTATAGAAGAACTTCCTAGAATTTTGGTATAATAGGGAATTTGTGAGTTTTCTGAGCAATACATCCATGTTTGGATACGAGAAGGTAGACGTGGCTCTGGCATAGATGTACCTAGGGGTAAAACCTGAATGCACCGCTTTGAGCTAGACTCGAACGGAAACTGGTGCACGACAACGAGCCTTGCTGCACTCTTGGTTACGACACTCTCGGGGGATATGCTTAGGATAATTCTCATTTTCTTTACAAACCATTATGAAGGTTTTATGAGTATATAATTCCACAAAGAAAACATTTCTTTTTATGATTATGGAATATATCCATAAATCGTTCAATTTATGTTAAGTGTTTTACAAGTATGGAATTATGTATTTTGATTTATAAACTAATCTAGTTTATGCCGTTGTTTAGAAATGGCACCTAGTGGGAGGAATGGAAATCGTATCAATGAACGCACTCCGTGTAGGGATTGTCCTCCTGCTCAAGATAATTATTGTGGAGTTGGAGATACAACTGGTGCTGATCAACTTATCACCATACTGGGACAACTCACTCAGGTTATGAAAAATAACCTTACTCGTATGGAGCACCCTGATCTACAACATGGAGCATCAAAGTTAAATCGCTTCATGAGAAAAAAATCACCAACATTTAATGGGGGTAAAAATCCATTAGTAGCTGAGCAATGGATAAACTCCTTAGAGAAAATATTTCACGCCTTGGGGAGTAGTGAAAGAAAAAAGTTTATCATGGTAGTTTACCGCCTCACTAGAGATGTTGATCAATGGTGGGCATTGATTCAAAGCACAAAGGAAGATGATAAAGTATCGAATATGGAATGGGGAGAGTTCAAAGATCTTTTCTTAGAAAAATAATTTCCACATGACCATCGAGCAGATATGGAAAGGCAATTTCTGAGTCTTAGGTAGAAGGAGGATGAGAATGTCGCATAGTATGAGGCTAACTTTACAAGGTTAGTGAGGCATGCTGCAGATTATATATGTAACCCAAGAAGTAAGATTGATCATTTCTTTGATGGGTTAAAACCATTTCTCCTTTGATAATTAGTCTCACAAACCTTCTCGTCGTACGAAGATATTGTCTCGTGTGCTATCAAGATGGAAAAGGAATTCTCTATGTCTTATGACTTTAAAGAAAAGCAAGAAAAGAAGAGATCTTCTAATAAATCTCGAAATGGAAATAAGAGGAAGAAGGGAAAAGTTTAATATCAATCCTGCAGTAAATGTGGGAAGAAACAACCCGGTACTTTCTTGAAGGGTTTGGGAGTCTGTTACAAGTGTGGTGAAAAAGGCCACCAAGCTCATGATTGCAAGGGAAAGAAAGAGGTTATCAATGTTGAATACTACAATTTTAGGGAAATGGGACATTATGCAAATGAATTTCCTAAGCGTCAGGGAAACTTACCTCAGAAAAGGCCAAGCGATCAACGACAATCTTATGCTATTACTATAGTTGAAGTGGAATAATTAATGTATTGGTGCTTTTGGACCCAAGGATTATATTCTGGTTATAAGGATAATGTGATGTATATATAAGGATTGTACTTCAGTACTTTTTGGTTTCATTAAGGATTTAATATGATGAATTTAATCATATTTTTAGTATGTGACAATAATAGAAACTTTACTTTGTTTGGAGAATCTAATGTTACAATTGATTTTAGAATTTAAGGACCTTTCAGAGAATGTCTGGACAGAGGTATTTTGGATAACAAAAAAGGTTGGAATGGATTATGTTGAACTTTTGATTGTATTTTTTAAGGTTAAAACACTTATGAAGACTATTTTTGGAATATTATAAAAGGGGAACCTGCAGGTTGGGGGATAACCCGCTGCGTCGGACAAAGCTGCAGGAATCGAACCCACAACCATAGTGCGACAAGCCTTTATTACTTACCACTACCCTACAGGAACTCCCTGGCTTTTACAAAATAGTTTTCCTAATCTTAATGGTATGTTTTAATATTTAGAACCTTGTACTATTAGGATAAATATAATATTTTTTGAGTTCTATTGTCTTTTTGAGTGAAAGATGAGTTTGTGGTAGAAATTAGTTAAAGGTTAAAACTATACTTTTCAAGCATAAATATATATACCTACCTCTTATTCTATGAATTAATTAATTATTAAACTTTAGTAAAGGGATATTAAAACAAAAAATGTGTTATCTTAATACCTTATGACTTGTTGAACTGATAATATTTTAAATCAATATAGATTGAAGCCTTTGAGGCCCCCAATTTTACACATGTTTGTGATTTATGACCTCAATCACTCCCTACAAATATTTACATTTTTCCTTCAATTATATGTCTTTAATTTCCACCAATTTTCTCCTTATTGAGATCATAATTTGGTGGTTACTTTTTCATTTCCCTTTCCCTCTTATTAAGGCTAAATTTTATTAACCTTATTTCCGATGTGGGTTTTCCAAAAAGGTATTTTCTATTTTCAACCTTTTATTTACAAAGAAAAATTTCAAATTGTGAGGATGAAATTTATTTATTTAGGGGAGAATGTAACACCCCGAGCTTCCACGATACGCTTCTCTTTAATTAATACAACAGCTTACATTATACGCAAGTTTGATATTCTAACACACTGTGACTAATCAAAATAGCCATTATGAATAGTAATACCCACTTTTTGAAATTATATATCTTTTATATTTTAAAATGGACTTATTTTTTGGATTCGGAATATCTAAATTAGCCTATGTTAAATTTTTGTTATTTTTCTGAGAACATCCAATTTTTAATGAATAGTGAAAAATAATTAAAAACAACTTTTTTAATCAAAATAATTTATAGTGATAAATTATACTATTTATTGGTTTTAAAGTATAATTAGAATATATTTTTACCATTTTATCCAATGGTGTTCATTAGAATTAATTTCACTTTGAAATTGGATATAAATATTTGTCAATCTTTTGATATATATTGTTTCTTAAAAACACCCTATTTGTTGTGACAGGGGGAATTAGTTATAAAATTAATTAATGCAAATTATATGTTTGGAATTTTTTAAAATAGACATTATTTTTTAATTCGGAATATCAATTATATATTAGGGTGAAATTTTGGCATTGTTCTAAAAAAACTTCAATTTTTAATGAATAGTGAAACCACTAAGTGGTAGTTAAAAACTGATTTTTCGTTTAAATGAAACATTACCCCATCTGTGATTTGATTTTGAAAAATCCGACATACATGGTTGTCATTAGGAGGTAAAATGTGGTTCAATGGGATTAAAATAATTTTTGGTGAATAGTAACATTTAAGTTTAATTAATCGCGATTAAAGATAATTATTAAAATTTAAGGTAAAAATGATATTCTAAAATTATGAAAATACCTTTACACTTGTCCAACACATATTGGATGAGTCATGGCCAACCAATTGAATCCATGTTTAAACTTGGGGACCCCATGGAGCCACCTTGGTAGGAAAATGTCATTAAAAACTTTTTATTTAATGTTAAAATAAAAATGTCACAAACATGAGTTGTTTTTCTAAAACAATTTTTAAATGGGGTTATACAGGTTATATTTTTGACTATAAATATTAATTAGAAATATAAAAATATTTCCTACATCATGATAATTTTTTTAAAATTTTTAGACAATAAATAAATTAAATTATTTATGACACCATGATGATGCAGCAATTACCTCATTAATTAACAATTTAAATAAAATGAAAAGATAATGTAAAATCCAAGGCATACACTTGTCAAAAACCTATTGGATGAATATATTTCGAACCCTTATCACCTTATCCTCTAAATATATCATTGTGGGACCTTTATAATCCGAAAATCATTTCATAATAAAGTAACATTTCAATCTTTCCAAGAGTGCCCCTTCTCTCCTATTATAAAAGGCCCCCACCACTACCACCTTACTCACACCTTCAAAGCCTTTTGGATCGGAAAACCTCTGTCCAAATACTCTCTAAACATCCCTATATTACTCCTAGAAGCCTCAATTTGGGAATAATTCTTCCCCAGGAATTCTTTGGCTCAAATCAAAAAAGAGTTACCTGTTTTAAAGGTATTATTTTCTCTTGTGTTCTTATGTTTTATTTTGCTTCTCCCACCCACTAAACTCTTTTTATTCATTTATTTGTGAAAAAACAGTATCCTAAATATACTAGGATGTTTTTATAAGAATTATTAGATCTAAACTTACACACACCTACATCTAATGGTTAAATAACATGTTGTTTTTGTGGATGGTGAATTTCTGCCTCACGAAACGATGATTGTTCAACATTAATATAACACCTTAAAATGTGGCCATTAAGATGTCAATATATTTATATATGATATATAATATGTTTATGTTTTACTTAAGCTTCTTTATTTTTCATTTATGGCATACCTTTATAGTTTCAGTTATGGGTAAACACGATATTTTCATTTTAGGAAGGGCGGACTACCGCCCCCTCAAAGTGATTTGAATCATTAATGCCATATGTGGGATGTATAAAGGATGGATTAAATGGTATTATAGATCATATTATACTGTAAATAGATTATACCATTATATAATTATAATTTCATTCCATTAAATATTAAATAGAAATGAAAGTAGCGTTCATGCGTACGTATGGCTTACCGTCTCCATGAACGGTGCATTTCATTTCTTACCTCTAAATGTTATGTAATATTATAAATGCATATATATACTGGATTTATATGATATATATGATATCCACATCATGAATATAATTATGGATATAATGGATATTTCACCACATGAACAAATTATAATTATAAGAAGTTTATTTTTGACTCAAGTACCAAAGATCGACAAAATGACCTTTATTAACTTAAATAATTACATACTATTCATAACATGGTAATAAGTGATATAAAAGGAATAATGAACTTGAAAAAGGTTCTTAATCAAGTAGAAATTAACTCTAGTTTATTATTCTGATGGTTAAAGAATGGTCGAGTCAAGTCGGACAGGAGGTAAGGGAATTTCTTAACCTAATTTCCATTCTTTGGGATAATCTCCTACTTTCAAATTATGTCATGATATTATTATTTCCTATCTTGTATTTGTACTTTCTTTATGTGTACTTATAGTGAATACACATAATAGATCTATTTTATTTTAAAAATGATCTTTGTAAGGACTTCTTCTAAATCTCCTTTCACTGAGGCATATTTAATTTTATAAACAACATTCATTCATACGGTGTATAAACCCCTTTGACTTTTACTTTTATTCAAAAGGAATCTTTTTATACGAATAGTTTTTACTAAACGACAAAAGGAATGTTTTTTCTTACATATGAGGCGACAAAGAATTCTCTACCACCGTGACTATTATTTGCGTTTTGGATTCCTTTATAAGCCATAACTTTTTTTAAAAAGAAAAATAAATACCATGTTTAACTTTTATTTTTGGTATTGAAAATGGTTTTGATAAAGTTTTTGTGTTGTATTGATATCTTGTGATTAAAGTGTGGAAATATTATGTTTCCTTTATGCATGTTTTATCTGATACAATTATGTTATGGTATATGATATGTTTAAACATATTCATATGAGGAATGCATTGAACTTAATAAGTGACGGGTGGATCCCGCTATAGCTCCTTGATGCATCGGTAGGTCTCATGACACAAACTAGTGTCTTGGCATGAGGCCTTGAAAAAATCTTATTTTTAGTCCTGGCACGAGGCCTTGGAAACATGGTTAGGATAGTCTAGCATTATGCATTCCATCATTATGAAAGTTGTTATTGATATTTCATGTGATTATTCGACTATTATTATATCCATGTGAGAAAGTAAATGGCATTATTTAATTTTATTTCTTCCATATTATGCTGAAGTTAAAGTTTAAAAAGGCTTTTGTTTTAGTTATATATTGCCTTAAATTTTAATGTTTATTTATGAAAGCTTCCGCAATATTGTTATCCTTGCTGAGCATCTGATCTCACCCCTTTCAATGTTTTAATATTTTCCAGGATGAGAAGATGTATTTTATGAATGACCTGTAGGGATAGTCAGAAGAGGATATGAGTGTGGACTACAGAGACTTTGTTATTGTAGTTTTTCACTTTATGATGTAATGTAACATTTATGAATCTATATAGTGTTTCCAAGGCTACTAAACTAATTGGTCTTTCGAGACTTGATCTTTTGTGATCATGCCAATGTTACGAAGTAATGCACCGACTCTGGGTACCCGGGGTAGGGGCGTTACAATCCAAAACAAATCAGTCAATGTGAACACTTATTTTGGCCGGCAGAATGGACATTACTTCATTCAATGATCCATATCTTGGGCTACTAGCCATAAAATGGGGTTCTTCTAGGTGGGTCACAAATCTAACTCGACTAGGAAGATGAAAATTAAATTTCTTCGAGAAAAAACTTCATATAGTCTTCCCTTCAACCAGTCGAAGTATGGTTGGTGGAATGAAAAAGTTGGGTCTACTAATTCGGCCATAACTCATTCCATAAGGCTCAAAATGCCTTGAACCATCTTGGGTAGATGGAAAACTCCATTACTCTCCTACTATAAGAAGGAACCCTAGCATGATTCGATTATATGGTGCGAGTACCAAAGATGAACTTCTAGAGGACAGAATCTGGAGGACAAATTTTGTTCTTTATTTTCACTCTTTTCTTCTTATTTTTGTAATTTCTTCATATTCCCCATTCCTCTCAATTACCCTTACCCTGGTGGGGTAAACATATGAGCCTATTTGGGAGGTAATTTTGTATATTTGTAATTCTTTCAGTTCTTACAATTGATTGACCAAAAAATATCTCTCTTCTGCAAAGTTCTTTTCAAATTCTAATAATAGTATTTATTACCTTATGCAATCATATTAGATTTTATATTCTTTTGGTATCATTGTTTTGATAAATAATCTTTTTTCTCCCTCTATTAGGTTTTTACCTATATTCGATAGAATAAGATCAGGGCTTAGTGGTGAAGTATTTGGTGATCTCTAGTGCATGTGGGAGGGGTGGTGAATATTCATGATTATTTTCATAGACAACACCCGATTGGGAATTGCTTAAGATAATTGGGGGTATTCACTAAAACTATATCACAAAATGGAAGAAGTGTAGACCAAACTAGAATTTTGTTACGGACTATTTTTATCATAACCAATTATCCAAAGAAGTTAGTTGAAGTAATTATGGAATCTCACTTAAATAAACTTAGCATAAGAGGATTGAATAAAAATGAACATGGATAGTATTGCAATTATAAAACCGACCCTGAATTGATCACCCATATCATAAAATATTTTTTAAATCACATTCATTTCATATTTTTCTTGAATATCTTCCTTAATTTCATCTTTTTTTATATTTCTCTCTTGGATTTCAAAACCAAACAATTTCAAAACACATAAAATTTTCTATAATTAAAAAGAGAGAAACTATTTTGTATGCACTCATCATCGGGAGAAAACCTAGGTTAACCACTATAATATATTTTAACATAGTAAATAATTTTATTTTCCACACCCCATGATAGGAATGTGTCAGCGACCATTTTAGAAACATGCCCCAGTTAGAGAAAAAATCAATGATTTAAAAATAAATTTTAGGTTTATAACCCTTACTCTCTCCCTTTAATTCTTTGTTTATAAATACCATTTATCTTTAAAATGGTTTTAAAAAGATCCTTATGTATTCTAAGAATCCTTTTAATACAAATTATAAAGAAAAACATCATGACCAAAATAATCATCAAAAGAAACTAGTAAGCATGATTCAATTTTAAAATAAAATAAAATAACTGTGAGTATTATAGAATAAATATAAAACAAATCATTAACAAAAAATATATAAGAAAAACAATACAGTTATTATTAATTTTTCTATTAAAACTATAATCTAACAGATTATAATTAAAATATAGTCAGAAAATGAAAGTATATAGGATTCCATATAATCCTACCAATGTATATATTTTAACAATTAATGTGATTCAAGTGAATCAATGATAAATACCAACTATGGGGATATGAAAGAAACATCAAAAAGGGATTCATAAGTTGTAGTTCCATAAATAGTATGTCCACCAAAGATGTGCATGGATTATGTTCCTAGTCCAAATAATCCTATATCTTGGATACTCTCAAGTATCATTCCTAAGAGGTGTGAATTTTGTCTATGATACTATATTTTAATGTATTTTTCTTAATAACAAAAATGGTGTCACATTAGGTTTCTAAAACACCATAGGTGAACCTCCTGATCTCAAAATGTTTGTGTTAATTCTAGGGGGTAAGGTGTGAAATTATGGGAGATGGTTTCCTCCTTATATAAACATACATATCTAAATGGTATATACTTAATATAACATGACCCAACAAGTCATAGGTTCATCATAGATATAAACAACACAAATTGATATGTGTAATGAAAATGTATCTAGCATAATTCAAGACATATCCGAGGCATACTAGGAATAAATCATAAAGGATTCAAAAAAATGTCTTATAACTCCCAAAGTGAGTATAAAGTTGAAAAAAATATTATATAGATATCATGTAAACAAAACATTGAATAATGACTCTAAATTAATTTTCCAAGTGTGCAAAATATATTGAGATTTGGTGTGGATAACCCCAATACCATCACTTTTATCACCTTACAACTATCAAAAAATGAATCCATTCAGGTTCCATTCACTATACATAAAAATGTCTAATTCTCAATCGATATTCCATTACACGATTCATGAAAAAAATGGATTATAAGTGTAAAATGTGTGGGCCAAATAGGTTTTGAGAAAGTCTTACATAGTATGAGGTCACCACAAACTCGTACCCACCTAGAATAAGATCAAGTGTGTATAATAACAATGAAAATAAAGAGAGTATATATACTAAATAACTAATAACATACTTTACATAATTTAAGCATAACATTTAATTAATATAATTTATATACATATAATGGGAGGATCCATACCTATCATACTAGTGTCATTATTAACCAATATATTAGATGAACCATAATGTAATCTTGGTGAGCCAAAAATCCATTTTTGGGTAATGTAATTCATGTATCATAATTTTTGGTTATCCATGCGAGATGTAGTGTAGGGGAATGGGGTAAAATAGAGTCAACAGATTATGATATCACCTTATTCTATCTACCTATCCATAACAAGTATCTTTAACTGGGATTGTTATTTATAGAATAATATCATAAAATTTTCTAGTATATTTTGTGATTCCATAGACCCACACTCCTAGGTATGGTTCTCTAAACTCATACCATTCATATTGTCTATGAAACTAGATGTAAAATTATGGATATAGCCATCCATAATTACAAAAAAAATATAATTAATTGTAGCACATACATCACAAAGATATATTATGTTTTAAATATTAATAGAATTATGATACATTGTAAAAGAATAAATTCCATGTTCTTTGTATAAAGAATAAATTTTTCCACTATATAATATACTACATAATCCATAAGGAGTCTTTAACTTCTATCATAAATTTTTTCACACCTGTTATCCTTCTAAAATTTTCGCATGTACTAATTTTCTTCTTAATATAGGGAATTAGATATATATAAAGGGTAAAGCTCAAACACTTTGTATGGGAAAACATAATACCAAAGCAATTATGAAATAAATACTGAATAAATATAAGGACATGAATATGTAAACAACATGAATCCATAATCAACTTGAAATAGGGAGCATGCTATATCACTAAAAATAAATGAAACCATTATTATTGATCTCATACTAATGGAATTTGTAATTTTAAACAACAAAAACCCATGATAAAGACATTTACCTAGACACTATCATGTCATGGGGAGGGGCATACACAAAAAATAAACCTTTTTGTATCAGGATACTAGTCAATTCATTAACTAGATGTATAATACTGAGCCCCACCCATCACCTAATTAATTAAAATTCATTCACTATAATAGTCATAATGACTTTTCTTACAATTACCTATGGAACAACTTGCTAAATAAAAATATTTCTAAGCATACAAGGAAGAATACTAAACATAAATAAATAAAAAATAATATTTAGGATTTATAAATCATAAATAATTTCAATAAATTTTCCTATGTAAATAAAACTGATGACATTATCATAACCCATCCTACGAAATAAGGTGGACGGTCAAGCAATAATTTGACAACTTACCAGCAATCAACCATATTGGAATAATATTTTATGGTAAACCAATACATTTCATAATGTCAAGAAAAGGTGTAACATAACCATATCCAATCTTGAATAATAAAATGAATGGTTTTAGAATAACATATCATCAATTAAATAATTGAATCATATAATGGTGTTGACAAAAATGATAAATTCCCTCATAAAAGGAATTATTCAAATGGAATCACAAATTAAGGGATCAAGTATAAAATTATTTTTCACAAAGAGTTGAATTCCCAAAAAGAAATATATATATATATATATATTGTTGTGTAAAATAATAAAATATAAACCATATTATGGTAAATAATTTTGAAAATGATTAGTTAAATGGAAGAAAAAAATTATAAAATAATTTCTAGAAACACTTCAAACAGATAAGTAAAGTAAATATTTACATGATGATTCTAAAGGTAAATTTTTTAATTTTTATGTGAAAACATATGAAAACCTTTACTTTAAAAAGGATCTCTAATAATGGATCCCTAAAATGAAATGAATTTTATAACAGAGAAATATTAATAATAAAAAGAAATCATATGAAATTGAAAAAATCTGGACACTTTTTATTCATTAAAATTGATTTTTTTCAATAAATACTCTTTTATAGGTTAAGTGTGAACCTCAAGAGGATCCAAAATAGAAGAACTAATTTTTTTTAGAAGAAATACCAATTTAAATCAGTAATATTTTTAGATTCCACTATCCATGGACCTTTTGTAAACTCTAATCTGTGATCATTTTCTGATTCTCTATTTCCAATTATAATTGATATTCAAAGTAGTCAATAATTTTTCCTATTCTATGATCTACTCTTAAATATTGGTATTATATTTATTGAAACCACAAATAAAACTTTTTCCATGATAATTGATCATGTTTTATTGTTCCACATTCATGTAAACATGTATCTCTCTTTTGTGCATTCTATCAGTATATTCTTGTATACCTCAGGTGCTCAAAGACTTATCCTATATTTATCCAATAAATTAAAGAAATAGTTATACTTCTATTAATGGAACACTGCCAACTTTTAATGTGATATGTACCTTGAAAATGTCTTGTTAAAAATCCAGTGTTCAATTCGTCTTCTTTGTAATATTAATTTATATGATTTCTTTGTCAGCTGACACCTCTTTTTATTTTGTTGGTGATGTTTTATCTTAACAGGGATAGAATTACCTTATTTTTCTTCTTTTCATTAATACATACAAATTAAATTGGATAGATTCTAGAAAGGGTTCGAATTCATGTTCAAATTCTACTTAATGTTCATTCACTAATCCAACCTCGAGTTTATTAGAAGTTTTTTAATGTCGTTTCTCATCCACCTCTTTCTTAAAAGTAAAATCATTATTTTACAAATCCAAACATGTGATCACTAGTTTCAAAAGAAATGAGTAATAATTGAATTATTTGATCTTCTACCATTTAGAAATAGGATACTATCCTAAATAAAATCTATTATTCTTCCTTTCCTTTTTATCTCAATGAAAATAACCCAAGCTACCAGTGGTATTTCTCAAAATCTGAAAAATTCAAGAAATCAGTTCCTACTTTTCCACATCTGAATTCTTTAAGATTGCTTCATGAAGGGACATACGACACATCCCACAAGTCTAATTCTTCTTCTACTAAATTATAACCCCTCCCATATATTAGAATATCTATTTCCAATAACCTCTATATCCATGATCTTGAATTGGTATTGTATATTGATTTGAAAAGAGGAAATATACTCTTCAGATGATGATTAAAATTTCCCTTCCTAGTCTTTCCCCTTAGGAAAATCCAAATAATTCATATTCTTATACCTCATTCCATATCCATGAACATGCACCGCACTATCACAAACAGAACTTGAATCCAAATATGTATTCTAAAGAAGAAAATGCATGTAAATATTGGGATTAGTTTCATTTCTAGGTAATGGAAAACTTGAAAACAATCCAAGACTGACAATATATGGACATCCAATATCCATTTAATAGCATTCACATGTCTCCATTATTGGGAGATTAATTATATCCTTGATACCTTATATGTTTAAGAAGATAACTAGGTGAAATTTTCAACATGTTATTTTTGTAAGTTAAATTACAAGAAGATATAAAATTATATATTCCATAAAAACTATAGTTATAAGGAAATATAAACAATGGATCTACCTTTTTCAACAATGTCATCAATGCCTCTTATTAGAGTGACCCAAATGATGACAATATATGTAGTAATTATACCAATATTAACATATCCAAACTTCATACAAGGAATTAATTATACAAAATAGATAGAAATAGCATCCATAAAAGGTTTCAAAACAACTACATAGACACCTACATAAGGTGGAACTAGATGGAATATAACATAGGATCTAATATCAAAACTAAATAATCATCCTATTAGTTTTCCATGTATTTTATGATTATGGGATTTTGGAAGGGAATGGGAATGCTCGGGAAACAATACCAAATAGTTTATGATAGAGATGTTTAATGCATATGGAAATAATATGACCTTATAAATATAGAGAAAAACCTACTATCAATGATACACTATGATTTGGGATAGGAGGAGCCTAATTCATATTTAACACAAAAGCTTTTTAGGATTTGGGGAAAGTCTGGATTCCCCACAACTACCCTTTCTTTCAAATCCAATGAATAATTGATGATCCTATTGAAACGATAAATCAGAGACCACCTCCATCCTGATTTATCCACAAGAGATAGGTGATTAACGGTCAAAGCCTAAAAAATTCCCATGGGGAGAGATGTACCATCTTACTCTAATTATCAAAATAGATGACTGTAGGGGTTAGAGAAATAAATATAAAATTATGGAGATATTTTGGGTTAGTGAATTGAGTGAATACCCTAACACATGAAAAATATAGAACAGAAGAAGTAACCCCCCCCCCCATGAATGGTGTGAGGTATGAGAGGGGAATCTATCACAACTAGTAAAATAAGGTCAGGAGAGGGGCATCCATTAGTGTGGAGAAAAATTGAAAAACCATTTTTATTATTTTAAAAATACATTTGTTTAAAGCTAAAATTTTAAAAAGAGTAACAAAAAACTAACATAAATTAGAACTTAATTTTCCAAAAGAGGATTATAAAATACCATATAATAAATAATTAGGGTTTTATATCACAAGAATGTATGGAACAAGTTCATGATAAAACAATATAGCTCAAGGATAGTAAACTTGAGTTATCAATATCACTTATGGGAAATATACTTAATGAAGAATGAATAATTTTAAAAGGGAATTATTTGGTAAAAATTAAAAAATATATTATAATAGAAAATAATATAATAAAAGGGTATAATTTACCCAACTCATGTGTAATATGTTCACATACATGATAATATCTTAATAAAAAATGGAGCTACCAAAAACCATTACAGCATTTGTAACACACGATTTAAAAAAATTTAAGAAAGGAACTTTTTATTAATTAATTCATCCCATTAATTATAAATAAAAAATTTACAGAAAATTCATGGTAAACTAAGACAATTGAACACCTTAAAAATAAAATATAGTTCATAATATAAATCACATCTCAAATCCCCAGAATTGATTGAAATAGAATCCTTACATCTTGAATATGATTTTAATCAAAACACCTAAAAAATTAGTCCAATTATTGAAAATTAAATACCCTTATAAAAATATAATTCCTTAAATGATATCTCAAATATGTATTAAATAAGTTACATAAACGAATTTAAGTGTGCAATACCAAACAACCCTCAAAGAGAAGAATTTGAAATAAAAACCCTTACAACGGTCCAAATTTATTCTTCACTTGAAAAATATTTATTGAATAAATAAAATAAGTTCATTAAATACATATTCACGAAATTTATTCATAACTATAACCATTTATACACCTCATTTTAATCATTATATATATATAATACTCACTTTTAACCTATTTTCAACATATAATGCAATTGATCTTTGTCTATTTGAATTATTTTTCTATAAAACTATGTTGGTTTCCATTATAGTTTCAATTTAAATATATTAAAGATCATTTATGGTACTTAATAGAAGTTAATTAATATTTTATAAATCTATAATCCCATTTTTTGTATTTTTTGGTTATGACCCAAGCGTTTGAAATTAGAAATGAGTATGTTTCAGTGTTTCTTAATGAAAGAAATGATTGATTTTTTAATTAATAGGTTAAATATTAAAATATCTCTACCAAAACCAAAAAATTATTTAGATATTTAAAACAAATTATAATATTAAATAATTTCTCATACTCCACCCTGATATATGTTCATTGTATGGTTTTAGTATGTGGTTAAACTGACCCAATCATGAACCTATCATGACTAATGGGTGGTTTTTGAGGTGGTTTAGTTATAGTATCATTATAAAAAAATAGTAATTATAACTTTTAGGGAATATTAGTTTGAAATATTAATATTTTAAATGAGTTAAAAGTAAAAAAAATTTTCAAAAATTCTTTACAAAGAATGAAGAGAAATGAAAATCAATCATTCAATTGAAGCGGTAATCCACACATATGAATGGTTGATGGTAATGATTTCAATGGAATGGTAGAAATAACTAATATGGTCTATTTAATCATAATATTAAAAATAATATAAATATAATAATTATTTACTAAACTTTTCTTTTAAATCATCCTTGTAATTTGGTGAAGGAAAATCAAAATGTTGCGTTGTGGAGGTGGTTGTCTGCACAACCCAAGAATTATGGTTTCATTATTCAAAATAGATAAGGGAAAAAGTGATTAATTATTTTTTTAAACACAATAACATTAACTATATAACCAATAATAAATTCATTAAAAATTAATTTTAAAATTAAAATTTTAATATATAAATTGAAAATATTGAACTTAAGTAAAAATAATTACTCTCATTGGGAACTTTGGGATATCTGTGAAATAACCCATGGAATTCAATGGAATATAGTAATATCTAGTCACAAAAAGCTCAAGATAGTTAAAATTTATTATAGGAAATTAATAAAAGATAACGATTCATGAGGAAATAAAAATTTTAGTTGTTCCTTCAAAGGGGGTCGAGGGTCCCTTTTATAAGTTATGATAGTGGTATTTTTGTAAATATTTTAAATTTATATATAGGGAGAACAAGTTAAACATGTCATGTGGAACTAAAATTGATAAATACTTTATTAGGGAAGATATATTTTTAATAAAATACATATAAAATTAATTTTAGACATGTCTATGTCCTTCTTCAAGCCCTTTTCGCCTTGAATTATTACTTTTACGCATTAGCTTTTACCATTATAACTATTTTATTCAAATGGTAACATAATCTTTATTCCTAAAAATAAAGTGGAAATTCATATAAAATTTATAGAAAATGATTATAATTTTTAAAAATATTTAATTTTATTATATTTACAAAAGAGATTAAATTAATTTTAAAATAAAACACTATAATGTATTAAAAATAATTTTCAAGAAAATATTACTTATATTATAAAATTTTAGAAATGGGATTGTAAATTGTAACCCAATTCATAAAATTATAATTTCACATATTAAATAAGTTTTTCATTATTAGAAATGTGTCATGTAATTTCAATTAATTCTTATATACTAATAATGTAATTTATGTCATATAATTTTTAAAAATGGTATATTTCATAATTTATCTAAAAACAATAATTTAATAAAAACTAAGAAATTAATATGAAGAATATATTTTTAATATTAATAAAAATATAATGTTATCTTTTCAAAAAAAAATCAAACCCTTTGTAATTAAATATTTTAATAAAATTATGATATATATTAGAAAATTATTTGTATTGGAAGACATCCTTTAAAAATGTTAACAATTTTTTATTATTATATCCTTTTAATTTCTAATTAATATACTCATTATATATTATTCATGTTATTAATATATTTTATCATGATATACTTTATTTCTTAGAATAAAATTCTAATTTAAAAAATTAAAATATAAACGGATTTTTTTACTTGTTTTTTTATAATAATTCAATTTATTTCATATTAAAAATAGTATTTATTTTTTCTATAAATATTTATAAATACATTAATATTATTCATTCTGAATAATTCAATGTCTATGATTTAATGGTCATGTGTAATAGGTATATTTACATCTTAAAATATTGTTGTTTCATTTATGTTGTGTGTTGTGTGTCAATAAAGCTATATAACACATTTGTGAATTTAGAGGTAATCATTATTAAAATATTTGGGTGTTACATCCCCCTAACTAAATTACACCATATCAATTAGACTTGGAATATGAGAGTAATTTCTTTAGGGAACTTATAATTAACAATACTCATCTATATAATCATTATCACATCCAGACTCCGTTCACTCTATAAACAATAACTAAGCCATTTGGTAAAAAGAACTCAAGTATAACTCCCCATACATAAAGGCTTCCCACTTGCAGTGAGGGTAGGAAGGAGGTACATTTGGGTGACTATACCTTCTGGATTAGTAATAAATATAGTAGAAGCATAAACAAAAGAATGACAGTGGAAGATAAACTATCCCAGCAATAATATTAATAAATATCCAACCATGGCAACGTAAAATAATATGATTATTCATGAAAATGTTATTGCAAAAAAGGCCATAAATATACAGTAGGCAGAACATGAATCAACACTAAATCGATCAAGGAATAAATAAATAATTTAAAAACTCCAACTCCTATAATGAATCCTGAGTAAAGGCTCACTTTCCTATTCCATATCATGTAATGGCCCATAAGATGTAACAAAAAGGGGGCACAATATAAGATCTTGGACATTATACATGTGTTCTATTTGGGTAACAAATGGTGGCCCAAATATGGTGTGAGTTGAACTTTTTAGGCTACCACCAATGGTGTCTAATTCAAGTCCATCTTGCAAGTATAAAATGAAATAGTGTTCATGTGTATCAAGATTAAAGCTATAAAATAAATATAATCAATGTTCACTCATGATCCTCATACAATCCCATGCTAATTATACCTTATTTAGCCTAATAAATAATATCCATGAACATGGAGATACCAAGGAAAAAATTATACATGTTGTTATAAGATCAAGAGGTCATATGATTCATTAGTACTATTATATCCAATTAAAAACTATGGAATTAAAATATAATGATTATCATGTGATTAAACATTCTATAAGGCAATCAATCCATGCATAAAAATTAGTTGTTCCTTGGAACATCATGTCCAACAATTTAAAATATAAGATTAATAAGTGCATATCCAATAAAGGGGAATTCAATGTCTAATTATTTCAGTAAATTGACGGTTAAGGTCTCCATATCCATAATCAATTTACTATTTATAATTAATTATATACATGTTCCTTAAGATCCCTTTTATGTAATCTCGTAAAGGAATCCAATATCACTCAAGTATTACTATAATTTTGTTTATCCTATGAGTACATCCTAGGTATTTCATATAAGGAATCCAAGTATATCTAATGGAAAAATAAAAGTCTTTTTATCCTTCAAGATCATCCAAGGAATTACATCTAAGTAATCCCATAATCACTCAAGTTATAATATATTTAATTTAACATATGATCCCTACCAAAGAATTTCACATTAAGAACCCAAGTGTCACCCATAGAATAATTTTATTGTATATAACTTAATAGACCATCCAAGGAATTCTTTATAAGGGAAAAATAATAAATCAAAGTTTAATGTAATAAAAATTCACATTTATTTAAATAATTTCACAATAAGTCCATGGGAGACATCCATGTAATTTTACTATTCATCATGATTCATTCCTTTAATAAATTTCAATTTAATTCAATCAATTCTATTAGACTAGTCCCTCAAAATCATCAAATATAATGTCATCAAGGACTATGTGATTTTTTCAGAGAATTTAACATTTCATTATATTATATTTATCAAAACACTCACAAGTGATAAAAAGGTAAAAAAATCATTGTATCCAAATTCACATTCCATTAATTAATTTTAAAACACATCAAATTAAGAGACAATCCAAATCCACATTGAAGGTTGTTTCGTCACATATATATTTATATGGTTTCAAATACATTTTATTAAATTACCCCATAGGGGTTGTTCGAGGAAAGATAGATTACCTTAAACAATAAAGTGGTTCCATGGTAGTATTTATAACAAGGTATCATTAAATTTAATTAAATTATTTTAAATTTCAGGAGTAACACATGGAATGTCTGGTGTGCAGAATAATGGGTCATTTTATAAACATGAATGTTGTTTTTTGGAAAATAAATTGATCACTAAAGTCAGGATTAATAATATGTACACATTTTTCATTGGCCTTTTATTTGTGCAGGGATTAGAAAAATAATAATAAGTAAAAAAAACACCCTAAAAATAGGGATTTTTAGCTTACAAAAAGATATTATTCAATACAGTGAGATAAATCAATAAAGGAATAAATAATTCATAAAAAATTAGTCACTAAGAACAGAAATTACCAAATAAATTATGCTTTGATTTTGGATGAAGGAGAACCACTAAAAGAGGAAGGAGTGAGGAGCAGGTGTACTTTGAGGGAAGCTAAGTGAAATTTTGGTGGAAACAGTGTAAATAATACATTTAAAACTATAGGGGAGAAAAATTATTGTACCCCTTTATAAAAGGGTTAGAGATATGCTACATGGTTTAAAAAACCATGATCCAACCATGTACGACCACTATCCAAATATCATCTATATCGCATGGATTCGTTTAATAGTTTACCAATTGTGCATCTACTTTACGGTGCAACTACCCCAGAACTTCCATACCCAACATGGTAGTAGTTAACAGTTTAAAAAATGATGCACTAACCATGTTGTTTTCTTGTAACCTATTCACTAATCTAGATGTATTTCTAAAGCCCCATCATAGTTTTAAACTTGAAGTGTCCCTGTAAAAATTGGGATGCACGATTGCCACTAACTATGCACCAAAACTAGACCTAGTTTTGTCCCTCCTAAAACTGATCATTAAAATCCCAATGCTCCAAAACACATGAACGATTATGAGACACCTCCCTAGAATTAAAACTAACCCAAAATAACACATTTATCTATCTCAACTATCTAAATTAAATTCTAAATCTCAAATTTTAAACTGGCTAATTCACCAAAATTAAAATTCAACATCCATTGAAATTTTCATCCTGATCGAAAACATGAGGTGTTACCATGAAGGGTTTCTTTTGTATATAGAATTATATTTTATAATAACATTGTTTTAAATAAGGTATTTATCCTTTAATTTTTGTTATAAATCTTTTCTTTTGTCCAAAATTAAATGTCTAATTGGTTAGTAAAGGTCACAGGGGTTTATGGGAAGGTTCAGATCCCAAAACCCATCAATTTGGTTAAAACAGGTGTGGCGCATGGTTTGGAAAACAGTGCAGATTGTACTTTTTTGGACAAAGACAACTCACACGGTTGGCGCACGACTGTGTGGCATAACCATGTAAGATTCCCATCTACCCAGGTAATATTGCATGGTTTGCGATTGGTTTTTCAAACCGCACAAAAGCTTTTTCTCTAGGGAAAATTTACAAAATTTCCATTAATGATCTATTAAGCTACCTCCATCATCCCTAATCCGAGATTATGTTAGATTAAACTCTTTCTCTCTCAATTTGGAGGTTTTTGAACATCTATCATTGGAATCAGGAGTTATATTTCATTCGAAAACCAATTGATCTTCCTTTGGTCACATTAGATGTGCAACGGTAAGTAATCGAGTCCTCTTGAGCTGTTCTATTTCTCTTTTTATCTTGACCAAGATATAGAGGTTTGAGAATTTTTATCCTTTTCTAAGATCTACTTATATAGAATCCAAATCAAGGGCCAATACCAGAGGATAAAGATCATAAAACCCTATGGTGGGTGGTCTATAACTCGTCCCTAAAGTTTGAGGATTTTGGATTTGTCATCTAGGGCCCACTGATTTCATCAGGTGTCATTGCCAGAATTAAAATTCCATGATTATACTTTTTATAATTTTATGGATATGATATTCCCATATATGTGATTAATTTTTGGTGGTTATGAAAACAACTTCAACCCTTCCATGTCGACTATTATGCCATCATTGTTTTTGGTTTTTTGACATGTTTTCACCACCATTCAGGTGTGACTTGGCTTGACCGCTCTAAGGGTATGAATTTTTATATTAATTGTCTTTATTTATATTGTGAATTGCATAATGGAAAGTCCCATGTATGAGTACCACTTGACCCACCTAACGTTAGTGATTCAAATAGATAATTAAATGAGAAATGTGATTTGGAAAGTATACTAACTATAGGAATTTTCCTTAAATGTAAATGATTAATTGGTTACATATCTGTAGCACCCCTTATCTCATTAATTTGACGTAACTAAATGATACTTGCAGATGGAGTATTCCTTAAATAGATTTAATGGTTGCATGCTACTTTTCCTTTTTACACAAATGAAATGCAAGGATTGAACCAAATGACTTGATAAAAAGGATTCATGATACTTGAACATAACACACTAATAAAAGGGAATAATTAAACTGAATGATATATTACATGGATTCATAATAAAATAGGAATAGTTTGAAACAATCTTTCCTTGGATTCTGATCGAAGAGTTCCATGAGCACTTGTGAACCCCATTCCAATTCAAGGATACAGCATGCATAGGTTGATACCCACCTAGATCTTGATCCTTGTCTATTCTTGGATTCCTAGTATAACATCGTAGGTTCCCTTTATATTACTATAGGATGCTTTGGATACACTCCTTGGATCTAGAATTTTCAAGTAGGTTCCATGGTTAAATCCCATCGGTCGATATCTCTATTCATCCCCATTTTATCATTCATGATCACCTAGGACTAGGTAGGCACCTCATTGTGGATTTCATTGGACTATCCTCCCTGAATTACACTATGACCCCATGAAAGACTATAGTTACCATAGTGTTCGAGACCCTTTAGGTCTACGTCACCTTGGTTATTACCTTTCTCACTTCACTATTAAATATCATTTATCATGGTTCCTTTGTTATGTCGTGGAACTATAAATATTTATACTATCAAAAGATGATGTTTAGTGTTGTCTATGCCTCATGAGACTTATCAATCTAAAATTTTTAATTACTTAATTAAAGAATTGGTTACATGTTCAGACACCAGTCACGGGATGAAGTAGGTACTTGGGTATTAAGTTACATTGTAATGGATTACTTTATATATGAATGCCAACACTCTATTACATATTTATTACATGGGCCATATGTTATATAAACATATGCTGGTGGACCACTGAGATTTATCTCTCACCCTATCCGAGAGCTGTTTGGTACCCGAAGTAGATTACATGGTTGCAGGTGTTGACATAGGGAAACATTCTCCTTCAAAAACTTGATTTCTTATTATTTAGAATAGATCTTGAAAGTAGAGGGTCGAGTTGGAACTTGGGATACTTGAGATAGTCTTTTATTTCCTTTATAGTTTTTGGAACATGTTATGCCTATTGTTTGTATACATGTTTACTATATTTCTAGTACATGAAATATAATTATCTATGATTGAATTTTATTACAGTTTTTTCTGTTATTATTGCTATTGTATCTATCTTCTGTTGTGCCTTCTGTTTAAATATATTTCTTCCACTATTTACATATGTTTACTTCCACCCATTACAATACACTTTGGTAATGAGTTCATAATATCCCCACAGACACACCCTAGTCCTTCACTACAAGTCAGTAACCTCTAGAATTTGGCGAGATATGCTTGAGGCCATGTGGCCCACCAGGCTTAGGGAAACCATTAAGAGGAATCCGGGTCTGTGATGTCACAAAGTGGTATCACACGTGGTATCATTTCTTTTTTTTCAATTTGGAGAAAATATATTTGATATTAATAATTCTTGGGACTTGGTTATAATTTGTTCTTGGGCATCTCAAACCCATTTTGGGGTAAAAAACAAGTTGCCTAAATTATAATTATTGTTCTATTTTTTTCCTATTATAGGTGATATTATTTCTCCATTGTGTGATGCACATGCTCTATGGAGTTGTTGATTATTACTATGTTTGAGGATTTTCTTTCATCCTTGGACCGATGATATAAGGGTAAGGGGCATGGTCACATGAATCATTATAGGCACCTAAAATTCTCATGTCATGCATATTTCCAAGCTATATAGGTGAATTTAACTACATTGCATTGATTGATATTCCTCTGATTGTTGAGTGATGTTGTGATAGTTAGATTTTACATGTATTAATTTTCATTGGGATTGATTCATTGCTTGTCTCAATTCATGATGTGTATGGGACCTAATGGGTTGGGATGAGTAATTATTCGAGTCGACCCATTATTCTAAAGACAAATTGGTGTCATTTCTAGTGATAATTGTAAGTGACCTAATTAACTGAGAATTACTATCCATTATAAACTAAATCATGACATCTAAAATGATAAGGTTTCAAATACATATCTCTCCTTGTTAGTTTTATGAAATATATAGGAGTGAACATTGAGATTAAATGAAAAAAGAAATGAAATGTATATTTGAGCACTTACTGATACCAGGATGTCTAAGCAGGTAGTTGGGGTAGTATGCCTTGTGTAGTGAATTTTCTTACATTCAAGTTCTGCTAGTGATGTTACCTCCTTACTTATAATATTTCTCTAAGTCATGTTATTGGAATTTTTAGACCAATTCTTCCCTGAAATCCTTTTATCGTACGCCTATAAGTTGGTGATGACCATGCTCTAGACATGGTGGACCCTATTCTCCCAGTCATACCTATAGGAGTTCCACTTGAGGCACTTTCTGTTATACCTAATTGGGGCACTGATTCCCAAGTTTGTGATATGTTCCTACATATTATGTAGTCCATGAATGTTTCTCCATGACTTTCACCTATGATGTTTGATCTAACTCATGAGTTTCAGTAGCAACATCCTCCTACTTTCTCTGGGTATGGAAGTCCACAGGCTGTTGTGTCTTGAATAGAGGCCATCCTATCTATATTAGAGCATCTAGAGATGCCTCTAGAGTGAATCTTCAAACTTACCACGTAAATTATTTTTGATTTGTCCAATCATTGGTATGATGTGATTACCCTGTCCTGTCTTCATCGGGGCATGTTATGGGTTGATTTCTGGACTACCTTCAACAATTAGTTCTTTCCTAAAAAACATAGAGATAATAGAGATAGAGAGTCCATGAATATCGAGTAGGGTTATATGTTAGTTATGGAATATTTAGTACAATTCATGGAGTTGAAAACCTTTTCACCACTTCCATCTAGTGATGATCTTTCACATGCCAGACATTTTGAGGATGGGCTTCAATACACCATTCGTAGGCAGGTCAATGTCTTTCACCTGCCTACCTTTTATGAGATAGTCAATAACGATCTTATAACGGAGCGTAACTTGAGGGATAAAAATAGTACTAGGTTTAAAGGATCAGTGTTGTGTCAGGCCATAAGTTCTTCCCATGGAAGGAAGTGTTCCCTTTGGGTTTCTCATCAGGGAAGTGACAACCAGAATGTCCGTTTCACGATATCCAAAGTTTGTCATCAATGTGAATAAAGCATGTGTAACCATGGTTTAATTTATGTAAACCCGTTCCCCTGGCCTATGTGTGAGTAAAAGAATATGTAATGGATGGATCTATCAGGTTAGGGGATGTATTTCATGTTTTGATAAAAAATAAATCTAAGAGAGATAAATAGGTGGATAGGTAGAAAACTATAACACAAACCTTAATTGGTTCATGGTGTTTTCCCCCTAAGTCGATGGTAAGTTTATCATCCTCTACAGGGACTAAACATTAGTAAAATATCATGATCATGACACTTTATTATTTTATTTAATTCATGTTTCATGGTTATTTCAATATGGATGTTTTTTCAAGATCACAAGAATTAATGAATTAATAACCATACAATATTGAACTAAAATAAATTTTCTTATGTATAAATATTATCAAATAAATATTTAATCACTTAATTAAATCCTCTAAATACTAACAAGAATATAATAATGTAAATAACTGTAAAATTATTCATAGAAGAGAAAACCCCTCAATTATATATATTAATTCGGAATAGCCTTTCACAATATCAGTTAAAACCGAACCATAGTTCAATGTTTCTGACAAGCCAAAGTTGGGATGCTTTCAATTGTCTAGGAATTCTAACATGAATATTTTGGTTGAAATAAATTAATTCACATCAATGGTTGACTTCCAAATAAGGACTTGGTGTAACTAAGAGTCAAAGGGTTGAGGAAATCCAAATTAAGGATTTTAGGAATCAGGAGTCCACTCAATAGATCAAGGAACTCTGAGTTAATGTAGTTGTGATTTTGAATTCCTACCTAAAACCCACCAAATTTTCTACTATCAAATGTATGGGTGATGAGAAGAGGAATATATATCATTCCCACTAGAATGTTAATTTTAATTTGTTATTCTGAATCCATTGGTGAGGGAAATTGGGTTTTGATAAAATTGTAGGAGATTAATAAAAATAATATTTATTTATTTTTCAAAATTTTCATGAATTAAGTACATAATATATTCTCATATAAATTTTGGAAACAATAATAAAAATCACTTAAAACATAATATTTTGATCCATACATGTGAAGGATAACCTTTGCATTAGCACAAATTTCTAAGAGTGGAAAATGCTCTTGCAAGTTATCAAATGATATAAAATGAAATTATATGTGTTGGAAGAACCAATTATTGATGTTCCTAGTAATGTGGTTATTGAGGAAAAGTTTTCCATATTTGAGAAACATTTTAAATATACTACATATATTCAATTATTCATTCTATCTTCCATGATCAATGAGGTTTTGAAGCAAATTGAGGACATGGATTCATATAGCATGATGTATTGCCTTTGGGATCTCTATAAAGGGAAGGCAAGACAAGATAGATATGGAGTCTCATATTCTTCATTTACCAATATTAGTGGTGATTATATGCCATATAAGCCTCATGTTGTCATGTTTGTTTGATATATTTAATGATAATACATCTTAGTGATTAAATTAATGAATGATTTATGAACAGATCTCCTACATTACTCACTACCCAAGACCTTCTCAAATTTTATTATTAATTATAACATGATAATTAAGGAGAAGAGTCTATTATAACTTTTTTAATTTGATTCACCAAGTGGATAAGCACATGTGGAATTAAAAGCTTGTGTTCCTTATGGTGAATAAGAAAAGTAAGAATAGGGAAAACGAGTCGAAGACACATAACAAGTATAAAGTTCCCAAGAATTGTCCTTCCAAGAAGTGGATAATCTGGAGGTAGGGAAATAAAAAAGATGTAGTATTTTTTTCTTTTGGAAAACAAGGCCACTGGATGATGAAATCCACCTAGAAGCAAAGGGAAGCCAACGGTTTGTTCATTATTGAGTGTAGTCTTTCAATGTATACAAATTGGGTATTAGATATAGCTTCTAATTATTATGTCTATATCCAAATGAAGGAACCATGTAGATTTTGAAAAATTTTAATGAGAGGTGGATTTACAAACTACCATTGGTGACAGGTTGGGTGTTCTGGCAATTGTGGACTATTATCTTTCATTTCAACCATGAATGATTTTCATTTTAAGGGATTATTATTATGTACCATTTTTTGCTGAAAACACAATTTTTGTGTCATTCCTATATGAGGATGGTTTATTTTAATTTTTGGGAATATAATCTTGTTTATTTTCTAATGACAACATATGTTATGGTATAAAACTTTTTAAAAAATTTATTTATATATAAAAATATAAAAGACAAGTATTGGGATTAGATAACAAATCATGTTCACATGAATAATATAACACATAACTATGGAATCACCATATTAGTCATGTAAAAGATAATTGTTTGAAAAAGTTATAACAAGATAGTTGTTTAGACTCTTCTAAAAAAACCACTAGAACAATTTCATAATTTATTATAAGGAAATTGACCAAACTACCATTTGATGGATAGGGGAGAAGGGCCAAAGATCTTCTAGGATTGGTACACAATAATTTATGGGGAGCATATCTAGTATAATATTGAGGTGGGTATTCTTACTTCTTAAATTTTTCAAATGACATGATTAGATATAGATATGTAAACATGATGGGGTATAATTATGAGTCCTTTTAGAAATTCAAATAATTCAATAATGAAATAGATAATCAACAAGAAGAGAAGATACATAATATTCAATTAGATCATGGTGGAGAATATCTTACCCAATATTTTATAGTCTTTTGATAGAATTTTGGGATTTTATCTCAACTCACTCCACCATATACACCATAGTGGAATGGTATTAGTGAAAGGACTAATTGTGCCATTTTAGACATATAAATGTCTATGATGATTCATAAGGATATTCCATTTTGATTTTGGGAATATGAATTGAAAACTATATCACACACATTAAACTGAGTACCTAATAATGTGTCTATTATATACAAATTTATGGTGTTTCAAGGATTTTGGTAGGTCCATCACAAGTAACCAACTAGCACCTCGGGGAACAAAGTGTATCTTTAGAGGTTATCCTAATAAAATTAAGGGTTAATACCTATAAAAATCCATATACAAGAAAGTAACAATCACTATACAATCCATATTTCTTGGGGGGGATCACATCCTAAAAAAAGGGCGTGAGAAAGATTGACTTTGATGAAGTTGTTGCTTAAGATGCACCACAGATCTTACATGAAAAAATTATATATATTATCATGGAAAAAGTAGTCTTTGAGACACTAATGCCTCATGGGAGGACTATAGTGAGAGGGCCAGTTCAGGATATTTCTAACACTTAGAGGGGGGTGAATCAGTGTTGAGGTATTTTTAAACCAATTTCAACTTTTTATCCCTCTACCTCTTGACCTGTTAGGATCTTGATTATCTTATTCTCTTTTCCATGTCACATTCAATAATATAAAGTAGTAAAAATATGCACATGATATTTTTACAAGGTTAACCACTCAATAAGAGTAGCTACGTCCTTTACATGCATGGATATGACTAATGTATGGATTCTTCACTATGCTGTGATATGCTGTTATAGTGGAGTGGCTAGGAAAACAATCCTCTAGCCAGTGTGAGTCCCTACACTTTAGAGGGGGGTGGGAAAAAATCCTCTTCCCTGGACTGGTAATAGCCTAGTCCAACTTTTAGCCTCTAGCTAGTTCTTTATACTTCCTATGGAGACAATATTTTTTCTTACATGATAAGGTAGGTTCTACTCTTGGTCTTCTTTAGCTCTCTTTACATGATTACTTGCAAATTAGTAGGCAAGAAATTCTTCCTCCGTTCCTTTTCTTCTTTTCAAGTGAAACCCCAACGACACTATAATTCTTCTTTCTTCTTCTTAGTGTAACTACCAACTGCACTAAAACTTCTTAACTCTTTTTTCTATAATCACATACACCTATGTGATTCTTCAAACACTGAGGATCTGCTCACATAGCATCATCTTAATTAAACTAACCTGAATAATTGTTACCCTTCAGTTGGGCATACTCTGTTCTTCTTCTTCTCTTCTTTCACTTTGACACATTATAAAATGGAATAGTGTTTTAGTATCTTAATATCTTTATTCAATTCTTAATACCAACACAGGAGTGTATTGGTACACAACCTTCTTCCTTCGTTCAGATTTGAATTTAGTTGCAGGTCTTGTTCTTCTTCACTTCGTAAAGCACAATGAAAATGTTAAACACCAGTCATGTGAGTGAGGTTCTACTTCTCTTCATGATACTGAATGGTTCACCGTAATTCTTTCTTCACAAGACACTTGCGTGTAAAAACGCCATTTGGTGCAAAAAAGGCTTTTCACCCACTCTTCACTTTCCTACCCAGAAGCTGGTAGGATCTCCCATACGCACAAATGAATACGTGCGAAGACCCCAAATTTTTCATGCAGACTTCTACATAGCTTGCACATAAAATTCAAAACTTTCATGTAAAAACACCTTTTGGTGCGAATAAATATTTTGTGCAACTCTTCTTTTTCACACAGCACTAGTTTTTCGCGCATCACTTCACTTTTTTGCGCAACACTTCTTTTTCGCGCAACACTCACTTTTTCGCGCAGCACTTTCTCTTTTAGCACACTACTCAATACATCAATTTTTATGAGTGTCAGAGCTCGGGATTTTTCTAAGTGTCAAGCCTTAACAAATGAGAGGGGTTCACCTCATATTTATAAGCATTTTTGACCCCATGCAAAAAACACTAATCTGCACATAAGACCCCCTTCATGCGCATAAATACTCTTCCACACAAATTCATATTTCGTAAAATGCTCCAATATTTGATGCACCTCATGCCTTTTCCAATTTTCGATCTTTTTATCTTGAAATACCTTTTTCAAAAAAAAACTTTATTTCTCTATTTTTCACACCATGCCAATATTTCATGCAGCCTTCATCTTCCATGCTTCCCATTGATATTTCATGTGCCACTTCATTTTTCATGCATCCCATTGATATTTCGCGCCTCCCACAAATATTTAGTGAAACCCACATATATTTCATGCAGCCTTTTTATTTTTCACACATCCAACTGATTTTTCACAGAACCCGCTACTATTTCGCGTACCACTTTATTTTTTTCACACAACTTGCCTAATTTTCTGCGTACTCCATGCCTTTGTCATTTTTCGAGGTTCTGACCTTGAATCACGCCTTGCGTGCAAAAATATAAATCATCTTCAATTTTTTGCGCAACATCTATTGCCAAAAACAAATCTTCATCTTCCGATTTTCAGGCCCTAAAATTTGGAAAAAACTGGAAAATGGCACCACCTTAAACTGTGCTTTCGTGCCTCCTCAAGATTGTCCATTGCTTTTTCATTTCTCTCTACACTGCTTCTTATAACCATTCTTCATCTTTTATCATGAAATCCACTATCATGATATATATCCTTCAATAGACCAGATCTAGCATCATTAGAATTACAATGGGAAGTACTAAAACTTCCCTATCTTCTAGCAGCATCATTCCTTCCAATCAAAAATGTATATAACTGGCCTCATTATTTCTCCCCCTTTCCTTCATAAGGATTGCATCACAAGTTATTAAAACTTATAATATATGTGAATTACATATCATCAAAGCATCATATATTTTGATATAATGTGAAATGCATGGATACCTAAGAATGCCAAGACCTTCTACATTCTCTCTTCTTCTTCAACCATCATTCTACAAACCATGAAAATCATATGATTCTATTCTTCAAGTAAGTTCTTGCATGGTTCTCATGCAAACATGAAGAGTTTCATGGTCTTATTCATATTACCATTCTTTTACAATCATTCTTAGATGGATGATACATCACCATTATTCATTTTTATAAACAAAGTGTCACCTTTGACACAAGTTCTTTGAACTAAGGATCAGTGCATCAATCGTCTAAATTGATCTTGTTAGATAATTTCTCAAGTATGAAATCCAATGCAATGATTCCATAATAATTCTCCATTAAACCTCACTATAGCAAATCTCCACTAACTTTTTAGTCCCTCTTCATCTTCTTCTTCTTCATTTTGACTAGTATTGACAACGGTTGACATCAAATACAATCTTCATTCACAAAGTGGTCCCAACATATAGAGGTAAGAGGACGAGAGATATATGTATTCTAGTTAATGAATATGGTGACACATTATTGGTTGAAAATAATGAACCCCTTTTCTATAAAGAGACAATATGTAATTATAAGATGTAATATGGAAAGAAGCCATTATTTATGAAATGGATTCTACTTTTTAGACCCATTTTTTGGTTATGGTCATTTCCCAAGTTGATGTAAATCCCATAGGGTGGAAATGGGATTTGAATAGAAAACTAGACATGGAAGGTTAGGTAAATACCTATAATATAAGGCTATTTGATAAATGGATTAAGAATCATCAATGAATTGACTACAATGAAACATTTTCACCTATTTCCACATTTAAATTCATCATAATTTCACTTGTTATAGTATCTTACCATGACTATTAAATTTTTAGGATGGATGTCAAATTAGATTTTGTTAATGGGAACCTTCAATAATATGTTTATTCGCCACAACCAGACGTATTTGTGACTCCAAGGTATACCCAAAAGATTTTAAAGTTAGAGAGATCAAATTATGAATTGAGGAAAGCATATTGGTCAAAGAGAATTTGATTCAATGAATCTATTAAATAATTTGTTTTCATTAAGAATAAATGTGGTCCATATTTTTACAAGTGGTTTAGTAAAAATGAAAACGTTATCCAAAAAGTATATGATGACCACATATTACTTATTGGAAATGACATAACATTCTAAAAGTCTATTATGGACTAGTTAAATAAGTGTTTCCCCATTAAGTAATAGTTTGAAGTAGCCTATATTCTAGGGATCAATATAATTTGTAATAGATCCAATAGGGTTCTCAGAATAAGTAAAAGTATATACATTGACCAGATACTCAATAGATTTACCATGGAACAATTTAATAGTTTATTAGATCCAGTGTCAAATGGTATACATATTTCTATAAAAATGTGTCATCTTACACAATAGGAGAAAGAGAGAATGACTACAATCCCATATGCTTCAGCGAAAGGTTCAATAATTTATACTATGTTATGTACTAGACTTTTTGATTCCTATACATTGACAATGGTAGGTAAATATCAAGAATATCTCAGAGAACAATATTGGTCTAGTGTTAATGTTATCTTTTAGTATCTGATAATAACTAAGGATATTTTCCTGGTGTTTGGAGGAGATTAGAAAGCCATCAAGGGTTATATAGATGATTGTTTTAAAGCAAGTTTTAATGAACTAATTTCAATGTTAGGATATATTTTCTATCACAATTGAGGATTTGTGACCTAGATGAGTTTAACGAAGTCACTTTTTTTGATTCTATAGTAGAATCCAAATATATTTCATATTCTAATGTATCCAAGGGATACATTTGGAAATTAATATTTTTATAGGATCGCGATGTGGTACCAATTAGTAAAGAACCTAAAAATTTGAATAGTGATAATACTATAGTGGTGTCTCTTACAAACGATACAAGGTCACACAAACAAAAAAATCTAATACTATAGAAGTATCATATCTTGAATTATTTTTATCAGATAGGTGAAGTTACAATAAGTATTATTCCCATTGAGTAAAACAAGGTGCACCCATTT
The DNA here is from genome assembly GCA_963277665.1 of Viscum album. Lineage (NCBI taxonomy): Eukaryota > Viridiplantae > Streptophyta > Magnoliopsida > Santalales > Viscaceae > Viscum > Viscum album. The sequence continues at coordinate 534,010,097 of OY728151.1, read as the reverse complement.
ACTAAAGGCATATCTTAGTAGATGCTTGAGTATCACGTGAGAGATGGAGGACTGAAGGTTTTTATCAGTTGTCTCTAGTGAAAGTGGGAGCTTGTTAAAGATGGTTCCCTATAACCCACATATGTGTACTTTCTAATCAAATATATTCATAGTTTTTTATATCAAAAAACTTCTTATCACATCATGACTATTATTCTATATGACATAGTATGTGATAATTTCCTTAGAGTAGTTTTCGCAAAGAAATTTTATAGAAGTTCTCCACTATGATCTAAAACCCTAATTTCCACGGTTGTATATTTAATATAAGTTTATATCTCAATCTATTTGAGGGAAAAGTGTCGACCCAAAATAAATCCACTGTTATAGTATTCTTATATGCAAGTTCGATTTTCATAAATAAAAAGAAAGATACATCGAGCACACAGGTAGATGGAATAAAAATGAAACCATCATGATTTGATAAAACATGATAAAGGGGATATATTACACAATGAGTGTCAATATGATGTATTACTTCATTGAAACATAAAATTATTTTTCTTTGGGTGCCTTGGTGGGTAGCTATATGCTAACCTTGGACTCTAGGCTGCTTCTCTTAATGCCATTGAAAAAGAGGCCTAGAGGGTATCATACTAAGAGTATCAAGAATCTCAATTAAATAATATATTGTTATTTATTATTTAATAAGTTGAATGAGAATTTTTTCCACTAATGGATTAATAATTATTCATTTTTCCTTGATCGTATACATTCTGTCGCTAGTTATTCATGTGAATATAACGTGAATAAAATATTTAATAAATATTCATTTTCTATTTAGGGAATATATTATTTATTTATTTATTGGGTAATAATGCAGTGATATTTATTTATTGAATAAATTCTCACTATCCAAGGCCTGATGAATATTATGGAGGAAAGGCGGACTGAGTTTAATGGTCTGATGAGAAATAATATATATTAGATATTATTTTATTAAATATTGTTTAATTTTAATTCATGAATTTTGCACATGTTGAGAAATATTATTACTATTGTTATAGACATGGGGTTCTGCAGGTATTAAATAAATAAAAAAGGTAACTTGTGCAATTATTTATTTTCAACCCCAGTAGTATATGAACTCAATTATATTATTTTTTAATAGAGATAACTCATCTATATTGTTGTGAAAAATGAATGTCGTGAACCATATCAAAGGAAAAAATACCTCACTTATCCAAGAAATATCCCAATAATAGAGAGATTTCATCCACCAAATTTCACTCTCAAGTCTGTAGAGATTATATAGAATAATTTGGAAGTGACTTTCATTGTGATCAAAGGAAAACAACCCAAGAAATAGGATCTTCTATGCTAGCACTTGGATATTCCCACCCTGACGTTGGATGATATTTAGAACACATGTGGATGAAACCTAGATGGAATCTACTCTATATTAAAATAATAAAACAATGATACAACATATATGTTTTTTTATATCCATCAATGAAGAATGAATTTATCAAAAGATAATTCTGAAATTTCTTCAAATATTTATAAATATTATCTGATGGTCATGCAATCTGGTTATGGAATTTTATCTAGTGACTTTATTATTTGATTCAATTCAATTGATCACAACCATTATAAATGTTTAAATTTCATATTGATCATCAATCATGGAAAAAAAATTGGTCATGATGTGTCACACTCTTCAATTACAACTGGCCACAATCATGACCAACCAAATGAAAAATGTGACTAGAATGAAGTTTCAAATATGTGCAAAGATAATTTTGATTACTAGATGACCCAAAAGATAGTTTACTGATCTAATTCCACCCTTATATTAAGGCTTTATAAATGTTTCATGATTTTGGAACCTATTGGGATACCATTAGACCCACATCCTAGAGAAAGATATACTTCTAAAAAGTAGGAAAGGGTGAAAAAAAAGACAAATCTGACCCCCACCCTGAATTTTAATCTTGAAAATTTCATTCACATTTGATATAGAGAATGGTAACCATTACCATTGAATGTAACCCTCATCAGTTGAATAGAATATTTGTATCCATGTTAGCATCATTCCCTTAGAAGAACCCTTTTGCAATAAGGAATATACTCACGAACATGAGTTCCATGTACCTAACTAGGGAACCAGAGGATGAGGCTGTAGAATCCAATGGAACAAGGGACGATGTGATTATAGTAAAAACCAATATCCCATCCACATCCCTTACAAAGGAATATATGTAAAATATACCCATGGGTTAGTACTTCAACAAGAACAAAGGGTTTTTGAAGACATTTTTCCATCTTTTATTGCTCATCTAATCCCAATTGTTTTCGAAAACTAAATGAAAAGAGTATAAAAATTTGATTAGGCTAAACAAGGGGGTAAACAATTGTGACCTAGACCATTGGTAATAAATTATCCCTTTACATCTATATTAGAACAAGGCTAATATGCCTCAATCACTCTATCCCCTAAACTACATGCTAAGGAGAAATCATGTACTAGGTAGTGATGACCTCTCAAATAGAAATATGAAACTAAAAATTGTGGGTGGATTTCCTATCCAATATATAAATCATGGATACTCTCCATAATTTAAAAGGGATTAGGGATGTACTTTTTAGGCCCCCCAAATTACCTGAAAGTTTTAGATAGTTGTCATCTTAGCTGAGGATCATCAAATAAAAACTACTCAAATGGAATTTAATACCACCATCTAATTCACTAATCAAGATCATAATTAATATATTAAAAGACATATCAAGCCCATTTATGTTTTTTTTTCATTATCAATAATGTTTATATCATATGTTCTTTAGTATAAAATGGTTCCATGATCAATACCATCATGGTCCATACGCTTTAATGTTTGGGATATATCAAGGATAATTTGTCTCCAATGAATCCAAACATTCAAGGGTACTGTAAGAGTCCGAAAAATACTCCTAACAATGATTAATCTCAAGGTCCAATTCGGGGACCTCATGTATAGTGCTCAGTTTAGGGTTATCCAACAAGACACTGCATACAATAACCTATTTAGGAGACCTTGGATTCATATCCCTTTGATGGTAACAAATTCATTCCATTAATTATTGAAATACCCCATTAATGGAAAGGTCTGCATTCTATGTGGAAATAGAACCCCCATTAAATATTTTGAATCTCATTTTCTTAAGGTAATTTTCAATAAGAGATAAATAAAATAGATGGATATTATGTGAAATGTGTATGTTTTCTCTCCAAATGGATTTAGAACCACCCCTATAAACCCCTATATATCACTAAGAATTGGCTATGTGCAGCTTATAAACCTTATTAACGAAGTAAGACCACCCGTGTGTGAAATTACATACCATAAACTTCACTATCCCATTTTTATGAAATAAAAATTGTGTTAGTTGAAGTGGTTTTTTGAAAATAGAGTCATACCAATGGTCCACTAGATTCAAGACAATTTCTAGCTACATCTATAAAAATTAATAATATCCCTAATAAATTCCCTGTAACATAAGATATCCATACCACTCCTAACCCTAATAGTAGTGGAAATAAATATAATAATATCCAAAAAAACCCCAATGTTATCCACCATGCCTAAATATGCTCCCACAAAAATGGGGATCGAATCATAAGAGGAAGACCTCAGGGATTCCCCAATGAAATTAAAGAAATGTGACTCTAATATCAACAATAACATCATGTAAGTTAATCTTGGTATTGAATAAGACCAAAAACCCACAGTGATTACTGTTCTAAGCCTCTAAAATAACATGAGACGTATATTTTATTTTTGAAGAAGCATCAACATGTGTTCTCTTAGAATTGTTTGGGGATGCTCAGACTAAACCCAAATCCATCTACTCATCACCTGGGCGTTCCAGATGACCATCAAGGATTAACGTAATAATCCAAGATAATTATTCCATCATATACTACTAAGGTAAAATTTAATGATGAAAAATTGATCAAATCCATCATTATCCAAGAGGTGTATTACCCAAATGGATTATAAAAATCATTTCAATTGATTAAAAAAATTGACACATCTAGGTATGAATCAATTTTAGGGACCTTAATCAACACTACTTAAAGAATAATTTTCCAGTACCAATCATGTAACTTTTAATCAATTTGACTACATGCTTCCATTCCTGTTACTTTGTGGAAGGGTACTCAGGGTATAACTATATCAATATGGCCCTTGAAGATGATGAATCCACTACATTCAGATAACCTCATGGAATATAATATCACCAAGTAATTACACTTTAATTAAATAATATTAGTTCCACTTATCAGTTATCTTTGAATCATATCTTTGAAACCTTCTTAGGATGAATAACAAATATCCATGTTAATGACCCGATAGATAAATCTCAATAGCATTATGATAACCTCACTAATTTGAAAACAATGTTTGATAAATTTGTAAAACCTAGTTTGAGGATGAATCCATGAATGTGTGGTTCTGGGGTAACATCACAGAGATTCCTTAACTTTTTGGTATACAATTTTGGCATAAACATTGATCTATAAAAGACTAGTGTAAATTTAGAAATGTATCCTCCTTGGAATATTAAAGTATTTAAAGGGATCCTGGAGTGTAAATCTTTTATCCATAATTTTATATAAAACTAGGTTGGTAAATTTTCCTACTTAACTATGATAATGAATAAGGGAGTCACCTACTAGTGGGATGATAACTTTAATTAATCTTTTTGATAACCCCAAGAAGTAATTTCTACATCCAAATATTTTATTAATTCCAGTAGAAGGGAAGCCACTCATCCTAAATGTGGCCTCCATGGAGCAATCTCTCAGTTCTATCCTCATTTAGAAAAATGAAATAGGGAGTAAGAAGAGTCTCAATTATGTCAACTAAATTATGTAAGGTACAAAAAATTGATATTCTAACACTGATTACTTTTATCATGCATTCATCTTTGTAGTGAAAAAGATGAGGTATTACTTGAAGCATCACAAAGTCTATCTAGTCTATCGTATTGAACTTATCAAGTATATTTTTAGCCACCCTATGCTAATTGGATCTTTTCTTAAAGGGTGGATATCATACTATAGTATGACATCTGATTATTATCATAAAATGAAATCAAAGTGTAATCGCTAGCTAATTTCCTCACAGTTCATCCTATAAGAAAAATCCACTAATAAACACTGAACTTTAAGATAAATAGGTGTTTTATGCCCATGAAACACCCTAAACAAGATATATGTATTTCAATTGGGCCTTTATAATTCTATTTAAGAAGAGGTTCAAAAAAATAACATCAATAACATTGGTTAATGGATGTTATTTTTCCCCTTAGACAATGAAACATTCCTTACATCTTCTAACTATCTGAAGACTTCACTAATAATGAAGTAGAATATCAAGCCCCTATTACAACCTGGAAGTTAACCTTGTAGCTATAGATAACATATTTAAATGTTAAAGGTGACTCAAACCTAGTGATTAAAAATAAAATAGTGAATATTCTGTCAAGAAGGAAGAACTGACACCTCTCATTATCTATATGAGATGAATGATGGTGAAGTTCCCTTTTTAACCAATGTTTCATCACACCCCTATATCCAAAAATGATGGTTCTAATATACTAACCTATTCTCCACAATCCTAGACAATATTGACCAAGATGATGTAGCCTTTCAGATTACAAATTTAAGGGTATCCTCAGAAGTTATCATATATAAAATAAAGGAAATAAATACAAAAAATGTTAACCTCAGGCATGATGAGATGACATCTATTTCAGAATAAATGAACCCATAATAGTTTACTTCCCAGATAGGACCCCACAACCAGATTGATCCAAAAGGAACAGATCTAACATTAGGAAATGAACTTCAACATTTTGAGTCTGATAAATTAATTGAAATTTCCTTATAAATTAGGATTTAATAAATCTGCCCATAGAGTCATTGTAGAAGTAGAGACCTTAGGAATCATTAAAGGAGCCTATGCAAACATGTGAGACACTCACTAGTCTAGAACTAGGACCACCTACCAAATCATATGGCCTAGTTACATATGGACAATGATGATATAGTATTGTTCATAGTTAACCTTGAAATTCCTTTCATTTTGTATATAGGAAAATTCACCCATTTTCCCTTGGAGTTTTTACATATATCTAAATACTCTTGGTCATTTTTCGTTTGGGAAATGGGTGTCAAGGGGTCATATAAATATCTATACATAATTAGTTTAAGTATATACTTATTAATACTTCTTCATTTCCAAATGAACCAAGGGCATACCCTTTAATGATTTTAGGACAAAGAGTATCATCAAATATAGAAATTCTACAATCATCACTATATTCATAGTCCCTCACGCAATTTTGATAGACAAAAAACAAAATTTTGTTCCTTCATGATTAAGAATCTATATCAGTAGTATAGCATCGAGTCCAGCCATTTTACTTGATAACGTACAGTGAAAAATTGGTAGATAAGGACTTTTAATTAGACTATATAAAATATACTCCCAAAAATAGGGAAAATAATAATTCTTATCCTGAAATGATCCTTCTTACTTTGTGGACCTACCATACCAAAACCCACACTACCATGTGAGTAACCTCATATTTTATGGCTAACATAACAGATGTTGTATTATCCATATATGTTTAATTTCACTCTCTTGGAACTACTACTTGTGGAAAACTCTCAAAGGATGAATTGTCATAGAATCATCTTGATGAGTTAGAAAAACTCGATGGAAAAATCATACATACACAACACAACCTCAAATCCCATCAGATCAAAATTGTGAGGTCCTTCAACATAAAGGTTAATCATTGTTCATTCCTATAAGGACTATTAATACTAGTTCTTAGGACCCTAATGATACTATGAAAGAAAACTCTAAAGGTATTACCCAGGTGGGTTGGGTGTTTAATCATACATATTTCTTTTCAAATGGATATTACACATTTTCCATGATAGATGGGGAAAATGTCATGCCCCCCTCCCCACTAATGAAATTTTTCTAAAGAAATACTTTTCAGAGTCATCACCATGTAAATAATATCTATAATAAAGACTTTAAATTAAACATAATTAAGGCCCCCATCATAAGATTCTATGCTACACAAAAAATCTTATCCCCTTAACATTATACATTGTGACATGTGGTCAATCCATTAAGAGAAAAAACTATTTAGAGTGGGACACCACACGGGTCCATTGACAGGTATAAGAGCTAAATCCCTAAAAAAGATATTTCCTATCCCCATATATGATCCATATCAGTATGGGGAGGTTATTTTAATATAACTACATATATCATGACTCTCATTCTCTGGGATAAATATAGACTTCTAGGTATTATACATTTGTCCCAACGATAAATTCAAAAAGAATTCATAATGGGTGGATCCCTTTTCACACATGGATTCAAAATTCCAAAATATGTTTCTTGATGCTTAACTTGTTACTTCATAGGGACATGGTCATAAAAATCACAAATGGATTAGACCCATTATAAACAATGTATCCTTTCCCCATGATGATAAATTATATAATCATTGTCCCATAAATGCAATGTTAAACTATGAGGTGATAGTTCACCATGAAAGACATTAAAACTACACAGAGTGACGCATTCATCGTTGCCACATTATCCCCAATATAAGAAAAAGATCCATGTAGAAGTCTTTGACACATGAAAATTGTATTCCAGAAATCATCAATACCCCATAATCCCTTCATATGAGATAGATCTATGTAGAGAACAATCAATATCATGAAATGTATTCTGATTGATTCCAAGCCTTTCAAGATACATATAAACTTCAAGGTCCCCCAATCTCGGGCCATGTTACAATATTTAAAGCAATATAATTCCCCATTCCCCATGCATGGCCTTGATTTGTGCAAGTAAAATTTCTCTTAAAGAACTGCAAGTTGCTTAATTTCTATTCATAAAGGGTTATATAGTGACACTCAGACCCCACGTCCTGGGCTTAGCCACAATTTCAAAAAAACCCTCTATGTATCGGTCAAGCTTGTATAGGGAGTTTTCTCTATAGGAATTATATGTATCCTAAATATTTCTATCATTGTATATTTAGTCAAACCAAGATTCCCTAATCATAGTCCCTAACTCAATGGTAAGAGAGAAAATAAAATACCTCATCCCCCATATTTGTGTCAGATTTGTGTGGGGGTTGTTTCTTTAAGAGATACATGCAGATTGATTCTTTAATTATCAAGATATATTGTGAGTCCTGTGTATATTTTCATGGGACTATCCATATAACTTCCACTATCACATCCTACCCTGGTGCTTTCTTCATATTGAAAGATATAAAACTTGTTGGGAAATAAGACTGTATAGATGACCCCACTAGTGAAAGATTCTTCTTGTAAGATATATGTTCACCTTATCAGTATTATCAATAGTTAGAGATCATGCACCCAGCTGATAGTTGGTTACTTTCTATTTGAGGGGTAACATGCACTTCTCGACTGCACCTGAGCCAGATCAATATGGGGGGGGTCTCTCCTAAAGAACAATGTGAAGGGTTGAATTCCACCACTATGGGTTAGATAGTGATGTACAATTACTCTAAAATAGACCCAGGATCCATTCCTATAATCAAGATAATAATATTCATGCTATCCTATAGATGAGTTAGATCTAAACAGGACATTTGAACATGATTCCTCTCATCTGGGAACCTATTCCCAAAATAAAATGCATCTTCCCCTACATATAGTTCATATCCAAAAAGGGAGCTTAATTATTTCCAAGCAATATACTAATTGATTCTTATTATCACAACATACATACTGTTTCATGAATTCTTAATTCTTGAAACAGCAATGATTCTTACAAATGATAACAACCCCCTTTACATTATATTAAATATATCCCAAGGAGCATAGCTCTTATCAATGAATTTCATCATCAAAAGAACAAATCATGAAGATACCCCTTCCACCAAGATGTATTGGCCTCTATCAATACATTAAGTGGTCATGTCCCTATGTGAAACATATTTTCATCCTATATACACATTATCCTTATATATTCATGGGATATTTCACTTTATGAACTATGTATGTTTTGATTATTTTCCATATAGGATACATAGTAATGCGCAGTCCACTCATCAATGGGCCCAACCAAAAATTTTAAAAATTACCACTCCCATCATAGTGATAGATCCTTCAAAGAAATACTTCACTTCTTAAATTAAACTACACTAAGGTAGTACTTAATTATACTTTCCAATAGGTGATCGAATTGGTTTAGTGTTGGACCCAAAAATATTTTACATGCCTTGATAAATGTTTCTTTCCCATAAGAACTAGTTTGATCTATATAGGGATCCATAAAATTCCTTTTTCAATGATGTTAAACTAAACATAAAGTGTGTCCTTATTTAATGAAAAAAAAATTAACTAACCATCATCCATCACGACTCCACATAAAAGAACCAATAGAGCATAACCATGGTCAACTGAAGTTTGAGGTGATTATTTCATCTTTCTTAGCACCTTAATCCATAAATCACACATTGTGTCTTGAGTGTATCTTATTATCAAATATCATTCATGGACATTGTAACATAATACCCATATTCAGGGGTCTCAATGTTTTATTATGCATGTCTACCTCTAGATCCTATATTTCATCTCCTATCCAATCAACCAAATGTGGCTTTTTCTTGAAAACTTTCCCTCTATTCCTTATGATTTCATAAAACCTTACAGAGGAACTCTTCACAATAATTTTATTTGAGATCATCCTCAATGTGTTTTTATCATATCACGACACATGATCCAAGATCATTAATCCACAATTTATATTACCTTTATCCTCCATTCAATGTGGTTTTTTATAAATCTAGACTTTGGACGTCCTAATTGGGTTGTTCTTTCATAACTCCCCTGATACTAGGTCGCAAATTATAACCTTAAACCATATTCTCCATGGTAAAATAAATATTCACTTAAAAACTTGTCCTCAGTGGTCCAAATATAAATACCCTAAATTGATGGTGAAATATACAAAACACCTGTTTGGATAAAAAACCACAATGGGTGGTCTGAGTAAAATTTAATCCTCTTATAACTAGGATATTTATTTCATAGGTTTAGGAAAACGTTATAGAATAAACAAAAAGTCACAAATCATGTATAGATAATCTTGTGACCCCAAAAAAGGTTATCAATGATCGATGCACCCCTGTTGTATAGTAAAAATTTAGGTAAGGGTTTTACCACATAACCTCTTTGTCATAACATGTTAATTATGTAGTGACACAACATTAGGGAGCTCAAAACTTTTTTGAATATAAAATTTTCTATAAACCAGCTTTATATCTTTGAATTATAAGTTTATTCATATCGATTACTTGATTTGTTACACTTTTCCAAGAACCCCATAACCTTCAGTCATTTATCTTGGTTTATCCCTATAGTGTATTGGTAAAAGTGACTAACTAATCTGAAGGTAAAATACTAGGATGTTCTGGTGAATAACACAACACCTCAAAGAATGTTACAGGGGATGTTTTGTTCTTGGGTGAAAGGTTCTCATTAAACCCACAAGCAATTATCCTAAATTTGTGTAATACTGGTCGCTGCTTTCACTAATGGTTGACTTATTCCCACCAGAATCTACTTCTTATTGACTTTAACACTATCATGTTATGATTAAAATTTCTATGATTCCTCTATTTAAGGGGATTATACATCCTTGGTGTTTTGAAATTCTACATTATACCAATTTTCAAATATGGAATGTGGTACTCCATTTTTGGTCCTTTTGGTGGTCCTCATCATAAGATCCTTAACGACATGACATAGGTCCTAAGATTCAAACCCATAATGAAACGTACACTTTATTTGAGGAAGTAAATACTATAAATAAACCCATCATTAAAGTTCAGTGTTACATTGACATTATCATATAGACTACCTCCATGATGTTACAACCCAATATGGATAGCCTCTCCTTTAAACACTACATCATTATCTAGGTGCATAAACATTTTCAGGTTTTTCATATCCCATGTAAAGAAGTGGGTCTATTCTTCATGAAATTGTATTTAGGACCATATTGTCTCATTCATATGTTCCCTTGACCCATAAAACCAAAGGTTTCTTTCCCTTGTAAAAACAGCCTCATATCTCATTGTGCCTTGGAAATATCACAACAGAACTCATCACCTCAGTGTAATTTGGGATGATCCTTATTGTTCCTACCTCATATCATCACTTTAAATTAAAACCCTAAGGGACATGATTTATACAACCCATATTCCAAATATCCAAGTTTATTTGGAGTACCAAACATTATGACCTCATTTACCAAGGACCTTTAAATCAAAGTTGCAGGGTGTTAGAACAATTCATGAATATTCATCCTTCATAATATCAACAATGATGTAGGGTGTCAAAATCATTCATGAATATTCATCCTTTATAAATCTAGTATGGATTCAGTATTCTAAAACCCTTTATGACTATTCATCCATCATAATATCAGAAAAGATTCATGGTGTTATAATACTTCAGGAATATCTATCCTTCATAATTCTTCTAAGGATATATAGTATCATAACCTCATATTTCTATTTATACACCACGTCTTAAGAATCTAATATCATATATTATTCCAAGCTATATTACCCTAAAATACTACAAAATATGGTCTAAGTTGTTTGACCTAAAAAATATCACTTCATTGGTTCAGATTGCAAGACCATAAACAGTAAATAAAAGAGACCATATGATTGATAGTCTAAAAACATATAAAGGGGGTTCTATAAAAACATGTAGAGTCTCTATTAAATAGAAATTAATTTTACATGATCACAGAATAATTGATCATATAAAATAAAAAAAATTATAAAGAAGACATAAAAATTATTAGGATGGAAACCTGTGTAGGGAAACCTAAGAAAAATTAAAATCATGGTCTGCTAAGATATCCTCATAAAAAATATAGGAAAAAGTTTGGGAAATAAAAAACAAGTAAAGAGAAAAAAAATAGATACCACCATATGTCCCTAATAACAATAATGTTTTCTTCATTAGGAACATGGTCTATGGAAAATTCATGAGATACTCTCTTTGTGTGTGTCACATCCACCTCAGGCCATCACATTGAACTAGATAATATTAAATTAGATTACCCAAACATATCTTTAATGGTGTTCTTGTTGAATAATATTCATGATCCATTCTTGGGAAAATCAATTATGATTTGATCACTTTAGTACATTTATTGGTATTTTATCGGTATTATGGAAAACATGACGTCTCTAGTGATTTTTAAGACACTAATTCATCAACATTTCATTCATATGGTGAAACGATAATAGGCTAGATGGTGTCATAGAGAGTTAAATAAATTAATTTCGTTAATAAATTATAAAAGGAAGTTAGAACCTCCATAACCTTGAGTCTCTCCCATAAACCATAAAATTAAAGGAATCCCATAGAGGTACAATCCTATTATAAAATCTTTTCAGAAGATTCCTTGAGATCCATCAACATCTTCTCCAGTGAAGCTATAGATAGGAATATTTGATCTACCAACTTATTCTCCACCTCTTCATAATATTCTAATACTTACACCATTGAAAAAAAGTCACTTTTTTTCATCTCCATCACGTTAATGATCCCATGTATCTATACCTTCATTTTCACTAGGGTATTTAGCATGTGTTTCAGATGGGAAACTCCTTCTAGAGCCTATTGATCTTAGATTTCCCAAAATTGAACAAATTCTGATGAGATTTTATTATTGATTCACACTGTAAATCCTTATTTATAGCATCATTTCCACATTTCTTGGCTGAATATTTTCCTTCGATATCTATACCCTCATATCAAGGGATCACTTTTGCTCACTCATGGAAACCAACTCCACTAACTGAGAATAAAAATATTTATAGTCAAAACACCCATAACCAAAGGTGATGAACATGTTTTTAAGATGTACTAACTAGTACTTAATCTTTTATATTGGGCCCCTATAATAAAACTCTTGGTATTCCTCCACACTTGTCTCTTCATCTTATAATGAAATGTTCTGCGCTATAATCCTTAAAATATGATTTATCTAGGGACTGGGATATATTCTAGTAAAAGTCCCTAAGTGAAGAAATAAAACTTGTATATCATGATAGGATTTGTGTGAGATACCCTCTGTTCCATTCTTCCCAGTTTAGAGGATCAGAAAGTATAAGTATGTGGATCCCCTAAGCTCTGAGTTGAGGATACTATGATGCATTGGATAAAATATTTTTAAGTAAAGGGTAGGTAATGAAATTATACTTGAAAATCAATAACCATGACAATTGTAGAGAACATTCCCTTTTGATCTGTGTCACTAAAAATATCATCTATCTCAAAACTAACTTTAAGGGTGATGGAGACACCTTCCTGGGATGGATGACCTTATAGTGACCCTAAAATTTCTTCCATAAATTTATTCCACTCACCACACTAAAGGTTCATGGGTTGAAATTAATGATAAATGATATGATGCAAATTGGATGAATAAGTTTGTTAATAAAGTGGTGTTTATCCACACCCAATGATTCCTCCATAATAGCCATGTCAGTAGAAGATTAATTTCTTGTTCCAGCATCTTCTAATATTACATTGACCCATTCTCAATTGAAATGAACGAGTCATAATGCATCAGTAGTGGACATTGGGTCTGATCTTTTCTAGAATCCAGTCACCTATACCTCTCCAAGAATCATGTCCCATTTTTAAGGTTCCACTATAGAAATATAATTTGTGTCTTTCTCCGTGGAAGTAGATGCCTATACATTCTAATGAACCTGAAAAGGGTCTACCTAGTTAGTAGGGTCATGATATGCTCCTAAAGAATCCAATAAAGAAGGAAAAGGAAAAGAGACCACTATTAAAAATGGTTACACATTGATTCAAAGTAAGAAAACTTTGATGAGTGGGATTTCATCTTCTTAATTTTCCTCTCCCAAGAAGGATTTGGTGAAACAAGATACACTAATGGTCCATAATATGGAACTAGAAATGGAATAGATATTGTTGAGTTAGGATTATTAACTACCACCTTCATCAGCTTTAAATGACTAGGAGATCCCACATCCTCCGTATCTAGTCATCATCTAATTCATCCTCATCCATTGTATCACCAATAGAATATAATAGGGTATGAGTGGTGACTGGATCTCTTCAATTTTTTACAATACCCACGGGATAAGGAAATATCAGCACAGTTTTTTTGGTAATTCAAGCATCTTACGATGATAGTAAAGTTATTATCTCCTATTAATCGATGTCTTAATGGTATCCCATACCCTCAAAAACCACAACCATACCATGAAAAATAAATGTACATGAATAGGTTTAACAACATATTTGGCACTTCCCACTATGAGTCACTACACGGAGTCCCTAGAGCAATGCATTAACCTCAATAGGCTACATTACGAATGAAATACCCCTGACCAGTGGTGACATGTTTGAATCCATCTAATAGAAAATATACCTACCTCATTACCTTCCAGGCCTCAATAGATAATCTATCTTTTTTCCAATTTTTCCATTTTTGAAAATCAACGAGGAATGATAGTATGGTCAAGGTTTCACCTACATTTGCATCGATCATTGAAACTATATCAGATATCACCTTGTTCGGTGATGAAGCTGACTCCAAATGTATCACATGTTTGAGGGGTATCTTCAGATCCATTGGAATACTAGGCAAAGGATTTTTTCTAGGCCTTGTACTGGTTTCTCCCCAATCATTGGTTGTAAACTTGCGGCCTTTGTCACCAATTAATCTTGGAACCCATTTATATATGAATGATTCAATGCATTGGAATAGGCTTTGGGGAGATAGATGTTAATATCAGACAAAGGAATGGTCACTTGGATTTGAGTATCCTCTATGTAAAACATCAACTAGATTTGATAGTCAACCATCATGTTCCCTTTCTACTTATCATGTGGACGGTCTGAGCATCTCATTTTAATGCACCAGAAATGTGGAATGAATTGGTAGGTGCATACCACTCACAAAAATTTTTAATTGTTAATTTAGGTAGACAGAACACCCGTAATGAATGTAAATTAGATAGGCTCAAGCCTTAGGTTCTCCCTTTTCATTAATAGTTACAAAACTATTGGGATCCTAATATAGAATTATGGTGAAATGATTATGATGGTTAATGTGGTCTGTTGTTTCCTAGTTCTTCAGAGTAGTGGGTCTGACTCCACTGCTAATTTGAAAAATAATTAGGGACCTAGACTTTTCATATATAGATATCACATCTTAGTAGCTGAATATTCATCACACAAAAAAATGATCCATCCCAAAATCATATTGGTCTAGTGCCTCTAGAAACATGGACACATAAACAAATAGTTCCTAAATGATCTAGATCATCTCCCAATAAATAATATATAAATAGAACCCTAATAAGACATATCATGCATAGTAACTTTATTCATATCTAGGGAAATAGAAACATATGAAAGGGTGAGAATAGATACTTATTAAGGGTAAAAAAGGTAAATATCAAGGATCACTTGAGTATAAAATGAAAATAATTCTATGATAACATCAGCATACCATTTGAAAATCATACCCTACAGATCATAAATCATAATTTTGAGTCAAGAAATAAATTTGGGCAGTTCATTATACATGAATCAAAAAGGAATCAAAGAAAATGAGCCATGAGAGTACAACGTTGAAATATGACACAAGTTTTGCAAATACACATAAACATAGAAAATCATTACCGTAGTAGTCATGGATTATACCCAAGACTATCATAGTAGAGTGGCTTCACTCCCCAAACCATCATAGTAATAAAGGTTCACTCACAAAACTGTCACAGTGGATATAGCTCCTTATTATTCTTGGTTCACACCTTATTCCATATCTATTTATCTCATGTGATATTAATCTTTACATAATGCATTATAGGGAGATACAGCTCCCTCAAATCATTGGTTATAATTTGAAAACCGTAATTTGTTATAATGTAACCACCATACTTGGTTATAACATTACTACTATCCTTGGTTTTATCATAACCATCATCCCCAGTCATAACATAACAACCCTCATGGGTTATCACACGACTATTGTACTTGGTTATAACATTACCACCATCTTTAGTTATAACATAACCACTATTACATAAAGAAAACCATACGTATGTGTGCCCAATGTTCATAAAAAATCATCAAGTCATTACATCAAAACACATTCATATAAATTGGGGTCCATAAACATTTCATTAATTCATTATAGTATAATCTGTGGAAAATAAATCTGTTTCATTAACATCTCAAAAAATTAATATTAACTGTCCAAATAAATATTAAGAATGGTATCATTTGATCATATCCATTATAATAAATAATTAACAACAAATATTTCATCTTATATGGGAAGTGATTTAGAAATATAACTTGTAACAGTTCTTGTAAAAAAATCCTTTTTACTTTTAAATATACTTTCTCAAAATAATATTTTCCAAATTATTGAGGAAAACATTTTTATTGAATGTAATATTGAAAAATAATAAAAGATGCATCAAATAATTGATCATCCAAGATAGCAGTCAATTACATTCATTTCATATTCATTAAAATAATACATACCTTTCATACTTTTTTTTAAAAAAGACTAAAGGTACATAATTTAGAAAATTATAAGAGGGTTCCTTTAAAATAATTTTGTAAAAATACAATCATGGGTAAAAATTTACTTCTAAAAATAGTAGGAGAATATTAATAATATTTTATAAAAAATTAATATAAAACATTGATAAGAAAAAAAGAAAATTCTGGGAAAATACCAAAATAAATTCTTATTTCAAAAAAACACATTTTCTATCTTCTAAGTAATTATGGTGATTAAAATGTAATGAAAACATAAATTTTCAAAAAAATATTGCTTAATAAAATTATTATCTTTCTTGAGAGGTATATAATAATATTTCATCATCGGAAACATAACCTTAATCAATCCTAATAAACAATGAGATTATAACATAAAACCTCCACCACATTGGTAACTTTTGAATTATAATCCCCATGAATTCAAGAAACATATATGAATATTTATTTCCAATAATTTAAATGATAGGAATCAAAATATAAATTCATTGGAAATATATATACCACGCATAATAAACAAGTGGTGTATGGGGCATCTGTTCTACAGAAATAAAAAGGAGATAAAAATCTCTTTCCTTAGGTCTGACTTCCTTCATAAATATTGTAACCTCCTCTATAATAAATAGATATTTTTTATAAATATATTATATAACTATACTCTTATATTTCATAAAATATATTATTTACTTAGAAATTTTTATCACCAATTTGATAACACTCCTTCGTAAAAATCACTATTATGGGTGATATCTACTTTTTTCATGTATTTTCTTGTTCAGTAGTTTTGGTTCATGTATTAAAATAATTTTTACATTACATATATAATGATAAAAATTATTTAAATATAATAAATATTCATTATACACATCTTTATATTCATCCATAAAAGATAGAGATAGAGAAATGAATTACACCATTCATGGAGATGGTAGGTCATATGTACTCATGAACTTTGTTTCGTTTTTTTATAGATAAAAAAATAAAAGGCAAAAAATAAATAACCTTAAAATAATTTTTATTATATCATATATATCATATATATTTATTAAATCCATCTTTTTTTACCATCCAAGTAAAACCTAAATGAAAAAAATCACATCACTTCGTGGAGGTAGTAGTCCACAATTACGCAAGATCAACGTTATCATTTTCCTACAACATGGAAGGTAAGAATATAGATATCATATAATAATTAAAAATGTATACTTATATAATCATTATAATATATAAATATTTAATCAAAAATAATACCCATCAATAAAAAATTTTCATGATAAATGAATTGTTTGTCAATGAGGACACAATAGGTTTTATATATGCATGATCAATATTTTTAATTTCCAATAGATGAAAAATGGTGAATAAAAGTGGTTTCATAATTTTAATAATATACAGAATATTTAGTATACTTAAGTTATTAGTCTATGAATAATTTAATAGATTTATAAGATTCAAAATATTAATTAAAAAAAGCGATCGGTTAAGGAGATTACCTCTTCTTTGAAATAACTTCTTTATATCTCATATTAAGACCATTTGGGTTTGTTGTTTGGGAATTCCAGAACCATGATAATCTATATATGGGAGTGTATGAGAGAAATTTCTTGTTTTTTTTCCAAATAGAAGGATCAAGGTGGTATTAAAAAGATAAATTGGGCTTTCATTTTATAATTTTGGGGAGGGGCACTCTTGGAATGGTTAAAAATATTAAATTAATCTAAATTAATTTTGATGTCCAAATAAATCAAAATTGATAGGATTCGAATATAAGATGGGGTAAAATTTCAATAATCTCATAAATTAAAATAATTCCATATTTGGAATATAATATGAGGATGAGGACGCTTTGAAATTATTTTTTCACAATCATTTGTTTTAATTCTTTGTTAACCCTTTTGGAAATTTTAGTAATATTTAAGTTTTATACCTTATAATGGTTAAAAATGTTTTAATTAAATTCCTAGTGACCCTAAATTTGAAAATATTTTATTTTCAGAACTATATACTATTCATTTTTATCAATATAAAATGTTTATGAATTTTTTATCATTCAATAAAATATTATTTTTTATCAAATATCATCAATTTCATTTTTAAAACTATTCATATAATTTGATGTTAAATACATCAATGAAAAGGGTGAATTAGAATATAATTTTTTTTTAAAACTCACTAGTATATCATATCAATTTATTGAAATTATGTTACATATTAAATAATTCTAATTATATCACATTTTATTTTTTTTAAATCGTTTATTTGAATTTTCTTTTCATTTTATAAATATTGTGTTAACATTAACAAAGAATTAAAAGTCATTATATAATTTATAAAAATTATAAAGCAATTTCTATCCCGAAAATAATTTCATTAATTTCAAAATAAACACTTATTTTTTATCATAATATGTTTTTTACCCAATATAAACACATAAGTGACTTCTAAAACTAATAGAGTGAGGTTTTGTAAATATCTTTGATTTAAATATAATATAGGTCATCTTCATGAGAAAGTGTCAATTAAAAAATACAATTTTTAGAATTACATGATAATGGAATAATTTCCCTCATCTAATAAGAATAATGAATAAAAAATATGGGGTTATCAATTAGTTTTATGTTGGATTAACCTGATTTACCATTTATTGAGGTGATAAATTTCATCATGGATACTATTCATATTGAAAAAAAAAATACAAGTTTAATATTAACCAAATTAAAAAAAAATAGTTAAAAATATGGAATTAATTTTATCAATTCAATACCTATAAGTGGTAGAAATAAATTTAAAAATAAGTGTGAAAGTGTGATGAAAAATATTTTTTGTTGAAAATTTTGTTTTTAAGCATAAAATCGGATTTATTATTATCACATTCCTATAAAAATATTTTAAGAATATTAAAAAAAATATGGATTATATAGTATATACATTTTATTGAAATCATCATAAAATATGGATCTATTTAATTTGTTAAAATAAAAAACACATTTCTCGCATAGAAATATTTTTTTTCCGGAAAATTCAATTTGCCTACAAAAATGTTTTTCATCTAAATTAAGACATATAATTGATTAAAAAGTAATTAATTGGAATATTTTAAAAGTAATAACACTTTTTTTTCTTTCAAACCATTTTAAAAGAAAATTTAATTGTTACATGCCTAAAACAAAAATACAGTTTTCAATAAAAATTAGTATTTTTCATAATTCAATAGAAAATCACAATTTTATAAATTATAGAACATAAATACTAAGTTAATTTTTTTATGATTATTTCAAACATTTATGTTTATTTAGTAATTTTAAAAGTTTTAAAAACCAAAAATAATATTTTATCCCAAAAACAAATAAAACCCATTTTGAAGGAAACCTTTTTTAAGCATAATATAAATTTCCCATAAACATAAATGGTTTTTTACTAAGCAATAACCAATAAATTTTTATTTAATTGGATATTTTAATATATCTCATAAATTATTAAATCTTATTCATACCCATAAATTTTATGATTATTTTATAATTATCACATAATAATATTTTAATATTTTATCATTGTTCATTTTAAATCAGTATTGCATGTAACGCAAGCTATCAAAGGAATTAGATGTATTTGAAAAACATATTTCATAAAATAAAAATATGTCACATTATAACAACCATAAAATTAATTTCTACCTCTAAATTTATCACTCTTATACAAAAAAATGATATCCTTGTTTCGTTAAACCCTTAGGTTCCCATGTAACATATTTAAAATTTTCACTTCTCTAATGAACTTTCACCTGATCAGGTATTATTAATCAATAGCACTTTATCTCTATGATCCAAGATATCTAAGGACATTTCCTCATAATAAATTTATTTTTTTGGTATTTCCTTTAATTTTAGTACATGTAATGGATTAGGTATGTACTTCATCATGAGAGATACATGGAAGACATTGTGAACTTGAGAGAGGTTCAGTGAAAGTGCTAACTGATAAGTTATTTTCTATAATAGATCAAGAATAATAAAAGGTAAAAAATTCAAAGGGGTAATATTTACCTTATTTATGGATTTCATAGCATTATTCCATGGATAAATTCAAATAAAACCCTTCTCATAGACTTCATATTCAAGGTCACACAAGAGATTGTCATTATAACATTTCTATCAACTTTGAGCTACCATCATGTACTATTGAATGAATCTAAATTTCTTTTCCATTTCCTCGTATATCTCACATATTATTATAATTATGTATCTAATATAATTTTTTTTTACTTTGATCAATTTCCACATCATCTCTTGCTCCATTAAACAACATCAATATGTTCTTATACCTAAAAGAATAAAATTTACATTTAATGAATCATAAGATCCACAATTCATTACTTCTACCTATAAATATTCACCAAAAATAAAATTTATAGAACATGTTATCCAAGCTTCAATTTAATATATTCCATATATATTTATCCATAAATCTATAGAAAATTAAGACTGAATAAAATTTAATACTGAATATCAGAATTATTTGATCTTATATCCTAATGTGATCAACATAACTATTATATTTAAGTAATTTTAATCTATCATAAAATATCATACAAAAAAGTATATACCCTTATAATTTCCAAAAAAAATATGCCAGAATATAATAATATTTTCTTAAAAAACAAAATTCAACTTATATTACTTAAATAAGTTCTATTTGAAGTCTGGTTTTATCCTTGCATGAATATATGATCATATGTTGACTTAGAATATCAAATTTTATTTCTTTGTTCCGGAATCTATAAAGAGGTATCTAGTCAATTATCTAAATAAAATCATGTTTTAATAAAGATTCAACAATATGATCCTAATAGTGAATATTCATACAATATTCAACATGAAATCCCAAACCTTGGAGTTGAGGATCGGTGGGCCTTAACTGTCATTATTAGCATCAACTATTGTGATCAAATAATCTTTCACTATTTCCATTGAAATGAAAGGTTTTTTAGGCATCTCATCCTCATTTTTCCTTGGATTAGGTCATTGATATGCATAATGCACAAACTCCTTTCATTTATAGAACTATATTTTGAGTGGTTCATTCTGTAGATCTTTATGTCTATTCACATCATTAGATATATTATTATCATAAATTCATCATATAATTTCCTAATGACCATCCATTACACACTTTAAACATTTAACAATTCCATTAATACAATTTCCTCCATTTTTCTTTCCACACATTGATTATAAAGGAAAAATATTATTCTTCTATCCATGGTTTTTAGAATTTCCTTTAAATTCCATCTTTCATTTATTATCAAAATAATGATATTTTTTGGGTAAATACAATCTCTATATGCACCATTATGGAATATGAAAAGATTTATTCATAATTATAGAAGTCCCTTATGGTCAACACACTAGGAAGGCTTGGATTTAAGATAATAAATTTTTTATCAAGGTTTCTTTTGTATTGGATGTTAATTCCATATGTGTACCTCAAAAGTCTTGTAAAACATTCCTCATAGGTACCAATAGATATATTATCATTTATAATTAGCTCATGGAATTCCTGAACTATTTTTGTGTGAAGAATACAAGAAAAGTACATAGTAAAAAATAATTTAATAAACTCATCCAACTCTATGGTTTCAATTTCTCCCTATTTACATGTGATATTTATAATAGTGGACAATTGATTTACTTCACCATCAAAATGATAAATAGTTTGAATAAATTTACCATTCTATGAGAAATAAAAATAGAAAATATCTATTAACTGGAACTAATCCATTTTTTACCAAGTGGATGAGTCGAACTAGTAAAATGAGGTGGAAATTTCCACAGGAAGGACTCCAAATAAGATTGTTCCCTCCTTTTCTCATTTGGATGTTTAGCATGATTTATATCTTGAGAAAGCTATGTGAACATAAAAATTATATTTGGTATCCCATATCCCCAAAAAAATTGTTTCTCATGAGAAAAATAATTCCATTATCCATCACATTCATGAAAAACATAATTCCTTCAGTTTCCATCTATTTACTAAAATTAAAAATCATAGTGTTTTAAAAAATATTCATATTGTGAGGAATCATGAAAAATAATATATAATTTTTCTAATTTATGACAAAAAATTTATTTTATATAAGACGTAATTTTTTACATAATTTAACAATGATCATTACCAAAAATTTTAGGATGTTATTATTTACATAGAATTATCCCTAGTATTCTCACTAAATTTATCTCATCCTAGTCTCAAAAGGTTATATCATGATTACTCTAATAATAACTTTAGCAGCCCAAAAATTTCAAACATAAATACCACATCTTAATAAATGATTATTCATTACATAATATTACAATACACACCATAGACATATATTTATAGTCTGTTTGGATACATTGAAACATAAGAAACATGATTATAAAATATCTACATCACCTCACACTAAGTCCATCATAATCAACACCCTTTTTAGAAAAATCACCCTTAGTTCTTTTCTGCATAACTTGGGTAATGGAAACATAAGAAAGGGTGTGATTAGAAGAACAATAAGGGTAAAAATAAATATATCAACGATCAGCTAATAATAACATGACATATTTAAATGAAAATAGGATAATAAAATTTTAAATTCATACCCTGCACATTATAAATCATAATCATGATTCATAGCATAAATCTTGGAAGTTCATAACACTTGATTCATAATGGAATAAAAGAAGATGATCTATAAGAGAATGAAATTTCAATAAGACATTGGTTTTTGGAATACACATAAGCATTGAAATTTATTTACAAAGTAGTAGAGTCTCATTTCCATGAAAATCATAGTGGAATGTTTTCACTCCCCAAACCATTATAGTATTCATGGTTTACTCTAAATACTATCATTGTGGAAAAAATCCCTTACTAAACTAGGTTCACTCCTCATTTTGTCCCTCTTCATCTTATGATATATAAATCTTACCCGATGAATTTGAGGTAGATACATGTCCCACCCATCATAGGTTTTAATTTAACTACTTCCCTTGGTTATAACATCACCAATGTCCTTTATTATAATGTAACCATCATTCTTTGTTAAAACATAACCACCATCATTCGATATAACGTAACCATTTTCCATTATTAAGATGTAACCACCATCCTTGGTTATAATGTAACCACTATCACCAAAATAAAATGATACATATGTGTTCCATATGAACACAAAAAATCCCTAATATCATCATATCATAAGTCGTTCAATGAAAATAGGTTTCAAAAACATTTGATCAATTCACTACAGCATAACCCATGGAAAATAAATGGGTTTCCTAAACATATCATCATTATAAACATTAAACATATATAGAAATATTAATAATGGTATGATTTGATCATATTTCCATTAAATAATATTTACCATCATAGATTTCATCATATATGGGAAATTATTTTGAAAGATCACTTAGAACATTTCATGAAAAAATATTCTTTTAACATTTAAATAACATTTCTAAATCATATTATTTAAAAATTATTAAGGAAACATTTTATTTGAAAGTAAGATAAAAAAATATAAAGTAATCTTTAAATAATTGAACATTCATGATGAATGTAAATTTTGTTCGTGTATTATATGTTATAATAAAACATTCCTTTCAGAATTTAATAGAAAAATTGGAGAAGTACCTCATTTCGAAAATGAAAAGAAAATTACATGAAAAGAATTCAATAAAAATAAAATCATGGGTAAAATTTACTTTATAAAATCTTAGAATAGTAATAAATTTTTTTTGAAACATATTTAGTAAACATTGATTTGGAAGAAAAATTGATTTTTGACTAGACAGAGAAATAAAGTCAATTTTTCTTAAAAACAAATTTTCAATCTCTTTAGTAATTAAGGGTATTAAAATGAATTGAAAACATATATTCTAAATAAATAACCAAATTAAAAAAAAAATTTATTAATATGAAGATCATAATATTTCATCTTCAAAACATAATCATAAACAATCCTCATAAATAACGAGATTTTATCATAAAACCCATACAACATAGGTATCCATTGAATCAAAAGAACCATGAAATAAATAACCTTATATAGAAATTTATGTCCTATTATTTACATGATTATAATAATAAAATTAATTTATGGAAATTTTATAAACTATACAAAATAAATAAGTGGTGTATAAGGGATGTGTCACACCAAAATGAAGAAAAAGATAGAAATCCCATACCACAGGTCCTACTTCATTTTTACATCTTGTAACCTCGTATATAATAAATATATATTTATTATAAATTTATTATAGAATTATACTCATATATATGATAGTATATATCATTTAATTATATCCTTTTATCACTTATTTTTTGACACTTCTTTATTAAAATCACTATTCTAAGTGAAATATGGTTAATTTTTTAAGTATGTTTTGGGTAAAAGGTTTGTTTCATTTTATTTGGATAAGTATTCCTTAATATCCATAATTTTTGTAATTATTAAAATATAATATATATTTATTAAATGCTTGTTTTTATAAATTCAAAAAATATAGAAAAGGTTGGTCATGCATACGTGTGAATGTTGTTTCCATGTTTTCTTGACTGATTGAAAGAAAGAAAAGTAAATAAAAAATAACCTTTAAATAATAATTATTATAACATATATATCATAAATATTAATTAATTATATCCTTATTAACATCTAAGTAAAACATAAATGAAAAAAAGATCACAGCACTTCAGGGAGATAGAAGTCCACACGTACAAACCATCTGTGTTACCATTTTTTAGTGGTTTGGAAGGTAATAATGAAGTATGATATTATCATTAATAAAGTATAATTAGGTTATAATTATCATATATAAAAGTTTAACCCATTAAAATACCCTTCTGTAAAGTTTGGTGATGATAAATAAATAGTATCTCTACATAGAGGTAGTAAGTCATACGTATGAACAAGTTGTATTTTCACTTTCCATTTTGATGGAAAGTGGGGGAATAAAGGTGGTTTTATAATCATAATAATACTTCAATATATTTATGTTATTTAGTTTATTATTTGATAAAGAATATAATAGATTTAGATGAGGTAAAATAAAAATTTACAAAAGTGATAGGTTAAGGTGATTACCTCATATTTGAAATAACTTATTTAAATCTAATCTTAAAGGATTTAGGGTTAGTATTTTAGGAATACCATAACCTATAGATTTTTTATTTTGGAGTATATAATATATCTTGGTAGATTTGGGTAGATCTAGAAGGCTCAAGGTGTTGTGAGTAATAGAAAGGAGGTGTTCCCTTCTATAATTGAGGGGAGGGTCACTCTTGGGTTTTCTTAAAATATTAAATTAATATGAATTAATTTTAATGTAAAAATGGTTCAAAATTAATAATACTCAAATATAAGTTGATGAAGATTTTAAATCCATTATTAACCCTTTTTAACAATTACCTCCATATAATTTTTATCTAATCATTAAGGGTTATCAATGTTTCTATAAAATGATAAGTGACCTCTAAATGGGCCATGGATGATTACTAAAACCATATACCATTAATTTTGAAAATATATTCCTTTTATGAATTTTATATCATTTAATTAAATATTATTTATTATAAAATATAATTAATATCATTGTTCACACTATGCACTTAATTTTTATTTAAATACATCGAGAAAAAAGGGGAATTCAAATATAATATTTCCAAACTTCCCTATTATGTCATGGAGATCTATAAAATTCATGGGACACATTAAATAATTCAAATTATATGAATTTTAAAATTTTTAAAATCATTTTTATTAATTTTTTATTAATCGAAAAAATAATTTCTAAGAATTACTCAAGTATTTAAAGTCATTACATAATTTCAAAAAATTATAATTAAATTTAGGCCCTGAAAATAATTTAATTAATTTAAAGACACATATATTCATTAATAACATTTTTTTGACCAAATAAATAAACATAATAGATATTTAAAACTATGAGAGTGACATTTTGTAACATTCACTAATTTAAATATTAAAAATGTTATTTTCATGGAAAACTTTCCATTAAAAAATCCGTTTCAAATCTAAGGTGATAAGGGTAAAATTAAATTTATCCAATAAGAATTGGGGTAAAAAACTATATTCTTATAACTTAGTTTTATCATAGAATAACCTTATTTTACCTTTACCGAGGTGATAAATTTTACCATGATTACTATTTATATTGACCAAAAATAAAAATGTCATATTCAGAAAATTTAAACCTCCTACTTAAAAATATAGAATAAATATTAAAAAACTCAATACCTCTAACTAGAAATAATTAATTTTAAAATAAATTTACAAAATGCGATGGAAATTATTATTTTGAAAAATAGTTTTTTTAAATAAAACAGAATTTTTTATTATCCCATCCGTAAGAAAATATTAGTTGAAAGTTAAAATATCTTGTTGAGTATATAATATAATAATTTTATTAAAATCATTTCCCATTTTTCATTAATTTTAATTATCAAGAAAAAAAACATTTTACACATTAAAACAATTTTTTCCTTGAATTTTTTTTACTGATAAAAATGTTTTTATAATATCTTAAAATTTAAAATTTATTCTAATAGAATTAATTGGATTATGTAAAATATAATAAAACTCATTTTATATCTAATCCATTTTTAAAAAAATGGATCTTTTTCGTGCCTGAAAAAATACAATTTTCTATAAAAAATGGTCTTCTTTACAATCCATTGAAAAATCAATATTTTCAGGAAACTCTCAAAAAAATCACTCAAATATAAATTTGACTGATAATTTTAAAAATTTAGTTAGTTTCACAATTTTTAAAAGTGTAAAAAAATAAAAATAAAAGTTTCTCAAAATAGAAAAAAAAAATATTTTAATAGAAATATATTTTTTATGTAAAAAATAACTTTTCCAAAAAACCAAATGTTTATTTACTGAGTGTTAAGGAATAATTTTGTATTGAGTATGGTATTTTTATATATCTCATATAGTATTTAATACTAATCATACATTTCGAATTAATAGCTAGGATATAATGGTTGCATAATAATATTTTAATAATATATTGTGGTTTATTTAAACTCGTTATTGTGTGTAACGAAAGATATCAGAGAAACTATATTTATTTGAGAAATATATTTCAAAAAATCCCCCTTTGTTACAAAAATATTCTAAACTGAGAAACTATAATTTTTTTGGTGTTGAAATACTCATATCTACTTTTGTGGTCCCCTATCGAAACCCATAACTACTGGAAGGGGATGAAGATCTTGTATAGGGGTTTACCCTATAGATATGGTGAAACATATGATATAGTTTAACCATCATGGAAATGACCAGCCCAATGTGCCTTTCCCCTTCCCTGGTCACTCTCGTCATAAAGTTTCAGACCCTAACTCCATCCTTCTCCCAAACTGGGAGAATGTATCGACTCAAGTACATCATTAAGAAGTCTATAGATGAACAAGTCATATAAATAGGGAAGTTACCACTCACACTTATATGTTGAACAATACTTCATTAACCTTCATGTAATAAGAAACCTACACCCCCTGAGATTCTCATTATGGTATGGACTGAGGATTCTTGATCAAATTCTTGGGATGGGTCTTCTTGATAAATAATTTAGACCATCTATTTAATGGGATGTCTTATCTAAGAGATGGGACCTTCCCAAGGCCACTATGGCTAGGTTGATTAACTCATTTTCATTATGGTTTCTACTTTATATCATCGCAACTACACTATGGGATGATGAATCTATTATATATGTCCCCCAAGATCAGTGAACCAAGTATTTTGTCAATATCCCAAAGACAAATTTCAACCTAAAAATGAATCAGATGGAATGAGTTCATGTAAAAACTCCATTTATTTTTTATGTTTATCATCAGAACCCTATGACAATAGGATATGATTTCAGAAATACAAGAATCTTCTTAGAAAACATTCCATTATAGGTCAGTGAAAAATTCTATTACTGTATGTTTTACCCAGAAAGACTAACCCTAATCCATCCCAAATATTCTTACTAAAATAATATCTCATGAAAAAAACTATATAATGTTTTTATTATAAATAAAATATATCATTATTAAATGATAAATGAGAATTTTGGGATTTTACTCATGATGAACCCCTTAAAAATCTATTTTCATATGCATCAACATATATCCTTCAGAACCTTTATCCTTATAAGTAATGTGACCTACCTTGTAGAAATTCATACTTAATGTACTTTGAGTCTTTATAATCTACTAAAGAGGTATTATTAATGATGGTGGTGCCTAAATGGGAATAATTTTCTCGAGTATAAATCCTTACAAATGAAACTAGTCTAACAAATAATACTCTAGAAGATAAGTCCCCATCAAACTTGCTAGCCGCCACTAATTCGACTAGACAACAATGTGTTGGATAATTTAAATGATCCACTATTTCTAAATAATCATTTCTTGAAGATATATGAATTAAGAAAAAATATAAATTCATTTTTAGTATGATGAGTTTTTATTTTGAAAAGGAGTGTACTGAATGAAAGAAGAGCATGACTCGGGTGGATTCACATTGAGAACATGACCCATTCTTTGTTACATGGTATTTTTACCATATAAAGGTTACATAAATCACATAAAACATTATAGGATTATGTGAAACCCAATTAAATCATATCAATTACCCAAATAAAACATATGTCCAAGTATGCATGATGTGGTTTGAATTAATTTTCAATGATCAGTCATTGGATTTGTTATGAGAGTTGTCTAGAAAATGTGATTATGTTGTTGGTTCTTATGATCTGATCACATGAAGGATTCACATGGTTGGGTCTTGTTTAGAAAACATGTTGATTGTAAGAACCAAAATCATGGAATTTGGAATCCTGGATCAAAGGGGGATTTTTCAACCCCTCACCCTCATATTTATAAGGTATCTTATTGAATACCAAGGTCTCTCAAAAGACCAAGAGTCACTCAAAATACCAATGGGTAGAATACAAATGGAATGAGGTGGGAATTTACTTCCTAGATACTAATTCATATTTGTTATTTTGGACTTCACATGTGGGGGGGGGGGGAATTTCGATGACCACAAAATGAGTATTAGACAAATTGGACTTGGTAAAATACCAAAAGCACAAGTACCATTTTGAATAATGGAAAAGAATAAAGTGTAACTACTTTTGGTTTAAGTGGATGGGTCTCATGATCATGTAACCCCTAAGATATCATGATATCTCATGATCCTTCACCTGAGTGTGTTAAGAAAGAGTGGACACGTTATCTTTGAAAATGTGAGAACGTCATCAAATGATCTAGGGATGATCATGTAATGTACTAGACACACGTAGTGATCCGATGAAAAAGGCCCAAAATGAAAGAAACTAGTAATGATTTTTCTATCAGAAGATTATTGTACTTTACATAACCCCCATGCAGTCCTGTGATCAACTATAACAAAAGTTGACAGTGTAACTTAGCTAATAAATTCTTCCCTTCACATGGCCTTTATAAGAATTTTGAATGTAACCACAAAATGAAAAGTTCTTCAAAGTGTGATCCCCTTTTAGGATCGCATGATGATTTGAATATCAGGTGAATCCTTTGTGTAAACCTAGCCTCATGACACCTTCATATGGATTGGTTTATATGATTCATTCCTATTTTGGCTTATTAACATAAAGCCTTTCATATTTGGTTGTATGTTTCTCTTGATCACACAAACCCCTAGTCCTGAGAACCATTCATGTAATCACATTATGTAATATTATTCATGTTTCATAGCCATGATCCTTGGACAAGTGATTCCGAGTCACACAAACTCTCTTATGTTCCTTCATACTACCCCTTCCAAGTCATGGGTTTAAGGAAGATGGTATTGGAGGAGAGAGAATGTGGTCAATGTTCTTCATGTGAAATCACCTTAGTGTCATGCAATGGCATAAAGAAATCAAGAATCAAGGGTACACAATCATGTGTCTGACAACTGGATGTGAAATTTTATGTTAGATTCACATAAACACATGAAAAAATAGTGAGGTTTTTCCATGAAATAATTAAAACAAACTACATAAAGATGGATCACTCACTGCATAAATGTTATCCATCCATCATGTAAAGGTATTCCGCCATCTCTATTCTCACATATGGGTATCCCATAGACTTCTTGAAATTTATTTCCTTCACATGATACCCTTCAAGTCAAGTGATCAACTCCATGTAAAGCTGTCGAAGGCCTCTGATTATTCAATGCTACCCACAATAGGATGATCAAAAGGTTAGTGTTATTCATGCATCACCCCATAGAATCATGTGATGTATGTTCTAAAAATATGGTCTCACAACTCAACTGATGAATGATAGTAATGAAAAATTCTTATTGATATTGTTGATTATCATGCAATTAATGGGAGGTCATTGTTGATGATATGAACCTTAGTTATGTTAAGTGCATGGTAATTTACCAACTCATAAATATGGAACTTCTAATAAAATAATATGGGTTTTGTGGATAGGTCTCCATATAAATCAGCAAATATATGCGGGAAATGATGCCTATAATCCCCCCAAAAAAGTAATATAAGGATACACATGTAAGATAAATTTCTAGAGTGGAGAGGTCACATGATCACAAGAACCTTCTTATTAAGATAGTTGAGTAAATTTGGAGAAATAAAAAGTAAGAATTATTTGTGTGAGGTTCAGTCATGTGATAACCATCATTCCAGAAAAGTTAGGACAATTTCTTAGCCATGCGATGGAAATGAGATTTTTAGAAGTCCTCTTGGTCATATAGTTATTCCATGTGATTGTATGGACACTCATAAATCACATGATTGAAACAGCCTCATTCCCTTGCAAACTCACATGAATCTATAGGATTCATGCAAATAACATGAATCAATAAGAATCAAATAAAGAATATAATTCCACACGATTCACACAAATTTTATAACTCTATAGGCTTCACACAAAGTGCATGACCCCATGACACCTGGATGACCACACGAATCCCATGGGTTTCACTCACACTCTCCTAAGTCCTCCTCCCATAAATTCCATACACCTTTAATATCCTCCAACACTCACAAACTTATGGGGACAAGATCTCTATATGTTAAACAATAAATCCTTTCTCATCGATGGGAAAATTAATTTAAAACTATGAAACTCTAATTCATTTCCAAACATGATATGTACTACACCATCCTATGTCCCAAAATCCATATTAAACATATTTTCATCAACTATTTCCACATAACCATGTTCCAAATGAATACCATAACACTACAATATATCCTTCACGTTATAATTCCATTAGAAAAACTTATAGAGCCACAACCATCATGGGATAGGATTATATTCCCTTTTGGGAGCCTTAGTGTCTATGTCTTGCACCTATATGCAATCCATTTGATATCTTATTATATCATGTTTCACACATCAAGTGTCACTTGTCTGGTCTCATATACTTTCAATTATCATTCCATTAGCCTAATAAAAGCCTTTAATATGGGAATCCTCCCTTTATGTAAGGCTCAACAATATCTTTTTCCCCTCAAAGGGACATAATCCCAACAAAAGCTTCCCAAGCTGACCTCAGTGTGTAATACTCATTCAAATACCAGGGTAACCATTTTGATTAATCCTTGCTAAATTATTAGAGTGACCTCAATGATAAATCCATGATCAAAAATTAGGGTATCCTCATTGTGTAAGCCCTACTAAAGCACCAGAGATACCTCAGTGTGTAAACCGCACTCAATTATCAAGGAGACCTCAGTGTGGCATTCAAGCTCAAATATCAAGGAAAACTCAATGTGTAATCCCAGTTTAAATATCTGAGCAACCTTAGTGTGAAAACATCATTCAAACATGATGGTTATATCAATTTTTAATCCTTACTCAAGAAGTAGGGAGACCTCGTTTTATAATCCAATATCAGGCATTAGGGTGACCTTAGTGTGTAATTATGATTCCTAGGTTACTCCATTATTGTAATCCTCCTAATGTGTAATCCCAATCCAATATCCCATCTTATTAAAAGGTAAATATTCCCAATAAATCATCTTGGGGTAGCCCTAGTGTATAATTCTCATACAATTCCATCTTACACTACCATGAATTGTGTTTAGTACCCCCACAACCTCTTGTTTGTTACCCCAATCAAGAATCACATGGTCATGGAGATTGTTGATGGTTTTTCCACTATAATGATAAAAATTCTCCCAATATAGGCCTCCAATTAAAGAGATCGATTACATCTAACACTTTTCTGAAGGGTCATATTCCTAAAAAACATTCTTACAGAAGACCCCATACACATAAGTCTCATTCAAACCTCTGTTTTCATGCCTTTTACAACCAAAATGACTAATATTATTGAGGTATATTCTATTTATTATTCTTATCGAATAC
The DNA here is from genome assembly GCA_963277665.1 of Viscum album. Taxonomy (NCBI): domain Eukaryota; kingdom Viridiplantae; phylum Streptophyta; class Magnoliopsida; order Santalales; family Viscaceae; genus Viscum; species Viscum album. The sequence goes on along the minus strand of OY728151.1, from coordinate 533,976,991 downwards.
ATAGTATTCCGATCTAAATCCAGATCGCCTATGTCCAATAACAAAACCCTCATAAAAATCCTTGACATGTGATGCTAAACTATGATGTTTGGTCACATAAAAAATATGTGGGTTTTAATTACTATTTCAACTAGATATGTAGGATTCCTCTTAGAGGTTAAATCAAAATTTAAAAACACAAATTTCCTCCCAATGTATTAGAAAACTCTAGAGTGCTTAGACATACATTTTTAAAATATAAGTAGTCCCCCATAGTTAAATAACATTGCGTAGATGGATGGGAAACCTCTGATATATACAAATGGTACCATTGATAGGATACCCTACAATATGTATAGGGATTTAATAACTATGTTTTTTAACTATTCACATATCAATATCTGGTAATGGTTGATGAACATTTCATAAATCAATAAGAGATTCATATAGTTGAAAGTAATTCCCCCAAATGGGTTGAGATGTGCATGGCCTACCATCCTCTTGATTAATGTTAGTTCATAAGATTCATTGGTAATAAACCTTAATGAAATTATACATTTAGAAACTAGGGCAATATCTCATCATATATGTCGGATCCATTTTCTATTTCCGTGAAAAAATCATATAGATGTGAATCCAATTTTACCTTAACAGTGGTAAATAATTTTTACTCATTTAACTATTCATTTTGGTCAAGAATTAAGTTTTACATATTAAACATTATGAATTATTTTGATTCCAAATATGGTTTAAATTTTTATATATTCCCTTTATCAAAGTGGAAAATTTTAATTTAAAATTAATCTCACAGACACAATGAGAAAGAAAGTTTTTTAAGAGAAATGTCGAAAAGTTTAAAAAGTTTTGAAATTAAAATGTAATATATAAATGATTAAAATGACTTAAATTAAATTACTTTATATATGATTTAACTAATTTTAATATTAAACCAATTGAAAAAAAAATTACATTATAATCTATTTAAACAAAAAGTTAGTTTTAAATTAAAATTCAGTATTTTCATTATTCATCAAAAAATAAAACTTTTCAAAAAAATCCAAAAATTTGACCCTAATATAATTTTGATACTCGGATTCCAAAATTGAATTTATTTTAGGAGATAACTTTCTAGAATTTTTAAAACTAATTTTAATTATGTTCATAAAGAGAGATTAATCCATCTTTTAGAAAAATGAAATTTTTCAAAAAAACCTTTTTTTCTTTTAAGTAAGACTTATTTTATTTCTAATCATGTGTAATATATATATTTTCATAATTTTTTTAATCCTATTCATACCCACTATTATAATGTATAGGTGATAACTATAATATTAAATAATCATAGTAATTGTATATTGTTGTTTAGTAAAACTCGATCATTTGTTTAATGAAAACAATCGAAGAAACTTACTGTTATGTGTAATTCCAGCTAAATATAGTGTTTTATGTAACGTAAAATATAAAATTTATTGAATTTATTTAAAAATAAATATATCATAAAGTATTGGGGTGTTATATTTTCTTCTATTCTGGGTCTTCTATGTCGTAAACACAATCGAATAACATGTTCTTGTTTTAGAATTTCACGGGGTTATATTCTCCCCACCTTAAATAAATTATGTACTAAAAATTCAAACTTGATCTCAGTAATAAAGGGTTTGAAATATTTAAATACATATATTGAAATCCTAAATTGTGAAAGGGGTTGATAAATCATCCACTTAATAAGAAGGGAAAGGTAAGTACAAAGGTCATATAGAGTACACATAACATGGTTTCTAAGTATAATTACACTAGTTGAAAGTGAAGATATATACATAGAAGAAAGATGAAAATAATTATTTAGAGTGATAGAGTTCATTTATCATAATAAAGTGATTGATTAATAGAAATTTGAGGGCCTCAAATCCAAAAATATATGATGATTTTAAAAACAAATGATTCATCAAATATGAATGTTATAGAATGACATTTTTGTCTCATGGTACTTTCCCTATAGATGAGGAATACATTTACTATCTAATAATATAATAAATAAATTTACTTGATAAATTTATATTTCAAAATCCTAACTTAGTCATTTGGTTTTTCTACAATCAATTTCAAATTGACCTATTACTCCAAGAAATGAAAATCCAAAAAATTAATTTTATATGCTTGAAGCACTAATATTTACTATTAATGGATTGTAATACAAATAAATCAGTGACAATACTTTTTATTTGTCTCTAACTATTTTCTAAAAACATAATTATTAGTACATTTTTTCCAATATATGAAATTAATATGAAAACATAAATAGTTATAATACCAGTTCAAAATAAACATTTATTTGAAAAATAGTTTAAATAAAATAATGAAATATTAACTAAGACACACATAGGTCAGTGGTAAGCACTAAACCCTTATCGCCCATATGTTGTGGGTTCAATCCCCTTGACCTTTATAGATGTTATGGGATGTCAGCCAACATGCAGGTAGTCCTTTTCTAAACAATATTAACATAATTCCTATAACATTCCAAAAAATATATCATGTACATACTTAAAATAAAAATAATCATTGAATAAATTTTTCATTATTTTTTTCAAAAAACTTTTTTCACATGGTCTAATAATATTATTTGAATTCTATTATAATTTCATAAATAATCATATAAACCCTAAATGTTATCAATAAAATTAAACTTATGTCTATAAAATTAAGAGGTATTATTCCTCAAATAATTTTTCAACTAAAACATTACTTTCCATAAATTTATCCTAAAATGTCCTTAATCATTTCCCATTCCAACCACACAAATTTTAAAAGGGATGTTTGATAAATTGAACATATGATTAAACTTAAAATCATAACCAATAATAGTATCCCTAATTATTGAGTTAATTAATACACATTTTCTTCTAAAATTTAACACAATCCTTAGATGTTTTATGCTTTTTATACCAAAATACCAATGGTAAAAATACTTCTACATTTTAATTATTTAATCCCAATACAAAAAATATTTCATATGTTTTATTTCAACATAGGTACTTACTTGTTCTAGGGGTACCATTTAGAAGAGGGAATTGAATTAGGTAACTCCCAGGTTCCCCAAATTTAAGAAAACAAACTATAAATAGACCCCTAGGATGAGATTCATTTCATTCCATTATGATATTCATTCTTCTTCATAAATTCATTACTTTAGGCCCTTCAATTCAACATATAAAACATTTTTACATTCTTTTGTGACACCTTATTTTCAATAAAAACCACTTAGTTTTAACCTTGTTCATTCATTTTCATCATCGATTCAAATCCATTATAATTTTTTGTGAGGAAAATGTGAATTATATAAAGAATAACCATTGAGAGTGTCAAAATAGGTACGTGGTAAGACCCATTTTAATGCACTTAGTAACAATAAGGTCATACCCAATGAACCATTTTTGGAGTTATTACACTTAGGTACATATGTGAAAAAACCATTTCAACCCATCGTATCCAAATTGGGATGTATTTCTAGGATAACCCATTAAATATATACCTTAAAAAACTTTAGGATTTTCTTATATACTTATCACCAATGTCAACCATAGGATGATGATACCAAATCTACTTTTTCTAATAACTTGTTCCAAAATTTTCTAACTTTATCTTATACAAAATCTAGTGGCCCTGACCTCATTAGTCCAAATTTTATGTCTACTTTATTACATTGGAATCCGATAAAGGGAATCTCATCCTGAAGAACTAAATATTTTAGTAATATTGATAAACTAGATACATACTTAAGTCTTGAATTAAATTTCAATACAAAAATTACAAAAAAATTGATAGTATCATTATTAACTCTAGAATATCCTTAAATATAATTCATAGTACACTTCATGGATACCTAAAAAAGGAAAAAAAAATAAGGGTGATACCAAATTATTAAGAAAGATTACTTACAGATGAAGCTATCAGGAATCAATAGTTATATTCAATATGGAAAGGTAAATAAATGAACACACATGCCATATAATCAATAAATTTTAAAATAAGTGCATGTAAATATAATATCAATGAAAATATATCATGGATAATAATCAATATGGAAAGGTAAATAACTAAAGACACATTCCATTTAATCAATAACATGACTATAACTACTGAATAATTCATAATCAATATGGAAAGGTAAATAATTTAAAACACATTACATTTAATCAATAAATGAATAATTAAATGAATCCAAAGAAAATATCATTGTGAAAATCTCATGGATAATAAAAAACTAATTCTTAATGAATAAAATAATTTATTATTAGACATTATGTCTTGGTAACATGATACATCTACCATCAAGACCTATCATAAAAAGGTTTTAAACTATAGGTAAAAACCCATTTAATTATTTCTTGTTGATGTTTCTCATGAGACCTACTGATTCATCAAGGGTCTATATAATATCATACCTCACCCATCACTGAATGTCCAAAGAATTACTCATATAATGAATAATTTATTTAATTCATGAATAAATATTCCTTAACATTAAATATCCTTATTGAGTAAATGATATAAATTTATCAATATTTCCTCGGTCAATCAAATAAATAAAAATATAAAACACCAAATATATATAAATGAGATACGATATAAGTAATAATAATATCCATGATAAATAATATGGATATTTTGGGGAAATTTAATGACTAATTAGAATAGGAAATAACACTTTTCTAGGGGAATTTAATGAACAAAAAAGTTAACTAAGTAACTAAATTTCATTACTATCCTTCGTAAAATTAATTAAAAACCATCTGTAGGAACAATAAGGATGGTATCAATATAAAATATCCCCAAGAGAGTAATAATAAAGTTTTTTTTTTCATTTATGAATAGAAATACCCTAAAAAAAATTAAAAGATTATTCAGGATAATATTCTTTTCATTTTAAAAATCACTTTTTAAAACATATTTAAAAATTATTTTCTTTGAAAATAACTTTTAAAATATAAGAATTTACAGATTATTAGGAAACACATTCTATAAAAATGACCTGGTAAACTTGTAATGTAAGCCAATGAAATGATTTTCATAATGGTGGGTAATTTTATACATTTCATACAAGTTAAAAATAACATCCATTTTACACTATATAAAGGTTATAAAAAGTGAACTTTAAGAAGAAAAAAACTAGTGGTTTCCTTTAAAAAAATTTAAAAACTAAAAATGGGTAAAAAAATCCTTTATAAATTGTTTTTAAGAGGATAAAAATATTTTTTAAAACATTTTTATAAAATAACGTTTTAGAGGAAAACTGATTTTCGGCCGAAGAGAGAAATAAGGTACGATTTTCTTAAAAAATATTCTCAACAATTTTGAGTACCAAAGAGTGGAATAATTGTAATACTACTTTAAAATATAATTAATAAAAATATGATGATAAAATAAAATGGTTTTATTATAAAATGATAAAGTAAATTATTTTAATGCAAAAACAAGTATAAACAATCTCGATTAGAATGAGATTGTGAAATAAACCCTTCCAAATATCATAAATTTGATGTGAGAATTAATATATTAAAAAATTGTGTGTATTAAATTTAAATTATCATAAAACTTTTAAATTAAACCAAATATAATAAAATTTAGTAACACACATAATCTTAGAATATCAAAGATGATGAAGAATTAAAATAACCCAATGAAAAGAAAAAGAGTTATTAAATTCTTTACCACAAGGTAACCCTTGGGTGAGATCCCCTTAGATGAAATAAATAAAATTTAAACTTAAAATATTATTAAAAATTCATTATTCATGATACCTACAAATCAATTATAATTTTAAAACAAATAATGAAAAAATAATTTTTAAAAATAATGTTTTTTATGATCATAGATACGGTGGGTTGTACGTGCGTATGAGTAACATTTAAATTTTTTAATGATCATTACGGAGAGTTTTTAAGTAATATTTTATCTTTAAATAATGATAATAATATATTAATTACTATAATATTTATTTAAATATACTAATATATTTCATCCATGTGGTGTGATGATGAAAACAGAGTTGCATCCCTTTGTAAAGTCAGTTGTCCACGTGTACATGAATGATCTCAGCAACTTTAAGTGAGTCAAAAGGTAAGAAATAAAATGATATGTATTATCTTTAAAAATTGAAGAATATTTAATTAATATAATAATTAATACATTTATATCACATATATTAATTAACTTTTTCCTTATCCCCTTTCATCAAAAGCATTCGTGAAAAATGAATCACATCTCTTTGCGAGCTAGTAGTCAACTATACATTTGATTGACCATATTGTATCCCCTATATAATGAAATATAAAAATGTGTACACAATATAATGAATATATAGGTATAATTATGTTAAAAAGTATCTTATTTATACTTTAGAAATGTATTCATACCCAACCGTGAAATGTGGTAATTGAAAAACAAATGACATCAGTTTGTTATGCGGGTAGATCACTACACACAAGAATGATAATTTATTAACCCATTTGGTGGATGTGAGTGTGTTTTCTAGTCACTAAATTAACAAAAAATCATATTATTATATTTAAGATACTATAGTTATTATTTCATCACGGTTTAATAGTAATTGATGGTGGTGGAGGAAGAAATAAAATAAAAACACTCATTGAAGAACATTACCTCTTTTTGAGTTATCCTCCTTAGGTTTGAACCAAAATACTTCCTATGAGGATTTATGCCAAAAATAAGAATACAAGGAAGAAAATAGAGATGTTTTTAAGTTATTTTAGAAGATCTATTCTGAACTAAAAATGTTTTACAGTGTGAACAAGAGAGGGGAGGGAGTGGCCTTTTACAAGTGAGGTGAGTGGAAAATTTGTAAAATTATGAAATTATTCAATCATACCCACATTTCTTTCATGATAAAATCTTCAAAAATGGTCCATTATCAAATCTATAAGAAACATGGTTGAAATAGTTCTATCTAATTGGGTGTTTACAAGTTTTTAGTTCATTTTTAACCCCTATCTTCATAGTTTAACTACATGATAAAATAATTTTACCTTAAATTGGTAAATAATATTAACTATTTTCATTATTCTTTATTGTAAAAAAATTTGTTTACCATATTTTAAATTATAAATTATGATAATTCAAAAAAATTAATCCATTTTTACAAATAAAATTCACCTATTTCTTAAATTTTAATTTAAAATTAATCTCATAGATAAGATGAGAAAGAATATTTTTTAAAGAAACTTTTTTCAAAAGATTACAATGTTTTTATATAAAAAAATAATATAAAAATGATTCCAATGATCTAAATTTGATTAATTTATATATAATTTAACTATTTTTTCTTTAAAACCAATTAAAAATTTAGTTTACTATTATTATTTTTTTAAACAAAAATACAATTTTCAATTAAAATTCATTATTTTTTCTCTATTCATCAAAAAATAAAACTTTTTAGAGAAACAAGAACAATTAATAATAACATAATTTTGATAATCTGATTTCAAAAATAAATTTTATTTTTTAAAATATATTTTTCAAGGTGTAAAAATTAATTTTAAATTATGTGCACACAGAGAGGCTAACCCATATTTAAAAAAAATATTGTTTTTTATTTCAAAAAACATTCCTATTTATTTTAAATGATTATTATTTTATTTATAATCATGTTTAAACTATATATTTTTATTAATATATTTAATTAATTACATAAACTTCATTCCATTGGATATGTGATAATTTTCATTTAAAATAATAATATTAATAGTATATTGTTGCTCGGTAAAACTCGGTCTTCTGTGTAACCCATGCTATCAATGAAACTGGTTATTACATGTAACACAAAATAAAATCAATTTTGTGTCTAATGAAAACTATTTAAAAGAATAAATTTATTTAAAAAAATATAGGTATTATATTTTAAACTAGTTTTTGGTGTTGTGTGTCATAAACATTATCAAATACAATGTTCTTATTTTAGAATTTTTTGGTGTTACTTCAGTATACATCAAACAAACTATAATTGTCTAAAACTGGTGTGGATAACACCAGGGGCATCAAAATCCCTTCCATATCCACTCCCAATGTTTAGTACAATTTGGTTTTAATAAAGTAGTGTGAAACTGTAGAAATATAAAATTCCAAAACTGGGGTAGATGACAAATTAATTATACCTCAAAAAAACTATTCCATGTTGGAAATGGCACCTAAATAATATGCATCTGGCCTTAGTCGATGCATCTTCCTTACAATAAATTGACTCAAGCTCCAAAATATACCCCCATTAACTATATTTGATGAACATCTTTGAGATACCCTCTGCAAAATATACCTACTGTTTGATGTAAATAAGCATATTAAAAAGGAAAATAAACATAAGCTGGAAGGGCATACTGTAGAAACTAATTTAGGGGTAACAATCATCACGACGGGAAGGGACACGGCTGCCTAATCCACACTAACCCTCTAGGAATGAATAAAATTTCCAGTGATAGTGAGTACAATCTCCATAGCCAACAAAAAAATATAAGAGATCATGGTAGATTCACATGATCTTACATCCCTCAATAAAAATTATCTTAATTGATGATGTTGTCTTCCTACCTATCAAAACATCGACCAGACCAATATATAAAAACCTATATCTGATACACTTATTATTTTATGTCCCTAATGAATATTGAATAAGGGTGCTACAACCCATTCAAGAACCATCTATATCACCCCAAAATTATTCTACACTGTGAAATATATATGTAATGTAAGTAGGGAAACTAAAAAACAAATGGTGGGTTGTGGAACCTCCTCTAAGCACCATGCTCAAGACTCCTAATAGGGATGGACATAGGGGTAAATCATAGAAGATCCTAAAACTAAATCCCCAAATCCCAAATCCTAATTATACATTGGGGATATGATAGAAAATCATGCCTCTTTACTTACTTATGTATCATCAACAAGAACTCGGTCCTAAACTCCAACTTAAAATTGGTCCCAATCCCATCGATCTCTTTATAATCCCTGAGATACAGCATCCAACACTAACATGATACTCCCCTTGAATTTATAACCACTATGGGAACCTTATAATCAAATATGACTAGAATAAAGTTGAAGATAATATATTAAAATTCTACACAGTGTTTCTTCTCTGGATTATAGACACCACCCTCACATTGTTCCTAGAACTAACACTAAAAGGCATACAAAATTTTCTTCCACAACTCTTCCTCCTAATCCAGATCAACCCTCCAATGATCAATAATATTGGACTACTAAATATTCCCAACTGAAAACATAAATGATTAGTGACCAATTGGAATTATTGTAATGAAATTAAAAACACCTAAGTTTTTTAGTAATGGATTTATTTATATTCATTCAATTGATTGATTTTTTCATTACCATAACTTATCCATTGAAATAAGAACTGAAGAAATTATAACATATGTACCTCTCATAGGTCTCTACCCCACATAGTGTGTTACTTTACCAAGTTAAATAGATGATCTTAAGGTCCTTACATCAGATCAATGGGGGGATAAAATGTTGCATCTTAACCAGTATACCCATCTATCATCACATACTATGTTTATTTAATACTAATTTCTTACAAACCCATACAGTCCTATCTAGTGTGTTACTCCAAACTCCACCCATTATCTTAATTAAATCATACCCCATCCACCGGTACCCCTTGTGGGTTAGCAGTGAAAATAAAGTGTGTCGGTTGAGTCCTATCTATAGTAGTCCCTCAGTTGGAAACTAACATTTATCATATAAAACATTGAAATGGGTAGAAATAACCTTAATATACCAATATTATTATACAAAAATCACCAACCAATTAACCATACTATAATTTAAATAAACCATAATCCCGAAAAATATACATCTCAAATGTGTGAATATAAAATAGATATAAAAACCTCTAAATATATTACAATACCATAAGTAAATCTTGTGGAATAAACCAATAAAAACCATGATCTGAGCTAGTACTAACTAGAAAGATCACAAAATCCTTCCTAAAAACCAGAAAAAAAAGTTTATATATATACATTGAGTGAGTATAACTTCAATATTTAGTCAGATCATGCCAAGGGTCTCCTATAAAAAGGTGAAAAGATTATGTTAATTCCCCAATGGAAAAATAAAATAAGAAACTAGAACCCACATAGGACAACTAATAACATAGTCTCTCCAAGTCTCACTTAACAAAAAATGAATCTGTATACTATATAATAGTAATCATAATATTAAAATCATATGGACTCCAGAAATGCTTCCTCGATTATTTTTCTCTCACACAAATTAGAAAACATTCTTTTCTCTTATTCATTCAATATCCACCAATAATGACACAAATTTTATATCATGTATCCTAAAACAAAACACATATACCACAACATATAACTCACCACATATTACATATCATGGAACCAAATTCCCATATTGTATCATGTAACTAGAGAAGTAGTCAATCATGAACATGTAGGACATCAACCTAGTTTCCCCCTCCCATTTTTCATGACCCCCACCACATATCACATCAACCAGCACTGATATCACCAGATAACACTACATAATGATAAAAGTGTGAGAGGGGTTATTCATCCAGATGTATCTTACTAATAATATATTTTATGGAAATAACACCAATGGTCTCTATGTGTTGATCATGTTACCTCAATCGAGTGGGGTGGATAGAAAGTTCATAATGGAATACATGTATATAATAGTCTCATAGAATCCAACGCCAATGGGTTCATAAAAGAAACACTTCCACAACAATTATAAAGTCACCAATAATATTGGACCACCATGTACTACCTCGGATATAGAACAGTCGACCCAAAAGCATAAAATAAGGTCCACAACTCGGGTTTTATTTCCCATTATTTAATTTAATAAATCATCCTCCAAGTTTTATTCATTTAGTTGTTAGTTTAAATTTTCACCAGTGAAATATTTATCCATAAAAACATTTGTATAGGTAAATATTCTTTGATTTCGACCAAATCACATTCATGAAACCATAATGTTGGGCAGTTTCACCATAACCAAGGCCACCAAGCTACAAACCACTCATGCCACCAAGAATGAAAACTCGCATGGAATCACTAATATAAAATATTTAAAAGATAAGGATGAACACCAAATATTAGAGGTTATTAGGGATCCCAAATTCTCTTAGGGATCACCTGAAGTATAAGAGAATCATAAGGAGAATGAGGGAAATTTTAAGGAGGTCATATTTTATATACATCATATAAATCATCAAATTGATTGTGTGAATGGATTTTTCACACGGTGAACATCACATGGTTCACATACACCCAAAAACATATAACTTTATCCAAAAAAAACTTAGGTGGGATTTCATGTTGTGAGATAATATTTCATTCCATGTATTATTTGAAGATTAAACCCTCAAAAACATCATCATGAAAATAAATGATTTGAACATTATCTCTCTAAGTGAATCATACTAATAATAACTCTAGAACCATCCATAAATCATTGATTCATGATGCAAATCACCACCTACATTTTTAGATTTTTCTACAAATCCTCTTCTCCATTATGAAAACTCATCCTATAGATACTAACCACAAAAAATTACAATGTAATAGGTTGGAAGGTTTTTTTCTATTACAAAGAAAGTAGATAATGAAAAAAAATCCAGGCTAGTTCCAAATGAAAAAATCTAACTTCAGAAGAAGAGATTCAAAATAATCAAAATCTATCCAAAAGTGGTGATCTTAAAACTCAAGTAAAATTTTTTGAATGGTGTAGAGAGGCATGGAATGACATAAGGTACTTTTTGAAAATTCTATAAACCCAAGAATAATTAATCATGAAGTACATCCAAGAATCAAGAAATAAATAATAATTGGTTACTTTTGTGGGGATGGAAACTCTAAAAAATAAAAATTATGAAGGTAATAAGATAAGAATACAACCCATTATGGATGTTAACAATAGAAAGAATAGTTACAATTCTGATATTGGAAATAAAGAGTATTATATATTTAGATAAAACTCTTGGACACTATTTTACAACTAATAGAGAAATAACATCTCTCTTTATTCACTTATTTTTTTATTTTTAATTTACATTTAGGGAATTAAAGGGGATTTATGAAGCTGTATCCAATAGACAGTAAAATAAAAATATTTTCATGTTTTATTTCGTCCACAATAAGAAATAAGAATGGATTTATTCACTTGAGGGGAATAATATATGAGATTAATCTATTAAATTCAAGAGATCCATAGAAATATATAATTTCTTGATAGTAATGAAGAAAATTAGAAGTTGTTTTTTAAAGACAATTTCCAATCTATATTATGAATTATATGGAGTTTTAAAAAATGAAAGAGATCATTATACATAAAAGGGGGTGTTTTATAACTTACACATGGTCAATTGTGATCTATTTTAAAATATGTGTGTTGGAGTAAATGTATCGTTATAAATATGTTAAAAAAAGCCTCAAAAAATAATAACTAAGTTAGTATCACATTAATGTGTATTTATAAGAAATATTGACTACCATGGTTAAATCAATCTATTTTTATATACTAGGTGAGCTTATGTATATGTTTATTTGACCAACTGGGGGATATTTACAAAGAAAATTCTCTTTTGTCATCATTCACCGTAAAATGGATCATGTTTTTATTTATATCTAAAAAATGAGAATAATTTAGTTAATGAGATGAGGAGACCCTAATGTTCCCTTCTCAATTATTTAGAATAAGTGGGGATGAATTACATTGAATTTATTTGAAACTAAAGGAGTATTAAAAAAGGATACTTTTGATGGTTCCCAATTAGTTATGTTGTGTTTGTTTCCAATAAGACTGTAAAAAATAAAATTCAATATGTGGTGGATTATTGTTTGTGATATACTATATAGTGAGTGGAAATAGAAGATATTAGTTCCTAGTTATTAGAGGAATAGTTGTTGGATGTCAATCCCAATAATTCAACTCTTACAAAATAGAAGATATTATCCAAGTGAGGAGTTATTTTATGGAAGACAAGATTATATTTGAAGTTTCATCTTGGATATCATAATTTGAGTGATTCAAGACAATGTAATATTTAATATATGATTATTATAAGACTGATCTTAGATGGGATAAATGATAGGTTTTGGTAATTTTATAAACTCTATCATAAACCTAATTCAAAAAATATTGAAGAGTTATCTAAATGGTGAGATTGAAGACTTAAATTTGGTAGGTATATGCTAAATCAGAATGATTGAGAAAACATCTAAAAGATTTCTTAGATTGTAGATATTATAAATAACTAATACATACCTTTTAAATGTTGATTCTAAGTTGATCTAAAATGAATTAAAATTCCTAAGAGGATTTTTGGAAAGGATTATTATTTTGATAATTAACTTTGAGGGGTGTATAAGTCATTATTTTACACCATATGAGTCATTTATAGAATAAGATTTTAGATTTCATCAAAGTAATGATTGCGTTTGAGTCATCTCGAACACTATATACAGGTCAATCATTGTACTATGTATTAGTGAATGTGAGTTGTGTGCGAGTGATTGAATTCTGTATATGAGTCATTAAATCTAAATTGGAGTAATCTAAATGTGTGAACAAGTCATCTAGACCTATATATGAGGGAATTAATATCCATATTTGATTCATTCAGAGGAGGTTGTGTATGATTCATTAAAAATAACTGCACGACTTATTTTTTTTATGAGTCCTTAACAATTCTGAATGGATAACTCAAAGACTTCATATGAATCATTTAGAAGAAAAAAACATAAAAAAATTTAACTATATTTATATAAATGAAATAATTGAGATATTTAAAATTAATATTAAGAATAAATGGAAAATTAAAGAAACAATATTTTAAATAAGGGATTTCAATTTAGATGATGCTATTACCTTCTTATTCATGGAAATAATATCATAAATTATATTTACAATTCAATATAAAACTTCTAAATCAAAATAATGGTGATGTTTACTCAATGTATAGTGTTTGTGATAATAACTCTATATAAAAAATAATAGTACCACGTCATACTATATGTCCACATACATATATTGAGGCAAATTCAAAATGAAATTGTATTATTTATTTAGTGGAAATTAAGGATATGATATTTTAATTATTTCATAAGGAAATATATAATGAATGGTAAGGGATTTACATGAATATACTGATTGATATCCAAAATAGATTAAATGGGGAGAAAAACCAATAACTCATTTAGTATTTTAAAATATTCAAATCTTTACCAGTGATGAAGATCATGGCATTTTATAAAATTCCAAATTTGAAAATAATGTTAAAAAAATATTTTGTGAATATATAAGTGAAAATAAACTAGGAGGAAGTATTTTTTGAATATTGATATAACTTCCAAAAACAAATTATTATAATTCTAAAGAACTAAGAGAATGATAATTTCATATATTGAATAGAGAGGAAGTAATAAAATGTGAGAATTATTTAAGGAGCAGAACAATTTTTTCCCCATATATTCAAATTTGTAAAGATAATAGTTTATTTAAAGGTATAGAACATCAATAAACTAAATAACTATGTTTGGAATAAAAATTGGGTATACAAACTTGAAGATGTACACTAAATATCAATTTATTGAGTCTATTTTTTAGAGATAATTACATCAAGAGGTATTATAGGAGCCCAAAATAGTAGGAATCCAATCTTTAATCGGATCATATTTATAAAAATTATTTTCTTCTATTTATCGGAATCTAAATTCTAGAACAAAGTGGGACACTATTTTGAATGGACTAGTATTTCTCATGGATCTAACCACACATGAAAATAGTAGAGAATATATTATTAGGGTGAAAAACCATTCTTAAAAATGATTAATATTTTACACTAAACCTTGTAAATATATGTTTATTATTCCTTAATTATATTTTATTGAATATGAAGTGAGTTGATCAAGTATAATGAGTAGATCATAACTTTAACTGGTTCGAGGTTTTGAAGTAAAGGAGTGAATGTGTTAAAGGAAACCATTGATTTACCCCTCCCAACCCCCCTTAATAATACCATAAAATTGGTCTCTTCGTTTTTATTACTATAATAAGAGGTAAGAATCTTCCTACAGTAAAAACTTAGGCCCTTACTACTATTTATCATCCACAAACATGTAGGGATTCCTGGCTTAAGTGATGTAACACTCTCTGATCTTTACACTGATGAGTGGTCCAAGGTAGTGGGGCCTCAAAAAGTGGTAGCAAGACATATTTTTATTTGTTTTAATAATTTAGTTAATTTATATAGATATTATAGACTTTCTAGATATTGTGATGGACATAAAATTGGTTTATAAAGAACATGTTTCTTAGGGGGATGTTTATGTTACTTGGAATATGCAATTTTTGTTTTTAGTTTTCACTATTACAGTTGGTATATTAAGTCAATATGATGTTCATGGCTATATTATTATTTTTCGTTTGTCTCTTGAACCTCATGAAAGAGGCCTCTGTAGATGCATCATATTTGGAAAATATTATAAGGGTTTGACTTTTCAAAGTGTTAATAAAAACTCATATGGCGTTTCCCTATATAACTTGTTGGTAGTATTATTCTTAACTAAACCACATAACACTTGTTTTAATGATATAACATTTAGATATTATGGATAGATTCACTTAATGATGATTATACATTCCTACTAAGTAATATGTGTATTGTTACCTCTAGTGGGTCATTACAAGCTTTGGATGGATTGATAATTAACCCATTATATGTCATTATCATACTAGATTAAAAATGGAAATGGGTTTGGTTAATTAATTAATCAACAATAGCATATATAGTATTTTCAAATATAGCTTCTTGGTGGAATTCTATATACCTTTACCATATGAATTGATTTTACCATATATAATTTTTGATAGGTATATATCATTATACACACCTCTGGGAGATTGTTCTTCTCCATAGGGTAGTTTGTTATACTTATTACTAGCAAGGATGAGTGCCCTGATAGGATGATGACATGGAATATGTATCCTAATGTGTATATATATATTATTCACCTTCAAGGGTTTTTTTCACATTTTTTCAGAGTGATATTTGAGATGGGATCTTGTATGTTTCCCTATGAGTTATAGCCAACCTGAGACATGATTTATATTTTATAAAGGATAGCTTATTTCCTTTGTAATGTATGAGGTTATCCCAATAGTGGGTTAGCCCTAAGTTGTAAGATCCATTATAGATTACATTCAGGGGTAGGTGCATTATATTATGAGGCCAGTTCATGAGAGGTGAAAATGGGTACATAGAATAGGTATGGGATGCTCTTAGATTTCAAAATGAAAATAAGTTGAAGTGATTTGGCATCGAGGTTTATTTTTAAGGTCGGCATCTATTGGATTCCTATCCCTACTAATTTCAATAATGATTCTTGATGAGATAGTAAATCATTTCCCAATATTGTAGGATCAAATATTGATATATCATGGGAATATTCTAGAGATTTTAGAATTATGTATGAGTTAAAAGTTGATATTTTGATTGACCATGACATGGGGATATTCCTAGCCTATTATAAAGTAATATCTAAGTTGATTGTGGTTAGATGATATCAAAATGCAGTGGATCATGGTTATTTTTTTAAATGTGATAGATTGTAATTTATTATTCAAATATCATGGAAGTGTGAGTTTGATTTCATGATTGGTCTAGATGAGAGTGTAGACCATTAGTTATGTTTGAGATCAAGGTAGTGTGTGTTGGGTATACACGTTTCCAATTTTGCATATATCCATGTGGGAATCTGGTTGTGGGATGATGACTAATAGATTTTATAGGATACTTATGGGAATGGTTTCCTCATTTTTTGATTAGAATGGGTAATGTTACCATTTAAACCGACATGGATACTATGGATGGACCATGGTAGCATGGTATGTTCTACTTAGGGTTATTACTTACCATTAGTTGATAGGATAAATCAAAGTGGATAGGGAGAAGTGATCTGTGTGTGATGATGGAACCTATTGAGGTATCAATCAAGGAGTGTTATAAGGGGATCCATGTAGTGGGAAGTGCACCACTGATTATTAGAGCATCTGAACATCAATTCAAGTTAAATTTGGTGCCTTTATAAGATAATATTTCTAGTGATCTTGGGAAGGGTAGTGATTAAAATTTATTTCCTGTATTGAGTATGAGTAGGATTTCCAAATAATTTAATTACATGTAGTTATTGATGAAGTGTGGTTTTTAATGTTAAGACGTCACATTAGTAGTGTCATGGGTTTATGAGACCAATTATTGAATTGTAAATATAGACATTGTATGATGATGTTTAGATGAATATATTTTTATCTGGTTCTTGGTAAATATCATAATCAGGATTTAGATGTGGTATTGTGTGGAGTATGGAGGTCAATATTAGATTCAGGATAGATTTTGATATGATCTAAAAGTGAGTCATAGTGATGATGAATCGGTGCTTCCATTCAGAGTTTGAAAATTAATATGGTATATCATGGAACCAACAATGGGATTTAGATAAGAGTGTAATATTTTGATGTCTATGTGGGTGCCTAAAAGATCTCATGATGAATCTAGAGATTTGGGAATCATGAGTATGAGTTATAATAGCATGTTTGTGAGCACAATCGACCCTTTTTGGGAGTGGTTATCTAGAAGAGAGTTGAACTATGTTTTTTATGAAATTGGGTGTTATGTGATAGAATCAATATTAACCAGGTTTATAGACCATAGGGAATGAAAATTAGTAGATAATTATGATGATGTATAGTGACATGGATTCAGAATCATCCATTATGAGATAATTTCTATAGAGGGAGTAACATAATATCTATAATTAATTGGTCAATGGAACCTTAGGGTATAAGGATGGATGGGTGTGGTTGACCTTTATATCATTATTATATATAATAAGGTGTGGGTATGTATGCCTTTGATTGATCATGCACCCTTGTATTTAGAGTTGTGTAGAAGAATCTCTTTCTGTATTTTGAAGTACAACATAATGAATTGATCATTAATTGATGACCCTATTAAGTTGGTATTTATGGTTGAAATACAAATTCAGATACTCCGGGGTGTGAAGTTCTATGGTGGGGAATTTGTAAAACCACATGTCATTTTAGGTTGTGAATTTCAATGTAAAATTGCATTTAATAATCTAAAGTGGATTTCTTTTTTAGAGTTGATATTTGGATTGGAATTTAAAAAGTTCTGTAATTTCAAAGAGATGTTTATATATATATATATATATATATATATTGGCCAAAAAGGTGACTTGAGTTATCATGTGAGAATTAGTATATTAAGTTTGAATTTTGAAATTTTGGAATGTTTTTTTATTTGTCAAACAATTTCAACTTGGTTAGGGGTATCCATGTGAGGAACCTGTGTGGGTTGGTTTTTCCTAGTGGGGTAGTCCACAATTAGATAATTATTATAGAGTAACCATGAGAAATATTTAATAAAATTTTTATATATTTTTAATGTTTGTCACATGATTTGAAAAATCTTGAGTAAAAACCACGTTAGGTGGTGTTTAATGGGTAGTGCAAGCTATACAGTTGGAAATATGTTTAGAAACTTATGTAGAAAAAAATGTGTGCCTACCTATAATTCATAAAAAAATCATAAATAACTATTTTAACCCATTAATTTTTAAATCATTTCCCTCTATTTCTATACCCTCTCATGTGTTAAACTTAGGGGTCCCCCCCCCCTTTCCTTCTTCTTCTATCCCCTTTTATTAGGGGTAGTTTTGGGGTGATTCATCTATGAGTAGGGTGAGTTTCCATCTATTTATTCCTCATTTCTTATTTTTCATTATAGCACTCAAATATGGTGAAACAAACCTTAGGATTTCAATAATTACTCCACCATAACTTTGTGGAATCTACATGTTATAATGGGGATTTCAATCGACATTGAAAGACGATATCCCCATATGATGTGTACATACCATTTCTCAACATTTCGACATAGTTATGTCAAACTATGTATTTTATGAGGGTTTTTTAATTAGTTGAATTATTTATTTAATAGGTTCAAATTATTTATATTATTTCTCGGGATGGAGTCAAGGTTATGCCTTGATCCTTACGGTTGCGTTTGGCCATGGTTTTTGTGTGATGACTTGGCCTAGTGGGATATTAGTAATTTATTACTAATTCACTTAAAATTTAATGGTAATTATTATTATTTATAATTAATTAATGTGGATGGTGTGGCATGATATAGGTAATCAAATATATGGGAAATGATCATATCAGTTTGGATGAGATTTGGTGATGGTAGCATACCTTATATTAAGGAAACGAATTCACGTATGAAGAAGGTGGTCCAATGAACATCCCTCGATGATATATGCATTATGATATGTAAAATTTGTAATCATTTATCTTCAATTGATTTTGATTAAACAGTTTTTTTTATACAAATAATATTATTTTATTAATCTTCCATGGAATGAATAAGGTATAAAGTGATATGGTGGGACCTTGAACACCAACATGATGGGTAGGTCACTGATGGATAAGGGGTTGATTCAATATGAGTGATACAAATACTTGAACCCCATAAGAGTTATAAATGAAATAATGAAAATGAAAATCTTACACATTGAGATTAGTGGACTTAGATGTCTTATGTAGGGAGAAGTGATGGACCAATCATGGATAACCTCGTGTGTCAACATAGATCTGGATGGTCAGTTAGCAAGAATATGAGATTCCAATATAGAATTAGGCAAAACAATAAAAAATTGGGGTGACTGTTATTCACCAACTTTTATATTATTTCCATTGTGGTTATACCCAGTGTATATTTATGATAGGTTGGGTGATCGGTCCGTCATATGATGTCTTGAGGATCAAAATTGTAATTTTTTTATATCCCCCATTTTCCTCTAGTTTGATATTATCTATAAAGTAAATATATGCATGAGATTATTAGTGTGGGGATTAGCGATGTTAATCCCTCAATGTGAAGGGTGGAACCTAAGTTTTCAAATTTGGATCAAGAACCCTTCGTAAGGTTTCAATATTGATAAATTGCTAAAGGGACCTGAGTTGGGGCCCCAAAATCTATATTGACCCTATAGAGGGGTAGTGTTATTAGGTAAATGGTTTCAATTATTTGTATAAAATTATAACTGTGGAATATATGTTGAAATCATTTTATAGTTTTCATGAAAATTCTAGGGTACATTCTTCAATGGATGAGATTACTGGGATATTTATATGGATCTATTGTTTATATATGATATCATGGAGTCCGAGGATATTACATAGGATTTTTATGTTATTTCTAAAAAATATGGATTCTTAGGTTACATCATAGGGCCTAACTTTTACAAATAATACTACTTAGGTGCATGGGATACTTAGAGGAATCCAGATGTTATCCTTAATACCACAAGGATACCAAGGATATAACCTAGGATCAAACTATTACACATGATTATAAGATTCCTAGGAAATTAACTAAGATCTTGTTGTTACACCTTAAATAGCATGGTTTCCTTGGATACTCCCAATTATTTGATTATTACACCTCATGATATGGATTATAAGGATATTACCTAGGATTCGACTATTAGGCCTGATGACTATGGATTCTTATTGTACTGCCTTGGATTCTACCAATATTCTTATATGGGATGACGATGAAATTTTTTTAGAATCTATTTCTTACTCTTTATATGATTAGATTATTAGGATACTTTAGAAAATATGACTTTGATAAAACTACTATTTGTTATTCCTATGATACTTCCTAGATTATAAATTCAATGCGGATACTATCTATGATACTTATGATGATACATAGGATTAATTATTAAACCTAAAATAAATACATGAGATTTGGGGGTAGTACATTATCCCCATTGAGGATTATTTAAATACTTAGAGACACTCCACCACTAGACAAAGAAGGAATTTTTTATCCAAAGTGATATTATACAACAAAGTATTGACAAATGTTATTTATTATCCTTCAACAAACTTTTATTATTATTTTCATTATATCACAGGTTCCTATAATATATAAAATAGTTAGGTAGGGGACCTATTTAGTGGTTCCCTATTGATTTGCACTCACACCCTACTTAGGTGTCCATGGCACATGAAAACCTGATAAAACCCCATTTAATAAAGGTTTAGGTAGGGTTGAGGCCCATGGTTTGATCATTCAGTGGGATATATTAGATAAGGATTGGTCATGGGTATGAAATGAGGCTTAAATATAGTAGTGTGGCCATATTATATTGTATTATTTTCATTATATGGAATTTTTTATGATCCTATTGGGTGAACATATGATGTATTATTGTATGCTTCAACATTTTTATTTTTTAGAGCATGATCCGCATTTATTACATCTGTGTAATCTCATTGTTTTTTATTCAGGATGATTTATATTTATTTTTCCGTCATTTATAACTATGATATAAGGGTATATTATTACTATTGTAATACTCCAGGCTCTCTCTCTTAGTCAACAGCCTATGGGGTACTCAAAGGTGTGGCTAAGTTCAGGTAGTTATCATCAGGCTAAACATCCATTAGTGGTCTGGGGCAGTAAAGAATTAAAAATAATCAACAAAGCCTCAATATCCTTTATATGGTTAAAGTTGAAAATGAAAAATGATCAATTGATGAAGAATAATTTATAGGGAGATTATCCCTACACATGGGTTCACACAAGACCCCAATAAAGAAGCATGATAATGCTTTCTTCGACTCTTTATATCAAATTATATATAATAATAATACTCACGATGATATAAAAAATAATATTAATATACATTTTATAAAAATTATACATATATGGATAATAATGAACTTCTTATCAACTGATACATATATTTTATGAACATTTATATGTAATATATGACTTATTTTTAAAGAAAATGAAGAACCCAATTTTAAATATTTGAAATAATACCCAAAATCTATAAATAAATAACACACATATCAATTTTTATTAAAATTACCATAATAAGGAAATAATCTGATGTTTTTTGGAAATGTAAATAAAAAATTATATATTTTAACCAAATTTAATATAATAACTATTAAAAATATTATTTAAATCATTCATAAATAGTGTGAGATATATAATGGAAAATGATTACTATTTCTAAAAGATATAATAAATAATATTTAGGAGGAGAAGCCATGTACACCACTTTTTACATCATATCCCCCTTCTCTTTTCACTCCTCTCCTCACTTCCCTCTTTCCATATTCCACCCCACTCACTTTTTCTTTCTCTCTTATTTTTATGTTTTCCCCTGCTTCAACACTCTAGTCTATTTCCGACTACAGCCTGGGCTGCCTCTTGAAGCCCCCTTGGCTCTTCCTCAGCTCTTTCAACCTAGTTATCATGTTTCCAACCCCATTATAATATTGGACACTAGTCTTCTCAGGGAGGTTTGACAGGTATCAATTGAGTCCCACTGGTGTCCTAGGATCTCGGCATGCATTCTCGTATTTTTATGGTTCTCTCTTTTCGGTGACTATGGATTTTTTGGTGAATTTGTGATGTGTTCTTCTTATAATGCTGACTTTAATAGTTTGGTTTATTAGTCTATGTGAGTATAATATTTTTTGGAGTCCCTAAGGATTAAAAAAATTCTCAGGCTTCTTGTTCGTTCACTTCTCTCCCATTTGGTCTACTGTGTTGGCTCAAGGAGGATTTGGTATGTGTTGTTTGAATGGTTGATGGTCGTTTCTATGGAACTTTTGTTATTTATTGTTTTCTCTGGTTCTATGTTGATCCTTTGGTTTTATTTCTATGTTCATTTATGTTTTTTATAGCATTAATGGTGGTGGATGGTTTGTTCTTCATCAACTAAACACTGCCCGGACATTAAGTTCCATCACCCCTTCTTGGTCAGTCTGGGGTGATGGTACATTAGGAGTATTGGGAGGTTTAATTCAAGCAGTCTCCAGTGTTATAGGAAGTGCTTATAAAATAATAATATTCACCTTCTACCCTCCTTTTAATTTTATTCTTTTATTTCAGGTGGAGTTTAGTTTTTTGTTTATTCAGTCTATTTTGAAAATGAAGATAGTGAATGGTCTGTTTTCTAGATTTTGGTGATCAATTTTTCTGGTGGTGGTAATGTTACATTATTCACAATGTGGGTTTGTAATTAGTGTAGCCCCATGGTTAACACTAAAATATGGATCATGAGTCTCAGTGAACAGTTTGAGGCTGATGATGGTCTAGTTTTCATGTCCCGAGGATATTGTGGAAGATTTTTAAGGCATTATTTTTTTTTGAAATTTGAACGCTTGACCAGTTGATGTCTTCGGTCAATAATGACATGGTGGATGGAGATATTTTATGGTGTTTTTGAATTACAAACCTAACTTACTTTATATGGAATTCATGTTTATGTTTTCTGTGGTATTTTTAGTTTAAATTTTATAAACATTATTTGTATATTGGTTTGAATTTTTTTCTGTTTCACACATAACATTAAGAAGTTTTTTTTAGAAAATATGAAATATGGATTTAAAAGATTACTAGTGGTACTATATAGGGGTTTTTCATCAAAAATGGAAGGTTATATGAAGACTAAAAAGATATTTTAAAAGTGTAAATTGGTTTTCTCAATATTTTTGAATGATCAAAGGTGTTAGATTTATAACAATAGGTGTTAAAAGCATGAAATTAAAAAATATTTTTTTTTGATTGTTTTAAACATAACTTCTTTTGTTCTTTTCATATTTTTTTAAAAATGAAATGAAGTTATAATTATACAGGATTAATTCTTAATAAATCATCTGAATGATAGACATATATGAACTATAGGAATATGAATAAAAGGAAACATACTTGTAGTCGGGTATTTTGAAAAATCGTATCATTGTAGTTTGAAGGAAGATAATGATTTGTGGAATTATAGACTAATTGAAATTAGAAAAATGAATTAGAACAATTATTATATAAATATTTTATTTGAGATATTCTTATTTTTTATTATAGAGAATAAATTGATTTGTATAATATATCAAAAATAAAGAAATAGTTAATTTTTTATATAATATAGTTGATATCCACATGACTCAACCTTTGGTGTTGACCCACTGTAATATGTGTGGATTATTAAAGAAAATCTTGAAAAATAGTGATAGGTATTTTATATCATTTGTTTCTAATTTCAATCAAATGATATTTATCATTTTTATGGAACCCAAAAGTAGGTCTATCAAGTGGTTTATTAGTTTTAAATAGATTGTATAAAATATATATATATATATATATATATATATTTCATATGATGAAGTCTAGATCTAATAATGTAGCGAAATATATATATGTTGAAGGTTGGAAAATTACTATAATCACATGGAATTTGACATGAGAATGATCCACCATCCACCCAAAAAAATTGTTACTAAAAGAAGCAGTAAGATTTTAGTAGAGATGTATCAAACTTTATTAGTTGAACAAGTAATATATCATTAGTTTTTGATAAAAGCAATTGGAATAATTACTCATTTGAAAAATCATTATTTATTTCATCGATATTTTATCATTCCTCTAATGAGAATTTTTATATGGAAACCCCAAGATTGAAGTATTTTTTACTACTTTTTATAATCAAGGTCAAAGGGTAAATAATATGAAATCTTTAGTGGCATAAATTTGATATTATATTTTTTTTTGTATTCATTAAATAGAGGAGGTTATAACTTATGAAAAAATGGATTAGGAAAGGTAGTCAACAGTGTGGATCTAATGGTGATTGAATTTTTTTGGGGGGGGAAGTAAGAGATACTAGAGGAAGTTTAACATAAGGTGTTAATTTAGTTACCAAAAAATAATAAATTTAATGTGTTTTTAAATTTATAATGAAAATTTCTATATTGATTATGATTCAAATTTTAAATTTACTGAGGAACTTTAAGTTTCAAATAATTTGAGAGAACAAAAAAATTATGGTTAAAATATTATTGTATATCATAATTAAATTATAAAAATAAGATGTTATGTGATGAAAACATCTCCCACCTATTTTATTCCTCAAGTAGATAAGATGGATTTGAATTAAGAATTGGAACGTTATGAGTGTATTAAAGTAATTAATGAAATATTAGATAAGGTTTAGAAGAATAATATATGGTTATTTATTCGAAGTCTAAGTTATAATATTGTTTTTTGATAAAAGAAAATTTTTCATAAAAAATGTTATAAAATAGGTTAAGTGGATAGGAAGAAGACATGATTATTTTTCATGAGATATTCTCAAGTAAAAGAAGTAAATTTTAACCAAAATAATTTCACCAGTTTCATAGTTTGACACCATTATAATATGTAATATCCTCAATTTTATTAATGATAAAGAAACCAAATATGTATAAAATTTATGAGTATATTTATATGAAAAACAATTTTAGATAAATTATCAAAATATAATTACAAAAGGATAATTTATAAGAAATTATCAAAAAATAATTATTCATGAGTAGAAAATTACGAGCACATGAGTTGATCTAAAACAATAATTTCCAAATTATCCAGGAGTGAGAAAGTATCATCCCATGTGATATTTTATTTCTTTTTGAATTAAAATAGCTAGTTTTGGATTTCTGAACCCTTGAAGAACCTCAAACATTGATGTGTTAATGACTACAATAATAAGGCTTGGGAGCACATGTCCTTGACTACTGAGGTTTCCACTCCATCTTTCTAACAAATCAAGGTGGTTTTTTCTTTCTATTAAGTTCAATGACTTTGAAGTAGGATGTTTCTTAACTTCTTGTACTTTTGAATGCACTTTTTTTCATGATAATTATTTTTGCGCATTTTCATGAATGTACATGATTGTTATCACATGTAGGTGTGTGTTTATACTTTGGTACCCATTGTGATACTAGTTCCATGGGTGATATTGGTGTAGCTTTTTTGATGTGTGATTTTAATCACGTGTAGTTATGTATAATACTATATACTCGAGATGATATACTGTGTCTACTTGTGTATTCACTCTATATGTGTGTTTCCATTTACATGGAGGGTTTTATTGATACTTGATATAGGTCGACCATCCTGAGTGACTACCCCTTAGTGGAGAAGTCCACTTCATAATGACAATTTCAAGGAGGGACCTGAGTAAAGGTTCGATATATGAGGTAGACATAGTTTATTTTCTAGTGTTTGATCAAGCTATCATTGATTTACCAAGTTCCACTCACCATGTGATATACTGGTCTATATGAGTACTAGATATTCTATTCTAGAGGATTAGGGTCACATGGTCCTCATCAAGGATATATAATGTCAGTTATCATATCCTCAACATTGTATGGAAAAAATACATGGGTTGTTTGAAAATACCTATTGAATTTGGCTCCCAATTTATAATTTGTTTAGGCTTTATGCTAACATTTATTCATTGATTGGAATATTATTAAACACCTTATCACGTCAAGATTGTTCTTCTGTTAATCTTAGCATGTGATATTTTCTTAAGAGTATCAATTATACTAAATGTTCATAGTAGTTCCTCGCTATGATGAGAACCCAAAAATGTTGTGGTCATATTCGTAAATATATGATCTATAGGTAGATGAAATCACATTAAGGAGAAAAATGATATAGGATATCAGTGGTGGTGATTCATAGGACTTTGAGGCACGATCTCATGGTGTACACCCTTTGTAATAACCCGTGTTGGATATTATGATATCAAGACCTTCTAATAGGAAATCCAAATATATGTGTCATTATATGTTCCTATATTTTGACTTGTATATTTATCCTTAGACTTAAATATTTTTTAAGGGATATTTTGATTCATTTTCTTGGATGTATTGATGAAAGCGGTGATGGTAAATGTTTGTAGTGATGTTGAATGTGTTGGGTGTGTCATGAGTAATATTTCATCAATGAATAATGTGAGAAATGATTTGTCCCATCTATTCTTTAATGGAAGTTTATATCTCATGCTATTTGATGGGAATGATGTATCTTAACCAAATCCATGGAAATGGTTTCCTATAAGAATTTTTTTTTTTGAAATTTCAATGAAAGAATAATTGAGCACATAGGTTGATGGCATCATCATGAAACCTGCTTGAATAGATATATCATCATCAATATATTATATTACATAGTTAGTGTTTGTATGAGTTATTATTTCATTATGACATTAACTTATTTCTCTATGGGTGTCTTGGCGTGTTGCTAGATTTTAACCATGGTCTATGGGTTACTTTGCCTAATGTAATTCAGAAAGAGGCTTAGGGGGTCACACAAAAAGTGTATCCAAAACCTCAGTTAAATAATCATATAATTTAATATTTAAAAATTTAAATAAATATTATTCCCACACATGATTTGATAATAATTCACGTATGATTGATCTCATATGTTCCATCACCATTTTTTTGAGAGAATATTATGTGATAAGAATATTTATTTTTTATTTATTTTTCATTTAGTGAATATAATACTTATTAATTTAATAAAGAATAGTCATATCTATTTATTTATTAAGTAAATAGTCATTATTCAATATATGATAAATATTATGGAGAATAGAAACTGAGTTTAAATTTATAGTGTGAAATAATATATATTTAATCTTATTTGAATAAATAATATTTAATTTAATTTGTGAGTTTTGCGCACTTAAATAAATAATAATATTTTTATAATAATAAAAAAATGTGGTTTCTTGGGAATTATGAAAAATAATAAGGTCACAAATGTAAATTTTATTTTCTAACCCTCGTGATATATAAACTCAATTATATTATTTCCTCAAGAGATCCAATCAATTTTGTTGTGTAAAATGACATCCGAAGAGAATCCTCTTGATGTCCTAGAGAAATCCCCCTCAATGAATACTCTAAATAATGGAGAGTGATACTCCTCCACCACCACTATTATGTTTAGAGAGATAGAAGAGAACCTTTCCTTCAAAATAATCTCAGTATGATCAAGGGTGAATGATGTAGGAATTAAGATCTTTCATGATAGCACCTAGCGATTTCTATGGAAATATTCAAAGGATTCTGGATATTGGGTGGATAACTATTAGAGGTAATCTATTCTTGATTTCTACAATGCAATGATGTTTCGACATAGATACATTAAAATATAAACCAAAGAAGAAAAAATTACATTAATGGTAATTCTTTAATAGCTCAAATTAATTATAAATAATATGTGACGATCCTACACATTGTTTGTAGCATTTTCTACCATCAATATTATTTGAAATAATTCCATTGATCATAAAGTTTGTCATCATATAAATATCAGATTAATCCTCGACTATGAAAAAAAACCACGTTTGGAATTCCCAATCTGATTCTTCTGTTGCACCCAGAACCTTCAAGTGGTATTAGAGCATCACATTATTATTTATAATTATTTGAATCTCGTTAATTTATTTACACATGTTTCATTAGTTTTCAATTCTATTTTAATCATTCTTTAATCTAAATTGTGACATCTTATTTCTTCATTTTCATTCCCTTAAAATATAATCAAATGGATTAGTTTTATGAATAAAATACATTTATAGAACATATCTGGAGGAGTTGAAGAATCTAGATGGATAAAACCGGAGTACATACCATGTAGAACTTTGGTACACACTGTATAATTGTATTTAATGAATATAGAATTAATTCATAATCAATTCAAGACATGACCATTTATTAAACTTAGTGAATTTTATTACACACCACATGTGGACCAGGACATCCTGGTGCATGGTTATCTAGAGTACACATCGTGTAACTTCCATACATGACATGTAATCATTTAGTTATACACTGGATGTGTATCTTCTTACATTAATTACATGACTGGTGAATATGTAACTCTGAGACTAATTGACATGTATCCCATATACACACCATGTAATCCAATATTATTTTAGGTCATGGTTACATTCCAATTCCCTAGGTGTGTTTCCCAAATTGGTGATGATAATAATACATAGTGTGTATCGGAAATGTGCACTCCCTAAACTTTTACAAAATTACGTAGAATTAAAAAATTAATTTATTATAATATTTTAAAATTTATCAACATATATTATGTGTGGTCATTAAGTTTTTAGTATACTCTGTGTGATGAATTTTATATATATATATATATATTAAATTCCTAATTAATTTTTTTTGTTATGTTTGAAATTGAATATCATGTTTAATTTGAAATACAGTTATTAATCTCATGGCATTGAAATATTACATGCAACATAAATACCATGTGTTCTATTTGGCCATTAATTTGATAGTTCAGGTTGTGACATTACGTGATAAGTCTTGTATATTATATGTTGTGTGATTAAACAATATACGAATACTATACATGTTTGGTAGTTTTTATGGGTACTCATTGTGTTTCTTCCAAGGTACATTTTTTTACACTGTTAATTATAAATAAATTTATTTACCATGTTTAAAATTAATATGGAAGAGAATATAAAGAAAATTATAATGATAATTAAGATGAAAAAATGATTAATTAATATTTTATAAGCTTGAAATATTTAAGTAAAAATCAAACCATAGTTCAATGTCAGTAACCTACTAGTGTTGGAGTGTTATCAATTATCGGGTAATTATAACATGATATTTTGGGTTGACAAAATTTAGTATGTAAGGTTTGACTATCAAAGCAAGACTTTTTATGACCAAGCGGAAAAGGCTAAGGAAATCCAAATTAAGGATTTCAGGATTTGGGAGGCCACTCAACAGATCAAGGATATATGAGTTAACGCAGTTGGAATATTGAATTCATATATAAACTCCTTCAAATTACTTTACTGGAAAAAATCATGGTGATGAGAAGGGGAATATGGATCCTTGCCAAAAGAATTTTCAGGGAACAAGATATTTCAAAACCAATGGTGTGGACTGTTGGGTTTTTATAAAATAGTGGGAGATAAATAAATTTAATATTTATTTATTTCTCTAACTTTTATCAGATAAATTTACCAAAATAATTCTCAACTAATTATTATAAATTTAAGTAATAATGACTTCAAACATATCAATGTGATCAATAAATGATAAGGATAACCTTATCACTCCAAGAGTGGAAAAGGTGATTGTGCATTATCTTACTCTATGTAGGGAAATTGTATGTGCTGGGAGAACCTATTCTGGAAGCACTTGGTAAATAGTCTAGTGAGGAAGATTTGTCTCTCTATGAGAAAAATTTCAATAATTCCATAGATGTCCAGTGTTTCTTGAAATCATCCAGGATGAATGAGCTTCTAATAAAATATGAGAACGTGGATACGATTATAATGATGCATATCCTTCGGGATATATTTCAAGAAAATGTGATAAAAGAGAGAAATGTGATCACAAAATCTCTTATTACAATTATTCTTGGGAAATCGGTTCCATGTGGGCCTCATAAAGTCAATATTATTATATAAATTGAACACACATTCATTTTAGGGATTAAATTACTAGATTATTGGTGCATATATCTTATAATTTCCATGCAACCGATATAGTTACCCTATAATTTTAAACATATTATTACATGATTTTAATATTTATTAAACATCAAATTACAAGAGAAGGATCGTAAAGTCTCATTTCAAGAAGATTGGGTACATAATTAAACATCATGATTCCAAAATAAGATCATATTTTATTTAATCTTAATTAAGATCTCCTAACTTCCTTTGAGACCTTACATACTCATAGGATAACTTGGGGGAATACATGAATAAATGGATGAGCTAAAAAGTCCATTAAGGAATTAAAAAATAAAATAAAGCTTAGCACATGGGTTAAGAGGCATAACATAATGATATAAAAATACATGGAACATGATTTAACAAATGGAATAATAACATATAGAACATGGAATAAAATAATAACAGAATAATATAAATGTGTAAGGAACATAAAACACGATTTTATCAAGAGTCAAGGATCATTTCACATGGAGGGGAATGAGTTAAGACTAACTACTAACACCATTTCACATGGAGCATGAGTCAAGGTTAACCCCCAAGATTGTTACATAGGACGTCTCTTAAGACTAAACATTGCCCAATGAATTGGAGTGTAACTGAGGTTAAACAACCATTAACTATTCATGAATATGTTTTCTAAATAAAGAATCATACATAATCAATCATACATAACTATAAGGGTTTCCCATAGAAAGAATTTTTCATCATAATCATGTCAAAAGGAAAAATCAGAATTTTTCCCATAAAATGATAGATTTAAGTCATAAATTTACATTAATAATGAAATATAGGCACATATAATGATAAGTTATGTCAAAATGAAGTGAAAAAATTTAAATAGAGGGTTTAATAAACATTAAAAATACATCATTTTTTTAGAAAAATAATGGTGGATTAAAACAGATTATAAAGTGAACTTGAAAATGGGTAAGAAATCAGGAAGTTCCCTTGAATCAGGCAGGATTGTCGGGAAGAACTGTGAAGGGAACCTTCTTGACAAATGTATCTTACCATCAAACAATGATGATAAAACATGGATAAATTATTTTAGAACATATATAAATAATTTATAATAATTACACAAAAATAAATAATTTTTACATTGGGAAATAGAGAGAAATGTAACTCAAAGGAAATATGGAGGTTCAAAAAGGATCCCTCACCTTATGTTTGAAACGGTTCTACAGATGATCTTAATGTCCTTAATAATCAAATTAGATTAATTTCTTAATAATTCGAGAACATTATATACTTTTAATTGATTTATTATAATTTTATTAAGTTAATTTATGGCCTTTTTTATGAGTTATAGTGTTTAATTTTATCATTTTGGAGTGTTCATTTTCTTTGTTTTCTTGATCGGTTCTCTTGTATATGAGTATGGAAGTTCATGTAGAATGGGTATAATTATCTAGAATTGAAATTATATTTTATTAATTAAAAAAATGAAATTTTAATTGGTATTATATTTTTTTTCTTGATATTAGTATGAATCACTAGAAAACATGTTAATGATAATCAGCTAGATTAGTTTTTGCGATTTTTCAACCATAATAAAGTTGTTTTGTTCTATTATTTAATATCATTTTTTAGAATGGTTACAAAAAATTAAATAATATATAATTCATATATTATAATATTTTTTAATGACAAAAAATGGTTCCATTTCCATCCTTGAGGACAGTAATAGAAATTGAAAACCTATTTCCCTTGAATGTGATAAATTAACACATCACGAAGGATGTTTTCATTTTTTATACAAAAGGACAGGGGAAATAATTGATGATCAATTATTCCATAAGCATAATAACATTCCATTATATGTAAGGTACTGGAGTTATCATTTCATTTGTATTATGGGAGGTGTGATGAGAATAATAAAACAAAGTACTTGAAAATAATGTAAAAGAAAAAAAAGAGAGAAATTTACCGCATGAAGTTCTCCTCCTTGAGAGCCTTTTTAGAGAAACAGTTTTGGTCTTCTGGTGAGAAAAATAGATCCTAGATGTGTGGGAGAGGATTGGGAATATATTTTGTTAGAATTCGACAATTTCAAAGTCTTGTAATGTGTGGGGAGAATAAGTGGTGACGGGTCACATTTCTAGTGAAGAATAGGGGTGTTTTTGTCGTTATTTTATTCGTTAGTTTATTATTTTTCTCAAGACAAGAAATAGTGAGGATTCTTGTGACTAAATAAAGTAATTATATCATGTGAGGTTTAACAAATGATTTTTCCATCATCCAGGACTCAAGAAATAGATTATATAAATTATAATGTATATATACTCTAAATTACCGTATTTTACTATTCACCAAAAATTCATGTATTTCAGAAACATACCAAAAATTAACCTCAACAATTTATACATGTTTAGAATTTAAAAATTAACCCTATTTTATGAAAATTAATTTCAAAATATTATAAATTTAATTTTTAATTAAAACCATCATTTACTCAAAAAATACCTATTTTAAAATTAAAACTAATTTTATAACACTTTGAAAAATAAAATATGGTCTAAAAATTGTCTTATAATCATAAGATTATAAAATATTAATTTATGAATTCATTTTATGAAAATAAATTTTATTTTAAATTATAAAATTAATCATAAAATTGTAATTAAATATTTATGACTTATAAAATACCAACACTTAATTGATAATTTTAAAACATTTATTTTCTTAAAATATGATATAATTATTTCATTTTTTTCATATAAAAGATATCAAAATTTTATTTAAACTTTTATTGTAAATTTTATTATTCTATTAGCTTCTTTATAATTCATAAGGGTCACATTACTATTTTAAAGGTCAAGTTACTATTTCATCAAAATAGGTTCCTTAACTTCAAGAAATACTTATTATTTAATTCATTATTTATTTATAATGTTTATATTTTTTTCTTTATTTGATTTAATTTGATTTATACTATATCACATAGCTATAATAAATGGATTTATATTGATAAAATTTTGGGTTGTTAAAACCATGTCCTTGTACATTATTATTGTGAATTATAACTTGTTAAATAATGGGAAAAGTACGTAAAAAATTATTACTCTGATTGTCCAAGTGGACAAAGACATGGGACATGAAAAAGCATAGTATTTATGGAGAGTAATAAAAGGAATATAAATATGATGGGTATTAGGACTCATAGATATTCAAAATATTTTTAGAACTGTCCTTATAAGAAGAGGTAGATTCATAGATAGTTTAGAGAAAAAGAAGCAATATATATTTCATGTGGTAAGCAAGGATACTGGAAGAGGACCTTCACCCTGAAGAAAGGGGAAGTTAAACATGAATTAGTTATTGAGTGTTAGCTTTCAATATATATGAATTGGATATTAGATATATCTTATTGTACTCATATCTATATCCAAATGTAGGAAGAATGTATATTCCAAAATATTTCCAAAGTAGAGGTAGATTTGTGTGTTGTTAATGGTGTGTGGCTAGATACCCAAGACATTGGATACTAATGCCTTTCATTACTAATATTAATGATATTGGTTTTAAATGGTTGTTATTATGAACCAACTATAACCAATAACATAATTTATATTTTCTTTTGTGGTACATATGGTTTTATTTTCAAATTTGGAAAAAAAAAATTATTTTATAAATAAAAATCATTTAATGGTATAGAACATTTAAATAATGGTATTTATGTATTAAATTATGAAAAAAAAGCATTATAAATTGATAAAGAATCTTCTTCACATGACTCATATAACACCCAACTATGGAATCACCATCTTGGTCTTGTAAACAAGAAGCATTTGACAATTTTATATCTAGATCAATATTTAGAATCTTTTGATCAAAAAACACTTGATTTATGTCATGATTTATTTCAACGAAAACTGACCAAACCAACATTTTGTGTATATTTTGAAAGGGAAAAAAATTTAGGATAGTTACACATTGATGTGTGTAGACTATTTCTAGTAGAATATATAGGTGCATATTGTTACTTCATAAGTTCTAGTGATCACTTCATTAGATATGGATATTTCTACTTGATGAGGTATATGTCTGAGTCCTTTGAGAAATTAAATAAATTAAAGAATAAACTATAGAATCATATTGGAAAGAAAATAAATAATTTTAGATCAGATAGAGGTGGTGAATATCTATACCAATAGTTTATGTGCTTTCTATTGCAGTTTAGGATTCATTGTTAACTCACTCCACCATACACACCATAGTGAAGTGGAATTAGTGAAAGGATGAACTATAACATGTTAGACATTACATGTTATATAATGATTCATTAAACTCTTCAATTATCCTTTTGAGTATATTCATTACAAACTAAAAAATATGCATTAAACCAAGTATCAAAATAAATAGAAAAATTTAATTTCCTTCGAGTTATAAAGTAGAAAGAAACCCATTTTTTGAATACATCTATAGGGGGTTATGAATTATTTGTTAAGGACTTATGAAGAAAAAAATAACACCTTAGGGAACAAACTTTATCATTATAGGGTATTCTAATAAAAAAGGGGATACTACCTATACGACCCCTTAAGAAATAAATTGATTATCACAAGAAAATATGTAACTATTAAAAGGGAGAACATCCTCAGCAAATATAGTGGGAGAAATATTGACTTCGAAAAAGATGATTCTCAAGATAAATAAGATTTTTTACATGATCAGATTTCATAGGTCCCTATGGAATAAGTTTTTCCTATAACACAATTAGTGAATAAGAGAACTATTAAGGTAAGAGAACCAAATAGATGTAACTAGAGAGATATGGTTTTCAAGTCACTATAGATGGTGACTAATTATTGGTTGAAAATGATTAATAACTCTCTTATAAATAGGCAGTAGAGAGAACAAAAGCTACAAGATTTAAAGATGTAATGAATGTATCAAAAAAATTAGTTCTATTTGATCCCCTAATTATTTTAAATCCAGTTGGGAAAAATGTGTATTCAGTAGAAAAAAATACATTGAAGGTAAATTAAATACCTATAAAGAAATTCTGGTAGATAAAGTTTTTCAATATAATCAATGATTTATCTAAAATAAAACCTTTTCTCTAGATTATATGTTTAAATAAATCAAAATTCTATCTTTCATAGTAGCATAGCATGATTTTGAAATTTGGTAGACGGATGTCAAAATAGATTCCATTAATTGGAATCAATATAATGATGTCTATATGACAAAACCATAAGGTTTTGCAACATCAGGGGATTAAAAATGGATTTTAAAATGGTAGATATACATTTATGTATTGAAAAAAGAGTCCAATTCATTGAACATTCAATTCAATGAGGCTATAAAATATTTTGGTTTCATTAAGAATAAATAGGACACATGTGTTTATAAGCAGTTTAGTCAGAATGTTTTCATTATCCTAGTATTATATGTTGATTAAATATTACATATTGGAAATGAAATATCATTATTGTTGTCTATTGAGGATTGGTTAGACAAATGTTTCTCTATAAAATAATTGGGTTAAGTAGCATAAATTCTAGGGATTAAAATATTTTATGGTAGATCGAAGATGATAATTGGACTAGGTAAAGTTATATACATTGAATAGATACTAAATATATTTAGTATTGAAAAATTAAATTGGGTATTGGTTCCAATTCCACATGGTATACATATTTCTAAAAAACTGTTTCCTCAAAAAAATAGTATAAAGAGATAATTAGTAAGGTGTTATATTATAAGGTGATAGGATCAATCTATTATGTCATGTTATATACCATACTTGATGTTTCCTACACATTGAGAATGGTAGGAAGATATCAAGATGGTTCAAGAGAATAATATAGGTCTTCAATTAAGGCAGTCCTTAAGTATCTCAGAAAAACTAAGGATATGTTCCTATTGTATAGAGGATATGAGGAGTTATTCATCATGGGTTATACTGAGGATAGTTTTAGAAATATAAAAATGATTTGAAGTCATAGTTAAGATAGTTTTCTATATCAACAGAGGAGTTATGAGTCTGAATAGTTCAAAGAAACCTTTTATCGTTGATTCTGTAGTGGAGTCTAAGTATATAGAGGACTTTGAGGTACCAAAATAATATATTTGGATATGGAACATTTTTTAGGATATTTTTGAGATACCTAGTAGTAAAGACCCTATCAAATAGTATTGTGATAATATTATAGGAGTGGAACTTGAAAAAGAGCCATGGTCACACCAACGGAAAAACCACATACTCTGAAAGTATCACCTATTGATGTATTTTTCACATAGGGGTGAAGTTATAGTAATATGTGTTACCAAGGATGATAACCTATTGTAACACTTGAATAAAGTCCAATATCAGCCAAAGCATGACTATCGTGTGATAACTAGTGGACTGAATGTTTTTAGCAGTTAGTTGTAGTGAAAGTGGGGGCCTATTAGAGTTGGTTCCCTAGAAGAAAATTATGTGTACTTTATGATAACCTATATTAATTATTCTGAATATTAATAAACACATTATCTCATTATGATTATTCATTTACATATCATAACATTTGATAATTTCCTAAGAGTATTTTTCAATCTTAAAGGACCTAGCAGTTCCCTATTATGATGAGAACCTAAAAGTGCGACGATAATATTCTTAAATATATATTCTATAATCGGATAAAATAATTTGAGGGGCATAAAAGATACATTATATCAATTTTAGAGAATCTTAGAAGTTTGAGGAACCTTCTTATGGTGTACTTTCTTTATAATTCCTAGAATATGATATTATGAGAATTAGACATGACAGTAGGAAATCCACATTTGTAAGTGTCATTGGATATTACTACCTTCAAATGTATGTAATTATCCTTATAATTTAATATTATAATTAATGATTATTATAAGTCACATTATTTTATTTATAGAAGATAACTTTTATGACATATTTTTTTGGTGAGGTAGAATACAGTTGGTACATCATGAGAAATATTTCGTTAATGATTAATGTGAGATAATATTTTTCAGAATTGTAATTTAACATAAGTTGATATCTCATACCCTTTTATGGAAATTATGTAGCCTAAATAAATCCCTAGTCATGGTGTTCTATAGGCATGTATTATTTCATGAATTTCAATGAAAGAGATATCTAATAGATAGTTTGATGGCACCAACATGCAACCATCTTGAATAGAAATATAGAAATAAAGGGATTATATTACATAGTAAGTGTCCCCGTAATATATTATGTTGTTATGATATTAAATTCTTTATCTATGGGTGTCTTGGCATTTTTCTAGATGTTACTCTTTGACATTGTCTGCTTCACCTAATTCCATTGAAAAAGAGGTCAATAGGGTCACACACTAAGTGTATCCAGCACCTCAGTTAAATAATACTATTATTTACTATTTTTCAAGTTCAATTAATATTATTTCCATATATGGTTTAATATTCATTCATGTATGCATGATCATATAAATTCTTTCACCAGTTATTCAAGAGAATTTTATCTGAGTATAATATTTAAAAAAAATATATTTTCCTTTTAGTGAATATAATTTTTATTTATTGGAAACTAATAGATTTATATTTATTTATTAAATAAATAATCACTATTCATGGTTCGATAAACACTATGGAAGAATACTGAACTGATCTTAAAGGAATTGAGTGTAAAAATATGTATTTAATATTAATTGAATAAATATTATTTAATTAAATTCATCAATTTATCACATGTAAATAAATAATAATATTATTATTATTATTATTTTCGTTTTTGGGTTTCATAATAATTAATAAAAACAATAAGGGAATGTCTGAAATCATTATTTTCAAAACCTAGTTATATTTACCCCCAATTATATTAAAACTCCAAGATATCTTATCCATTTCGTTATGAAGAATGACATCCGGAGAGAATCTGCTCGAAGACCAAGAAATCTACCTATCTAAGAACACTTTCATGAATGGAGAGCGATTTTCCTCCTCCACCACTCTCAACATTAGAGAGATCAAAGAGAAACCTTTCTCTAAATATATTATTGGAAAATCAATGGTGAAAAATTGCAATCATCATGATCTTATATTCCATCACCTAGAGATTACTATGGTGGTGTTTAGAGGATCATGGAATACATTTAGATCCCCATTGGAAGGAATCTATTATTTATTCTTATAATGAAATGATATTAAAGTGTATATGAGTTTTTGGATCCATTTATTAAGAAAAAATTCCTCACAAGGTAATTCTATAATTTCTTCAATTCAATATAAAAAATATGTGATAATCTAGGGATTTGGTTCTAGTGTTTTCTCTTATAAATAATCTGTCATTTAATTCCATTGATCAAGGAATTTATCATTGTGTAAATATAATTTTAATCATTGATTATTAAAAAAATCTTACTTGGGATGTCTGATCTGACTCTTTCATTACTCCCATAACCCTCACAACTTAAATCTTCCGCTATTTTTCTGATATAGAGCTAAAGCAGCAACGATCGAGGGTTTGCAGTGGCTGGCTTAGCACATGACTTGTCGATTTTGGACTATATGTTTATACCCATACATAATTATTAAAACATGAACCTATTACACATGATCACATCAAGTTAAGGCCTCATTTGTAGTGTCCTAATGAGTCTTGTACTCACAACGTAATCAAGTATTTCGGTGTGCTTGTACATTTCATGAGGGATCTAGAAAAGGGAAAGTTTCTTATACTGTATTGATGAATAGAGGAGCACAGATCAGGTAGAAGATTGATATGTAATGTGAGGATCCTTGTAGTTATTTTATTTTTTAACTACTTTTATTACTCTACAATATCTTCCCACATTGTGAGTAGTTTTCTTTGTGTGATGTGTGCACAACTTATTAATTTTATTTAATATTACTCTATTTATTTATTATATTGTTTATTGTTAATTATTGATCATATGTCATGATATTGAGTTTATAGTATCCCCATGAATGGACTCAGACCCTTTCTATTAGTCGGTAGCCTCTTGTATAATGGTATGTGCACATGAGGTCATGTGACCATCCTGTTCAGGCCTAGTGGTTCAGGCCAAGACATAAAAAATGATATTTTTGCATCAGGACTCAATAACATGTTTTTATACTTTGTTTTGGATGGGAATATTCAGATAGGTGATAGGATGGTTGGGAATTGGTCAAGGGAACTATGACAGTGTTTCATCAACACTATATAGTGGACCACATGGATTCTATTAAATGAGGGAAATTATTTTTTTTCCATTATCATTTATTAAATTCAACTTGGGTGATGAACATGATGTTGATATGTGATTTTTTATATTTAAATTGAATTAATATTTTATAACTTATCACATAGATTCACGTTACATATATATACCTTTTTTTATATTCCATGGTCATTATTTAATTAAATTTCTTGATTTGATATATCTTTTTGGGATAGTTTCTCATATGTGATATATTAGTATTATCATGAAGAGTTGTTAAGGTAAACCCTAATCATTCAGTATTATTCCACACCATATCATTGGATTAAGAATCATGGAAGTTTTAAATCAGAATTGTTTCAATTAGTGTCTATCCTTGGTATATAAGTTTAGACTACAGTTGAATATTTTTTGATTTTAAACTATATAATTATCCAACCATAAAGGGAATTAAAGGCCCTCAAGATGCTGAAAATCAGTTGGAATATTTATAAGAGTCTTGACCTAGTATATTCTCTAAAGGATTGGTAAGATAAAGTGATATTGATATCATTCAAAGTGAATAGACCATTTTGATACCCCTGTATTCTATAGATTAAACTAAGCTGAAAGAGATCATGGTATATCTGGAAGGATTTGGGTGAAAGATATTTTTTATCAAAGTACTTAACATTGGGTTTCACCTATATTTACAAAAATTTGGATGGTAGTATTTGGATCTGCATTGATTACTAGAAGATTAAACAGGTGAGAGTGAATAACGGATACCCATTTCCCAAGATTTATGATCTTTTTACTAGGTATAGGGATCCTTGTGGTTCTTCAAGATTATTCTTTGATTGTGATATCATAAATTTCGTGTTAGAGAATAGGATATTATGAACATGTCATTTTGAATTAGGTATGAATTATATGTGTACTTGGGGATTTCATTTGGGATGAAGAACATGCCAACAAAGATCATGGACCTCAAGAACAATATCTTTTGTCCATACTTGGACCCATTCATCATAGTTTTCATTTATGATATCCTCATTTATCACTGAAACTACATAAATATGTTTGAAACCTTGAGATACTCTTGAGTACACTTTGATCACATGGGATTTATTCAAAGATATATAAGTGTGATTTCTAGATTATAGAGGTGAAGTTACTTAAAAATGTGGTGTCTAATATTGATAGAATAGTAGACCCAGAGAATGTTTAGATATTAATGTCATGAACACATCCTTGAAAAAAAAATTTAAATCAAAATATTTCTTTGTTTGTTAGGATAGTACAGGTTGTTTATCCAAGACTTATCCCAACTATCATCACCCATGAAAGAATTGAAAAATAAGGGAGTGAAGTTAAAGAGTTCAGATCAATGTGAACATGTGTTCCTTGAGCTAAATAGAAGGTTTAAGAAAGATCCAGTACTAACAACCCATGATCATGGGATTGGTTATGTAGTAAATCGTGATGGATTAGGAATTTTCCTTGGAATACTGTAGACGTATTGAGAGCAGGTAGTATCTTATTGTCTATATCAGTTATGGATCCATGAGTGGAAATGCCCTAATCATGACTTAGATCTAGAAATCGGAGTTCATGATTTGAATTGTAGGAGACACTATCTCTTCAATGTGATATTTTTTGTTTACATGGACCATAGAATATATTGCTAGATAGATATGAACCTAAGAAATAGGTTATGGGATGAGTATATTTAGATGTCAAAATTTGATATGGCTTATGTACTTATGAAAAGTAACTTCATTGTTTATGATCTCAATCATATGATGTAAGTTGAGTAGGATCTTGGTGAGAGGACCTCCAGGGAGCAGTGGTGCATGATGAGCTTATTGGATGATTGGAGGACTTATGCCTCAAAAAACCAGGTTTCTATGAATCATAGTCCCTTAGTAGTAAAATATTCACTTATGGATAGGAAAATGATGTAAAGGATTTGCAATCAGAGTGTGTTGTAATGAGAGAACAGCTAGCAAGTGGTGACTTGATACTTGGGTGGATGACAAATAATTATTATGTGATCATAGTGCATGGTAAAGTAGTGGTCCCTTGTAACATTAGATAGGATATGATGATAGATTAAAATACCTCTAATTTGGAAGAACATATTGGGGTGACCAAGACATATCATGACAATAGTTTGTAGCTTTGTAGCCATCGATGAAGGTAGACATTTCCGGTTTCATCTCTAGATTCCTTACCTACCTGAGGGTGAAAGTTGAGCACTAGCATCATGATGGGTTGTTTCATCCACTCATGATACCGATGTGGAACTTTTAGAATGTCAAGGGTGGATTTTTTATGGGGTTGCCTAGGACCCCAAGGATTCATGACGTGTCTTCGGTTATTGTTGATCATCTAACGAAGTCTGCTCACTTGATACCGATCAAAGAGACTCAGTCAGTATATAAACTAGGAAAACATTATGTTCATGATATTTCCTACTTACATCGATATCCCTTCATATTTTTTTAGATAAAGAATCATGTTTTACATTGTGTTTTTTATGTATTGTAGAAATACCTTGGAACTAAGTTGAGATTGATCACATCGTATTATTCTTAGATAGACAAACATTCTAAGAAGATGATATATAATTTGGAATATATTCATTGATATTGAATTCTAGACATTAGTGGAGGATGGAATGATCATATATCCATATTTGAGTACACATAAAAAATAGTTACCAAGCTTCAACTAAGATGGAACCTTATAATTCCGTTTATGGGAGTCTATTTCACTCACTGATTTGATGGCATGAGGTAGTTAAGGTAGTCATTATGGGTCTTTTTTAGTTCAGGAGACCTTAGTGGGAGTGCGTCTAATTAAAAATAGGTTGATCACCCCTCATAGAAGGAATATCTCACATGTCGACTGTAGGAGGATACCATTGTAGTTCACTATGGGTTATCAGGTCTTCTTGGGTGCTACTCCTGGGTTTGGCCACTGATGCATGAATGTGCAAGACAAGCTAGCGCTCCAGTATTATGGACCATTCATGATCACTAAATATATAGGGATAGTGGATTAATTTTTGGGATTTCCTACACATTATCAAGGCTCAAACTATGTTTTTCATGTGTCTTAACTCCATAGGTACAATCCTAATCCTGTGCATGTCATTGACTACAATAATGTTGAGCTAGAGTCTATTGCATCCAATGGGGAGTGTCTAGTTTGGATTATGGACCAGATCAAGAAAGTCCTATGAGGTAAGATGGTGCCACTAGTTCCGGTTTGGTGGATGTATAGATAGATCTATGAGGATATGAGGGAGCATTAGTCTGATGTTCGAGTATAGTGGTATGGGTTGTTCGAGAAAGAGAGCTATAGTTACTTTTCGGGGATATAAAGTTGATAAAGGGTGAAAATTGTAATATACTCAATTTTTTTAATGATAATGAAACCCCCTTTCTCAATAATTTTAGAATATTTTTATGTGAAAATCTAATTTTGGATAAATTATCAAAATATAATTATAAGAGGATAATTTATGATAAATTATTAAAATATGATTGTAAAAGGATAATTTATAATGAATAATAAAAATATAATTATTAAATGATAATTTATAATAAATTTTCAAAATATAATTATAAAATGATAATTAATTATATATTATACAAAGATAACTTTAAAAGGACAACTTATAATAAATAATCAAAATTTAATTATAAATGTTTGGTTTGTAATATATTATAAAAATATAATTATAAAAGGATAATTTAGAAGAAATTGTCCAAATATAATTATAAAATGATAATTTTTGTGAAATTATCAAAATATAATTATAAAAGAGAAATTTATGAGAAATTATCAAGAGATATTTATAAAAGTATAATTTAAAATTAATTATCATGGGATAATTATAAAAGGATAATTTATAAGAAATTATGAAAAGAATGTTATGAAAGGATAATTTATAATAAATTTTCAAGAGATAACTATAAAGGGATAATTTATAAGAAATTATCGAAAGATAATTAATCTTGAGTAGAAAATTGTGAGTTCATGAGTTGACCTAAAATGATAATTCCAAAATTACCCATGATATAGAAAGTATCTTCATATGTTTTATATTATTAATTTTTGAAATAAAATGTTTAGTTTTGGTTCTAAGAACCATTGATGAACCTCAAGAATTCACATGGGGATGACTATGATAAAAATTCCTAGAAGAAAGTGTCATTGACTATTGAGGCTTCCACTCCATCTTTCAAACCACATGGGGTGGTTTATCCTTCCCATTTATGTCAGCAAGTTTGATCTATCATGTTCCGTACATTTTGGGACTTTTTTATACA
Source organism: Viscum album (assembly GCA_963277665.1). Lineage (NCBI taxonomy): Eukaryota > Viridiplantae > Streptophyta > Magnoliopsida > Santalales > Viscaceae > Viscum > Viscum album. The sequence continues at coordinate 533,933,002 of OY728151.1, read as the reverse complement.
ATTTTTTCATTAATAATTATATGTTTTTATGAAATTTTAGTATTGTACATTATTTTTATCACATGTCAGCATGTGTGTAGCTCATGAGACACATTGTGATAATGGTCCCATGGGTGATACTAGTGTATTTTTTTCAATGCTGGATTTTATCACATGTTGTTACATATATTGTTATTTACTCATGATGTTATTTTATGTCTTCTTGTGTGATCACACTATATGTGTGTTACCATTTACTTGGAGGTTTTGATTAGTACTTGATATAGGTAATCCATCGTGACATATTTTCCCTTAATGGGGGAGTGAGATTTATTGTGATGATGGAAACAAGGGACCTGAGCATAGGGAGGAGATATGTGGTAGCCATGGTGTTGTGTCAAGGGAGTGATCTAGGTAACCTTTATTAACAAATTTCCATCCACCACGTGATATAATAGTCGATGTAAGAACTAGATATTCTTATCCAGATGATCCATGTCACAAGGTCACCTTGAGGGATAAATGATGTTGAGTATCATTTCCACATCACCGTGAGGATTTTGGACATGGAATTGTTTAGTTACTACTAATATATTCTATTAGTCTTTGGGGATGGAACCAAACCAGGTATAAGTTAGGGTTTATAGTGGCTTGGTTAGTGAAAAACCACTTAGTTTTGGATTATATGTTTATGCTTGTTTGAAATTATTATGTCATACACTCATTTTTTAATTAACATATTAGATTAAGGATGCATTAGTGGTGTCCTACTAAGTCTTGTACTCACACCCTACTAAATAATTTTAGTGATTTATTAGATTTCATGACAGATCCAGTAAAGTTAAAGAGCTATGTGGTAGAATTATGAGTAGAGGATTGCGAAGTAGGTTGTAGAATAAGACAGTCTCTAGAGGACCCCTGCTATTCTTTAGTTTCTTTATCTAGTTTTATTAATCTACATGGGCTTTCCACATTGGGATCTATTTTATAATTGTGATATATATTATTATTTTTGTGTTTATTATATTTATTTATTAATTTTTTCATTTTTTATTATTGATACTATGACATTATAATGAGGGTATAGTCTCCCCAAGGATAGACTCAATCCCTCATAACTAGTCAATAGCCTCTTGCGTACGGAGAGGCACGCATGATGTCATGTGACTATTTGGAACAGACCTAGTGGTTAGAGTCAATAAATTGTATAATATTAATATCTATCTTCACCCAAGGTACATAAAATATATTTTCAAATTTCTAGGTGACAGAAAACACTATGAGGGAATGAGTGGTTACAGAAAACTCCAATTCTCAACATGATTTCCAATATAGGTAAGTGAAAAAAACAACTTGATATTGATAACAAAATAAAGATAGGAATAGTAAGAAAGAGAACACATGGAATAAAGAAAAATTATATGGTTTTCTAACACTTTATATCAATTTGTGAAACTATTAGGTGAAATTTTTGAAATCTTGATGCCTAAATTATTTTATTAAAAGTAAGAATAAGAAAATTGAGCCGATAAATGGGAATAAAATCATATTATAAGAATTAAATTTAAGAATCAACAAGTAAATTAATCTTCAAATAATTAACCACAAGTGACTATGGATTTTTTATTATGTGTGCAACATTTTTCTATTCATTTAAAGATAGTAAAATATAAATTAGAAAGTTAAATTGAATTGGTAGTCGTACCTATCATAGTTCTATAAAAACCCTTTTAAATTGATTGACTATTCTTTCAACTGAGAAAACATTCCATTTATAGTGTATACATGGGTTTTGATTTTATTGATTCTATAACAACCCAAGTATAACACAAATATATATTATATATTTTCAATTAATATACAATATATCACCTAAATAAACATATCTGAGAACCATAAATGTTTAGTGTGCTTAGTACATGGATATTTAAACAATGTATTTAAGTGAAATCGTTATTATTTATAACATATTAATTTTTATAAGGTACCCTTCCAGACTCATCAAACGTAGTACCCTTCTTCATGACTTGTAGAAAGTATAAAAACATTAGAAGGGGTGAGATCAGAAACTCATTAAGGGTAAACATGGGAGATATCAATCAATTATCAAATGAATGTATATCATGATCATAGGGATATCATAACATGTTATTATCAAAAGATATCAAACCCAATAATTTCTAGATCATAATCATGAGTTATTGGATAAAACATTATCATGTAATAAGATTGGGGAATCATTAAAAATAAATCATGAGCCATGAGTTAAAATCGTAAACATAAAAACATTTCATTAGATTGCAGAGGAATCATAGGCATAGAAACCATATCATATGTCATGGTCACCAACTAATACCACCATATCATAGTGCATTGGGAATCATAATCACCACATGTTTCCTATTTCTTAGTGGATCAGTAATCCCAACTAATTTCCTATGGAGTATTGAAAACATAAACTCGATTCCCATAATTATCTCATGAGATATATAGATTTACCCAATTCATTTTAGGGTTATATAATTCCAGTCTCACCCATCATATAATGACACCCAAACATATGTGTTCCAAAATATCATAAAACATAACAACATATCATAACTTTTGTAAAGGAATGGAGTTTCATAAACATTTCATCACTTCATAATAGAATAACATATGGGAAATAAATGGGTTTTATAATGGTTTTATAACAACTATTTTAACCTTTGGGAATCAAAAAGGTTTCATAGAATAATCCTTAAATCATCATAATCATAAGATATACATATAAATATAATGGATGGTATAAAAAATTATATCCCTATGGAACTATAAAAATCCTTAAATGATGTTGGGATAGATAAAAAATACCCTTAAAATAGCATTTAAACATTTATTTGAAAACATGTTAAAATATCCTTCTCCTTCAATAATATTTTAAATAAAAATTCTAATAATATTCAGAAAAAAAAATTTATTTGGAACTAAAAATTGAATATTTTACGGTAATATTCAAATAAAATAATAGTAGTGATGATATAAAAATCCATTCATGTTGTATGCCTTGAAATAAAACATTTTTTTCACGCTTTTATAAAAATTCAAAAATGAATCGTTCTGAGAAATTTTACAAAAATTACTTTTGAAATGATTATAAATTAAGTTGAATTCATGTAAAATTATATTTTTTTAAAATTTAAAGGATAGTTAATAACTTTCATAAAAAAATTAACATCAAGTATATGGAAGAAAAATATCAACAACCAAAAAGTAATTAAGGTCTACATTTCTTTAAAAGCATTTTTCTGATAATTTAAGTAAGAGAGAAAAATGGTATGGGTATGTAAAAATTATATGAATTAGTAGAGTAGAATAAAATAAATGGATTTTAAAGTATAATTTCCATAAAATTTCCCCTCAACATAAATTTATCATAGACAATCCTCAAAAGAAATGATATTGTATCATAAACCCTTACCTCAAGTATCTTCATTCTTTGTATGCATTCAAACACCTTATATAATAAATATATATTTATTTTAAATGTATTATATTACTGTATTCATAAATATGACACAATATATGATTTTATTATAACATTTTATTACCCATTAATTAATAATTATTTATTAAAATCACAATTTTGGGTGATAATTTCTTCATCTTTTATGCATGTTTTGGTATGGAAATCCCACTTGTATTAATTTTATCATGGTTATAAAATCTAAATAATTTCATTAATTTAATTAGTATCATATGTAATAATTATATACACTTTTATAACTATTCCTATAAAATATTGAAGAAAAATTAAATACATCACTTCAGGGATATTTTAGTCTGTATGTTTTCTCAAGAGATGTTTCTACCTTTCGATGGTTAGAATGAAAGAAATTTGAATAATAATTAACCTTTCCAAAAATTTAATAATATCATAAATATCATATATATATATATATATATATTAAATCCATTATTATAACCATTAATGTGAAGTTGTGATAAAAATTGAAACACATAACTTCATTGATGTGGTAGTCAATACATACACGTGAGTGATGTTTTCTTTTCCAATAGTATTGAAATGAGGTGGATAATATAAAGACACATAATTTTCATACAAAGATATTTAAACTTTATAGATAAATATTCAATATATTTTTTAAATACATGATTGAGATCTATAAAGGTTTAGTGTCTTTAGAGATTAGATGCACAATATTTTAAATTCCTGAAAGATCTTCAACATCTCTCAAAAATATCTTACCACATAGTAATATTCTTATACAAACCCTACATAAAACCTTTCCTCATATCCTTGGGAAAATAAACATAATAAAGTGTGACCTATTATACTCATTAAGGATAAACAAGGAAGATGAAATTGATATCTTAATAATAATATGAGTATAAGGGCATAAGGATAGAAGATTAATAATTGAAAACCATACACATCATATCATAAATCAAATTATTAAACCATAGTATAAATATCATAAATTCATAATACATGAATCATAAATGAATCATAGAACTAGATTCATGAAAATGGAATAATATATAAGTTTATTAAATATAATTAGTCATAGAAAATCATTTCCGTAATGGTAAAGGTTCACTACCAAGACTATCATTGTGGATTGGGTTCACTCCCCAAACAATTTTATCCTTAGTCAAGGTTCACTCAAAAGACTATCATAGTGGATAGAGTCCCTTACAGAAATGGGTTCACCACTATTCTAGTCCATATCATATTATGTTATATCCAAATTATTCAATTCATTAGAGGGATATCTATTTTTAGTACCACCCATCACATAGTATAAATATAACATATAGATTCCATAAGATCATAAAAAATCATCATATATAACCCATGAAATGTAAATTATATTCATAAAAAATTTAAAAATTATCAAAACGTAGTCTGTGGAGAATAAATGGTTTTCATAAACATATCTTAAATATAAAACATCCAGAGAAATAATATTGATAGTATCATTGAAACATATCCTGAGTGATGTATAAGTAACACCAAATGCTATTATCATGGATGATAAATTCTTTTAAAATATTACTTGGAATGTTTCTTGAAGAAAATAACCCTTTAATTTTAAAATTTCCTCTTTAAAAACTAAATTTTTTGAAAATATTAAAAAAGTATTAGGAAATAACTATTGAAACAGGTAAAAAAAGATTCAAAGAATTTAGTGTTCATGGTAGCAAGAAATTCCATTCATACTATGTATGTTAAAACAAAAATATTTTTCACATTTTATATTAAAATAAAAAATAACATCATTTTAGAGAAAAATTTATTAATTTTAAAAACTTTTATAAATATTAAGACATTTGTAAAAATTAATTTAAATAATCATCATTGAATATTAAAACATTTAGAAAATTATTTTTAGAAAACACAGAAATTAGAGAAATAGGATTTTCTACTGGAGATATAAATAAATTAAAGTTTCCTTTAATATATAATTTCAATCTCCCAAGTATTTCAAAATAATAAAATGAAAGAATGTTGGGAAAAAATATCTCAAGTTATCATTCCGTCATTTTTGGGTAGATTTTTTTTGTTAACAGAGAGGGTTTCGAGGATGAGTTGTGGAGTTCTAGATATATTATTGACAATATATGTTAAGAAATAACTATGAAAAATTAATAGACAATATGAAGGTGGTACAAAAAGAATGTATACAAGGTGGATCCATTTTCTAGTGTTCGCCCAAAAAAAATTCTGAAAATTGCTCAATGGAGAAAAGTTTATTTGGAAAAAGGATTTGTGCACTAGTGTCAAGTAGCCATGGAATGTTGGGAACCATGAATGTATAAAAATCATAATATAAAATATTTCAAAGTAAAGAAGGGTGCACAAGTTTTGAAGTGGCACACAAAGTGAATTTCTCAATAGTGGCTTGCACGAATGGACTTGCGCATCTAGGGGATGTTGTGAGCCTTGAGCTCAGGGTCTTAAAAAGTTATATAAATAGAAATCTAACACACTCACTTTTCATAAGATCGAAACTAAGAGAAAATAAGATCGTTGGCTGCAGAAGTTGTGAGGTCAAGAAAGTAGTGAGTTATTTAGAAGATGCACGCCAGATTGTAGTTTCACGCCGATAGTGATTTGGTTGTAAAAGGGTGTGTGTCGCGCATGTTGTGAGCATAAGAACGAGGTTACGTGCAAGTTTGTAGAATTGTGAAATTTTTTCACTACAAAAAAGGCAGTACTTGGAAACCATGATTAAAGAATCATGCAAGTCAACCTAAGGTTGTAAAAAAGGATTAAAATTGCCTAGTACATCTATGGTAAAGCGGTATTCATCAGTGGATGAAAGTCGGACATCAAAAAAACATCTACATACAGTGGAGGATATATTCACATGTGATTATTAAGGGACCTACAAGTCCATAAACTGTGTGTGGATCCCTTTCAAGAGCAGTGATTGAAGGAAGAGTAAGACGGTGACCCTTTCCACCAATAGTGAGCTTGAGAAAGAGACATAGGGAGTAACCCCTGCAAATGAAATGAGAAGACCCTAAATATTATAAATGTAGTGAGACTGGGAATAGAAAATCTATCCATAACATTTTAAATTGGTATTGATCCTTAGTTCAGTTTTTTACTATCATCACATCATCGTTGTATGCTCCTTGGATGTAGCCGAGTGAGGGTGAACAGAGTAAAAACCTATGTGTCCTTATGTTTTTATTATTTATTTACTTTCAATGAATTATCATCAGATAAAATTAGAAAGAACACAATCAATAATAAAATTAAATATAGTAATAATTGATCATTATAATAAATAGGAAAAGATCCCATGGGGTTTGAAGAATATCCATACCCTCATTCACCCCCCATTTTAGGGAATCTAGGCCCCTTTCAGAACTAAAAAATAAAAACATGTAATCTATTGAAATAACTATAGGGGAATAAAATTAATTATATTATGGATATATATATATCATTCAATTCCATCATCATAATCTTAATCATTAAAAATCTTGGTAAACAATGAGATTATAACATAAAAATCATAGCATGAGTTACATAAGAATTGAAAGCACTCTAAATTCATGTATAATAAATGTAAGTTTATTATAATATTCTAAAAAATAATTTAAATATTTATAATGTAATATATGATCACCCTAATAACATTTCAACACCCATTAATTGAAAATTATTTACTTAATTCATCATTCTAATATGTTAACTATTTCATTTTTCATGGAAGTATCAGTTTTATAGTTCACGTACATATAGTTTGATCATGATTCCATAGTCCCTATAATTTTAATCATGATATAAATATCATATATTTTCATTATATATATATATATATATATATTCAACCATAAAAGATAAATAAATTAATTACATTGTGCATGGAGCTGGCAGCTCGTACGTACGTATGAACATTGTATTTATTTTTCAATGAATGAAATAAAACAAATATGATTAAAAATTTACCTTCCCATAATAATTATTATATCATATATATTCATTAAATTTATTTGTATTTAAATCTATTTAAAATGGGATCAAAAAACTAATAACATCATTTTGTGGACGTGGTAGTCCACATGTACACATGAACAATTTTATCATTTTGCAATAGATTGGAGGGTAACAAGAAAGATATGAAATTATACATATATAATCATAGTTATGTCATTAATAAAATATATATTCATTGTTTTTATCTTTAATACCATCTAAGTAAAATGCCAAGGAAAAATGAATTTCAATATTTTCTGGAGACGGTAAGACATATATATATACAAGTATTGTTTTCGCATATCATAAAATTGAAAGGGGATGTAAAATGGTTTTCATGTAATCGTAAAAAAATATAAGAATATTTTTGATATTGTATTTATTATTTTAGTATGGATAAAATTCATTTATAGGAATTATAAGAAGAAATAAATTTTGAAGAGTTTGTAAGGATGATTACCGCTTCTTCTATATACTTCCTTTAAATATCTTACTAAGGACCATTAATGTGTTATTTTAAGAATAAAATAACCTATAATTTCTAGATAATTGAGTAAATATAATTTTGTAGGGTATGGTTAAAATAAATGTCTCAAAGTGTGTGAGTAAAAGAGGATAAGAGGATCCCTTTTATAAGTGAGGATAAGGACACTCTTCCTCCGATTGCCTTAAGGACTTCATTTTTTACTGATTTTTGATAATCTATATTTCAAGTGGAGATTTGAAGCCTTTCAAGGCCTGTAGGTGTAAGTATTACCTGGGGCACTCTTGGAATTACTCAAAGTATTAAGTTAATAGAAGTTAACTTTCAGGTTCATGTGTCTTAAAATTTATATATTTCAATAATATGGTGATTAAGATTCAAATAATAAAATAATATTAAATTTCATCACATTTAGGTATTGTTTTATTGTTTATCTCTTTATTTTAACCCTTTCTTTCCCTTGTTAAAAATTACCACAATTTCAATGCTCTTTACCATTTAGGATTCAGAAATATTATATTAAAAACACAAGTGACCCATAAATTTATCATGTTTGATATGTTCAACCATATACAATTCACCTTTATAAAGATATTCCTTTTATTAATTTTCCACCCTATAATAAAAAATATTTATTATAAAATGTCATTAATTTCATTTTTGGAACTATTCATTTTCTTTGAATTTAATGTCACCAAGATAGTTATGTAATTTGATTATAAACCTTTAAAACATTAATAATAATTAATATCTATCTAAAAATATCTTTGATCACAATAATTCACCCAAATTTTTTTAATTTGTTAATTTAAAAATAATTTTTTTTTCAATTAATAGAATAAGTATATAATCTGTGTGACATAAGAATTTAAGATAATTATTCAATAACTAAAAACTATAAATGTATTTCTTTGAAAAAAAAGGTTAATTCAAATTTCAAATAAATATTTTATACTAAAATTAACTACTTTTTATCCTTCTAACAAATTTAGAGATATATAACTCAAGAGAGTGACATTTGGTATTTATTCTTTTATTAAAATAATATAAAGGTCATAATGAAAGAAAAATAGAATCAATTGGACATATTTACAAAAAAATTATTTTTATACACAAATGAGAAACATAAAACATGTTAAAAATAGGTTATAAAAATTTTAAATCCTTAGTCTAATGTTTTAACACTGTTTTTCCCGTTTTACCATTACTATTGTGAAAATTATTTTCCAAGGTTACCATTCATAATGAATATAAATAAAGGGGACATATTTTATAGATGTAATCCCCCAATTAAAATTATGATACTTATTTTAAATATAAATTTAAAAAAAAATTAATTTAAAATTAATCTCTCAAAACTAGAAGAAAATCAGTTTTCCATAAAAAAATGTTTTATAAAGGAAAGTAGGTTTTTATACCAAAAGAAAACATAAAATTAAATATAATGAAATTAATTTTATTATAATTATTATAAATTAAAAAAATACATTTTAAAATAATTTTTTAAAAAAATTAAACTTTTTAAATGATTTAAATGAAAAGATGGTTTTCCATAAAAATTAATATTTTCACTCTTCATTGAAAAATCAATCATTTTAGAAAAATATCATAAAATCACTCAAAGGTAATTTTTACATGATTATTCAAAAATTAAAGTTCATTTTTTTAAACTATAGTTTCGAAAAGTGGGGTGAACTTATTATAATTTCAACATTAGAAATACAATAAAAGTTATTCTGAATGAAAATTTACATTTGAAGCATAAAATGACTTCGATAAAAACTGAGTGATTATCCATTAATAATTAATGAATAAAATTATATTGAGTAGGAATAATATTAATATATTTTATAATTCATTTAATCATATTTGTACCGTCCCATTCAACTTCTCGGTCCCATTTAATTAATAGTATTTTTATAATACATCTCAATTCATTTAAATCTCATTGTTGTATGTTTAGAAAGATATTTAGCATATTATTATTTTAAAATAAATATTCAAGGTGTTACATTATATATATATATATAATAAAATTTATACTATAAGTTTTATCATATTCATTAAAGGTTCAATATCTAGAAATACCATTATTTAAAACTCACATCACAAAAATGGATAATAAAACTTCTTTTAAAAAAAGAAATTGAGAATCATTAAGGTTACCTAAAATATCACATAATTGTGTTCTTGGATAAGGATAACATTATGAGGGAGTTCAAGTTTATACCTGGAGTAGAAAACTATCATCCAAGTACTAATTTAGAATTATAGAAAACATGGTCATGAGAAAGATAACAACCACAAAACCATAAATATTTAAAGGGTGAAAAACCCATCAATTCATCAGAAATAAAGGTAAATGTGTAAAATTATTATTTTAGCATCATTATCCCAAATTTTTGGTATTATTTTACTATCAATGAGAAAATAATAAGTTTAATTAATTGATTTCATTTCTATTTCATAAGCTTAATTTAACCCTTTGGATGCACTCCGATGAATTCTCACATCATCTCTTACTCTAATAAATGAATATTCATGGGGAATTTTTCATACATTAAGCACTAAAATTAACTTCAAAAAGATTATAATGACCATAAAATAATAACACTCCATTCCTTATTTCTCACAATATTAATTAGATAAAAAAGGTTACCATGAGTCCTCTAATATGGAAAAATATAATACATTAATCACCAAAACCTCAATAGTAACGCCCAAAATTAAACATAATCCATTCAATAAATTTTTAAATTTAATAATATTATATAAGATGTCTTACCAAATTAAAATAAAAAAATTTATAAAAAGGTCACTAAATTTATAAATTCATTCTAACATTAATCACCAAAACAACATAAAGTAGCTCTTAATTTCACATAACAACTATTTGAATACTATGGTCATATACTCTTATAAAACGTACTAATAATTTTCCAATATAAACTAAATTAATATAAACCTCAATGAAATCATACACTCATCCAAAAATTTACTCTATCCAATATATTCAATAAATAATAAGATTCTACAAAATTCATTAAACATCATCTAATCACATTGTCATCAAATCTATAACTAATTTCAAAGACTAAAATACTATCCCACTTAATTTATCAATATTTATAATCTATTTGTCTCAATTAAACATTTTTATATAAAAATTTGGAACATATTAAGTGATATCCTCCCTCAATCATGTGATTTCCAAAAATATCTCTTTACCACTAAATCATTTTTCTAGGTCATAAGTACCATTCAACATATTTTTAAAACTATTTAAAGAAAAACGACTTCAAAATATTCCCAACATGTTTAATGACTATTATAACCAAAATAGCATTGATGAAAATAATTCTAAAACAAAAGTCATTAATCCCAACACATAAACACTTCAATTAATCTAATTCGTTCTTAAACCATTAACTAGGATTTTTCATTTTATTCCTTTACTTTTTCATTCTTTCATATGTTATTTTTATTATCTTAATCATAAATTGAAAAAACAATACTCATAAAACATAGATGATCTTATTCTTGAGATTTTCTCCTAATACATTTATTTTCATAATTCCTAATAATTCCAATTTTAAAACATTCAACCACCAATGATACACTAGGGAAACCATTCTTTCCATCCATTGCATTAACTAAAATTTTTCATTTTACTCAATAATTACATGCCTTATGTCTTTAATTTATAGACCCAAAATATCGTCATGTCTGACTAATACATTCCCTTATGTTCTTTTTCCCACATTCTAGACATGTGGGAAGCTGAATCTTATTTCCTTTTTGGTTTTCATGAAACTTCATTTTTCCATTATTCAATGTGTCAAGAATATCACTAAATTAGAACTTGTTAGTTATAAAATAGGATATCTAATTTGAAAAAAAAAATATCTTGGGTTTTCAATCCATATCCCATTTCATTTTGTTACTCTTGATGAAAATAATTCCATTATCTATCACTTTCAACATTAGCATCAATAATCCTAGTTCCAACCATAGATTAAAACAAAAAATAATAGTTTGAGTAATAGTAATCATATTAAGTAATCTTGTGAATATAAAAAATTATTCTTAGTATTTCAAAATCATGACCCCTGATTTTCAATCAATGACACCATAGTTTTAATCAAGGTTATACATAGACATCATTTATTTAAATCCTTCATAGTGGATTATAAATAAAATGAGAGTTACCCCAAGAATATCCCCCATTACTATCAAAGAAGGGGTGCAATAAGGGAATAATCACCATGAACTATAAATACAGTCAGGATATACTAGACCAACTCTTTTTAGGGTTATTACCCTTTGACGTGTCTATGAAAAAGTATATCCACTTATAGCTTCCATAAAGGGATATATTTTATGAAAAAATTGTAAAATCTATCATACTAAAACTTTATGGACTTGTAACCATAATTTTCATAAAATTTCTGTATTCCTGGTCTCCAAAGTTTAACTAAACAGACCTCTAATACCAACTATAGTGAACCATAATTTTAATCTGTATATATTAAATAATAATATAGTAATATCCAATATATTTTACAAATACATGAATGAGGACCAGATAGTTTTAGTGTCTTTGGATTATAGATACTCAATATTACTAATTTATGAAAGATATTCATATTATCCCACAAATATTTACCCATATAGTACTCTTCCTAAACATACACTACTTAAAAGAATTCTTCAAGTCCTTGGAAAAATAAACATAAGAAAGGGTGAGATTTGATCTGTAGTAATGGTAAAGGGAGACATCAATGACCACATTACCATAACATGAGCATAAGGGTGTGATAAAAAGAGATTATCAATTGAAAACAAAACACATAATATCATAAATCATAGCATTAAATCATGGAATAAAGCTTGGAAGTTTATAATACATCAGTCATAATGGAAGTAAAGAACATGAACCATGACATTATAATCTTACATAAGTTTGTTTCATATATATAAGAATATAAAATAATTTTCTTATTAGTTAATTCTCACTATCAAGACTATCATAGTGGATTGGGTTTAATCCCCAAACCATCATATCCATAGTCAAGGTTTACTCCCAATAATATCATAGTGGACATAATCCCTTACTAAACTAGGTTTACACCTAATTAAAGTTCAAATCACCTCATTATATATCTATTATTACCCAAGGAATTATAGGGTTATATAATTCTAGGATTACACATCACAAAATTAAAATAATACGCATGCCTACTATAATATCATAAAACATTCAATAAATCATAACCCATGAAGAGGAATTTTGTTTTGTGAACATTTCAACATTTCATTATAACATAGCCCATGTAAAATAGACTGGTTTCATAAACATCAGTTAACCATAAACCATTAATAGAAATAATAATGATGGTATCAATGAATAATATCCCTAACAATTTGTAGGAAACATCAAATTATGATATCAAAGATTAGAAATAATTTAAAATATTACTTAGAATATTTATTGAGGAAAATACACTTTAAATTTTAAAATCACTTATTTAAAATCAAAAAATTTACAAAATAAAAACTAAAAATTTTCATTGAAAACAAACTTTGAAATTTGAAAATAAATCTTCACCAAATTGAGTGTTCATGATGGTGGGAAATTCATTTCATTCCATGTACATTAAAATAAAGATTATTCTCACAATTCTGGTAAAAAGTAAAAAGTTCCTTTTTTAGAAAATTGAAAGAAATTTCCTTTTAAAAAATTTTTAAAAATAAAAAATTGGGTAAAAATAAATTCATAAAAATAAATTTTAATAAAAAAATTATTGATATTTTTTAAAAAACATGGAAATGGAAAGAAAAGGGATTTTCCATCTAAGAGAGAAATAAAGTCAGATTTCCTTAAAAATATTATTTTGGTCACATGAATACTTAAAGAGAATGAAATGAAAACATTTAATCACCATAAATAACTAAAGTATAAGGAAATTCATGATATTAATGAGAGGTATAACATGAAATTAAATCATTTAAAACTTAATTATAAACAATCCTATTAAAAAATTAGAATGAAACATAAGACCGTTACCATGAGTTACACTTACTTAGAAAGTGGTCTAACATATTTTATGGTAAATTTAAATTTATTATAATTTTCTACCATAATAAGGTAAAAATTTATAATATCATATATGATCCCCCATAAAAATATTATGGTGTTCCCAGAGGCTCATCCAGCATCGGCTTATCTCGACTACAGGGTCTTTATTCACTTTATTCATTGAAGTGTGTCATGTGATATTCATTGGTTTTCAGGAGTCTTGCGAACGGGTTTGGAAGTCCTTGCATTGTTTGTGGATTAATTTTGAGGCCTTACAGACTTCCACCTCTACTCTGGATCTATCTTCCATCGCTCCTCTCCTAGTCGACCTGGTGTGATGGATTGCAAGGAGTTTTGGGATATGATGGGCAAGCGGTTTATGGTATTCAAGGTGGCCTGACCTATGTAGGATCAGTCCCTTGGGATTTTGGGGGTTCTTGTTTAGTGGTTCAAGTTTCTTCTAGTTTGTTGATGGTTTGTCTCATCGGTGTTTCGATCTGATGACTGACGATGCGGTGAGCTGCTCTCACCGGCGTGGTAGGTGCTGAGGATTTTGATGGAGTCTTTGGTCCCTTTTGTTGGTTCTTGGGGCTTGAGGCTTGACATGGTTGGTCAGTGGCTCCCAAAATTTCATCTTTTTTGTGTTTTTATTTTAAATTTGGTAAGGATGGGTTGTTGTAGTTCAAGACACAAAGGTTCATGATAGTGTTTCCTTTTTTGAGTTTTTGAATTTTTGGGGACTGGTTTCTACCTAGACGAATGGAGATTCAATGATAGGTATTTGATGGGTTTCTTCTGGTGTCTCACTATTCAAGATGACGTGGTCTGGTGGCTCACTTTTTAAGATGACGTGGTCTGCTATTTTTAAATTTTGAATTTGAAGGGATTTGTTTCCCTATTTGTTTTGAATTTTATATGGGTTTGAATTTTGTGATTTATCTCTGTGCGGTTCCCACTCAACCAAAAAGTGGTTTTTAGAAAATAAAAAAAATTGTATTGGTATAGAATGGGTATGAAAAATTTATAGGAATTAAAAGAAGAAACAAATTTGAAATATTTTTTAAATATTATTATCTCTTTTTCTATATACTTCCATTAGATCCCTTATTAAGGACCATTGTAATGATCATTTAAGAATAAAAGAAATTTAATTCATATATATTAGAACTCGGTGGTGAGTTTTTTAAGTTTTGTTCAAGCTATATTTCTTGAAGGTTGTTTGGAAGATATGAGAAGATGTGCCCTTTTGTATGTGATGAGTGTAGATATAGCATCCCACCTTTTTATCACATAAACATTCATTACATTTTACAAAACCGAGGATCGTTAAGGTTTAGTGTCTTGGAAACCAGGAACTTAAAACATGAAACAAAAAAACATTCTTCTTAAACACTTGAAAGGCTTCTCCTTATGTTCATCCTATGTTCATTGCTGCATCTCATAACCTGGGGACATACATCAAAAAAAAAAGGGTGAGAAGAAGGCCCAGTAATGAAAACAAGAGAAACATTTTACATGTGAACTTGAGATACTTCAATAAGGCCATGAAAAGAACTTTAAGGCATCAGAAAGAAATCATGAGATATATCATAATATAAATAACATTTTTCATAACTTGAAGATGTGGCTGCAACATTTAACATAGAAAATCATGAACATATCACCAAGGTCCATCCCCAAGGTGTCATTTGAAAATTACCAAGGTTATTCACCAAGGTATCGTGAAAATTGTAATCTCTAGTGGTTACATCATTACCCAATGCATTGGAGCGCTATCAGGGCACACCCTTAAATTTGCCTTTATTATCATGTGAGCCACATATATAATCATCAAACATTTCATAAATAACCCATATAGCATAAAATAAATGGGTTTCATTTCATAATCACAACGTTTTAAAAACCGCTTTAAAGACATGATCTTTACGTCACTTTAAAACCCACAGAAAAGGAAGGTGGGTCTCATGTATGTAAATCCCAGAATTTAAAATAGAAAATTTTGGTATATACGTGAATACCCCTTTAGAAGAAAGAGCTTTGAGTATTCACTTAATAATATAAAAGAACTTTAGAAAAAGAGAGAGACATTTTGAGACGGAAATTATGCAGCATAACAGCTATGTTACTGGGTTTTAGAAGACATTAAAAATAGAGGGAAAATGGGTCAAACATTCATAAATGACCCATAAAACAGTAGATGGATAGAATAAGAATGATACATGATCATGGTAATGAAATTTCAAGGACATACCATTTGAAATGAAAAACATGGAAGGAAGACAAAAAATTAGATTTCTCTTATGAAAGTTCGGCAGCCTAACGGCGTTACTTAAACTTCAACAAAAATGATTTGAAAAGATCAAATAGGTTCTCTCATCATGTGAACATAAGAGTTCAGTATGATAGATATAGAGATAATTCCCCAACATAA
This sequence comes from Viscum album, assembly GCA_963277665.1. Lineage (NCBI taxonomy): Eukaryota > Viridiplantae > Streptophyta > Magnoliopsida > Santalales > Viscaceae > Viscum > Viscum album. Next base: position 533,916,534 of record OY728151.1, on the reverse strand, counting down.
TTAAAAAGGGACTTTAAAGACTTGACATGAAAGTAGAACTTTGAAAAGAATGAGAAGGGTGAAAGAATCCCCTAAAAAATTCGGCAGCCTAACGGCGCCACTTAAAACTTCAAAATACTGAATTGAAGAGATCAAATGGGATCTCTCATAATATGAAAGTAAGACTCCAGTATGATAGATATAGAGATCATACCCCAACATAACAAAAAGGAACTTGAAAGAATTGACATGAAAGTAGAACTTCAAAACGAGAAGGGTGAAGAACCACTTAAAAATTCGGCAGCCTAACGGCGCCACTTAAAACTTCAAAATACTGAATTGAAGAGATCAAATGGGGTCTCTCATCATATGATCATAAAATATCAGTATGATAAATTTAGAGATCATACCCCAACATAATAAAAAACGAACTTGAAAGAATTGACATGAAAGTAGAACTTCATAACGAGAAGGGTGAAGAAGCACTTAAAAATTCGGGAGCCTAACGGCGCCACTTAAAACTTCAAAATACTGAATTGAAGAGATAAAATGGGGTCTCTCATAATATGATCATAAAAGATCAGTATGATAAATTTAGATATCATACCCCAACATAATAAAAATGAACTGGAAATACTTTACATGAAAATAGATCTTAAAAAAATGAGAAGGGAGAAAGAATCCGTTACAAAAATTTCGGCAGCCTAACGGCGCCACTTAAAACTTCATAAAATGAAATAATGAGAGTAATAGTGGATCTCTCATTATATGAACATGAAAAGGGCAGTAATAGGAGTATAGAAGAACATCCTCCAACATAATAACATGGAGCATAAAAGGAATGACATAAAAGAGATTACTTGAAATGAAAGAGAGAGGTCGGATCCCCTACCTTAAAATGTAACTCTTAAACCTCAATGGTTGGGACCTTGAGGGCTTGGGGGAACCTTGGTAGGACTCCTTGGGAGGTAATAAGACCATAACTTCGTTGGGGAAGAGTGGGGAGTCGAATGGATGAGGGGAGGTCTTGGTATTTATAGGGAAAGTGAGGGGACAAGGCATTAATGGCCAAGGGACACCTCACATGTGCTTTTCTCAAACCCATGTGCTCTCCCTTGGCATTTACCATGGAGTTAGGACACATGGGGCCCCCAAAACAATAATTCATCACCCTTGGCAGGACAACCCTTAAAATATCTCATGAAATCACTATGACACAGTTATGATGTCATTAAACATACCGAAACCCTAAAACTGTATTTTTATTATTCACTGAAAATTCAACTTTCTCAGAAAAATCCCAAAGTTTCACACTAACCAAATATCAATTCTCTGATTTCAAAAATGAACTCCATTTTAAAAAATAATTTTCTAAATATTTTTAATTTTATTTTTAAATAAATACACTATTCACCGAAAATTCATTTTTTTCAGAAAAAAACCCCAAAAATTACCATAGCATAATATCGGTGCTCTGAGTTCAAAAATGAAATCCATTTTATAAAAATAATTTTCTAAATATTTTTAATTTAACTTTTAATTAAAAAACACTATTCACCCGAAAAAACTAATACTTGAATAATAATTTATAAAACCGTTATTTAACCATTTTATTGAATCAAATTACTTAATCAAGGTGCCTAGATTATTTTAAAACTTTCTTTAAGTGAGATTACTAATCCATTTGGTCATATTACTAATACTAATCATAAAATCACTATTCAGAATTTATTATTCATCAAAAATCAAGTTGATCTTATTAGACTCCAAATTATGTACTGAACATAATTGTAGAAGACCATTTTTGGCAAATCATTACAAATTTTTAATTATTTAAGGTTTACATAAACATTTTTAAAATATCCTTTTTATAAAATTCATCAAAAATATGTATACTATATTTATCCGGTCATTTGAAAATTCATAAACATCATCATAAGAAGAAATACCACTTTTTATTTAAAACAAAGGATTACACAAGGCAGTTACGGTCTTCTTACATAGCCCCTTACCACACCAGCATAGGACCTAAGTGTACGGTGTGCTAAGGTGAGAGAGTCCAAGGGAGGCTCGGCCAACATTGCCCGAGTAGTAATTTCTATCAGTTTGAACTTCTCACGAAGGTTATTCCGTTCTAGCTTTACATGATGAAGTTCGGCTTGGGTTTGGTCCAGAGCAATGCCCAATGGTGCTACCTCCTTCCCAAGTTCTGTTAGATGGGATTCGATCGGTCCAAGACTACTAGGTGAGGCCATCAAATCTTCTTTCTTTAATAATTAACCAATATTACTTGTATTTAGAGACAATAATCAAAACATTTTGTTCACAGCGGTCATATTAACTGATGGTCATATAACAGTCAGAACCCAATGGTCTCATTTTAATTATAATCATGTTTATCAAATAAAACATAAAATAACACATGAGATTAGGAAACAAGATTTATTCAAAATTTCGGGCCGTTACAATCTTCCCCCCTTAAGAAATTGTGTCCTCGCAATTTTAAAAATTGGGTTTTGAAATTTCATTGATAGTCCCACATCGGAAAAAGAGTCGGTGACGCCATTACTTTAAAACAAAGAAAAGGGAGTACAAAGGCCACCCGAGTTTACTCATACTGGGATTCCATGTAGGAAACATGGACATGGAGGAGAAAACAAAGTGTCACGTCCTAAAGGAGAGTGATAGAAAACATGATTAGGAGGAAGTTAACCACCAGAAAATCCCAAAATTATTATGTGTGCAAGCGGTCTTTGATTACCTAGTAGGAAACGTAAACCAACAATGTTTTTGTTTTACGTTCCTTTTCATAACTTTGAGGAATTCATTTACAACATGGAACAAAAACATAAGGAAATATATCTACCTTCATGTAGAGTTTGATCCTTTAATAAGTTTCTACCCAAAACTAATCTTTTCTCCAAACTATGAGCATTCGAAACTACTTGGTCTCATCAAAACACAAGAATCATCTTCTAGAGAATCACATAATCCACAAAAGATTAACTATCTATTTCTTTTATCTTTAAACATTATCCCAAAAACCGAAAGGGTAAGGTAAAACAACTCTTCGAAAGAAAGAATCCCATAGGAATGGAAACTACTTTTAAATCTTCAAGGTTCCATGGTACTACCCAAAGTTCATCATAGACCACTCCATAAATAATGGTCCTTAAAATTCCTCAAAATAAACTAAACTAAGATTGAAACCCAAATACAAGAAGGATTTGATAACATAGTCTTCCAAAATAAACTTCATTGTTCATCTCCAAACAACATCAACCTCTCCTAACATCTTATAACAAAATTAGCTAACCTAAACATATTTTACCCAAGATAGGTTAATCATTCCCATAAGTAACCTAAATTACTATAAGTCCACCTTAAATTCATCAATTATTCAAAATATAAGTCATCATTACTCCTCAATGAAAATACCGTAGTAATCTATTTACCTAGATCATATAGGGTCCCCAAAATATTGAACATCTTCCAAAATAATAATCATCCTTTAATCCGGAAATCATCGCATTTCCTATCACATTGGTTGTTGGGACATGTTCTTCCATTTATAACCATTAACTAAGAAGAGAAAGTATAATTAGTGGCTTAAATACTTAACCAATAATCATGAAAAGGAACTTAAAGAATATAAGGATAACTTGTAGAAGAAATTTATACCCTAACATGTGATCCCCTAGGTTCCCATCTAGGTTATCCATGATCATATATTCTTATGTGAATCATTATTTTGTTTTATCCTTGTTCCTTTAATAATGGTTCATACTAAGCTTATGAATTTACCAAAGCATATCCCATGGGAGTGTCGTAACCAAGAGTGCAGAAAGGCCCATTGTCGTGTACCAGTTCCCATTCGAGTCTAGCTCGAAGCGGTGTTTTCGGTTTTTACCCCTATGTACATCTGTGCCAGAGCCACCTCTACCTGCTCGTATCCAGACAGGGATGTATTTTCTTGGCAACCTATTACCCAATACTCACCAAAATACCAGGAAGATTTCCTATATATAAACTTTTCTATAGGCTTCTTCCTAAAGTTTTCATATCCTAATTTACACAAATAACTAAACCATCCTTTGATACCAACTATAGCATCCCACCTTTTTATCACATAAACTTTCATTACATTTTACAAAACCGAGGATCGTTAAGGTTTAGTGTCTTGGAAACCAGGAACTTAAAACATGAAACAAAAAAAAAACATTCTTCTTAAACACTTGAAAGGCTTATCCTTATGGTCATCCTATGTTCATTACTGCATCTCATAACCTGGGGACATACATCAAAAGAAAGGGTGAGCAGAAGGCCCAGTAATGGAAACAAGAGAAACATTTTACATGTGAACTTGAGATACTTCAATAAGGCCATGAAAAGAACTTTAAGGCATGAGAAAGAAATCATGAGATATATCATAATAAAAATAACATTTTTCATAACTTGAAGATGTGGCTGCAAAATTTAACATAGAAAATAATGAACATATCACCAAGGTCCATCCCCAAGGTGTCATTTGAAAATTACCAAGGTTATTCACCAAGGTATCGTGAAAATTGTAATCTCTAGTGGTTACATCATTACCCAATGCATTGGAGCGCTATCAGGGAGCACCCATAAAATTGCCTTTATTATCATGTGAGCCACATATATCATCATCAAACATTTCATAAATAACCCATATAGCATAAAATAAATGGGTTTCATTTCATAATCACAACATTTTAAAAACCGCTTTAAAGACATGATCTTTACGTCACTTTAAAACCCACAGAAAAGGAAGGTGGGTCTCATGTATGTAAATCCCAGAATTTAAAATAGAACATTTTGGTATATATGTGAATACCCCTTTAGAAGAAAGATCTTTGAGTATTCACTTAATAATATAAAAGAACTTTAGAAAAAGAGAGAGACATTTTGAGACGGAAATTCTGCAGCATAACAGCTATGTTATGGGGTTTTAGAAGACATTAAAAAGAGAGGGAAAATGGGTCGAACATTCATAAATGACCCATAAAACAGTAGATGGACAGAATAAGAAGGATACATGATCATGGTAATGAAATTTCAAGGACATACCATTTGAAATGAAAAACATGGAAGGAAGACAAAAATTAGATTTCTCTTATGAAAGTTCAGCAGCCTAACGGCGTTACTTAAACTTCAACAAAAATGATTTGAAAAGATCAAATAGGGTCTCTCATCATGTGAACATAAGAGTTCAGTATGATAGATATAGAGATAATGCCCCAACATAATTAAAAAGGAACTTGAAAGACTTGAAATGAAAGTAGAACTTTGAAAAGAATGAGAAGGGTGAAAGAATCCCCTAAAAAATTCGGCAGCCTAACGGCGCCACTTAAAACTTCAAAATACTGAATTGAAGAGATAAAATGGGATGTCTAATCATATGAACATAATACTCCAGTATGATAGATATAGAGATCATACCCCAACATAACAAAAAGTAACTTGAAAGAATTGACATGAAAGTAGAACTTCAAAACGAGAAGGGTGAAGAACCACTTAAAAAATCGGCAGCCTAACGGCGCCACTTAAAACTTCAAAATACTGAATTGAAGAGATCTAATGGGGTATCTCATCATATGATCATAAAATATCAGTATGATAAATTTAGAGATAATACCCCAACATAATAAATAAGTAACTTGAAAGAATTGACATGAAAGTAGAACTTCATAACGAGAAGGGTGAAGAAGCACTTAAAAATTCGGGAGCCTAACGGCGCCACTTAAAACCTCAAAATACTGAATTGAAGAGATAAATTGGGGTCTCTCATCATATGATAATAAAATATCAGTATGATAAATTTAGAGATCATACCCCAACAAAATAAAAATTAACTTGAAATACTTTACATGAAAATAGATCTTGAAAATGAGAAGGGAGAAAGAATCCGTTACAAAAATTTCGGCAGCCTAACGGTGCCACTTAAAACTTCATAAAAATAAATAATGAGAGTAAGAGGGGATCTCTCATTATATGAACATGAAAAGGAAAGTAATAGGAGTATAGAAGAACATCCTCCAACATAAGAACACGGAGCATAAAAGGAATGACATAAAAGAGATTACTTGAAATGAAAGAGAGAGGTCGGATCCCATACCTTAAAATGTAACTCTTAAACCTCAAAGGTTGGGACCTTGAGGGCTTGGGGGAACCTTGGGAGGACTCCTTGGGAGGTAATGAGACCAGAACTTCGTTGGGGAAGAGTGGGGAGTCGAATGGATGAGGGAAGGTCTTGGTATTTATAGGGAAAGTGAGGGGACAAGGCATTAATGGCCAAGGGACACCTCACATGTGCTTTTCTCAAACCCATGTGCTCTCCCTTGGCATTTACCATGGAGTTAGGCCACATGGGGCCCCCAAAACAATAATTCATCACCCTTGGCAGTCCAACCCTTAAAATATCTCGTGACATCACTATGACACAGTTATGATGTCATTAAACATACCGAAACCCTAAAACTGTATTTTTACTATTCACTGAAAATTCAACTTTCTCAGAAAAATCCCAAAGTTTCTCACTAACCAAATATCAATGCTCTGTTTTCAAAAATGAACTCCATTTTATAAAAATAATTTTCTAAATATTTTTAATTTTATTTTTAAATAAATACACTATTCACCGAAAATTCATTTTTTTTAGAAAAAACCCCAAAAATTACCATAGCATAATATCGGTGCTCTGAGTTCAAAAATGAAATCCATTTTATAAAAATAATTTTCTAAATATTTTTAATTTAAATTTTAATTAAAAGACACTATTCACCTGAAAAAACTAATACTTGAATAATAATTTATAAAACCGTTATTTAACCATTTTATTGAATCAAATTACTTAATCAAGGTGCCTAGATTATTTTAAAACTTTCTTTAAATGAGATTACTAATCCATTTGGTCATATTACTAATCCTAATCATAAAATCACTATTCATAATTTACTATTCATCAAAAATCAAGTTGATCTTATTAGACTCCAAATTTTGTACTGAACATAATTGTAGAAGACCATTTTTGGAAAATCATTACACATTTTTAATTATTTAAGGTTTACATAAACATTTTTAAAATAACCATTTTCTAAAATTCATCAAAAATATGTATACTATATTTATCCGGTCATTTGAAAATTCATAAACATCATCATAAGAAGAAATCCCAATTTTTATTTAAAACAAAGGATTACACAAGGCAGTTACGGTCTTCTTACATAGCCCCTTACCACACCAGCATAGGACCTAAGTGTAAGGTGTGCTAAGGTGAGAGAGTCTGAGGGAGGCTCAGCCAACATTGCCCGAGTAGTAATTTCTATCAGTTTGAACTTCTCGCGAAGGAGATTCCATTCTAGCTTCACATGATGAAGTTCGGCTTGGGTTTGGTCCAGAGCAAAGCCCAATGGTGCTACCTCCTTCCCAAGTTCTGTTAGATGGGATTCGATCGGTCCAGGACTACTAGGTGAGGCCATAAAATCTTCTTTCTATAATAATTAACCAAGATTACTTGTATTTAGAGACAATAATCAAAACATTTTGTTCACAGCGGTCATATTAACTAATGGTCATATAACAGTCAGAACCCAATGGTCTCATTTTAATTATAATCATGTTTATCAAATAAAACATAAAATAACACATGAGATTAGGAAACAAGATTTATTCAAAATTTCGGGTCGTTACAGTAGAACTCTTGGAATTACTTATATTGTAAAATTATTATAAATTGATTTTCTGGTTAATGTGGACAAAAAGTTATATATTTATAATATATTATTGTAATAAGTCTAAATAATCTCTTCTAATAACATTTAGATAATTTTAGGTGATTTTTTCACAATTATTTCTTTGTTTTAATCTATGTTACCCCTTTCAACAATTACCAAAATTTCACTTTTTTTAAACTTTATAGGTCATGAATGTTTCCATAAAATAATTGTGAAAAATAAATGGAATATTGTTAAAGGAATTTAAGAAATCATTTAATTGACTAAAGATCAAATTTTATGAATTTTAAATCATTTAAAAAAATAATATTTTTTATAAAATTTCATTACTGTAATTTTTTGTACTATTCATTTAATTTGACATTAAAGTATTAAAGATTTTTATTTAATTAAAATATGATCTTTTCAAACATCAGTAATGTGATATATTTATCTAAGAAATTTTGTAACATAATAATTCACACAAATTTTAATACCTTTAATATTTTATATTCATTGATTTTCATTTTCTATTAATTGAATAAATATGATATCGGTGTTACATAAGAATTTAATGTAATTATTAAATATCTAAAAATTATCAATAAATTACTATGATAAAAAACTAATTTACAATTTAATGAAAAAATTATAACTAAACTTTTACTCTTTCTATCCCTATGTAAAAAAATTGAGATATTAATGTCAATAGAGTCACGTTTTTGTATTTATTATTATCTGAAAAACAATATTAAGGAGATAATTAAAGAAAAATTCAAAAAAGTTGAAATATTATCAAATATTGGATGGTTATTTTTATAATATAATCATATAAAACGATTAATCCAGGTTTTATAAAAAACATAAAGCTTTATCCCAATGTTAAAACCTTATTTTTTTCCATTTTACTCTTACAGCGGTGACAAATATTTACAAGGTTTACAATTCCTAATGACAAAAAATAAATTTTTAATATTTATAAAATTTTATCATTTTGATTAAATATATGGAATAAATTTTTTACGATTCAATTTTCATAAGTGACAAGATTTAATTTAAAATTAAACCCCAAAAATAATATGAAAAGAAGTTTTTCAGAAAAAAAAATGTTTTTGTGGTATATATGGTTTTTATAAAAAAAATAAAACGTAAAATTAATTAAAATGACCTAAATTGTATTATTAAAAATATAATATTACTAATTTTACTTTTAAAACTATTTTTAACAAAATTAATCTTTATTAATTCTTTAAATTAATGGATAAATTTCAATAAATATCTATATTTGTCACTATTCTATAAAAAACCATCCTTTTAATAAAATTATCCAAAATTAACAATAAGGTAATTTTGAAATGATAATTTAAAAATTGATCTTCATTTTTTAAAATATAATTTCTAAAATTTTCATAAATTAATTATATTTCCATGCATAAAATGCAATAAAAATCATTTTTGAAAAAAATGTATTTTCAAACTACAAAATAACTTTACTAAAAATTAAGTTCTTATTTCCTAATAATTTATCAATACATTTTAATTAAATAGTAAAACTATTAATATATTTCATAATGAGTTTAATAATACTCATAACCTCCAATTCAATGCAAGGTCACATTTCAATAATATTATTTTTATAATACATCTCAATTCACTTAAAGCACAGTGTTGTGTCTTAGACAAGCTATCTACACTATTATTATTTTAAACTATACTTTCATGGTGTTGTAGATAATGGATATTCAATCATCAGAATAAAATTTAATTATATTTAATATAATGATTTCATTATTTTATAATGGATTCCATATATTTATAGGAAGCAGAAGAAGAAATAAAATTGAAAGTACTCATTTAACAGTTATACATCTTTGATCAGAAACCACCATTGACTTACACCTAAAGTATTAAAGGGATTTTTGTAGAAATAATAGATGATATAATGTTTGAGTAATTAATATACAAGGGTAATAGGTAATGCATTTTTATATCTAAAAGGCTCAATCATTTTTAATATAGTGGAAGAGGAAGTTCTATTTTACAAGTGAGGGAAATGAAACTCTTGGAATTACAAAAAATATTTATATCTAATATATATCATAATCAAGTAAAGTGGCATAAAATGGAAATAATTTTTAATTTAGGACTTTATAATTTTTAATTCCATTAAACATATAACATTTATGAATGCTTATGTTTCATTTTGAACCTTATTTTTTGATTTAACACCTCATTGACCTTTTTTAACTTTAATCATGTTAAACAAAATTACATTTAGGGATAATCAATTTGCTTCTATGTTGTAAATTGGATCACAAATGATCCATGGATAACATTTTAGACTTTTTTTCATCACACTGATCCTCTTAAATTATTTACATGTTTTATAAATCATTAAATAAAATATTAGTTAACATAAAAAATCATAAAAGTCATTTTTTGAAATATTCATTTAATTTGACATAAAATAAATAAAAAAAGAAATATAATTCTTATATAAACATATTTACCATAATTTATAATGTACAAATACCTATTAAATTTGTTTCATACAACAATTAATCCAAAATGTATTAATTTTATTGTTTTTAAAATCATTTACCTTGATTTTCTAGTTCTTGTACAAGCATTGTATCAACATTGTGTAAGTGTTTAAGGTAATTATATCATCACTAAAAATTATACATAAATCAACTTAAAAAAAATATATGATTTATTTTTCAAATAATATCTTATTTTCATTCATAACTACTTTTAATACATTTGAAAACATATATGATAAATTAAATTCAAGAGAGAGACATTTTTTACCTATCATTTTTTTAGGGTAATATAAAGGTTATAATCAAAGAAAAATGGGACCAACTTTCCATATATTACAAAAAAATATGATAATTAACTAACTCTACTCATTAAATAGAATAAATGAGTGAATTATAGAGATTTCAAAACCATGCCTCAAATTTTTGACACTATTTCACTTATTTTCCCTCTTATCAAGGTGTTAAATATTTAGTATGGTTACTATTAAAAATGACCAAAAATAAAAGGGGACCATTCACCAAATTAAAAAAAATAATTCCAAATAATTATTTCATTTTAAAATATTTAATCTATATCATTTAAAAAACAACTTTGAAATAAGCGTGTAATACTCTATGAAAACCATTCTTAGAAAAATGTGCTTTTAAGCATAAAAGTAGATTTACTCTTATCCCAAGAATATTAAAAACCATTTGATGAATCTTTAAGAATATTATTGAATATATAATATTTAAATTTAATTAAAAAAAATATTAAATAGTAAATAATTTAATTTATGAAAATAAAGACCTATTGCACCCATCAAATAGTTTTTTAGAAAAACATATCTTTTACTTTCAAGTGTTTTTTTAGTTTTTAATCAATTGAAAACCAAAAAAATAACCTAAATAAATTATAATTTAGATAGTCCAATTCATACCCACCATTCCAATGGAAATGTAATAATTATCACATTAATTAATAATATTTTAATTTCATCTCATGGTTTGTTTAAACTAGTTGTTGCATGTAACGAAAGATATCAAAGAAATAAAATTTATTTATTGAGAAGTATATAAAAAATATTTGGGTGTTACATTATACCCCAATTATAATAATTTAAACCTCAAAATCCCATTACTTTGGAACAAACAATTAAGTACACTTCAACCTCATCCTACCTTCAGGTTCCCACATAGCTTCCATAAATTTATGGTTCTCCCAAATAAATTTATCCATGTGAGTGGTCTTCCTGGAAACTATTTTCTCTATTCAATCTATAGTCTCCAAAAAAAATTCCCCATAAGAGATATCATTCTATAATGGTTTCACCTTTGTGTTTAGTATATGTGAAGTAAAAGGTATATACTTCCTTATGATTGATATATGGAACACATCGTGAACTTTAGAGGGATTCAGTGGAACCACCAAGTAATAAGAAACGATGATGATATGATAAAGAATTTAGAATGGACTGATATATCATGGGATCAACTGGCCATTATTTCTAAATATCATAAACTAATTTTTAGAATATACTTAAAGAAATTACTTGTTACTAATTTCTAACTCTTGATCTTAGTAATGATTATTAACATAACTTTTTTTCGACTCTGAGTTATCCTAATGTGATGATGAATATATCTAACATTCTCTATCTTTTTCTCTGTTATCTTATGTCCCAATAGGTTTATTTCTCCAACATCATCCTAGTATGCAATATTTCTACACTTCCTTTCATATAGTGATTCATAAGAATCCAACTTAATTCTCAAGTTAAATCTATTAATATAAGAGAATAAAAATGAAGGAAGGTGTTAATGCTAAAAATATTTTAAATCAAAAGCAAGATATATACATGTATTATAAATTATGAATGGTCCTTTCATACTTAACATATATATGAGGATGATAAGAAGTACTAAAACACAACTACATATCCAGATCCTACAAAATATTTTTTCAGAACATTGAGGTAAGTCCTTGATTACAATTAGATATCGAAGAATTTGGTAATCCATATAACTATTCCAATTCAATAGTACATATCCTAGAAAGTTGATTGAAGTAAAAATATTATTTTATGGGAATTAAGTATAATTTTTTTATTAGATCAACTATAACCTAAATAGAATTTTCCAGTTACATTTTTTTGGGATTCTAAAAATGAAATCCATGGTAAATGTTTTCCCAGACAATTCTAGTATAGGTCATGGTTAGAATATCACCATAGAGTTATATCTCTCAACTATAACTTTCGGACATATAGGGAATCAAGATGCATACTCTACAATATCCCAATTCATTTTATTCCCCTATAAATATCCTTTAAAATCATTTTACATCTTTATACAACTAGAATGAATAGAGAACAATGAACTATGATATTAATATAAAAATTCCTTCCACAATTATGCGTTTTAAAGGACATATACTCTATTATTAAACATTATTATTCTATCCCAATCATTACGAAACTTAGAAACAATGCTCTATTTATTCTATAGTTCTACACCGTCCTTCTGCACCTATTTAATCCTCAGATGGATAGATGATTGAATAATTATTTGAGAAAGATATGATTTGACCCATTTCATCTTGATTTCAAGTTGTATATTCAAAAAATCTATATGTATTGGAACTCTTTCCATACTCATAATAGAAAAACTAGTATAGTCCTTCTAACATTGAGCATCAAACACCTTATTATCCTTTACTAGGACATAATGTATGGGAACCATCTACTCTGGTAAATATTTATCTTTTTATATGTTAATATATACTTAAAGGTATAATAATCTATATATATTCCTCACCATTCACTATAAATATAATACCTCCATACCATCATGGTAAAAATTACCACTTCTTAATTCAAATTATGTGTTTGATAATTTTTATCATATATTTTAAATTTTGGTGAGACATATAATATCACTATTTTATTATATATAAGAAATCATCCAATTACATTATTTTATTCATCACTATAGATAACAAACCTTTCTCCAATATAAGTTAGTATAATAATATGTGCATTGATTGACATTCTCTTCAGCTAAATGGAATTATATTCACATTTTTTTCTATAAGAAATTAATTCCCTAATTATTTAACTTGGTAAGTATATTTGATAGTCATGAAAAAACCATCAAAAAGTATTATTAGTATACATCCAACCTAAGAAAACAATTGATATTGGTTACCATGATTACTCTAGGTTATTGATCAATAAAATCAATCTTTGAAGGATCCACCAATATACACTCATATGAGATTATATAACCTCATAATAGTACTTTTTGATATAAAAATTCACACATGGTACATTTATCAAATAACTTCTACTTCCTTTAGGTCATTAACATAATCATAAAGTTATATTCAAGCTCTTACTTTCTCTCCAAATATCTAATAATATCATCGATAAATACTACAAAAAAATTGATCAAGTTAATCTCTAAAGACTTAATTTATTGTGTTCAGAAATATGTAGGGGATCTTATTAGGTCTAAATGGAATTACTATAAATTAATAATTCATATATCTTAGAAAAAAGTTTGTCTTGGGTATATCCTTCTTATTAACCCTCAATTAATGAATCCATAATGAAGTTAAATCTATAAAAAGTATTAATCTCATTGGAATTAATAAAATAAATCATAAATATAGGGTACAGTATATTTTTTCTTTGTATTAGTCTTATTAAGTTTCTAATAATAAATGCATAAACCCATTGACCCATATTTCCTTGTAAAAAATACTAGGTGTACCACAGGGTGATGCACTAGGTAATATGAATCCCCAATCAATATTCTCCTAGATTTTTTTCTTTATTTCTTGAAACTCAATTAAGGTTATTCTATATAGAGTCTTTGAAATAGGTGTATTACTAGGTATGATTTCAATTAAAACCCAACTTCACAATTCTAGGGAATATGAAGAAAGACTTCTATAAATGCATCAACATAATTATGAACTATATTCATATCATCTATTTTTATTTTCACTCCTAACCATTTGAGATAAATATCCCTCACGAAAAGGTATTAAGACACATATAATAGAAGTGACTTTCATTAAAATTCCATATTCATACTCAAACTAAAATATGATCATAAGTTAAATCAGAACATATAAAAGTAACTTTCCTTAGAAATTGATATATGATCCATATAGGGAGATCCAATCCATGTTCAAAATCACATCAAATTCAACTATATGGATAATCATAAGATTTACAGGAAGCACATTCCCACGCACTTATATTGAAGAGGGGATATATAATTGAGACTTATTTTTCATACCATCATAAGTTTTCACTTAAAAATTAACATCTAATAATTCAGGTGTTAATGTGATACCCTTAAAAAATCCATTTTATATAAAAGAGTGGTTATAGACAAAATCAATAAGAGAGTAATTGTTCTATAATGAATGATAAGTGTAGCTTTCATGATTTCTTTCTTATAAAACACTTTGCAAATTGTGATCGCATGGTTTTTCCATTTGTATTTGGGATTAATATATTGTTAATGTTGATCATCATCCTTAACATTCAGATTTATTTAATAATTTTCATAATTCACATACTCCATGTATTAAAAGAATTAGAGTGTTTCCCATTTATTAAATTGAATCTTCATTTCCTCTATTGTATCAATTAGCCTCTTGGTAACCATTAGAAATTCATGGGGTTAATAACAAGTTAGTACACATTTTTAGATCCTCTTAGTTCTAATCAAAAAAAATTCTTGGTGTTTCTTCCAACATTTCAATCATACATGTGATTGGAATTTCTTTCCTCTGTGGTATTTATTTGAATTTTCATATGACACCAGCTTCTCTATCTCATAAAATCCCCAATAATAATGGGAATATCCCATTTCCATTTATACCTTGAGAGAACAATGAGATATATATTCATATCAACTAATGTATCACATAGCTAACATATTTCATTTACTTGGTTGTAATCCTCCCATGAATTAATAAATTTTGATTTCAATGCAAATGATTAAATTAGAATCATACCTTCTAAGTCATGTAAAATTTTCCTCATAGGTAGAAATGGTTTCATTATCCTTTTGTTTCAGATCAAGGAATTACTTCTCTATTTTTATATATAATATGGGGTAAGTACTAATAGAAAAATATCCTCTTAAATACAACACATTCCATAGAGTCAATTTATTCCTCTTGCATCATATTTAAAATAAGACTTCACAGTTGATCTATTTCACCTTTTAAATGAAAAATGATTAAGAAGCATTTTCAATGTTTCATGAACTGGATAATGGAAAATATATAATCAATTATATGGATCCATCTATCAGTCAGTAATGGATTTAAAGACACACTAAAAGAAGGTGGATGTTTCTTCATTAAAGACTCAACATTAAGTTGTTCCCTCATTTTATCATTCAGAAGCTCAATATAATTCATGGCCTAAGAAACATCTATGAGCATTAAAACAATATTCTTTATTCCTGATCCCATAACATTTGGTTTCTTAGGATTAAAATAATCACATTTTCTATCATATTTTTTATTAACATGATTTCTCTATGTTCCTTCCATAGAATAAAACCAAAAAATATAGTGTGAGAAACAATAATCATAGTGAGTAATCAATTAATCTTAAAAAATCCTTAATAGGATATCTAAATAATGACACCTTGACTTCAAACTACAAAATTTTAGGTTTATCCTAGGTTATTCATAATAATAATCTTTACATATCCTTCATAATGGTTTATAATGAAAATATTAATTAACCCAATCATCTCTCTTGGGATTGTCAAACTGGCTACGTAGTAAGGTCCCATTCACCATACACCATAATGATAGATGATATATAATCAGCCAAATTTATTAGGGATATTACCACTAAATGAATTTATACCAAAACCACATCCACTTTTAATACTCAAAAATCTCTATATTACTAATAAAACCATAGAATTTATACCTTAAAAACTTTAGGTTTTTATCCTATACTTATGTTTATCAATGGGGGATTCACCAAATATATCTAATCTTAATCATTAAAAATAACTAAACCCTATTCTAATACCAACTATAATGAACTGTTTATAAAAAACATAGATATTACATATCTCATATGAATATTAAATTTATATCCCAAATAAACATGACCAAGGACTATAAAGGTTAAGTTTACTTGGTGAATAGATACATAATCATCTGGTTTATTTAAAATATTCATTATCAAAAACATATTTCTTTATATACGGTAACTTTTTGGACTCATTTTAAATATTAAACTTATTCTTAACTAGGGGAAATTAAATTATCAAATTGGGTGAGTTTAGATGCTCAGTAAGGATAAACATGTGAGATATCAATCAATGATCATAAGAAAACATATCTTCATAATAAGGGGATAAGAATATGTTATTATAAATATATAATCACATCCAAAAATTCATAGATCATAATAATTATTTATGGCATAAAACATTAACATGTCATTAGATTAGGGAATCCTAAAAAAAAATGACCCATGATATCAAATCATAAGCATAAAAACAAGGAATAAGAGTGTTTCAGCAACATAGGCATTCATACCATATAATATTTCATGGTTAAGTAGTTATACCATCATATCATAGAGGATTAGTCATCAACAATTTTTTCCCATACCATAGTGGATTGGGAATCACCACATGTTTACAACATCATAGAGGATCGGGAATCCTGGCCTATTTTATATAGTGGATCAATAATATCAACATGGTTCACATATTTATCTCATTATATATAAGACTTTACCCAATGAATTGGTGGGATATATAATTATGGTCCCACTCATCGCTTAATTAAAACCAAACTTATCTATGACACAAGATCATAAAACATAAAAGAAATAACTCAAGGAAAGAAAATGGATTTCATAAACATTTCATTAATTCATCATAGTATAACCCATGGGAAATAAATGGATTACATAAAGGCTTAATCATAACTTAATTAAACCATTGGAAAGGAATGGGTTTCGAATAATCATTCTTAAATCATCATCATTATAACCTATACAGAGAAATAAAGTGGATTGTATTATAAAAACATATACCTAGTGAGTTATAAATATCCTAAATGTTTTTTTTCATATATGAAAAATTCCTTTTAAAATAATATTCAAACATTTCTTCTAAAACATCAAAAAATATACTGATCTTCTGAAAAAATGTTAACTAAAAATTTCTAGAATATTGAAAAAAATGTAATTATTTAAAAATAACCAAGTAAAATAGTTAAGTAATCTTTAAATAAAATAATGATCATAATAGTGGGAAAATATTTTCATGTCTCATATATTAAAATAAAACTTTCTTTCCACACTTTTGTAAAAAAGACAAAAAATATTGTAAAGAAAATATTTGTAAAAAATAAGTTTTAAAATATTGTAAAAAAATCAAAGGTAGTGGAAATATAATTTTTAAACCCTTTTATACATAGTTAACAAATTTTATATAATAATTTTGATGAACATGGACATTTAAGAAAAAAAATTGACTAAAAATGAATTAAGGTTGAATTTTCTTTACAAATACTTCTATGATCATTTTAAGTACCAAAGAGAGGAAATTGGTAATAGTAAATAAGAAATATATTAATAGATAGAGTATAAGGAAATATATTTTGTTTAAAGGATATTATCCATAAAATTTCCCTCAATGTAAATTTAGCATAGACAATCCAAGAAAAAGGGAGTTTCTATCATAAACTGTTACCTGAAGACTCATATTTCTTCATAAGCTTTAAAAAATATTTCATAAAAAGTATATATTTAATATTATTTTAATATATATCAATATTCATAAATATCATAAAATATATGATTTTCTAACAACATATTATCACCTGTTTATTTATAATTATTTATTAAAATCAATATTTTGGGAGATCACTACTTCATTTTTCAATGATGTATCAATTTGAATGTTCTGGTCCTTGAACATTGATCATGGTTCTATAATCTATAATTTTTTAATAATTTAATAAGTATAATATTTAATCATTATATACAATTTTATAAGTATTCATATAAATCGGTGAAAAAAATGAATTACATCACATTGTGAAGACGATAGTTCATACATACGCACTAGTGATGTTTTCACTTCTTAATGGACAGAAAGAAATAAAATTTAATTATAATTAACCATAATTGAATTATAATTATATCAGAAATATCATATATATTTATTAAATTCTTCATTATAACCATCAATGTGAATTAGTTATGAATAGATATACACATTGCTCTGTGGAGCCGGTAGTCCACACGTACACACAAGCGATGTTTTCTTTTATCATAGGATGAAAATGAGGAGGATAATGGTTATTACATGATAAAAATAAAAATTCACTATATTTAAGATAATTTATTTTTATTTTATAATGGATACTATATTTTTATAGGTGGTATAAGAAGAAATAAAATTGTAAGTACTCTATTAAGAGTTATGCCTCTTCATTGAGAAACCTCATTTGGTGTCCACAATAATCACTATATTTTTGAAGAAATAAATATATAATAAGTGTTAAGGATTATAGGATTTTATTAGGGATGAAATTTTACTGTTTATAAGGCCCAAACCTTTTGAATAAGAGACAAGATTATATGACCTTTTATAAGTGAGGGAAAGTGCACACGTGGAATTTCTTAATAGATTGAAATGTAATATATGGCCTAATCATTTAATGTGGAACTAAAGGGGGAAAATATAATTAATAACAATATATTATATAAATTCAATTAAAAAAACCTAGACATTATTAAGTTACATTTTAAACCTTATCTTTCAGTTTAAACCCCTCGTTAACCCTTTTTAACTTTAAATATATTGACAAACTTCTTAGCCATTAAGAGTCATAAATTTAATTATAAGATTCAAAGTGGATCAAAAATTGGCTATGGATGAAATATTGGACCATTTAAAATAAAACTAGTCCACTTTAAATATTATTTTTACTTTAAAATCATTTAATAAAATATTAGTTAACATAAAATATCATTAAAGTCAACTTTTAAACTATTCATTTAATTTAACTCAAAAGACATATACAATGAAATTGAAATGTAAAATAATTAAATTTAAAATATATATATATACTTTATAATTTATTATTAAAATCATAGAATTCCACAATTCATCCAAACTATGTTAATTTTATTATTTTAAAAATCATTTACCTTGATTTTTCCACTTCGTGCTTGAGAACTGTATTGGTGTTGTGTAAGTGTTTAATGTGATTATATCATAATTAAAAATTGAAAATAAATTAATACCATAAAAAAATTATTTTTTATAAAAATAAACATTTTTATTCGTTCATAAATTCTTTTTATCCCAATACAAACATATAAAAGAAATAAAAAAAAGAGACATTTTGTATTTATCCTTTCATAAATTAATATAATGTTCATAATCAAAGAAAAATGGAACCAACTTTACATATTTATATAAAATTTATTATCATGTGATTACTAAACCCATAAATTTGGATACAGGAAAGATTTATAGATATTTTAAGGCCTTAACCAAGGGTTTTATCTGTGTATTATTTGTTTTACACTTATCAAGGTGACAACTATTTACAATGGTTACAATTCATCATGAACAAAAATAAAAGGGGGATATTTACAAAATATTAACCTAATGATTCCAAATACATAACATATTTTTCATGATTAAATTTATATAATATTCATAGATCGTTTTTAAAACAAGAATGAAAAATTCAACGAAAAATGTTTTTAGACAAACACAATTTTTTAGCATAAAATTGGATTCATTCTTATCTCATAAATAGTAAACAACATTATATGTTTGATAAAACATATAACTAAATGTATAATCCATATATTTAGTTAAAATAATTAATTAATAGTGAATATTTTTTTCTATTTATAAAAAATAAATCACACGCATAAAAATGGTTTCTTAGAGAACCATCTATTTCACTTAAAAATGATTTTATTTTTATTTCCAGTCAACTCATAACCAATGAATTCATGTTTAAACACTAATTTTATAATTTATTTAGTAATATTCATACCAACCAACCCAATGGCTTAGCGATAACTTTAACATTAAAAAACTAATATTTCAATAGTATATTATGGTTCATTTAAACAAGGTTTTTAATCTAATTCCAACTATAAATTAAATCAAATTTACTTAAGGATAAATATATCATAAAATATTTGTGTGTTACATATACCCTAATTTCTTTACTCAAATATCAGAAAGTTATACAATGTAAATCATAAATATCATTAACCACTATTATGGAATGACCTCATATATAATGGCATGATCTTCATATATTCTCATATATACATGTATCTATGAAATAAAAATCTTTTAATGTGTATATTTTGCATGATGCGTTAAATTTGACTCTTATTTCAATATAACACAAGAATATCATCGAAATTACACTTTAAGGTGATCAAAAACTTTATATTATTATTCATTATATTGTTCCACAATACCATTTGAAAACCGAACAGCACGACATATGTTTTTTCAAAACTTGGATTTATGGGGAGATATAATCACCTCAATCCCCCATATAAAACCTCTACAATGAAATACATGTATCAATTTAATGGATCTCCTCTATTTCTACTCCCTCATGGTGAAACCAACCTTGTTTTGGTAGGATTTCATGCATCATAGTGGAATTATTCAATAATAGTATTCACATCATGGAGTGACCACATCTTTCACTCCATGATACACCTCTACTCAACAATAATTAATACTTTTGAATTTTCTAATACACAAAAAATAGTTTCCAACTCAATCATTTTAATAACCCAAACCAGTTCACTCCATGGTAACTAGACTAGTGCACCACTTGAACTTATGTGTTCCTCTCAATACTCCCAAGGATACTAACTAGTTGTGGGGGTCTAAGAGGAAAAAATGGTGAGACTATACCCTCTATAGATAATATTAATAATATCAAAAAAAAGTAACAATCCAAAATAAATACCTATATAGGAATAAAAATATGTGTCAAAACATACCACAGGGTTCAATAATTTATATAGTGTTAAACATGTCATATATAGATAAATAATATCACCCTATATCTATTCATATATATATATAGAGACATGGAAGTACCCAAAATGATCTATTATACCAACTCTAAGGATCCAATAAAACTGTTGACAAAACTATATCATTCATCTTGTACACCATCTTCACCTCTATCTCTAGTAATTAAATACATTAATCCTTTACCCATACTTATACAATGAGATATAATAATTTTAAGTGTTATAAAGGGCCCATGCAGAGTGTATGTATGAGCCCAATATGACACCACTATTTTTTATCTAAATAATATCCATATGTATACAAGTTTATGGAAATAAAAACAAACATTAAATAAAATAATTACACAACTTGATCCCCATGATATTGACCATCCTTAAGGGAGATTGTACTGACCTCAAACACTTCTATATTCAAATGATACATCCACAAAATATCATAATAGAAAATCTATCGTCCTTTCAACCATTTCCATATCATATGTAATCACTATTAAAAAAATTATGAAACCCCAATGACATATCCACAATTTATATCACAATTTCTAGAAACTTCTATATAATTTACAAGCATTCAGTTCCATTTCCCAAAAAAACACCAGTCTTTTCTACACCCATCCCCTACAAAAATTCATCTTAATATCCCCAACATGTATAGATATTATCCCACTCTTATATGGAGGCCTTATATAAACAACCATTTATAATTATTATGTATCCCCTCCTTCATAGTAATGGTCAAAAAAATATCTATATACAATTGTATATATAGAGGTTACAACCATAATGAGTGGATAATCCAACCTAATTGGACATGTCATGTGTGCACATAACCTCATGACCATATCCCCCAGAGTGAGACACAACACCAAAAACAACAGACACACCTTGGTGAACCTCTATCACCAGCCATGAAAATGGTTATTACCATTTGTACAATACCAGTAAACCTCATCACCCTATTTCCTTTGATCGACATTACCCATAATAATATGAGTAACCTCCACACATGTTCCCATGCTACTATATTAGAAATCACAACACAAATATCATCATTTTTAATCACATGACGTTAAACCGATTATGAACAAAACCCATAATAAAAGTACAGCATGACATACTAGATCATATCCATCATTTCCCACATCATCCAATACCTCAATTTCTTCTAAAAATAATTTAAGCCCCAACTTATTCCATTTACATAACATGTATACTATTCTATACATGAATTTTAATCACACATCACATAATACATGTGTAACACTTTAAATAGTAAGGTATTTCCTACATTAAGTTTTTCAGACTCCACAGGGTAAGAAACCTTATACAACCCATCATCAATTGATATATTTTCCAAGATCTGACAAAATTCTTGAAATTTTCTATTTTCATGAAAATAAAATATAATACTGAGAAATCCATATATCAAATGCACAGAAGCTGTTATCCTGTCTCATGGTTGCAACTTTCTTTAGTTTTCATTAAGAATTGGAAATATTCTACTAGAATATTACCCAAATAATAATTGAGGAATCAGAAAAAATTCCATATGTGTTTCTAAATATTTTTAAAGAAAAATCTCTAAAATATGTTTTATAATATATTTTCAAATTAATTAATCATTTTTAACATTTTAGGAGAAATATGAAAATAAGTCAAAATAGAGAATTTTAGTAAACACTAAAACCTTACGTATCATATATGATGATCTATATTTATTATATTTTTTCTTTATTAAAATATATATCTTTATGCATATGATTTTTGAATGAAACTCAAAAATAATTATGTAATATATTTATACCAATATGTAATGTATTTTTATTACATTTTTCTTCTGACTTAGACTCCAAATCATCATGTACATTTTTTAGTTCATATGTGTTGTAAATATTTTCTCTCCGATAACAAATAATATTTATAACTTTGACAAACTTTCAAAAATGAACTACTCAAAATAAAAAAATTCAAAATTTTTCAAAAATTTCCAAAAAATTCCCACCTATATCCAAGAACATGAAGACCAATATTTAAAGAAAATTTGTGCATAAAATTCCATCCCACTCCAAAATTCATCCACATTTCTGATCCAACACCCAGGACTAACTTCTCAACTTATACTGACAACTCAAAACGTCTATGAGTTCCAAACTCGGTCATCTGATCAATTATTCGACTCGAATTAAATTTTCTAAATACATAGAAAATTAAAGATTCCACAATGTATAATATAATATCCCCAAGACACCTCATCCACATACTTACCAATTCATTCCCAAACCCATGCATCTCACTCATCTCATTCCCAAATCACTATGATGATTCAAAAATCATTATTATATTACCTCTTCATCCTAGTTATCCAATTCAAACTATATAATCTGTTATATGGGAACTTTTCACCATAAGAATAACCTACCTAGTCTCACCATGACCAATATTCCAAACACAATTATGAAATTATACCTTACCCTTTCAAATGCATTGGTTATCTAAATATTTTGAACAAACATCAGTTGAATCCTATTAATTCCCATTATCACAAAACATCATAAATGATGCCCACATTATACTAGATTCCCATAATCATGCAACTTCTCATTTGATTCCAAAAATAACCAAACATATTGTGCATTATACTTAATTAACACTTCCAAATATGATTTATTTCATTCAACTTATCTCATACACACATCATGTAAAATTAACCATTATATAACATTATAGTCACTATCATAGTGTACCTATTATAATAAATTTCTCTCCACTATTTTCTAAATTTATTGAATCGGTCATATGAAGATGACTCTTGGTTAAACCTAATGCTTGACCTCCATGTGGGTTCTTACTCACTATCAACCACATCCACCACTAATGTGTATCTCATCCACTACGAAATCCCACATGTGTTGTAGTATCCATGATATTAAATCATGGTGTCACTCCTGCTCCAACCTCATATTCATAAGTATATCTATATACATGACCCATGGCTAACTGTGTTGTCCTTTGATAAAACTACACCATATGTTCTATCTGGATGCATGTCCAGTAAACTTTTGGTGGTTAATCACACTGCGACTAAACATTCCTAGTCTTCTCAAATTTAGAATATATAACAAAATATATAGACAATGGGGGTTCTATAATCATTCAATATAACTACCAGACTGGTTCTCCACATGAACAGTCCTCCAATTAGTTTCATCTCCACTGCCTTTCCCACACGACAAAACTTTCAGACTTTGTATGATCCTATATTCAATGTTTCACTATGCCATCAGAACCTGGTTTACATACTAAAATAAATAGGTCAACCTAAAGGTTTCACAAGAACCTTTATGAAATAATAGAACCCTCATCAATTCACTTCACCTTGTAGAATGAGTCTTCCATCAACATCGGTGCAAACCATAGAAAAAATTTCAACATTGCATCATAATACGAGACTGAAATCTCTCACTACACCAAGTGAATAAACTTCTAGGCTACATCCAATATGAACATATCAAGAAATAAATACTCTAAAAACATATCCTTTAATTCCTTCCATGTCAACCCACCATGTCTATCTACCTACACATGTTCATCCCAATAGTGTTTACCATTTCATTTAAGATGTATATAGATATTTTTACCCTTCATAATGTGGTGTCTGGATCTAATCATAAATAAAATGTAATGAATCAATCCAATATTCCATGGATGGATCAAATACTTGAACTGCAAAATTATTTATTTTCATAAATCACACCAAGATAATCCTGTGCTACTCATTGAACTACTTCCCAAATGGTAACATCCTGAAAAATGTACTTATTTTATTTATGGATCACTTTCCTCCCAATAACTTTTTATTATGTTTTACCACAAAATCATATATAATGACTTTTTATTTCAGTATAAAATCATACAACATGCATAAATTTGGACTAGTAAAACTATTAACAACAATGGTATACACATATTTAAAAAACGTATTTCTTAATAAAAAATATGTTTAATTGAGACAAATCGGATAAACTGACTTTTCAGACCCAAATTGTCTATTTCAGAAATGATATAATTATTAGAATAAATTAATTTATTCTGAATAACTATATTTTTAATGAAATAGTATGATTAAAACACCCCTTTCAAAATATAAATTATAAAATAATTTTATTATTTGGATGTGTCAGAAATTCTGCTCTGTAATTTCGCTATGTGTTTTCTATCCGCTATTATTTTTAATAACTAAGGATTTTTATATTTAAAAGTTAAATTTCCCAAAAATACATAAATATAATGGTGAAATAACTTTTTTTGAATTTCTAATGTCAAAATTAATTTAGGGTGAATATTTAGTATTTTTCTAAGAACATTAATCTTTTTGATGAATAGTGAAAAATACTATAATGTAGTTAAAACTGTGTTTTTTGTTTAAATAACTATTATAATTTAAATTTATTCTTAAAGTAACAATAGATAAATTATACATAATTTAATACAATTTATATCATTAGAATAATTTTTTCTTTTAATTATAAATGAAAACTTATTGAACTTTTGAATATTCTTTTTACCCGCCTTCTCCCCACACCTGGGGGATTAGCACTAAACAAAAAATTTATGATTCTATTAATTTAATTTATATATATATATATATATATATGGTTATAATAAAAAATATATTTAGAGTCTGATAGGATCAACTTAGTTTTTTGGTCAATAGTAACTTGAACCATTGGAATAGTAATGTTACCCTTATGAAGAGTAATATGACCAATAAAATAGTATCCTAAAAAAGTATAAATAAAATTTAGGAATATTATAAATGGTAATGTTCATAAAATAGATCCATAAATGAATTTTTTTTTCTTATTATTATATTTTAGTTTTATGAGACCTTAGTTAATTTTTCAAAGTCTTATAAAATCAGTTATAAATTAAGAATTGGTGTTTTTTCGATTAAATACTGATTTTACTTAAAAATTAAATTTCACATATTTAGAAAATTATTTTCAAAAAATGGAGTTCCTTTTTAATTATATATGTTAATAAATAGTTAGGAAGTTTTTTTTGGAATTTTTCGATAATATTTGAATTTTTATGAATAGTAAAAATATAGTCTTGATTTTTCAGTAGGTTTAACGTAATAATAACTATGTAATAATAATGTAATGAGTAATATAAACTTATTTATACCCTTTTGGATTATATTAACAAAATAGGTTTCCCAAGTGTCAAATACCATGGGAAAGAAAGAAATTAATAAAAAAACTCCCTCAATTTTGCTACAAATACCCACAAATATCTCCATTATAATTCATTCCAAATTAATTATACATAAATATATAATATTAGTACACCACAAGGATTCATCCGAATTTGTTATCAATCCCTAAATATTCCAATATTTATGTTTTAGGAGTTACTCTTCAAGGTAAGGGAAATATTAACTTCCCTTTTCCTTTCAAGTTTCCTTTTTATGTGGTATCTCTTTCAAATTTCTATACATTGTTCTTTTTTACATTTTATTATATACCATTAATTTACTAATATTATTTTATTAATTTTATGCCCTTATCCCATATAATTTTAATTTTTTTCAAATCTATGTTTTATACACTTTGTGTTGCATAACTTTTATCTCAAATTTTCTCTCTTTTTTCAAGGAAATTATTTTCTTTTCTTTTGTGAATACCCAGACCTATTCTACAGGTTTATTAATATAGATATAAAAATGGAATATTTTATTCTGGTATCAACATACAGGAAACCCATATTCCTTTTCTTTGGGTTTAAAACGTCAAAAGGATCTGGTTTTTAAGAAAATTCTAAAACACCATGATTTTGATATGAAACTCGTTTATTTTATTCTCCATGGGTTATTTATGAAATGTTTTGTTTTCATCTATGTGGATCATATTAATTAATACATTTAAAGTGTGATCTCTAATAGCACTGCAACAAATTGGGTAAAAAATTTGATCTCTAGGGATGACATGTTTTATGATACCTTTGGGAAAAACCTTGGTAATTACGATTTCTGAAACCATGGGGATAGACCTTGGTAATATTATTATGAATAAATCAATAAAATGTTTTATACACATTTACATGTCATGATTCATGTTATTTATTTTATGGTATGCCTCATTTTCATGTGATCATCCCCAGTTATAAGCCTCTTACCCACATTATATGTGTTTCTTTTTCCCTTGTTGGGATTTAGGCTCACCCTTTTCTTTGATGTATTTCCCCATGTTATGAGATACAAAAAATGTACTTATGGTGAACCTATGAGGTATCCTTTCAAGTGTAATAGGATAATTGTTTTATGTTTTAATGTAATATATACCTAATTATTAAGATAATAAACTTTAAAGTTCTTCTATTTGTTAAATATAATGAAAAGTTATGTAATAAAAATGCGGGATTCCATAATTAGTATAAAAGGAAGGTTTAGTAATTTGTAGAAATTAGGATTTGAAAACATTAGGTATAACTATATAGAAAAGTTCAAATATATGAAAAAATATTTGTATTTTAGTGAAATATTAAATAAGTGGTTTCTAAGAAAATAAATCCCTATCTAGATACAAAACTAGTGGATGTAGCTCTGGGACAGATATACCTAGGGGTAACAACTCCAACATGGTGTGTCAAGCCTAACTTGATGTAACCTGGTACATGACAATAGTCCTTGTTTCACTCCTTTTTTAACACTACCTTCAGATATGTTTGGTTAATCACAATCTTTTTATGAACCAATATGACAGATTTATAGAATATGTACTTGTCATTAAAGAATAATATTTTTTAATAATGATGTTTTAAGACATAAAATTACTTAAGAATTGTAAAATATTTTATATTAAAAAAAATTAATAAGATAAAATTTGTGACGATTCAATTTTTTTAAAAGGTAAGAATCTAACAACCCGAAAAATATAATTCTTTTCTTTACAGATCTCTTTCCTTCTAATCACTTTTTATTATGTTTTTTAATAAAATAACATCGAATGACATTTCATTCCAGGATAAAATCATACATGATTCATAAATTTGGATTAGAAAAAATATGGTCAATAATGGGATATACACATTTTCGAATATTTTTTCTTAATAAAATATTTATTTAATTGAGACTAATTTGATAAATTGACTTTTCAGACCCAAATTGTACTTATTAGAAATGATATAATTATTATAATAAATTAAGGTATTATGAATTATTAAAATTTTATTGAAATAGTATGATTAAAATATCCCTTTAAATATGTAAATGCTAGAATAATTTTATTTTTTTAAGTGTAGGAAATTTCACTAGAATTTTCACTATGCATTTTCTATCTGCTCTTATTTTTAATAACTATGTATTTTCATATTTAAAAGATAAATTTCTCATAATAATATAATTATTATGGTAAAATAAACATCATTTTTTAATTTCAAATGTCAAAATTAATTTAGTGTGAATTTTTAGTATTTTCCAAAGAAGATTAATTTTTTGATGAATACTAAAAAATTCTATATTGTAGTTAAAAATTATGTTATTTTTTAATAATTATTATACAATAAATTTATTCTTAAAGTCACAACAGATCAGTTATACATATTTTAATGAAATGTAGATCATTGGAATTGTTTTTATATTTGAAATAGTTTGAAAAACTTATTAAACTTTTAACCAATCTTTTTACCTTCTTTCTCACCACACCTACAGGATTAGCATTAAATATATTTTTTCTTCTTCTATAAATTGAATTTATAAATATAGACATACACAGTTGTGATCATTAAGATAATTAGAGTTTGATAGATCAATTTAATTTTTTGGTGAATTGTAACTTGACCCTTCGGAATTGTAATGTTACCCTTATAAATAGAAAAAAGACTAATGGAATAGTAACCTCACCTAAGAATGTATAAATTAAATTCTGGAATCTTAAAGATAGTAATGTGATATAATTATATTATATTATAAGTAAGTAAATTTTTTAGAAATTATTATTTAAGTATTAGTATTTTAAAAAAAACATAAATGGTTTTTTAAATATTTATAATTAATATAAGGATTTAAAAGAAAAATAATTTTCAAAAAATATAATCCCAAATTAATATTTTTGTTCTTATGATTATAAGATAATTTAATGAGGTCTTAGTTAATTTTTAAAAGTGTTATAAAATCAGTTATAATTTTAGAATTGGTATTTTTATTAGAGTAAATGATAATTTCATTTGAAAATTAAATTTATCATTTTTATAAAATTATTTTTATAAAATGGGGATCATTTTTTAATTCTATATGTTAAAAAAAATATTTGGGTGAATTTTTGGGATTTTTATGAAATAGTTGAATTTTCAGTGAATAGTAAAAATATAGTTTTGAGTTTTCGGTATGTCTATTGACATCCTAACTATGTCATAACAATGTAATCAGTAATAAAAATTTCTTATAGAACCTTTTTTATTAAATTAACACAATAGGTGTCCCAATTATCCAACACCATGGGAAAATACCATGGGCAAACCCATGGTTTTGCAAATGCCACTACTGAAGTGTCTAAGGAAATTAATAAAAAAACTACCTTAATTTTCTATAAATACCAACCAATTTTTTCAATTATATTTCATTCCCAATCCATTATTCAAGAATATTTTATATTATATCTTCTAAATGAGTCCTCCCAAGGTTTCCTCAATCCCCCATGGTCCCAATCTTTGAGTTTTAGGAGTTACTCTTCAAGGTAAACGAAATCTCAACTTCTCTTTTACTTTTAAGTTTCCTTTTTAAGTGGTATGTCTTTAAAATGTCCATAATATGTTATTATATCCATTATATTATATACCTTTACATTATTAAGGTTATTTTATTAATGGTATACCCTTGTATCATCTCTTTTTAATGTTTTCTAAAACCATGTTTCATACCCGTTATGTTGTAGAATTTTCTTCTCAAAATTTCTCTCTTTTTCTCAAGAAATTATTTTCTTGTTTTTTTGAATACCCAAACCACTTTATTCTCTAGTTTTATTCACATAGATTTCAAAATGATTTATTTTATTTGGTTATTATCATAAATGAAACCCTCCTTTATTTTCTATGGGTTTAAAATGACAAATGGATCTTGTTTTTAAGAACATTATAAACTCTATGATTTTGATATGAAACAAGTTTATTTTATTATTGTTAGGTTATTTATGAAGTATTTTATAATGATATATGTGTCTCGCATAATTAGGACATATGAAGTTAGTTCCCTGTTATAGATCCAATGCATTATGTAAGTAATTTAATATCTATAGATGACATGTTTTACGATGCCTTAGTGCATAACCTCAACAATTATGCTTTATGACACCTTGGGGATGGACCTTGATGATATGCTTATGAATGACACAATTAAATGTTGTAGCAACATTTTCATATTTTTATTCATGTTATTTATTTTATGTTATGCCTCATTTTTATATGATCATTCCTCATTATATGCCTCTTACTCAAATTCTAATTGTTTCTTTTTCTGTTTTCAGGTCTTATGCTCACCCATTTCATTAATTTAAGTCTCTAGGTTATGGGATGTAGTAAATGTACATATTATGAACCTATGATGAAGGATTTCATGTGGAATGGAAGAATATTTTTAAATTTTTATGTAATATATACCTAATTTCCAAGACACTAAACTTTATAAGATCCTATTTTTGTAAAAGGTATTGAATAGTTATGTAATAAAAAGGTGGGATGTCATACAAACTCTTCTGGTGGTTATGGATGATCCATTTACCTTAGAGAATCTAACTTATCTCATTATCACAATACACTAAGTGGTATCATATAGTTTACACCTTGGTGGAACTATATCTTCACAATCCTTGCAATCCCATAGATTCCATATAAGTTTAATCTCCATAACAAAAACATATCATTATCCATACACCTATAATAGATTAGATAACACAAACAGGGGAAGATGTAAGAGGGAGTGCAACCAAATAACTCTTACACATCCCTGTCATATCCATGTTCATACCATTGGAACTCATCAACCAACCTACCCATCTTAGGGTAATGTAAAAAACACATTATATAGATGTAGAATCATATAATTATTCAAACCATGTAGCCTATTGAATTTACTATTTGTTCTTCTTAATTCCTTAGTGATGAAATTTTCATTATTAGGGACATATTTCCATGAAAATTGATTGGTTGTGATAATTATCATTTTATTCTAGATTATTTTTCATTATTGTGGATGATAATCATTTAATCGGTATCTAATGTGATGGTTTAGACCTTTTCAACACATTACATTGCATCTTTGGGACGTTGGAGGTGTCAGTAAGAGGTTTTAAGATGGGAGGTGTTGTTAAAATTTTTATATCTACTGGAAGATGGTCTTTAATGGTGTGGAGATATGTGTTGTCCCATGAATTGTTATGTTGACATAAAGACACAGTTTGGTTCATTAACTTTCCTATTGGATGTGATTTAAGGAGTTTTTTTATTTTTTTCCCATGGTGGAAGTTAAATCATGATGTTAGTTACTATGATGTAAACCCCTAAGGGGATAGCTTGGTGAGTTTTTTTGGTCGATTATCATTATTTTTTTATTGTTCCATGGGCTTTCAGAGTTCAATTTTTGAGGATCTTCCATTTTAGTGTTCATTATTTCATGACATTTTGGTTTCACTAAAACCCTTCTTCTATTGTAAAATTAATAGGTTAACCACTACAAAAACTGGGAAGATATAAAGAAATTAGGTGTGATTTTGTAGATATGTTGGAAATAACCCCATAATGGTGCATCCCTTGACAATAAATCATGGTTTTGTGAATTTATAGAATATATATAAATTAAAAATCACCTGAGGATCTTATTCCACTCCCTTCATTTCTATAAACATTTTTTATCCCTGTGTGCATTTTGTATTCCCTTCCAATTCCCTTTTTTCTTATACTTGATCCCCAATTTTGGATACCCCCTATTTGTGGTCCTATAATGATCTGGTATTGACATACATTAACTTTACATAACTTTTTTGGAATACTTAAAATATTATTCAAATAGACATCCAAAGACCGTACTAGTCTAGTGCCTTTGGAAACATAAGAACTGGTACATAAAGAAGCCACACCATCACACACTAGGTTCTTTGTGACTATAACCCTTCTTAGACACATCAAACATAATACATTTCCTCATAACCTGTGCAGTGAAAAATAAATAGGGGTGAGCTCAGATACTCAGTAAAGGTAAACAAGAGAGACATGTAAGTGTAAACATGAGCATAGGGTATAATAATGTGATCATGAAAATATAAGATCGTACCCTACATGTCAAAGATCATAAACATGAATCATGGAATAAATATTGGATGTTTATAATATATGAATCATAAGGAAATAAATAACATAAATCATGAAATAATAAAATAGGTATCAAACATAGAATTATGGCAGACACAATAGTATATAATATTATTTCCATAGTAGTAAAGGAATTACTTCCAAGACCATTTTACTATTATGAGTTCACTCCCCATAATATCTTGTAATTCATGGTTCACTCCCATGGATCTCTTAGTAGCATGAATATACTCCTCATATCCTCTTGGTAGACAAGGTTTTCTCTCATGCCCATCCTAATAGTAAAGGCTCTCTCCCAAGACCATCTTACTCTATCTCTTGAGATATAAATCTTTACCCAAATCATTTGAAGGATATATTGGTCCCACCCATATCATTATTAAATTATAAATAAATTTTCTAAAAAAACATAAATTATAATGTCATAACCCGTGAATTGAAATGGGTATCATGAACATGTAATCATATCACAACATGTGGAAAAAGATACAAGTTTCATAATCATTTCATTAAAATCATAACCCATGAATGATATATGGATTTCATAATCATATAACCCATGAATGAGAAATATTTTTTATAAACATATAAACCATGAATAAGAAACAGGTTTCTAAAATACCATGACATCAAGCACAACAAATTCAGAGAAATAATGTAAATGGAACCATTGGATCATTTCCTAGAACA
Organism: Viscum album; assembly: GCA_963277665.1. Taxonomy (NCBI): domain Eukaryota; kingdom Viridiplantae; phylum Streptophyta; class Magnoliopsida; order Santalales; family Viscaceae; genus Viscum; species Viscum album. The sequence continues at coordinate 533,883,141 of OY728151.1, read as the reverse complement.
AAACAAGTAACATCCTCAGATGTAATCTTGGATGGAAAATAATTTTTAAATATATTTCAAAAAAATTTCTTCAGGAAAATATTCTTTCTTCAATGATAAACGAATTTTAACACATAAAACCATTTTAAAATCATTTTCATATAAAATACCTTTAAAACTTAAAAATAATACTTGAAATCATTTTGAAAACCTTTTTTAAAAAAATATATATATAATTATAATCAAAACATTTTAAAAAATTTTATTTAAAAACACTTTGACAAATTTAAAAGTACGCTTAAAAATGTTTTTAAATCCATTTAATTGAATAAACATTGAAAACTTGTAATGAAAGCTTGAAAAAATTTAGAAAACAATTTTCCCTATAAATTACTTTTAAAAACATTTTCTTAAAAACAATTATCATTTAAACATTGAATGAAAGCTTCAAATAAATTACATCATGTAAATATGTACATGTTATACGTGGTAAAAATAATGTTCCATTTATCACGGTAAAAATTTAGAAAAGTTACTCAATCATAAAACAAAAATAAGTTTATTTTGAAAAAAATTGTAAAATACAAAAAGATTAAAAATTTCTTTTAATTACTATATTATATTAGTAAAATAATCTTCTAATCACTTCATGTAAGGAATGGTCTTGAAGGAATATAGATTTTCTACCGAAGAGAATGTAGAGTCATGCTTTCTTAAAAACACATTTTTAACTATATTATATAAAAAAGAGTTAAATGATGATACCAATAAATGAATATATATTTAATATCAAGAGAAGAATAACTTTCATGAATTTTCTTGGGTTTTGGATCATAATATTTCATTAAAGGAAGAATAATCATAAATAATCTAAAAAAATGAGATTATTTCAATAAACTCTTATAACTTGGTAACATTGAACCATACTCCCCATGTAATAATATTTAATTAAATTAAGAATAAAATGCCATTAAAGGAATTATATTCATGATATAACATGTAAAAGGTAGTATATACACATCATATAAAAATATAGCTACATAACATGGCATGTGTCTCAATGAAGACAAATTGAGACAAAAATGACATTACCGATTTGGTAGCTTTTAAAACTAAACCCCATGATAGAAAGAACATAAAATGGTTATTGAAATGCCCATAATTTTAATTATATGAATCATATAATACATGATTTGGTATTATATACATCACGGAAAATAAGCGTGCAGTGAATAAGGCATGTATCTCACAGAAATAAAGAGCTAGTAGAAATTCCCTTACATTGAGTCTTTAATCTCATCGTACTCATTCAAACCACCTATATAATAAATATAAATTTATTTTAAATATTTTAAAGAAAAATATTCTTATATATCATACTATATATGGTTTTATTAGAACCTTATATTACCCTCTTTTCAACCATCATGTGTTAAGTTTTCACTTTGGATAATATTCGCTTTGTTCTTCATATGTGTCTTAATTTGTATTATCATTGGTACTTATAATTATTTAATTATTAAAAAATGTAAAAAATGATATAAAATCATTAATATCTAGTATTTTTTTATTATAATAATCCATATAATAAAGAAGTATCAAATGGAATACACTGTTCCTGGAGATGGAAAATCGTATGTAAGCATTAACGCTATTTCCGTTTAATTATCGCGTTGAAAGAAAGAAAGTAAAAGAAAAATATATATATATATATATATGTGTGTGTGTGTGTGTGTGTGTTTGTGTGTGTATATATATATATAAAATTATGGAAATAGATTTATTATATCATATATATCATATATATTCACCAATTCCATTCAAAATACATTCCATGTAGTATTTGAACAAATCACATCGTTTTAAGGGGGAGGTAGTCCACTCTTCTCCAAACAAAATTATCATATTAACATCAAATGGAAATTATAAAAATATGTGTTTTCAAAAATTATAGAAGATTAAATAAAAAATAAAGGTAATATATTACATATATAAATAGAGTGTCCATCATAATTTCTACCAAGAAAGGTGGTAAAGGAGAATTGAATAACGACCATTTAGTGAGCTAGTAGTCTGCCAGACAAGTAAATAGTATGTTTGTAACCCATTATATGGAAGTGTGTGTAAGTGTAGGTATAATCCTTAGAATCATAACATACTAGTATATTTATTATACTGGTTTTGTTATATAATAATTTAATAAGAATATTTGAGTTAGTGGATAAAGGAAATAAAAGAAAGGACTTTGAGGGAGGGTGTTACCTCGTAATCGGGTAACTCCTTTTAGTTTGAACCAAAAGGATTCCTTGGATTTATTTATGAATAAGTTTTTGATTCAGGGTATAAGTGAGGGGATTTTTAGTTCTATTTGGGTAGATTTTGTCCTAACTTATGTAATGTGAAAGGTGTGATGAAGTGGGAGGACGGGAGGCCTTTTATAATGGAGCAGGGGTGGCACTCTTGAAATATATTAAAGGAGAGAAACCCCACCCAAGTTTTTTTATTTAAAGTGGTTAAATAATGATTAAAATAATATAAAAAGGATTATAGGGTTTATATATTTCTATATAATGGCTTTAATACAAGTTTGATGGCCTTTTTGGTCCTCAATGTAATAGTTTAGTCCCTTGTTAAGTTTATAATATGGTATTTTTTTAAATAAAAAAGAAAAACAATACAGGAAAAAATACAAACAATAAACACCAAACAACCATAATTTATGTTTATGGTGAAAAGTAACAAAAACCAAAGCAACAAGAAACACCCATTGAAATAGGTTGGGATCTCCATGTCAAGCAGAAGATTCTGCATAAGGAAGCCCACGACAGATGGCTTCAGGTACGTAGAAACACCCTCTGTATAAGCATGAGCTCTGTGAGCAGTGCAAAAAAAAATTCACAAAGACATCCACCCGTGAAGCCAACGCAAGAGAAAGTTATCCTTCCTCAGTAAAGACTCCATAACACCAATCATCGAAGAAACCTATGAGCCATCAACAAAGTCAGCAAATGACTTCTTCGGATCATACACTGACCCTATGAGACAATATAGCTCCTAAAAACCGCAAAAATGCTGTCCACTCTAGGACGACACTCCATCAAAGATGCCCCGAAAAAATATGCATCTTGAAAACTAGTGTAGAAAATAATTGACAACAGAATGCCCGCTACTTCATACTAGTAGAAAAAATAGAAGAAAACCACTCCAAAGAAGAATAAAGGACAAAACTAATAAAACAGACCGCAAAGAAATAAATAAGAACACAAGGATGAAAAAAATGTTACAAAACAGCCTCAAACAGAGATTAGAGACAGTTTACATAAGTCTAAAAATGGGAGACTTGTCACAATATTTTTTAAGAAAAGGAAGGAGATCATCAGGACCTTGATCATACCAAACAAAATCAACTCCATTAATTGTTGTAATTAATTTTAATTACTTCACTAATATTTTTTTATCAAAATATAGGTTGACCTTATTATAAATCATAAATTATGATTATTCAAAATATGGAATCCATTTTTATAAATTTCAATCACTAAACTGAAAAGAATTAATTTAAAATTTTTAGGGTTGGTGTCCTGAGAACCAACTGTTTTGTACTTTGATTTCATAAATTTTCACTTATTATATATTGTTCATTGTTCTTCATGACTATAATGTAATAATGTCCTGGAATATTTGTTACCTTCATAAGGTCATGGTAGATCCCTGCTATGATGAGAACCTTGAAATGCTATAACAATATTCTTAAATAAAGTTCTACGGTTGGATGGAATACTATGATAGGAAGCATACTATACAGACCGTCATGTGTGAGTACTCGTAAGAAGATGAGACTCTCTCATGGAGTTTGCACTTGGAAATTTTCAAGATGGGATATTATGAGAACAGTCCCGCCCGTAGCAATTCTGCTTGTCTTGGTGTCATCGTACATTGCTATCTATGAGTGTGTGTAATGGTCCTTAGACTGGAAGATTATCATTAACTCATGTCATGACTCGTGCACTTAGATTTACTGACAAAAACTGTCATGCAGACAGTTGGTGGTAAGTAGGTTACGTTGGGTGTGTCACGAGTGACATTTTGTTAGTGGATAAGTAGAGGATGGATTTGTCCCTTCCATTTATGTATGCTGATATCTTGGCCCTTTGATTGAAATAGAATTGTCGCATTAACTTCCATGGCTATGGTGTAAATGACGAGTTTATTTTAGGTAGTCAAAGAAAGACGGATCAAGAATATGGGTTTATGACACTGCCATGAAACCTGCTTGATGAGATATTGAGGCAAATGGATTAAATTACACATTAAGCGTTCGTATGAGGTGATACGTCAATGCGGCATCAACTTCTTTCTCTTGTGTGATTTGACCCGTTGCAAGATAGTAATCTTGGACTTTTGGCAAGCCCGCCTAATGCCAATGAAAAAGAGTCCTAGACGATCACACACTATGTGTATTCAAGTATCCCAAGTAGATTAAAGATTATTCCCATACATGGTTTCAAAATTATTAAAGGAAGCCTAAATCATTTTAATGATTGGAGGAAGAATAAAATAAAACATGTACACGTCATGTATCAATGATTACATGTCGTGTAGTTTGAAAGTAAATGAATAAATGAAAACAAGATATACATGTTGTATACATTGAATGTACATGCCGTGTAGTTTTCAATGAAAAACAAGTACACGTGGTGTATTTATTAATACACGACATGTAGCATTTCCAGTAAAGATTTTGAGGAAATATCACTTTATTAAATGATATTTATTATAATCAGCATGGGCGCATGTCAAGGAATTAATTATTCAACATGGGGGTTTTAAATAAGATTCAATGAAATAAATAAAATGTGTAACGTGTTTATTTATAGTCATAACTCTACAACCACAAACCTGATTATAAATATCCTCGCAACCCCAACTCTTTTCCGACACACAAGAGAATCGTTGTACACAACAACTCTAGAGAATTATTTCAATGCCAAAAGAATCTCTTACTCTAATAACGCTCTGAAGACTGAGATAGATCCTCTTCAATCGGATCAAGATGATCTATGTCAGAAAATGAAATAAAAGGTTTCTCCATGCTAGCACCTGAAGACTCCTTTGGCGACGTCCCGAGATACGAGGTACATGTGTGGATCACCGCTAGAGGAAGTCTACACTTCGCTTCTGCGATGCAACGAAAAATGACATCGGAACGTGATCAAGAACATAAACGAAGAAAGAACACCCAAAATTTATTTCTTTTAAATTGATTAAATTAATTATAATCAACATGTAATGATCCTACACTGTGGTTTTGGGACTTTCCTTTTCTTTGTCCATTTATGTGATTCGATCTGTGGGGAATGGCATTTATCATTGTATTGATCCCGGATTGATCATTGTTAATGACAAAAATCCAAGTGGGAAATCCACTGATGAGCTTCTGTTGCACCCAGAACCTTTAAATGGTATCAGAGGGAGGTTACAACGTTTATTATAGTTTTATAATTTTCATTGATAATTTACGCATTTATATTTGATTCAATTCAAAATAAATCATTATATAAATATAAATAAACGAGATATGTTCTTCCTCCTTCATTTATCAATTCACATCATAGAAATAGCCTTTTAATTTTAATTTTGATTAAAATAAAAATGAGGAACTCATCCAGAGGAGCCGCTCTTTCTGTCTATACAACACTGGAATACATGGAGTGTAATTAAAACTACGCGTTGTGTACATAGGTTCGATAAACCGGCAATGGTCCGCCAAACCATGTAGTTTGAATTGAGTATGCCTATGTATTTATTACCCCGTGTTGACCATAAATGAACGGCGCATGGAAAATAGGAATACACGGCATGTATGTTGGAGCAACATGCCGTGTAGTCCGATCTGGCCCAAGTGAAATCGTGTACAAAGGAAAATCTGTGTACCACATACATGGGATTTCCAGGCTGGTTACCATGTAACAAGGAAGTACACGCCGTGTATGATTTATCTACACGCCATGTACTCAAAAATTTCCAAAGTAGAGAAAACACTCCAAAGCATCAGGCATGTACTTTGGATAAAGGGTGAAAGGAAATACACGCTATGTAAATATAAACTACACGCCGTGTACTTTCTAGAAATTTCACCAAGTTTCCTCCAAAAGTACAAAGACCTGTACAAGGGATATGGATGAGAAGAATATCAAGGAAATTCATAAAGGAATTTGAGATAGAGAATTGATTAATTATAATATCATAATTAATTGAATTCGAGCACGACTTATCTTGAATAATAAAAAGATTAAAATAATTTGAATTCTAAATATGCGTAAATATCATTGCATGCTATGGATGATCATGAGCCAGACCAAAGACCCTTTATATGTGTGTATGGTTTCATTTAAATTTGTTAGCCTATGAGACTTATTCCAATAAAATGTAGGGCCTGCGTGCCCATGGTTTCTCTAATGTAAACCCATGTAATGGAGGATCTCCCAAGCCAGAGGAGACAGTTCAAAAACCTGAAGTTGAGGCGAAACCAACCCAAGAAGATACAAAGGTGGACAGGAGGGAGCTGCAAAACGCGAACCATTGGTTCAAGGTGTTTTTCCCTAGGTCGGTGTTAGCTTATCAAACCTCTAGATAAGCTAACCAATAGAAGCTCATGATCATACCATCTTATTTTATTTATGTCTGATTGCATGGTTTATTTATTATGTATATTTTTTCACGATCACATAATTAATGAAATAAACAAGTATGCAGAGATGGAATAAAATAAAACCGGACTATGCGTAAACATTATGAGAACATGGTTAATAACTTAAGAAAGCATCACTTAATATTAACAAGCATGTGATAATTCAAAACTACGCATGAAATATTAAAATCCCTCAATACCATATTAAGTCAGACCTAGCCTTTTGTTACCTGATTATGGGTAAGACTCAATAAAACTTTATGTTAGACCAACCCTTGTTGGGACACTTACTTTTATAAAGGAAGTCCTTATGAAAGGTTTCAGGTTGACTTAATCATATTACATCAAGAGAAGTAGACCTTTCTAGAATTGATGTAATATTGGAGGCAAGAGTTGAGGAAATCCAAGTTAGGAATTTAGGATTGGGGAGTCCACTCAATAGATCAAGGAACTATAAGCTCACAGTTGGCAAAGACCTGCCTACTTAAATACCTTCAAATAGCTTGACCAACCCTTGTTGGGGTTATGTGAAGGGGAATATGGATCCTTGCCAGTATAATGTCAAAGAAACTGGACATTCTGAGTTCAATGGTGAGGGCCATTGGGTCTTGATAAAATAGTGGGAGATTTAATAAAATTTATTATTTCTTATAAAATGTAATCAAGAAAGTATTGATGAATATGCTCTTTTAATTTTTAGAATCAATATGAAAAACTCATCATCCACATTTTCTCTGCAATCAATTATGGATAAAGACAACATCCTCATCAGTAGTAACTTTTTGGAATGGTTTAGGCGCCTTCGGGTTATCCTACACCATGAACGTAAGTTTTACGTGATAGAGTCCTCCCTTCATGATTCTCCTGCCCCAGGAGCGAGTGATGAAGATTTCTTGGTCTATGATCAACATTTGAACGACGCACTCGACGTTCAATGTTTAATGTCGTCGTCTATGTCTAGTGAGCTCATGAAGTCTCATGAAGCCATAGATGCCTACATCATTCTCAAGCACCTCCGTGGTTTATACCAGGAGAGAGCAAGACAGGAAAGGTTTGAGGTCTCCAAGGATATGTTTCAGAGAAATATTGGAGAGGGTGCCCCAGCTGGGCCTCATGTAGTCAAGATCATTGGCTACATTGAGCGCTTGGTTGTTCTACGGTTTAAACTCCCTAAAAAACTGGGTACCGATCTCATTCTCGCATCACTCCCCCATAGCTTCTCAAATTTTTTTGTGAACTTCAACATGAACAACATTGATAAGTCTCTGTCTGATCTTCTTATCTTTATTCTCCAATTGGACAATGACATGAAGAATGAAAATCCTTCTATCCTCATGGTGAATAAAAGGAAAGGGAAGGCGAATAAATTTAAGCCCAAATCTTCTTCAAGGCCTTCCAAGAAAAGGAAGATCAAAGGGGAGGCAAAGGAACAGGATTTTGTTTGTTTCGCATGTGGCAAGAAGGGCCACTAGAAGAAAAACTACACCCATCCAAGGAAGAAAGGGGAAGATTCAGGTGCGTTTGTTATCGAATGAAATCTATCTATATCTACTGATTGGGTATTAGATACTGCTTGTGGTGCTCACATATGTATCCAAATACAGGAACCAAGTAGATTCAAGAAGATTGATCGAGGGGAGGTAGATCTACGAGCAGCCAACAGATCCAGACTTCCTGCTGTAGCTGTCGGGGACTACCACCTCACATTTCCAACTGGAATGATCTTGGTGTTAAAGGGTTGTTATTATGTGTCTTTTGTTACTAAAAACATTATTTTAGTATCCAGATTAGATACTAATAGATTCATGTTCAAGTTTGGAAATGAATGTTGCTACTTTTATAATGATATCATTTGTTTTGGCAGAGCACATTTATATAACGGCCTTTATGTGTTAGACTACACAAACCAAGTGATGGAAATCGATAACAAAGTTAATTCACATGACTCATACCACACCCAACTTTGGCATCACCAGCTAGGTCATGTCAATGAGAAACGTTTGACAAAAATACATCAAGATGGGTATTTAGATTCTTTCGAACTAAAACCACTTGGTGTATGTCATGCGTGTCTACAAGGCAAAATGACCAAAGTCCCTTTTAGTGGAAAAGGTGAAATAGCTAAAGAGCTTCTAGAATTAGTTCACACAGATGTGTGTGGACCATTTCCAGTTGAAGTAAGGGGTGGGTTCTCATACTTCATAACTTTTACTGATGATTTTAGTAGATATGGATATATCTACTTAATGAGGTATAAGTCAGATTCTTTTAATCGGTTCAAAGAATAAAAGAATAAAGTTGAGAACCAGCTTGGTAAGAAGATTAAGAAACTCTGCTCAGACAGAGGAGGATAATATCTTAATCAGGACTTCATTTATTTCTTACGAGAGTTTGGGATTCTATCTCAACTCACTCCTCCTTACACACCGCAGTGGAATGGTGTAAGTGAAAGGAGGAACTGCACCCTGTTGTACATGGTGAGATCAATGATGATTCATGCGAGTCTTCCTTATCCTTTTGGGGATATGCATTACAAACAGCAGCGCACATACTAAACCAAGTACCAACTAAATCGATAAATGTTATTCCATACGAGTTATGGAGTGGACGCAAATCCATGTTATCGAATTTACATGTGTGGGGTAGAGAAGCATTTGTTACAGCCTCTTCAGGTAACAAACTTGCACCCCGAGGCACAAAGTGTATCTTTATAGGATATCCCAAGGAAATAAGGGGATATTACCTATACGACCCCTCAGACAAAAAGGTTATAGTGGCAAGACATGCCATATTACTTGAGAGGGAGCACATCTCCAAAAGAGATAGTGGGAGCGAGATAGACTTCGATGAAGTCGAGGCTCAAGATACACAGAAGTTGGTACAGGAACAGATTCCACAAAGCCCCATGGAAGAACAATTTGTTCTAGAGACACAAGAACTACATAGGAGCACGAGAGAGGTGAGAGAACCAGAATGATATGGTTTTCTTATCACCAAGGATGGTGACTCATTATTGGTTGACAATGATGATCCTCTTACCTACAACGAAGAAGTTGAAGGCACAGACGTTGCCAAGTGGCAAGAAGCCATGAATTCTGAAATGGATTCCATGTACCAAAACCAAGTCTAGATTTTGGTAGATCATCCAGTTGATGTAAATCCTATTGGTAATAAATGGTTATTTAAAAAGAAACTAGACATGGAGGGGCAAGTTAGCACCTATAAGGAATGACTGGTTGCAAAAGGTTTTAGACAACGTCAAGTAATTGACTATGATGAAACCTTTTCACCAGTTGCGATGCTAAAATCCATCAGAATCCTATTGGCCATTGCCGCTTACCATGACTTTGAAATTTGGAAAATGAATGTAAAAACAGCATTCCTTAATGGGAACCTCCAAGAAGATGTCTACATGACACAACCTGAAGGGTTTGTGAATCCAAAGGATGCCAACAAGGTATGCAAGTTGCAGAAATCCATTTATGGATTAAAGAAAGCATAAAGGTCATGGAACATTCGTTTTGATGAAGCTATAACGGAATTTGGATTTGTTAAGAATGAATGTGAGCCTTGTGTCTACAAGAGGTTTAGTGGAAGTGCGGTCATTTTCCTAATAGTATATGTTGATGACATATTACTAATTGGAAATGAAGTACCTGTCTTACAGTTAGTTAAGGCATGGTTGCATAAATGCTTCTCCATGAAAGACTTGGGCGAGGCAGCATATATTCTTGGGATCAAGATCCATCGTGATAGATCCAAGAAAATGCTAGGCCTGAGTCAAAGTATATACATTGACAAGATACTGAAGAGATTCATTATGGAACAGTCCAAGAGGGGATTGTTGCTAGTGTCACATGGCATTCATATTTCCAAGAAAATGTGTCCTCAGACACGTGAGGAAAGAAAGAGAATGGCAAGGATCCCTTACACATTCGCGATTGGGTCAGTCATGTATGTTATTCTATGTACGAGGCTAGATGTTGCTTACGCATTAAGTGTGGTAGGCAGATATCAAGCTGATCCAGGAGACTGCCATTGGATGGCAGTCAATACTATCCTTAAGTATCTGAGGTGTACTAAGGATATGTTCCTGGTTTATAGAGGAGATTAGGAACTAGTCATCAGAGGACATGTAGATGCTAGTTTCCAGACTGATCAAGATGACATGAAGTCACAGACTGGATACATCTTCAGTTTGAATGGAGGTGCAGTGAGCTGGAAGAGCTCAAAACAAAGTGTGGTGGCAGATTCTACAGCAGAGTCCGAGTATATCGCACCTTCTGAGGCAGCTAAAGAAGCAGTATGGATGCGAAGCTTCATCCAAGAGATGGATGTAGTACCGAGTAGTAAAGATCCTATCACACTCTATTGTGATAATACTGCAGTGGTGGAACTTGAAAAAGAGCCAAGGTCACATCAGCGGCCAAAGAACAAAATTTGGAAGTATCATCTCTTGAGGGATTTTTCTCAGAGAGGTGAAGTTGCATTGAGCAGTATTTCCACGGAAGACAACGTGGCAGACCCCTTGACTAAAGCCTTGACTCAGAAGAAACATGAGCATCATGTGAGATCTAGTGGACTAAAAGTCATAGGCAGTTTTCTCTAGTCCAAGTGGGAGTTTGTTAGGGTTAGTGTCCTGAGAACCAACTGATTTGTACTTTGATTACATAAATTTTCACTTATTATATATTGTTCATTGTTCTTCATGACTATAATATAATAATGTCCTGGAATATTTGTTTCATTAATAAGGTCATGGCAGATCATTGCTATGATGAGAACCTTGAAATGCTATAACAATATTCTTAAATAAAGTTCTACGGTTGGATGACATAAAATGATAGGACACATAGTATACAGACTGTCATGTGTGAGTACTCATAAGAAGACGAGACTCTCTCTCATGGAGTTCGCACTTGGTAATCTCCAAGATGGGAGATTATGAGAACAGACCTTCCAGTAGCAATTTCGCATGTCTTGGTGTCATCAGACATTTATATCTACAAGCGTCTGTAATGGTCCTTAGACTGGAAGATTATCATTAACTCATTTCATGACTCACGCACTTAGATTTACTGACGAAAACCATCACGCAGACAGTTGGCAGGAAGTAGGGTATGTTGGGTGCGTCACAAGTGACATGTTGTTAATGGATAAGTCGAGGAAGTATTTTTACCTTCCATTTATGGAAGTTTATATCTCATCCCTTTTATTGAAATAGAACTATCGCATTAAATTCCATGGCCATGGTGTAAAACAACGAGTTTATTTCAGGAAGTCAAAGAACGATGGATCAAGCATATAGGTTTTTGACACTTCCATGAAACCTGCTTGATGAGATATCGAGACAAAGGGATTGAACTACATAGTAAGCATTCTTATGAGGTGATACGTCAATACAGTGTCAACTTCTTTCTCTTGGGTGCCTTGACCCGTTGGTAGACAGTAATCTTGGACTTTAGGCAAGCCCGCCTAATTCCAACGAGAAAGAGGCCTAGAGGGTCACACACTAAGTGTATTCAAGTATCTCAAGTAGAATAAAGATTATTCCCATATGTGGTTTAATAATTATTCAAGGAAGCCTAAATCATTTTAATGATGGAGGAAGAAGGAAATTAAAAACATGATATACATGTCGTGTATTAAAGATTACACGCCATGTAGTTTTTCATGGAAAGCAAGTACACATCGTGTATTAATAAATACACGTCGTGTGGTTTTCTTTATGGAAAGGAAATAAATAAATACAAGAAAGATATACACTCCATGTACATTTAATGTACACTCCATTTAGTTTTTAATGAAAAAAAAAGTACATGTCGTTTATTTATTAATACACGCTGTCTAGTTTTTTCTTGTCGGGATTTTGAGGATATAATATTGTTTTAAATGATATTTATTATAATCAGCATGGGTTCATGTCAAGGAATTAATTATTCAACAAGGGGTTTTAAATGAGAGTCAATGTAATAAATAAAATGCGTAACACATTTATTCATTGTCATAACTTTACAACCTAAAACCTGATTATAAATATCCTCACAACCCCAACTCTTTTCCGACACACAAGAGAATCGGTGTACACAACAACTCTGGAGAATTCTTTCAAGGACGAAAGAACCTCTTCCTCTAAGAACGCACTCAAGACTGAGAGAGATCCTCTTCCATCAGATCAAGATGATCGAAGGCGGACAACACAAGAAAAAATTTCTCCACGCTATCACCCAAAGACTCCTTTGGCGATGTCCCGAGATACGAGGTACACATGTGGATCACCGCTAGAGGAAGTCTACACTTGGCTTCTACGACGCAACGACGAATCACATCAGAACGTGATCAAGAACATCAATGATGAAAGAACACTGCGAAAGGTATTTCTTTTCTATTAATTAAATTAATTATAATCAACCTATAATGATCCTACTTTGTGGTTCCATAACATTCTATTTCTTTTGTCTATTTATGTGATTCGATCTGTGGAGACTGGCGTTTATCGTCGTATTGATCCCGGATTGATCATTGCTAATGACAAAAATCCAAGTGGGCACATCCACCAACCCGCTTCTGTTGTGCCCGGAACCTTCACATAATAATATAAATTATAATATTTACATAAACATAATATTGAATTTAATTTGGGTATAAAGAGAGTAAGAATAACCCGAAGGAATAATGGAGGTTCAGGTATAATTTCTTAACTTAAGTCCAATGTTGTTATACACTTGATATTAATGACCTGAATAAAAAATTTAGGTTAATTTATTAATAATTAAAGAACATATTTCACATGTAATTGATTTATTATAACCTTTTTAATTTCATTAGTGTTCTTTTTGATGGGTTAAGAGGTTCAATTTCTCTGTTTGGGTCCGTTTGTTTCATGATCGGTTTACTTATATACGTGAAAGGATAATCGTGTAAAATGAGGATGGTTATCTGGAATTGGAGTTATAATTTATTATTTAATATCTAGAAGGTTACATGGTTGTAGATTTAGTTTGGTTACTCTGAGTGAAGTTGAATCATTATATAAAATGTTAGTTATAACCTTTTAAGTTAATTGGTAGTTTTTTATCACAATGAACATATTTTGATTTATAAGCCAAAACCGTATGTAAAATAAGATTATTGAACCATAGATGAGATATAATATATATATTATAGTCTGGTTCAACCATGTAAATTATTTCTTGATAATAATTGAAGATGGTAAAATAAATTGGAAACCCTTCATCCTTGAATGTCATAAATTAACACATCTCAGATAGTGTTTTAATTTCTAGTATACAATATGGGTAAAGGAGAGACAATAATAAATTATTCCCTTATCATAAAAATATTATAGTAAATTTAAGGAACTGGAGTTTTCATAATATTTGGATGAGTATAGTTAAGGACAGAAAGGAAATAAAGGAACTTGAAAAGAAAGTAAAATAATTGAAAAGAGGAATTTACCTCTTGAGTAAATCATCCTTGATAGCCTATTAAGGGTAGAGTATTTGGTTTTTGAAGATATCAAGGGCTGATAAAAGTGGGGGAGGACCTTGGGGATATATTTGAGTAGAATTTAGGCAAGCCACAAGGATTTAGAGGAGTGAAGAGATGAGGAGAGTTTGAGTATTTTTTATAGTGGAGGGGAGGAGGGTTTTCTCAATATTTTAATAATTACTTTATTATTTTTATATAAGACAAGAAATAGTGATGATTCCATGACCAAAAATAGTAATAATTTCATTTGATTTAGTACCAAAGGTGCTTACATCATCAAATAATCACCCATGAATCATTAATAAATGTATTTAGCTTATTTTTTAAATTATTGTATTTCTCTATTCATAAAAAATATCTTTTCTCCGAAGGAGTCCAAACATCTTACTGATCACAACCGTGTATGTTATATTTTTGAGATTCAAATAACATAAGTGAAAATATTATGTTTAAAGGTCACATAGTAGTTATTAGTTCATTGAGTTGTGATTTCATGTGATTATATTACATAACAAGGGAATTTCCATTGATAAAACATTGGGTCTTGACATTATTCCCCCCTTATGAAATTTATTCCTCAAAATTTCATATTACATTCTAATTTTTAAACTATTGAGGGTACTTTTCATTCATTACCTCCTCCAATAACCATGTTTCCTCTTTGTACTTGTGGTTTCTCCATAGTACTTTTACTGTGAGTAGTCTTTTTACGTAGAACTTTATCTCTATGATCCAATATATTCACTAGCTACTCTTAATAAGAAAGGTTATTATCCAATTATACCACCTTTGAAGACAGTACTTGTGATAAATCTAGTGTGTACTTTGTTAAGAGGGATGCATGGAAGACATCATGTACTTTAGACATGGCATGTGAAAGTGCTAGTCAATATGCCAAAACTCTAACATGATCAAGGATCTCGAAGGGGCCGATGTGCCTAGGACTTAGCTTTCATTTCTTCCCAAACCTCATGAACTTATTCGATTGAGATATGAATAGAAATACCATGTCACCAGATTTGAACTCAAGGTCTCGTCAATGATTGTCCTCATATCTATTATATAAACTTTGGGCTACCTTGATATGCTAATAAATGGTTTTTACCTTCTATACCATTCCCTTAACAATTTCAGGTCCAAGTATCTTATGCTCACCAACTTTGTCCCAATATGTCAGTGTTCTTTACCTTTTCCCATAAAGGTCTTTGTATGGTGCCATTCAGATGGTAGAGTAGAAACTTTTTTTATAGGAGAATTCAACCCATAGAAGATGTTGGTTCCACCCTCCTTTGAATTCCATTGAACATGATCTCAATATATCTTCTAGTTTCTGAATAGTTCAATCAGATTGAAAATCAGTTTGAGGTTGATAGGTTGTACTGAAGTTCATTTTTGTTCTTATAACATGTTTGAGACTTTCCAAAACATCGAGGTGAATCATGGATCTCTACCGAATAAAATAGATAGTGGATCTCTATGAATCCTTACCACATCTTTGATATATATTTTTAAAAGTTTATCCAAAGAGAGGACCTCTCAAATTTTGATAAAGTGAGTTGTCTTTGTAAGACAATAAACAATGACCCATATAGTATTGTTTCCTATGGATTTCCTTGGATGTATAGTGACAAAGTCCATGGTGATATTTTCCCACTTCCATGCTGGTATGAGTAGTGGTTTCATCATCCCCTTAGACTTTTGACTTTAATTCTTCACTTGATGACATACCAGGCACTTTGATGTATACTCATCAACTTCCTTCTTCATATTATCCCACGAAAAGTTCTCTAGGATATATGGATACATCTTTGTGATCCCTGGGTGAATAGATAAGGTTAAGCTTTGTGTGTCATTCAAAATCTTCTTCATTATCTATGGATCATATGGTACACATAATCTTCACCTAGATCTTACAGCTCCTTTCTCATCAAACATGAACTCTTAGGATTTCCATTTCTTCTAGATTCCAACCTTTTCTGAATTTTCACATTTTTTCTTTGACAATCCTTTATTTTCACTATGAGTAATGGTTGATAAATCATTTGAGAAAGGATTGATAACGTTTTTACCTTAATGATTATCATGTCCATCCTCAAAAAAATCTAATAAGATTGGATCATTTTCAATTCTAATCATTGATAAAGATACAAGATCCTTTCTACTTGGAGAATTCTCCACCATATTTTAATTTCCAAGATAGTAGTGGATTGAGCAATCATAATCCTTAATGAGATCTAAACATCTTCGTTGGTGCATATTAATCTCTTTTTTTTTGTGAATATATATTTGATACTCCTTCGATCAGTATATATCTCACACTTCTCCCCATAGAGATAATGACGCAAATCTTTTAAGGAAAAGATCACAACTGCCAACTCTAGATCTTGCGTGGGATAGTTTTTCTCATGGATTTTCAACTGTCTTGAGGTGTAGGCTAAAATTTATCATTTTTCATTAGTACACAACCTAATAATTTATTTGAAGCATCACAGTACACCATAAAGAGTTCTCTACTCATTGGGAGTGTGAGTATTGGGGTAGTTATAAGCCTCATTTTCAACTCCTTAAAGCAGTATTCACCTTCTTAAGTCTAGAAAAACTTCACTCCCTTTCATGTCATCTTGTTCATTGGGTTTGAAAATAGTGATAATTTCTTCACAAATTGTTGATAATACCTAGCTAGACCTAGAAAGTTGCAGATATCCGTTATAGATGTTGGTCTTGGACACTCTCTAATTACCTTGGTCTTAAAAGGACCAACATATATCCCTTTGATGGTGATAAAATTCCCTAAGAATGATACTTACTCCATCAAGAACTCATATTTACTATACTTTTCATATAGTTTCTTCTTTCTCAAATTCTTTAGCAGAGTATTCAAATGCTCTCCATGTTCCTCCTTGATCTTGTAGTATATCAGAATGTCATCGATAAATACTACCAAAAGTTTGCTGAGGTAATATCTAAAGATTGTATTCATTAAATCCATGAAATTTTATGAAACATTAGTGAGTATAAAGGGCATAACTATGAACTCATAGTGTCCATACCTCATTCAAAAGGCAATCTTGGGAATACCATTCATCCTCACATTTAATTAGTGATATCACGATCGAAGGTCCACATTAGAGAAATAATTATATTCAAAATACTGATTGAACAAGTCATATATCTGTGGAAGGGGATACTTGTTCTTTATCTTGATTTTATTGAACTCACAATAATCAACGTATAGGCACACTGATCCATCATTCTTCTTGACGAAAAGGACCAGCACACCCCAAGGTGAAGCAGTCGGGCGTATAAAACCCTTCTCTGGATTATCCTATAACCGCTTCTTCATATCTTTAAGTTCTATGGTGGCTATTATATAAGGTGTATTTTATATAGGTAGTGATGTAGGAATATGTTCAATTGGGAACATAACATCTTGATCAGGAGGAAGACCATGCAACTCTTTATGTAATACATTAGTGTAATCCCACATGATGAGCATATATTTGAGAATGATTTTCTCCTTTGTCTCAATCATTTGTGCTAGAAATACATGATCATAAGTAATTAATATCCACACTTGTGAAAATTATTCTAAAAGATATTAAACTTCATCCTTACACTTGTATCGAATTGGAGGATGCTTCAGGATGTGAAGAGTGATCTCTCTTTCCCGATAGTTGATGTGTGATTTGTATAAAGATATCCAATCAATTCCCATGATAACATCGAACTCCACTAAAGAAAGTTTGAAAAGATTTTCTAGGTGGTTCATTCCAAAAATATTTACCACGTAGGAGTCATAAAACATGGACACAATCCCCATTCGTTATTCTCACAGATAACTTATACTATAAATTTTAAGTTGGTGTTTGAATAGTTCTACTAAACATGAAAGATATGAAAGAATGCATAAAACCAGAATCAAATAGTATGTTCACTATTCTTGAATGAATAACTAGCATATGTCCCACTCTTCCATATTTGAATCAATTTCGGGTTCCCATTAGAATGTTACTAGGATGCTTCTTCCTACAATTTTGACACATGGGGTGTTCTATCTTCTTCCCACAATGGGATTTATTTTCCAAACCACCAATATTATTCTCCATCTTACGATTTTTTTCACGGATACCATGAGACCCCTGGGAGTCTCTGGTCTCCATTTCAACATTCAGGGCACAATATAGAATTTCCTCATAACTGTCAAAGTATCAAATCACTAATTATTTCCATATACTCAGCTATAGATCTCTAAAGAATTGGTCCAAATTGCTTTAAGTGTTCATGATAAAGCCATAGGTGTATCTTACCAGCCATGTGAAGTTTTCTTCATACACCCAGATGGACTCATCTTCCTTTTTCTTGATTCTGATGAACTCTCTTTCATTCTTGAGATGGAGGGTCAAGGGAAAATATTTATTGAAATACATTTTCTTGAATTCCTCCCAATCCATGGAACTAATTTCCTCTTGAGACTTCATATTCTTGATCTGTTTCTACCACTGATCAACTTCCCCAACAAAACAATAGATTTCTGGTACGACTTTATCTTCTTCTAAGTAATGGAGGGAAGAGAATATATTTTCAATGGATTTAATCTAGTATTCCATGAAGAGGGGATCATAATATCCACTAAACATGGGAGTCCTTTTCTTCTTGAAGGATTCAACAACAAATTTCTCTTTCCCTAGATGAGGAGGGTGTTCCACGTGAATCAAGCTATTATTCATAACTTGAGCTAACTGAGAAAGTACCGTCATGAATTTTTGAGCACCCACTCCCATGATATTTGTCATTTCATTAGGGTAATATTTACATTCACTATCACATTGATTATTGGTACGTGTTCTTCTATTTTCCTCTATTAACTCAGAAAAATAACGTACAATTAGAGTTCTTGAATACTTTGCTATTAATCTTAAAAAGGTAACTTTGAACATAAAAGGATAAACATGTAAACGATAAGTATATCCTAACTTTTGATTCCCTAGGTTTACATCTAGGTTATCCTTCATCTATTTCTCAACTTTCATTCTTATGGGATCCTTTTCTATTCCCTTAATAATAGTTTCCACTAATATCAGGAATTCACCAAATCATATTCCCCAGAGAGTGTCAAACCAAGAGTGTAGCAAGGCCTGTTCTCATGAACCTGTTCCCATTCGAGACTACATAAAAGTGGTGTTTATAGGTTTTACCCATAGAAACATCTGTGCAAGAGACAACTCTACCTAGTTGTATCCAGACAGGGATGTGTTTTCTTGATAAACCACTTACTCTATACTTACCGAAATTTAGGAATGTTTTATTTTACTCACTTTCATCCATAATTTTCTTACTAAAGTTCTCTATTCCTAATCTCAAAAAATAAATAGACCATCCTTTGATATCAAATATAACAGCCCTATTCTTTTATACATATCATTACATGATTTTAATCATAATAAAACATCATATTTCAAGACAATGATCATGAATTCTTGTGTCTTTGATGAATCGATACATAAAACTGAAAATATAATGCATTTATTTATTTAATCTTTATAAGGATATCCTAAATTCCATTGTGCTCATACAT
The DNA here is from genome assembly GCA_963277665.1 of Viscum album. Lineage (NCBI taxonomy): Eukaryota > Viridiplantae > Streptophyta > Magnoliopsida > Santalales > Viscaceae > Viscum > Viscum album. The sequence continues at coordinate 533,863,405 of OY728151.1, read as the reverse complement.
TTTCATAGGATAACCTAGGGATAACATGAACAAAGGGATGAGGTAAAATCCAAGTATGGGAAAAAGCATAGTAATAAAGCTTTAGCACATGGGTTAGAAGGCATGCCATAATGATATAAAAATATTGAACATATACACAAATAACATATAAGCATGGGATCATATAATCATGGTGTCATAATATTGTGGAAGAAACATAAAACATGACTTTGTCATGATTCAAGGATCATTGCACATAGAGGGGTGAAAGTCAAGGTTACCCATCACGACCATTGCACATGGTAGCACGAGTCAAGGCTAACTGCCAAGAACATTTCACATAATGTACCGTGAGTCTCATATTTAACCAATTCATTGGAGCTCTATTTGGGCGCACCCATATTAAAATTTTCATGAATATGTTTTTCACATTAAGAATCATACATAATCAATCATACACAAACATAAGGGAACCCATGGAAAGAAATGAGTATCATAATCATGACATAAAACATAATGAATGGGCGTATCATACAAGTGTCCATGAAACAAAAAAAATTAAAACATACATAGAAATTCATAAGGAAAAATAAGAATATATCATGTTAAGTGATTTCAAACATAATTGACAACATATAAGAAGAGTATTTAATAAATTTTAGGATTAAAACGTTTTAGTGCGATTTTAAGGAAAATAATAACGAGAATTTAAAATAGAAAAGGGAATAATATTTTATATAAAACCAAAAGTGATCCAAGAAGGATTTCATAATAAAAACACCGGTTTTATAAAAATAATTGTGGCTTAAAACACATGGTTAAGTGCACTTGAAATTTGGTATGAATTCGGGAAGTTCCCTTAAAATGGGTTTGCTTATCGGGAAGTATTGAGAAGGGAATAACTTAGTAGCATGTATATCCCCATAAGATAATGGATAATGGATATTGATACATGAGTTTTGAAATATAAAAATAAATTATCATATTTAAATAAAAAAATATTGGATTCTGTTTGGGATAAAAGTGAGTACGAATAACCCGAAGGAAGAATAGAGGTTCGGGTAGAATCCCTCAACTTATGTCTGATGGTGTTATCCACATGATTTTAATGACCTAAATAATCAAATTAGGTTCATTAATTAATAATAAAATAACATATTTTACATTAAATTGATTAATTTTAACCTTTTCGAGTTCATTCATGTCTTTTTTGATGGGTTAAGAGGTTCAATTTGTTTGTTCACGTCTGTTTGTTTCATGATCAGTTTACTTATATACATGAAAGGATAACCATGTAAAATGAGGAAGGTTTTATAAAATTGGAGTTATATTTTATTATTTAACATTCATAAGGTTACATGGATGTAAATTTATTTTTTTTACTTGTAGTAATGTTCAATCATTTTATAAAACTTTAATGATAACCTTGTGGGTTAATTGGTGGTTTTTGATCACAATGAACATATTTTGATTTATAAATCAAAATCATGTGTAAAAAAAGATTACATAACCATATATGAGACATAATACATATATTTTATTCTTTTTAAACCATGAAAATGGTTTCATTACTATAATTGAATACGGTAAAATAAATTGAAAACTCACCGCCCTTGAATGTGTTGAATTAACACATATCAGATGGTGTTTTCATTTATAACATAAAAGAATGGTAAAGGAGAGATGATAATAAATTATTCCATTATAATAACAAAATTTTAGTACATGTAAGGTACTACAGTTTTCCTAATATTTTGATGAGGAGAGGTAAGGATAAAAAATAAAATAAAGGAACTTGAAAAGAAAGTAAAATAATTGAAAAGAGGAATTTACCTCTTGAGTTAATAATCCTTGAGATCCTCTTAAGGGGAGAGGATTTGATATTTGAAGAGACCAAGGGATGTCAGACGTGGGGGGGGTCTTGGGGAGTGATTTGAGAAAAATTTAGAAAAGTAACAAGGCTATAGAGGAGTTAAGAGAAGAGGGGATTGTGGGGTGTTTTTACAGTGGAGTGGAGGAGGGTTTTCTTAATATTTTAACCATTAGTTTATTATTTATATATAAGACAAGAAATGGTTATTATTCCATGACCAAAAATAGTAATAATTGAATTTTAGTTCTAACCAAAGTTGATTACATTAGAATAACATCACCCATGAGTCAATAATTAATGTATTTAGCTTATTTTGTAAATCATCGTATTTCACTATTCATCAAAAATAAGTTTGTTCCATCAGACTCCGAACATCTTACTTATCACAACTGTGTATGTTATATTTTCAAAATTCAAATCAAAGAAATGATAATATTATGTTTAAAGGTCACATAGTACTTATTATTTTATTGAGTTGTGATTTAATGTGATTATATGACATAATAAGGGAATTTCATTGATAAAACAATGGGTTGTTACAATGACAACCTCCAGTAGTACTCCAGGTGGGAGGTGATGAGAATAACCCAAAGGTGGTAGGACATGGGATAACTATGTATCCTATAGTAATTCCATCTGAGGTACCAAGGGTTTTTCCGAAGGTAGGTATATAGGCACAGTTCCATGACAACTTCACACACTTTATGCAGACTTTCCAAGGAGCACCTCAGCCTGCCACTTCTATGGATGAGCTAACTAGAGTGTTCTAGTAGCAACATCATATCACTTTTTCTAGTAATTGGTGACCACATGCTATAGATCCATTACTATAGGCCATGTTATATATCTTTTATCATTTGGAGATTCCTCAAAAGAAAGGGTCAAGATCACGACTTATATGCTGCGTGATTCTGCTAAGAGATGGTTAGATGTGATTACTCAGAGATCAAATCGTCGGGATATGCCTTGGGAAGACTTACAAGGACTCTTCTATGACTATTTCTATCCTAATACATTCAGGTCTAACCAAGACTTATAGTTCATGCATCTATACTAGGGCGCTCTATTATTTATGGATTACTTAACTCGTTTTATAGAGCTCTAGTGTTTCACACCTATTTTGATGGGTGGTGATCTTTTATAGGCTAGGAAATTTGAGGATGATATTAGGTATGAAATCCATTCATAAATTAATATATTTCGTCCAACTATTTTATTTTAAATTGTGAATCAGACACTGATTACTGAGTGGAATCCGAGAGAATCTAGAGGTATGATATAGGGCGGTTTGGCACTGATATCTAGTACTATCTTGACAGGTAGTAGAAAACATCTATTGGGGCTTTCTCTCAGAGAATCTAGTAGTCAAAAAGATTCTTCAGGTATCAAGGTGAGGTGTTAACTGTGCAGAAAATTTTCACATGTGAAACCTTATAGCCCGATGGACCCAATTAAGTTCCATGCTTGCGGCAGGATGGGTCATCTATAACTCTTCTACATGACATTTCCACTAGAAGATAGTGAGAGAGGATATTCATAGACTCGATATTTTGGAGTAGGGATAACAGATTCTCAACAGTTAAGGAATTGGGATACATCAGGCCGCTTAAGCTGAGGTGGTGGCTATGGCCTTGGTATCCAAACTATAGGTTTTCAGAGATTGCAGAGTGGATCAACTCAGCGTAGCCAGGCAGTGTCATAGGGCTATAGTATAGGTTAGACTTATGTAGTGAAACAGGCATAGTATGAGAAATATCCGAAACCTTATACTGTTTGAGGTAATATTATAGTCACCTCCATTTTATATTTTTCACTTTTTGATACAGTGTATTTCCATAGATTCATATCTATGCCTGTTGTGGATAGCCTAGGGATCTTTGTTTTTACTTATAATGATGTTATGAAACTAGACACTCTTTTAGGGAATAGAATGAAAGATGTGAGATAGTGCAAGGAGTTCCCCCTTGAGATTGGTTGGTGTCACTTTGTTTAGGATATCGATATCTTAGAGATGAAATGCTTTGATGTCACCCTCAGAATGGATTGGCTGGTATCCCTTCATGCCATTGTTGATTGCTATCGTCGGAGGGTAAGTTTCACATCACCAAAGGGAATATCATTTTTACACAAGGGAGAGTGGTATGTCTAGGAAAGAAAAGCTGAACCTAAGCATTTTGGGTTGAGTAGGATGATATCCCAGATTGACAGTTTATATCTGGATGACCAGGGGACATGTCATATGGATTTCCCTGTAGTGGTTGATTGTTTTAGTGATTTATTCCTAGATGAATTTTGAGGTTTAACTCCAAACATATAGGTAGAGTTATCTATTGAGACAATGTCAGAAGATTCACCAGTATCCATTCCTCCTTATATAATGACTACGACAGAGTTATAGGAGTTCAAGAGGTAGATAGAGGACTTGGAGTTGAAGGGGTTTATTATACCCAATACTTCTCCATGGGGTTCACCAGTTCTTTTAATAAAAAGGAGGATTATACCCTTAGGATATTTGTGTACTATCAGAAGCTGAACTAGTTGACAGTAAAAAACTGATATCCCTGGCCACAGATATATGGCTTGTTTGATTATCTTTGAGGAGATCTAGTGTTCTCAAAGATCGACTTGAGTTTAGGATATCACCATGTACGTGTTGGAACTACAGACATACCTCATATAGCCTTTCATAGTAGGTGTGAGCTATATTAGTATTTGGTTATGTTTTTCGGTCTCATGAATGTGCCAATCATTTTCATGGTGTTGATAAACCAGGTGTTCCATCCTTACTTGGATTCTTCTGTGATGGTTTTCTAGGACTACATCTTGTTGTATTCTCACAATTTACAAGACAATTCCAACCATCTTGAGATCATTACGAATACATTGAGGGAGCATCAGTTATTTGAAAATCTCATAAACATCCACTTTGGGATGGATCAGATTCACTACTTTGGTCATGTAATCTTGGATATAGGATTATTAGTGGACCCAGAGAAGGTAAGAGCTATATTTTCCTGGGAGCAGCCTGAGAAATGTTTTTACATACATCGTTTCATGGGGATAACTGGTCATTACATGCATTTTATACAAGACTTATCATGATTAGAAGCACCGCTGACAGACCTAGCTAATAAGGGTGTGAGGTTCATTTGATCAGATTCTTGTGATACAACCTTTTAGGAGCGGAAAGGTAGGTTAACATCAGCACCAATCCTGAAACTTTTAGAGCTAGGCATGATTTATACAATTTACTTTGAATCTTCAGGTATTGGACTTGGGGCATTGCTGATGCAGGCAGATAGAGTTAGGGAATACGAGTCTCAGTAGCTGAGGCCATGAGAAAGGAATTACCCTATGAATGGTCTGAAGTTAGCTACAGTTGTTCATGCTTTGTGCTGTTAGATACACTATTTTCTTGGGAGAGAATTTCGTGGTGCTTATGGACCACAAAAGCCTCAAGTACATCTTTACTTATCATGATCTAAATATAAGGTAGCTATGATGGGTGGAATACCTTCATTCCTTTGATTTTGAGCTTTCCTACATGCCTGGTAAAGGAAATTCAATGGACGATGTGTTGAGTAAGAGGATGCAGATAAAGGTGGTGCAGTAGGCCAATAGCGAGTGGAAGCTTTTGTATTTGTCCTCTAGGATTTTTTTGGAGGTGCACAATAGGAATGGATAGACTTTTCTTATATCCTTAGCTATTACCTCTACCTTACTGGATATATTGAAGATGAGGAAACTATCAGATTCTGATGTCCTGGTTCCATAGGAGAGTATGTCAGGTGAGGACCCTTGTCCTAGTTATACCATTGATGAGGATGATGCCTTGTAGTTAAAAGGTTACGTATAGGTTTAGGCACACATACACGACGAGTTGAGGAAATATTTTTATGCTTCAATTTGGGTGGTTCATCCTGGTGTCACCAAAATGTATTAGGATTTACATCATCAGTACTGGTGTCCAGGTATAAAGGGTGATGTACCTATTTTTTCATGAGATGTTCCACCTATCAACAGGTGAAGGTGGAGTATCAGTGACCAACCTAAATTTTATAGCAGCTACCTATTCCTAAGTGGAAATGGAATGACGTCACAATAGATTTCATGACAGGTTTACTGAGATAACCCCAAGGTGATGATGTAGTATGGGTTATTGTTGAAAGGATTAAGAAGGATTCAAATTTCATGTTGATCAAGGAAACCATCGGTGTTGATGATCTTGGGAGGTTATACATCCATGGGATTGTACGACTGCATGGGGAACCGATTCTATCTTTTCAGATAGCAATGACTGATTTACATCTCATTTATGGAAAGGGATATATGGGGCCTTGGGTACATAGGTTCTTCATATCATATCTTACTACCCCCAGACAGGTGGCCAATCATAGAGTACGAAATAGGTGTTGGAGAACATGCTGCGAGAAAATTTCCTGGATTCTGGGGTCTCTTGGGAGAATCACTTTCCCTTGGTGGAGTTTGACTATAAAAACAATTATTAGAAGAATATATATGTGGAACCTTATGAGGAATTTTATGGTAGAACATGTTGTTCTTTACAATTGTTTTAGAAGTATGTGAGGTAGCTTTAGGAGAACCATGTCTCGTACAGGAGACTTCTGAGAAGGTCCAGTTGATTCGGAAGCAGATGACTACTACACAGTATCATCAGAAATCATATACATATCTCTACAGATGAACTTTGAAGTTCAAGGTTAGGGATTGAGTTTTCCTATGTTTCACACTGATGTTGGTACTCAAGAGGATCAGGAGATAGGGTATGCTTTAGCTAAGATACTTCGGTCTGATTGAAATTCTGGAGAGGGTCGGGCCACTTGCCAATCGATTGCAGTTACCACAGAGGTACAAGGATATGCATGAAATCTTCCACATTTCTCAGTTGTGACATTACTTTTCGGACCTGTCTCACACCTTTCAGGTAAAGGAAGTGGAGTTATTGGATGATTCATCCTTTAAGAAGCATCCCATTCGTATTTTGGATTGCAGAATGAAGGTTCTTCAAAGATAATCTATTCCTTTTGTATGGGTGCTATGTTAGCACAACCAAGTGCAAGATGATATCTAGGAGAGGGAGGCTGACGTTCGATCACATTGGACAGATTTTTTCATAGATGTTTCTTCACCACCCTTGGAAGGGAAATTCATGGAAGAAGTGCTTTAGGGGGGAAGTTTGTAACAACCCAGTTCTTCCCTTGAGGTACAGATATTTCCTTTTCATTTTTCACTTTTGAAATAGAGGATAAAGAGATCAACGTCTAGTTGTAGGCCTATTACATGATGTGACTAGGAGTTACATTCCATTCATTTATAGTTACATGCCATGTAATTAGGGTTAAACACCCTATAATCCCAGTACACAAACATGTAATGACCTGGCCAAGATTTGTATGGACATAATGTGTAATTTCTAGTATATGTTGTGTAATTTATTCCTATTAAATCAGGAAGTAGAATCATTCTTCTCAGACAGACAGAAATTACCCCTTTTCGACATATGGTGCACCTAGAAAATCCAAATGAGGGTTTGGCTTCTGATTTGTCATACGATCTCTGATTCAAACAACATCGGATCTGTTGGAATTATCTTGGTGAGCGCTCAATTCCTTCTGAGTCATTATTACTAATTTCTTCTATCAACCCATTTATTGAGTCTTGAGATTTTTTTCTCATTTATGTAGATATACTATGATATAGGTCGATTTGAAAGCTGACACTAGATGAAAAGATTCATACGAACACGGGGTAGGTGGTCTCATGCCTTTTACTAATTTTCAAGTTGATTATATGTGCCAGAGTGTTGCACAACCATTTTTGGGTGTCACCTAAATTGAATATTGAACTGTTTTGTTACCTAATGTTGATCAAGGAATTGATTAAATGATTATAAGACACGTTTGAGATTTTTATCCTTGATTGAGCCCCCCCCCCCCATGGGTGTGTTTTCCCTTGTATGACCAACATTTAGCCATTTGGACTAGGATGCCTATGGTAATGCCTTTTATTCACTTTTATGGGTTCTTTAAAATGGAATTGGTAAATTAAATTATTTTCCCACGTGAGATAATAAATGGTTATTCCTTGTGATAGATCAATTCACATGTTAGGCTTTTGAGATGAGTTTCCAATGTGAGTTTATAATTATTTATCCTCATAATTTTTATATTATTTGAAAGGTTTGTGACACATTTGATTCCCACATAAGTTATTATTTTTTTAACAATGTAATAGTGTAAGTTAAATGTGTTGTTTTAATGATGAAGTTCTTATATAATCGGTTTTGACCCTAACACATGATGAAATGATAACATACTAGGTTTTGAACTAGAAAAATGATGAAATTATTATATTCCGGGTTTCAACCCTAATTGAATGATGAAATTCTTATATATCAGCTTTTGATCCTAGTTGGTGTTATGTTATACCATAGTTATATGGTTTTGGTTAAATACACCAGGAAAGATGCTTAAATTTCACTTTCGGATGTCAAGACAAGACTCAGTTATAAATTGAGTAATGAAATGAAATGATATATGATGGGTCTACCAAGATAAATCACAAGCTTGGATTTAGTCTTCACATATATTTTCTTAGATGGTCTCCTAAGACATCTTTTGTTCTTACTTATAGAACTATTTACTTTATATCTTCTTTTAGTTTACTGCTTTAACTATTGTGCACTGCCTATTATATATATTCACTAATAGATTGACATAGATCTTGGGTGGTTACCTACTAGGATTTAGTCTCATACCCTATTTGGGTCATTCATTTGGGACAAAATATATTATTTGATTGAAGGTGTTGATCAGGGAAATTTCCCTTCTACTGGTTCTTAATATGCTGTTTAGGAGGAAGAGAGCATGGGACACAGTCGAGGCTTGTGATGGTTCTTATCATCCTTTGTTTATTTTGTGATTTTGGAACATATATTGTGGATTACTGTAGTGTACGTATTTTGGATGTTTTATTAGAACATACCTTGATGCATCATCTTTTGTATGGAATGATGTTTTTTACTTCTAATATCAGTCTTTCACTTTTTTACTTCTGTCGTATGTTGTTTACACGCCGTGTAGTTTTCATTTTGGAATGGAAATGAATAAATGAAAACAAGATATACATGCCATGTACATTGAATGTACACATCGTGTAGTTTTCAATGAAAAACAAGTACATGCCGTGTAGTTTTTTCAGTCAGGATTTTGAGGAAATATCATTTTATTAAATGATATTTATTATAATCAGCACGGGCGCATGTCAAGGAATTAATTATTCGACATGGGGGTTTTAAATAAGAGTCAATGAAATAAATAAAACGTGTAACATCTTTATTTATTTTCATATCTCTGCAACCTGAAACCTCATTATAAATATCCTCCCAACCCAAACTCTTTTCCGACACACAAGTGAATCGTTATGCACAACAACTCTGGAGAATTCTTTCAAGGCTGAAAGAACCTCTTCCTCAAAGAACGCTCTTAGGACAGAGAGAGATACTCTTAAATCGGATCAATATAATCTAAGGCGGACAACTCAAGCAAAGGTTTCTGCACGCTAGTACCCAGAGACTCCTTTAGCGACGTCCCGAGATATGAGGTACGCGTGTGGATCACCGCTAGAGGAAGTCTACACATGGCTTCTACAACTCAATGAAGAATCACATCAGAACATGATCAAGAACATAAACAAAGAAAGAACACCCAAAAGTTATTTCTTTTAAATTGATTAAAATAATTATAATCAACCTGTAACGATCCTTTTTGTGGTTTCTGGACTTCCTTTTCGTTGTCCATTTCTGTGATTCGATCTGTGGAGACTGGAATTTATCATCGTATTGATCCCATATTGATCATTTTTAATGAAAAAAAATCCAATTGGGCACATCCACCCATGAGCTTCTACTGCGCCCGGAACCTTAAAAAATTAATCTCGTAATCAGGAGGGTTTTTAAAGTAAGAATGATCAAAAGTTTGCTAAGTTTTTTGTATCCAATTTCAATGTTAAATTGGTTCCAATTACCTAAATTGGATTAATTTATAAAAATATAATATAATTAAATTGCTAAAAAATTAAAATATAATTTCACCTTATAAATAAATTAGATGTAAAAGTAGTTTTGAATTAAAATCTGATATTTTTAACTATTCTCCTAAAAAGTAAGTTTCTCAGAAAAATCCCAAACATTCTCTCCAAGATAAATTCAATATTCTAAATTAAAAAATAAAATTTAGGTTATAAAATTTAATTTCTAAATGTTTCTATAATTAATTTTATTATTTTTCACATAAAGGCATTAAAATTAGTTCATCTGAGAAAGTGGTATTTTAAACATAAAAGGACTTTACAAACAATAATATCTTTCATTACCTACAGATTTTATTTATATAAAACCATTAGAAAAATATTTTAAAAGTAGTTATTAGTTTTCATATGAATAACTTTAATGATAGGGATATAATTATCCACCTTAAATAATTATAACGCAAAGATGATGTTTTGTAGAAACATCGGTGTTGTGTACACCAAATCGATGTTCCATGTAACATACGCCAAGTTTGTGTCATGTGAAAGGAATTTTTGATTAATATAATTTCAATATATATAAAAATTTTAATTTTTTTGAAAAAAATGTCCATAAAAAACTCATGGTGTTACAGGTCAAAGTTGAGTCATCCTCTCTTTATCAGTGTATATCTTGTTCTTTCTTCTTGGGAGTTGAGGAAGTCATGTTGACTATAGTACTATTATCTTGGGGTTGAAATTTTGATGATGAATGTTTGTGATCTTGGTTGATTGGGATGTATCCTTCTTGGGTTTGGTCGTGCTGTTATCTCATCCCATGATTCTTGCATAAAAATTGATTTAATGATCTCATTAAGGTAGGGGATTTTAGAACTCACCTTAATTTTAGTTTTAAGGGTGTATGTTTCACGATTTCATTATCAATGGGTGGATGGTAAGAATTGACTTAATAAATATAACAAATTTAACTACTGATAAATAAGGGAATGGGATTAATCTTATGTAGTTACATTTTTACTTGACTATACTTATGTGTTTGATTATTTCCTTGTTTTTCATGAAAATATTTTTCTATAAATATATGTATATGTGTTGTTTCTGTGATTGAGTTATTTATATCTCTTTTTAATAAAAGGATAATCTAGTAAATATATTATTGAACTATTTTTTTTAAAATATGGATTTCGATGTGTTATCACTGACATAAGAGAATTTAAATGAATTTGATTCCATGTTTTAAACGAGTAATTGTGGATGCTATTTACTGTGACAATTATTTTTTGTGTGTATTTAGTATTATTTTTTTAGTGTTGTGATACATATAGCTATTATGGGTCCTATTGTGTGGTAACTTCTATAGTTGGTCAGGGTGATGGGATGTGTTGTGTAGCGGGTGTTGTGGATTACTTACCAAGGTTTGAGAGATAAGATATGGTTATTGATGTGGAATGATGGAATGGTTTATGGTATGAAAATGTGACGTTTAGTCATTTTTGTGGTGTGGGGAAGTTTGTGTGGATGGTTTATATGGTTGGAATGGGATATTTTATGGTGTTCTTATATAGTAGTTCCTTGATTATGGTGGGGATATAATATTATTTCTATGTATAAATATAATATGATGGTAGTGATAAACTTGGTAAAGTGTGTGGGACGTAAATTAAAGTAAGTATAAGAAATTAAAGGATAATTAATAAATGAAATGAATGAGTAATGGTTTTAATTAACATGGGTAATGGATAAGAATCATTTATCCTCAAATATATAATTTAATGAAATAATTAATGGAAAATGGATCTTAAATAGTAAATCTATAAATGGTTAAACTAAGTGATTAAATTGAAATTATTAATATTTGGAATATTTTTGTGTCGATGTATTATATGTTAATTTTTTTCATTTCATTTCATATGCCCCAACCCATGTCAAATAAACTTATTAATTCCAAAATATTTTTGTGTTATGAGTGTTTTCTCTAATATCTATATTGGTGAGGTAATAGAAGGTTGATGACCCCATCTACCTTAATCTCACTTCAAGGGGTAGTATGGGATTTGATGGCTTGAGGTGGGTATAATAATACATGTTGTAAAGTCTTTAAATTGAGTATGTGACATATTGGTAGCTAATGTAAGGTAAATATAGATATATTATATGGTGGGGTTTTTTTAGGGTAAGATAAGGGCATGATTTTGAAATCCTTCATGTTTAAAATACCCAATGGTAATGGATATGTGCTTGTGATATGTGGTGGAAGATATGTGACGATGATAATGTGTTTATAAGGATGATAACCTAGATGCAGTTATAACACGCTAAGATTTAAGAATGTGATTTATTTTAAACAAATATATTTTTGATCATGTGTGCCAAACTCAATTATGATCATAAATGAACCATGATATACTATGGAATTATTATTATTCCAAAATGGAAGTTATAATATAGTTTTTTTTGTTGGTATAAATATGAGTAATCACATTATGAAATATATATTTAAATGTTTTCTTCATTAAAATTTATAGATTAGTTATTAAAAATTAATTATTCATTTTTTAATGATAATAAAGAAATCATATATGGTTATGAACAATTAAAGTTTAAAAGGGGGTGCTTTTCTATAAAAGTAGGCTTTCTTTATATCTCATATGTTTCATGTAAAAGATAAATTTATCTTTTTTGGAGTAATATATTAATTGAAATAGTATATTTTTTACACATTTAAACTAAATAATAATCACATATAAATTGATCATAAATTTGATAGAAATGAGCATAGAATCATTTGATAGTAAAGATAGATATTTTTAAGAAAATTGTTTTCAAGTGTGAAATGTAATTTTATCCTAATAAATTAAATTGATATCTATTTGTTAACTATTTTTATGAAATATATTAATAAGATATTCAATAAAATAAAATAGCAATCATCTCATGGTATTAACTAAGAAAGGAATGAGAATAATTCATTTTATGATTCAAAAATATGTTTTCTCTATAAAAGGTTTTTACTATTTTTGTTTATGGATATTTGAATTAAATTATGAATCTACTTGAAATTTTAGTTGATAAAATTAATTTATTTTTTGTATTTTTCAAATCCAATGTGTCTTAGGTAGAATGTTTGATATTTTTTTCAATTGGTTGATTTTTGGGTGAGTGGTGAAAATTTTGTGACTTTTATAACTTCAACCTGATGTCGGGTTGACATAAAAATTTTTAAAAAAATATTGACCAGATACATTCCTAAGAAGTGAAATAGATAATTTAACAATATTATTTATAATTTTCATATTCATTTTTGAATTATTTGAACCTAAGTTGTATTTTATTCTTATAAAAAACAATTATTATATAATTACATTTAATGGTACAATAAAAAGGTGAAATTAATTTTTGTAATGATCCAAGTGTCATATAAAAATCCAATTTTTATTACAATTCAATTAATGTCATTAGAATTGATAATATACATAATTTTTGTGTGAAATAAATTTTATTTTTAAAATGTGTATTATTATAATAAAGTTTTTCGTTGTGTTTTGAAAGATTCTATTAAAATTAATTTCTATGAATTCAAGGAATTGAATATAATAAAATTTATTCAATAATTATAATCATTTTTTATAAATTTTTTTGTAAGTTAATTCACATTTTTCTTCAAAAAGACAAGCTATCGTGGTGTAAACATTAAGTAATCATGGATAAATAGGGGTTTAACTAACAGATAAGGCTTAAAATATCCCTAAAACTCATATAAATTTTTTTTTGAGAGTATTTAAAACATAACATATATTTTGATAATAATTATATTTCTTTTTGGACACTTAAAAATAAAAATTAATTTATATTAATTTAAAATAATGAATAATTACAAGAATGTCACTCTAATCGCTTAAAAAAGGGAACTCTCACTCATCATTTCTCATTAAATTTTGAGCACACTAGCTTGATTATACTGTGATAAAATCCCTCTCTATATCTCCTCCCAATCTTATAAAGGTTTTGTTCTCCTCAAAATACCCATCCTAGAAGCCTTAGTTATAATCCAAAGGATGGTATCCAAGGATATGGTATAAGTCTTAACCAATTTCTCTCAAGATTATTTCTTATTGTACCACCTTAAAATATATTCTAACCATCGTAATATAATAATATCAGTATATTAAATGTACTGAAATTTTATTATGATGAGTTAATAACAATATTGTCCCTCTTTTAAATCCTATATGAAATGAGAACATCACCCACATATATGTGTGGACTACGACCTCCAAGAAGCAATGTGTTTTATTTTTCATTTGTATCTCACAAGTCAAGTTAATAATATAGAATAAATGAATACTTATTATATTTAATATATTTTTATGATTCTTGGAAGGTGATATGTTATCTACCTTCTCACCCTTCCATCTATTGAAGAATAACAATGTCTCTTGTGAGTATGTGTGTACAACCATCACCATGAAGAGATTTTATTCAACTTTTACTATCAACTCACATAGATGGTCATAATGAAGCAAATAATGAATAAATAAGAAATTTATAACATATCGATGATTATATAAATGTAAAATATAATCTAATTTAATCTTTTCTACCTAGTAGAAAAATAAATTTTTTTCATCTATGTGTATGGACCACTATCAACGTAAAACGATGTGCTTCATTTTTTATGAATGCATTATATGGATGGTTATAAAAGTTTATCAAATATAAAATAGATATAAATATAAAGATTTTAAAATTATATATATGATTAAACCATGACCATGGTGTAAGGAATAAAATATATGAATCAAAATATGCCTAGGAAACAGGATAGTTAACACCTAAAAGTTAATTTTAGAGAATAATTATAATATATTAGGTGAAATTTTTAACACCCCATGATTTTAAGAAATTCATTTTAAAAAAATTTAACTTCTTCAAAAACTTACAAGCTTAAAAAAATGATTAGATATTATTATTTAATTTTTATAGTTATCACCTTTCCATTAGAATGGAAGGAATGAATGAGATTAACTAAATCAATAAAATATAATTCACACATAACATAATTGGTTAATAATTAATTAGAAATGAAAATAAAACCTAGTTGAGCATAAATGATGTATTTTTATAAAAAAAATATTTTTATGACCACAATTTAATTTGATCTTAATAAATTAAATTATTCATTATCAATGAAAGATATTAGTGATATTTATATGTTAAACAATCGTTAATTTTTTTAAAATTCAACTAGAAATTCTCATAGGCTTAAGATAAGAATAAATCTAATTTTATGTATAAAAAATATATTTTCTAAAATGAAATTTTATCACCTTTTAATGGAATTCTTATTTTAAATATAAAATTTTAAACTTTTATAAATTAAATTTGAAAAATAAATCTTAAATTTTAAGTTGTAATTTAAATATTATCTTATAATTAATTTTTTGTATCTTAATGAAAATATTTGTTTCTAAATAATTGTAAAAAAATATCGATTTTTATAAAACTGTCAATTTCTTTATATTAAAAGACTATTTATGATTTTAATTTGATCTTAATATAACTTAAATACTATTTTGGTAAAAATAAATAAATTTATTCTCTTTTAATAATCATTATACCCTATTTTTGTATAAGTGTATTTTTTGGTTAAAAATACATTTTTTAATAAAACTGTTTTTCGCTATTTCAAGGGATTAATTTTAAATTAAATTTTAAAAATTATTTGTTTTAGTTATTGAAAAACAAATTTCAAATTTAGAAACATATTTCCCAAATTCATAAAATATTTAACTTTTATTTTTTACCAATATGAATAGTAACCTTTGAAAGTATTGTTACCATGTTAAAGGATAAATTAGGTAATTAAGGTTAAAAATAAAATGATAAGAATAGAAAAATTATACTAAGACATTATAAATTATTATTTTATTATTTATATTCAACCTTAACACCTAAGTTTCTAATTATATTTATTTAATGGACACTTTTCTTGGAAAATGACTTTCATATTACATAACATAATGAAAATCACAAAATATAACATTCATATTTTTAATAACTATATTATTTTTAATATGGTATTATTCAAAAGATACCTTAAACTATAGATATTATTTTTAAAGATAAAATTTTTATCTAAATAATTGTATTTTATTTTTAATTTTTAATGAAAAAATAATTACCTTAAATAATTACACAATAATAATGTGGTAATTATTATATTAATGGAACAGTCAAATAAAAGAATAATTTAATTAAGATTAATCTTTATCACATTTTGAAAATTATTTTGATAAAATGGAGTCCATTTTTGAAATCTAAACATTAAAAAATGGTAAGGGATATTTTTTGGTATTTTTCCAAAATAATTGAATTTTTGGGAAATAATGAAATATGGTTTTTTACGGTATTTAACATTATAAGTAAATAAATGAATTATTGGATCATAAATGATGTATGGGTGATGTAATTATCCATTGTTTAAAAATAAAATTCTCTTATTTCTATAATTAGTCACAATAATTATCACTATTGATGGTGTTGATCCAAAATAATAAACTAATGAATAAAATAATCAAAAAACACTCCTCTCCTCTCATATAAATACCACCCCTAACCACCTATTCTAATAAAAACTTATAATCCATGTATTTTTCTTATATAGTACCCAATTACTCTCCCAAACCACTTCCCCAAGTTCTGGTCTTGTTGGTCACAACAAAATCCATTTCCAAGTGACTTAAGAAGGTTCTCAATGAGACGACACTCAATAGGTAAAACCCTCCCACTTTCTATTTTATTTTATTTTATTATATTATCCTCTCTTCACATCCCCTATACAAAGTTTAATTTATCTCAACTATCATAAATATACATGAATTTATAATTTTAATATAATATCTATAATCAATCCTCTTCCATTTTTCTTTTATTCTAAAAATGAAAACATCGTCTGTAAGGAACCAAACCTAGTTGCCCAAATCCAATTCCTTATTTTATTACATTGGCATAAAATTAAGTAATAATCATCCCAAAGGAAGGATTATTTTAGTATTATGGAAAATAATATTTATACAAATGTTAAACATTACAACATGAAAAGAAATACAACATAGAAACTCCTCAGACAATATCCATAAATCCTAGGTTATTTCAACATGTCATTTATAACAAACTTCTTCATGTCCTGAGAAAATGAAACCTAATAAATGGGTTATCTTAGATGCTCATTAATGGTAACAAATGCAATGGAAGATATCAAAAACATTAAACACGGTGAATAATTGAAAACACATGCCTCTAAAAAATAAACTGGAACATAATATGCTAGAAAATGAGCTGAGTAAATATTTCCATAACATAACATAATCATGGGTATTATACTAGTCGAATAACTAAAAAACCATGAATACTATTTTTATAATGAGGTAAATTCATAATGTGGGACAACATAATCACACTGTCAAGGCCTCCTGCCCAGACCATATGTAATCATTTTGTCAAGGCCTTGTGTCATGATCGTAGTTTGTCTCATGAGACCTAACGATGCACCGAGAGGCTATAGTGGGCCCCACTCAATGCTTAATACATTCAATTCATTCCTCATATGAATGAGGATAAACATAAACAACATACACATTCATAATGAAACTAATATATGAAATATAAATAGATTTCACTGAACATTAGGATAAAAACACTAACCATTCAAAGTAAAGTGATGAATGGTTTTAAGATAGAACATAAATATCCAAAATAATCATAAACCATTAAATAAATTATTTTATATTATAACATGGAATAATAATCCAAATAATACATATTAATCAACAATTGTGTTGTAATAGATGATGATACTCTTATGAAATCTTTGAGTAAATCTTGAGATAAATAATCCTTTACATTGAAAAGAAGAGTTCTTTTGGAAAAATATTTGTTTAAAACCACAAGTGAAGTAATATAGTATTATCATAGAAAATGAGTGATTTTATAAAGATAATCGTTTCCAATATCATATTATATATTTCTCTAGAAAATAGATAAGAATTTGAGAAATTCCCTAGAATCTGGCTTGTAGTTTGGAAACAGTTTTAAAAGTTTCTTTTAAAACATGTAACTATCCATAATATAGGGAATGATTTGGGTTGGTGTACATGTATATAATACTCACCAATAATTTATGAGTATTATATAATAATACATAATAATTTCATTGAGGTAATTATACAATGAAATTAACTTGAATGGAAATGGAAGTTTGGGTGAAAACCCATACCTTAAATCTGAATATGTTCCCCTCTTGAACTTAAGGTCCTGGAATATGAAATTAGACTCACTAATAACTTAATTAATATCTCATTAGATTTTTATTTAGTTTATCATAATTATTTTGAGTTCATTTATTTCCTTATTGATAATTTATAATATCGAATTTTATCATTCCAGAGTGTTCATTTTCTTGATTCTCATAATTGGTTCTCTTGTTTTTAAGTAATGGAATTCATGTGGAATTCATATAAATCTCCATAAATAAAATTAAATATTATTTATGAACATCCATAAGTGTTAATGTTCATTTATATCATTTGGTTACATAGAAATAGTATGAATAATTAGATGATTTTTTAATGATATTCACTTAGATTATTTAAGATGTATTATGATTATTAGGAACTAGTTTGGTCTTATGATTTAATAATATGTACATATACTGGTTTCTAAATATTAATTTTGTTATAATACATATATCATAGTCTTTTAAACCATAAAAATGGTTTCATGACCAGTAATTAAGGAGAAATTGAATAATAAAACTTCGTCTTCCACAAAGGCTATAAATTGGAACCACATGGATGTTGATTTCATTTATGAAATAAAAGGGGGAGAGAGAGATAGAGAGAGAGTATAGATGATGGATAGACCACTACCATGATATAATTCAAGTATATAGATGATACTGGTGTTATCATGGTCATTTGGATAGAGGAGGTGTAGAGAAGAAAAGAAAAGAGATGAACTCGAAAATAAAAGAAAAGTTGATAGATCCGTTATGAAAATTCGGCAGCCTAACGACATTACTTAAAATTTAATAAAATTAAATGATAAGAGAAAAGGGGTATATAATCATATAGAAATCAAAATTACAGCAATAGGAATACGTAAAATAAAACTCTTACATATGAGAATGGAAATTCAATGAGAAAACATAAAATAAGTGTCTACTAAAAGAAGAGGGTGAAGGACTCCCTTACCTAGTAGAGTAACTCCTAAAACTTGAAGTTTGGGACCCTGGGACTTAGAGAAGCCATGGGAGGACCCCTAGAGAGGTAAATCCACCAGATATTCGAGGATGAGGGATTTTTAATGAAATAAAATGAATGGATGAGTGGTTATTTATAGAAAAAGAAAGAGAGTTTATTAATAATTTCAAAGGGACACCTCATTAGTGATTTTTTCCAAACCATGGGCTTTCCCATGGTATTGGCCCATGGTTTTAGCCACTTGGGACACCTCATGTCATATTTTACTATACAAAAGTATACCAGAATTTCATTACATCATTATGATGTCACTAAACTACTGAAAACTCAAAACTGTATTTTTGCTATTCACAAAAAATCAAGTATTTTAGAAAAATCCCAAAATTTCACCCCTACCATTTTTTGACGTGTAGAATTCAAAAATGAACTCCATTTTTCAAAAATAATTTTCTAAATATTATTAATTTAATTTTTTAGTAAAATCATGTTTAATTTGAAAAATAACAATTTTTTGGTATAATTAGTTTTATATCACATTGAAAAATTAATTAAGATCTCATTATCTTATTACCTTAAGAAAATAAAATAATATAATTATTTACTATTCATAAAAATTATATTACTATTCATATTAATATTTATAAGGGTATGTTACTATTCACAAAAAAATCAAGTTTGTTCTATCGGACTCCAAATGACATACTAGTCACAACTCTAGATGACAGTTTTTTGAAATTCAAAACATAGTGCATGAAAAGTTGTGTATAATGTATAGATTATAAAATGCATTCAATATTTATCTTCAAAACCATAGGGTGTTACATTCTCCCCTCCTAACAATTATTTTTTCCTTGAAATTAACAAAATGTTACCTAAAAATATTCGGGTATGTATTCAACATAAGAACCCCAGGCTCTCATGTTACTTTATCCATATTATAGTTCCCCCAAAGAACCTCTACCAGATGAGTCGTTCGATTTCTCAATACTTGCTCTCTAGTATCAAGAATCTTGATAGGCTCTTCACAACAACACAGATTGGGCCAAAGTTCTATTTCTTCATAAATGAGTACATGTGTTGGTCCAGACATTTATTTTCTTAACATTGACATGTGGAACACATTGTGAACTTTGGAAAGACTTGGAGGCATTTCCAAACAGTAAACTACAGCTCCAATTCGGTCCAGAATTTCAAAAGGTCTGATGTACCTGGGACTTAACTTTCCCTTCTTTCCGAATTGTATAATACCCTTCAATAGAGATACCTTTAAGAAAATGTGATCTCCTTATTGAAATTACAAGTCCTTTATTCAGTAATCAGCATAGCCCTTTTTCCTACTTTGAGCTATTTTGATATGGGTTTGGATAATCTTCACCTTTTCTATTGTTTCCTCGACATGTTCTGGGCCTATGAGCTTTCTTTCGCCAACATCGTTCTAGAAAGTTGGTGTACGACATCTCTTTCCATACAACACTTTATATGGTGCCATCTGAATACTGGAATGGAAGCTATTGTTGTAGGAAAATTCTATGAGAGGTAAATATTGATCCCACATGCCATGAAAGTCAAGTGAACAATATATCAACATGTCTCCCAATGTTTGAATAGTCTGTTCTGATTTTCCATCAGTTTGTGGGTGGTAGGAAGTTCTCAAATGAAGATCAGTATCTCGGGCCTTCTGAATACTCTTCCAGAATCATGATGTAAAAAAGGGATCCTGATTAGAAATAACTGATTAGGGTACACCATGAAGTCTTACAACTTCATTAATATATAGTCTTGATAAACATTCAGGTGGAAAATATTCTCTTATAGCAATAAAATGTGTTGATTTTGTAAAACGGTCAACAATTCCCCATATCACATCATTCGTTCTTAAGAGTCTTTGGTATCCCCATGACAAAGTCCACTTTAATATCATCCCACTTCCACATAGGAATAGGAAGGGGTTTCATGACTCCTCTTGGACATTTTCTTCCATCCTTCACCTGTTGACAAACCAAACATCTCGAAATGTAATCAACAATCTCCCTCTTCATTTTTTCCCTCCAAAAATGTTCCTTTAGATATCTAAACATCTTTGTGCTACCATAGTGTATAGAGAAACTAGAGCTATGATCATCATCTAATAGTTCCCTCATTAGCTCAGGAATGGCGGGAACACAAAGAATCTTTCCAAATTTCAAAATTCCACCTTCATATACGAATTCAGTCAGCTTCTCGTCATTTATAGCTTTAACTTTCCTTTGAAACTTCTCATCATCATCCTGAGAACATTTTATCCATCCTAGTAAAGAAGGTTTGGAAACCATTTGAAAAAGTAGTGATATGTTACCTTCCTTTATAATTCGCATATCCATATTTACAAGATCCATGAACATAGGAACCCTTTAATCCCTCATCTTGTTCAGAACTCCATGGTCTTTTCTACTCAAAGAATCTTCTACATTATTTACCTTATCTAGGTGGTAGTGTATTTTGAAATTGTAGTCTCTGAGTAGCTCAATCCATCTCCTCTATCTCAAGTTGAGTTCTTTATGTGAGAATATAAATTTCAAACTCTTATGATCAGTATATATCTCAAATTTTTTGCCATAGAGGTAAGGTCTCCAAATCATCAGAGAAAAGAATACCGCTGCTAACTCAAGATCATGAGTTAGTTTTTTTCATGAATTTTTAACTTCCTAGATGCATAGGCAATCACTCGGTCATTCTACATAAGGGCACAACCAAGTCTTTTCTTTGATGTTTCGCTATAGATAACAAACCCATTGTTCCTCGATGGTAGGTTTAAGATTAGAGAATTCAATAACCTCCTCTTCAATTCTTCAAAATATTATTCACATTAATTGCTCCATATGAACTTAACCCATTTTCGTGTAATCTTGGTCATTGGATTGGCTAAATGGGAGATGTTCTGAACAAAACACCGATAATAACCTGTTAAACCAATAAAACTACATACCTCAGGTATGTTCATTAGAGTAGTCCATTCTTTCACAACCTTTGTCTTCATAGGATCTACTAATATTCAATCCTTAGGGATAATGTCACCCAGAAAAGAAACTGATTCGATCCAAAAATCACACTTGTTAAACTTCCCATATAATTTATTTCTTTTAAGTTTCCTTAGAATAGTGCGCAAGTGATTTTCATGATCTTCGTGGATTTTAGAGTATACTAGGATATCATCAATAAACACCACCCCGAATTAATCAAGATACTCCTTGAAAACTCTATTCATCAGATCCATAAAAACAGATGGTGAAGTAGTTAGTCCAAAAGGCATTACTGTAAACTCATAATGCCAGTACCAAGTTCAGAATGTTGTTTTTGGAATCTCTTCCTTCCTCACAAGAAACTAATGATATCCAGATTGAAGATTAATCTTTGAAAGATATTGGTATCCATGAATTTGATCAAATAAATCATCAATTTGTTGTAGAGGATACTTATTCTTTATTGTAATAGCATTGATTTATCTTTTATCAATACACAACCTCATGGATCTATCTTTCCTCTTGAAAAAGAGGATAGGGGCTCCCCATGGAGAAACACATGGTCGAATAAATCCTTTATCACTCAATTACTATAGTTGTTTCTCTATTTCCACTAACTTTACAGTGGTCATTCTATAAGGGGTCTTTGATATGGGCCTTGAACCAGGAATTATGTAAATGGAAAAATCAATTTCTAACACTCAAGGATGTACATCTAAATACTTTGGAAATACATCAACATATCCTTGTAAAATAGGTATATAATTTATCTGTATATTCATCTCCTCATCCATATTTATTTCATTCCCTTCCTCCCCAATAATTGAATTCAGCAGAGCTACTAGGGGTGGATCTATATGAGAATCAAATGGAGAGGTTTCTGCTCTAAAAATAAGGTATTCTACACCATTTCAAAAAAAAATTCCTTCTTCTTTTAATAGATCTTCACATCATAATTTGTTAGCCAATTCATACCAAGAATTATGTCATTGTCAACCATTGGTGTGATGATATGGTTAGAAACTAAAGCAAATTTATGTGTCATGAGGGGGACTAATCAATACGCCTTTGTTTCAATGATACATCCCCAATGTGTTTTGATAGATAACTCCTTTATAAAATCAAATTTGACATGCCTAATTTTCTTGGATGACCGGGAAGATATAAATGAGTGCGATGGTCCAAAATCAAATAAATCATTGGGTATGTTTGATGAAATGATCAATGTACCTACCACCACATCGTTAGGAACTTCAACCTCTATAGTTGTGACTGCATAAGCTTGGCCTTGCTCCCTTGGCCTTCTTTGGGGAACCTTTCCCAGATTCTTGGCATATTCATGTGCATAATTTCCCATCTACATGAAATTATAGCATAAAACACTTCTTTATTCCCATTACAATCCCAAGATAGGTGGACTTTTTCTCCGCACTTGTAATAGACTCCAATTCCATTCAGGTAAGTTCCAGGGTGTCTCTTCCCACAATTACTGCATAATGGAAATTCAACTCTTCCCTTCCTCCCCATTTCTATATTTCCTTTTCTAGAGTTTTTAGTATCCCTATTCTTCTCTTGCTTTCCCTTAAAGTCATTATACTTATAGAATTCATTTTCCATCTTGATAGCACATGAAATTATGTCTTCATATGATGATAAATTTTGGGAGACTAGAGCCCTTCGGAGGAATGGTTTCAATCCATCAAAGAATCGATCAATTTTTCTCTTTGGATTACGTATGTAGTACTCGTCATTCCCTTCTAGCCTTGTAAAGTTGGCTTCAAGGTTGGAAACATTTTCATGCTCCTTTTGCCTCAGATTCAAGAATTTCCTCTCTAAATATGCTCATTATTCACGAGGGAAATATTTTTCTAAGATGATTTCTTTAAAATCCCCCCATTCCATCTCTTATATTTTTTTCTCCTCATTTGTGTTTTGGATTAATAACAACCATAGATATGAATCGCCCGTTAGATGATAAACTTCCATGACAACCTTCTCTCTTTCATTACATCCAAAAGCAAGAAATATATTCTCGAGGGAACTTATCCACTACTCAGATACAAATGGGTTTATAGTCCCATTGAATGATGGAGGTTGTTATAGAATAAAGCAATCTAACATAGCTCCTCTACATGGTGGATCCAGATACTACATACGGGTAAGGTTATTATTCATTACCTAAGTATGTTATCCAAGTATTATTATAAGTTTCTCATCACCAATCACAGCACCAGAGCCAACATCATTATCTTGTATTTGATGGAAATCCCTATGTGAATCCGTGAAGTTTCCATTCCATACAATAGGCTCCAATTATAAATATTGGCATACACTAGATTAGGGTATGCATTATAATTTATAATCTCAATGTAGAGAAATACTTAGCATAAATCAAAATTCTATGCATAGATAATCTCTTAATCACAAACATGGTATCTTTGAGGAAAAATTTACATTTAAATCTTTCATAATGGCTTGTAAAGAAAATGTGTATTATCCTAAGCATATCCCCTTAGAGTGTCGTTACCAAAAGTGCAGCAAGGACCGTTGTTGGGTACCAGGATACCCTGGGTCAATCCTGAAACTCCTTGTCAGAGCTTCCACTCCTAGGTACATCTCTGCCAGAGTCGCCTCTACTTGCTCATATCCAGACCGGGATGTATTCATTGAAAGATCAAAATAATATATTCCTTACCAAAATACCAGTATGTTCTTGTATGTTTATCCTCAAAGACTATCATAGAGAATCTTTCCTAATCAACATTTTTTAAATCTCGTTCCTATGTTTTCTTCTAAACTTCCTCTAATACCAACTATAAGGAACTGACTCTAGTTTCCCAGAGTCGGTTCCTTATTTGATTACATTGGCATACAAGCAAGAAATAGGCATCTGAAAGAACCAATTAGTTTAGTATTATTGGAAACAAGATTCATACATAAGTTAAACATTACAACTTGAAAATAAATACAACATAGAAACCCCATAGACAACATCCAAAACATTTAAGTTATTTCAGCATGTCATTTATAATAAACTTCATCATGTCCTCAGAAAATGAAACATAATAAAGGGGTGATCTAAAATTCTCATTAAGGGTAAGTAATAAAGTTTAAGAAAACACAAAAATTATACATGTTGAATGACTGAAAACACATGCCTCTAAAAATAAACTTGAACATAATTTGGTAGAAAATGAGCTATGTAAATATTTCCATAAAATAACATAATCATAGGTATTCTAATACTTGAATAACCACATAAACCATAAATTATATTTTCATAATTAGGGAAATAAATATTGGGGGACAACATAACCATATCGTCAAGGCCTCGTAACAAGACCATAAGTAATCATTTTTTCAAGGCCTTGTGCCATGACCATAGTTTGTCTCATGAGACCTACTGATGCACTAAGGGGATATAGCGGGCCCCACCCCACACATATTATGTCCAATTAATTCCTCATATGAATTAGGATAAAAATAAACAACATACACATTCATATAGAATCTAATATATGAAATGTAAATAGATTTCACCGAACATTGGGATAAAAACAATAACCATTCGAGCTAAACTGATGAATGGTTTTAAGATAGAACATCAATAGAAAAATTAACCAAAAACTATTAAATTAAATATTGTACATGATAACATGGAATAATAATCCAAATAATACATAATAATCAATAAGAGTGTTGTAATAGATGAAGATACACTTATGAAATATTTGATTAAATCTTGAGATAAATACTCTTTTACTTTGAAAAGAACAGTTATTTTGGAGAAATATTTCTATAATACCAAAAGTAAAGAAAGATATTATTTTCGTAATAAAATAATTGATTTTATAATGATAATGGTTTCCAAAAATAGATTATATATTTCCCTTGAAAATAGATAAGAATTTGAGAAATTCCCTTGAATCGGGATTGTATTTTGGAAACAGTTTTGAAAGTTTTTTTAAAACATGTAACTATCCATATAATATGCAAGGATTATGGTTTGTGTACATATATATTATAATAAGACATAATTTATGAGGATTACATAATAATTCATAAGAATTTTATTGAGGTAATTAGACAATGAAAGTAACCTGAATGAAAATGGATGTTTGGGTGAAAACCCTTACCTTAAATCTGAATTTTTTCCCCTCTTAAACTTAAGGTCCTAGAATATGAAATTATACTCACTAATAACCAAATTAAGAACTCATTATACAATTATTTATTTTCTCATAATTATTTTGAGTTCATTTACTTCTTTATTGATAAGTTATAATATCAAATTTCGTCGTTCCAAAGTGTTCGTTTTCTTGATTCTCATAATCGGCTCTCTTGTTTTTAAGTAATGGAGTTCATGTGGAATGGATGTAAAAATCCATTAATAAAAATAGAAATTCTTTATGAAAATCCATAATTGTTATAGTTCATTTATATCATTTGGTTACATGGAAATAGGATGAATCATTACATGATTTATTATATATATTCACTTAGATTATTTAAGCAGTATTTTGATTATTAGGAACTAGTTTGGTCTTATGATTGAATAGTATGTACATATACTTGTTCCTGAATATTAATTTGGTTATAATACATATATTATATTCTTTTTAATCAATAAAAATGGTTTCATTACTAGTAATTAATGAGAAATTGAATAACGACACTTCATCATCCACAAAGGCTATAAATTCGAACCTCACGGACGTTGATTTCATTTATGAAATAAAAGGGGGAGATAGAGAGAGTATTGATGATGGTTAGACCATTACCATGATATAATTAAAGTATATAGATGATACTAGAGTTATGATGGTCATTTAGATAGAGGAGGCGAGGAGAGAAAAACAAAAGAGATGAACATGAAAATAAAAGAAAAGTTGAGAGATCTCTTATGAAAATTCGAAAGCCTGACGGTATTGCTTAAAATTTCATAAAATGAAATGATAAGATAAAAAGGGTATCTATTCATATATAAATAAAAACAAATGCAAGAGGAAAACATAAACAAAACTCCAACATATGAGAATGGAAATTCAAAAAGATAACAAAAAAGAAGTGTTGACTAAAAGAGGAGGGTGAAGGATTCCCTTACCTTGTAGAGTAACTCCTAGAACATGAAGGTTGGGACCTTGGGGATTAAGTAAACCTTCAGAGGACTCCTATAGAGGTAAAACCACTAGATATTAGAGTATTAGGGCTTTTTAATGAAATTAAATGAATGGATGAGTGGGTATTTAGAGAAAAAAGAAAGAGAGTTTTTAATAATTTCAAAGGGACACCTCATTAGGGGTTTTTGCCAAACCATGGACTTTCCCATGGTATTTTATCATTTCTTTAGCCAATTGGGACACCTAATGTCATATTTTACTATACACAAGTCGACCAGCTTTTTATTATGTCATTATAATGTCATTAAACTACCGAAAACTCAAAACTTTATTTTTATTATTCATGAAAAAATCAATTATTTTAGAAAGATCCTAAAAATTCACCCCTACCATTATATGATGTGTAGAATTCAAAAATGAACTCCATTTTTCAAAAATAATTTTCTAAATATTATAAATTTAATTTTTAAATATAATCATAGTTAATTCAGAAAATAAATTTTTTTTGTTATAATTAGTTTTATATAACAGTGAAAAATAAATTAAGATCTCATTATCTAATTACCTTGAGAAAATAAAAAATATAATTATTTACTATTCATAAGGGTCATATTACTATTCATAGGGGTATGTTACTATTCACCAAAATAAAGTTTATTCTATCCGACTCTAAATTAATTTCTGGTTACAACTATAGATGATAGTTTTTTAAAATTCAAAACATAGCAGAGGAAAAATTGTGTTTAATTGCAAGATTATAAAATTCATTCAATATTTATTTTCAAAGCCTTGGGGTGTTACTTTGTCTGTGGTGTGTCGATTCACCACCTTCATAGATGATAAGTTTTCATTTTTCATTATTTCTTTGAAGGATTTTCATAAAACCATTTTTAAGCTTAAAAAATATTATAATATCTGAATTAAAAATTATTTAATTTTATTTAAAAATTATATAAACATATTATTAAATAAAATGATATTAATTTGTGATGGTTGTAAAAACTACAAAAATAAATTAAAACATTTTCATTGACGTTTTATCTAATGAATCATCCTCACTCCATATAACCAAATGATATATGAGATCATAAAAACTAAGGTAATTTAATTTTTACTAAATGATTTCACATATGGAGAATTTATTCTCATTTTACATGAACTCCCTATTTTATACTCAAGGAAACTGACGATAAAACAATGAAACGAATGCTTCTGGATCAACTAAATTAAACATTATAACCCATAAAAATGATATAAATGAAGTTAATAAAATTATAATAAATCAAATATATGTTGGAGAGTTTATTAATTAAGTAATTTATCAATCTAATTTGACGATCCAAGACATTATGTACAATTACAAAACACTTTCAGACATAAGGTAAGGGTTTTCTCATCTCACATTTATTTTTTTGAGATATGCCTTATTCACTACTTGTTTCTCATGTGGGGTGTATGTGTACTACCCTTCGATATATCATATAATTATTTTTATTATATAAATGATATTAAATTTATCATTTGATAATAATATGTTTCATGGGGAAGACAATTCGAGTAATTACAAATTGGAAAGGGAATTTTTAACCTTATTTCCAGTCTTAGGGTAAACTTCTATTACCTGGATTATGTCGTACTAAGCATTTTTGTGAAATTAATTTATAATATATTTTATTTTATTTCCACCTTTTTATGTAGCTTTATAGTGGATACACAAATTTTATTAATTTGATTAATTCTCACTTCATCATTTATAAGGGACATTCTATTAAAATTTATCTTTTTTATAATTTCCCTTAAAAATACCTTTTTCTTCCATGTCCATGTTCTCTAAAATTCTTTTCAAAAATATATTTACAATTATAATATGATTTTTAAAGTAATTTTTACACTTTTATAACTTTTTTTCAGTTCATCTTAAAAGAAAATTTTTTCCTATAAAACTATGTGACGCTTTAATCATATGTGATTTTCAAATTGAAAAAGGATATTTCCCTAAAAAAGTTTTTAATTTTCTCATTTAATTTATTTTAGTCAATGTCTACATCCTTCGAAGAATTTTATGCTTAATTTAGGTTGATCTCTCATAATATAATCCTCCATATCTTATTAAATGATTTATGGGGATATATTATATAGATGTCATTCACCATATTACTCTAGATGATTTATTGTTACTTCTCCTAGTTGGGAAAATTATTTACATTTCATATGATAGTATCAACATAAATGTATATACTGAATATGCTTCACCCCTTTCATATGATGAATTAATTAGACATAGTAAGTGTTAGTCGGTGCATCCTATAGCCCATTGATTAATCAATAAGTATCATGAGAAAAACTATATTGGTTTTTTGGGTAAGGTCATACTAATTATGTTGAATTGTTTCTCAAGGCCTTGATGCTATATTTAAGATATCTGGTATTATAAATTCCCTCATTATGAGTTTAGTAATTGAAATTCTATGTGATTATTCGAGTAGTAAAATATCCATGGTTAAGTCTCATTCCTATGTGATTATTTATATGTCATTATTGATAAAATATTATTCAAACCATATTATGATCAATATAATATTTTAATGTCATGTTTTTTAGTCACTCACCTTACCATATTAATTATTTTTATTTAGGATAGCTTCTTCTATATGCTTACCCTTATTGAGAATCTCATCTCACCCCTTTCTTATGTTTTATTTTTTCCCAAGATTCCAAGATGTATATTATCATTGACATGTTGGGGTAATTTAAGATAATAATGATGTTCTCAAAGGATTAAGTATGTTTTTTTATAATGTAATTTAAAATTTCATGTACGTGTCTAGTTCGCCAGGACTACTAGCTTATTTGGTCCTTTAGGATGTGATTCCTTGTAATCATGAAAATGTAATAAAGTAAGGCAGTAGCTCTGGACTTCTGGGGTAGGGGTCCTTATAGTTGGTATCAAATTATTTTTATTAGAAACTGTGGGAACTAGATTTAGGAAAACATTTCTAAGGAAATATAACCCTATGATATACGTTGAGTATAATTATAGAAAAACATCCCAAATAAACCACGTTTATGAGATTAGCTACAAATAATGCCTTCAATTTATATTTAGTATTTCACTAGTCTTGACATTATACATAGTGACATGAAATAATCTAGTGTACTTCATAATTTATAAATGGAACCAAGAAGAGGGATTGGGAACCTCACCAATGCGCATGATCCTAAGAGTATGGAAGATCCAATATTTTATGTTGTTATTTCAATCATCCAAAGAGAAGAAGTATCCTAAATATTATTATTATATTAGGATATAGTATAATTCAATAATGAGACAAAGAAATTATTTTTTATACATTAGGTATTCAAAAGGAACTTTGAGAACAAGAGTACATCTATGAAAAATTTGGATAAAATAAATAATACAAATAATTATTATACCATATGTGATAATTAGGTAGATAAACACCCAAGGATTTATTTAAAAGAAATGGTTTATTTTACTTGTTTGGAGAGATAGGTCATCATGATTATGATTTCAAGGGTAAGAAAATCGTTTCTGATATACAATTCATCAAATTCAAGGAGATGGTATATCATACAAATCAATGTCTAAATCATCAAAGGAATATACCCCAAAAGAGGATAATTAAACATGGTCAAGATTATGGTAATACCATAGATGGAGATAAATGATTAATATATATATTTTTTTGGATTCAATAATTATGTTATTTTATTATGTTATTAGTAATACTCTGGTTATAAGAATCATGAGATATATAAGTAATAGTAAGCATGTGATGAATGGCACCAGTAATTAAGAGAAGTGGTTTTGTTGTAAGTTGATCATATATAAAACACATTACTTTGGAAAGATAACACTAAATATTTACATAATATTTAGATAATAATAAATATATGTTTATGGAATATTATTGCTGACAATAAAGGTGGTTAGTGATCTCATGGTTTATCTAATGTTGGAATTATTATATGTTTGGATTTAAGGAATATATTCAACAACCAGAGATTTTTCTCTTAGAAAATGAAAGTATCATAATGGTTTAATGTATATTAAGGTTTTAATATATTTTGTTTTTTATAATAATAGCTACTTTATTTGGGGAAATCTTATGGTAAGTTGATTTTAGACATTTAGTTAGCTTCCTTCAGAAATTTTGGTCTTTGAATTTGGGCACACATATTTTAGACGAGTATTAAGGTTAAATAATTATGGAATGGATTAAGGATATCAATGATTAAAGTAATATATGATCTATAATATTCAATAA
Organism: Viscum album; assembly: GCA_963277665.1. Classification (NCBI taxonomy): domain Eukaryota; kingdom Viridiplantae; phylum Streptophyta; class Magnoliopsida; order Santalales; family Viscaceae; genus Viscum; species Viscum album. The sequence goes on along the minus strand of OY728151.1, from coordinate 533,831,836 downwards.
CATATGCTAACCATCTTTATTTCAATAAACATGTAAAGGGTGAAGGGAAGTCTTGTAGATCTTATGATTTGTAAAAGTGCTTTAGGAATAAAAATTTGTCTTGAATATTCATCTCCATAATTAAGAAATGAAGTGGTGATAAATCGAATAATAACCAAATGATAATATTATGAAATATAAATGAATAAAGTAATTTTATTTTCTCAAGTGACTCTCTGGATAGTAAAATAGACCCTCAACTCTAGGAAAATAATTTTGTAATAATAACATTATCTATATACTAATCTTACTAAGAAATCAATAGTTTTTTAACCAATCACTAGTTTATAGTTTTTTGTTGGTATGAATTCTAATGAAAATGTTCTATATCACTCTCCATATAAAATTGATAGAGATAACTCTTTTCCATTCCAAAATTTTCAATTCTCACTTATGTTATCCTATAGGGAAACCTTGTTTTGTAGTGTCCATGACATTATCTTTTCCCTCCATTTAAGGGAAATTTTTATTAACCCAATTTATAATGTGGGTTTCCCTTAAATTAATTTTCAAGAATCAAACTTTTATTTTTGAAGTAAAATTTAAAAATTTCTAAGATGATATTTTTTTAAAAGGGGAAAATGTTACACCCTAAGATTTTACGGTATGTGTCTTTTTAAATTTTACCTATTCGATAGCTTATGAGCTTAAACAAAAGATTAAATATTATTATTTAATTTTGATAGTTGTCACATATAGGATATATTTTTAGAAATTAATGATATTAAAAAAATTATGAAAATACAGTTTACACGTGAATTCATTGGTTACTTATTAAAAAGAAATAAAAACAAAAAACAATTGAACAAAAAGGATGTGTTTTTATAAAAAAATTATTTTTATAACCACAATAGAATTTTACCTTGATAAATTAAAATAATAACTATTAGTGAAAGATATTAACGATATTTATATGTTACATATTCAGTAAAATGTTTTTAAATTAAAAAAATTATTTAAATAGGCATAAGATAAGAATAAGTCAAATTTTATGAAAAAAAAATATTTTTTATAAGGAAATTGTACCACCTTTTAATGACACACTAGTTTTAAATATAAATTTTAAACATTTAAAAAATATATTCTAAAAACCAAACTTCATTTTAAAATTGTAATGTAAAAATTTTATTAGGATTAATTTTCGATATTTTTCTAAAAATATTTATTTTCCAATGAATAATAAAAAATATTGATTTTTTAAAAACTATGACTTTATTTAAATAAAAAGTATATTTATGATTTTAATTTGATATGAGTGTAAATTAAAGACTATTTATATATAAATAATATTATTTATTCTGTATTAATCATCATTATACCTTATTTTGGTATAAGTACAGTTTTTTACCAAAAAATCCATTTTTCAATAAAACTCTTTTTTATGGTTTTACGGGATAAATTTTGAATTACATTCTAAAAAAATTATTTTCTTAATATTGAAAAATACATTTTATATTTGGATTCATAATTTCCAAATTTATTAAATTGTTCTCTTTTATTTTTTACCAATATTAATAGTAACTTTGATAATTTTCTTTACCATAGTAAAGGATAAATTAGGTAATTCATGTAAAAAATAAAATCATATGAAATATAAAATTATCCTAAAACATTAAAAAATATTAAATAATTATTTATATTACACCCTTAACACCTATATTTCATGTTCGAGTTATTTAATGGACACTTTTCCATGAAAATAACTTTGATATTATTTAAAGTAAAGAAAATAACAAATTAGCGCATTTATATTTATAATCACTATATTATTTTTAATATGGGGGTATTAAGAGGATATATTCAACTATATATATTATTATAAAATATTTAATCTTTGTCTACATTATATTATTTTATTTTTAATTTTTAATTACAAAATAATTACTTTAAATAATTATACAACAATGATGGAGTAATTATTTTATTAATAAAACAATCAAATAAATGATGATTTTAATTAAAAATAAGATTTATCATATTTATAAAATTATTTTCATAAAACAGAGTCCATTTATAAAATTTACACTTTCAAAAATGGTTATGGTGAAATTTTTTTATTTTTCTAAAATATTTGAATTTTTTGTGAATTGTGAAATTTGATAATTTATGGTATTTAACATTACAAGTAAATAAATGAATTATTGAAACATAGATGATGTATGGATGTGATAATAACCCATTCTTTCAAACTCATATGATTTATTTAATATATGTAGTCACAATAATCATCACTATTGATATTCTTGATCCAAAATTGTAAACTAATTAATAAAATATTCAAAAAATACCTATATCCTCCCCGATAAATACCACCCCTCGCCAGCCATTATCCTCAAACCTTATAAGCCTTGTATATTGATTATATTCTTAACTATTCATATTAAAAACTCTTCCCAACGTTCTAATATTTTTGGTATCACAAAATGACCATTTACATGTGCCTTCAGGAGCTTCTCAAGGAGAAGACGCTCAATAGGTAAAACACCCCCTCTTGCCCTTTTATTTTCTTTTGTTTTATTAGCCTCTCCTCACCTCCCCCATAAAAATTGTCAAGAAAACTATATTATCATAAATATAATTTTATTTTATTTTTTTAATGAAATATCAATTATCAAGTCTCTTCTCTTCAACTTTTATTTTAAAAATTAAAACATAATATGTGAGTTGTCGATTCACCGCCTTCATGGAAGATGAGTTATCATTTTTCTTTACCACCTTCAAGGCTGGTCATAAAACCATTTTTATATTTAAAATATATGATAATATGTCTATTAGAACATAGTTAATTTTTTTAACCATTATATAAACATATTATTATATAAAATTATACTATTTCTTGATGGTCATAAAAACCACCAAAATAAATTAGATCATTTTCACTATTGTTTTATCTAATGAATCTTCCTTATACTATATAACAAAATGATATAATAGATCATATAAACTACTAGAATTTTAATTTTACTAAACTATTTCACTTCTGTATAAGTTATTACCATTTGAAAATAACTCTCATATTTTATAATCAATGCGACCGATCACAAATCTATGAAACAAACGTTCTCAAAACAAAAAAAAATAAACATTATAACCAATATAAATGATCAAAAATCAACTTATAAAATTATAATAAATAAAATATGTGTTTAATAGGTTCTTAATTAAGTAATTAATGGATACAATTTTATTATCCATGACATTAAGTAAATGTTCAGAATGCTTTTGTACATAAGGTAACAGTTTTCTCATCTCAGTTTTATTTATATGAGAAACGCATTATTCACCACTTATTTATTGTATGTTGTGTATGTATAATAACCTTTCCTATATCATATCATGATTATTATTATAATAATTTTATTAAATGTTTCATTTTATAATTATTACTTTTATGGGTCATATAATTCGACTGATTACAAAGTGGTAATGAAATTCTTGACCCAATTTCCATTTTTCGGGTTAAATATCTACTTCCTTTATTATGTCCTACTAAGAGTTTTTGTAAAAGGAATTTTGAATATATTATATTATATTTACACATTTTTATGTAGATTATAGTGTATTCACATATTATATTCATTTGATTAATTATCACTTCAACATTCACAAGTGATATTATTTTAAAAATTGTATTTTTCAAATTTCCAGTAAAACTCCCTTTTTCCTCTATATCCATGTTCTCTAAAATTATTTTTAAAAATATTTTTAATATTATATTATGATTTATTATATTATTTTTACTCGTTTTATTCCTTTTAAAGGTCATATTAAAATAAAAAATATATTTTATAATTTTATGTCACTTTAATTATATGTGATTTTGAAAGTGAAAATGGGTATTTTCCCAAAGACGTTTTAAACTATATCATTTAAAGAATTTTCATCTATGGAAACATCACTTTTTGAATATTATGATCCATTGAGGTTGATATATTATGATACCATATTCCATATTTCATTAAATTTTCTATGGGGGTATACTAATCTGATAAAATTCACAATATTACTCTAGAAGATTTGTGATTATGTTTACTGATTGGGGAAAGTTATTTAAATTTTGTATGATATTTTCAATAAAAATGTATATGTTGATTATTTTTCAACCCTTTCATATGAATATTTAATTAGACTTAGTAAGTGTTTTTTTGGGTCCCTCTATACCCCTATGTGCATCGATGGGTCTCATGAGACAAGTTATACCAGGTTTTGGTGAAGACCTTACCTATTTATGTAGACTTCTTGGTCGAGGCCTTGATGGTATGTTTTAGACGTCCCACATTATGAATTCCATAATTAATCGTTTATTTTTTGATATTACATGTTATTATTCAACTAGTAGTATTTCTATGGTTAAGATGCATTCTCATGTGATCATTTATATGACATTATTTGATCTACTTTCATTCCTTTCATATTATGCTTGAGATTATTTTTTAATGGATTTTTTTTAATTATTCACCTTGATTTATTGTTTATGTTTATTTATGATAGCTTATATTGTATTCTTACCCTTAATATTTATCTGATCTCACTCCTTTATTATTTTTTATTTTTCCCCAGAATGCCAAGATGTATATAATGATTGACATTGAGGGATAATCAGGGAGAATAATAGTGTTCTAAAATAATTCACAGTGTTTATTTTTTATATTATAATGTGAAATTTTATGTATCTATATAGTTCTTAAAGACAACTAAACTATTCAGTCCTTCAGGAAGTGATTCCTTGTAATCATGCCAATGTAATAATGTGAGCCACCAGTTTCGGGCGATTGTGGTCAGGGTCCTTAACAAAAATTATTTTTAAATGAATGTAATCTATTAAATTATATATAAATATGGATTTCATAAGGATTTATACTCATTCTAATTTTTTTATATAGGATTTTAAAATGTGTTATATAAAGTGGTAGTCATGATATAAGGGATTTTTCATATCAATTTTATTTTGATACTTATTCCATCATCACCACATGTTTTCTTTTTTTGGTATATATATACAATATAGAATTAATTTATAATTAATTTACTAAAATTAAATCCATTCAAAAATCTATTCCAACTTCCCTCCTCCAATTTTCTTTTAAATCATAAGCCAATTCAGTTATAAGATATTTTTCTTTGAAACATTGTTTTAAATGTTTTAAAATATTTTTACATTATATCAGTGTTCTTATAAATGTTTCTAGAATGGTATTATTTAGAATTTAAATGTTTTTTATGGTTATTTCAAAGAAATTTTTATTTTCTTTATAAACATTTTTAAATGAATAACTTTATTGTTTTCTTAAAAAGTTGTTTTGTATTTTCTTTATAAAATTTGTGAAAATAATGTTTTTTAACATATATAAAATGAATGTATTTTTCAATTGTAATTTTATTTATTAATTATTAATATTAACAAATACGTTTAAATTTATTTTTAAATAATATTTTATTCCTAAAGTTCTAGGGATTTTTATTTTTAAAAAAATCAAAAAAATTGGTATTTTTTCATTTTTATGTGAAAATTGAAAGTGATTTTTCTTATGGGATAAAAATATTGTTATTATTTATTCTATGATAGAAATGAATTATTTTATGTGTTCAATTATTGTTATGGTTCTTTAAAATTATGTATGTTAATGTGTGGGTCTGATATAGCCTTCCAATGCATCAGGTAATGTGATGCAGTTAACGAGATATAATTTTATCCTAAGAGATATGATGTAATTGATTGTGAAATATATTCCTCTATTGGTGTGATTGTAACATTTATTTAAATAGTTATATTAGGATTATGTAACAAGTTTTCTATATGGTTTTCTCTACTTTGAATTGAGTTTTTATGGAAATATTTTGATTTTTAAAGGTAAGAAAATGGGTTTATAATTTAATGTAAGGTTTATAATTTTCTAAAGGTGAAAGTATTTTTTCAATGAAAAAGGTTTTTATGGGTTATTATCATTTCTAAAGTAACAAACATGGTTATGATTACTCATTTATGCTTTCTACAAGATGATTTATGAAAAACATTGTGTAATAAATTCATTTTCATTAGAATGTAAATTATTTTTTGAGCTCAAGTGTATTTCCAAAAAATGAAATATTCCTTATGGATTTTAATATTTTTCAAAAATGGATTAATAGTTTAATTTTCTTATTATATCCCTTATTGATATTTTTCCCCCATCCCATAATTTCAATTGTTTTTAATAAGGCTTAAGGATGTTTAGTGATTATAGAAAGCTCATTGGAGACACTTCTTGAACAAAGAATAAGTATCATGAATGAAATATGAGTATAAAAAGAGGAACCTATTGGTGGAAAAAATGTATATAGAGTTAAAATTTCCACTTTATTACATAATATTTATCCTAATTATTTTAAAATATAAACTAAAAATATACATGAAATAAAATAAAGTGAAACACTTATAATAAATCATTTAATTATTGGCGGATTATGATCTAAGGTATTATTTTTAGAATAAAATAATTGGTTTAAATAAATTAATTGGATAGGATGTTACTTTATTAATATAATTTAAGATATTTATAAAAAGTCTGGTAATAATATGTTTCGTCGGGATCATAAGCTAAAATTATTCTATAACCCCAATGGTTATTATGTAATGGGTAATTATAGGTATTTTTTAATCAATCAAAAGTATTGAATAGAATATGACATGGTTTAGAATATCATATAATTTATCCTTCACATAAGATATTTTTTTATTAATTTATTTTATATAATCAAACTTTCCATTTTCAATTTCATTAACTTTATGGAACCAACATGAACCAAGTTGAAAATGGATATGAAAGAAAATACAATGGTTTTATAAGTGATAAACCAAATGGGATTATATCTAGAGTGAAGAATCATTTGGTTATGACTAACCATCTATCTTGGGATATGATTAGAAACCTAAAACATGGTGAGTTTCTTATCCTAAAAATTGAGAGAGAAATATAGTTTCATGGAAGTTTAATTGAAGAATATCAAGAAGCTAAAAAGATTCAATGGAATGTGCAATAATAATTTTGGAATAAGTACCCAAAAATTATCTCAAAGGAATGATAAGATGTTTCATATACAGTAAATGATGGAATAGATCAATAGTATACCCAGGAAAAAAAGAGTTCGGTTAACACCGTGAATGAAAATAAAGATCATCCCAGATTAACATTTGAAACATCAAAATATGGATAGTATGTTCATTATGAAAATTGATACCCTATGTGGAAAGATCAAGATGGGGATCAAAAATATCATAATAATAAATGTTTTTCAATGTAAAATAATTAGGATGAAGAAACTACAAATGAGAAATCAATGTTATAGATTATATAATTACTTATGTTTAAAGTAGGATAAATGATTTCATTAATATTTATAAATCTTAATACATGATTCGTATTTTTTATTATAGGAAGGGTGTATTACAGATTAAGATGAAAAACTACGATTAATTGTTTATAAAGGAAGTTAAATAATTTAAATTTATATATATAGGGTTTTGAAATTTATGATTTAATGGTATTTGTTTTACTTGTTGATAACAATTAATAATAATGATAAGTTCCAAAAATAAAGATAGAATTTTAAGGTCATATGTGATCATATTCAAAAGTGATTAATTTTATTTTCAGATAAATTTATTGGATTTTAATACTTGATTGACGAATATATAACCCTTAGGGTTATCATGTGATTTGCTATAAAGATTATTTAGTAAGATTGTTATTATGTTGGGGATAAAATATATATGGTAACAATAACCTTTATGCTTAATATGATATTTTATATTGATCTAATTGTGGTTAATTTCAATAAAGCTTTATATTTATTTTTGTGAATATTATGTAGTTAGGGTAAACATACTATTTTTGGTTAAGATCGGATTTTATTTTAGGAATAGAAGTTGAGCTAACCTTTAGAAGATTATATGATTTTCTTATGTTTTTATGATTATTTATGTTATTTTGGGAATATTAGTATATTTATTGAAAATATATGAATATGGATTATAACTTTTATTATGTGGATTTATGAGTTATTAATATTATTTCGAGATAATTGTTAAATATGTTTTTTAAGAATATTTTACCAAATAATTTTTGATATTTGGGTTTCAAATTATCTCTAGAAAATTTTGATGTTTTTTTAATTTTAGTTATATAAGGATAGATTATGGAAAATAATAGGCGTTATTATTTAAACTCAATAGATTATTGTATTATTTCTACATATGTAGGATTGTCTATATTAACATCTGTTAACCATTTGGGTTTTGGTAAATGTATTGAGACACTATGAATAAATATTTACTCATTTATAGACATTTTTATCCATTTAAAATTAATTTTATTTCTTACAATGTGGAAAATCCATCATGGTTATTTATCATTTATAATATTAGATTAAGCGTAGATGGATTAATTATTAAGACATGACCAGATGTTCAAATCATGCTTATGGGATGGAAAAAAATAAATTATTTATGATATATCATATTCTCTATATAAATATTTAAATAATTCCACAAATCAATCAAAAGTAATATAAATCTATTGATAATTATATGAATAAAAACTCTCAAATATTAAGGTTAACTTTTAGAAAGTCAATCATAAGTGCGAGTGTCAAAATTTAAAATCATAGTTTATGAAATATTTAAGGAATGATAAATTTCATAGTTTTAACCTATAGATAAAAGTTATTTTTAAAACTAAATATTATCAATATGGATTAATAGGTTATTTCTTATAACTTATTTCTATTTATATTAAATTCCTTGGAATTTATTCTAAAAATAATTTCAACCCATATAATTCGATATGAGATAAAATTTTAAGGAAAATATTTTCTAAAATGGGGTAGAATGTGACATCCATATGTTTCAAAATTTATTTTCATTTAGATAAATACTTTCAATAGTTTTTACCACCCACAATATACAAAATAAATGAATTTTGATATACTATAGAAATGTTATTATTGAAATATAATGGTAATAACCAAGTTGTTGGTTTCATGGGTATGATAACAATAACCACATTATGGAATATATACTGAAACATTTTCATTATTTAAAATTATTTATTATTACCTAGGAAATAATTACTTTATTTGGAGTGATAAGAATGAAATCATATAAGGTTATGAGTTGTTAAAGTTTAAAAGGGTTATTTTTCAACAAAAGTGGGTTCCCTTTATATTTTATATGTTTCATTTAAAATATAAATTTATTTTATTTATTGTATTAAATTTACTAGAAATTTATTTTTTTTATTCACTAAAACTAACAAATAATCATCCATATAGTGATTATCAATTTGTGAGTAATGAAGATAAAATCATTTGATGGAAAAAATAGATAAGTTTTAGAAAAAATATTTTAACTATGAAATGTATTTTATCTTAATATATATAATTAATCACTCTTTATTTATTATTTTAATGAAACTTATCGATGATATATTAAATAAAGTTAACTCATAGCCCATTGCTTTTTACTGGGAATGGAACAAGAATAAATTCATTTTACTCATTCAAAGTACATTTTCTCTAAAAATAATTTTTATTGGATTTGTGTGTAGATATTTGAAATATATATACCTCTATAAGAAACTATATTGGACATAGTGAAGAAAATTTTTGAGATTCTCAAATATCCTATTTTTCTTAGGTATAATTTTTAGGAATTTTCTAAAATGGTTGATTTGTGGATGAATAAAGAAAATACCGATTTTCCAAATAATATATCTTTTATGAGATCATCATGATGTATGCTTGACTTAATTTTTTACAAAACCTCTATATCAAAAGAATATGTGTTTAAATAGTAAAATAAAACATTTAAAACTTTTTTTTGAATTTAGAAACCCATAATTTACTTTTTTTTAACTTAAATAATATTTTACTCTAATAAAAAAACTATTTTTGTAACTTTGCATGCAATAGTGTGGTTAGAAGGTTCCAACTTGTTTTATAATGATAAAAATTTAATATAACCATCAATTTTAAGAATTATAATTCAATTAATTTATTAATAATCGATAATAAGACTAATTTAATTATAAAATAATTTTTATGATTAGAACATGTACTTTTCTAAAAAAATAATTTTTCGTTGCATTTTTTGAACTTATATTAAAATTAATTTGCATAAAATATGGAAATTAAAACATATAAAATGGATTTCATATTTTGAATCATCATGTAAAAATTATTTTATATTTTAAATTTATTTTCCCTTAAGGATAATTTACCATGGTAAACAGTTAAGTTGTCCTGATAAGTGTAAAAAGGGTTAATGAGTGGGTTAAGTTAAGAGATAAGGCTTAAAATATATATAAAACATATCTAAAATTTATTTTTTAAGTGTATTTACACCTTAAATTATATTATAGTGGAAATTATGATTCATTTGGGAAACATTCCTATGAAAATGACATTATATTAATTTAGAATATTGAATAATTACAAGGGTATCCCACCCATCACTTATAAAAGGGAACATTCCCTCCTCACTTATATACAAACTTTTAAAACTATATATTGGACAAAAATTACCCAAATGCATCCCAAAATTTCCTACCCATGTCTTATATTTTCTTTTCTCATCAAAAGACCCATACTAGAAGGCTTAAGGAGGAATACAAAGGAAGATATCCAAGGAGGATTAAGTCTTAACTGAATTCATTCTAGTTTATTTATTCTTCTACCTACATCAAATATGTTCAAACCATTAAAAAAATTAAATCAATAAAATTAATATACTATGTTTTATTATGATGATTGGATAACTTTATTATATCTCATTTATATCCTATAGGAAATGAAAACATTGCTTGTGTTTTTTATAGAAAACCACCTCGAAGAACCAATGTATTTCATTTTTAATCTGTACCAAACAAGTATATTTATTAATATCTAATTAATTAATATACATGATATATATAAATTTATTATAATTTATTAATGATAATATATCATCTATATTCTTAACGTCCCGTCTATTGGATAATGATAATATCAGTGTGGACTACCACTTCTATGATGCAATGTTACAAGTTTTTTGTGACTAACTCACATAAATAGCCATAAGTATTAAAAAAATTAATAAATATTATATTTGTAACATATTTATGATTTTAAAAAAAATTATTACCTAATTTATTTCTTTTTCATAGATTAAAAATATGAAAACATTATTCATAGGTATGTACGGACTACCATCCCTATATAATGATGTGCTTCATTTTTCAGGATTGTCTTACCTGGATATTCATAAAAGTATATTTAATGTATAAAATTGATAATTATAAAAATTTTAATATTCTAGATATTATTAAACCATGACCAAGGTGTAAGGACCAGAATCACTAAATCAAAGCATGTATAGAAAACAAGACAGTTAACAACTAAAAGTTGATTTAAAAAATAATTGTAGGTAAATTGCTAAAAAATAATTTTTAGGTGAATTTTACAATATAATTTAGATATAAATATGGTTATAATAAGGATGTATAATAACTTTGGAGTATATGATACAATATATTATAAAATTTTGAATTAATTGAAAGTTGTGAGTTAATGGATTTCTCGTCTCACATTCCATTCTTTGAGACATATGAACTTTAAAACATATATATTATTTTATATGGTATATAAATACCATATGGTTGTTTTTTACCATTAATTTTCTCAAATTTCCTAATTTTACAAATTTATTTCAAGTTTTATACTTCGGAGTTCTTTTGATTCTAGAGGTACTAAAATCATAAGGGTTTCTTCTTTAAAACATTATTTTAAGTGTTTTAGAATATTTTTCCATGATATAAATGTTCCATTAAATGATTTTAGAATGTTATTTTTAATACTTAAAATATTTTTAATTTTTATTTCCAACTATGTTTTACTTTTTTTATAATGTTTTTAAAAGGAATCTCCTCTATGTTTTCAGAATAATTCAGTTTTTACTTTCTTTAAAAAATTTGTGTAAATAATGTATTTGAATATATATGCTATGAATATATTTTCCCGTCATAATTTAGTTTATTATTTATAAATATTAATATAAAATTATTTTTTTAAGTATTTTTAATTCCTATTGTTCAAGAAATTTTTATTTTAATAATGTTTTCAAAAAAGGGTGTACTTCTTCTCATTTTTATGAGATAACATAAAGTGATTTTACTCATGAGAAGAAAATTAAATTATTATGTTTGATATAATTTAAATTAAATATTTTATGTGTTTTATTCATTTTATAGTTCTTATAATTTTTTATTATAACATTTGTTTCCATTAGTTCCCTCCAATTCATTGGATAATGTGAAACAGTAAACAAGTTATATGTTAACCCAAAGATATATTTTGGAATTAAACATGATGATTATTCCTTTTTATGTATAATTGAAAAATGGTATAAAGATGGTATCCCATGGTACCTATATTTTTTATATGATTTAAGATGATTTATAATTAAATTTATTGATTTTAAAAGTTAAGAAAATGGATTTATGATTTAAAGTAAGGTCTATTAATTTCTAAAGGAGGACGGTCTTTTCAATGAAAAAATTTTTCTTAAGTTTTTATCATTTCTCAAGGAACTATCATGGATATAAGTTTTCATTTATTCTTTCTAAAAGATTATTTATGAAAAACTTTGGGGAATAAATTTTTTTTAATGAGTAATAATTTTATTACTTGAGTTTAAATTTATTTTTTAAAATGTAAAACTTCCTTATTAATGTTCTTGTTTTTCAAAAAGGTATGAACAGTTTTTATTTATTTTTATTTACCTTACTTTGATTTTTTTATCATCCCATATTTTCAAATTAATTTATAAGGATTAAGTAAGTTTAGGGATTATATTAAGGTCATTTATGAAAAGTCTTTAGTAGATAAACATTATCATGAATAAAGTTGGATTATAAACAAAGGAACCAATTTTAATAGAAAAAATATACACAATATAAAATTGTCCAGTTTGTTACGTAATACTTTTCCAAATTCTTTAAAAATCTAAAATAAAAATATCTTTAAAATGTTATAAATTGAAAACCTTGTTATTGAAAATATAATTATGGGTTGATTGTGATAATATTTTTTATATTTGATATCAAAAAAAAGGTCTAGATAAATTTAGAAGATATAATGTTATTAGATGATTAAAATTTAAGATATTTAGAAAACTTCAAGGTACAATCTATTGAGTTAGGGTCATAAACTAAAAGAATTATATAAAATAAAAGGCTAGTATGTTTTCAATAATTATAGTTGCTTCTGAATAGATTTAAGGGGTTGGATAGAATATGGAATGGTTAAGGATTTCATATTATTTATCATACCCATAAGATGATAAATCATGATTTTATCTGATATACTTACTCTAACCATTTTTAGGTTCTTTTAAATAGACGGAACTAGTTTTAAGAAAAGTTAAAAATTGATTTGAAGGACAATGTGGTGGTTATTCGAATGAGAAACCAAAAAAGATAGAAGTTTGCGTGACGACTCTAGTGTTTATTCCTAACTAACTATCCCAAGTTATGAATGATAATATTAACCTAAGGGAGTATCCTAACCCTCCAAATAAGAGAAAAATAGTTTTTCATGGGTGTTCATGTCATGATGATACTAAATTTAAAACATATTCAATATTATATATTTCAATAATGTGGGAAGAAGCTACAAGGTAAATGTCTCAAATAATGGGAAGATTTTTCAAATATGGTAAATGAGGGTATAGAATAATAAGCTTCCATGAAAAAATAAGTTTTTAATTAACACTACAAAGTATAACAAATTACTCCCAAAGGTATTAATTGAAATTTTTAAATGTAGAGAGTATGTAAATTTCGAAAATAGATTCCCTTTCTAGAAATATCAAGAACAGGAATAGCAAGATCATATGAATAAAAGTTTAGAAATGTCATATATTGAAGAGAAATTAATTGAAAAAGACAGATAAAAGGTATGAATTATTTATTTGATTATTTTTAAATTTAAAATAATTATTTTATTGGTATTTATGATTCTTAGGGAATAATTCATGTTTTTTAATTATAAGAAGTATGTATTGAAGAATAAGATGAAAAATAAATGTCAATATTTTATGAAGGAATCTAAATGATCGAAATTTCTACATATGGGGTGTTAGGAGTTTTGATATAGTGTTATTTTATTTAATGATTGAAAATGTTTTAGAATCATAATAAGTTCAAAAGTATAGACACCATTTTGATGAATTATATTATTGTATTCAAAACTAATTAGTAATATTTTGTGAGACACTAATTTTGTTTTAAGAAACGAATGAGTTATTTATAACCCTTTGTGTTATCATGTGAATTACTATGAAGGTTATTTGGGATGATTATTATTATATTGGCCAAAAAATCTATATAGAAAAATAGCCTTTATGATTAATATGATCATTGATGTGGAGGTAATTGTGGTAAATTGTGATAAAGGGTTATTAAATTTATTTTTAGGATTGTGATTCGGTTCGTGTAAATGGGATATTTATAGATAATATTGGATTTGAAGAATAATGGTTGAGATAGGTTTTGGAAGAATTTATGATTTGGTTATCATTTTATGGTGATTTATGTTTTATTTGAAAGTTTTTTATGTTTTGAAAAAATATATGATTAGTGTATATGAATTTTTTTATGTAGAATTTTGAGTGATTAATATTGTTTGGAGGTAAATTTTAAATTTATTTTGGAAGAATATAGTATAAAATCATTCAAATATTTGGGTTTTAACATTGGCCTAGAAAATTTTGAATGGTTTTTAGGTTGGTTTTTTATGGAAATATTTAAATTGAACATTGGGAGTTATTATTGAGGCTTTGGAGATTATTTTTTAAAATATTCATGTGAAGGATTGTTAATATTAAATTATAATAACAATTTTAGTTTTGGTTAATTTCTAGAGATAGGTGGAATAAATTATCAACATTTTATGTATTTTTTAATCATTTGAAAGTTAATTTTAGTGCATTGGGCATAAAAAATTGATCATGGTTATTTATAATTTACAATATGATATGATGTAGAGATTCAAGATTGCTCATTGCATGACAAAATGATGAAATGTTTCTTATAGAATGGAAATAAATCAAATAATTGTATGTTATTTTATTATCTATATCAATGGTAAAATAATTAATCAAATCAAGTAAGAGGAAGGAAAATATATCGATTATAATATGGAAAAGAATGCTAATCTATTAAGGTGTTCTTTTAAAAACGTAGTCACAAGTGTGATTCTCAAAATGGTAAATGCATGGTTTAAGAAATATTTAAGAAATTATTACCTTCCAAGATTTAACATGTATATTAATGTTATTTCAAAAAAGAAAATGATATTTTTGTGAATTTGAATTTTACTTCTTGACAGTTATGTATATTTATCTTCTATGCCTTTGAATTAATTCTAAAAAATATTTCAAGACTATTTATTAGACACGAGATAAAATTTTGAGGATGAAAATTCTTAAAATAGGATAGAATTTGACAATGTAAGATTTTTTAATGTATTTTATTTTATTCAAATACTAGGTTTTAGTTCATGTATCACATGAAACACTAAGCTTAAAAAACAATGTTATATTGTGTAAATATTATTCTTGAAATTTGATGGTTATAACCTAGCCATTGGTTTGGCATGTCTGAATTGAATTAATCACATTATGAAATATATGTTAAATGGATTTCCCTATTCAAATTTATTTATTATGGACTCATAAATAATTATTACATTTTTAATGATAAGAATAATATCATATAAGGTTGGGAATAGATAATGTTTAAAAGTGTCGTTTTTATATAAAAGATTATTTTCATTATATTTTATTTGTTTCATTTAAAATATAAATCTATATTATTTATTATATTAAATTTATTGAAATTTTATTTTTTATACATGAAAAATAATTAAAATTCATTCATACAGTGATTATCTATTTGTTATAAATAAAGATAAAATCATTTAATGGTTAAAAGTGATATTTTTTAGAAAAATATTTTTAAGTGTGTAATATATTTTTCATCAAAATAAATTAAATTAGTCAATATTTATTAATTATTTTGATTAAATGCATTGATGATATGTTCAATAAAAAAATTTAACAATCATCTAATGTTTTTTACTAGGGATGGAATGAGACTAAGCTCATATGATTAGAAAATTGAATTCTCATTAACAATTGGTTTTATAGGTTTTGTGTGAATATATTAAAATTACTTTATAATAAATTTAGAAATTCCTTTTTAGGGGTTGGTGTAGGCTGAACCAGTTTTTTTGGATGATGTTGCGATAAATGCTTGCAGCCCATACAACGCACCTAGTCACATCTCTGCAGATTGAGCTCCGCAGTGAGGTCGTTTGGAGATAGAGTTATTATAGATCCATGGACTTCTAGCCACCAGCAACTGTAGAATCTTGGACTTGAGACTAGAAACACTATATAGGTTCATTCTTCTATCCACCTTTCACTGTATCATATAGGAATTTCTATGAAATTTTTGGAATTGTACTCCATCTTCTTTATTATCTAATTTTGGACTTGGGATTCTATGTGCTTAAAACTCTGAGATACTGCCTGTAATTTTTACTCTAGAATCATAGTGATATTTTTGCCTCTCCTTGGATTTAGTGATCATTTAAATAACCATGTAAATATCTATGTCATGTGTTATTCTTTCTTTTGTCTTTTCTTCATCTGAAAACTTATTCTATCATTGTGAATCTCAGTGTTTCTACAACAACTAGCATCAATGGTTGAGTTTGGATTTATCAAATTATATGATGGTTATAGAAGAATGAAAGGTTAAGATTAAATACTTCAATGCAACTGAATTCATATATTGTAGGATGAAGATCAAAGTCTATATTTACCTAAAGAAAATGCATTTGTCACTTTTAGATTTAAATCTAATGGACAAGGATCAGTCGGAGTGTGATCTAATAGATCGATAAGTTCTAGGAGTTGATCACCTTGCATTGGAAAAAAAATGTTGTTCAATATTAGATAGGATAAGATGATGATTTCTCTAATGAAAGATCCCACGAATATCTATGAGAGGCCTTCAGTTTTAAACAAAGTGAACTTGAACCGATGATTGTTTAATTGTAAAATGGTTGAATAGAGAATTGTTTCAAAACATATCAATGAATTTGAAACCATCATATGTTAGTTAACATCAATGGAAATATTGCTTGAAGATGAGGTATGTGAACTGATTTAAATATATTCACTACCTAACAGTATCAAAGTGACTATAATAACTATGATTAGTTCTTCAGGGAATACCAAGTTGGTTCTGAAAGATGTGTGAGACATGATCCTCAATGAGGATATTTAAAGAAGAGAATGGTACTGATTATCAAGTTCGAATTTAAATGTTTAAGGAAGAGGAAGATATAAATAGTGAAATAGTCATGGAAGACGATCAAATTTAAGAGGAATTGGTAGAGACCATCCAAAGGTGTCCGGTCCTACCTTCTGGATTTGTGGGAAGAAAGGACATGTCCAAAAAGAGTAGATATAAAATAAAGGAACTTGAAACCAACACAACAGACACAGTGGTTAAAGGAACGGATGATGTTCTGTTTTTAAGCATGGATATCACTATAGAGTTTTGTATTATAGACTCAGGGATGTCTTTACATTCCATGTTAGAGAAGGGTTTCCTGAACAACATTGTTTCTAGAAATTTTGGCATTCTACGTCATATTGATGACGAAACCTTATAGATTGTGGGGAAGGGTGATGTACAGATCCAGACCAATAGTGAGAGTTTTACATTTCTAGAAAATGTGAGGTATATCCCTTGTTTGAGAAGAAAATTTATTTCTTTTGGATATCTTGATGATACATGTTTTATTAACTCGTTCACTGGTTGTTCATGGGATATCACCAAAGGAGTTATGTTCATATCTCAGGGAGAAAAGAATGCAACCTGAAAAAACAATACATAGACTTTCATGGAAATTATTGCATCAATAAATGTAATTAGGGATTCACAACTGTGGCACTACAGGATAGACCACATGAGTGAGAAGGGGGTGAAGTTGTGAAAATCAAAAGGACTGCAACCAGAGTTGAAGTAAGTGGATGTTGAACTTTGTGAAGATTGTATCACTAGAAAGTATAAGAAGGTGTATTTTTAAAAGGAGGCAGAACACCGATGGATGGGAAGATAGACCCAGTGTACACTGATGTTTGGGGGCCTATACTAATACATTACCTTAGGGGATCATAATATTATGTGACATTTACTGATGAATCAAAAAGGAAGGTATGGGATTACTTTCTAAAAATAAAATTTGATGTATTTAAGATGTTTCAAAATTTGAAGACCAAGGTGAATAATGTGTCAGGATAAAAGATGAAATACAAGAGTTCTGGAAACATTGGAGAGTTTGGTAGTCAAAATATAAAATAATTATGTTATAATAATGTAATTAGGTGGGATAAGACTATCCTAGGAACACTACAGTAGAATGGTGTAGCTGAATGGATGAATATGAAACTCAATGAATGTGCTACTAGAATTAGGCTACACTTAGGGTTACCCAACACCTTCTAGGTTGATGTAGTGAATATGGAAGCATATCTCATTAATAAAAGTCCAAATGTACCAATGGGAGAATTTCTACCAGAGGAGACATGGTCTATTAAGATGGTAAGATTCTCACATTTATGAGTGTTTCATGGTTTGAAAAATGTACATATTGATGTAAATAAAAGGGATAATCTTGATTCTATGTCCAAAACATACTTCTTAATTTGATATGGTGTTGATAAGTTTGGTTATATCTTTTGGTATTATCTCAAAAACATGGTTATTGGGAGCTAGAACATTATATTTAATAAATGTGTCACATATAAGAATCTTTATGCTCCTAAAGATGAAAATGAGAACAAATAATTATAGTGAAAAGAGAAAGTGGAGCTTGAAGGTGCACCTGATCCAGAGGCACTAGAACTGGTGGAACATACTCCTCCAGTGGAATAGAGGAGATCAAAAAGGGTGATAAGGCTTGTGAACAGGTATTCACCATACTAACATTAACTGTTATTGACTGACGGTGGATAACCGTATTGTTTTGAAGAGGAAGTGTAGTTGAAGTAGTTGAGCAAGTGGGAGATGAATATGAAGGAGGATATTTATTCATTTCATAATAACAAAACTTGGTATTTGACACCTCTACCATGATTAAAGAAAGAATTTCCGAAAAATGGGTTATATCGTGTCAAGTAAGAACATGATTGAAATAGGAGGTACAAAGAAAGGCTGGTGGTGAAAGGATTTCAATAGAATGAAGGTGTATATTTCAATGAAATTTTATCACCTATAGTGAATCTTACCACCATTCAGGTGGTTCTCAGCATTAAAGTAGGTACCCAGGTATTTGAACAAAAAAAATTGATGAATTCGTGACTAAAAAAGAATACAAATGATGTGGAATGGATCAATATTTCTACATCAAGTATTTTGGGAATTAATATATTATATTTCTTCTATATGTGGATGACATACTCATTTCATGATCATGTAGGAAATGTATTGATGATCTTAAATGGAATTTGGTTGAGGAGTTTGGAATGAAGGATCTTTGAGAAGCTAGTAATATTTTGGGGATAAAGATCAATAGAGATTTTACAACTTGAACCTCAATGTTATCTACACTGTCAAGGTTATAATAATATTTAGTATGATATAAAAAATACATTCTATATTATCCTAGTG
The DNA here is from genome assembly GCA_963277665.1 of Viscum album. NCBI lineage: Eukaryota > Viridiplantae > Streptophyta > Magnoliopsida > Santalales > Viscaceae > Viscum > Viscum album. The sequence continues at coordinate 533,812,037 of OY728151.1, read as the reverse complement.
GTACATTTCAATATATCAAAGGAGAAATCACTGAAGACATCAGAATAGGTTTTGTACATGTCAAAGGTTCCATAAACATCATCTATTGTAAACCAGATGCACGCCATGGTTTGTACTTGAACTGAAATTTCCCATGTAGTGAACATTGTGAGAAGGTACATATATTTCCTTACAATGAAACATATGGAAGTTTTTAAGTGGATACTGAGGTATCTAAATGGAATTAAGAAGGTATATTTTTGCTTTGGAAAAGGAAATTCATTGTAAGGGTATGGAGATGATAACCTTGGAGGTGATGTCGATTGTAAGAGGAGTACCACGGGTTATGTTTTTACTTGTGGATGAAATATAGTAAGTTGGATATTAAAATTATATAATTTGGTGTATTTATCCACCATAGAGGGAGAATAAATTATAGTAAAAAAGTAATAAAGGATATGGTTTGGCTGAAGAACTTCTTTGATGATTGGGTAGAAAGCCCGAGGAGAATTTTTTGAACTGTGGTAGTCAAAATTCTATACGTCTTACAAATAACTCATTGTTTCATGCTCGGATGAAGCACATTCAGAAGAAGAACCATTTTATCAGATTATTTATACAAGAAAGAGTTTTGGCATTGTAAAAGATTTCTCGAACAAACAATCAAGTAGATATGTTAATCGAGCTGATGGTAATATAGAAGTTGAGGAAGGTTTTTACATCTGTTGGTATCCAATGATATATAGAGGATGAGAGGAAGAATATCAGAGGACACTATAAAATCATAAAAAAAGAAAAAATGCTGGTATTTCATGAATCATCATGTTAAAATTGAATTTCTGAATGTAAATAAAGTGCTAGTCAGTGAAGAAGAGGATGAAATCAGATTAAGTAAGTTGTTTAAGTCAGTGGCATTGAATTAGGTCAGCATAGAGGATTAGGATCCAAGTGGGAGATTATTGGTTTGTTGTAGCCCAATATTCTTTATAGGATGATATTGGGTCAAATGCATGCAGCTCATGCTACACACCGAGTCATAACTCTATGGCTCAAGCTGACTAGATGGCACTGACAGGGAACTATAGAAACTCTTAATGACTATAGTACAGTTGGATGGGAGACACTGACAGGGCACTATAGTAGTACAGATAATGAACACGATGGTACTACAGCTCCACGGACTTCTATCTTCTATCCACTATACCATCTTGGACTTTGGGGTTCATGGAACAATTGAGATGCAGACTTCAAGCCACATTTCACTATGGTGTAGTGTAATTTTTATATGATTGGTGGAATTGTGATTCAACTTATTTTTTATCTCATTTCAGACTAGGGTTTCTGTGTTCTGGAAACATTTATATACTCCCAATAATTTTCACTCCAAGATCCTAGTGATATTTCTACCTTTCTATGCGTATAGGGATCATTTCCTAAACCACATAAATCTTAGTTTCCTATGTGATTATTTCTTCTTTAATTTCTTCATAAGCAAACCTATTGTGTCTTTGTGACTATTATCATTTCAAAAATAGTATTTTATAAAAATAACTTTATTTTTTATTCAACAATAAAATGTTTCTTAGTTTTAATTTTTGGTATTTTCTAAAATGATTGGTTTTTGGTGAATAATAAAAATACCGACTTTTGAAATACTATAAATAACATGAAATCATCAAAATATAATCTAGAATAAAAATTTTATAAAATATTTTTCTTTACCAAATATGTGTTTAATGAGTTTAATAATGACTCTAAAAGTTATTTTGAATTTGGAAATTCGTGCTGGAATTTTTGGAACCTAAGTTATATTTTAATCGTATAAAAAAGTGATTTTTGGATATTTTATTTTTAATAATGTGGTTAGAAGTTTCCACTTAGATACTTCATTATAAAAAGTTCATATAAATCCCCTTTTAAAATTTATAATCCAATTATAGACATTATTAGTTAATTGTACATTACATTTGTCATTGTGGAACTCGATGCATGGAAAGAAAGTAAATAATATTTTTAAACCAAGTACGTGATCTTGTGACCTTACCCTTACCCCAAGGAAACCCAACCACCCCCAACACTAATTTTGGTGCCCAATAATGTTCATATTTTTAGTGTAAAATCATTTTAAATCTTAAAATGGATATTTTTGAAATAATGGTTTTCGTTTAATTTTGAGAATATATATTAAAATTAAATTATTCTCTTTCTAGAAATTGAATCATAGAAAATTGATTCCATATTTATAATTATCATTTATTAATTTGGTTTTAATTTCAATTTCATTTTTTAATATAGATAAGTTAGAATGGTTAAAATTTAAGTTATCACAGTAGTGTTAAAATGGGTTACTAAGGAGTTAAACTAAGAAATAAGGCTTAAAATGTCCCCAAAAATTTTCTAAATTCTATTGGATTAGTGTATTTCGATCATAAATTATCCTATATTCAAAATTTAGTTTCCTTGGGGGCACTTTACTATGAAAATGAATTTATATTAATTTAAAAAATTGAATAATTACATGAGTTCCACTCCTATCACAAATAAAAAGGAACCTCTTCTCCTCAACTCTCTACACACTTTTGGTTCTCTATATCTTCATATATCTGCCAAATTATGTCCAAAAATCTACATACGAGGTCCCATAGGTATAGGTTTCGCACAAAATACTCGTACGATAAGGCTTAAGGTGTAAGAAAAAGGAATATATACAAGGAGGTGGTATAAGTCTTAACTGGATACTTTCAAATTTATTTCTTCTTTTACCTCATTAAAATTTATTATAACCATCATAACATAATAACATAACTATATTTACTATACTAAAATGTTATTCTGATTATGCAACAACAATTTTCTACCTTCATTCCATCCAATAGTAAATGAAAATATCAGTCATGTGTATGTGTTGACTACCACCTCTATAGAGAAATGTGTTTCATTTTTCATAACTGCCTCACATGGGTGGTTATAAATATTAAATTAATGTATATATATATATATGTGTGTGTGATATTTATTACATTAATATTATTCTATAAATATAATATATTATCAAACTTCTTAAATTTCCATCTTTTCTAAAATGATAATATCGCTCATGCGTACGTGTAGGAAACCATATCAATAAAGCATTCAGATTTGTTTTTGATTACCAATTCACATTGACGGTCATAAAAATAAAAATGATGAATAAATATGAATGGTATAACATATTTATAATTACTTAAAATTAAAATATTATCTACTTTATTTTTTTCACCCATAAGAAATATGAAAATGTTGTTCATACATAAGCAGAGAGTACCATCTTTAAGAAATATTATGTTCCACTTTTCATGTTAAAATTAAATGGATTGTTATATAAGTATATTAAATATATAATCATAATAATTATAAAAAATTTAATAATATTTAGATGATTAAACCATGACCAAAGAACAAGGACCAAAATCACTGAATCAAAACATGCATGGGAAATGAGATTGCTAACACCTAAAAGTAGATTTTGATAAATAATTATATTTCAATGGGTAAAAATAAGGTTTCTAGTGAATGTGACCTAAACCGTCATTGAAGTCGGTCAAAGTTTAAAATTTATATTCCTACTAACTATTGTATATGTGGCAAGCAGGGTCGAACCCACAGAGAAGACTATTTTGGCCACTACTTTCTAAAAAAACCTAGTAAGCTCCACTGTTGTCAGCAGTGGAGTAGTTTTCTTATCTTTTTTTATATCTTTTAAATTTTTTTATGTTTTTATAAACTGCAACGTAAAACTACAATTCCCTTGAAAAACTCGTGCTACCTACACTAAAACAGAATACAACTGAAAGAAAAATGCAATGAGGAAAATAAGATGCTGATAAAAGACAACAGTAAAGAATGCTCGGGGTTCATTCTAGTCTACTGATTTAAATTGTTTTTCCTTTTCATGTAAAAGTACTGCTTCGTACCACTAAAAAGAGACAACTTACTTCTCTCGCCAGGAGTTAAGTTGTGGAAATTGTTCAACTTAGAGTTCGCCACTCCAAGAAGTTCAACTTCAGACAAATGAATTAAAAAAAACACAAATACAAACTCTCCGTAAGTACTGAAGTTTTCATTACAAGCTGATTATTTAAAAGGTGATTCCATAATCAAACTCGCCGAATGATTACAGAGTTCAGAAAATTTAAGTGCATGTGGTACGGAGCAGAAAAGTGTAATTAGAATTAATCTCGCCGATCAATACTAATCACAGAAGAATGAATTAACGAGAAGGATGAAATTGATTACCAGTAGAACTAAAACTCTCCCCGACTAACATTTAGCTAACTATACTATTCATTATTACAGCAGCCATAGGAAACAATTCAGAAACAGAGTACGAAAGTTTAAATCGTGAGGGAGAAGGAACTCCCTAAAAATGCTCTGCTCCTAAGTTCCTGGACCGCACTGCTCAGCATCGTCCCCTAATCGTCTCCCCCTGGGTAAATGTATGAATGTCTCCGTCAATGAGTGTGTCACTCCCTACAAATGCTTCTTGCTCTGCTTAATATACCATCTGTCAGCTGATTCACGTCACCGCTCAATCCCCGCCGACTTCAAAAGTTCTTTACCCACGCACTGCAAAATGTGCATTTTTTCGCGACCGGCACGTCGCGCAATCTTTTCTCACGTAACTAACTTCGGTAAAGTTAGTTGTAAGTACCTGGACGTGTTTAAGTCCGTTGAATGAACCTGCAAATAAAATAGAATAGATAAATAAATAGAAAAGATGCAAGAAAAAATAATTATTATTTTTAGAGTAAATTGTTACATTACTCGTTACAAATTATTCTTAGTTAATTGATAATTATTTTCTTTTAAATTATTTATACCATTATTAACTGTGATAAAACATAAGTTATTAAAGAGCGATTAGTTTAATTAAGTTAATAAAATAATTACTAAGTTATTTATTTTAACACTTAAACTAAGCTATTAAAAATTATGAGCATAAATAATTAAGTTATTAATTTAAATTGAATTAATAATTTAATTATTAAAATAAGAGAAACTTAATCATTAATTAATTAGTTAATTTTAATAAAGTAATTAAAATTATTACTTAAGTTTTAAGTATTTTAAATTAATAAATATATTTTATAGTTTATTTAGAATTATTATTAACTATATAATTTATACAATAAATAATAAATTAATTTATTATAGACTTTTATTATTAATCAATTTTAATAATTTAACTTATAATTTATCTATTTAATATTATATTAGTTTATTTTTTTTTAATAATTATTTAACAATTATTTGAATTTGTAAATTAACTTTAATGTAAAGTATACTTTACTTTACTTTCTTTTACTTTTTGCTTTTACTTTCCCCTTTTTTTACTGTACTTTTATTATTATTTCTTTATACTTATTATTATATATTTTTTTCATCTCCCTCTTCCTCCCCCATTTCACACTGCAAAGGGGGAGGTTTTTGTTAGCTTCTTCCGTAGGAGACCCGCGGCACACTCCCTCCTCGTGGTGGCATGCAACTCCAGCGGCGGCCTGCTGGCACAGTAGCACACAACAGCAGGTGCGGCGGTCCTCTTCCCCCTCCTTCGACAGCGCACATCCAACAACGACGCGGCGGAACTCCTCTTCTTCAAGCAGTGCAGCGGTGGCGATGCAGTCTCCTCCTTGGCGGACAACGGTGGACCAGTGGCTGTATAGCAGTGCGGCGGCCTCCTACAGCAGCGCAACAGGTGAACCTATTCCTCGAAGGACCCACGGCGGCGTGCTCCTTCGAACATGGAAGCGGCGGCGTCGGTTTGAGGACCTGGGTAGCAGATCCCAGTTTCTTCGGAACTCTAGTGCGGATTCAATTTTCGAAGGAATAGATCTCAACAATCTATAGAGGATTCCCAGTATTCAACAGCGGTGGATTTGAGTTCTACAAAAATGAAATCTGAATGGAAAACGATTTTCTAGGTCCTTGTTGTAGTTCTGATTTTCTGCAGATATGGTGAATCGGTTTATGGAAAAAGCTGGAGAAACTACTATAATGGTATGATCAGTGAAAGAGTTTGATCCATGATGGAGGACTGAACATCGGTGAGTGGTTGCTGTAAAGAAAAATGTTATGTAGATCATGAGAAGGTCTTCTGCACTTCGGTGCGTAGATGAAGAAGAAATGAGAATCGATGAGTCACTGATGGAATTATGAAAGCAGGAGACAACCAGTGAGGTGCGTGAGCTACCGATGATCGGTAGCTGAAGCTACCGATAACCAGTGAGGTCATCTATCGGTAGCTAGGCTACCGATAGGATACAACCGGTTGAGCTACCGGTAGCTGCAAATACCCAGAACACCACGAGGCATAAATTGAACTAAGACTCAAATAAAGAATTAATTAAACTAATAATTAAATTGCTAAATCATTAATTTATTTAAAACAATAGAATTTCGAAAAAACTAAAACAAACTAAAATATTAACTAATTAATTTATTAGAAAGATTAAATAATACAAAATTAAAGAATTAATTTAAACAAAAGAATTAAAAAGAATTAATTTAAATAAGAAATTAAACTGTATAAAACATAATTTATTTTAAAAGTTTAAAAGAACAAAGTTAATTAATTAGATAGCACTTATAAAAAAATAAACGTTATGTTAGCGACTAACCTAAATCTTTTAAGCATAAAATTATACTATTAAATTAATGAAGTTAATTTATATTAATGGATGAAAATAAAATTAAATAATTAACTAAATTATAACAATGCAATTAGAGTTTGGATAAGGTACTGGTGATAAGGTCACCGGTAGAGCTCGTATACCTTACCGGTAGACTAAAATAAAATAAAAATGAATTAAAACCCAATCTTCATATATAAAATAATATAATTAATGTTTGAAAGCTCCTAATTAATTAATTAATTAATTATTTGACACATAAAATTAAGGGCGAACAACTTAATTTAACTTAAAACACTAATTATTTACTTAACTAATTTGCAGGATGACAAAACACATAAAATAACTTTTCAAACCTATTCTAATGTAACTAAAATAAAAGACTAACTATAAAAACAAAGTCTAAGTTAATTAATTAGAATTATGTTAATTAAATAATTGTTTAAATAGAACACCGTTGTTAATAAAATTGAAGCGCTTACTGATAGAAGTGACTATCGGTGACAAGGGTCACCGATAGAGGCAGAGTCACCGATAGAGAAAAAGTATCAGTGACAATGGTCACCGATAAACAGCACCAGTAACCTGCCTACCGGTAGAGAAAAAGGACCCCTGCTATCGGTAGCTTAGCTACCGGGAGTCTGGCAAGCCGCGACGAGTTTTATATAACATTAAAAATTAAAATTAAATTAATTAGAAAACTCCATGATTAATAATAATGATAAGTTAAATAAAATAAACAAATAAATATTTAACTAAACAAATTGAGAATTAGTTATATTAAAAACACATAAAGAATAAATCAATTATTTTAAGGTCCAAAATTACATAAAAAAGTTATAAAAAATGAATAGTTGACAAATTTAATTATAAAAATAAAAAAGTGCATTAATTTATTAAAAAGTGTTAAAATAATTAAATAAATTGTATAAAATGTAATAAAAAGTATGTGGAAAATTGTTTGTCCTCAAACAATCCCATGTTTTATCATCTTTGAAAAAGTAGTGAATTATACAAATCAGCAATGTTCAGAGAAGTTTCAACAGAGGACTCAAAAAGTGTGCTTAGGCTATTGAAATCATAGCCTCAAATAATGTCTCGCCTAGAACAACTACTCAAAGGGAAATCAAGTAAACCATGAATCATCCATAAATGAAGGTGTCCTGCTTCATATATGACTCTGCCTAGTGAATCACTTCAATTCTAGCTCAATTTCTAAATTCAAGAGTGATAATAGGATAAAAAAATGTGGAATTAAAATCTTAATAAAAGGAACTTTGTACTTTGACTCATCACCTTGGTACAAGAAAATACATAAAAATATTTTTTTTGAAATCACTTTATTGAGACAACCCAAACGACTCCTATATAAACCAGTTGTCCCCTTCTTCATCTGGAGTTCATCATTCCCCTCCCCTTAATGAATTCATTTTTGACCCTAGACACTTTATTTATTTTTCCCAAGCCATGTAATTTGTGCCAAGAACTGTGCAATGCACTTATTCAGAGTGTACAGAGGGCTTATAGTAAACAGAAACGCACCCAGCATCTAAGGTCTCAGAGATTCACCGTGGGATCCCAGATGCCCAGTATTACTCCAGTTTCAAAAGATTTATATAAAAACCATTTACATTGACTCAATATAAGTGATCATTTTTATAAATTAAAATAATGAAAAGGCTACTCGGTTAAAAGTCAAACTTCCAGTACCTAAAATTATGATCTTAAATCCACTAAACGGTTTCCCATATCACTCTCAAAAGAAGTTCCTAACCAAAATTCATTAAACCACTAAACAATTCCACTCAGCAATCATCCACCAACACTCATTTCAGACTCAAAGCAAGACTCAACTTCCAATCAAGCACCATCCTAAGGCAAGACTCATTTGAGTGCAGTGTAAAGCCTAAAATTGTGAAGAACTTTTGAAAAATTTTGACCATTTTTTTGACAAAAAGTTTAAAAAGCAGTGGGAATTGATGGGAATTATAGTTAAACACAGTTTAGCACAGTCAAGAATTGACCCCCTCCCCCACACTTAAAACCCAACTTTGTCCCCAAAGTTGACTTCTAAATATGGAAGAAAACAATTAAGCAATTTATGTTCAAAACATATTTTCAATTTAGTAGATTGATGACATGTATAAAGGGTCTCAATGAAGTTCGAAAATAGTGTTTTCCACAATGAATAAACAACTAGCAGGTTCATTTCAGACAATACACATGCTTTAACATTCAGTCCAGTGACAAAGATTTTCATTAAAGCACAAAAAGAAGTATATAATGTGTGAGTGTGCAATTAACTTGGTGTAAGCATTTTAAACAATAAGTTCAAAAATATGTTCAATATAGTAGACAAAGTTCATGCCAAACACCTCAACGAAACAAGAAGATTCAAATGACCAACAACATGTACTCCCTCCACACTTAATTTCATGCAGTGAAAATGTTTTATCACAATGCAATTTAGTTTTTTTTAAGAAAGGAGGATCATGCAGATTTTTAATTCATTAGTTACAAGACATGCAGCAGAATTTTATAATACAAGCAGAATTTTAAGCAAGTAGAATTCTATTAACCAAAACAGGAGCAGAAAAATACGTGCAACAACTTGAAGTACTTCCCTGACTAAGCTCTTGTCCAAAAATGACCATGGGAATTCCACTCCTTAGATTACAACAGCAGCATTCCTAAAAACACAGAGTATATAGACTAGGAACAATTATCCAGCAAAAACAGAGCATATATAAGCATACAAAGCAGCACTTTATTCAAAGTAAAATAAGAACAGAACAAAAGTAAAAACAAAGAAAGAGCATGGGTTGACTCCAATGAAGCACTGAATTTAAAGTCTTCAGTTAGACTTCATTTAATTACAAATTTTTTTATTTATTAACAAAATAAAAACCATGGGTTGCCTCCCATGCAGCGCTAGGTTTATAGTCCCCAGCCAGACTTCATTCAAGAACAGTGAAAACAGCCAAACCCTTTGGCTGCCCTTCAAAATAGAGTTTCAGTCTTTTCCCATTAACCAACATGGGTTTATTCTCTTCACCAACTATTTCCACAGCTCCATTATTCAGAACTCTCACAACAGTAAATGGTCCAGACCACTTGGAATTCAGCTTCCCAGGAAAAAGTTTAAGTCTAGAATTAAAGAGAAGAACCTTCTGTCCAGATTTGAAATCTTTAGTTTGAATGATAGAATCATGAAAAATTTTAGTCCTTTCTTTGTAAATACTTGAATTATCATAACTCTCTCTCCTAATCTCATCAAGTTCACTCAACTCAAGCAATCTCCTCTCACCAGCACTCTTAAAGTCAAAGTTCAGAGCCTTTACTGCCCAATATGACTTATGTTGCAACTCCACAGGTAGATGACAGCACTTCCCAAACAACAACCTGTAAGGAGACATACCTATTGGGGTCTTGAAAGCAGTTCTATATGCCCATAAAGCTTCATCCAGTTTAAGAGACCAGTCTTTCCTAGAGTTTGACACAGTTTTCTCAAGAATTTGTTTTAGTTCTCTATTAGAAATTTCCACTTGTCCACTGGACTGTGGATGATATGGAGTACCAGTTTTGTGAACACAACCATATTTTTCCATCAAAGTTTTAAACTTTTAATTCTTAAAATGTGTTCCATTATCAGTAATAAAAGCTCTTGGTACTCCAAATAATGTAAATATATTCTTTTTCACAAATTTCAACACACTATTTTCTTGATTGTTGGGCAGAGCTACTGCCTCAACCCACTTTGACACATAATCTACTGCAACAAGAATATACTCATTCCCATGAGATGATGGAAATGGACCCATGAAATCTAATCCCCAAACATCAAAATTTTCTACCTCCAAAATACCCTTCTGGGGTAACTCTTGTTTCCTACCCACATTACCCAGCCTCTGACACCTATCACATCCGACCACAAAACTCCTAGAATCCTTAAAGAGGGTAGGCCAATAGAAACCAGATTGCAGGACTTTTTGAGCGGTCCTCTCACCCCCATGGTGACCTCCCCAAGGTGAAGAGTGAAAACTTTCAAGAATAGAAAACATCTCTTCCTCAGGTACACATCTTCTAAGAATACCATCAGCACACCTCCTAAACAGTAAGGGATCATCCCACAGATAATATTTAAGCTCAGAAATGAATTTCTTTCTTTGATTATTAGACAGATTTTTGGGAATGACACCTACTTCCAAGAAGTTGGAAAAATCTACAAACCAAGCAGATTGCCTGACTGAGATAGTGAATAGTTTTTCATCAGGGAAAGAAGAGTTAATCTCTCTAGGATTTTCAGATTCAATTTGAGTAACAGGAAGCCTAGATAAATGATCAGCAACTATGTTTTCAGCTCCCTGCTTATCCCTAATCTCTAAGTCAAACTCTTGTAACAATAAGATCCATCTAATCAGCCTGGGTTTAGTTTCTTTTTTAGACAGAAAATATTTTAAAGCAGAATGATCCGTGAAAATTATGACTTTTGAACCTAACAGATATTGTCTAAACTTTTCCAGATCAAAAACAACAGCTAACAACTCTTTTTCAGTGGTAGTATAATTCTTTTGAGCATCATCTAGCAATCTACTAGCATAGTATACCACAAGAAATTTCTTATCCCTCCTCTGTCCAAGGACAGCACCTACAGCCATGTCACTAGAATCACACATAAGTTCGAATGGTAGTTTCCAATCAGGTGCAGTGATGATAGGTGATGTAGTGAGTTTCTCCTTAAGCAGATTAAATGATTTCAAGCAGTTTTCATCAAAGTTAAACGGTGCATCCTTTACCAATAATGAACACAAGGGCTTTGTGATTTTAGAAAAATACTTTATGAATCTCCGGTAGAAAACAGCATGCCCTAGAAAACTTCTAACACCCTTAACATTAACAGCAGGCGGCAATTTTTGAATAACTTCTATCTTCGCAGTATCAACTTCTAAACCTCTCTTTGACACTTTATGACCAAGGACAATACCTTCAGTAACCATGAACTGGCATTTCTCCCAATTTAGCACAAGATTGGTTTCAATACATCTCTCTAAGACTAACTCAAGATTTCCTAAGAAAGTATCAAAAGTACTCCCCACTATAGAAAAGTCATCCATGAAAACTTAAATGATTCTCTCAATCATATCAGAAAAGATATCCATCATACACCTTTGAAAGGTGGCTGGAGGTCCACACAACCCAAAGGGCATCCGCCGGTAGGCAAATGTTCCAAAGGGGCATTTGAAAGTAGTCTTCTCCTGATCCTCTGGATCAACAGGAATCTGGTTGTAACCAGAATACCCATCTAGAAAACAGAAAAATTCATTTCCAGCAAGCCTCTCAAGCATCTGATCAAGGAAGGGCATAGGAAAATGGTCCTTCCTAGTGGCTGCATTAAGCTTCCTATAATCAATACAGACTCTCCATTTTGTGGCTTTCCTAACTTGGACTTCTTTATTTTTTCATTCTTTACTACAGTGAAACCTCCCTTCTTGGGGACAACCTGGACAGGGCTGACCCAAGCACTATCTGAGATGGGATATATCATTCCAGTATCTAACAGCTTGATTACTTCCTCTCTCACAACTTCTTTCATGTTTGGATTTAATCTTCTTTGACATTCTACCCTAGGCTTATGATCAGGTTCCATTGGAATTTTGTGCATACAGAATGAAGGACTAATTCCCTTGATATCAGCTATCGTCCAGCCTATGGCAGATTTAAACTTTTTCAAAACATTCAACAGTTTTTCTTCTTGGTTTGCATTTAGTTCAGTAGAGATTATTACAGTCAAAGTAGATTTCTCACCTAAAAATGAATATTTAAGATGGGCAGGGATGGGCTTCAGTTCAAGATCAGGTGGTACTACACTCGAAGGAAGACTCTTAGGCCTGGGAGGTCCAAGATCTTCAACATATTTCTTGTAAGGAGTATTAAAAGATGAAAGTTTTTCAATTTCCAGTTCAGATTCAGAGATAACAGTGCTACTTTTCAAGGTAGGCAGTACACTGTCCAGGTTTTCCAAATTTGCATTCAGCAGGTTAATCAAAGAAGAATCATCTAATTGTCTTAACAGTTCTCCCTCAGTATCATCAAAGTGCTCAGAAGTGTTGGTGTTAACAGAAACACCGTCAATTTCATTCAGAAAGTTCCTAAGTTCAGAAACATAAGACTCTCCTACAACAGAAACTGGACAGTTGTCCAGTTCTAGAAGATTTTCCAGATTGGCTGTTACAACAGAATTTTCATCTTCTAGGACAGATTCACAAAGATTTTCAGCTTCACAAATGCTTTCTTCAACATAAGAATGATTTTCATATTTTTCAATGAGTTCAAGTTGATTCTTATAAGAACATTCACCTTCAAGAGACTCAATTTTTGAACAGTTTTCAGAATAAGTCGGTTCCTTAATATTTTTAAAAACATTGAACTCTTCTTCTTGTTCACCAATTTTGAAGATCAGTTGACCCTTAGACACATCAATGACAACTCCACCTGTGTCCAAGAAGGGCCTACCCAAGATGATAGGTACCTCTTGATCACACTCCATATCTAGAACAAGAAAATCAGCAGGTAAGAACAATTTCCCAACTCCAACTAGTAAGTCATCTACTCGACCTATAGGATGAGTAAAGGATCTATCAACTAACTGTAGTATGACCGTGGTAGGTTGAAGATCACCCAACCTCAACTATCGAAACAGTGAGTATGGGAGCAGATTAATACTGGCACCTAGATCACAAAAACAGTTCAGCTGACCAGAATTACCTAGAGTATAGGGGATGACAAAGCTACCTGGGTCTTTCAATTTTGGTGGGATTTTCTTTTTAATCACAGCACTGCACTCCTCAGTGAGGCTGTAGGTAGCAAATTCTTCAAGGGTCTTTTTATTTGAAACAATTTTCTTTAAAGATTTCAGATAGGGTGGGATTTGAATTAAGGCTTGGATAAAAGGGATGTTCACTTGAAGCTTAGAAAGAAGACCAAGGAACTGAAGAAGTTCAGCCTTGGTATTACTTTGAGGTTTCAGTTTTTCAGGGAAAGGGATGGGTGGGGCAAAAATTTTCAGAACAGTAGGCATGTCCCTCACCTCTTCAACAACCTTTTCTTTTCCTTTATTTTTTTGATTTTTAAAACAATAATCATCTTGATTTCCAGGTGAAAGGTTCAGATTCTAATTATTTTTGACATCTTTCTGTGAATTTCCAGATTGTGAACAAAGCAGATTTTCATTTGCAGATTCAAACAGTTTCTCATTTCGAGCATTTTTTACAGTTTTTTCAGCAACATTTTGAGTATTCAGCCCACTCCTAGTAACAACAGCCATGATATTCTCCCTAGGATTCAGTTCAATGGAACTAGGCAACCTACATTTATCCCTAGAAGTCAAATCTCTAGCTAATTGTCTATGCTGTGTTTCCATATTCTGCATTCTCACATCAGTTTGCATCTTGTCTGACTCATATTGACTTTTCTGTTTATTAAGTTGAGACATGTACCTTTACTCTTGTGAGTTTATTTTATTCAAGATCTGATCCAATTTAGAAGAAATTTGATTATCATTACTTCCTTGAACATTTGAAGACTCTCCCCTTTGTTGATTTTGAAAATTTGGTCTTGGTTGGTTCTGATAATTAGGGGCAGTTTGTTGCTTAATGACTCCTTGATCTTTCCACGACAAATTTGGATGGTTCCTATAGCCTTGATTGTAATTATTAGAAAATGGATCTTCTTTTTGAGGCATCCTAGGACCGTAATTGACAAAGTTTAAATTTTCAGGTTGTTGGGAAGATAGATCAACATTAGGACAAAATCATTCAGAGTTCCCAAACATACCACATTGAGTGCACTGTTTCCTAAGAGATTGATACTGATTCTGGTTTTCAACTTGGTTAACAGATTGTTTTGAATTCTGGTTCATTAATGTTTGAAGTTGGTTAGTGATTTCAGCTAGTAGAGCTTGAGTTTAATTCATTTAACCAGTATTTGAATTGACAGTTCTATTAACTCTTTTTCTTCTTGAATTCTTATGTTGAGAATTAAGGGGCAGATTATTGAAAATTTGTCTCAACTCTTCATCAGTTTTATCATTGTAATTACCCCCAGTAGCTTGATCCACTAAATTCTGACCAGAGGAGGAAAGCACTTCATAGAAGGTATCCATAAGGAGATGTGAAGGGAGTTGATGATGGGGACACTGCCTAAGTAGATCCCTAAATCTATCCCATGCTTCATGGAAGGATTCTCCATCCTCTTGATAAAAACTAGTGATTTTAGTTCTAAGTTATTATTTTAATCTTTGGGGATAGAATTTCATAATGAATGAGTTATACACTTGATCCCAATTCTCAAAAATATTTTCATCTAGTCTTAAAAACCAATTTCTCGCATTCCCTTTAAGGAAAAAGGGAAAAACCCTCATCCTTAGTTCATTTTCAGTCAGTCCTAAAAGTGGAAGTTGCTGCATAGTATTGTATAAGTCTCTAATGAAGGCTAGAGAGTCCTCATTAGAGAGCCCATTGAATGCAGGCAGCAGAGAAATGTGTGATTGTTTCAGCTCATAATTTCTGGCTCTAGGACTTAATCTAATGGATGATGGGTTGCTTGAAACTTGAGGGAGTTGAAACTCCCTCATCCTAGGCCTTTCGTGTTCATCTAAGAGTTCTGGATGGTTATTTCGAAAGTTATTATTCTCAGGGATTCTATTTTCTGTATTTTCCATTTCAATTGTGTTTTTCCTTCTTAGAGCAGCTAAATGTTTATCTAATTCAGGATTTAGAGGTTTTAATATAACAGCAGATGTTCTCGTGCTCATACAAACAGTTGTAGATAGTTTCTAACAGTAACCATGCAGAAAGAAAAGTAATTTTTTTTTTACAGTTTTTCAAAATTTTCAATTTTTTAAGGATTTTTTATATATGTGTTTTTTTTCTAAGAGTTTTTTTTAGCAAAGGCTCGTGCCCTCCCCGGAAACGGCGCCAAAAACTTGACCTAAACCGTCGTTGAAGTCGGTCAAAGTTTAAAATTTATATTCCTACTAACTACTGTATATGTGGCAAGCAGGTTCGAACCCACAGGGAAGACTATTTTGGCCACTACTTTCTAAAAAAACTCAGTAAGCTCCACTGTTGTCAGCAGTGGAGTAGTTTTCTTATCTTTTTTTATATCTTTTAAAATTTTTTATGTTTTTATAAACTGCAACATAAAACTACAATTCCCTTGAAAAACTCGTGTTACCTACACTAAAACAAAATACAACTGAAAGAAAAATTCAATGAAGAAAATAAGATGCTGATAAAAGACAACAGTAAAGAATGCTCGAGGTTCATTCTAGTCTACTGATTTAATTTTTTTTTTTCCTTTTCATGTAAAAGTACTACTTCGTACCACTAAAAATAGACAACTTACTTCCCTCGCCAAGAGTTAAGTTGTGGAAATTGTTCAACTTTGAGTTCGCCACTCCAAGAAGTTCAACTTCAGACAAATGAAATAAAAAGAACAGCAATACAAACTCGCCGTAAGTACTGAAGTTTTCATTACAAGCTGATTATTTAAAATGTGATTCCATAATCAAACTCTCCGAATGATTACAGAGTTAAGAAAATTTAAGTGCATGTGGTACGAAGTAGAAAAGTGTAATTAGAATTAATCTCTCCAATCAATACTAATCATAGTAGAATGAATTAACGAGAAGGATGAAATTGATTACCAGTAGAACTAAAACTCTCCCGAACTAACATTTAGCTAACTATACTATTCATTATTACAGCAGTCATAGAAAACAATTCAGAAACAGAGTACAAAAGTTTAAATCGTGAGGGAGAAGGAACTCCCTAAAAATGCTCTGCTCCTAAGTTCCTGGACCGCACTGCTCAGCATCGTCCCCTGATCGTCTCCCCCCGGGTAAATGTATGAATGTCTACATCAATGAATGTGTCGCTCCCTACAAATGCTGCTCGCTCTGCTTAATATACCATCTGTCAGCTGCTGCACGTCACCGCTCAATCCCCGCCGACTTCAAGAGTTCTTTACCCACGCACTGCAAAATGTGCACTTTTTCGCGACCGGCACGTCGCGCAATCTTTTCTCACGTAACTAACTTCGGTAAAGTTAGTTGTAAGTACCTGGACGTGTTTAAGTCCGTTACAAGATGTTAGAATGTGCTCGGCTAATTAGAAGTCATGAGGTAAGGGTTTTCTCCACTCAATTTCCTTTCTTTTAGACTTACACTATTTTCACCACGTGTTATATTTTTTATGGTGTATAAAAATGCTATGGATGTATTTTATTAATCATTTAATAAATTTAAAGTGATTAAAAAGTCTTTTTGATATTTTCTCTTTCAATGTTCTTTTGATTCCAAAGTAACTAAGTAATAAGGTCTTCTTTTTAACATTATTTTAATGTTTTAAAATATATTCCCTCCACATCCATATTCATTTAAATATTTCAAGAATATTATTATTTATAATTTGAATATTTTAAAAGGTTATTTTAAAAAAAATAAACATTATTTTTAAAAAAAGGGATATCTTCAATGTTTTCCAAACAATTCATTTTTACTTTTTTTAAATGCATGAAAATGATGTTTTTTAATATATATGAAATGAACAGATTTTCCCATTATCATGTTATTTATTAATTATCAATATTACTCTACAAGTTTCAATTGTTTTTTAAGGAATATATTCTTCATGTTTTTTGGGGATGTTTTATTAAAAAATAGGGATACTTTAAATTTTTTATGAGATAACTGAAAGTGAATTTTCTTATGGAACTAAAACAATTGTTATATGTGATATGATGGAAAGGAAAAATCTTATGTTTTTCATTCAAGTTATGATTCCCATACGTTATTTATTACAATTGGAGGGGCTGATGTATAACTTTAATTCTTTGTGAATTGTGATGAAGTTAATGGAATATAATTTAATCATAAGATATGTTGGAATTAACAAAGAGGGTTATTAATTTTTAAGTGTAATTTAAATTTGGATTATAAATATTATATGGAGGTGATGTACTAAAGTACCTATATGTTATTCTATTCAAAAAAATTGGGTTTTTATGTAATTTCCTTTATTTTAAAAGGTATGAAAATAGATGTATGATTTAAGGAAGGTATAAAATATTATAAAGGTGAAAGGTTTATTTTGAATGGAAAAGGTTTTCATGAGTTCTTATATTTTGTCACGTACTAATGATAGTTATGATTTTCACCTTATTCTTTTTAAAAAATATTTATAAAAAAAATTGGGTAATAAATCTGTTTTCATGAGTAGGTAAATGATTATTTTAGATTATGTTTATTTTTCTAAAAAGGTAAACTTCTTTGTGTATATCTATGTTTTTTAAAGGGATTAATATATTTACTTGGTTTTTATATCCCTTCATGATCTTGGTTTTTCACATCCCAGGTTTTCAAATGTTTTTTATAGGTCCTAAGGATGTGTAGGGATTATATCTTGGTTATTTTCATACATGTCTTGAAAAAATAAATAGTGTCATGAATGAAACAGAAGTGTAAACGTAGAAACCTATTTTTTTAGAAATATATACACTATTTAGAAATTTATACTTTGTTATGTAATATTTTCCTAATTATAATAAACACTAAACTAACAAGATCCCCAAATATAAGAAATTGAAACCCCTGTTATAATTCCATAAATTCTATGTTGGATATTATACGAGTTGTTAAAGTTGGTGTTAATGAAAAGTTTTAGATAAATTTATAGTTTATGAAGTTATTATATGTGTATAATTTATTATATTTAAAAACTTTAATGTCTAATTTCTTGGTTTGGCTTCATAATCCAAAACTCTTATATGAATTCAAAATTTAGTATCTTATGGAAAATTGTAGTTATTTTTTACTCAATAGAAATAGTTAAATAGTAGATGATATTATTAAGGATATATTTGTATTTATCCACCCAATAATATTATTAGTAGTTATTTAATTTGATATACTCATAATAAACCTTTTTTACTTTTCTAAATGGTTGGAACTAGCAGGAACCATGTTAAAAATAGATGTAAATAAAAATACTATGGTTTTATAAATGAGTAATCGAATGGGATAGGGGATTGATTTAATATTAATTTAGTTATGTATAACCATCTAACTAAATTTATGATTAATAACCTAAAACTAGGTGAGTTTCATAACACACCAAATAATTGAAAATAGTGTTTCATTTATGTTCGAGTGATAAAGATTACAAATGTAATAAAGATTCAACATAATATGTGTCAATAATGTGGAAAGAAGAACCCAAGGAAATGTATCAAATTATTAAGAATTTGTTTTATATATGGTAATGGATGGAATATGGAAATAACTTTCCAAGGGAAAAGGTAGAGTTTTTTAACACCATTAAGAGGAAAAAATCTATTCTTAAGGTTTCAATTTATTGTTTTAAATGCGTTGAGTATAAAATTATGAAAATCGATACACTGGTTTGAAAACTTAATAAGGGGGTTAGTAATATCTTATGAATAAAGTTTTATCAAGGTCATATTCTGAAGATGAAGAAAATAAAAATAGCTCATAAAATGTATGAATTAAATATTTTCATATGTTAGATTTGGAAAAATTATTTGATTGATATTTATGAATCTTAAGAAATGATTCATATTTTTTATTATAAGAATCATATAAAAATAAATAACGTGAAGAAACATGTTTATAGGTTTATGAAGGAAGTTAAATGATTTAAGTGACAATATAAGGGGATTTAGCAGTTATGATATAGTGTTATTTTATTTAAGGATTGATAATCAGTAAGAATTTTCATCAGTTCGAAAGTATAAACACACTTTTGTGGTCTTATGTAATGGTATTTGAAACAGATTGGTAACATTTTAGGACACATTTATTGGGTTTTAATTCATTATTGAGGTATATATAACCCTTAGGTTAATCATCTGATTTACTATGAAGGTTATTTCAGAAGAATGTAGTTATTTTTTGAATAAAAGATATATGGTAAAGATAACCTTTAGGGTTTATATAATATTTTGTATTCATGTAATTTTGGTTAATTGAAATAAAGAGGTATTATAATTATTTTTGGGAAGTTAATATGATTAAGGTAAAAAAAATATTTTTGGATAATATGTGATTTTATGTGACGTCCTGGACCTGAATTCAACTTAATAGGTTTCGCAAGCATGACGGGCCACATGGCCTCAAGTGCATCTCCCTGATTTCTAGAGGGTGATAACTAGTAGTGAGGTCTTAGGGTGTATTTGTGAGGATATTATTCCCTCATTACTAGAGAGTAGAGAAGTAGATAAATATAAATATATTTAAATACTGGAAGTAATACAAGTAAACAGAAGGCACAGTAGAATATAGATACAACAATAAATATAATTGATTATGATATGTCATGTCACTAGAAAAGGGAAAAAACTGATACAAAATAGTAGGCATAACATGTTCCACAAAATAATAAATGAAATAAAATTATATCCAAATCATCCTGAGCTATGGATTAATCATCTTTTATCAAGCTACATACTAAAAAACAAGAAATCAAGCATTCGAAGTTGTACGTTTCCCTTTTTTAACACCTACAACCATGTAATCTAATCCGGGTGCCAAACGGTACCTGGATAGGGTGTGAGATAAACCTCTGTGAGCCACCATCAACAATTTCTATAACTTCTAGCCCATGTAATAGAAATTTAATAGTGTGAAGGAATGAATTTATACATATATAAAGTAAAGCAGTACAATGTTACTAAATACCCAAGTACCTGCTTCTTCCCACGACTAGTTTCTAAACATATAACCAAGTCATTTTTTGATTTTATTAATTTATAAATATGTTACTTTTTATCAATATTGAAAGTTCCAATATGTAATAAGGAATCCACAATTGATAGTTAAGAATATAATTATTCCATGTTATTCACCAAGGAAACCTAGACCTCAAGGGTTGTTATCTAAGTAGTTACTAGTTCTAGCTAAGGTAATAGTGTAATCTAATAAACATAGTCCAAGGAATTCAAAAATATGATACCTACTGAATCCAAGGTGATCAACCAAGGTAAAATTGGGCTAAGAAGTAATAGGGCCCTATGTGATTTAATTATGGCACTAATTTTTCTTTGTTAGATCCTAGGAGTGTGTCAAAAATAATCCTTTAATACTATGTGAGGGATCCTACTGTGTTATCCAAGATGCATCATTGAATCTAAATGGTATCCTAAAGTGTTCATGTCATACCTCGATAAGAATCCAGGGCGAGCTCAAGTCAAGCCATTAATAATAGGTAATGAATTTATTTATAATTTCAATTTTGTTCAAGCAGCATTGTTGAATCGAAATGGGCTCCCAAAGTGTTCATGGCATACCCCAATAAGAATACAAGGTGAGCTCGAGTTAGGTCATTCCTACTAGATAATGAATTCATGTATAATTTCAATGTGGTTTAAGCCTTTCCATTCATTTGTTTGAATAGGAAAAGTAGAATACAACCCTTTAATATAACCATTTAAGGCATGTTTAATAATCAGGGCCCATTCTTCTACCTTACATTATTGTGGTAGGGGTGATACGGACATGCAACCTATTATTTGTCTATATTTAATCTGTTCAAGTCATATCCTTAGTGTTTTGTCCAATTTTTCACTTAAAACTATTAATTACATTTAGGCACTTAACTTAGGTGGGTCAAGTGGAAGGTACATGGTACTTTCTATTCACCATTACATGATTCAAAAATCACTTAATTATAAGGAGTATTACCATTAGTGTGGCCAAGCTCCACCACACCCGAACAATGGCTCAATAGTGTTTAAACTATAAAAACTCAAATATGTAAAAACACTAAACATGGGGTGTTGTATGTTTTGGGCGTAACTACCAACAATTAATCACATGTTTGGAAAAATAATAATTATATAGTTCTAATTAATATAATCATGGCAAATAATTTCTATAAACGGCAACCGATGAAATCGGCAGGCCCCACATGATAATCCTAAAATCAATGAACTTGAACGATGTGTTATAGACCACCCACCTTAGACTTGTACGACTCTCCTCATCTGATATTGGCCTATGATTTGTCATATAATTGAGAAGATATGATAAAAAAGATAAAACGATCACACCTTCATAACGTGGTCAAGACCGAGAGAGTAGAAGAATGGCTAAAAAAGGACTTGAGTACTTACCGTTATACATCCAACAAGAATAATGGAAGCTCAATCGGATCCTGAATGAAGGATATCTTTCAATCCCAACCTTATACCTTCAAAGAGATCCAAAATTAGAGAAAATTAGCATAATACCAAAGGAATTTGGATCGTGGAGTAATAAGATGGTTAATTACATAATTAATGGAAAATAGTAAAATTACCTTGAAATGATCATGTACATGGTTTGGCTGCATGGTTTTCCAAATTGTGCACCAATCATGCATAGGTACCTGGGAAATAAATGGAAATTTCATGGTTAGCTCTCTCTATTAGGGAAACTATGCACCAACTGTGCAGTAAGGCTCTTTCTAAAAATTCACCATTTGCACGGTTTTTTCTTATCATGCAGCCTTCCAATTTGGTTTACTCTGAGTCATTTTCTAGAACTATTTTCCCAAAAAGATGGGTTTCGGGCACTGGACAAGCCTTGAACACCCTTGGGACCTTCACTAATAAATTAGGAATCCATGTTAGGTTTAAAAATTAAGAATTGGACAAAAATTTAAAGGATCCATACCTGAGTGAAAAACTGGGTTCTTATAGTCTTTACCACTAAAAATAACTCATCCCTAAGTTCACCTTCCGATGGTGGGAAAACACTATATGAGAACAATTTTTTCCATTGGTCACATACATCAGCCTCTCAATCCCAAGTCTCGTCGTGTGCACAATCTTGTTTCTATTTCACACGTACAAGAGGGATAGATCGGCCTCAGAGAGCCTTCATGCTCCGGTCAGTGATGACTCCTCGATACTCCTCCAAGGTAGAATCATCATCTAATTCAACTTCCTCAAGATCAAAGGTATGAGATGGATCAACATGATTTTGGTGAAGTTGTGATAAGTGAAAGATGTTGTGCCTGACACGGTACCTCTGAGGTAGTAGCAACCGATTGTCTAGAATCCCAATGCTCCCCATAATTTCAAAATACATTACATAATGTGGTGATAACTTCCATTATTTATATAACCATATATTCTCTATCCTAGGTGATACCTGAAGGAAAACATGATCCCTAAATATTAACTCTAGAGGTCTTTGATAGAGATTGGAATAAGATTTATATCTAAACAAAGTAGTAGTCATAAAATTTCTGATCAGCTAAACTTCTTTGAAGTCTCCTGAGAGAGACGAAGACCTAGTAGGGATGCCTAACGCTACTCAATCTAGCACTGGGGTGAACAGCATGTCCTACCATACTATGATTCAAATGGAACCATCTAAATCATTTCCTGAAAGCTGTTATTATAGTTGAACTCAATGAGAGGGATACGATTCTCTAAAGAACCACTGAAATCAAGGACACATGCTCTAATCATATCCTCTAGAAAATGTATTGTCCATTCTGATTTCCCATCAGTCTTAGGATGGAAAGATGTTCTTAGAAGCACCTATGTTCCCATATCCTCATGAAATCCCTGCAAAAACTGTGACATGAAACTAGTGTCCCTATCTAAAATGATAGTACGTGGGAACCTGTGTAGTCGTATGATATCACAGATATACAGTCTACCCATCTAATAAACTAAGTAAGTCTCTCGAATAGGTATGAAGTGAGCTACTTTGTTATTCTTTCAATAAAAAACTACACAGTGTTTATACCTCTTGGTTCCCTAGGAAAATTGACTACAATGTCCATGGAAACATATTCTCATTTCCATTCCGGGACTGGAAGTGGGTGTAACAATCTTGCAGGTCTATGTTTCTCTACCTTCAATTGCTGACAGGTGTAACACCTAGTGATAAACTATGGTATCTAAGGTTTCATCTTATGCCACCAATACTAGGGTCACATATCTTGATATATCTTTGATATTCCTGGACGAACTGCCCACTGAGATTCATGGTACTCTTTAATCAACTCAAATCGCATATCTATAAGGACCCAGAAACGTCTATGAATATTTAGTATGTCATCTCTATCTACAGACTAATCCAGAGGTGGGTTATCTTTTTATATACCCGCACGGAGTACCAAGCCTTCAAGATATAAAAATTATCTACCCTTCACCTTCTCAAGGAGGAAAGAGGTAACTGCCAAATATGAGAGATAATAGTGATCATTTCTATCATGAAACTCTTGGTGAAGCACAATTAAGAGGTCCATTAAAATATATTCATCACTAGCTTTCTGTATTACTTGTTATTGAGTTTTCTGACTCGATGCATCTGCAACCACGTTTCTTTTCCCAGTCATATAGGAAAGATCAAAATCAAGGGATTGTAAATATTCGACCCATATTCATTGTATGAGTTTCAAGTAACACTGAGTAAATATATATTTGAGGCTCTTATGGTCTGTGTACACCACAAACCAATCACCTAACAGATAGTGTCTCTTGAAATGTAAGGCATGGACAACTTCGACTAACACATGGTCGTGCGTCGAGTGATTTCTCTCATGAGGCCTCCACTACCAAGATCCATATGAAATTAATTTATCCTCATATATCATCAATTATCCTAGTCCAATGGTATATTTATAATAGAATATGGTATATCCTATTCCTAGATTCGGAAGATCCAGAATAGGTGCTGATACATGCCTCTCTTTCAGCTCTTGAAAGTCTTCTCACCTTCTTCTGGCCACATGAACTTTAAACACTTTTTTTAAGACCATTGAGAGGTGAAGTAAGGTGAGAAAAGTCTTTTATGAAATTCCTGTAATATCCACCCAGTCCCAAGAAACATTGTATGTGAAACACATTGTTGGGATGCTCCCAAGAAACAATAGAACTATACTTTTTAGGGTTAACTGATACTCTGGATTTTGATATTATATGACCCAAGAAATGAACATTGTTGATCCAAAAGTGGCACTTAGTAAGCTTGGTGAAAATATAATTATCTCTTAGTGTAATCATAATGATATCAATATGTTTGGAATGGTTTCTAAGAGTGTGAGAATACACCAAGATGTCATCCTCAAATACCATGACAAAAGATTCCAAATGCTGGTGAAAAAATATATTCAGCAGATCTATGAAAACGATGGGTGCGTTTGTAAGATAGAAAGGTATAATAAGGTACAAAAATAGTCCATACCTATAACAGAAAGTTGCATAAGGAATGTCTGATTTCCTAACTCACACCCAATGATAGTCGAATCTCATGTTGATCTTAGTGAATACCCTAGCTCCTCAAATATGGTCAAAGAGATCATCTATTCATGTTAGTGGATATTTGTGTTTGGACTTAAGCTGGTTCAAACTTCTATAATCTACACATATATGTAATTTTTAATCCTCTTTCTTGGTGAAAAGTATGAGAGAACCCCAAGAGTATGTAGTGGTCCATATAAGACCCTTGTCCTCTATATCCTTCAGTTGTCTCTTGAGCTCTTAGAGCATAGTAGGTTTCATCCGGTATGGAGGAAAACACACTAGAGATTCTCCTAGAAAAAGATCGATAGTAAACTATACCTCTATTTGATGAGGTAATACAACAAAACATCATAAAATACATCCCTAAAAAGATCCACTCTTAGAGGTAAATCATTTTGATATAAAATCTGATCTCCGATGAAGATATTGGTGATCTGGGCTGTCTCTCCACCTATCAAATGATTATTTGGACTAGCTCTTCCAGCCTGGATATCCCACTCACCCATATGTAGATAACTTTTACCTTCTAGTGATGTGAAAGATACCCTATGGTGATCGAAGTCTACAAAAGAATGATACTAAACCAACAAGTATATCCCAAGTATGACATTGAATCCTATCATCTTCAAAACAAAGAGTTTCCATAAGAAAGGTTAATTGTCTACATCAAGGGGACAGTCCCTGGACTAGAATATACCCTATGTATGTACCCTTAATGGTGTATCTAGGTTCATTACACCATAGTAATGTTGCATCTTCAGTCTGAGACACTCCATGATAGATAAAGAGATAAAATATTTTGAATCACCTGTATCAAATAAAGTATACATTTTAGTGGAGGCTACTGGGATCATACCTCATATAGTAAGTGGTCTCACGGTCTGATCCTCAGGTATCGGTTGTAGTGCATGCAACTGGCCTAATCCATGACCCAGTGCAATAGATGGACTACCATGATAAAAATTGATCTGCTGGCACTACTGGTTATTAGGGGTCTGGATACCACATCTATGACCTCCTCCTAGGCCTATCCTATCGATGTTATTCCAAGTCCCTACCTGACGTGGCACAAAAGAACTCACTCCTAAATGTGGAGGTGGCGCAGATTCTTTTCCACTTGAAGCTAGTGGAAAGGTCTTGCAGAACCTTGGAAGATTCCCAATATGGTTTCAAGCCCATCACTCCATTGGGTATCTATCATATTGAGGCTTTAGGTTCCCACATCATCCACACTGATGACACACTATAGAACAATCGAAACAGGCACTCTGGTTGTCACTTCCATAACAATAAACATCAAGTGAACGTTTCCATCCACCAGGATAATAACTATTCCATCATGACATTGATCATCTATACCTAGTACTATTTTCATCCCTCATATTTCACTTAGTTAATAGGTCATGATTGACTATTGAAGAAAATTTAGGAAGGCGAAAAACATTCACCTACGTACGGATGGCGTACCGGATCCCATCCTCAAAACATCTCATGCATGAAATCTCATCATCAGTTAGAAGTGGTGAAAACACTTTAACTTTTTGAGTCAAACTGAATATTCAATAAATGACATAGAACCCTATTCGACAAGCATGAAC
This sequence comes from Viscum album, assembly GCA_963277665.1. Taxonomy (NCBI): domain Eukaryota; kingdom Viridiplantae; phylum Streptophyta; class Magnoliopsida; order Santalales; family Viscaceae; genus Viscum; species Viscum album. The sequence continues at coordinate 533,785,474 of OY728151.1, read as the reverse complement.
TCTCTGGATTTGTCACCTATCAGTGTCTGAGGAAAGAACTGATCATGGAAGGCAGTCTAGAAATCAACCTATAACATACCATGATGACAATTAGCCTTGGTAATCACATCCCACCAATGCTTGGACGAATCCTAAAGCATTTTTGTGTCAAGATTGACCCTCCACTCTTTAGGCATCCCCATATGCTCAAAGATATATAGAGTATCCTTAAGTCAAGACTCAACATCCTATAGACCACCATCCCCTGAGAAATTAGGAGTATGACTCTCTTGGAACTTGTGAGTCAAATCATTCATCATAGGTGAAACTCATGGGGCATTATGAAAAGACTACATCAGATATAGTAAATTACCACTAACATACGAATCAGTGCCTGGATTAGGTACAATATCTAGTTTCTCAAGTCGCACTCCTAGAGGGTATATTGGCGGCTCCTGGCCCACCATGTTTGGAGCATTGTCGTCCCCACCATCCTAGTGTATGATAGAGGGATATCATGGCGGAATTAGTCAACAAATTCCAATCACATGCCAAAAAAATATTAGAAGCATAAAAATAATGAAACTAGTAGATGATAAACCTAATAAACCCCACTACCCAAAGCATACTACACCAACTACCCACATAGGTGGCCAAATATCGGTAAGTTCTGAAGTATAAGTTTCATTTCATTTTACATTTTTCTTACTTGGATCACTCATTTACCTTTCATAACATGATAAGTCGAGATAAGGATGTGCAACCATTTCATTTTAGAATTCATGTTTTACTTTATAATGGATATCCATTCCCAGTGAATCTATGCCCACACACCACATCGATGAAAACTACACCCATCTATATATAGAATATTTTCTCGACTTAGTAAATTACTCATCCTGACCCATGAGGATCCATACACCTCATGAATTGAAAGACAATCATGCAATCTTATACAATAGTAATAAAAGAATAAGATAGCTATTAGAGCATCAATCAATAATCACAGACATAACAAGAAATGAAAGTAGTGGAATCCACCAATATGGCATAGAAATATGCATGAAATACGAATTATAGGTTCCTATAATTATGGATGTGACAATGCTCCTTGCCCTTATATCATCAAGCCGAGGTTGAAAATAAAATTCTTAGTCAAAATAATAATCAATAGCTTCACACATCATGTGAATCACCCAATGGTACAATCATATCAACTATAATTGGAAAATGAAGAACAATAATTATAATTTACGCAACTTTGCTTTTACCTCGAACATGGTTTTGCGACGCCCAAGAAACGCTTATGACCAAGTCCCATAGTGTTCCTAATCTCTTGATTATTGTCTCCAAATAGTAATGCAATAAAAGAATTCATACCTATAATACTACTATGTGACTTCCAAGACCTGGATGCCACTTAACAGGTGCTCTGATCCCGATGGGCCACATGGCCTCAAACGCATCTCCTCGAACACTAGAGGTAGTCGACTAAGAGTGAGGGCATAAGGTGTGTCCATGGAGAGATTATGCCCTCATTATCAGAGTGTAGTACAGCGGATAAATATAAACAGAGGTAAATAGTTGAATCAATACATGTAAATAGAGGGAACATCAGAAAATAGAGACAATAGTAACAATAACTAATGATGATTTTTCATGTCACTAGAAAACTGGAAAACATATATACTAGGCAGTAGGCATAACATGTTCCACAAAATCATAAAGGTAACCAAAGTCTATTCCAAGAATCCCAAGCTCCAGTTCGATCATCTTCTATCAAGATTCATACTAAACAGCTAGAAATCAAGTTTTTGAAGCCATATAATTCCCTTTATCAACACCTACAACCATGTAATCTACTCCAAGTGCAAAAAATAACCTGGAGAGGGTAGGAGATGAATCTCAATGGGCCACCACCAATGCTTTCTCTAGCATCTAGTCCGAGTAATGAAAATGTAATAGTGCGCAGGCATGCATTTATACATATATAAATTAAAGCAGTAAAATGTAACTAAATACCCAAGTACCTGCTTCAGCACTCAACTAGTGTATCAACATATGAACAAGTCAATATTTAATTATACAAATTTATAAATAAGTTACATATTATCAATGGTAAGAGTTCCAAGATGTAATAAGGTAACCACAATTGATAGTTAAGAAGAAACTAGTTCCATGTTATTCACCAAGGAAATCTAGACCTCAGGGTTCATTAACTTAGTAGTGACTAGGTCTAGCTAAGGGTAAGAGTGTAATCCAAGGAGCATAGTCAAAGGCATTCCAAAATACGGTGCCAACTGAATAAAAGTGTATCAACCAAGGTAAAATGGGGCTAAGTAGTAATAGGGCCCTATGGGCATTAACCATGGAACCTACTTGTCAATGATGAATCCAAGGAGTGTATCCAAGGCATCCATTAGTACTATGTGAGGGATCCTTTTGTGTTATAATAGGGATCCAAAAATAGACAAAGATCGGGATCTAGGTTGTTCTCAACCTAAGCTAGATGCATCTTTGAATGGAAATGGTATCTCTGAGTGTTCATGGCATACCCCAATAAGAATCCAATGTGATCTTGAGTTAGTTCATTCCTACTTGATAATGAAGTCATTTATAATTTCAATTTTGTTCAATCCTTTCCATTCATTTGTGTAAATAGTAAAAGTATCATACAACCATTTAATAAAACCATTTAAGGAATGTTTAATAATCAGGGTCCATTCTGATACCTTACATTAATGTGTTAGGGGTGATACAGACATGCAATCTATTATTTGGTTACATTTAATCCGTTCAATTCATATCCTTAGGGAACTTTCCAATTTATCACTTAAAACTATTGATTACATTTAGGCACTTACCTTAGGTGGGTCAAGTGGAAGGGACATGGTACATTCCATTCACCATTACATGATTCAAAAATATCTTAATTATAATGAGGCTTACCATTAGTGTGTCCAAGCTCCAGCACACTCGAACAATGGCTCAAAAGTGTCAAAACACTAAAAAATCCAATATGGCATAACACTCTACATGGGGTGTTTGATTTTGTGGGTGAAACTACCAAAAATTAATAACATATTTGGAAAAATCATAAATATATAGTTCTAATTAATATAATCATGGCATATAATTTCTATAAATGGTAACTGATGAAATTACCAGGCCCCACATGATAATTCTAAAATCAGTGAACTTGGGGGATGTGTTATAAACCACACACCTTAGACTTGTATGACTCTCCTCATCTGATATAGGCCTATGATTTGGCATATAATAGAGAATATCGGATAAAAATGGAAAAATACTCACACCTCGATAACTAGGTCGAGACCAAGAGAGGATAAGAACAACTAAAAAGTACCTGAGTACTTACCATTATACATCCAACCAGATGAATGGAACCTCAATCGGATCCTGAATGAAGGATATATTTCAGTCCCAACCTTAGGCCTTCAAAGAGATCAAAAATGAGAGAAAAATAGGTTAATACCATAGGAATTTGGGTTTGGGAGGAAGAAGATGGTTAATTAGAAAATTAAGGGAAAATAGTAAAATTACCCTAAAATGAGCCTCTGCATGGTTTGGATGCACAATTTTCCAAATTGTCCACCAACCATGCATGGGTACTTGGGAAATAAAGGGAACTTTCATGGTTATGTCTCTCTATTAGGGAAACTATGCACCAACCGTGCAGTAAGGCTCTTTCTAAAAAGTCACCATTTTCACGGTTTTTTTAATCGTGCAGCTTTCCCATACACTTTACTCTAAACTGTTTTCTAGGCATATTTTCGCAAAAAGATGGGTTTCGGGCTCTGAATAAGCCTTGAACACCCTTGGAACCTTCACTAACCCATTAGAAATCCATATTAGGTATAAAAATAAACAATTATACCAAAATTTAAAGGATCCATACCTAAGTGAAAAACTCAGTTCTTATAGTCTTTCCCCCTTAAAAGAAATAATCTCGGAGTTCACCTTCCATGGGTGGAAAAGCAATATCTGAGAACAATTATATCCATTGGTCACATACTTCAACCTTCCTATCCCAATTTCCATCATGTGAACAACCATGTTTTCATAGTACCCGTACTAAAGGGACAGACCGGCCTCAGAGAGCCTTCATGCTCCGGTAAACGATGCATATTGGATACTACTCAAAGGTAGCATTGGTATCTAATTCAACTTCCTCAAGATAAATGTATGATATGGATCAAAATGATATTGGAAAAGTTCTAAGAAGTGGAAGACTTCGTGCATGACATCGTACCTATGAGGTAGTGGCCACCAATAGGCTATCAGCCCGACCCTCTCCAGAATTTCAAAATTCGTTATATAGCAAGGTGATAACTTTCCTTAATTCTGTAACTATATATTCTCTATACTAGTTGATTACCAAAGAATAATATAATCCCCAAACATGAACCCTAGAGGTCTTCGAAAAAGTTTGGTATAAGATTTTTTTCTAGACGAAGTAGTAGTCATATGCTTTCAGATTAGCTGAACTGCTTTGAAGTCTCCTGAATGAGATGAAGAAATAGTAGGGATACCTAACTTTCCTCAATCCAGCACAGGGGTAAATAGCATGACCTACCATACAAGGATTCAAATGGTCCCATCTAAATTGTTTCCTTAAATATGTTATTATAGGTGAACTCAATGAGAGGTATATGCTTCTCCCTAGAACCATCGAAATCAAGGAGACATGATCGAATCATGTCCTCTAGAACATGAAACATCTGATCTGATTTCCCATTGGTCTGCCAGTGAAGATATGTTCTTAAAAGCACCTCTGTTCCCATATCCTTCAGCAATCCCTACCAGAACCATGACATGAAATGAGTGTCCCTGTCTGTAATGATAGTACGTGGGAAGCCGTGTAGTCCTATAATTTCATAGACCTATTATCATCCCAACTCATCAACTAAAAAACTATCCCAAATAGGAATTAAGAGATTTGATTTTTTAAGTCTTTCAGTAAAAAAACATACAGTGTCTATACCTCTTGGCATCCTAGGAAAATTGACTACAACGTCTATGGAAGCATATTCTCATTTCCATTCTGGGACTGGAAGTGGGTGAAACAAGCCTACAGGTCTATGGTGCTCCACCTTCACCTACTGACAGGTGTAACACATAGTTATAAAGTTTTTTTTCTAAGGTTTCATCTTATGCCACCAATACTAGCGTCGCATATCTCAATACATCTTGGAGATTCCTAGATGAAATGCCCACTAAGAGTTGTGGGACTCTATAATCAACTCATACCTCATATCTATAGGGACCCAGACACATCTATGAATATGTAGTATGTCATCTCTATCTACATACTAATCCAGAGGTGGGTTATCTCCTGATATACCCCCATGGAGTACCAAGCCTTCAGGATCTAAACATTATCTACCCTTCACCTTCCCAATGAGGGTAGAGGTAAATGTCAATAATGATAGATAAGACTGATCATTACTATCATGAAACTCTAGTTCCAACTCATAGAAGAGTTCCATTGACATTAATTCATCACCGGCTTCTTGTATTTCTTGTTCCTGAGTTTTTCGACTCAGTGCATCTGCAATCACATTTCCCTTCCCAGTCGTATTGGTAAAATAAAAATAAAAGGATAGTAAATATTAGACCCATCTTCATTGTTTGAGGTTCAAGTCAAGTTGAGTAAAGAAATAATTGAGGCTCTTATGGTCCGTGTACACCACAAATAACTCACCAAATAGATAGTGTTTGTATCAACGTAAGGCGTAGACAACTTCTGCTAGCTCAAGGTCATGTGTTGAGTGATTTCTCTCATGAGGCCTCAACTACCAAGATCCGTATGAAATGACTTTATCCTCCAACATCATCAGTTCTCCTGTTTCGATGAGATATTCATAATAGAAGATGGTATATCCTATGAATTTCTTCAGAAGAGCTAGAATAGGTGCCGATACAAGCCTCTATTTCATCTCCAGAAATCCTTTCTGACATTCTTTTAGCCACATGAACTTTAAACACCTTTTTTAAGACTAGTGAGAGGTGAATTAAGGTGAGAAAAGTCTTGTATGAAATGATGTAATATCCACCCAGTCCTAATAACTCTGTATTTAAAAAAAATTCTTGGTATACTCTTATGAAACTATTGAACTAACCTTTTCATGGACAATAGATACTCTTTATTTGGATATTATATGACCCAAGAAGTTAAATTTGTTGATCCATAAGTGTCACTTAGCAATCTTGGCACAAATCTAATGCTCTCTCAGTGTACTCAGAATAATATCAAGATGTTTGGCATGGTTTATATGAGTGTGAGAATACACCAATAGTCTTCTTAAAATACAATGACAAAAGAGTCCAAGTGGGGGTGGAAAACCCTATTCATCAGAGCCATGAAAACGGTGGGTTCCTTTGTAAAACTGAAAGGTATAATAAGTTACTCATAAATTCCATACCTATGATGGAAAGTTGTATGAGGTATGTCTAATGGCCTAAATCACACCTGATGATACCCCGATCTTAGGTCGATCTTAGTGAATACCCTATCTCCTCGATGCTTTTCAAAGAGATCATCTATTTAAGGTAGTGGAAATTGGTTCTTGGGCTTAAGCTGGTTCAACCTTCTATAATCCTCACATAGATGTAAGCTTCCATCCTCATTCATGGTGAAAAGTTTGAGAGAACCCTAAGACGATGTACTGGGTCATATAATACCCTTGTCCTCTAGATCCTCTAGCTACCCCTTGAGCTATTGAAGCTCATTAGGTGTCATCTTGTATGGAGGAGTGGACACTAGAGCTTCCCCTAGAAAAATCTTGATAGTAATCTCTACCTATCTCTGAAGGAGGTAATCTAGAAAAAAAATCATTGGAAAAGACATCCCTAAAATGATCAAATATTAGAGGGAAATCAGTTTGATGTAAACTCTAATCCTCTATGAATAGATTAGTGATGTGGGTGGTCTCTCCACCTATCACATGATTCTTTGGTCTATCTCTTCTAGCCTAGATATCCCACTCACCCGTATGTACATAACTTTTACCTTCTTATGATGTAAAAGATACCTTGCGGTGATAGAAGTCTACAAAATCATGATAGTGAACCAACCAATCTATCACAGGGATGACATTGAATCCCATAATATCGAGAACAAATAGTTTCTATAATAAAGGTTAATAGCCTACATCAAGGGGACGGTCTCTGCACTGGAATATGCCCTCTATATGTACCCTTAATGGTGTATCTAAGTTCATTACACCATAGTAATACTGCATCTTCATTCTAAGACACTCCATGATAGATAAAGAGATAAAAGAGTTTGAAGCACCTGTATCAAATAAATTAGACACTATAGTGGAGGAAACTGGGGTCGTACCTCGTACTGTAGATGGTCCCACGGTCTGATCTTTGGGTATCGGCTCTAGTGCATGCAATTGGACTGATCTATGACCCTGTGCAACAGATGGACTACCAGGATCAGGATTGTTCTACTGGAGTGGATGGTGATCAGGGGTCTGGCTACCACATCCATGACCTCCTCCTCGACCAATCCTACCAATGTTATTCCAACTCCCTACCTGACACAGTGCAAAATAAATCAGTCTTAATGGTGAAGCTAGTTCGGATCCTTTTCCACTCGAAGCTGGTCGAAAGATCATGAGGAACCACAAAATATTCCCCATATGGTCGCATGCCTGACACACTATTGGGTCTCTATCACAGTGAGGCTTCAGGCTTCCCCATTATCTACACTAATGACACAATATAAAGCTATCGAAACAGGCACTATGGTTGCCACTTCCAAAATGATAAACATCGAGGGAACATTTCTTACCACCGGGATAACAACTAGTATGTTGTGGCACTGATCCTCTATAACTAGTACTATTTTCATCCTTCAGGTTTCACTTAGTGAATAGAGCCTGATTTACTATTGAATAAAAGTTAGGAAGGAGAAAAAAATCACCTGCATACGTATGGAATACTAGAGCCCATTCTCGAAACACCTAAGGAATCAAATTTCATCATCAACTAGAAGCGGTGAAAACACTGTAACTTTTTGAATCACACTAAATTTCCTATAAATATCACAGAACCATATTTGAGATGCATGAACAATATGAATTTTTTAGCTCTTAATGTATGAGAAAAAACTGATCCTGGAAGGTAGTCTAGAAATCAACCCATAACATGCCCCTATGACGATCGGCCTGGGTAATCACATCCCACCAACGCATGGCCAAATCCTCAAGAATTTTTGTGTCAATATTGACCCTACACTCTGTAGGAATCTTAAATTCTCAAATATATATAGAGTATCCTCAAGCCAATACTCAATAGCCTATAGAAAACCATCCCCTAAGAAATTAGGAGGATGATGTTGTTGTAACTCGGGAGTCAGAACATTCATCGTAGGTGAAACTCGTGGGGCACCATTCATAGACTACATTAGACGTAGGAAACTATCACTAACATACGAATTAGTGCCCGGATTAGGTACAATAGGCAGTTCCTCAAGTGGAACTCCTAGTGGGAATACTAGCGGCTCATGGCCCACCATGTCTAGAGCATGGTAATCACCACCATCCTAGTGTATGATATAAGGACATCATGGTGTAATTGGTCAAAAAATTCCAATCACATGCCTCCAAAAAAGATTAGAACCACAAAAATAATGAAACTAGTGGAAGATGAACCTAAGAAACCCCACTACCCAAAGCATACTACACCAACTACCCTCTTAGATAGCCAAGTATTGGTAAGTGCTCATGTATAAGTTTCATTTCAGTTTACATTTTTGTAACCTGAATCTCTCCATTGACTTTCATAACATGGTAATGTGGGATAAGGATGTGTAGCCATTTCATTTTATAATTCATGTTTTACTTTATAATGGATATCCATTCCCAGTGAATCAGTGACCACACACCTTCATGAATGAAAACAGAACCCATTTATTTATAGCATATTGGATCGACTTAGTAAATTACTCATCACAACCCATGAGGGTCCATACACCTCATAAAGTGAGAGATAATCACTCAATCATATCCAAGAGTAATAAAATCATAAGATAACTATTATAGAATCCCTCAATAATCACAAGCATAATAAGAAATTCAAGTAGTAAAATACACCTATATGTCATGGAAATATGCATGAAATATGAATTCTAGGTGCCTAAAATGATTCATGTGCAATGATTGTTGCCCTTATATCATCGGGACGAGGATGAAATAAAATTCTCAGTCAAAATAATAATCAATAGCTTCACACAGAATGTTCATCACCAAATGGTGCAATGATATCAAGTATAATTGGAAAAAGAATAACAACAATTATAATTCAGGAAACTTGTCTTTTACCTTGACCATGGGTTCGCGATGCCCAAGCAAAGATTATGACCAAGTCCCATAGTGTTACTAATCTCTTGATTATTGTCTCCAAATAGTAATTCAAGAGATGAATTCATGCCTATAAAACCACTATGTGACTTCCAAGACCTGGATGCCACTTAACAGGTGCCCTGAGCCTGATGGGCTACATGGCCTCAAGCGCATCTCCTCGAACACCAGAGGAAGCCGGCTAAGAGCGAGGTCCTAGGGTGTGTCCATGGGGAGACTATTCCCTCATTATCATAGTGTAGTGCAATAGATAAATATAAACAGAGGTAAATAATGGAATCAATACAAGTAAAAAGAAGGCACATCGGAAAATAGAGACAACAGTAACAATAACCGATGATGATATGTCATGTCACTAGAAAACTGGAAAACACATATAAAAGATAGTTGGAATAACATGTTCCAAAAAATCATAAAGGTAAATAAAGTCTATCCTAATCATCCCTAGATTCAGCTCAATCATCTTCTATCAAGATCCATACTAAACAGCAAGCAATCAAGTTTTTGAAGTCGTATAATTCCTTTTGTCAACACCTAAAACCATGTATTCTAATCTGGGTACAAAACAGAACCAAGAGAGGGTGGGAGATGAATATCAGTGGGCCACCACCAATGATGTATATAACATCTGGTGCATGTAATGAAAATGTAATAGTGTGTAGGCATGCATTTAAACATATATAAATTAATGCAGTAAAATGTAACTAAATACCAAAGTACCTGCTTCAACACTCAGCTAGTGTATGAACATATGACCAAGTTAATATTTGATTGTACCAATTTATAAATAAGTTTCATATTATCAATGGTGACAGTTTTAAGATTTATTAAGGAAACCACAATTGATAGTTAATAAGAAACAGGTTCCACTGTATTCACCAAGGAACCCTAGACCTCAGGGGTCATTAACGTAGTATTGATTAGGTCTAGATAAGGGTAAGAGTGAAATCCAAGGAGCATATTCCAAGGCATTCCAAAATACGGTGCCTACCTAATCCAAGGGTATCAACCAAGGTAAAATAGAGCTAAGTAGTAATAGGGCCCTAAAGGCTTTAACCATGGAACCTACTTGAAAATGTTGTATCTAATGAGTGTATCCAAGGAATCCTTTAATACTTTGTTAGGGATACTATTGTGTTATACTAGGCATCCAGGAATCGACAAATATTAAAATCTAGGTTGGTCTCAACCTAAGAAATACGGATTGTTGAATTAAAATGGTCTCCCATAGTGTTCATGTATACCCCGATAATAATCCAATGGCGATCTCATGTCCAGAAATTCCAACTAGATAATAAAGTCATGTATAATTTCAATTTGCCTCAAGAATTTCCATACATTAGTGTGAATACAAAAAGTAGCATGAAACCCTTCAATAAAACCATTTAAGGCATGTTTAATAATCAGGGTCCATTCTGCTACCTTACATTGATGTGGTAGGGGTGATATGGACATGCAACCAATTATTTGTTGACATTTACTCTGGTTAATTTATATCCTTAGTGTACTTTCCAATTTACCACCTAAAACTATTAATTTCAACTGGGCACTTACCTTAGGCAGGTCAAGAAGAAGGGACATTGTACTTTCCATTCCTTATTACATGATTCAATAATATTTTAAATATAAGGATGCTTACCATTAGTGTGGTGAAGCTTGAGCACACTAGAACGATGGATCAAAAGTGTCAAAACACTAAAAACTCAAATATGGAAAAACACCCTACTTTGGGTGTTGGTAGTTGTGGGTGTAAAAACCAACAAGTAATTACATATTTGGAAAAAAATCATAACAATACAACTCAAATGAATATAATCATGACATATAATTTCTATGAATGGTAATAAATGAAATCGGTGGGCCCCACATGACAATTCTAAAATCAATGAACTTGAGGGATATGTTATAGAACACCGACATTAGTCTTTTAAAACTTTCCTCCTCTGATATCAACCTATAATTTGGCATAGAATAGAGTTGATCTGAGAAAAAGTGAAAAACACACACATCTCGATAACTAGATTGAGACAAAGAGATGAGAAGAATGGATAAAGAGGACTCATGTACTTACTGTGGTGTATCTAACATGTTGAAAAAAAGCTCAATTAGATCCCAGGTGAAGGAGATCTTTCAATCCCTACCTTTGGCCTTTAAAGATATCCAAAATGAGAGAAAAATATGTTAATCCCATGGGAATCGTGATTAGGGAGGAAGAGGAGTCTTAATTAGATCATTAAAGGAAAAATACTATAATTACCCTGAAGTGATCCTATGCATGGTTTGACCACATAGTTGGCCAAACCGTGCACCACCCATGCATGGGTACAAAGGAGAGAAAGGGAACTTGTACGGTTAGGTCGCATGGTTAGGGAACCCATGAGTCACGCCTATTTTCCCAAAAAGATGAGTTTCAGGCTTTGAAAAACCCCTGAATACCCTTGGGACCTTCTCTAACCCATTAGGAATATATATTAGATCCAAAAATAAATAATTAGACCAAAATTTAAAGGATCCATACCTAAGTGAAAAATAGGGTTCTTACATTCTATTTGAGGAATAAAGGTTGATTTGACTTTTGGAATCACATATGACATTTTTTTAATTTACGGTGACTTGAATCATTTTTTCGAGATTAATATATTTTTAGAAAATATATGATAATAGTATATAATTTTTTGGTATGTGACTTTATGAGAGGTTAATATTTTTTGTAGATAAATGTCAAGTTGAATTTTGGAGAATATCTGATCAAATCATTCGAATATTTGTGTTTCAAATTTGGTATAGAGATTTTTAAATATTTTTTAAGGTTACTTATTTATGGGAAGATTTATGTTGATCTTTGGGTGTAATTAATGATGATTTAGATATTAATGTATTATTTCATCATATGATGGATTATTCATATTAAATTGGGCTAACCATTTTGATGTAGGTAAATTTCTAGGTAAAGGAGGAATAAAATTCCATCATTATGATTCTTATGATCCATTAAAAGTTAATTTTACTCCTTCAATATTGAAAACATCAACATGATTATTTATCATTTAAAATTTGAGATGAATCGGCGGCATAAGACTACTTGAGGTATGACCAAAGGATAAGATTATTTTTATGGAGTGAAATTAAATCAAGTAATTATATTATCTCAAATTCACTATATTGATGGTAAAAGAATTCCTCAACTCAATAAATAGGAATATAAATATGTTGAGTATTATGTGGAAAACAACACTCAACTATTAAGGTATGCTTTTAGAAATGAATTCACAAGTGAGAGTCTCACAATTGTAAATCAATGGTTAAAAAAATATTTAGTAAATGACAACTTTCCCAGTCATAAAGTAAAAAATTAAAAAAAAATCAAAAGTAAATGTTACCAAAGTAGATTAAAATTTAAATTCTTTTCACTTATGTATATGTATATTCTACTCCTTGGAATTAATTCTTAAAATGTCTTAAACCATTTTTATCAAGCACAATATTAAACTATGAGGAAAAAATTCTTTAATAATGGTAGAATGTAAAATGAAAATATTTTAGAATTTATTTTCTTTTAAATAAATACTAAGTTTGATAGAATATACCACACACAACACTGAGTATAAAAAACCCATGATATACTATGAAAATATTATTTTTGAAATATGATAGTTAAAACCTAGCAATTGGTTTGGCCAATATGAATAGAAGTAACCATATTATTAAATATATGATGAAAATTTTCCCTCATTCAAATTTTATGGTTATTTCCTATTAAATAATTACTCAATCTTTAATGATACTACCTAAATCACATAAGGTAAAAATAGTTAACTTTTATGAGGATCGTTTAACAATAAAATCCTTTTTACTTTATAATTTATATATTTTATTTCAAATATAAATTCCTATTATTTATACTATTAAAATTTTCTAAAATACATCTTTTTATACATGTAAAATAATTAATAATCATTCATACATTGGTTAACAATTTTTTATAAATAAAGAAAAAAACATTTGATGGTAAAAAGATATATTTTCAAAAGACTATATTTAAGTGAAAAAATTATTTTAATATTAATACATTTAATTAATCAATATTTATTACTTATTTTTATGAAATTTATTGATAATATATTCAATAAAATAAAACAAATCATCAAGTGCTTATTACTAGCATGGGAATATGAATAAACTCATTTTATGACTGAAAATAAAATATCTATAAAAATGGTTGTAATGGGTTATGTGAATGGATATTAAAATTGTTTACAACCACATTTTAAAATTTTATTTTATTAAAAAAATCTTAATTTTTAGATTTATTATATCATATTTTTTATGGTGATTTTTTTTTGGAATAATTTGTTTCTCAATGAAAATTGTAAATAACGATTTTTAAAATAACGTTACTTTTATGATATTGTCATGAGGTAAGTTTGACTTAAATTTTCATAAAACTATTTCCTCAGAAAAATATATGATTAAAGAGTAAAATAAATCATTTAAAAATATTATTTTCAATTTGGAAACTCATGTTTGGATTTTTTGAACCAAAATTATATATTATTCTAATAGAAAACTATTTTTGGATCATTGCATTTAATAGAATGGTTGAAAGGTGTCATTTGGTTTTGGAATGATCCAAATGTCATATGAAATTATTTTTTAAAGTTATAATCCAAATAAATTCATGATAATCCAGAATATAAATAATTTTAGTTTAAAATCATTTTTATGCTTAAAATGAGTACTTTTCTATAAACGGTTTCTCATTGTGTTTTGAAAACGTATATTAAATGAAAATTCTTCCTCTTATGGAAATTTAATATTAGAAAATTTATTATATATTTGTAATAAAAAAATTGAAAATATTATATTAGTTCAATCGCATTTTGGTTCATAAATGTAAGTTCCCATGGGAAAAAAGTTTAGTTATCAAGGTGAGGGTAGAAAGGGTTAATGAGGGGGTTAAATATAGAGATAAGACTTAAAATATCTCTTAAACATGTCTAAATTTGATTGATTGGGTGTATTTTGACCTTATTCTAAATTCTCTTTGAAATTTGGTTTCCTGAAAATGACTTAATATTAATTTAGAACTTTGAATAATTGCAGGTGCCACTCCCCTAATATAAAAGAGTGCAACCTCCCCTCAATTATCCACACACTTTTAGCACTCTATCTCGACCAATATCTAAAAAATGCCTTCAATAATCTCCTACCAATTTCCTAAAATTCATTGTATCCTAAAAATACCCATCCTAAAAGGCTTAAGGAATAATAATAAGAAATATATCCGATGAGGAGGTCTACATCTTAACTAAATTCTCTCAAGCTTATTTCTTCTTGTACATCCTTCAAATCTGTTTTAACCATCCTAAAATAATAAAATTAGTTTCATTAATATGATAAAATTTTATTAGGAAGATGGAAGAAATATCTTCTATCTAATTTCAATCCCAAGGAAAATGAAAACATAGATCATGTGTACGCTACCACCTCCACGAAGCAATGTGTTTCATTTTTCATCACCACCTTATATGAATGGTTATAAAAATTAAATTAATGAATATACACTATGGAAAAAACTGGTTTTTATGATGGGCCATTTGCGACAGGATTAGGGCTCATCACAAATAGTCTTTCGCAGAAGACTATTTGTGTGGGGTCTCTATTCCCATCGTAAATAGTTCATTGTAAATAGGTATTTGTGATGGGGAACAATTCCCCATCACAAAAGGCTTTGGCGGGTGGTGCACACCAAAACGTAGGAACGCTATTTACAAAGAATGTGTACACCTTTCGCAAATAGTTTCTTTCAACCGCTATTGCAATTAATACGGGACTACCATTTATGATAGGTGTTGTGGAAAATAATAGTACTTGCAATGGGTATCCCATTTCAAATACTCCCATCGCAAATGAGCAAACCTATATATACCCCGCTACGAATTTTTTCCATTTCACCCTTCTCTCAACTCCTCTCTCATTCTCTCCTCTCAAATTTTTCTCTTTAATTTTTTCAATGTTTTAGATTTCCCAGTAATGTAATTTTCAAGGTTCGCATCCAATGAAATATTCAATTTAGTCGTATTTATTCATTTTATTTTTTATTTATTTATTTATTTATTTTTTATTTATTTTTTATTAATAATAATTTATAAAAAATAGTAATAATCAGAAAAAACAATTATTGATTAATAATAAATAGTAAATAATAATAATAAATAGTAGTAATTGTTCATAAATAGTAGTAATTATTAATAAACGTTAATAATTGTTAATAAATAGTAGTAATTAGTAATAAATAGTAGTAATTATTAACAAATAGTAGTAATTGATAATAAATAGTAGTCATTAGTAATAAATAGTAGTAGTTAGTAATAAATCGTAATAATTAGTGATAAATAGTAGTGATTGTTAATAAATAATATTAATTTTTAGTATTTAGTACTAATTAGTGATATTTTGCAGTAATTAGTAGTAAATAGTACTAATTAGTAGTAATTAGTAATAAATAGTACTAATTAGTAAAAATTAGTAATAATTAGTACTAATTAGTAATAATTAGTAATAATTAGTAATAATTAGTAATAATTAGTAATAATTAGTAATAATTTGTCATAATTTGTCACAAATAGAAATAATTACTAATAAATAGAAATAATTATTAGTAATTATTAAAAATTATTAAAAATTAATTATGTATAAAAAGAAATAGTACTAAATAGATATAAATAGTGATAAATAGAAATAATTAGTAACAAATTGTAATAAATAGAAATATTTAGTTGTGATTAGTAACAATTAGTAATAATTAGTACTAATTAGTACTAATTAGAAAAAAATAGAAATAGATATAAATAAATAGTAATAAATTTTTATAAATAGTAATAATTTGTAAAAATTAGTAATAATTATTAATAATTACTAATAATTTGTAATAATTAGAAATAAATAGTAATAATTTCGAATAATTAGTAATAAATAGTAACAATTAGTAACAATTAATAACAATTAGTAATAATTAGTAATAATTACCAATAATTAGCAATAATTATTAATAATTAATAATTATTATTAATAATTAGAAATAATTATTAATAATTAGTAATAATAATAATAATTAGTGGAAATTAGTAATAATTTGTAATAATTAGTAATAATTAGAAATAATTAGTAATAAATAGTAATCATTAGTAATCATTAGTAATAATTAGTAATAATTAGTAATAATTAGTAATAATTAGTAACAATTAGTTAGAAAGAGAAATAAATAGTAATAAATAGAAATTAATAGTAATAAATGGTAATAATTAGAAATAATTCGTCATAAATAGTAATAAATAGTAATAAATAGTAATAAATAGTATAAATATTACTAAATAGTATTAATTTGTATTAATTTGTGTTAATTATTATTAATTAGTATTAATTATTATTAATTAGTATTAATTAGTATTAATTAGTATTAATTGTTATAAAATAATAAAAATTAGTTCTTATTTGTTGTATTTAGTAATAATTAGAGTTAATTTGTAATAATTAATCGTAATTAGTGTAAATTATTATAAATTAGGGTAGATTTCTATAAATTTTAAATAAGTTAATATAAATAACTATGAAATAAGAGAAATTATTATAAATTACTAGAATAGTGAAAATGAAATAAATCTTAGATTTTTTTCCATGATCAATAACAAATTTTTACATACAAGGTTGATATAAATTAGTCATTTTTCGTGGCCTAAATATTTTAAATTTCATGTTTTATACTTTTTAGTAATTTATAATAGATTTTATTACTTTATAGTAATTTATAATAATTTATATTAATTTATAGTAAAATTTTTAATATTAATAGTAATTAGTAACATATCAATATTATTTCTGTGTATATCTTATGGTAATGTATTATGGATATTTTAATGGTACTCATTTCTTTTTCATGGATCAATTAAGCTATAATGGAATTATGAATGTTTTCAAGTTATTTTGTCACACATATATATGGTTTATCATTATATGGTGGGTGGGTATATTATATCCTCCTAGTTCATTGGTTAATGTTTTATATCTAATTATATATGTTTTGGATAAGGCTATTTTGTCCAAGTATATTATGTTAAGTGATGTGAGTGGTTAGACCAAGTCTACTTTGTTATGGTAAGGGGATTATACTTTCCTAATATAATGTGAATATCTTGGTGGTTATCATTAAACTATATTATGATTTCAACGATTATGTTTGTTTCAAACTCTTTTGTTATGAAACATACCTATGTTGGGATCTCATGGATCAAGATTTTTAACTCATGATTCCACTCCCCTCTGACTCATGACTTACGTAATTATAAAATACTTATTTTTTTGAATGGTGTTTTATGATATATGTTTTTTGGGTTTGATTATCTTATAATTGTAACCATGTATCCTAAATATGTTCTCATGCCCACATTAGTATCTTATAAAAACCTATGGTCTTCAATTGATATCTCTTATGTTTACCCTTACTGACCTTTTGAGATCACCCTTTCTTTTTTTACATTCCCCAGGTAATGAAGAAGGGTATTAAGTATCTATGTCAAAAAGGGTATCATGTGACAATATTAATTGTGGGATATGTTGAAGATATTGTAAAATAACTTATTAATGTGTCTACTCACTAAATATAGTAAACCTTTAGATTATGGGTTTTTATTTATTAATATATGAAATGAATATTCAACTGAAATGATGTAATATGTAGGTATGTTGTTCTCAAGTCACCTTAGAGGGGTACCTCTTTGATATATTCTTCTTATATTTTACTATACTTACATATGATATTTGGTGAGTGAGACTTGAGGATACTAGGTGATAGTTGACCTAAAATATTCTTGTGGTTTCTGTTGTTTATTCACTGAATAATTAGAATGCATCTTCCATATTTTCAAGAGTACTTGAGGAGGTTCCTATTTATTTTATATATATATATTATCATTACTATATATATATATACTTTTTTAGGTTTCTAGGATGATTTTTTTATTGAGTTGGAAATAACTGGCTAGGATCTTAGGGAAGAGGTTAGAGTTTCTCCATATGAGTTTATTTTCATATGTATTTTGGAGACTTTTATTTTTATTAAATTTGAATAATTAAGGTTATTATATAATATTAGTTTAATTTCTGTTATGATGTTGATTGGTAGATCTATTTGTATGTTACTATGATTTTTTAGGGTAATACCACTCATTTAAATGATTTATATCATTGATGATAATCTCTAACTCAGGGCCAGTTAGGGATGGGTCTCAAGGTCACTACCATCTTCATTACAGGCCCAAGATGAGTTCCCAATGGGTTTGAGTCATGACATTTCCCATGATTAGGGTTCACATGAACACACCACCAATGTCTAATCTAGTTGAATGGATGACCATGAAACTTATCATATCTACACCTATGCATAGTATCCCAAGAGATACACATCATCATGTGTGTTTTCTAGTAAAATATTGGATGGATCATGGACTTTCTCCACTCCCTTACCAGCTTTCTCATCATGTACCCATTGATCACCCCCAGTGGTAATTTGACAATGTTGAATTTATTGATTGGATTCCAAATTTCATAAGTTTGTATTCAATAATCCCCTGATTCAAAATATTGGATTAGTTTCTTGAAATTATATTTATAAGACCCTCAAGATTGATAGTGAAAATAAATAATGAGGAGAATTCTTAGATATTATTCTAATTATATAACTCTGATTAAAGTGATTCTAATAGTAGTGATCACATATCATTAAATTATATCCAACCATGCATCATTTTATTGGTGAATTAATAAGAATAAATATTTTATCAATAGTTTACTAATGTTATCCCTAGAATTTATCTATATAATATCTTGAAATTTGATTGTAATATTCCCTCAAATAAAAAGTTAATGGATTTATCATAAAACAAATATTAACAAAATTTAATTTCATTCTAAAGTTTAACAGTTTGACAGTAAAATGATACAACAAAAGTTCTTTCTCAAATAAATATACTTTTGGAATAAATAACCATACCTTTTCCTTATCGGCATTGATCTATGGTGATGACCTCCCATTCTATAGTGATCATCATACAACTACTTCCCTCACAAACCCTAGATACCCTCTCATTTCTCTATAAATTTGGCTTATAAGAGGTAGGAATTATGTTTTTATTTTAATATTGAATTATTATTTATTTAAAAAATCAACTAAAAATTGATTCTCCAAAATTGGGAACAATTGTGAATTCACCTTAAATTTTTTTTCACCCATCCTAGGGTAAACACTCTATTTTGGACTCAGCATTTAACTTCATTTTCCAATTCAACACTCTAATAATGTTGAATTTTACATTTGTACATTTTTTAAAAAAACATAATATTTTTACTAAATATCACCTATGTTAATCAATAAATACACTAAATAAATTCATTTAAATTAAAATTAGTGTAAAATAATCCATAGGCACTGAGTCGAGTGTGAAATTACATTCATTGGAAAAGGAATTATTAGGTAGAAACTTCAGATATTACATCCTCCTTGTATTAAACTTTTTCATCCTACAAAACCATATAAAACATTTTCATCACATAGATTAGCCTTCCATTTCATAAGTTGTTACCCTCCAATCAAAAAAATACCAATAAATTGAATCAATATCAAGAAAAGTATTCCACTAAGCCTCTCATAAAACCTATTATAACCGCATGAAAATATGATTGAAAATGTATCCCTTCACTAAGTTATCTTTCTCAAGGATTCCATTATAAACAACCCATATGTATCATTAACCTGATATAAACATCACTTCTCAAGAAATAATTCCCACATTCGGGCATT
This sequence comes from Viscum album, assembly GCA_963277665.1. NCBI lineage: Eukaryota > Viridiplantae > Streptophyta > Magnoliopsida > Santalales > Viscaceae > Viscum > Viscum album. Next base: position 533,765,245 of record OY728151.1, on the reverse strand, counting down.
TACATCACAAATATTAAGTGTGTCAATATCGTAAACCAACTAACTAAAATAAATAACACACACACACACCCTACTCAACCATCGAACTCTATACATACTCGATATCACCTTTAAAGAGAATGATACACACTCAAAAAACTCTTTCATATATATAAAAAATACACAATCCTCCCTTTTAAGATCATTACCTACCCAATATAGAATAAAAACTTAGGGTTTCTCTAATATTACATCTGATCGCAACTAACTCATCACCAAATACTGATAAAAATCTAAAAAACACATATTAATCCCATCTTGGGTATAAAATATTAATGATATAAACATAGATATATACTTAGCCTATTTTTATAATACCTATTACTCAAAAAATTAACTTATTATATCATGGATAATCACTCCATCCAATGAATGAAACTTCCAAACTCTATCTCAAAACCATGAGATGATGCCTAATTAAACCAGAGAATCTCATCACACTAGAATTCCATCATCTCCTTAGAAATAACTACCACCAACTGATAACCTATTTATTAAATAGAATACATGAAACACAAGGCATGTAAAAATATTCCATTTAAGATACTCATACCTATATCACCACTAGGAAATGTGATCATACCATATTTTTTAATTCCTTTTAAGGGGAAAACATTGAACTCCTCCCTCTTCCAACATCAGTACACCAATTACAAGGGACCATGATTATTCTACCACTTCATTTAATATGACCTTTATATAATTCAATACATACTAATTTCAATCATTTAGGATTACTCAATTCCAAGAAAAGGGTTTGGTTAGTCTCATCGTGTTTCTCCAAATTAAGGTAAATACCCAAAATAAAGGTGAAATGGTGTATGTTGATCACTTAAAATGGACCTTCCCAATAATCTCATTCCACTTTTAGTAGAAACACACCAATAACTCATATTATATATGAATTAATGAAGAAAATAAATAAGTAATCAAAAAAATTTACATGGTGAACCCAAACTAGGTAACGTAAGGAATATAAAATGATGATGTGTTGATATATCACAATCACTAAGTGCTTTATTCTTTATTAAAATTTAGAGTGTTCATACTAACCCTCTAAGTTTACAACATACACAAAATATATAACTTACAAATCTCAATCACTCAAAAACCCACTACTCCTCTAAGAGTTATCATCTCAATTGTATCGTCACGGATCTGGATGCCACTCAACTGGTGCCCTGTACCCAGTTAACCACATGGCCTCAAGCACATTTCTCCAAATTCCAGAGGCTTCTGACTAGCAGTGAGGGCCTAGGGTGTGATATCTGGGTAACTATTCCCTCATTGGTAGACTATAACACATCAAAATAAATAATAATACAATATCAGAAGCAGCAAACAACATACAACAGAAGTAAAAAAGTGAAAGACTGATATTAGAAGTAAAAAACATCATTCCATACCAAAGATGATGCATCATGGTATGTTCTAAGAAAATAGCCAAAATAATTGCACTACAATAATCCACAATATATGTTCCAAAATCACCAAAGAAGCAAAGGAAGATAAGAACAATCACAATCCTCGACTATGTCCCATGCTCTCTTCCTCCTAAATAGCATATTATGAACCAGTAGAAGGGAAATTTCCCTGATCAACACCTTCAATCATATAATCTATTTTTTCCCAAATGAATGACCCAAATAGGGTTTGAGACTAAATCCCAGTAGGTAACCACCCAAGATCTATGTCGATCTATCAGTGAATATATATAATAGGCAGTGTACAATAGTGAAAGAAATAAACTAAAAGATTCTATAAAGTAAATAGTTCTATAAGTAATCACAAAATATGTCTTAGGAGACCATCTAAGAAAATATATGTGAAGACTAAATCCAAGCTTGTGATTTATCTTGGTAGACGCATCATATATCATTTCATTTCATTACTCAATTTATAATTGAGTCTTGTCTTGACATCCAAAAGTGAAATTTAAGCATATCTCCTGGTGTATTTAACCAAAACCATATAACCATGGTATAACATAAAACCAAACAGGATCAAAAGCTGATATATAAGCATTTCGGCATTCAATCAGGGTTGAAACCCGGTATATAATCATTTCAACATTTTTCTAGTTCAAAACCTGGTATGTAATCATTTCATCATGTGTTATGGTCAAAACCCATTATATAAGAACTTAATCATTAAAACAACACATTTAACTTACACTGTTACATTGTTAACAAAATAATAACTTATGTGGGAATCAAATGTGTCACAAACCTTTTAAGTAATCTAACCATTACGGGGATAAATAATTATAAACTCCCATGGGAAACTCATCTCTCAAGCCTAACATGTGAATTGATCTATCACAAGGAATAACCATTTATTATCTCATGTGGAAAATCATTTAATTTACCAATTCCATTTTAAAGAACCCATAAAAGGGAATAAAAGGCATTCCCATAGGCATCCTAGTCCAAATGGCTAAATGTTGGTCATCCAAGGGAAAACGCACCCATGGGGGGCCCAATCAAGGATAAAAATCTCAAACGTGTCTTATAATCATTTAATCAATTCCTTTATCTACATTAGGTAACAAAACAGTTCAATATTCACTTTAGGTGACACCCAAAAATGGTTGTGCGACACTCTGACACATATAATCAACTTGAAAATTAGTGAAAGGCACGAGACCACCTACCTCGTGTTCCTATGAATCTCCTCATCTAGTGTCAACTTTAAAATCGACCTAAATCATAGTATATCTACAAAAATGAGAAAAAATATCAAGCCTCAATAAATGGGTTGATAGAAGAAATCAGTAATAATGGCTCAGAAGGAATTGAGCGCTCACCAAGATGATTCCAACGGATCCGATTTTGTTCGAATCAGAGATCGTATGACAAATCAGAAGCCAAACCCTCATTCGGATTTTCTAGGTGCACCATATGTCAAAAAGGGGTAATTTCTGTCTGTCTGAGAAGAATGATGCTAATTCCTGATTTAATAGGAAAACATTACACAGCATATACTAGAAACTACACATTATGTCCATAAAAATCCTGTCCAGGTCATTACATGCTTGTGTACTGGGATTATAGGGTGTTTAACCCTAACTAAATGGCATGTAATTATAAATGAATGGCATGTAACTCCTAGTCACGTTGTGTAATAGGCCTACAAATAGACTTTGATCTCTTTATCCACTATTTCATAAGTGAAAACTGAAAAGGAAAGATCTGTACCTCAAGGGAAGAACTAGGTTGTTACAAACTTCCCCCCCTAAAGCAGTTCTTCCCTGAATTTCCCTTCCAAGGGTGGTGAAGAAACATCTATGAAAAAATCTGGCCAATGCAATCGAATGTCAGCCTCCCACTCCTAGATATCATCTTGCACTTGGTCGTGCTGACATAGCACCCATACAAAAGGAACAGATTAGATTTGAAGAACCTTCATTCTAGAATCCACAATAAGAATGGGATTCTTCTTAAAGGATGAATCATCCAATAACTCCACTTCCTTTAGCTGAAAGGTGTGAGACAGGTCCGAAAAGTAATGTCATAACTGAGAAATGTGGAAGATTTCATGCATATCCATGTACCTCCGTGGTAACTGCAATCGATAGGCAAGCGGCCCGACCCTCTCCAGAATTTCAATCAGACTGAAATATCTCAGCCAAAGCTTACCCTGTCTCCTGATCCTCTTGAGTACCAACATTAGTGTGAAACATAGGAAAACTCAATCCCTAACATTGAACTTCAAAGTTCATCTGTAGAGATAATTATATTATTTCTGATGATACTGTGTAGTAGTCAACTACTTCTGAATCAACTGGACCTTCTCAGAAGTCTCCTGCACGAGACATGGTTCCACTAAATCTACCTCACCTACTTCTAAAAGAATTGGGAAGAACAACATGTTCTACCATAAAATTCCTCATAAGGTTCCATCTATATATTCTTCTAATAATTGTGTTTATAGTCAATCTCCACCAAGGGAAAGTGATTCTCCCAAGAGACCCTAGAATCTAGGAAATTTGCTCGCAGCATGTTCTCCAACACCTATATCGTACTCTATGATTGTCCATCTGTCTGGGGGTAGTAAGCTATGATCTGAAGAACCTATGTACCCAAGGCCTCCTATATCCCTTTCCAGAAATGAGATGTAAATCAGTCATTCCTATCTGAAAAGATAGAATTCGGTACCCCATGCATTCATACAATCTCATGGATGTATAACCTCCCAAGCTCATCAACACTGACGGTTTCCTTGATCGACATGAAATTTAAATCCTTCGTAATCCTTTCAACAATAACCCATACTACATCATTACCTTGGGGTGATCTCAGTAAACCTTTCATGAATTCTATTGTAAAGTCATTCCATTTCCACTTAGGAATAGGTAGATGCTATAAAGTTTTGGTTGGTCACTGATACTCCACCTTCACCTGTTGACAGGTGGAACATCTCATGAAAAAACTAGATACATCACCCTTCATACCTGGACACCAGTACTAATGATGTAAATCCTAATACATTTTGGTGACACCAGGATGAACCACCCAAACTAAAGCATGAAAATACTACATCAACTCCTCGTGTATGTCTGCCAAAACCTATACGTAACTTTTTAACTACAAGAAATCATCCTCATAAATGGTCTAACAAGGAAAAGGGTCCTCACCTGACATACTCTCCTATGGAACTAGGCCATCAGAATCTGATAGTTGCCTCATCTTCAATATATCCCGTAAGGTAGAGGTAATAGCTAAGGATATAAGAAAAATATATCCCTTCCTATTGTGCACCTCCAAACGAATCTTGGAGGACAAATACGAAAGCTTCCAATCGCTACTGGCCTACTGCATCGTCTTTATCTACATCCTCTTACTCAGCACATCGTCCATTGCATTTACTTTACTAGGTATGTAGGAAAGATCAAAATTAAAGAAATGAAGGTATTCCACCCATCATAGCTACCTCATATTTAGATCATGCTAAGCAAAGATGTACTTGAAGCTTTTGTGGTCCATAAACACCACAAAATTCTCTCCCAAAAAATAGTGTATCTAATAGCACAATGCATGAACAACTGTAGCTAACTCCAAACCGTTCATAGGTTAATTCCTTTCTTATGGCATCAGTTACCGAGACCCGTATTCCATGACTCTATCTGCCTGCATCAGCAATACCCCCAGTCCAATACCTGAAGCTTCAAAGTAAATTGTATAAATCATGCCTAGCTATGGAAGTTTCCGGATTGGTGCTGATGTTAACCTACCTTTCCGCTCCTGAAAGGTTGTATAACAAGAATCTGATCAACTGAACTTCACACCCTTCTTAGCTAGGTCTATCAGCGGTGCTTCCAAGCATGATAAGTCCTGTATAAAATGAAAGTAATGACCAGTTATCCCCAAGAAATGATGTATGTCAAAACATTTCTTAGGCTGCTCCCACTAAAATATAGCTCTTACCTCTTCTGGGTCCACTAATAATCCTATATCCAAGATGACGTGACCCAAGTAGTGAATCTGATCCATCCAAAAGTGGATGTTTATGAGATTATCATATAACTAATTCTCTCTCAATGTATTCATAATGATCTCAAGATGGTTGGCATTGTCATGTAAATTGTGAGAATACAACAAGATTTAGTCCTAGAAAACCATCAAAAAAGAATCCAAGTAAGGATGGAACACCCGGTTCCTCAACACCATGAAAATCATTGGCACGTTCATGAGACCAAACAACATAACCAAATACTAATATATCTCACACCTACTATGAAAGGTTATATGAGGTATGTCTGTAGTTCAAACACATACATGGTGATATCATAAACTCAAGTCGATCTTTGATAACACTAGATCTCCTCAAAGATAATAAAACAAGCCATATATCTGTGGCCAGGGATATCAGTTTTTTACTATCAACTAGTTCAGCTTCTGATAGTCCACAAATATCCTAAGGGTATCATCCTCCTTTTTATTAAAAGAACTTGTGAACCCAATGGAGAAGTATTGGGTATAATAAACCCCTTCAACTCTAAGTCCTCTATCTACCTCTTGAACTCCTATAACTCAGTCGTAGACATTATATAAGGAGGAATGGATACTGTTGAATCTTCTGACATTGTCTCAATAGATAACTCTACCAATCTTTTTGGAGGTAAACCTCAAAATTAATCTAGGAATAAATCACTAAAACGATCAACCACTATAGGGAAATCCATCTGACATGTCCCCTAGTCATCCATATATAAACTGTCAATCTGGGATATCATCCTACTCCACCCAAAATTCTCAGGTTGAGCTTATCTTTCCTTGACATACCACTCTCCCTTGTGTAAAAATGATCTTCCCTTTGGTGGTGTGAAACTTACCCTCCGACGATAGCAATCAACAATGGCCTGAAAGGATACCAGCCAATCCATTCTGAGGGTGACATCAAAGCATTTCATCTCTAAGATATAGATATCCTAAACAAAGTGACACCCACCAATCTCATGGGGGAACTCCTTTCACTGCCTCACATCTTTCATTCTAATCCCTAAAGGAGTGTCTAGTTTCATAACATCATTAAAAGTAAAAACAAAGAGCCTTATTCTATCCATAACAGTCATAGATATGAAACTATGTAAATCCACTGTATCAAAAAGTGAAAAAGATAAAATGGAGGTGACTATAATATTACCTCAAAAAGTATAAGGTTTGGGATATTTCTCATACTGGGACTATTTCACTACATAAGTCTAACCTATACTATAGCCCTATGAAACTGCTTGGCTACCCTGAGTTGATCCACTCTGCTATCTCTGAAAACTTATAGTTTGGCTACCAAGGCCATAGCCACAACCTCAGCTTAAGCGGCCTGATGTATCCCAATTACCTAACTGGTGAGAAGCTGTTGTCCCTAATCCAAAATGTAGAGTCTATGAAGATCCTCTTTCACTAGCTGCTGGTGTAAATGTTCTGTAGAAGCCTTATAGATGACCCATCCTGCCACAAGTATGGAACTCAATTGGGTCCATCGGGCTATAAGGTTTCGTATGTAAAAATTTTCTACACATGTAACACCTCACCTTGATACCTGAAGAAACTTTTTGACTACTAGATTCTCTGAGAGAAATCCCCAGGAGATGTTTTCTACTACCTATCGAGATAGTACCAGATATCAGTGCCAAACCACCCTAGCTCGCACCTCTAGATTCTCTCGGATTCCACTCATTAATCAGTGTATGATTCAAAATTTCAAATAAAATAGTCGGACAAAAGATATTCACCTATGAATGGATTTAATACCTAAGATCATCCTCAAATTTCCTAGCCTATAAAAGATCTCCACCCATCAAAACAGGTGTGAAACACTTAAGCTCGGTAAAATGAGTTAAGTAATCCATAACTAATAGAGCTCCCTACTATAGATGCATGAACTCTAAGTCTTGGTCAGACCTAAATGTATTAGGATAGAAATAGTCATAGAAGAGTCTCTGTAAGTCTTCCCAAGGCATATCCCGGTGATTTCCTGTCTGAGTAATCACATCCAACCATCTCTTAGCAGAATCACACAGCATATAAGTCGTGAGCTTGACCATTTCTTTGGGGGAATCTCCAAATGATAAAATATAGATAACATGGCCTATAGTAATGGATCTATAGCCTGTGTTAACCCATTACTAGAAAAAGTGAGATGATGTTGCTACTAGAACACCCTAGTTAGCTCATCCATAGAAGTGGAAGGCTGAGGTGCTCCTTGGAAAGTCTGCATAAAGTGTGTGAAGTTGTCGTGGAACTGTGCCTCTATACCTACCTTCGGAAAAACCCTTGGTACCTCAGTTGGAATTACTAGAGGATCCATAGTTATCCCATGTCCTTACCTCTACTCATCAAAATATTAGGAAAACTATAGTACCTTACATGTACTAAAATGTTGTTATGATAATGTAATAAGTTATTATCATCTCTCCTTTACCCTTATTTTATATTAAAAATGAAAACATCATCTGATATGTGTTAATTCATCACATTCAAGGGCGACGAGTTTTCAATTTATTTTAATGTATTCAATTCTAGTCATGAAACCATTTTCAGGGTTTAACAAGAATAAAATATATGTATTATGTCTCATATATGGTTATGGAATCTTTTTTTACACATTGTTTTGATTTATAAATCAAAATATGTTCATTGTGATCAAAAACCACCAATTAACCCATAAGGTTATCACTAAAGTTTTATAAAATGATTCAACTTCACTACAAGTAAAATAAATAAATTTACATCCATGTAACCTTATGAATGTTAAATAATAAAATATAACTCCAATTATATAAAACCTTCCTCATTTTACATGGTTATCCTTCCATGCATATAAGTAAACTGATCATGAAACAAACGGACCTCAACAAACAAATTGAACTTCTTAGCCCATCAAAAAAGACATGAATGAACTTGAAAAGGTTATACCTAATCAATTACATGTAAAATATGTTATTTTATAATTAATTAATGAACCTAATTTGACTATTCAGGTTATTAAAATCATGTGGATAACACCATCGGACATAAGGTGAGGGATTCTACCCGAACCTCTATTCTTCCTTTGGGTTATTCGTACTCACTTTTCTCCCAAATGGAATCCAACATTCTTTGTATGTAAATCTTATAATTTATTTTTATATGTCCAAACTCATGTATCAATATCCATTATCCATTCTCTTATGGGGATATATATGCTATTAAGTGATTCCCTTCTCAATACTTCCCGATAAGCAAACTCATTTTAAGGGAACTTCTCGAATTCATACCAAATTTCAAGTGCACTTAACCACGTGTTTTAAGCCACAATTATTTTTATAAAACCAGTGTTTTTATTATGAAAACCTCCTTGTATCACTTTTGGTTTTATATAAAATATTATTCCCTTTTCTATTTTAAATACTCGTTATTATTTTCCTTAAAATCTCACTAAAATTTTTTAAGCCTAAAATTTATTAAATACTCTTCTTATATGTTGTCAATTATGTTTGAAATCACTTACCATGATATATTCTTATTTTTCCTTATTAATTTCCATGTGTGTTTTAATTTTTTTCTTTCATGGACACTTGTATGATACGCCCATTCATTATGTTTTATTTCATGATTATGATACTCATTTATTTCCATGGGTACCCTTATGTTTGTGTATGATTGATTATGTATGATTATTAATGTGAAAAACATATTCATGAAAATTTTAATATGGGTGCACCCAAATAGAGATCCAATTAATTGGTTAAATTTGAGTCTCATGGTACATTATGTGAAATTTTCTTGGCGGTTAGCCTTGACTCGTGCTACCATGTGCAATGGTCTTGATGGGTAACCTTGACTTGCAGCCCTCTATGTGCAACGATCCTTGAATCATGCAAAAGTCATGTTTTATATTTCTTCCACATTATTATAAAACCATGATTGTATGATCCCATGATTATATGTTATCGGTTAATATGTTCAATTTTTTTATATCATTATGGCATGCCTTCTAACCCATGTGCTAAAGCTTTATTACTATGCTTTTTCCCTTACTGGGATTTTACCTCATCCATTTGTTCATGTTATACCTAGGTTATCCTATGAAAATGTATGAGCACAATGGAAGTTAGGATATCCTTATAAATATTAAATAAATAAATGCATTATGTTTTCAGTTTTATGTATCGATTCATCAAAGACACAAGACTTCATGATCCTTGTGTTGTAATATGATGTTTTATTATGCTTAAAATCATGTAATGATATGTATAAAAGAATAGGGTTGTTATATTTGGTATCAAATGATGATCTATTTATTTTTGGAGATTAGGAATATAGAACTTTAGTAAGAAACTTATGGATGAAACTGAGTAAAATAAAGCATTCCTAAATTTGGGTAAGTATAGAGTAAGTGGTTTATCAAGAAAACACATCCCTGTATGGATACAACTAGGTAGAGGTGGATCTTGCACAGATGTTTCCAGGGGTAAAACCAATAAACACCACTTTTATCTAGTCTCGAATGGGAACTGGTTCATGAGAACGGGCCTTGCTGCACTCTTGGTTTGACACTCTCTGGGGAATATGATTTGGTAAATTTCTGATATTTGTGGAAACCATTATTAAGGGAATAGAAAAGGATCCCATAAGAATGAAAGTTGAGAAATAGATGAAGGATAACCTATATTTAAACCTAGGTAATCAAAAGTTAGGATATACTTATCATTTACAAGTTTATCCTTTTATGTTCATAGTTTCCTTTTTAAGATTAATAGCAAAGTATTCAAGACCTCTAATTATACATTATTTTTCTTAGTTAATGGAGTAAAATAGAAGAACACGTACCAATAATCAATGTGATAGGTAATCTATATTATTACCCTAATGATATGACAAATATGATGGGAGTGGGTGCTCAAAACATAATAAAGGTAATTTCTCAGTTAGATCAAGTTATGACAAATTTGTTGGGAGGAATTCAAGAAAATGTATTTCAATAAATATTTTCCCTTGACCCTAGATCTCAAGAATGAAAGAGAGTTCATCAGACTCAAGAAAAAGGAAGATGAGTCCATCAGGCTGTATGAATAAAACATCACATGGCTGGTAAGATACACCAATGTATTTTTCATGAACACTTAAAGCAATTTGGATCTCTTCTTTAGAGAACTAAAGCAGAGTATATGGAAAGAATTAGTGATTCGATACTTTGACAGTTATGAGGAAATTTTATATTGTGCCCTGAAGGTTGAAATGGAGACCAGAGACTCCCAGTGGTCTCATGGTCTCGGTGAAAAAAAGCGTAAGATGGAGAATAATATTGGTGGTTTGGAAAATAAATCCCATTGTGGGAGGAAGATCGAACACCCCATGTGTCAAAATTGTGGGAAAAGCATCCTGGTAACTTTCTAAAGGGAACCATAAATTGATTCAAATATGAAAGAGTGGGACATATGGCTAGAAACTACCAAAGGGATTTAAATAATCCAACTAATATGGAAGAATAATGTATGGTTCAGATAAATTCTCATCTAGTGGTGTAGTGTTACAACTACAAGGAACATGGGAATTAAGTGAACAATTTCCCTAATCCAAGGGTTGTTGGAGGAAATCAACAATAACCTCCAAGGCAACAAGGAAGGTCTTATGTTATCACTACTACTGAGGTGAATCTAGAAAATTATGTGGTGATAGGTATGCTAGTTATTCATTCAAGAATAGTGAACATACTATTTGATTCTGGTTTTATGCATTCTTTCATATCTTTCATGTTTAGTAGAACTATTAAAACACCACCTTAAAATTTAGAGTATAAGTTATCTGTGAGAATAGCGAATGGGGATTGTGTCCAAGTTTTATAACTCCTACGTTGTAAATATTTTTGGAATGAACCTCCTAGAAAATATTTTCATACCTTCTTTAGTGGAGTTCGATGTTATCTTGGGAATAGATTGGAAATCTTTGAACAAATCCAACATCAACTATCAAAAAAGAGAGATCACTCTTCACATCCTGAAGCATCCTCCAATTTGATACAAGTGTAAGGATGAAGATTAATTTTCTTTAGAATAATTGACACAAGTGTGGATATTAATTACTTATGATCATGTATTTCTAGCACAAATGATTGAGACAAAGGAGAAAATCATGCTCAAAGATATGCTCATCATGAGGGATTACACTGATGTATTACCTAAAGAGTTGCATGGTCTTCCTCCTGATAAAGATGTTATGTTCTCAATTGAACATATTCCTACATCCCTACCTATATCAAATACACTTTATATAATAGCCACCATAGAACTTATGGATCTGAAGAAGAGGTTACAGGATAATCTGGAGAAGGGTTTTATACGCCCGACTGCTTCACCTTGGGGTGTGCCGGTCCTTTTCGTCAAGAAGAATGATGGATCAATGTGCCTATGCATTGATTATAGTGAGTTCAATAAAATCAAGATAAATAAAAAGTATCCCTTTCCATAGATATATCACTTGTTCAATCAGAATTTTGAATCTAATTATTTCTCTATGGTGGACCTTCGGTCGGGATATCACTAATTAAATGTGAGGAAGAATGGTATTCCGGAGATTGCCTTTCAAATGAGGTATGAACACTATGAGTTCATAGTGATGCCCTTTATACTCACTAATGTTTCATAAATTTTCATGGATTTAATGAATAAAATCTTTAGATATTACCTCAAAAAAATTTTTGTAGTATTTATCGACGACATTCTGATATAATACAAGAGCAAGGAGGAACATGGGGAGTATTTGAATACTCTGCTAAAGAATTTGAGAAAGAAGAAACAATATGGAAAGTATAGTAAATGTGAGTTCTGGATGGAGTAAGTATCATTCTTAGGTCATTTTATCACCATCAAAGGGATATATGTGGGTCCTTTTAAGACCAAGGTAATTAAATAGTGTCCAAGACCAACATCTATAACGGAGATCCGCAACATTCTAGGTCTAGCTAGGTATTATCAACAATTTGTGAAGAAATTATCACTATTTTCAAACCCAATGACCAAGATGACATGAAAGGGAGTGAAGTTTTTCGGGACTTAAGAAGGTGAAGACTGCTTTAAGGAGTTGAAAATGGGGCTTATAACTACACCAATACTCACACTCCTAATGAGTAGAGAACTCTTTATGGTGTATAGTGATGCTTCAAAGAAATTATTAGGTTGTGTACTAATGAAAAATGATAAATTGGTAGCCTACATCTCAAGACAGTTGAAAATACATGAGAAAAACTATCCCACGCATGATCTAGAGTTGGAAGTTGTGATCTTTGCCTTAAAAAATTTGTGTCATTATCTCTATGGGGAGAAGTGTGAGATATATACTGATCGAACGAGTATCAAATATATATTCACACAAAAAAGTGATTAATATGCACCAAAGAAGATTTTTAGATCTCATTAAGGATTATGATTTCTCAGTCCACTATTATCTTGGAAATTAAAATAAGGTAGAGAATTCTCCATGTAGAAAGGTTCTTGTATCTTAATCAATGATTAGAATTGAAAATGATCCAATATTATTAGATTTTTTGAGGATAGACATGGGAATCATTAAAGTAGGAACATCATAAATCCTTGATCAAATGATTTATCAACCATTCCGCATAGAGAGAATAAAGGATGGTCAAAGAAAAGATGTAAAAATTCAGAAAAGGTTGGAATCTAGAAGAAATGGAAATCCTCAGAGTTCATGTTTGATGAGAAAGGAGCTGTAAGATCTAGGTCAAGATTATGTGTACCATCTGATCCATAGATAATGAAGAATATTTTGAATGACACACATAGCTCAACCTTATCAATTCACCCAGGGAGCACAAAGATGTATCCAGATATCCAAGAGAACTTTTTGTGGGATAATATGAAGAAAGAAGTTGATGAGTATACATCAAAGTGCCTGGTATGTCATCAAGTGAAGAATGAAAGTCAAAAGTCTAAGGGGATGATGAAACCACTAATCATACCAGCATGGAAGTGGGAGAACATCACCATGGAATCTGTCACTGGACTTCCAAGTACATCCAGAGGAAACAATACTATATGGGTCATTGTTGATTGTCTTACAAAAACGACTCACTTTATCACAATTTGAGAGGTCCTATCATTGGATAAACTTTTAGAAATATATATCAAATATGTGGTAAGTATTCATAGATATCCACTATCTATTTTATTTGGTAGAGATCCAAGATTCACCTCGATGTTTTGGAAAAGTCTCAAACATGTTATAAGAACAAAAATGAACTTCATTACAGCCTATCATCCTCAAATTGATATTCAATCTAAGTGAACTATTCAGAAACTAGAATATATATTGAGATCATGTTCTATGGACTTCAAAGGAGGATGGAACCAACATCTTCTATGGGTTGAATTATCCTACAAAAAAATTGTCTACTCCAGCATCTGAATGGCACCATACAAAGGCCTTTATGGGAAAAGTTAAAGAACACCAACATATTGGGATAAATTTGGTGAGAATAAGATACTAGGACGCAAGTATAAGGTTATTCATAAGTTGCATGTTGGTTGATAGTTGCATGTTAATATTGGTTTGGGCATAAAAGTTTGTGAGTTTCCAAATTTATGAGTTGGAGAAGGTAGTGCCGCGTAAGTGGTTAGGTGACACCTGTGTTCCAATCTTGTAGAATCTCGCCAAGGCATAGAGAAGCACGCCAGGCATGGAGAAGCACACTAGTCATTCTAGGGATGCATGAAAATTGGAAGATTTCCCAATACACCTGTGGTAAAGTTGTATTCATCAGTGGATGAAAGTGTAACTTTAATATATGATATACATACATATAAAGATGCATTCAGCTGTGATAATGAAGGGACCAATAAGTCTTTAAAATATGAGTGGATATTCTGAAGAACCGGTGAGCATACTTTAGTTGAGAGAGCAGTGATTTTTCAAATTGTGATTGGTTGTTAACTAGGAGGGACAGTGATTCCTCTCTGAGAATTGTAAATAGAACTAAACTTTTAGGTAATTAGGTACATCGGAACATAATTGTTTTATGCTCCTTTAATGTATCCCAATGTGGGTGAACCAAGTAAAAATCATTGTGTCTTGTGCATGATTTAATTTCTGTTCATACTCTGCAATGGGAAGGAGAGAGAATAGAGTTTTACTTAATAGTGAAATAAGATCAATAGGGGCAGTTGTTTTAATCTGTCATACCCTGATTCCCCCCCCTCCCCTCAGGGTATCCAACGTAGTAGACCTAATATCTTTATACTCAAGGAATTTGTTACAACATTTCCTTTTCTCAGGGTATAGATGATATCAAAATCAATCCCCTCAAGGTACTCCACCTAATTGAATTGCCTCAAATTTAGATCCTTTTGGAGGGAATGTAGGCCAAGCTCTTATGTTCTATATAGACCACAAACTTCTCCCAAGGCGGTTTTGATGCCATGTATTCAAGGAATGAATCACTACCGCAAATTTTATATTGTGGGTTGGGTAATTTTTTCATGTCGTTGAAGTAAATGAGAGACATATTCCACCACATGCTCATCCAGCATTAGTAAACCCAAGACCCATACCTAAAGAATCACAATAGGCCACATATCCCTTTATAGACTCAAGAAAGATCAAAACATGGGTTTTGGTCAACCACTACTTAAGCTCCTCAAACAAAACTTGACTCTCTTAGATACACTAAAATTGTATCCCTTTCAATGTAAACACTGTCATGGGAGAAGAAAGTTGATAGAAATATCTAAATAATTATAGTAATACCCTTTCAATCCCAGAAATATCCTAATATGAAAAAATTTCTTCGACTATTCTCATGACACCACCACTTCAATCTTTTCATGTTCCACCAAAACCTCACCTTACAAGATCACGTGACCCAAAAAATTCACCTCCCGGATCTAGAAGGTTCACTTGGAAATCTTAGTATAGAGATGATAATCCTGAAGACTACCCCATATGATCCTTAAATGTCTCTCATGCTCTTCCTCAGTCCTGTAGTAGACCAGGATTCCATACACAAACACCATGAAAAAGGAATTGAGGTACTAGTGAAACACCTTGTTCAAAAGCACCATGAAGACCTCTAGAGTTTTCATCATCCTAAAAGGCATGATCAAATACTCAAATTGGTTTCACCTGCTTCAAAAATATATTTTAGGGAAATCCACCTATATGAATCTGACCTGGTGACACCCAGAATGAAATTCGATGTTATAGAACCACCTTACCCCCTTGAGAAGATCAAAAATTTAATCAATGTGTAGAAAGGGGTATTTATTCTGGACCGTTACCTTATTCAACTTTTGGTAATCAATACACAGTCAAAGAGATCCATCAAAATTCTCTAAAAATAGAAATAGTGTAGTCCAAGGTGCAATACTCAGGTGAATGAATCCTTTGTATTCCAAATTTTTTAGTTGTACCATGAATTCTATTCACTTGATGGGGGATATAAATTATGATGGAAGAGATATCAATTGTTTCCACTATGCCAAATTGATGGTGAAATCTATGTCCTCCTCTAGAAGAAACCATGAAAAATAATTTGAAAATACCTCTAAGAACTCATCTAAAATATCAGGTAATCCAACCATAAGACCATTACCACCATACTTCAATATTAAAAAAACATATGAAAAACAATATTTCCCAAATTTGAAAGTGTAGGGTTATAATTTCCCAACCAAGTATCGCATTCACCCTAAAAAACCTAGTTTCTCCCATCAAGTTCCCCAAAACTCACTTTCCAATGATAGCAATCGATGTGCACCTAAAAACGCACCATCCAATCCATACATAGGATAACATTGAAAAATTTTTTTACATAATCAGGAAATTTTATTCTATCACAACCCATGATAGAGTGTCTTCACATCATGCACATCTTAAAAACTACTCTCTCTCTTCTTACCAAACTTTTTTACCAACTCCATCACATATGGCATGAGTTCAGTTATAAATTTCAAAAAAATCCAAAAGTGGGGAAGAAATAAAGGAATTATAAGTTACCATATCAAACTGAAAAATAGTTGTCGATGATTCAATGAGAATATTGCCTCAAATTGTGGTAGCATCTGATTCCACTAGTGGTAGTTCCATAGCATGAAGATGCCTCGTCTCTACCTAATCTTGAGAAAAACTACTAACTTGTGGCTCTATATTAAGTTTAATTTTATCTAAAAAAATCTAACCCTTCCTCCAAACCCAACATATTGAGAACCCACTATCCTAGAGGATTTAAATTGGATTTTAGTTCCCTTGGACTATTTGAAACTTTCTCCACACTGATATGGACATGTAAACCTGAGAAACAACTATAGGTTCCCCATATGTCAACTCCAATAGAAAGGCCTCTTTTGGGCTTGGAATATGGATTTCACATTCTCTAGATCCCCACACCAATGAAAAATAACAGATTCAACATCTAAAGTTGTATATAATGGTGGTTAGGAAGGATGTCCAAAGCTACCCCCCTACCTTTTTTTATTTCTCATCTTACTTCATTTTCTTTTCAAAAAAACTACCACTTCCCTGGACCACTATTAAAATTTCCCCTGAGAAACTAGACTAGTTGGTAGGGTTTATCACCACCATCAAGGCTTGATCAACCACCTCATTATCCATCTTCAAATTTAACAGGAAGACTTGGGATCATATATCTAGCCACAACCCCATTTCAAATATTTGAGCCTTCAACTGCTCATTCTATTCTACCACAGGTGAGAAATAGACTAACTTTACAAAGAGATTGGAAAATTCCAATATGGTATGATCCCCTTGAAAGAGATCAAAGAACTCCTAGGTCTTGGAAAAGGAAAAGGTATCAGGGAAATACTAATCATTTAAGTTGACCTTGAAATCCTTCCAGCCCATCTACTCATGCTTCCCATCCTGAACCACTGAGTCTCACCGCCTCTGATGGGGACCTTCCAACAAAAACGAATCAAACATCACTTTAATTACATCGGGAGTGTCAAGAAACCCAAAAATTCTTTCAATATTCTCATTCTAATCCTCATAATCTTAGGGATCCATGGTACCCCCACAATTATGGAGGATTTTTCTTGAGAAAATCTTAAGATTTTCTCTATTCAAGACTGGGTTTAGCTTCCCTAACATGAGTAGGACCAGAGCCCGCTCCTAGATCCAATTAACAAATGTCCCAAACCACTTCTTCCAATATTTTTTTATCAAAATTTAAAGGAGAACTCTCTATATTCTCATCTCGTGGTTGCACAGGAAGTATCTGGGGATGCATAATGCTAAAAAGATCAACAAACACACACAAAAACCAGCAACACCACACCCATAGAATTTTCAATAACCACAACATTTAAAACATATCTCTAATTCAAAACAAAAATCATAATAGGTAAAATCATGATTAAAACTATTCCACCCTCACTTGGTGTTCACATATAGTCTGTAGCCTGTGTGTCTCACATATAGGAGGAATCAAACCAAATTTCAATACCCCATGGTGAATCAAGGTCTGTCACAAGGTGTATTGGCCAGACACCCCACTGGTAACTAGAACCTCAATCCCCAGCATTTTTAGATCCTTTGTATATAGAATTTACTAGATATAATGACCCAGATAAATGGATAAACCTCCTTTGATACCATTTTTTGACAAACCAAGCTATGATTCCATCCAACCCGACACCCAAACTGGCTCGTGACATGGCCTGAAGGGTGTTCCTAATCTCTAAGGGTTGTCAACTCGTGTATGGGAATCAAACATAAATATTGGGAATGATTTCTCCCATACCATTCAACCATAAACAACCACATAAAAAACACATCATACCTTAATAAATATACATAACCAAAAGATATACAATTATCACAAGTAACATAGTTTACATCCTTAACCAAAAACCCAAATACCAAAATTATGAGAGGAACCAACAAGTACATGAAAAAAAAAACTCCATGCAATAAGAGGGTCATCACCCTCAATCAACCTCCACCAACACCTGAAGGAGGGGAACACTATAAACAGGATACACCATCACCACTAGGGAACATATTTCATTTACATGGTTTAAACAAAATAAGATATACATACACCTGAGGGTGTATATAGGGTGTGATCCATTTCCCAGTAGGATTCCACCCAAAAGTGATTAAATGGACTAACATTATAAGATAGATTAATATGATAATATTTAAAACAAAATAAATATATTTAAAAGAATCATGCCTCAAAAATATAATGTTAAAGTAAATTCCATTATATGTAGATGGTAAGCATATCATCACATGAGAACCACAGGTATCCCCTAGGGCACTAGGGTTGGTGGGAACCCGGGACCATTATACCGTGATGATATAGAATAAAAATCATGACCCATAACACCCTCATGAATAAGACACTAGATAGTAATACATCCAAAGTTCTAGTGGTATCCAAACATCTTCATGGATTAGTTAGTGTTGTATCATCAATCATGCTTGGGGGAATTGGGCATCAGCCATGCTGATCCACCTAGTGTACAAGACCTAGTTTATCCTACCAAGTTACCATGGATTTCCTTTTGTGAAAAAATTATACTTCTCATGTCACATGACCCACCTCTTATACATTCACATAATCCATGATATCCAAAACACACAAAATCCACCACTTTTCAATATGTAAAAACCCTTTCAAACCTTTATGCACACCAAAAACATTTGTAAACATGTTTTTCACCACTCACATAATTTATAGAAAACATTTAGAATGCATGGTAATCATACCAAAATCATCAAACAATGTTAAAATAAGAAACCACCAACCATAAGCTTGGAAAATTCCAGAATCTTGTTGAAAAACACAATTGTGACATAAGGAGACCATAGAGAGTCAAAGGAAAACCATAAAAAATAATACTAATCCCTGTAAAATAATATTGAACCCTCATTAGGTCAACCATCCCATTAGAGAAACAAAAACACATGAAAGAGGGAGAAGGAACCAAGAAGAAGGGGGAAAGAGAAACAGATGAGATTAATTGGAGTTTATTGGAGATTCCACACCAAAACACCGCAGATTAAGAGATCTAATGGAGAAAATAAGAGAAGGTGAGGTACCTAGGGATGAGGATCCAAGATGGGGGAGGAAATGAGTGTATTTGGGTTAAAAATAGGGAAGGTAATGATGGGAAATTCCACATTTTTAATAAGCTAGATAGGCAGCATGGTTTGGCCGCATGTTTTTTCAAATTGTGCAGAAACTGTGCACCCCCCTATGTCCTAAGAGGAAAGAGGCCACATGGTTCTAGAGGGGAGGGAGCATGATCGTACAGTTGACCATGATCCTCAGACAGACCCACTATTCTAGATGCACGGTTAGCTGCACACCCATGAAGCAAGCCATGCGGTCGAGACAGCACCACAGTCAAGTGTGTACGATTTCTACTAACCGTGTTCCAACCTTGATCAACCTTTCACCCTATACAAAAACTATATTTTTCAACAAGAACACCCATGAAATCCAAGATACGAACATAAGACAAAAAATAAAAAATAAAATACCTCAAAATAAGTTCATGGATGTGGTAAAAATACTCACTTAGTTCCAATGAAATTTTATTTTCTAACCTCAAGAAATTTTCCCATATTAATTTATTCTCAATTTGATAAATTTATTCATGGATTTATTTGAATCAATTATTGAATTTATTATCCTATTCAAAGAAATTATGATACACTTTAGATAAGAGAGTATTTTTTGTAGAGTCTTCATCCTTTATGTTTTCACTGAATCTATATTATAAACAATTATATTTCCTTCATTGATTTCAATCCAATTTCATGCCACTTTTTCAACTAAAAAACTTTTTTGATTTCCTCATCATCGTTTCCAACTTATGAATTTACTTAAATCTTATGTTCTCTCTAAATATTTTTCACTTTAGTATCACTTTACTATAAAATTTCATCCCCGTTTTGTTTTTAAAAACTACTCATTATATTGATAATTATCTTTATTTTATATAATAGAGATGTATTGAATTTCAATTATTTTTCTAAAACCTTTAATTATATGATTTTCATTCCTTTATTTTGTATTAGTATCCAATAAAAATACATTCATCCCCATGAACTTCAAACTTTTGGTTCTTCTCTTTGTTAAAAATAAATCACATACTCATAAAAATTAAAATTTATTTTTACCTTTTCTTATTTCCATACCACATATCATAGGGTATCTTCTCATGATTTGAATACAAAAACTCTTTTGGAGATTTAAATTGACATAATCACTATTTCCTTCCAATACAACTCAAATAAATCTTTCTCAATGAGAATCATATTAACTATATTGTTTATAATCCAATTTATCCTCTCAATGACACTATTTTGATGAGTAATCCTTACTATTGAAACTCGGTTCCCAATCCCATGTTTCTTGAGATATTACTCCACCTGATAATAAGTGAATTTCATGCCATTATCATTCGACTCTAATGGCCTGAAGTCTTTCATTTTTTATTTATTTTTGATAATCCACCTTTTAAGGGTTGAGTTAGAACCCTTAAAAGGCCCATAGGAATAAGTATTACATGGCATGTAGTCCTTAGAGGAATTCATTGCCTATAGGCTTCAAACATTACATACAAACCAGACTAACTACTTGGAACTGCTCCTCCCCAGCATCTTCATTGTGAAATCAGCTCTCCACCTTCACATGGATGTTCGGCTAGGCTTTCCCATGCATTCACAAGCTTATCCCGATGGTAGGTTCCATACCCTCTCATTCTTACAATCCATTTAGATTCTGTTATGGTGAAATCTCCTTTCTCATCCTCCTTCTAGAGCTAGTTCCTTGTAGGTTTTTGGGTTTGCATCTGCACTTAATGTGGCCCAAAGGCCTTGAGGTGTCCTGAAGGCCTTACAAACCCAAAGGCCTGAGTGGCCTGAAGTCCTTAAAGGACTCAGGGACCAAATCGGTGGCCCAAAGGCCCAAACGGAGGAATATTTCCTACTGTTATAGTGAAAAACAATACCTACTATAGTCCCCACTATAGTACCTACTACAGTACTACTATAGTCTCGAAAATTATTCCTCTTCCTAGATTTGATCCTGGGTCATCTGGATGCACCTAAGGAGTCCTCACCAACCGGGCTGAGGCTCATGTGCGTATCATTCTAAAATTTCTGAATTTTTCGGTGATCATCTTCCATTACAATCTATCATGATGTGTAATACACCTTAACACTTTATATTTGTATGAAGTAAACCTAAACTATTCCATATTTTTGTAATCATTGATGAATATAACATAATACCCCTTTCTATCCATGGTTTTAAGTGATATTGGACCACACACATCAGTATGCACCACCTCAAGAAACCTCATTAGTTTCTTGTCTTTTGGGTTTGAATTATTAAAAATAATTTTCCTTTTTTTGAAATGTATCACACATATGAATGAAATCAGGTGAGAGTTTAAGGATATCAAATTTCCTACATTCTTTAAAAAATCATCCAAGGACTTTTGGTTCAACAGGCCAATCCTTTTGTTCCACAAATTATTCTCTTATTCCTCTTTCATAAAACGCATGTCTTTTTCACCACCAATAACAAATAGATTCCTCATTGTGAGATTCCCTTTAATCGCAATTTTACCATATTTTACTTTGATAATGTAATATTTTTTGTTCAATTTGACTATATGTCCCAATTCATATAATTGTCTCATACTTATAAAATTGTGACTAAGGCTTTAAATCACCAAGTAATCCATTCACATCAAGTCCTTGCCTCTAATGTTCACTTTTATAGATAAAATGATCATAAAAAATTCAATATTTAACTAGTGAATGAAACATTATTTTTCATAATTAACTTCTGCGATAATATTTTCTTTCATCATATGGAAAGTATATCAAATATAAAGTACCCACGCTCCTACCCAATTCATTTCTCTCAAGATATTTATAATATATTTTCCTTATCAACTTTTTATTTCTTGATCCATGTTCACTTATTCACTTTGGTGGGGAATGAGATTGATCCACCTTGGGATTCATTGTATTATCCTCATCTTGTAGGGCTAAAATTGATTATGTGATTTCATTTCACTGGTTGATACCTATAACTTCTAAGTTTTATTATTTTGGGTTTCCTTTGGAACATATATTTTTGACCTTAATGATCAATTCATGGTGTTTTATCCATAACCTTTAAACAAAAAAACAATATCTATTAAAAACATATCAAATGTAAGTATTTCTACTCTTTTTTTGTTTCTCTAATGCCTTCTACCTATAGAACACGCATTCTAGGTATTCAACATCTTTACACAACAATAACACTAGATTCAAGGTATATTATTGTGTATCTTAATTAATCTAATAATATATTTTCATCTTACTTGATACTAATTTAGATCAATCTTCTTCTAGGGTGTGAATACTTGTGGTTTCTCATAAAATGATACTTATTTTTACTTATGATCAATCCTATAAATACACTTTTCTAATTTTTGAAATTATGATCTTATGGAAAATTTTATAACTCTTTTATTAACTACTTGTGTTACTCCTTATCTTCTTCAATCACCTGTACGCTATGACCTTATAATATCATTTGGGGAGTAATAAGTCTCTCTTAATAATTAATCTTTCATTGCATCTTCGTGGATTTTACTTCAAGATACTTGAAATTTTTGAAATAATATTTCACAAAATTGATCATTCCATCAATAATGTTGGAAGGTTATTTAATTTTGAGTCTGAGATCAATTTCCTTCTCTGAATTTTTAGTATTTCCAAATTTGATTCATTAATTTTTAGCTAAAAACTTGTATTTTTTCCTCTTACAAATGTTTTGTATACATTTTTGAATCATGTAGTTTTTATAATGACCTATAATTTTTTATGTTTAATTTTTATTCTGAAGAAATTTAATATTTATGAATATATTATAAAACACATAGACCATATAATAAAAAACAATGAAACATTATATATATATAACATTTCATTTAGAGCATAAATATTCCCAATAAAATTGATAACAATATAATGGGATAATAAAACAAAAAGTAAAAATAATTTGAACATAGAAATTTAGATCACATATGTCACCTATAATAATCCCACCCGAGAACAAAACTACAAAAAATAAACAAAAATTAATATTTTAATTGATATTTTTTAAAATGAATAATAGATACATGAGATAAATTAAAGTAAATGAATAATAATGGAAATAAGAGGTATTTATAATAAGTATAAAATCTATATAACCATTAGATTTATTACCTTTATAATAGTAAAAAATCATTAAAAATATACAATACACATTTAGAATAGTAACTAGAATGTTGGATTATAAAAACAAAATTTTGGATACCATATGAAATAGAAATATTAGGAATTTCTATCATACGATAATGGTATAAAATTTTAAATATAATAAAATAAATATTTTACATAAAGAAAAAATGATTTTATTTTTTGAAAATATATTTGTTTTATAAAAATAAGTTTTTATAATAAATTAAAACACTATATATAAAGGTTTATTTTCATAAATTTTATACATAAAACAATATATTTTTTAAAATAAATGTGTTGAAATGCTATTTTTCACATGGATGAAAAAGAGTCAAAGGAAAATATCTTGAAGGGAAGAATAGAAATGAAGAAGGTAAAGGACTAAAAAGTCCTTCCAAATCTATTTTCCCAAGTAAACCAAAGCAGCGTCGGTGCTCAGGGTACCTGCGTGTCTTCCTGCATGACCTGTCTGAGAGAGAGTCTGATCAACTACCCTATGCATGAGCCAGTGTGGAACCCTTGAGAAACCTACCTAAGTTGCATATCCCCATATCCCAAGGTCCAAAATTTTCTAATGAATAGGATACTGGGGTCTTTATTTTCATGAAGGAAATTTTTGAAGGCCGCCTGACACTCTGATCACCCTTTTCCATCACCCAAGCCCTTAAAAACCTTCTAGGTACTCTTAAAAAATTGAAGAAGAGGGAATTAAAGGTGCATAGGGAAACTAAATTCCTTAGAGGGTTTAAAATAAAATAAAACTTCTACGAGGCACTCACTTACCCATGTTGGATGAACACTAGGATGAGGTCCCCTTCCTTAACCAGGGATCAGCGTCAGCCACTTCCATGACCACTCATGGAGACCCTTAAAGGATTGAGAAAAACCTCCCCCAAGTGTTTTTCCCCAGTGGTCCATCTCCCAAGGTACCATCACCCCACCCAGGTCAACTGGGGAGAAGAACCCCTATGTGAGCCTCCCTTAGCTCACCCTAGACTCTATATTCCACGACCCTCTAATCAGACTCTCTTCTAAGCCATCCATGGTAGGGCCTCTCCTCCTATGGTTCCCTTTTCTAAAAGGGACCAAGATTATACCTCTACCAAAGCCTCATAACATACAATACCATGATATGGGACACACCAGTGTGGATCCCATTTGTATTTTTATTCCTTCAGTTAGAGGTTTCCTACACTTGTCCTGACAAATTTTTAGGGTCCTCAAGGTGTATGTGGTTTTAAATTTGCTCAGCCATAAGGACCCCTACCCTAGGGATAGTCTCACGGAGTTCCCAGTCTCAGATATAAGGTCTAGGACCAAGTCCAAACCCTTTTCTTTTCTAAGACCCAGATCCTCTAGTTCTAATTTTGAAGGGTTTTTTTCCATTCAACATGGAATGAGAGATTCCTCCCCCACTGCAGAATCAATTTTAGGGAATCCCTCTAGGAGTAAGACCCTATACTTTCTTACAATAGGTTTCCCTTTTGTTTCTCCTTACCCTCTTGGGTACTGGTTTAGAGAGGGGATGGGAACCAGAGTTCTCTCTTCTCCCTCCTATATCCTCATCCTTTTCCACTAGTGGAAGAGGGGAAGTGTGTGGTTTTTCAAATATTCCACTTCCTCTTGTTTCACACGTTCAAGAATGACTCATCATGACTTTTGGGATTAGAGGATAGCCATTATCATTGTACCCACACACCCATGGGAATATTTTGGTAGAGGATCATCCTTTGAATCTTCCTCTCACCTTCCTTTTAAGTTATCCTCTAGCGTGAGTCCTCATGGCCATGTATCCAACCTTAAAGAAAAGTACATTGTTTGGTTTCCTTGATCTTCCACTCCCTCCTATTTCTTACACTGAGAATGGCTGACATGGGCTTAGAGGTTGACAGTGGTCATGACATCCATATGATCCCCAAACCAATACATGGGAATCCTCCTCAGAAGTAAGCCCTAAATATATTAATCCATGGGAATCCTCTTTATAAGTAAGCCCCAACTATACTAATACATGGTCATCCTCCTACGGATTAAGACCCAACTATAATAATCCATGGGAATCCTCCTTAGGAGTAATCCCCAACTATAATATTCCATGGGTATCCTCCTCACGAGTAAGCACAAACTATTATAATCCATGGGAATCCTCTTAAGGATTAAGCCCCAACTATACTAATACATAGGCATCTTCCTCAGGAGTAAGCCCCAACTATACTAATTTTTGGGAATCCTCCTTATGAGTAAGACAAAAATATACTAGTCATTTTTCATCCCTCTTAGTAGTAATCCACAACTATTCTAGTCCTTGGGAATCCTCCTTAGGATTAAGCCCCAACTATAATAGTCCTTAGTCCCCATTTTAAGTGTAATCCCCAACTGATTAAAGGAATCATCCGTAGGAGTAAGCCCCAATCATAACCACCATCCACCAAGAAAAAATTAGTGTGCAATCCCTAACCATTTCTTGAACTACAGTAACTATGATTCCTACTATAATTAGGATACGTAGGATGTCTGCCTACGGTCTAAGCTCAATGGGCCTCCTCCTTAGATTTAAGTCCTAAACAAGTATCCAAATCGAGGTGATATGAAACATCATTCGTGGTCCCCTTTCCAAAGGACTTCCTTTTTCGGAGTAAGTCCTAACTTAATCCTCTCAAAGGGACACACTCCCATGCAAGACAAACCAAACTTTGTGGGCTTTGATTCCTGTCTAAACAGGATGAGTAGGAATCCTCTCTAAGGTCTAAACCCAACACCCTATATCAACCATATTCTATCAAAGCCACATTACCAGTATATTCTAATTCAACCTAGAAATTCACATCCCTTCCAGGTTCCCTAGGCTTCTCTGGCATTATTCCCACGCCAAGATTTGACTAGGTACCTTCCTCTTAGGAATCCTTACCACATAACTTTAAGTTATATAGTTAAGTCCATATCATATGACCTTAAAAGGTATGACATTCCCTATTAAGTGGCACCAAACTATGTGTTTTTTTATTCCTTTCACAAGTATACATAGGAATCCCATCACATCGGTTCGATCCCAATATCAAAACAACTCTCATCTCCTTATATGATGATACACTCCAGAGTGGCCCACTATGTCTCTAGAAAACCAGAATCACTGTAATGATGACCAAAGAATATCTAATTAGTAAATAATAGGATACCATTGATAAAAAAACATCATATATATACAAATATCTCCATTGATGAGGAACCTCATATACATTCAGATAATTCTAGATTATATGCATGCTAATAATTGATTAT
This sequence comes from Viscum album, assembly GCA_963277665.1. Lineage (NCBI taxonomy): Eukaryota > Viridiplantae > Streptophyta > Magnoliopsida > Santalales > Viscaceae > Viscum > Viscum album. The sequence continues at coordinate 533,738,171 of OY728151.1, read as the reverse complement.
TAACCTTAGAGCAACCCACATCATACTTAAGAATTAATTAATGATTCACAAACATATATTAAATATATAAGATATTCATAGAGTAGGAAATAATTCCCCATAAAAGGGTTTGATGAGCCTGAACTATCACCCTCTTGAACAATGTGGCTTCTTAAGCAATGTTTCCCAAGCTTCCCAATGAGTGTCTGCCTTTGGAAACAGGTCCCTGAGTCATCACGGATATAGAACCATTGCATGATTTTGGTTTTGTGAAAAAAAAATCATTGGAAACCATTCAGAAATAATGACCCCAATGTGAATGATTTCTCATAACTCAACCCCACTTCAATCATTCATTAGGTGACTGATTCTCCTTTTGGAAACAAAAAACGGTGAACCTAATGTGAATAACTTAAATGATGCACCTTCTTCACAAGATAAAAACGATATAATTTAGAGTCCTCATTCGACCATTTTTTTCCTGAACCACTCATATATCCATTAGAAACAAAATATGGTGAACCTGACATGAATCCTTAACCAAGATGATAGTATCGCCCATTTTTCAATCCCCTTTCACTCTTATAAATGAGAGAGGTCCAAATAAGAAAATCAATTAGGCATATGTTCATTAAAATGTGATATTGCTTTGATGGGGTTTTCTTGATTGTTTCTGTATATTCTGGTACTTATTTTTAGAACTCACTTCAAACTAATTGCATCCATCCAGCTTCCATGAAAGCATTCCAAGGTTATTGTTCACACTGGGTCTTCATCCAAGAAAAGTATATCGTCACCAACTCAGCGTATTAAATGCTTGGTATCAAACTCATTAGTTTGGTAGTACCATCATAATATTATAATATTGACCTAGGAGGCTAAAAAATAGGCCCTATAGCTCACAGAGCCTCACCGATCTTCTAGTAAGGGAAGACCGGTGGTCCTGACATAGTCGGTATCAACTGCCGTCTTTAACCTTTCATGAGATTATCCCTAAAATGTAACAACCATTACATCCCTTACCTCAGGTATGTGGATCAAGTGGCTTCATATGGCCTCATCAAGAATACATAGGGGTCCTTCTCAAGGGCTCCTCCCAATAGTATCTACCACCAACATTGTGCGGTAGTGAACCCTCAACATGATGAGGGTGTCATCCTCAGCCAACCAGCCCAAGTAATCAAAACATGAGCATGTAAGACATCCCACTAGGGGTAGAGACTACCAATAGGGAGCAGATAAACACCTCTATCCCCTCTATAGATTCGCACCAGCCCAATTTGGTGGCTAACTATGAGTGTGAACATATAACCACCCACCTCAATCTATCCCACTAGAAAATTCACCAAGCAGAATTTAAGGTAGAATTTCATTCACATATGGTGGCCAACCATGAGTAGAAACATACACCTTCCCACACTAATCAATCATGTTAGTTGAGTCATCTGATAGAACATGAAGAATCCCTCCAGCTATGTTTTTTGGAAAACTACAAGCAGATACACACACCTTCCTTCATTTATCAAGCCTTCCAGTAGTTTCTTCTAGCAGCACATGGAAAAGTCAATTGAAAATATCCAATGATGAATAGGGTTAGACTAAACTCTTTACCCCCACAAATGATTATTTTCAGTATCTACTAGTAGGAAAGGGGGGATAAGAGCATGAACATACACTTACTCTAGATACAGAATGGAAATATATCCCCATTATGAATGTTGAAGTCACTAAGAATATCCTAGAAATGGTGAAATGGTATACACAAATCCCTACCCACAACCTACAGAATTTCCAGGAAATCATAACGGTGATGATAGTTGTGCCTGAGGCATAGACATTCAACTTTGTCCTTACAAATAGGGTGGCTCATCAGCATGTCACCCAAGAGAAAACACACATCTCTACTCCCATCCAAGATGGTCATGTGGTAAAATAACCCATATAATACAGACAACCAGATTAGGCACATACACTTGTTCCAACTGGAAATCATCAGCCTATCCTAATGGCCACTCAAAGTCAAGAACAAAAACCTACCCATGAAGACCATTTCCTCCATCAAGTGGCCTCATTCGCTTATAAGAAGGAATCTAAGAAGAATCCCCATCAAACATGATAGGAAAATAGAAAACAGATCTATGATCCCCCTTTACTTAATACTGTAGTACTTGAATCCCTCATATTCATATCTATGATAGATCAAGATCCTACTCCCCCATTTAAAAATTACAGGAGTAGTAGTAGTAATTATAAAGGTCCTCTATGGACACTTCACTATGAAGGATTTCTTCATGACCATAATTGGATCGATCTCAAGAGCTCATTTCCTGATGAGAGTCACAGTAGTCCTCTATGTGGCTAGAAGATTAATGAGTAATAGGTTCTTCCCCTTTCTATAATCCACCGTGGTGGTCCTCCCCATGATGGTGTTTTCTCCAAAGTTCTCTATGTAGTATTATTTCACATTGTCAAGAGAATTATCCAATTGGAATGTAGTGATGAGAAATCCCTCCTATCACGAGGCACTTAAAAAAAAGGTCAGTCATGTATGATGCCTTATCATTGGCAGGTGAAATCCTATCTCAATTGGAAGATGGACCAAGGTGATGTTCATTCTCTAAACAACCCTTGGGTCACGAACCTTCCAAATTAATAGAGTAAATCCCTACCAATCTTTTTAGTTTTGAAAAAGCATCATAAGATCTCAACTATAGTCAGACCAGGTGGAGGAGCCTCTAGAGAAAGATAAAGAAGATCTTCTAAACATGAGGAAAAATCTTGCTAAAGTTGACAAAATATTAATATTTTGGTCTTTAGCCACCCCTCAATATAGAATTCTAGAGGTGTTTTTGGAAAATTTTTTGCACAAAATTTATCTCAACATATGGAAAAATCTTAGTCACTTGAAAGAAAAATTATTACCTTAAGAATATTATTGAAGTCATGTTAATGTAATAGAATGGTTTTAATTAAAAATTGACTTGGTGGCCCTCCTCGATTCAAAACATCCTAATATCAATAAACAGTAAGGGTCCCTTCAACGATCATTCCTCATAAAATTATTGATATTACGACAACTAGTCACTAATACCTCATATCATGTTCATATCAGAGGATGGGGTTCACATGGATCATTACATTTCACCATAATCTCTAACCATAAATCTCTAATGAAGGTTGTAACATGCAATTGTATAGATTTAGGGTGGCAAGAACAAATTGAATCTTTTCATAACTAAATAAATGATCAATAAATAGGCACACTCTCACCGATGTCAGTCCATAATAGAGTAGGGTATTGATATACTTTTGTATTAGGTATCTAAGAACATTGATAAATACTCCAATTTAGGATAAGTATATTTTCAGATAATCCAAATGTCAGAAATACTGCAATACAATTTGAAAGTGAGCAATTTAAGGGTGTTCTTAAGGATGCACCCTTCCAAAGTTTAAACAATAATCCATAGAATCAAAAGGGAATCTACTAAAGTAGTATCCATGGAAGTTCAAAAGAAACCCCATCACATAGTGTGGCTAGATTTTTTAACCCAACCCATAAGGCTAGAAAACCAAGCCCTAAGAGTAGTGAAAATGGAACATGAACATCCCCAACTCCCAGGGTTAGGGGCTTTTTCACCCCAACAACCCCCTCCTTGGTGGGAATCAGTCTTCTTCTGATTAGGTAAAATAACACATAATGGAACAACCTAGTTCATCCCATTCCATGATTTGGTACCTTCAGTAGGGACACATATGACTGAACTATCTAGAAATTCCCTTTGGATTACTGTCCACCAAGAAGCTCCTAGAGAATCGGGAAAGGTGAGATCAAAGCCTCATGAAGCACATTGAAGAATATAATTTTTAAAAGACACTGATAGAATTATTATAATTCAATTCATGTTAGTGAATGTTATCAATGTCTCCCTCATATATTCTATATAACATGAGGCCCACTCAGAAGATTAAGTAGATGGAATTATGGTTTATAGTGTGTTCTACACCAAAACAATTGAAGAAGGTGTGCTAACCCAAATCTAGAGGAATTCCTTGGATCTGGTAATTCCCTCAGATAATTTACCATTACTCCCTCAAAAGGAATCCAATAAAGAAAAGGATAAGGGTAAAATTTTATCTCTCCCCCCTCTTAGAGATATTAATCCCCTTTATCTAGAGTAAAGATATTCTTAATAGGAGGAATATATGAAAGAATTAAGAAGACTCAATGCAGAACTACTCTAATCCATCATTCCTATTGGATATGTTCTACAAGTATATCCTCAATTCTCACTTCTAGTTGGCGCACCTCAACAAAGTGGATTTACCGAAACACCTGAAGTACATCTAGAACATCCACTCAACATGGGATACCAACCACCAATATAATTGGATCTCACAATAGCAGATCGTGAATTCCCTCCATTGGGTGCACAACCAGAACAAGTTTGGGAACATAGTCATAGGCCTACTCATATAGGTTACCAATGATAGGTATGAGTATTGCTTCCATTAATGACCCTACCTACTATTGCACCAGTTCAAGATCCATTTGTCGCACCAGTTCAAGATCTGGCTCATCCAAACACTCCTTGAATTATTATTAACATAATTGAGTCACTTACAGATTGGTTGGAATCTATATAGTATTGATGTGTGCTAATATAGCTAGAAATAAATCCTTACCCTAAATGGGTAGATCTGAATCCTCCCCCCCCCCCACACAAACTTTTAGAATCCAAAATTTCTAATTTTCAATGGCTCGGGAGACCCAGAGAAGCATTTTATGCATTTCGTCTCTCATTGTAATCCCATGATGGGGAATTCTGAATAATAATAGGTGGTGAAACTTAGGTTCTACATGTAGTCACTACAAGGATCATCCGTTTTATGGTACACAAGTTTGAAGGTTCGGTCCATTATGATGTGGGAATACCTCCACCAAATACTTCTCTTCCAATTTAGATCCATGTTGTAGAAGAAAATAGTTTTTAAACTATCGAATTGTAAGTAGTGGTAGAATTAAAGAGTCTCATATTTCATTGCTTGGTGAAAATGGTTGACCTACTCCTTGAACCTACCACTCCCTCAAGAATAGTTTTTACCCATCTATATAGTGAATCTTCATGGAAATTTGTGTATGCCACTTATCCTTATGAAAAATATAGGAGGGTTATGGGACCTTGCCACAATTTCTCAAATGGTGGAAGTCTTTATCATAGAGACAAAATACAAGCTTGGTTAATTACATTGACTCAAGTAAATATAGAATGGAATGTATAGGATGCTACATTTACACTTAAGCAAGCCCCTATACCTACTCCTACTTCAAAACCTACACCATATAATGTGTATCCACCTCCAGAGCATCAGCATAAATTCCAACATTATTAGGATGATCAGAGAGATATGAGATCAAAACATCCTTAAGAGATGAAAAACAAGGTCTATTCTTTCTGAAATGACTAAGTCCATGGCTACTTCATATAAGTATTGAAAAACAACATGATAAAGTTTCTAAAAACTAGGAATCCTAGAAAAGAGAGTGAGGAAGATCTCCCAAATTATTGACCCTTCCATCAAATACCGAGGAACCGCTTCTAGGATTGTTTTGTTTTAAAATAACTTCTACAAAAATGGTGTACTCTGGGCTAGTGAATATGAAAAATTATCCTACCCAGATTTCGTATGTTTCTACTAGTAATTAAAAAGAGAAAAATGAATGGAAATAAGTTAAGAGAAAGAATATATAGAATTTCAGTGACTGGATAATGATCAATCGAGCTCATGTTATTCTCCAAAAAATAGTTTAAATAGCCAATAGGGCCTATGGACACTTCCTCTATGACACAACCAACTTTATCGGTAGCTCATCCCCCTGAAAACCAGTCTTCCAAAAAGCAACATGGCTAGAATAGCAAGAAACAAACATGCGAAGATGAGACTGTACCAAATCCAAATTTGTACATAACTTTAGCATACTTTATGTCAATAATATCAAAATCATGGGCACCGCCCTACAAAACTATGCAATAATATTTGACTTGTAAAATGGAATCTTCATCAGACTAAAATTTTATATTTAGTTCCATCAATGTTATTCATTTAATTTATCCCTTCACAGATGATGAGAATGATTATAAACATAAATTATTGACACTTTATTGGGGAACCGAGGAAGAGGTCTTCAGGGTCAAAGATATAGGGGAATATATGGTCATTCCAAAAGTCACTACTTTAACCATTCCCCTACTAGAACAGTCTATATAACTAAAACTCATGGTAAATATCTCCATTGAGATCAACAATAACAAGGTAGTTCTTCCCCCCACCCATGCTAGGGTCTTCCATAACATGATCATACTAAAAGACCATTTAAAGGATAATACACTGCCTAATCAACCTCGGTGTATAGGCAGACCTAGATGGCCTAACCCACCAAGAGAAAAAACACCTTCATCTCTTTTTCCAAGGGCTGATCCATCTACATCAGGAACATCATCTCCCAAAGAACCTATGAAATAACACCATAGTGATAGGAAGATCAGACCTTTAGACTAGAAATATGATGTTATAAAGTAATTATCCTTAGTACCATCTAGGTTTTCAGTCTTGGATGCTCTGAGTCTATCAAAAGATCTCTAAGAAGCACTCATAGAGGCCTAATTGAGTCCCCTGGTGTCTGATGTTGAGGTTTCTATGGCTGATGTATATCATGTAGATAATAATCTTGTAGAGTGGAAAATTTTCATATCTTTCATATAATTAGATGAGGAATCCATCATAAAAGGACATGTCAACCCCTTGTTCATATCTAGCAGGATAAATGATATTGATATCTGATGAACCTTCATTGATAATAGCTCAAGAATCAACCACATACCAGTATGAACACTTATGCAACTAGGTTTTAATGAATCTCACTTATCCCCCTCTACCCTAATGTTACAGGGTTATGAAAAGAATAATAAAAATCCCATCAGTGAAATCAAGATCAAGACTCAGTTTTTTGATCTCATGTTTGACACAGAATTTATGGTTGTTAGATAGGATATTACTTTCAATGTTCTTCTATGATGACCTTGGAATCATCATCATGTGGTTATCCCTTCGTTGTATTGCCAATTCCTCAAATAATTTCATGGTCAGAGAGCCCCATTAAAAACCTATGCATCACAACGCATTGATGTGGGATTCTACCATGAGAAATGGAATCAGTCCAAGGTTGATTATGTCACTCACAAAAATTCCCTGAATGGTTTGTAGATGATCCCAACTAACCCTTTCTAATTTCTCGGTGTAGAGTACATGCTTCACATCAAACAAATTGAAATTTTGGGTTCAAGTTTGAGTGCACACCTAATGATTCATGTTATTTCAATCATGGAAGCTAATACCAATGGCATTGGATAATTTTTTAACTCTTCAACCAATAATGTATGTCTAGATGAAAATGTCCTCATTCCATCCCCATAACTCCAACAATTCCCCATTCGACTAGATGGGCTGGAAAAGGTTGTTATGTTAATAGGGTAAAATTAATATGCTCATTTTCAGTCCCTTTTCCCTCTAAATATCTTAAAAGGCCCCACACCATTGATTGAGCCATAAATGATTGCTTCGTCTTAGAGATATCCAGATGACAATTCTCCCCTAAATATGAGAATATTACTTCATTTCTTACTTTACAAGAAGAGGTGAAATAAGTAAATCATAAGTAAGAGTAAGAAGAGGAAGACCTCATGGATTCCCCACTAGTATTTGTGGAAGGAATATCCAACACTATAGATGAACTTAGAGAAATAAATGTGGTTATTGATGAAGTTCCATAACCCACTCTATTCAGTGCGACCATCAATTACAAAGAAAAGGATGTGTATATTTCTTTCTTGAGGAAAAACTGGGAAATGTTCACCAAAAATTACACATAAATGTCATGCCTTGACCCCGAGGTAGCAACCCATCACTTGGGTTTTCCAAAAGACCATCGATGATATAAGTAGGCGTCTAGAAGGACACACTCAACTCACACCTCCAAAAATGAGGCTAAAGTGGAAAAAATCATCAAGTTAGACTTTATGTAAGAGGTAAAATATCCAAATTGGATAGAATACATTGTCCCTATAAAGAATAAAAATGGTTAGATCAGATTTTTCATCGAATTCATAGATCTCAATTGGCATTGTCTGAATGATGACGTCACGGTTCCAATAATAAATCTCATGATTGATACAATGTCAAGTTATCCCGACCTCTTCTTCATGGATGGCTATTCAAGGTAAACTAAATCTTGATTTCCCCAGAACATGAAGAATCTAACTCATACAGGGACCATTGGGGTGTATTATTCTATCAGGTAATTCCTTTTGGTTTGAAGAATGTCAATTCCACATACCAGTGTTCCATGTATCGCATCTTCAAACCCTTCCTAAGAATGTTTATCAAATGTTATCTTGATGATTGGGTGATCAAATATCGATAATTTTTTGACCAATTAACTGACATGGAGATCATATTTAGAAAAATATGACAACATATCCTAAATATGAACCCCTTAAAATGTGCTTTCTGGATAACCTTGGGAAAGTTTCTCAGCTTCACTGTGTACCATCATCACATAGAAGTCGAACCTGAGAAGAAAAAATGACATCCTTATCATGTCACCTCCTCAAAACCTTAAATACTTGAGAGGATTTCAAGGACACTTTCCCTACATATTTTACTTTATAGCCAATATTACAGGCAAGTGTCTTCCCTTAACCAAACTAATGAAGAAGGGGGTCACATATCAATGGACTAGTGACTTCCAGGAGGAATTTGATAACCTCAATAAGCACCTATTGATACCACCAGTATTAATTCCACCTGTTGAGGGAAGGCAACTCATCCTATATGTGATGGACTAGAAGCGATCCTTGGGTGCCTTCCTGACAGAAAATAATGACATTGTAGATTAAAACAACCTTTATTATCTTAGTTGAACGATGCTTGATGAAGAAAATAATTATTTAGATATCAAGAAAATATGTTTGGAATTAATCTTCACAGTTCAAAAGATGAGGAACTACTTGTAGAATCATGATATACAATTGGTCTCTCAAAATATCCCTCTCAAATTTATCCTCATCTATCATATGTTGACAAGATTTTTGGAATGGTGGTAAGTTATTATTCACCAGTTTGATATATAATTAACACCTCAGAAAGCAGTGAAAGGTCAGGCGTTGACAGATTTCTTTACCGAACACCTGTCTGTAGAAACGTCATAGTTATATACTGAACTACCGAATAAAGAGATATTTTGTAATCAGGTTGTCCCCCAATCATGGGAAATGTATTTTTATGGTGCATCCAGGATACCAAAAGAGAAGACAATGTAAGATCCTAAGATCAACAAAGTTGGTTTAGATTTTTTTTCTCATTTCCCTAGTGAAGACAATCTTACTGTACTCTTTTCTTATCTCAGAAGGTTTTACCAATAATGAGTAAAAATATTAGGCCCTCATTATAGGCCCATAACTGGTACTTCAAATACCATTGGACCATTTATAGGTGAAATATGATTCAAATTTTTTAATAAATCATATCAATGGGTATTAAACCATCAGAAAAGAGGATCTAGTTCCCCTACATGACTGTGAATGAGGGTTAAGAGTAGAGTTACCCTCAAAACCAACATTGACTCGCATCTCACAATCATATAAAACCTAGAAAAATGCATAGGAAAATGTATCTATAGCTCTATAAGATCAAAAATAGGATGAAACAACCATCATAATTTCCCACCACAGGATAGTAACACCTTTTTTCATATCATAACAAAAGAAATTAGTTAAATTATTCCCATACCTGAGCCACATGTCCCTACCACTAACTAGATGATTCCATTCATGGACTAACTTAATGATGGAGTTCTCCCATAAGATAGAATTAGGAGAGATAAAATCTAACTGTATGTAGTTAACTTCACTCTTCATGATGGCCCAAATCACCAGAAAGTCCTCTATAAATAAGGATTTGATGGAGTCCTTATAAAATTCATCAATGGAGAAGATACTACAACTATTATGGAATAAGTACATGTGGGATCCTTTGGTGACCACCAGTTAGGGTACAGGATTTCAAATCAAATCCGAAGGCTTGTATATTTTTGGCCTTCGATGACACAGGATTTCACAGAATTCACCAATAAATGTCTTTCTGACCAAGTGCATGTCTACATCATCTATCAACCCCTATATTTTCTATATAAAACCAAATACTACTATCTATTACCCATATGGGTAATAGATGTTTTTGGATATTACCCTCCAACTATGACCAAGAAGTTCAAATACATCCATATTATTACTAATTTATTTTCCAAATGGGCGGAGGTAATACCCCTCAAAGAATTTGGGGCCAAACGCATTTTCAGAATTGTGAAATCCAACATCAATACTAGGTTCGATGTCCCTCACATGATACTAATGGACAATGATAACAACTTCTATTTTGGTGAGGTGTAAAATCTATATCTGGAGTACAATATCAAATCTAACCATTCATCCCACTATCAGGAAGTATCTAATGGGAAGATAGGGGCTTTCAGAAAGACTTTGTAAAAACAACTCCATAAGATGGTGGATAAAGATAAAATTTCTTGGTATGACAATATATTAAATGATTTATGGGATTATTGGACTACAACCCATATTGCTACATGAGAAACCATGTACTCACTGGTATATAGAATAGAAGCAGTCTTCCCCATTGAGGTTCAATTACCATCACTCTATATTTCCATATATGGACAACTGTATATAGATGAGAAGTCTCATAAATGACTGGCTGAATTGGAGAGAATGGATGAAAAAATATTTCATACCTTACATCACTTATAATTCTATCAAAATTAGATAGTGTGGGAATTTAACAAAAAATTCTTCTTGTATTCATTCCTCCAAGGAGAACTGGTATTGGTCATAAAGACTCCAATGATACCAGGAAATAATCCTCCAAAACTTGAGTTGAAATGGGAGGTACCTTACTCCACACACAAGGTCCACTCTAATGGATATTATTAATTGATCTCAATGATTGGTGAAATCATCATGACTCTAACAAATGTGAGGTTCTTAAAGAATTATTTCATGCAATCACACGATGATCATCCTAACTGTAGGAAATTAAACTGTATAGCACCATATGCATCCCATCTATAAGTTTTTAAACTGCATAGTTAGTCTTTGTCGTACGACATCAAACTATACGGTATATATTCTAAGTTTAATGATTTAAAATACAAGACTACATTCATCCTCATCGCATGACATTAAAATTCATGGTTACTGTCCCTCTCATTCTATGTTAAGACAGCCCCAAAGTATCACAAGTTAGGATATTCCTTATGGTCCCTTAAAAATGGGCCTCCATCACAGGTGTAAGTCCCAATCACACCTCTCAAACCCCTTAATGAGTTTAGATTCCCAATTGGCTAGACATGGGGAAGAAAATATGGTAATTTCCCATACATAAGCCCCACTCACATCATGGCCACTTTATAATGGAATTTGGTCCCCCCTTTATAGGTATATGCCTCCGTATTTTCATAACCTTACCATAAAGTGATAAATCGTACAGCCAACATCCTCATCACATGATGGTTAATTGCCTGATCTATCTAATAAATACATGTAATTTGATTCTCATTCTAATGGGATATATAGTGACACCCAAATTTCGATCCTTAGGCCTAGCCATAATAAAAATATATAGCCCCTTATCCCTTTTTATTAGTAATACCTTCCCCGGGAGACTTTTCAATAACTATGTATGCCTTTATTCTTGTTCTAGAAAGATGCATAGTGGCACCAGGGTTTTATCCCTTAGTCTAGATGCAATATTTCTTTCATGTCAGGTGACCCAAATCTTTACCATGGGACACTAAACTGTACGATCAAAATTCTTTCCACATGACATTAAACTGCACAGTTCTTCAATAACTACCGGCGGCTTGATTCTTATTCCAATGAGATATATAGTGACACAGAGATTTCTAATATCAGGTATAGCATAGACTATAAAAAAATCCCCTTTTCCCTATGTACGAACTAGATCTGCACAAGGAACTTTTCCAGAACATATAGCTTTATTCTCATTACAATGAGATGAATAGTGACACCTGGACCTTGTGTATTGGGTTTAACCATTATTCTGGAAAATATTAAAGCCACTTTCTCCATTTCACAGCCAGATTGATATGAGAAGCAACTTTCAATAACTACATGTGGATTAATTCATTCTCTAAAAAGATACATAGTAATGCCCAAATCTCTAATCTCTAATCCAGCCGCAATCCAAGATCCCCCACTCCCTATGTATGAATCAAACCTACACAATGAACCTCCCTAGAACTATATGTGGTATGATTCTCATTCCTATGAGATATTTTTTGATTCCTAGATTCCATCCACATACCCAGCCATAACATTTTTGTTCCTTCATATTGGCTCATCTTCGTCCTTACCATGTGATGTTAAACTACAAGGGATTTAAAGAACTATATATTTGTTTATTCTCATACTAATTTGATCGGTAGAAAAACCCCGATCATATGTCTTGTCTCATCCCCCACGGAATCAAAATGACCCTATCCTTCACTTATGTTGCCTTTGTGTCATGGAAGAAACTTTTTTCCACTCCTTGTTTCTAACACCGAGCATAGATCACATGGGCTTTGGATATTTGGTAAAAAAAATATTTCATGTAAAAGGTATATCAATTCACGTTGGGGTTACCATGGTCCTGGCTGCAAGACCTTAAAAGGCACACCATATATCCTCATCGCATGATAATAAACTGCACTATTTTCTCAATAACTACATGTGACATTATTCTCATTCTAATGAGATACATAGTGATGTTAATATCTTCATTATTGGGCCCAAATTCAACACAATACGTGAAATTCCCCCACTCTCCCATGTATGAGTCATATCTATTTTAGGGGATCCAATATGAGTTCTCACCCTATGCATGAACCCATATCCAAAACCCCTTGTGTTCTTCACATATGAATTCAATCAGTATGGGGGGCCATTATTCTTAAAACTATGTGTGTCTTGATTATCATTCCATTGAGATACGTAGTGAATCCTAGGACTTAAGTCCTAATCCTAGCTATGGGGTAAGGAAAAATACCCCCTCTTCTAAATACAGACAATGATTTGTGGAGGATATTCTAATTCAAGTACCCTCGTCAAGGGATCATCTAAGGAAATTGATATGTACCCCTTCTACATATGAGTCAGATCTATGAAATAAAGAAAAATCATGGCCAATATCGATATAAGTTCTTCCTTTGTGGTCGGATATATCCCTTCCACATGTTATACTATTAATCTTGAACACTTTCAGATCCTCATAATCATTCTTCAGCTTATAATGGTAGAATTTCTGATACCTGAGAGCTCTTTTTACTGACTATACTATAACACACCCCAATTGTATTTTCATAAAGTATCCCACAAAATGGGTTTTTCATCCAAAGGATTCTACTTTTGGAATATGCAATAATACGCCCCAGTTGGATTTTCATAAAACCACCCACCAAATTGGTTTGTCAACCAGCGATAACTTATCCCTCGAGAGAAGCCTCTTCATCCTCATAATCTTGGAGGAAATTATGTTGGGACTCACTATTTGAAGTATTTTAAGCTCATTCCTCACATATTTCTCCCATGTTCTTTATCCTGATATGAAAATCTCCAAGACTATGCTTTACAACTAACTTCTTCATGTCTAAATTATGTAGGAACGGCCTCATCTCAAAAACCCATATATCACATATTGTTTCCATAATTTTACGGTCATAGTCGTATGAACTAAAACTACAAGAACCATATTCCCTGCATCTAGGTCAGGCCTGCATAGAGAAACCATTCCTCCAATTCTTTGGAAATTCTTACTTGAAATGTCCCTTCTCTATTCAATTCCTTTCTTACCAAAAACCAAACTATGTGTCTTGGGAAATCTGACTCTCCACCAAAATCCATTGGCTTTTAGCAGTATAATGTGAAAATTTCTAAGAAATTATTTTCCTAGATATGCTACAACACGCCCCTATTGAATTTCCATAAAACAATCCATGAAAAAAGTTTTCATCCAAAGGATACCACTATTAACTATGTGGCAAAATCTCTTAGCCAGCTTTGCATAAAACGTCCCACAAAACAGGTTTGTCAATCAGTGGTAACTTAGTTCTCATGAGAGACCTCCTAAATCTCCATGTTCCCTTTCTTTATACCACTCTTATGATATGGAAATCCCCATATTACAGCTTACAATATTCTCCCCCTCATACTTTAAAGTGATAAGTCATTCTCAAAAAAATTACCATGAAAGGGGAAAACCATTAACCTTGCGGCCAAATCCAAAGACCATAACTTATAACCCCAGTAATGTCCTAATTGTACAACTTTAAACTAAATAGAATAGTTTTCTTATTGTGTGAATTTAAACTATAAAATATAATGTCTTTTTTGTATGACTTTAAAACTAAATATCATAAAATTCTAGTCACAATATATTAAACTATACTATAATGTCCTCACCATAATATGTTGAACAACATGATCAATGTCCCGATCACATGACATTAAATTACACGATACTTTATCCCTTGTCATAAAGGGGTATCCCCCCCCCCCAACATCAACCATCTAACAAAATACACCCTCCTTCACTCAAGAAAAATTCATGTAGGGGAGTCTCCCATTCATGGATAATGATAATATAGATATTCCCTTCATTCTCAGATACCTTCATTTGGAAAAACCACCCATCGTGGTCTTGTGAAATTCAAATATTTATAAACATCATTAATCAGTGATAGAATGTCATAATTCCTAAGAACTTATTTTCCAGACTATGTTGTAACACGCCCTAGTTTTCTTTGAATAAAATAACCCACAAAATGATTTTTTAATATATATGATTCCACTATTTACTATGTTGTAACACTCCCCATCTGGATTTTTATAAAACATACCACAAAATGGGTTTGTCAACCAATGGTAACATCTTCCTCATGAAATACCTCCTCTATTCCCTAATATCATGTTTTAGATTTTGGAACCACAAAATCATGGATCAAGATTCCACACTGAATATCTGAAGAATGTCATGACATTCTCAGACCCTAGGATTTGTTTGGGTCATCATTTTAAAACTTACACTCAATCTTGTTTGACCTAAAACACTAGTCTCATTAGTCCAGAATACATGACTTTAAACTACTTGAAAACAGAGGAAAAGTACTTGTTAGGTTGAAAACCTATAAAGGGAACTCTAAAAAAAATTGAGTCTTATCTCACTAAACATACACTCAATATGGTTTATGAAAAAATTGAGCAGTAGAAAGATAAAAGATGAAAAACTTATTAGGATGAAAACCAAAATTGGGTGGTCTAAGAAAAATCCAAGCCTCTCCTACTAATTCTCCTTTATATTGATATTCAGAAAAAAAAATAGGTTGATCACATAAAAAAGACACAAATTTTGTAGGGATGTCCATACAACCCTAGAAATAGTCAAGTTATGCTCGTTCCTCCCCATGTATTAGGAAAAAATTAGATCATTTCCTCATCCATTCATTGTGGTTATGATTATATGGTGAAAAATTTCTTTCTACGAAAATTATCTTCAATGTCATATTAAAATTGTATAAATAAAATAAGGACAAAGATATAGATGATTATAAGAAAAAATTATTTTCATTTATGGAGGAAACCAAACCATAAGAGCATCCACAAGATGGAGTCTCCCCATCACCGTTTACAAGAGACTGCCAGTATAAATCTTCAAATATTTAATTCCCTATCAAGCCCCTTTAGCCACCTATTGAAATCCTAATCAACATAATTGATTTAGTATCCTTGTAACAGTGAGGTTATTCCACTACAGTTGCAATAGCAGTCGACCCTTTGGTCCAGGCTCTTTCTAATGAATGGTGGAGCTGTACGAGCTCCCCCTGAGTAGCATCCAATTCATATTGAAGGGATGTCACTTGAATGGTTTTATATTTAATATTTTTTTCCATTGTTCCATCTTATTGGTAAGGTTGGACTCCTCTTGGGATAATGCATCTGGGAAATCATCAATGTTGAAAAGAAGCTTCTCCATTATGTGGAATTTATGAATCTCATGACATCACTCTTGTTTGTGAATGATTTCCTTCACAGTAGCATGAATCATATTGTAATCCAATATTTTGAATCCCACCATACTAAATAGGAATGAAATTAAATGGATTCTTAAAGGAATTTCTTCAAGAGGCATCTCAAGGATTATTTTCTAGATATCCCACCATGCCCCATAGCATGTGATGTGAAGAGCATCCTGTATCTTTGGATCTGACTCATATCTACTATCAGAGGTAGAAATCTACTCTATGATCAATGTACTTATTAAGTCATCTTTCTCCGCTCCCTCCTAGCTAATAGCATCTTCTTGTTTAGGTACTAACTGTATTCTCCTGAAGGCTTCTCCCTCAGACCAAAACATAGAAGTTGACAACACTGGACAATGGTCAAGACTCATCATTATCCTCAAAATAATAGAATAAAAAATTAATTGATGGCTAAAATAGTCGGTGACGCTCACCCAATAATGGGTCAGCAGCTGGTATGGCTTCCTCCCTAGTGTCCCTGGCCTTATTAGTTTGAAATGGAACCACTTTCTGAGGGGTTCTCTTCTAGGTCTGCTCAGAACTCTCCCAGAAAGGATCAGAATGATTTCCCATTACAAAATTCACTTGACTCAATTCTCCCTCAATGGTGGGATTATGATGGACTTAAATATCTTATTTATGCACCATCAGTATGAAATTTTCTAGGGATGGAGATACACATTCCAACAAGTCAAGATTATAGAATCAAACATAAAAATATTGGTTATACAAAAAATAAAGAATCACAGCCATTCAATTCCCTATTAAGTTCCCAAAATTCAGATAAATTAGTAGGAATATTAATTTGTTCCAAAATTTCTTCCATGATCTTTCCAAGATTTCTCATGGAATATGTTAATTTCCCAAGCCTCATGGTAATCTCACCCATGGAGACACTTAGAATATTTTTCTTAGGATCTAGTACATCACCCTCTTCCAACAACTTGAGACCCTGAACAGTTTCCTCGGTGACAGCTGCAGGGTCAACATCAGCCATCACAAGGTCCCGTAGTGCATGAGATGAACCCTAAATATCAATGGGATGAAAGTAAGAAACCTTTATAATACACCTTATGATGTTCTTTTGAAATTACTGGAATCTTCCTCCCTAACTATAGTAGAAGGAGCTGTGATGGGATCATATGACATATCCTCAATCCTTGAAACTTATTCTGGTGAGGGAGTAGACTCCTCAGTAGGGATCTATGCTTCATCCATAGAGCCCTCCTCAGTTCTTGGAGACTCATTTTTTGGTCCTTTGAGAGAGTAAAGTGAAGAATATTCTACAATCCAAGTATTTATAGACATTTTTTCTGAAAAAAAAATAGAGATTAATGGCAGCATGATAACTTACCACTACTGATGAGGTACTTAGCCAAATATTTTATCCTTTAGAATTGTTTGTTTTTAGAAAAATGAGGGATATAATCAATCTTCATAAAGATAGGTATTAAATAGGGCAATGTATTTTCTCATAACATCCCATCCTACATTATTCACTCTAAAGGGGATATCCCACCCAGTTCAGGAGACGACTCATCAATCTTGTGTGGGGTACCAATTGGGTTGTATTTTGGTGATGGAACCTCATTTGATTCCCCCTATCCCACTACAAATCAAAATTATTTTCCCCTTAGCAACAACACCTTATTCTAGATAAAATAAAGGAATAAAAATAAGTAGATGAGAAAAGGAGGAATTAAATCCTTATTATTGGTATAATCAATCCATTCCTTAGAAGATGAGTGATTGATCTCTTTAGAAGTACCCCATCATGTCATTTACTCCACCCTTCTCATAGTAGAAATCCATATTTCAGTTGAATAAATGATAATTTCTAGTTCCTAGATATAAATCCTCACCTCAACAGGATTGTCCTTGAAGTAAAGATCAGGCATGGATCGAGCACATCCTAACCTTAGAATCTGTATCCCAGCACAAAGGAGTGCACTTATGATTTCAACATTAGAATACACGTCCTTCCAAAGTTGTACTACCACTGGTCACATGAATTCTAAAGTCATTGTGGGCTACCTTTAAGATGATTCAACAGCCCTTGATTTTATGAACTTCCTGACCTTATCCGCTCTATATAAAGGATGAGAAAATGGAACTAGGATCTCTTCTTAGTGATGAAGACTAGACCTTCTAGGTGTAATCTCAATTGGTGTATCCCTTTTGATTTTGGTCGGCAGACTAAACCTTGCATGAGGTCATTCGGAGAACTCTGGACCTCATCATCAGCACCTTATGAATGGTATAAAGCATCCTTCGGAGGAGAAGTAACATCTTATACAGGAATATATGCCTTTCTACCCCACTTTCCATGTTTGGATATGTTCCGAGTATTGATTCAAGGAATATCTTTGTCCAACAGTCCCTCAGGGTATGATGAAATCCATGCCTCGGCATACCAGGAAGTCAATCTACCGGTCGCATCCACAGGAGGCAAGTTGATCACTGCTTAAGTCAACTCCATGCCTGTAAGCATCCATAGTTTTCATGCTACTATCAAATTATTTTCTAATTGAACATGAACTGAAGGAGACACAATTATTTTTTAAAGGTAATTGAATTGTAATGAAAACCTATATGGAGCATAGGCCTTGCATATAACTTATTTTTTGATACATTTCACCAAAACACTATCCTTAAAGTCCATCATATATGATCTTAGATTGCTGAAAACCTTCCCTTCATTAGAGAATCTCCCAGTAGGTGGGTCCCCATACAGGAATAAATTTAACTCCTTGAATAGACTCAGCCTCAATAGAGTCTCACTGGGCTTCAGGGGCAAGGGAAAAATATTAAAAATGGCTTGAACATGTGGTCAAAACCAAATCTTATGAATCTAAACCCTTCTCAATGAGAAATAGGTTCTAAAGTTGGATGAAACCCATCCTCAAAATACTTTTAATGATCTTACGATTTTAAATAGATACATCCTCATATGGACAGGTAGTAGGCTTCTGTAAATATTCTTCGGGATGGGGATTTCTAGCCCCACATGATTCTTCACAGCCAACTTGGTTGTTGTGATGAATGTCCCTGACCTCATGTCATCATTGGAATCGCGGAGAGGCAATAGGTAAACACTTAACCACATGGCTAAAAAGTCTATGAGATGTGTCTCTGTAGGAACACTAGACTTGGTTTTGTACCCCCATTTTAACACTCCCCTTTCTCCAAAGTCAGCCAGAATGTACCAATATCACTCCAATTCTTGATCTTGGGACACATAGTTGGACGTTTTCAAGTATAGACTTCCCCCTAAAACTCTAGGAAAATACTCATACACACTTTGAGATAGATATCCCCCTTTAGGAAAGGTTCTTCCTTCATGATATCCTGATCCATTTTTATCATCTCATGTGCTAGAGGTGGTGTCCTTTCATTGTCACCCCACATTTCCATTGTAGGGATGAACTCATCATACATATCTCTAAGTATTTGATCCCCAAAGACCTTGTGGATGTCCCAAACGATGATACCAACTTCCCCATGCATCATGTGGAAATATTTCATCTACGTGCTTTGTCGAATTAATATCTTAGGAATGAACTCAGTGTTCTTAACTATATAATTTTTCCCCACCCATACAACCTCATATATTTGTATTTCTTATAGATCCTTTTTAATTATTCACAGGTTTGGAACACTCAGTATGCCCACATCCACGTAGTCTTAAAACCCCCTCCAGGGTAGAAGTACTAGTCTTTCCTCTAACCCTTTGACTGATATGTCTGGGAATCCTGGAATACGGAGGGATAAAAGTGCAGCTTCAATTCAGTTGTTTGGGGATTCATATCCATATAACACTATCTATGGTTCATGACTCATGTTATGGATGATACCCCATCATTGATATATGCACCCATGCTTAAAACATTAGTGATTTTAAAATTCCTGTAATCTTGGAACCGATAGGGAGAATTATAATTCATCAAATCTGGTATAAGGACTTCCTTTAGATAATTGTGTCCATAAAATGGCAGATAACTACTCTTAAAAAAGTTTTGGTGGTGTTTCTTCAAATGTCCTACCAGATCAGGTAGAGCAATATCGCAAGTGTCATAATAGTCATGCCATACCGTTTTTCACCATTTCTTCTAGGAAATTCATAGATTTTTCATTGAAAACTCTAGTCTTTTTAGTGTCCATTTACCCTTCAAATAAGTAACAAGTATTCATTAACAATAATTTCATTTAAATAAATTTCATAAACCTGAAAATTCGAAAAATGAATAAATTTCTTTAGGTTTATCAGGAAGGTTACTCAAACAGGGCCCTCACACAAGGTCCCTACACAAGTCACTCACCAAGGTATATGCATTTCATGGCCAGATATGTACCTTATCTATGAAAATGTCATTTTAGAAAAAGAGAAGTAGTGGTAGGTCTGCGTAGAAAACTAGAATAACAAGACTCAAAATGTGGAGGTGTGATAATAGTCCATGAAAATAAAAGCCCTATTTATAGGCAATGAAGATCCTCTGTGTGACCTGTTTACAAGACCATCCCCCATGGGAAACCTAGGAAGATGATTTGAGAAGACAACTTGGGCGGACAGCCTAGGCGGATGACCTCTACAATCTATCTATCAATTTCAACTCTTTACCTCAGGATCAAACTCTCTTTTTTGATCAGATCCAATCCTGAGGGGGAATTTTTTTGACACTATAATTGGTTACATGGATGAAAAGAATTGAAATTAAAATATCAAAAAGGGAATAAGGGAAATGAAGAAGTCCAAGGATCAAAAATTCCTTCAATGGCCATTCTCCCAAGTACCCAAAAGCAGCATCGATGCTCAGGGTAACAGTGTATTATCATGTATGACCCATCAGAGAAAGAGCCTACGTGACTTCCCTACACATAATCCCGCACAGCACCATTGAGTGAGATACCTAAGTGATATATCCACATTTCATAGGGTCCCATATTTGCCTATAAATAGTACCATGCGGTCTTCATTTGCATGATGGAAATTTCTGAAGGCCTCTCAACACTCTGATTGCCCTTTTCCTTCACCAAATCCCTCCAAAACATTATAGGTACTCCTCAAAAACCTAAAGAAGAGGGAATTAAAGGGGGTGTAGTGAAACTAAAGTCCTCCCAGGGTTTAAAATAAAACAACACCTATGTGAGGTACTCACTTCCCCATGGTGTATGAACACTAGCACGGGGTACCCTTCCTTAACTAGGGATTTGAATGAGACACTTATGAGAACACCTATGGATACCTTTGAAGACTTGAGAAAACCCTCTATAAAGTGTTTTTTACCAGGTGTTCTATCTCCCAAGGTAACATCACCTTCCCAGGTCCACTTAATCAAATCACCCCTAAACAATCCTCCTCTTTCTCACCCTAGCCTCTGCCCTATACGAGCTACTAATCAGGACCTCTTCTAAGTCATCTATGGAAGGTCATCTCCTCCTCTAGTTCTATTTTATAATTGGACTAAGTAGAAACTAGCACCAAATCCTCTGTACTAGAAATGACATGAAAAGGGACACGCCATCATGTATCCCATTTATATTTCCATTCCTTTGGTCATAGATTTCCTTCACTTGTCCTACCAAATAGTTAGGGTCCTTGGGGTGAATGTGGTTTTGAATTCCCTCGTCATGAGGAAGCCTACCCTAGGTACAATTTCATGGATTACCCGTTATTGAATACAAGGTCTAGGACCATAACCTACCCTTTTCATCTCTAAGAAATAAAGCCTCTATTTCCTAGCTGGGATGGTAAGGATTACTCTTTTTTTCCATTCAATGTGGAATGAGAACCGCATCCCTCACTGTGGAACCGATTTTATTGAATCCCTCCTGAATTAAGCCCCTATATTTTCTTATAGGAGGTTTCACCCATTATACTCCTCTCCCCATTTTCTATTATGTATATTAAGGGATATGAACTAGAGTCCTCTCCTCTCTCCCCCTACCCACGACCTCTTTCACCAATGGAAGAGGATAAGTGATTATTTTTTTGGATCTTCTAATTCCTCTTGATTCTCACATTCAGGCATGAATAATCATGAATTATGGGCTTAAAGGATAGCCATTAACATGTTACCCATACACCTATAGGCATATTTTGGAAGTGGACCGTCCTTTGAATCTTCCTCTCATCTTCCTTAAGAGTGTTCCCTCAGAATGAGTCCTCAAGTCCATGTATCCAACCTCATAGAAAATCAGATTGTGTGGTTTCCTAGATCTTTAATTCCCACTTATTTTTCACACCGATCATGACTCGTTTGAGCTTACAGGTTGATGGTGGTCATAACATCCACATGATCCCAAAACCAATCCATGGGTATCCTCCAAAAGATTAAACCCCAACTATACTAGTCCATGGGAATCCTCCTCAGGAGTAATCCCCAACTACACTAATACATGGGAATCCACTTCAGGAGTAAGCCCCAACTATACTAATCCATAAGAATCCTCCTCCGGAGTAAGCCCCAGCTATACTAGTCTATAGGAATCCTTTTTAGGAGTAAGCAACCAATATACTAATCCATGGGAATCCTCCTCAAGATTAAAACCCAACTATACTAATCCATGGAAAACATCCTTGGGAGTACTCACCAACTATACTAATCAAAGGAAAACCTTTTAAGGAGTAACCCCAACTACACTAGTCCTTAGGAATCCTCCTTAGGAGTAAGCCCCAACTATAATATCCCTTCGGAATCCTATTTAGGAGTAATCCCCAACCATACTAGTCCTTAGGACTCATTCTAATTGTAAGACCCAACCGATTATAGGTCATCCTCCATAGGAGGAACCCCATCAATAACCCTCATTCACTAAGGAAACCTTAGTGTGTAAGCCCAAAACATTTATTAAACTATGAGATCTCTGATTCTTACTATAATAAGGATACATAGTACGCCTACCTAAGGATCGAGCTCAATGGGCCTCCTACTTAAGTGTAAGCCCTGAAAAAGCCTATAAATCACCATGATCCAAAACATCACTCATCCTACCATTTCCATAGGATGTCCTTTTCATGAGTAAGTCCCAACTTAATTCTCCCAAAAGAGGAGACTCCCCTATGAGACCAACTAAACTACTTGGTATTTGATTCTCATCTAAATAGGATATGTATAAAGACTCCCTGAGGTCCAAACCCAGCACCCTATATCAACCCTATTCTCTCTAGGACACATTCCTAGTAGGGTCTAATTCAATTAGGAAATCAACCTCTCATCTAGGTTCTCTAGTTTCTCTGGTAAACATCCCACACCAAGATTTGATTAGGCACCTTCCACCATGATTCCCTTTCCATATTATGTTAAATTATATAGTTCAGTTCTTATCACATGAAATTAAAAGGTTTGATAGGCTCCATTAATTGGAACTGAACTATGCGGGTTCTGATTCCTTTCATAGGGATATGTAGGAATATCATCACATGGGTTCGATCCAAACATCAAAACAACTCTCATCTTCCCGGATGATGATACACTTCCGAGAACCCCATTGTGTGTCTAGAAAACCCGCATCACTATAATTATGACCAAAGAATCTCTAATTTGTACATAAGTGGTTACCATTGATGGAGAACCTTAGATACATACAGATATCTCCAGTGATGAGGAACCTTGGATACAAAAAGATGATTCTATATTATATTCATACTAATAATTTATTTCTAACTCTATGGAAACCCACATCATAATTGGTAATAAATAAATGATTTATGAACATATATTAAATCTATAAGAGAGTCCCGGAGCATGCAATAATTCCCATCAAATGAGTGTGATGAGCTCAACCTCCGATCCTCTCCACCAATGTGATTTCTTAAGTATCATTAGAGAAACTTACCAATGAGCACCTACCATTGGAAATTATGACCCGTCATCATGAATATAGATACATTGGGTGTCTTTAGTTCCTTGAACAAAACCCATTGGAAACCATTCATAAATAGTGAACCCAATGTGAATGATTACATACAACTCAACCCCCCTACAATCAATCATCAGGTGACTGATTCTCTGTCAGGAAACAAAAAATGGTGAACTCGACATGAATTACTTAATGAGGAAACTTCTTCACAAGATAAAAAGGATATACTTCCCATTACTCATCATAACATTTTTTTCCTAACCCACTCATATTTCC
The DNA here is from genome assembly GCA_963277665.1 of Viscum album. Classification (NCBI taxonomy): domain Eukaryota; kingdom Viridiplantae; phylum Streptophyta; class Magnoliopsida; order Santalales; family Viscaceae; genus Viscum; species Viscum album. The sequence goes on along the minus strand of OY728151.1, from coordinate 533,713,846 downwards.
ATCAGAAAAAAAATGATAATACAATTTTATAAAAACAAAAGTGATTTTTCTAAGGGTCGAAAATTTGATCGTGTCATAAAAATTAATATTTTTTAATAAATAAGGTTTTTATTTAAAAATTAAATTTATTATATTTAGAAAATTATTTTTTAAAAAAGGATCCCATTTTTCAAAACAACTCATCAAAATTTTTTAGGGTGATGTTTTTAAATTTTTTATAATTAATAAAATATATTAAAGTGAATAGTAAAATATTATATAAGTATAGTATTATGTAATAGTTTATATGAACAAATTATTGAGGTTTATATAATTTAAATGAATATTTCAATTATTCCAGTTATAGTTAAATTAAAATTATCTTACTATTTTAACATAGGTTTGATTACTATTTGAATATATAATATTTTATTTTAATATTTTTTCTAAAAAAACCCTCTCATACCATTATAAATACCACCCTCCATCACAAATTTATCTTCACTTTAAAAAAAAATTTATTACTCTAAATCTTCTAAAATATCTCCTGAACTCTCTTTTCCACACTCTAGATTTATCGGTTTCATCTAAATACTATTCCCTTTTCCCAAGTAGTGTATCAAAGGAGGACATCTGAAGGAAGTGATAATTATCTCAACTGAGAAATTTTAAGTTATTTTATTCTTCTAACTACTATAAATATATTATAACCATATTAATATAATGAAATTAGTATCATGGGTATACTGAAATGTAATTATATTAATATAATAACTATTTTATAACTTCCTTCCATTTATTCTAAAATAAAATCATCACCCTTATTATAGTTGGTTCAGCACCTCCATGGATGATGTATTTTATTTTTTATCTCTGCCTTCATGGATGATTGTAATAATAATTTTATGGTCTAATATGATCTTAATTATTTTATTTTATTTTTTTCATATTCTAGAATGGGTAAATAAACATAAAAAATTAATTAAAATAAATTTAGTTTTTCATGGTTGGAAAAACCACCTAAATAAACTAACCATTAAATGATGAAATTTATACTCAATGAACCATTATTATTTTTAAAAATATTTCATATTTAAAACCTTTAAAACTTATATAAAGATAGTAACTCTATACCATTAAACTTATGGAGTTATGGACTATTGTGACATGAACTTACATCGTTATTAAGAAACTAATGTGACCTTTGAACCATAAAATGAAAATCATTAGGATGGTGAACATAGACATAATATCCTAATAAAATGATCATAAATGAAATAAATGAACAATAATAAATCAAATATAAATTAAAAAAGTTCCAAATTTAGTATTTAATAAATTTAATTTTATTATTCTAGATGTTAGAATCACAAACCAATGAGTCATGACTCAGGGTAATGGAACTCTCAAACTTCCCTCTTTTATTTTGAGTTGTGATTTATCTCTATTTACCTATATTTATCTTTATTTTATTTACATTTAATTATTATATTTTATTTTTTTTCTTACATATATAAACCTCATTTTTTCCTTTTTTGAGTATATATATGTTTTTCAAGTTTTCTTCTCGCTCTTCTCTTTAGATTATTCCTAATAAAAGGGAACTTGTCAATTACATGTTCTATTTCATGTATCACTCTTTCAAAGGGTTTTGTATTTCATGATATCCCAAAATAATATCTATTTTTTGAAACACTATTTTGTTTCATTTCTATTTTTAAGTAGAAAACTATGCACTTACCTTCATTAAAAGTTCTTTACTTATTTCATAAAACATCATTTAAGAGATTCATTTATATACCAACTTATCCACTTATTTTTTATGAATTTTTCTTTAATTGAACTATTTATTCATGTTATATACTTATTTATTTAACTAGGAATATAAAGAAATCTGCAATCCCTTCTTTTCTGGAGAGTATATATGATATAATATTTTTTATGTTTTGAGATAATATTATGTAACCCATTTCCTTATCATGGGATTTTCTTTTGATAATTATTTATGTATGATTTCCTTGTGTGGCACACATATAATTGTACATATTATTATGTGACACTTTTTTCAAGTATTATATATCCCCCCAATGCTTTAGATAATGTTTTCATCTCATGATATAGAATGTATGGTACACGAAAAATAAGTCTAGAACACTATGTTATGTTTTCTTAGTAGTGAGACTGGTCTTATGTTTATTGTAACACCCCGAGCTTCCATGATACGCCTCTCTTTCAATAATGCAATAGCTTGAATTGTACGCAAGTTCGAGTTCTAAAACATCATGACTAATCAAAGTAGCCGTTATGAATAGTAATAACCACTTTTTAAAATTATAGAAATCTTATATTTCAAAATGGACTTCATTTTTGTATTCGTAATATCGAAATTAGCCTATGTTGAATTTTTGGTATTTTTCTGAGAACTTCTAATTTTTTATGAATAGTGAAAAATACTTAAAAACAACTTTTTAATAAAAATAATTTATAGTGATAAATTATACTATTTAGTGGTTTTAAAGTATAATTAGAATATATTTTTACAATTTTATCCAATGGTGGTCATTAGAATTAATTTAACATTGAAATTGGACATAAACAATTGCCAATCTTTTGATATAAATTGTTTCTTAAAAACACGCTATTTGTTGTAACAGCGGGAATTAATAATAAAATTAATTAATTCAACTTATATGTTTGGAATTTTGTAAAATAGACATCATTTTTGAATTTGGAATATCAATTATAGCTTAGGGTGAAATTTTGGCTTTGTTCTGAAAAACTTCAATTTTTGATGAATAGTGAAACCACTAAGTGGTAGTTAAATAACCGATTTTTCATTTAAATGAAATATTACCACTTCTGTGATTTGATTTTCAAAAATCCGACATAAATGGTTGTCATTAAGAATTAAAATGTGGTTCAATAAGATTAAAATAATTTTTGGTGAATAGTAACTTTTAAGTTCTTAATCGCGATTAGAGGTAATTAGTGTAGTTTAAGGTAAAAATAATGTTTTAATAATATGAGATGAGCATGACACTTGTCCTACTCCTATTGGATGAGTCATGGCCGACCAAGACAACCCATGGGTCAACTTGGGGACCCCATGGAGCCACTTTAGTTAGAAAATGACATAAACACCTTTTATTTAATGTTAAAGTAAAAAATGACACAAACATAAAATGTTTTACTAAAACAATTTTTACATGGGGTTAAACAAGTCCAAATTTTGATTATAAATATTAATTAGAAAGCTAAAAAGATTTTATACATCATAGTATTTTTATTATAATTTTTAGACATTAAATAAATTAAATTATTTATGACATAATTATGATGCAGTGATGACCTCATTATTTAACGATTTAAATAAAATGAGACGATAATGAAAAATCCAAGGCTTACACTTGTCCAAAGCCTATTGGATGAAGATATTTCGAAACCTTATCACCTTATACTCGAATTATATAAGTGTGGGACCTTTAGAATCCGAAAAACATTGTGTAATAATGTAACATTTCAATCTTTCCAAAAGTTCCCCTCCTCTCCACTTATAAAAGGCCCCCACCTCTCCCACCTCATTTACACTTTCAAGCCATTTGGATCGGCCAAACTCTGCCCAAATACTCTCCCAAAATCCCCCTCTTACTCCTAGAAGCCTCACTTTGGGAAGAACTCTTATCAAGGAAGCCTTTGGCTCAAATCAAAAAGAGTTACCCGATTTTGAGGTAATGTCTTCTCTAATGTTGTTTTGTTTTATTTTTCTTCTCCAACCCCCTAAAATCTTTTTATTAATTTCTTTTGTAACAACACCAGTATCCTAAATATACTAGGATGTTGTTATAAGAAGTATTCGAGCTACACTTACACACACCTACATCTAATGGTTAAAGAACATACGGTTTCTGTGGATGGTGAATTTCTGCCTCAAGAAACGATGATTGTTCAACACTCATATAAAACCTTCAAATGTGGTCATTAAGATGTCACTATATTTATATATGATATATAATGTGTTTATGTTTTACTTATGCTTCTTTATTTCTCATTTATGGCATACTTTATGATTTCCATTATGGGTAAAACGCGATAATTTCATTTTAGGAAGTGCGGACTACCGCCCCCTCAAATTGATTTGAATCGTTAATGCCATATGTGGGATGTATAAAGGATGGATTAAATGGTATTATAAACTATATTATACTGTAATTATATTATAAATTTATATCATTATGATTTAATTCCATTAAATACGAAATAGAAATGAAAGTAGCGTTCATGCGTACGTACGGTTTACCGTCTCCATGAACGGTGCATTTCATTTCTTACCTCTAAATGTTACGTGACATTATGAATGAATGTATATACATTATATATATGATATATATGACATCTAAATCATGAATATAATTCTGGATATAATGGATATTCTACCACATGAACAACTTTTAATTATAAGAAGTTTATTGTTGACTCAAGTACCAAAGATCGACAAAACGACCGTTATTAACTTAAATAATTACATAATGTTCATAACATTGTAATAAGTGATATAAAAAGGATAATGAAATTGAAAATGGTTCTTAATAAGGTAGATATTAACTCTAGTTTATTATTCAGGAGGTTAAAGAACGGTTGAGTCAAGTCGGACACAAGGTAAGGGAACTTCTTAACCCAATTTCTATTCTTTGGGTTAATCTCCTACATTCAAATTATGTCATGATATTATTATGTCCTATTTTGTATTTTTACTTTCTTTATGTGTACCTATAGTTAATACACATAATAGATATATTTTATTTTAAAAATGATCTTTTTAAGGACTTCGTCTCAATCTCCTTTCATTGAGGCATATTTGGCTTTATACACAACTTTCTTTTATATGGTGTATAAACCCCTTTGACTTTTATGTTTATTCAAAAGGAATCTTTTTTATACGAAGCGTTTTACTAAACGACAAAAAGGGAATGTTTTTCTTTCCGTACTTATGCGGCGACAATGACTTCTCCGCCGCCGTGACCATTATTTGAGTTTCGGCTTCCTCTACAAGCCATCACTTTTTTTAATGAAAAATAAATACAAAGTTTTAACTTTCTTTTATTTTGGTATTGAAAATGGTTTTGAAAGCGTTTTTATTATATTAATGTGTTGTATTTATATCTTGTGATTGAAATTTGGAAATGTTATGTTTCCTTTATGCATGTTTTATGTGATACGATTATGTTATGGTTTATGATATGTTTAAACCTATTCATATGAGGAATGCATTGGACTTAATAAGTGACGGGTGGAGCCTGCTATAGCTCCTCGATGCATCGGCAGGTCTCATGAGACAAACTAGTGTCTTGGCACGAGGCCTTGACAAAATCTTATTTGTGGTCTTGGCACGAGGCCTTGACTACGTGGTTATGATAGTCTGGCATTATGCATTCCATCATTATGAAAGTGGTTATTGATATTGCATGTGATTATTCGACTAGTAGAATATCCATGTGAAGAAGTGAATGGCATTATCTCATTTTACTTTTGCCATATTATGTTGATGTTCAAGTTTAAAAGGCTTTTGTTTTAGTTATACATTGCCTTAAATTTTTATGTTTATTTATGAAAGCTTCCGCAATATTGTTATCCTTATTGAGCATCTGAGCTCACCCCTTTCAATGTTTTAATATTTTCCAGGATGTGAAGAAGTATTTTATGAATGACCTGCAGGGATAGTCAGAAGAGGATATGAGTGTGAACTATGAAGACTTTGTTATTAGTTTTTCACTTTATGATGTAATGTAAGACTTATGAATGTATCTAGTGTTTCCAAGGCTACTAAACTAATCGGTCTTTTGAGACTTGATCTTTTGTGATCATGCCAATGTTACGAAGTAATGCACCGACTCTGGGTAGCTGGGGTCGGGGCGTTACAGTTGGTATCAGAGGCAGTTTAGTACTAACCTTGGAAGCTAGATTTAGATAATCTCTGATTAGAGCACATATCCCGAAGATAGAATTTGAGGATTAGTATAGAAGAAATTCCTAGAATTTTGGTATTGTAGAGATGTTGTGAGTTTTCCGAGAAATACATCCATGTCTGGATACGAGCAGGTAGAGGCGGCTCTGGCACAGATGTACCTAGGGGTAAAACCCGAAAACACCGCTTTGAGCTAGACTCGAACGGGAACTGGTGCACGACAACGGGCCTTGCTGCACTCTTGGTTACGACACTCCTGGGGGATATGCTTAGGATAACTCTCGTTTTCTTTACAAACCACTATGAACGGTTATGAGTATATACTTCCTCAAAGAAAACATTTTTATAATTATGGATTATATCCATAATTAGTTAAATTTATGTTAAGTGTTTTACAAGTATGGAATTATGTATTTTGATTCATGAACTAATCTAGTTTATGCCATTGTATAGAAATGGCGCCCAGTAGAAGGAAGGTGAACTCCATCAATATGTATGATCCAAAGAGTAAGAAGGATCATATATTTCATGGTATTAAGCCAACATTTAGAAGGGAAATATTCTCCCATGTGTTATCAACATATGAAGAAATAATATCATGTGTTAATAAGATAAGTAGAGAATTCTCTGAGTCTTATGGATTTGAAGGGATGAAAGAGAAGAAAAGGATGGAAGAGAGAATGATGGATAAAGGGACGAGGGAAAAAGAAGAATTTTCCAATATGTGATAACTGTGGGAAGAAACACCTTGGAATTTGCCTGAAGGGAAAGGGAGTTTGTTATAAGTGTGGAGAAAAAGGACACCAAGTGCGTGACTGCAAGGGTAAGAAAAAGGTTTCAAATGTACAATGCTTCATCTGCAAGGAGTGGGGACACTACGCAAACCAATGTTCAAATCATTAGAGTATGTCTCAAATGATGTTATTGGATAATAATCAAGTTATGATACTACCACAGATGAGGAGGAATGATTAGAGTTCTTATGTTGTTATTAATGAATTTTGTAATTTGAGTGTTGTATCAATGATGTACTTGTTATAATAATTATGGAGTATATAAGGATTGTACTTCAGTACTTTTTGATTAAGGTACTATGATTAAGGTAATCATATTTTTAGTATGTGACAATAAGAGAAACATTTCTTTGTTTGGGGATTCTGATGTTACAATTGATTTTGGAATTTAGAGACCTTTTAGAGAAAGTCTGGACGGAGGTATTTTGGATAACTATTAAGGTTTGAATGGATTAAGTTGAACCATGGATAGTATTGTTTAATGTTAAAGCATTTATGAAGATTATTTTTGGAATATTATGATAATATAGTTTTAGGAAAAGGACAACCTGCAGGGTGGGGCATAACCTGTCGCGTCGGACAAAGCTGCAGGAATCGAACCCACAACCATAGTGCGACAAGCCTTTATTTCCTACCACAAGCCTACAGGAAGTCCCTGGTTATTACAAAATAGTTTTACTAATCTAAATGGTATGTGTTAACATTTAGAACCTTATACAATTAGGATAAATAGAATATTTTTGAGTTCCGTTACCATTTGGAGTAAAAGTTGGGTTTGTGGTAAAAATATATTAACGAATGAAAGTATACATAACGAGTATGTATATTCCCTTACGTTCTTAGTAAATCTCCTAAATAAATTCCTCAACATTATAAAAGGTAACTTAAAACAAAAATGTTGTCGGTTAACTTTTCCAACTGGGGATTCAATGACCGTTTAACCAATCACAAGTTTGTGATTTTCTTGTGGTTAAACTTTCTCCTAATCCTGTTTTCTATAACTCTCCATCAGACCTTGATGGTTTGTTTTTCTTCCATATCCATATTTTCATAGAATCCTAGAATGGGCTATATCGGGTGACCTTTGTACTTATCCTGCCTTCTTTTAATGTTATATATTTATTAACCTTATTTCCGATGTGGGTTTTCCTCAAAGGTATTTTCTCTTTTCAACCTTTTATTTTCAAAGAAAAATATCAAATTGTGAGGACGTGATTTATTGAAGGAGGGGAGAATGTAACACCCCGAGCTTCCACGATACGCCTCTCTCTCAATAATGCAATAGCTTGCATTGTACGCAAGTTCGAGTTCTAAAACACCGTGAATAATCAAAGTAGCCATTATGAATAGTAATAACCACTTTTTAAAATTATAGAAATCTTATATTTCAAAATGGACTTCATTTTTGTATTCGTAATATCGAAATTAGCCTATGTTGAATTTTTGGTATTTTTCTGAGAACTTCTAATTTTTTATGAATAGTGAAAAATACTTAAAAATAACTTTTTAATAAAAATAATTTATAGTGATAAATTATACTATTTAGTGGTTTTAAAGTATAATTAGAATATATTTTTACAATTTTATCCAATGGTGGTCATTAGAATTAATTTAACATTGAAATTGGACATAAACAATTGCCAATCTTTTGATATAAATTGTTTCTTAAAAACACGCTATTTGTTGTAACAGCGGGAATTAATAATAAAATTAATTAATGCAACTTATATGTTTGGAATTTTTTAAAATAGACATCATTTTTGAATTCGGAATATCAATTATAGATTAGGGTGAAATTTTGGCTTTGTTCTGAAAAACTTCAATTTTTGATGAATAGTGAAACCACTAAGTGGTAGTTAAATAACTGATTTTTCATTTAAATGAAATATTACCACTTCTGTGATTTTATTTTCAAAAATCCGACATACATGGTTGTCATTAAGAAGTAAAATGTGGTTCAATAAGATTAAAATAATTTTTGGTGAATAGTAACTTTTAAGTTCTTAATCGCGATTAGAGGTAATTAGTGTAGTTTAAGGTAAAAATAATGTTTTAATAATATGAGATGAGCATTACACTTGTCCTACTCCTATTGGATGAGTCATGGCCGACCAAGACAACCCATGGGTCAACTTGGGGACCCCATGGAGCCACTTTAGTTAGAAAATGACATAAACACCTTTTATTTAATGTTAAAGTAAAAAATGACACAAACATAAAATGTTTTACTAAAACAATTTTTACGTGGGGTTACACAAGTCCAAATTTTGATTATAAATATTAATTAGAAAGATAAAAAGATTTCCTAGATCATAGTATTTTTATTATAATTTTTAGACATTAAATAAATTAAATTATTTATGACATCATTATGATGCAGCGATGACCTCATTATTTAACGATTTAAATAAAATGAGACGATAATGCAAAATCCAAGGCTTACACTTGTCCAAAGCATATTGGATGAAGATATTTCGAAACCTTATCACCTTATCCTCTAATTATATAAGTGTAGGACCTTTAGAATCAGAAAACCATTGTGTAATAATGTAACATTTCAATCTTTCCAAAAGTGCCCCTCCTCTCCACTTATAAAAGGCCCCCACCTCTCCCACCTCATTTACACATTCAAGCCATTTGGCTCGGCCAAACTCTGCCCAAATACTCTCCCAACATCCCCCTATTACTCCTAGAAGCCTCACTTTGGGAATAACTCTTCTCAAGGAAGCCTTTGGATCAAATCAAAAAGAGTTACCCGATTTTGAGGTAATGTCTTCTCTAATGTTGTTTTGTTTTATTTTTCTTCTCCAACCCCGTAAACACTTTTTATTAATTTCTTTTGTAACAACACCAGTATCCTCAATATACTATGATGTTGTTATAAGAAGGATTCGAGCTACACTTACACACACCTACATCTAATGGTTAAAGAACATACGGTTTCTGTGGATGGCGAATTTCTGCCTCACGAAACGATGATTGTTCAACACTCATATAACACCTTCAAAGGTGGCCATTAAGATGTCACTATATTTATATATGATATATAATGTGTTTATGTTTTACTTATGCTTCTGTATTTCTCATTTATGGCATACTTTATGATTTCCATTATGGGTAAAACGCGATAATTTCATTTTAGGAAGTGCGGACTACCGCCCCCTCAAAGTGATTTGAATCGTTAATGCCATATGTGGGATGTATAAAGGATGTATTAAATGGTATTATACACTATATTATACTGTAATTATATTATAAATTTATATCATTATGATTTCATTCCATTAAATACGAAATATAAATGAAAGTAGCGTTCATGCGTACGTACGGTTTACCGTCTCCATGAACGGTGCATTTCATTTCTTACCTCTAAATGTTACGTGACATTATGAATGAATGTATATACTGTATATATATGATATATATGACATATAAATCATGAATATAATTCTGGATATAATGGATATTCTACCACATGAACAACTTTTAATTATAAGAAGTTTATTGTTGACTCAAGTACCAAAGATCGACAAAACGACCGTTATTAACTTAAATAATTACATAATGTTCATAACATTGTAATAAGTGATATAAAAAGGATAATGAAATTGAAAATGGTTCTTAATAAGGTAGATATTAACTCTAGTTTATTATTCAGGAGGTTAAAGAACGGTTGAGTCAAGTCGGACACAAGGTAAGGGAACTTCTTAACCCAATTTCTATTCTTTGGGTTAATCTCCTACTTTCAAATTATGTCATGATATTATTATGTCCTATTTTGTATTTTTACTTTCTTTATGTGTACCTATAGTTAATACACATAATAGATATATTTTATTTTAAAAATGATCTTTTTAAGGACTTCGTCTCAATCTCCTTTCATTGAGGCATATTTGGCTTTATACACAACTTTCTTTTATACGGTGTATAAACCCCTTTGACTTTTATGTTTATTCAAAAGGAATCTTTTTTATACGAAGCGTTTTACTAAACGACAAAAAGGGAATGTTTTTCTTTCCGTACTTATGCGGCGACAACGACTTCTCCGCCGCCGTGACCATTATTTGAGTTTCGGCTTCCTCTACAAGCCATCACTTTTTTTTAATGAAAAATAAATACAAAGTTTAACATTCTTTTATTTTGGTATTGAAAATGGTTTTGAAAGCATTTTTATTATATTAATGTGTTGTATTTATATCTTGTGATTGAAATGTGGAAATGTTATGTTTCCTTTATGCATGTTTTATGTGATACGATTATGTTATGGTTTATGATATGTTTAAACCTATTCATATGAGGAATGCATTGGACTTAATAAGTGACGGGTGGAGCCCGCTATAGCTCCTCGATGCATCAGCAGGTCTCATGAGACAAACTAGTGTCTTGGCACGAGGCCTTAACAAAATCTTATTTGTGGTCTTGGCACGAGGCCTTGACTACGTGGTTATGATAGTCTGGCATTATGCATTCCATCATTATGAAAGTGGTTATTGATATTGCATGTGATTATTCGACTAGTAGAATATCCATGTGAAGAAGTGAATGGCATTATCTCATTTTACTTTTGCCATATTATGTTGATGTTCAAGTTTAAAAGGCTTTTGTTTTAGTTATACATTGCCTTAAATTTTTATGTTTATTTATGAAATCTTCCGCAATATTGTTATCCTTACTGAGCATCTGAGCTCACCCCTTTCAATGTTTTAATATTTTCCAGGATGTGAAAAAGTATTTTATGAATGACCTGCAGGGATAGTCAGAAGAGGATATGAGTGTGGACTATGAAGACTTTGTTATTAGTTTTTCACTTTATGATGTAATGTAAGACTTATGAATGTATCTAGTGTTTCCAAGGCTACTAAACTAATCGGTCTTTCGAGACTTGATCTTTTGTGATCATGCCAATGTTACGAAGTAATGCACCGACTCTGGGTAGCTGGGGTCGGGGCGTTACATTTATAGTGTAATATTTTATTTTTTTCCAAGTTAATATGATTTAATGATATTAGGATATTTTATACTTTATTAAATAATTTAATTTGATTATATATTATCCTCCTCTTCTAGGGAATTATGTTATTCCTCTTGACTTATCTATTTTAATTCATTATCATGTTTGTTCCCTTATTAGGCTTATTAGTTCACTATTTTTCTTTATGTATGTGCCCAAGGTATTCTATTTAGAAATTTAAGTTTAAGGTTATTTATGATCACATTATTGAGATTAAAATAAATATAAATTGGTTTATTTTTATGTTATTGTTTCATGTATCTAATCGGCTAAAGACACAAGACCTTTAGATTTCTAGGATTTATTTTCTTCTGTTTGAGGGAGAGAATATGATAAGAGGGAATGCACTCAACCTTCACTATTATATGCCACCATTAATCTTTTTTTAAGATTTCCATTGTTTCCTTTCTTGTATTATTCCTTTTTCAATAAATTAATAATTATTATGATGACGATGATGATGTATTCTTATATTATAAATCATTTATTAAAATGTATATTTGACTCAGGTTGTTGTATATGGTACCAAATAAATTTCTAGTTGTCATTGGGTATTATTTTGTACAAAATAATAGGAAATACACCATGAACAACCTATAGTGAAATATATAAATTCATAAGTTAGGATATTCATGTCATTTATGTGTTTTTACTACTAAAATCATAGTTTTTCGCACTATATACCTATAATTTGATTATACTCATACCTAATTTTCCATTGTTTTAGTAAATGTATAGAAATAGGATAAAATGTTTCAACAACCAATGTGATAGTCAATGTAATGATTTCCCTAATGATATTCCTAATATGAAGGGAGTGGGATTTAGAAACTTTATGAAGGTACTTGTACAACTGATTAAATTTGTTAATAATAAATTGAATCACATATAATTCCCTCCTTCTCCCAAGAGAGATAAATTTGTGTATTATATGAATCAAACTTTTAGTGGATCATAAGGTCCCCTAGTCATATAATAATTGATTAATTCCAATGAGAGATATTATATTTCCTAAAATTCTCTAAGAATGACATTGTTAAATTAGAAATCTATTTCTTCCTAGGTGTATACTATCAATGGTGGACACTGATCAAGAATATTAAACCCAAGAAACATAACAAATCAATAGAGTGAGATGAATTCATGAAAATATTTTTCAATAAATATTGTACGCACACTCTCAATCTTAAAATGGAGAGGAAATTTCTTATACTCAAATTAATGTTTAATAATGAAGAAAACATCACAATGCTTGTAGGTATTCCTGTTGATTCATTATTTTGCATAAAATTATGTTTGACCATTTTTTAGTATACTAAAGTCAAGTCTTTTAAAATATTTAGAAATTTGAAACATTGATAGTGACGTGGAAATATTCAGATGTTACCTTAATGTTAATATGGAGATTAGTGATTATCATTGGTCTTGTGAGGATGGATTTAAAAAATAGGAGAATGGAGTTAAATTTTTGAGTACTTATAGATAAATCTCATTGAGGGAAGAAAATGAAACTTCCCATGTGTCATAATTTTGGGAAGAATCATCTGAGAAACTTTCTTAATAGAATAAAGAGATGTTTTATGCATGGAAAAGATGGGAATCAAGCTAATGAATTTCTAATAGAATTGATAATTCTAACTAATATGATAGAATAATGTATGGTTTTAATAAATCCTCCACATGTGGTCCAATGTATCAACTATAAGTAACGTGGAAACTATGTAGGTTACTAAACTAATCCATGGATCACCAAGGATAATCAATGAGAATAACTTCTAATTCCAAGAGAGAAATGACAAGATTATGTTATCACTACTAGTGAGGAGGATCATTAAAATGAATTGGTTACAGGTATATTAATTATTTACCCTATAATAAACAATTTCTAATTTGATTCTAGTTATCTTGATTTTTTTTTCATGAATTTTATAAATAAATATTCAAACATAACCTTGATACATAGATGTTGAGTTCTTAGGGAAAACACCAAGTGGTAGAATTTTTCCATCTCAAATATATAATTGTTCCCTAATTAAAATTTATTGGAAGAATATCCAATAAAACCTTATTATACTCCCTATAATATGATTCTATACTATAGATACATTTTTATCCATATAGATCCAACACCAACTACGGGGAGAGGGAAATCAATTTCCATATCTCAAAGCATCCTATGATTCTATACAAGCACATTGAGAATGATGTATCTCCTTTGTAAAATCCTTTTAGCATGGATATTATTTCTTTATGATAAATCATATATAAATAAAATGTTTGACAAAAATAAGAGGATCAACCTTGATATATTCCAATTGTAATGGAATATATTGATGTATTCCCCTAAAGAGTTATATTATCTTCCTCCTAATCGAGAGGTTGAGTTATTAATTGAACTTATACCTAGAGCTTCGCCTATATTCAAGAGTCCCTATTAAATGGCCCTCATTAAAATAGAAGAATTAAATATGTAACTAAAAGAGAATTTGGAAAAGTGTTTTATATTCTGAAGTGTTTCATCATGGGGTTCATTGGTCCTCTTTATCAAGAAGAAAGACAGGATAATGCATCTCAATATTGATTATCATGAACTCAACAAGATCCTAATAAAGAACAAGTATCTCATATCATAAATTAAATACTTTTTCAATCAAATATGAGGGTCTCAGTACTTCTATAAGGTGGATATTTATTAAATATAACATAATTTGAATGTGAAGAGGGAGGATATTCCCAATAATACCTTTTATAAAATGTATGGACACTATGATTTCATAGTGATTCCATTTACTCTCAAAAATACACCAATAATTTACATAGAACTAATAAATTGAGTCTTTATAGATTATCTCAAAAAAAATTGTGGTACTGTTTATAAATGATATTATCTTATAGTCTAAATTAAAGGGGGAATATAAGGATAATTTTATTACTATGCTAAATAATTTGAGAAATGAGAAGTTATCCAAAGTACAGTAAATGTGAATTTTTAATGGAGAAAGTAAAATTATTAGGGAATGTTATCACAATTTAAAAGATATATATGGATCTATCAAAGTAAAATGTGATTGAGAAATGGTCAAGAAAAAAATCAATAATAGAGATTCATAGTTTCTTCATATTATCTAGGTACTATAGAATATTTTTGAGGAACTTCTCAAGCTTTTCAAACCCACTAATCAAGTTAACTCAAAAGGGAGTAAAGTTTTTTAAAGTTAATGAATGGGAAGAAAAAAATCAATGAGTTTAAGAAGAGTATAATCACTTCAAATTTACTCACACTACTCTCATGTGGAGAAGGATTTGTGATGTATGATGACACATCAAAAAATGTATTGTTTTTTTCACTAATGAAAAATGAAAAAATAATATCATATGACTCAAGAAAGTTGAAGGTTCATAAGAAAAATTATATGACACATGTTTTGGAGTTGGTTATAGTAATATTTTCATTTATAATTTAGATTCATTATCTCTATTAATATACCTATAAAATGTATATAGATTTTAATAGCTTGAAATATATATTCACACTAAATAAGCCAAACATGTGCCAATAAATATGGTTAGAGATAATCAAGCACTATTATTTCTCAATCAATTACCATCCTAGATTGGTGAATAAATTGGAAGATTCTCTATGTAGAAAAAAAATCACTCAACCTCATCCAAAATGAGGATTAATATGGATTAAATATTATAAAACAAGTGAAGGGTTTACATGGGAATCATAAAGGAAAGAAAAAAATCATACATTGAAAAAATTATTCCTCAACCACCCAATATTTATAAGATAAAGAAATCTCATAGAGTGGATATGGAGATAAAAATGAAAGTGGATAAAACAAAATATGAGAAAAATTCATAATTCAATAACGATAAAGAAGTATTTTTATGATTTGGGAAACAATTGTATATAACATCATATCCCAATATAAAGAAAACATTATTAGGTGGTGAACCAAGATCAACATTCTCTATCCACCCTAGGAACACAAAGATGCATATAAATATCCATGATCAATTTTGGTTGGACAAGATAAAGAATTAAATTATTAAATATAAATCAAAGTGATTATTATTCCAACAAGTTAAGGAAAAAAGGAAAAATTACAACGGGTGATTAAACTATTTCTCACACCTAAATGGAAATTGGTTGACATCGTCATAGATTTTATCATCAATCTTCTAAAGATATCCAAAGGAAATAATAACATATGGGTTATAGTGGAGCATCTTATAAATATTTCTCACTACTTATCCATTTTATAAGACTTCTCACTAAATCAAATTTCAAATATATTAATTGGAGAAAGGGTGAGTATATGAGTAACACCACTATTAATTGCATCTGATTGAGATCTAAGCTTCACCTCAAAGTTTTGGGAAAGTATTCAATATGAATTGAACATATAGTTTAACCTTGGTATGGATTATACCACCCCGACTGATGTCCAATCTAAAATTACTATCTGGACAATGAAATGTTGGTATCTTGTTCTATAGACTTCAAAGTAGGTTTCAATTAATATCTCAATTTTGTTGAGTGCTCATACAAAAATATCTTCCATTTTAAGATTCATATGGATACTTATAAATCCATATATGGGAAGAAATATAGAACTGAAATATATTGGGATAAAATTAGAGAGAATAATATATAGAGGCTCAAGCTATTCGAAGTGATGGTAGATAAGGTCAAATATATTCAACAACACATTAAAGCATCAAATAGTTGAGAGAATATCTATACTGAATTTTTTTTATGAGTTCTCAAGTTTGAAGTTAGAGATAAAGTATTCCATTGTATATCTACATAGAAGATATCCATGAGGATTGGGGAGTAGGGAAAGTTAAATCTTGGATACATCATTCACTTTAGATTCTTGATCAAGTTGATTTCATGTTTTATCAACTAGCACTCAACCAAACCTATCTCAAGTGCATGATTTGTTTCATGTATCCCTATTAATTAAATAAAAACCAAATCACTCACATGTACTAGATCTTGAGGTGGAACAGTTGGATAATGATCTCAATTGTGAGTAGAAATCATCAAAGATCTTGAACTATAGAGACAAAGTTATACGAAAAATGAAAAATCACCATGTCAAATTACATTAGAGAAAGCATGAGTATGAATAGGAAACATGGGAACCTAAGGAATAAATGAAATAGAAGTGTCCTTATCTATTTTAAACTTAGTGTATGAAATTAAATTTCAAGGGAAAATTTTCTAAATGGGGAAGAATGTAATGACCCACACATTTATATATGGAATTTTATTTCTAAATAAATTTCATATTTAGGAATGTAATATTAAACACATACACCGCATAATAAAAACTGAAAATACATTATTAATTTAGAAAATTATATTTAAATGATAAATATACCCAATAAAATAGATAATTAAACATTAAGAAAATAAATACTCAAAAAATAACTAGAATAGAACATTTTGGATCCCTTTGGTCTCATATAATAATCACACCCACAAACAACACTATAAAAAAGTATCAAAACATTAGTAATGTAATAAAAAAATTAAAAATGAAGAATATAACCTTCAGATATATTGAATTAAACAATGAATGAATGAAGTGAGTGATATTTATAGAAAGAAAAAAACCTATCTAACATTTGGAAATATGATTGTTATAATAGTAACCTAACTATAGGGAATAGTAACCTGGCCATTAGACTAGTAACTGGACTATTGGATTAGTAAAACAATATTTAGGTATATAATGAAATAATGATATCGTGAATTTATATCATGATATAGTTAAATAAAATTTTTAAATATTACAAAATAGATATTTGACACAAAGAAACCATAATTATACTTTTGGAAAAAAAATATGTTTTATTAAAATACATTTTATGAAAAATTTAAAATTTTTAAATAAAAAATTGTTTTATTAAATTGTTTTTATAAAACACTAGATATTTTTATATAAATGATAATATAATTTTATGAAATCAAAATTAATTATTATAAGGGTCAGAATGTTTGTCATTTCATAAAAATTATAATTCTTTCATAAATAAGGATTTTATATGAAAATTAAATTTATTATATTTAAAAAATTATTTTGGTAATATGGATTTCATTTTTAGAATTATCATATCAAGATTTGGTTATGGTAATGTTTTTTTATTTTAAAAAAAATAAAATAAATAGGTGAATAGTAAAAAATAGTATAATTACCAAATTTTGTAATGCTTTATATGAATGGATTATTGAGGTTTATTGAATTCATATGAATGTCTTAATGTCTAATTTACTATTAAATAAAAATTCCCTTACTATTATTCCAAATCAATTTTTTTGGTATTTTCAAAAATCTAATTTAAGGTTAATTGGGAACCTCACATTCAATGGGATACCACCAAACCACCACCCAGATTACATAGTACAAAAACATGATTCAAAAAATCCACCATTCCAAATTTGAAAGTAAAAAAAGTAATAGGTCCATGTATCCCATCACCTCGGTTCACTAAATCTCAAGTGGTTCACTGCCTTGAGTCGCGCCCCCTGATGTTACCACTTCACTGTAGATAACCCTAATAGAGATAATACCATCATAGTAACCATCATAGAAAACCCACATAATCGTCACTTCACCTACATTGTCACTATCAACACCGATGTCTGGCACCACCCAGAAACAAACATCACTGAAACCAAAAACCCAAATCGATTTCAAAACCGAACAATCATCAAATGTAAAGATTTCACACAAATAATCACACCAAAACATCTCCAATTTATTTGAGGAAGAAGAATTAATAAAATATGGTAAACAAGAGATCAAATTCATAATATAATACTAACATGTGATGCATCTAGAGAACCGGTGACCGCCAAACCACATATCCCAGAACCTCATAGATTCCACCACTCCAGATCCAACTAGGAGAGGCACTGTGGAAAATGATGTCAAATCAGGGTTGAGCGGATGAGGTCTCCAAACAATTTTTTTGTCTATGGATCAGAAAACTATTAGCAGGTATAACAAAAACAATCTCATTTCTGAGGCACTTGTAAACTCGTTGACTGTTAGACCACATAACCCACAACCGCTTTTAACTGACACCCCAACTCTGAAAAGGAGAGGTAAAGGGTACCATGATGTTAGATCAGGGTTTTAACAACTAAGTGCTTCCATATAAAACAACTGATGATGGGAAGACCGAAAGAACAATGGGGGAATTCCCATGGCAGTGAGCCTTAGAGAAAAGAAGAGAAAGAGTTGACGGAAAAAAATAGATCTAACAGAATAGGTAATTATATTGAAAAAAATATACCAAAATACCTCCCCATATCTCATTTCCATGTTCTATACGTTATGGTCTTATCAAAATACCACTCATTTAGCCCAGGTAGTGTATTAAAGTAATAGATCTAAAGGAGGAGGTTATTCACTCAACCAAACTCCTTTATGTACCTTTATTCTTATAGCACCTAAAAATATATTCTAAACATAATAATATTACTAAATAAGTATCATAATTATACTAAAATTTTATTATAATAATGTAATAACCATTACATAACTTTCTCTCGCTTATTCTAAAATGAAAACATCACCCATTTTATGGGCGATTCACCACCTCCACGAATAAAGTATTTCATTTTACATCATCACCTTCATAGATGGTTTTAATAAAAAATTTGTGGTTAAATATGACCTTAAAAATTATATTATTTTTTTTATTATTCTATAATGGATAAATAAAAATGAAAAATTAAATAAAACAAATTAATTTCATCATGGTCGAAAAACAAACTTAAATGAAAAAAATATTAAACTATGATATTTACACTCCATAAACCATGTTTATTTTAAAGATTATTTGATATTTATAAACCCTTAAAAAAAATTAAATATATAAATTCCATACCATTACACTTTTATATTTATGGACTCTTTTAACAAGAACTTCCATCATTATAAAGAAACTATGTGACCTCAGAACTAATAAACAAACATCCTCAGGATTGTGAACATAAACATAATGTCTTGATAAAATGATAAAAAATGAATAAAATAGAACAATAATAAATCAAATATAATTTTAAAAAGGTTATATAATAGGTATTTTATTAATTCAATTTGATTATTTGTTAATTTAGGCACACAGACCAAGTTATTCAAGACCTGAGTTTAGGGATCTCCCAAACCATCATCTTTTTATTTTGAGCTATGATTTATATCATTATACCTATCTTTATATATATTTTAATCACATATAATTATTCTATATTCTATACGTATTATCCTTACATATATACCCAATCTATTTTCCCATTCCTTGTGGGGGATATACAAGTTTTTCATGTTCCCTTCTCACAATTTTCCTTAAAGAAGACTTAATTGAAGGGAACCTTTCATAAACTTTTTAAATTTCATATATATCTACTTAAAAGTATTTTATCATCAATAATTTCCAAAAAACAATATCTATTTTTTGGAAAACTACTATGATTTATTTCTTATTTTAAGGAAAAAATTGTGAACTTACCTTCTTTATGGGTTCTTTATTCATTTCATAAAAAATTATTTAAGAGGTTCATTTCTATACCCTTTTCTCTACACTTTTCTTATGAATTTTTCTTCACCTGAACTCTATATTATTGACCTAATAATATTTATTAAATTATTAATATCCAAAAATATATAATCCCTTCTTTCTGTGGGAAAATATTTGATATACCATTTGTTAGTCTTTGAGACAAGATTAGGAAACCCATTTACTTCTCATTGGTTTTTATTATGCTAATTATATATGTATGTTTTATTTTTGTATAAAAAATATACATTTATATATTATTATGTGATAGTTGGTCCTATAATTTTATAATAACCCAATGCATTGGGTAATGTTTTTATCCCATGAGATACCATGTATGGTGCACAGACAATAAGCTGGTCACACTATGGTAGTAAGATTTGACTTATTCTGATGATGTTACATTTTATGTTGTTACAACATTATTATTATTCCATTATCATATGATATTATCTTCTTAATTCAATGATTCCATGTTATTTTTAATGATCCTCATCTTCTATGGCATTATGTTATGCTTCTTTACTCATATGTTTTACGTCACTATCTTGTTTGTTTCCTTATTAGGCTTATTGGCTCATCCTTTTACTTTATTCATGTCCCTGGGGTATCCTATATAATAATAAAAGTTCAATAAAATTGATTAAAACATTATAGAGATTTAAATAAAGTTGGTGTAGTTTATTTTTAATTGAAGCTTTATGTATCAAATCTCCCAAAGAAGCTAGACCTATAGATGTATGGATTCTCTATTATGGATTTTTATATTATAAATACTTTAATAATATGTGTATGATACTCAAGTTATTATAAAACTATATTTAAATTATTCATTTTAAGCCTCTAAAATCTATTTTCTCAAGTATAGATTCTAGTTCAACTTTTATATGAACACTTACCTCAACTTCATTATGTTTAGTATCATTGTCCATTGATTGCGGTTTTTATATGACATCTACAAGAACTTCCTCATTGAGTTCTTTTCATTCTTCAATTTCTCCCACTTTTATTTATTTTGAGAAAAAATATTCTTATGAATGAAATTTATTCCTTTTGAATAATTTCTGAATTAAATAACTCTTTTCTTTCAAATACTTAGATTATTATCTCATAATTTCTTCAGACAACTTGTACAGTGATGCCCAACTTTTCCACACTAAAATCAAGTAAGTTGAAGCTTGCCTTTAAATTTTCCTTTTCAACTTTTAATATTTTTTAAAGGAAATACATAACCTCATCAAATTTTTTATCTTCAATATCATACTCTAAAGTAAGTTTATTTGTTTCCTTTAATTCCACTTTTTGATAATTCCCATATTCTAATGTCTCATTATTTGTGTTCCTAATCACATATGCAATGAAATTTCTATGAATAAAATACAACATAACCATCTTTTAATCATTTTATTCACACACTAGAACCTTTATAATGAAATACGGTGGTAATATTCACAAGATCCTCTTCACAATTTTTATATCATTGTGGGTCTCTTTGATTCCACACATATCCTTAATAATGATGTTTTCATGATCAAAGAATGTATAAACAAACTCATTTAGGTGCATCCTAAAATACTCATACTTATTCTATAGAACCTGAAAGTTATCTTTCCATACCTTTTAATCACCTTCATAAATACTGAGAATTTTTTTCACTTGGTGTGTGAGGATTTTCATGGAACCAACTTCATTTATATTGTGTTTGGAAGGGATCTTCATAACACATTTACTCATTTAGAATCGGCATTAGGCTCTCTTCAACATTTCTCTAATAATTATTCACTCTCTATTTTGAGTAAGAACCAATGTATAGAAGTCATGTATACATTCATTCCCAAATATTATATGTAGTGTTTTATCAAATTCTTCCATAATTAGACATTATTTTAATTAAAAATAAGAATACATTGGTGGTTAAAAATCACTGCCATTACTTTAAAGAGAAAATACTCAACTAAGAACCTTTATCACTGATACCACTTATTGGTTCCAACAAAGGTAAATACCCTAATAGGGGGTAAATGAGGGTATATAGATAACTATAAACAACAATTTCTAACAATACAGTCCCACTATTAGCTGGAACACTTCTATCCCTTATAGTTGATATATATTAATAAAAAAATATATACATAAGAAATTTTACTTGGTTCACCCAAACATGGTTAATCTAAGGAGAATAAAACCGAGATATTTTGATGTATCAAAATAACTAAGCTCACTACTTTTTTCTTGTAATTTAAACTAACTACACTAACCCTCAATGTTTACAACATTAAAAAATATAGAACTCGCTACTCTCATTAACTTACAAATATCACTTCTCCTCCAAGAATTATTGTCTTTATCTTCCATAAACCAATATTAATTATACAAAAAAAATGTTGAATCAATAATATCTACCTTAATCCGCATAATGAACTCTATAAACCTCTAGTGAAATATCCTTCTGGATATCCCTTTTTTATTCTCTAACTTTCCATCACAAATCTATATTTCCTTCTCTTCTATTTCTCTCTTCTCAATCCATGAACCTCCTTCTTCATTTGGGTAGAAAGATATATGTCCACTCTAGATTGATTTTCTGTGTTTTCATATTAATTGATCTTATATTAACCTTAAATAAAATGGAAAAATTTTCTAATAACCTTCTTTAAAAACAACCCAAAGTCTCTCATAAAAATCATCATTCTCCTTCTGAAAAGATATGATATATGAATAAGAAAATATGTTGACCCGTCTTCTTTGTGACATTAGAAATAACATCATATCATGATGATCATCTCCTTATGAAACTATAAAGTTGAAATCTTACATTTACAAGAACCTCCATAGTGTGACATTTTCTATTGTGCAGTGTAATTAAAAATCTATAAATTTCATGCCTCACAACCCACAAAACACATCTCGGTAATTCACCTTTGACAAGAGCACTATGGTATGATACTTCATCATGGTGTGGTCATATACAAATAGGAAGAGCCTCAATAATCCACCTAAAACATTCATATTATAGACAGACTATTAGAGTTGGTGTTCTAGAACCAACTATATGTACTTCACATTATATGTATATTTGAATATTTAAATATTTATATAAAAAATTCTTATATATTTTTCATTATTTTCTATTAATTTAATGTAATAATGTCATAGAGTATATATTACATTGATAAGGTTGTAGAATTTCCCCTGTTATGATGAGAACCTTGAAATTGCATTATAATATTATTAAATATAGTTCTATGATCGGATAAAATTTAATGATGGTTCAAATAGTATATTGATATTCAAGTGTGAGAACTCATAAAAGGATGAGGATTTATCTCATTTAGTCTGCACTTTGTAATCTTCAAGATGGGATATTATGAGAACAGACCCACGAGTATGAATTTCACCTGTTTATGTGTCATCATATATTCCTATATGTGAGCATGTTTAATGGTCATTAGACTCTAATATTATCATTAATGCATGTTATGACTCACACACTTAGATTTACTGAGCAAAAACATGATTCCATATGTTCACTGAGGGTAGGGTACGTTGGGTTCATCACAAATGACATGTCATTAATAGATAAGTTGAGGAATTATTTGTCTCCTCTATCTTTATGAAGTTGATATCTTGAACCTTTTATTTAAATTGAAATGTTGCATTAAATTTCATGCCCATAGTGTAATGAATTGTTTATTTCAAATAGTCAAATAAATACATATCAAGCATATAGTTTGATGACATTTATTTGAAACCTACTTGATAAGATATTGTGAGAAAGGGATTATATTACATAAGAAGAATTACTAAGTGGTTGTCAATGTTGTGACATTAAGTTCTTTATCTTGGATACCTTGACCTATTTTTAAACATGAATCTTGGAATTTAGGAAAGACTACCTAATACTAATGAAAAATAATCCTAGAGGGTCACATACTAAGTGTACCCTTTGATCTTGATTAAATCCTATTTGAATTTAATTATTGGAATAAATATTATTCTCAAGAATGAGGGATAATTTTAATTAGGTTTTATTGATCATAAATATTTACTAAACATTTAGCCTCTAGAATATAAATTGAAAATTTATTTTAGTTGTTGAATATTTAATAAATATGTATTCATCAGACTATGAATAGAATATTTATTTATGGATAAATATTTAATTAAATATTTATTTAGGTATTTGTTAAATGAAAAGAATAAAAAAAGTACAAGATCAATTCTGTTGATAAATATTACTCTGTAAGCTGGTAAAATAATATATATCATTGTGAATGTTAGTACAGTCCATAAAATAATATTATTATTAATATAATTTTTGAATGGGATCAAGAATGTTTTAATTATATTTTTTAACGGTTGGTACAGAATTAAATAATACTTATAACCTAAACCCTAACTCTATAAATAGACTGTTATGTTTATTATGTAGAGTTATTCGAGATTTAAGAATCGTTACGCACAACAGACTTCTCACTTGATTCTTCATTCTCTTGTCTTCTCAAGAATGAGAACAACTCCTTTAATCCGGAAGGGTCATTAAGTGATCAAGACAAAAAATGCAATATGAGTGATCTATCACGTTAGCACTCGATAGTCAATCAATGTCATTCAAAGATCAAAGGATCAAGTGTGGATCACCACTAGAGGGATTCTACACTTGGATCCTATAATCACGATGATGGTAATCTGAAAAGGTTTTTTGGATAATCAATAACATATTCATTGAAGAAATTTCCAAAGATGAGGTAACCATTTCTTAAAATATTA
Source organism: Viscum album (assembly GCA_963277665.1). NCBI lineage: Eukaryota > Viridiplantae > Streptophyta > Magnoliopsida > Santalales > Viscaceae > Viscum > Viscum album. The sequence continues at coordinate 533,688,747 of OY728151.1, read as the reverse complement.
TTAAAATTAATTATAAATTTTATGTGAAAAATATCCTCTCTGAATTTTGAGATACTCTATGTAAATATTTGATAGAAATTTTTCAATTGTAATAATTTTTACATATTTCATAATTATTGAATGATCCCTCAAATCCAACAAATCCTTATTGGTTATTTGAAAACTAGTAATTTATACTATGTCAATAACCTTCAAGTGGTATCAATGTTCTTAGGTTTTAAATTTATAACTATTTATTTTATTGTTGATCAATTATTCACAATAGTGGTTAGATATTTAATTTTTATATTATTCATTCTTTAATATGATTTTCAATTAATATGATTTCAACATTTTAATTACTTTTTTCAAGATTCATATTTTCTTAAAGGGCTATGAATAGATAAAGAATGACTGGAGAAGCAGTCAGGAAGTACCAAGGATTCTAGCTGGTGAAACTGGGTTACAGGGCATGTAGCCAGAGTACACGTCATATACCCAAGTGCACTGCACTTGGATGTGTTATGGGATACAAAGAACACAAAAAATTAATGACATGTAGTGTAATTATTGGACATTGCATGTAGATTGGGAAAACCTAGAACACAAAATTTCCAATTACATGGAGTATTAGTAGACTACACATCATTTAGTCCACATGGTTTAGTAGAAAAATTGGTGCCAAACATGTGGTCAAATAAAAGGTTTCTAGCCATGTGATACTGAAAACCTTTGTAATTTATGAAACACGCTTCTTCATGGAATATAAGTCATTAATTCCTGCATTGAAAATACATGCCAAGTTATTTTGCAAGGTATTAATAAACATAGTTTACGGAACACACGGCGTGTATATGGAGTACACGTCATGTGGTCCCAAATATAAAGAACATTTTGATTTCTTTTGTGGGTTTCATGGACAAAAAGGAAAGTGTGATACACATCACGTAGTTGGTTAGAACACATTATGTAGTTTGGACAAGGTACAACATGAATCCCCATGAAATTATCCTATGTACATTGAACTAGAGGAATATGATGTGTAGCTTGTAATTACATGTCATGTAGTATCCCAATAAAGGAAAAAATTAAATTAAATTAAATTAATTAATTACATTATTAAAATCTAATTACATGGTTAGTATCATATGTGTTTAACTATGTAATAAAGTATTTAAATAATTATTAAATTATCAATTAAATCAATTCAATTATATGTAATTATTGTTCATTTAGTTTATTTTACATGTATTCACTTATGATTGGTATCAACAAGAGGCTTTGGATAGTCATTAAGATAAAGGGAATTAATTAATTAATTAATACAAATGTGTTTATCTTCATAATAAATAATGAATAGAAATGAATTTTATTCAATGTGCTTTTTCATATTCATTGCAAGTGTATAAATGATCATGAGTTTTACCAAGACCAATGTATGTGTCAATTTTATTTAATTTAATTTATTGGATGTTTTTTAAATTATTTAATATTTAATTAAATATGATGTCATGTGAATCATCCCCCTCCTTTATTATGTAGGACCTACTTTTCCAAAGTTTTTTATGTAATTACCCTTAACCAATCCTTTGGTTCTTCTTTCCTACATGTTAATTATAAATCAATATAATAAAAGGAGTATCCCAATGCACATGGAGGTACTTCAAGATGGATTGGTGGTGATTTTAACCTAGGTGATACATAGGTAGACATGTAGAATGTCGTAACTCATGCTGCGATTAGCATAATAATTTTTTACCTTAGGCCATAGTTTGATTTATTTTCTTATCAATAAATCAACTATTAGATAATCTCATGATAGGGTCATTTATTTATTTGTTTATATATTTAATAGATTCAAGACTGTAGTCGAATAAATAAATTAATTAATATGCAATGATGTAATTTAAATAGATGTATTAGGTGTAAATGTTTTATCAAAGAAAGGTTGATGACTTAAGTAAGATCCAATTAATATTAACAATATATGAAAAGTAAAAAATAAAAAAAAAATTACACAAGATAAATAAAATCCCATTATATATTAAGTCAGACTAATCCTTCCATTACTTTATTATGAAAGAAATCCATAGAACTAAGTGTTTGACCAAACCATGTTGGGACACTTACTTTTATCATAGAGTTCTTAAGAGATTTTTATGTTTACTTAACCAATTTTCATTAATAGAATTATCCCATGATAAAATTGATGTAACTTTGAGGATAATGTTTAGGAAATATGAGTCAAGATATCTGGATTGGGGAGTCTACTCAATGGATCAAGGAACTATAAGCCCATATTTGGAAAACCAGCCTACCTAAATAAATTTGAGTAATTTATTGATCCCTCACATAGGTTGTGGGAAAGTGAATATGTGTCAATACTGATAGAATGTCCTCGAAATTAGACATTTTGACTTCAATGGTGAGAGATATAGGGACATGATATAATAGTGGGAGACGTAATAAAATTAAAATTCATTATGCCTCACATAAATTGTAATCAAGTTAAGTAATAATAATATTCACTTTTATAATTATATAATAATGGAAAGTTCATCATCCACATTATACCTATGATAAATATTAGATAAATACCATCTCTTTTCTGGTGGTAACTTCCACGAATGGTTTAAAAACATTCATGTTATGTTACACCATGAACAGAAATCATACATGATAGATTCCCCACCACATGATCTACCTATAAAGGTGGTGAGTGATGAAGAGTTTTCTTATATGATAAGAACATGAGAAATGAGGTCAATGTTCAATGTTTAATGCTTTCATACATGTAAACTGAACTCATAAAGTCTCATGAAAACATGGATTCTTATAGCATGCCCAAGAACCTATGTGGTTTATATCAGGAGAGAGTTAAACATGAATGGTTTGAGATATCCAAGGTTGTCTTTTAGAGTAATCTTGGAGGTGTTGGGCTAGTTTAGTCAAACTAATTAGATACATTGAGTGCCTAGAGGTTATAGGGTTCAAATTTCATGAATAACTACACACAAACCTTATTATTATATCACTCCCTCAGAGCTTCTATAACTTTTTTTAAAATTTAAATTTGAAAAACAATGAGAAGTCTCTCCAAAATTTTCTCACTCTTCCTCGCAAATTTGATATAGAGACAAACAATTAAAAGAATTTTTCCCTTATTGGGAATAAAAATAAAGTTCAAGTGAAGATCAATAAGTCCAAATATTCTTTTCAATTCCCTTACAAGAAAAGAAAGTTCAAGGGGAAAAAAGGGAATATGATGTTATTGGTTTTGCATGTGGAAAGAACGGTCAATGGAAGAAAAAATGCACCTAGAAAAATAAGAAAGGCAAATCTTTAAGTAAATTTTTTATCGAGTGAATTTTATCTATTTCTAAAAATTGGGAATTAAATAAAACATGTGGTGCTAACATATATATTCAAATACAGTAACCAAGTAGATTCAATATTATTGATCGATGAGAGGTATATTTATGAGAATCCAAGGTACCCAGACTTATTATCATGGCTATTGGGGACTACCGCTTTATTTTTCCAATAGTAATGATATTATTTTTAAAATATTTTTAGTATATTTGATATATTGAAAAAAACATTATTTATCTATCTACAGATGGATTTACTTTCATGATCGGGATGAAATGCTTCTTATTTTTTAAAGATATCATTTGTTTTGGTAAGTAATATTTAAATAGTGGCCTTTATTAGTTATATTACATGAAACAAGTAATAGAAACCAATAATGAAAATACTTCACATGACCCATAGCACACCCAATTATGGAATCACCTATAAAGTCATGTAAAAGAAAATCATTTTACCAAATTACACCAATATGGATATTTAAATTATTTTGAACTAAAACCACTTGGTGTATATCATGTATGTTTATAATGAAAAATGACCAAATAACTATTTAGTGGAAAGGATGAAAAGACCAAGGATCTTCTTGAATTTGTTCATACTAATGTATGTGGGATATGTCCAATTGAATTAAGGGGTGGGTACTCATATTTAATAACTTTTAGTGATGATTTTAGTAGATATAGATATGTCTACTTGATGAGGTATAGGTAATATTCCTTTAAAAGATTCAAAGAATAAAAGGAATGAATTTGATGACCAACTTGGTAAGAAAATTTATAAACTCTTCTCAAATCATAGTGTAGAATATATTAATCAAGACTTTATTGATTATTTTTGAGAGTTTTGGATTCTATCTCAACTTAATCCTCCTTTAAATCTAAATTAAATGGAGTAAGACGAAGGAGGAACCTCACCCTATTGGACATGGTGAGATCAATAATGAGTCATTTGAGTATTAAATTATCCTCTTGGGGATACGCATTGTAGAAAGTAGCATACATACTAAACCAAGTGCTAACTAATGTAACATACAGTATCCCATACCAATTTTGGAATTGAAAGAAATTTGTATTGTCATACTTACATGTGTAGGGATGTGAAGTGTTTGTTAAGGGATCGTCAGTCAAAGAACAACAACCTCAAGGAAAAAAGTGTACCTTTATATGATACCATGAGGAAACAATGGGATATTACTTATAAGAACCCTTAGAAAAAAATTATAATCTCAAGATAAACCATAATCCTGTATAGGGATCACATCTCTTAAAGAGATAGTGGGAGTGAGGTAGACTTTTATAAAGTCCAAGATCAAGGTACACAAGAGTTGGAACATTAATAAATTCCAAAAAGCCTCGTTGAAGAAGTAGTACAAGAGACACAAGTACTATGTAAGAGTACACAAGAGGTTATAGAAACATAATTATTATTTTTCAGGTCATCGAGGATGGTGACTCATTATTAGTTGATAATAATGATTATGTAAAATAAAAGGAGGTAGTAAATGGAATAGATTTTTCAAAGTAGAAAGAATATATGAATTCAGAAATAGATTCCATGTACCAAAATCAAGTATGAATTTTGGAAGATCCTCCATTGGGTGTAAATATTGTTGGTTTTAAATGGGTATTCAAGAATAAATTTGGCAAAGATGTACAAGTCAGTACTTATAAGGAATGACTAGTTTCAAAAGGGGTTAAACAACATCAAAAAATTGAATAAAATAAAACCTTTTTTCAATTTTCTATGCTCAAATGTAACATAATTCTACTTTCATTTGTATCTTTCCATGACTATGATATTTGGATAATGAATATCAAAAAGAACTTATTTAATAAGAACCTTCAGAAAGATTTTTATATGACACAAACCAAAGGGTTTGTGACTCGAATGGATTCCAAAAAGGTATGAAAATTGAAAAGATCTATTTGTGGATTAATTTAAGAATCTAGTTCATTGAACATTTGTTTTTATGAATCCATAAAAAAATTTTGTTTCATAAATAATGGATGTGATCCTTGTGTCTATAAGAGGTTTAGTGGGAGTGCATTTGTTTTCTTAATATTATATTTCAATGACATAATACTTATAGGAAATGATATACCAACATAATAGTCTATTAAATCTTGGTTGAATAAATGCTTCTTCATGAAGTACATAGGAAAATAATCATATATTTTTTGGATCAAGATGCATAATGATAGATCAAAAAGGTTGTTCAGTCTAAGTGAAGGTATATATATTAACAAGATACTGAAGATATTTTGTATGGAACAATTCAAGATACAATTGTTTCTAATGTCACGTAGAATTCACCATTATAGGAAAATGTTTCCTCAAACGCAGGAGGAAAGAAAAAGTATTGGAAGGATACAATATTTATCTTTAATTGGTTCAGTCATGTATGATATGCTATGTATAAGGATTGATGTCACATATTCCTTGAGTATTGTAGTAAGATATAAATATGACCCAAGTGACCACCATTAGATAGAAGTCAAGACTATCCTTAAGTATATGAGGTTTACTAAGAATATTTCCCTGGTCTATGGAGAAGGATATGAAGAACTAGCCATTGAAGGATATGTATCTTATTGTTTCCAAATAGATCAATACAATCTAAAATCATAGATGGGGTGTATCTTTGACATCAATAGAGGTGATGTGAGATAAAAGGGCTCAAATAAAGTTGTGGTCATAGATTTTATTGCAGAGTCCAAGTATATTGTGGATTATAAGGTAGATAAAGGAGTATTTTGGATATCAAACTTCATCAATGATCTTGACATGGTACCTATAAGTAAATATCCTATCACACTATATTGTGATAATACTATAGTAGTGGCTCTTCATAAGGATTTAAGGTCACATTTTCAGATGAAGAACATAATTTAAAGTATCATCTCTTGAGGTATTTTTATCAAAAAAGTAAATTTTCAATGATAATAACATCCCTCGAATATAATGTGACAAACCCCTTGACTAAAGAATTAAATTAGTATAAACATGATCATCATGTCAGGTTTAGCAGATATAAATTCATAAGTAGATGGTCCTAGTCCAAGTGGGAGTCTTCTAGAGTTAGTGTTCTAGAACTAACTGTTTTTAATTTTGATTACATGTATATTTGATGATTTGAATATTTATCTAAATATATTATTATATATTTTCATTGTTATACATTTATTTAAGTTAATAATGTCCAAGAGTATAATTCACATTGATAAGGTCGTAGCAGTTCCCTTCTATGATGAGTCCCTGAAATGACATGATGATATTTTTAAATATATTTCCATGGTAGAATATAATTCTATGATACCAAATTTATTCTATTTAATTTCATTTCCAAGTAATCATAAGCAGATTAGTCTTCATCTCATGAAGTTTACACTTGGTAATCTTCAAGGTTGGAGATTATAAGAACAGACCCACCAGTAATAATTCCACATGTTTATGTGTCATTAGATATTCCTATCTATGAGTATGTGTTATGGTACTTCAACTTTTATATTATCATTAATTCATTTAATAACTCACGTGCTTATATTTTATGAACAAAACCATGCCTCCATATATTTGTGGGAATTAGGCAACATTGGGTGCATCATTAATGACATGTTATTAATGGATAGGTTGAGGAAGGATTTCTCTCTTCCATATTTATGGAATTTGATATCTTATCCATTTTATTGAAATGTAACCATCACATTAAATTCCATGGTCATAGTGTAGAAACTTTTTTATTTCAAATATTCAAAGAAATGTGTATCAAGCAAATAGGTTGATGATACAGATGTGCATCATTATTGATGAGATATTGTGAAAAAGGGGTTATATTAAATATTAAGTTTTTGTATGTGGTTGAAAACATTGTGATATTAAGTCCTTTCTACTAGGTGTCTTGACCCATTGCTATAAAGTAATCTTTGATTTTATCCATGCTTGCCTAATCCCAATAAGAAATAATCCTATAGGGTCACATGCTAAGTGTTTCCATTAATCTAGATTAAATTATATTTGAATTTAATTACTAGAATAAATATTATTCTCAAGACTAAGGAATAATTTTTTTTAGGTTTTACTGATCATAAATATTTAATAAATATCTATTCACCAAACCATGAATAGAATATTTATTTTATTTAGTGAATATTTAATAAATATTTATTCATAAAACTATTAATATATTACTTATTTAAGGATAAATATTAAGTTAAATATTTATTTGTATATCCGATAAATGATAATAAGGAAAAATAGACCAAGATAAATACTGGTGATAAATATTAATTTTCAAGTTGAAAAAATAATATTTGTAATTGTTCCAGTTAGTACAAGCCATAAAATAATATTATTATTAACATTATTATGGTATGGGGTCAAGAATGGTTTATTATATTATGTACGGATTGGTACACAATTAAGTAATATTTTTTAACATAAATCCTAACTCTATTAATAGATTCATATGTCTATTGTGTAGGGTTAATCGATTATTGAGAATTATTTTGCACAAAAAAACTTCTCACTTGATTATTTCTTCTCTCATATCCTCAAGAATGATGAGAACTCCTTCAATCCTGAAGGATCTTGAAACGATCAAGAAGAATACTTGCAAGATGACTGATCTACAATACTAGAAGTCAGTAATCGATTGATTTCATTCAGATATTAAAGGAGAATGTTTTAATCACTTCTAGATAGCTTTTATACTTATATCCTATAATGGAGATGATTTTAATCCAGAAAGGGTTTTTTGGACAATTAATAACATATTCATTGCATAATGTTACTAAGATGATATAATAATTTCTCTAGATTTGATTTAAATAAATTATTAAATTAACATGAAAAAATCATATCAATGATTTGGGCTTCTCTATGTTAATATTCGATAGAAATAAATCATTTTTCATGACATTTATGTCTTATACAATTGGCGAATGATCTATCAAATCTAACAAAACCTTATTGGTTATTTTACCTCTAGGTGCTTCTGTTGGTCCTGTAACCCTCACAAACATCCCATGGTGTGACCGCTATAGTGTAGTGAAAAGGTAAAGAAAATATATTTATATATTAAGGTTTAATACATGGAAACCCTAATGTATTTTCCTCTAAAAACCGTTACACATCCAACTATTCCTAAGATGAAACTATCTCCCACATAGTGACCAATTTCACATCCTCAAACAGTCAAAACCAAACTTTTATAGGTTCCCCTTCATGATGTGAACTTTTCCATGTGATAATAACCTTAAGAATAGGTTATCCTAATATAGTTTGTTCATGGAATAAACCCTGATGACATGGTGTGGTTTATGGTTGTAGATATAACTGCTCGAACTTCTTCTAGATCCTTCCAAAACAAATTTATCCTTCTTTGTGACTTTGTAACATACTTGAGGAGTTCCTGTCATGAACCAAGTCAGGGTTCCATCCAAACTAACACCCAAACTAACCCACGATATGGCACGAAGGGTGTTCCTGATCCCCACAGGCTAGAAACTAGTGCCTAGGTATCAGTATTACACTTTTGGGAATGATTTCACCCATGATGAAAAACCATAAAAAATATCAAGAATAAAACGACATACCAAGTTCAATATCCACAACCAAAATGGACATAACAATTTCAATTTAAATATATTCCAAATTTAACAAAAAACGAAAAAAAAGAGGGGCATCAACTATATTACCTGAACTCTATGTAATAAGAGGGAAAACACCCTCATGCCACCTCCACCAACACCTGAAAGAAGATGAAGACTATAAACTAGATCCACCATCACCACCACAGAACATATTGCCTTTAACAGGTTCAAATAAATAAGTTCTACACACACCATAGGGTTTATATAGTGTGTGATATAATTCCCAATAGAATTACACCCAAAGAAATATTCAATTTCATAACGTTAGAAGACAAATCAACCTAAAAGTTTTAATAAAGTGATTGGAAACAATTTTATGAAAACATTTTAAGGAAATAATTTTACATAGAAACATGTTTTGAAAATTAAAATTATATAAAATTACACTATATGCTGATAGTAAGAACAACATCACAAGAGTGCCATGGATAATCCATGAAGGCACTAGCACTAGTGGGACCCTAGTAACCTTGTATCTTGATGAAACATAGTATAGAAACCAAAACCTATAATGTCCTCATGAATGAATAACTAGAGATGAATCTATCCAAATTTCTAGTGGAATCTAATCATCATCATAGTTTATTTATTATTGTATCATCAATCCTACTATAAGTAACTAGGCCTCGGCCCCTCCGATCTGACTAGTGTAATAGTCTCATTCTACCCACCTATATACCTAGGATTCCATTTTTCCTCAATTTCAATTTCACATGTCACATAGATCACCAATTTCACATACACACACCAAGAAATATGAATAAACATGATAAATCACGATTTTCACAAGAAAAACATCTTCCAAATCCATATGCACACCAATACCATTTTAAATCTTGCTTTGAACCACTTACATATTTCATGGAACACATTTAGATGTCCCAAAAAAGAAAACATGCATGAAATGAAAACATTTTCTTTTGAAAACCCATCTCGTAGTCCATACGCATGTCAAAACCTTTTTAAAAACATTTCTCACCATTCAAACACCTCATAGAATAAATTTAAGAATCTAAAAAAGCATACCAAAATCATCTAATAACGTTAAAGTATGGAGTCACCAACCTAAAGTATGAAAACTTCTAGAATATGGTGGAAAACTACAACAGCACCATAAGAGGATCCAATAAAGGCAATATCAAACAATAAAACCCAATTTTAAACCCAAAGAACCAAGGCTAAACCCACATTAGGTAAACTAACCTACTGGTGAGATAAAAACCCATAAAATAAGAAGTAAGAACCCAATAGTAAGGAAGAAATGAGAAGTTGAGGGACTTAATTTGTGATTATTTAAGATCTAAGGTCAAATACACCCAAAATTGAAGCTCAAGGAGGCTAATATGGAGAGGGAGAGGTACCTAGGGTTTGAAATCTTGAGTGGGGGAGGAAATGGGTGGGATTTTTGTTAAATATGGGAAGGAAAAATAGGGAAATTTCATATTTTTAATTACCAAGAAATGATGCATGGTTAAGCTACATGGTTTTCCAAACCATTAGGTAACTATGTGGTACCTCTCTGTTTAAGGAAAATATGTTTCATAGTTTCCTAGGGGAAGCCACATGCCTGTGCGGTAGACCATACACCCCAAAAAGAACCAATGGTCTGGTTGGATAGTAAACTGTAAGCCTGTGTGGTAGGTTGTTCTGCCTAGATAGTTCCATTATCCAGGGTTTATGGTCTCTCCAAAGCTGGCACATGGCTTCTGCTAAATTTGTGCCAATTGTGCACCTTCTATTATTGAGTTCAAAAATCCCATTTTTACCAAAAACAATGGATAAAGATATACAATTAATAAAGGACCAAAATAAAACAAAAAAATGCCTCAAAATACAACCATGTATGTGAAAATTATCCCCACCATGAAAGCTTCCCACCCTCAAAAAGTTTACTCGAAGCCTGATCAGAGAAAAAATATGGGCACTATTTCTCAACCCAAGACTTCTGCTCCCATGTCTCATTTTCACCATTACCATGATGAAAAATAATTAGAACTGATGGAATGTACACCCCATGAAGAACCTTCTCCCAAGAATCTATAATATGCATTGGTTGTTTAAACATAGAAAATCATGTTCCAATTCGAACTCTTCTCAATTTAGTGATTGAGGAGAATTTGGGGTGTACTCTTTTAGATACAAGACATGGAACACATCATGAATTTATGTCTACTAGAATGGAAATTCTAATCAGTATTCCACCTTTCCCAGCCTCTCTATGATCTCTAGAGGTCTAACATACCTCAAAATTAGCTTACCTTTCTTAATAAGATGATAGTGAAAAAAGTGAGGTGCCACTTTCAGAAACACCTGGTCACCCAGAGATAATTACAAGGCTCAGTTCCTCTAATCTTCATAGGACTTATGAAGATTATAAACTTTTAAAAACTTCTACCTAATCAAACAGAATTTCTTAGATGTCTCCTACACTAGACTCGGTCCCAATAAATAGGTTTCACCCATCTCATCCCAACTTAAATGTGACCAACTTGGATAACCATAAATCTCCTCAAAGGGTTCCATTCTTATTGAATATTGGTAACTATTGTTTTATGAAAACTTGAAAAATACCAAATGGATATCCTATGAGTCACTGAAATCTAACACACATGCCCAGGGAATTTCTTTCAATATCTGATATGCCTACTCTGTCTCACCATCTTCTTGAGGATGGTATGTCATGCTCAACTTGACCTAGGATCCCATTTCCTTCTGAAGGCCTTCCCAAATGTCAAGAGGATCCCTATCTGAGAAAATTTCCAATGGAATTCCATGAGGCCTCACTACCTCCTGAACATACAATCGAACTAACTCCTCCACATTGTTTGAATCCTTAATCGGTATAAGATGGGCCGATTTGGTCAGACGGTCAATCACTAAACAACACATTCCTTCCCTTGATTGTATGAGGTAAGCTGATAATGAAATACATGGAAACCACATTCCACTTATAGGTATTAATGGTTAATAGTTGAAGAAAACCAAAGGTCCTTTGGTGATTCTCTTTAACATATTGACATGTATAACACTCAGACATGAATTCAACTATATCTTATATCATGCCCGGTCAGAAAAACTAAAAATGTACATCACAGAACATCTTGGTGGACCCTAGATGAATAGACCACTAATATCAGTGGCTATCCTACATAACCCCCTTCTGAAGCAACAACAACACCAACAAACGTCCCTTAAAGCAATGAATCCATTCTGAAGAAAAAGACTATTCACTAGGCTCCTCCCTACCATTTAATAACTATGTAGACTACTGTAAAAACTCATTTTCAGGATGCTCCTACAAAATTAACACCATAAGGGAGATAGTTATCTGAAAACTAGCCAAGAATGCACCTCCACTGTGCTCCTTGGTCTCTAGATGCAACTAGGAAAAATCCCTATCAAGTTCCACTCATCACTAGATTTTTTCACTGCCTCTACCGGCATCAGTCTACTCAAGGAATCTGCTAACACATTAGCTTTTTTGGGGGTGTACATGATATCAAAATTGAAACCCTGAAGCTACTCGACCCAATGAAACTACCTCAGAATTAGATCCTTCTGAGAGAAAATTTAGGGAAAATATTATGATCTGATTAGACAAAAACATCCCCCCATAGATAAAATAATGCCACAACTTCAGAGCATGCATCACCACCACTAACTCCAAGTCATGGGTTGGGTAATTATTTTTATGTGGTCATAGGGGGAAAGAACCATCCATCACTAAATTCTGATCTAGTATTATAACACACCCTATACCCATACTTGAATCATCATGGTATACCACATACCCTTTCTCAAATTCTAGAAATATCAAAATAGGAGTCATGGTCAACGAATGTGTAAGATTCTCTAAGGATGCCTAAAAAATTTGGGCACCATTCAAACTTCACCCCCTTCCAAGTGAGTGCCTTCATGGGGGAATCAAGCGAAAAAAAAAACCTAAAAAATAACATTTAATACCCTAATAGGACCAAAATTCTTCTGATCTCAAAAAACATTCTTTGGCTACTCACATGAAATCATTGCACTAATCTTCTCAGGGTCCACCAAAACCCCTCGTTCAAAGGCCACATTACTTAGAAACTTCACCTATCGAGTCTATAATGTGCACTTTTGAAGCTTATTATAGTGGTTATGGACTTGAATATTTCCCAAAACAATCCCCAAATGGTGCTCATGCTCCTCTTCAGTCCTTGAATTGACCAGGATTCCATCCATGAATACCATGACAAAAATAATTGAGATACTAATGTAACACCCTATTCATGAGTTATATAAATACCTATGGAGCATTAATAAACCCAAATGGAATGAACAAATAATAAAAATGGTTGTACCCTCTTCAAAAAAATTCTTAGAAACATATTCCTCTCTAACTATGACTTGGTGATACCCAGAACAAAAATCGATCTTGGAGAACCACCTCACCCACTTGACCTGATAAAAATGGTCTTAAATATAGGGAAAGGGGTATTTGTTCTTGATCAACACCTTATTCATCTTCTGTTAATCAATAAATAACCATATAGATCCATAAGACTTCTTTGAAAACAATACTAGGGTGGCCCAAGGTGAGATGCTCGGGAAAATGATCCCTTTGGATTCAAAATCATTTGGATGTATCTTTAATTCCCTCAACTTGGTGGTGGCATACTATATGAGGGTAGAGAGATTGGATATGTTCCCATTGCCTATAAAAAGTGAACTTTAAATTTAAATTTAGAGGAAACCCTAATAAGTCATCTAGAAATACCTTTGGGAACTCATCTACTATAAGAGGAAATCCACTCTAAGAACCACTACTGCCATCATCCTCTAACATGAGAAATGAGTTTTGAAAAACCAGAATGCCCAATTCTGGATGTTGAGGTCTAGCATGTCCTGAACATGGATCACATTAACCTTGAAAGACCTGAGAGATTCCATCAGGTTCCATGAAACTCACTTTTCACCAACAAAAATTAATATACACACAAAAATGCACCATCCAATCCTTACTGAGGATCGCGTCAAAGAGGTCCATCTCCAAAACAAAAAAAAATATCATTCCAAATCAACCACTGACATGGTGAGTACACAAAATGGAAACCTAAAACCCTATTCACGCTTCTTTTTAGGTGGTTTCACCAACACCATTTCATATAGAATAATCTCAGTTGGAAACTTCATCACATCCAAAAAATGGTAATTGATAAAATAAATAGAGGCACTCATTTCAAATAGAACATAATCTATAGATGGTGCAATAAGAATCATACCTTGAACCATTTCAGGCCCTGCATCTGGTTCTTCTAGTGCTTGGTCCACAAAATGAATATTCCTCTTCTCTTTGTAAGCCTGAGAAAAACCACTAACCTATAGTAATACATTAAGTTGAATCTGACCAAAATAAGATTAATTCCTATTTCCATGACCACTGAATCAAGAACCCACCATCCCTAATGTCTCTAACTAGGATGATATTCCCCAAGAGTCTATGGAACTTACACCACCCTAATATGGGCATGTATCTCTGAAAACCCACTACATATCCTCAATAGTTCCACACCGGTGGAAAGGCCTTGGTGTGGATGAACAAGATGAACATATATTCCCCCACATTCCCACACTGGTGGCATAGGAATGATCCAACAACTTAAGCCATAGAATAAGATATTTGGGAGGGATGGCATGAACTACCACCTCCCTTCTTCCCCTACTGGTCTCACTTCCTATTCTTCTAAAATAATATACCACTACCCTAAACCACTACTAACATAGCTCCATAGAAACCATAATTTACACTATAATCAATCTCCATCATCAAATAATGATAAACCACCTCAGCATACGTGTTTAACTTAAATAGAAATACTCGGGATCAGATATTCAGTGGCAACCCCACCTCAAACCATTAAGCCATCAGTTTCTCATTAGAGACTACCTTAGGTTTGAATCAAACTGACTCTGCAAAACAATTTTCATACTCTAATATGGTTTGATACCCCTAGTGGAGATCCATAAAATCTTGAGTCTTAGAAAAGTCCAAGGTCTCCATATAATAATACTTGTTGAAAACAACCTTGATATCCTTCCAACCCATCTGCTTGTGCTTCCCAAATATAACCACTAAGTCCCACCACCTCAAACTGGGACCTTCTAATGAGAACAATGCACATTTCACCTTTACTACCTCTATAGTTTTAAGGAACCTAAACATCCTTCTAATCTTCTAAATCCACTCTACTTCCTACATGGGATTTGTGCAACCCTAGAAGGTAGGAGGTTTGTTCTTGATAAGATCCTAATCCTTGTCCTTCCCACGACCTGGTTCGGTTCCCCTGACCTAAGCAGTCCAAGAGCACTCTCCCTGAATCAAGGCTTAGATAGAAAAAACCATGGCCTCCACTATTCTTTGATCAACTGGTGAGGGTGAACTCTATCGGGCCTCTTTTTGGTTGCACATGATGTCTTTAGGGAGGCATCGTGCAACATCAAGCAAAAACCATAAGAAAAAACTATCAATGCACCATTCTGAAAATTTTCAACAACAACAACAATTCTCAAACACTTCCATAGATCAAAACAAAACCATATCCATCATAATAACAAGACAAACCACTTCACCCATGTCTTATGTCCATGCATATTCTCCATCTTGTACATCTCACATCGATGATAATTAAAACCAAATCCCAATATCACATGGTGACTCAAGTCCCATTATGAGGTATGTAGACCTAAAACCCCACTTGTAACCAAAACCTCAAGCCCTGACAGTCCTAGCTCCTATCTATCTAGACTCACCCAAATAACATGAACCAAAGAAAGGGTGAAACCTTCTCTAATAACATTTTTTCATGAACCAAGTCAGGGTTCCATCCAACCCGACACCCAAACCAGCCCACGACATGGCCGGAAGGGTGTTCCTGATCCCCATGGGATGGAAACTAATAGATTCATATCGAAAATACAATTTTTTTAATGATTTTACCCATGATGAATAACCATAAAAAATATCAATAATAAAACATCACACCAAGATCAATATCCATAACCAAAAGAGATACAGTAATTACAAGTTAAACATTTTACAAATTTAATGAAAAATGAAAAAAAAGGGAGGGGTATCAACTACACAACCTGACCTCTATGAAATAAGAGGGGATACAACCTCAAGCCACATCCACCAACACCTATATGAAGATGAATTCAAGAAACCAAATCCACCATCACCACCAAGGAACATCTTTCCTTTACCTAGTTCAAACATAATAAGGTCTACAAACACCTGAGGGTGTATGTTGGGTATGAGCCAATGTCCAGTAGGATTCCACCCAAATAAATATTCCATGCCATAACATTAAAATAAAAATCAAAATGAAAGTTTTAAGAAAGATATTGGAAGAATTTTTAAGAATGCATTTTAAGGAAAATATTGTCAGGATAAACATGATTTGAAAATTAAAATGATATCATGGTACACTATATGTCAAGGATAAGAATCATATCACAAGATCACCATGGGTAATCCTTCAGGGAACTAGCACTAGTGGGACCTTAGGAACCTTGTATATTGATGAAACATGGTATAGAAACCATAACCCATAATGTCCCCATGCACAATCTACTAGAGTGGAATCTATCCAAAATTATTGTGGTCTCTAATCATCATTATAGTTTATTTAGTGTTGTATCATCAATCATTCTAGAAGTAACTGGGACTCGGCCCCACCAATCAAAATATCATACTAGTCCTAGTCCACCCACCTAGATACCTAGGATTACCTTTGTGATCAATTTCCCTTTCACGGGTCACATAGATCACCACTTTCACATAAACACACCAAGAAATATGAATACACATGATAAATCACCATTTTTCAAAACAAAAACCTCTTCCAAATCCATAAGCACACCAATTACATTTCAAAACATGCTTCACACAACTTATATATTTCATGTAACTTCTTTATAAGGAACCAAAAAAACACACATGAAATTCAACCATCTTCATTTAAAACCCCATCTTTCAGTCCATAGGCATGTCAAAACCTTTTTAAAACACATTTATCACCATTCACACACCTCATATAACACATTCAAGAAGCCAAAAAAGCATACCAAAATCATCTAATAATGATAAAGCATGGAATAACCAACCACAATCTTGGAAACTTTTGGAATCTGGTGGAAACCAAAACTGCACCACAAGAGGACCCTATAATCATCACCACTAATGCACAATATAATATCAGAATCTCAAAAATCCCTATCCATCTTCTCCTGAATAGTATCTCAAACATTTAATCATATAATATGATAAGGATATCAATGAATCTATCATGATTTATATATACTATTCATGGATGTAATAAATTCTAATAAGAAATCAAAAATTCATGCCTTGGATCTATATGGTGCATGATCCCCCCTCTATAGTCCTAGTTTATATATTGAGGTCTGAGTCATGTTTCATCTATAAGATTCATTCCCAAGAATACATTGATCACTGCATATTTTATAAAGTCATCTATTATGACTACATGTACTAGAGTTCTTTAATAACAATCATTATAAACTATTAAAACCAATTCTCACATGTTTCTAAATTCAAACTCCATCTAATTTTTTGATACTAATATATCATGTCTCATTTTATCAATAGGTAAACTCTTAATTAACTTTTCTACATGTCGATTTGCTAGAAACTAGCACTGTGGTATCGACATAATCATGGGAGGTATTACCTCTAAAAAAATTTTCACCTATTCTCCTACATCAACATCCATCATAATATGAATGAAATAAAAATATAACAATATATATATATATATATATTTTGGATACATGTGTGATAATATAAAATAAACCACAAATTAAACTCACACATCTGGAATAGAATTAATCTTGATCTTGATGATGTGAGGTTGGTCATCATCATGAAATATCTACTCTATAAGTTATCTACATCATCATTCCATACCCTGGATCCATGATCACCTTCATTTTCATCCACTAATCTATATATAAACAAAGTAAAAAATACACAAGTAAACATATAGGGGTAAGTATAACAACACTCTAAATGGTCATCCCAAGCAGTTGTCCAACCACATAAACATTTAGTGTCTAAGTGAATCAATAAAAAGTAAATTATAGAAAATATGATGAAAAAATCATCAACACAATACATATCCATGATAATACTTTATTAATATTCCCAAAATTCACTTTCATCACACTCACCAAACATCAATGCTTCAAAATAGAGAATACAAGTCAAATCTCAAAACCCGGCATAGATTTATTTCCTATTAATTCACCCTAGATGAAAAAATCATGAGGCGGTGGAAGAAATTCATATATCCACCCATCTTAGAAGTACTATAGTGAATACACATTTCCATTTATCTCTAAAGTGTAGGATGAAATATGTATCTTTTGTAGGATTAAATACACATATTCATCAATATCTGAAAATATAAAGGAAATTAACATCTATATCTTGAGAAAATAAACATTTGTAGAGATATCTGTGTATAAATGTATAGATGAAAGATAAAATACACATATTAAATCTTAAATTTGTATACTATAATTCTACAGGGAATACATATATTGATTGTTGAATTTATATATTAGGTACTTATGATCCCATAGTAGTGGGAAGCAGTGTAGATATAATTTCATGCATCGACCTCCACCTTAACCTTTAGGTTGTGAGTGAAAATAGAATCACCTCATGTGTGAATTACATTACATTATATTCTCATATCAAGTATTCATGGGTAATTACTCATCTCCACCTATCCCACCAAACATGTTCATACATCATGGATATTGGAGGAATTACAAATCTCCATTTATCCCACATTAGAGATGTTGGGGGAATTTTTTGACTCTAACTATATCCTAGAAATGTCTAATTTGTCTAAACCCATAGTTTTTATTAAGTATAAGAAGACACATGTATGATTATTGACTAGTCCCTACCCAAAATTGTAGGTAAGAAATATTATATTCACTTCCGTCCCACTCTAACCCTTAGAAAATGGTGAGTGTAAAGGAAAATTCACCACACCATCTCATTGTCATTGATAAACATCCATCTCAAGTGGTATCATGTATCAAAGGATATGAACACACACAATCAACCACATGAATCATAATCAATTGTCCCCCTATCATTCTCACAAGACCCGTAAATAGAAATTTGGGGCTGCTAAATCATCTTTACCAATTTCTCCTACTATCAAAGCTCATAAGAATCCAAAGATAATTCAATAGATTAGGAATATTATTAATTGAATTATCCTTTTAGTAATATTATAAAACAGTTGATATTACTCTTTAATTAGTCACCACTAGATGTTAAAACATCCATAGTAGAATTCCATAATCTTGGTGTCTCACATGTTACTCATAATATTTTAATAACTATAAGAATTGTTATTCAATTATCATTTAGAAACATCAAAACTAGGTTGATGTCACTTCCCACAATTAGAATTTTATTTGCATCATCTCAAGTGACTAAAGTTACTCCACTATTTTATCTAACCATTCTCATCAATTACATAATTCATATCAAATATATTTTACTACCTTAGTCCCTAAGGTTCATGACATCAAACATTATTATCCTTTTATTTATTTCAATATATTAATTAAGTCTCACCCATTTCTTTTTTTAATTATATCATAACATATAAGGGAATTCTCCAACCTCAGTGTAATAATATTCTTTCATTTCTATTGTCTACTTACAATGTCAGCCTCTATTATCACCCCTTTTCAATTCAATCACTTTTCCCATATTTATTATATCAATATATTTCATTTTATATATGATATAGATGAATTAATTTATATCCTAAAATCATCTCCACATATCCATGTTATTCTCAAAGTTTCTAATGTGGCTACCACATCTTGTTAACATTTATTCCATCATTTAAGAAGTTATATTTTATCACTAATATTTTATTAAAGTTTCAATAACTCTACTCTATCTTCACTAATTTACTTAATGCTTTCATTGGATTCCTTTATTCCCTTTATTCATGGTCACACCAGATCTATGTCTAAAATTCATTATTTTATAATGAATTTATAATCTTTAAAAGTTTTATTATCATATTTAAAGAAGATTTAATGTAGATTTAGTGACCTTATTCCCTTTTCTAACATCAGTTATTAGAACCATTGAACTATCAATATAATGTGATTACCACATCCTATGATTAAGTTACTCACCCACTTGAGTAGTTTCAGTTCATCTCTTAAGACATAATAATTATTTATTCAAATATTATTATTATTTATTTAAAATAATATATACTTAATCATTCAAGGAATACTGACATCCCCACCATGCAATCTATATTCTATTGGGACCATCCCACTTCTCAATAAGAAACCTTGGGACATATTTCAATATTTCACACTTACACTTTGTTTCAAAGAAACTAAAATATTATCATTAAATAATAATAATTTTTAATCCTAATTTAATCATCAATCACTTGATTTTATTCCAAATTTTATAAAAATGATCCAAACTATATTTCATTAGGTATATGATGGAAAAAGGATTCTAGTGTAGCATTAGAGACCCAATTTTTTAGTCCCACATACACACTAAAAATTTTCTTCCTATTGGGGGGGTTCCACATAGCATCCCCAAGTGCCACCAAACACTGTTTATTGTTAAGACCAATTTAACTTAAATTTTTTCAATAATAAACTATTTGGTTAATTAGAATAATAATTTTTTAATGGTGTTTTATTTTGTTGTCAATTCTTAAATCACTTGACAAAAATGAGGTGATTATATGGACTATAGAAAACATATGTGATCAGGTATATTCTAGCAGACTGAGGTGTTTCGATGGAAGTTAAGAAAATTTGATTATTTTGAAGTACTCATAAGATCATTGTACTATGGTTTTTATACAAATAAAATCATGTGATGATTTTTTATTCTTTAAAGTACCAAATATTATGATTACTAAAAGTTATTATGTTTTAATATGAGTATATTCATAAAGTTACTGGATTGAGTATAAAGGTACAAGCTGATTGGAAAAAGTTATATCAGATGGAGAATGTCGTTGAGTTTACTGAACAAATATCCTATGTGAGTTCTTCATATATAGTTTTCTGAATGCAGTCATAAAATAGAGATTAATAGAAAAATTCATCAAACATAGGTTTGAAAACATTTTCATTAGACAGAAAAACCTTGAGAGTTCTAGAAAAACTGACTCCAAAAACACCAGATAGAGGAAAATTTTAAATCTTTACTAGATAGAGGACTCATTATGAATAAGAATTAGATGAAGGTTTTAGGATCTTTAAAAAGTGTTTTAAAAGTTATATATTGGGATTCTGATGAGCTATACATTCAAATCCTCAATGATCATGAAGGAAAAATTATGATTCTAGCCGTGATTTTAGGAATTGTTGAAGATTCTGATGTTGAAATTTAAGGAAAGCTACAATGAAGTTTGTTACCTCCTATCTATTCAGAGTTTTTTATGGAAAACTACTAGATAAATACTCGAGTAGGAGATTCAAATTTGGAGTGTGAAATTAAAATTTTATATTTGTTCTCCTCCCTTTTTTTAGAGGAACATGAGCATGTGTATTGTAAAGTTATTATTTAATAAGTGAGGTGTTTACTGTGAATACTGATAGATTCTTTTTGTCTAAGCACTAGACAGAGGGGTATCGAACATGTACCAAATAGAGACGTGTCAAAAAAAATAGGTATCATGATAATAGGTACAAGACATAGAGGTATCAGACAAACAATTACTAAATAAAGAGGTATTGGATGTATAGGATCAGAAAAAGAAGTTCCAGACAAAAGTTCTTTCTTGATATTGTACAATAAATGGAATAGTAATAAAATCTTTCTTACAGAAAGAAAAGTGTAAAGAATTAAAGAAGCATTGTGATAATGTGTTGAATACAATTAGTGAAGGTTCATTTTATTATTTTAAAAAAAAATATCATATTATCTATATAAGAATAACATTCACTATCAAAGGACTATATTTTTTTAAATTTAAAGATTTACCATTTTTTATAAACAACAAAGTATTGTTTTTTAGTGGATGTGTGGTCTCTGGTTATTTTTGGATCATTCCAAGAACTAGATATTGTTATTGAGTAGTGAACCTTGTAAATTCTTATGTTCATATTGGTGATATTGTGTCTTTTTTCATCTGATTCAATTTTCACTAACAAAAGGAGAATATTGTTTTAAAATAAAAAATATATAAAAAATGAAGTCCATTGATTCACCCCCCCCCCACAAGTGGTCACACAAATCCTGACTATTCCTTTTAATTGGTATCAGAGTACAGGTTCCTTTATTGACTCTTGGTTATTTCAAGTTTCAAGAAGGAGAATCCCTCCATATATGTTTAGAAATCGGATAATAATAAAGGGATTCATATCTTCGATGGGAAGAATTATCATATGTAAAAAAGATATATTATCATATTATCAATTATCCATTGGATATGATGTTTTTAAAGATATTGTAGATGGTTTCACTCCTTTGATTGAGGGTGCTCCCTTAATAGTTACAAACAAGAAGAATTTTTTGAATAATGATCGATATAAAAATACTATAATTTCCTCCCTATCTTAAAGTGGATTTATGTGGGTTAAAGTAATTGGAAAATCTAAAGGTATCTAGTATAAGTTTAAAAATATGTATAAAGGAATACAAAAAATGTAAAAAAATAAGTTATAGATCTATAGATTGAGTTATGATGATCTTTACACTAGTACAAAATAAACTATTAATAGTATTGGCCTTTATCATCGCTTGAAAAAGTACAGATAAAGGTGTCTTTTATCAGTGCTAAACAAAGTGTTGATAAATCATACCTTTATTAGTGCATTTATTTAACGTTGATAAGTATTATCCTTTATCACCATTTTATATTTAGTGCTGATTAAGGGTGCCCTTTATCATCACTTTATTTTTAGCATTGATAAAGGTCGAGAATAAAATGTAATAATTAAACAAATAAAAATTAAAAAAATATATTAACAATTTTATTAATCAAATAACTATTGATAAAGATGAATAAATTTCATATACATATGTACAAATTATAAATATTAATAAATATTATATATTAAATATATAGATATGACAATTAAGAAAAATTTTAAACAAATATTAAACATTTAATTAATTAAATACTTATTGATGAAAATAAATAAATTTAATATGTGTATATATAGATTATAAATATTAAAAATAGTATATATTAAATATAGATATATAAATTGTATAAATTGTAATAATTAAACAAAAAAAATAAGGCATAAATTAAAAAATATTAAAAAATATTAATGAAATAATTATTAATAAAAATGAATAATTTTAATATGTATATATATTAATTATAAATAGTAATAAATAATATATATTACATATAGAAAATCAATAAAATGTAATAGTTAAAAACATATTAATGTCTTATTAATTTTTAAAGTTGTTTGATTTTTCAATTTAACATATGTAGAACACGTATTTCATTGATTTCAAATACATACATACATACATATATATATATATATAATTCATTCATTTTTATATACAACACTCACACACAAATATTTATGCAATTAATGAAATCTTATATAGAAACACATACATCTAATATTTATGTAATTTATTCAAATTTTAGTACATTTTAGGATTTCATTATAATATGATACATTTAATTTATTATGTTTTGAATTATTAAATTTTATTTATTTATTTTTAATATTATTACACTTAGCTATTATTTATTAATTTTGATTTTTTCATTTTTTTTTGAATTTAATCATTTTATTTATTTATTTATATTTATTTATTTACTATATTTTAGTATTTTCAATATGTATTCATCTTTACTTAAATATATATCCTTATTTTCTTAATAATTTATATTTAATTAATAAAACCTGTCCATTTTTTCAATATTATTAAAGTGTACTCATTTATAATTATTCAATTTCTCTCATTTTTAAAATGTATGAATCTAAGATTATATATTAATTAATAATGTTAAAAAAAATATTTGTCAATAAATATTTATAAATAAATATATCTATAAATGTATATTTACTATATTTATAAATTTATATATTTATAATTATTATGAATAAATAATTATTAATTTTAAAGTGTTTATATAGTTATAAATAATTAATTATATATATTTAAATAATTATAAAAATATATTAAACTTATTTAAATAAATAATCTACTATATATTTATTTATTTTATAATATTTATTTTTATTTTTATTTTTATTTTTATATTTATTTAGTTTATATGTATATATATAGTTGAGGTCGAAGCCACGGTTTAATCGGGGAAAGGGGTTACATTATAAAGAAAAGGTAGGTAACATACAATGTAGGGATGTACTTAGCGAGACTCGAACTCGAGACCTCGCCAAGTCCCACAGGGACAACTACTACTGAGTTGCACCCTGGGGGATATATATATATAATTATATAAATATATATAATGATATAAATATATAAATATTATTTTTTTAAAAGTATTCATATATTTTTAAATAAATAATTATGTATTTAAATAATTATAAAATTATAGTAATTATATTTAAATAATGAATATATTTACTATATATATATATATATATTTTTCAATTTATATATATATAAGTATAAAAATATATATAGTGATATAAATATATTTATTATTATAGAATGATAAAAAATATATTTAAATAATATTTACTATATTTATATTAATATATATTTATTAAATATATATATAATTATATAAATATATATAATGATATAAATATATTTATAATTATAAATAAATAATTATAAATATATTTATAAATGTATAAATAAAAAAAGATTTTTTAAAAAAAGTAATTATGAAATTATAAATAAATAATTATATATTTGAATTATTATAAAATTATACTAAACAAATATATAATTATATAAATATATTAATAAATTTTGTATTTTTAATTAAAATTATAAATCCTTTATCAGTGCAAAACGGTTATTGCTGAAAAATGTTTCTTTTATCAATGCTTATTTAGTACTGATAAAAATAGAGGTTTATCAATGCTAAAAAAATCACTGATAAAAACCATCTTTATCAGTGATAAAACATTAGAATTGATAAAGATGTATTTTATCACAATTTTCTTTAGTGTAGATAAAGCTCTATCTTTATTACTTCTAGAAAAACACTGATAAAGATTCCTTTTATCAACGCTTATAAATTTATCACTAATAAAATATATCTTTATCAACGTTTTTTTTGTAAGTGCTGATTAAAGTGTCACTGATCTATTTAAAATAACCATAACCATGAATGATTCAGTCACAATTTTAAACCTCTCACAGAACTCCCTAGCTGTCGGTGCTCCTCGACTACATTCTCTTAGAAGAATCAATGCTAGAATCAAAAGTATGCCCTTTTTTCCTCTCTCATTGAATGCTTGTTTTGGTTCCATAGTTTTCATTTTTGTTTTTTTCTCAACAATGAAGAACCCTACTTCTTCACAAGAAAACAATGATTCCTTATGCTTCTTAACATTGGTATATTTTTTAATGGGTGTCAAACCCTCCCATAGAGGGCTTCCCATTTCTCATAGTAGAATTGGAAGTCTGACAGAGTGACCAATACAACATGATCCATTCTCATTTCCCATTTTTGACTTCACATGACCTTTATGCAGTTTGATTTACCTTTACACCACACCATCCTTGTTTACTTAGCTTAGGTTCATTTTGATAATAGTTATCCTCTAAGTAAATTAGTTTGGTTTATTGGATTACACTATTCCAATATTCCTTGTAAAACATCCATTGAACTATGTGTGGTGTTATAAGTTATTTTTTAATTTTATATACTGTATAGAGTGTTCTTTTAATGTTCCTTAAATATTCATGCACTATATTCCCTCCTATATCACACTTTAACCAATTCTTAGTTTCCTTAGGAATGCTAACTGGGTCCATCGAACAACATATTTGACATATAGGCAGTTGTATATTTTTTCCACTTTGTCCTTTATTTGATCTCTAGTGTGACTCTATATTTCATTTCATATCCCAACACACATAGGACCATTCTCTAAATTTCATTTGTACGTTAGTATAATTTCATAATACATCATAATAATATCTAATTTCGTGGATAACTAAATATTCATAAAATATGGTTTTAAAAAAATGAAACTATATAATTTTCCAACAAGGTAGATAACAATGTTAGGGGTGTACCATGAACTATTTATGAATTTTTCCTCTTATATTCCAATATATTTATTCTTCTTGTTCATGATAATTGATAGTTCTTTCTTTATCTAGGTCTAACAAGTAGAAGGAAAATATTTATTACGGGATGTTTTCTTAAATTACTTCAGCTCTTCATCTATTAGCATTATACGCTTAATAAATAAAATTTTATTTATATTATTATTAAAATAAATGGTATGAAATTATAATAACTTTATCGTACTCTAATAAACAAATCATGAAAATTATCATATCCATAGTGTTAATACACTAATACATAATAAATTAATATAAGGATCCACTAAATAAAATTAATTCTTTTTCTATGATGATTTTAATGTAAAATTGTTTATTGTTGGGTTAATTTTTATGTTCCACATGATTTAGGTTATTGTTTATAATATGGGATATAAGTGATAACACATGTTTTGGAACTCAATCATTTACTACTTTAGAATTTCCTTTTAGAAATAAATGAATTTCATAGTACATGTGTTGTTTGGTTAGTTTCTCCTCATTCTAACTATTTTTTTAAAATAGAAAAGCATATATCAAAACATAAGTGGTAAATATTTATGTCTCAAATTAAAATTTTAACCATTTTATTAGACTACATATGTGATTTTTAATATTCAGTATATTTTTAGTAATGTTTTTAGTGGCATTAATTATTATGAAATACTATAAATTAGTAGAAATGATTGATTGATTTATTTATTTATATAATTTATTTTTATTGGGTGATTTTTTATAACTAAATTTCATGAATAATCTTATTATTATGAATATATAAAATATTATATATATTAAAGGATGTATAATTTTATTAGTAAACGGCCTCATTGGGGGACCTTTTAATATATTTATTTCGTATTTGGAATGGTATGCGAAATGTATTTAATTAGAAATTTAGTAACCATTTAAATGGAAAATTTTATAGCAAGTAGAATGTTGACTCTATTTTTTTGGATCCACAATAAAATTTTGAATAGATAATCACATTTTCTTTATATTCTCTCATGATTCCTATTCGAATTAATGTATCATGGAGGATGAGATAATTGTAGACTAAGAAGTGGAATTGATGAATAGTTTTTTTGATTGAGGATTGGAAATCATCATGAAATTGGGGTCGTTAATTTTTATTCTCATATTTATATAGTATTTTAAAAAATATATACATATATTATTTTAGGATGGGTGTATAATTAATGATAATTAAAGATAATGATCTTGAAGTTCGATCATATATAAGTTATTATGAATTTGATGTTGATGACAAATATATTCAAATTGAATTAATGGGAACAATAAGAATATATACATGGTTGATTTTTTTGAAGTTGAGTCTCATGGTAAATATGATGTGGTTATTTTTATATGGAGGTAAATAATTTTTCTTCCTCCTATGATTCAAATGCTAACTTATTATTAGTGAAATGATTTTAATGTTAGGGAAAAACCATGGTATAAACTTATGGTTTGATTAGCATAATTTACTCATATGAAATGAAGTGAGTACATTTGATTATCATGGTGTCCTATTTAGAACACAATGACTTGACTTACATGTGTATTTTGAGTGTTATTACTTTAAACACTCAAATATATGAATTTTTTACATTTTATGGGACCTGTTAGTATTTACATGTTTATTTGTATACCCTCACCCAAAAAAATGAATGAATTCTAATATTTTGACAAAATATTATGATGATAGAGTTAAGGAGTTCATCAAGTTTTCAATAGAGCATGTATATGACTCTTTTTAAATCCTTCATTTGTGTATATGTTGTTCTTATTCAAGGAAAAATAATTGTTTGACTATTCATGCAGACAATGTATTCTACACATGATGATGTTACCAATCCTAAGGAAGAATAGACTGTTGATGATGAAACTATAGAATTATTAGGTTATCAACTGCATGTTGATGAAAAAAATAACAATGATGCAGCATCATGGTTTTTAATAAAACTATCTAGTAAATAAGTCTGGGTATAAATTTGAGGTTGGTTAGAATCAACGCGTCCAACCTATTGACCCCAATAAGTCCATATTCAATAGTTATGTTAGGGTCATAATGAGGATGAATGTTCTGATTGATATTGATTCATGTAACCACATCCAACATGAAATGAAGAAAATCCTTTAGAAAGATATAATGGTAATGTTACAACATGCTTCATCTATTTTACAAAAAAAAATATATAATAAAACATTTATTTAATTTTCATTATTCCTTGAATAGATAATTTATTTTAGAAAATTTCCATAATAAATCTGTCTTAACGGACACAAGAAAATATCATAGAGGCTTCCATACTATTCTTATGAAATTACATCTTAGGGATGTTGAGGGGAAAGTAAATCCCCACTCACTAGTTAGTTATGAACACATTATAAAGAAGGAAACATAGAATGCTTCCATAAATTTTCACAATGAGAAATCATTTCAGGTTCATTACAATCGATAATATATTATTTGAAATTATTTTTTTATCCAATTTGATTCAAAATTTCTAATTTATGAAGAAAAAAATAGTGCTGAAAATAAAAAATGTGCATCAAAAAAATGTACCCCTATCACAAAGAAAGAATGGGGTATACTTCACTAGAGAAGAAATTGATATGTATTTTAAGTCAACAATAAATATTTTATGTGATATAAAACAACATATGTTCCTTTTTTATATTCATATTAATGAATTAAAATCTAAATCCACTTCCATCCCACATCATGTTCTATGGAAGGAGGCTCACATAAATGAAGGGAAACTAGCTGATGAAAACACAAAAATAGTATGAAAAACATCTGTAAGTATAACATAATAGTAATTTGTTATGATTTATAACATTAGTACATAAAAATATCTATTTATGTTTATATTTTTTTGTACAGTTTAGAATCATGAATCAGTAGTGACTCTACTGGAATAAAAATTACTTCCATTATCTTTAAAGTGGTCAAAACAATATGGTTGTGTTAGAAGATTAGGTTTTGGATTTTCTCCTCAGAAATATTTCAAGAAGACAAAACCACAAGAATATATATATAATATGGTGAAAATATTGTAGAAACAAATAGACTCACTACAAGATATTATTTTTTGGATTGGTTTGGTGGGACAAAGTATGAGAAAGGATCAAAGAGAACTGGTGGGGGCACAAAGATTCACACATAAACCGAATGACCCCACTAGATTTTAGGCAAGTCATTCCCCCCAACTGTATACCTTAAGCTAGTTAATCAATTTTCTCATCATTCTTTCTTCTAAATGTCGATAAAACAACTTCTGATAAATTTATATTACTAAAATTCTATAGGTTATACTTGTATGTGATTTTTATCTATCAACACCCATGTACCACCTTGTTGTGAGCGGTACAGTGTATAATATCCTAGAATATAAGCTACACCATAAAGACCTCCCAAAATATCACATCATAGTTGGGATTGTACTAGATCATGAGCCAAATACTGATTTTCCTATTCCACTTGATGTTCAGGATATTACAATGATCAATGGTCCTATCATAACTTTCATAGTATGGTCATCTAATCTTATAAAGATACATGAGTTATGTATTTAAAAAATCATATGAAAAACTAGTAACAGTTAATGAAAAAAGGTCTGAAGTGAGGTTTGATATTATAAATGCATAAAGAGATGGGGAAATGGAAGGTTATATCAATACAGTTTAGTGAATCGATCAAGAAATAAAGAATACCTTCCGGGAGTACCTTCTCCCCACCAATTTTAGAGAAACATTTATTATCATTACAAATTCATGCAGAGACCGCAGTTAAATATTCCAATATTTATTAGATTTCTTATGAAAAATAAATATATATAAATTTCTTGATAGACATAATTAGTCTCAAAACTATAATTGAGATTCTCAAGAATGAATAAATGGGATTATCGGTTGTGAATACATACATAGGGTACATTTTTATAACACGTCTATCTAAATAGTGAGATAATATGTTGATTAAAGTTAAAAACTATTCATATTTTCTAAATGAATTTATATTACTACCATATAAATGTAAAACTGTGTGAAACAATATTTGTATTCATTAATCCTTGTACTATTTCTATGGAAGAACTTACTTTTTATAATGAAGAAATTAAGAAGAAAAAAGATGAGCTAATCGAAGTGTTTGAGAAAAAAATATCAGAAGGACTCTTTTTTATTCCTATAATGCAGAAGTAAAACTCTGAAATCTCTTCACATAAAATAAATTTTTATTTTTTTCATTACTTATTTTTTTAGGCATCACTGGATGTTGATCATAGTTAATTTGGATACCCTAAATATTTATTTTTTGGATCTAATGTATAGATATCCAATAAAATGACCACCTATGATGTGTATTTTGAATTTTTAATACACTTCAATCAATATTTTATAGATACATTTTGAATTATATGTTTTTTTGTGTTCTAATAATAGTTTTTAATGATAGGGTGGTCACTAAAATATATGTTAAATCATGGAATAAAGTGGATTTTTGGACAAATAAAGCATGTGGATTACTAAAAATCGAAAGAGATTAATGTATATGTAGAAATACTTAACTATACAAACATATTTCAAAAGAATTTACTTATTTTGGTTAATATTTTTGTAGTATATGAAGAAAGATAATGAAACTGATTGTGGATATTATGTTTAAAAATTTATGAGGGGGATCATAAAGTATGAAAAGACCAACATCCCCCAACTAATAATTTCCAAATGAAATTTAAATTTATTTAAATATATTTCTTGATCATTTTTTTATATTTTCTCAGTACTATAAAGATTTTTGATAACCTTTATAATCAAAAGAAGAAGTAAATTTTTTTAGAGATGAGTGGGCAGGAAACATATTGTCATAATGTTTTCTGAAAACAAAATTAGGTGATTACTTACTATGTTTTTTATCTATTATGATATATGAACTTAGAAATATATTTGGGGTGTGAACCATTAGTGTAAAAATTCTTATATATTATTTTTAATCTATTTCTCATAGAGAAGGATAATAGAGGAAATGAATTTTTTTTAGAAATGCTGACCTGCAAATAAAAAAATGTTTGGGAACTGGAAGTGGTGGAGGTGAAGTCAGAGGTGGAGGCAGAGTCAGAGGTAGGGGTATAGGTGGAGGCAGAGAAAGGGGTGGATATGGGGGTAGAGGCGGAGGTAGAGTTAGATTTAGAGACTGAGGTATTGGAAAAGTAAGAGGTGGAGACTGAGACGGAAACTAAGGTGAAGACTGAGGTGGGGGAAGAGATGACGTGCTGGCTTGAAAACAATAAAAAAATTTGACAATGGAGTAGAATGAGGATCATACAAAGGTTTTGTTGGAGAATAATTTTTGAAATTTCACACAACACTTGTCACTTAAGATAAGGGTCTTTTTTGCAAGTATTTCAGGTGGATTATTGACAAAAATGTTTTTCACTACTTGTTTAAGTGAAAGAAACCCCTCTCCAAGAACAAACTAAACAAAAACAACAAAACATATTCAATTTCTTACCCATGAATTCTCTACACTACAAAAAAAATTTCTTATTAGTAGATATAATGGTCAATTTAGATTCAGACAACACCAATCTAACCTTCAATCATTTATATAATCTCATTGAAATGTTTGAATAAATATGTGTGTAATCAAGCACTGAAGCTATCAGGTTTATGATTATACAATTTGAGGACAACTAGTATTGAGAGATCAAGTTCATAGATGAGGGATTGTGTCAAAGGAAACATGAAATCAAATGAAAAGAACCTGCCTTATAAATAAATCCCCAAAAATGAAAAACCAACTTCAAATGAAATCGTGAAGCACAAAAATCCCAAATGAACACCCCCTTGAAAAAGAATCTATAAACTTGATCCAAAAACTCTAAAAAAATAAATAAATACAAAATTTCATCAACTAAATCTTGAATTTTCCAAAAAGAAAAATACAATGGCTTCACTTCGGTGGGTGATGGCATTATTTGGGTTATTCAATCATTAATTAGATTCATTATATAATATCAAAAATTCTAGTTAAATCTATAAAAGTAACATTAATTATGAATGTACATATCGATTATGATTGTACACATTCATTATGTAAAATGGTCCATGTTCTCAAGTTCATTAATAAAAAACTCATTTAAATTATCAGTAAAAAATACATCAGAATAGTTATATTCCCATTTTCATTAAAAAATAATTATGATGTTATTTTAGAGTTTATAATTACCTAGAATATTGAAAATGATATACTACTCTATAGAAAAATCTAAGAATAATTAATGAATGCACTATATTTCAATGTTATTTGGATTCTATAAAGGGCTATACTGATGTTTAATACTATAAAAAGGGTATTGCAATTTGAAATGGAGTTTAGTGTCTTTTGAAAAGACATAATGCTTCACACAGAAGTTTTTCCATCAAAGAAGGTAAATGGTTTATCATGGAGTTTTTAATCTCTATGATGGTGAAATAGTAAGATATATTTTATTATGTTTCATAAAAACTCATATGTAAAAAATTATTTTAGTTAAATCAATGAATGTTGATAGGTTTACACTAATGATTAATGTTTTTTAGGAATACAAGACTTCATCATCAAGGATTAATCACTCTTTTACTATAATAATTCACTCATAAAGTGAATTATTTTTCTTGAGTTGGGGTGTTTTATTCAAATATACTCATGCTTGTGAGATATTAGACTTTGAGGCTCCAACTGAGATAATAACAATAAAGAAAATGGGTCAAAAATGTATATGACCATCATAAAAAGTTTAATTCCTACTAATTATTTATTTGATTTTGTCACCATTTTATATAATATTTTTATGCTAATTTATTTTCCATTTTTACATAATTTTTTTACACATATATTTTGGGAAGTCATATTTTTTCCTCAATAGTATACAATAATCTATAATAGAGATAACAAGGTGCTTTTGGATGAGGTATTTTAGATAGCATGGGGTTTCTTAATCCCACAAAATGGAACATTTATTTCTTCTTTTCTCTTTGTGTAGGTGGTTGAAATAAAAACAAACATCACATAATCAATCAACCTCACCTCAATACAATGCACAGTGTGACCGATATGACTCTAATTGTATGTTTTTAGTGTAAAATTTACAATTTAGTTTAAAGAACACATCACATACTCAAAATGAAGAAAATTCATTCATATTGTTTTGATAATTTAGGAAAATGATCTATAAGTCATTTAGGACATATAGGAATCATTCTCACCTTAATCTGATGTACGATGTGACCGGTATGACTCCAAATATTCCTTTTTATTTAAAATTGACATCAATTTAAGTAAAAAAGAAAACTGACATACTCAAAACCAAGAAAACATATTCATATTATTTTAATAATTTATTCAAAATAACCATAATTCATTTTTGTTGAGAAGGAGTCATTTGAAAATCACATGATACAGGATGTACCCAGTATGACTCAAAGTCCCTATTATCAATTTGAAATTGACATTTTAGTTCAAAAAGTTTCACTTAATGAAAATTGGGAAAACACACTTGAATTTTTTTGATAATTTAAGAAAATGTTTCATAATTCACTTTTGAAATATAGGAATCAGTCTCACATTAAACCCATACATGATGGGACCCGTATGATTGAAAGAATTTGTTTCTTGTTCAAAATGAAATTTTAGTAAAAACCATACGTGGAATACTCAAAACTGATAAAATACATTTTTATTATTTTGATAATTTATTAAAATGATACATAGGTCATTTTGGATGTGTAGGAATCATCTAAACCACAATCTTATGCACTGTGTGATCAGAATGACTCCAAGTGCATCTTTTTATTTAAAACTGACATCAATTTTAGTAAAGAAGATAACTGACATACTCAAAAACAATAAAACACATTCATATTATTTTGATACTTTAGGAAATAATTCCATAATTAATTTGTGATGTGTTAGAATCATCCTCACCTTAATCTGATAAACAACATGTCTGGTATGAATCAAAGTCTTTGTTATCAATTTGAAATTTACATTTTAGTTAAAAAATTATCACCCACTAAAAACTAAGAAAAAATTATTGAATTGTATTTATAAGTTAGTAAAATTATTCATAGTTAATTTAGGATGTGTAGGAATCATTCTAACATCAAACCCACAAATGATGTGACTGGTATGATTGAAAATGCATGTTTCTAGTTTAAAATTAAAATTTAGTAAAAACCACAAGTGGCATACTCAAAATCGATAAAACACATTCCGATTGTCTTGATAATTTATTAAAGAAATCAATAAGTAATTTTGGTTGTGTAGGAATCATCATAACCTCAATCTGATGCATGGGGTGGTTGGTATGACTCCAGGTGTATTTATTTATTTAAAATTGACATCAATTTTTGTAAAAAAGAAAACTAGAATACTCAAAACCAAGAAAAAAATTCATATTTTGTTTATAAATTAGTATAATAAGTCATTTTTTACATATAGGAACCAGTCTCACCTCAATCTGATGAACGTTGTGCCTGGTATGACTAAAATTCTTTGTTATCAATTTAAAATTTACATTTTAGTTCAAAAGTATTACTCAATGAAAACTAATAAAATGAAATCATATTTCCTTGATATTTTTTTGAAACTATCCATAATTCATTCGTGACTTGTCGGAATCAGTGTCACATAAATCCCACACACGATGTTATTGGTATGATATAATGTGTGTGTTTCTATTTTAAAATGAAATTTTAGTAAAAAACACAAGTGGCATACTCAAAACCAAGAAAACACATTATATTTCATTTTATACTCTAGTAAAATTGTTCATACAACGTTTGGTACATGTAAGAATTATCCACACCTCAATCTAACACACGGTGTCACCAGTATGACTCTAAGTGCATCTCTATTTAAAATGACATCAATTTTAGTAATAAAAGAAAACTAACATACTAAAAACCAATAAAAACATTGATATTGTTTTTGATACTTTACTAAAATGATCCATAAGTCATTTTGGATGTGTATAAATCATTCGCATCTCAATCTGACACAAGGTGTTTACGGTATGACTGAAAGTCACTGTTATAAATTTAAAAATGACATTTTAGTTCAAAATGTGTCACTCACTAATAATCAAAAAAAACATGATTAGATTATATTTATAATTTAGGAAAACTATAAATAATTAATTTTTTACTTGTAAAAATTAGTCTCACATCAAACCCACATATGATGTGATGGGTATGACTCAAAGTGCATGTTTCTAGTTTAAAATGACATTTTTGTAAAAAAAAATACAAGTGGAATACTCAAAACTGAGAAAGTGTTTTTAAATTGTTTTTATACTTTATTAAAATGGTCTATAAGTCATTTTGGATGTGTATTAATCATCTAAACATCAATCTAATGCATGGTGAAACCGATATTAATCTGAGTCTATCTTTTTATTTAAAATTGACATCAATTTTAGTAAAAAAAACAATTAACATACTCAAAATTGGGAAAACATATTTGGATTGTTTTGATACTTTTGAAAAATGATCCATAAGTTATTTGAGATGTTTAGTAATCAGTCACACCTCAATGTGATGCATGATGTGACTGGTATGACTCCCAGTGCATCCTTTTATTTAAAATTGACATCAATTTTAGTAAAAAAGACAACTGACATACTCAAAATGAGAAAATGCATTCATATTGCATTTATACTTTATTAAAACGATCCATAATTCATTTTTTATGTGTTTAAATCATCAACACCTCAATATTATACACAATGTTCTAGGAATGACTTAAAGTCTCCATTATCAAATTAAAATTAACATTTTTGTTCAAAAAGCGTCACTCACTAAAAGCCAAGAAAAAATGATTTGATTATCTTGATTATTTATGATAATGATTCATTATTAATTTTTGGTGTTAAAAAATCAGTCTCACATCAAACCTACACATGATGTGTCCAGTATTATAGAAAGTGTGTGTTTCTAATTTAAAATGAAATTTTAGTAAAAACCACATGTGGTATACTCAAAACTAAGAAAACACATTCGAATTGTTTTAATACTTTAGTAAAACAATCTATAAGTCATTTGGGATGGGTATAAATAATATTCACCTCAATCATATGCATGGTGTGACTATTATGACTCCAAGTGCATATTTTTATTTAAAATTGACATCAGTTTTAGTAAAAAGGGAAACTGAGATACTCAAAACTGATCAAACGTATTTGGATTATTTTGATAATTTATAGAAATATTCCATAATTAATTTGTAAATGTAGGATTAATCCTTACCTAAATACTACAAATTTTGTGACTAGTATGACTCCAATTTCACCTTTTTATTTAAAATTGACATTAATTTTAGTAGAAAATACAACAGACATACTAAGAAATGAGAAAACACAATTGGAATATTTTTATACTTTAGGAAAATGAAACATAATTAATTTTTTGATATTTAGGAATAATAATCACCTAAATCAATTACATTATGTTCCTGGTATAACTCAAAGTCTCTATTATCAATTTAAAATTGACATTTTAGATCAAAAAGTTTCACTCTCAGAAAACTAAGAAAATGCGCTCATATTGTCTTGATAATTTAAAAAAATGATTAATAATTCATTTTTGATGTTTTTGAATAATTTTCACATCAAACCCACACATGATGTTGCTGGTATTACTCAAAGTATGTGTTTCTAGTTTAAAATGACATTTTAGTAAAAAACACAAGTGATGTACTCAAAACTAAGGAAATTCATTCAGACTATTTTGATACTTTAGGGAAATGATCCATAAGTCATTTTGAATTTTCAAGAATCATTCACAAATCAATCTGATGCATGGTGTGATTATTATGACTTCAAGTATGTATTTTCAATATATAGGTGTCATTTTAGTTCAAAATGCACATCACATTGCCAAAATTGAGTAAATGAGCCTAGATTTTTTTCTCATAATTCTATGAAATATTAATTTATTTATTTATTAATAATTTTTTCTTATACTTATTTTGTTAATTTTCACAAAGACAAATCTTTAAGATAAAAAATAAATAGTGTGATATGTAAGAATCAACTGCAACTCAATCTGATACAAAATGTTCTTAGTATATGACTCAAATTTTAGTTTAAAATTGACACTTTCTATTTAATTTATTTTATTATATTGTTACTAACATAAGAATTATTTTCCTATACAGCTATTTTTTTCTCAAGCATATGTGGTTTTTTCATTTATATGGGTTCCTTATTTTTTATATAATAGTGTCTTTTTCTTGTATTTGTGTTGATTTCATTTAAATTCTAAATTTGTATCTGATCTTGCTAAATTGTGGTATTGTATTTGGTGTTATAGTATGCTATTACATCTGACTATAGTATAGCCTATTTTCGGTTTTATAGTGTGTTGTAACATTACACTATAGTATGCCCTTTTATCAATTCTACATAATATGTAGATAAAGGGTCCCTTTATCAGTGTTACATACAAGCACTGATAAAGAACCCATTTATCAATGATTTTCTAAAACTGATAAAAGTCAAGGGTTTTTTTCAATGATGCAGTAGTCAGCATTTTTTTAATGCTGATAAAAGCTTATTATAGCATTGTTAAAGGATATTTTTTTAATAGTGTAAGATGGGAGATAGTGAATCTATTGGTGAGATATTTACAAGGTTCAACGACATTATAATAACCATAAGATATTTTGGGGAAAATTGGAAGACTCGACTAATTTTGAAAATATTTTAATAATTGTACCACATAAATTTTATTCCAATATATCATTTTTAAAAGATATAGATACTAAAACTCTCTGTATATATATCTCTTTATATCTAGAATATTTTCACATTATCTTCATCACATATGAAATAATAAGAGAAAAATATATTGAGAATAAGAAGGAAAAGGTTAATCAGGAAATATCTTTCAAATACAATAAATAAAGTCTAAGATTTTTTTTTTTGAGGAATAATTAAGTGACTCTAACACTGAAGATTAGGTGGATAAAAAAATTAATTCAGGTATTTATTTTCTATAAAATTGAAAATATTCATAGGTAAGTATGAATTAAAGTTACTATTTAAGTGCTTAAACTATGAACCCATTGGATATTTCATAGCAAATTGTTCAAGGAAAAAGAAATATGAAGATAGTGATGAAGAAGATGGAAATTTAAGAGGATCACTGAAGAAGAAGTCAAAAAACTAAAATAAATATCCAAAATAAATTATATGAATTTCTATAAATATAAAAATAGAATCTTTTTTCTAAATGTGAGAAAGGTGGTAATAGTGAAGTGGAAGGTGAAAATTCCAGTGATGATGGTGTTGAGAAGTTACTTATTGAAAAAGTAATTGATGATAATTTTATAAGTGATGGAAGTTGTAAATCTAAAGAATAATTGAAATAATAAGAAACTAAAATGTATTTTATGATTAATAGATGATTAAAATAATGTCTTTCAAAGATTTCTAAACTTGGTAAATAAAACAAGAAGTTAAATAAAGATATGTAGCCGGTTAAAAATCAAGAAATAATGCATGAAGAATAAAAATATAGATTGTTAAAATACATTATAAGACCAAAGATTATACTTGAAGAAGATAAAAATATCAATATAAAACTTTAATAAAATATGGTGGTAAAGGAGTAAAAATTTACCTTGTACATCAAAAACTAGTTGAAGATAAACATGGATTATCAAAAATTCAGAATTCAATTATGTAAGTTGGTTAAATATAAAAAACATTCTCTTTAGTAAACATTAACAGAAGATTTATTAAATAAAATTACACTTAATTCAACCCAAAATATTGATAATTCTAGTGTATTTTGTAATTATGTACATTGCATAACAACCTAAAACATGAAATGAAATATCTTTATTGAAAACTTCTTTAACATGATCAAGCTTAAAACTGCATGGGATAACCAGGGGAAAACATAAGAAAGGGGTGATCTATAAAACCCGGTAAGGGAATAAACATTTCATAAGGTAAAACATGTTAAAAAATAGGCATATAAAGGGGAATAAAAAGATTATGAATCCTAAACATGAATGATAATACATGATATGGAATTATAACATAAATGAAACATGGGAAATGTGGAAACAACTTAAAACATTGCATCATAGGTCAAGGACAACTTCCAAGACATCATAATGGACAAAGTACCATAAAGAAATCAGGTTTACTCCATGTCACAACATGATTTATCATGCTAATAAACATTACTCAATGCATTTTATTGTTGTATAATTCTAGGAGCACTCGTCACTTTCATTTCATTCTCAATATTAAGTGTGTCACATGGATCATACAACATGGATTCATTCATCATCATAACTTATTCCAAGATAATTTAGTTTAGAATAAATACATGTAAGTCCTAATTCAAATAATAATAATTGTATAAAGGTGAACAACATTGATAGGAAATGGGTATGGTATTCACAACACAATTGATTTAGAATGGAAAATCGCGGTGAAATTTCGACAGCTTAACGACATCGCTTAAAAATTCATAAAAGGGTTTCATGATAACAAAAAGGGAATCACATAATTTTTAAATCAAATTAGAATTAATAGGGTCATGTAAAGACATATCCCATTATAATTAATTTGAAATATAATTCAAATGATAATAAAGAAACATGATTAAAAAAGAGGAAGGAAACTCTTATGAAATTTCAGCATGCTAACGGGTGTACTTGGGAGGGATTAATGAGAGATAAAGGGGTATATAATCATTTAGAAATCATAAGTTTAGTACGGTGAGGTTCTAAAACTTACCCCTTTATTATAAATTAAAAATAAAATGTCATAGAATAAAGGGGATTCTTGAATAAAAGTGACAGAGGGGATATCTTACCTTAAGAGTATGACACGAAAAGCATAAAAGGGGATTCTTAAAAGTTTGGGGGAACCTTGGTATAATTATAGAGAGAAAAGGGTAGAGTAAGTACATTATACAAGGATTTTTAGTGAAGATAAATGATAGGTTGGGTGGGTTTAAAGATGAAATGATAGGGGAATTCTTTAATATTTCGCAAACATAGGTTTTGGACTCTATGTAATAAAATATTGAAAACCACAAACTATACCTTGGTTTTTCCCATGATCACTACCAAATTGGATTGATTTTAAAAAATTTATTATTAAAAGAGCTGAAATTATTAAAATATTACCCTTTATTATGTATAAGTGGGTCACACTTTTAAATAAATGAATTTAAAAACATAAAATATATTATATGTTTTGGAGGATTCGTAAAGGATTTATAAAATTAATAAATTAATATTAAAATCACATTATTTTAAGGGTAAAAACTAAATTTGTTCTAGGATACAGATTATAGTATTTATTACATCATTTTTGGGTCATTATGATGATATAAATGACATAGTATATTTATACAGTATTTAATTTTTACCTGAAAATTCGACTTTCTCAGAAAATTATGAAAAATTCACCATTAGATAAATTCAACATTCTGCTTCCAAAAATAATATTTCTTTTATCTAAATAATTTTCTAAATATGTAAATTTTTACTTTAAAAAATAACTGATATTTATAGAAAATAGCGGGGTTTTGGCGATAACACTTTTTAAAACTTAATAGAAAAATTACATTTGACTTCATAAAAATTATATGATAATTTATATTTGATAAAAAAATATTTAATAATAATATTTTATTAAAATATTATTTATTTCAAAAATCCATTAATTTATAAATTCATTAATTTAATTTTAATATTAACCAAAAATACAATTTTTTCTTTATTATATCAAACTAAAAATCATTTACAACGTAATGGTAATAGGGTGAAGATATATTCATTATTATATAAAAAAATGTACACAATAAATTTACTAGGGTCTTGATACATATCCATTCAATACACCATTATACTCCCTAAGAGTAAGGTACACAACGGTGAGACTTTCATGGGATTGATTGGAAAACATTGTTTGGGGATTGATCTCGATGAGCTTGAACTTCTCCCGTAAACAATTTTGCTTATGGTTAAGTTGTTGGATCTCAGTTTGGGCTTGGTCGAGGGAAAATTCCAAAGATGAAATCTCCCACATGTCATGAACCAGCCTGTATACCCAAGTAACTAGAAAACTGAGTGGGCCTTGACATGACTCTAAGGGAGTTCTTGATCCCAACGGGTTGGTGACTAGCACCTGGCATCGTACAACATACAAGTGGGAATGATTTTTTCCACTAGAATGCGGAAGATAAATATAAAAGATAGTATGCATATCAATAGAAAAACTCAACTGGGAGTAAAATTACCAGAACACAAAGAGGCATAAAATCCAAAGTACTACAACCCAAAGTACTAGATAGGAAAACAACCCCAAGGTCCCTAAGTAAACAAATCACCACATCCAAAACTCAACCGTTGGATCTACCTCCAAGAGATCCCTTCCCTTTTCTCGATCCAGGAAGAAGAAAGTCTACAAACTCCTGAAGAAAAAAGTAGGGTGTGATTCTAAGCCTAGTATGATACCACCAAAGATTCCATAATAGATTCCAAATATAGATTATCCAAATAAAAGCTTTCAATTTTCAAAATAAACAGATTTGGAAATTCAAAAGAATATTTAAACAAAACATGATAAATAATTTCGATATGATGGAAAAAAAATTAAATAATATGATTTAATTTACAATATATGGAATATTTCTAAAATAATAGATTAATTAAATCATTTATATAAAATACTTTATATAAATTCAGCAGGAATGTAAATCAGTTCCAACAAACATTGGCATACAATTATATCTCTAATATAAATAAAAAAGTGAGCAACATGGTCATCTTCCAAAAGGTACGATAGTTTTAACCAGCTATAGGATTCCTCACTCTCTATGTGAACTCATAAAAATTTATATACATAGGTACCTATGAAACTGTCCAAATTAGACTCATTACCAACCTATCAAGGATGTGACCCGTCACAAGTATGTTTTAGAAAGTTTTCATAGCGTAGAGTGTATCCAAATAACTCACTAACTACCTAAGTCTTGAATGTGATCTTACATTAAGGGTGAACTATTTTAATATTTCTTAAAATATGATCAATTCCATTCTTCCATTTCAAAAGTTTCAATTTCTTTCCATTTAAAACAAGAGAGGTTTTATTCAAAAACATGCCTTTTTAACAAGATAAAACCATTGGGTTTCTATCAAATCATTTTAACCCATTTTCTTGAGTTTGAAATCCATTAAAAACTAATTCCATCCTTTTTAACTTAATTTACACTATTAAATTAAAAAATTCAATTGAAAACATTTCCATAAAATTCATAATTTAAATTCAAAAAATTAAATCAGATAATCTCCATAAACCCATCCCAATTCAATGGAATCGGGGGTTTTCCAAGTTTCTATGTATGCCAAAACCATTTCAATTCTCCCAATTCAATGGAATTGGTTTTTATCAAATTAATTGAAATAAATGTTGAGAATTTCAATTTAAATTAGCAATTGAAATCAACCAAGCAATACAATAGTAATCAATTTGGAAAAACAGGATAAAACCACCTACCTATTTTACAAATAACGACACTCGCAACGACACCCATCAACGAGAAAAAAGGTGTGGAAGACCTAGAAAATCTATCTAGTATCAAGATCTAACACCAAAATTCATGGATATATTAATACCAATATGATCCATTAAAAACCCAAAAGTAGAGGAAGAGAGAAAATTAAATAATGAGGGGGAACACTTACCTGAGAATTGCACCGCAAGAAGAATGAAGATCCCAAGTTGTATGGTTCGATCTGGAAGGAGTTTAGTCTCTCAAAAACACAATATAATTTTTATAGGTTAAGATCCATACAGTCTGGAATGAAAAGGACCAAGAAAAATAGCCAAACATGTGACTTTAATCTGGGTATGGGCCGAGTCTTGGCGTGTACCATGGGGTCACAACGTGTAGGCCACGCTGGATAAGTATGCCGAAAAACCCATCTCCTCGGGTTAAAAAAATATTTAAAAAAACATGATGTGTACCTTAGGTACACGATTTGTACTAGATCATGGCATGAGCTCCGCTTCATGACTTGAATTCGTCCCCAAGTACACAGCGTGTGCTTCAGGTACACAACGTGTGCCTATCCTAAAACCTACAGTAAACCCCTAAAAACTATTTTTAAGGATTTTTTACTGAATAAGGACTTATAAAAAGTGTATAATTACCTATTAAAGGTAAAAAAATGTTGCAACCTTCCCACCATAAAAACTTCATGTCCCTAAAAATCTTATGAAGAATCTTCCATGCCAAAGAGATGAGGTCGTTGCTCTCTCATCAGTGCCTACCTATCCCACGTCTCATGAGAATTAGAACCATGCTTCCATAGCACATAAACCAAAGGCATAATCCTCCCATGAAGTACTTTGGTCTCAGAATCAACTATCCTAACTGGCTGCTCAGTCAAAGATAAATCCGGCTCAATCTCAAGATCAGTCCAGCTCAAAATGTGAGATGAATCAGATATATACTTTCTCAATTGCGATACATGGAACACGTTATGTATCGACGTTAGCTGTGGTGGAATTTCCAAGCAACACAAAACTCTC
Source organism: Viscum album (assembly GCA_963277665.1). Classification (NCBI taxonomy): domain Eukaryota; kingdom Viridiplantae; phylum Streptophyta; class Magnoliopsida; order Santalales; family Viscaceae; genus Viscum; species Viscum album. The sequence goes on along the minus strand of OY728151.1, from coordinate 533,644,819 downwards.
CCCACCTGCTCAACAAACTCGAAAGGTCTCATAAAGCGAGGCGCAAGCTTCCTTTTCTTTCTAATCATCGATGACCCTATTAGGGTGAAACCTTTAAAAACACTTGATCACCAACTAAAAACTCCAAAGCTCTATGGCATCAATCATCATAAGACTTATATCAACTTTGTGATGCCAACATCCTCTAACTAATTAACTGAATATTTGTTGTCGTCTCTTGCACCAAGCTTGGTCCAACTAAATAACATTCATAAAACCTTGACCAACACAATGGAGATTTTCAAGGTCAGCCATACAAGGCCTCAAAAGGTTCCATTCTGATCACAGACTGGTAAATATTGTTATAAGAGAACTCAACCAGTCCCAACTGATTTTCCCAAGCCATGCTGATGTCAGGAATATAGGAACGAATCATATCCTCAAGAATCTGTATTGCTCTTTCTATCTTTCATCCGACTGCGGATGGTTGGTTGTGCTCAAATAGACTAGAGATCCTAGTGCCTACTGAAGACCTTTACAAAAGTGAAAATTGAATCGGGGATCCCTATTAGAGACTATATCAGATGGAACTCCGTGCAAACAAACAATCTCTTTCAAGTAGAGATTTCCTAACACTTTAACTGTGGTTGTATCACGAATGGGTATAAAGTGAGCTGACTAAGTCAGTCTGTCAATCAAAACCCATATTTCATTCTTCTTTATCTGGGCACGAGAAAACCCAACCACAAAGTCCATATAGATCTCATCCCACTTCCAAGTTGGAACTGGATGTGGCTGAGGCAAACGTTAAGGTTTCTGGTGCTTAGCTTTCACCTACTAGCATGTAAAGCAACGAGAGACAAACTCAGCAATGTCTTGTCTCATACCTATCCACCAGAACTATTTCCTCATGTAATAGAATATTTTTCTGGTTCCTTGGTGCATATCCCCCTGAGAGATATGACAAAACCACATCACTACCTTTCTCACCGCTAACGGCACAACAAAGAGGTTTTGATAGCATAGAACACCCTCTTTGGAGACCAACCACTGGGAAACTGTCTCCCACCATAAAGGGATTGTCTAATTCTACATAACTCATCATCAAGCTCTTGATCTTGAAGAATCATCTTGATAAGGGTACACTTCAAGTGCAAATTGGATAAAGAAAAATCAGCCCCATCCTACGGAACTCAAATATGAAAATGTGCAAATAGAGCTATCAAATTCCACTCTTTTGAAGATTATTTAAATGTCTGGTTTGGAAGTTTCCTTCTCAAAGCATCAATAATTACATTCCCTTTCCCCAGGGAGTAGGTGATGTCAAACTCGAAAGACTACAGGTACTCCACCCAATGCCTCTATTAAAGAATCAAATATTTTTGGGAGAAGATATAACTCAGTATTTTTTTGTCTAAATACATTGTAAAACTCTTTCTAAAAAGTTAATGCTGTCAACTTTTAAGTGTGTGCATCATAGATACAATTTCTAGATCATGTGTAGGATAATTCTTCTCATGTGTCCTAATTTGATGAGATCCATATGCTACTATATGATCACCCTACATAAGAACGTAGCCTAATCCAGAACATGATGCATCATAAAAGACCACATAGCCTTGTCTAGAATTTGGAAGAGTTAACACTGGCATATTATTTAATAGACATTTCAGCTCAACAAAATAACTCTAACATTTATCATCCCACCAAAACTTCACCCCCTTCCTAGCCAGAGTAGTCATCGCCAAACCGACTTTGAAAAGTCCTTCACAAACCTATGATAATATCTAGCTAAGCCCAAGAAGATCCAGATCTCGAAGACATTTTGTTGTTGGTCCCATGTCATAACAGCATTCACCTTCCCAGGATCAATTGATACACCCTATTCAGACACCACATGTCCCAATAATTTCACTTCCCGAATCAAAAAATCACACATTGAAAACTTGTAATAAAGGTGGTGATTTCTTAGCAGAATCAGAACTATTCTAAGATGTTGCACATGATCCTCCTCAGACTTGTAGTATACAATAATGTCATCCACAAAGACTACCACAAAGGTATTGTGGAAAATCTTATTCATTAAATCCATAAAAACTGCAGCAGCTTTTGTCAAACCAAAGGGCATAACAAGTTACTCAAAGTGCTTGTACCTGCTCCGAAAGGTAGTTTTCTGAATGTCAAATTCTTTTATCCTCAACTGATGGTAACTAGATCAAAGGTCAGTCTTTGAAAACCAATTCACCCTTTCATCTGATAAATCATATCATCAATTCGTGAAAATGGATATTTTTTCTTTATCATAACTCAATTGAGCTTTAGATAATCAACACATAAGAAAAGAGAACCATCAACCATCTTATTAAAGAGAATCGGCCCTACCCAAGGTGATATACTTGGACAAATAAAGTCTTTCTCAAGAAGGTCATCCAACTGAGACTTCATCTCTTTCAGATCAACTAGTACCATTTGGTAAGAGGGGATAGAGACCAGTTGATTGTCAGGCATTAAGTCAATAGAAAACTAAGCCTCTCTCACCCGTGGTAGACCAGAGAAATTTGAAGGGAACACATCAGAAAACTCAAAGACAATTGGAGGAAGATCACAACCCATTTAATATCACTTTAGGTCAAAATGAAACACTAATATCACTTTCCCCAACTCTGGATAATATGTTCCAGCTCTACTCTACCTTGGGTTCCATTCTCCTTGAAAAATAAGGGGCACACCACTGGGTGTACTAAAGTAGACTCATCGAAGATACCAAAAAAATCCAGCTTTGTTGGTAATTATCCAATCCATCCTAAATATGATGTCAAGGTATTTTATATCAAGAACAAGAAAACTCCAAGATTGCTCAAATTTCGATAGAGAGAAGACACAGGCAGGACTACGGAGACCCTGATCTATCTTCGTACCAAGGGGTGTAGTAATATCTATTTCACATGATAGTTTATCCATAGGTATATTAAGAAATTTAATAATACTGGTTGAAATAAAAGAGTGAGATGCACTGGTATCAAAAATAGCAGTCACTAATGATGAAGCAATGGTAGTGGTACCTCTCACAATTTTCGAACCCATGTATGTTTCCTCTGGAGACTCTTCCATTCTGTGAAGAAGCATCATTCTAGATTCATGTGGCTAGAACCCTTTTGAATGTGAATCATTTGATTTCCCCACAGTGTTAAGAGGAGATGATGATCCTATCCCATTACATGGGGTAGAGAAGTGATGGAAGAGCCTTTATAAGTGTCTTGAACGTCCGCAAGACCTACAGTTCCTTGGTGTCTCTGTGAAAACCCTCCTAGTATTTCATGTCTTTCAACACTAATAGAAAGTCAAAGAACTTCCTCCAGGAGATGTAGGAGGTATAGAATGACTCTCCCTTTGATAAATTCTATGAGGATCATCACACTTCCATTTTCATTTAAAGGAACCATCACTTCCATTAGGAGAAAAAGGAACTCCCACCAACCCTGACTTACCAACCAAGTCCATCTCAATAATCATCACCCTATCTAGCACGTCATTATAAGTGGGAATATTCATCAAAAAAACATGAGAATGGATATTTGATCGAAGTCCCAAATCAAACTATCAAGCCTTCATCTTCTCATTAGATACAATCTCAGGAGAAAACTGCACCAGCTCAAAAAAGCGATTTGAATATTCAATCATGGTTTTGTCGGCCTGCTCCAGCTTGAAAAACTCTACAGCCTTAGCCAACACCATCGACTTTGGATGGAATTGATTAGTAAAAATAACATTTAAGTATTTCCATTATAAGACCTCATGTTTCCCTGCCATCACCATCATGCCCCCCCATCCCCTACTAGGTCCCTCCAGCATGAAGGTGTCACACTTCACCATGACCATTTCTGGTGTCTCCAAGAACTCAAATAGACATTCTATCTTGACCAACCATTCCTTGGCATGTTGGGGATCATTGGAGCCTTTTAATACTAGTGCCTTTTAGTGAAGGAACTCTAGAGAATGATTATGAAGAATGTCCCATGGAGGATCCATAGCTACATCCAGAACGGGAACTAAAGGTGGTGTGTGTCCCAGAGCTTAGACAGTGCACAGAATTACCTCAACCAGATTCGAATCGACAATAGGATTCTCTTGCTGAGGTTCAGCAGTAGCCTTTTCCTATATCTGATTCCCACAACTCCTTGGAGACATGATGCTACACAACATCAGTAGATAAAAGGATAACATTATATTAACACTCAAACTAAGTATAAAGAGAAAATATTCAAACCGAAGGGACAAACAAGATTTGGATTTCAACCTATCCAAATCTCAATAAGAAAAATACTAGAACTAATCCACAAGATTTCTTTCCCTAACCACCACTAGAGACATAAGGTTCATTGTAGTGAGGGAAATCCAGGCACTCAATCACAACTACCACCAAATTCTAGACAAAATTTCAAAAAAAATAATATTGACTTCAAGAAAAAGGAAGATCAAAAACCTCCTCTGATACTAATTTTTCACGAACCAGTCTAGGTACCCTGGTAAACCGATAACCGATCCAGCCCTGAAATGACCCGAAGGGCGTTCCGGATCCCCATGGGCTAGTGACTAGCACCTGGAATCCTACAACATTCAAGTGGGAATGATTTTTTTCACAATAATACAAAAGAAAAAGATAAAATATAGTATTCATATTAATAGAAAAATTCCACTAGGAGTAAAAGTACCAGAACAAAAAGAGGTATAAAATCCAAATTTCTATAAACCAAAGTACTAAACAGGAAAACAACCCCAATGTATCTATGGATACAACTCACCATGTCCAAAGCTCAATAGATAGATCCACCTCCAAGATATCTCTTCCCTTTGCTCGATCCTGGAAGAATAAAGTCTACAAACACCCGAAGGAAAAAGTAGGGTGTGAGCCTAATCCTCATAGTATACCACCAAAGATTCCATAACAGATTCCAAATATAGATTATCCAAATAAAATCTTTCAATTTTCAAAATAAATACGATTGGAAATTCAAAATAATATTTAAACAAAACATGCTAAATGGTTTCTATATGACGGAAAAATTCATTTAAAGAACACGCTTTACTTTACAATAGATGGAATATTTCTAAAAGAATGTCTTAAGTAAATCATTTATTTAAAATAGTATATATAAATTCAGAATTAATGTAATGTATTTCCAAAAAACATTGGCATACATTTATATCTATAATATAAATAAACAAGCAACCAAAATGGTCATTTTCCAAAAGGTACAATAGTATTAACCATATACAGGATTTCTCGTTCTCTATGTAAGATCAGAAAAATATGTATACACATGTCCCTATGACACTGTAAAAAGGAGAATTGTTACCAACCTGTCAAGGATGTGACCCCCTGCAATTCTATTTTAGAACGTTTTCATAGCATAGAGTGTATCCAAATAACTCATTAACTACCTAAGGCTTTCATGCGCTCTTACATGATGGGAGAACTATTTTAAGACTGCTAAAAATATGATAAATCCCATTCTTCCATTTAAAAAGTTCCTATTTCTTTCCATTTAAATTCAAACTCGTTTTATTCAAAAACATTCCTTTTCACAAGATAAAACCACTAGGTTTATATCAAATCATTTTAATCCATTTTCTTGAGTTTGAAATCCATTGAAAACTAATTCCATCCTTTTTTCAATTAATTTCTACAATTAAATTCAAAATTTTAATTGAAAACATTTCTATAACATTCATAATTTAAATTCAACAATTTAAATTAGACAATTCCATAATCTCACCCCAATTCAATGGAATCAAGAGTTTTCCAAGTTTCTATGCCAAAACCACTTCAAATCTAATAATTCAAGGGAATTGGGTTTTATCAGAGAAATTGAAATCAAGGTTGAAAATTTGAATTTAAATTATCAATTGAAATCAACCAAGAAATATAATGGTAATAAATTTGGAAAAATGGTATAGAACCACCTACCTCTTTTCCAAAGAACGATACTCGCAATGGCACCCGTCAATGAGAAAAAAGGTTTAGAATTCCTAAAAACTCTACCTAGTAGAAATATACAAAACCCCAAGACATGGATCCGTCAATACCAAGATGATCCATTGAAAACCCAAGAGGAGAGGAAGATAGAAAATTGAATAACGAGAGGGAACACTTACCCAAGAATCGCACCGCAAGAAGAATGAAGATTCTAAGTTGTTTGGTTCGATCTGGAAGGAGTTGAGTCTCTCAAAAACGCACCAAAACTTCTCTAGGTTGAGATCCATGAAGTATGAAATAAAAAAGGACTAAGAGAAACATCTAAATGCATAAAATTAATCTGGGCACGGTTCGAGTCAAGATGTGTGCCTTGGGGTCATGATGTGTAGGCCACGCTTGATAAGTACGCAGAGATTCTTGTGGCCTCGGGTTAAAAAAAAAATTTAAACATTACATGATGTGTACCTTAGGTACATGATGTGTTCCATCTCATGGAATGACCCACCCTTCATGACTTGAATCCATCCCCAAGAACATGGCATGTACTTCAGGTACACAGTGTGTACTTTTGGTACATGGTGTGTACTTCAGATACATAGCGTGTATTTCAATTACACGATGTGTGTATGTCCTGAAACCTACAGTAAACCCCAAAAACTATTTTTAAGGATTTTTGACCAAATGGGGACTTAGAAAAAGTGTAAAATTACCTGTTCAAGGTAATGGAATGTAGCACCTCAAAAGCTTCGATAAATGGGATTCATAGGGTACAATCCTACTGGATGAGGCCATCACTTCTGTTGTCTAGGAAAATTGGATTTGTTAAAGCCCTATATTCATACTAATCATGTGATCCCTATTCAAAAGTTATATGATAAAAAATTAAGATTATTAATGGTATTTTAAATCCAATTGGATATAGCAAAATAAATTCTTGTGTTTTATATAACCATATTATATATTAAAACATTAAATCATAAAGGAAATTGTATTTATAACAATTAAGGTTGTTAAAATCTTCCCCCTTGAGAGATTTTTCCCTTGAAATTTTCATTCCACCCACTTAAAATAGATGGGTTTAATTCTGTCTCATCTCTTCCTCTATTTCCTGTGTTTCTTCTTTAAACTTTTGGTTTATCTATAGTACTTTGACAAGGTGAATTGTGTTATTTTGTATAACTTTGTCTCAATGATCTATGATATTCACCAGATGCTCCTCATAGGAAATATCATTCTCTAATGGTACCACCTCTTTATTGAGTACATGTGAGGGGATAGGTATGTACTTACTCAAGAGTGATACATGGAATACATCATGAACTTGAGATAAGTCAGTTGGGAGTGAAAGTAGATAGGCCACCACTCTCATGTGATCAAGGATCTCAAAGGTTTGATGTACCTTGGACTATGATTTCCCTTCTTCCCAAATCTCAGCACTTTCTTCTATGGAGATATGAGGAGGGACACCATGTCTTCAACATTAAACAATAGGTCTCATTAGTTATTTTTAGTATAGATATTTTGTCAACTCTAAGCAGCCTTGATGTTCTATTGAATGGTCTTAACCTTTTCCACCATTTCCTTGACCATTTTAGGACCTAGCAATTTTTATTCCTTAACTACATTCCAACATGAAAGTGTCTTGCACCTCTTCCTATAAAGGGATTCATAGAGATCCATTTGGATGATCAGGTGGAAACTATTATTGTAAAAGAAATCAACTATAGGAATATATTGATCTCATCCTCCTTTGAAGTTAATTGAGCATGCTCTAAACATTTATTCAAGTGTCCGAGCTGTCTGATATCATTGGCTATCAAATTGAGAGTGATAAGCCATTATAAATTTCAACTTAGTGTTTAGAGAATACTGAATAATTTTCTAGAACTTGGAGGTGAATCCTGGATCTTGATTGGATACAATCGATAGTGTCACTTCATGTAGCTTGACCGCTTCTCTGAAGTATATCTGTGTAAGTAGATCCAGTAAAAATTCTTCTCATATTGCAAAGAATTGTGCAGTCTTTATAAGATGATCCAATACAACCCATATATAATTATTCCCTCTAGATGTACTTGGAAGACCAATGATGAAATCCATGTTTATTTTTCTCATTTACATGTAGGTATGGGTAATGGTTGCATCATCCCCTTGGATTTTTTCTTTTTCTATTTCACTTGTTGACATACAATACATCTTGATGTATATTCCATGATCCCCTTCTTCATATTCTCCCACCAATAGTGTTCTCAGAGATATTAATAAATCTTTGTACTTCTTTGATTGATGGAGAAGTTTGAGCTATGTGCATCATCAAACAAATATTTCTTTAAATTATGATTTTATGTTAAACATAGTCTTGACCCAAATCTTACAACACCTTCATCATTAACATTAAAATCCAAGGATTCCCTTCTTCTTATAGCTTCCACTTTATTCTGAACTCCCACAACAACTCTTTTAGCATTATTTAACCTATTCTGAAGAGATTTTTGAGCAATAATCTATGAAAGGATTGAAGATATTCCTTACTTTATGGTTCCCATGTCCATACATTCCAAATATAAGAATATTTTACCTCTCTCAATTCCCATCAATGATAGAATTACTGGCTCCTTTCTTCAAGGAGTGTCTTCCACTTTATTTTCTTTCCTGTGATGGTATTGGATTGAGTAGTTTTAGTCTTTGATCATCTCTAACCATTTTTTTGGCACATATTCATCTCTATTTGTGTGAATATATACTTGAGTCTTTTGTGATCTGAATATATTTTTCACTTCTCCCCAAAGAGACAATGCCACAAAATTTTCAAAGTGAAGATCATTGTAGCTAACTCCAGATGATGTGTTGGGTAGTTCTTCTCATGAATCTTTAACTACCTTGAAGAATAGGCTATCACTTTTTAATTCTTCATTAACACACAACCCAAGACCTTTTTTAAAAGCATCACTAAATACCATTAAAAGTTCTCCACTTGAGGGTAGTGTAAGAACAGGAGTAGTGTTAAGTCTCATTTTCAACTCCTTGAACCTCTCTTTATATTAATCATTCCAATAAAACATTACTCCCATCTAAGTTAACTTGGTTACAGGGTTTTACAATAATGAGAAGTTTCTCAAAAATCAGCGATAATACCCAGCTAATCTAAGAAAACTAAAAATATATGTCACAGATGTTGGCCTCATTAATCCTTCAATTAATTCTAGATTTGAAGAGTCTACAGATATCCCATTTTGTGTGATGATGTGCCCCAAGAAATATACTTATTTAAACTAGAACTTTAATTTTTTGTACTTTTCATAAATATTCTCATTTTGTAAGGTCTTTAGCACAGTGCTCAAACGCTCCTCAGGCTCCTCCTTGATTTTGGAGTATATTAGAATATCATCTATAATTACTACCACAAATTTGTCGAGGTAATCTATAAATAATCTATTCATTAAGTCCATGAATATTTTTGGATAATTAGTGTGTCTGATAGGAATCACTATGAACTCATAGTGCCTATACATTATACGAGAGGTATTCTTGGGAATATCCTCCTTCTTCCCCCCAACATGGTAATATCTTGACCATAGATCCACCTTGGGGAATTATTTTTCTATATGTATCTAATCAAACAAGTCATCAATCTGGGAAAAGGATACTTTTTCTTTATCATGATCTCATTGATATCATGATAATTATGAAAAGGTGCATTGACACATCCTTCTTCTTGATGAAGAGGACTAGTGAACCCCATGGTGAAGCACTTTATCGTATAAAACCTTTATCTAGATTCCCCTACAGTTTTTTCTTCAGATCCTCAAGTTCCACAAAATCCATTCTATACGAATTCTTGGATAAAAGAAACACCCCAGGTATAATCTCAATTGAAAATTCAACCTCTCAGCTAGGAGGAAGACCAAATAATTCCCCAAGAAACACATCAGTGTATTCCCTCATAATGGGAATGTCTTCAAGGATGATCCTTTCCTTAGACTCAATCATTTTAGCTATATATTCTTTCTTTTAGAGAAATAATATCTATGATTGATATGATGGTGTAAAATAATATCCATACCTCTCCTTGAATTTGTATATAATCTGAGGATGATTCGCAATATGGAGAGTGATTTCCTTCTTATAGATATTTATGTTGGCTCTATAAAGGGAAGTCAGATTCATGCCTAGAATTGCATTAAATTCCACCCAATAGAGTATGAAAATATTCTCTATGAAATCCATCCCACAAACTTTTAAAAGGGGGAGTCATGTACTTGGGATGAAATAATTTACTTGTTTTTTGTTTTAACTAAAAAAAATACTTCCATGCTTTTTGGAGGTGTTTAAATAGTTCTAAAAACTGTCGTGATAGGAAGGAATGCATAGAACTATAATCAAAAAGTAGGTTCACTATTCTTGAATGAATAACTAGCTTACCTATCACCACTTCATTATTGGGATCCACCTTGGACGTTGTGATGGAAAAACCCCATCCTTTGTGCCTTAGAGGCTTTTGATTGTCTCTTAAAACCCTTGGATTACTACATTGGTTTTCAAAGTGCCCTGGTTCCTTGAAATTATTGAAATGAACAATGTGTTGAGGGTTGATCGGAGTATTCCTTTCCTCTATTGTAGTAGCAGGTTTCTCCTTTCAAAAATTATTAGCAAGGTTCCCTACCTTACCTCACCTAAAGAATTTTCTCATCCCCTTTTCGAAATTTTCAAGGTGATTTTTTCCACATCTTTGACAAGTGGGGTGTTATAATTTCTTATCACCATTAGATATCTCTATCAGACCACCATAATTAAACTTCACTTTATGCTTCTTATAACAATGATACACTTGAAATTATTCAATCTCCATTTTGGAATTTAGGGCACAATAAACAATTTCTTCATATCTATCAAAGTCTCAGATCACCAGGGATTTTGGTAGACTAGGATTTCTCCCACTAAAGAAGCAGTCAACCATCCATTCGAGGGTAACGATAATGTTGAAGGTGTACTATGCAAATCTTGTGAAGTTTTCCTCATATTCCATGATATATTCGTAGTATTTTTGAATGAGGGAAATAAAATCCCTTTCCATTTTAAGAAAAATAGTGTGAGGAAAATACTTATTGAAAAACATTTTTCAAAAATCCATCCATCCCATTACTTCGATCTCTTCCTCATGCTTCATATTTTTTTATCAATGTCCACCACTAATCAGCTTCACCTTCCATATGATAAATAGATAGCAGCATCTTCTCTTTATTAGAACATTAAAGGATGGGGAATATATTTTCAATGGTTTTGATATAATTTTCCATTATTAAGGTATAAGATGACCCATTAAAATTTATAGGCCTTTGTCGAGTAAATCTTTTGATTATATCTTTTTCTATCTTTGGGGGATTTGGATGCTTCTCTCGATCCATGTTTCTATTCAAAACCTGAGTTAGATGAGAGAGTATCATCATGAAGTTCACAATTCATGCTCCCATTGGGTTGGAAATCTTATTGGGGTAGTCATCACATTACTCTTCACATTGATTGTTTACATGATTCCTCCTATTTCCAGCTATTGGATGCAATAAAAGGAAAATTAACAATGAGTATATTTAAACTTTAAACACATAAATGGGTAACCCAAATAAATTAAAGGGATAACTTATAAATTATATCTATTTACTTAACATATTAATTTCTAGAATTCATCTGATCTCATATGTGATCTATTTCCTAATGACACGCGCCTGTCGTAGGGCATGGAAAAAGAAATTTCTATGTTTTCCTAATGCAGCACAGTGGCTTACTAGGGTCGTCTCACTTGAGGAGCTTTATCAGTTGTTCAACTACTTAATCTATATCACCTAAACTAATTATTGGTTGCTCTTATTTAACCAAGGATGTTAATGAAATTTAAAATAAATAAAATTTAAAACTATCATGTAGTGACAAAATTCAATTAATGAAGAAAGAACTTGGTCCTAGGGTTGGATAACACGGGATCATTCATTATTTATTAATTGTTTAAATTCAATTTGATAATTAATTTATTGAAACCTAATTAATGAATTACTTTCTCGTGATTTATTTAGTGTGTGATTTTAGTATGTGTTTGGCACACTAAACCACACCTCATCCAATAGTCAAATAGGATAACACCTCAACCAAGAATGTCATTCCTAAAGGACTCGGCTCAACCGTATGCCGTTTTATCCCTTATAGCAACCCCAAATCCATAGTATGAAGTGTTTGCCTAAGATAAGGGAGGGAAAATCAATTAATCAAGGAAAATAAATGGATTTGGGAATAGTGTCATGGTGGACGACCGCCTCACCCATGCAATATTCCCGCCTCCACCACAAATATATTAAAAATATTTTGTATTTAAAGGGAAATAATGAAGATCACCATGAAACCAATCCCAGTTCCAAGCCTCAGGTTAGCCCTTCATTATTGAGGATAAGAGGTCATGGTGGATAAGATAAGAAGAAAAGAGAAGAATTAAATTAGGGTTGGAAGAGAAAGATAGATGGAAGAAGATGGAAACATGTGAATTAAAAATATGAAAATGCATTACATTAGAAAAGAAAACTAAAAATTAAAAGAGAAGAAAAGAAAATTCCTATGTTAGCAGTATGTCCCTAGGACTCCACTCCAACATTGGTGTCGAACTGCCTCTTCAAAATGGGTGAACTCCTCCTTATATAGTCCAAGGGGGTGCCATCCTTCGGTCTTCAAATTTAAGATCTTCAAAATCTCTCTTTAAGATTTGATGCAGATTCTCTCCACCGAATGATTGACCATGTTTGGCCCGTTTAGTGGTAGAATTTTTCAATTATGTCTTATATAAAGATATTTAAAAATATGTTTTATGTTTCATCACAAAATTTCAGATTTATCCTCCATGTGTATTATGAGATATGGACAATTAATTATGAGATTTTATTCTAGAGGAATGTTTCCTTTTTTCCCCAAATTGCCAACATCCATGGACCACCTTAATTATGGAATATATTCAAGATATTCAACATCCTATCGCCTTATTTAATTCTAGTTCCATTACAATTAGAATCACCCCAATTTCAGGTGTGTGGACCTATTTATGATTTATTTAGTGAGGTGGGTTCCACGCGGTCTTCCAGAATAAGTTTCTAATTTTATTGAATTGTTCGGACCCTTTCATGGCTGAATTAAATCCTGGTCAAAAAACAAAATATGAAGAAAATATATTTATAAACCCAATAAAAAAGGAATCACAACAATTGGATTTATATATTAAAATATATTCATGAATTACCAAAGTGATTAAAATATGTCAATATTTCCAAATTAAGCAGTTTTCCAATTTTAGCCCAAAACACATCATAAATCCCAAATTGATGTAAATAAATCAAGTTGTTAAATTTTTAGGGATTAAATAATTTAATTAAATATAAAAAATGATGAAAATAATATCTCTATAAATTCCCCCACACTTAAACTATGCTTTTCCTTAAGCATAAAATATTAACATGGAATTCAAAGGGCACCAATGTCACCAATACATAAATTTCAATGAAATAAAATAAAACGATTATCAATGTCCAATAAAATTTTCATCTTCCACAAAAAATATCAATTTAGTTTCCCATTTTTCAAAGAAAAAATCAATTCATGCATTTTACTTTTCCCCTTTGAAAAATGATGGATCTTCTCCTTTCATTCATTCAAGCTTCCCAATTTATTATTATTAAACATGCCAAATCATGATCTACCTCTCTTTTGAATCTTTTATCTCATCCCTCATGATAAAATTAATAGTTTAGTTATTCTCATATCATGAGAACATTCTCTTTATCCATAATCTTGTAAAGGAACTATTTTCTCCACTTTGTAAAGACAAAACGCACAAAAAATCATGAGGACATGAAATAAAGGTTCAAATGAATTTGTGGCTTAGGTTTGGTGGATAAATGATTGAAATAATTTAAGTCTAGAAGTAGGAGGTTTTAATCTTAAGTACAATGCATGATTAATCAAGTGAAAACAAAGGATGAACCTCACTCAAATCCCCTTGATAATGAGAAACACAACACCAACCCCCTTTTAATGACATTAGAAATGAGTCAAAAAATGATTACAAAGAATGATATCATCCAAGTTCTCCCCATTTTAAATAATCTCCAGAAAGTAACAGCTTAATTTATTTATTTATTTCTTTTTCTTTTTTGATTTTTTTTGTAAAGCTCCATAAAGGCACAACTTTATTTTCAATTTTTTTTCTCTTTTTTTAAGATAACTGAATGAAATTAAAGAATCATAATGAAATGATGACTCATGCCCAATTTTCTAATAATACACTGCCCAAAATGATGACAGTCACCTCACACCACCCAAAAATGTTACACATCCTAATGAACAGCACGAAAGGCCCTTCCCCCACACTCAAACTTGAATAATCCGTGAAAAACTACTAAAAGAGTGTAGGTAGGTAAGGAAAAATCAGCTTGAAATGTGGCTTAAACCTATAAGGAAATTCATGGATTCTATGGGATAACAAAGGATAAATGTAAGGGAGGGTCTCAGGTATATATTTCACTAGCCAAATTAGTGCCTCAATCATTTTTAATTTGTTTTTGTACAGTCATAGATTTGAAAATTTTCAATAAAAGTTCTGGTAGGTGGCACATCCCAACATCACTCAAGAAATATGATCAAGATAAAATAAGAAATATTTGGTATATAAATCCTCTTGAGAATGGGAATATGATATTGGAAAATCACTCATTTCATGATTAATAATAACAAATTAATTCACATGAATTTCAAAAATTCAAACCATGAAAAATGGTAGGGAAATTTCATTTACATGAATCAACTAATTCATTCAAATCATGGGTCCTTATTTCAATATCCATGCTTCACTTTTAATCATCCAATTCTCTATTTTACTCATTCAATCTTATTAACATTGAAATCTAAAACATGGAATTACTGAAATACTAATAAACTCATGTATCCTAGATAAGTCAGGTAAAACATAATTCAAGTGTGGGAATTCAATTCTAGTTTAAATCACAAAAAAATGTAAGGAGTTGCAAAGTTAAACATTAAAAGTGAACTGCCTTTTGAAATGAAGCTTCAACCTTCTATTTTGGGGTTCCCTTTTTCCATCATGAACCTAAAAAAGATAATTAATCAATTAAGTGAAAGGATCGTGTCATTAAATCTCAAAAATATAAGAGGTATTGGGCTACATGCTATGATACTTCTATGAAAAGAAACTGGAATCTAACTTCCTAGAAAACAAGTAAATATAAGTCTTGGTATGATCCCCCAAATGGGCCCTGGATTCTTTTACTGCCTCCAGAGGGCAATACCAGCTGTCATCCAAAATCCGATGGTGGGTGGATCTTCTTGAAAATAAATCACCACATGTTCCTCTTCCTAGATTGTAGTTATTTGATCTTGTTGAGGATAATTCCATTGATAGAGTACACCAGATCGTCCCCCTTCTCAATGTGGTATAGATTTCATGGTGAGGGTAAGATGAAGTATGGAAACTCCTCCTCTTCAGTTGCTACTTGTGCAACATCTTCTTAAAAATCTAGTGGTTACTCCATATGTGCTGCATGAAAAGATTTATCAAAGGGAGATTCAAAATTTAAATTTGAAATGTTAATTTCAAAATATTCCCTTTTAAGGTAGGCATCTTGTAGATTTGGTTTCTCAGGCAGATCCACTTGTATCTCTTCATGGGATTCCTCAAGTAGATGATCAATATCCTCAGAGAGCTCCATATGTTCCTCAATAGGTGAAATTTCCCATTCTTTATCTTCCTCTAAGGTGACACAAGGATTGAATGAATCTGAAAATTCAAAGTCATAATGAGTGATACTCGAATCATATTGAATGAAATCAGAAAAGTTAGAGTTTATGAAAGGATAATCTCTCTAAGCGACTTCTAATTAAATCACTTTTTCTGTGATAAGTGCCTCTTGGAGTCAATCTTCACTTGATAGAGGAAGGTAGTCAGGCTGCTCCATTATTTCTTTGAATTCTTCCACTTGGGTGGTTTATTCATCTTCCAAGGATAGAGAGAGGTATAAAGGTAGTTTTTCTTTTACTTTGTATGGAATTAGGAGATCATGTTGCATTTCAATTTCTGCTCATGCACTCCAAAATTTCTCCAAATTCACAAGATCTTTCTCCTGTAAATTAGTAGAAAATAATCTTTCAAATATCTCCTCCAACAATGGTTGAGAGATGTGGAATTGACCTTCAAGGACAACCTCTTTTACCCCCTCGGGTTCTTCAACATCAAAAAATAGTAGGCAAATTTCTTCCACAACTTTGTCAGGCTCTTGCTCCGATTCAGTCTTGGGTTTCTCACTTTGTGCTCGAACATAGTCAAACACTATTTCCATTTTTCTCCCCAAGTCATCCAGAGCATTACTAATCCAATCCACATGATCATTTAGATCTCTATAGTCCACTTCAGGTTCTTGAAATTGCACCAGTGAGTAATCATTCCATGCATAATAATTTGAATTTGAATACATCATGGAAAAGTTTTTTTTTTCAATTTTTTTTAAATAATTAAAACTATATCAAATTTGAAAATATAAAAAGTAAAGTAAAAAACCAATTATCTCCCCAGAAACGGCACCAGTTTTGATGCACACCTATCGTAGGGTGTGGCAAAATCAATTTCTATGTTTTCCTAATGCAGCACAGTGGCTGACTAGGGTCGTCTCACTTGAGGAGCTTTATCAGTTGTTCACATACTTAATCTATATCACACAAAATAATTATTGGTTTCTATTATTTAACCTAGTAAGTTAATAAAATTTAAAATAAATAAAATTTAAAACTATCATGTAGTGACAAAATGCAATTAATGAAGAAAGAACTTGGTCCTAGGGTTGGATAACACAGGTTCATTCATTATTTATTTATTATTTAAATTAAATTTGATAATTCATTTATTGAAACCTCGTTAATGAATTAATTTACCTTGATTTATTTAGTGTGTGATTTTAGTATGCGTTTAGCACACTAAATCACACCTCCTCCAATAGTCAAATAGGATAACACCTCAACCGAGAATGTTATTCCTAAAGGACTTGACTCCATTGTGTGTTGTTTCATCCCTTATGGTAATCCCAACTCTACAATATGAAGGGTTTTCCTAAGAGAAGGGAAAGAAAATATATTAATCAAGGAAAAAATGGATTTTGTAATAGTGTCGTGGTGGATGACTGTCGTGCCCATGCAATATTCCCGCCTCCACCATAAATAAATTTAAGACATTTTGAATTTAAAGGGTGATAATGAAGATTAATGTGAAACCAACCCCAATGACAAGCCTCAGGTTAGCCCCTCATTATTGAGGATAAGAGGTCACAGTGGATAGGATAATATGAAAATAGAATAATTATATTAGGTTTGGAATAGAAAAAGAGATGTAAGAATATGGAAACACTTGAATTAAAAATATGAAAATGCATTACATTAGAAAGGAAAACTAAAAATAAAAAGAAAAGAAACGAAAATTCATATGTTAGCATAATGTCCCTAGGCCTCCACTCTAACGTTGGTGTCTAACTCCCTCTTCATCATGGGTGAAATATTCCTTATATAGGCAAAGGGGGTGTCATCCTTCAGTCTTCAAATTTAAGATCTTCAAAATCTCTCTTTAAGATTTGCTGCAGATTCTCTCTATGGAAATATTGACCATGTTAGTCCCATTTAATGGAAGAATTTTGAAATTATTTATTCTATAAAGATCTTTAAAAATATGTTTTACATTTCATCACAAAATTTCAGATTTATCCTCCATGTGTATTACGAGATATGGACAATTAATGATGAGATTTTATTCTAGAGGAATGTTTCCTTTTTTCTTCCCCAAATTGTCAGCATCCATGGACCACCTTAATGATGGAAAATATTTAAGATATTCAACAGACAATCTCCTTATTTAATTCTCGTTCCATTAAAATTAGAATCACCCCAATTTCATGTGTATGGACTGAGTTATGATTTATTTAGTGAGGTTGGTTCCACCCGGTCGTCCAGAATAAGTGTCCAACTTTATTGAATTTTTTAGACCCTTTCATGGCTGAATTAAATCCTATTCCAAAAACAAAAGATGAATAAAATATATTTATGAACTAAATAAAAAGGAATCACATAAATTGGATTTTGATTTTAAAAGATATGCTTGAATTACCAAAGTGACTAAAATATGTCAATATTTCTAAATTAAGAAGTTTTCCAATTTTAGCCCTAAACACATCATAAATCCAAAATTGATGTAAATAAATCAAGTTGTTCAGTTTTTAGGTATTAAATAATTTAATTAAATATAAAAAATCATGAAAATATTATCTCTATTACCTAACATATACTCTTATGGGAATTTTTTTTACTCCATTAATAATGGTTCATAATAAGATTATGAAGTTACCAAAGCATATCCCCCATTAGTGTCAAACCATGTGTGCAGTAATCCTGATTTTCATGTACCAGGTTTCCCGGAGTCAGGCATGGAATACCTTGTAGGAGTTATTACCCCTATGTATATTTGTGTTAGGACCACATCCACTTGTACTGTCTATAAAGGTGTTTATTTTCTTGATAAACCACATACTCTATTCTTACCAAAATTTAGGGATTTATTCTTGTACTTAGTCTTACCCTAATGCATTTTCTAGAGTTTTTGTATCCTAATACAAAAAATAACTAAACTTCTCCTATAATGCCAATTATAACAACCATTCCCTTTATTACACATTAAAACATGATTTATTACATAAAATTATACTTAATTCAACCCTAAATAACAAAAAATATAGTTTATTTGGTAATTATTTACATTACATAGCACTTTAAAACATGAAATACAAAACTTAAATTGAAAACATATTTAACATTCTCGAGCTTAAAACTACTTGGTATAACATGGGGAAAACATGTGAAATGGGTGAGATATAAATC
This sequence comes from Viscum album, assembly GCA_963277665.1. Classification (NCBI taxonomy): domain Eukaryota; kingdom Viridiplantae; phylum Streptophyta; class Magnoliopsida; order Santalales; family Viscaceae; genus Viscum; species Viscum album. Next base: position 533,625,906 of record OY728151.1, on the reverse strand, counting down.
CCATTAAGGGAATAAACATGGAATATGGTAAAACATGTCAGAAAATTTGAATATCAAGGGTAATAAAATGATAATGAATCATAAACATGAATGATAGACATGGTATAGCATAACAACATAAAAGAAACATGAGAAATGTGGTAAAAACTTATAATATTGAATCATAGGTCAAGGATAACTTCCAGAACATCATAATGTACAAATTCCCATAAAATATTAGCATTCAATCCCTATCCAAAAATGATGTATCATGATACTAAAAATTACCGAATTCATTGGGTCACTATATATTTTTGGGTTCACTCATCACTTTCATTTCATTCTCATGCTTAAGTGTGCCTCATAGACATACAACATGGATTCATTCATTATCATAACTTATTACACAATAAGGGAGTTTGTAATACATACATGTAAGTAACAATTCAAATAATAATAAGTGTATAAATATGAAAACCATTTATATAAAATGGGTATGTTATTCACTACACAATTGCTTTCGAATAGAAAATTACGGTAAAATTTCACCAGCCTAACGGTGTCACTTAAAAATTAATAAAAAGGTTTCATGAGAATAAAAAGGGTATCTAATATTTTTTACATAAAATAGAAAGTAATAGGGTCAGGGAAAGACAAATCCCATCATTATTAATTTTAAATAGAAGGCATGTGATAATAAAGAAACTTGGTTAAAGAAGAGGAAGGAAGAACTCTTATGAAATTTCGGCATGGTAACGGGTGTACTTGGGAGGGATTAATGTGATAGAAATGGGTCTATAATAATTTATAAATCATAAGTAAATTATGGGGTAGGTGAAAAAATATACACCGTTATTGGGAATAAAAAATAGAAGGGCATAGAATAGAGGAGATTCTTGAATAAAAGTGAGAAATAGAGGATCCCTTACCTTAAGAGTATGATACCAAAAGATTAAAAGGGGATTATTGAGAGATTGGGGGAACCTTGGGAGGATTATAGAGATATTAGGGTAGAGTAATTATGTTATATAATTATTTTTCATGAATACAAATGGTAGCTTGTGTGGGTTTATTTAGGAAATGAGAGGGGAATTCTTTAATATTTCACAAACATAGGTTTTTTACTCAATATAATAAAATATTCAAAACCACGAACCATCCAATGGATTTTTCCCATTTTTTCTACCAAATGGAATTTTTTTCAATTTATTATTATTAAAAGGTCCTATATTTTTAAAATATTACCCTTTCTTATGTGGAGGTGAGTCACACATTTAAAGAAATAAATTTAAAATCATAAAATATATTATATGTTTTGAAAGATTCATAAAGGATTTATAAAATAAATAAAATTATATTAAAATTATATTATTTTAATCATAAAACATATATTTATATTATTATATCCATTATAGTATTTATTACATCATTTTTGGATGATTATAATGTCATAAAATACATCGTATATTTATACGGTATTTAATTTTTACCTAAAAAATTGACTATCTTGAAAAATTATGAAAAATTAACCATTGGATAATTTTAAAATTATGAATCCAAAAATAATATTCATTTTACCTAAAAAATATAAATATTTGAATTTTTAATTTAAAAAAACAATAACTTACATTTATTAAAAATGATGAGTTTTTTCCAATAATAGTTTTTGAACCCTAATAAAAAAATTACATTTGACTTCATAAAAATTGTATGATCATTTATATTTGATAAAAATTATTTTATAATAATATTTTATTAAAATATTATTTATTTCAAAAATACATTAATTCATAAATTCATTAATTGAATTTGAATACTAACCAATCAAACTAAAAATCATTTACAAAGTAATGATAATAGGATGAAAATATATTAATTATTATAAATAAAATAATGTATATAGTCAATTTTCAAGGATCTTGATACATATATTTTTAATACACCAGTGCACGCCCTGAGAGTAAGGAGCATGACGGTTAGAATTTCATGGGGTCTTTTGGAAAACTTGGTTTGGGACATGATTTTTATGATCTTGAACTTCACCCGTAAACATTTTTTCTCATGATTAAGTTATTGGATATTAGATTGGTATTGGTTCAGGGATAATCCCAAAGATTCTATCTCCCGCAGAAGCTCTGATAAATGGGATTTATAGGGTAAAATCTCACTGGATGAGGTCATCACTTTCTTTGTCTGAGCCAATTTGATTTGTTGAAGCCTGGTATTCATACTAATCATGTGATCATTATTCAACAGTTAAATTATAAATGTTTAAGATGCTTAATGGTATGTTAAATCTAATTAGATATAACAAAATAAGTGCATGTTTTTTTAATGACCATATTATATAATAATACATTAAATCATAATGGAATTTTATTTATAAAAATTTGTGTCATTACATGAAATTTTTAAGGAGTATAAACATCATAAGGATCAAAAAAGATCATATTTATATATTAAAATAAGTTTGTAAATTTCCATAAAATGAAGCAACCCAGGAGGACCATGCATCTAGCTAAAACAAGGGAATTCCAAAAAAAACTTTTTTGAGAAATAAAACTTTTTAGAAAAAACTGCTACAACCAGAGACTCTTTAATGGATGAAATTAAGTTTAATATTAAGAAGAATAAGATTAAAAGAATCCACCAAAATTTTTGTACACAATAAATATACAAGGCTGATAGTGAGAAAGATGTTGGAGTATAGATACATTGTTATGGATAGTAAGAAGGTTATAAAAGAAAATATTCTTTTTAGGGATATTTTTGGTACTATATCGGCCTTAAAAATATTGAGAAAATGTGTTGGTTAAATTATAAAAACTTTAATGAATCTAGGAGGTGTTGTAGGTAGATATTAATGGTGATTCAACACAGACAAAGAAGAAAACAAGAAAAATCTAGTTTGAAAAATGAAAATAAATTTCAACTAATGGAAACTATTTATGAAAGATATGATCATCCCAAAAATATTATTAAAGGATGTATTTTAATTATACCATCTCCAAAAAAATTATATAATAAATATCAAAATAATTATGTAAAGGAGGAAAAAGGAAAAAAAGGTCCTTAATTGTTGAAACTTCTCTCAAGGCCACAAAAGGATAATGACCTTGGATATTGGATAGCGGGTGTTCTTCACATATGACTAGAGATTTAAATTTGTTAGAGAATGTGAAATATTATATAGAAGAGAAAAAAATTGGAAATGGTGAGTCACTTGAAATCAAAGGCATTACATCTACTATCATTGAAAAAGAATAATTAAAATATATAAGTGTCTTATTTGTTGATGGATTGAAACACAATTTTTTGAGTGTTTTATAGCTTTTTTAAGAAGGAAATGAAATTTTTTTTAGAAGAGATATATTTTTTAAAATGTTTGAAAATGGTAAAATTATAGAAAGAGGACAAAAAACCAAGGGAAATCTGTTTTGGGTTGGAGATGCATAGGTTTTATTATATATGATCATAATGGAATAAAATCAGTTATGGAATGAAAGGATTGGACATGTGTTCTAGAGAAATATTAATAAGATAAAAAATAAAGGAAGTATTATTGATGTTCCAAACATGATACAAATAATATATTAGTGTTGTTCAATATTCCATAAAATAAATATTTCAAATTCAATACATAAGAGGGTTGAAATTCATATAACACATCCCTTAGAACTTATTTATTCTAATATATTTGGTCCCATGAGAAAGAAATAAACCAATGGAGATGATTATTTCAATTCCTTTATTGATGATATCAATCATTTTACATGAATTAAGTATTTGAAACCCAAATCAAAGGGGTTTAAGATGTTTAAGAATTTTAGAAGTGCTAAAAAATAATGTGGATACTCCATAAAGAGGATTTGAATGGATAATGGTGATGAATATAAAAATTGGATGTTTAAAGGCTATCTTGAAAATCATGTAATTCTTAAGGAATGTAGTGCACCGTACACTCAATAGAAAAATGATGTTTTTGAAAGAAAGAATATAATTTTGGTTGAGATAGCCTGAACCATGCTAATTGAAAATGATACTTCTCGATTCTTTTGGATACAATCTATTGGAGAAAGATTTTAAATTCAGAATTGTTGTTTCTAAAGGATAAACTCTAGTAAACTCCATATAAAATTTTTTAAAAATAAATACCAAGTTTGAAATATGTAAGGGTTTTTGGCATCCCCTATATTATCAAAGTAAAAGGTGAGAATCTTGGGGTGTTTGATCAAAAGTTTTTTATGGTATCTTACTTGGATACCCTAACAATGGAAATGGATACAAGTGTTATAATAAGAAAACTAGAAATATTGTTGAATATATAGATGTGAAAGTGTTAGAACATTTTGATAAAATGGTTTTATAGTCAACTACATATATCATAGGAAGAAAAGATGATGTTTTACCTATTAAAAACATTACAAACTTTCTGATAGAAGTGATGATATAGAAGTTTAACATGATGAATATATTAATCCATTAATTTCAAGTAAAGAGGTAAAATTATATTCTTCTCATCAAAGTCTGAGAAAGAAATAATAGGTCAAAAATATCATTAGATATCAAGGATAATAGTTTTAAACAATAACTATATCGAGTAAAGTTTAACATATTTGTTTATTTTCATAGAATGAGCCAAGAGATATTGAATAAGGTTTATAGAATCAAAAGTGGATTAATCTATTGAATGAAGAGTTGTAAGAGATTGAGAAAAATTATACATGGAAGATATTTCACAAACCAGAAGATAGAAATATTATTAAAATGAAGTGAGTTTTCTAGAACAAGTTGAATGAAAGAGATGAAGTTATAAGAAATAAGGCCATTTTATTTTTTAAGGGTGAATCATAAGTTGTAGGTATTTATTTTGATAAAAAAAATTACCTAGTATCAAGACTTGAAACTATTGGAATATTTCTCTCAATTTTTAAAAAAATGAGATATAAGATATTCCAAATGGATGTCAAGTCTTTTTTCTCAATGGAGATCTAAATGAAGAAGTTTATATTGAAAAACAACGTGGCTTAATTCTTTGTCAAGATGACAACTATGTTTGAAAGTTGAATAATTTTTTTATGGGTTGAAAAGAAAAACTTTAAGATCATGGTATTATAAGCTGGAAACTTTCCTGGATAATTTATCTTTTTGAAAAGGAAGAATGGATAACAACCTCTATATAAAATAGAATCAAGAATTTTCTCTCATTGTGATTGTTTATGTTGATGATATCATATTTATAGAGAATAAAAAAGAAAATTGTAAAGGGTTTTCTAGATAAATGAAGACATTGTATGAAATGTATATGTTGGGAGAAATGAGGTACTTTCTTGGATTGAAATTTTAATGATAAATGGATCAAATTTTCCTATCACAAGAAAACTATGCAAATTAATTAACTAAATTATTTGGTATAGAAGATTTAAAACATGTTTCAATACCTATCTCAGTGAAAACAAAGCTAAATAAAGATGAATTTTTCCCTTATCTTAGGTTGTCATCATAAAAGTGTTATAAATATCAATAAAATCCAATCCAAAATTCAATATCTAATCATATTTATATTTAATATCACCTTATCATAGAACATGTGGATATAAATGAAATTATGTTATAGTTTTTAGCAATAAAAGAGTATTTAGTTTATATCCTTACTAATCCCCTTTTAATGGAATCATTTCAGAAACTGAGGTTGATTATGGTCATTCAACCTCACTCTCTTAAAGTATAAGTATGTGATTTTTTCCTATCTCTCACCTTGAATTTGGATATTATTTTTAAAAGGGAATAAATATGACAACCCAACTCTACACATTAATATGTATTTAAATTTTCAAGTGACACCATATATTTAGGGGGAGTTTTTCAAAGGGGTTTGTTGTGATGTTAGCATATGTCAACAATTTTGACATTTTTAAGTAAATGTGGGAACTTTTTCTTTAAAGGATAAATTTATTTTTGTTTGGGATGATGGATTATTTTTTTTAATAAAATTTTTATAAAAAATTGTTAATCATAGATTTATGGATGGCGTGGTATTGTTGTTCAATGATTATTGTTACTTACACTGAGTTATCTCTTGTAGGCTTAGAATTTTTGGATGTTGTCCAATGCTTAGGTTTTAGAGTTTTAGTGTTTTATGTTCCTTTTTCCAACAAAATCCAAATTTAGAGACTATTGAGATCAAGAGGCTTTGATTTTTTGTTCTAAGAAATAAGTTGGTTAATTTGAAGAATAATTGTTTAATGGTGTTATATTTTATTGATAGTACATAAATCACTTGAAAAATATGATTTGATCACATGGAGTCTAGTGGAAATAGGTGATCATATGAATTATAGTGTACTGAGGTGTTTGGATGAAAGACAGGAAAAAGTGTTTGTTCTAAATTAATCACAGGGTTACTAGACTGAGGTTTTCAGACAAGAAAAATAAGGTGGTGCTTTTTTATTCTTAAAAGTACCAAAAATCATGATTATTAAAAGTTCACATGGTTCAACTTGGTCATATTCATGAAGTTACTGAATGGATTTTAGTGGACTGAGCTGATTGTATAAAGTTGCAACATCCTAGGATATTATTTTGTGGTGCACGCACCACTAAGCTTAAACGAACTGTAATATATTATTAAATATTATTATTTTATCATGGCCATTATGAACTAGAGATTAAATTGGTGGGTATGAATAGGATTGAATATATTATGAAATATATATTAAGTTCATATTTAATAAAAAATTATTTATTCTCTGTAAAAATATGCATGCTTTCTAGTAAAGTCATTTTATACTTCAAATATTTGTTTTCTTCAAAAAGAAATTTAATTCATGTCTATGAGAAAATAAATATGATTAATTTTTTAAACATTTAAAAAAAATTATTTCAAAAAATGAAATTAATTTTTGAAAACATCATATTAAAATTTTCTTAGGGTGAATTTTAAGATTTTTTCTGAAAGACTGGTTTTTTGGTGAATAGTGAAAAATAAAGATTATTATAAAACTATTAATTTATTTAGGTTAAAAAGTAACTTAATAATTTAAATTTTACCCCAAATTAAATTATGTGATATTTAGTTAGATATAATCTAATTAATTATATTTTAATCATCCTTATAACTAATTTTTTTACAAGTATATTTTTTAGCTCCAAAAGCATTTTTAAGAAAACTGTTTTTCATTGTGTTTTTCCAGTTTAATTTTAAATTCAATTCTAAAACTTATATATTTTAAATTTCAAAAAATTGGATTACATATTTGGTATTAGTGGGTAAAAATTTATAAAATAGTTCTGATTTATTTTTGTCATATTGAATAGTAACCATAGTAATTTTTATGACCATGGTTAAGGGTAAATTTTGTTATTAATGGAAAAATAATATGATAAGGACTCAAAAATGACCCTAAAACTTGACCAGATTTTATTTGATGAGTAATTTTCATTGATAATAATTAAATATTCAGTTATATGAATATTTATGGCCATTTTTATGAGATTATTAACTTTATAATATTTTATTTAAAGAAGCGTCAAAGATGTCACATTCATGTTTTTAAAAAAAATAATATTTTTAATATGGATATATTAAAATAATGTGTTATAATATAAAGAGTATTTTTAAATCTAAAATATTCATCTACATCATGGTAATTTATTTTAATTTTTAATGAAAAATAATCACCATACTTGCTTAGACAATGTTGATGCACTAATTATTCAATTAATGGGAAAACCAAATAAATGATATTGAAAATATTAAAAGTATCATAATTTGAATTAAATAAGTTTATCTATGAATGTTATAGATTAATATAACATATTATTGATGTATTAAAAGTTTTTTTTTTCAAATTTAACATTTTTTATTAATATTATTAAAGTCAAAGTAATAAATAGTATCAAAATTCACAATAATGATATTTCATGAATATGATATTTTATTAAACTATTTAAAAATACTAAAAATATTAAATAAGAATAATTGGGATAATATATGGTCTAAAAATTCATCCCCTGTGTATTTATAAGACATATTAAATAATTTTTCTCTAGAAAATTCTTATTATATTTTAATATTTTGAGAAATTTCAAAAGTGCCCTCACCTCAATTATAAAAGGGCACCCATTACTTCACTTATTTACACCACTTTGAGCCATCTATATCGAAGCATATAAGGCCAAATCTATTATAAACATCCTTATCCAAGTTTTATATTTTCTTTTCCCTCTAAAATACCAACCCTATATCCCCTAAGAAGAAATCTAAAGGAAGTCCGCCGAAGAAGAGATAATCAACTTTACCAACTCTTTAAAGTTTATTTCTTATTCTAATTCATATTCATATATTATTCAAATAATAATTTAACAGATATAGTATCATATGTATAATTATATGTTATTATGATTATGATATATCCATATTCCACCTTTTATCCATCCTATGAAAAACAAAAGCATTGTACATGCGTACGTACGACCTATATTCTCCACATAGCAGTGTAATTTGTTTTTCGTCACCACTTTACTTAAATGGGTATAATTTTGAAATAATGGATATATTTGATATATATGACATAATAATAATTATTTAATATTTAATTATTCTTTACTATTCTTTTATTGTATCCATCAAAAAATGAAAATAACATTCATGCGTGCGTACGGCCTACCTTCTCCATGAACGATGTAATTCATTTTTCTATCTCTATCTTTATGGATGACTCTAAATATATATATATATATATATATATATATATATATAATATGTGATATTTAAATCATAAATAATAGTATGGATATTATGTAACTATGATAAAACTATAAGTTCTTGAACTACTGAATCAAAACATATATGAAAAATGAAGTAGTTACCACCTAAAATGGTGATTTTAACAATGAATTGATAATAAACGAGTGATAAAATATTATAGGAAAATAATATATGGTATGATATATATGATTATTTATATAGAATATATATATATATAATAAATATATATTTATTACCCAGGATATTTGAACATGTACAAAGGAATTTGAACCTCAAGTAAGGGACTTCGTCTCAATTTTCATTCGTTGAGACATATTTTGATGTTATACACCTATATTATTTTATGAGGTGTATATAACACACCTTTTACATGTTATATCATAATTTTATTTATTTTAATGATATTTAATTTTTTTAAATCTTATTATTTCATATTTCATATGATTCAATTAATTACATTGTGGTAAGGATTTCTCATCTCAGTTTTACTTTCATGGGACATATGTATTATTTGCCACTTATTTTTATTGTGTGGTGTATATTTTTATCCTTTTAAGTGTTATATAATGAATCCATTTATCTTTATGGTATTTAAATTTGAATTTGAATTTTTTTATTTCATGGGGCTTATGATTCAAAAATTATCACGATAGTAAGGGATTATTTCAAAATCTCATCATTATTCGGGATTGTTTTTTCTTAAGTCTCCACTGGGGAATATTTCTATTCCATGTCCTTGTTTTATAAAAAAAATTCAAAAATGGTTTTAATATTCTACTACTATTGTTTAAAATCATTTTTACACTTTTTTACAAAATTACTTGAAAGGAATATTTTTTTCATTTTCCAAATGAGGTACTTTGTGAATTTTCTGATAAAAATATGAAGAAATGTTTTTTAACTTATAGAGAATGAATATAATTTACCAAAATTATATCACCTTTATGATTTGAAGCTTCCTTTAAAAATGTATAGTTTTATATTAAAAAATCCTTTATAATTATGCATCTTTTTAAAAATAGGTGATTTCAAAGTGAAAAGGGAATTTTATTTAATAATTTTTCAATGATATTTTTAATGTATTTTCATATATGTCAACATCCTTTATTTAATGTTATTATTTACCGAGTTTTTTTCTCTTATTATACCATCTACCATATTTATTTGGATGTTTTATAATAATTTTGATTGGTGAGGTACTCTTTTGATATAATTCTCCATATTAATCTAGATTTTTTATGATTATATTTATTAATTGGTGTAATTATAAAAATTTTGTATACTAGTTTCAATATGAATATTTATTTTGAGTATGTTTCACCTTTTTCGTGTGAGGAATGAATTTTACTTAGTAAGTGATAGGAAGGGCCCTCTCTAGACCCTTCAGGAATCAGTAGGTCTCATTTGAAAAACTAGTTTGGGTATTGGCTGAGGCCTTACCCATTTATGTATGTTTTCTGGGTCAAATCCTTGATGGAATTTTTATGATTTTCAGCATTATACATTCCATAATTTTGAATTCAGTTATTTATTTCTATGTGATTGTATGATTTGTTATGATATACATGGATATGTTTTAAATAATTTTACTTTGGAATTATTTGATCATAATTTATTCCTTCCATATTTTTCTAAAGTTATTTATTAAATGGGATGTGTTTTAGTTATTTACCATACCATATTATTTATTACATTTTTATTCAAATATTTTATCATAAGTTTAGCCATACTGAGCATATGATCTCACTTATTCCTTATGTTTTTTTTCAAGATAGGAGGAAGTGTTTTGGGATTTATATATAGGGATAAACTAAGGTAAATAATGGAATTCTCAAAAAAAAATCTTTGTGTTTTTGATGTTTTAAAATGTAGTGTAAATTTCAAGAATGTAACTAGTTCTCTCATACCACTAAATTATTCTATCCTTAGGGATTTTATTCCTTGTCTATAGTTCCAATATAAAAAAAATTAACCATCTATTATGGGCTACTCGAATTGGGTTCTTTACAACTGGTATCAAAGGAAGTTTATTAGAAACCTCAAGAATTAAATTTAGAAAAATGTAGATTAGGGAATATAACACTATAAATGAATTTGTGGATAAATATAAGTAAAGGATAACTTCCTATAGATTTTGTAATGACCATAGATAACCTAGGTTAAACCTATGGACTCATAGATTTATAATAAGGTGTCATGATTTAGACAACCTATAAATTATTCTTTATGACTATGTGATTTTTCACTTTGATTGGTGTTGCTCACACTATGCCACTTGGTTTTAGTTAACGGATGAAACCACAGGGAACTGGATTAACATTGAATGAGATAGAAAATGTGTTGATGAGAAACTAAATGGTATTATGACTAGAGTAAAAGATATTTTCATTATGAATAATCATTTATCATGATATATGAGTAACAACTTTCACCTTAACCAACTCTCAGACTCACCGCAGAAGAGAAGGATAGAGTTTTCTAAGAGATCAAGGTGGTGGAGACCATGGAAAAATAATATTTTTCTTTCAATATGTCGATAATTTGAGAAGAAACACCTAAGTGAATTTATTTGAGGAATTAGAAGATGTTTTGGGTTTGGAAAATAAGAACACAAAGAAAGTAACATTCAATGAAAAATTAAAATTTTTGTTAAAAAAAAGATAAGAATCATTGTCTCCCTACGGTATCAATGATGGTGGGATGTTTTAAATGTGGAAAGTATGGTAATTATATAAATAAATTTTCTATGGGGGAAATAAGGTAAATATAATCAAAAAATTTGTTTGAGTAATATTTATATTTATGATTATGAAGAGACTACAAATGAAATATGAAAGGAGGGAGGTATTAATGAGTAAGATGATGATTATTAGTTAATGGTTTAAGAATATAATGGAATGATTCAAGTGTTTTTATTAGGATTAAATAATTGTGTTACAGGATTGTTTTATCAATGAAATTTTGGTTATAAGAACTATGAAATGTGTAAGGATTTTACTATAGTTCCTATTCTTTAATGATTTGATACCATATGTTGAATATTTCTGATGACTAGGAAAATTTATTTAGTGGTAATTTGATATTTTTTTAAAACACATGATTTAGGGAAGATAACCCTATATTTGTTCCTAATATTGAGATAATAATGATAAAGAGATGTTTATGGGATACTATTGGTGACCGTGAAAATGGAAAGTGATTTGATGACAAAGTAATTCATGATGGAGTTTACTTTATTTTTTGGATTTATAAAATATATTTGATAACCTAAGATTTTATTTAAGGAGGCAGTTAATTATTGAAAGCAAACATTTTTTCATTAAGGTTTTATGGTGATTCAAGTTATTACTATATTTTATAATAATATGTGATCAAAATATTCTCATGTTTGGAATGTAACATTATGAACAGATTTATGTTGTCTAGGGATAATTGATTGATCAAATTTTTGGAATTTGAATATGGTTAGTAATATTTTTTTAGATCCTTAAGGTTAACTACTTATAGAATGGATTAAGTTGAAATGTGGATATTATTATTTGTGGATAAACTATGATTTATTATATTAGATAACATATGATAACCATTTTGGTTTTTGTAAATATTTAAAGGCAAAATGAATGACTTATGGATCTTATGATTCTTTAAAAGCACTTCAAGCATAAAAATATATCTTGAATATCCATCTCCTGGTGTAAGAAATGAATTAGAGATAGATCAAAGTATAACCAAAGGATGAAATTATGTTTATGAAATGGAAATAAATCAAGTAAGCTTACTTTTTTGAAGAATTTATCTATATAGTAAAATAATTCATCATGTTTAGTAAAAGTGCATTGAAATAAAAAAAAATTCTGAATAATTTTCTTACTGAGAAATAAAATACCTTTTAACCCATAATAGATTTAAGATTTTTTTATGGTTAAATTCCTCAGGATAATATTTTAATATCACTCTCCATCAGTCCTTGATAGTTTTATTTCTCCTAAATTTCCATATTTTCACTTCCCACTAATTTTTATCTATTTATAATCCTAGTTTTTTGGTAACCTTAGCTTCTTCCTTTCTCTCTTTTTAAGAGGAAGTTTTATTAACCCTTTTTATGATGTGGGTTTCCCACAAAAGAATTTTCAAATTTCAACCCTTGCTTTTTAAAGTAAAATTTATAATTGTGAGGACAAAATTTATTGAATTTGGGGATAATGTAACATCCTGATATTTTAGTTTGTGGTTCACACAATGCTAAATTTAAATGAACTGTGATATACTATTAAATATTATTATTTTAACACGACTATTATAAACAAGTCGCAAAATTAGTGGGTGTGAATAGGATTATTATATTATGAAATATATATATATATATGAATTTAATATTCAATATAAATTTATTGATTCTTAGGAAATAAAAACACAATTTTTGGAAAGTCATTTTATTCTTCAAATAATTATTTTCATCAAAAGGTGATTTTTATTGCTTTCTATGATAAAATAAATATAATTAATTTTTGAAACTGTTAAAAAATTCAATTTATAAAATTAACTTTATTTTTTAAATAATCTTATTAAAATTATATTAGGGTTAATTTTTTGGATTTTTTTTGAAAATTTGATTTCCCAGTAAATAGTGAAAAATACTGATTTTTATAAAATTGTCAATTTATTTATATTAAAAGTCCCTTAATAATTTAAATTTGATATCAAATTAAATTAGGTTATATATAGTTATATATTATCTAATTAATTTCACTTTAATCATCCTTATAACTATTTTTTGTATAAGTACACTTTTTTGGATTAAAACGCAATTTTAAGAAAACCATTTTTCATTGTATTTTTCTTGTTTAATTTTAAATTGAATTCTGAAGCATCTATATTTTGAATTTATAAAAATTTATTCCATATTTTTATCATTGGTTCCAAATTTATTAAATATTTCTCTTTTATTTTGATCATAATTAATAGCAACTATAGTAATTTTTATTACCACAATAAAGGAAAAATATGGAAATTTAGGTTAAAAACAATATGATAAGGACTAGAAAATGACCCTAAAACTTGTAAAAAAAATAATCCAATGAGTTATTTTTATCCATAATCATTAAATTTTTATTTATATGACCATTTATGGCCATTTGAATGATATTATGACCTTTATAATATTTTATTTAAAGAAGAGTCAAATATGTCATATTCATATTTTAAATTACTATAACAATTTTAATATGGAGTTATCTAGAGGATATGTTCGACTATAATTTCTATTTTTAAAGTTAAAATATTTATCTACTTCATGGTAATTTATTTTTAATTTTTATTGAATAAAATAATTACCTTAAATTTTTACACAACACTAATGCAGTAATTATTCAACTAATGGAAAAACCAAATAAATTATATTGAAAATATTAAAATTAATATAATTTGGATTAATTAAGGTGGTAAAAGAATTTTATAGATAAATATGAATTTTTATGAATTTATAAAAAGTTTTTTTTTTCAAAGTTGTCCAACTGTATTGATATTATTAAAGTCAAATTGATAAATAGTGTCAAATTTGACAATGATGATATTTTATGAATATAGTATTTTATTAAATAATTTTAAAAAATAAACATGAAATGGATAATATATGGTCTATGAAGTCATCACCTATGTATTTATATTCCATATGTACGCATTTGTCTCTAGAATAGTCTTATTATATTTTAATATTTTGAGAAATTCCAAAAGTGTCCCTCACCTCAATTATAAAAGGGCACACCTTCCTTCACTTATTTACACAAATTTGAGCCATGTAGATAAATAAACCTCTCCCCAAATATCTTATAAAAATACTTATCCAAGTTTTAGAGGTTTTCTTTCTTCCAAAAACAAACCCTAGAACCCTTAAAAAGATATCTAAAGGAAGTTCGTCGAGGAAGAGGTAGTCGTCTTTGCCAGCTCTTTCATGTTTATTTCTTCTTCATGATCCTCTAAATATATTGTTCCTATAATAATTTATAGGCCCAATATCATCTATATACTAATATATTATTATTATTATGATATATCCATACTCCACCTTTTATCCATCCTATGAAAAATGAAAACATTGTGCATGCATACATACAGTTTACCATCTCCGCATAGTGGTGTAATTCATTTTTCGTCACCACTTTACTTGGATGGGTATAAATATGGAAATAATTGATATATATGATATATATTACATAATAATTATTCTTTAAAGGTTAATTATTCTTTACCATTCTTTTATTTCTTCCATTGAAAAATGAAAACATTTTTCATGTGTATGTACGGTCTACCCTCTCCATGAATGGTGTAATTCATTTTTCTATCTCTATATTTATGGATAAATCTATATATATATATTTATTTATTTATTTATTTAATATATATAATATTTAGAAAATTAATAATATTCTAGTTCTAGATATTATGGAACTATGATTCAATTATAAGGGTCTGAACTGCTAAATCAAAACATACATTAAAAACGAAGCAGTTACCACATGAAATAGTAATTTTAACAATGAATTGATAATAAACTAGTGATAAAATATTATAAGTAAATAATATATAGTATGATATATATTATTATGGTTCAGAAATATATTTATAATAAATATATATATATATATTATTTCTAGAGATTCAAACACATACAAAGGAAGTTGAATCTAAGGTAAGGTACTTCATCTCAATTATCATTCCTTGAGGCATATTTTTATGTTATGCACCTATATTATTTTATGTGGTGTATATAACGCCCATTTGACATTTTATATCATGAATTTATTTATTTTATAGATATTTAATGTTTTTTTAAATGTTATTCTTTCATGTATAATATCATTCAACTGATTAAAAAGTGGTAAGGGTTTCTTGTAACGAAATAGCCCAATTCAACTAGACAAGCCACCTGAACCAACCCATCACGTAATATTGGTAAAACAAGATTATAGAAACTAGTATTGAATATAAGAAAAACAATACTTACAACCAAATTACAAAGTGGAAAAAAATTATATACCACAAATATATACAATTCAATCCAAAACAGGCTAAACTAGAAGGTATGTCAAATCCCCACGTGACTAACAGTCACCTCCAGACCAACCCGAACTAAAGGCAGCAGCAACAAGAGAAGCCAGCATGCTAAAATATTCTCTTCCATATACCTTAAACCTAAAACAAAACATCTATAAACACCCAAAGGAATAATTAAGGTGTGATCCAAATCCTCATAGGATACCACCATAGTTTCTATATAATGTCTAATATCTTGAATACAACAATTATAGCTTTTAAAAAAAATTGTTTTACCAATCATTTTCAGAAAATAAATTAATTTTTAAATCATTTTCCTTTTATTTATTATAAAATAATTTCATATTATAAAACTAGAAATATGAAAAGTATAAGTAATAAAATATGAAATCATATCTATATATTAAGAGGTAAATAAGTAAACATATATCCATAAAACAACCTATCATGTGAATATTTGTGATAAAACCTCATATAAAAACCACTGATAAACAATAGAATATAAAAATAACTATGAAATAAATAACCATAAATGAAAAATCACCTCACATATTTGGATCTATCCTATGGGATACTTATTATTATACACTAAAAATACTAAACATGCATAATTTTGTATCCAACCGATATCAAGTTCTGCTAGTCGATTTCACAAAAGGTTTCCTTCTAGTGGTTCCTTACACACACTAAGACTACTTATGTCTCTTTCTCGATGCACCTAGGGTTCCCAATTTTCAATTGTATAAATTCATTTCAAAACCATGATCACATTTTCATAAAACATTTTCAAGTCCAAGATGATCCTCTTAAGAGTATAAAAACCCATTTCCAAATCAAGAAAATCATTTTCAAAGTGAAATCCATTTTTAAAAATATTTCCCATTAAAAAAATTATTTATAACTACATATCACTTCTAGTAAATGAAGTTCCCAAAGAAATTTATCAATAATAACATTAAATTCATCAAATTAACCCATTGTATAGAAACACCTACCTCAATACGGTAGAAACATATCTACCTTTGACAACGGTGACTGGAAACTAAGAGAACATCCTTTGAAAGAAAATGCACACAAAGAGACTAAAAATGATTGATATAAAACACTATCTAATTACAAATTTGAGCACAACCATATCCAAAACCATAGTTATAACCAAATCTAAAGAAAAAATAGAAGAATTACATACCCATAAACAAGAAACTCCACCACAATGGTGATTAATTGTTGAATAAAGAAACCATTAAGGGAGAGAATCACCCAAAATCACCTAGGGAGATACTATAGGTTGAGAGAAATTAATCATGCATTGATTTAAATAATCAACTTCTCATGAATCACCCTAAAGTCCCAATACGAGACTATTAAATGGTGTGTAATCCCCTTATATGTCATGTAATCTACAAAGCTCATATACACTGAAAAACCCATCACCTTTTTATGAAAATCATGATATTTTCTATTACATGACACGAACCCTTTAAATAGAGTGTAAACCTCTATAATGTTTTATCCAATTCATGGATTCCTCTCGGAATAAATTACGCAGTGTGTACTCTTATTACATGGTGTGTAATTAATTAGCAAACAGAAAAAATGCAGGTTTAAACTAAAAAATTCCAAAATAAACCTAAATTTTCCATTATTGGTATCTTACAAATTTATTTCTTGGTATTGATCATACACAAAAAAAGGAAACCATAAGAAAATTTTAAATCATTCCTAATATAAAGGTGACTTGGCGTTACAATATCCCCACTATAAAATCTATTTGTCCCCAAAAAGTGCTCAAAAATATTGGATTCGAAAAAATTGAAGGTAATTACAGCCTCATAAACTAATACAACTCACATGTGTTGTGGCTATCCTATCTAAACTTCCTTAGTACCTAGACTAGGGGGGTCGTTTTACCATGTAGTGCATTATCCTCGTGATCCATGATCTGAACTAGCTGCTCAACCAAAGTGATATTGAACTCAATATCAGCATCCTCCCATATGATCACATGGAAATGATTTGTTATATACCTCCTCAATAGGGAACAATGAAACATATAATGGATATATATTAAGCTATACATCAATTCTAACTGATAGGATACCCAACCTAGTCATCCAATGATCTCAAAGGTCCCCCCGAACCTCAGTTCCAACTTACCCTTCTTGCCCAAGTGATGATGTCCCAAGTGAGGTGAAACTCTAAGAAATACTCAATCACCAACCTTAAACTACAGCATCCAATGATGATTATATACATAAGATTTATAACCACTCTATGATATGATAAATCTTCTCTAGATAAACTACAATATCTCCTTCATCTTCTAAACAACACTTAGCCCAACCAAGGATTGCTCTCCCAACTATTCCCAATACAAGGGATATCTACATGGCCACCCATGAAAATCCTTTAAGGGAACCATATTTATCAAATCTTGATAATTATTGTTATAGGAAAATTTAACCAAAGGCAAATAATTTTCCCAAGATCCTCTAAAATCAAGCACGCAATTCTGGAGTATATCCTTTAGAACCTGGATAGTCCTATCAGTTTTTTCATTAATCTGTGGATGATAAGACATGATAAATCTAATATAGGGATCCATCACCACCATAAAACCTTTCTAGAACCTACATGTGAACCTCGGGTCCCTGTCAGAAACAACTATAGAGGGATCCCCATGATGTCTCAAAATCCCTCAAACAAAAAAGTCCCCAAGTTGTTCAACTTTCATCATCTTCTAGATGGGTAGGAAATGCACTGATTTCATGATTTGATCAAAGATCACATAAATCAAATCCTTCCCACTAAAATTTCATGGAAAACAATCAATAAATACATGGAAATATCATCCCACTTCCATACCGGAATGGGTAAGGGATGCAATAACCCCGTAGGTCTCTGGTGTTCCACCTTAATTCTCTGACAAGTAAGGAATTGTGATACAAAATATGAAATAAACCATCTCATCCCCTTCCACCAAAACCAACATCTCAAATCATGATACATCTTGGTAGTACCTAGGTTCTTGGACCAACAAGAATAGTATCAACTATCCAAAAACTCCTACCTCATGGAAAATATAACAACCAACCTTCTATATAAGCACAAAGCTCCACTATGAGGTCGAGACCACTCTCACAAGGTCTCCCCACCATAAAGACTCATTAAAACTTCAAAACTATGATTTAGACATATTCTAAAACCAAACACACTCGTCGAGTCTAGAAATAATTTTCCACCAACCTCTTCCACTCCCAAGCTTATCTCGTCAAAAAACTCATGATAGAACACTCCTCAATAATTCCTTCATGGATTGTGTGATTAATTTTCTACATAATGCATCATAAACCATATTCCCTTCCCTAGGGGTATAAGCAATATCTAAATTAAAAGTCTTAAGATACTCTACCCAGTGTCTCTATTTCAAATTTAGATCCATCTAAGTAAAAATATATTTTGGGCTCTTGTGATTAGAATATAACATAAACCACTCCTCAAAGAGATAGTGATGCCATGTTTTGAGTGCATGAATAACCAATTATAACTCAAGATCATGGGTAGGGTTGTTTTTCTCATGAGGGTGTAACTAGTGAGATCCAAAATCCATCACCTATTTACCCTAAATCAAGACACATCCCAAACCCATGCTTGAAGCAATGCAGAAAACATCATATCACAAGCCTAGTTCCCAGAGAATCAAAACTAATGTTGAATTAAATATCACCTTTAGATCCTCAAAATATCTCTAACACTTGTTATTCCATTTAAAATTTACACCCTTACGGGTTAAAGCTTTCATAAAAGATGTAATCTTGTAGAATTCATGAAAAAACCATCTATAGTAACCAAAAAATCCAAGAAGCTCCGGATCTCAAACACATTTTTGGGATACTACCATGAAATAACTACCTATACCTTTTTAAGATATATTGAGACTCCCATCCTAGATATCACATGCCCCAGAAACTATACTTATTAGATCCAAAACCCACATTCAGAAAGATTAAAAAATAGATAATGCTCTTTCAAGGCTCAATGAATGATATCCAAATGAACCATGTGCTCCTCCTCTGGCATAGAGTACACAAAAAACATCATCCATGATAAATCTTTGATGCCTTCACACAGTTAGGCTTGGTATGACCTCACCTTCCACACTGGTAGTACAGAACCTATTAATACCTTGTTTAAGCCCCAAAAATTAGTCCTGAAGAAAAATGATCACTCTTATGCTTCCTCTTCTAGTTATAAGATATAGCCTTTCTAACCACTAAAAAAATTGATTTTCCACCAAAAATTTTCTTCCAATATATGTATGCCTCGGACAAAGATACCTTGTAAACTACCTCCACAAATTTTGGAAGACACATGAGTATCAACATCAACTGAATATCATACCTTATTCCTAACTCAAACCTCTAAGCCTTCAGGTACCCATTAGTTACAAACTCTAGTCCCAGATACACTAACTCAGTAAAACGGGTAGAATACACCAGAATGGTATTCTCCCCCTACTCTAAGGTGAGAAACTCTTGGGTCATCATTGCATGAAATTTCTCAAGGTAAAACTTCTGGTTAAATATTTTATTTAATGAAGCATGGGTAAGATCCTCCTGAAACTAATCTTTTACCATAGAGTCACACCATCTTATTCTCGGTCGCCCAATCATATATGTGGTGAAACCCACCTTATAGTATTCAGGAGTCTTTAAGAAGTTGAAGATCATATCTATCCACTCAGGACACTCCTCATATTCCTAGGGTCCTTCATAACCATGAAAGATAGGTGGTTGTTGATTAGTAAATTTAGATACATGATCCACCACACGTCATGGGTTCTTGACACTCACGTGACCTAGAGTATTAATAGTATTGATAATAGCTTCTACCAAAGAAAGGTCTACTAGAGGATTTTCTTGTGGAACCTATCACATAGATTACTCTCTCAGGTTTGGAATATCTCTTCTTAGAGGCATTTTCTAACAAAATAAAAAAACCAATCAGTAATGAGAAAATTAAAAAATCAATGGTCCAGCTTTAGGCACTGATATAAAATCTTTAAAACATTAATAATTTAAAGAAATCAAGAATATACCAATGAAAAAATTACTTAAAATGAATAGGTAATTTAAAATAAACTTCATATATAGTTAATTTAAATGACCTCAAACTCCAATTCTTAAACCTGTTAAAAGTCCTTGACCATCCTTGGTGACTCGGTTTTAGTCATAGAAGTAAGCTGGCTAGGCCCCTTTTCCACACCTACTATCCAAATTCTGACAGTCCAAACTCTTGTCTACCCAATACATAGAATCAAACTTAAGAAATGTTAACACACTTCAGCATAAGCATCTCTTTAATACTAAATTATAATGAAATATCCCTGGTCAACTATAAATTCCACCCTAACTAGACTATCATGAAATATAGGTAAAATAGGATAACAAAAACCAATCTTGAATATATAAAAAATATACTTACAACCATATTACAAAGAGAAAAAAAAATTAAATACCAAAAGGACATACAATCAAATCTAAAACAGGATAAACCAAAAGTTATGTCAAATGCCCCACATGACCAATGGTCATCTTCATAGAAACCCAAATATAAATTAACTGTAACAATAGAAGCCAGTATGCTACAATATTATCTTCTCTTTACCCAAATCCTATAACACAACATCCTAATGGAACAAGTAGGGTGTGAGAAAAATCCTAGTAGGATATCACCATAGTTTCTATATAATTTCTAATATCATAAATACAACAATTTATCTTTTAAAACAAAATAGTTTTACAAAGAATTTTTAGAAATTAAATATAGTTGTAAATCATTTTAACTTTGGTTTTCATAAAATCATTTCACATTAACAAACTAGAAATATGAAAATTAGAATTGATAAAATAGGAAATCATATCCACAAATCAATATGTAAACAAGTAAACACATATCCATGAAACAACCTATCATATGAAGCTATGTGATACAACATCATATACAAATCTATAAAAAAATCCATGATAAAAACAATAATGTGATAAATAACCATAATTGAAAAATCACATTAGATATTGGGATCTAGACTATGGGAAACTACATAATAGACACTAAAAATACAAAACTATTATAACGTTGGATCCAACTAATATTGAGTCCTACAGACGATATCACAAAAGGTTACCTCCTAGTGGCTCCATACACACACTATGGCTACCCATGTCTCTTTCCCGACACACCTAAGGTTACCAATGTGAAATTTTTAAAATTAATTTCAAAACCATTATCATGTTTTCATAAAACATTTTCAAATCCAAACTGATCCACTTTGGAGTTTTAAAACCCATTTCCAAATCAAGAAAATTCAATTTCAAAGAAAAACCCCTTTTAAAAAATATTTTCTTTTCAAAGAAATCCTTTAAAACCACATATCACTTCTAATAAATGAACATACAAAAATAATTTATCAAGAATAGCATAAAATTCATAAAATTAACCCATTGTATAGAAACACCTACCTCAATATGGTAGAAACCTAGCTACCTTCGACAATGGTAATAAGAGACCAAGAGAATGGACTTTGAAAAAAATCACACTAAGAAACTGAAAAGAATAAATATAAAACTCTATCTAATCCCAAATTTGACCCAACCATAGACAAAAATACAACCATAAACAAATCCAAATAAAAACTATAAGAATTAAGTGCTCATAGAGAAGCAACCCAACCACAACGATGATAAATCGTTGAATGAATCAACCAGAAGGAAGGAAATCAACCAAAATTACCAAAGGATAGCCTCTAGGTTGAGAGAAAGGAATCCTAAAATGAATTAAATAAGAAACCACTTGTGTAGAACCCTAAAATACTAGTTTATGACTATTACATGGCTTGTAATCCCCTTACATGTTGTGTAATCCAAGAAGCTTGTATATGCTGAAAAACCCATCGCCTTTTTATTAAAAACCTAATATTTTCCATTGAAAGAAGTGATCTATTTATACAATAGGTAAAACTATAATTCTAAATATTCAGTTCATATCTTTTTCTCAATAGACATTTTACTATGTGTACTCCCATTACACATAGTGTAATTTCTCAGTGAACTAAAAAATTGTAGGTTTATGCTAAAAGAATCCAATAAATACCTAACTTCACCATTACAGGTATCCTCCAATTTTTTGTCCAGTATTACTCATCCATGAAAAAGGGAACTGAGATTCAAGTTTAAATTATACCTAATAGAAAGGTAATGGGGCATTACATTTCTCGTCTCAATTTTACATTATTGGTACATTTTCCTTATTCGCCACTTATTTCTGTTATGTGGTGTATATACTAACCCTTTGAAGTATTATATCATGAATCCCTTTATCTTCATGGTATTTAAAGTTTCATTTGAATTTTTTTCTTTCATGAGAATTATGATTCAAAAATTACCACAATGGTAAGGGTTTATTTCACAATCTCAACATTATTCTGGATTGTTTATGTTCAAGTCTCCATAGAGGAATAATTCTCTTCTATTTCCATGTTTTATAAAAAAATCAAAAAGGTTTTTTATATTCTCTTAAAAAAAATTAAAACCATTTTTACCAATATTTTATTTTTTTACAAAATTATTTGAAAGAAATATATTTTTCATTTCTAAATTAGGTACTTTGTGACTTTTCTAACAAAAATATGGAAGGAATGTTTTTTAAATGTATACCATATGAATGGAATTTTCCACCGTAATGTCACCATAATTATTTGAAGCTTTATTTATAATTTTACATGGTTTTCTCAAATAAAATTTTTTCCTTTATAATGGCATAGTTTTTAAACAATTAGTGATTTCAAAGTGAAAATGGTATTTTATTCAATAATTTTTCAATGATATTTTTAAAGTATTTTCATCTATGACAAAAACCTTTGTTGAATCTAATTAATTACTGATTTTTCTCTCTTATTATACCATCTACCATATTTTATTGGATGTTTTATGATAATTTTGACCAGGGATGTACTATTTTGATATGATTCTCCATATTTATCTAGATGGTTTATGATTATGTTTATTGATTAGGGTAATTATTAATATTTCATGTACTAGTTTCAATGAGAATTTTTATGTTGAGTATGCTTCACCCCTTTCATATGAGGAATTCATTGGACTTAGTAAGTAAAGGATGGGTCCCATTATAGCCCCTCGATGTATCAGTAGGTCTCATTAGAAAAACTAGTTTGGGTATTGGCTGAGTCCTTACCCGTTTATGTATGGTTTCTTGGCCAAAGACTTGATGGAATGTTTATGATGTCCATCATTATGCATTCCCTCATTATGAATTTAGTTATTGATTTTCATGTGATTATTTGATTAGTTATAATATCCATAGATACATTTTATCTCATGTTATTATGACATTATTTGATCGTCGTTTATTCTTGGAATATTATGCTTAAGTTATTAATTAAATGGCATGGTTTCAACTATTTACCTTTCTATATTGTTTATGCCTTATTTATTCATAGCTTCCACTATACTCTTACCCTTACTAAGTATCTGAGATCACCCCTTCCTTATGTTTTATTTTTTTAGGATATGAGAAAGTTTTATGGGTTTGATATGAAGGGATACACTAAGGGATGTAATGGAATTATAAAATAAAATTCTTTATCTTTTTTGACATTTTAAAATGTAATGTGAATTTCAAGTATCTATTTAGTTCTCTAGTACTACTAAAATATTTAGTTCTTTGGAATGTGATTCCTTATATCTAGTGCTAATGTAAAAAAGTAAGCATGGATTTTGGGCTACTAGAATCGGGGTATTTACAGAAGTTGTATCAAACAAAGAAAGGTGTGTAAGTCTACTAGATGAAGAAAATAAGTGAGTAATTTAGAAATATTTTTCTAAGTACAATCATTGGAGAGAGGTTTTTGGATAAATTCATCATATAGATGTTACATACTCATCGGACAGAGAAACCTTGAGAGTTATGGATAGGGTAACTTGAAAAGAACCAAATAGATGAAACATGTAAATAATTAATAGATTGGGGATTTATTATGAAGAAGAATCATAAAATGGTTTTAGGATCATTACAAAGTGTTTTTAAAGTCATACATTGTGACGATGCTAAGCTAGAAGTTTAATGCCTCAATAAAAAAAAGAAAATATCATGATTTTAACTAGGATCTCAGGAATCTTTAAAGATCATTGATGATAATATTTTAGGAAATTTCTTATAAACTTTTTTGGAACCTGTATATTAATAGGATTTAAAGGTGTTCAAATAAAGAAAGACTTGAGTGGGAGATTCAAATTTGGACCTGAAAATTCAAATTTGAAGTTCACTCCCAACCCTTTTTTTTAAAGTTACTGTGAGTATATAAAGGGGAAAAAGTGAATTATAAAGTTGTTTTAGAATAAGTGAGGTGTCATGCCCTAACTCATCAGGTCCCACATAGATGGTGGAATTCCAAACCATAACTACCCCAAGCCCACCTTCATAGGCTAGGGGGTAGTGAAAAATGTCGAAAGGAATTACTAAAATGGGAGGCTTATTCCTAAATTACCTTTATGCACACACCCGACTATCTCCATTAGGAAGTGAAGAGTAATAATAATAATAAATTATAACATCTAGAGTATAAGTCATGCATATAATAATATCTAGGGAATACAGAAGTTTGTGACAATGCAATCTGGAAAGTAAAGGAAAAAATACATGACCAACCATAAAAGGTTTCTCAACCTGACAATAACAGAAAAAGAAATGTTGAGAGAGAATGGATCTTGATCTCCAAGCCCTGAACATTTCATGTGGTAAAATGAACCCAGGTATCTCTATGATTAGTTGAAATCACTGTCAACATATTTTTCATCTTCATAAGACATGACACATGTGTGAAATCCCACGCAGAGGTGAGTATATACATACCCAATTGGATGCCCCAAAAATCAAAGAGGGGGTAATAGGTTACATGATAAAAGTAGTCATCTCAACCCATAATAAGAGAGGAGTGAATCCCAAAACACATATATACCTATATATTCTAATAAAAGAAAACCATAAGAGAGAGAAAGGGGATCTTCATCTCACATCTTAGCCCAAGATGATGAGTATACCAATAGTTCCAAGAGGCCCTTCATCGATGTCCTACACAAAGAAGTAACTATGTGGAGCCATACCTCAACACTTTGTTGTATAGTTGAGGGGACATAATATCTATATAGACGAACCATTCCCTATTACAATAGAAGAGTTCCACTCAGTAGATATAGGACTCGTGCTCTGGTACAATAAGAGGGTTCCACTCAGTAAGTAGAGGACTCATGCCCTGATACAATAGGAGGGCTCTAATCAATAGATAAAGGACCCATGTAATTATACAATAGGAGGGTTACACTCAATATTTATAGGACCCATGACCTGATACAATAGGAGTGTTACACTCAGTAGATATAGGACCCGTGACCCGATACAACAAGAGGATTCCACTCAGTGGGTAGAGGAACCATGCCCTGATACAACATGAGGGTTCCAATCAATAGATAGAGGTGTATAGGGGACCCTATCCTTGGTATAATAGGGGGATTTCTAGCCTCAGACTCTCTCTAATGATCCTTACCAATCACTAACATCATTGAGAACTTCCTAAAAAAGTTTCATGCTCAGAAAATCATTCATCGTATCTCAAAATAAACTATGAATTCCACCATCACATTTTATGCATAAAAACACTTAGGATATGCTATTAATGGGACAAAATATGATTCAAAATAAAAAAGATATGATAGATAGAATATTATCAAGAATAAAATAGCATGTAAGGGGTTTACATGGTGTGTGACCTCATCTAGAATCTAGTTCATCTTATTTCCATTACACAACTTGTTGTCTATGTAAAACTGCATGGAATATAAGGGTACTACAGGGCATTTATTGTCCCCCTAGGGCTGAGTCATGTTCTCTTGGTTGTGCCTATGTATAGTAGTCATGTGCTAGTACATGTCGTGTGTTTGTTCATGTCTATATCCATGTACTCCCAGAGTACAAGCTGGAACACCAGCACTGTGTCACACAATTAGTAGCATTCCCACATGACTTATGATATTTAACTCACCCAAAAACCCTAGACATCATGGCCAACGCACTACAAATCATTTGTTATTCAGATTACACAGCGTGTAGTTGGATTTTACATATAATCCATGGAAATCCTCACATGTTTTCTACATCCATCCTTTACATCTTGATTCTTGCTGTTTAACTACCTAAAATCAGTGTAAAAATCCTCCAATCATCAATTTCATCCCTACGATGACTGAAAATTGGATTCCAATCCTTTTCTCAAATCCACCACACCCCTCACATGCCTCCCGTGTTGTTTCCTTCTATGATTCGGATCTTGGATCCACAAATAAATTACTTATACCCAAAATTCTCACTAATTCATCCTCAAAACTCTAATTTGGTCATTGTATTTACATCTACCATGAATCCAGGGGTCCGTTCGCACTTAGTCCCACCTTGTAATAGTCAAATTGTGACCCTGTAGTCCAACAATGAAGAACACAAAGAATGGGTTAGGGAAAGAAACAAGAACAAAGGTGAAAACTTCATTGGACAAGAATTCTTGGTCAATGATCATATAATCAGGTATTGATAGGGGTGATTTCATGGAATAATCAAGAATAAATTGAATAACTAATTTAATTTTACAAATGGGATCATTCAAAGTATTAATATAAACACAAATCAAAGAATAATATATTTGATCATTCTCAAACTTTTAATCAAGGGAGGAAATCGTGATTAATCATCCTTACCACATGATTGTATTGTTCATTGTTGAAGAACGCATTCACCGTCAATGGGTAAGATCCACTATATTCATTATCTATCAAACCGCCTTGATTTGGTCATTGGTCATCTTCCGATCTCGATCCTCCAATGAAGAATAGTGGAATATCCTCTCAACAATCCCAGGGATATATGACTAACCCTATAGATTCTCTATAATAGGATAATTATAGAGGGAATTATATTTTTAAGCATAAAATGAATTAATTAAATAATTTAATTAATATTCACCTATGGTACCCACCAACGACTGCCTTTTCCAAACTTCTGGAACCAACCAACTTCAAGTCTCACCTAAGTTAAATCCCACATTCAAGATTCAACTTTGGTCTTAGATTTTTTATCCAAAAATCCCTTTATGAAATATTAAATTTTCTTTTAAAAACAAAATGCGTCTGATATGAAATATATTTAATATTTTTATGAAATCAATTCTAGGCACACCAAACCTCGGAATCACACTCCGTATTATCTTCTCGCTCTAAAAATATTTCTTAATATATTTCAAAGTCTCACAAGAAAAAAAATTGAGACTCAACATTATTCCCTCCTCCAATATTTTCATCCCCAAAAAGAAAAAAATAAGAAAAAAGGTGGGGGTACTAATCTTGTATCTGGATATCTCACTCCTAGGATCTCTCCTACATGATAACATTCTACCACATTACAAGAACCAAGGGAATGGTCCATCCATGAAGTGTCCTCTCCTACCAATCCTTAATCATCACTGGGTACTCCGTGAAGGTGGCTCCATCTTTAATGTTCATCTCTTCCCATTCAATAATGTTCTTAGGATCATACACATATTTCCTCAACTACAACACATGGAATATTTCATGCACCCGCTCCAATGATGGGGGTAAGGTGAGGCAATAAGAAACACTTCCAACCCTATGCAAGATCTTTAATGGCCTAATGAACCTCAGGGGTAGCTTTCCTCCCTAGTTGAATCTCCTAAATCCTCATTATGTGTTGACTCTCAAGAAAACATGGTATCCCTAATCAAACTACAAGGTTCTATGAAATTGATCTCTATAATATTTTAATCTACTCTGGGTTGTCCTCATCCTCTTGTGGATCACTTAGACCTTCTTCGTCATCGCTTGCATCATTTCTATACCAACAAGAGATGTCTCACTGATCTCAATCTAGTATAAGGGTGACCTAATGTGTCTCCCATACATATCCTCAAAAGGTGTCATGATAATAGTAGAGTGATATCTATTATTATAAGAAAACCATACCAAATATAAGTTATCCTCCTAGATCTAGCTGAAGTATAACACGCAAGCCCTCAGCATATCCTCCAGCACCTGGATAGTGCACTCCTTCTGACCATCCATTTGGGGATGAAAATTTTTAATCATCCTCAACTTGGTCTCAAATTCCTCCTGCAGGCCTCAACACAATAGTGATGTGAACCATGCATCATGGTTGAAGAAAATCATCAAGGGAACCCCATGAAGGCGTATGATCTACCAAATGTATAACTTCCCCAAACTCTCTACATAAATTTTCTCCCTAATAGAAAGTAAGTGTGTCGACTTAGTAAGTAATTCAACTATCACACAAATGGCATCATGAATTTTCATTATCCATGGAATACCTATAAAAAATTCCATGGATATTCTGTATCATTTACACTCCAAGATCATAAGAGGTTGCATCAAACCTTCCAGAACCTAGTACTCAGCCTTCACCTACTGATATGTGAGACACCAAGAGATGAACATGGCCACACTCTGCCTCATTCCATCCCACCAAAACTAAATTTGAAAGTTCCTATACATTTTCCCTACACCGGGATGTACAACCAAAGTAGAATTGAGAAAATACCTCATCACCTCCTCCCAAATCATGATCATAACCACAATCCATCCCTAGAATAGGATTATGTGATTACCTCTTTTAGAGAATCCATCTGGTGAATCTCCTAAGGAGATATAGTCACATAGGACCTCATATTCAATGTCTCCCAACTAAGCTTCCCATGTATCTTGAAGTAGTAGAGAAGTCAAAACCATCGAATAAAGATAAGTTGCACTTATATTCTTTTCCAAGGTCAGTTGTAAGGAAGCCAACTGCTTAGACACTTCCTCCACCAAGCGAGAACAGGACTTTATACAAAGTGAATCTGCAACCATGTTGTCCTTTCCAAGAGTATAGAATATCTCAAAGCCATGTTCCTATAGGAACTCCAACTACTGCCTCTATATTAGGTTTAGGTATCTCTGTGTAAAGACATACCTAAGACTCTAATGGTCTGAGTAGACAACAAAGCACTCTCCTAGAAGATAGTGCCTCAACATTCTCATAGTGAAGACTACCTATATCAAGTCTAGGTCATGAGTCACATATTTCTACCCATAGGGTTTTAACTTCCTCAACCCATATGTGATCACTACCTACATCTACATCAATATTCAATTGAGCCTAGTTCCAGGGTTATTGCAACAAACTACATACTCCATGATCTCCTTTGGTAGTCTCAAAATAGGATCACTCATCAGCCTTAGCCACAAATACTCAAAGGATCTCGGAAACTGATTAGTCTAGGTAAACAGATTCCCTTTCTATATCAAGGTAGTCAAAGGAGTTTCAATCCTAGATAATTATTCTACAAACCTCTTATAGTACCCTACCAATCTAAGAAAATTCTGCACTTATGACACGCTCTTTAGTGGCTCCCAATCAATCACAGCATCAATCTTCACCAAGTCCACAACTAATCCATGCTCTAAAATGATATGACCCTGAAAGTGAAACTCATGGATCCAAAACTGGTACTTAAATGTCTTACCAAAAAGATGGTGCTCCCGAATAAATTCTAGGGCTATCCTTAAGTTCTCTGAATGCTCCTCCTCTAACATAGAGTAGATGAGTATTTCATCGGTGAAGACAACAACAAGTAGGTCCATGTATGGCTGAAAAATCCATTTCATAGAATATATAAAAACAGAGGGGGGATTATTCACATCAAAAAGAATCATCAGAAAATCATAGTGTCCATAGCAATAATGGATCATCAACTTCATAATATCAACCTCTCAAACCCTCAATTGGTGGTAGTCAGACCTAAGATCATTTTTTGAGAACTATCTCACTCCTCATATCTATTCAAAGAGGCCTTCAATCCTCATAAAGGGGTACTTGTTCTTTATCATGGTCTAGTTTAGGTAATGATAATCAATACAAAGTCTCAAGCTCTCATCTACCTTTTTCATGAACAACATTGATGATATCTAAGGGGACACACTGGTTCTAATAAAACCTTCCTCTTAAAGGTACTCCAAATTCACACTCATACCCCATGTATTAATAGGGGACATCCAATATACTATAGAAGATATAAGATTTGTCCCTAAGTCCAAGTTGATATAAAACTCCATCTCTCACCTAATAAGTAGTTCTGATACTTCCTTGGGAAATATATCCATATGATCCTCCATGATTGAAGAAATCCATATTCTTGAAGATCCTATTATGTTAAGGGATAAACTCCCCAACTGATGGTTGATTGGTAATTTCTTCCTAATCGAAAGACCCACTTGCTCCTCTATGAGATCTCTCTCATCCATTAAGAAAAATCTCATCACATCCATATGAAGGCATCTAACTCATCTATAGTGATGGTCAATATGAGCTCAGACCATGGAAAACTAGTCCTTGTGGGAGATGATGTAATATGGTATCATCGTGATAACCAATATTTCCCACGAGAAACTCACTAAACCATGATATAGATCACACTAGAGGTAGATAAATAATATTGAAGAAACATTCCTTGTATGAACCTCAAGGAAAAGTTGTTGGGCTAAAATCTCTACTGGGAACCCTAGCTCTCTCACCAAGAGTAAGAAGATAAAGGAATAACTCACACCTATGACTACTAGTACTGAACAAAGAGTATAATAAACATAGATAATACCTCTAATCATCTCATGAGTTGTCAAGTCATAAGTCTCCATATCTTTCGGTTGACCATGGCCCTAACTACACGCTCTCTAAGCCCGGTGTGACCCTCCTAGTGGAGGTGGTGGTGGAAGGATCTCATAGCATCGTCCATTGATAGTAGCTCCTCCTCTGGGAGCCCCAATTGCTCCTATTTCAGTTCCACATCCATAAGAGTGTCTCTAACCATTCCTAGGAGATCCATGATCATGGTGAAACCTCTACCAAGGTGGTCCATCCGCTACCTGTTTTCCCTCCTTGGCTTTTCAGGTTGAGAAATCATGTTCTATGTGACCTCACTTGTCACATGCATAAAATATCCCCTCTTTAGGTTGCTTTGTTCCACTAATCATTCCATGAGCTACATGACCATGTGCCAAAGTCTGGTCATGATAGGATCTCTTACACTTAGATCCCACTGACTGGCGCCGGGTAGCTGATGCATAGGACTCATCCCTATGATGCCCCCTACAAGACCAAATTTTATAGCATCACTTAGATTGTAATCTCTATATCACCAGCTCCCTCTCTAATACTCCACCATATGTGGGAATGAATAGGGGTGCCACAATAACACATATTTCTCTACAGAGACCCTTCTCAAACTGTTATTCTCTAAAGTAACCATCCCAAATCATGTTGAGGGAATACCACATAATGTTACTGAACATAACAGCATACTCATCAACTGGAATCCCTCCCTATTTTACCTCCAAAATCTCTTGAATCTAAATAGAGTTAAATCATGAGGGGTATTACTCCTTACAAAATAGCTAATGGAAGATGGAATCTAAGGATCCCGATCCCAGTAGCTTGGATTCACTGCCTTACTTTATTACATTGGTAAGATTATGAGGATTTACATCCCTAAGGACTGAATAGTTTAGTAGCATTGGAAAACCAGATGCACAAAATTCATACATTATAGCATGAAATGAATAACAATAGAGATTACATTGGAAACATCCATAACACCTATATTATCCCTAAAATTCATTCATAATATTCATATTTGCATCATGGGGAAAAATAAAACATAATAAAGGGGTGAGATCAGATGCTCATTAAGGGTTAGTAATACATTTTAAGTTATCATAAACATAAACATTAGGCATCGTGAATAACAAAAACACATGCCTTTAAAAATAAACCTGAGCATAATATGACAAGAATGAAATAAGAGTAAATAAATCCATATAAATGGTCATAAGAGAATGAACCTTAGTCATGGATATTATAATATTAAAATATAAAATGGTTTATCAATTTATAATATCATGATGATGGAATGAATAATGCTGGAAATCTGAAACATATCATCAAGGCCCCGTCCAAGATGTCTAAAAATACTAGGGGTAAGGCCTTGGTCAAAACCAATTCTATTTTGTCTCATGAAACCTACCTATGCATCGAGGTGCTATAGTGGGACCCACCCTTAACTTTTTATGTCTAATTCATTCCTTATAATAATGGGGGTAAATATAAACAACATAAACATATTAAATGTAAATAAATTTCCCCAATTTGTAATCATAATCACTAACCAATCTGAGTAGAATGGTGAATGGTATCAAGATAGCACATCCACAGTCAAACTTGTCATAAACAATTTAATAACATATGGTAGATGGAAATAATAAGATATCAATCTCAATAAAACATAAAATTCAACATAGGTTTCGAAATAGATGAAAATACTCTAATAAAAT
Source organism: Viscum album (assembly GCA_963277665.1). NCBI lineage: Eukaryota > Viridiplantae > Streptophyta > Magnoliopsida > Santalales > Viscaceae > Viscum > Viscum album. Next base: position 533,592,588 of record OY728151.1, on the reverse strand, counting down.
CATCAAGGAATTCTTAAGAGAAATACCCATTTTACTTTGCAAAGAAGAATTCTTTTGGAAAAAAAATAATTGTAATTATTGATTATATAAAACTAGTAACGAACAAATATATTTTTTCCTGAAAAAATGAGTAATTTTATAAAAAATAATGGTTTCTTAAAAAATATTGTAAATGGTACTTAAAAATGGGTAAGAAATCAAGAGGTTCCCTTTAATCGGGCTTATGTATCGGAAAGGATTGAGAAAGATCCTTATAAAACATGTAAATCCCCATAAAATAAAGAAGGATTCTAATTGTTAAACATAAATAGAAAATTAAAAAATTATAAGGAGTACCTAAATATAATTAATAATTTCATTGGGTTAAATAGAGAGAAATCGTAATCCTAAATGAAAAATGGAGGTTCGGAGAGAAACCCTTACCTTATGTATAAATGTGTTCTACACTTCACCTTAATATCCAAGATAATAAAATTAAATTCATTAATTAATTAATTAAGATCCTTTGACACATGTATTTTATTTATTATAATTTTATTTTGTTCATTTATGTCCTTTTTGATGAGTTATATGATACAATTTTATTACCCCGGAGTGTTCGTTTTCTGGGTTTTCATGATCAGTATACTTGTATATGAGTTTGTAAGTCCATGTGGAATGGGTATAATTCTCCATAATTGAATTTATATGATATTAATGAACAACAAAAAGTGTAATTTTTATTATGTATTATTTTTTCCATATATGAGGATGAATCATTAATGATAATCATTTAACTTAATTTTAACATTTTTTCTGTCACAATGAACTAGTTTTATTCTATTATTTAATATAATGAATATAAAATGGTTCCAAAACCTTAAATAAGATATAATACATATTTTATAATCTATTTCAACCATAAAAATGGTTTCATGACCATCCTTGAAGTAGAAATTAAATAAATAAAGTTTATCCTCCCCGGAGGTTGTAAATCGGCACCTCCCGGATGATGATTTCATTTTTAAAATAAAAGTGAGAGAGTAAGGAGATTGATGATGAATATTACATTAACATCATATAATTATAGTATATAGATGATACTCAAGTTATCATGATCATTTTTAAAGAATATTTGGGGATAGGATAGGAAAATAAAATAAATTGAAATGAAATTAAAAGAAAAAGGAAGAGGGTTTACCTCTTGAATTATCCTCCTTGAGAACCTCCTTAAGAAAAGGGGTTTTGGTCTTTTGGAAAGACCAAGAGCTCCTGGACATGGGTTAAAGACTAGGGAAGAGTATTTGGGTAGAGTTTAGACAATATTTAAGGCTTAGAGGTGTGAGTAGAAGTGGTGGTGAGGGGTGGTATTTATAGTGGAGGAGATGGGTGATTTCTCATTATTTTATTAATTATTTTATTATTTTTCTCAAGGCAACCAATAGTGTTGATTATTGTGACTATATAAAATAATAATTTCATGTGAGTTTTAACCAAGGGTTATTACCTCATCCAAACATCACCTATGACACAATAAATCATGTATTTATCATTTATCATAAATTATCGTATTTTACTATTCACCAAAAATTCAAATATTTTAGAAAAAATACCAAAAATTCACCCTAAAATTTTTTCAATGTGTGTAAATTAAAAATGAAATCCACATTATGAATATAATTTTCTAAATGTGATAAATTTAATTTTTAATTAGAATCATAATTTACTTGAAAATACAAATTTTAAATCTATAACTGATTTTATAACACTTTAAAAAATTAAATAAGGTCTCATAAGATTATCCTAAAATTATAATACAACAAAATGTTAATTTATAAATACATTTTATATGAACATATTTTCTTTTAAATCATTTTATTATTTATAATATTTTAATTAAATATTTATGACTTACAAAAATACCAACACTTAATTTAACGGTTTTTAAAGTATTAATGTACTTATACTATGACATAATTACATGATAATTTCATTTATAAGGTGCATAAATTTTATTTATAATTTCATGGGTGATTTTACTATTCATTAGTCTTATTTACTATTCATAAGGGTCGTATTACTATTACTAAGGTTAAGTTACTATTTCATCGATATAGGTTCCTTAACATCTAGAAATACCTATTATTTCATTCATTCTTCATTTATGATGTTTGTATTATTTTATATAAGTGATTTTATGTGATCTATACTATATGAAATAAACATAAAAAGGGAAAATTTCATTGATAGATTTATGGGTCATTACATTCTCCCCACCTACAAAAACTTTCTCATCGAAATTTCCAGTTTTTCACCCCACAAAAATATTTGGGTAGTTATTCATCATAAATTCCTCAAGCTCCCACACTGCCTCTTAAATTTTATGATTTTTCCAAAGTACCTTTACCAGCTAAGTTGTTTTATTCCCCAACACTAATTATTTAGTGATCAGAATCTGAATAGGCTCTTCAAAGTAAGATAAGTAAGGTTTAAATTATATTCCATTAGAAGTGAGTACATGAGTTGGTTCTAGCATGTACTTCCTTAACAAGGAGATGTGGAACACATTGTGTATATTATAATGGCTAGCTGTAATTTCCAAATGATAAGTCACATCTTTGATTCTCTCTATAATTTCAAAAGAAAAAAATGTACATGGGGATCAGTTTCCTTTCTTCCCAAATATTATAACACCCTTCCATAGAGATAATTTCAAGAAAACATGATCTCCCGCTTAAAATTCAAAATCCTTCCTTTGATTATCAACAAAGATCTTTTTCCTACATTATGATGATTTTATATGGGTTTGAATAGTCTTTACATTTTTTTTGTTTCCTCCACAAGCTCATGTCCTACAATCTTTCTTTCACCAACTTCATTCCAACATGTTGGTGTATGAAATCTCTTTCCATACAACACTTCTTATGGTGCCATTTGAATATGATAATGGAAACTATTTTTACAGGAAAACTCTAACAAAGGAAAATATTGATCTCGCATACCTTAAAATTCAAGGGATCATGATCTCAATATGTCTTCAAATGTTTGAATGGTCTTTTCAGACTACTCATCAGTTTGAGGGTAATAAGAAGTACTCAAACAAATATCAGTATCCAAAGATTTATAAAGACTTTTCTAGAATTTAGATATAAATCATGGATCACGATTAGACACAATAGGAAGAGGTTCTCCATGAAGTCTTAAAACTTCATTAATATAGACTCTTTCAGGGTGATCTAGTGGTAAATCCTCCCTTATAGCGAGGAAATGTGTAGATTTGGTAATTTAATCAATAATCACCCATATTGAATCACTATTTCTTGGAGTTTTTTTAATTTGGTGAAAAAATACATAGTGATGTCATCCCATTTCAATTTAAGAATGGGCAGGGGTTTCATGACACCTCTATGATGTTGTCTTTCATCCTTCACCTATTGACAGACTAAACATCTTGATACATAATCAGAAATTTCCCACATCATATTATCCCACCATAAATGTTCCTTCGGATCTCTATACATTTTAGTGCTACTAGGGTATATAGAGAAATTTGAGCTATGGACATCATCCAATAACTACCTTTTATCTCAGGTATGGAGGTAACACATGGCCTCCTCCCAAATTTCATAATTCCATCCTCACACATGAAGTCAGGAAACTTACCATCATTCACAACATTAATTTCCTTTTGTAGATTCTCATCATCACACTAAGAACTTTTAATTATTTCCAATAAATATGGTTAGGCAACAATTTAAAAAAGTAATTATGTTTCACCTTCCTTGATAATTCATATATACATATTTTCTATATCCATGTACACAAGGTCATTTTTAATCCTCATTTTGTTCAGAACTCCATGATTCTTCCTACTCATTGCATTTTCTACCTTATTTGCCTTCCCAGGGTGGTAATGTATTAAACAATCATAATCCTTGAGAATCTCAAGCCATATTCTTTTCCTCATGTTGATTTCCTTTTGTGATAAGATATATTTAAAACTCTTTTTATCCATATATATCTCACATCTTTCACTATAGAGATAGTGTATTCATATCTTCAGAGAAAATATTATAGCTACTAACTCAAGATCATGAGTTGGATAGTTCTGTTCATGAGTTTTTATTTACCTTGATTCATAGCCAATAACTCTATCATTCAATATAAGGGAATAGCTAAGTCCTTTATTTGATGCATCACTATAAATCACAAATCCACCATTTCCTGATGGTAGATGCAATATTGGAGAATTCACTAACCTCTTCTTCAATTCTTCAAAACATTTTTCACATTATTTTGTCTATACAAACTTAACCCCTTCATCAGTAATCTTGGTTAATGGGTTATCTAATCAAGAAAAGTTCAAAATGAAACACCAATAATAATTTACTAAACCAATAAAACTATGTACCTCGATTATGTTCGTTGGTGTAGGTCATTCCTGAATTGCCTTTGTCTTTGAAGGATCAACTAAGATTCCATCCTTTGAGAAAATATGACTAAGAAAAGAAACTGATTGAAGCCAAAATTCATACTTTCTAAACCTCTCATATAATTCATTTCTTCTAAGAGTCTTCAGAACAATCTGCAAGTTATTCTCATAGTATTCATATATTTTGGAGTATACCAATATATCATCAATAAATACAACAAAAAAGTAATCAAGATATTCCTTTAAAACTATTTTTATTAAATCCATGAAAATGGAGGGTGCATTAGTCCATCCAAATAGAACTATTATAAACACATAATGCCCATACCCAGTTTGAAATGTTGTCTTTGGAATAACTTCCTTCCTCACGCGCAACTGATGATATCTAGATCAAAGGTCAATCTTTGAAAAATATTTAGCTCTATGAAGTTGGTTGAATAAATCATCAATACGAAGCATGGGATATTTGTTCTTAATTTTAATATCATTGATTTATCTATAGTTACTACACAGCCTCATGGATCCATCTTTCTTCTTGACAAAGAGAATAGGTTCTCCCCATGAAGAAAAACTAGAGAAGATAAATCCTGTATCACTCAATTCCTCTAGTTGTTTCTTTAGTTCTACTAATTCCACCATGGCCATTTTTATAAGGAGTATTTTATATAGGTCCTGAACTAGGAATTAAATCAATAGAGAACTCAACTTCCTGCTCTAGAGGATGTCCAGGTAAATCATCTAGAAATACATCAACATATTCTTTCACAATAGTTACATCCTCAATTTGAAGATTTTGTTCCTTTCCGATTGATATTGTGTTCTATTCTTCCCTAAGAATTACATTCAGTAGATCTACTAGGGGTGGGTCTAGATAAGAATTAGATGGTGGTGTTTATGTTCTAAAGATAAGGGATTCTATATGTTCCTCACAAATCATAATTTCCTTCTTATTATAATAGATTTTCATATCATATTTTGAAATCCAGTCCATATTGAGGATTATGTCAAAGTTTACCATAGTTATGATGATAAAATCAGAAGATAAAGAATGTTTATAGGCCATAATGGGAACTGCCTGACACATATTTATTGCAATGAGTCTTCTTTTAGGGGTTTTTACTGACAACTCCCTTATTAAGGAGAATTAGAAATATATAATTTTTAATGAAAAATGGGAAGATATAAAGGAATGAAATGATCTAGAATCAATTAAATCATTGGCTAAGTTTGAGGAAAAAATTAAAGTATCTTCCACCACATCATTAAGAGCTTCAACCTCAGCAGTTGTGATTGTATAAGCTTCTCCTTGGTTTCATGGCCTTTTATGAGAAAAGTTTTATTGATGCTTCAGACAATAATTTTCATAGTGTCCCATCTCCCTACAATTGTAGCATTGAGCATTGGTATCCTATGTCTTTCCCTTGAAATCATGGGCTTGGAGGCCTTTTTCTCTAGACATGTAATAGACTCTTTTTCCTTTTAAGCAGACTCCAAGGTGTTTCCTTCCATAAGTATCACGTGTTGGAAAACTACCTTTTTTATTCTTCCCTTTATCGATTCTTTCCTCTTCCTCCCTCTTCTTCTCTTTCTTTCCCTTAAATTAATTGGACTTAGAGAATTATTTTTCTTTCTTTATGGAACATGAAACTATATCTTCGTACTATGAGAAATTTTGGGAGACTAATGTCCTTCGAAGGAATGGTTTTAAACCATAAAATAATCGATTAATCTTTCTCCTTGGAATATGTATGTAGTTTGCGGTAGGCCTCGATAACCTTGTAAAGTTGGCTTCATACTTGGAAAAATTCCATCCTCATTTTTCCTTAGATTCAAGAATTTATTTTACATATTCACTCTTTGTTTTTAAGAAAAATATTTGTCTAAGAAAATTTCTTTAAAATTCCTCCATTTCATATTTTTAATTTATTCTACCGCCTTTTTGTTTGGAATTAGTGACCACCACTGATCTTAATCTATTGATAGATGATAAAATACCATAATAACCTTCTCCCTTTCATTACATCCCAAAGTAAGAAATATCTTCTCTAAAGAACTTATCCACTACTCACCTACAAATGGTTTTGTAGTCCCATTGAATGATGGAGTTTTTTATCACATAAAGTGGTCTAACATTTCTCCTCTATGTTTTGGATCAGGATGCTCTATATAGGTATGGTTATGGTTCATAACTTGAGGGAAGACACTTGTGCCTGGGTGGCCCAAGGTCTTCATGTTGCCTCTTGAAGAAGGTAGTAGAGGAGGATTTTTCCTCAGTGCTAGAGCTTCCAAAATTTTCACGCTCGTCCATCGTTGGGCACGGGCGACAAACTAAAATTTATAACCTACTTACTACTTAAGACAGTGGTAAGACAGGGGCGAACCACAGGGAGGCCTCATGTTGTGTTTGGTGAACAAAAACACACACAAGAACAACCAAACACAATTAGTGGTGGTGAAGTGGAGTGAGTGAGAATTAGTGTGTGAAGAAGTGAAGGTGAACTAGTGAGTGCAAGGGAAGTAGACAGAGCAGCAAGGGAAATTGTGGTGAGAACAGCCAATAGATGAGTAGGGGGAGGAAGTCCACTGGTTGATTCGATATTGCTTAGCCTCATTCATGCACTAAAGTTTTAGAAATATGGATCTGACTTTAAATAACTAGCCAGATTTGTCGTCTGGTCAGTTTGCGATGAAATACCCATTATAGTTCTTCAACTGTAACTGTCATTCTATCCAATGGTGATGAAGGTCATATTTCACTGGGCTCAACTTTTCAGTTGAGTTCAGTGTGCCTCTCTCATTTGAGCATGACTCATTTGTCAACGAGTCCCTCAGATTCAAATGGTTTTCATTAAGATTCAATCAATATCGGTTTTCACTCGACCTTGTTGTTTTGAAAATAATTGTGTTCCACAAACAGTGAGAGAGACATTCCAGAAAATAAGATAGTGCATGAATAATAATGAACAAATCTAATCAGCCAGCTTATCCACCCCCTAAGGAAATTTAGCTGGACATAACGATGGGCTTCAGTGCAAACATAGAATTAGAATCAAATAAGTTCATATTGAAATGCGATGTAGAAAAATAGAGCACAAGACAAATAAGGATTTTTGTCCCCCTACTCGAGCTCCCGGAAGTTCTAACTCCTTCTGCTTGATGGTGGCTGCAATGTTGGAATCCACTCGATGTCCCGTCCTGGGAATTGAAGTATGAAATGCTCTGATCTGGTGCTCACGGTACTCCAATCTTCTCGCGATGGAAGATGTTGTATGTTCCTCTTGCTCTCCTCCCTCAATCTGGATCGATGCCTCCCCTTGCTTCCTCACCCGCACTCTGCCCTCCGGTGTCTGAATGATCTCGTGCCCATCACGAATACTAATGACCAGTAGAAGTCTCTGGACTCTCACCTGAGGTGTTCCCTGGCCTCCAAGTGGAGATTTCACTGTGTTGCTTCATCCGTGCTGGTAACTGGAATAGTTTATCCTAACTGAATGAAAAGGTTCGTGTGTGGCGAGCCACAACCCTCCCTCCACAAATCAGCAGATCCACGTGGTGCGCTTTTATGTGCACGTCACTATCTTTTTATTAAACTCTATGTAAGTGCATACAACCCCCCTGCACAAAACAATAGAAAACACAACAAACGCACGTGAGTCCAATAAAAAATAAAACTGCCATGTATAGATAAATATATTTATACACTATATATTAATATCACTACTTAAAGTTAATAATAATAACAACTTATTAATATATATATTAGAATACCTAAATTATTAGTAATATATATTTAATAACAATTTTATTTGATTAATACATATATTATTATGATATATCAAAGCTTATGTACTATTATTAATATACCTATTATTATTATTATTATATTGTATTTGATATATAACACATAATATATGAATTGTAAAAATAATGTACACAATTATATATTATTAATGTTATACTAATTATATTTATTATATATGTTAATATCAATATTGTTGTATATTATATATATGTTATTATATGTTATAATATAATATAAAGATAATAATAATAAAATGAAAATGAAAAATGAAAATGAAAGAAGAGGGGGGCGGTTGTGTTTGGCGCAGGGGAGATGGTCAGGGGCTTCAGGCAATGCGGGTGGAGCAAGTGATGCGCAAGGGGATCGCGACGGCTGTAGCAGGTTCGGCCAGCGGCAGGTGCTGCGCTGTGCGGGCTTGGGCTGGTGAGCTACGTGGAGGAAGAAGGGGACGGAGTAGGCGGTTCTGTTTGGCGCAAGGGGTCCGCGACGGCCGGAAGTGGGTATGGAGAACGGTGGGTGGCACGCAAATGGTTCAGCCAGGGGGTGCGTGACTCGGCTTAAGCAGGCGGAGAGGGTATGTGGTTGTTCGAGTTCGAGCGGGCAGGTAGGAGCTCGTGTGACAGTGCTCAGAACCTGAGTTTCAGTTTGAATTTTCATCTAGGTATGTGTTATCTTCGGATCTGATTTGGTCTGATTTGTGAGCTTCAACTTGCTGTTTCAATTTGAGTGTTGTAATGCGTTGGTTGATTTGTTGATGATGCTACTGTGAGGATGCGGTTGATGGCAGGGGCTGGTGCTCGAGATTTGTAGTTGCGACACTGTGAATAAAAAACGGTGGCACATCAAAGAGATATGATGTGTGGGGAACTGGTGGGACAGTAGGAATGGTGGCAAAGGATTCCTCGTGAGTGACCCCACGGTTGCTGTGAGACACCAAGTGAGGCATCGTGAGTCTGGGTTTTGCTCACGGTGAGACACTGAAGTGGGGGATACGTTGGCACTGTGACTGGTGGGAAATGGTGACAAAGGTACCGTGCCACCGCTACACCTGTAAATAAAAAATTAAATTAATTAAAACTTTAATTCAACTAAAAATTAGACTAATGGATTAAATTCAAAGGAATAAAATTTAAAACTAAATAAATAAAATAAAATTAATAATGCTTTATTAAAAAGTATTAATTTATTTGTATTCAAAACAAATTAATTCTAGAACTTATTAAAATAGTTACAATTACTTGCTTAAAATAATTAACCAATTAATTAAAGAATTAATTAAATTAAAGAATAAAAATATTAATTGAATAAGATTAAATTGTTAAAACTAATTAAATTATTAAAAGACTAACATCTAAAATAGTTATTTATTTACAATTTAAAGAATAAATAATTAATTAATTAAATTAATAAATTAACAAACTAACTCGAATGAAAAATTTGTAAAAATAAAAGAATAAATAAATAAAATTCAAATTTGCAGAACTAATTTAATTTAAGAATTATTTAAAAAGACAATAATGAATACTAAAAACACATGATTTAAACTAAGATTCATTTTTTTACACAGTAAATTCAAAAACACAATAATTATCAATTATTTACTAAAAACGACATTTTAAAATAAAAAAATCAATAAAAAATACAAAGAGATGCGGCAAAGAGTGTGAAAGCATTGCCACATTAGTTATGGTTCATAACTTGAGTCAACTATCCCATTATAGTTATAAGTTGCTTAGCACTAGTCATGGCTCTAATACTGACATCATTATCTAGCATTGGAGGGAAATCCCTACATGGGATACGTGCATTGATACAGTTTCCATTCCTTCCACTAGGCACCCTATCTAAATAATGGCATACACTAGATTATGTTATGAATTGTAATGTATAATCTCAAACTAGAAAAACACTTAACATAAAATTAATTTCTATGGTTAACTAACCTCATAATCATAAACATTGTTTCTTTAGAGACATATTTACTTTTAAATACTTCATAATGGTTTGTAATGAAAATGTGACTTATCCTAAGAATATCCTCCATGAGTGTCAAACTAGGTGCACAGTATGACCCATTATCATGTACCAAGTTACCCCAAGTCAAGTCTGGGACACCTTGTCAGAGTTGTTACCTCTATGTACATCTGTTTCAAAACCACATCCACTTATAGTATCTAGATAGTGATGTATTTCTAGGAAGATACATATAATCTCTAACTTACCAAAATTCTAGGATGTTCTTATATTATTATCCTCAAATTTTATCTTAGGGTTATTCTCTCTAATATGTGTTCTCTAAATCAATTTTCCAAGGTTTTTACTAAACTTCCTCTAATACCAACTTTAAGGACCCCAACCCCAATAGGCTAGAGCTGGTGTCTTAATTTATTATATTGGTGAGATTAAAAGGAATCATATCCCATAGGAATGAATAGTTTAGTATCATTGGAAAACCATATACACACATAATTGTTACATTACATCATGAAATGAAGAAAAATAGATATTCCATTGGAAACATCCATAACTCCTAGATTTTCCCTCCAAGTCATTCATAATATTCATTTTCATATCCTGAGGAAAAAATAAAACATAATAAAGGGGTGATCTCAGATTCTCCATAAGGGTAATTAATACAGTGGAAGTTATCATAAACATAAACATTAGACATGGTGAATAATAAAAACACATGCCTTTAAAAATAAACTTGAGCATAATATGACAGGAATGAAAACTGAGTAAATAAAGCCATATCACTGATAATAAGAGAATGAATCTTGGTCATGGATATTATAATAGTCAAATATCACATGGATTATCAATCTATAATATCATAATGAGGGAATTCATAATTCCATACATCTAAAACATATCGTCAAGGCCTCGGCCAAGACATCTGAAAATACTAGGGTAAGGACTCGGCCAAAACACAATTCTGTTTTGTATCATGATACCTACTGATGCATCAAGGGGCTATAGCAGGTCCCACCCATCACTTTATATGTCCAATGAATTCCTCATATTAATGGGGATAAACATAAACAACATGAACATATTAAATGTAAATAAATTTCCCCAATCTGTAATCATAATCACTAACCAATCTGAGTAGCATAGTGAATGTTATCAAGATAGCACATCCATAGTCAAACCAGTCATAAACCATTTAATAACATATGGTAGATGGAAATAATAGTATATCAATCTAAATAAATCATAAAATTCAATAAAGGTGTTGAAATAGATGAAAATACTCTAATAAAATAATTGATGAATTCTTGAGAGAAATACCCATTTTACTTTATAAAGAAGAGTTCTTTTAGAAAAATCATTTTTATTTGTCATAATTGTTTGTATAAAATCAGTAATGAACAAATATATTTTTTCATAAAAAAAGTAATAATTTTATAAAAAATAATGGTTTCTTAAAACAGATTGTATATGGTATTTAAAAGTGGGAAGAAATTGAGACATTCCCTTTAATCGGGCTTACATATCGGGAAGGATTGAGAAAGATCCTTATAAAACATGTACCTCCCCATAAAATAAATAAGGATTATGATTGGTACACATAAATATAATATTCACACAGAATTTATGAGGATTACAAAATAATAATTAATAATTTCATTGGGGTAAATAGGGAGAATGTGTAATCCCAAATGAAAAATGGAGGTTCGGGGAGAAACTATTACCTTAGGTTTGAATGTGTTATGCACATGAACATAATGTCCTAGATAATCAAATTAAATCCATTAATTAATTAATTAAGAACATTTTATACATGTATTTTATTTATTATAATTTTATTAAGTTCATTTATGGCCTTTTTGATGAGTTATAAGATACAATTTTATTACTCGAGAGCTTTCATTTCCTTGGTTTTCACGATCGGTATATTTGTATATGAGTATGGAAGTTCGTGTGGAATGGGTATAATTCTAAATAATTGAATTTATATGATATTAATGAACAAACATAAGTTTAATTGGTATTATGTATTATTATTTTCATATATGACGATGAATCCTTAATGATAATCATTTAGCTTAATTTTAGCGGTTTTTCAATCACAATGAACTATTTTTATTATATTATTTAATATCATATATATGAAATGGTTCCAGAACCTTAAATAAGATATATTACATATTATATAATATTTTTCAACCATAAAAATGGTTTCATGTTAATACTTGAAGGATAAATTAAAGAATGAAAATTTGTCGTCCATGAAGGTTGTAAATCAGAACCTCCCAGAAAATGATTTCATTTTTAAAATAAAAGAGAGAGAGTAAGGATATTGATGATGAATATTCCATTAACATGATATAATTATAGTATATATATGATACTGGAGTTATCATGATCTTTTTGAAATAGGGGGTGAGGATAGGATAGGAAAATAAAATAAATTGAAATGAAATTAAAAGAAAAAGGAAGAGGGTTTACCTCTTGAATTATCCTCCTTAGGAACCTCCTTAGGGAAAGGGGTTTTGGTATTTTGGAAAGACAAAGAGCTCTTTTACATAGGTTATAGACTAGGTAAGAGTATTTGGGCAGAATTTAGAAAATATTTAAGGCTTAGAGGTGTGAGGAGACGTGGTGGTGAGGTGTGGTATTTATAGTGGAGGAGAGGGGTGATTTCTCATTATTTTATTCATTATTTTAATATTTTGCTCAAGACAACCAATAGGGTTGATTCTTGTGACTATATATAGTAATAAGTGCATTTTATTTCTTATTAAAGGTTTATACATCATCCAAACATCACCTATGACTCAACAAATCATGAATTTATCATTTATCATAAATTATCGTATTTTACTATTCACTGAAAATTTATGTATTTTAGAAAAAATACAAAAAAAATCACCCTAAAATTTTTTAGATGTGTAGAATTTAAAAATTAACTTAATTTTATGAATATAATTTTCTAAATATGAGAAATTTAATTTTTAATTAAAATCATCATTTACTAAAAAAATATAGATTTTAAATCTATAACTAATTTTATAACACTTTCCAAAATTAACTAAGGTATCATAAAAGTATCCTAAAATAATAATACAACAAAATGTTAATTTATGAATAAATTTTATATTAATATATTTTCTTTTAAATCATTTTATTAATTATAAAATTTTAATTAAATATTTATGACTTACAAAAATACCAACACTTAATTTAACAATTTTTAAAATATTCATTTACTTATATTATGATATAATAACATGATACGTTCATTTATAAGGTGCCTAAATTTTATTTATACTTTCATGGGTGGTTTTACTATTCATTAGTCATATTTACTATTCATAAGGGTCATATTACTATTCCTAAGGTCAAGTTACTATTTCATTGATATAGGTTCCTTAACTTTTAAAAATACCTCTTATTTCATTTATTCTTCATTTATGATGTTTTTATTGTGTTCTTTAAGTGATTTTATATGATCTATACTATATTAAATAAACATAAGAATGTAAATTTCATTGATAGAGTTTTGGGTCTTTACACAGACCATGAGAGTTTCAACTCATCATGCGTCTACATAACTAAACTCCACGAGTGCCCAGCTACTCCATGGAAAATACTGGCTTCAATTGTAACCTTCTGATAAGTTGGGGTCAACTCAAGCCTAAAAACTCATATCATCAACTCAAAACAATCCTCCACTTCTTAGGGATCTAGCTCACTGTGGATCCTCAGGAGCCTCTAGTGCTGGAACTTGTAGAGTGTGCTAAGCCTACATGAATCTTCAACCTCCTCCACAACTATAATTTGCTACTCGATGGGTGGGGGTGCAGCTACCTGCCCACCTAGATGAATGATCTCATGTGATATCCCCTAAACTGAGTCCACATCACTCATCAGGTTTTCATTAGGATCCTAATCCGTAACCTGGCCAACTGCCTTTATGAAGGCATCCTAAAAGTAGTCAAGATAAACCATGCTCAAATGAGCATAAATATGTGGTTATCTGGCTCAAGAAAGAAATTAAAAGGACTCAATCCTATATAATGCATGTAATAATTCTCCTTTCAATAAATTTATCGGTATTCCAAGTCAAAAAAATTGGTAGTCAAAGTCTTGGTGAACAGATGCATCGACCACCACACTAATACTAAGTTCCCTAACTTGAAATACACACTTGATACACTTTTCAATGGTTACCCTAAGCTCCCAACCAAACCTTGTAAGGGGAAAAACTCCAAACATCACCTTGAGGTCGAACCACATTTGATGTCAATCTATCATGACCCGAACCACCAAATCCCACCTAGCTGACGGAAGTCTGAACCACAACTACCTCAAGCCTTCCTCCATAGTCCAGGGGATGGAGACAAGTGCTTGAAGTCATAATTAAAATGGGAGGCCTTTTCCTGAAGTACATGTATGCACACACCCAACCATATTCATGTATAAGTGTAGAGGAATAATAATAAAAAACTATAAAATCTAGAATAAAAACCTTGAATTTAATAATATCTAGAGAATATAAAAGAATGTGATAGTAAAATTCAAAAAGTAAAGGGAAAAATACATTCCCAACCAGAAAAGATGTCCCAACCTAAAAACAACCGGAAAAGAAATTATGAGAGAACATGGATTCAGATATCCAATCCTCAACCACTACATGTGGTAAAATGCACTTGGGTATCCCTATGCTCCTCTGAAATCACCACTGACTTGTATGTCATCAGCATAAGACATAATACATGTGGGAAAATCCCATGTCGGGGTGAGTATTAACATACTTAGCAGGATGACCCAAAAACCAAAGATGGAACAATAGAATACACGATGGAAGTAGTTGTCTCAACCCATGGTAATATAGGAAGAAATCTCAATACACAGATTTACGTATATATACTCATAAAAGAAACTTGGATGAGATAGAAAGGGGATCTCTATCTCATAGCCCAACCCAGGATGATGAGTCTTACAAAAGTTTCAAGAGGTCCATCATCGATGCCTAGCATCTAATGTGTCTTCCCAAAGAAGTAATCAGGTGGAACCACACCCTGCCATTATGTCCCACGGTTGAGGGGAAACAATCTCTAAGTGAAGTACCCATTACTTGGTACAATAGGAGGGTTGCACTCATTAGATAAAGGACCCATTCCATGGTACAATAGGAGGGTTCCACTTAGTAGGTAGAGGACCCATGCCCTGATATAATAGGAAAGTTCCACTCAGTAGGTAAAGGACCCATACCATGATACAATGGGAAGGTTCCATTCAATAGATAGAGAATTCATTCCATGATAAAATAAAAGGGTTCCACTCATTAGGTAGAGGACCCATGCCCTGATACAATAGGTGGGTTCCACTCAGTAGGTAGATGACTCATGACCTGATACAATAGGAGGGTTCCAATCAGTAGATAGAGGTGTATGTATGATATTCTCCCAGGTATAGTAGGGGGATTTCCAACCTCATCCTCTCTCTGATGAGCCTGCCCTGCCACTTCTATCATCAAGCACCTCTTAAACAAGTTTTATTCTTGGAATATCTCACATCATATCTCAAAATTCACTATGAAGGCCATCATCTTGTTATACATGGAAACGATCATGATAGGCTACTCATTGTTAAAAATATGAGTCGAAATGAAATATATATGAGAGGTATAAGATTCCAAATAAGTATATATAGTGTAAAGGGTTCATATGGCATGTGTCCTCACTTGTCCTCTTGTTCATGTCCTTGCCGGTACATGGATCATTGGCCAAGTGGTACTACATGGTGTGTAAGGGTATTACATGATATGTCTCGGCCTCCCAGGGCTGAGTTGTGTGCTCATGGATTTCCCATGTATATTCTCTAGGTTTAAGTATATGACATGTTACAAGATGTTTCTTTGTCTATGTACTCTTAGAGTATACACTAGGCCACTAAAACTGGGTCATGTGGAATGTGGGGTTCCCACACAGCCTGTGATATTTAACTCACCCAGAAACCCTAGCCACCTAGGCCAAGGTACTACATGTTTTGTGTTCTTAAGACTACACGGTATGTAGTCAGGTTTTTCATATAATCCAAAAAAATACTCACATGATTTCCATATCCATACTTGACACCATAATTCCCACTATTTGACCACCTAAAATTGGTGGAAAAATCATATGGTTGTCAATTCTTGATATTCAGTGTCTGAAAATTGGATCTTGATCCTTTGTTAGAAGACACCACATGCCTCACATGCCTCCCATATTGTTTCCTTCTTTGATTTGGATCCAAAATCCATAAATCCATCACTAATACCCACAATCCTCTCTGATTCATCCTCAAAACTAAAATCTATTCATTCTTCACACATATTATATGAATCTTGGGGTCCAATCACGATCAGACCCTCATTGATGGAGAATGTGAAGAATGAGTGGGGGAAAGGCATAAAAAAGGTGATAACGTCAGTGGAAAGAGTTCTTATCCATCGATTGTAGAATTGGGGATTGGTAGGGGTGATTTCATGGAATAATCATGAATAAATTGAATGAACAAATTAATTCGATACACAGGCTCATTAAAAGGATTAATTTAAACATATATTAAAGAATTAGATATTTGAGCATGCTCAAACTTTTAATCAAGGGTGGAAACTAGAATTGATGAATCCAACCTTTAGATTGGATCATTCATTATTGAAGAATGATTCACAAGTGATGGGGAAGATCCACTCCATTCACTGTCTATCAAACCACCTTGATCTGGTCATCCTTCATTATCCAATCTCAATCCACCAACAAATAATACTGGAACCTCCTCTCAATGATCCCAGGGTTATGTAGAAAAACCTAATGATTCTCTATAACATGATAATTATAGAGGTAATTAGGTTTTTAATCATTAAATGAATTAATTAAATAATTTAATTAATTAATTCACTTAACATACCCACCAATGAGTTTCTTGGATTTTTTATCTAAGACTATATTTAGTAGGTATTATATTTTCTTTGAAAAACTACATGTGCATGATATAAAATACTTTTAATGTTTTTATAGAATTAATTCTAAGCTCACTGGGCCTCATAATCGCGCATCATCTTAGTTTTATAAGGAAAAAATAAATTTTATACATGAGATGCTGACTATGAAGCTTGAGTGATCATTTTTGTCGAAGCATCAGACATAGAGGTGTTGAAATGGTATTGGGAAGAGAACTATTAGATGAAAAGGTATTGGACAAACATGTACCAAATAGAGAGGTGTTAGAAGAATGGCCATCGGACAGAGAGGTATTGGATGGAAAAGTTTGGAAAAATATGTTCCAGGCTTAAATTCTTTCTTTCTATTATGAAATAAATAAAAGAGGAAGAATATCTTACTTATAAAAAGGAAAGTGTGAATAATTAAAGTAGTGCAGTGATGATGTGTTGAATCCTATTGGTGAAGGATTATTTCATTATTGAAAAAATCATTTATCATATTATTTTTGTAAAAAGAAAATGCGCTTTCAAGGGACTATAGTGTTATGCAAATGATGGATATACTCGGCTTGTTGTTAACCATAAAGGAATGTTTTTATTGGATTTGTGGTCTCAAATTATTTCAAGATCATTATAAGGACAAGCTAATCTTATTGATTAATGAACCTTGTAAATAATTATATTCTTGTGGGTGTGGCTGTGTGTTGTTTTCCACTAGAATTATTTCTCTTTAACCATAAGTGAATGTTGTCTTTTAAGTGGACAGACCTAAAAAAGACAGACAATTGATTCACCCCCTCCCCCTTCCAGTAGTCACAGAGATCCTTGTTGATCTTTTCATCTATCTCATGCCTCCCCCATATTTAACCTTGGATGCCTGATCCTTCAATCGAATGGCTCTCAGTTGCACTGTGTCACCCCCTCCCCCACCTTCTGTGTTTTGCATCATTCCTGTTTATTTGATTAGATGGATCAAATATCCATGGGTTGTCTACTTATTGCCCACATCACCCATGGGTTGCCACGCCACCGCATTCTAGACTAGTTGATTAGATGGTCAGATGACTTAGCACAATCATGCCCACATATAGTATCCCTAGGGATAAGCGGCATCATGTGAGTCGTTTGATCCCTCCACATCCTTTCTTATATTTTCATCATGCCTTCATTTACCACTGCCAGCAATGGTTTGACTAAGTTGACTTAATTTGATGGAGGGTTGGGGTTTCTATTTATAAAAAATCTAGAACTCTAATTGGATTGATCATAAAGTCAGTTTGTATGTCTCATCAAAGTTATTCCAAATATAGGATCGATGAATTGATCAAATAAAAATTATATCAATAGTTTTCTAATTTTACTGCTACAACTTCACTATACAATATCTCAAAATCCATTCATAGGATTTCATAAAATCCATGGAAAGTGGATTCTCTATAAATCATGGAAATATATTTGAATTTCATGCTAAAATTAGAAGGTATGATGGTAAAACAAGAAGAGATAAATTCTTTCTCAAATAAATGAAGTTTTGGAACAAAGAACGGTACCTTTTTTATGTTGGTTTTGATCCCTTGTGACAATCTCCCCTTTATCTGAAAATTATTCGGTGGTTTCCTCCCTCAAAAACCCTAGATCTCCCTCTACAACTATAGATCATCCCTTTAACATTATTCAAAAACGGATTTAACAGCATTAAAATTGAGTTTTTTTCCTCATCACCATTAAAGGGGGGGTCCCCTTTATTAGCACTAATAAATTTCCCCCTTTATCAACACTCTCATTAGATCTGACAAAGGCCCAACCTACTGCAGTGTGATGTTTGAATAATAACACACTGCAAAAAATACATTTATAACCCATATTAAAATACACATGTATGAAAATATATAATTTAATTGAAATAAATTTTATATCATGGATGAAAAAAACACTACCATATAAATTTCAAACAATTTTTTCATAATTACATTTATAGTTACTATCCACAAACATTTAAAAATATTAATGTTTCATCATCTTTGGAACCTGTAATCTGTAGAGACTTGGGTTTTTGGCCCTGTTAGACTTTGTAATATTTCTACGAATAATTCCAGATCTAGGCGCGAAGACGGCGTGCGATTCTGAGGTCCGGTGTGCCCGAAATTAATTTTATAAAAATATTAAGTATTTTTATACTATGCATGGGGCGGGGGTGTGACATATCCTAAACGGTAGCTTAGAACGGGAATCTTAGGACACGGTTGCATCCGGAACGTGTCGTTTACCCTATGCAGGGTGTAAACGTTGCGGGCACGGGCCTGCGGTGAGAAACGCCACCAGGGGCGTTTCCATAAATAAGTGGTGAAGTTAGTGTGCGAGCGTCGGCTCGAATAACTTCTGATCGGAGTCTCGCATGGAAAATCTGAGTCCGTCATTGCGTTCAGAACAACGCTTTTACCCTAGGGGTGACCTTACTTTTGTTCGCATCGGGCGTTGGGTCCGAGGCGGGTTTGGCGCCGGTGGGCGGCTGATATAAATATCAGCGCCCCCCCCCCCTTTTATCGTTCCTCTCGACTTTCTTCGTTGTTCTTTGCCGTCGCTCCGCCGAATCGAACCAACGAAGCGCCCATGAGCTCAGAATTTGACGGCGAACATTCCAGGAGCGTGCAGTGGAAGCTCTGGAGCGCGGATCTAAGGCAGAACGTTGGCGTTTCGCCCGCGAGGTAGGCGGATTTGAGTTTTAACCCCCGATCCCATTTTTGCTGCGTTTTTCTGCAAATTGAAGTCGTAGCAGTGTAGATCGGGTCCCGAGGGTCATGTAGACGCCTCTGGATCGCAAAACGGACCACAGGGGTGCCCCCGGTGGTCCGCGGAAGATCCGCCGGCGCGGCACCGGTGCAGCACCGGCACGGCGGCGGCGGCGCGCATCGGCCCAGCCGCCGGAGCGCGGCGGAGAGCCGCCGGCCAGGGCGGGCCGGCGGCGGCGGCCGGTCCGGCCTCTTTGTTATACGGGGGTCTTTAAACCCTCGTATCTTGCAATCCGGGAGCCAGATTCGCGTGTCGTTTGTGGCGATGCGACCCTGACGACGAGGCGAACCCTACGGTGTGGGTTCGAGGGTTTAAAGGTTCGGGATCGTGGCCCAGGAGCTAGAAACTTCGTATAAAATAATATTATTTTATTATTTTACGACTTCGGGCCGTTGTAACTTCTACCCGGAGCGTCTGATTGACGTGCCGTCAGTGGCGTTGAGACCCTGATGGTACGACGGACTTTTTGAGATGGTTTCCGGGTGTTGGGACTGAGGATGGGGTGTAGGCCCCATGAGGCCGGGTTTTGGCGTTTGCGGAGAAGCACAGCTTTTGCACCATGAGTCCGATTTTGGAGGATGAATAGTCAATCCTGTGTGTTTTTTCGAGAGGATCGCAATGATGCGATCCGTTCGATGAGTTTCAAGATCCAGGCATGGGCCCCACCCAAGCTGGCTTCGTTGAATAGTACCTTTTTCACTGGGTGTCCGTTTCGGACGAGCGAGTAGTCGATTCCGCTTGTTTTTCCGAGGGGATCGCCATGGTGTGATCCGCTCGATTGGTTTTGTGATCGTTGTGTGGGCCCCACACGAGCTAGCTACGGTGAATAGTGCCTTTTTCACCGGTGCTCCTTTTCGGGCGAGTAAACAGCCTATCCTACGTGTTTTTCCACGTGGAACGTGATGGTGGCCTCGGTTTTGGCCTAGGAGGTGCGCAGTGTGGCGTTGTGGCGGGTCGCTCGTGTTAGCGATATTTGGACCAGCAGTGGTTGAGGGTTCTCCCTTGGTTCGTACCTACGAGGGTTCATGTGGCATCTCAACCTTTGTATGGGTTTGTGATCCTCTCGATGGGATGTTTAAACTGTTAGAGTTGTGGCATCCCTCCGGTGGGCCCGGAGCGGATCCTCTAGCATCTTTACCCTAGATCGGGTTCTTGGTATCGCTGTGACCGCTTATTCACGGGCGGTGATCCCCTATCTAGCAGGTTAGCCCCGTAGGGTTTGTGGCATCATAGGTAATATGATCCCCTACGCGGTGGGTCGTGCTCAGTAGGGTTGTGGCATCGTCGGGTATACGATCCTCTACTCAGCATGAGGTTTATAGTAGGGTTGCGGTATCATTGGTTATACGATCCCCTACTCAGCGCTTGGTGTCGGTAGGGTTGCGGCATCGTCAGTTCGATCCCCTACATCGCGAGTTATACCAGATAGGGTTCCGGTATCATCGTGACCACCTTTATATGGATGATGATCCTCTATCTGAGTGGTGTGCTTCTGTCGAGCGCCAGATCGGGTTGTGGTATCCCCCAGAAGATCCTGGGTGTGATCCCCTATCTGTGAGAACTTCGTATGCCAGATCGGGTTGTGGTATCCCCCAACGGATCCTGGGAGTGATCCCCTATCTGTGAGCTACGTCTACCGGAGTGGGTCTTGGTATCCCCTAGCGGACCCTAGCGGCGATCCCCTATCTGAGGATTTTGGTGGTTATGTTGTTTCAGCGATGTTTCCTCAGTGATGTTATCCGATGAGCGTGCATCTCTCGGATGAGTGTCATCGGGAATGACGGTGATCGTGGAGCGTGTTCTCCTGGTTGTGGACGGTTTCTGGTGACGAGGTCGGTACCTCTTGTGTCTTTGTGGCGTGATCTGAGTATATCTCGATTGTTCAAGGTGTATGTTTGTTCATACACCTGAGCTGATCTGACTAGTTGTGTTTAGCCGAGGATGGTCATGAGATGGAGTTTCTATCTCATCTGGGTTCCCTCTGGCTGGGATGAGCGGACTGTTGCTTTTCAGTTTCTCTCTTTGGTTTTGGGTTTTTGGGGTGCCTACTGAGTATGTTTATACTCACCCCTGCATGGGCTTTTCCCGCACATGTTTGTGTCTTGTGCAGACCACAGGCCTTTTGATGGAGTCCCAGGAGGACCTGGAGCAGGCGGAGCTGAGTGAGCGAGACTGACCGGGGTGTTTGTCGGTGCGGTGCCGAGGGAGCTTTCCGGAAGTGTTTGTGGCAACGTTCCCCTTCTTCAGAGCAGGTTGGATGTGCTTCTGTAGTTTACTTTTGGTGGGCCTTGTTTTGCCCTTTGTACTTCTGTTGTACTCTGGTTGTGGGATAGTGTATGCATGCATTTTATTTTCAGTTTTACATACCTCTGCACTGTTGCATGGAGGTGTGTGTGGGTGCGTGTGTACAGGTACCTCAGGCTAATGTCTCCCATGTGTGTGATAGCCTACTCGGTGCTGGTCGCTAGCCCCTGGCCTATTGGAGGCGGGCTTGGGGAGTCACGGCTCGAGCCCCGTTGGGTCGAGTCATGACATAATCCTCTCTCAAAAAATCCTAACCATGGTATCAATTTCTAAAAAAATAACCCCAACCTAAGAAAAATAATCCAACTATATAAGAAAACAAATCTTATGTTAGTAATACAATAAAGAAATAAATTAATCATAAATATGAAAGAATACATTAATAAAATGTAAATTTTTAATAAATATACACACTTAGAGTTATACTAGTCACATCATGCATCATATTTAGGTGGATTTTATTCCTATACATAAAAATTACTTATGGATCATTCTCCTAAAGTATAAAAATAATTAGAATGCTCTTTCTCAGTTTCTAGTATGTCACTTGTTCTTTTTAGTAAAATTAATGTTAATTTTAAATAAAAAGGCACACTTGGAGTCATATCGGTCACATTGTTCATCAAATTAAGTTGAGGTTAATTCCTACACATCAAAAATTATTTATGGATTATTTTCCTATTGTATCAAAACAATATGAATGTATTTTCTTAGTTTTGAGTATGTTACTATTGTTTTTTACTAAAATTACATTTGAAATTGGAAACATGCACTTTGAGCCATAGTGGTCACATCATGTGTAAATTTGATGAGATACTACTTCCTAAACTTCAAGAATGATTTATGAATTTTTTTCCTAAATTATTAAGACAATTTGAGTGTGTTTTCTTGGTTTTCAATGTGAGACATGCGTTTTGAACTAAAATGTCAATTTTAAACTGATAACTAACACTTTGAGTCATACTAGTCACATCGTGAATCTGATTGAGGTGATGATAATTTATTAAAATAAAAAATGGATTACATATGGTTTTCCTAAAGTATCAAAATAATACTAATGTGTTTTTTTGATTTTCAATATGTCACTTGTTCTTTTTAATAAAATTAATGTCAATTTTAAATAAAAATAGACAATTGGAGTCATATCAGTTACAACATGCATCGAATTAATGTGAGGATGATTCCTACATTTCAAAAATGAATTATGTATCATTTTTAAAAAGTATAAAATTAATCCAAATGTGTTTTCTCTGTTTTGAGTATTTCACTTGTGTTTTTTACTAAAATTTCTTTTGAAACTGGAAACACGCAAGTTGAGTAATACCGGTCACATCATGTGTCAATTTGATGTAAGACTACTTCCTAAAATTCAAAATGGCTTATGAATTGTTTCACTAAATTTTCAAGACAATCATAAGATGTTTTCTTGGTTTCTAGTGAGTGACACACATTTTGAACTAAAATGTCAATTTCAAACTGATAATGGACACTTTGAGCCATACCGACCACACCATGGTTTGGATTGAGGTTTGGTTGATTCATACACATAACAAATGACATTTAGATAATTTTACTAAAGTATAAAAATAATATGAATGTGTTTTATTAGTTTTCATAATGTCACTTGTTCCTTTTACTAAAATTATTGAAAATTTTAAATAAAAAGACACACTTTGAGTCATACTAGTCACATTGTGTGTGGGATTGAGGTGTGGTTGATTCCTGCACATCAAAAATGAAATATGGATTTTTTTACTAAATTATCAAAATAATACAAATGGGTTTTCTTGGTTTTCATTAGGTAACTTATTAATTTTACTAAAATTAATGTCAATTTTAAATAAAAAGACACACTTGGAGTCATATCGGTCACACTGTGTGTCAGATTGACATTTGGTTGATTCATACATGTCAAAAATTAATTATTAATTGTTTTCCTAAAGTATAAAAACAATATGAATGTTTTTATTGGTTTTCAGTATGTCAAATGTTCTTTTTATTAAAATTAATGTCAATTTTAAATAAAATACACACTTAGAGTTATATTGGTCACACCATGCATTGGATTGATGTGGGGTTGATTCCTATATGTCAAAAATGACTTATGGATCATTTTACTAAAGTATAAAAATAATCCAAATGTGTTTTATTAGTTTTCAATATTTCACTAGTTCTTTTTACTAAAATTAATGTCAATTTTAAATAAAAAGACACACTTGAAGTTATATCAGTCACACGATGAGTTGTATTGAGGTAAGGATGATTCCTACACAACACAAATGATTTATAGATCATTTTCCTAATGTATAATAATAATAATAATTTGTTTTCTTAGTTTTGAGTGTGTCACTTGTGTTTTTTACTAAAATGTCATTTGAAACTGGAAACACGCACTTTGAGTCATACTAGTCACATCCTGTATTGTTTTTATGTTAGAATACTTCCTTCATTTCACAACTGACTTATGAATCATTTTCCAAAATTATCATGATATTCAGAATGCATTTTCTTGGTTTTCAATGAGTGATGCATGTTTTGAATGAAAAAGACAATTTTAAACTAATAATGGACACTTTGAGTCAAAACGGCCACATTTTGTGCCAGATTGAGGTGAGGTTGAATCCTACACATCAAAAATGACTTATCAATAATTTTCCTAAAGTTTAAAGATAATAAAAATGTTTTTTCTTGATTTTTAGTATGTCATTTGTTCTTTTTACTAAAATTAATGTCAATTTTAAATAAAAAGATGCGCTTGGAGTCATACCAGTCACACCATGCATGATATTGAGGTTTAGTTGATTCCTACATGTCACAAATGACCTATGGATATTTTTCCTAATTTATCAAAACAATCAAAATAAATTTTATTGGTTTCCATTAATTCTCTTATTCTTTTTTCTAAAATTAATGTCAATTTTAAATAAAATGACACACTTTGAGTCATATCATTCACATTTTTGATCGTATTGAGGTTAGGTTGATTCCTACATGTCCAAAATCACTTATGGATAATTTTACTAAAGTATCAAAATAATCTGAATGTTTTTTCATTGATTTTAGTATGTCGCTTATTCTTTTTACTAAAATTAATGTCAATTCTAAATAAAAGAACACACTTGGAGTCATAATGGTTTCATCATGCATCGGATTGTGGTGGGGTTGATTCTTACATGTCAAAAATGACTTATAGATCATTTTACTATAGTATAAAAACAATATGAATTAATTTTATAAGATTTCAGTATGTCACTTGTTCTTTTTACTAAAATTAATGCCAATTTTAAATAAAAAGACACACTTTGAGATATACCAGTCACACTGTGCACCATATTGATGTGGGGTTGATTCCTACATGTCGAAATGGCTTATGGTTCATTTTTATAATGTATTAAAACAATATAAATGTTTTTATTAGTTTTTAGTATATCACTTGTTCTTTGTATTGAAATTAATGTCAATTTTAAATTATAACACACGCTTGATTATGTGATGATTTTTTTGAACTAAAATATAAATTATAAACTAAAAACATATAGTTCGAGTCAAACTGATCACACTATGTATCTGATTGAGTTGAAGTTGATTGATTATGTGATATGTTTTTTCTTTCAAATATTTGAAAAAAATCAAAAAAAATATAACATCTTCCATTCTGAGGGAAGAGAAACCTTGTGATCTTAGAAACATGTACATTTCAACCTTCATGTGTAAACATCCCAACCCCAGTAGCTCAGAGCTGGTGCCTTACTTTATTACATTGGCATAACAAATAAGGAAATCACATCCTGAAGGACCAAATAGTTTTGTAGATTTAGAAAACTAGATACAAACACAATTGTTACATTACAACTTCAAATGAAATACAACATAGTAACTCTATTGGAGAAACCCCTTTTCTCATAGATTATCCCTACATATAAATCATAATATACATCTTGGAATCCTGGGGAAAACAAAACAAAACAAAGGGGTGAGCTCAAATGCTCAATAAGGTTAAGAATATAGCAGAAGATATTATAAATGAATATAAACAATAATGCAAGGTAAATAACTAAAAAAACATGTCATTAAAACATAATCTTGAGCATAATATGTCAGGAATAAAATCTGATCAAATAACGCCATATAAATATTCACATGAGAGTGGTACTTACCCATGGATATTCTACTAGTTGAATAATCAAATGGATTATCAATAACTAATCTCATGATGAGGGAATGCATAATGTGGGACGTTATATACATACCATCAAGTCCTTATCCAATAATTCTACTTAAATGGTTAAGGCATCATCCAAAACCCAATCTAGTTTGTCTCATGTGACCTACCAATGCATCAAGGGGATATAGAAGGCCTTGCCTGACACTTAATAAGTCCAATGAATTCCTCATATGAAAGGGTTGAAACATAATAAATATATGCATTCATATTGAAACTAGTATATGTAATGTAAATAATTTCCACATTCAATAAACATAATCATAAACTATCCAGAGTAATATGGTGAATGGTGTCAAGATAGTATGTCCCTAGTCAAAATGATCAAAAAATATTCAATAAAATATGGTAAATGTTATCATAATAGATAAATATCAATTAAAAATAAGATTCAATAGAGGGTGTTGACATAGATAAAAATACTCTAACAAAATCATTGAAAAATTCATGAGAGAGATACCCTTTTTATTTTAGAATCATTTATTTGAAATGTCAAGAAATTATAAATGAAAACATTTTATTAGAAAATAATATTATAAAATTATAAAGGTTTAATAAAGGCATTAAGTAATCATGAAATTGATAAGATCCACTGATGTCATATAAGGTTTAAAAAAATCCTTTAAACTTTGGAAAAAAAATATTTAAAAGAGTATTTTTTTTAAATGTGTGAGCATTGTATGCCCCATAAAAGTGATAATTATCAAATGAAATAATTTAGTACCATGAAGATAAAAGGATACATGATATTATATATAAAATGGAAGTATAAATACACCAAAAACAAGGAATAATTGGTGAATAAGTCATATCTTATAGAAATAAAAGTGAGATGAGAAAACCCCTACCTTATGTCTGAAAGCATTATACACTTGTAGTTAATATACTGTATAATCAAATTATATTCATTAATTAATTAATTAATAAACTCTTAAACATATATTTTATTTATTATAATTTTATTAAGTTCATTTATGGTCATTTATATGAGTTATAGTATTTAATTTCGTTGTTTTGGGAGTGTTCGTTTCATTGTTCTATGGTCGGTTCCCTTGAGTATAAATATGGGAGTTCTTTTAAAATGGGAATAACTTATCTAGAAGTTAAATTATTTAGTATTAATGAACTTAAATAATTTTATATGATTTAATATATCATTTTGTTATATTTTAAGAGGATGATTCATTAGATAAAATACTAAGGAAAATGTCTTAATTTACTTTGATGGTTTTTAAGACCATCACAAACTTTTGTCATTTTATTTATTATTATGATTATATATTGGTTCCAAAACATGATATAATTTATTATATGTATATTAAAATATTATTTAACCATAATAATGGTTTTATGACCATCCTTAAAGGAATTAATGGGAAATGATAACTTGTCATCCACGAAGGTAGTGAATCAACACATCACGGACGATGTTTTAATTTTTAAAAATAAAAGGAGAAGAGAAGATACTTGATGACGGATAAAACATTAAAATAATAAAATTGAAGTATATATATGATAATATAGTTATAATGTTTTTTTAAAGGGTATGAGAGTATAAAATAATAAAATATAATATAATAAAAGAGAATAAGGGGGATTTAACCTCTTGAATATTGTCTCCTTGGGAACCTCCTTAAGACACTTGGATTTGATATTTTGGTAAGACCAGTAGGACTTGGAAGTGGGAAAGAGTCTTGGGAAGGTATTTGGGAAGAATTTAGACAATATTAAAGGCTTATAAGGTGAGAGTAAAAGGGGTGGTGTGGGTGGTATTTATAGTGAATGAAGGAGGTGTTTTTTATTATTTTATTCATTCGCTATTATTTTGGATCAAGACTATCAATAGTGTTTATTCTTATTAATAATTATAGTAACTAGAGAATTTTAGTTCAAAATAATGGATTATTACCTCATAAATACATCATCCATGAATCAATTATTCATTTATTTACTTATAATGTTAAATACTGTAAATTATTGTATTTCATTATTCACCAAAAATGCAACTATTTTAGAAAAATACAAATAAATCAACCTGACTATTTTTTGATGTGTAGATTTCCAAAATGGACTCCATTTTATGAAAATTATTTTCTAAACATGATAAATTTAATTTTTAAATAAAATCATCATTTATTCATAAAAATGTGGATTTTAATATTATAACAGATTTTACGACACTTTGAAAAATTAATTATGGTCTCATAAAATTATATTATAATTATAATGCAGCAAAACATTAATTTATGAATATATTTTATGAAAATAAATATTCTTTTAAATCATTATATTAATTATAAAATTGTAAATAAACATTTACGTTTCAAAAAAATATCAACACTTAATTTATCATTTTTAAAAACATTTATTTATTTATTCCATAATAAAAATATATCATATTTTTATTATGAGATACTGAAATTTTATTTATAATTTCATAGGTGAGGTCATTATTCTAATGGTCATATTATTATTCCCAATGGTCACATTACTATTCCAATGGTCATGTTAATATTTAATAGTATATCAAGGTTTGTTTAATCTCAATGTTGTGTACAACGTAAGCAATTGAAGATGTTAAATTTAAAAAGGGACATACCATAACATATTGAGGTGTTACATTATGCCATCCTTTAATAAATTTCTTCCTCGCAATTTAAACTTATGTTTGGTAATTATGGATTTTTTATTTTAAAATACCCTTTTGGAAATCCTATATTTCCAACAGGGTTAATAAAACTTCCTCTTAAATAGAGGGAAAGGACAATGTGATTTTTACAAAAAAAAAATAGGTTTCCCTATAGGATAATATTAATGGGAATTGAAAACATGGGCATGGAAAAGAAACATAACTATAAAGTTCTGATGGATAGTGATAGGTAACATGGTCAAGTCTATAGTCACCAAATTGTAAATGTGTCATCTGTTAAAAGACCATTTATTTATTAGTAATAAAAGTAAATGGATAAAATTTTTGTTCCAAAATAATTTTCTTTGAGTTGAGGGATTATTTTAATATATATATATATATAGGAACTTGAAAAAATAAATTTACTTTATTTCTTTCCATGTCATAAGAATAATCTCATCATTTTGTCGTGCTTCGATCCATCTTCACTTTATTTCTTAAACCAAAAGATAGATATTCAAGATGAATTTTTATTCATGAATCACTTTTATCAATCAGTACAAAAGTCATTCCTTTGACCTTTAAATATTTAAAAAAAAGTGAAAAGGTTAAAACATTTTGTCCAATATGATAAATCATAATTTATCCAAAGTAAAACTTCATACATTCCATAATTAGTTACCTTGGGACTCATTAAAAATACATTTTTTTCAAATTTAAAGTCCAAAAATTTAGAAGGAAGGTCACTAAATTTCAAAAATAAACTTAACATAAGATTTCCCCAAATAATGTAACTCTGATTGTCACATACCAAATATATGAATACCTTAATCTCCTTTAAACCATTATGAAACATGCATGTAAAGACCTAGATTTCTCTACGTAACTTTTTTTAAAATTATATGGAAATATTTTGAGTCTGCAAAAATTTATGGCATGTGATTTCGAGGCCCGGTGTTCCCAGAATGAATTTATGAACTTTTTTTCGGGTACGTTCATTAAACGCACGAGCGGCGTTTTGTAACTTTTTAACCGGTGCTCGGAATTGAAATATGATGGTTTCGTTGAACTCGAAGCATCGATATTTTCTTAAGGATACCTTCACCTTGACCATAGTAGGTTGAGGGTAGAAGTTGGTTTTTCAGATTTTTGTGGGAGAATAAAAATAAAATAAAATAAACAAATTTTATTTTATTTTTCTTGAAATCTCAATTTTTGAGTTTAGAGGTGGGGACCACCCGAGCTTGAATCCTTCCTTTTGAAATTAGTGGTGGGGACCACCCGACCCTTGAACTCCCTCTTTAATGTGGGAGGTGACTCTTGGTTTCTCCCCCGAATTAATGTTCCAACATAACCTAATTAAATGTTCCAAATTTAATTAATTTGATAAAATTATTTTAATATGTCGTCTCATCATTTCCTTATTAGAAGTCATTGGCAAAGGAGAATTGGGAGAGCCTTAGAGAACTGGGAAAAACATTCTCCAATGAAGAACCACCCCCAACGAAGAACGAGGAACCGATGCCGAGCCCGGATCGAAAGCGTCTTGCGGAGGCGACGAATGCCGATGTCATTCTTCAACGACTTCATCTTCTTCCTCACACCACCTCCATCTGAAAATTGAGGTAGGGGTTTTATATATGTTTGAATTTATTTTGATTCTTCATATCCCAAATTCATGAAGATGATGGCCAAATGAATATGGCAATCATCCCACACTTAAACCTTGTTCCTTTTCCTTTCGTTCTTCGAGTGTTCTCCATGCTTTCTTTGAAACCAATTATTTATTGACACTGGAAACATGAAGTTTTACTGAGCGCAATATATGGATGTGGATCCCTTGACACGAGGATCATGAATATGTGATCGTTTAATTTTTCGGTCTAAGATCGAAGATGTTATGATCCGCGGAAGAGGAGGAAATTCAGAACACTGACTACCCGCATAAAGGTAGGGCGGTGTGTGTCTACGCTGCCTATTGAGAAAGAGGTCGCGGCCCATTGGCTGCGGCGGAGCAGGGTGGCATCCAGCATCCATCCGGTGACATGGTTGAGTGGCGGCGTGTGTCTGCACCACTGGTGGAGCAGGAGGCTGCGGCCGCTTGGCGGCAGCGGTGGCCGAAAGCGGCCGGCATCCGGCCGACCGCGGTGGAGCAGCGGCGTGCAACCGTGCCCCTGGGAGGAAGACCGGTCAGCCTTCCGGTTGTCCGAGCCACATGAGGCGGGACCCCTCTGGTGGGTTCTACATTCAGCAGCCAAACGCCACAGCGGGCTGTGCCCATCGGGCCGCGCCACTAGGCCGCGCCAGCGGGCTGGGTCGGGCCGCCCCCTTCACGGGCTGGGACAGGGCCACCAAGGCCCAGGCCATCTGGGATAGACCCGGTTTGGGCTGGGTCGACCCGAATCGGGTCGGGTCGGGTTGACCCGGGTCAGTCTGACTGGGTCGGACTGGACCTGGGCCCATCCAAACCCAGTTTTTCCTTTTTAGTCATAACTTGAGAACTGGGCATCCATTTGACGAACCGTCTGTGGCACCAGAATCCTTGGATCGGGATAATCCTTTTGGTATACTTTAATTTAGTTTTGGATAATTTTGGAGTACGGCCAGGTTGGATCGGACCCCAAATCAAACCGGGCCATCGGAGCGGAAACGCAAATAACTTACTGACCTGGCATCAAATTTACGCATCCTCTATTGTGTTGGGTCCATTATGATATAGAGGACCTTTGGGATACTTCTTTGTGGGACTTTGGATGGTTGAGGTGTGACCGATGTCTTGGAGAGTGGTTCTCCCAAGCGTGTTATGTACGGAACCCTGCGACTGGCTGAGACTTGACGACTGCTGACCATTTTCGACTCGAAGTGACTCAACAGGCCTAGTGAGGAGCACCTCTCTGTGACGTGGCATAACCATGGTGGGGAGTTCCTCTGTATAACATGGAATACCCATAGTACATGATAGGCGGAGTACCTCAGCAGGCTACGAGGGGGAGTGCCACTGTGTGACGTGGTAAACCCATAATGGGGAGTGCCTCTATGTCATGCGGTAGACCCATGATACACAATAGGAAGGGTACCTTAGCAGTCCAAGGTTAGTGGGAAGTGCCTCTGTGTGACATGGCAGGCCCACTGTACTCGTTAGAGGAGTTCTCCAGTAGCTGATATGTCTGATGTTGTGACTAGGGATATTACTTGTTATTATCCCTAGAGAATCTTGTGTCTAGCTACCATCTTTCATAACGATCATATGTGGGTCATCATCTTTAACATGATTCTCAGAGTTGTATACCTGGTTTGAGCTGAGCCTTTATCTTCGTGGTGATACCTGTATGGTATTTTTTCCTTCTTTGTGAGGAGGGTATATTCAGATAACTTAGGTATATGTTTGGGCATATACCTAAGTAGGTTTGACTGTTGTGTTTATATTTTTATTTTTTATCCTTTGTGGATTTGAGAGACCTTCATAGGTCTCGGGGTCCCTACTAATTATTTTTATACTCACCCCTACACGGTCTACGCTTGCACCTTGTTATGTCTGGTGTAGACCACAGACAGCGCTGATTGAGGACGAGGGTACTTGGACTGGAGACTACTCAGAGGTGGACCTTTGATGAGGTGATCTGCAGAGACGATCATTCGAGAGCTATACCTACCCTTCAGGTAGGATTCTTGGTGGGTGTTCACTGGATCTGTACTCAGTTTTACTTGTACTTTCCAGTTTTTATTGTACTTTCCAGTTGGGCTTGTATTCTGGCCCCTTTACTTTCTGTACACACCTCATTTACTATATATTTTACTTTCTTCTTGTATCTAGATGTGTGCTTGGTTTGTGTGAGTTTACAATTTATCAAGGAAATGCCTTCCCATTTTAGGGAATATGCTTTTTGGTGCTTGTCTCCATACCCTAGCCTATGGAAGGCAGGCTTGGGGTAGTCACGACATGGGCCCCAGGGGACGGGTCATGACAAATTGGTATCATAGGAGTTCGGTTCTACCGAAGAACTAGGACTCTGATTTTTTCTTTGTTTCACAATAGTGTTAAGTGTTTTTAGTGTGGTTTTCAGTTCAGGGAGTCCAGTGTTGGTGCGGCGACTGACGTATCCATACACCAGGACCCTGAATTCTGATTTCCAACTCAGTGCATGAAAACACTGATTGCGTATGTGTT
The DNA here is from genome assembly GCA_963277665.1 of Viscum album. Classification (NCBI taxonomy): domain Eukaryota; kingdom Viridiplantae; phylum Streptophyta; class Magnoliopsida; order Santalales; family Viscaceae; genus Viscum; species Viscum album. Next base: position 533,559,324 of record OY728151.1, on the reverse strand, counting down.
TTTGAAAAGTTTTCTTTGTGATCTCTTTGAGTAAACTCACAAGGTATAAACTTAATGGTCGTGGGGCACCTGTTTCTTTTCATGATTCCTCCATGCAGACAGAAAGCCAGGATTCCAGTTAGATTATGTGATGACAGCCCACCGAGCGACGAGGCTTCGGTGTAGGGCCCCCTTATGGCAGTTGTACTAGTAGGTGGTGTACCAGAAGCACCACTAACCATTGGGTAGCCGATTCCACCAGCCCCCACAGTAGAGGGTACACGCCACTTGAGTGTGTTTCACATGTTTCAGTGCCAGAGGACACCAAGGTTCCGGGGTGAGACAGATCCACAGGTGGCTGAGAATTGGCTAGAGGCCGTGGTGACACTCACCTCTTGACCTCTGACCTCCATGACCTAAGGCTCAATGGTTACTATATCAAACCCTCCACCCATGGTGGGGGAGGGTATTATGATGCCCAACGATGGAGGTTGACCTCTAATATTTTCCCCCTTCTTGAATCCTGAGTGCATTCCTCCATTTCCTCATATTTCTCTTAGTCCAAAGGTTCCAGAGCTATTCAATAGAGCCCCACAATTGTCGATCTCAAATCTAGAGTTCACAAACGCATTCATGAATCCATGATAAGGTTTTCCTCAGAGGAAGATTTGATACTATCCTGGTCATCTGCTCCTCGAATCTTAAATGGATCTCTATTTATCCTCTTAAAATGGTCATATGACTTTCATATGAAACGTGACGCACCTACAATGGTCGTTTGGGTAAGTCTTCTTGAACTGCCGATTCTATTTCAAAATCCATTGATCCTATGTATTCTTGGAAACCTCGTGGGTCGTTATTTGTGTTCAGATAGTAGGATGAGGGCCATCTGCCATCTGATTTCTCCCAGAATATGTGTTGAATTTGATATGTCTAAGCTGACTGTAGAGTTCTTTTGGGTCACTGTAAGTGAGGAGTTTCATCATAAGCAGTTTGTGGCCTTTGAATCCTGGTATAAATTCTGTCCCTGAGGAAATAAAATGGGCCATCTAATGGAGGATTGTCAGCACAGGAATATGATGCGGAAGGAATTTGGTTTGAGCACTAAGAAGACGATCTTGGTCTTAGGTGAGACTATCGTTGTTAGTAGTAATCCATAGTGGTCAGTGGGTCATCTGGTCATGAATCCCCTGACCGAACTCTCAACCTGGAAGCTAACTTGTGGGAACCAGTCCAAGGGGAGTCCAAGCCTGAGCACATGCTTCTGGAACCAAATATTTTAGACATTTTTTGCATATTGAAGAGTGACCTGGGCATGGGGAGTTCTGCAAATTCTTTGAAGTTTAAGGGTGCTACAATGGATTCTGTTGAGGGAGTGACAGGAGCATCTATTTCAAATGAAAGTGCAGAGAATGAAGACTCTCCTAATCCTAGTACTCAAGGTGGTTATTCCTGAACTAGTAACAAGGAATTATCTATTGGGTAATTTCAAATTGAGGATTTGGGAATCCTACAGACTCCTTTGGTTATTTCCTACGCTGAGGCAGTCCGGTCCGGAAAAGGTATCTCTGATGAAGGCAAAGAAGTGGTCCATTCATACTCAATCAGGTTAAGTCCTAGAATGAAAGTGGTTGATATCAAACTGGTTAACCATTTTGATGGTTTGGCTAATGTTGATCCAATGAAAGAGTTAGAAACCTTTTCGACTAGGTTGGAAGAGCAGAAGGCCCCTACAAATGAGTCCAGTGATGGGCATTCCAACCAATTAGCAGGTGATTCAGATAGAGATGGATAGGGCAATAGGCTTCCAAGCCCAAGAAGAAGCAAGAGTCGTAGGGGTGTCCACAAAGAGAGAAAGGACTGTTCATATTTTCTACTACCTATAGATACTAGATTCACGAAGAAGTCGAAAGCTAAGTTGGTGGGAGATGAACCAAAGGATGTATGCCAATAGGCAGAACCTATCATAGTGTAGGAGCAATATTTGGAATTGCTAATGGACTCAGGAGAGGAGATGTTGGATTCCGTTCTGATGATTAAAGATACTGATGAAGATTCCAACAGAATGATGAGATGGTTATTAAAGGTATCACCTAATGAGGAGCAGTGTTCTTGGATCAACAAGAAGGATCTTATAATGATAAGAGGGTTCAATGATGGGAATACCAATGTAGAGGATTACATCCAGTCCTCGGACAAGCTGGTGTTAATGTTTGAAGATCTTCTAATGGATGAACCAGATAAACAGGTAAACACTATATCCTGGAAGTTATTTAGAGAGTTAAAATCTAATAGGCTTAAGTTGTGCTTTAATGAATCTGTTATTTCCTTTTGTGGTTGAATTATGGTTTTCTCAATTTTTCCTCAAAAGTGTTTGATAATAAAAAAAATAATTTTCAATCAATCTGTAGGTCGTGGTTAGATTTTTCTGACTGGTAGGGACACCAGCTGATCTTATGGTGATCCTTACTGGTAGTCTTCTTCAGGCAGCAGTGGGAAGATGGGGGATCTTGATGATCTAGGTTCATGATGAGGTGACACTCATTTGGGTGGACTTCGAGAGCCTTTTCAGGGCAGAGTTCGTCCCAGCGACCTTATGCTCAGTGTGTATACAAGAGCTTCTCCACTTGCAGCTGGGTAGCATGACTATAGCTCAGTATTCAGCGAGGTTCACCGACTTCTCATGCTACTCCATTGACATGGTGAGGGACCCTTTCTTTAGGTACCGAACATTCGAGCAGGGGATCATACGGGAGATTAGATATTTAATGGTCTCTCTTAGCATCCCAATGCAGGAGGGGGTGTTAGAGAGGGAAATCTTAGTAGAGAGTTTCCTTGCTGAGCGGTCACCGGCAGTGAGACCCACCATCACACGACATGTAGCAGAGTCATCGGTAGCTAGTAGCAGACAGAGGATGTAGAGGTCCAAGTGGACCAGACCTATAGGTGGATGACCACAGGATACATGTTCGGTGGTGAAGGGCTCTCTAGGCAGAGCAGGACAAGAGAGGATCTTGCAGTGTTACTCGTGTGGCGGGCAGGGTCACATGACTCGCGACTACCTGACCCACTATACAGATGACCATCAGATAGTTGAAGGACCGCTTGGGTAGAGGCGAATATTCGATTGAGGAGGTCTGCAGGTAGGAGGCGGACATGGTAGAGGAGTTGTTCATGCAGTAGGTGGTGGGCGGCGATTCGAGGTTCTACCACTACCACCACTGGGAGGTCCACCCCGACCATAGGGAACAGGTGAACATGGATGAGCTCAGCTCAAGGTAGCTGAGGTCTACGACCATGGTGCTCCAGATATGATATGAGGTACGATCTATGTCTACTCCACCTTAGCTACAATACTTATAGACACAGGTGTTAGTCATTATTTTGTTGCCACAACCCTCGTTCGGAGCTCGGAGATTCCCGTGGAGCCATTGGCTCGATCCTTATGGATATATACTCCTACGGGAGAAGACTCGACGATTACACACTGGTACCAGCAGTGCGAGCTTAATCTAAGAGGTGAGAGCTTCAGCTGGGATCTTCTAGTAGTGGCATCGAGTCCTTAAGACATCATCTTGGGTATTGATTGGTTATCCACAGTCCTGTAAGAGTTGGTTTCCTAGAACCAACTGGTTTTACTTTGATTACATGAATATTTAATTTATTATTACATATTTTTCATTGTTCTCCATGACTATGATGTAATAATGTCCTAGAGTATTTGTTGCATTGATAAGGTCATGGAAGATCCCCGTTATGATGAGAACCTTGAAATTCTATAACAATATTCTAAAATATAGTTCTTAGATTGGATAACATGTTATCATGGGATACATATCATTCAGATCATCAGGTGTGAGTACTCATAAGCAGATGAGACTTCCTCTCATGAAGTTCGCACTTGGTGAGCTCCAAGATAGGAGATTATGAGAACAAACCCGCTAGTAGGAATTCTACATGTTTTTGTGTCATCGGATATTTCTATCTGCGAGTGTGTGTAATGATCCTTAGACTTTAAGATTATCATTAATATGTATCATGACTTTCGCACTTTGATTTACTGACGAAAAATTTCATTCAAACAGTTGGTGGGAAGTAGGGTACGTTGGGTGCGTCACAAGTGGCATGTTATTAATGGATAAGTCAAGGAAGGATTTGTCCCTTCCATTTATAGAAGTTGATATCTCGGCCCTTTGATTGAAATAGAACCGTCGTGCAAAATTTCATGGCCATGGTATAACGATGAGTTTATTTCAGGTAGTCAAAGAACAACGTATCAAGCAGAAAATTTGATGACATAATCATGAAACCTGCATGATGAGATATTGTGACAAAAGGATTATATTACACAGTGAGTGTTCTTATGTGGATGTTGTTGTTGCGACTTTAAATTCTTTATCTTGGGTGACTTGACCCATTTTTTATATAGTACTCTTGGACATTAGGCAAGCTCGCCTCACACTGACGAGAAAGAATCTAGAGGGTCACACACTAAGTGTTTTTGGTGGTCTCGGTTAAATTCTATTTGAATTTAATTAATGAAATAAATATTATTCTCAAGATCATGGAATAATTTTATTCAAGTTACAATGATTTCATAATTTAAATAAAATATATTTATATATTTTATTGAACATTTAGTAAATATTTATTTACTAGTTTGTAAACAAAATATTCATTTAAGAGAATAAATTATTTATTTATTCAGGTGTTCAACAAATGGAAGTGGAGTTCAAGAAGACCAAGGATAGTCTGGTAGTAAAATAATTATTTTCAAGATGGTAAATAATTATTTAACTAGTTGGCATGAATTAAAATAATGCTGCTATTATTCTATGATGTGGAATTTTATTTATAATTCCATTTTGCAAAAGTTGGAACACTATAAATAATGACAAGGTATTATTATTAAATTCATGGGTTTTATCTAAGTTCATAAATGTATTTAATTGTTGTTATGAAATTAAATATTGTAACTAAAATTCCATGTGTATAAATATGCAAGTACGCCTATTGTGCCAAAGACCACACCACACGCCTGGTGAATTGAGAATTTTTGAGCCAAACAATTTCTCTCTCAAATCCTCTTCTCTCCCCTCTCAAGAATGAGAGACGTTCTTTAAGGATGAAGAACAAGCGATCAAGAATGACCGACACAAGACACTCAATTCGTTGTGCTAGCACCTGGAGAATTAGCAGTGTCGATCGGAGGCCATCGGAGCACGTGTGGATCACCACTAGAGGGATTCTAGTTTGGATCCTTACAAGCGCAACGAGATAATCCGGAAGGGTCATTCCGGACGATCAATATCAACAAAAAATAAAAAATACTAAAGATACAGGTATAATTTTTCTTTATGAAATTAATTAAATTAATTATAAACCTGATGTGAAAGATCCTCTCTAAGTTTTTGGGCCTCCTTCTTCTTTATCTAAATCTTTTATTATATTCCATGGAGACTATCGTTCATCGTCGTATTGATCCCAGAATAATCATTGATCACGGTAAAAATCAAATTTGGGTTATGTCCCAACCATGCTTCCACTGTGTCTGGAACCTTCAAGTGGTATCAGAGGGGTTACATCATAGTTTATAATTATTTAAATATTTCATTGATGAATTATGCATTTAATAATATAATTGTTTCAATTCAAGTTAATCATTCTACAAATCTGAATCTTGAGATCTATTCCTCCTCTTTGGTTTCTCATTCACCTTACATAGATGATATTTTCTTTTAATTTTGATTAAAATAAAATAGAGGATCTCATATGGAGGTTCCAAAATTTCCTAGTTGTACAACACCAGAACACATGGCATGTATTTGGCAGTACACGTCATGTAGTCAAGATTCAATGCATCAGACCGGTCCGCCAAACCAAGCTATGTGTTGGAGTCTTTCTTAGTCTCAAATGATTCTGTGTGTTGACCAGTAATAGGTGGAACACAGTTTTCAGATTACACACCTTGTGGCCCAATGGACGTGGCATGTAGTCCCATCAGGTTAGGGTTAGATCGTGTACCTCATACACATCTTGCTCGGTTGGAGACCGTGTAACGAGAAACTACATGAGTTGTGACCCACTGGACACGTAGTGTACTCTGAAGATTTCTGAATTATACTCACACACCATTTCCCCAGTCACGTACTTCAGATAGACAGTGTAAAATAGTACGCGCCATGTAGTTAGAACTACACATCATGTACTCATCCAAATTATGCAGATTTATTAAAATTTATTATTATATTATACAAACCCTTGATACGTGTACCATCGTGTGGGCGTAAAGCTGAGGCACAACACTCGATAGGTGCTTTATATATATGTGTTTAATTTAACATCTATGTAATGTTCATTTCTACTCATTGGGTAGTTATGTATAGGAATTCACCGGCTTGCCTCCAAGGTACAAGTTACGTACAAAGATAATTTTAAATGAATTTATTTGTTTAAAATTATGATGGATGAGAATCTCAAGGAAATTAAGAAAAGGGTTTAAGATAAAATGATTGATTAATTAAAGATGATAATTAATTTTTCGAGCGTGATTTATCTTAAACAATAATGATTAAATAATTTTTACTAGTTTTATTTATGTATAAATATCGTTTCATGTATGGATGATCATGAGCTTGACCAAGACCTTTGTATGTGGATGGTTTCTTTTAATTTGTTTATTTTAATTAAATTTATTGGCCTATGAGCCTTCTTCTCATTAATATGTAGGGTTTGCGTGCCCAAGGTTTCATTTATGTCAAACCCCTTTTTACCCCTCACCTACATGAGAGTTAAAAAAAGGCATTTGTAATGGATGGAACTCCCAAGCTAGTGTAAGTGGTTCAAGCTGGAGCCAAGACGAAACCAATCCCAGGAGATACAGAGGTTGACAGGTGGAAGCTGTAAACACAAACCCAAAAGGTTCAAGGTGTTTCTCCCCTAGGTCAGGGTTAGTTTATCAAACACTAGATAAACTAACCATTTAAAAATCTCATGATCATTCCATTTACTTTATTTTATTTCTTTCAGTTGCATGGTTTATCATTATGGATGTGTTTTCAGGATCACATAATTAATGAATTAAACAAGCATTCAAGATGAAACTAAAATAAACTAGACTTATGCGTAAATATTATCAAGACATGGTTAATCACTTAAGTAAGTTCCAATTAATATTAACAAGTGTGTGATAATGATAATAAAAAATTCACGCATAAGAGATAAAAAAATCCCTCAAATAAAATATTAAGTTTGAACAAGCCTTTTGTTACTTTATTAATGGAAAAACTCAATAAAACTATCTGTTTGACCAACCCTTGTTGGGACACTTGATTTTATACAGGAAGACCTTATGAAAGGTTTCGAGTTTACTTAACCATATTATATCAAGAGGAGTATCCCTTAATAGACTTGGTGTGATATTAGAGGCAAGAGTTGAGTAAATCCAAATTCATGATTTCATGATTGGGGAGTTCACTCAAAAGATCAAGGAGCTACAAGCCCGTAGTTGGCAAAGACCTACCTATCTAAATACCTTATAATAGCTTGAACAATACTTCTTGGGGTTCTGTGAAGGGGAATATGGATCCTTTCCACTATAATGTCATGGAAACTAAACATTCCGAGTTAAATGGTGAGGGTTATTGGAACTTGATAAAATAGTTGTAGACTTAATAAAATTTATTATTTCTTATAAAATGTAATCAAACTGTCACGCGAAATTCCATGGCCATGGTGTAACGATGAGTTTATTTGAGGTAGTCAAAGAACAATGTATCAAACATAAAAGTTTATGACACAGTCATGAAACCTACTTTATGAGATATTGTGACAAATGGATTATATTACATAGTGAGTGTTCTTATGTGGATGTCATTGTTGAAACTTTACATTCTTTCTCTTGGGTGCCTTGACCCGTTGCTAGACAGTACTCTTAGACTTTAGGCAAGCCCGCCTGATACCAATGAGAAAGAATCCTAGAGGGTCACACACTAAGTGTTTTTGGTGGTCTCAGTTAAATTCTATTTGAATTTAATTAATGAAATAAATATTATTCTCAAGACCATGGAATAATTTTATTCAAGTTACAATGATCGCATAAATTAAAAAAAATATTTATTTTATTGAACATTTAATAAATACTTATTTACTAGTTTGTAAAAAAAATATTCATTTAAGAGAATAAATTATTTATTTATTCGGGTGTTCAAAAAATGGAAGTGGAGTTAGAGCGGACCAAGGTCAGTCCGGTAGTAAAATAATTATTTGCAAGATGGTAAATAATTATTTAACTAGTTGGCACAAATTAAAATAATGCTGCTATTATTCTATGATGTGGAATTTTATTTATAATTCCATTTTTCTCAAGTTGTCACACCATAAATAATGATGTGGTATTATTATTAAATGCATGGGTTTTCTCTAAGTTCATGAATATATTTAATTTTTTTTATTCAATTAAATATTGTAACTGAAATTCCATGTGTATAAATGAGCAGGTATGCCTATTGTGCCAAAGACCACACCACACGCCTGGTGAATTGAGAATTGTTGAGCCAAACAATTTCTCTCTCGAATCCTCTTCTCTCCCCTCTCAAGAACGAGAGGCATTCTACAAGGATGAAGAACAAGAAATCAAGAACGACCGACACAAGACACTCAATTCACTGTACTAGCACCCAGAGAATGAGTGGTGTCGATCGGAGGCCATCGGAACACGTGTGGATCACCACTAGAGGGATTCTGGTTTGGATCCTTATAAGCGCAACGAGATAATTTGGAAGGGTCATTCCGGATGATCAATATCATCAATGAAGAAAAATACCAAAGATACAGGTATTATTTTTCTTTATGAAATTAATTAAATTAATTATAAACATGATGTGAAAGATCCTCTCTAAGGTTTTGGGTCTCCTTCTTCTTTATCTAAATCTTTGATTGTATTCCATAGAGACTAGCATTCATCGTCGTATTGATCCCGAAATAATCATTGATCACGGTAAAAATCAAAGTTGGGTTCTATCCCAACCACGCTTCCACTGCGCCTGGAACCTTCAAGTGGTATCAGAGGAGTTACATCATAGTTTATAATTATTTAAATATTTCTTTGATGAATTATGCATTTAATAATTTAGTTTTTTCAATTCAAGTTAATCATTTTGAAAATATGAATCTTGATATCTATTCCTCCACTTTCATTTCTCGTTCACCTTACAGAGATGATCTTTTCTTTTAATTTTGGTTAAAATAAAATAGAGGATCTCATCTAGAGGTGCCAAAATTTCTTGGTCATACAACACCAAAACACACGGTGTGTATTTGGCAGTACACACCATGTAGTCAAGATTCAATGCATCATACCGGTCCACCAAACCAAGCTGTGTGTTAGAGTCTTTATAAGTCTTAAATGATTCTATGTGTTGACCAGGAACAGGTGGCACGCGGTTTTTGTATTACACACCATGTGGCCCAATGGACACGGCATGTAGTCCCATCAGGTCAGGTTTAGATCGTGTACCTCATACAAAGCTTACCTGGTTAGAGACCGTGTAATGAGAAACTACACAACGTTTGGCCCACTGGACACGCTGTGTACTCTAAATATTTCTGAATTATACTCACACACCTTTTCCCCAGGCGTATACTTCGAATAGACGGTGTAATATAGTACACGCCATATAGTTGGAACTACACATCGTGTACTCATCCAAATTATGTAGATTTATTAAAATTTATTATTATATTATACAAACCCTTGATACGTGTACCATCATGCGGGCATAAAGCTGAGGCACAACATGTGATAGGTGCTTTATATATATGTGTTTAATTTAACATCTGTGTAATGTTCATTTCTACTCATTGGGTAGTTATGAATTGGAATTCACCGGGTTGCCTCCAAGGTACAAGTTACGTACAAAGATAATTATAAATGAATTTATTTGTTTAAAATTATTATGGATGAAAATATCAAGGAAATTTAGAAAGGGGTTTAAGATAAAAGGATTGATTAATTAAAGATGACAATTAATTGATTCGAGCGTGATTTATCTTAAACAAGAACGATTAAATAAATGATTGCGAGTTTTATTTATGCATAAATATCATTACATGTATGGATGATCATGATCTTGACCAAGACTTTTGTATATGGATGGTTTCTTTTAATTTATTTATTTTAATTAAATTTGTTGGCCTGTGAGTCTTTTTCTCATTAATATATAGGGCCTGCGTGCCCAAGTTTTCTTTTATGTAAAACCCCTTTTTACCCCTCACCAAAATGTGAGTTAAAAAAAGGCATTTGTAATGGATGGAACTCCCAAGCTAGTGGAAGCGGTTCAAGCAGGATCTGAGACGAAACCAATCCCAGGAGATACTGAGGTTGACAGGTGGAAGCTGTAAATACCAACCCAAAAGGTTCAAGGTGTTTCTCCCCTAGGTCAGGGTTAGTTTATCAACTTCTAGATAAATTAACCATTTGAGAATCTCATGATCATTCCATTTACTTTATTTTATTTCTGTCAGTTTCATGGTTTATCATTATGGATGTGTTGTCATGATCACATAATTAATGAATTAAACAAGCATGCAAGATGGAACTAAAATAAACTAGACTTATGCGTAAATATTATCAAGACATGGTTAATCACTTAAGTAAGTTCCACTTAATATTAACAAGTGTGTGATAATGATAATAAGAAATTCACGCATAAGAGATAAAAAAATCCATCAAATAAAATATTAAGTCTGAACAAGCCTTTTGTTACTTGTTTAAGGGAAAAAACTCAATAAAACTATGTGTTTGACCAACCTTTGTTGGGACACTTACTTTTATACAGGAAGACCTTATGAAAGGTTTCGAGTTGACTTAACCATATTATATCAAGAGGAGTAGCCCTTAATTGACTTGGTGTGATATTAGAGGTAAGAGTTGAGGATATCCAAAGTCGTGATTTCAGGATTGGGGAGTCCACTCAATAAATAAAGGAGCTGCTAGCCCGCAGTTGGAAAAGACCTACCTATCTAAATACCTTCTAATAGCTTGAACAACCCTTGTTGGGGTTGTGAGAAAGGGAATATGGATCCTTTCCACTAGAATGTCATGGAAACTAGACATTCTGAGTTAAATGGTGAGGGATATTGGGACATGATAAAATAGTTGTAGACTTAATAAAATTTATTATTTCTTATTAAATGTAATAGAACCGTCGTGCGAAATTCCACGGACATGGTGTAATGATGATTTTATTTGAGGTATTCAAAGAACAACGTATCAAGCATAAAATTTTATGACACAATCATGAAACCTTCTTGATGAGATATTGTGACAAAGGGATTATATTACACAGTGACTGTTCGTATGTGGATGTCATTGTTGCGACTTTACGTTCTTTCGCTTGGGTGCCTTGACTCGTTTCTAGATAGTACTCTTGGACTTTAGGCAACCCCACCTGATTCCAATGAGAAATAATCCTAGAGGGTCACACACTAAGTGTTTTTTGTGGTCTCGGTTAAATTCAATTTGAATTTAATTAATTAAATAAATATTATTCTCAAGACTATGGAATAATTTTATTCAAGTTACAATGATCACATAAATTAATTAAAATATATTTATTTATTTTGTTGAACATTAAATAAATATTTATTTACTAGTTTGTAAATAGAATATTTATTTAATAGAATAAATTATTTATTTATTCGGGTGTTCAATAAATGGAAGTAGAGTTCAAGCGGACCGAGGTCGGTTCGGTAGTAAAATAATTATTTTCAAGATGGTAAATAATTATTTAACTAGTTGGTACACATTAAAATAACGCTGCTATTATTTTATGACATGGAATTTTATTTATAATTCTATTTTTCCCAAGTTGGTGCACCATAAATAATAACGCGGTATTATTATTAAATGCATGGGTTTTCTCTAAGTTCATGAATGTATTTAATTGTTCCTATGCAATTAAATCTTGTAACTGAAATTCCATGTATGTAAAAATGAAAGTACACCTATTGTTCCAGAGACCACACCACACGCCTAGTGAATTGAGAATTATTGAGCTAAAAAATTTCTCTCTCAAATCCTCTTCTCTCCCCTCTCAAGAATGAGAGTCTTTCTTCAAGGATGAAGAACAAGTGATCAAGAATGACAGACACAAGACACTCACTTCACTGCGCTAGCACCCTGAGAACGAGTGGTGTAGATTGGAGGCCATCGAAGCACGTGTGGATCACCGCTAGAGGGATTCTAGTTTAGATCCTTACAAGCGCAAGAAGATAATTTGTAAGGTTCATTCCGGACGATCAATATCATCAACGAAGGAAAATACCAAAGATACGGGTATTATTTTTCTTTATGAAATTAATTAAATTAATTATAAACATGATGTGCAAGATCCTCTCTAAGGTTTTGGGCATCTTTATTATTTATCTAATTCATTGATTATATTCTGTGGATATTGGTGTTCATCATCGTATTGATCCCAGAATAATTATTGATCATGCTAAAAATCAGAGCTGGGTTCCATCCCAACCACGCTTCTGCTGTGCCCAGAACCTTCAAGTCCATGCTCAGATTGACTATTTTAGGCGCAAAGTGTGGTGTGTCTGCACGGATGGGACCAGGTTTTCCTTCACCGGAGAGAAGATAACCTTTGTAGCGTAGGATGGACTTACCCGAAGGAGGGTGCAGCTGATCATAGCCTTACCCTCAAAGCGGTTGATGTTGAGAGTCTGATCTATCCTGTATTGGTGGACTAGTATGCAGATGTTTTTCCTGATGATGTTCTAGGTCTACCTCCTCACAGAGAGGTGGAATTTTACATCGACTTGTACCCCAGGATAGCACTGATATCTACACCAGCATATTGGATGGCTCCCATGGAGCTTCAAGAGCTACAGGTACATCTAGAGGACTTGTAGAGAAAGGGGTCCATTTGGCCCAGTGTTTCTCCTTGGGAAGCCTCGATTTGTTTTCCAAGAAGTTAGATGGGAGTTTGAGACTATGTGTGCACTATCGTCACCTGAACTAGGTGACCGTGAAGAACAAGTACCCACTCCCGAGAATTGACGATCTCTTTGATCAGCTGAAGGGAGCACGGTGGTTTTCAAAGATATACCTCAGATCAGGCTATCACCAGCTCAGAGTACGAGATGAGTATGTGCAGAAAACAGCCTTCAGATGTCAGTATAGCCATTATGAGTTCTTGGTTATACCTTTAGGCATGAAAAATTCCCCAGCAGTGTTCATGGGACTCAAGAATAGGATCTTCCAGCCATACCTCAATCACTTTGTGGTGGTCTTCATCGATGAAATCCTGATATACTTAGTGACAGAGGAAGAGAATGCCTATCAACTGCAGATAGTTCTGGACACACTCTGAGAGAACCAAATTTATGGTAAGCTCTCGTAGTTCTAGTTCTAGATATGAGAGGTCCATTTTATGGGACACGTTATCTCAGAGGCTATATTTTAGGTGGATCCAACAAAGATCAAGGTTGTTCTTTCTTGGGAGCCACCCTGGATTGTGATAGAGGTGCAGAGTTTCTTGGGTTTGGCCGGTTGCTACTAGAGGTTTGTGCCTGACTTTTCCAGAGTTTCAGCACCCTTATCAACATTGACGAAGAAGGGGAAACCTTTCAGGTCATCGTAGATATTCCATCAGAGTTTCCAGAAGTTGAGGCATAGATTGATGAGTGCCCCTATCTTGAGGCTACCGAAAGAAGGCGTTGGGTACGTAGTCTACTGCGACGCATCAGGGACCGGGCTTGGATATGTCCTGATGCAGGAGAAAGAAGTGATCATGTATGTTTATCAATAACTGAGATAACATGAGAAGAACTACACTACCCATGACCTGGAGCAAGCAGTAGTGGTCTTTGCCTTAAAAATGTGGCGACATTACTTGATGGGAGAAATTTTTAAAGTCTACTCTGATCATAAGAGTCTCAGGTATATCTTCTCTCATAAGGGCCTGAACATGAGACAGCAGCATTGGCTTGAGTTCCTCTAGTATTATGAATTTGAGATAATCTATACTCCTGGGAAGGGGAACATAGTAGCATATGCACTCAGCAAGAGATTTGGTATACAGTTGCTGAGTGAGGCGAGGGAGTCACTAGATGATTTTCGGATATCCTATGTGAATCGATATAGAGCAGCCTATCTTCATTCTTTGATAGTCACTCCCTCACTTCTTCAGCGATTCAGGGAGGCACAGCTTGGGGACACTGACTGTGAGGCTCAACGTGCTCAGATATCCACAGGACATGCACCTGGTAGATTTTATGAAGGTGGGGAGCACGTCATCCGCTTCAAAGTACGTACTATGGTACTGGTGGCTGTATGGGAGGAAGTTTTGTGGGAGTTTTATACATCCCCTCTAGCGGTACATACAGAAGTGGAGAAGATGTACCAGGAGCTCTAGCATCAGCACTGGTGAACAGGAATAAAGAAGATAGTGGCAGAGTTTGTCTCTCAGTGCCTCACTTGTCAGCAAGTAAAGGCAGAGCATCAGGTTCCAGCAGGCTTAGTTTAGCCATTAGAGGTGCCTGAGTGGAATTTTTATAGAATTTACTTGGACTTTGTGATTGGAATTCCACGCACATCCAGGAGTCATGATTCTATCTGGGTGGTCATTGACCGACTCACCTAGTCGGCCCACTTCCTACCTATCAGAGAGCAGGGATCATTAGAGATCTTGGGATGCCTCTATGTGTAGGATATTGTATGGCTTCATGAAGTGTCATCTATGATTGTATCTGATTGTGATACATGTTTTACTTCCCATCTATGGAAGGAGTTGCAGGAGTCGTTCGGGACACAACATCGGTTGAGCACTACCTTCCATCCTCAAACAGATGGTCAGACAGAGCGGACCATTCAGACCCTCAAGGACATGATACGTGCTTGCGTCCTTGATTTTGGCCGCAGTTGGGGGGATTACTTTCCTTTGGTTGAGTTCACGTATAACAACATCTATCACTCCACAATCAGTATGGAACCATTCGAGGCATTGTACAGGAGACCTTAAAGATCACCACTGTGCTAGACTGACCCAGGGGAGTCAGCACTCGTGGGACCAGAGATGGTACCGGCTACCATGGAGGAGGTTCAGATCATCCAGGAGCGAATGAAGACTGCACATAGCAAGTAGAAATTCTATGATGACAGGAGACAGAGACCTCTAGAGTTCGAGGATGGTGACCATGTCTTTCTATGGGTCTCACCTCGACGAGGTTTTCTAAGATTTGGCCGAGGTGGAAAGTTATCTCTGAGATTCATCAGACCCTTTCAGGTCCTCAACAGAGTTGGTGAGATTTCTTACCGCTTAGCTCTTCTACCTCAGTTGCACTGAGTGCATGATGTTTTCCATGTATCCCAGCTGAGGATATACGTACATGATCCTTCGCACATCATTGACTGGGGAAAGTTGGACATCGACGATGGGGCGATGTTTACAGAGGATCCAGTGGAGATTGAGGATCTACAGGAGTGGGTACTTCATGGACGGTCGATACCTCTATTGCGTGTTCGTTGGCATCATGGGAACCTCTAGGATAGCACATGGGAGTGGGAGGCTCATATTCATGCTCAGTACCCCCACTTGTTTCCCTAGTTTATGTTGTGGCTTTTGGGGATGCAAATCCCTAAGGTGGGGAGAATGTAAAGACCCAGATTTTTACATGTAATTTTTTTTTAAATTATATGGGAATATTTCGAGTCCGTGAAAATTGACGGTACATGATTCTGAGGCTTGGTGTGCCCGAAATGAATTTCTGAACTTTTTTTCGGGTATGTTCATAAACGCGTGAGCAGCATTTTGTAACTTTTGAAACGGTTCTCAGAATTGAAATCTGAGGGCACCGTTGAACTCACAACGCCGATAATCTCTTAAGAAGACCTTCACCTCAACCGCAGTAGGTTGAAGGTAGAAGTTGGTTTTTTGGATTTTTGTGGTAGAATAAAAATAAAATAAAATAAACAACTTTTATTCTATTTTTCTTGAAACCTCCATTTTTTAGTTTAGAGGTGGGGACCACCTGATATTGAAACCTCCCTTTTGAAATTAGTAGTGGGGACCACCCGACCCTTAAACTCCCTCTTTAATGTGGGAGGTGACTCTTGGTTTCTCCCCCGAATTAATGTGCCAACATAACCTAATTAAATGTACCAACAATAATTAATTTGATAAACTTATTTTAATATGTTGTCTCCTCATTTCCTTGTTGTAAATCATTGGAAAAGGAGAATTGGGAGAGCCTTGTAGAACCGGGAAGAACATTCTCCAACAAAAAACCACCCCCAACAAAGAACAAGGAACTAACACTGAGCCCGGATTGGAAGCATCTTGTGGAAGCAACAAACGCCGATGTCAATCTTCAATAACTTCATCTTCTTCCTCACGCCACCTCCATCAGAAAATCGAGGTAGGGATTTTATATTTGTTTGAATTTATTTTGATTCTTCATATTCTAAATTCACGACGATGATGGAAAAACGAACATGTCCATCACCCCACACTTAAACCTTTCTCTTTTTTCCTTTCGTTCTTTGCACGTTCTTTGTGTGTTCTTCGACACCAATTATTTATTGACACTAAAAACACAGAGTTTTGTTGAGCGCGATATATGGACGCGGAGCCCTCAACACGACAATCGCGAATATGAGATCATTTAATTTTTAGGGCTAAGATCGGAGATGCAGTGACCCGCGGAAGAAGAGGAGGGTCGGCACACTGGCCGTCCTCATAAAGGTAGAGTGGCACGAGTTCGTGTCTCCAGTTGAGCAAGAGGTCGTGGTCCATCGACCACGGTGGAGTAGGGTAGCAGTCGGCACCCGGTCGGCAGTGTGGCGGAGTGGCGGTGCGCATCCGCGCCACCGATGGATTAGGAGGTCACGGCCGCTTGGCCGCGGCGGAGGCGTAAAGTGGCTGGAATCCGGCCGACCGCGGTGGAGCAGCGGCGCACTGGGCCGCGCCAGCGGGCTCAGCCAGGCCGCCCCCTTTGCAGGTCGGGCTGGACCACGACCCAGTGGGCCGGACCCGGTTCGGTCCGGTTCAACCCAAACTGGGTCGGTCTGACTGGGCGGACCATACCCAGGCCCATTCGGACCCATTTTCGCCTTTTTTGCCGTAACTTGAGAATCAGGCATCCATTTGATGAGCTGTATGTGACACCCAAATCATTAGATCAAGACTGTCCTTTTGGTATACTTCACTTGAGTTTTGGATATGGTTAGAGTATGGCCAGGTTGGATCAGACCCTGAATCCAACCGGGCCCTTAGAGCGGAAACGCTAATAACTTACAAACCGAGCGTCCGATTAATGCGTCGTCTGTTGTGTTGGGTACCTTACGACGTGACAGACCTTTAGGATACTTCTTTGTGGTACTTCGGATGTTTGAGGTATGACTGATGGATTAGAGAACAGTTCTTCCAAGCATGCTATGTACGGAACCCTGCGACTGGTTGAGACTTGACGACTGCTGACCGTTTTCAACTCGGAGTGACTCGACAGGCCCAGTGGGGAGCGCCTCTATGTGATGTGGTAGACCAATGGTGGAGAGAACCTCTATGTGATGTGGAAAACCCATGGTACTTTATAGGAGGAGTACCTTAGTAGGCCACGAGGGGGAGCGCCTCTGTGTGACACCGTATACCCATGGTGGGGAGCGCCTCTGTGTGACGCGGCAGACCCACGGTACTTAATAGGAGGGGTACCTTAGCAGTCCAAGGTTAGTGGGAAGTGCCTCTGTGTAACACAGCAGGCCCACTATACTCATTAGAGGAGGAGTTCTCCAGTAGCCGAGGTGTTCATCGTTGTTACTAGGTATATTACTTGTTATTATCCCTAGAGAATCGTGTGGATGGCTATCAACTTTCATAGTGGTCCTATGTGGGTCAGAATCTTTAACCAGATTCTTAGAGTTGTATACCTGGTTTGAGATGAGTATTTATCTTCGGGGTGATTCATGTGTGGTATTCTTTCCTCCTGTTTGAGGTGGGTATATTCAGATAACTTAGGTATATGTATGGTCATATACCTAAGTAGGGTTGACTATTGTTCTATGTTTTTTTTGTTTAGCCTTTTTAGATTTGAGAGACCTTCGGAGGTCTCAGGGTCCCTAATGAGTATTGTTATACTCACACCTACACAGGCTATGCCCGTACCTTGTTGTGTCTATTGAAAATGATGAATAGTGCTAACTGAGGATGAGGGTACTTAGACCTGAGACTTCTTAGAGGTGAAACTTTGATGAGGTAATCCACAGAGACGATCATTTGAGAGTTGTACCTACCCTTTAGGTAGGATCCTTGGTGGGTGTTCACATGAGGTGTACTCAGTTTTACTTGTACTTTCTAGTTTTTCTTGTACTTTCCAGTTGGGCTTGTATTTTGGCCCCTTTACTTTCTGTACACACCCTATTAACTATATAGTTTACTTTGTGCTTGTATCCGGGTGTGTTCTTGGTTTGTGTGAGTTTACAGTTTATAAAGGCAATGCCTTCACGTTTTAGGGAATATGCCTTTCAGTGCTTATCGCCATCCCCTGGCCTATGGAAGGTGGTCTTGAAGTAGTCACGGCACGGGCCCCTAGGGAAGTATCATGACAATGCATGCTTCCAAGAGTAAAATCTTATGTTGTTGAATTTAAATCCAAACATTTAATAATTCCAGCATAACACAAACCACAAAATCACTAACCACCTTCATGGTCACCAATAATATCCCATAAACATCACTTTATTATTATCTAAATATCAAGCACATATTTTGGGTTATCTTTACCAAGTCATGTGTTTTTAAAAAGATCAACTTACAATAGAATCACTTCTCTTGGTTACTGGTGCTATTTATTGCATGCTTCTAATTTATTAAAGAATAAGTATTGTAGTATATTACTTACATATCTGGGGATTATAATACACAAAATATACTTTTACAC
Source organism: Viscum album (assembly GCA_963277665.1). Lineage (NCBI taxonomy): Eukaryota > Viridiplantae > Streptophyta > Magnoliopsida > Santalales > Viscaceae > Viscum > Viscum album. The sequence continues at coordinate 533,540,403 of OY728151.1, read as the reverse complement.
CATAATTCTTGAATCCAAAAACACAAATACTTTAATTATTCCACTTCAACTATAGTAACAACATAAGATTTACCTTGATCTCTTTGCTTATTCTGAGCTATATTCCCTTAACACTTGGGAAATTCATTTGTGTAGTGCCCCGTCTCCTTACAGCTGAATTATTGTATGTATTCTTTCTTCCCTTTGAAATCATGATCTGGGTGGCCCTTCTCTCCACAATTTTAAAAAACTCATATTCCCTTCAAGCAAGTATCGGGGTGTTTCTTTCCATAGTTATCACATGTGTGAAAATCCTTCTTTCCTTTCTTCCCTTTATCTATCATTTATTATGTTGTCCACTTATTCTCTTGATTCCTTTTGAAGTCATAAAACAAGGATAATTATTTCTCTATCTTGATAACACATGATATTATATCCTCGTATGTTGAGAATGTTTGGGAGACTGATTTCCATTAAAGGATTGGTTTAATCCCATCAAAGAAACAGTCAATCTAACTCTTTGGATTGCATATAAAATTTGTAGCATGCCTGACTAACCTTGTAAAGTTAGTTTCATAATCAGAAACATTTTCTTCTTCCTTTTATCTCATACTCAATAATTTTCTCTCTATATCTTCTCATTGTTCTCTAGGAAAATATTTTTCCAAGAAAATTCCTTTAAAATCCTTACATTCCATGTTTTAAATTTCCTCTTCCTCTATAGTGTTTTGAATCAATGAACACCATTGATCTTCATCACCTGAGAGATCATAAACTTACATAATAACAGTCTCTATTTAATTACTTCCCAAAGATAGAAATATCTTCTCTAAGGAACTTATCCATTACTCAACTACAAATGTATTTGTAGTCTCATTGAATGATGGAGGTTATTGTTGTAATAAGTGGTATAACATTGTTACACCATGTTGTGGATTGAGATGATCTATGTGAGTAAGTTTATTTCTCATAGCTTGAATCAGTTGTCTAAGTATAGTTATAAGTTGTTCAAATTCAGCTATAATTCTAGCTCCAGCATCATTATCTTGTGTAGGAGGGAAATCCCTTCATGGATTACGTGCATTGATAGAGTTTCTATTCCTTATTCTATGCATCATTTCTAAACAATCACATACACTAGATTATATCATAACATTATTAAACATAATTTATAATCTAAAACAAGTGAAACAATTCACTTAAATTGAAAATTTAGGTATAACTAATCTCTAAATCATAAGCTTGGTTACTTTGGGAATATCCTCAGAGTATGTTGTATAGTTATGTTTCCCTAATCTATATTTTCCTAAATCTAGTTCCCAAGGATTATACTAAATGTTATTTAATACCAACTATAATGTCTTTGAACCCAATATCTTGAAACCAGTGCTTTACTTTATGACATTGGCATAATAAACAAAGAAATAGCATCATTAAGGACCAAATAGTTTAGTAGATTTAGAAAACTAAATACAAACATAATTATTACAATACAATTTGAAATAAAATAAAACATAGTAAATCCATTGGAGACACCCCTATTCTCCTATATTATCCCTTCATGTCAATCATAATACACATCTTGGCATCCTAGGTAAAAATAAAACAAAACAAATGGGTGAACTCAGATGATCAGTATGGGTAAGAATACAATGAAAGATATCATAAATAAACATAAATAATAAGGTAGAGGGAATAACTAAAAACACATGTTATTAAAACATAATCTTGAGCATAATATGGCAGGAATAAATCTAATCAAATAACTCCATATAAATATTCACGTGATAGTGATACTTACCCATGGATATTCTACTAGTCAAATAATCACATGGATTATCAATAACTAATATCATAATGAGGGAATTCATATTACATGACATCATAAACATACCATTAAGGACTCATCCAATAATTCTACTTAAATGGGTAAGGCCTCATCCAAAATCTAGTCTAGTTTGTCTCATGAGACCTACTCATACATTGAGGGGATATAAAAAGCCTCGCCAGACACTTACTAAGTCTAATTAATTATTAATATGAAAGGTTTGAAACATAATCAACATATACATTCATAATGAAACTAGAATATTAAATTTAAATAATTTCCCCATTCAGTAAACATAATCATAAAATATCTAGAGTAATATGATGAATGATATCATGATAGAATATCCCCAGTCAAAATGATCATAAACAATTCAATAAAATATGGTAGATGGTATAATAATATATCAAACTCAATTAATAATACGATTCAACATAGGGTGTTTACATAGATGAAAATACTATAACAAAATCATTGAAATATAAATACCCTTTTTTACTTTGGAATAATTTATTTAAAAATCCACGCAATTATAAATGAAAACATTTTATTTGAAAATGACATTTTAATCATCATATGCCCCATAAAAGTAATAATTTACAGATGAAACAATTAAATACCATGAAGATAAATGGATTAATGATATTATATATAAAATTTAGGTATACATACACCACACATAATGAATAAGTGGTGAATAATTCATATCTCATATAAATAGTAGTGAGATGAGAAAACTCATACCTTATGTCTGAAAGCATTCTTCACTTGTACTTAATATTCTGAAAAATAAAATTAGATTCATTAATTAATAAAATAAGAAAATTTAAAACATATATTTTATTTATTATAATTTTATTAAGTTCATTTATGTCCATTTCAATGAGTTATATTGTTTAATTTTTTTGTTCTGGGAGCATTCATTTCATTGTTCTATGATCGGTTCCCTTGAGTATAAATATGGGAGTTATTTTCAAATGGAAATAACTTCTATAGAAGTTAAATTATTTAGTATCAATGAGATTCCATAATTTCATATGATCTAATATATCATTTGGATATATGGTATTAGGATGATTCATTAGATAAAATGTTGATGAAAATGTCTTAATTTACTTTGATGGTTTTTAAGACCATCACGAACTTCTGTCATTTTATTTAATATTATGCTTATATATTTGTTCAAGAATATGATATAACTTATTATATGTATATTAAAATCTTATTTAACTATAATAATGGTTTTATGATTAGACTTGAAGGCGGTAATGGAAAATGAAAATTTTTCATCCATGAAGGCTGTGAATCGACACATCACGGATGATGTTTTCATTTTTAAAAATAAAAGGATAAGAGAAGAGACTTGATGATGGATATTAAATTAACATGATAAAATTATATTATATATATGATACTAGATTTATCATATTTTTTTGGAAATGGGGGTTGAGGATAGGATAATAAAATAGAAGATAAAAAAAGAAAAGAAGGAGGGCTTTACCTCTTGGATATCGTCTCCTTGGGACCTCCTTAAGACACTTGGATTTGGTATTTTTGTAAGACCACTAGGTCTTGGACATAGGTAAGAGGCTTGGAAAGGTATTTGGGAATAATTTAGACAATATTAAAGTCTTAAAAGGTGTGAGGTGAAGGCATGTTGAGGGGTGGTATTTATTATGGAGGAGAGGGGTGTTTTTTGATTATTTTATTTATTAGTTTATTATTTTGGCTCAAGACAATCAATTGTGATGATTATTAAGAATATGTATGGTAACTAGAGAATTTTAGTTCGAACTAATAGGTAATTAAATCATCTATACATCATCCATGACTCAATAATTTATTTATTTACTTATAATTTTAAATACCATAAATTACTGTATTTCACTATTCACCAAAAAAATCAATTATTTTAGAAAAATACCAAAAATTCACCCTAACCATTTTTCGATGTTTAGATTTAAAAAATGAAATCTATGTTTAAAAATAATTTTCTAAATATGAGGAATTTAATTTTAAATGAAATCATCATTTATTTGAAAAATACTGATTTTAATATTATAACCAATTTTATGACACTTTGAAAAATTAATTATGGTCTCATAAAATTATATTACAATTATAATGAAAAAAATATTAATTTATGAATATATTTTATGAAAATAAATATTCTTTTAAATTATTATATTAATTATTAAATTGTAAATAAACATTTACGTTTCAAAAAAATAACAACACTTAATTTATCATTTTTAAAACATTTATTTACTTATTCCATGATATAAATGTATCATATTTTCATTTATGAGATACCTAAATTTTATTTATGATTTCATAGGTGAGATTATTATTCTAATGGTCAGATTATTATTCTTAACAGTCATATTACTATTCCAATTGTCATGTTAATATTTAATAGTATATCACTGTTCCTTTAAGCTCGGTGTTTTGTGCATTGTAAGCTATTGAAGATGTTAAATTTAAAAAGAGACATGAAATAAAATCTTAGTGTGTTATAGAATGGGGTTTCCTCTTCCATCATAAAGGAACACGTTCTATCTTTTATGGCTTATTGTAGATAGTTGAAAGCAAAATATGACTTCCCAAAATATCTGTGAAAAAAACTAAACAAATATTAGATAAAAATGATCAGGAAATTAACTTAAAAATAGTAGATAAAATTATGAAAAAAATAATTAAAAAATTATTTGTAATTAAGCTTTTTATGATGGTTTTATACTTTCTTGACCCATTTCCTTATTTTTATTATCTCACTTACAGCCTTAGAGTCTAATCTCACACGAACACGAACAGCTTCGAACAAACCACCCCAACCTGAGAAAAAGATTCCACCTATATAAGAAAAAAATTATTATGTTATTAATACTATAAAGAAATAAACTAAACATAAAAACAAAAAAAATACATTAATAAAATGTAAATTTAAAACTGAAACCATAAAATTGAGTCATATTAGGTACATCATGTACTAGATTGAGTGCATGATCACAGTATAGGAGTGAATCATCCTTGTTGATGAAGTCATTTATTTATGATTTTTGTGAAAATTAACAAAATAAGTATCACATAGAAATATAGAGGAAATTAAATAAATATATATATAAAGTGATAAGAAAATCAACTAAATAAGAAGTAGTAAGTCGTGTCTTTATGATATATGTGTACATTCTGACATCAGGTATGATGCCCAATCATTTCTAAATGAATCTACTTCATCTTATTAATATGAGGATTTTTTACGGTTGTAGTAGTACTGGAAAAATATAAAACCACAAGAGATTAATAAATATTTTAAATGAAATATTAATTCTCTTCAAAAATACATCTTTGGGGATTCTAGTTTATTGATGGTGTATGATCTCTATATTAAATTTACAAACATAATAACCATAATATTTTACATTTGTTTGTTTAAAAAACTATAGAAATAATGATAAAAATAATTAATTTGTTTTGATATGTGTTTTGATAGTGAAATATTATTATATATACCCTAATACTTGTCTACTTATAGAATTCAATAGGTTCCTTGTGCACATGGACTGTCCGCATGCCATGATTTTCAAAATATTTAAAAATATTCCTATCATAACATAATTCTCATAAAAACATAATATAAAATATATAACTTGAATTTTATTTCCAAAATGTTGTATGTAGTGTATCATAAATTGAAAAACATCATCACGTGTGGTTGGTTTATTGGGTATGCATGTAGTGAATCCATAAAATAAATCTTTGAAGTATCCAAATTGACCGAAATGAATACACAATGTTGTCTAAAAAACAAAAAGGTATAAGTAATGAAAGGAATGAAAATATAATTGATAAGATTAAATTGTATAGTTTTACCCCTACATCATTGGTATTAAGAGGATTCATTCATCTATAAGTTTTCTTTTAAATGATTTGGCAACTTTTTCCACTATTGCATTAATTTGAACTGAATCTATTTCTCTTTTGTTTTTAGAAGTTATGTGAGGACTAATGAGTCCAAATTTATGTTCATGGTGTAATCCATTTAATTAGTATTTATATATATGCATTCAAAAAATATGAATAATATTTAGTCATAATTAATATAGTAGATCAGCTATTGAAAAAACAAATCATGAAAACACACATCATGTATACATTTACAACTGTGACACCTAGCCATTCATACTTGATGATTTCATTTACATTATCAAAAGAAATAAAGCTTGTAATGGCCTATCCATGCATTTTTTCCTCAAAATCAACTATGTTATTACTACCAATTTGTGACTTTGTATCTGTATGGTCCATCAATGTTAGTAAATACAGATATTGAACTGTTGGGGTAAAGGTTCTTTTTGAATATCTTTTCGATCGATTACTTGATCCTTTAGATGGTTTTTATTCGACCTTTAATTTCAGTCCCTTCCCTTTGTCCATCTTTAATAACATTCATTGGTTTATACCTATTTCATTAATTGTTAAAGTTTTAACATGAAAATAAATTAGAAATGAATACCTCCTTTTTGACATGTTTTTTTACAAGATTTGAAGTACATGCTATGAATGTTTTTATATCTTGCTCGGCCATATGAATATCTGAACCATAAAGTGGAATAGGTAACTCGTTTCTTGCCTCATGAGCTATAGTAATCCCCACTTTCACATAACCTCTTGGAAGTGGTCTATTGTGTGGATTGTATTCTTATATATTGAACATGATATCCCTCACAACAAGGTAATGGGTGGTTGTTGATAGTTATAAATTACATTCATTTTCACCATCTATAATATAAGTAAATTAAAGGTATCAGTGTCTTTCTAATTCAAATTTCATAGAAACAATTATGAGAATATTGATTACCTCATCTAATACCTCTCTTTGAGGGGAATGGATCACCTCAAAGCTGGTGGGGTTTGGGGTGGGGTCTTTATATAGTGTTTGTTCTTGAGTTATTTATTCTATCCCCCCCCCATAAAAATTTTTATAAACTCATGCTACTAATGAAATTTTTCTTCATGTGTAGCTAATCTTGCTTCCATCTCTTCCATTTCTATATCTCTATCCCCTTATTCTTTTATTTTCTCAAAATATGTTCGGGGTGTCACCCCCAAACCCACACCTTTGAGATGAAATTTTGTTATAATTGTGGGAAATCCTCTGTGAGTATTTCCAGTAAGAATTAATACAAATTTATTATGAGATTCATCTACTATAAATAAGATATGTAAGGGATGGTGAAGAGTAATTCAATGTTTCATTGTTTTATTTTTTACTAAAATAAAGAAAGGATATCATAATATTATGATAATATCTTCCAAAATCAGCTTCTAAAGTGTGGGAATAACATTGTTCCATGAATCTACATCAATTGGCATGTGTTGTTGAGTGATGAGCCCAATGAAACTACTGAACATGGCCTTGTTGGAGCTGATAGGCTGGCCATGCACATTCCATCCAACCTTGAATTTTATGCCTTTCCTTTTCACCTTAATAATTCTTTCTAACACTTTCATGCTACAATGATTCTATTTTTTCTAAGACATCATTTCTTTGTTATATACCATTTAATCATGTTCAAAATCATTAATATGTTGTTTCTCTAGATTAGTAGCATCAGCATGTGCATAAGGTTATTGTTTCTATGCACTAAGAGCGGAACTGGGTTGAGAAACATGATGTTCCTCTGGATTTGGAGCATCAGTACGTGTATAAGGTCATTATTTCTCTATACTAAGAGTAGCATAAATTTGAGAAACATATGGTTCCTTGATATTGGGAGCATCAGCATGTGTAGAATTCATTATCTGCAGAAGTGGTTCAAAATTTAATTTAGATTACGTAAATGAAGTAGTGGATTGATAATAACATGAGGTAATTAAATCCCTTCAAAAATATAACCTGATTATTAAATTATCCTTTTTTAAGGTTGAAGGGATTTAACCCCTCTATCAAGTATCCAAATCCCTTTATTGTGGTCTCCTTTGACTTACAAAACCCATTCTACATTTGGAAAACTGTAAAATGATTGCGATGTTATAAAGAAAGAGTCATCCTCAGTTGAATATTCATTTTACCCTTCAGTGGGTTTTCTTGATAAAAGAACAATTGAACACTTTTTGTTTGCAGGATCTATAACATAAAATACTTTTATTGTCTATGATTACATTATAAATGGTTTTTCTTTGTACACTTCTTTACTAAAATCCACTTTTATGAATCCCAATTCATCTATTTTAACATTACTCATGTTATCAAACCACTTGCATTAAAAAATAGGAACTTGGAATGTTTTATAATCCAACTCTCATATTTTTTTATGATTCCAAAGAATTAAATAACTACATAAATTGGATTTCTATCCTTGGTACCAGAAACATGAATTGATTCATTCACAAGTGTAACTCTACTATTTTTCATGCTGCTACCTTCATCATGTTCATTTGTATAGAACATATAACCATTAATTACATAACCATTGTAATTTAATACAAGAACACTTGGTTCTCTGCCTAGACATCGAATTATTTCTAAAATTGAATCTGAATTTTTATCTGACTTCTTAAAAATATGGTTTTGAAACCATCCTATAAACTATTTATTATGCATATTTGATATCCAGCTTTCAGCCCTTGATGTATTCAAATGCCTAAGAATTCCTTTTTAAGTTTCAACGTATATAGAAACCTATAAATTGTTAAGAAAAATGTAAAGTTGGGCCTACTCCCAGTCTATAATATTGATTGTGACAACATCTATTCTAGAAATTTATTTACCCACAAGCTACCCAATGTAACGGTATTTCAGTAGACCAAATTTTTTCACACTAAATAGGTAGTTGGTACAGAAATCAATGGATTCATTAACAATATTTATCTAGGTATATAACTTTATTACATATAGATTTGAAAAATAAATAGATCTTGGTTAATTTATGATGGACTTTCTTGGGAAAAATGCAACGTAAATCTATATGCATTAGATCTTCATCAAAACATGACATTCATGTGATTTTAGACCCTTTTACTTTAAAACAATCATTGAAAAGATATTCTTTATATTCGATGAATACTCCTATTGAACATTTACATCATTTAAGAAGTTGAAAAACTAATATCTCTCATGCCTGGAAAGAGTGTAAGTTGTAGGATGAAGAAAGGTTTATTTTCACCATTCAATGGCACCACCTCTTCCTATATTCCCATGTTAGTCATGTCTAACCTAGTCTTAATTCCATCCTTTGTTTTGTTAGGATCATTTAGTAATGTGGCAATGACACTATCACATACATTTTTTTTAACATGCATAACATTAAGATAAATTTTGACATATAGACAATTCTAGTATGATAATTCAAAAAAAATGATCAGTTTTTTCAAATAGTTTTTGTAAGATTTTTCAAAAAAGGTTTACCAAAATCATTTTCCATATCATTTAATTTCTCAAATAACTTATCACCTATTAGTGGATACATTGTTTTGCATTATTATAAACTCCCATTGAATGATGTCATTCAATATTGGTACTTATTTAATTGGTGTATAAATCAACAATGTCCTAGAAACACAGTCTTCGGTGAATGTTTCAACCTAATTGACTATGTACCTTATTCACAAATCAGACACCCTTGAGTTCATTTAATGTTGTATCCTAAAAAATTTTCCTAAGCAAGAAATTCATTTATCATTCCATAAAATATGGTTCTCATTGTGAAATATTCATTTCTATAAGCATCATACAACGTAACACCTGAATCCCGCAATAATTTCAAATATTTGATCAATGAAGCCAAATAAAAATTAATATCACTACCCAGTCGTCTTGTCCCTCATATAAGCATAGATAACATAATGTATTTTCATTTCATGTATAACCATGGTGGAAAGTTATAATTCACCAACATAACTAGCCATGTACTTTGAGTGTTGCTTTGAAAACCAAAAGGATTCAGTCCATCTATAGATAACGCAAGATGAAGGTTTCTTGGATTGTTTCCAAATTCAAGATGCTCATGATCAATTCTCTTTCACGGAGGAGAGTTTGTTAGGTGATGAAGTTTCCCATCTTTATTTCTTGTATCTACGTGCTACGTCAATTGTCTTACAGTCTTCTCACTTCTATATAGGAAACTAAACCTGGGAAAGATTGGAAAGTACCATAAAACTTTCAGAGGACCTTATCCATCTTTCTTATATCGATAAGCACTGCACTTTGGGAATTCTATAAGTGATTCATGGTCCATGCGAAATAGAATATAGTCATTTGGAAAAGCATGTATTCTTTTATAGATCATACCTATCGAACTTATCATTCGTTTAGCATCATATGTTTTCCTAGGGATATCATTATCTTCTGGGAGCATGTCATTCAAAAGAGAAATTAGTTCAGTAAAACTAAAATCACTCCATATTTTTCCATATTTTAAATTATACAGCTTCAATATGGCTGAAAATGCTATATATTTAGTGAAACCAACGTACAATGGTGTCTTTGCACAACTCTTTAACTTCTCAAACAATTTTGTACAATCATGAAGTTCATCTTCAACTGTCATTGTCATTTCCTCAATATCATCTTCATCATCATTTTCACATGTAATCACATCCTTGAAAAAATCTTATGCATTGTCCACACATGTAATCATATTAGATGATCCATAAAATGAAATTCTATCCTAGTCACTAGTTACATTTTCTTTTTACCCATGTTTATTCCAACAATTATAACTTTGATTTATCCCATGATAGATAAAGTGTTCTTCCAACTCCTCTGGACTAATTATTCTTGAATAACAACAATGTAAACACGGACAAAGGATTTGAGAAGTTTCATATGCATTATCTTTTGCAAACTTGATGAACTCTTTCACCCCATCTTTGTACTATTTTTTCATAATATTGGAATCCATCCATTCTCTCTTCATATCTATCCTATTTGATTCATTAATATTAATATTTAACAAAAAAAATACACAAAAAGGGTCCTTTAAAATAAGGGAACCCAACTTTAGAATGTTTCAAATAATTTCATCATGCTTTAAAAGAAACAGGTAATTGAATTTAAGAAAGGAATTACTCCACTAGTGGTTGGTGTTATCCTCTAAATTCATCCACAATGTTTACTGGTATCTGGTGTGGGATGACTACTACTCAGAGTAGTTCAAGAAACATAGGTGCATGTCCAGAAGATATAGGGGATGAGTCTTAGGGAAAAAAATGAAATAATAATTTTTTGGGAGATGAAGTCAATGAGGATGATAGTTATTATTTCATTTTATTACCTGAGACTCATCCCCTTAGAATTTAACACCAAATTAGAGAGAATATGTAGTTATGGAAGAATCCCCTAATTTAAACCATTTGGGTGATGTTGGATGAAAAGTAGGTTTATGAGCTACAATGGGGTTAAACATTAATTCACCTTTTACAGGAGTGAGGTTATTATGGATATCTTATGGGTTGGATAGAGTTAGTGACATTCTCTTTCCATGGTTTTATTATAAATATATATTATGTATTTGGTGAGATTATGTGTATCTAGGAGGTATCTGAAAGTTAATATGATCATATAAATATAGATAGAAACCTTTATGAGTAAACCATGGTCTACCAATGAAAATATAAAAAGGAATCGAATAATCTCCCCCTTAGATACATTGTTGAACATGAAACCCAAAAAAAAAGCTAATATTGAAACTCATTCAACACTCAATTAAAAGCATGCATCCAACTTCTATTCATTTTGATTTAAAACATAAAATATTACATATAATAGAATAACTCTTAATTAGCCAAATGAATTTGTTGAAAAAATAATAATCATATTACAAAATTATAAAAATATAAAAGTATAATTTATAAAAATAAAATTTATTAAAATATAAAAGTATTAAACTATTGATAAATTAAAAAAAATTATACAGGTATAAAAGTCTAAATTACATATTCATATATATTTATATCAGTATATAAAATTATAGATGTATATATAAGTATAAAATTATATATAATTTATAAAACAATATATTTTTTAAATAAATATACATAATTTATAAATGTATATAAATATATAAAAATATATAAAAGTACATATATGTTATAAAATTATACATAATTTATATAAGTATATTGTTTTAAAAATTTATAAAATTATAAAATTATAATATATAAAATTAAAATTTATGAAAGTAGAAAATTATAATAATTTATAATGAATAAAATTGTAATTGTATATTAATTTAAAAATCTAGAAAACTATAAAAGTATAAATAATTCATAAAATTTTATATTTAAACTATATATGTAATATGATATACTATAAAATTTAAAAAAAGTATATAAATTTATAAATGAATAAAATTAGAAAAGTATGTAATCACATTAGGATATGTAAGTGTGAATCTGGAGTTTACATAAAGGTCAACAGGTGGTATGTAAGAGACATTTCAACTAATAATGTATGATACATAAGATTTATTTTCATGACTCAAGGGAGATACATAAGGTTCATTCCCTTTACTGTTTGCGGTGAAGAATCAGCCACACCTTGGATTGATGGCCATACTATGAAGTCAAAATGTAAAGTAAATGAACCTTATGCATCTCCCTTGAGTCATGAAAATGAATCTTATGTATGATACATAAGCTTCATTTTCATGAAGGAAAAATGTAAAGGTTTATCAATCTTAAAATATGTTAGATATTTGAGACAAAATATCATGAAGGATCTAGTTGAATTTTACTTTACTAATTATTTTCATATATTAAGAAAGATTAACCTAAATTTAGGAATTAATAATAATGTTTTTTTCGAAAATTTAGTAAGATATTCCTTTATCAATTAATTTTTTAAGTAAAAGAAATTAACGTTTAATTGAATTTTATAATACTAAAATTTTCTTCCAATCCTTTTACATATTTATAAATAATAATATTCATTATATATAGTTTAGAAATATATAACTAGATTTAATGATAAATCAAAATATACATTTAAATAAAACATATAATGTTATAAAATATTTCAAAATTTATTTAAGAGTTACATTAAAAACATAATATATAACACTTATTGGTATTTTATTTTAGTTGAAATTTCTTATATTTTATTCATATATTTAATATAATGAAAATATATCTAATTCGTTAATATAAGAATCCAATAATAACATTGATTTTTAAAAAATTACAAAGATTTTAATAAATATATGTCAAGAATGTATAATTGAAAATTTAAACAAAGCTTATTAAATTATTGGTAAAAAATAAATATAAATTTATAAAAAAAAGACATATATTTTGATAAATTGATTATTTTTCTTATTTAAATGTTTTATATCAAACATATTTTCTAGGATCAAATTAAATTTCACTTCACTAAAATTCTTTAGTTACTTTAAAAAATTATACAATATTAAATTCAATTTAATCTATCAATACTAAAATTAACTATAATACCTAATTTCATATGATTCAACAACATAAAATGACTAACATATGTATATGGAAAACTTATATGGGCTGAGGGATGATGGGAATCAGGAACTGTTGACTACATGTCTCAGTTGCGCGATCGCGTGATCTGATTCCATCCATGCAATCACTAGAAAAACCTCTATTGTTGAGATCACCGGGCTACATATTAATCATGTGATTTGATAACATAGTTACATAATTTCCTAGATTTAATCCTTCACAAAGACAAACCAAAAATGATATCGATGATGGGACCCTTCCATGGTCACTTGAACTCACATGGAGCACCCACCTTCCCTCGCAGTATGGTTTTCATGTGAGAAATAAGCAAGCAGGGGTGGTGAGATATAGTACAGGGGTGGTGAGATGTGGTGAAGGGGTTTGATGTGGTGGAGTGATTCGGTACATACCTTAGATTTGGAATGAGAGCGGCAGTGACGACGGGAGTAGTGTTTTGTGAGAGCAGTGGCGCGACGGTAGTCGGGTTCCACGAGAGCGGCTGTGGTGGGGGAGTAGGGTTCGGCAAGAGTGGCAGCGCCACGGTAGTGGGGTTTTGCGAGATCTTGAAGGTGCGCAAGAGAGAAGACATGTGGTTAGGGTTCTTTTATAAGATAGGGTAAGACTTTTATCAGCGCTTTCTAAAAAACGCTGATAAAGAGTAGTTTTATCGGCACTAAAATAGAAAGAACTGATAAAGATCTAATCTTAATAATTTATTTATATTATTATATATATTTACAGATTTGTATATATAATAAATATATATTTATTTATTTATAATTATAATTATAAATAAATATATTTATATAATTATATATATTTATAAAATTATAAATATAATAAATATATTTCTATAATTTTATAATTATTTAAATATATATATAATTATAATTATAAATAAATAAATATATAATTATTTGTATATAATTATAAATATATTTATAAATCTATATATTTATATAATTATATATATTTATTTATTAATATTTAAATTTATATATTTGTAAAATTATAATTAATATATTTAATTTAATTTTATAATTATTTAAAAATATATTTATTTATTTAAAATTATAATTGTAAATAAATATGTATTTACTTATTTATAATTATAATTGTAAATAAATATATTTAAAAAGTATTTATATATAATTATAAATATAATAAATATATTTATTATAATTTTATAATTATTTAAATATGTATTTATTTATTTATAATTATAATTATAAATATATATACTTAAATAATAAATATATTTATTATATTTATAATTATATATTTATAATTATATATTTATAATTATATATACATACTTTTTAAATATATGCTGAAAAGGTTCAAGAGGCTGGAAAGCCTACTCCTAAAAAATTATTAGAAAAGTAAAAGACACAGAGAAAGGACGAGATCAGATAAGAAGATAAGACCTCATCCAAAATGAAGAGGATCAGAATCATCCCCATAATCATGATCAGACATATCATCAGCAGATTCCCACTCAGACTATAAATTCCCCCAGTTGAAAATCACAGTGTACTTCTCTCTGAGTTTTGCTGCTCCACAGTGAGCTGTCTCGCAAAGTGACTGCGTCCTCGCATTATAGCTCAATCATCACGACCACATCCCCGACCATGACATTTCAGATGATAACCCTTTTTCCAAGACTTGGGATGCTAGAATGCCCCTTCCATTTCATCCCTCCCCAATTCAGTTGAGACCATTCACTCATCCATGATGTGTTCATCATCTATAGTTTGGTCAATCTTCATGATGTCTTGCTCACCTACATCCACTTGACTACTTTCAACAACCTTTTTTCCTCTGTCCCCCATTGAATTTTGATCGTCCTCGTCAATTGATTTAGATGGACCATCTACATGCTTGTTATTGACATCTTGACCATCTACATGCTTGTTATAAATAAATATATTTAAAAACTATTTATATATAATTATAAATATATTAAATATATTTTTTATTTAAATATATTTATTGTAATTCTATAATTATTTAAATGTGTCTATTTATTTATAATTATAATTATAAATATATTTGTTGATATATAATTATAATTATAATAAATATATTTATTATTAAAATATATATATTATAATTTGATAATTATTTAAATATATATTTATTTATTTATAATTTCAAAAATAATTTTAAAAAATATATACATTTATAATTGTATAATTAAATATTTAAATTACAAAATTATTAAAAATCATTTAAATAGGTTAATTATATAAATTTAAAACATATTTTTAATGTTAAAACTTGATAAATAAGAACGAATAAATATTATTCATATAAATTATATTGAAAATATTACATATATATATAGTAAAAAAATATGTGTATAAATAAATATTACTAAATGATTTGATATATTTTTAACATTATTAATTAATGTATAATAATAAATGGATAGATTAAATTAAATAAATTATAAAAATATTAAAAATGAATTCGTAACAATTACGTGAATTATAAACATCCATATGTACACATACACATCTACACACACATGTATATACACATTTACACACACACATACACATACATACATGTAGTTATACATGTACATATATTTAAAATTATTTAATAACAATATAAATATGTATCTAAATAAATATATTCATTTATATATTATATAATTATTTAAATAAAATATTAATATATTATATTTATTTTAATTATATATAATTATAAATGACCGCGGGGCACGAGTGAGTTGGTTAAAGGCGGTGGCATCCTGACCCCGAGGTTTCGAGTTCGAGTCCTTGTAAGGCAATGCGCACTATATGCTAACAAACATCTGGTGGGCCCCTCTACCCCGTTGAGAACTGACCTAATCCCAAGGGTTGGCCACCTTGGGCCTTACTGGGGACGTGCAGCGCACAGGTGGGGAGGCCACCCCAATACCTCGTTACCCAACAACACGTTTAAGCTACTTCGGCGGTGGACCGAGATATTTGAAATGGTTTTGGCATGGAAATTTGGAAAACCCCAATTCCATTGAATTGGGTGTGTTTATGGAAATTGGACGATTTAAATTGTTTAATTTAAATTGAGGATTTAATGGAAATTATTTCCATTAAATTGTTGAATTTAATTGTGGAAATAAATTGTGTAATGATGGAATTGGTTTTGAATTGTGTAATGTGGAAATAAATTGTGAAAAAATCATGTTTTTGAATAAAACATGTTTTGTTTTAAATGGAAAGAAATTGTCACTTTTGAAATGGAATAATAGGATTGATCATATTTTTAATCATTCTTAAAAAAGTTCTCCAATCATGTAAGAGCGCATGCAAGCATGAGGTAGTTAGTGAGTTATTTGGATACACTCTACGCTACGACAATGTTCTAAAACATACTTGTGGTGGGTCACATCCCCGACGGGTTGGTGAAGATTCTCCTTTGGCCAGTGTCATAGGGACGTGTGTATACACATTTTTCTAAGTTCACATAGAGAGTGCGGAATCCTATAACTAGTTAATACTATTGTACCTTTTGGAAGATGTCCATGTTTCTCGCTTGTTTATTTATATTTGAGATATAAATGTATGCCAATACTTTTGAACTACTTTACATGCCTGCAAAATTTATATAAACTGTTTTATATAAATGTTTTATTTAAGCCATTGTTTTAGAAATATTCCATCATTTGTAAAATCATTACTTAAAATGTTTATTTCCATCATTTGAAAATGTATAGCATGTTTTGTTAAAATATGCTTTTTAATTTCCAAACCTGTTTATTTGAAAACTAAAATCTCTTATTTGGATAATCTATATTTGGAATCTGTTACAAAATCTTTGGTGGTATCCTACTAGGCTTAGGTTCACATCCTACTTTTGCCTTCGGGTGTTTGTAGACTTTCTTCTTCCAAGATCGAGAAAATGGAAGGGATCTCTTTGAGGTGGATCCAGTTGTTGATATTTAGTCTTGGTGAGTTGTGTCCTTAGGGACCTTGGAGTTGTTTTCCCTTTTTTGTACTTGGGTTGTAGTACTTTGAGATTTTATTCCTCTTTCTTTTCTGGTACATTACTCCCAATGGAGTTTCTTTTTTTATTCATACTATATTGTTTCTTTTCTTCTGCATTATTGGTGGAAAAATCATTCCCACTTGCATGTTGTGTGATGTCTGGTTCTAGTCACCGACTCGTGGGGATCGGGAATGCCCTTCAGGATTTTTTAGGGTCATCTTGGTTATCGGGTTACCAGGGTACCCGGGCTGGTTCGTGACAAAGTGGTATCAAATGGAGGTTAAGTATCTTGCCTTAATGACAGTATGAATTTGAGTATTTTTGTCGGGACTTAGGAGGTAGTTGTGATTGAGTGTTTATCCAGCTCTCACCACAATGAACCTTAAGTCACCGGGGTTGGTTAGAGAAATACAACTTGTGGATTAGTTCTAGTATTTTCCCTATTTTTATTTAGATAGAGTGGAATCCAAATCTTGTTATCCCTTCTATTAATAATATTTTTCCTTGTTACTTGGTTTGAGTGTTAATCAATGAATTTTTATGTTGTGTAGCATCATGCCTCCGAGAAGACGTGGGATTCGGATCCAAAAAGAGGTCGTTGCTGAATCTCAGCAAGCGAGTCCTATTGTGGATCTAATACTGGTTGAGGTGATTGTTCGCACTGTCCAAGCTCTAGGACAGGAACCACCTCCAGTTTCTATTCAGGATCTAGCTATAGATCCTCATAGTGATATTCTCTGAAATAGTTCTCAAGAGTTCCTATGCTAGAAGCCACCAGTTTTCAAAGGCTCCACTGACCCTCAACATGCTGAGGAATGGTTGAGTAAGATTGAATGTTTTTTTGGGTTCTTAGAGACACCTGATGTGATCAAGGTGAATTTTTCCACCTTCGTACTGGAGGGACCAAGTAGGAGATGGTGGGACATGATGGTGATGGCTGGGAAACATGAGGGTTTGGAGTGTAAATACTTTAGGGTTCTTTAAACTAACTAGTTATATCTAGAATCAATGGTGTTGGCCAAGGCTATGGAGTTTTTCAAGCTTGAGCAGGCCAAAAAAACCATGACTAGGTACTCAAATCGCTTTTTTGAGATGGTACAGTTTTCTCCTGAGATTGTATCTAATGAGAGGATGAAGGCTCGACGATTCAAGTTGGGACTTCGATCAGATATCTGTTCTCAGGTTTTCTTGTTTAAGCTACCCACTTATGCGGATGTGCTGGATAGGGCGATGATGGTTGAGATAGACTTGGCAGGAAAGTCAGGGTTAAAGGAAGTTCCTTTCCCTCCTAGTGGTAGTGTTGGTTCCTTTAAAGGAAAATGGAAGCATGACATTTCTCATGGTAGTTCTCGACAACAGAGTCATTCTAGAACTCCTGTTGCAACAGGCGGGGTATCTTTGACTTGCTATCAGTGTGGAAATCTAGGACATTCTAAGAGGGTTTGCACTGAGTCACCTAGGAACTGTATCTTCTGTGGACGTTTAGGGAACTTACAGAGATTTTTTCATCACTTCTCTAATCCAAGTAGTGGAACAGGATCATCATCACCTCCAAAAACTGCAGGGCAATCAAATGCTTCACGTACAAAAGAGTTCCATCCATAGGCATCTGGAATGAATATTTTTCACGCAGTGGAAGAGTCACCAGAGGTAGCTGATACAGGTCCTGCAACTGTGAGGGGTACCATTACTATAGATTCATCTTTAGTGACAGCTCTTTTGATACTGGTGCATCTCACTCATTTATTTCAACCCATATTGTTAATATGCTTAATCTAACTATGGAGATTTTATCTTGTGCAATGGATATTACTACACCCCTTGGTACAATGAGAGAGAAGGATCTCTATAGTCCTGCTTGTGTCTTCTCTCTTTCAGATGTTGATCATGCTTGGAGTTTTTTGGTTCTCGACATAAAATCTTTTGACATCATATTTTGGATGGATTGGCTCATTGCCAATAAATCTCAGATTGATTGTTATCTTCGATGGGTCTACCTTACTACAACTAGTGGTGTACCTCTTGTTTTTCAAGGAGAATGGGACCCAAGTTCAATCAGAGATGGATCCTCTTATCCAGAGTTGGGGAAAGTTATATCAGTGTTTTCTTTTGATCTAGAGAGAGATTCAATGTGTGGTGATCTTTCTCCAGTCGTCGCTGAGTTTCCCGATGTGTTTCCTTATGAATTCTCTGGTTTTCCACCAGTAAGGGAGGTTGATTTTTATATTGACTTAATGTCGGGTACTCAACTGGTTTCTATTCCCTCTTACCGAATGGCTCTAGCAGAACTAAAAGAACTGAAGTCTCAGTTAGATGATCTTCTTGAGAAAGGTTTTATACACCCGAGTGTGTCACCTTGGGCAGCACCAGTTATCTTCACCAAGAAGTTTGATGGTTCTCTTCGATTATGTGTTGATTATCGGAAGCTCAATCGAGTTATGATAAAGAAAAAATATCCATTACCACAAATTGATGATTTGTTTTATCAATTGAAATGGGCGAAGTGGTTTTCAAAAATTAATCTTCGATCTGGTTACCATCAGTTGAGGATAAAAGAATCTAACATTCATAATACCACTTTTCGGAGTAGGTATGGCCATTATGAGTACCTTGTTATGCCCTTCAGCCTAACGAATTCTCCTAGAGTTTTCATGGATTTGATGAACAAGGTTTTCTGTGAGTATCTAGATACTTTCGTAGTAGTCTTTGTGGATGAAATTCTTGTCTACGCCAAGTTCTAGGAGGATCATGTGCATCATCTGAGAACAATTCTGAGTCTTCTAAGGAATCACTGACTTTATGCCAATCTTTCAAAGTGTGATTTCTAGATTCGAGAAGTGAAATTCTTGGGACAGGTCATATCAAAACAATTAATATCAGTTGATCCTAAGAAGGTGAAGGCTGTTATGACTTGGGAACAACCACAAAATGTTTTAGAGATTCATATCTTCTTGGGATTAGCATGATATTATCACCTATTTGTTAAATACTTCTCAAAGTTAGATTCTCCAATGACTTCTCTGACTCTAAAGGGAGTGAAGTTTTCCTAGAATGATAAATTTCAGAGTTCTGTTGTTGAGCTAAATCATCTTTTGACTACTGTGCCGGTGTTAACTCTTCCTGAGGCTGGGATAGGTTATGTGGTCTTCTGTGATGCATCGGGTTCATGTTTAGGATGTGTTCTTATGCAAGGTAATCATGTTGTTGTCTATGGATCTCGTCAGCTTAAGCCTCATGAGAAGAACTATCTTACCCATGACCTTGAACTTGTAGCTGTAATGCACACACTTAAGTGTTGGATAAATTACTTTTATGGAGAAAGGTTTAATGTGTATTTAGACCACAAGAGCTTGAGTTATATCTTCCCTCAAAAAGATTTGAATCTCCTCCAAAGGCATTAGGTGGAGTACCTACAATATTTCAAATTTTACATTGCCTATACCCCAGGGAAAGGGAATATAGTTGCAGATGCGTTAAGTAGGAAACTTCCATAACAGGATATGAAAGAATATTCAGAAGAGTGGAGTTTAATGGCTCTTTTTTCTCAGTTGCAAATTGGAGTTCAGTGGAAGGGGAATGAAGTTTCTTTATCCAGTGTTCAGTTGAATTCTTCTCTCCTCGAGTTAATTGTTTAGGAACCAAAACTAGATGATGAATTCCATAGAATTAGGGACTCTCTTTATGGTGGGGAGACTGACACCCAGTGGTCGTTCTCCAAATAGAGTGTCCTGTGTTATCGAAACCATTACGTTGTGCCGTTATCAGCAAGGAAGGATGTGATGGGGGATTGCCATAACTCTCAGTGGGATGTACACCCAGGAACCATGAAGATGTTCTATGACATGCAGTGACAGTTCTGGTGGCCAGGTATGAGATGATATATTGATGAGTTTGTATCTCGTTGCTATACATGCCAGTAGGTGAAAGCCGAGCACCAGAAACCTTCGTCTTTTCTTCAACAACTTCTAATCCATACATGGAAGTGGGATGAAATATCTATAGACTTTTTGGTTGGGTTACCTCAACCCCAGAGGAAGAAGAACGTGATATGGGTTGTGATCGACAGACTGACCAAGTCGGCTCACTTCATACCTATTCGAGATACAACTAAAGTTGAGGAGTTGGGAAATATATGTGTGAAATAAATTGTTCATTTTCACGGAGTTCCGTCTGTTATAGTCTCTGATAGGGATCCTCGATTTACTTATTACTTTTGGAGAGTCCTTTAGGAGGCACTGAGATATCATGTCCGTTTGAGCACGACCTACCATCCACACTCAGATGACCAGACAGGGAGAGCTATTCAAATCCTTGAGGATATGCTTCGCGCATGTGTTCTCGACTTTGGTGGGTTTTGGGATGATCATCTGGGGCTAGTTGAGTTTTCTTATAACAACAGTTATCAGTCTGCTATCAAAATGTCTCCTTTTGAGGCATTGTATGGCCATCCTTGTAAATCTTTTTTATGTTGGTCGGATATTGGTTAAAGTTACTTGGTAGGATCGAGTTTGGTCCAAGAGACGACAACTAAGTTCTAGTTGATTTGTCAGAGAATTTTGACAGCACAGAGTCGGTACAAGTCTTATGTTGATCATCGCCATAGACCTTTAGATTTCTCAGTTGGTGAACATGTGTTCTTGAAAATTTCACCCTGATTATGTCATCGACGGCTTGGGAGGAAAGGGAATATTGCTCCATATTTTGTGGGACCTTTCGAGGTTGTTGGGAAAGTTGTTTACTGTTTATCTCTACCACCACAGCTGACGTCGATACATAAACGTGTTCCATGTATCACAGCTGCAAAAGTATCTCTCTGATCCTTCTCATGTTTTGAGCTGGAGTGATCTTGAGATTGAACCAGATTTATCTATGACTGAAACACCAGTCAGGGTTGTTGATTCTGAGACCAAGGTACTTCGTGGGAAAACAATACCCCTGGTCCGTGTGCTATAGTAGCATGGTTTTTATTCTCATGAGACGTGGGAAAGGGAGGCACTAATGAGAGAGCAGTGGCCTCATCTTTTTGACGTGGAGGTTTCTTCATAGGCTTTCTGGGGATATAAAGATCTTATGGTGGGGAGGTTGTAACATCACGTTACGTTTTCAGGTACTTTTGATGTTTCTAAGTATCTATGTTTTGGAGTAGTGACTTGGGAGAGTCAGGAGAACTTTAAATGATGTTTTGAGGCAAAGGGGAAGTTGCACAAGCGGCGCATGGGTTGTCTAAACCATGCGGCCCAACCGTGCGTAGTTGGTCTTGGAGGCAGTAGCTTCCACACGGGCAGTGCACGGTTAGTCTAACTGTGCATCCAAACCATGCATGGAGTGTCTACTGAGGTAGTGGCTAATGCATAGTTAGCGCATGGTTTGTCTAACCGTGTGGGAAAACCGTGCAACCACTTAAATGAGATCCTATAAAAGTGGATCTCACTTGTTTTTGCCTCTAAGTGCCTCCTTTTTCCTCCTAAGTGGCCCTAACTTGGGATTTTTTTTCTCCTAAGTTCAGAGAAGGTTCTCCCATCATTCTGGAGGCGATCCAAAGGCTCCTCTTGGTTAATTGAATCCGAATTCTTGAGGTATGTGATTGTTCTTCATCGTTCTTGATCGGTTTCTTAGATCTATTTAGATCTACTTCTCCTCTTCTCTCAGTTTCTTAGATCTATGTCTGTTATGGGTAGATCTAAGTGTGTGGTACCAAACATGATGAGATTTGGTATTGATCTTGCTAGGAGAAGAGATCTAAGGTGGGTTCTTTAAGAAGCAACCCGGTTTTCTTGAGTGTTCTCGACTGTTATGGTTTTCGTCAAAACCTTTGATGTGGGTGGTTTCATCCCAACTTTCTAAATTTATTATCATTGTATTTGGTTTATTTATTTCAATTGTTGATTTAAATTTAATTTCTTAAATTTTGATTTCAATTAAATTGATAAAAACTCAATTCCAGTGAACTGAGATATTTGAAATGGTTTTGGCATGGAAATTTGGAAAACCCCAATTCCACTGAATTGGGTGTGTTTATGGAAATTAGCCGATTTAAATTGTTTAATTTAAATTGTGGATTTAATGGAAATAATTTCAATTAAATTTTTTAATTTAATTGTGTAAATAAATTGTGTAATGATGGAATTAGTTTTGAATGGATTTCAAATTGGTGAAAATGGATTAAAATTATTTGATAGAAACCCAGTGGTTTTATCTTGTGAAAAATGCATGTGTTTGAATAAAACCTGTTTGGTTTTAAATGGAAAGAAATTGGAACTTTTTAAATGGAAGAATGAGATTGATCTTATTTTTAAGCATTCTTAAAATAGTTCGCCCATCATGTAAGAGCGCATGCAAGCCTGAGGTAGTTAGTGAGTTATTTGGATACACTCTACACTACGACAATGTTCTAAAACATACTTGCGGTGGGTCACATCCCCGATGGGTTGGTGATGAGTCACCGTTGGCCAGTGTCATAGGGACATGTGTATACACATTTTTATGAGTTCACATAGAGAGTGTGGAATCCTATAACTGGTTAATAATATCGTACCTTTTGGCAGATGACCATGTTGCTCGCTTGTTTATTTATATTTGAGTTCTAAATGTATGCTAACAATTTTGAACTTCTTTGCATTCCTATGGAATTTATATAAACTTTTTTATATAAATGTTTTATTTAAGTCATTTTTTAGAAATATTCCATCATTTGTAAAATCATTACTTAAAATGTTTATTTCCATCATTTGAAAATGTATAGCATGTTTTGTTAAAATATGATTTTGAATTGCCAAACCTTTTTATTTGAAAATTGAAATCTTTTCTTTGGATAATTTATATTTGGCCTCTGTTACGGAATCTTTGGTGGTATCTTATTGGGCTTAGGCTCACAACCTACTTTTGCCTTTGGGTGTTTGTATATTTTCTTCTTCCAGGATCTACCAAAGGGAAGGGATATCTTGGAGATGGATCCATTTGTTGATATTTGGTCTTGGTGAGTTGTTTCCTTAGGGACCTTGGGGTTGTTTTCCCTTTTTTATACTTGGGTTGCAGTACTTTGGGCTTTTATGCCCCTCTTTTTCTAGTACATTACTCCCAGTGGAGTTTCTTTTTGTTATGCATATTGTCTTGTTTCTTTTCTTCCATATTCTTTGTGTAAAAATCGTTCCCAGTTGCATGTTGTGTGATGTCAGGTACTAGTCGTCGACCCGTGAGGATCGGGAACGCCCTTCAAGATATGTCAGGGTCGGCTCGGTTATCGGGTTACCAGGGTACCCGGGCTGGTTCGTGACATGACCCAATTCATGGCATGAGGGGTTTTTGTCGAAAGGCAAGCCTGTTGAGAATACTGTTTTGATGGTTTCTTTTGGTGATGGTGCCTCGTTGGAGGCGGAAATTGAGGAAGTGGTTGTAGATAGTGCCTTCAAGGTGGTGGATGGTGATGGTGACCTGTCAGCATTGTGGAAGGGATGGATGTGGTTGTGCACGGCACCTCTAATATTCGGATTAGGGTTTTGTCTGTGTTTTGCAGGGCATAGGCTGGAGAGGGGTTTCGGAGCATGATGGTGGATGATATAAGGGATGTGGGGAATTGTTTTTTATCCCTAAAGGTGACAGATTTGGGATCCCGATGTGCCTCAATGGTGGTGTGTCCTTATTGGGGTGATTTTAGGGTCTTGGATGGTGTCAATGGTGGCGTTCTAGGTGCTCGAGCATGGAGTTTTACAGTGATGGTGTTGCAATGGATCTGGGATCCTGAGGGTGGTGGGATCTTGGCGGAGCGGTCTAGTGTGTCGTGAAGGCCACGATTAGGAGGTGACATAGGGGATTGCCCAGTGTCTTGTTCTAGTCAGTGAACTTACGATGCTCAGTTATTGGCACTTTGGTGTTTGATGAAGACAACCTTGATTCTGCAGGGGTGTGATTGGAGGATTGATATTGGAGTTGACCTCAGGATGTGAATACAAGTTGTATGGGAGTGTCAGATGTTTTTTTATGTTAGTGAGTATTACGACGGTAGGCAGTTACCTCGGCATATGCGATGGAATTGGGGTCAATTTCGGAAAATTGAGATTTTGGTGGTGCTAAAGAGTTTGAGAGATTACCCGTGGGTATTGGTTCAATTTTGGATTTTGATTTTGTTTAGGTGGCCCACAGGCTATCTTGTTGCATGTGTTCTATTGTTGGGGCTTTTTTTTTGTTTGTCATGTGGGCGGTGTTTGCGTCCTTGTGTCTGGTGGTGCTTGCGTCACTTTTTGGCATTGTTGTTTCTGTGCCTTTATTTTCTTAATAAATTTTTAGGACCGAGTACGTCAGATCTTGTACCTTCCTGTTATATTTATTTTAATTATATACACATATTGTAATCAATGTATATAAATAAACTATTAAACATTTGACTAATATAAATTTGGTAAAAAAATTATATAAAATTATTTACAAATAAATAAATATATATATTTATAAATATTTGTATATAATTATAAATATATTTATATAATTATATGTATTTATTAATATATAAGTATATATAATTTTAAATAATATATATAAATATTACATAAAAATATATATTATAATTTTATAATTGTTTAAATATATATTTATTTATAATTCCTATTATAAATAAACTATTACCGAACCCCATCATTTGCATGGTATAATATTAATTAACATGATCATAGTTTGATGTTACTAAAATCGTTACATAGATACAATATAAGAAGATAAAAAAACATAAAAGTAAATAATAATTAATACATCAAAAAAACTGAATCCCAAATCAATAGTTGAAAATAGTAATTAATTTTTGATTGGCCTGCTAATTTTTTATTTTCAGCTTGCATTGATCTTCATTGATCTGCTTTTTATGATCATCTGTAGTTAGATCATTTTTTCTGAATCCAGTGTTTTCTTCCACACCTGTATCAAATGTTTCTAGAACAAATTCATGTTCTAAATGTCACTACATATAAAAGTAAAACGTTAGTAAAATTTGACGGATTAAAATCATAGTGTTCATAGGTGTAATTGCAAATAGAAGAAAAATATACAAACATTTATACCAATAGTAAATTGAATCATTAAAAACAGCCAAATTAAACACATGTGTAGTGTGTGTTTAAATTGTATACATATTTTATGCATAGGGCGTGTTTAAATTGATGTATGTGATACTTGTTCCAACTAGACATTTAGATCCTAGAAATTGTTGAATAAAATGATGCCTCTTATATTATTATGCATCATGTGTAGTCTATGGAAATCTTGGATTGATTTATAATTTTATTCGAAAGGCTTTCAAAATCAAACCAACAAAACTAGATGACAAAGAGAAGGGGATAATACATGGCAACTCTAGTGTTTTGTTAATTCCATGAATCATACCTCGTCATTCAAGGTCATTCGCTGAAGCATTTGTGGTAAAAAAGGAGTGCAAGATATATTTTGGAATGGAGGATAAATCTCTCACACCATAAAAAGGCATCCCATAATATTATATCCTTAATAGGATATAATAAATTAGGGCTTAAAGGGTTTTCTTAAGGAGATAGATTCAAACCCAACCACTTCTTAGTCAACAATCATTCCCAACCTGTTTCACTCAGAAGAGACACTTTGACTCACAGGCACAATCCATAGAGATAGTTGAACCTAGATCATGGGAGGATATGTGTTGAAAATGATATAAAATGAACAATTCTCTTATGTGATGCAATCCCATGCTAAACCCAATTTGAGATCCTAGATAATTTATAAAAAAATATATGATAAGCATACAAATTGAGTGAAAATAGATATGGTTTTTTTGAAAATTGAGTATGAATATAATAGAAAATTGTATATATTGATATACCCTAGTACAAAGATTATGATTGTTATTCTCTATATTCAGTTTCTTCATGTTGACACAAAAAGAAAATTTTCATTTAACAACATTTTTTCAAGTGTAAGACTCCATATAAACAAATTTCTCAATGTGATAAATCTTCATCATCAAATTCATCAAAAGTGAATTTCATGTTAAGAATATATTAATTTTTTAAATTGAAATTAAATTTTAAAAAATGTAATTTATCTCACTAACGAAATATTAAAAATTGGAGGGAATAATCAGTATACAGCTTATCAACTTGAAAATATAATGTGAAAAAAAGGTAGTAATATAAGAAAAATCAATTTATAGTAAAAGATAAGTAGTTATGTAAGAACTATGAGCTTGAAAATAATTATAACATCACATTAAATTACCATAAATTATAAATAGTGTTTTGAAAAATGTAGTCTAGTATATTGGAAAATCTAAGCATAAGCATGAAACATATTTGAAAATGTTCAAGCGTAAGAATAAGAAAATTTGTATGTATTGTAATATTTTTATAAGCAATAGCATGTGAATAATCATAAGCATGTGTATATATATTACAACATTTCTATAATCATAAACAGAAGCTTCTTAATTTTTTATAATTTATGTAAAATCATATTTTTATATTATAAAATATTAAAATGTGTATGGATTATAGTATATATAGATGTATAAGCATTTTAGTCATTAAAATTTTTATGTATTACATTATATCCATAAGAATAAAAATTAGCATAATCATATGTAGTGAAAACTTAAAAATTTGTATTTATTACAGTATATGTATAGGCAGTAGTGTAATAATAACCAAATGCATAAGAATATGTATGAAAGTAATATATTTTTTGTATAAGAATAAGCTAAATTAAATTTTTTTATTATTATTTATATGTAAGTAATGTATTTGTTATTCTTTATATGTTACAGTATTTTCATATTATTGCATTTGAAATTTCATATGTATCACAGTATTTGTATAATCATAAATATAAGCATATACATAGGAATAAACACTAATAATAGCCAAAAATAAATAAATCTAGGATGAGAATCTAAATATAGTGTCAATCACATCTATAGATGTTATACTATTCTAGGATTAGATACAGAATATTAACATGTATTGTAGAAGCTACAAATTTCATGTGAAATTAAAAAATTCAATTAAAAAGTAGTTTTTGAAAAAAAATCATAAAATTGTAAAAAAACCTTTTTTGGAAATCAAAAGTAAATAGAGATCCTCCTAGTATAAATTATAAATGATATCTTATTGAGCCATAGAACAAAACCACCATTAGTAAAGATGATCAAAGATTCATTTGAAAACACTTTCTAAAAATTTAAAACAATATGTAAATAAAAACATAAAAACCTAACAACTAATGCTAGTTTTGTTTCTAAAAAAATTTATTATTCGTAGTAATCCTATGAATGTCAAGGGAGTCAATGATCATCAGATCAAAGATACTATTATATCTATGAATTACTTCTAAATATGTGGAATTATATGCACATCTTTATGTGGGAATACAATACATGAATTAATCAATGTGTTACTACCATTAAATCAATACCCATTCATTACATTCTAAAAAAATAAAGGTGATATGAATAAGAGAATTATTTTTAAAATATTTTTAAAAACTTAATTATAATAAAAATATCCTCTAAGCATGTCCATACCATTTTTTATGGGAAAATAAAATTTAAAAAAATTCTCAAATATAATTCTAAGAAGATCATGAAAAACAACATTCAAAAATTAAATGGGAGGTAGATTAGCCATCTTTGTAACATAGTAAAATCTAAAGGAAATATCCATTAGACCATCATTAGATAGAAGCTGATTATGCCTAATATACCCAAGAAAAATCAAACATGAAGGATGTATGAAATCTATTTTTAGGAAATTCATCCATTATAGTGCATATTTAGGTGAGGAGAATTTGAATAAATACTGAGTAAAAATTTTCATTATACATATAGTAAATGTGTAAATGTTATATATATATATATTAGTTTTTATAATATAATGTTTGATTTATTATTAGATTTTATAAATCTTTAAAATGTATACATATATAAAATGTATATCTTTTATAACACAAAATGTAGAAATTTATGTTACCATCAGTAATATAAATTATTATTTATTAAATGCATGAAAAGTAAAAGGCATATGCAACTCCTACATACTTGTCCCGATGTTGATTTAGGATCTTAGACTCTTCTTCACCCACCTCACCACTGCAATACACACACACAAACACATAATTAAAAATTAATTAGGATACACCATTCCCTCATGAAAATATAAGAATTTGCTACGCTAAAAGTGGATTCAAGGAATAGAGGTCTTTCTCAAGGATGAATTTGGACTTTTATTTACCCATGTTGAGAATGAATTCCCTGCTAAATGATATAAACGTGATATTTTCTACATTGTAATATCTCATTATTGGTTAGAATAAATTGTGAGCGTCATATGCCCCATAAAAGTAATAATTAACAAATTAAACAATTAAATACCATGAAGATAAATAGATTCATGATATTATATATCAAATTTAGGTATAAATACACCACAAATAAGGAATAAGTGGTGAATAAGTCACATCTCACATAAATAAAAGTGAGATAAGAAAACCCGTACCTTATTTCTGAAATCATTCTTCACTTGTACTTAATATCCTGAATAATCAAATTAGATTCATTAATTGATTAATTAAGAAAATTTTAAACATATATTTTATTTATTATAATTTTATTAAGTTCATTTATGTCCATTTCAATGAGTTATAATGTTTAATTTGGTTTTTTCGAGAGCATTCGTTTCGAGAGAATTAGTTTCATTTTAAACATATATTTTATTTATTATATTTTATTAATACTATAAAGAAATAAATTAGACATAAAAATAAAACAATACATTAATAAAATTTCAATTTAAAACTGAAACAATAAATTTGAGTCATACTAGGTACACTGTGTACCAAATTGAGTGGATGATCATAGTATAGGAGTGAATCATCCTTGTTGATGAAGTCATTTATTTATGATTTTTGTGAAAATTAAAAAAAAAATAAGTATCAAATAGAAATATAGAGGAAATTAACTAAAAAATAGATAAAGTGATGAGAAAATCAACTAAATAAGAAGTAGTAAGTCATGCCTTTATGATATATGTGTACATTCTGACATCAGGTATGATGTCTATTCGTTTCTAAACAAATCTACTTCATCTTATTAATATGAGGATTTTTTCAGTCGTAGTAGTGTTGGAAAAATATAAACACACAACAGATTAATAAATATTTTAAATTAAATATTAATTATCTTTAAAAATACATCTTTGGGGATTCTAGTTTATATATGGTGCATGATCTCTCTCATAAATTTACAAACATAATAACCATAATATTTTACATATGTTTGTTTAAAACACTATATAAACATTTATAAAAATAATTAATTTGTTTTTATATGTGTTTTAATATTTAAATCTTATTATATATACCCAAATAATTGTCTACTTGTAGAATTCGACAGGTTCCTTATGCGCGTGGGCTATCCTCATGCCATGATTTCCACAATATTTAAAAATATTCTTATCATCGCATAATTATCATTAAAAAAATAATATAAAATATATACCTTGAAGTTTAGTTCTAAAATGTTAGATTTAGTGTATTATAAATAGACAAACATCATCACGTTTGGTTGGTTTGTTGGGTATCCATGTAGTGAATCCATAAAATAAATCTTTGGAGTATCCAAATTGACTGAAATGAGTACCCAATGTTGTCTAAAAAACAAAAATGAATAAGTAATGAAAGGAATAAAAATATAATTGATATGATTAAATTGTAGAGTTTTACCCCTACATCATTGGTATTAAGAGGATTCTTTTATCCATAAGTTTTCTTTCAAACGATTTGGCCAGTTTTTCCACTATTGCATTAATTTGAACTGAATCCATTTATCTTTTGTTTGTATAAGTGATGTGAGGACTAATGAGTCCAAATTTATGTTCATGGGGTAATACCTTTAATTGGTATTCATATATATGCCTTCAAAAAATATGAATTGTATTTAGTCATAGTTAATATAGTAGATCAGTTATTAGAAAAAAAAATCCTGAAAACACACATCATGTATACATTTACAATTGAGACTCCTAGCCATTAATACTTGATGATTTCATTTACATTATCAAGATAAGTAAAGTTTGTAATGGCCTATCCATGCATTTTTTTCTTCAAAATCAACTATGTGATTACTACCAATTTGTAGCTTTGTATCTGTATGAACCTTCAATGTTAGTAAATATAGATATTGAAGGGGTGGGGTAAAGGTTCCTTCTGAAGATATTTTTGATCGGTTAATTGATCCTTTAGATGGTTTTTATTTGACCTTTAATCTCACCCCCTTCCCTTTTTCCATTTTTAATAACATTCATTGGTTTAGACCAATTTCATTAATTGTTAAAGTTTTAACATGAAAAATAAATTGGTAATGAATACCTCTTTTTTGACATGTTTTTTTACAAGATCTGAAGGAAATGCTATGAATGTTTTGATATCTTTCTCA
The DNA here is from genome assembly GCA_963277665.1 of Viscum album. Classification (NCBI taxonomy): domain Eukaryota; kingdom Viridiplantae; phylum Streptophyta; class Magnoliopsida; order Santalales; family Viscaceae; genus Viscum; species Viscum album. Next base: position 533,508,688 of record OY728151.1, on the reverse strand, counting down.
ACCATATGAATATATGCACCATAAAGTGGAATAGGTAACTCGTTTCTCACCTCATGAGATACAGTAATCCCCACTCTCACATGACCTATTGGAAGTGGTCTATTGTGTGGATTGTATTATTATATATTGAACATGATAGCCCTCACATCAAGGTGATGGGTGGTTGTTGATATATATAAATTACATTCATTTTCACCCACTAGAATATAAGTATATAAAAGGTATCAGTGTCTTTCTGATTCACATTTCATAGAAACAATTATGATAATATTGATTACCTCATCTAAGAACTCTCTTTGAAGGGAATGGATCACCTCAAAGCTAGTGGGGTTTGGGGTGGGGTCTTTATATAGTGGTTGTTCTTGAGTTGTTTATTCTATTTTCCCCCTATAAAAATTTTAGAAACTCATACTACCAAAGAAATTTTTCTTCATGTGTAGATAATCTTTATTTCATATCTTCAATTTCTTTATCTCTATCCCCCTATTCTTTTCTTTTCTCAAAATATGTTCAGGGTGTACCCCAAAACCCACACCTTTGAGATGAAATTTTATTAGAATTTTGGGAAAGCCTCTGTGAGTATTTCTAGTAAGCATTAATACAAATTTATTATAGGATTCATCTACTATAAATAAGATCTGTAAGGGATGGTGAAGAGTAAGTCAATGTTTCATTATTTTATTTTTTATTAAAATAACGAAAGGATATCGTAATGTTATGATAATATCTTCCCAAATCAGCGTCTTAAGTGGGGGAACAACATGGTTCCATTAATCTACATCAATTGGCATGTGCTACTGAGTGATAATCCCAATGAAACAACTGAACATGGCCTTGTTGGAGCTGACAGGTTATCCATGTGCATTCCATCCAACCATGAAGTTTATGCCTTTTCTTTTTACCTTAATAATTTTTTGTAACACTTTCATGCTACGGGGATCCTATTTTTTCTAAGACATCAGTTCTTTTCTATCTACCATTTCCTCATGTTCAAAATCATTAATATGTTGTTTCTCTAGATTGGTAGCATCAACATGTGCATAAAGTTATTTTTTCTCTGCACTGGGAGTAGAACTATGTTCAGAAACATGTTGTTCCTCTAGATTGGAAGCATCAGTATGTGTATAAGGTCATTGTTTCTCTATACTAGGAGCAGCATCAAGTTGAGAAACCTATTGTTCCTCAAGATTGGTAACATCAACACATGTAGAATTCATTATCTGCATAAGTGGTTCAATATTTAATTTAGATTACGTAAATGAAGTAGTGGATAGATAATAACATGAGGTAATTAAATCGCTTCAAAAAAATATCCTGATTATTGAACTATCTTTTTTTTAAGGTTGAAGGGATTTAACCCCTCTATCAAGTATCCAAATTCCTTCATTGTGATCTCCTTTGACATACAAAACCCATTCTACATTTAGACCACTGCAAAATGATTGTGATGTCCTAATGAAAGTGTCATCCTCAGGTGAATCTTCATTTGACCCTTCAATGATTTTTCTTTATAAAATAATAATAGACCACTTTTGGTTTGCAGGATCTATAACATATAATACTTTTATTTTCTATGATTCCATTATAAATGGTTTTTCTTTGTACACTACTTTACTAAAATCCACTTTTTTGAATCCCAATTCATCTATTTTAACGTCACTCATGTTATCAAACCACATTCATTAAAAAATAGGAACTTGGAATGTTTTATAATCCAACTCTCATATTTTTTTATAATTCCAAATTATGAAATAATTGCATAAATTGGATTTTTATCCTTGGTACCAGAAACATGAATTGCTTCTATCACAAGTGTAACTCCACTATTTTTCATGCTGCTACCTCCATCATGTTCATTTGTATAGAACATATAACCATTAATTACATAACCATTGTAAGTTAATACATGCACACTTGGTTCTCTGTATGGCCATCGAATTCTTTCTAAAATTCTGAATTTTTATCTGACTTCTTAAAAATATGGTTTTGAAACCATCCTATAAACTGTTGATTATGCATATTTGATATCCATCTTTCATCCCTTGATGTATTCAAATGCCTAAGAATTTATTTTTGGGTTTCAACATATATGGAAACATCTAAATTGTTAAGAAAAAATGTAAAGTTGGGCCTGCTCCCAGTCTATAATATTGATTTTGACAACATCTATTCTAGAAATTTCTTTACCCACAAGCTACCCAATGTTACGATATTTCGGTAGACCAACTTTTTCCACACTAAATAGGTAGTGAGTACAGAAATCAATGGATTCCTCAACAATATTTCTCTAGGTATATAACTTTATTGCATATAGATTTGAAAAAGAAATAGAGCTTGGTTAATTTATGACAGAATTTCTTGGGAAAAATGCAACGTAAAGTGTTGGACTCCTCATGTGTTAATAATGTTTTAATGATCACAAATCCTATTACTGTTAATTAATCTCAATCTTCATTGCACATCTTTCTAATGCTCTTCAATCTCAATAATAGCTACACATCATGTTTTAATCTTATGAATGTTAATTACTCTCTTTATTATTTACAAGTCTTATGCATGATCACAAATATCACTTATATTATCAAGCCTTTATATTTATGATTCACATTCTCTTACTCTCTAATGATTAACCTTAATCCATATTCTGCATATTACTATCTAAGTCCAAATACAGATATTTGTCTAAGTACAGACACACCGTGAAGGACTCACCGTGACCCAGACACACCGTGAAGGACTCACCGTGACCCAGACACCGTGAAGGACTCACCGTGACCCAGACACCGTGAAGGACTCACCGTGACCCAGACACCGTGAAGGAAAAACCGTGTTCCATACACCTTGAAGCTCATATCGTGAACCATCCACTGTGAAGAAGACACCGTTTACTTAATCACTGTGAAACTGTTTCTTAAGTTTTTGTCAATATTATTTAAATAATGCTAACGGTCATATTTGTTGTTTTTAATGAAATTAATGTTGTTTAATGTTAGTTGTTGGCATGTCAGGAAACCGTATCTCGTACCTCTGTAAAGAGAATCATTCCTACTGCCAGAACTCGTGGAATATAAGAAAGACTGAGATGCAGTACACGTGTAACGTAACGTGCAAGTGGTGAAGGAAGAAAAGTGTGACGATACAACGAGAAAAACTTATATACGTCCGAGAGCACTGTGCTGAACAAGAGGGAGATTGCAAAACCTTAAATGAACTCTCATGAGTGCAATCCAATTCTACTGAAGAACATACAACGAATCAAGAGATCTTTCTCACTCCTGAAGAAGACAAGCTGAACTATGACACTCTGTTTTTCAACAGAAAAACCAGAGAAGGACTCAGAATCATTCATGCTGAATCCAACGAGTCCAAAGCTACATTTATAATCACTAGATCTTTCTAAACTCTCATCTATCTTCTCTACGTGATTTATTTATTAACTTCTGAGTAGTGTGGTGTACTTTGTATATCCTTTACACATGCTGTCTCCTGCACTGAATAGGAGGATATCAAAATCCTCACTCAAAATATCTTAACTCATGTTTACCCACGTCCACTGTGGAAGAGGTCCTTGTGTGACCTGTTCTTTGTTTTATTTCCCATGAAGAATAGTGGTAGAGCTCCCTGCGTGGCCTAGAAAATTTTGTAAACTGTTTTTAACCCCGATCCAGGGTGTGGATCAAATTTATATAAATTTGAGAGGACTAAGTCTCAGCTTGAGACTGAACCTCTTGTTATATCTGTTGTGAATCTTTACTTTAAGTTTAAAGTATACTACATATATCTTATTTATTCCGCTGCTATTACTTTGAAATACAAAACTATTTTGAAGCTACATTTATAGTTAAATTAGCAAGTGTTTACACTTATTTTAAATCAATAGGTTAGCTTCAAAAGTTAGTTTGACCTTGTAGTTAAATTAACTGAGACCTAATAAATCTTTGAGAAGCTAAGTGAACATTTACAATTTGTATAAATTCACTACAGTTTAACTTCTTTTATAAATCGGGGGGTTTTAAATAGACAATATTTGTAACAGAAATTTTAATTGGAACTCAATTCACCCCCCTCTTGAGTGTCCACTCCGACCAACATTTGGTATCAATGGATTCTTTTTTGTTTAAGGATTTTCAAGATACTCTGTTTTTCAACTGTGATTTTAGTTGCATCTTTAAAGATATTAAATTTCTATTAGTTCTAAATTTTTATCTCTTTAAATTATCTTTCTAAAATATATTTATAGATAATAGACTAGAGGGTGTTTCTACTAACAGGACACCTTTCTTCAATGGTACAAACTATGCTCAGTGGAAACTTAAAATGAAAATTCCTTTAGAGAGCATGGGTTTTGATATTTGGACTGCTATAGAATAAGAATATAAACTTCCCACTATTGTTAGATCCACTTGGGATGAACCTACAAAGACTGTTTACAATAATAATTGTAAAGCCATGAATGCCCTGTACTGTGCTCTAGGAGATGAAGAGTTTAACAGAATTTCTGCTTGTAAAACTGCTTTTGAAATTTGGGATACCTTGGGTGTTTCTCATGAAGGAACAACCAATGTTAAAGAAATGAGATTAAATACTTTTACTATTAAATATGATAATTTTAAAATGAAAACTGATGAACCTATCTCTGACATATATTTCAGGTTTAATGAGATAGTCAATACAATGAATTCACTTGGTAAAGCAATTTCAGCAAAGGAACAAAATATGAGGATACTGAGATGTTTACCAGAACGATGGAGAGGCACCTCTGTCTTAATCAGAGAGTCATGTGACATTGCTGCTCTACCTGTCAAAGAACTCATTAGTAAGCTTATGATGTATGAGGAAGAACTCAAGGTGAATAAAGAGGAAGATAATGAACCTAAGATAAAATAAGTGGCTTTCAAGACTACTGCTTCAAAGATCAAGGACAAAGATAGAGATCAACTACCTACTGATAGTTCAACCAGTGAATATTCAGACTCTGATAGTGATGCTGAAATGGATCAGATAGCCAGAAGGTTTAAGAAATTTTATAGGAAGAAGAAATTCTTCAGAAAATCAAATTACAAAGGAAAGTATGACAATAAGGGACATTGGAAGAAGGATTGGAAAAATCCAGATAAAAGTGATGAAGTTGTCTGCTATGAGTGCAAAAGAAAAGGACATATTAAAGCAGACTACCCAAAGCTCAAATTCAAGAAGAAATATGATTACAAGGACAGTAAGTACAAAAAGGCTATGAAGGCTACTTGGAGCGCTTTTGAGGATAGCTCCAATGAATCTGAAGCTTCTGAGACTAAAATCAGAAATAAGGCAAACATGTGTTTTATGACAAACACATCTGAGGTAACCTCAGAAACTCCTGCTTTAAATTCTTATTATTCTGAAGATAATGCAGAATCTGATTCTGATTCTGGTTCTGAAAACATGACTAGTGAGGAATTGTTTGAATATTATAATATGTTGGAAGAGACATGAAATGAACATAAAGACAAATACAAATAATTATAGAAACAACATGCTCTCACTACTACTGTTAAAACTGAACTTACTATTGAAAAAGAGAAAAATGCTCAACTGTTAAAGGAGAACACTGAACTGAAAATGTCTAATGAGCAACTTAGAAAGGATTTAGAGAAGTTCACAAATGGAAAGGATACACTAACTCAAATGCTAGGAAAGAAAGTTGCACCAAAATACACTACTGGAATAGGCTACAAACCTGGATAGAGATAGTTTACTAAGAATAGATTTATTCCTAAATCTGGATAGAATACTGCTAGTTCTAGTTCTGGACATTCATATGCTTCAACTAGTTATTCACATAGTTATAAATCCAATAGATTCTATCTTTCAAAATCTATTGATTCTGTAAATTATATGAGACCCATAAGACAAATTTGGATACCGAAAGCTTTGATTGCTAACCTGTCTGGACCCAGGAAGATCTGGGTACCAAAATCATTTTCTATCTAAATCTGTTTTGTAGGAAACCTGCATGAAGAGTTCCCACAAGAAGACATGGTATTTGGAATGTGGATGTTCAAGACATATGTCTGGGGATTACTCATGCTTCAAGAGTTGAATAAAGGTTGATGGAGGTTTTGTCACCTTTGGTGATAATTCTAAAGGAAAGATCATCAGCCTACTCCAGATTGGTAACACTGACTCAGTATTAATTTCTAAAGTTTTATTTGTTGATGGACTTAAATATAATCTGTTAAGTATTTATCAGTTATGTGATGATGGTTTTAATGTTAAATTTGAAAATGATTCTTGCAATGTTTTTAATTCTAAAAATGCTTTAGTATTTTCTGCCATGTGAAATGAAAATGTTTATGTTGTTGATTTAAATTCTTTAGCCATGCAAAATGTTACTTGTTTAAATGCTTTTCATAAAGAGTCTTGGCTTTGGCACAGAAGATTAGGACACTGCAATATACACTCACTAAGAAAACTTACTAGGAAGAACTTAGTGAGAGACCTACCCAAAATTGAGTTTCCAAATGGCAAAGTGTGTACTCCCTGTCAAAAGGGAAAGCAACACAAAATCTCTTTCAAACCAAAGAAAGAAGTTTCAACTTCTCAACCTCTCGAGTTGGTTCACATGGATTTGTTTGGACCATCTAGAGTTTCTAGTTTAAATGGGAAGCACTATGTCTATGTCCTAGTAGATGACTTTTCTAGATATACTTGGGTATACTTTCTAGCTCACAAAAGTGAAGCTTGTTCGTACTTTGTTAAATATTCCAAGTCTGTAGAGAACCTTAGTGGACTTAAGATTAAAACTCTAACACTACGAGAAAAATGGGTATTTGCGACGGGTTATTTGCGACGGGGATAAATCCCGTCGCAAATAGTCCCGTTAGAAACTTATTTATGACGGGGGAATTCCCCCGTCGCAAATAAGTAGTTATTTGCGATGGGTTAGCTTTCCCTGTCGCAAAAGGACTGGCGCGCTTTCCGCGCCAAATCGCGGGAAAGTTATTTGCGATGGGCGGTTACCGCCCGTCGCAAATAACCGGCGGCGGTAAAAGATATTTGCGACGGGAATATACCCCTGTCACAAATAGTATGTCGGCAGGTTATTATTTGCGACGGGACCCGTCGCAAATAACTATTTAACCGTTGACCGTAATAAATGCGGGCTAAGGTATATGCGATGGGTACCGTCGCAAATACACCCGTCGCAAATAATCAAACCTATAAATACCCCCCCCATCTGTTTATTTTTTCATTCATTCTCAAACTCCATCTTCTACTTCTCTCAAAACACTATTTTTAGAGTTCAGCGTTTCTTAAGTTTAATTTTTTTTTTCCGGAGTTGATATTGAAGTTTTCAACAACGATCAGAGATCATCCTCGGATCAATTTTAAAGGTATTTATGTTCATTTTAATTTAATATTTATTTTAAATTTTTTATTAGTTTCAATTATTCTTAATTAGTTTTAATTTAATTATGTTTAGATTGTTTTGTTACTTAATAAATTTAAATTATTAGTATTCATTGTTCATAGTTAATGGTAATTAGGAATAATTTGTAATAATTACAAATAATTAAGAATAAATACTAATAATTAGTAATAAATACCAATAATTAGGAATAATTAGTAATAATTACCAATAATTACCAATAATTAGTAATAATTAGTAAAATTACTAATAATTAGTAATAATTAACAATAATTAGTAATAATTTCCAATAATTACCAATAATTAGTAATAATTAGTAATAATTACTAATAATTAGCAATAATTAGTAATAATTACCAATAATTAGTAACAATTTCCAATAATTAGTAATAATTACCAATATTTAGTACTAAATACTAATAATGAGTAATAATTGCCAATAATTAGGAATAATTAGTAATAATTATCAATAATTACCAATAATTAGTAATAATTAATAATAATTACCAATAATTAGCAATAATTAGTAATAATTAGCAATAATTAGTAATAATTACAAATAATTACCAATAATTAGTAATAATTACCAATAATTATCCATAATTAGTAATAATTACCAATAATTATCCATAATTAGTAACAATTACCAATAATTACCAATAATTACCAATAATTAGTAATAATTTGTAATAATTAGTAATAATTACCAATAATTAGTAATAATTCGAAATAATTACCAATAATTACCACTAATTAGTAATAATTAATAATAATTAACAATAATTAGTAATAATTAGTAATAATTACCAATAATTCGTAATAATTAGTAATAATTAGTAATAATTAGTAATAATTACCAATAATTAGTAATAATACCAATAATTAGTAATAATTACCAATAATTAGTAAAAATTAGTAATAATTAGTAATAATTAGTAATAATTAGTAATAATTACCAATAATTAGTAATAATTACCAATAATTAGTAATAATTACCAATAATTAGTAATAATTACCAATAATTAGTAATAATTACCAATAATTAGTAATAATTACCAATAATTAGTAATAATTACCAATAATTAGTAATAATTACCAATAATTAGTAATAATTTGTAATAATTAGGAATAATTAGTAATAATTAGGAATAATTAGTAATAATTAGGAATAATTAGTAATAATTACCAATAATTAGTAATAATTACCAATAATTAGTAATAATTACCAATAATTAGTAATAATTACCAATAATTACCAATAATTAGTAATAATTACCAATAATTAGTAATAATTACCAATAATTAGTAATAATTACCAATAATTAGTAATAATTACCAATAATTAGTAATAATTACCAATAATTAGTAATAATTAGGAATAATTACCAATAATTAGTAATAATTACCAATAATTAGTAATAGTTACCAATAATTAGTAATAATTACCAATAATTAGTAATAATTTGGAATAATTAGTAATAATTACCAATAATTAGTAATAATTACCAATAATTAGTAATAATTACCAATAATTACCAATAATTACCAATAATTACCAATAATTACCAATAATTACCAATAATTACCAATAATTAGTAATAATTACCAATAATTACCAATAATTAGGAATAATTACCAATAATTACCAATAATTAGTAATAATTACCAATAATTACCAATAATTAGTAATAATTACCAATAATTCGTAATAATTACCAATAATTCGTAATAATTACCAATAATTAGTAATAATTACCAATAATTAGTAATAATTTCCAATAATTAGTAATAATTACCAATAATTATTAATAACTACCAATAATTACCAATATTTACCAATAATTACCAATATTTACCAATAATTATGAATAATTACCAATAATTAGGAATAATTACCAATAATTTGGAATAATTATCAATAATTTGGAATAATTACCAATAATTAGGAATAATAACATTATTACATTATTTGTATATTTTATTATTAATATTAAAATAATATAATTTTCTATATTATATACAATTCTCTTTTCATCTGTGTGTTTTCTGTCTCCACATGTAATATTTGCATTCTTTTTCAAAATTATCAACCTACTCGTCAATGGAGAGGTGAAAGTGAATGCAAATATTACATGTGGAGATAGAATGTTAAACACACAGATGAAAGAAGAATTTTATATAATATAGAAAATTATATTATTTTAATATTAATAATAAAATATACTAATAATGTAATAATGTTATTATTATATAGTTAATATTTATGAAAAAATTATATTAGTATTATTAAAAAAAATAAAAAATCAATATAATATTAAAATTATCAATATTTGTAACAGGTTTTGCTTTATTCTCAACATATTCAATCCTTTCTTGAGTGTTTTTTCTAACAAATTATTCAAAACCAGTAATGCTTTTATATTTTATAGAAAAATATGGAACAACGAGGTCGTCAACAGTCATTATTAGATGATCGCATATGGATAAATCAACGTAGAAATCCAAACGGTTCTGGTTTAAATCTAGTATATATAGAGGGTGTGGAGACTTTTTTATCATTTACGGCATCAAATCCAGAATTTGTTTCAGAAGGCAAAATAAAATGCCCTTGTAGAAAATGTGCATTGAGAACGTTTGAAACGTTTGAAAAAGTGGGGGGACATCTCTTGCGTTTTGGTTTTCAACCAGATTATGTTTTTTGGTATCAACACGGTGAATGCAGTTCCAGAGTAGGTGATACCAACTTGATTCTGGATCCATCTCGGTTTCAAGATTTAGTACATGATGTTGCAGGTTCATCTGTTCAACATACAGAAACTCCGGCTGATATAGATTCAAATCCTGAGTTGGCACCGTCTGAATTTTATGAGTTGTTGAGGTCTACTGAGGATGCATTATATCCTGGATGCAAGATGAGCAAATTAGAATAAGTTGCAAAATTTATGGCTATCAAATCAGATAACGGAATGTCAAACAACTGTTTTGACCAGATATTTTCTTTGCTTAAAACACTGTTACCCAAAGGAAACGTTTTTCCTGCAAATTACTATGAGAGTAAGAGGCTAGTTTGAAATTTGGGACTTACTTGTCTGAAGATTCATGCATGTTCAAATGACTGCATTTTATATTCTGGGGAAAATGAGTCGTTGGATAGTTGTCCCACATGTGGGAAATTGAGATATAAAGAAGGGCAACATGGGAAGTCTGGTTTGATTCCTGTAAAATAGTTGAGATATTTTCTGCTTACATCCAGACTTCAGCGTTTATTCATGTCTAAGAATACAACGACAATGATGTCATGGCATAAAGCGAATATTTCAACCGATAAAAGCTTGAATCATCCAGCCGATGGTGATTCATGGAAACATTTTGATAGAGTGCATTCATCCTTTGCTTTAGAATCTAGAAATGTTCGACTGGGCCTTTCCACTGATGTTTTCTGTCCGTTCGGATCTTATGGTAGTCAATATTCATGTTGGCCTATTTTTTTAACTCCGTACAATTTACCTCCATGGATGTTGATGAAGGAGCCATATATCTTTTTGACTTTACTAATTCTATGACATCTGAAGAAAAATATTGATGTTTATTTGAAACCATTGATTGATGAATTAAGTTTATTGTGGAGTACTGGTGTCAGTACATATGATGTTGCTACGAAATAGAATTTCATACTGAGAGCAGCATTGATGTGGACAATTAGTGACTTCCTGGCTTATGGGATGTTATCTGGCTGGAGTACACATGGTCATAAATCATGTCCTTATTGTATGGGAGAGAACAAAGCATTTATGCTCATTCATGGAAAGAAACCTTGTTATTTTGACAGTCATCGCAGATTTCTTCCAGCTGATCATCCTTTTCGCAGAAACAGATCTCATTTCAGAAAAGGAACAATTGAAAGGGATGGACCTCCAAAAATTCTATCAGGTTCGGAGTTAAAATCAGTTGTATTTTCATTACCTCCCATCACTTTTGGTCCCACAATAAACCAACAGAAAATTTCTGGTTTTGGGAAAGAACACAATTGGATTAAACGTAGCATATTTTGGGATTTTCCATATTGGTCTGATTTGTTGGTCCGCCACATGTTGGATGTCATGCATATTGAGAAGAACTATTTTGATAATTTGTTTCATACAGTTTTGGATACGCCAGGAAAGAGAAAAGACAATGTAAATGCATGTTTAGATCTTTCCCAAATTTGTAGGCGTCCAGAACTGGAATTGTTTGAGAATGTCAGAACAGAAAGGTTACTGAAACCAAAAGCAGCTTATACACTGTCTAAAGAAAACCGTTTATTATTTTGTCAGTGGATTGCAGATTTGAGACTTTCAGATGGCTGTGCTTCCAATTTGGGTAGATGTGTAAAGAATGGTCATATTACTAGATTAAAAAGTCATGATTTTCATGTTATAATGGAAAGACTTCTACCCATTGGATTAAGAGGTCTGTTTAATTCTGTGATTTGGGATTCCATAATAGACATGTCTCATTTTTTCGGGAAATTTGTGCAGCTACAGCAGATTATGATGCTCTATGCAAACTTGAAGAAGATGTTGTTGTAATTATATGTAAACTAGAAAAAATATTTCCACCATCTTTCTTCGACTCAATGGAACATTTGATGTTAAATTTTCCATATGAAGTCAAATGTGGAGGTCCATTACAGTTTCGATGGATGTACCCATTTGAAAGATGCATGCAAAAATTGAAAAGAAAATTACGTAACAAAGCATCTGTTGAAGGATCTATTGCAGAAGCTTATTTTCAAGAGGAAATATCTTTTTTCTGCTCCCATTATTTTGAATCTGAGTATCCTTCAAAACAAAACCGAATGGGATGAAACGAGAGGAATATTGATGAAATAAACAATCAATTATCTGTTTTCAACCAGACAGAGCTTGGTTTTGGTGGAGTTTATGAACGCTGGCTTTCAGATGATGAACATCACAGAGCTCATACGTATATTCTACTCAACTGTGAAGAGATGACATCAGTTGTACTGTAAGTGTTTATATCACTTATTCTATCATTTATGTTACAGTAAATAACTTTTTTTTATAGGTTGTATGATAATCATATCAAGAAAAAAATTCCACAAATTACAGTAGCTGCTCTCGAAGAACGCCGACAGAAAAATTTCTCTCAGTGGTTTCAAAAACTGGTAACATAAATTCTTTATCTTTTAGCAACTCATTCAATGTATAGTTTACTATATTGATAATTATTTCACAAATTTTCAGGTGTCTCGACATGCTGATAAAATTGACAAACGGCTGTGTATATTGAGTAACCCGCCTTCCAAACTTGTTAAAACTTATAATGCATATGTGGTGAATGGATTTCGATTTCACACACATGCATATGGGGAATCAAAAAAAACAATGAACAGTGGAGTTATCTTCAGAGGATCTCATCATCGAGAAAATTAAGTTGACTTTTATGGCATACTTGATGAAATCATTGAACTCTGTTATCTTGGACAACATTACATAATCATGTTCAAATGTCGGTGGTTGGATACAGAGAGAGGCGTGCATGTTCATTCGACTCATGGAATCATCGATATTAAATGTAAAAGTGTTCTCGAAGTAAATGAACCATTCTTATTGGCTCAACAGGCACATCAAGTTTATTACACAAAGTACTATGCTACATCAAGAGACTTGATTTATTGGTGGAGTGTAATAAAAATAAAAATTTGAGACATTCAGTTTAGTCAAAGTGAATGTGCTTTCATTGATGTGCAAAGAATTGAAGTTTTTCAAGAGAGTACTCAAAATCAATCTTTTTTACAAAGAGACATGAGTATCGATGACGACACCCCACATTTAAGATTCGTGATGACGATGATGTTAATGATGTCACATATGAATTTGAAATGGTAAGAGATGAAGCAACTGGAACTCGAATGGATATCGATGATGTTGAGGAGGAATATGAAGATGACATTGACATATATGAAGTTGATGATGAAGATGAACACTGATAGAATTCCATGGTAGTTATATACAATCATAATATATATATATATATATATAATAGTAATTATCAATTATTTGCTAACAACATTAACATTTTCTGTTTCAGATGGACGACGACACATTTCGTGCGTTGGCGGATGCTGACCTGCCTTTCGATGCGGATGAGTTGCTGGCAGATGACCCTCAGCCTGTAGGCGCTCCAGGGAGTACACGGAGGGGGTGCGGTCTTGCACGATTGATGATTCATGACCCCGTCCCCGAGCGACGTCCACGTCTTGGGTTTGATCCACGCACACGGAGGTGTGATAACCTGTGGATTTGACTAAGATTTCATTAATCTATTCACATAATAAATGTTTATTATTTTTACAGTTTTCCGCATATAGCAGTCGGACATGGCAGCGCTATTTTGCGAAACTATTTCTCTCATCCGTGGACCACATGGGAGCAGATTCCCATTGATGTGCATCAGACCATGTTCGGTCATTGGTTGGTACGTACGTAAATAAATTATTTTTTATTTTGAAAATTATTTCATTTCTAACTTGATATTTTGATTTATTTGTAGGGTTTATAGTATCCGATAGAGGATACCATGCGTGATTCCATCCACGAGGCATGGGAGGTGGCCATGCGTGATCGCTTTCGTCAGTTTTTGCACAATTTAAGAAAAGCTACCATGAAGAAAGCAGGAGTGTCAGATTTTGACAAGTCATGTAGAGCACACCGACCAGAGTACATTTCATCCAATGTATGGGATGGATTATGTGCGCACTGGTTGAGTGGTGCCTTTCAGAGGAGATCATCAGTGGGGAGGTAGAATCAGGGGAGATAGGAGGTGACTCATCGAGCTGGGAGTCGTTCTTTCAGTACTCATAGACATCATCTGGTACATACATTATTTATAAATATTTTATATAACTATAAATATTAACAGTTTATTTTTTATTCTTATAGGCTGTCAAGCACCCCGATATTACGGAGTACGACGTATATCAGAGGATGTATAGTGATCCTGCTACTGGGGAGCTCAGAGGTGATCGTCAGCATCACATCGTGGTCAGTATTATTTGTTTTCAAGTTTAAAAATTAACTGCATATAATATATTCACAATTTTAATTTTAAATTGCAACTACAGGAGTCATATGAGGCCGCAGCGTCACAGACCCGGCCTGAGAGTCAGGCCGAGTCATCAGATCAGACCCCTGGCCATCAGTTTGATGAGGTAGCATGGATGCAAGCCACCCAGTATGCCTTTGAGAAGGGCTGGGTAGTTGGTATCAGCTCTCGACTGACTCTCGGAGATTATTATGGCAGTGCTGCGATGTCAGCGTCCAACTCGAGAGGAGCTCGTGCATCTTCTTATGCTACACAGTATGAGGATCAGTTACGATCTCAGACTACACTGATAGAGAGTCTCTAACAGGAGTAGGAGCAGATGCGTCAGCAGCAGCAGTAGCATGAGGAGGAGCGTCGACGCCAACAGTAGTTGTACGAGGAGCAGATGAGTCGGTGGCAGCAGCAGCAGCAGGAGCAGATGGAGTACATGCGCCGACTAACTCATGCTTTAGGGATGGAGTTTCCTCCACCAGCATCTGCAGATCCCCCCCTCCCCCCCTCCTTCAGATTAGAGTTTGTTTTTATGTTATAAAGTTTGTTAAATCAAAATATGAATTTTTTTTCTATTCGTAGTTTCTGTCTCATTATAAAATATTAATAATATTATATTTTGAAATAACAATATTAATATGAATAATAATATTATTTATATTTTATAATATTAAATTATATATATATATATATTAAAATTTTATAATATTAAAATTTAATTATATTTTTTTGTAATATTTGAATTATTTTAATATTTGAGTGTAAAATAATTCTATTATTTTTATATTAATTAAAATAACTTATTAATATTTTTTTATTTATGAATTATAATTCTAATATTATTATATTAATTAAATCATTCATTAATATTCTATTATTTTTTATTTTTGAATTATAATTCTATTATTATTATATTAATTAAAATAATTTATTAATAATTTATTATTTTTATTTGTGAATTATAATTCTATTATTATATTAATTAAAATCATTTATTAATATTTTATTATTTTTTATTTTTGAATTATAATTGGATTATTATTATATTAATTAAAATAATTTATTAATAATTTATTTTTTTTATTTTTTTTATAGTATTTGCGATGGGATACTATGACCGTCACAAATAGTATTATTATTATATTCATTAAAATAATTTATTAATAGTTTTTAATTTTTTTTAAAAAATAGTAATTGCGACGGGGCCCGTCGCAATTACTATTTTAAAAGTTTTTTACAAATATACAGAGTAATATTTGCGACGGGAAGGATCCCCGTCGCAAATAATGTCTTTAGCGACGGGCCCGTCGCAAATAATTGTTGTAGCGACGTCGTTTTCCGCAACGGGCTATTTGCGACGGGCCCCCGTCGCAAAAGGCCATTTGCGATGGGATCCCGTCGCAAATACCTGTTTTTCTAGTAGTGTAAGAAGTGATCATGGCCGTGAGTTTGAGAATCATGAATTTTAATCCTATTTCTCACATAATGGCTATAGTCATAATTTTTCTTCTCCTAGGACACCTCAGCAGAATGGTGTAGTAGAAAGGAGGAATAGAACCCTTCATGAAATTGCCAGAACTATGCTTAATGAATATGACCTGCCTATTTACTTTTGGGCTGAAGCTGTGAATACAGCTTGTTATATTATTAATAGAGTCTTGATTAGACCTATTCTTAAGAAGACCCCTTATGATTTGTGGAACCATAGGAAACCTAAAGTCAATTACTTTAGAGTCTTTGGCTGCAAAGTCTTTATTCTTAATACCAAAGATAATCTTGACAAGTTTTCATCCAAGAGTGATGAAGGAATTTTCCTAGGTTACTCAATCTCTAGTAAAGCCTATAGAGTTTTCAATAAAAGAACCAAGTGTGTGGAAGAATCTGTTCACATCAAGTTTGATGAAACTGATCCACGTGAGCCTAATACCTATCTTAAAAATCTTGAAGAAGATTTATCTGTTATGGACCTTAATGACAAATCAAATGAACCTGCTATAAAGACAACCAGTTCTGGAGATTTTCCAGAACCTGCTTCTGTTGATTCTCAACCTGTTGATGAACCTGAAATTTCTAGTCCTACCTTTACTAGATCTTTTAGAATTCTAAAGAATCATCCTTTAGATGTTGTTGTAGGAAATCTTGATAAAGGGACACAGACTAGAGGTTCTCTTAGAAATCAGGTTGAAGATCAAGCCTTCTTGTCACAGCTTGAACCTAAAAACATTGATGATGCTATTAATGATGAATTTTGGGTAATTTCTCAGCAAGAAGAACTCAATCGGTTTGAAAGAAATAAAGTTTGGAATCTTGTTGAAATACCTAAGGACACTTTCACAATAGGCACTAAATGGGTGTTTATAAATAAAGTAGATGAATCTAGAAACATAGTTAGAAATAAAGCTAGACTAGTTGCACAAGGCTATAGTCAAGAAGAATGTATTGACTATGAGGAGACTTTTGCTCCAGTAGCCAGATTAGAAGCTATTAGGATTTTACTTGCTTATGCTGCACATCTAAATTTCAAACTAAATCAAATGGATGTCAAGAGTGCATTCTTAAATTGATATATTGATGAGGATGTTTTTGTTGAACAACCACCTGGATTTTCAAACCCTCATTTTCCAAATAATATTTTCAAACTATCAAAAGCTTTATACGGTTTAAAGAAAGCTCCAAGAGCTTGGTATGATAGATTAAGTACTTTTCTAATTTCTAAAGGTTTTACAAAAGGAATATCTGATCCTACTCTTTTTATAAAATGAATTTCTAAAGATGTTTTAGTTGTACAAATTTATGTAGATGATATTATTTTTTAATCTTCAAAAACTACATTATGTACTGATTTTTCTAAAATGATGCAAAATGAATTTGAAATGAGTTTAATGGGTGAACTTAAATTCTTTCTTGGTTTTCAAATATTTCAAAATGATGATGGAATTATTTTAACTCAAAAATAAATATACTAGATATCTTTTAAAATGTTTTGGATTGGATAGCACAAAAAGTAGTGACACTCCCATGAGTACCACCTGTAAGATGGATCTTGATGAAAATGGTAAATCTGTTGATCAAACCACTTATAGAGGAATGATTGGAAGTATACTCTACTTGACTGCTAGTCATCTTGATATTATGTTTAGTGTGTGTATGTGTGCTCATTTTCAAGCAAACCCTAAAGAGTCACATTTAAATGTTGTAAAGAGAATTTTCAAATACCTCAAGCATACTCCCAATTTAGGACTGTTCTATCCCAAAGGAAAATCATTTGAATTAGTTAGTTATTATGATGCTGATTTTGCTGGATGTAAGTTAGATAGAAAAAGAACCTCTGGAACATGTCATCTTTTAGGAAAGTCACTAGTATCATGGTGTAGTAAGAAACAAAATTCTGTTGCATTATCAACTGCAGAAGCTGAATACATAGCTACTGGAAGTTGTTGTGCACAAATTTTGTGGATGAAACACACATTACTAGACTATGGATATCAATTCAGACATGTCCCAATAAATTGTGACAACACAAGTGCTATTAATATTTCTAAGAATCCTGTTTCTCATTCTAGGACAAAACATATTGATGTAAGACATCACTTTTTGAGGGATCATTATCAAAAAGGTGATATCACTTTGGAATTCATTGGTACTAAATATCAACTTGCTGATATATTCACTAAACCATTAAATTCAAAAATATTAGACTACATCATACATGATCTTGGTATGATTAACCATAAGTAAATATCTTACTGATCTTAATGTTTAATACTTTACTGTACTTTACTTTACGGTTTCATACTTACTTTTTCTAAGTTACTATTTTATGCTCACGGTCTCACCGTCAAGACTTTATGCTCACGGTCTGTCAACTCACTGTCTCACTGTGACTATATAGAATGCTCACTGTCTCACCGTGACTACTACCAATTGTCTCACTGTGATGACTAGTTTTTCTGTCTCACCATAATGCCTACTCACGGACTCACCGTGAAAATTATTTTTATTCTTATTTTAACCCGTATCGCGGTAATTGTTATTTCACTGCTATTTGATTTCTCGCGTTTTTTTTATAATGTTTGACATTCCCAAATGATAAAACTTAAGGGTTTCATTCGACTCCTTACCCGAACTCTCTCCTGAACCTTCTCTTCCCTCTCTCCCGAACCTTCTGTGAATGCCAAGGATGAAGCGTCCATCTTCACCCTCTTCTGAGAAGCGCTACTCTAAGAAACAAAAGAGGATACTGAGGATAGCTCCCAAAGGACCTCTAAACCCAAACCTGGTAAACCGTACAGTTGTACCTGAAAAAGAGGTTTTCCCTGATTGGTTTCTGTCTAGAAGATCCTTATTTTTGGAAGTTTTAAGAGAACAAGGATGGCTTGAATGGTTCACTAGATAGAATAGACCGATTTACCCAAGTCTTGTATCTCATTTCTATCAGTATGTGAAGTTTTCCTTTGAGTTTGGAGAAAGCTTTATGGTGACCATCTGAATCGATGGTCAGAATTGCTCTTTCTCTTCAAGGTTGTGGGATGCATGTCTAAGGATTCCACATGAAGGAGTTTGTGAAGATTACCAGAGAGACCCTCCTCCAACAACCGACATATTTGACCTAGAAAATGATTTGGAAAGTCTAACTGGAAATGGAACCAAGCGAAGGGCCATAGCTGCTAAACTAGATCAGGAGACAAGAATTTTGTTCAAGTTTGTTCAGAATTTGGTTATTCCAAGAAAAGGAGATTTTTCTGTGATGAAGTATCAGGATGTGTTCCTGATTCACCTGTTGAAGAATGGCCATAAGATCAATCTTTGTAAGTATGTTATTAACCATATTTGTGAGCTAATCAAAGTAACTTCCAAATCCACCTCCCTATTTTATTCAAGGATGATTTCAGCCATGTTAGTTTCCAAAGGGATGGTTGTACCAAATGAAGAAAATTTAGAGGACCGTGATTTATGCCTATCCATGCCTATCATCAGAAGGATGAAGATAAGCTGGAACCCCTGGAAGAAGCAGTGGGTTGAGTATAATGATCAACTATATAAAAATTTTAATCTTGTTGACTATCCAAGAAGGCCTAAGAACCTAGATGATCCTGGTTTGGAACCAGATGAAGTGGATGAGTATTCAGAAGAAGAAGAAAAAGAGGAAGTAACAGCTAAAGCACCACTTAGAGAAGAACCTCTAATACCTCCAATGGAAACAGTTCCGGTTGAAGAGTAAAGGGTTGTTGTCCCTGCTGTTATCCCTGCTGAAATACCTCAAGGAGAGGAAGTTGTTGTTGAAAAATAAAGGACTATGGATCCTTCAGTTGTTCTTCATGAGGAAGAAGCTCATCCTAATGCTGCAAGAAAGTTGGTTTTTCCTAATTCAGGACAGCAAAAAACCTTAGAGGTAGATCCTGTTGACGAGGATCTTTCTATTGAGAAAGAAGCAAGTCTGGAAGCTCAACTAGTGGAACAATCGGTTCCTGATATTATTCCCTCTGCTGAAGAGAGGATGGAAATTTCCTTCCAGCTGGCAAGGCAAGAGTTTGCTGAAGAGATTAGGGATGATCCTATGGATCTTGTCCATGTTCCTGAACCTCAAGAATCTATAAAGGAAGCACAATTTGAGGGGGAGGAACCTCAAAACCTTGATATTGTAGAAGCTGGTTTTGCTGAAGCTTCTCAACCTTCTATCACTTTTTCTGTGTACTCTCGGTATGAATTCAAAAGATTTTATGATGTGAATGAGTCACAACAAGTGACTACAACTGGAATGGATCTTTCTTCTCTGTTTCAACTGAAGTCTTTAGCTCATCCAGAACCAGAACCAGAGCCCCAACCTCAATCTGAATCCGAATCTGAGTCTGAAGATGAATATGAACCTCAACCAGAGTCTGAACCACTACCTTTACCTACACCCTTACCTGAGCATCACTCCTTTGTGTCTAAATATGATTTGAAAGTTTTTAGAGAGACTTTATTAGCTGGAGTTGATAAAATTATCTCCACTCAACCTCGTCCAGTGACTCAGTTAAGTCAAGAAGATGCATCGATTCTCTTGGAAAATATTATCTTGCATATTCAACCAAAGATGATCCAAGAAATTCAAGAAGCCAGAGAATAGAATAAGCTGCTGAGTGCTGATGTTGAAAATCTGAATACTATGGTAGCAAGTTTGCAGAATGAGTTATCTTTGAGATCAGATCTTGCTCCTGTTTCTGCCCCTGCACCTATTGCTGCTTCTCCTGAGCCTTCTGATTCCCTCCTTTACAGGGAGATTGTGTCTCAAGTTCATCCATACCTACTATATTTTGATGAAAAGATTGGAAAAGGCACACCAAGATTTTGGAACGTATGAAGGAGCTTGTGGAAAATTTGAATAAGCTCATAGATGAATACACTGGATGTCTACAAAAAGTTTTGAAACAACTCAAAGTTCTATCCATAGCCGTAAAAGCTTCTCCTGCTTCAGGTCAAACTTCTGTTCCTCCTTTGGATGATTGTCTACTGAGATCCATAATCAAGGAAGAACTTCAAAATGCCTTGAGTGGATTGGATTTGTCTTCTTTGTCAGAAGTGATTAAGAACAGTGATAGAGCATTGGACTTGGTTAGGATTCATTCTAAAATAGCCAATGATGCTCAACAAGAGATCACTAAGAAAATAGATTTGTATCTCCCCTAGATTTTCTCTAAAAGTGATATAACAGACCACTTTAGATATCTTGTGGAAAATTTGAGAATCCCTCCGGTGACTCAAGCTTTTAAAGCTCATGTTCAAAAACTTACAGAGTTCACCAGTTTGTTGGACAGATTTCTGGAAAATAAGGATGATTTTGAAAAGGCTATGCAATATGGTGGTGAAGTCATTACTGATTTCATCAATCTTTTGAAGCCGTATCTTCATGTGCAGAGTACTGCTACAGTTGCTTCAGCTGTTGCACCCCTTAGACCCGGTCTACCTACCTTAGCCTCCACTGCCATGACAGTTAGCCAAGCTCTTTCTCAGATCCGGCCAGTCATTCTTGACCAACCCCAGCCTCGATCTTATACTACTCCTACTTTGGCTCCATCTGTTTTTGAAGGTCTACCCTTACCCTCGTTGTCTACCACATCTATGCCTTCTTCTACTTCAGCACCATCTCCTACTGCTGATAAAGGCAAAGACAAGGTGGCTCCCTGAAGAGTCTAAGGACTGTCTTTCTTTTTGATGGGATGTCATTTGTTGTTTCATGTTTTTATTGTATTATGAACCCTTTGTTTAATGCCAAATGTCATGTTTCATTTCATTTTCTCTACTTTTTGATAATCCCAAAAGGGGGAGAAAAACTACAAGTGTCAGTACTATATTGATTTTTTTTATTCTAATATTCTAAGTTTCTTTTATGTTACATTTAATGTATATTATGACTATATCTGATTTGTGATCATCAAAAAGAGGGAGATTGTTGGACTCCTCATGTGTTAATCATGTTTTAATGATCACAAATCCTATTACCATTAATTAATCTCAATCTTCATTGCACATCTTTCTAATGATCTTCAATCTCAATAATAGCTACACATCATGTTTTAATCATATGAATGTTAATTACTCTCTTTATTATTTACAAGTCTTATGCATGATCACAAATATCACTTATATTATCAAGCCTTTATATTTATGATTCACATTCTCTTACTCTCTAATGATTAACCTTAATCCATATTCTGCATATTACTGTCTAAGTCCAAATACAGATATTTGCCTAAGTACAGACACACCGTGAAGGACTCACCGTGACCCAGACACACCGTGAAGGACTCACCATAACCCAGACACCGTGAAGGACTCACCGTGACCTAGACACACCGTGAAGGACTCACCGTGATCCAGACACACCGTGAAGGACTCACCGTGACCTAGACACCATGAAGGACTCACTGTAACCCAGACACCGTGAAGGAAAAACCGTGTTCCATACACCGTGAAGCTCATACCATGAACCATCCACCATGAAGAAGACACTGTTTACTTAATCACTATGAAACTGTTTCTTAAGTTTTTGTCAATATTATTTAAATAATGCCAATAGTCATATTTGTTGTTTCTAATGCAATTAATGTTGTTTAATGTTAGTTGGTGGCATGTCAGGAAACCGTATCTTGTACCTATGGAAAGATAATCATTCCTACTACCAGAACTCGTAGAATATAAGAAAGACTGAGATGCAGTACACGTGAAACGTAACGTGCAAGTGGTGAAGGAATAAAAGTGTGACGATACAACGAGAAAAACTTACATACATCCGAGAGCACTGTGCTGAACAAAAGGGAGATTGCAAAACCTTCAAATAACTCTCATGAGTGAAATCCAATTCTACTGAAGAACATATGACGAATCAAGAGATCTTTCTCACTCCTGAAGAAGACAAGCTGAACTAAGACACTCTGTTTTTCAACAGAAAAACCAGAGAAGGACTCAGAAGCATTCCTGCTGAATCCAACGAGTCCATAGCTACATTGATAATCACTAGATCTTTCTAAACTCGCATCTATCTTCTCTATGTGATTTATTCATTAACTTTCGAGTAGTGTGGTGTACTCTGTATATATTTTACACACACTATCTCTTGCACTGAACTGGAGGATATCAAAATCCTCACTCAAAATCTCTTAACTCTTGTTTACCCACGTCCACTGTGGAAGAGGTCCTTTTGTGACCTGGTATTTGTTTTATTTCCCACGAAGAACAGTGGTAGAGGTCCCTGTGTGGCCTGGACAGTTTTGTAAACTATTGTTAACCCCGATCCAGGGTGTGGATCAAATTTATATAAATTTGGGAGGACTAAGTCTCGGCTTGAGACTGAACCTCTTGTTATATCTGTTATGCATCTTTAGTTTAAGTTTAAAGTATACTACATATATCTTATTTAATCCGCTGCTATTACTTTGAAATAAAAAACTATTTTGAAGCTACTTTGATAGTTAAATTAGCAAGTGTTTACACTTATTGTAAATCAATAGGTTAGCTTCAAAAGTTAGTTTGACCTTGTGGTTAAATTAACTGAGACCTATTCAATATTTGAGAAGCTAAGTGAACATTTAAAATCTGTATAAATTCACTACAGTTTAACTTCTTTTATAAATCGGAGGATTTTAAATAGACAATATTTGTAACAGAAATTTTAATTGGAACTCAATTCACCCCCTCTTGAGTGTCCACTCCGACCAACATAAAGCTATATGCATTATAGCTTTCATCAAAACATGACATTCATGTTATTTTAGACCCTTTAACTTTAAAACATTCATTGAAAAGATATTACATCATTTAGGAAGTTGAAAACCCGATATCTCTTATGCCTAGAAAGAGTTTAAGTAGTAGGATGAAGAAAGGTCTATTTTCACTATTCAATGGCACCAGCTCTTCCTATATTCCCATGCCAGTCATTTCCAACCTGATCTTAATTCCATCCTTTGTTTTGTTAGGATAATTTATTAATGTTCCAATTACACTATCACATACATTTTTTTAGCATGCATAACATTAATAAAAAGTATGACATGTAGAAAATTCTAGTATGATAATTCAAAAAAATGATCACTTTTTCCAACCAGTTTTTGTAATATTTTTCAAAAAAAATTACCAAAAGCATTTTCCATATCATTTAATTTCTTAAATAATTTATCACCTATTAATGGACACATTGTTTTACATTCTTATGAAATCCCATTAAATTATTTCATTCAAGATTGGTACTTATTTCATTGGGGTAGAAATCTGCAATGTCCTAGAAACACAGTCTTCAGTGAATGTTTCAACCTAATTGACTTTGTACCTTGTCCACAAATTAAACACCCTTGAGTTCATTTAATGTTGTATCCTAAAAAAATTTCCTAAGAAATAAATTCATTTATCGTCCCATAAAATGTGGTTCTCAATGTGAAATCTTCATTTCTATAAGCATCATACAACGTAACACCTGAATCCCGTAATAATTTCAAATATTTGATCAATGGAGCCAAATAAAAATTAATATCACTACCCAGTCGTCTTGGCCCTGATATAAGCATATATAACATAATGTATTTTCATTTCATGCATAACCATGGTGGAATGTTATAATTTACCAACATAACTAGCCATGTACTTTGAGTGCTGCTTTGAAAACCAAAATGATTCACTCCATTTATAGATAACGCAAGATGAAGGTTTCTTAGCTTGTTTCCAAATTCAAGATTGTAACGACCCAAAGTTTTCAATGGAAATTACCTTCTTATAATTATTCCATAAAATCACATGAAAACACAAATAATGAACTACTAAGTTCTAAGTGACCTTTAAACATAAGTTTGTCACTTTTGTGTTTTGAATTTCCAAAATCCGACATACACGGTTGTGTTCAAGATGATTTTTGGAGTCTAATAAACAAAAATAATTTTTGGTGAATAGTAATATACCCTTATGAATAGTAACATACCCTTATGAATAGTAATATGACCCTTATGAATAGTAAATCATCCAACATAAGATTAACCTTACCCATGAATAATTAAATAAAATTTAGACATCTTAGAAAGTGATAATTTAACCTTAGTAAACGTTTTGGTATTTTGTAAGTCATAAATAATTAATTTTAATTAATTAATTAATTTAAAAGAAAAGGTATTTTCTTAAAATGTGTTCATTAATTAACAAATCAATGTCTTATAGTTTTTAGATAATTTTATAAGACCCTATGTAATTTTTGAAAGCACTATAAAATCAGTTTTAATTTTTAAAAACTGTTTTTTAAGTAAATTGTGATTTTAATTAAATATTAAATTCATAATATTTAGAAAATTATTTTTCAAAAATGGAATTTATTTTTGGATTCTAAACGTCAAAAAATGGTTGGGGTAAATTTTTGGGATTTTTCTGAAATACTTGAATTTTTGATGAATAGTGGAATACCGTAATTTACAAAAATAAGCTAATTATAGATTCATGTGTGATGTTCTGCTGATGTAAGCCCACTTGGTGCAGTATAACATGATAAAATTACTATTCTTTGTCATTTAATACTCACTATTCATTGTCTTGTGAAGAAATAATAAACTAATGAATTTTATATTAAGGAAACCCCTCTCCCCTCCACTATAAAATTCACCCTTCACACCCTCATTTCCTCACACCTCTCAAGCTAAAAGATTTCTCTAAACTCTGCCCAAAAATCCTCCCTAACCCCTCTCCCAAGTTCAAGAGCTGCTGGTCTCATCAAAAGACCAAGCCTAGCTTCCTTAAGGAGGATCTCAAGAGGAGGATTTAAGAGGTAATTTCTCTCCCTCTTCTCCTTTAATTTCCTTTCAAGTTCAAGTTCATTTCTTGATCTCTCCCCACCTATCTTCATCCAAATGGTATTTTAACTCCATTATTATACATATAATGTAATTTCATTATTCTAATGGGATATTATATCATCCAACCACCTTTCCCTCTTCCTTTTATTTTATTAAAGAGAACGTTGTTCGTGGGGTGTTAATTTATCACCTTCAAGAACAAAATGCTTTATTCTTCCATTTATACCTTCAGATGTGGTCATAAAACCATTTTTATGGTTGAACCAGAATATTTTATATGTATTATGTTTTATTTAAAGTTCTTTAAATAACTTATGTCCATATTACTAAGTGATAAATTAAAACAAGTTCGTTGTGATTGAAAAACCGCCCAAACTAACCCAAACAATCATCATTTAATTATTATCTAATGATTCATCCACAGGGATATAATATGATTAATTATTGGATCATTAAAACTCTTGTAATATCATTAATAACATGTAATATAATTTCTGGATTTTTACTCATGTTCTACCCGAACTTCAATTTAAGAATACAAGTGAACCACTCAAGAAAACCATGAAAACAAACATTCTCGAACAATGTTTTAAAACTATATAACTCATCCAAAGGCACATAAAATCACTTAATGAAACCATAATTAACCATATTAATGTACACAAGGTTTTTTATTTCTAATTAATGAATATAATGTCATTATATAGGACATTAAAGAGAAGGAATCATTCATATACAAGGTAAGGGGAAATATCGAACCCAATTTTCTTCCTTCGGGTTCTCCCTCTTTCACTCCATTTTTGATATGGTTACCCCTTAAAGATAATTTTTTCATCATTTTATTTAATTTTATGGGATATAAATGTTTGGCACTGGTTTTTATTTCAAACAAAATGTTTTCCAAAAGAATTCCTCTTTTAAGAACACCCCTTTTACTTCTGACTCAAAGTGGACGGTTCTTGTAACATGTATGTTATTCCCTCTTTATTTTGGGAAACCAAATCTTATGAATGTGTTATTATGATATGAAACCCATTCCATTCCATGGGTTAGTTATGTACATTTTTGATATGTGTTATATGTGTCAAGCATGATGATAATAATGTTATGATGTGACGGGTGCGCCCGAAATTATATTGCGCAATATGAATGTTTCAATGTGACAGGTGTGCCTGGAATTATAAAGTGCTCCAATGCATTGGGTAAAGTGATAAATCACATGAGTAAATGTGAAATTATGTGTGAACAAGATTCTATTTTGGTTCACAATTATGTGTGGTAGTTAACCACTAAGACATGATGTTTCATTTTTATGCATTGCCACATTTCAAGTCTTATATTTATGCTTCCTCTCATGTTCATGATCTTTTCCCATGTTATGATTATGCTCACCCCATGCTATATTGTTATTATATATCCTCTTACTGGGCTTCTATCTCACCCCTTTTGATGTATATCCTTAGGTGGCAACATGTATTAAGGAGAGGACAAGTTCCAATAAGAAGCTAGAGAAGAAGAAATTAAATAAATGTCTATGCTTGATGTTGTAATTGTTATGTATGGTCCTAGTTTTCCCAAGAAACTAAACCTTTGGATCCTCTATGTGTAATTATATTATGTTTTTTATCTTTAAAATAATGTAATAGTAAAGTAAAAAAAGGTTGGGTCTCTATAGTTGGTATCAGAGTAAAGGTTTAGTTAATTTGGGAATTCAGATTAGTGAACCCTAGAGAAAACCTATAGCATGAGATTAAGTACAAATATGAACACAAGAATATTTACATAGGGATCCCATATGTTATGTTTTGGTATAAATTTTTTAAATGAATAAGTTATTCATGACTTGTTTACTTATGTTTTGTTCTAGCCTTTTCTATTTTAGAAAATGGTGGGAACCAGGAGAAATTGGGCCAATAACTCGTGCGAGGGCCAATGCAACGATTGCCCGAACGACATCCCCAATGATTTGGGAGGTGGAGTTCAGAACTTCATGGCAATGCTTACCCAATTATCACAGGTTATTAACAATAACCATAATAATGGGGAACATCCTCTTTCACCAAAGAGGGAGCAACTGGCTATCGAATGTTTTATGTGGCAACGACCACCGACGTTTAGTGGATCTTCTGATCCACTAGTTGTGGAAAAGTGGGTGAACTCCATGGAGAAGATATTTTCTGTTCTTCACTATTCTAAGATGTAGAAGGTGATCCTAGCCATTTATTGTCTAGATGGAGAAGCCGATCAATGGTGGTATTTGATTAAGAACACCAAGCCAAGGGAGCAAATTGAAGAGATGGAATGGGATGACTTTAAGATAATGTTTCTTAATAAGTACTTCCCACAAACACTTCACATGAAGATAGAGAGATAATTCATAGAGCTCAAGAAAAAATAAGGAGAATCTGTCACAACCTATCAAGTGAATTTAACAAGGATTGCAAGATACACTTCGGGTTTTGTTATCAACAATGATAGAAAAATTGATAGATTCTTTAGTGGATTAAAACCACACCTTTGAAAGGATCTTGCAATTCTAGACTTTGGGAGTTATGAAGAAGTTTTTCGGTGTGCTCTAAAAGTGGAGATGGAGTTTGGAGAATGGTCCATTGGCTATGGTGATAAGAAAAGAAAGATGGAGTTTCAAGCTGGTGGATCTAATGACAAAGTTGGGAAGAAAAATCAACGACCCACATGCCAAAAATGTGGGAAGTTGAACCATGGGAACTTCCTCAAAGGGATGGGGAAATGTTTAAAGTGTGGGAAAAAAGGACACCATGCTCAAGAGTTTCAAAAAGACATGAAAAGGAAGGATAATGTAGCTGATGAAAGGAGAGAACCACTCATGGTTCAATGCTACAACTGTAGGGAGCTAGGGCACTATGAAAACCAGTGCACTAAACCTCGAGTTCTCGAGGGTAATCAGTGTCAGCAGCCACCAAAGCCAAAGGAATAAGGAAAGGCTTATGCCATCACTACTGTGGAGGTGGAGAATTATAATGAAGTCATACAAGGTACACTTCCTATTCACTCAAGAATGGAAAAAGTCTTATTTGATTCTAGTTCTACGCATTCCTTTATATCTTACAAGTTTGCTAGAACTATAGAATCGAAGCCCCAAAACCTTGAAGTAGAGATATCTGTAAAAACACCAAGTGGTGAAATCATTGAAACCCAAGTGTTTGACTCTTCTCCTGTTGGCGTATGTGGGAATATTCTTCCGGAAAATCTTGTAATACTTCCCTTGGTGGAATTCGACTCTATAATGGGAATGGATTGGCTCTCGTTATATAGAGCACATATCAACTGCCAGGAAAAGGAAATATCTTTTCATATTCTGAACCATCCCATGCTCCTCTAAAAATTCAAGGAAGATCATGAATCTCATTTGAAAAATCCTTCAATGGTGTGGGTGTTGATTCCCTATGAAGAAGCATACCTCACCCAAATGGTTGAGTCGAAGGAAAGTGCCAACCTTGAGTAAATTCCCATTGTGAGGGAATATGGTGATGTATTTCCCGAAGATTTACCCAGAATTACCCCAGATTGTGAGGTAGAGTTCTCAATTGAACTCATTCCCAGAGCTACTCCAATGTTGAAGTGTCCCTATAGGATGGATCCTATCGAACTGGAGGAGTTAAAGAAGCAGCTACAAGAGCATATAGACAAAGGTTTCATACGCCCTAGTGAATCACCTTGGGGTGCACCAGTGCTCTCTGTGAAGAAGAAGGATGAAAAAATGCGGCTGTGTATCGATTATCAGGAAATCAACAAGATCACCATAAAGAACAAGTATACTCTCCCAATGATTGATGACTTGTTCGGCCAGTTAAGAAAAGATCAATACTTCTCAAAGGTGGATCTTCGTTTTGGATATCATCAGGTAAAGGTGAAGAAGGAAGATATTCAAAAAACTATCTTACGTACAAGGTATGGGCACTATGATTTTTTGGTGATGCCCTTTGGACTTACTAATGCCCCTTCAATCTTCATGGATTTGATGAATAGAGTCTTTAGACATTACCTTGACAAATTTTTTATAGTGTTTATCAATTATATTCTCATCTACTCCAAGATCAAGGAGGAATATGAAGAATATCTAAGACTTATGTTGGTGACATTGAGAAAGGAGAAGTTGTACGCCAAGTTCATCAAGTGTGACTTTTGGATGAAACAAGCCATGTTCTTGGGAAATGTGATCACAAGTGAGGGAATTTCTATGGATCCTTCAAAAACAAAGGCGATCCAGGAATGAATCAGGCCCTCTAGTGTCACAGAAATCCATAGTTTTCTTGGATTAGCTGGGTACTACCGACGTTTTGTGAGAAACTTCTCACGATTGTCAAGACCACTAACTAAGTTAACAAGGAAAGAGGTAAAGTATATCTAGATAGATGAATGTCAGGGAATCTTTAAGGAGCTAAAGAGAAGGCTGATCACTACACATGTACTCACACTACTAAAAAGTGGAGAAAGTTTTGTGATATACAGTGATGATTCAATGAAAGGATTGGGTTGTGTACTCATGTAAAATGACAATGTGATAGCCTACGCCTCACGATAGTTGAAGATCCATGAGCAGAACTACCCGACGCATGATCTAGAGCTAGAAACCGTGATTTTTGCCTTGAAAATCTGGCAGCACTACCTTTATGGCGAGAAGTGTGACATATACACCGACCACAAGAGCCTAAAGTATATATTCACACAAAAGGAGCTCAACATGTGTCAAATGAGATGTTTAGAGCTAATCAAGGATTATGATTGCTCTATTCACTATCATCCTGGAAAGGTGAACAAGGTAGCTGATGCTCTAAGAAGAAAAGAACTTGCTACTCTATCCATGTTGCGGATTGAGAAAGACCCTATATTCTTGGATATGCAAAGAATGGATTTAGAAATCATAAGGGCAGGGGATACATCCTACCTTTCCCAAATGATTGTGCAACCATCCATCTAGGAGAAGATTAAGGAATCACAAAGGGATGATGTTGAGATACAAAAGAGGGTGAATGCAGTAAAGGAAGGTAAGTTGCAAGAGTTCCATATCGACGATGATGGTGTGATTCGGTTTGGAACGCGTCTTTGTGTGCCTTCATCACCCGGGATAAAGAAGGATCTATTGGACAATGCACATAGCTGAACTTTCTCTATCCATAAAGGGAGTACCAAGATATACCGTGATCTCTGGGAACACTTCTGGTGGGATAACATGAAGAA
Organism: Viscum album; assembly: GCA_963277665.1. Lineage (NCBI taxonomy): Eukaryota > Viridiplantae > Streptophyta > Magnoliopsida > Santalales > Viscaceae > Viscum > Viscum album. The sequence goes on along the minus strand of OY728151.1, from coordinate 533,477,656 downwards.
AGAGATTGCGGAATATATATCAAGGTGCTTGGTATGTCAGAAAGTTAAAGCTAAGTGAAAAAAGTCCAAAGGTATGATGCAGCCATTGTCTATACCCATGTGGAAATGGGAAAATGTTACTATGGACTTTGTCATGGGTCTCCTGAAGACTTCAAAGGGAAATAATGCGATATGGGTTGTAGTTGACCAACTCACCAAGACTTCCCATTTTATCGTTATTCAGGAAGATCTCTCACTTGAACAACTTGCAAAGATATATGTGAAGGAAGTGGTGAGACTGCATAGTGTTCCACTCTCAATTGTCTCTGACCGTGATCCAAGGTTCACATCTAAATTCTGGAGGAGCCTTGAACATGCTTTGAGTACTGAATTAAATTTCAGCACGCCCTATCACCCCCAAAATGATGGCCAGCCTGAAAGGACTATTCAGACGCTTGAAGATATGCTAAGAGCCTGCTCTCTTGAATTCAATGGTGGTTGGGATCAGCATCTCCCATTGGTTGAGTTCTCATACAACAATAGCTTCCACTCGAGTATTCAGATGGCTCCATATGAAGCTCTATATGGAAAGCGATGTAGAACTCCAACCTATTGGGATGAAGTTGGAGAAAGAAAGCTACTTCGACCTGATCTTGTTCAAGAGATGACAGAGAAGGTTCAAGTCATCCATAAACACATCAAATCTTCTCAAAGTCGGAAAAAGGGCTATGTTGACAACCGTCGAAGGGACTTGGATTTTGACGTTGGAGATAATGTCTTCCTTCGAATATCTCCATGGAAGAGAGTCGTTCAATTCGGGAAGAAAGGGAAGCTGAGCCCAAGGTATATTGGCCCCTTAGAGATCCTTGACCGCATAGGAGCTGTGGCCTATCATCTTTCACTTCCACCGAATATGGCTCAAGTTCATGATGTGTTTCATGTATCACTACTGAGGAAGTACATACCAGACCCCTCACATGTACTAAACTTAGAGGTGGTGCAGCTAGAATATGATCTCTCCTATGAGGAGCAGCCAGTAAAGATTCTGGATCGTAGAGATAAGGCTCTACGCAACAAGACAACCCATATTGTCAAAGTGTTTTGGAGGAACCATAAGTTTGAGGAAGCAACTTGGGAACCAAAAGAGGCAATGAAGGAGAAACACCCTCACCTATTTTTGTAAAGTGAAATTTCAGGGGCAAAATTTCTTAAGGGGGGGAGAATGTAACAACCCAAAGTTTTCAATGGAAATTACCTTCTTATAATTATGTCATAAAATCACATGAAAACACAACATAATGAACTACTAAGTGTTAAGTGACCTTTAAACATAATTTTTTCACTTCTGTGTTTTGAATTTAGAAAATTTTACATACATGGTTGTGTTCAAGATGTTTTATGGAGTCTAATAAAACAAAAATAATTTTTGGTGAATAGTAATCTACCCTTATGAATAGTAACATACCCTTATGAATAGTAATATGACCCTTATGAATAGTAAATCATCCAACATAAGAGTAACCTTACCCATGAATAATTAATTAAATAAAATTTAGATATCATAGAAAGTGACAATTTGACCTTAGTAAACGTTTTGGTATTTTGTAAGTCATAAATAATTAATTTTAATTAATTAATTAATTTAAAAGAAAAAGTATTTTCTTAAAATGTTTTCATTAATAATAAAATCAATGTCTTATAGTCTTTAGATAATTTTATAAGACCCTTCGAAATTTTTGAAAGCACTATAAAATCAGTTTTAATTTTTAAAAACTATTTTTTTAAGTAAATTATGATTTTAATTAAATATTAACTTAATAATATTTAGAAAATTATTTTTGAAAAATGGGCTTCATTTTTGGATTCTACATGTCAAAAAATGGTTGGGGTAAATTTTTGGTATTTTTTTGAAATACTTGAATTTTTGATGAATAGTGAAATATCGTAATTTACAAAAATAAGCTAAATAAGCTAATTATAGAGTCATGTGTGATGTTCTACTGATGTAAGACCACTTGGTTTGGGATCACATGATAAAATTAATATTCTTGGTCATGAAATACTCATTATTCCTTGTCTTGTGAAGAAATAATAAACTAGTGAATTTTATATTAAGGAAACCCATCTCCCCTCCACTATAAAATCCACCCTTCACACCCTCATTTCATCACATAATGAAACCATAATGAACCATATTAATGTACACAAGGTTTTGGATTTATAATTAATGAATATAATGTCATTATATAGTACATTAAAGAGAAGGAATCATTCGGATGCAAGGTAAGGGGAAATATCGAACCCAATTTTCTTCCTTCGGTTTCTCCCTCTTTCACTCAATTTTTGATATGGTTACTCCTTAAAGATCATTTTTTCATAATTGTATTTACTTTTCTTAGATATAAATGTTTTTCACTGGTTTTTATGTCAAACAAATTTTTTTCCAAAAGAACTCTTTTAAGAACACCCCTTTTACTTCTCACTCAAAGTGGACGGTTCTTGTAACATGTATGTTATTCCCTCTTTCTTTTGGGAACCCAAAGCTTATGAATGTGTTATTATGAGATGAAACCCATTCCATTCCATGGGTTATTTATGTAAATTTTTTATATGTGTTCTATGTGGCAAGCATGATGATGATAATGTTATGATGTGACGGGTGCACTCGGAATTATACAGCACTCCAATGCATTGGGTAAAGTGATGAATCTCATGAGTAAATGTGAAATGATGTGTGAACAAGATGATAGCTTAGTTCACAAGTATGTGTGGTAGTTAACCACTAAGTCATTATGTTTCATTTATATGCATTACCACATTTCAAGTCTTATATTTATGCTTCATCTCATGTTCATGATCTTTTTCCCATGTTATGATTATGCTCACCCCATGCTATATTTTTCTTATCTATCCTCTTACTGGGCTTCTACATCACCCCTTTTGATGTATATCCTCAGGTGGATACATGTACTAAGGAGAGGACAAGTGCCAATAAGAATATAGAGAAGAAGAAATTAAATAAATGTTTATGCTTGATGTTGTAATTGTTATGTATGGTCCTAGTTTTCCCAAGACACTAAACCTTTGGATCCTCTATGTGTAATGCTATTATGTTGTTTATATTTAAAATGATATAATAGTAAAGTAAAAAAATGTTGGGTCTCTATAAATATACTCATGATCAATTCTCTTTCACTGAGGAGAGTCTGTTAGGTGATGAATTTTTCCATCTTTATTTCTTATATCTACGTGCTACATCAATTGTCTTGTAGTCTTCTCACTTCTATATAGGAAACTAAACCTCAGAATGATTGGAAAGTACCATACAACTTTCAGAGGACCTTATTCATCTTTCTTATATCGATAAGCACTACACTTTGGGAATTCTATAAGTGTTTCATGGTCCATGCGGAATAGTATACAGTCATTTGAAAAAACATGTATTCTTTTATAGATCATACCCATCAAACTTAGCATTCGTTTAGCATCATATGTTCACCTAGGGATCTCATTATCTTCTGGGATCATGTCATTCAAGAGAGAAATTAGTTTAGTAAAACTGGAATCACTCCGTCTTTTTCCATATTTTAAATTATACATATTCAATATGGCTGCAAATGCTATATATTTAGTGAAACCAATATACAATGGTGTCTTTGCAAAAATCTTTAACTTCTCAAACAATTTTGGACAATCATGAAGCTCATCTTTAATTGTCATTGTCATTTACCCAATATGATCTTAGTCATCATTCACACATGTAATCACATCCTCAATAAAATCTTATGCATTATACACACTTTTAATCATATCAGATGATCCATAAAATGAAATTCTATCCTAGTCACTAGTTAGATTTTCTTTTTACCCATGTTTATTACAACATTTATAACTTTGATTTATCCCATGATAGATAAAGTGTTCTTTCAACTCCTCTAGACTAATTATTCTTGAATAACAACAATGTAAACACGGAAAAAGGATTTGAGAAGGTTCATATGCATTATCTTTTGCAAACTTGATAAACTCTTTCACCCCATCTTCATACTATTTTTTCATAAGATTGGAATCCATACATTCTCTATTCATATCAATCCTATTTGATTCAGTAATATTAATATTTAACTAAATAAATAAATACACAAAAAGGGTCATTTCAAATAAGGTAACCCAACTTTAGAATGTTTTAAATAATTTCATCATGCTTTAAAAGAAATGGGTAATTGAATTTAAGAAAGGAATTACTTCACTAGTGGTTGGTGTTATCCTCTAAATTCATCCACAATGTTTACTGGTATCTGGTGTGGGATGACTACTACTCATAGTATTTCAAGAAACATAGTTTCATGTTCAGAAGAGATAGGGGATGAGTCTTAGGAAACAAAATGAAATAATAATTTTTTTGGAGATGAAGTCGATGAGGATGATAGTTATTATTTCATTTTATTACCTGAGACTCATCCTCTTAGAAGTTAACACCAAATTAGAGAGAATATGTAGTTATGGAAGACTCCCATAATTTAAACCATGTGGGTGATGTTGGATGAAAAGTAGGTTTAGGAGCTACAATGGGGTTAAACATTAATTCACCTTTTACGGGAGTGAGGTTATGATGGATCTGTTATGGGTTGGATAGAGTTAGTGACATTCTCTTTCTCTGGTTTTATTATAAATCTATATTATGTATTAGGTGAGATTATGTGTATCTAGGAGGTATCTGAAAGTTAATATGATCATATAAATATAGATAGAAAATTTTATGAGTAAACCATGGTCTACCAATGAAAAAATAAAAAGGAATCGAATAAGATCCCCCTTAAATACATTGGTGAACATGAAACCCAAAAAAACAAAGCTAATATTGAAACTCATTCAACACTCAATTAAAAGTATGAATCCAACTTCTATCCATTATGATTTAAAACATAAAATATTACATATAATAAAATAACTCTTAATTAGCCAAATGAATTTGTTGAAAAAATAATAATCATATTACAAAATTATAAAAATATAAAATTATAATTTATAAAAATAAAATTTATGAAAGTATAAAAGTATTAAACTATTGATAAATTAAAAAAATTATGCAGCTATAAAAGTCTAAATTACAAATTCATATATATTTATATCAGTATATAAAATTATAGATGTATATATAAGTATAAAATTATATATAATTTATAAAATAATATATATTTTAAATAAATATACATAATTTATAAATGTATATAAATTTATAAAACTATATAAAAGTATATATATGTTATAAAATTATACATAATTTATATAAGTATATAGTTTTACAAATTTATAAAATTTTAAAATTATAATATATAAAATTAAAATTTATGAAAGTAGAAAATTATAATAATTTATAACGAATAAAACTATAAATGTATATTAATTTAAAAATCTAGAAAACTATAAAAGTATAAATAATTCATAAAATTTTATATTTAAACTATATATGTAAATATGATATACTATAAAATTTATAAAAGTATATAAATTTATAAATGAATAAAATTAGCAAAGTATGTAATCACATTAGGATATGTAAGTGTGAATCTGAAGTTTACATAAAGGTCAACAGGTGGTACGTAAGAGACGTTTCCACTAATAATGTATGATACATAAGATTCATTTTCATGACTCAAGGTGGGGAGCTCAGCGATCAATGATGCAGAAGCTGGGGAGGGGCAGTTCTAGTGGGTTGGGCCTATGGGTCTTGTATTGGGCATGGTATGCATATGGGCATTAGGGTCATGTGTTGCAGGTCATGTCGGGCCTTGTTCATTTGGCCTACGGGTCATGTACGGGTTCCCCTTCTACCCTTAAAAGGGGTATTATCCATAATAAAATAAAAAAGAAGGCCTTCAGACCATTCGGGGGGTGAGGTGAAGAGTCGGACACACCTTGGATTGATGGCCATACTATGAAGGTAAAATGTAAAGGTTTATCAATCTTAAAATATGATAAATATTTCAGACAAAATATCATGGAGGATCTCGTTGAATTTGAGTTTACTAATTATTTTCATATATTAAAAAATATTAACCTGAATTTAGGAATCAATAATAATGTTTGTTTTGAAAATTTATTAAGTTATTCCTTTATCAATTAACTTTTTAAGTAAAAGAAATTAACGTTTAATTGAATTTTATAATACTAAAATTTTCTTCAATCCTTTTACATAAAATTAAATAATAATATTCATTATATATAGTTTATAAATATATAACTAGATTTAATGATAAATAAAAATATACATTTAAATAAAACATATAATGTTATAAAATATTTCAAAATTTATTTAAGATTTACATTAAAAACATATTATATGACACTTATTGGTATTTTATTTTAGTTGAAATTTCTTGTATTTTATTCATATATTTAATATAATGAAAATCTATCCAATTCGTTAATATAAGAATCCAATAATAACATTCGTTTTAAAAAATTTACAATGATTTTAAAAAATATATGTCAAGAATGTATAATTGAAAATTTAAACACATCTTATTAAATTCGTGGTAAAAAATAAATATAAATTTAGAAAAAATGACATATATTTTGATACATTGAATATTTTTCTCATTTCAATGTTTTATATCAAACATATTTTATAGGATCAAAATAAATTTCACTTCACTAAAATTCTTTAGTTTCTTTAAAAAATTATGCAATAGTAAATTCAATTTAATCCGTCAATACTAAAATTAAACTATAATACTTAATTTAATACTATTAAACAATATAAAAGGACTAACATATATATATGGAAAACTTATACGGGTTGAGGGATGATGGGAATCAGGAACCGTTGACTACATGTCACAGTTGCGCGATCACGTGATCTCATTCCATCTATGTAATCACAGAAAAAACCTCTACTTTTGAGATCACTGGTTGCGCCCAAATTTACCGTACTGGTAAAAGTAGTCGATGTAGTACATGTAGGGGTCGAATCCACAAGGACCGAAGAAGTAACCTTGAGACGCTATGATTTGGTGAAGGATGGGCTATGAAGTAGCGAACTTTGGGTTTGATTTTGGATGGTTTAAAGAACACTAAGAAACCTACGTGAATTCAATTTAAAGAAAATGGTTTGATCTTAGGATTATGCTCGGGGTGGATTGAATTAATTTTACTACTTTATACAATTTTGGGTTTATTAATTCTTGATAAATCCATTCTTCAAAAATAACACTACATTCATCATTTTCTAGTTTGGTACTTACTAAACACAATTACTAATCCCCTATACACATAGAGAACCAAATTCATGATCTCTCTAAGGTATATGGTCATGTAGTAATTGAATTTAGTTTTTTCAAACACAGTAAAGATGAAGAGTATAAATAACTGAAGAATGGATGTCTTAAATTAATTATCCAATTAACAACAATTCGTTCATAAAATAACATTCAATCCAGCCTTTGGATCCTCCTAAGATAAACCCATTAAAGGGTTTCCCTACATTGATGTTATAATCTCAATGGTGGGCGGAAGATGGCTAACAATAATTGGATTGAAGAAATTAAAACCGCGGAAATAACGAGCACTCCTCCGTGTGTGTGAATGAAATTCACACCTATGTGTGAACTAATTCACAAAAACACAGAGATATCACTGTGGTTTGTGATAATAAAGTTTTAATAAATGAAATGGAAAATATAGAAGTGAAATAATTTTATTAAGAACATAAAGATACAAAAAAAACTTACATGGAAATGGAAAACATTACAAAGGAAATTTGGAAGCATAACCTTACAATGAAACAAGCAACAAAAGATGATATGAAAAATATCCACCCCTTGTTCCCTTCACCACTATCTCCTTATATAGGAATATTATGAGCCTTAGGTACATCCCCCAACAATTAATTCACCCCCCAAAAATTAATAGAGTCAAATGGAGGGTGAATAATCAAAAGGAAATTGATGTTTCGAATTTGACCCGGAAAACTGTCCAGATCCGTCCACCATATTGACGTGTGACTTATCAATTGAAAAAGGCAGAATCCTGAGGGGTTGTATAAGAGAAATATCTTCTTAAATATGTCCTCTACGAGATGTAAAAATTTTAGGAAATTTGGAACATCCGTTTGGAAGTTATGGTCAAAATAGTGGGATGGATTTCTGTGCATTAATGTCAGGTCCACCATTTAAATCTCAACTTCATATCCCTTTATCATCATGAAAACATCCGAATTAGCTCCATCCACAGTTGAATAAAATGATCCTCATATTTTTATCTTTCTACTGTATAAATTTTAGCTTCATTGGGATTGGTTTTTGGGCCCCACATTTGTTTGATGGGCCTTAGGCCCATTATGCTTTTTCCAGCAAGTTTCTGCCTTCAGGCGCAAAATTCTCCATCTTACTTTGGGATTCATCCATCGGACCTAAAAGATAAAATGTTCCAAACAAAGTGATAAATAATATCCCAAAATTTCAAATTCAGAAAATTAATATAATGTTGTCCACAAACAAATGAATGATTGGGCCCAAATTTTCATTTTAAACATGAATTGCATTTTTGATGAGAAATGAAGGTATATTTATGTAATGCACTAAAAACAATGTTTATGGACTTTGGAAAAATGAATATAAAGATATTAACAATTAATATTATCCACTTTCAATGACTAATCACACCCCCCAACTTGAGTTTTTCTAGTCCTGAGCAAAATAAATTACAAATATGAAATTCAAATCCCCTTTTCCAAAAACATTTTAATACACATTGCTCACCCAAATATCTAATACCAAAAAAATTATGAAAAACCATCAAAATCATTTAAAAAAAGCTAGGTCCATAAGCATATCCCAAGCCCAAGCCCATTCCTTTGTTCAAATTCATCGCCACATTTCATCCAATTCCAATTAAGCATGATAAAGTGTTGTGCATCATAAAAGATATGGGGCCCATTTTATTGTTCAAGGGGAAAAAATGGAAGCGCTAGGTGGGAATCACATTAAACCTTAAGATGAGTATCCATTTTTTTTTTGATTTTTTTTTGATTTTATTTTTTTAACCACAATAGATATGAAAAGACTAACTCTGGGAAAGACAACTATGGAGTCACGATCCCCAAGTACCGGACGCCACACATATTGTCAATTTCATGCTCTACAATAGAGATATAAAGCCTAACTCTGGGAAAGACAACTATGGAGTCATGATCCCCAAGTTCTGGACGCCACGCATTTGGACAAAACATTGCTCTATGTGGTCATTTTTTTTTGTTTTTTTTTGTTTTTTTGTTTTTTGTTTTGGATACTCAAATTAAACTAAAAGTGACCCCAGAACCCTATGCTATAATGAAAGGGACCCAAGAACTCAAATTTACACCCACTATCCAGTAGACGTGCATTGTGACATTTTTATTAAGAGGATGAAAATGTAAACATTGAAAAATCACATTGGACAACCGCACTTTCCAAAAACTATGCTCATGAACTTAAACTTGCATTAAAATCATAATCAAGGCATGAAAAATTTATTTGATATCCAATTTTAGAGTTTACAATGTGTGTTATCATGTTCAAGGTTAATGGAATTTTTCTTTTCATGCATGTTTTTATTCAAAAAAAAATCATTTTTTATCTCCCCCCAACTTAGAATAACACTGTCCCCAGTGATTAAAGAAAAGAAAAGTTAGAAGGGGTAGGAGAGGAGTTCAAAGAGGAAGTTAAAAATGATAAACATGGAACAAATTCACCTGGTTTTTGAAGTTCAATTTCATGATGCTTTAGATTACTCCTTTGATCTCTTGGGGGATGTAGGCACCTCCTTGATTGAACATGTATCACCCAAAATAGTTCATGAACCATAAAAAGAAGAACAAAGAAGAAAAAACAAACAACACAACAATTTATTTAAAACCAAGTACAACATTTTTATGGTTTTCCCTATTTTTTTTAAAAAAATCAAACTGATGATACATTGTCTTCTTTATATTTTCTAGGTAAGGTATTACTCAGGAATCACACCGCGTGACACGGATGAATACAGTGCTCCCCTTTCATACCCATCCATACTCATAAAAGAAGAACAGGTCAAGAGTATAATTTTTTTTAACCTACAAAAAACATAAATAAAATAAGATAAACTGATGATACATTGTCTTCTTTATATTTTCTGGGTAAGGTATTACTCAGGCATCACACCGCGTGACACAGATGAATACGGTGCTCCCCTTTCATACCCATCCTTACTCATAAAAGAAGAACAGGTCAACAGTCTATTTTTTATTTTTATATTTTTAAAATATCAAAATGATTTATTAATCCTATTTGAAAAATAAATATGATTCCAAAAATATTGGAAACATGAAAACCACGGGTTGCCTCCCGTGCAGTGCTTTTGTTTAACGTCGTTAGCTCGACCTGTACCCCCCAATTTATCCAATTCCAACTTTCGACATTTTAATTAACACATCTTTTTCCACTTCAATAAGATTGAGATTGATTATTTTTTTGAAATTTGTTTCATATAAAATCCTATTTTCTACAATGATTGGTAAAATCCAAGGAATATATGAAATGGTTGATCGAGTTGAACTTATATTCTTTCCTAAGACATCAATGACCATTCCAAAATTATTGGCTTCTTTAGATGAATGAACTAAAACTGCAAGGTCTTTTTTATCACCTATGATGGAAATCTTGTCTAGGGAAGGAAGGATAATGATTTTGAGTTCTGGTCGATTGTAATTTCCTAATAAAGATTGGAAATTTGAATGAAAGTTGGTTTCTTCTCCAAAAAATTTAGAAAGAATTGGTTCCGTTTTAAAATATGATTCATCCCCAAAAGTGTCTAGTTGAATTTGAGGTGTGGGTATGGGCTCAATGTTTGGTATTTCTCCCAATTGTTCAGTGATTTGTGTTTTTGAAAAATCATTAATGGAGAAATATTCAGGACTCTTCATCCACAATGTCAAGTTTCCCTATTGTGAATACAAAAAATCAGTTTCCTCTTGATTTAAGCACCCATCAACAATTCCTTGATTATCTTAAACTATCCCAAATACAATGGTTGGTTCTTAAATAAATTTATTTGAGGTTTGTGAGAGACAAGATTCTTGTATTAGTGATGAGGAAGAGACAACCTGAGTGGGAATGGGTTCCACAACCATTTCAATGCTTTGTAGTTCTACTCTTAAAGATGAAACCTCTGAATTCATTTTATCCATTTTTTCACACAAATGTTCAAGAATTTTTTCAGAATTAGGATTTATAGATGTTTGGACATCATGAACTTCATTATGTTTGATCTCTTCAATCATCCTCGAGAGGTATGGAAATTGATCCTTTAAACAATCAGCATCACATTGATTGTACATCTCATCTGGTGTGGTGTATTCAATCATGGTTTGGTCAATGAAATTTTCTATGTGAGGTGATTCAAAATATTGATTTTCCAGTTGATTATAGTCTTGATATATTAATGGGTATTGTTGAAGATAATCCATTGGAGTTGATTGAAAGTTGTTTTTGGGAATCTTGGACACGTAGAAATAGAAAGGAGAATAGAGAAGAGAAATTATGATGAGAATAGTGAAATTGGGGTGAGAAAAGAAGATGAGTGTCTAAGGTACTTACTTGGGTCCCTGGCAACGGCGCCAAAATTTGGTTGAGCCCAAATTTACCCTACTGGTAAAAGCGGTCGATGTAGTACATGTAGGGGTCGAATCCACAGGGACCGAAGAAGTAACCTTGAGACGCTATGATTTGGTGAAGGATGGGCTATGAAGTAGCGAATTTTGGGTTTGATTTTGGATGGTTTAAAGAACACTAAGAAAACTATGTGAATTCAATTTAAAGAAAATGGTTTGATCTTAGGATTATGCTCGGGGTGGATTGAATGAATTTTACTTCTTTATACAATTTTGGGTTTATTAATTCTTGATAAATCCATTCTTCAAAAATAACACTACATTCATCATTTTCTGGTTTGGTACTTACTAAACACAATTACTAATCCCCTATACACTTATAGAACCAAATTCATGATATCTCCAAGGTATATGGTCATTTAGTAATTGAATTTAGTTTGTTCAAACACAGTAAAGATGAAGAGTAGAAATAACTGAAGAATGGATGTCTTAAATTAATTATCCAATTAACAACAATTCGTTCATAAAATAACATTCAATCCAGCCTTTTCATCCTCCTAATATCAACCCATTAAAGGGTTTTCTCTCCATTGATGGTATAATCTCAATGGTGGGCGGAATATGGCTAACAAGAATTGGATTGAAGAAATTAAAACCGCGGAAATAACGAGCACTCCTCCGTGTGTGTGAATGAAATTCACACCTATGTGTGAACTAATTTACAAAAACACAGATATATCACTGTGCTTTGTGATAATAAAGTTTTAATAAATGAAAAGGAAAATATAAAAGAGAAATAATTTTATTAAGAACATAAAGATACAAAAAAGAAACTTACATGGAAATGGAAAACATTACAAAGGAAATTTGGAAGCATAACCTTACAATGAAACAAGCAACAAAAGATGATATGAAAAATATCCACCCCCTATTCCCTTCACCACTAGCTCCTTATATAGGAATATTAGGAGCCTTAGGTACATCTCCCAACAATTAATTCACCCCCCAACAATTAATAGAGTCAAATGGAGGGTGAATAATCAAAAGGAAATTGATGTTTCGAATTTGACCCGGAAAACTATCCAGATTCGTCCACCATATTGACGTCGGAATTATCAATTGAAGAAGGCCTAATACGGAGGGGTTGTAGAAGAGAAATATCTTCATAAATCTGTACTATACGAGCTTTAAAAATTTTAGGAAATTTGTCTCATCCGTTTGGAAGTTATGGTCGAAATGGTGGGACGGATTTCTGTGCATTAATGTCAGGTCCACCATTTAAATCTCAACTTCAGATCCCTTTATCATCATGAAAACATCAGAATTAGCTCCGGACACTGTTTAATAAAATGATCGTCATATTTTTACCTTTCTACTGTATAAATTTGAGCTTCATTGGGCTTGGTTTCTGGGCCCCACATTTGTTTGATGGGCCTTAGGCCCATTATGCTTTTTCCAGCAAGTTTCTGCCTTCAGGCGCAAAATTCTCCATCTTCCTTTGGGATTAATCCATCAGACCTACAAGATAAAATGTTCCAAACAAAGTGATCAATAATATACCAAAATTTAAAATTCATAAAATGAATATAATTTTGTCCACATACAAATGAATGATTGGGCCCAAATTTTCATTTTAAACTTGAATTGCATTTTTGATGGGAAATGAAGTTATATTTATGTAATGCACTAAAAAAAATGTTTATGGACTTTGAAACAATGAATATAAAGATATTACCAATTAATATTAGCCACTTTCAGTGACTAATAAATCACCCAGCTGCATATTAATCATATGATTTACTAACATAGTTAAATAATTTCCTAGATTTAATCCTTCATAAAGACACAGTAGCATTGTTATCGATGATGGGGCTCTCCCATGGTCGCTTGAACTCACATAGAGCACCCACCTTCTGTCACGTACGTAAACTATTTTAGGGTTATTTTAAATTTATTTTCCACTCATGATTTTTTTTGTTAGTTTCCAAAGGTTTTATTGAGAATAGGTGAGTTTTCATGAATTGGGCCAAAATGCGAGCCCAATTCCAGATTTAAAATTAAATTTTGTTTCATTTATAACTTTTTCAATTTTTAATATTTTTGACTCATTACAACTCCTAATTGTTCTCCCCAGATATATTAACCCCAAATTTAAATTTGGGGCCTTTCTAAATCCATAAGCATGGGGGATTTTTGTTTTTATTTGAGAATTGGGCCAACCCGAAGGCCCATTTTCCAGTTTTAAATTGTTTCATTAATTTATTAATATCTTATTCATTAAAATGGATTTTTCGGTGATTCCACCTCCCTATCGACCCTAAGAAGCCCAGGCGCGACCCCATGCCCTCATCCCACAATTTTGAGCTCGATAGAGTCGCGAAAATAGTCGAAACGTTCTGGATTTCAGAAATCGTCCAGATTTTGGAGAGGTAAATTGATCCTTTCATAACTCCTTCTATTCTTAATATTTTACCTCCATTCCAATTCCTAAATGACCTAATAATTCTTGTGAGACCATCCCCTGAGTTTTGGCCGTTTTAAATTTCAGATACTAGTGTTTTGGGGAGATTCATTCTAGATTTCTCAAGTAAGTTTGTCCATTTCTTTTCCCCTTTCAAATTGATTAGGGTTTCATTCTTTTTTTTAGGGTTTCCTCCCTTTTTATTGAAGTGAAAAATGACCAGTGGGTAGGGGTTAGAACCTAAGGTTTAACCTTGGGTTTTCTTGGTCCAATTTTCTATTTCTAGGTTTGATCTACCCTTCTTGAGGTGCGGCGGTGGTGCGTTTGTGTTTTCGCACAAAGGATTCAATGGTTTCATTTGATTTGGTAGGTGATTCCAATGTTGATGAAATATTTGTGTATTAGCATGCTGTATTTATCATATTTTCAGATTTATATAATTTTATTATTGCTACAAAAATTGGTTCTAATGATGTTTCCATTGCAATTGAATTTAAAATGCCAATTTGGTGTGAAATTGGGGGTTTTCCAAAGAAGTGTTTTGTTTGTTTATTTGGGGATGCCCTATAAATACTTAGTTGTTTTTATTTATCTGTAATAAGGCATAAAATTATTTTTATAATGTTTATCCCCCTTATTAATTTCTGCAAATAATGAGTTTTAATTGTGCTTGTAAAGAAAGTGAAGTTTTGGTTCCACTTTTGTGTGAAAATGAAGGTTTTACAAAGAGAACACTTCTTGTTTAACATGAGGATTCCAAAAAATTGATTTGTTGTTTTAATTGATATTTATTGGGCTGCCTTTACTATTTTGGTAACTTACAATTGTGAACATCGTGTACAAGTGGGTTTCTTAAGGGGTTTTGTGTGCAAAACTACACAAGATTTTGTGAAATTGATTTATTCAAATTCAAAGAGTTTGTTGTGTGTTTTAAGTGGTAGAAAATGAGATAGCTATTGTATTTGGTGTATGTGACCAGTAGTGGTGTTTTAAATTAAAATGGATGTGTGTTAAATCCTGAAATTGTTTGAGCACAAAGGGGGAAGCCCGGGTACCTAGGTGGGGCGGATTTGTACTAGTACGACTAGTGGACCGGATGGGTTTTGTCCCTGTTTCACTTAGAATTTGGATAACGAAAACTCTAACTAAACTATGTGTATGATGATTGGGGACCACTAGGTTATGGGTATGTTCCCTACTAGTGGATCGTGCACGAGAAATGATTTTACTATGGTTACATTACACTGAGGTACGAGGTACATGGGGCCTGAGACTATCTAGTGCCTAGGGGTGTTCCCGGTTTTGTTGCTCAGTGGATTTGTGGTATTTGCCCTTGTTTTTGGTTTTCTTTGGAATTATAATGCAGTATCTAATATTCCTATTTAAATGTGTTAACATTCTGCAAGTTTTATCTTGAAAAATGTTTTCAATTTAAAGTTTCATTTTGTGGAATTTTTTACCGCTTTTAATTGCATATTAAAACTGCTTGCTTTTTCACCTTGTATTGCATGCACCTTGGAATCATAGGGTGGTATCCTATTGGGCTTAGTCTCACACCCTACTTACACCCCTTGGGTGTAAGTAGACCTTTTTTTTTGACCCAGGTAAAGGAAAGGCTAAGGGTGATGGCGGTTCAGGGTGTTAGTCCTCATCCTTGGGGCGGAGTAGTGGAGACGACTTGGGGGTGATGACCCCTTGTCATGTGGAGTCCGTGGGGCTGTTTTGTTTCTGTTCCATTGTGTCATTGGACCTTTTTTATTGAATCTAAACCTATGTATTCCGTTCTGGTTTTTGTTTAAACATCATTTGGTATAAATTTTCAGATTCAGTTTATTGATTGTTTTTAATGGTTTATGACTTCATATTCGGGTAAATCATTCCCAAACCTAAATAAATGATACCTGGGCACTTGTGCCAGCCCGTGGGGATAGGGAACGCCCTTCGGGTCATGTCACGGGCTGGGTTTGGTTCCGGTTTGGGCGGCGACCAGATTTGGTTCGTGACAAAATGGTATCAGAGGAGGTTCATGTTAACTCTTTGGGTCATGTTATTTCGGGAAGAGTCAGGATATCATGGAGTTAGGATTGTAGGGACTTGGTATTATAGTTATGGGTAGTGTGCTTGATCACCACACCTCATGACAGGATTCAAGTTTCCTAGGGAAGTCAGGATTTATCTAAGTCCTTTGGTTTTCTTGTTTTAATGATGGTTAGGGGAAATGAAAAGAGGGTTGGGTTAATGGTCTCCGTAAGCTCGCAGGGCCTGGAAATCCATGTGAAGCTGGGGATATTCCCTAAAACACTCTCTGTTACAGTGAAGTGATTGGAATATGTCTGCCAACCATATTTCCAAGTCACCCATTGAAACTAGTTTCCTCTCGGATTGTTTTGTGCTTTAGTTTTGAAATCCTGGCACTTTGGTTTTCTGGTGACTTGGTTTTAATAAGCGTAAAGTTTTTATGAAATGATTTTCAAATAAAGAGGGAATGGTTCGGTTTATGAAATTGAGGAATTGAATTTTCAAAATTGTTTTGAAATGTAAAATGGTGTGCTTACACCTTTTTTGAAAGAAGGATCTATATTAAAGTTGGTTTTGAAAAGTGTTTCCAATAGAGTTTTCTAAATAATAAAACGGTGTTTTAATGGGATGAGATGTTTTGATATTGATATGAATATCTTGAATGTGGGTTCTTTTCCAAATTTTTGTGTCTTTATGAAATGTTTTGTAAGATGTGAATTGGGATTTTGATCTCATTGTTAGCAGTTTTGAGAAAAAGGTTGGGTTGGTTGAGCATTTTGTTTTTGAAATGTGGAAGGAATTTTTGTTTTACCCTTTGGTATTTCCATGAGTGACCACATGCATGGGGTTATATGGGATGATGGATGGTTGATGGAATGACTGGATGAGTGCTGGGATGGTTATGAGGAGGGTGCCCGGTGTGACACAAAAACATGCATGTGTGAGGCCCATGGGGTACCATTGGTGGATACTCTTACTGCAAAACCGTTTGTTTTCAAAGAAATAGTTTTAAAGAAAAACATGATGTATTGATGAATAGTTTGGTATAGTTTTTATTATGGGTTTTTGATAATGTTGATGTTGTGGGATGTTTTGAGTCCAATAACCCCTCCTGTTTGAACTGTGTTTTGGGTTTGGGTTTGGCCAGTAAGTTGTGTTGTAGGGACGATTAGTGGTCTCTTTTGAAAAATGTTTTGGGATGCATTTACGGTGGTTCCATTCATGTGTTTGGATCTGGTTTGAGGCATGTTTTGACTAATGGACCAGATTGGTTGGGTCCTTGGGTTCTCTCATTGGATAAGGTATGCCCCCATTAAGGGTTAATGCACAGCTGAAGTGCAATCCATATTGTTTCGCCATTGGAAAATCCTCCAGTTGATCAATATTTGGAATATTTTATCGATCATTTTTGATTGAGTCTACACCCATTCATTTCGTTGATTTTTGGATCCTCTTGTAGTGGTAAAGTTATTGTGGAAGGTTGAAAGAAACCATAGTTTCTAATGTTTCATGATTCATCGAAGGTGGAAGTGTTCTTTGGTTGTAAGTGTGGATGAGTGTCTCGATGGTGTCTAAGAGGACCTTTGGGTTCTTCAAAGTTTCTTTGATGCATTAATTCATGTTAAACCATCGGTGTGGGAAATATGGTCACGATAGGATATTGTGGCCACTTTCTAGAATTGTGTGTTGTTTGGGGATGTTGTATAAGGTCCCTCTCCATGAATTGTTTATATCAGTTGAAATGGTCATGTTTGGTGATGCCTTATGATGTCATGTACCCGATTGACTGTATAGGTGAAAGTAGTGAAATCCTCTGAGAGTCCCTGTTATGTTGGGCAAATGTCTCCCTTGGAAAAACTTCAAAATCATCTATTTTAGAGGAATGTGAGTGTAGGTGTTCTTTACTTATATTGTTTCTCACCTGAAGAAACAAGTTGTGATGTGTGTGTATCTTCTCAGCCCTTGTTTCAGTGAAATATCGGGATAAGGTAAAGTGAGTTTGGAATGTGTTATGTCTAGAAAACTTATTTGGGACTGCGATGTAGTTTTTGGTGGCACCGAAAAGAAGAATTCTCATTCAGTGGGTTTCCAAATATTAACTACGAGGCCGAAGATGCTTCAATCATTTGAGCTCCAGCCATAGGTCTCGAAGAGAAGCTGTCTCGTAGTCAGGGAAAATCCCAGGGCCATTTAAACCCTTGTACAAAGTCCTGTCCTTAGTATGAAAGATGGGAATAGTTCAAACCTATGGTTTCGTCATGGTTGAGCACATAGTTTGTGCCCATTTAGTAGTGGCTGTGTGCTAGGAAGCCATGTAGAAAGAATTATATTCATAGTTAGTGCACAGTTTCCCAAACCATGCAGACTAATCCTACGCCCTTCCTAAATCTTTGATTTCTTTTTGGGTCTTTCTGTGTCGGCCCATGCTGGTCGGTTAAGATGGTCAGTTCTTATGGTGGGGAGACCCACTATGATTCTCAGGAATATTCCTTCATAAACATTTAATGGAAGTATATCCCTTTTACTAGAGAGTATGTTTGGGCCTCCCACTATTAGTGTCTTGATTCTGTCTCGGGAAAACAATTTAAGTTGTCTCTTATGGTGGGGTGCCCATTTGTGTCTCTTCATACGAGTAACTCATATTTTTTTCATTGGACTTGTCTGGGAAGTAGGTATTATCATTCGAAGATATCTAACTACCTACATATTCATTGGGTAAACATTGATATTGGAGAGTTTCCAATGGTTTAGTTACAGTAGGGAAGTGTAACCTTGTTCAATGTTGTTTTTTTTGGGTAGATTGATTGAGTATTGTTCAAATTGTATTTGAGGAGTTTTCATTTGGGATAAATCCTGAATGTACTTTATTGTTTCAGGAAAGTGGTGTAAGTTTGGTTTGTGACAGTATTCCTTCCATCATTGATCACTGGAGGTGTTTTGACCTTTGGGGGTGAAACCTGGCAAGGGTGTACCTATTGGTTTCTCAGTTGGGTTTGGTTGTTGCTTTGACCTTGTTGTGACTTTCCGGGGCGGAAAGTATTCAAGGTGGGGAGAATTTTCATGTACGTAAACTATTTTAGGGTTATTTTAAATTTATTTTCCACTCATGATTTGTTTTGGTGGTTTCCAAAGGTTTTATTGAGAATAGGTGAGTTTTCATGAATTGGGCCAAACTGCGAGCCCAATTCCAGATTTAAAAATAAATTTTGTTTCATTTATAACTTTTTCAATTTTTAATATTTTTGACTCATTCCAACTCCTAATTGTTCTCCCCAGATATATTAACCCGAAATTTAAATTTGGGGCCTTTCTAAATCCATAAGCATGGGGGATTTTTGTTTTTATTTGAGAATTGGGCCAACCCGAAGGCCCATTTTCCAGTTTTAAATTGTTTCATTAATTTATTAATATCTTATTCATTAAAATGGATTTTTCGGTGATTCCACCTCCCTATCGACCCTAAGAAGCCCAGGCGTTACCCCATGCCCTCCTCCCACAATTTTTAGCTCGATAGAGTCGCGAAAATAGTCGAAACTTTCTGGATTTCAGAAATCGTCCAGATTTTGGAGAGGTAAATTGATCCTTTCATAACTCCTTCTATTCTTAATCTTTTACCTCCATTCCAATTCCTAAATGACCTAATAATTTTTGTGATACCATCCCCTGAGTTTTGGCCGTTTTAAAATTCAGATACTAGTGTTTTGGGGAGATTAATTCTAGATTTCTCAAGTAAGTTTGTCCATTTCTTTTCCCCTTTCAAATTGATTAGGGTTTCATTCTTTTTTTAGGGTTTCCTCCCTTTTTATTGAAGTGAAAAATGACCAGTGGGTAGGGGTTCGAACCTAAGGTTTAACCTTGGGTTTTCTTGGTCCAATTTTCTATTTCTAGGTTTGATCTACCCTTCTTGAGGTGCGGCGGTGGTGCGTTTGTGTTTTCGCACAAAGGATTCAATGGTTTCATTTGATTTGGTAGGTGATTCCAATGTTGATGCAATATTTGTGTATTAGCATTCTGTATTTATCATATTTTCAGATTTATATAATTTTATTATTGCTACAAAAGTTGGTTCTAATGATGTTTCCATTGCAATTGAATTTAAAATGCCAATTTGGTGTGAAATTGGGGGTTTTCCAAAGAAGTGTTTTGTTTGTTTATTTGGGGATGCCCTATAAATAATTAGTTGTTTTTATTGATCTGTAATAAGGCATAAAATTCTTTTTATAATGTTTATCCCCTTTAGTAATTGCTGCAAATAATGAGTTTTAATTGTGCTTGTAAAGAAAGTGAAGTTTTGGTTCCACTTTTGTGTGAAAATGAAGGTTTTACAAAGAGAACACTTCTTGTTTAACATGAGGATGCCCAAAAATTTATTTGTTGTTTTAATTGATATTTATTGGGCTGCCTTTACTATTTTGGTAACTTACAATTGTGAACATCGTGTACAAGTGGGCTTCTTAAGGGGTTTTGTGTGCAAAACTACACAAGATTTTGTGAAATTGATTTATTCAAATTCAAAGAGTTTGTTGTGTGTTTTAAGTGGTAGAAAATGAGATAGCTACTGTATTTGGTGTATGTGACCAGTAGTGGTGTTTTACATTAAAATGGATGTGTGTTAAATCCTGAAATTGTTTGAGCACAAAGGGGGAAGCCCGGGTACCTAGGTGGGGCGGATTTGTACTAGTACGGCTAGTGGACCGGATGGGTTTTGTCCCTGTTTCACTTAGCATTTGGATAACGAAAACTCTAACTAAACTATGTGGATGATGATTGGGGACCACTAGGTTATGGGTATGTTCCCTACTAGTGGCTCGTGCACGAGAAATGATTTTACTATGGTTACATTACGCTGAGGTACGAGGTACATGGGGCCTGAGACTATCTAGTGCCTAGGGGTGTTCCCGGTTTTGTTGCTCAGTGGATTTGTGGTATTTGCCCTTGTTTTTGGGTGTCTTTGGAATTATAATGCAGTATCTAATATTCCTATTTAAATGTGTTAACATTCTGAAAGTTTTATCTTGAAAAATGTTTTCAATTTAAAGTTTCATTTTGTGGAATTTTTCACCGCTTTTAATTGCATATTAAAACTGCTTGCTTTTTCACCTTGTATTGCATGCAACTTGGAATCATAGGGTGGTATCCTATTGGGCTTAGGCTCACACCCTACTTACACCCCTTGGGTGTAAGTAGACCTTTTTTTTGACCCAGGTAAAGGAAAGGCTAAGGGTGATGGCGGTTCAGGGTGTTAGTCCTCATCCTTGGGGCGGAGTAGTGGAGACGACTTGGGGGTGATGACCCCTTGTCATGTGGAGTCCATGGGGCTGTTTTGTTTCTGTTCCATTGTGTCATTGGACCTTTTGTATTGAATCTAAACCTATGTATTCCTTTCTGGTTTTTGTTTAAACATCATTTTGTATAAATTTTCAGATTCAGTTTATTGATTGTTTTTAATGGTTTATGACTTCATATTTGGGTAAATCGTTTCCAAACCTAAATAAATGATACCCGGGCACTTGTGCCATCCCGTGGGGATAGGGAACGCACTTCGGGTCATGTCACGGGCTGGGTTTGGTGCCGGTTTGGGCGGCGACCAGATTTGGTTCGTGACACCTTCCCTCATAGTATGGTTTTCATGTGAGAAATAAGCAAGCAGGGGTGGTGAGATGTAGTACAGGGGTGGTGAGATATGGTGAAGGGGTGTGATGTGGTGGAGTGATTTGGTACATACCTTAGATTTGGAATGAGAGTGGTAGCAACGACAGGAGTAGTGTTTGGAGAGAGCAGCGGCGCGGAAGTAGTGGGGTTCCATGAGAGCGGTTGCGGCAGCGGGAGTAGGGTTCGGCAAGAGTGGTAGCACCGTGGTAGTGGGGTTCTGCGAGAGTTTGAAGGTGTGCGAGAGAGAAGACATGTCATTATGGTTCTTTTATAAGATCAGGTAAAACTTTTATTAGTGATTTCCAAAAAAAAGCTGATAAAGTGTAGTTTTATCAGTGCTAAAATAGAAAGAACTGATAAAGATCTAATCTTAATAATTTATTTATATTATTATATATATATTTATATAATTGTATATATAATAAATGTATATTTATTTATTTATATTTATAATTATAAATAAATATATTTACATAATTATATATATTTATATAATTATATATATTTATAAAATTATAAATATTATTAATATATTTATTATAATTATTTAATTATTTAAATATATATATAATTATAATTATAAATAAATTTATTTATAAATATTTGTATATAATTATAAATATATCTATATATCTATATATTTATATAATTATATATATATTTATTAATATATAAATTTATATATTTATAAAATTATAATAAATATATTTAATTTAATTTTATAATTATTAAAAAATATATTTATTTATTTATAATTATAATTATAAATAAATATTTATTTACTTATTTATAATTATAATTATAAATAAATATATTTAAAAAGTATTTATATATAATTATAAATATAATAAATATATTTATTTTAATTTTATAATTATTTAAATATGTATTTATTTATTTATAATTATAATTATAAATATATATACTTAAATAATAAATATATTTATTATATTTATAATTATATATTTATAATTATATATACATAATTTTTAAATATGTGCTGAAAAGTTTCAGGAGGCAGGAAAGCCTACTCCTAAAAAATTATTTGAAAAGTAAAAGACACAGAGAAAGGACGAGATCAAATAAGGAGATAATCCCTCATCCAAAATGAAGAGAATTAGAATCATCCCCATAATCATGATCAGAGATATCATCAGTAGATTCCCACTCTGACTATAAATTCCCCCGGTTGAAAAGCACAGTGTACTTCTCTCTAAGTTTTTGCTGCTCCACAGTGAGCTGTCTCACAGAGCCACCACGTCCTCACGTTACAGCTCAATCATCATGACCACGTCCCCAACCACTACATTTCAAATGACGACCCTTTTTCCAAGACTTGGGCTACTAGCATGCCTCTTCCATTTCATCCCTCCCCAATTCAGTTGAGACCATTTGCTCATCCATGATGCGTTCATCATCCATAGTTCGGTCAATCTTCATGATGTCTTGATCACCTACATCCACTTGACTACTTTCAACAACCTTTTTCCATCTGTCCACCATTGCATTTTGATCATCCTCGTCAATTGATTTAGATGGACCATCTACATGCTTGTTATTGACATCTTGACCATCTACATGCTTGTTATAAAGAAATATATTTAAAAACTATTTATATATAATTATAAATATATTTAATATATTTATTATTTAAATATATTTATTGCAATTCTATATTTATTTAAATGTGACTATTTATTTATAATTATAATAATAAATATATATATATTGATATATAATTATAATTATAATAAATATATTTATTATTAAAATATATTTATTATAATTTTATAATTATTTAAATATATATTTATTTATTTATAATTTCATAAATACTTTTTAAAAATATATACATTCATAATTGTATAATTAAATATTTAAATTACAAAATTATTAAAAATCATTTAAATAGGTTGATTATATAAATTTCAAACATATTTTTAATGTTAAAACTTGATAAATAAAAATGAATAAATATTATTCATATAAATTATTTTGAAAATATTACATATATATATATAGTAAATAAATATATGTATAAATAAATATTACTAAATGATTTGATATATTTTTAACATTATTAATTAATGTATAATAATAAATGGATAGATTAAATTAAATAAATTACAAAAAATATTAAAAAATAAATTCCTAACATTTATGTGAATTATAAACATACATATGTACACATACACATCTACACACACATGTATATACACATGTACACACACATACAGATACATACATGTAGTTATACATGTATATATATTTTAAATTATTTAATAGCGATATAAATATATATCTAAATAAATATATTCATTTATATATTATATAATTATTTAAATAAAATATTAATATATTATATTTATTTTAGTGATATATAATTTTAAATGATGGAGAGTCTCTCTCTCAAGTATAGAGAGTCTCTCTCTCTCTTAAACTTCACCCGGATTGCTTCACCAATCGTGAATTTTTGCTAAGGTGGGGTGATGATATTGTTGGGAACTATGATCTATTTGTAGCATGTGGAAGAGGGCATTGACACAATTCATGGCATGAGGGGTTTTTGTCGAAAGGAAAGGCTGTTGAGAATAGTGTCTTTATGGTTGATTTTGGTGATGGTGCCTTGTTGGAGGCGGAAATTGAGGTAGTGGTTGGTGACAATGCATTCAAGACGATAGCTGGTGATGGTGACCCATCAGAACTGTGGAAGGGACGGATGGGGTTGCGCATGGCACCGCCAATATCTGGATTAGGGTTTTGTTTGTGTTTTATAGGGCATAGGCTGGTGAGGGGTTTCAGAACATGGTGGTGGATGACATAAGGGATGTGGGGCATTGGTTTTTTCTCCTAGCAGGTGACAGATCTTGGATCCCCTTGCACCTCAATGGTGGTGTGTCCTTCTTGGGGTGATTTCAGGGTCTTGGTTGGTGTCGATGGCGACATTCCAAGTGCTCGGGCATGGAGTTGTACGGCGACGGGGTTGCAATGGATCTGGGATCCTGAGGGTGGTGGGGTCCTAGAGGAGCAGTCTGGTGTGTCGTTTAGGCCACGATTAGAAGGTGACATAGGGGATTGTTCAGCATCTTGTTCTAGTCGGTGAACTTACGGTGCTCAGTTACGGGCACTTCAGCATTTGATGAGGACAACCTCGATTCTGGAGGGGTGTGATTGGAGGATTGATGTTGTAGTTGACCTCGGGATGTGAATACAAGCTGTATGGGAGTGTCGGATGATTTTTGATGTTAGTGGGTACTACGATGCAGGGCATTTACCTCGGCATATGCGACGACTTTGGGGTGAATGTTGGAAAATTGAGATTCGGGTGATGCTAAAGTGCTTGAGGGATTACCCATGGGTATTGGGTCAATTTGGGCCTTTGATGTTGTTTAGGTGGACCATAGGCTATCTTGTAGCATGTGTTCTATTGTTGGGGCTTTTGGTCTATTTGTCATTTGGGCGGTGTTTGCGTCCTTGTGTCTGGTGGCGCTTGCGTCACTTTTTTGCATTGTTGTTTCTGCACCTTTCTTTTCTTAATAAATTTTTAACACCGAGTACGTCGGATCTTGAACCTTCCTGATATATTTATTTTAATTATAAACACATTTGGTAATCAATGTATATAAATAAACTATTAAACATTTGACTAATTTAAATTTGATAAAAAAATATATATAATTTTTTTACAAATATAAAAATTAATATATTTATAAATATTTGTATATAATTATAAATATATTTATATAATTATATATATAATTATATATATTTATTAATATATTAGTATATATAATTTTAAATAATATAGATATATATTATTTAAAAATATTTATTATAATTTTATAATTATTTAAATATATATTTATTTATAATTCCAATTATAAATAAACTATTACTCAACCCCTTCATTTGAACGGTATAATCTTAATTAACACGCTCATAGTTTGACGTTACTAAAACCTTTAGATAGATGCAATATAAGAAGATAAAGAAACATAAAATTAAATAATAATTAATACATCAAACAAAATCAAATCCCAAATCAATAGTTGGACATAGTAATTAATTTTTGATTGGCCTGCTAATTTTTTCTTTTCAGCTTGCATTGATCTTCATTGATCTTCTTTTTATGATCATTTGTTGTTAGACCATTTCTGTTGAATCCAGTGTTGACTTCCTCACCTGTATCAAATATTTCTTGATCAAATTCATGTTCTAAATGTCACTACGGATAAAAGTAAAATGTCAGTCAAATATGACGGATTAAAATCATAGTGTTCATAGGTGTAATTGCAACTGGAAGAAAAATATACAAAAATTTATACCAATAGTAAATTGAATCATTAAAAATATCCAAATAAAATACATGTGTAGTGTGTGTTTAAATTTTATGCATATTGTATGCGTAGGGTGTTTTTAAATTGATGTACGTGATACTTGTTCCAACTAGACAGTTAGATCCTAGAAATGGTTGAATAAAATGATGCCTCTTATATTATTATGCATCATGTGGAGTCTATGGAAATCTTGGATTGATTTATAATTTTATTTGAAAGGCTTTCAAAATCAAACCAACAAAACTGGATGACAAAGAGAATGGGAGAATACATGGCAACTCTAGTGTTTTTCTAATGCCACGAACCATGCCTCATCATTCAAGGTCGTTCGTTGAAGGACTTGTAGTGAAAGAGGAGACCATGATATATTTGGATTGGAGGATAAATCTCTCACACAATGACAAGGCATCCCATAATATTATATACTTAATAGACTATAATAAATTAGGGATGAAAGTATTTTCTTAAGGAGATAGATTCAAACCCAACCACTTCTTAATCAGTAATCATTCCCAACCTGTTTCACTCGGAAGAGACACTTTGACTCACAAGAACAATCCACAGAGCCAGTTGAACCTATATTATGGGAGGATATGTGTTGAAAATGATATAAAATGAAAGATTCTCATATGTGTTGCAATCTCATGCTAAACCCAATTTGAGATCCTAGATAATTTATAAAAAAAATAGATACTAAGAATACAAATTGAGTGCAAATAGATACAGTTTTTTGAAAATTGTGTTTGAATATAATAGAAAATTATATACATTGATATACCCTGGTCCAAATATTATGCTTGTTAGTTTTCTCTATATTCATTTTCTTCATGTTGACACCAAAAGAAATTTTTCATTCAACAACATTTGTTCAAGTGTCAGACTCCAAATAAACAACTTTCTCAATGTGATAAATATTCATCATCAAAGTCCTCCAAAGTGAATTTCATGTTAATAATATATTAATTTTTTAAATTGAAATGCAATTTTGGAAAATGTAATGTATCTCACTAATGAAATATTAAAAATTGGAGGGCATAATCAGTATACAGCTTATCAACTTGAAAATATAATGTGAAAAAGGTAGTAATATAAGAAAAATCGATATATAGTAAAAGATAAGTAGTGAGTAAGAACTACGAGCTTGAAAATGATTATAACATCACATTAAAATACCATAAATTATAAATAGTATTTTGGAAAATGTATTCTAGTATACTGGAAAATCTAAGCATAAGCGTGAAACATATTTGAAAATGTTCAAGTGTAAGCATAAGAAAATTTTTATATATTTTAATATGTGTATAAGCAATAGAATATGAATAATCATAAGCATGTGTATATATATTACAAAATTTCTATAATCATAACCAGAAGCTTTTGAATTTTTTAGAATTTACATAAAATCGTATTTTTATATTATAAAATATTGAAATGTGTATGGATTATAGTATATATAGATGTATAAGAATTTTAATCATGAAAATTTTTATGTATTTCATTATATCCATAACCATAAAAATTAGCATATGCATATGTAGTGAAAACTTAAAAATGTGTATTTATTACAGTATATGTATAGGCAATAGTGTAATAATAACCATATGCATAAGCATGTGTATGAAAGTAATATATTTTGTGTATAAGAATGAGATAAAGTAAATGTTTTTATTATGCTTTATATGTAAGTAATGTATTTTTTATTCTTTATATGTTACAACATTTTCATATTATAGCATTTGAAATTTCATATGTATCACATTATTTTTATAAACATAAATGTAATCATATGCATAGTAATAAACACTAATAATATCCAAAAATAAATAAATATAGGATGAGAATATAAATATAGTTTCAATCACATATATAGATGTTATAATATTCTCGGATTAGATACATAATATTAACATGTATTGCAGGAGCAACAAATTTCATGTGAAATGAAAAAAAATCAATTAAAAAGCAGTTTTTGAAAAAAAAATCATAAAACCATAAAAAACCCTTTTTTGGAAATCAAAAGCAAACAGAGATCCTCCTAGTAGAAATTAGAAATGACATATTATTAAGCCATAGAAAAAAAAACCACCATTAGTAGTGATGATCAAAGCTTCATTTGAAAACACTTTCTAAAAAGTTAAAAGTATATGTAAATAAAAACATAAAAAAATAACAACTAATTCTAGTTTTGTTTCTAAAAAAAATATTCTTCATGGTAATACTATGAACATAAAGGGTATCAGTGATCATCAGATCAAAGATAATATTATATCCATGAATTCCTTCTAAATATGTGCAACTATATGCACATATTTATGTGGTCATACAATACATGAATTAATCAATGTGTCGCTACCATTAAATCAATGCACATTCATTACATTCTAAAAAAATAAAGATGATATGAATAAGAGAAGTATTTTCAAAATATGTTTACAAACTTAATTTTAAAAAACATATCCTATAAGCATGTCCATACCATTTTTTATGGGAAACTCAAATTTAAAAAAAAATCAAATATAATTCTAAGAAGATCATGAAAAACAACATTCAAAAATTAAATGGGAGGTAGATTAGACATCTTTGTAACATAGTGAAATCTCAAGGAAATATCCATTAGATCATCATCAGATAGAAGCTAATCATGCCTAATATACCCAAGAAAAATCAAACATGAAGGATGTATGAAATCCGTTTTTAGGAAATTAATCAATTACAGTGCATATTTAGGTGAGGAGAATTTGAATGAATATTGAGTGAAAATTTTCACTGTACATAAAGTAAATGTGTAAATGTTATATATATATATATATATATATATTAGTTTTTATACTATAATGTTTGATTTATTATTAGATTTTATAAATATTTAAAATGTATACATATATAAAATGTCTATCTTTTATAACACAGACTGTAGAAATTTATGTCACCTTCAGTAATATAAATTATCATTCATTAAATGCATGAAAAAGTAAAAGGCATACACGAATCCTACTTACTTGTCCTGATGTTGATTTAGGATCTTAGACTCTTCTTCACCCACCTTGCCACTACAATACACACAAACAAACACGTAATCAAAAATTAATTAGGATACACCATTACCTCATGAAAATCTAAGAATTTGCTACATTAAAAGTGGATTCAAGGAATAGAGGTCTTTCTCAAGGCTGCATTTGGACTTTTATGTACCCATGTCGAGATTGAATTCCCTACTAAATTTCATAAATGGAATACTTACTACATTGTAGGATGTCACAAATGGTTATATTGATCCTAGAATTTCCTCTCTAGAGTACCATAGTGACATCATAGGTAGTATTATGGTTAAAACTTTTTGTGTAGTAAAACTGCATTTTTATAGCAATCCACTATTTGAAAATAAAAAACTGAAATTCAAATTTGATACATTAAAAGAAACTATAAATTAATATAAGTATTAAAATAAATAAGTAAAATTCATACCTTCAGTGTCAAAATAGAATTTTTCATTAAAGGAGAAGTAATAGGAAAATCCCAACTCCTTTCATAACATACCGATTCCTTCTAATTTCAAAAATCTATATAGGAGGAAAAACATATAAATTTTGTTGATTAATGTATTCCCAATTTGGGATGTTTCTATCATCGAAAAAGTATGAAAGTACCTACATTTTCAAATAAAAGTATTAATTAACAAAGAAGTTTTTAGGAGAGGGGGGGAACTTAAAAAATCTATAAACCAAAAAATTACCAAAAAGGAAATAGTATAGTGGTAAATACAAAAAAATAGATAATGAATATATGATTATAAAATATATAGTGCGTATATTTTAGTGATATGATAAAAAGTTGATAAAATGAAATAGTAACCAAATAAGATGGTAGAAAGCTGTTTATCAAAACTTTTGACAATGGAAAGCGTGATATAGTTCACATGTTGTTATGAATATTAGGTGTTGTGTATAAGTGAAAAGTATTGTTTGTTTTTTTCTACATTTTTTAAACTATGGTGAATAGGAGAACCAAAAATAAAGGAGTAACCATATAAAATATTTTACTATATTTTAAACACTTTTATTTTATATTGTAGTTAATTTGTATCATTTATTTGAAGTGAGAAAAGACATAAGGACAAACCTGTGAAAATGTTGACTTTATTTTTCATTTTTCATTTCCATATTTTTTAGCTTCCCTACATAATTATTTTTTATTTTCCATCATTTGTGACATCTTTTTCATAGTGTGTGTTGAATTATTGAAAAAAATCTCAATAATTGATGTCAAGGGAATATTGGACCACAACAAAATTTAAATTCATATTATTGGAGTTGGTTCCCTAAAACCAAATTGTGTATACTTTATGATAACATGTATTCATATTTTTTAATATTAATAAAATTATTATCACATCATGATTGTTCTTATATGTAACATAGTATGTGATAATGTCCTAAGAGTAGTTGTCGCACTGAAAGGTCATAGCAGTTCCCCGCTATGATGAGAACCCAGAAGTGCTATGACATTATTATTAAATATATGTTCTATAGCTGGATGGTATCATTTGAGGGACACAAATGATACAGGCTATCAGGGGTGGAGACTCATAAAACTTTGAGGCACCTTCTCATGGTGTACGTCGTTGGTAATATCCAGTGTAGGATATTATGAGAACAAGACCTGTCAGTAGAAAATCCACATTTATATGTGTCATTGAATGTTCCTATCTACAGACATGTGTATTGATCTTTAGACTTTGAGATTATTATTAATGGGTATTATGAGTTGCGAACTTTGACATATTAATGAAAACTATCATGACATTTGTTTATGGCGAGGTAGGATACGTTGGGTGTGTCACGAGTAATATTGCATTAATGAATAATGAAAGAAAGGATTTTTACTTTCTATTATTTAACGGAAGTTGACATCTTAGTCCCTTTGATGGAAATGATATAGCCTAAATAAATCCATGGCCATTGTGTTCTATATAAAAGTTCAATTTCTGTAAATTCAAAGAAAGAGACATCTAGAACATAGGTTGATGACACTAGTGTGCAACCTATTTGATTAGAGATATCGCAATAAAGGAATTATATTACACAGTAAGTGTCTATATGTGGTATTATGTCATTGCATAATTAATTTATTTCTCTATGGGTATATTGGAATGTTTCTAGACACTAACCTTGGTCTTTAGGCTGGTTCACCTAATTCCACTTAGAAAGAGGCCTAGAGGGTCACACACTAAGTGTATCCAAAATCTCAGTTAAATAATATAATATTATTTATTATTTAAAAAGTTGAATAAATATTATTATCATATGTGGTTTAATAATTATTCATGTTTTCTTGATCGCATATATTCTATCACCAATTATTCGAGAGAATATAATGTGAGATGAATATTTAATAAATATTTATTTTTTATTTAGTGAATATAATATTTATTTATTGGAAAATAATGTAGTGATATTTATTTATTAAATAAATAGTCATTATTCAAGGCTTGATAAATATTGGTGAGGAATGGAAGACCGAGTTTTTAAGACCGGTGAGAAATAATATATATTGAATATTATTTGACTAAATATTATTTTATTTAATTTGAAATTTAAGCGCATGTTGAGGAAATATTATTATTATTATTATTATTTTAGACATGGGGTTATGTAAGGGATTAAATAAAAATTAACAGGTACTTGTGAAAATATTTATTTCTAAACCCTAGCAGTATTTAAACC
The DNA here is from genome assembly GCA_963277665.1 of Viscum album. NCBI lineage: Eukaryota > Viridiplantae > Streptophyta > Magnoliopsida > Santalales > Viscaceae > Viscum > Viscum album. Next base: position 533,445,856 of record OY728151.1, on the reverse strand, counting down.
AATTTTTTTTTTTTCAAAAGATCAAATTCATTTTGTGTTGTGCCCAACGATAGTTGGAGAGAATCCTATCAATCCCTAGATAGCTCTATCTCTAAGAAAACTCCCAAGAATGGAGAGAAATCTTCCTCCACCTCTCACTCTCAAGTCTAGAGAGATCAAGGAGAACGCTTTGGAAGTGATTCTTATGGAGATCAAAGGTGGATGATGCAAGCGATAAGATCTTCCGTGCTAGCACCCAAAGAATCCTATAGCGATGTTCGGAGATTTTTGGAACACGTGTGGATCATTGCTCGAAGGAATCTGCTCTTAATTCCTTCAATGCAATGACAGTACAACATGGATCTGTTGTCAAATCCATCAATGAAGAAAGAATTCACACAAGTTAATTCTTTAATTGATTAAATTAATTATAAATAATATGCGATGATCATGTGTTTGGTTCTGGTGTTCTATCCCTTATCTATATTATTTAATTAAATTATGTTGATTATGGCATTCATCATCATGTAAATCTCAAATTGATCATCGATCATGAAAAAAATCAAGGTTGGGCATGACCCATCACATGCTTTTGATGCGCTTGGAACCTACAAGTTTAGAGAAGTCACATAATTATTTATAATTATTTAAATATTTTTGATTGATTTATAAATTTTTGATTTAGTTTTTAATTCATGTTTAATAATTATTTTAATACAAATTGCAATATATGCTTCTTCCTCTTTCATTCCTCATAAATCTAATCAAAAAAATTAATTTTATGAATGAAATAAAATCAAAGATTACATCCAGAGGTGCCAAGGATTATGTATGAATAACACAATACTACACATTGTGTAACCGGAGTTACATGTTGTGTGCTAGTGTTCAATGCACCATGAATTAATTCATAATTAATTCAAATTGTGTGCATTTAATATATGCGATGCATTTAATTTCTTACATTGTGTGTTGATCGGGACATCCCGGTGCATGGTCAGCCAGAGTACATGTTGTGTAGCCCATGTACACAATTTTTAGTCCTTTAAGTCACAAACAGGTCATGTATTTTCATACACAACCTACCTGACTAGTGACCATGTAACTTGGAGACCACAAATCGTGTATCCCTTTGTACACATCATGTACTCCAATTTTTCTGAGCCATGGTTTACACATCGAGCCCCTAGGAATGTTCCTCGGATAGATGAGGACATGGATTCATATATCATGATGTATCACCTTCAAGATCATTATCAAGAGAAGGTGAGATAAGATAGACACGAGATCTCCAATTCTTTTTTTACAACTAAGATTGGAGAGTATGTGCCGGCTGGGCCATATGTAGTCAAGATTATTGGCTACATTGAACACTCAGTATATCTTAGGTATTAAATTCTCAGATGAGTTACATACAAATTTCATAATTTCATCATTGTACAAGACTTTTTCCAGTTTTATTGTTAATTAACATATGAGCAATAATGATAAGAGTCTTTCAGAACTTCTTACTTTAATTATCTAAGTGGATAAGGACGTGAGGCGTGATAAACTCATGGTCCTTACGGTGAATAAGAAAAGGAAGAACAAGGAGAAGGTTCCCAAGTCTCATAACAAGTCTAAAGATCTTGAGCATCATCCTTCTAAGAAGAGGAAGATCCATAGGCAGTGAAAGGAAGAGGAGACGGTATATTTTGCATGTGGTAAGCCAAGCCACTAGAAGAGGAACTGCACATAGAAGAAAGGGGAAGCTAAAGGTTTATTCATTATCAAGTATAATGTTTCAATATCTACACATCGGATATTAGATACAACTTGTGGTGCTCACTTCTATATCCAAATACAAGAACCAAGTAGATTCTGAAAGATTTCTAAATGAGAGGTTGATTTGAGAGTTGTTAATGGTGTGAGGTTGGTTGCTCTATCAATTAGTGACTACCACCTTTCATTTCCAATGGGAATGATTTTGATTTTAAAATATTGTTATTATGTATCAACAGTTACTAAGGAAATAATTTATGTATCAGGCCTAAATACAAATGGGTTTATTTTCAAGTTTGGAAATAAAAGTCGTTTCTTTTATAAAGACAACATATGTTATGGTATGGAAAATTTAAATAATGGGCTTTATGTATTAAATTATGAAAACCAAGTATTGTAAATAGATAATGAATCATGTTCACACGACTCGTATAACACCCATCTATGGCATCACTGTCTTGGTTATGTAAATGAGAAGTGGTTGAAAAGGCTCTATCAAGATGGTTATTTAGAGATGTCTAAGATAATACCACTTAAAAGTTGTTGTGCTTGTTTATAATAAAAAATGACTAAACCACCATTTGGTGGATAGGTAAAAAGGGCCAAAGAGTATATAGGATTAGTTCACACTAATGTGTGTGGACCATTTCCAATAGAATCTAGAGATGGGTATTATTACTTCATAACTTTTACTAATGACTTGAGTTGGTATGGTTATGTCTACTTGATGAGGTATAAGTCTGAGTCCTTTAAGAAATTTAAAGAATTCAAGAGTGAAGTAAATAATCATCTTGGAAATAAGATAAAGAATATTTTATTGGATAGAGAAGGTGAATATATTAACCGAGAGTTTATCGACTTTATATGAGAGTTTGGGATTCTATCTCAACTCACTCCACCTTACACACCACAGTAGAATAGTGTTAGTGAAAGGAGGAATAGTACCTTGTGAGACATGGTAAGGTTGATAATGAGTCATGCAGATATTCCATTATCCTTTTGGGTATATGCATTATAAACTACAGAATACACATTAAATCAAGTACCAACTAAAGTGGAAAATAGAATTCTCTTCGAGTTTTGGAGTGGAAAGAAACTCATTTTTTTTGCATACACATGTATGGGGTTGTGAGACATTTATTAAGGCCTTATTAGGCAACAAAATAGCATCTCGGGTCATAGGGTGTATCTTTATAGGGTATACCAAGGAAAAAATGGGATACTACCTATACAACCTGTTGAACAAAAAAGTGGTTGTCACCAGACAAGCCATCTTTCTTGAGAGGGAACACATCCTCAAAAAGGATAGTGAGAGAAAGATTGACTTATATGAAGTTTATGCTCAAGATACACAAGAGTTGTTACATGATAAGATTCCAAAGATACCTGTGGAAGTAGTTCTTGAAACACAAGCACTGTGTAGGAGCATAAGAGAGGTAAGATAACTAGAGTGATATGGTTTTCTAGTCACTGAAGATGGTGACTCATTATTGGTTGAAAATGATGAAACTCTCTCCTGAAAAAGGTAATAGAGAGATCATAAGCTGCAAGATAGAAATAATCCATGAATTCTGCAATGGATTCCATGTATCAGAACGAAGTTTAGGTTCTGTTTGATGTGTCAATTGATATAAATCTTGTAGGGTTCAAATGGGTATTTAAAAGAAAACTGGACATGGATGGTAAATTAAATACCTATAAAGTAAGTCTAGTGGATAAAGGGTTTAAATAGTGTCGAGGAATTGACTATGATGAATCCTTTTCACCAGTTTCCATGTTTAAATCCATCAGAATTTTACTTTCCATAGCAGCTTACCATGACTATGATATTTGGCAGATGGGTATCAAAATCACATTCCTTAATGGGAACCTTTAGGAATATGTCTATATAACACAACTAGAAGGTTTTGTGGATCTATGTGATGCTAAAAATATTTGAAAGTTTGATATATCCATTTATAGATTGAAGCAAGCATTAGATCATGGAAAATTTTATTTGATAAAGCTATAAAAGAATTTGGTTTCGTTAATAATGAATGTGATCCATGTGTTTACAAGAGGATTAGTGGGAATGCGGTCGTTATCCTAGTAGTATACGTTGATGACATATTACTTATTGGAAATGATATAACAATCTTACAGTCTATTAAAGACCGGTCAAATAAGTGTTTCTCCATGAAGGACTTACGTGAAGTAGCTTATATTCTAGGGATCAAGATCATTCATGATAGATCCAAGAGACTTCTTGGGCTAAGTCAAAGTATATACATTGACCTGACACTAAAGAGATTTAGTATGGAACAATCCAATATGGGATTGGTTCCAGTGTCACATGATTTACATATTTCTAAGAAAATGTGTCCTCACACACAATAGGAGAAAGAGAGAATGAGTAAGATCGCATACGCTTCAGCGATAAGATCAATCATGTATGTCATGTTATGTACTAGAATTGATGTTTCCTATGCATTGATCATGGTATTCAGATATCAAGAAAATCTAGGAGAACAACATCAGTCTGTTGTTAAGGCTATCCTTAAGTATTTAATAAGAACTAAGGATATGTTCCTAGTATATGGAGGAGATAATGAGCTGGTCATCAGGGGTTATACTGATTCTAGTTTTCAAATAGATAAGAATTATCTGAAGTTATAGTCAAGATATGTTTTCTATCTCAATAGAGGAGCTGTGAGCTGGAAGAGTTCAAAGCAGACGGTTATCACTGATTCTACAATGGAGTCTAAGTATATAGAGGCTTCTAATGTAGACAAGAAATCCATTTGGGCACAGAACTTTGTCTAGGAGCTTGATGTGGTACCTAGCATTAAAGACTCTACCACATTGTATTGTGATAATACTATAGTGGTGGCTCTTGAAAAAGAGCTAAGGTCACACCAACGGACAATGCATATATAGTCCGAAAGTATCACCTCTTGAGGGATTTTTATTAAAGGGGTGAATTTGTAGTGAGAAGAGTACTCACATAAGAGAACATGGCAGACCCCATGACTAAAGTTCTATCTCAGCAGGATCATGAGTATTATATGAGAGCTAGCGAACTAAATGTTATTAGTAGTTGGCCCAGTGCAAGTGGGATTCTGTTGGAGTTGGTGCCCTAGAACCAACTTTTGTGTACTTTATGATAACCAATATTCATATTTTTGAATATTAATAAACTTCTTATCACATCATGATTATTCTTCTTCATAACATAGTATGTGATAATGTCCTAAGAGTAGTTGTCACACTAAAATGTCATAGTAGTTCCCCGTTATGATGAGAACCTGAAAGTGCAATGATACTATTCTTAAATATATGTTTTATAGCCGAATGATGTCATTTGAGGGACAAATGGTACAGGCTATCAGGGGTGAATACTTATAGGACTTTGAGGTGTCTTCTCATAGTGTACACTCTTGGTAATATCCAATGTAGGATATTATGAGAACGAGACCCATCAATAGGAAATCCACATTTATATTTGTCATTGGATGTTCATATCTATGGATGTGTGTATTGATCCTTAGACTTTAAGATTATTATTAATGAGTATTATGAGTCGCGTACTTTGATGTATTGATGAAAACCATGATGACATATGTTTGTGGTGAGGTAGGATACATTGGGTGAGTCATGAGTAATATTGTATTAATGAATAATATAGGAGTTTTCCCTTCTATTCTATAATGGAAGTTGATATTTCATGCCCTTTGATGGAAATTATATAGCCTAAATAAGTCCATGGCCATGGTGTTATATAGGCAAGTTCGATTTCCAAAAAGTCAAAGAAAGAGACATCGAGCACATAGGTTGATGACACCAACATGCAGCCTGCTTAATTAGAGATATCACAACAAAGGTATAATATTACACAGAAAGCATCTGTATGAGGTATTTTTTCATTGCGACATTAATTTCTTTCTTTATGGGTGTCTTGGCGTGTTGTTATATGCTAACCTTGGACTTTAAGTTGTTTCGCCTAATGCCACTAAGAAAGAGTCATAGAGATTCACACACTAAGTGTATCCAAAATCTCAGTTAAATACTATTTTATTATTTATTATTTAACAAGTTGAATATATATTATTCTCTCACATGGTTTAATAATTATTCATGTTTTCTTGATCGCATATGTTTTTTCACTGGCAATTCAAGAGAATATAATGTGAGCTGAATATTTAATAAATATTTATTTGTTATTTAGTGAATATATTATTTATTTATTTATTAATGAATAATATAGTGATATTTATTTATTAAATAAGTTGTTAGTATTCAAGGTCTGATAACTATTATGAAGGAATGGTGGAACGATTTTATAAGTCCGGGGAGAAATAATATATATTGAATATTATTTGATTAAATAATATTTAATTTAATTCTCAAGTTAAGTGCATGTCGAGGAAATATTATTATTATTATTATTATTTTAGATATGGGGTTTCGTAATGGATTAAATAAATATTAAAGGGTGTTTGTGAAAATATTTATTTCTAAACCCTAGTAGTATTTAAACCTAATTATATTATTTTATTAAGAGATCCAATTCATTTTGTGTTGTGCACAAAAATAGGGGGAGAGAATCCCCTCAAACCCTAGAGAGATCCCTCTCCAAGAATGCTCCCAAGAACAGAGAGCGATCTTCCTCCACCTCTCACTCTAAGGTCTAGAGAGACCAAGGAGAACACTTTAGAAGCAATTCTCATGGAGATCAAAGGAGGACGACACAAACGATAGGATCTGCTGTGCTAGCACCCGGACATTCCTACGACAACATTTAGAGATTTTTCGAACACCTATGGATCACTGCTAGAGGGGATCTTCTCTTGATTCCTTTAATGTAACAATGGTAAAACGCAAATCTATTGTTAGATCCAACAATGAAGAAAGAATTCATGCTTGGTAATTCTTTAATTGATTAAATTAATTATAAATAATATGTGATGATCATGTGCTTGGTTCTAACATTCTATCCCTTTTCTAATTTCTTTGATTCAATTCTGTTGATTACGACATTCATCATCATGTAAATATAGAATTGATCATCGATCATGACAAAGAATAAAGTTGGGAATGACCCATCACACGCTTTCGCTGCACCCGAAACCTACACATATCACATGTGTTTGATCAACAAAAGACAAACTAAAATAGAAAATTAATGCTCACTGAGAAATAAGTAAATGAAAAAAGGAACTTATGTTGATAAATTTATACGTTGAATAACTAATTATTAATGATAGGTATACATTAAAGGGATTGATATTAAATCACAATAAGATAAAATCATTGAAAAAAATAAAGCCTTCAAGAGAGTAGAGTAGTTATGAAAAATCTATTGTCAAATATTTTTTTAGTTAATAGCGACCCTTGATGTTACGGATAATGAGTTTGTTTGAAACAGGAAGACATCAGTTGTTGTACAATCTACGGCAGAATGGAATTTTACAGATCAGATAAAATAAAATATTGTATATAAATAAATGTACAATAAAAAAACCTTTACAATTACAAATATGTATTATACTTTATATTATAGTGTTAATACCTAGTAATAGTCAAAACTCATCAACTCCTTACAGTTGGAGACACCAATTTGCTAATCAAAGCTCAAAACTCAGTTATTTACTTATAAGAATAGTTGTCATGGAAAAACAGAGAGTGCATAATCAAGCAATGCATAGAAGAGAAAGGATTCTAAAAAATTAGTTACACCAATACACATAAAAGTTACCTTTTAGAATGTTACAGCCCAGGTTGCGGTGGCACCCCTAGCATTTGAAAAGGGAAAATGATTTCTGTTGTGATCCATGAAAGCATGATATATAGGGAAAAGCAGTGAAAAAACACGAAATAAGAAAAACTGAATGACGTTGTAAAGTTTTTCACTGAAATAAGATAAAAGGCTAATTAATTTTGTTCATTAATGCAATAGTAAAAAAGATATAGGGTTTTACATCACTGAGGTCATTGTGATGAAATAAGAACTATCCACAATAGTCATAATCCACTTTACAGTATTGATATATCCAATTGCAATCATGAAACAAATTAAGAAAATACATTTAGCGAACATATATATAATGTTCTAATCTAAATGGAAGTGTCATAAATTCTCAACCATAAAATTGATCGAAAGTAATTTTTATGTTCCCATAATGTAACTCAAAATACAAGTAAATTTTAAAAATATAAAACCTCTTATTTGTAAAGGAATGTCAGCATTGAAGAAGTCACAAACTAAAAAAAAGATAGAAAAGGAAAATAAGTTATTATCTATGTGTAGAGACATACCTCTCTTGAAATTAAGATAAATCGTAGAGAACATAATAGTCTCAAAAATAGGCCCTTGTTGAAATCCCAAGGAGGAGGAGTAGAAAACCCATAAAGGGGAAGAGCGCTGAATTTCAGGAAATAGCCTCTGCTGTGTAGAGATAAACAAAGAAAATGTTAACAAATATAAAACGTTGGTGCAAACTTATTGTATTATCTTTGAAGGCTTTCGGGCCATTGGAGGAGGAGGAGATAAGCACCAATGATTGCAGAGGTGTGACAAAATGATGAATTGAGATAACTATGAAGTCTTTGGAATAGTCGTTGTTGTGAAGGAGTAACTATGTCAATCTTCGAACAACAGTATGTCGTGAAAATGCAGGGTGGAATGTCTACTGCGGTCGGAGGAGGTATGATCAAGCTTTTTAACACCATCAGTCGAGGAGGGTCGCCGATGATGCTAGGGGTTGTGCGATCAGAAACGGAGGTAGGTTGGGAGGGAAATTAGGAGTCGTGCACATGAGGAGGAGACATGGAGAGATCAATGTAGGGAGATGGGATTGCAGGAGGCGTATGGCGTGGAGGCAGAACAATATCAAGGGAGGGGGAATAGGAGGAGTCGTGGGTTCCGGGAGAGACGGGGTGGCGAAGGGTTCAAAGGAGAAGGCTTCGAAGGAGATGGCATTGGAGGAGATGGGTTTGGAGAAGGGTTTGGAGACGGCAGAGGTGGAGGCGGTCGCGAAGGCGGAGTCAGAGGTGATGACAGAGGCGGAGGCGTAATAGGAGGCGAAGACCAAGGCAGAGGCGGTGGAGTTGGAGGCGAAGGCGGAGGCGGAGGCGATGGCGGTGGCATAGGTGTAGTAGGAGGCGGAGACCTAGGAAGAGGCGGTGGAGGAGGCGGAGACCGAGGCAGAGGCGGTGGAGGTGGCAGATTAGATGGACATGAAAAGATTCGGGGAAAAGATGTGGTTTCGAGGAATCGAGGGATGAATCGCTACAGGGAGGACACGTAATGAGAATCAATTTGGCAGTGACATGTGGTTGAAGATGGCACATGCTAGGGCGACGAGGGGGGTTGGGGTTTGGAGCGGTGGTCGCAGGGTTGATTCTCGGGTCCAGCTTCTTTGTAGCGTGTGAGTTGCCCTTGGTGGTTGTACCATCTAAATAATATATTTATATAATTATATATATATTTATTAATATATAAATATATATAATTATAAATATAATAAAAAAGTTATTATTATTTTTTTAAATTACAATTTTATAATTATTTAAATATATATTTATTTATAGTTCCAATTATAAATAAATATATTTATAAATATTTGTATATAATTATAAATATTTTTATATAATCATATATATTTATTAATATATAATTATATATAATTATATATATTTATTAATGAATATAAATAAACATTTTTTTAATATAAATAACATAATTTTATATATATTAATAATATTTTTTATTAAAAAAATTATCAGTTTTAAGAATAGCGTTGATAAAGATCATCTTTTATTAGTGCTAAAAAAACACTGATAAAAGATAAACCTTTATCATCACTTTTTTACCATTGATAAAAGATGTCTTTATTAGCGTCGGTGTTTTTTTGTTTAGCACTGCTAAAAGTTGGCGCTGTATAAGTGATATATATGTGATAGTGCTCTAATTTCTCTCTAAAATGAGCTTATAAGAGGGAGGAATTAGGGTTTTATTGTAATATTGAATTATTATTTATTTAAATAATTTAATAAAAATTGATTCACCACCGATGGGTGCAACAAGTGCTTCGCTAAAAAATTGTGCACCACCTGTCCTTTAGTAAAAACTATTTGATACTCAACTATGCAGTCCGTTTTTCGATTCGACTCTTCGATAATAGTGAATTTACCATTTCACCCTTTTTAAACAAAAAATATATTTTTACAAAATATAACATGTGGGGATCAACGAAAATCAAGGATATTACAAGAACTTTATTTTCATATATATGCAAGGAGCGTGATTGAAATGTGATTGGATCAATAGATTTTTTTTATTTATTTTCAATATATTTTCATTGGATTTACATGTTCACAGTTCTATTTATACAATTATTTTTTTCATTTTCATGATCATTGTGAATAAATATAAGAATTACAATTCAATATGTAAACCATATGATCAATATTTATTCATGGTCATTGAATATATCAGGATAATTGACGTTTAAATATGGTGTTAGGAAGCACAATTTGTTGAATTAGTTTATTACTAGATCCAATAAAGAATTAAATTAATGATGGAAGAATTAATATCACCTCTAGAATTTATTTAGATTTAATTCAATTATTCATTATTATTTTTCATATTTATTAAAACAAGATCTTGGATTTCACGCTCATTTACTAGGTTCTTGGAGTCTAGTGTTAGAAAGGGTGCACTAGGAATTTATAACTTTACATATATATGGAAATTAACCGATGATTTGGGAAATGTCATTGGGACTAATATAAATATGACTTATTAGTGACTTTAGTCATGCTCCAAAATGACTTGACTAACACTCCTTATTTCTTCCTTTTTTTTCTTTTTGACACCAAGTTTGTAAAAATAAAGACTTCCTATGTCGCGTACTTTTTATTTTAATTTATTAGCATTAAATCACCGATAATTGACTAATCGAAAAACAGCAGCGCATTCTATATGGCGGGGTCGCTGGATGCGGAGGCATGAACGATACGATGTCATTTCTCCAGGGGATATTCGGTTTTGGGTTTGGGTCGGGTCAAGCGGGAGTTACGTGTGGGGAGGTGGGTCCGGCAGTGGTGATGGTGACGGTGCCAATCCCCGCCGTACGTAACGGGGACTGCCCATCCACGCGGGTTAACCCGCCCGCCCGCATCGTGGGAACCGGCGGCTGCCCGTCTCCCAGCCCTTTTCCCACCCACCGACGACTGCCACGTGCCACCCCTCCGCCCGCCCCCACACACCGGACTCTAAGTTTATTTTATTTAAAACATTACATTCGTTTCTTTAACGAAAACTTCTGTTTTCTGTGAACTTTTTTATTTTTTGGGATTTTCTTTTTTTTAGCGTGTGTAGTTTATTATTCATTTAGTATTTTAAATGGGATTTTAAATAGATTTCAGTTGATAAAAAAAATGTATTCTATACACACATAAATATATAATTATGGGCTCATTGTTGGTGGTGGGGCGGTAAGTTCCCGAGACTGCGATTTACTGCAATTTTTTTACTTGTATTGTGTCGGCTGTGTCGGATGTAATTGACTTAGTATAAATATATAATTATATGTTGACAAATCACGACATATCATCAATTGAAACTGTGAAATATTTTGAAATGATGAGGGAAACTTTGATCGAATGAATAAAAAGCGATTACCAAGAAATACAACACAATTCGTAATGTACGTGAAGATCGATGCAAAAACAAGATAAGATGTATCTAAACACAAGTCTATTTCCAATACTATATTATCATATATGCATACACAAACACTTAAATATATGACCAATGGAATAGATTAATTCTATTTCGTGTCATTAATTTATATTGGATTGTAATTTTCTATTTGTCCCAACATGGTATGTCATGATATTCATCAACTAATTTGAGTTTTTGATCATCATTTAGAATATTAAGTTCCACATTATATGAAAATGTGTTATTAATAATGGTCTCTACTTGGTTCCAACATATTTCGATGTTGAAAAAATTTACAGAAATTTTATCCTTATCATGATATGTAGTTCGGGTACACTGTTTTCTCGGGGGATGTTACGATGAAGAAAATTTGTATTTTCCTCATGTCCATTCACTTCCTCAACCAGTATGAGTTGATTTCAATTCTATATGATTTTTATCATTAGAACAAAGTAGAATACAATGTTCTAACACGATGTTTGGTCATATTTTAGTAAAAGAGAAGAAATTATTTCCTAAGTCATAAAAGAAAAGAAAAGAAAAGATTTTGATTTATTTCATTTTGTTTGGATGCTAAATTTAGTAAAATAATAAAAATGATTATGATTTATCTCCATCTTGTTTGATGACAATTTTTGTAATAAAAGAAGACATGTTTTGGAAATATGACAAAATTGACCCTTAATGAAAAGTAGTTTTCCAATACTCAATTATTCCAAATAAACAAATATTATAATTTTAAATTATATCTTTGATTTTTAAATAAATAAATATATTTATTATATATATATATATTAAAAATATGTGTATAATTATAAATAAATATCTTTATATATATATATATACACAAATAATTATATAAATATGCGTTCATAAATATATATATATTTATAAAATAAATAAATAAATATATTTTAATATATTAAATATACATTTACAAACATATTTATATATACATATTCAATTATAAACAAACACGCGCGCGCGCGCACACAAACACATATTTAAAAATTATTTATATAATTATAAATATATATTTATAAACATCTTTATATAATTATATATATATATAACAAAATTAAATTTGAAATTATTACCTTATTATTAATCCGGGAAGGTTCAAATAATTTTTTTAAAAAATATAGTTTTCCAATACTCGATTATTCCAAATAAAAAATATTATAATTCTAAATTGTATCTTTGATTTTTATATCATGTCAATTGTATAGACATTTAATTTTGAAAAATATATTAGTATTTTTTTTTAATTTTTAAATCATGTCAATTATATAAACAATAATTTTTATTTTAATCAATCATTATATTTCATGTCATCAAAATTAGGTAAACATTAAACTACAAAAAATATATTAATACAATTTTTTTAAAAAAAGCTTAAACAAAATTGATTTCATATATTCACTAAAATCATTTGTACAATCCATATATTTATCTGTAAATTATTTATAATTTCTTATTATTATTATTTATAAATTACATTGAACAAAATATTTATATAAACATAATTATTTATAATAAAAAAAATTATACACTCATAATCAAAATTATTTACATACACATAATCAAAATTATTAATTAAAGGTAATCAAAATTATTTATATAATTTATTAATTAAAAATTATCAACTCAAGATAATAAAAAATATCAATTCAAAATATTTATTAATTAAAAATTATTAATTCAAAATGATCACAAATTCAAAATAAAGATTAATTCAAAAATAATAATTCAAAATAATAATTTATATAAAATTATTTATAAATTATTTATATAAATTATTAATTCAAGATAATCAAAATTATTTATAATCAAAATTACCTATGATCAAAATTATTTATAATTGTTTGTTATTATTACTTATAAATTATGTTGAAGTTATAAAAATAATTATTTATAAATTACGTTTGAAAAAAAAATTATATACGCAATAAAATACAGTTGGTTACTATTAATAATCATATAGATGATCATTTATATAAATATTAATTCAATAAAACATAAAATAAAATAAAATATGGGAAAAATAGGAAATTTTAAAAAATGGCACACGTTGTCTTTGTTTCCTTCCAAATCACCTCGATTTTGGGGTGATTAGAATTATCGAGTGGGGATAAATGGATTTCTCTCCGTTTCTTTGGATTTCTCTCGGTGCAATGTAACGCCGCCAAACAGGGTAAATGATAACGAATCACTCCATTTCATTTTGTTTCACCCCAAATCATCGCTGCCAAACGAGCTCTAAGTGTAAATTAGAAGCATTCTTGTTTGCACCATTAGATTTTCTTTTCAGGATATATATTCTAGTTTGCACATTTGTAGTGAGTATATTGAATTCATCTTGAAATTGATTTAATAAATTTTACAAATTGATGACCTTTTGAACTTCTTGATCATTCATATTTGAATGGGGATCAAGATATAACAATGATACCATTTTCCATGATATTTTCTTTGATGGTGATTTATTTTAACACTTTAATGTTGGAAAGAAGTTTTCTCTAAAATGACAATCAACAAATCTATATGTAAATAAATCTCCGATCATTTTTTAAGATACTTTATAATCAAGGGAGATTCAAATTCAACAAAAATATCTAACATTCTTTGGAGTCCCATTTCTATTCATTGAGGGGGTGCTATTGGCACATATACAATAAAAACAAATGTTCTTAACTATGAAATATTTGCTTCATGACTACAAGTTAATTTCAAAGGAGAATATCCATGATAACTTGATGATCTTATTTGAGCCAATGTTCCTACATGCCAAATTGCATATCCCCATATCGAAATGGGATATTGTATTTTCATGAGAAATAGTACATCGATAAACTGTAAGCACCTTATAAATGTTTCAAAAATATCATTTTGAGTGTGAACATGAGAAACATGATGTTTAACACTAATTCCAATCAATATGAAATAATTATTCAGATCATGCAATGAATATTCACTGGCATTATCAAGTTAAATATGCGTAGGAATTAAGTCCTTAATCTAATTATTTGGGAAAGCAATCTTACTAACACCAAGTTATAAATTGATAATAAGAATACATGGAAATACCTAGTCGATGCATCAATCAAAAACACAAAATACATAAATGGTCCACTTGGTGGATATAGTGGACTACATATATCACCATGAATTATTTCCAAAAACCTAGGGGATCCAGTCTCAATCTTTGATGGTGATGGTTTTGTAATTAATTTTACTTGAGAACAAGAAATACATGAGAAGTCATTAGGTCCCCTTTTATCAACAAATGAGTGTCCATTCATACATAAACTAACTTTTCTCATCATAATTGATCACGGGTGATCCAAACGATCATGTTATCTAATGAATATATCATGGTTTTTAAATTTTTGATCTTCTATATTTGATTTGATTGTACATATATTCACATACTATAAACCACAAGGATACCTCAAAAGTTTATATTGAATCATTTTTCATCATTATTAATGCTTGTTATATAATGGTATTCAACATCTCCTTTATCCCAACTCTCAATATGAAATATTTTTTCATGAATATCGTTATATCTCAATAGATTTACGTGTAACCCATGATAAAAAACATTATTTATTAAAATCCATGTACTAATAGGTGGATATATACTATCTCTTATAGATATTTCAATTAATTTTTCATTACTAGTTAAGAAACTTGAGCACTCTCAATTTTAAGGTTAATTAAATATTTCTCATATTTAAGTATTTCATTCATCATGGCACTACAAATAAGAAAAATATCTTAAACTTGGTATGTATAAGGGTATATGCATATTTGTTCAATTTAATAAGGTTAATGAAAAATTTAGTTCCAACTTATCTTTATAGAGGAATAAGATCCTTTCTCAAGTTGGTTGCTTCAGAATGAACCATTCATAGTCTCATTTTCATCCTATTTATCTAATGTTAGGGTATTTTGTCCCTTATAATAAACTTAATTTTTTTAAAATTAACCAATTGGCCTAAATCCATTTGATACTTCTCTAAAAAATTAATAAAATTTAAAAGAGGTGTAATTTCCATTAATAGAAACCAAAAGGTCACCAATGAAAGTAAGATTAGAAATAATACTATCACCACTAGCAACATGATAGGGACCAATTTTATTTAACTAAATTTGATTCTTAATACCCTTATTAAAACAATTTGTAGCATGTATGAAAATAAAGGGGGAAACCAGATCCCCCTATTTAAAACCTCTTCCAGGTTTAAAGAAACCATCATAGACTCTATTGAATTGAATAAAATGAGTAATGGATTTAGGGTTATTCAATAAAATATTAATGATATTCTTGTTGAAAACAAAATTTAATAAGAGTAAATTCTTTATCCATGGCGGTCTTATTCATTTTTATAATATTCCTTGGATTTCATTAAAATTGGTTCATTTTCATAAACCAAATATTAGGTTTATAAAATGGAATATTGACACTTCTTTTAAAAATAGATTTTTTGAGTGTGGAAAAATTATTGGAAATTATAAAATTGATTTTTTGATGGCAGATTCCTTTTCCATCAAGGAATCGTCAATGGTTTTTGCAGTATCTATGACTATTCATGTAACACCCCAAGATTTCATAGTAAGTTATTTTCTTTAAAGTAATTCAATAGCTTGCGCTACACGCAACACCAAATTCGAGCACACCACGACTTACCAAACTAACCGTTCAAAAAGCAGTTATGAATAGTATTAATTGATTTTTGAATTTTATCTACTCCATATAATTTTAGAATCCATATTATGTGTTTCTTAGATATAATAGAAGAACAAATTCATTTTTTCAGATAAAAGAAGTACTTTTCCAAAAATGCAATTATACCACCTTTTAATATAAAACCCCTTTTAAAACCAATATTTGACACTTTTATATATTTAATTTAATGAAATTAAATTCTTCTTTAGAATCAGTTCATAAAAATTTATTTTGGATAAATTTTTGGTACTTTTCTGATAACTTTCATATTTTGATGAATACTGAAAAATACTAAATTTTAATTGAAAAAACTTTTTTAATCCAAATAATTTAGTGTTAAATTATGCAGTTGAATGGTTTGGAAGTATAATTAGATTATATTTTTATCATAATACAATGTAGGTCATTATAAGTAATTTCACATTTAAATTTGACATAAACACATGTCAATCTTTTGATAGTTTTTACTTTTTTAAAACCCACTTTTCAGTTTTGACAACGAGAATTATTTTTAAATTAATTAATGCAACTTCTATGTTTTGAATTTGGTAAAATAGAATTAATTTTTGAATTTGGAATATCAAAATTAGATTAGGGTAAATTTTTGGTATTTTTCTGAAAACATTCAATTTTTGATGAATAGTGAAAAACATTGCGTTATAGTTTAAAATCGATTTTTTATTTAAAAAATTATTTATTTTATTTAAATTTATTTTAAGTCAAAATAGATATATAATACCTATATAAGTTCAATTTAATTCATTGTAGTCATTTTATAATAAAATTAAATGTATAAAATTTCATTGAACTTTTTACCGTCTTTTACCCACCTTTTAGAAGAATTTGCAAATTTGCATAAAACTTAATTTTACCGCTTCTGTGAATTGAATTTCAAAAATCTGAGAGATACGATTAATATCAATAAGTAAAATGTGGTTCAATAAAATGAAAATAATTTTTGGTGAAAAGTGACTTTTGACTTTTATTTACCACGGTTAAAAGTAAAAGGGCTAATTAAAGGTAAAAATGATATTATAATTATCCTAACACATGTCATAATTCTATTGGATAAGTTTAATTCTACCAAAAACAACTTTAGGAATAAAATATGATCCTTTAGGTTAACTTGGATTAGATTAGGACATTTATTATTATTTTATTTAAAGAAGAGTTAAAAGTGTTAAATTCAAAGTTTATTAACTAAATCATTTTTAATATAGGGTTATACATAAGATAAATTCAACTATAAATATTAATTAGAAATATAAAAATATTTCCTATATAATGGTATTTTATTTATAATTTTTAGATATTAAATAATTAAATTTATTTATGATACAACGATGATGCAATAATTACCTTCTTAATGAAATATTAAAATAGTTTATATTATAAATATTAAAATAAATATAATTTAAAAGTTTTGATGTCATCCTCGAATTTTTTAGGTTAATATAACATGTTAGGGTTGATTAGATAAATTTTTTTTGAAGTGATAAGGTTGATATGACTTTCACAAAAAACAAAATACCAAATAGTATCAAAATTGACATAAATTAGTTTAAAAAAAACTATATTATTGGTTGATATAATATTCCTAAAAATATAAGATTCTTCCAAAGGGCTTAAATAATATTATATATTTCATTAATGAACCACTTGAGGTTCTCTTGTAAGTTTAGAGTAAGTTTATTAACCATATAGTGTAAGAATACAAGAAGACACAATAAAAGTTAAATTATTTAACTAAGAGTTAAATCTAAAATATAAGGTTAAAATGGTAACCTAAACTGTCTAAAACCTATTGGTTGAGAGGATGTCTACCCATCCCCATCTTAGATTTTAAATAAATCATTTTGGAGCCATTAGAAACCAAAAATGTTTGTATTATAAAATAACATTTCAAACTTTTCCTAAAGTGACCCTCACCTCTCTTATAAAAGGGTACTTCCCCTTCTCTTAATTTCACACCTCCAAATCCATTTAACTCAGCCAAACTCTGCCCAAATATCTTCCCAACTTCCCTCAATTCAACCTAGAGTCCTTACTTTGATCAGAAATCCAACCTAAGGATCCCTTTTGATCAACTCAAAAGGAAACACCCGAAGAAGAGGTAATAATTTCACCCCCCTCTTTCAAGTTCTTTTCTTCTTCTGCTTCCTCTTTCTTTTTTTCCATACCAAAATAATAAATCCAGTACCTTATACATACTTTTATGTTATTATAAATATGGTACAACCATATTCGTTATTCTATCCATCCTATAAATGACAAAATCACCATACGTGCGTATGCACGACTTACCGTCTCCACGAACACGATGAAATTCATTCCCCATCATTATCATTCAACAATAATTTTCATTTTATGATTAAAAATAATATTTAAGAACTTAATATCATTCTGGATATGAATCAAATACAGCCTATACATAACAAACATGACTTATGTAACAAAACATATAAAGGAAAATGAATCAGTTAACAACCAAAACAATGATACTACTGAAATATCATTAACAAAGCAATATTAGAAGATAATATATTATATCATATTTATGTATTTGGTTATTTTATAATTTAATAACAATTATTTCATTATTATACATGAGTTTAACCTACCCTATACTAAGTAAAAGTACATGGTATGGGGTTTCTTATCTCACTTTTAATTCCATGAGATTTTCATTGTTCACCACTTATTTATTGCATGTGGTGTATTGTGTACTACCATTTGATATATATTATCATGAATATATTTATATTCATGGTATTCTGTGATTAATTTTGTGGTTATTAACTTTTGTTCATACGACTCAATTGATTACAATGTGGTAAGGGGTTTTCTTCTCACTTTTATTCCCGTGAGATTCATTCTATATTTGCCACTATTACCTTTTGTGTGGTATATGTACTACCCATGATTGTATTGTTTACATAATATAATTTAATTTATGGATATTTACATCATCATTGGATGATCTTTCTTTCATGGGGTGTATGTTTCATAAGTTACCAAATCAGTAAGAGAATTTCAATTTTCAATTTTCACTCATTCGGTTTTACGCAAAATTCATTGATTATTTTACTCCAAGATAATGTGTGAAATAACTATTTATTTACTTATTTAGTAATTTCCACTCCCCTTTGTGTGGATATACTTTTTATATGCATAATCACTCCATTGATAAAATTCTCAAGTCATTTATATGAACTTGATAAGAGTAATTTTAACTCAATCTCTATTCATTGAGTTAAACATCCAAGTCATTGGTGTTGTTTTTACAAGAATATGTGTGAATGTCCTCTGATTGGTTTACACTGAATATCCAATAATTTTGAGTGTATTTATATTTTTCACACATAATTATGTCATTGATTTATACTTAACCTAAGGATACAGTCTTTATAAGGATATTCATCTCAGCTTACATTCCATTGAGACTTCTTTGTTGTTATGTGCCGATTAACATTTATTTGGTGTATATACTGTACTTTGACATAGTATATCATGAATCAATTTATTCTCATGATATTATAAAGTTTTTATTACCTCAATTATTTGTATTCAAGTGTCTCTCAGCTGGTTAGAAACTCTAACTAAAATATCATTTTAAATGTTTTAAAAATTTATTCTTCTAAATCTTTCTCATTAATGTCCATGTTCTAAAAATGGTTTAAGGGATTTATTTATTTGGAAATGAATGTTTTAAAATTAAAATTCTTTTTAAAAGTTTCAAAGTGGTATGGGACACTTTTGATTCAAAAATATATTTTAAACGACTTCTTGATAAATACTGAGACTTTTAAATGTTTTCAGGAAAAAGGGGATATTTCTTTCAAATGGTTTTAATGATTATTTTAATCTATGTCAACATCCTTCATTAGATTTTACGTTTGTTTTAAGTTTCTTCATTATGATACAATCTTCCAAATGATATTGATGGTTTTGTGATATGTTTGACTGTAGATGTGTTATTTTTATACCATTTATGGTTTATGGTTAAAGTAGTAACATTTCGTATGCTAGTTTTAATACGAATGTTTATGTTATGTTTCAAATTTTTCATATAAGGAATGCATTGGACTTAGTAAGTGATGGGTGGAGCCCGCTATTGATCCTCGATGCATCAGTGGGTCTCATGAGACAAACTTGTGTCTTGGCACAAGGCCTTGACAAAATCTTATTTGTAGTCTTGGCATAAGGCCTTGACTATGTGGTTATGAAGTCTGGAATTATTCATTCCATCATTATGAAATTGGATATTGATATTACATGTGATTATTCGACTAGTAGAATATCCATGTGAATAAGTAAATGAAATTATTTGATTTATCTTTTCCATGTTATGCTGAAGTTTAAGTTTAAAAATCTTGTGTTCTAGTCTTATACATTACCTTAAATGTTTATGATTATTTATGATAGTTTCCGCTATATTGTTATCCCGACTGAGCATCTGAGCTCACCCCTTTCTTATGCTTTATTTTTCCCAGGATGCAAAGAAGTATATTACGATTAACATGTAGGAATATTCTAAGGGATATAAGAGTGTTCAAAGGGGACACAATGTTGTTTTTTTATTTCATTATGTAATGTAAAACTTATGTATGTATCTAGTACTTCTAAGGCTACTAAAATAATCGGTCTTTCAGGATATGATTCCTTGTATCATGACAATGTTATGTAATAATGCACCAATTCTGGGTAATTGGGGTTGAGGCGTTACAGTTGGTATCAGAGGAAGTTTAGTACAAACCTTAGAAGCTAGATTTAGAAAAAACTCTGGTTAGGAAACACTACCCTAAGATAGAAATTGAGGATTAATATAGAAGAACATCCAAAAATTTTGATAATGTAAATATTATGTGGGTTTTCCAAGAAATACATCCCTGTCTGGATATGAGCAGGTAGAGGCGGCTTTGACACAGATGTACATAGGAGTGAAAACTCCAACAAGGAGTTTCGGGCTTGACCTGGGGTATCCTGGTACACGACAATGGGCCTTGCTGCACTCTTGGTTATGACACTCCTGGGGAATATGCTTAGGATAATTCACATTTTCTTTACAAACCGATTTGAAGGATTTTAATATTAGATGAGAATAAATAACCTTGGTTAATCCTAAGGCATTTTAGATTGAAATTAAGGTTTTATGATATTCTCTAAATGATTTTATGACTCACACTATGCTTTCTTGTGTTAGTCAATGACTGGATTCCAAGGAAGTCATAGTAACATTGAACATGATGTACAAGGTGGGAACGATGGTGGAAATGAGCAACGAAATAGAATGTTGATAGGTGTAAAAGATATCATGTTCATGCCAAATCAGTTTTCCAAAAATATGATCAACAACATATATATTAACCAACTCTCGGACTCAACAAAGAAGAGAAAGGTGGTGAATGATAAGAGCTCCAACAGTGGAGACCATGGAGAAAAGAAAGCTCAATTTCCATCATGTAGGAAATGTGGAAGGAGACACCTAGGAAAGTGTCTCAATGGAATAAATAAATGCTTTATGTGTGGGAAAGAAGGATATAAAGTAAATAATTACCAAGGAAAAATGAAGATTACTATGGAATAAAATAAAAATGATCCCAAGAATCCATTTACAGTCATTTTCTATAAATATAGGGGACCTGACCATTACCCGAGTGAATGCCTTATTCTATAGGATAACCTCTTAGTCAAGGAAGAACCGATGTGAAAATAAATGGACGATGAAATGTTTAAAAGTATTAGTTCTCTTTGTTGATGGGATTACATTGGAATACTTTTCTCTTATATGCGTAACCCAACAATTTTTTATGTGAAAATTCTATTTTAGGAAGAATTGTCTTTTCTATTGTTGATATAGTTATAAATAACCATTTGGGTTTATATGATCCTTGAATTTTAGGCAATTACGAGTTATTAAATTTTGGGATGAAAATGTGAGGTATGAGATAACATTTGTGGTGAAATTATGTTATGTTTATTTTGATGAATTTATCTCATTTTGGGAATGTTATAAAATATAGTTTTTGAAAAAGGACAACACGCAGATCGCGTGACAACCCGTCACATCGGTCAAAGCTGCGGGAATCAAACCCACAACCAGAGTGCGATTGGGATTTATCGCCTACCACTGGACTACGTGAAGTCCCTGGTTAGTGTGACTAATTATTTTTAGTTTAATGATTTTATTGATCAATAATAAGTTGAGTTGGGATCTTATGTATTATAAAATAGATATCCTTAGTATAGGAAAATGATTTGGTGATTAAGTGATAAATGTTATTTTGGAAGATGTTCGCTCTGTTGGGAACACTATATGCCTAAGGAAAATAGAATACTATAGGATTTCATTTGAGGAGAAATGGTGGATTTTTATCTATGTTTTTATTGTGGATTTATAGTGATTTGGGTTATTTATGTAAATGATTAACCTATCATAGAGAATATGTGATTAGGTTAATTACTTTTAAGTATGTGACTTTAAGAGTAGTCGATGTTATTTAGAGATACAATTTAACATGGAAGACTACATAATCAAATTAATTTAAGTTTTGGGTTTCAATATTAGTTTGGATTATATTAAAGGATTTTAAGGACAATTGTTTATTGAATGGTATTTATTATACTTTGGGTATTGTTGGTTTATTTTAGAAATTAAGATTAGTATTTATTTCTCTAAAGGATTATCCTTTTGGGGGATCATCAGATCTTGTACTAACCATTTTGGTTTTGGTTAATCACTAAAGACAAGGTAAATATATATTTTATCCATTGTGGATTATGTGATTCTCTAGAATTTGATTCTAGCACTTTATGTGTGACCAAGTCATCTTGAATATTCATCATTTAAAAAAAAGATGAGTTAGTGGTAGGAATTTATTAATGGATGAAACTCTACTTAAAAATTAAGAATATCTTTGTATTTTCTTATTCAATCTCATAAATAAATTCCTCAATTTATGAAATGGAACTTAAAACAAAAAATGTTGTCCGGTTACTTTTCCTACTGGGAAACTAATGACCGTTTATCCCATCACAAGTTTGTGGTTTTCTTGTTGTTAACTTTCTCCTGATCATATTTTCTATCACTCTTCATCAGAACTTTACACTTAGTTTATCTTACATATCCATGTTTTCTTACATGGAATCCTAGTATGGGTTATCTCAGGTGACCTTTGTACTTCACTTCTTTCTCTTAAAGTGATAGTTTTATTGACTCTTTTTCCGATGTGGGACTTTCAATGAAGTTCCCAAGCCTAATTTTAAAATTGCGAGGATGCAATTTCCAAAAGGGGGAAGAACGTAACACCCTAATATTTCACAGTAAGTTATTTTCTTTAAATTAATTCAATAGCTTGCGCTACACGCAACACCAAGTTTGATCGCACCACGACTTACCAAACTAGCCGTTCAAAAAGAGGTTATGAATAATATTAACTGAATGTTGAATTTTATATAATCCATATAATTTTAGAATCCATATTATGTGTTTCTTAGACATAATATAAGATCAAATTCATTTTTCAAATAAAAGAATTATTTTTCAAAAAATGCAATTTTACCATCTTTTAATGGAAAACCCTTTTTAAAACCAATATTTGACACTTTTATATATTCAATTTAATGAAATTAAATTATTCTATAGAATCGGGATATAAAAATTTATTTTGGATAAATTTTTGGTACTTTTCTGATAACTTTCATATTTTGATGAATACTGAAAACACTAAATTTTAATTGAAAACAAATTTTTTAATCGAAATAATTTATAGTGTTAAATTATGAATTCGAATGGTTTGGAAGTATAATTAGAGTATATTTTTATCATTTAATACAATTTAGGTCATTATAAGTAATTTCAAATTTAAATTTGACATAAACACATGTCAATCTTTTGATAGTTTTTACTTTTTAAAAACCCGCTTTTCGGTTTTGAAAACGGGAATTAATTTTAAATTAATTGAGGAAACTTCTATGTTTTTAATTTTGTAAAATAGAATTAATTTTTGAATTCATAATATCAAAATTATCTTAGGGTAATTTTTTGGTATTTTTCTGAAAACTTTCAATTTTTGATGAATAGTGAAAAACACTACGTTATAGTTTAAAACCAACTTTTTATTTAAATAATTATTTATTTTATTTAAATTTATTTTAAGTAAAAATAGATATATAATACCTATATAAGTTTAATGTAATTCATTGGAGTCATTTTATAATAAAATTAGATGTATAAAATTTTACTGAACTTTTTACCGTCTTTTACCCACATTTTAGGAGCATCTGCAAATTTGCATAAAACTTAATTTTACCTCTTCTATGAATTGAATTTCAAAAATCAAAGAGACACAGTTAATATCAGTAAGTAAATCGTGGTTCAATAAGATGAAAATAACTTTTGGTGAATAGTAACTTTTGCCTTTTATTTACCACGGTTAAAAGTAAATATGGTAATTAAAGGTAAAAATGATATTATAATTACCCTAACACATGTCCTAATTTTATTAGATAAGTGTAATTAGACCAAAAAAAACATTAGGAATAAAATATGATCCTTTATGTCCACTTGGATTAGATTAGGACATTTATTATTATTTTATTTAAAGAAGAGTTAAAAGTGTTAAATTCAAAGTTTATTAAATAAACAATTTTTAATATAGGGTTATAAATAAGATAAATTTGACTATAAATATTCATTAAAAAGATAAAAATATTTCCTACATAATTGTATTTTATTTATAATTTTTAGAGATTAAATAATTAAATTTATTTATGACACAATGATGATGCAGTAATTACCTTCTTAATGAAATATTAAAATAATTTATATTATAAATATTAAAATAAATAGAATTTAAAAGTTTTGATGCCATAAAATAATTTTATAGGTTAATATAACATGTTAGGATTTATTAGAAATTTTTTTTCGAAGTGATAAGGTTGTTATGACTTTCACAAAAACAAAATACCAAATAGAGTCAAAATTGACATAAATTAGTTTTTAAAACAAATACTATATTATTGGTTGATATAATATCCCTAAAAATTTAAGGTTAGACCAAAGGGATTAAATAATATTATATATGTCATTAATTAACCACTTGAGGTTCTCTTGGAAGTTTAGAGCAAGTTTATTAACCATATAGTGTAAGAATATAAGAAGACACGGTAAAAGTTAAACTATTTAACTAAGAGTTAAATCTAAAAGATAAGGTTAAAATGGTAAACTAAACTTGTTTAAAACCTATTTTTTGAGAGTATTTCTACCCATATCTACCTAAGATTCTAAATAAATAATTTTGGAGCCATTAGAAACAAAAAATTGTTTTATTATAAAATAATATTTCAAGCTTTTCCTAAAGTGACCCGCACCTCTCTTATAAAAAGGTACATACACTTATCTTAGTTTCACACCTCCAAAGCCATTTGGAAAGGCAAAACACTACCAAAATATATTGTCAAATTCCCTCACTTCAACCTAGAGTCCTTACTTTGATCATAAAGCTAACCTAAGGAGCTATTTTGATCAACTCAAAAGGAAACACCCGAAGAAGAGGTAATAATTTCACCACCATCTTTCAAGTTCTTTTCTTCTTCCACTTAATCTTTATTTTTTTTTCATACCAAAATAATAAATAAATTTCCTTATAAATACTGTGATTTTATTATAAATATGGTACAACAATATTCGTTATTCTATCCATCCTATAAATGACAAAGTCACCATACGTGCGTACGTACAGCTTACCATCTCCACGAACGCGATGAGATTAATTCCCCATCGTAACCATTCAAGAATAATTTTTATTTTATTATTAAAAATAATGTTTAAGAACTTAATATAGTTCTGAATATGAATAAAATACATCATATACATAACAAACATGACTTACGTAACAAAATATATAATGGAAAACGAACCCGTTAACAACCAAAACAATGATACTACTAAAATATCATTAACAAAGCAATATTAGAAGATCAAATATGATATCATATTTATGTATTTGGTTCTTTTATAATTTAATAACAATTATTTCACCATTATACATGAGGTTAACCTACCCTATACTAAGGAAAAGTACAAGGTAAGGGGTTTCTTATATCACTTTTAATTCCGTGATATTTCCATTGTTCACCACTTATTTATTGAATGTGGTGTATTGTGTACCACCATTTGATATATATTATTATTATTATATTTATATTCATGGTATTATGTGATTCATTTTGTGGTTATTAACTTTTTTTCACATGACTCGATTGATTACAACGTGGTAAGGGGTTTTCATCTCACTTTTATTCCCGTGAGATTCAGGCTATATTTTCCACTATTACCTTTTGTGTGGTGTATGTTGTAACACCCCGAGCTTCCACGATACGCTTCTCATTCAATAATGCAATAGCTTGCATTGTACGCAACTTCGAGTTCTAAAACACTGTGACTAATCAAAGTAGCCGTTATGAATAGTAATAACCACTTTTTAAAATTATAGAAATTTTATATTTCAAAATGGACTTCATTTTTGTATTCGTAATATCGAAATTATCCTAAGTTGAATTTTTTGTAACTTTCTAAGATCTTCTAATTTTTTATGAATAGTGAAAAATACTTAAAAACAACTTTTTTAATCAAAATAATTTATAGTGATAAATTATACTGTTTATTGGTTTTAAAGTATAATTAGAATATATTTTTACCATTTTATCCAATGGTGGTCATTAGAATTAATTTAACATTGAAATTGGACATAAACAATTGCCAATCTTTTGATATAAATTGTTTCTTAAAAACACGCTATTTGTTGTAACAGCAGGAATTAATTATAAAATTAATTAATGAAACTTATATGTTTGTAATTTTGTAAAATATACATCATTTTTGAATTCGGAATATCAATTATAGCTTAGGGTAAAATTTTGGCCTTATTCTGAAAAACTTCAATTTTTGATGAATAGTGAAACCACTAGGTGGTTGTTAAAAGCTGATTTTTCGTTAAAATGAAATATTACCACTTCTGTGATTTGATTTTAAAAAATCCGACATACATGGTTTTCATTAAGAAGTAAAATGTGGTTCAATGAGATTAAAATAATTTTTTGGTGAATAGTAACTTTTAAGTTCTTAATCGCGATTAGAGGTAATTAGTGTAGTTTAAGGTAAAAATAATGTTTTAATAATATGAGATGAGCTTGAAACTTTTCCTACTCCTATTGGATGAGTCATGTCCGACCAAGACAACCCATGGGTCAACTTGGGGACCCCATGGAGCCACTTTGGTTGGAAAATGACATTAATATATATTTATTTAATGTTAAAATTAAATTGACACAAACATGAGTTGTTTTACTAAAACAGTTTTTAAGTGGGGTTAAACAAGTCCAAATTTTGACTATAAATATTCATTATAAAGCTAAAAAGATTTACTACATCATAGTATTTTTTTTATAATTTTTAGACATTAAATAAATTAAATTATTTATGACACCATTATGATGCAGCGATGACCTCATTATTTAACAATTTTAATAAAATGAAAAGATAATGTAAAATCCAAGGCTTACACTTGTCCAAAGAATATTGTATGGGTTGATTTCGAACCCTTATCACCTTATCCACGAATTATATAAGTTTGGGACCTTTAGAATCCGAAAAGCATTGTGTAATAATGTAACATTTCAATCTATCCAAAAGAGCCCCTCCTCTCCACTTATAAAAGGCCCCCACCTCTACCACCTCATTCACACTTTCAAGCCATTTGGCTCGACCATACTCTGCCCAAATACTCTCCCAACTTCCCCCTCTTACTCCTAGAAGCCTCACTTTGGGCAGAAAACTTCCCAAGGAAGCCTTTGGCTCAAATCAAAAAGAGTTACCCGATTTTGAGGTAATGTCTTCTCTAACGTTGTTTTGTTTTATTTTTCTTCTCCAACCCCCTAAACTATTTTTATTCATTTCTTTTGTAACAACACCAGTATCCTCAATATACTAGGATTTTTTTATAAGAAGGATTCGAGCTACACTTACACACACCCACATCTAATGGTTAAAGAACATACGATTTCTGTGGATGGCGAATTTCTGCCTCACGAAACGATGATTGTTCAACACTCATATAACACATTCAAAGGTGGCCATTAAGATTTCACCATTTTTATATATGATATATAATATGTTTATGTTTTACTTATGCTTCTGTATTTCTCATTTATATCATACTTTATGATTTCCATTATGGGTAAACGCGATAATTTCATTTTAGGAAGTGCGGACTACCGCCCCCTCAAAGTGATTTGAATCGTTAATGCCATATGTGGGATGTATAAAGGATAGAGTAAATGGTATTATACACTATATTATACTGGAATTATATTATACATTTATATCATTATGATTTCGTTCCATTAAATATGAAATTGAAATGAAAGTAGCGTTCATGCGTACGTACGGCTTACCGTCTCCATGAACGGTGCATTTCATTTCTTACCTCTAAATGTTACGTAATATGATAAATGAATGTATATACTGGATATATATGATATATATGACATCTAAATCATGAATATAATTCTGGAGATAATGGATATTCTACCACATAAACAACTTGTAATTATAAGAAGTTTATTGTTGACTCAAGTACCAAAGATCGACAAAACGACCGTTATTAACTTAAATAATTACATAATGTTCATATCATTGTAATAAGTGATATAAAAAGGATAATGAAATTGAAAATGGTTCTTAATAAGGTAGATATTAACTCTAGTTTATTATTCAGGAGGTTAAACAACGGTTGAGTCAAGTCAGACACGAGGTAAGAGAATTTCTTAACCCAACTTCCATTCTTTGGGTTAATCTCCTACTTTCAAATTATGTCATGATATTATTATGTCCTATATTGTATTTGTACATTATTTATGTGTACTTATAGTGAATACACATTATAGATGTACTTTATTTAAAAAAAATGATTTTTTAAGGGACTTCGTCTCAATCTCCTTTCATTGAGGCATATTTGGTTTTATATACAACTTTCTTTTATACGGTGTATAAACCCCTTTGACATTTACGTTTATTCAAAAGGAATCTTTTTTATACGAAGCGTTTTACTAAACGACAAAAGGGAATGTTTTTCTTTCCGTACTTATGCGGCGAAAACGACTTCTCCGCCACCGTGACCAATATTTGAGATTCGACTTCCTCTACAAGCCATCATTTTTTTAATGAAAAATAAATACAAAGTTTTAACTTTCTTTTATTTTGGTATTGAAAATGGTTTTGAAAGCATTTTTATTATATCAATGTGTTGTATTTATATCTTGTGATTGAAATGTGGAAATGTTATGTTTCCTTTATGCATGTTTTATGTGATACGATTATGTTATGGTTTATGATATGTTTAAACCTATTCATATGAGGAATGCATTGGACTTAATAAGTGACGGGTGGAGCTCGCTATAGCTCCTCGATGCATCGGCAGGTCTCATGAGACAAACTAGTGTCTTGGCACGAGGCCTTGACAAAATTTTATTTGTGGTCTTGGCACGAGGCCTTGGCTACGTGGTTATGATAGTCTGGCATTATGCATTCCATCATTATGAAAATGGTTATTGATGTTGCATGGGATTATTCAATTAGTAGAATATCTATGTGAGTAAGTAAATGGAATTATCTCATTTTATTTTTGCCATATTATGCTAAAGTTCAAGTTTAAAAAGGCTTTTGTTTTAGTTATACATTTCCTTAAATGTTAATGATTATTTATGAAAGCTTCCGCAATATTGTTATCCTTACTGAGCATTTGAGTTCACCCCTTTCAATGTTTTAATATTTTTTCCAGGATGTGAAGAAGTATTTTATGAATGACCTGCAGGGATAGTCCGAAGAGGATAGAAGTGTGGACTATGGAGACTATGTTATTATAGTTTTTCACTTTGTGATGTAATGTAACATTTATGAATGTATCTAGTGTTTCCAAGGCTACTAAACTAATCGGTCTTTCGAGACTTGATCTTTTGTGATCATGCCAATGTTACGAAGTAATGAACCGACTCTGGGTAGCTAGGGTCGGGGCGTTACAGTTGGTATCAGAGGCAGTTTAGTACTAACCTTGGAAGCTAGATTTAGATAAACTCTGATTAGAGAACATAGCCCAAAGATATACTTTGAGGATTAATATAGAAGAACTTCCTAGAATTTTGGTATTATAGAGATGTTATGAGTTTTCCGAGCAATACATCCCTGTCTGGATACGAGCAAGTAGAGGCGGCTCTGGCATAGATGTACCTAGGGGTAAAACCCGAAAACACCGCTTTGAGCTAGACTCTAACGGGAACTGGTGCACAACAACGGGCCTTGCTGCGCTCTTGGTTAAGACACTCCTGGGGGATATGGTTAGGATAAATCTCATTTTCTTTACAAATCATTATGAAGGGTTTATGAGTATATACTTCCTCAAAGAAAACATTTTTATGATTATGGATTATATCCATAAATAGTTCAATTTATGTTAAGTATTTTATAAGTATGGAATTATGTATTTTGATTCATAAACTAATCTAGTTTATGCCATTGTATAGAAATGGCACCTAGTGGAAGGAATGGAAACCGTATCAATGCACGAAATCCGTGTAGGGATTTCCCTCCTGCTCAAGATAATTATTGTGGATCTGGAGATACAACTGGTGCTGATCAACTTATTACCATACTGGGACAACTCACTCAGGTTATGAATAATAACCTTACTCGTATGGAGCACCCTGATCCGCAACATGGAGGATCAATGCTAGACCGTTTCATGAGGCAACAACCGCCAACCTTCAATGGGAGTACAAATCCTATAGTAGCTGAGCAATGGATAAATTCCTTAGAGAAAATATTCCATGCCTTGAGGAGTAGTGAAAGGGAGAAAGTTGTCATGGCAGTTTACCGCCTCACTGGAGATGCCGATCAGTGGTGGTCGCTGATTCAAAACACAAAGGAAGATGACGACGTATCGAATGTGGAATGGAGGGAGTTCAAAGAGCTTTTCTTAGAAAAATACTTTCCTCGGGACCATCGAGCGGATATGGAAAGGCAATTTTTGAGTCTGAGACAAAAGGAGGATGAGAATGTCTCAAAGTATGAGGCCAAATTTACAAGGTTAGTGAGGCATGCTACAGATTATATACGTAACCCAAGGAGTAAGATTGATCGTTTCTTTGATGGGTTAAAACCCTTTCTCCGTCGAGCTTTAGTATCACAATCCTTCTCATCATACGAAGATATTCTCTCGTGTGCTATCAAGACAGAAAAGGAATTCTCTAAGTCTTATGACAACAAAGTAAAGCAAGAGAAGAAGAGAACGGTGGAACAAGAGACAGATAAAGGGAAAAAGGGAAAGAAGGATTTTTCATTATGTGATAATTGTGGGAAGAATCACCCTGGTACTTGCCTAAAAGGAATGGGAGTTTGTTATAAATGTGGAGAAAAGGGTCACCAGGCTCGTGATTGCAAGGGAAAGAAAGAGGCTATCAAAGTTGAATGCTACAATTATAGAGAAATGGGTCATTATGCAAATGAATGTCCTAAGAGTCAGGGAAACTTACCTCAGAAAAGGCCAAGGGATCAAGGACAATCTTATGTTGTTACTACAGTTGAAGCAGAATAACTAATGTAATGGTGCTTTTGGACTCATGGATTATATTCTGGTTATTAGAATAATGTGATATATATATATAAGGATTATACTGCAGTACTTTTTTATTTCAGTAAGGTTTTAATATGATGAAGGTAATTATATTTTTAGTATGTGATAATAAGAGAAACTTTAATTTGTTTGGGGAATCTGATAAATTGATTTTGGAATTAAGAGACCTCTTAGAGAAAGTCTGGACAGAGGTATATTGGATAATTATAAAGGTGGGAGTGGATTAAGTTGATCTTTGGATAGTATTGTTTAAGGTTAAAAAATTTATGAAGATTATTTTTGGAATATTATGATACTATAGTTTTAGGAAAAGGACAACCTGTAGGGTGGGGCATAACCCGTCGCGTCGGACAAAGCTGCAGGAATCGAACCCACAATCATGGTGCAACATGCCTTTATTTCCTACCACTAGCCTATAGGAAGTCCCTGGTTATTAGAAAATAATTTTACTAATCTAAATGGTATGTTTTAACATTTGGAACCTTATACAATTAGGATAAGTATAATATTTTTGAGTTCTATTATCTTTTGAGTGAAAGATGAGTTGAAGGTTGAAACTCTAATTGTCAAGCATAAATATATATATACCTATCTCTTATTCAATGAATGAATTAATTCTTAAACTTTAGTAAAGGGATATTAAAACAAAAAAATGTGTTATCCTAATACCTTATGTCTTGTTGAACTGATGATATTTTAAATCAACATAGATTGAAGGCTTTGAGGCCCTCAATTTGACAGTTGATTGTGATTGATGACCTCAATCACTCCCTACAAATATTTACGTTTTTCCTCCAATTATATGTCTCTAATTGCCACCAATGTTCTCCTTATCGAGATCATAATTTGGTGGTGACTTTCTTATTTCCATTTCCCTCTTATTAAGGCTAAATTTTATTAACCTTATTTCTGATGTGGGTTTTCCACAAAGGTATTTTCTCTTTTCAACCTTTTATTTTCAAAGAAAAAAAATTTCAAATTGCGAGGACGCAATTTATTGAAGTAGGGGATAATGTAACACCCCGAGCTTCCACGATACGCTTCTCATTCAATAATGCAATAGCTTGCATTGTACGCAACTTCGAGTTCTAAAACACCGCGACTAATCAAAGTAGCCGTTATGAATAGTAATAACCAATTTTTAAAATTATAGAAATTTTATATTTCAAAATGGACTTCATTTTTGTATTCGTAATATCGAAATTATCCTATGTTGAATTTTTTGTAACTTTCTGAGAACTTCTAATTTTTTATGAATAGTGAAAAATACTTAAAAACAACTTTTTTAATCAAAATAATTTATAGTGATAAATTATACTGTTTAGTGGTTTTAAAGTATAATTAGAATATATTTTTACCATTTTATCCAATGGTGGTCATTAGAATTAATTTAACATTGAAATTGGACATAAACAATTGCCAATCTTTTGATATAAATTGTTTCTTAAAAACACGCTATTTGTTGTAACAACGGGAATTAATTATAAAATTAATTAATGCAACTTATATGTTTGGAATTTTTTAAAATAGACATCATTTTTGAATTCGGAATATCAATTATAGCTTAGGGTGAAATTTTGGCCTTATTCTGAAAAACTTCAATTTTTGATGAATAGTGAAACCACTAAGTGGTTGTTAAAAGCTGATTTTTCGTTAAAATGAAATATTACCACTTCTATGATTTGATTTTCAAAAATCCGACATACATGGTTGTCATTAAGAAGTAAAATGTGGTTCAATGAGATTAAAATAATTTTTTGGTGAATAGTAACTTTTAAGTTCTTAATCGTGATTAGAGGTAATTAGTGTAGTTTAAGGTAAAAATAATGTTTTAATAATATGAGATGAACTTGACACTTGTCCTACTCCTATTGGATGAGTCATTGCCGACCAAGACAACCCATGGGTCAACTTGGGGACCCCATGGAGCCACTTTGGTTGGAAAATGACATTAATATATATTTATTTAATGTTAAAATTAAATTGACACAAACATGAGTAGTTTTACTAAAACAGTTTTTAAGTGGGGTTACAAAAGTCCAAATTTTGACTATAAATATTCATTAGAAAGCTAAAAAGATTTAATACATCATAGTATTTTTTTTATAATTTTTAGATGTTAAATAAATTAAATTATTTATGACACCATTATGATGCAGCGATGACCTCATTATTTAACGATTTTAATAAAATGAAAAGATAATGTAAATTCCAAGGCTTACACTTGTCCAAAGACTATTGGATGGGTTGATTTAGAACCCTTATCACCTTAGCCACGAATTATATAAGTGTGGGACCTTTAGAATCCAAAAAGCATTGTGTAATAATGTAACATTTCAATATTTCCAAAAGAGCCCCTCCTCTCCACTTATAAAAGGCCCCCACCTCTACCACCTCATTCACACTTTCAAGCCATTTGGCTCGACCAACCTCTGCCCAAATATTCTCCCAACTTCCTTCTCTTACTCCTAGAAGCCTCAATGTGGGCATAAAACTTCCCAAGGAAGCCTTTGGCTCAAATCAAAAAGAGTTACCCGATTTTGAGGTAATGTCTTCTCTAACGTTGTTTTGTTTTATTTTTCTTCTCCAAACCCCTAAACTATTTTTATTCATTTCTTTTGTAACAACAACAGTATCCTCAATATACTAGGATGTTTTTATAAGAAGTATTCGAGCTACACTTACACACACCCACATCTAATGGTTAAAGAACATACGGTTTCTGTGGATGGCGAATTTCTGCCTCACGAAACGATGATTGTTCAACACTCATATAACACCTTCAAAGGTGGCCATTAAGATTTCACTATTTTTATATATGATATATAATATGTTTATGTTTACTTATGCTTCTGTATTTCTCATTTATAGCATACTTTATGATTTCCATTATGGGTAAACGCGATAATTTCATTTTAGGAAGTGCGGACTACCGCCCCCTCAAAGTAATTTGAATCGTTAATGCCATATGTGGGATGTATAAAGGATGGAGTAAATGGTATTATACACTATATTATACTGGAATTATATTATACATTTATATCATTATGATTTCGTTCCATTAAATATGAAATTGAAATGAAAGTAGCGTTCATGCGTACGTACGGCTTACCGTCTCCATGAACGGTGTATTTCATTTCTTACCTATAAATGTTACGCAATATGATAAATGAATGTATATACTGGATATATATGATATATATGACATCTAAATCATGAATATAATTCTGGAGATAATGGATATTCTACCACATAAACAACTTGTAATTATAAGAAGTTTATTGTTGACTCAAGTACCAAAGATCGACAAAATGACCGTTATTAACTTAAATAATTACATAATGTTCATATCATTGTAATAAGTGATATAAAAAGGATAATGAAATTGAAAATGGTTCTTAATAAGGTAGATATTAACTCTAGTTTATTATTCAGGAGGTTAAAGAACGGTTGAGTCAAGTCAGACACGAGGTAAGGGAATTTCTTAACCCAACTTCCATTCTTTGGGTTAATCTCCTACTTTCAAATTGTGTCTTGATATTATTATGTCCTATATTGTATTTGTACATTATTTATGTGTACTAATAGTGAATACACATTATAGATGTACTTTATTTAAAAAAATGATCTTTTTAAGGGACTTCGTCTCAATCTCCTTTCATTGAGGCATATTTGGTTTTATACACAACTTTCTTTTATACGGTGTATAAACCCCTTTGACTTTTACGTTTATTCAAAAGGAATCTTTTTTATACGAAGCGTTTTACTAAAAGACAAAAGGGAATGTTTTTATTTCCGTACTTATGCGGCGACAACGACTTCTCCGCCGCCGTGACCAATATTTGAGATTCGACTTCCTCTACAAGCCATCATTTTTTTAATGAAAAATAAATACAAAGTTTTAACTTTCTTTTATTTTGGTATTGAAAATGGTTTTGAAAGCATTTTTATTATATCAATGTGTTGTATTTATATCTTGTGATTGAAATGTGGAAATGTTATGTTTCCTTTATGCATGTTTTATGTGATACGATTATGTTATGGTTTATGATATGTTTAAACCTATTCATATGAGGAATGCATTGGACTTAATAAGTGACAGGTGGAGCCCGCTATAGCTCCTCGATGCATCGGCAGGTCTCATGAGACTAACTAGTGTCTTGGCATGAGGCCTTGACAAAATTTTATTTGTGGTCTTGGCACGAGGCCTTGGCTACGTGGTTATGATAGTCTAGCATTATGCATTCCATCATTATGAAAATGGTTATTGATATTGCATGGGATTATTCGATTAGTAGAATATCCATGTGAGTAAGTAAATGGCATTATCTCATTTTATTTTTGCCATATTATGCTAAAGTTCAAGTTTAAAAAGGCTTTTGTTTTAGTTATACATTGACTTAAATGTTAATGATTATTTATGAAAGCTTCCGCAATATTGTTATCCTTACTGAGCATTTGAGCTCACCCCTTTCAATGTTTTAATATTTTTTCCTGGATGTGAAGAAGTATTTTATGAATGACCTGCAGGGATAGTCCGAAGAGGATAGAAGTGTGGACTATGGAGACTATGTTATTATAGTTTTTCACTTTGTGATGTAATGTAACATTTATGAATGTATCTAGTGTTTCCAAGGCTACTAAACTAATCGGTCTTTCGAGACTTGATCTTTTGTGATCATTCCAATGTTACGGAGTAATGCACCGACTCTGGGTAGCTAGGGTTGGGGCGTTACAGTTGGTATCAGAGGCAGTTTAGTACTAACCTTGGAAGCTAGATTTAGATAAACTCTGATTAGATAACATAGCCCAAAGATATACTTTGAGGATTAGTATAGAAGAACTTCCTAGAATTTTGGTATTATAGAGATGTTATGAGTTTTCCGAGCAATACATCCCTGTCTGGATACGAGCAAGTAGAGGCGGCTCTGGAACAGATGTACCTAGGGGTAAAACCCGAAAACACCGCTTTGAGCTAGACTCGAACGGGAACTGGTTCACAACAACGGGCCTTGCTGCACTCTTGGTTACGACACTCCCGGGGGATATGGTTAGGATAACTCTCATTTTCTTTACAAATCATTATGAAGGGTTTATGAGTATATACTTCCTTAAAGAAAACATTTTTATGATTATGGATTATATCCATAAATAGTTCAATTTATGTTAAGTATTTTATAAGTATGGAATTATGTATTTTGATTCATAAACTAATCTAGTTTATGCCATTGTATAGAAATGGCGCCTAGTGGAAGGAATGGAAACCGTATCAATGCACGAACTCCGTGTAGGGATTTCCCTCCTGCTCAAGATAATTATTGTGGATTTGGAGATACAACTAGTGCTGATCAACTTATTACCATACTGGGACAACTCACTCAGGTTATGAATAATAACCTTACTCGTATGGAGCACCCTGATCCGCAACGTGGAGGATCAATGCTTGACCGTTTCATGAGGCAACAACCACCAACCTTCAATGGGAGTACAAATCCTATAGTAGCTGAGCAATGGATAAATTCCTTAGAGAAAATATTCCATGCCTTGGGGAGTAGTGAAATAGAGAAAGTTGTCATGGCAGTTTACCGCCTCACTGGAGATGCCGATCAGTGGTGGTCGCTGATTCAAAACACAAAGGAAGATGACGACGTATCGAATGTGGAATGGAGGGAGTTCAAAGAGCTTTTCTTAGAAAAATACTTTCCTCGAGACCATCAAGCGGATATGGAAAGGCAATTTTTGAGTCTGAGACAAAAGGAGGATGAGAATGTCTCAAAGTATGAGGCCAACTTTACAAGGTTAGCGAGGCATGCTGCAGATTATATACGTAACCCAAGGAGTAAGATTGATCGTTTCTTTGATGGGTTAAAACCATTTCTCCGTCGAGCTTTTGTATCACAATCCTTCTCATCATACGAAGATATTGTCTCGTGTGCTATCAAGACAGAAAAGGAATTCTCTAAGTCTTATGACAACAAAGTAAAGCAAGAGAAGAAGAGAACGGTGGAACAAGAGATAGATAAAGGGAAAAAGGGAAAGAAGGATTTTCCATTATGTGATAATTGTGGGAAGAATCACCCTGGTACTTGCCTAAAAGGAATGAGAGTTTGTTATAAATGTGGAGAAAAGGGTCACCAGGCTCGTGATTGCAAGGGAAAGAAAGAGGCTATCAAAGTTGAATGCTACAATTGTAGAGAAATGGGTCATTATGCAAATGAATGTCCTAAGAGTCAGGGAAACTTACCTCAGAAAAGGCCAAGGGATCAAGGACAATTTTATACTGTTACTACAGTTGAAGAAGAATAACTAATGTAATGGTGCTTTTGGACTCATGGATTATATTCTGGTTATTAGAATAATGTGATATATATATATAAGGATTGTACTGCAGTACTTTTTGATTTCAGTAAGGTTTTAATATGATGAAGGTAATTATATTTTTAGTATGTGACAATAAGAGAAACTTTAATTTGTTTGGGGAATCTGATAAATTGATTTTGGAATTAAGAGACCTCTTAGAGAAAGTCTAGGCAGAGGTATATTGGATAATTATAAAGGTTGGAGTGGATTAAGTTGATCTTTGGATAGTATTGTTTAAGGTTAAAAAATTTATGAAGATTATTTTTGGAATATTATGATACTATAGTTTTAGGAAAAGGACAACCTGTAGGGTGGGGCATAACCCGTCGCGTCGGACAAAGCTGCAGGAATCGAACCCACAATCATGGTGCGACAGGCCTTTATTTCCTACCACTAGCCTATAGGAAGTCCCTGGTTATTACAAAATAATTTTACTAATCTAAATGGTATGTGTTAACATTTTGAACCTTATACAATTAGGATAAGTATAATATTTTTGAGTTCTGTTATCTTTTGAGTGAAAGATGAGTTGAAGGTTGAAACTCTAATTGTCAAGCATAAATATATATATACATATCTCTTATTCAATGAATGAATTAATTCTTAAACTTTAGTAAAGGGATATTAAAACAAAAAAATGTGTTATCCTAATACCTTATGTCTTGTTGAACTGATGATATTTTAAATCAACATAGATTGAAGGCTTTGAGGCCCTCAATTTGACAGTTGATTGTGATTGATGACCTCAATCACTCCCTACAAATATTTACGTTTTTCCTCCAATTATATGTCTCTAATTGCCACCAATGTTCTCCTTATCGAGATCATAATTTGGTGGTGACTTTCTTATTTCCATTTCCCTCTTATTAAGGCTAAATTTTATTAACCTTATTTCTGATGTGGGTTTTCCACAAAGGTATTTTCTCTTTTCAACCTTTTATTTTCAAAGAAATTTTTTTTCAAATTGCGAGGACGCAATTTATTGAAGTAGGGTAGAATGTAACACCCCGAGCTTCCACGATACGCTTCTCATTCAATAATGCAATAGCTTGCATTGTACGCAACTTCGAGTTCTAAAACACCGCGACTAATCAAAGTAGCCGTTATGAATAGTAATAACCAATTTTTAAAATTATAGAAATTTTATATTTCAAAATGGACTTCATTTTTGTATTCGTAATATCGAAATTATCCTAAGTTGAATTTTTTGTTACTTTCTGAGAACTTCTAATTTTTTATGAATAGTGAAAAATACTTAAAAAAAACTTTTTTAATAAAAATAATTTATAGTGATAAATTATACTGTTTAGTGGTTTTAAAGTATAATTAGAATATATTTTTACCATTTTATCCAATGGTGGTCATTATAATTAATTTAACATTGAAATTGGACATAAACAATT
Source organism: Viscum album (assembly GCA_963277665.1). Lineage (NCBI taxonomy): Eukaryota > Viridiplantae > Streptophyta > Magnoliopsida > Santalales > Viscaceae > Viscum > Viscum album. The sequence continues at coordinate 533,406,223 of OY728151.1, read as the reverse complement.
GCCAATCTTTTGATATAAATTGTTTCTTAAAAACACGCTATTTGTTGTAACAGTGGGAATTTATTATAAAATTAATTAATGCAACTTATATGTTTGGAATTTTGTAAAATAGACATCATTTTTGAATTCGGAATATCAATTATAGCTTAGGGTGAAATTTTGGCCTTATTCTGAAAAACTTCAATTTTTGATGAATAGTGAAACCACTAAGTGGTTGTTAAAAGTTGATTTTTCGTTAAAATGAAATATTACCACTTCTGTGATTTGATTTTCAAAAATCCGACATACATGGTTGTCATTAAGAAGTAAAATGTGGTTCAATGAGATTAAAATAATTTTTTGGTGAATAGTAACTTTTAAGTTCTTAATCGCGATTAGAGGTAATTAGTGTAGTTTAAGGTAAAAATAATGTTTTAATAATATGAGATGAGCTTGAAACTTGTCCTACTCCTATTGGATGAGTCATGACCGACCAAGAAAACCCATGGGTCAACTTGGGGACCCCATGGAGCCACTTTGGTTGGAAAATGACATTAATATATATTTATTTAATGTTAAAATTAAATTGACACAAACATGAGTTGTTTTACTAAAACAGTTTTTAAGTGGGGTTACACAAGTCCAAATTTTTACTATAAATATTCATTAGAAAGCTAAAAAGATGTCCTACATCATAGTATTTTTTTTATAATTTTTAGACATTAAATAAAGTAAATTATTTATGACACCATTATGATGCAGCGATGACCTCATTATTTAACGATTTTAATAAAATGAAAAGATAATGTAAAATCCAAGACTTACACTTGTCCAAAGACTATTGTATGGGTATATTTCGAACCCTTATCACCTTATACACTAATTATATAAGTGTGGGACCTTTAGAATCCGAAAAGCATTGTGTAATAATGTAACATTTCAATCTTTCCAAAAGAGCCCCTCCTCTCCACTTATAAAAGGCCTCCACCTCTACCACCTCATTCACACTTTCAAGCCATTTGGCTCGACCAAACTCTGCCCAAATAATCTCCCAACTTCCCCCTATTACTCCTAGAAGCCTCACTTTGGGAAGAAAACTTCCCAAGGAAGCCTTTGGCTCAAATCAAAAAGAGTTACCCGATTTTGAGGTAATGTCTTCTCTAACGTTGTTTTGTTGTATTTTTCTTCTCCAACCCCCTAAACTCTTTTTATTAATTTCTTTTGTAACAACAAAAGTATCCTAAATATACTAGGATGTTTTTATAAGAAGGATTAGAGCTACACTTACACACACCCACATCTAATGGTTAAAGAACATACGGTTTCTGTGGATGGCGAATTTCTGCCTCACGAAACGATGATTGTTCAACACTCATATAACACCTTCAAAGGTGGACATTAAGATTTAACTATTTTTATATATGATATATAATATGTTTATGTTTTACTTATGCTTCTGTATTTCTCATTTATAGCATACTTTATAATTTCCATTATGGGTAAACGCGATAATTTCATTTTAGGAAGTGCGGACTACCGCCCCCTCAAAGTGATTTGAATCGTTAATGCCATATGTGGGATGTATAAAGGATGGAGTAAATGGTATTATACACTATATTATACTGGAATTATATTATAAATTTATATCATTATGATTTAGTTCCATTAAATATGAAATTGAAATGAAAGTAGCGTTCATGCGTACGTACGGCTTACCGTCTCCATGAACGGTGCATTTCATTTCTTACCTCTAAATGTTACGTAATATGATAAATGAATGTATATACTGGATATATATGATATATATGACATCTAAATCATGAATATAATTCTGGAGATAATGGATATTCTACCACATAAACAACTTGTAATTATAAGAAGTTTATTGTTGACTCAAGTACCAAAGATCGACAAAACGACCATTATTAACTTAAATAATTACATAATGTTCATATCATTGTAATAAGTGATATAAAAAGGATAATGAAATTGAAAATGGTTCTTAATAAGGTATATATTAACTCTAGTTTATTATTCAGGAGGTTAAAGAACGGTTGAGTCAAGTCAGACACGAGGTAAGGGAATTTCTTAACCCAACTTCCATTCTTTGGGTTAATCTCCTACTTTCAAATTATGTCATGATATTATTATGTCCTATATTGTATTTGTACATTATTTATGTGTACTTATAGTGAATACACATTATAGATGTACTTTATTTAAAAAAAATGATCTTTTTAAGGGACTTCGTCTCAATCTCCTTTCATTGAGGCATATTTGGTTTTATACACAACTTTCTTTTATACGGTGTATAAACCCCTTTGACTTTTACGTTTATTCAAAAGGAATCTTTTTTATACGAAGAGTTTTACTAAACGACAAAAGGGAATGTTTTTTTTTCCGTACTTATGCGGCGACAATGACTTCTCTGCCGTCATGACCATTATTTGAGATTCGGCTTCCTCTACAAGCCATCATTTTTTTAATGAAAAATAAATACAAAGTTTTAACTTTCTTTTATTTTGGTATTGAAAATGGTTTTGAAAGCATTTTTATTATATCAATGTGTTGTATTTATATCTTGTGATTGAAATGTGGAAATGTTATGTTTCCTTTATGCATGTTTTATGTGATACGATTATGTTATGGTTTATGATATGTTTAAACCTATTCATATGATGAATGCATTGGACTTAATAAGTGACGGGTGGAGCCCGCTATAGCTCCTCGATGCATCGGCAGGTCTCATGAGACAAACTAGTGTCTTGGCACGAGGCCTTGACAAAATTTTATTTTTGGTCTTGGCACGAGGCCTTGGCTACGTGGTTATGATAGTCTGGCATTATGCATTCCATCATTATGAAAATGGTTATTGATGTTGCATGGGATTATTCGATTAGTAGAATATCCATGTGAGTAAGTAAATGGCATTATCTCATTTTATTTTTGCCATATTATGCTAAAGTTCAAGTTTAAAAAGGCTTTTGTTTTAGTTATACATTGCCTTAAATGTTAATGATTATTTATGAAAGATTCTGCAATATTGTTATCCTTACTGAGCATTTGAGCTCACCCCTTTCAATGTTTTAATATTTTCCAGGATGTGAAGAAGTATTTTATGAATGACCTGCAGGGATAGTCCGAAGAGGATAGAAGTGTTGACTATGGAGACTATGTTATTATAGTTTTTCACTTTGTGATGTAATGTAACATTTATGAATGTATCTAGTGTTTCCAAGCCTACTAAACTAATCGGTCTTTTGAGACTTGATCTTTTGTGATCATGCCAATGTTACGAAGTAATGCACTGACTCTGGGTAGCTAGGGTCGGGGCGTTACATATGTACTACCCATGATTATATTGTTTGAATAATATACTTTAATTTATGGGTATTTACATCATCATTGTATGATCCTTCTTTCATGGGGTGTATATTTCATAAGTTACCAAATCGGTAAGGGAATTTCAAATTTCAATTTCCACTCATTCGATTTTACGCAAACTTCATTGATTATTTTACTCCAAGATAATGTGTGAAATCACTATTTATTTACTTATTTAGTAATTTCCAATTCCCTTTGTGTGAATATAATTTTTATACACATAATAACTCCATTGACAAAATTCTCATGTCATTGATATGAACTTGATAAGAGTAATTTTAACTCAATCTCTATTCATTGAGTTAAACATCCAAGTCATTGGTGTTGTTTTTATAAGAATATGCGTGAATTTCCTATGATTTATTTATACTGAATATCTAATCATATTTAGTGTATTTATATTTTCACACATAATTATGTCATTGATTTATCCTTAACCTAAGGATATAGTATTTATAAAGAAATTCATCTCAACTTACATTCCATTGAGACTTCTTTGTTGTTATGCACCAATTCACATTTATTTGGTGTATATACTGTACTTTGACATAGTATATCATGAATCCCTTTATTATCATGATATTATATAGTTTTTATTACCTAAATTATTTTTATTCAAGCGTCTCTCATTTGGTTAGGAACTCAAACTAAAATATCATTTTAAATGTTTTAAAAATTTATTATTCTAAATCTTTCTCATTAATGTCCATGTTCTAAAAATGGTTTAAGGGATTTATTTATATGAACATGAATATTTTAAAATTAAAATTCCTTTTAAAAGTTTCAAATTGGTATGGAACACTTTGATTCAAAAATCTATTTTAAAAAGCTTCTTGATAAATACTGAGACTTTTAAATGTTTTCAAGAAAAAGAGGATATTTCTCTCAAATGGTTTTAATGATTATTTTCATATATGTCAACATCCCTCATTGGATTTTATGTTTTTTAAATTTTATTCATTATGATACAATCTACCAAATGATATTTAAGGTTTTGTGATATGTTTGACTATGGATGTGTTATTTTTATACTATTCATGGTTTATGGTTAAAGTATTAACATTTCGTATTCTAGTTTTAATATGAATGTTTATGTTATGTTTCAACATTTTAATATAAGAAATGAATTGGAATTAGTAAGTGATGGGTGGATCCCACTATAGCTCCTCGATGCATCAGTAGGTCTCATGAGACAAACTAGTATCTTGTCATAAGGCCTTGACAAAATATTATTTGTAGTCTTGGAACAAGGCCTTGAATATGTGGTTATGAAGTATAACATTATGCATTCCATCATTATGAAATTGAATATTGATATTACATGTAATTATTCGACTAGTATAATATCCCTGTGAATAAGTAAATGACATTATTTGATTTATCTTTTCCATATTATGCAGAAGTTTAAGTTTAAAAGGCTTGTGTTCTAGTGTTATACAATGCCTTAAATGTTTATGATTATTTATGATAGTTTACACTATATTGTTATCCTTACTGAGCATATGAGATCACCCCCTTCTTATGTTTTATTTTTTACAGGATGAAAATAAGTATATTACGATTAACCTATAGGAATAGGCTAAGAGATATAAGAGTGTTCAAAGGGGACACAATGTTTTTTTTTATTTCATGATGTAATGTAAAACTTATGTATATATCTAGTACTTCCAAGGATACTAATCTGATCGATCTTTTGGAGCATGATTCCTTGTATCATTCCAATGTTATGTAATAATGCACTGATTCTGGGTAACTGGGGTCGAGGCGTTACAATTCATCAAGGGATTTCTTAACAATTTAACTATGATTTATAAATATTCAAGTTAATAAAAATTTTATTTGGTTTCTAAAGAACTGGAAGACCACCAAAACTCCATCAAAGATTTATTTTATATTACTAGTAACCTTCTAAAGGATTCAAATTCAATCACTTATCATTACTATAGGGAGGGAAATTCAATGGCCAATCTCATTGATCAATAAGGATTAAATTATTTTGTTCCAAAATTGTATTATTCTTTTGTTGATCTTCCTCCAGAGGTAAGAAATAATTTCCACTCAAACCTAGAGGGAAGACCATATATTCACACTTCCTTTTGAAAAAATGTATTTTTATTTCCATATATATATATATATATATATAAGAAGTAAAATAAAAGGTAAAGAGAAATAAAAAACATACAACATCTATTAAAAACATTAAATCACAGAACATATCTTTCATGAGAATTTATACATTATCCACATGCTTAACACCTTTAGGGTTTTCAAAGAAACCAAAGATATAAAAATTCATTCTATCATTATCCTTCTTTATGGACTAATTAATAAAGTTTTTTTAAATACTTTTTTCTTTTTGTTTAATTGATTGTTAATAAAGATCAATGAAGTGTTTTATCGCATGGCATGTACACAAAAATGAATTTTCTTACCACACTAAAAAAATTCTCTTTCAAAATGTTTTGATATCCTTTGACATAGTTGTTAATCATTCATTCAATTTTGGTGGTTCTCATTCAATTTTTCATTTGATGTATAACCAATGTGAGCACAATATTTTTCTCTGCCCTGACATTGTTTATTATTTTCACATATATAACTATAAATAGTCAATTTAAGTTTGTGATGTGGAGATGAACCAGTGGTTTAGGATTCATGATTACACATCAATAGTTCATTATTTTTTGTGTGAAAAAAAGTTCATAATAGTTTTCAAAGTCATTTTCAGAATATTTTTGTTATAAAATAATGTTCGAGGCATGAAGAGTAAAAAAATTCTATTTTAACATATATATGTCTGCAATATTTTCTCTACATAAATTTAGCTATGGAGTTATTTTATATATAATTGAATTATATTCAATTACTATCATGAAGTCATGGAATCTCAAATGACTCAATTCATTATGATCTTATAGAAAAATTATTAATACTAAGTGGTCATTCATTTATTGATATTTTTTTATAAGATTATAAGAGTTTTCACCATAAATTATTCATTCTTAAAATACTTGTAGATATTATAGTAGTGAAATATCAAGTATTTGACATGACCTTGTATAGAATCATTGTTACCCACTTTAATCATCTCATCAAGGGAGTTTTCATCTAGATGCATCTTAACATCCAAAATCCATGATCGATAGTTTTACCAATGAAATCATGTTACTCCCCGAACTATAATTCCTAAATGGAACCCAAGAAAGGGTCACTATTGGACCTCATGTGTGACTCCCTGTACACTATAGGCTGATGAATAATAATCATAGAGAAACTATGCCCTCAAAATAGGGGTATAGAGTTTTTCCCAGCTCTACTAATTTTTCTACAAAACCCATCTATGTGGTGTAAAAAACCAAAACCCGTAGTCAATAAATAGGAATCCAAGAGGGACCTCATAGTCTAGAATATAGATCAGTAAACAATATTTATGACACATCAAATAAAAAATATAAGTAACAAAAAAAAACAAAGTATAAAATGCATCACAATATAAATATAACAGCGACACATGGGATGATACATGTGTAGAAAAAATTATAAAGTAACAATAATGAAATATAACCCAACTTACATAATCATCCTAACTAAATCCTTAGTTTCCATGAGTTATTAAATATGAACCACATGTCAAAATATAAGGAATACTTGTTCCTAAAAAAAACATGAAGGTCTTGTAATGACTCGAGTTTTGACCTTTAAGACTTTGGAATATTCCTAAGAATATTTTCGAATCTAGGCACTGAGTCAGCGTGGGAATCTGGGGCCCAAAGATCCTCAGAGCTGTGATTTTAAAAATATTAAAAATATTTTATCATGTGAACACAATTTCTCTTAAAACGTGAATAAATCTAGAGTGGAGTCTCAGATTGGAAATCTGAGGCCATATTTGAGTTTAAAATGCCGTGTTTACCTATGTGTGATATAAAGTTGTCTATGCCATGAGTTTTTATTGGAGACGAGTTGGTGGGGTATTATGAGGTGGATTAATTAATTAAATGAAATTGTAATTAAAAATATTACCTAATACCTCCCCTCTATAAAATTTGGTGTGTATGACCCAAAGAGGAGAAACCTCTCCTCTTCCCTCTCCTTTTTCGATGATGGCCGACACCAAATCAATGCAACGAGGTGCTAATGATCTCAGTTTCTGACGTCGATCGTCATTAGATCAATGATCAACATGATTCAAACATCGTTCTACCTCAAAGCTTCAATATTTCTCCCTCAAGGTAGCTATATTTGAGTTTTGGTCTCGATCCCCTTCATTATGCATTGTTTTAAGATTTTAGAGCCCAAATACAATTGCTAGAGATCCATCCTAGGTTGATTTTAAAATTTTGGGGTAAACCGGGAGAATTGGGAATTTTTGAAGGTAATTACCAACTTTAATTACCATATACATGGTATGTAGTCCACTGAGACACGTCGTGTTTCCCATTCTATTTGGGAAGAAGACTTTTGGGGTCTACACGCCATGTACTGGGGTTGCACACCGTGTAGTGGCCCCATGTTGTGTGGCCTTGGGACATGGATTAGATAGCCATGTAAAAGTACATGGACATGTAAACGTACACGTATAAAGTACACTGACATGGTCATAGGAAAACCACACATCTAAGTTCCTTTTTATCCTGCACACGTTGTGTAGTATGGGATACACGACATGTGAGGGATAAGGTTGGTCGGCCGTGTGGAAGAGGAACATGGCCCGGGGTCGGGAGAAGTGAGATATGCTGTGTAAAGGCTATACATGCCATGTACCCCACATATGGGTTGTCAAACCATGTAGATAAGATATAATTCCAGGTGCTTGGGTGGGATCACATTCCATGTGGACCCTAGTGCACACCATGTACTCCTTGGAGATCTTCTTGAGATATCCCATCTTTCATATCTCCTTCTCCAGAAGTAGAATTTTGGCTTGTGAGTAGTCTATCCAGAGTGTTTTTAACATATAACATGATAGTGATCTCTATTTGGGTCTACGAGATTTGATGTGGTGTTTCAAGCATGAAAATTGTGTAGCGTTGCTTAACCTTGGGACGCGATCAGGGTGGATCACTGGGTTGACACCGGGGTCGGTTACCTTCCCTTTTACATTAGGAAGTGTGTCCCTTAGAATCCTAAGGGAGGTAGAGCAGTGCTCTCCTATTGTATTAGGGCATGGGTACCCTAACTTTGGTGGTGTTACAATGAGAGGTTTGATTAGCGTGACACTCCTTTTAGCAAAGCTAATCTGATGTTGGAAATAAGTGTGGTTCTTAGTAAGAGATGTTGGGACTAGTACTTCCCTATGGAATTTGGGCACAAATTTCCCTTACCTATATTCTTTGGTAGGACGGGACTCCCCATGTCATGTGTACGAGCTCTATACCTTTGTGGCAATTTTTTTGGGGTTGGTACTGCCCCAATGGATTAGGGTGCAGGTTCCCCATATCATTCATATAGTTGGAATTAGCACTCCCATTCCATGCCAGGGTGCAGACACTACATACTTGTTGGATAGATAGAGTAGGTACTCCCCTATCAGACAAGGGTGTGCTTCCTCTATCCTTTGAGTCAACACTCCCCTATCGTTTCAGGGCGCAGGTCCTCCAGATGTGATGTATCGACATAGTGGGTACTCCCTTATCATGCTAGGGAATTGGTCCTCTATCCTTGGATTTAGAACTCCCTTATCATTTTAGGGTGAATTTACTCCATACATGTTGTTTTGGTATAGTTGGTTCTCCCCTATTGAACCAGGGAGTGGGTCCTCTAGCCTAGGGTTAGTACTCCCCTGTCATGTCAGGTTTCAGGTCCCCTATAGTAAATGAGCCATTAGAGTGGTACTTCCCTATCATACCAGGGTGTGGGTTCTCTATCCATGGAGTGGTACTCCCTTATCATACTAGGGTGTATGTCCTCATCTATAGATTAGTTCCCCCCATCTCCGAGCAGTAGCAGAGAGTGGGTCCTCCAATATATTTGTGCTCCCTCATCTGATGATTATAGTTTCGAGGAGTGGGAATCTCCTCTAGTTATGTGTGATAATTGGTTAGGGTTTAGTGCTCCCTCAATAGAATGAGGTGTAGGCCACTCCATACAGAAGTGATAGAGGTTTAATGGGTTAGTCTGGAGCAGATATCCCTCAACATGTTTGCAATGTTGAGAGGAGGGCCTCTCCACATGGGTTCTTATGACCTTGTGCATGGTGCAAGTGAGGTTTGGAAGGACCTCTGGTACTGGGAACTAGGGATAGACTTACTGATTTTTTCTCGATGGAGTGCATCTCTATGAAGAGTTCCATCTGGTATGGTTGAGCTCATGGAGTGTGTTATCCTAGTTTTTTGTTACCTTTAGAGCCTCAAGTAGAATCCTGTTACTGGATATGAGGTAAGAACCTCATGAGACTTGAAGTCAGAGATGAGTATTTCTGGATGATCATTGGGATTCCTTGTGGTGTTGTCATGTGTTTGGGTTTACACCCCTCATAGACTGAGCTGACTAGTCATGTATAGCCAAGGATGGTTCGAGATGGAGTTTCTCTCTCATTTGGGTTCCCTATGGCCAGGTCGAGTAGACTGTTGCCTTTTATTTTATCCCCTTTCTTTTGAGTTTTTGGAGTACCTACTGAGTATTTTTATACTCACCCCTGCATGGGATTTTCCTGCACATGTTGTATCTTATGTAGACCACATGCCTTTCAACGGAGTCCCCAAAGTACCTTAGGTAGGCAAATCTTAGTGAGCTATACCGACTGAGGAGCTTACTAGAGCTAGGATAAAGAGCTTTCTAACAATTTCATTTGACAACAATCCCCTCCTTCCAAGTAGGGTGGACGCTTTTACTGTAACACCCCAGGTAAATAAAGAATATAACATTTTCATATTTATCCATATTTGTGAATAAAGTATTAATACTACTTTAAAGGTAACACTATGCTCGATGGCGTACCCAATACGCAACAACAAGTTTCTTTGAAATCTCACGTTGCACTCTAAAAATAAAATAATATTATTTTAAATGGTAGTTAACTCCTAGCCATTGTAATGGAGGGAATGAACATAACTAACTAAACAATGATTATATATTTTTGTCAAATATTTTTACATTTATCCAATAAATGTTAGAGGCTTAAAATGCAAATGAATCCAATTTTAAGCATGAATCTTCTAATATTCTTTAAAAGGCCGATTAACCTCCTTTTGATGGAGATCCCTTTTTAAATATACTTTTGACAATTTTATATGTTGTATTTGACAAAATAAAATCCTTCTTTAGAATCTGGACATCAAAATTTACTTTGTGTAAATTTTTGTTATTTTTCCGATAAAGATCATTTTTAGTGAAAATGTTGCATTTTAATTCAAAACCTCCTTTTAATCTGATTTATTTATATGGATATATTATCTTTTTAATTGAGATTAAAGTTTATTTAGAATATATTTTTACCATTTAATCCAATTGTGGTCATTGGAATTAATTTCACTTTAAAATTGGACTTAAACTAGTGTCAATCTTTTAATAGATATTGTTTTTTAAAAACACGCTATTTGTTTTGATAGTGGGAATGAATTACTAAATTAATTAATGAAACTTATATATTTTGAATTTTTTAAAATAGACATCATTTTTGAATTCAGAATATCAAATATATCTTAGGGTGAATTTTTTATATTTTTCTGAAAAACTTCAATTTTTGATGAATAGTGAAACCACTAAGAGGTAGTTAAAGAAATTGATTTTTTTTAAATGAAAATTTACCACTTCTGTGATTTGATTTTCAAAAAATCAGACATACATGGTTTTCATTAGGAAGTAAAATGTGGTTCAATGATATTAAAATAATTTTTTGGTGAATAGTAACTTTTAAGTTTTATTAATCGCGACTAAAGGTAATTAGTCTAATTTAAGGTAAAGATAATGTTGTAATAATATGAATTGACCTTGACACATGTCCTACCCTTATTGGATGAGTCATGGCCAACCAAGAAAATCTATGGGTCAACTTGGGGACCCCATGGATCCACTTTGGTTGGAAAATGACATTAATAACTTTTTATTTAAAGTTAAAATTAAAATGTCACAAACATGTATTGTTTTAATAAAACAATTTTTACATGGGGTTATACAAGTCAAATTTTTGACTATAAATATTAATTATAAATCTAAAAAGATTTACTACATCGTGATATTTTTTTTATAATTTTTACACATTATATAAATTATTTTATTTATGACACTGTGAATATGTAGTGATTACCTCATAAATGAACGATTTAAATAAAATGAGAAGATAGGGTGAAATCTAAGTCTTAAACTTGTCACAAACCTATTGGATGGGTAGATTTCAAAACATTATCACCTTATCCTTGAAATATATCCTTTTTGGACCTTTAAAATCCGAAAAGCATTTTATAATAAAGTGATATTTTATAACTTTCCAAGAGTGCCCCTCCTCTTCTCTTATAAAAGGCCCCCACCTCTACCACCTTACCCCCACCTCTAAAGCCTTTGTATCGGCCAACACCTGACCATTTCATCTCTCCACATACCTATCTTCATCATTTAAGCCTCACCTTTGACAGAATTCTCTTCAAGAAACCCTTTTGGTTCAAACCAAGAGGAGTTACCCGATTTAAAGGTAATGTCTTCACTTGTGTTCTTTTGTTTTATTTTTCTTCTCCAAACCCCTAAACTCTTTTTATTCCTTTATTTTTTAACAAAAACAGTAAATTCAATATAATAGGATGTTTTTATGTGAAGGATTCGAGCTACACTTATACACAAATCCGTCTAATGGTTAAAGAACATACTGTTTCTGTGGATGACGAATTACTGCCTCACGAAACGATGATTGTTCAATCGTATCTTAACACCTTTCATGGTGACCATTATGATGTCACTGTATTTTATATATAATATATATGGTATTTATGTTTTCCATATGCTTCTTTATTTTATATTTAAAACATACCTTTATGCTTTTCATGTTGTGCAAATTCGATAATTTCATACGAGGAAGTGTGGACTACCGCCCCCTCAAGTGATGTGACTCGTTCATGCAATACATGGAATGTATAAAGAATGAAATTAATGAACTTATTTGACCTATATAACATATATATTATACTGTAATTATAATATATATATATATATCTCAATTATTTTTAATTCCATTAATATGACAAAGAAATGAAAGTAGCGTTCATGCATACGTACGACCTACCGTCTCCATGAACGGTGCATTTCATTTATTTTTATCTCCAAATGTTATGGAATAGTATAAAATGAATATTTACTGGATATACATGATATTTAAATCATTAATACTATTCTTTATATGATGTACTTATAACTACATGGATGATTCTTTTCAAACAAGTTCATTTTTGACTCATGTACCAAACATCGACAAAAACATTTGATATGAACTCACATAATTAACTAATTATTATAACATTATAATATGTGATATGAATTGAATAATAAACATTAAAGTAGGTCCTTAAGAAATTATAAATTGAATTTTTTTTATTATTCAGGAATATAAAGAAACGAACAAGATAAGTCGAACTTGAGTTAAGGGATCATACCTCTCTATTTCTTTTTAAGTACTCTTTTTTATGTAACTTACTTTAAGATCCTATTTATTATGTTTTGGGTTGTTCTTTTATATTCCTATTTCTGTAATTTATATGTTCATATTATGAGAGACCATATTTGATTTCATGAATCCATTTTCTTGGAAGTTTTAAGTGGCGCCGTCTGGCTGCCGAGTTTTCGTAAGGGATTTTTCATCTCACTTTTACTCCTGTGAGATTTATGCTACATTTGACACTATTTGTTTTGAGTGGTGTATCTACTTCCCATTATTCTACTTGTTGTGTAATATAATTTCTTTTGTGGGTGTTTACATCAACTTTTTACGATCCTTCTTTCATGGGGTGAACATTTCAAAAGTTACCCAAATCGTTAAGGGAACCTTTCACCCTCTTATTTTTAAAAGACTTATTTTGTTATGTCTTTTAATTTACATATTTTTATGTTGGGATATGTTCTTATATATCCTTATTGATGTAAATTTTATGTCCAAGTGATGAGATACCATTTTCTCTCTCATCAACTAATTTTATGAATTTTAAATTGACGCCGTTAGGCTGTCAAATTTTACCAAGGGAACTTCTTAACCCAATTTCGATTTCCTTGGGTTCAACATGTAGTTATTGAATATGTCATACTTTTAATATGTTTGAATGAACTTTGATTGTTTTACACTTAATATCCACTTATATTGGGTGTATTTATATTTGTCACACATAATTATGAGATTTATTTATCCTTAATTTAAGGATACCTTCTTTATAATGGATTTCATCTCATTTTACATTTCTATTGAGACTTCATTGTTGTTATACACCAGTTCACTATTATATGGTGTATATACTATCCTTTGAAATATTATATCATGAATCCATTTATTCTCATGATATTATAAAGTTCTGATTAAATGTTATTCCTCAATTATTGTATTCAAGTGTCTCTCATTTTGTTAAAAACCCTTTAACTAAAATATCGTTTAAAATGTTTTAATGATTTATTATTATAAATATTTCTCATTAATATCCATGTTTTCAAAATGGTTTTAAGGATTTATTTATATGTATATTAATTGTTTAAAATGTTAAAAGCTTCAAAGTGGTATGGGACACTTTGATTCAAAAAACTCTTTATTAATTGGTTTTAAATGGTTTTGAAAATGGTTTTTTAGAATGGATTCATTATTTGAATATATTAAAAGGTTATATTGTTATTGCAATGTGGGAATGTTATCTTTCCTTTATTCTTAAGTTATGTGATGTGATTATGTTATGGTTCTTGGGCATTGTTTATGAATACGGGTGGTTCCGTGATAAACTTAGGGCGGGTGAGCCCGATATAGCTCTCCAATGCATTGGGTAACGTGAAGGAGTTAAACTTTAAGGTTTCTCCAAAGAGATTTAGGGAATATACTGTGATGGGTATTCCAAATGTAACCATGAGGGTTACACCCTACGTAAGAATATTATGAATGCCTCAAGTTACCTTTATGTCTTATGATTTCTATGAGTTATTCGTAAATCTTATGATTTCATGAGGTATGTTAAATTGCTTATGTTTTATGATTTCATTGATTCTTATGTATACATGGACTAATGTTTTCTTTCCGTATTGTTATAACCCTTACTGAGCTTTTTATGCTCAACCCAAGTTTTTTTGAAATGTTTTTTACAAGACATAAAGTTGAATAGGGTCAAGGATGGGATCAAGGAAATGTTAGGCTGTCTAAAACAAGGAACTATACATGAATCTTTTGTTCAAGAGTTTTTTTTTGTGAAAAAAAGGAAGTTGAGTAGATGTGTCTAATTTTTAATCTTTGAGATGTAATAGTTATGTCCTAATTCTCTAAAACTCTAAACTTGAAAAGATCCTCAAGGTGAATTATTCATTTGATTCAATAATAAGTAATGTTTAAGGCCGGGTCCTTATATTTGGTATCAAAGGTCGGTTTAGATAACTTTAGAGTCTAGGGTAGTCTTTAAGCATAAGTGAAATTACCAGAATGGCTAGGATTTCAGAAAGAGTCATAGTTTTTAGATAAAGTGAATGATTAAGTATATCTTAGTTTTTATCTTCCTCATTAGTACATAATGATTTTGTTGATATACTCACAATGACATTTCTGGTTTTAGTAAATGGATGGATCTAGTAGGTACCAAAGTGAAAATGGGTTTGAAGGAAACTGTGGTGGTTCTCTGATTAAGAGACTGGATGAAATGGGGGATTCAATGAGAAATCTGGTGGTTATTCTAAACCAACTATCAGGAGTCATGATCAACCACTTGAACCTTGGTGAGTTATCTAATTCATCATGTACGAGAGAACCAACTCGACATGGAAGTTCAGGTAATAATTATAAAGGTAACCATTAGGGTTTATATGATCCTTACTATTGAGGTAATTATGGGTTACTATACGTTATGATGGAATATGAACGACATGAGATAAAATTGAGGTTAAATTTTGTTATGGTTATTTTTTAAGATTTTATCACTTTTTGGGGAATGTTATAAGAATTATGTAGTTTTGGAAAAAGGACAACATGTAGACCGTGTGACAACCTGTCACGTTTGATGAAGCTACAAGAATCGAACCCTCAACCAAAGTGCGACTGATATGTATCGCCTACTACCGGACTACGTGAAGTCACTTGTTAGTTTGACTAATTATTTTTAGTTAGATGATCTTGTGAATCTAGAATAATTTTATTTTGGGTTATATATGGAAATTATTAACCTATCATGGAGGATATGTGATTAGGTTAATTACTTTTCATAATGAGACTTTAAGAGCAACTGATGTTATTTGGAGATAAATGTTAATTTGTACATTGGGAGACTATGTGATTAAATCCTTTAGATATTTGGGTTTCAGTCTTAGTTTTGATTACTTTGAATAATTTTATGGATAGATGTTTATTGAATGGTCTTTGTTGAACTTTGGGTATTGTTTGAAAATTTTTGGAGATTAAGAATATATATATTTTTTAAAGGATTATCCTTTTTGGGTATTATCTGATCTCATACTAACCTTTTTGGTTTTAGTTTTGGTTAAGGTCTAAATAAATGGGAAGTATATAGTTCTCTTTTGTGGATTAGGTTATTCTCTATAAGTTGATTATAGCTCTCTTAATGTGAACAAGTCATCCTAAATACTCGTCTTTTGGAGAAAATATGAGTTCGTGTAAGAAATCTAGTAAAAGTTGAAAGTCAACATGACAAGTAAGTATGTTTCCTTATGTTTTAGATAAGCTTATAAATAAATTCCTCAATGAAAAGTAACTTAAAACAAAAATTTTGTCTGTTAATTTTTCCTACTGGGGAATAAAATACCGTTTAACCCATCACAAGTTTGTGATTTTCTTGTTGTTAACTTTCTCCTAAACATGTTTTCTATCACTCTCCATCAGAACATGACCCTTTGTTTTCTCCTCTATGTCCATGTTTTTCTACATGGAATACTAGTATGGGTTAACTCAGGTGACCTTTGTACTTCTCTTTCTTTATTTTAAAGTGATTGTTTTACTGACTCTTGTTCTCATGTGGGATTTTCAATGAAGTTTACAAGCCTAATTTTAAAATTGCAAGGATGAAATTACCAAAAGGGGGGAAGGATGTAACACCCCAGGTAAATAAAGAACATGAAATTTTCATATTTATCCATATTTGTGAATAAAGAATTAATACTACTTTAAAGGGAACACTATGATCGATGGCGTACCCAATACACAACAACGAGTTTCTTTGAAATCTCACGTTGCACTCTAATAATAAAATAATATTATTTTAAATGGTAGTTAATGCCTAGCCGTTGTAATGGCGGGAATGAACATAACTAACTAAAAAATGATTATATATGTTTGTCAAATATTTTTACTTTTATCCAATAAATGTTAGAGGCTTAAAATGCAAATGAATCCAATTTTAAGCATGAATCTTCTAATATTCTTTAAAAGGTCGATTAACTGACTTTTGATGGAGAACCCTTTTTAAATATATTTAAAAAAAAATTTATATATTGTATTTGACAAAATAAAATCCTTCTTTATAATCTGGACATCAAAATTTACTTTGTGTAAATTTTTGTTATTTTTCCGATAAAGAGCATTTTTAGTGAAAATGTTGCATTTTAATTCAAAACCTCCTTTTATTCTGATTTATTTTTATGGATAGATTATATTTTTAATTGATATTAAAGTGTATTTAGAATATATTTTTACCATTTAATCCAATGGTGGTCATTGGAATTAATTTCACTTTGAAATTGGACTTAAACTACTGTCAATCTTTTAATAGATATTGTTTTTTAAAAACACGCTATTTGTTTTGACAGCGGGAATGAATTATTAAATTAATTAATGCAACTTATATATTTTTAATTTTTTAAAATAGACATCATTTTTGAATTCAGAATATCAAATATAGATTAGGGAGATTTTTTGGTATTTTTCTGAAAAACTTCAATTTTTGATGAATAGTGAAACCACTAAGTGGTAGTTAAAGAAACTGATTTTTCATTTAAATGAAACTTTACCACTTCTGTGATTTGATTTTCAAAAAATCAGACATATATGGTTGTCATTAGGAAGTAAAATGTGGTTCAATGAGATTAAAATATTTTTTTGGTGAATAGTAACTTTTAAGTTTTATTAATCGCGATTAAAGGTAATTAATGTAATTTAAGGTAAAGATAATGTTGTAATAATATGAAACGACCTTGAAACATGTCCTACCATTGTTGGATGAGTCATGGCCGACGAAGACAATCCATGGGTCAACTTTGGGACCCCATGAAGCCACTTTGGTTGGAAAATGACATTAATAACTTTTTATTTAAAGTTAAAATTAAAATGTCACAAACATGTATTATTTTAATAAAACAATTTTTTACATGGGGTTATACAAGTAAAATTTTTGACTATAAATATTCATTTGAAATCTAAAAATATTTACTACATCGTGATATTTTCTTTATAATTTTTATACATTATATAAATTATTTTATTTATGACACTGTGAATATGCAGTGATTACCTCATAAATGAACAATTTAAATAAAATGAGAAGATAGGGTGAAATATAATTCTTAAACTTGTCACAAACCTATTGGATGGGTGTATTTAGAAACCTTATAACCTTATCCTCAAAATATATCCTTTTGAGATCTTTAAAATCCAAAAAGCATTTTATAATAAAGTAATATTTTATAACTTTCCAAGAGTGCCCCTCCTCTTCTCTTATAAAAGGCCCCCACCTCGACCACCTTACCCACACCTCTCAAGCCTTTGTCTCGGCCAAACCCTGCCCATTTTATCTCTCCACATACCTCTATTCATCATTTAAGCCTCATCTTTGATAGAATGCTCTTCAAGAAACCCTTTTGGTTCAAACCAAGAGGAGTTACCCGATTTAAAGGTAATGTATTCACTTGTGTTATTTTGTTTTATTTTGCTTCTCAAAATCCCTAAAATATTTTTATTCATTGATTTTGTAACAAAAACAGTATCTTCAATATAATAGGATGTTTTTATGTGAAGGATTCGAGCTACACTTACACACACCTCCATCTAATGGTTAAAGAACATACTGTTTCTGTGGATGGAGAATTACTGCCTCACGAAACGATGATTGTTCAATCTTACCTTAACACCTTTAATGGTGGCCATTATGATGTCACTATATTTTATATATGATATATATAGTATTTATGTTTTCCATATGCTTCTGTATTTTATATTTAAAACATACCTTTATGCTTTGCATGTTGTGTAAAATCGATAATTTCATACGAGGAAGTGTGGACTACCGCCCCCTCAAGTGATGTGACTCATTCATGCAATACATGGAATGTATAAAGAATGAAATTAATGAACTTATGTGACCTATATAACATATATATTATACATTAATTATAATATATATATATATATCTCAATTATTTTTAATTCCATTAATATGACAAAGAAATGAAAGTAGCGTTCATGCGTACGTACGGCCTACCGTCTCCATGAACGGTGCATTTCATTTCATTTTATCTCCAAATGTTTTGGAATATTATAAAATGAATATGTACTAGATATATATGATATTTAAATCATTAATACTATTCTATAGATGATGTAATTATAACTACATGGATGATTCTTTTCAAACAAGTTCATTTTTGACTCATGTACCAAACATCGACAAAAACATTTGATATGAACTCACATAATTAACTAATTATTATAACATTATAATATGTGATATGAATTGAATAATAAACTTTAAATGAGGTCCTTAAGAAATTATAAATTGAAAAAAGTTTATTATTAAGGAATATAAAGAAACGAACAAGACAAGTCAGACTTGAGGTAAGGGATCCTACCTCTCTCTTTCTTTTTAAGTACTCTTTTTTATGTAACTTACTTTAAGCTCCTATTTCTTATGTTGGGGGTTGTTATTTTATATTACTCTTTCTATACTTTCTATTTTCATATTATTAGAGACCATATTTTATTTCATCAATCCATTTTTTTGGAAGTTTTAAGTGGCGCCGTTAGGCTGCCGAGTTTTCGTAAGGAATTTTTCATCTCACTTTTATTCCCTTGAGATTTATGCTACATTTTCCACTATTTGTTTTGAGTGGTGTATGTACTTTCTATTATTCTACTAGTTGTGTAATATAATTTCTTTTGTGGGTGTTTACATCAACGTTGTACGGTCCTTCTTTCATGGGGTGAACGTTTCGAAAGTTACCCAAATCGGTAAGGGAACCTTTCACCCTCCTATTTTTAAAAGACTTATTTTGTTATGTCTTTTAATTTACATATTTTTATGTTTTGATATTTTATTCTATATCCTTATTGATGTAAATTTTATTTCCAAGTGATGAGATACCATTTTCTCTCTCATCAACAAATTTTATGAATTTTAAAGTGACGCCGTTAGGCTGTCGAATTTTACCAAGGGAACTTCTTAACCCAATTTTGATTTCTTTGGGTTCAACATGTAGTTATTGAATATGTCATACTTTGAATATGTGTGAATGACCTTTGATTGTTTTACACTTAATATCCACTTATATTGGGTGTATTTATACTTTTTCACACATAATTATGAGATTGATTTATCCTTAATTTAAGGATACCTTCTTTATAATGGATTTCATCTCATTTTACATTTCTACTGAGACTTCATTGTTTTTATGCACCAGTTCACTCTTATATGGTGTATATACTATCCTTTGGAATATTATATCTTGAATACCTTTATTCTCATGATATTATAAAGTTCTGATTAAATGTAATTCCTCAATTATTGTATTCAAGTATCTCTCATTTTGTTAAAAAACCTTTAACTAAAATATCGTTTAATTTTTTTTAATTATTTATTCTTATAAATATTTCTCATTAATATCCATGTTTTCAAAATGGTTTTAAGGATTTATTTATATGTATATTAATGGTTTAAAATGTTAAAATCTTCAAAGTGGTATGGGACACTTTGATTCAAAAATCTCTTTATTAAATGGTTTTAAATGGTTTTGAAAATGGTTTTTTAGAATGGATTCATTATTTCAATATCTTAAAATGTTATATTGTTATTGAAATATGGGAATTTTATCTTTACTTTATGCTTAAGTTATGTGATGTGATTATGTTATGGTTCTTGGACATTGTTTATGAAGACGGGTGGTTCTGTGATAAACTTAGGGTGGGTGAGCCCGATATAGCTCTCCAATGAATTGGGTAACGCGAAGGAGTTAAACGTTAAGGTTTCTATGAAGAGATTTAGGGAATATACTGTGATGGGTATTCCAAACATAACCATGAGGGTTACACCCTACATAAGAATGTTATTAATGCCTCAAGTTACCTTTATGTCTTATGATTTCTATGAGTTATTCATAAATATTATGATTTCACGAGGTATGTTAAATTTCTTATGTTTTATGATTTCATTGATTCTTATGTATACATGGACTAATGTTTTCTTTCCATATTGTTATAACTCTTACTGAGATTTTTATACTTATCCCAAGTTTTTTTGAAATGTTTTTCACAGGACATAAAGTTGAATAGGGTCAAGGATGGGATCAAGGAAATGTCAGGCTGTCTAAAACAAGGAACTAGACACGACTCTTTTGTTCAAGAGTTTTTGTGTGTGAAAAAGATGGAAGCTGAGTAGATGTGTCTACTTTGTAATCTTTGAGATGTAATAGTTATGTCCTAATTTTCTAAAACTCTAAACCTAAAAATATCCTCAATGTGAATTATTCATTTAATTCCATAATAAGTAATGTTTAAGGCTGGGTCCTTATATTTACAGGTTTCTTTTGGTGGGCATGTGTTTTTCCCTTTACATTTTTAGTACTTATGTTATACTCTGGTTTTGGATAGATGTATGCATTCATTTTAGTTTCCATATTTTTTATATATTTTCACTATTTCATTGCGGTGTTTGTGGGTGTGTGTGTATAGGTACTCTAGGAAAAGGTCTCCCATTTTTGTGATATGAGTTCTTGACACTAGTCACCATCCCCTAACCTATTGGAGGTGGACTTGGGGAGATATGACATAGGCCCCATTGGGTCAGGTTGTGATATATTGGTATCATAATAGGTTCCACTTTGGGACCACAGTGTTGTGAGCTTGGTTTGGGTTTTATAGCGACAGTGTTAGGGTGTTTCGAGTTCAAATCTTAGGCCAGACGTTCTAGTGTTAGTACAACGGCCGACATATCCATTCACTAGGACTCTGATAACATACTTTTTGACTCAATGCATTAGGAAACCAGTCATAGGTAAATAATGGTACATTCATCATAGAGAATGTGATTTTGGTTTTTTATTTTCCTTCTTTAGTCATCTCCCTAAATATAATCTTTGACCATGATATGTATTGAACTTTTTTTTATGATACAACCACGAAGACATACAAAGAAGATTCTATAGTGTGATTATGATGAAGATCCACCCAATGAAGGGGGTTTAGTACATGTAATTAGTTATAAGGTGGTACCTCTGAGTGGTCTTCTAGTTGAGGTACCGCCCGTTGAGCAGCTGTTTGTTTTAGTAGTTCAGGTTGAGGATGTGCATAGGCTGAGTGCGCTGCATGAGTTATAGAGGAAGTGAAATCTAAGGTACCGGGATGATATAGACCCCCAGGCGGCTGATGACTAGCTTGAGGTTTCCACACATGTTTTTCACATAGTAGGGACACATCCTGATCATATGGTGGAACTGTTAGTGATCCTTCTACATGGTTCGGTTGGGCGATGGTGGAGTCTAGTGATGTCGTCCCAAGATAAGGCAACACTCACTTGAGTGGATTTCGATCGAATATTTAGTGAATAGTTTTACCCATCCACATTGTGGTCAGTGCGTATCTAGGAGTTTCTACAACTTTGGTAGGGAAGCATGACTGCGGCAGAGTACTCGACGAGGTTCAAAGACATATCACATTACACCTAGGACATGGTTTGAGATCCGATATTTAGAGATTAGACCTTTGAAAAAGTCCTCTAGAGAGATGTTAGAGTAGGTGTAGTCTCTTTGTGCCTTCCCTCCTATGCGGGGGTACTAGAGCAATCTTGGGTCGTTGAGAACTTCTTAGAGGAGGGACAGGTGGATGTGGCCAATAGTGGTGGTCATGAGGCTGAGGTGTTTGCAATAGCTAGAAAATGACAGATGAAAGGATCACAACGCATGAGTCATACCCATGCCCATTATTAGGCATGTGGTCCTATGGTGTAGGAGATGGGATGAGGATCAGGTCAGCAATAGGAGAGGTGTTGTTATGATTGCGACGACCAAAGACATCTTGCTAGAGATTATCCAACTCATCGTGCTACTGATAGGGAGATGGTCGATGAACCGCCTTGGAAGAGGAAATATTTAGAGAATAGAGTTCCGCAAGAGGGTTGACATGGCATAGGAGCCAAGAGAGTAGCAATTGGTGGCAGGTGGTTTGAGGTGTTTCCACCACCACCTTAGGTGGTCCACGCTAGGCTCAGGGAAGTGAAAGAAATGGGTGAGGAAAAGTGCATGCCATAGAGGCCTTTGACCCAGAAGATTTATGGATGAATATAGTTATGATCTATTTACTTTTTTACTTTCTATAGTAGTAATTATTAGACACTACGTGAGGTTATATTTTCTTTACACTTCTTACTCAAGGTCTAGCCAAGGTGATGCAGGGCATCAGTAGAAGCCCGTGTTGGAAGTTACGACAGAGGGACTGGTAAGAACCAATGTGAGAATTTGGGAAGACCTTTATTGTTCATTAGTAACCTCACATGTTTGGTTTAATCTTTGAATGTGATACGCTCTGGAGTACATGAAGTGGTTTGATATAGATTTGAACTCACGAGGAAGGGGGATACTTTCCCCACCAAGACACATTTTTTTTGAGATGCGATCAAAACCATATGGGAGAGTCAGTGCTGCCCAAAGTGGATAACATTGAGGTGTGGTAAACTAGTTCCTTAGACTTGTGTGTTCAGGGCGAGGTTGAGTGATGGAGTGTCAGAGTAGGTCCTGGCCTTACCAATGGATATTTTCTTCTTGACCCTTATGCTTTAATGCCCTGTTGAAGGGAGATCCTTGCTTAGAACTATTCCATAGTGGCAAATTTATACCCTAAGATATTTCTACATTGTGTATCTGTAATGGAACAGACCTCTCCAGTCCATTCCTTTGTGAAAATCCAGTGTCCGAGGTGTTTTGGGAGTATCGATGACTCATTCCGAGAGTTTTCCAAAAAATCTAGTTTTTCTGTCGGCGAGTCATTTTTGTAGTGTCAATGTTAGTGAGTCATTTTTGAACTTTTGGTGTTGGCAAGTAATTTTTGTACTATTGGTGTCAGCGAGTCATTTTTGTACTGTTGGTGTCAGCGAGTCATTTTTGAACTGTCTATGTTGGTGATTATTTTTTGCACTGTCAGTGTCGACGATTCATTTTTTATACTATCGGTGTTGGTGACTCAGGATGTTGGTATCGGTGAGTCCAATACTCAGTGTTGATGACTTAGGGTGTTGGTGTTAGTGAGTTAGGGTGTCAATGTCGGTG
Source organism: Viscum album (assembly GCA_963277665.1). Classification (NCBI taxonomy): domain Eukaryota; kingdom Viridiplantae; phylum Streptophyta; class Magnoliopsida; order Santalales; family Viscaceae; genus Viscum; species Viscum album. The sequence continues at coordinate 533,382,226 of OY728151.1, read as the reverse complement.
AGTTAGGGTGTTGGTGTTGGTGATTCAGGGCGTGTCAGTGGCTCAGTGTTAGTGGCTCAACGTCAGTGACTCACCCATCAGTGACTCATTCTTGTTTTCCCAGTTTTTCCAGTTTCACCCCTCTTAACATAAATAAAGTTTAAAGTCTTGTTTGAGAATTTATAAGTATGTTTAAAAATATATTAATTATATCTTTAATATCTTAATGCTCCCTGAACTTTGAAATAGTCAAGCCACATAATCTTAACCATGATATGACTTTAATGGCCCTTGAAACAGTTTCCCTTTCTGTGGATATAGGATCTATCTTTTCTAAAGATAAGGTCCTATATTCTCTTTTCTATTGGTGAATAAAGAACATTTCTTCCTCAGACAAGTTGTGTGCCTATGCTAGAGCCCTTTCCTATCCAGTTTTTCTTGGAGTTTCCTACTACTCGCGTGACTCCTTGTTTGGTGCAAGGAGGAGTTATAGTCTCCTGTTGTTCCAAGTAGGGATTTTCCTTCATCTATCTTTAATTTTGTATCATGCAGGGTGGGTGTAGTAATGTTTCTTGAGGACTACTGAATCCTTTTATTTAACAAGTAATAAATAACGAGAAGGGAACTGAAGATGGTTTGATGCTGATTGTTTGTTTTAATTATTATCCGTGTTTTACTGTTATGAATTGTGGGGCTGTAAGGCCTTCTAAAAATCGCGGCCATTGGTGGTCTTTATTTGTGAACTGGTGATGCTCTTTATTTGTTGTTGATACTCTATTGAATGGTTGTAACATGAAAACATGCTTAATCACATACACTTGGTTAAATAAATGGATTCCCCAAGATCAAACCTATTCTGTGATCACCCCTGTTATTTAAAGTGAAATTAAAGAACCCCTATTGGAAAAATCTGAATATGCTTGGATTGATGGTGTGGTTGTGTGCTGTGTTCTATTGGGTACTGGGGGTGGACATGGTCCTGTGAATGGGGAAGGGTATGTGTGTACAGTGGGGCTATTGGGTTTGGTGGTACCTTGCTGTGGGCTTTGTGTATAAAGTGGTATAGGAGGTATTATGGGATCTCATGTTCAGATATTGATTGATCGTGGAATGGATGGACTTTTTGTGTAGTGGGACTGCTTATGGGAAGTGGTTGGGCAGAGGGGCTGCAAGATTGGGTTGTTTCATGACTTCATGTTTATAGGTGTACTAGGTGTGATGATGTTATGCATCGGGGCTGCCGATTCTAGTTGTGATAGGATGTTTGAGCGTGATAACTTTGAATAATGACAGTTGACAATGGTTCAATGAGTGTCTAGGAAAAGGGGGGGTGTGCATTGTGATTTTAGGTTGGTTTTTCTCTATTTTTTTTTATGAATGGGTGTTAAAATGGATTTCCTTATCCTGGTCCCTACTTCCTTGTTTTCCTTGGAAATGTTTAGTGGCCTTTAGCCTTTTGAATACTATTACAGATGTTGTGCTTGTTAGTTTCTCAGGAAGGGATGGAATAAATAAATGAATAAATTGATAAATGTAGAATGAAATTTGGTTAAATGGATTGTATGAGGGTATAATTTTACTTACATAAGTGACCATTTTTCGTGGTGATACATGCATATAGGGGTAGCAGCAAAGGTGTTTTGTGTGGGCTGATTGCTTGTTTGGAAACCCATAGGTTGGGATGATTGTTTGTTTACCTTTATGTATAAACTTGTAGTTCCTGATGATTTTAAATATTCACCCCACCCTTGTTGAGAAATATGTGCTGAACACCCCCATTTAATGGGGGAGGATGTCTTTCCCCACATCCCAATGGGAGGATGGGTCACTGACTTTCTTCCTTTCACCCCCTCCCAGGTTCTTACCACTCGAGCGTATCTAGGTAGGCTGTAATGGATTGAGGTTTACAATAGCCCAAGATCCTTTAGACATGTTGTGTTGTGGATGAGGGGCCTAGGCATCTTCAGGCTAGGTTTGTTTCCCAGGTGTCTTTGGGATGAAGCCCAAATATTTTCAGGTGAGAGGTGTGGTTGTTGTGACCCAGGTGTCTGCGGGTGGGATATGTGTGGTTTTTGACCCAGGTGTGTGCGGATAGTTGTGGTAGTAGGACTGCATTTGGGGAAGTGTGGTAGCATAAAGAAATTAGCCATTAGAAATGAACAATTAACCAGTGAGAAAAGTGGTGCGGGGTACCCAAATCATCTCTGTGCTTATATTATTACCTTACTTGACTTGAATTATTCGATGAGCATGCCTTGGTGAGGTTGGGCTAGTTAGTATTTTTTCCATGGTAGGTGTGGTTGGTTTCTATTATTTTCACAGGGGCATTAATATGCTTCTACCACTTGTTCAAGAGTGACTTTGGTCTCCCTACTGAGTATACTTGTATAAACCCTGTGTTATAAAACTTTTTTCAGGTTTCTAGGAGGACTTTGAGGACCGTGTTGGACTTTACTAGCTTGGGCGTCGGGATAGTTGTTGTGATACTACTTAGTATCTTTATTTTGGTACTTTCTTTGGTGATTTGGTTTTACTTTTTTCATAGTTTACATTTAAATCATGCATGGGTTGGATTTTGGTTTCCTTTATATAAATGTTTGGTGTTGTTTGGGTTTTTTTCCATCTTAGCTCCCGATCTTATTTTCATTAAAAAGGGTAATACCTTCCATTTTGTGTGAGATTCTATACCCTTGGTACTAGTCTCCACTCCGGGGCCTATTGAAGGCGAGACTCAGTGGTCATTATCTCTCCTTAATCTTGAAGAAGGGTGTGACACTTTGCTATCCCTTCCCTCATCTTGAAGATGGTAGGTCATGACAGAATGGTATCAGAGTAATGGTTGAGAGATAGGATGGAGTTTGGAGTTAGGAATAGTGAGGATTGCATGGGATGATAGGGAAACAGTGTTAGGAAATCTTGGTGTGTGAAATAGGCCAGGGAAGACCGGATAAGATAGAGGATTTTAGGGCCCCCTGTGATCCAATGCAAGTACTTCGAGCCTACCAAACGACCAAGTGAGGCTACACTGATTGCAGGGTAGAGACCCTAGGGAAGGTACATGAATCATAATGACTTTTTTTCTTATGTGTCTTGGGTGATTTGGGAATTTAAAATAAATGAAGATTTGAAATGAATTTAAAATAAAATTTCCATACTACTTGGGCTTAGAAGTTCTTTGTTTACCCTTTTCATCTATGGCACCCAGATGCTGCCTACGTGTGGTACGAGAATTTGAGGCCCAACAAGTTGACTTGGTTGATCAGTGTAGGGTTGATCGATATGGGGAAGATGAATTGTGGTAGAATACCCTTCATGCTTTCCAGCAACAGACCCTGGGGAAGTACAAAGGAAGCGTTTCAGACTTAGAGATAGAGGGATGGATTAAGGAGATGACGATCACCTTTACCTTGATCCGTGCTCTGAGGGAGTACTGGGTTCCTCTAGCGGTGAGCTAGATGCAAGGAGTGACGCGTCAGTGGTGGATGCTTTACCTCAAGGAGAGGAAGGATACCGATGTCTCATGGGTTGACTTTGAGAAGGAGTTTTGGGCAGAGTTCCTTTCCTCAATGATGAAGGCCAAGAATAGATTGGAGTTTCTCTCCCTTCAAAATGGGAGTATGTTAGTGAGGGAACTAGGGATCAATTTTAAGGATCTTCTTCATTTTTCTCTCGACCTCTTTTCGGATGGGGATTCTTGAGAGAGATTCTTAGAGGAGGCCCTTTGACCTTCTCTTCAGTATGCAGTTACCCCCTTCACTCTACCGACATACTTAGAGGTTCAGAAGAAGGCTGATGTAGTGTAGAGGATGCACTCACAGGGAGGTGTACCATGAGAGAGGATCTAGATGAGTTCTTTAAAAGGGAAAGTGGTTAGTAGAAAGTCTTCGGTGTCAGGGACTTCCAGGTTTCGGCTAGTGAGGAGTAGGCCTAAGAAGTTCTAGTTCCAACCTTTTGGTCCTCTCCCTTACCCATGGGCCTGGGACTGAGTTTCTTTGTCTATGGAGCCCGTGGACATCTTCAGATGCAGTGCCCAGTTTGAGATCAGTACGGTGGTGGTGGGTAGGTTCAAAACCCACCTCAATAATAGTTTCTGGCCAGACCTTTCCAGCAGCAGGGAAAACAGGCTCCCGCTTCACCAAGGGAAGATGGTGTAGGAGGAGGCTAACCTCAGGGTGCTCCTTAGGGACCTTGACCAGGGCATGGTCGGGGAGGTGGTCAACAACAAAGGGGTAGATGAGCTGGGTGTGGGTAGTTGCATTCCACTGAGGTGGTAGTTCCAGTAGGACCAAAGGTTATTTGAGGTATGATCAGTCTGTTTAGAACGCTTTCTTGTGCTTTAATTTATTTATGAGATTACCAATCCTTTGTTTCCCCCATTCTAGCCCATGATTTGGGTCTAGATATAGAGAGACTTCCAATTCCCCTGGTGTTGAGCATGCCAGTTAGAGGTCAGACAAGTTTTTTTGATATTTTACGGGGATGTTGACTGCTGTTGGGTTTGAATAAGTCCAGTGGGGATCTTCTTCTGCTACAAATGCGACCACAAAATGTCATCATAGGCATTGAATTGATGTTTTCTGTGCATTTTATTATCGACTTCTTCTGGAGAAGAGTTGTTTTTCAGGTATGGATGGCCAATGTGTAGTTTTTGTTAACGAGCGGATCTATCACGTGGGAAGTCGGTGTGTGGAGTATCTTCTCTCCTTTTCGGCCAAAATGTCAGTGAGATCAACATACATAGATATGTTGGAGGTTCCATGGGTTTTAAAAGAGTTCTTGTATGTATTCCCAGAGGAGGTTGTGACTCTACCCCCTCGATGTGACGTCGAGATCGGGATAGACTTACAACCCGGTGCCCATTCAGTTTCGATGGCTCCCTATCGGATGGCGCCTTCTAAGTTGTGGGAGTTCCAGATTCAGATTGAAAATCTAATGAGTAAGGGCTTCATCCGGCCCAGTTTGTCTCTATGGGGTGCTTCGGTCTTGTTTTCAAGGAAGGCATATGGAAGTCTGAGTATGTGCATCGACTACTAGAGACTGAATCAGATAACGGTCAAGAACCGTTACCTCTTTCTGAGGATAGATGATCTTTTAAACCACCTAAGGGGATTAGGTTGGTTCTATGAGATCAATATGTAGTCTGGATATCACTAGTTGAGGGTGAAGGAGGGTGACATGCCAAAGGCTGCTTTTAGGTGTAGGTATGGGCACTTTGAGTTCGTGGTCATGCCGTTCGGTGTCACGGACACACCATCTATGTTCATGGGGATCATGAAATCTATTTTCCATGAGTTCCTGAACCAGTTCATTTTTGTGTTCATCAAAGACATCCTGATCTACTCAAGGTCATAGGAGGAGCACACCGAGCATCTAAGGACTGTCTTGGAGGTCTTCGGACACCACCATCTCTATGAGAAGTTGTCCATGTGCAAGTTTTGGACATGAGAGGTGTACTTCCATAAACATGTGGTGTCTCAGCAGGGGATAGTGATGCATTCCAGTCATGGGGCATGGAAAAAAATATTTTAATTACCTAAGTATAGTATATTAGTTGATCCTAGGTAGTCTCTTATAGAGGAGTGCACAAAAAACAAGGTTGCCACTTTTTAATTGGATTTCAAAAAAAATAATTTGGATTTAATTTTATTTGAATGATGTGTGATAAATAAGAAGCTTCATTTGATCAGTTTTAAACAAACGATAAAGACGGTGATCAGAGTGGGTTTGGCTAGACCCAGTGTTGTGCTATCATGGTTTCCAAGTTTGTCCCCCCATTTTTTCCTTTGTCTAGTTGGAGATAGATTCATCTACCAAGTCCTCTATCTCACTTGGACAAATAATTATGATAAGGATATTCCTATTTGAAACCTCAAGTAGTTCTATTCTTCTTCCCATGTGCGTAACGACCGTTAAACACTCACCACCCAATCCTAATCTATTCCACTATATATAGAAGAGAATTGGGTAGAGGGAGATAAATATTATTAACCAAATCAATTAAAATAATATAATTAAAACCATGCAACCACATTTGGAATTTAAAACTAAATTATGAATTGAAACCAGATTTATAAATAAGAAGGGATCTTATTATATTGAAACACAATAACTCAAGAAAAGCATATAGGTATAGCCTCCCCCTTTCTCGATCACTCAATGAAACTACCCCTCCATGGATGGAGAAGTTGAGATGATAAAGAAGAGGGGATAAATTACAATAAAATAAAAATAAAAAAAGAAATAAATATAAATAATGTAATCATCCAATTCTTCCCTCTCCAGTCGATTAGAGGAAGTGTGGATGGAATAGAATGAATTTAGAGGTGGGAGCTCCTCTATTTTTATAGAAAAAATTTTTCCTCTACAAGTTGGTGCATTGAATCCCCAATTAATGATCTAATAACGTATTTCTCCCTTAATTAAAGTTCTTCAAATTTTTTTTGGCCTTCCACCCTCAAAATCTCAGAGTATTTGGATGCTTGGTGAGGGAGTTATGGTTTTTTTAATCAAAGAATTTATTTTGTACAGACAGACTCTCCACATTTCACATATCACACATTAATGACCATGAAAAAGGAATTTTCAAGCACTGTATCCTTTCATGAAAGTTGTTTATCATTGTATTGGGAATACACCCTCAAAATTTCTGTGTAATTGGAAACCTAATTTACAATTTATGAATATTTTATTGGAGGTTTCTTTTTCTGGATGAAATTCCCAGGAAGCTTCCTTAAATTGACATTATTCTAAAGCCACCATAATGGATTCCAAACTCTATGAAATTTAATATGTGAATTTTACATTGAGTCCTATTTCATCTCCAAGTAAAATCACTTCAATTGTAGGTGTATAGGCTGAGATGTTCTTATGTTAATGTGGTGGGGCCACACTGTCCTCCTGGAAAAATATTCAAATTCATTGATTTTTAAGGCCTCTAGATGCTCGAATCAACCCCTAGAATAGAATAAAAATATGAAGGAAATAAATCAAGGATTCTAAAAAAATAATCATTCAATTTAAATTATATTTTTAATTAAATTACCAAAATACCCTTGATGTGAAAATCTGTTAAAAATATAGATTTAAGAAATTTTCCATTTTTAGCCCAACACACACCAAAAATATTAAAATCATGAAAATCATATCAAATTGACAAAGTATATGAGACTAAATCATTGAAAATCATATAAAAAATGATGAAATATTAGCTCTATCAGATAGAAGTGGACCCATCAAAGGCCAACGTGGTTGTTTCTTGTGAAGCACCCAAGAATGTGGAGGAGGTTCGTAGCTTTCTGGGTTTGGTGGGATATTACCGGAGGTTCGTACCTGACTTATCATGAGTTTCAACTCCGTTGACAACCTTTATTAGGAAATACTAGGACTTTGTATGGAGTGAGCAGTGTCAGGTAGCTTTCAACTATCTGAAGGGGAAGTTGGTCAGTGCTCCAGTGCTCAGGTTTCCGGAGGAAGGGGTGACATTTGAAGTGTTCTGTGATGCTTCTAGTCTTGGATTGGGACGCGTATTGATGCATCCATAGGGAGTGATCTCTTATGGTTCTAGACAATTATTTCCCCATGAACGTAACTATGCCACCCATGATTTGGAGCTTGTAGCAGTTTTGTTTGCACTGAAGTTGTGGTAGTATTACCTCATTAAGGAGTGCTTTGTGGTCTTCACATATCATAAGAGCTTGAGGTACATATTTTCCCAATGGGAATTGAATTTTCAGTAGCAGAGGTGGATGGAGTTTTCCCGGACTAAAAATTTGAGATGTCTTACACGGAAGTTAAGGGAAACATTGTGGTTGATGCCTTGAGCAGGAAGTTGCAGAGGGAAGTGGTTCAAGAATCTACAGATGCTTGGAAGAAGATGTAGGATTTAGCTTCCTTGCACCTGGATGCTAGGGTGGATAGTGGCAGAGGATATCTGTTTCAGATGACAATATAGTCTTATTTGATGCAGTAGGTGGAGGAGTCTTAGTTGGGAGACTCAGAGACTGAAGTGATGCGTGATCGCATTGACCAGGGTGATGCTTCAGAAGTATGGTCATAATCAGATGCTCTTCCATGGGAAACTATTTGTCCCAGTGGTAATGCATGAGGAATTTCTCCGTGAGTTCCATAGCTCACCCTTGTCAGTATGACCAAGATTTTCTAAGATGTACCAAGGCCAAATGGAACAGTTTTGGTGGCCCGGGGTGAAGCTAGCAGTAGCGGAGTTTGTGGCCAGGTGCCTAGTGTGTCAGTAGGTGAAGGCTAAGCACCGTGTTCCCAATGGTCTATTACATCCTCATATGTCCTTAAGTGTAAGTGGGATGAAATATACATGGATTTATTCACGGGACTACCCAGGGATCATGGAGGATACGATGCTATCTAGGTAGTGGTGGATCAACTGAAAAAATTGTCTCACTTCCTGGTGATCAAGGAGTTGAGCGTAGTGGATGCCTTGGTGCGAAGGTATGTGGATGAGGTGGTGCAACTGCATGGGGTTCCAAGATCCATCATCTCATATTTGGATTCATAGTTTACCTCATAATTATGGAGGGGACTACAACATGATTTTGGAACTTAGTTACGCCTTAACACTGCTTTCTACCCTCATACGGATGGGCAGACAAAGCAGACCATCCAGAATTTGGAGGATATGTTGTGGGTGTGTGTTCTGGACTTTGGGGGATCGTGGGTATGAAATTTTCCTATGGTAGAGTTTTCTTATAATAATATCTATCACTATACCATTGGCATGGCACTGCTTGAAGCCTTGTATGAGAGACCATGTCGTTTACCCTTATGCTGGAAAAAGGTTGGATAATTAGATTTCCTTGGACCAAATGTGGTGAAAATAATGATAGAGAAGGTTCAACTCATGTGTGAGAGGATGAAGGTAGCTCATGACCAGCTGAAGTCATATGCTGATCGTAGGAGAAGACCCTTGGAGTTCGAGGTTTGGGACCATGTATTCTTGAAGGTTTCTACTTGACATGGGCAACCGAGGTTTGGAAGAGGGAGTAAGCTTTATCCAAATTTCATCGGATCATTTGAGGTGTTGGGATGAGTTGGAAAGGTGGAATATTAGCTGGAATTTCCACCATAGTTTGGGAGGATCCACAATTTCTTTCATGTCTCCCATCATCATCGGTATCTTCACGATGACTCCCATGTCATTGATTGGGAGGAGTTGGATATCGAGGACGACTCAATGTTCGTGGAGTGGCTAGTAGAGATCTAAGATCTTCAGGAGAAGGTGTTTCATGGGAAGACCATTCCCTTGGTTCATGTGTTGTGGTGGCATGGTGGCTTAGAGGAAAGTACTTAGGAGTGAGAGGTGCAGATGAGTTCCCATAACTCAATGTTTTTTTGAGTTTTGATTATGTATTTTTGATATGTGATATAGTGATTGACCTTGATTTCTATGAGATGGATTGTTTCACTATTCTATAATCTGTGATAAAGTCCTAACATGTGGAAGTGGGAACCTGATTTCTAATCGAGATGAATTAATGTAGATGCGATTAAATCCATGCAGGCGAGTCAGTGCCGCCTAAAGTGGATAGTTTCTTGATATAGAGGAAGGAATTACATAATAAGTGTGTATGAACAGTTGGTGTGTGGGGTATCTTGTGGATTTTTGAGTTAGTGGATGTGAGAGGAGGTGTTCTTGGATGTTGAGGTTTCACTTCATCTTTCGAGTAACATAAGAAGGTTTATCCTTAAGATGTAACACCCCGACCCTAGAAGCCCAGAGTTGGTGCATTATTACGTATCATTGGCATGATCACAAAAGATTAAGTATCAAAAGACTGACTATTTTAGTAGCCTTGGAAGTACTATATACATTCATAAGGTATACGTTACATCGTAAAATGGAAAACTACAACAACATTGTTTCCATAGACAATACTGAGATCTCATAGAATATCCCCACAGGCCAGTCATAATATACTTCTTCGCATCCTGGAAAAAATAAAACATAGAAAGGGGTGAGCTTATATGCTCAGTAAGGATAACAATAAAGCAGAAACTTTCATAAATAAACATAAACATTTAAGGCAATGTATAAGACTAAAACAAAAGACTTTTAAACCTGAACTTCAGCATAATATGGAAAAGATAAAATCAAATAATTCCATTTAATTATTCACATGAATATTCTACTAATCGAATAATCACATGCAATATTAATAGCCACTTTCATAATGATGGAATGCATAATTACATACTTTCATAACCACATAGTCAAGGCCTTGTGCCACGATTAAAAATAAGATTTTGTAAAGGCCTTGTGCCAAGACACAATTTTGTCTCATGAGACTTACCGATGCATCGAGGAGCTATAGAAGGTTCCACCCGTCACTTACTAAGTCCAATTCATTCCTCATATGAAAAGGTTTAAACATAACATAAACATTCATATTAAAACTAACATACAAAATGTCAATACTTTATCCATAAACCATGAATGGTATAAAAAAACACATCCACAGTCAAACATATCACAAAACCTTCAATATAATATGGAAGTTTTGTATCATAATAAATCAACTTCAAATAAGCTTAAAATCCATCAAAGGGTGTTGACATAGATGAAATCAAAACCTTTTTTTAGAGAAATACCTATTTATATTTTGGAATCATTTAAAAGTCATATAATTATAAAAGAAAAAATTTATTTTGAAAATATTATTATAATCTTGTAAGGGAAGCTTCGACGATGTTATAACGGCGAAAAATAGCCGCACCCGCTGTATAAGTTAAAAAAACAGTCTTACCTTAATTTTGTCTAAAAGGTAATAAAGTACCTTCTTTGGAAAACGACAAAAAGATTACTTTCAAACCATTTTATAAAAAGTCAAATAAGGGTATAAATTAATTTAACCCATAGTCTAGTAAATATTAAAAATGTTTTGAAATACATTTTTAAGAAACATGGTGTGGATGATAAAGATGTCCCAGTAGATACTTACATAAAAACAACCTTGGATAATAAAGAGATTCTGAAATAAACCCTTAAATTGTACTATTCCTTGGTCAAGGGTAGGTTAAACTCATTTATAATGGTAAAATAATTGTTATTAAATTATAAAATAATCATATAAATTAATATGATATCATATATGATCTTTTAACATTTCCTTTTTAATATTATCTTTGTATTATCGTCGTTTCGGGTGTTAACTGATTCATTTTCCTTTATATGCTTTGTTACGTAAGTAATGTTTGTTATGGATAGGATGTATCTTATTAATATTCAGAATTATATTAAGTCTTTAAACATTATTTTTAATCATCTAATCAAAATTAGTCTTGAATGGATATGATGGGGAATGAATCTCATCGCATTTGTGGAGACGATAATCCTTACGTACGCACGAGTGACAATATCATTATTTTGATATTAAAATAAAATATAATTGGATGGTATATCATATATAAAAAATAATTATCATGTTATATTTATTATTTACATCAATTACACATCATTATTATACCCATCCAAATAATAATGTATTGAATAACAATTACACCACGACGAGGAGACAGTAAGCCGTACGTACGCACGTATGGTGACATGTAATTCAAAATATGGATAGAATAATTAATATGGTTGTAAAATATTTATAATAACATAAAATTATATATAAGATACTGTATTTATTATTTTATAATGGAAACAACAAAGAAATAGGAAGTGGAAGAAGAAAGGAACTTGAAAGAGGTGATGAAATATTTACCTCTTTTTCGGGTTCTTCATTTTGATTTGATCAAAAGGGATCCTTAGGTTGGATTTATGACTAAAGGAAGACATCTAGGATGAATGGAGGATAGTTGATATGGTATTTGGGTAGGGGTTGGCCGAGACAAATGGCTTTGAAGGTGTGAATTAGAGAGAAGGTAGAGTGACCTTTTAAAAGAGGGGTGAGGGGCACGTTAGGAAAAGCTAGAAATATTATTTTATAATAAAATCATTTTCGGTTTCTAATGGATCCAAAATAAATTATTTAAATGATAAGGTGATTTTGGGTCGAAAAACACTCAACCAATAGGTTTTAGATAGGTTTGGGTCACTATATTAACTTTATCTTTTAGATTTAACTCTTAGTTAAATAGTTTGACATTTACCATGTCTCTTTGTATTTTTATATTATATGGTTAATAAACTTACTATATACTTCCAAGAGAACCCCAAGTGGTTCATTAATGATAACTATCATTATATAAGTATTTTGGACAAACCTTATATTTTTAGGAATTGAATATAACTTAATAATATAATATTTGTTTTAAAAACTCTTTTATTTAAATTTTGACACTATTTGGTATTTTGTTTTTGATAAATTCATAAAAAAATTATTACTTAGAAAAAAATTTATCTAACCAACCCTAACATCTCATATTAACATAAAAAATAAGTGGAATTCATAAAAATTCTCAAATTATATTTATTTGGATATTTATAATATAAATTATTTTAATCTTTCATTAATACGGTAATTACTACATCATCATTGTGTCATAAATAAATTTAATTATTTAATGTCTAAAAATTATAAATAAAATACCATTATGTAGGAAATATTTTTATATTTTTAATTAATATTTGTAGTCTAATTTATCTTATGTATTTCCCTATATTAAAAATGGTTTAGTTATTAAACTTTGAATTTAATACTTTTAACTCTTCTTTGAATTAAATAATAATAAATGTTCTAATCTAATCCAAGTGGACCAAAGAGGTTCATATTTTATTCCTAAGGTTGTTTTTGGTCGAATTAAACTTATCCAATAGAATTAGGACATGTGTTAGGGTAATAATAATATCATTTTTATCCTTAATTATCCTATTTACTTTTAACCGTGGTAAATAAAAGTAAAAATTACTATTCACCAAAAATTATTTTCATCTTCTTGAACCAAATTTTACTTAATAATATCTACTATGTCTCTCAGATTTTTGAAATTCAACTCACAGAAGTGGTAAAATTAAGTTTTATGTAAATTTTTAAATGCTCCTAGTAGGTGGGTAAAAGACGGAAAAAAGTTCAATAAATTTTTTATATATCAAAAATTATTATAAACTGAATCTAATGAATTCCATTGAACTTATATAGGTATTATGTATCTATTTTGACCTAAAATAAATTTAAATAAAAATTCAGTTTTAAACTATAACTCAGTGTTTTTCACTATTCATCAAAAATTGAAAGTTTTTAGAAAAATACCAAAAATTCACCCTAAGATAATTTCGATATTCCAAATCCAAAAATGAATTCCATTTTGAAAGATAAAATTTATAAAATTTCAAAAAGTGGGTATTAATATTCATAACAGCTAGTTTGATTGGTTGTGGTGTGTTAGAACTCGAAGTTGCATACAACACACGCAACTGTATTATTCAAAGAGAAGCGTACCATGGAAGCTTTAGGTGTTACATTCTCCCCTCCTTCAAATAATTTCATCCTAAAAATTTCTAGAGTATTACTGCGTAAAAAGACTCGGGTGGTTCTTCATCATAAGTTCCTCAGGTTCCCATATTTCCTCTTCCATCTTATGGTTTCTCCATAGAACTTTTACCAAACGAGTCGACCGGTTTCTCAACACTTGTTCTCTTGTATCAAGAACCTTGACAAGATCTTCACAATAAGACAGATCAGGTTCCAGTTCTAATTCCTCATAGGTGAGTACATACGTTGTGTGATGCATGTATTTTCTCAATAGTGTTACGTGGAACACATCATGAACTTTGGAGAGACTTGGCGGCATTGCCAAATGGTAAGCCATAGCCCCAATTCGTTGTAGAATTTCGAAAGGTCCAATGTACCTGGGACTCAATTTTCCCTTCTTACCCAAACGTATAACACCCTTCCATGGAGATACCTTCAAGAAAACATGATCTCCTACCTGAAATTCCAGATCCTTTCTTCGTTTATCAGCATAGCTCTTCTACTTGCTTTGAGCTGCTTTGATGTGGTTTTGGATTACCTTCACCTTTTCCATCGTTTCCTCCACAAGTTCTGGGCCTACGAGTTTTCTTTCACCAACATCATTCCAACAGGTTGGCGTGCGACATCTTTTTCCATATAATGCTTCATATGGTGCCATCAGAATACTTTAATGGAAGCTATTGTTATAGGAAAATTCTACCAGAGGTAAATATTGATCCCACATACCTTGAAAGTCAAGTGAGCATGATCTCAACATGTCTTCTAAGGTTTGAATAGTCTATTCTGATTGTCCATCAGTTTGGGGGTGGTAGGCAGTGCTCAAACAAAGTTTAGTATCCAGGGCTTTCTGAAGACTTTTCCAGAATCTTGATGTAAAACTGGGATCAAAATCAGAAAAAATTGATAGTGGTACTCCATGAAGTCTTACAACTTCATTAATATATAGTCTTTCTAAACGTTCAAGTGGTAAATATTCCCTTACAGCAAGAAAATGTGCTGACTTGGTAAGACGATCAACAATGACCCATATTGCATCATTCCTTCTAGGAGTTTTTGGTAGCCCCATGACAAAGTCCATCGTGATATTATCCCATTTCCATTCAGGTATGGGAAGAGGTTGCATGACTCCTCCAGACTGTTGCCTTCCAGCTTTCACTTGTTGGAAAACCATACATCTTGACACAAAATCAGCAATCTAACTCTTCATGTCATCCCACCAAAAATGTTCCTTCAAATCTTTATACATTTTGGTGCTCCCTGGGTGTATAGAGAAATTGGAACTATGAGCATCATCCAACAATTACCTTTTTAGACCAGGTATATCGGAAACACAAAGTATCTTCCCAAATTTCAAAATTCTATCTTCATACACAAAGTCACTCAATCTCCCATCATTCAAAGATTTAATCTTCTTTTGAAACTCTTCATCACTGGTCTGAGAACTCTTTATCCTTTCTAGTAAAGATGGTTTGGCAACCATTTGAAAAAGTATTAATGTTTCACCTTCCATGGAGATTCCCATATCCATCTTTACTAGATCCATGTATATAGGATCCTTTTCAACTCTCATCTTGTTCAAAACTCCATGATCCTTTCTACTCAAAGCATCTGCCACCTTATTTTCCTTCCCTAGGTGGTAGTGTATAGTGAAATCATAATCCTTGAGTAGTTCAATCCATCTCCATTGCCTCATGTTGAGTTCTTTCTATGAGAAAAGATAATTCAAACTCTTGTGATCGGTATATATCTCACATTTTTCACCATAGAGATAGTGTCTCCAAATCTTCAAAGCAAAGATTATAGCTACTAACTCAAGATCATGAGAAGGATAGTTTTTCTCATGAATTTTTAGCTATCGTGATGCATAGGAAAAAAACATATCATTCTGCATAAGGACACAACCAAGTCCTTTCTTTGAAGCATCACTATAAATAACAAAACCATCATTCCCCGATGGTAGAGTCATGATAGGAGCATTGATTAATATTATATTAAATTCTTCAAAACATTCTTTACACTCTTTTTTCCAAACAAATTTAACCCCTTTTCATGTGATCTTTGTTAATGAGTTAGCCAACCGGGAAAAATTCTGGATGAAATGTCGATAATAACCTGCTAAACCAATAAAACTGCGTACCTCAGTTATACTCGTCGGTGATGGAAATTCTTGGATTGCCTTGGTCTCAGAAGGATCAACAGAGATTCCATCCTTAGAGACAATATGGTCAAGAAAAGAAATCTCATGAAGCCAAAATTCACATTTGCTAAACTTCCCATATAATTCGTGTCTTCTAAGAGTCTTTAGAATAATACGCAAGTGATTTTCATGATCTTCGTAGCTTTTAGAGTATACCAAGATATCATTAATAAATACCACTACAAATTCATCAAGATATTCCTTGAAAACTCTATACATTAGATCCATGAAGACAGAGGGTGAATTAGTCAATCCAAAAGGCATTACTGTAAACTCGTATTGACCGTACCTGGTTCGAAATGCTGTTTTTAGAATGTCTTCCTTCTTCGCACAAAAATAATGATATCCATATCAAAGGTCAGTATTTGAAAAGTATTGATCTCTATAAAGTTGGTAGAATAAATCATTAATGCGAGGCATGGGATACTTGTTCTTTATTGTTATAGCATTGATCTCCTTGTAGTCAATGCACAACCTCATAGATCCATCTTTCTTCTTAACAAAAAGGACAGGGGCTCCCCATGGAGAAACAATTGGGTGAATAAATCCCTTATTACTAAATTCCTCTAGTTGTTTCATTAGTTCCACTAATTCCACAATGGCCATTCTATAAGGGGTCTTCGATATGGGACTTGATCCAGGAATTAAATCAATGGAAAGTTGAATTTCTCGTTCTGGAGGATGTCCAGGTAAATATTTTGGAAACACAGAAACATATTCTTTCACAATAGGTACATCCTCTATTTGAACATTCATTTCCTCAGCCACAGTTATTTCATTCTCTTCATCCCCAATAATTGAATTTAGTTGAGCAACTGGGGGTGGATCTAGATAAGAATTAGGTGGTGATGATTATGATCTAAAGATAATGTGTTTTTTTATCATCATCATCAAAAATAGTAACCCCCTTCTTCTTACAATAAATTTTTGCATCATGGTCCGAAATCCAATCCATACGAGGATTATATCAAATTCAATCATGGGTATGATGATGAGATAAGCAGATAAAGAACATTTATATGCCCTAATGGGGACTGATTCAAAAAAACTTATTACAATGATACTTCCCTTAGGAGTTTTGACTGACAAATCCCTTGTTAAATAAAATTGGAAATACATATTTTCTTAGAAAACTAGGAAGATATGAAACAATTCGATGATCTAGAATCAAATAAAGCATTGGATAAACTTGAGGAAACCATTAAATTACCTGCCACTATGTCTTTCGGAGCTTCAACCTCAGCAGTAGTGATAACATAAGCTTGGCCTTGATCCCTTTGTCTTTTCTAAGGTAAGTTCACCTGACTCTTAGGACATTCATTTTCATAATGCCCCCTTTCTCTAGAATTGTAGCATTCAAAATAGACAACCTCTTTCTTCCCCTTTTAATCACGATCTTGGTGGCCTTTTTCACCACACTTATAACAGACTCCCATTACCTTCAGGCAAGTACCAGGGTGTTTATTCCCACATTTACTAAAGGATGGATATTCAACTTTTCCCTTATTCCCCTTATTTACATTTTCATAGTGTTCAAAAAATCTCTTCTTCTCTTGATTTTATTTAAAGTCGTAAGGCTTAGAGAATTCTTTTTCTGTCTTGATAGCACATGATATATTATCTTCGTACGACAATAAGGATTATGAGACTAATTTTCGAAGGATAAATGGTTTTAACCCATAAAATAAATGATCAATATTACTTCTTGGGTTACGTATATAATCTGCAGCATGACTCGCTAACCTTGTAAAGTTAGATTCCTACTTTGCGACATTCTCATCCTCATTTTTCCTCAGACTCAGAAATTTCCTTTCCATATTTGCTCGATGGTCACGAGGAAAGTATTTTTCTAAGAATATTTCTTTAAACTCCCTCTATTCCATATTTGATACTTCATCATCTTCCTTTGTGTTTTTAATCAATGACCACCATTGATCAGCATCTCCAGTGAGGCGGTAAACTACCATGACAACTTTTTCCCTTTCGATACTCCCCGAGGCATAGAATATTTTCTCTAAGGAATTTATCCATTTCTCAGCTACTAGTGGATTTTTACCCCCATTGAATGTTGGTTTTTGTTTCCTCATTAAGTGATCTAACATTTATCCTCCACGTTGCGGATCAGGGTGCTCAATATGGGTAAGGTTATTATTCATAACCTGAGTGAGTTATCCCAGTATGGTGATTAGATGATCAACACCGGTTGCATCACCTGCTCCACTATAATTATCTTGAGTAGGAGGGAAATCCCTACATAGAGTGCATTCATTGATACAATTTCCATTCCTTCCACTAGGCATCATTTTTAAACAATGTCATAAACTAGATTAGTTTATGAATCAAAATACATAATTACAAACTTGTAAAACAGTTAACACAATTTGAACAGTTTATGGATATAATCTATAATCATAAAAAAATGTTTTCTTTGAGGATGTATATACTCATAAAACCTTCATAATGTATTATAAATAAAATGAGAATTATCCTAATCATATCCCCTGGGAGTGTCATAACCAACAGTGCACCAAGGCCCGTTGTCGTGCACCAGTTCCCGTTCGAGTCTAGCTCAAAGCGGTGTTTTTGGGTTTTACCCCTAGGTACATCTGTGCTAGATCCGCCTATACCTGCTCGTATCCAGATAGGGATTTATTGCTTTGAAAACTCACAAAATCTCTAAAATACCAAAATTCTAGGAAGTTCTTCTATACTAATCCTCAAAGTCTATCTTAGGGCTATGTGCTCTAATCAGAGTTTATCTAAATATAGTTTCCAAGGTTTGTACTAAACTTCCTCTGATACCAACTATAATGCCCCAACCCTAGAAGCCTAGAGTCAGTGCATTATTACATATCATTTTCATGATCACAAAAGATAAAGTATCGAAAGACCAATTAGTTTAGTATCCTTGGAAGTACTAGATACATTCATAAGGTTTACATTACATCATAAAATGGAAAACTAAAACAACATTGTTTCCATAAACAATACTAAGATCCCATAGACTATACCTGCAGGTCAGTCATAATATACTTCTTCGCATCTTGGAAAAAATAAAACATAGAAAGGGTTGAGCTCAGATGCTCAGTAAGGATAACAATAAAGTGGAAACTTTCATAAATAAGCATAAACATTTAAGGAAATCTATAAGACTAAAACAAAATCATTTTAAACTTTAACTTTAGCATAATATGGAAAAGATAAAATCAAATAATTCCATTTACTTATTCACATGGATATTATAATAGTCGAATAATCATATGAAATATCAATAGCCACTTTCATAATTATAGAATGCATAATGCAGGACTTTCATAACCACATAGTCAAGGCCTTGTGCCAAGGCTAAAAATAAGATTTTGTCAAGTAATTGTTCCAAGACACCAGTTTGTCTCATGAGACATACCAATGCATCGAGGAGCTATAGCAGGCTCCACATGTCACTTACTAAGTCCAATGCATTCCTCATATGAAAAGGTTTTAACATAACATAAACATTTGTATTAAAAATAGAATACGAAATGTCAATACTTTATCCATAAACCATGAATGGTATAAAAATAACACATCCATAGACAAACATATCACAAAATCTTCAATAAAATATGGAAGTTTTTTATCCTAATAAATCAACTTCAAATAAGCTTAAAATCCATCAAAGGATGTTAACATAGATGAAATCAAAACCTTTTTTTAGAGAAATATCTCTTTCTATTTTGAAATAATTTAAAAGTCATATAATTATAAAAGAAAACATTTATTTTTAAAATATTCTTATAATATTGTAAGGTAAGGTTTTATGATGTTTTAATGGTGGAAAATAGCATCACCCGCCATATAAGTTAAAAAACATTCTTACCTTAATTTTATCGAAAAGGTCATAAAGTACCTTGTTTGAAAAATGATGGAAATATTTCTTTCAAACCATTTAATAAAAAGTCAAATAAGGGTATCAATGACTTTAAACCATAATCTAGTAAATAGTAAAAATGTTTTGAAATACATTTTTAAGAAACATGGATGTGGATGATAAAGATGTCCCAGTAGATACTTACGTAAAAACAACCTTGGATAATAAAGAGATTGTGAAATAAACCCTTACCTTGTACTTTTACTTGGTCTAGGTTAGGTTAAACTCCTATATAATGGTGAAATAATTGTTATTAAATTATACAAGAATCATATAAATTAATATTATATCATATATTATCTTTTAACATTGCTTTGTTAATAATATCTTAGTATTATCGTCATTTCGGGTGTTAACTGATTCATTTTCCTTTATATGTTTTGTTACGTAAGTAATGTTTGTTATGGATAATATGTATATTATTAATATTCAGAATGATATTAAGTCTTTAAACATTATTTTTAATCATCTAATGAAAATTAGTCTTGAATGGATACGATGGGGAATAAATCTCATCGCGTTCGTGGAGACGGTAATCCGTACGTACGCACGAGCGACAATATCATTCTTTTGATATTAAAATAACATATAATTGGATGGTATATAATATATACAGAATCATTATCATGTTATATTTATTATTTAAATAAATTAAACATCATTATTATACCCATCCAAATAACAATGTATTGAATAACAATTACACCACGACGTGGAGACGGTAAGCCGTACGTACGCACGTATGGTGACATGTCATTCAAAGGATGGATAGAATAATTAATATGGTTGTACCATATTTATAATAACATCACAGTATATAGAAGATACCTGAGTAATTATTTTATAATATAAACAACAAAGAAAGTGGAAGTGGAAGAAGAAAGGAACTTGAAAGAGGTGATGAAATATTTATCTCTTCTTCAGGTTCTTCCATTTGATTTGATCAAAAGGGATCCTTAGGTTGGCTTCCTGACAAAAGTAATGCCTCTAGAATGAAGGGAGGACAGATGAGATGGTATTTGGGCAAGGTTTAGATAATCCAAATGGCTTTTAAGGTGTGAATTATAGATAAGGGGGAGTGAACTTTTATAAGAGGGGTGAGGGGCACCTTAGGAAAAGATAGAAATATTATTTTATAGTAAAATCATTTTCGGTTTATAATGGCTCAAAAATAAATTATTTAAAGTATAATGTGGGGATGGGTCGAAAACCACTCAACCAATAGGTTTTAGATAGGTTTGGGTCACTATATTAACTTTATCTTTTAGATTTAACTCTTAGTTAAATAGTTTGACATTTACCATGTCTCTTTGTATTTTTATATTATATGGTTCATAAAATTACTATATAATTCCAAGATAACCCCAAGTGATTCATTAATGATACACCTATCATTATATAAGTCTTTTGTCCGAACCATATATTTTTAGGAATAGACTATCAATTAATAATATAATATTTATTTTAAAAACTCTTTTATGTCAATTTTGACACTATTTGGTATTTTGTTTTTACTAAATTTATAATAGCATTATTGCTTCGAAAAAAATTCATCTAACCAACGTAAACATGTAGTATTAAGCTATAAAATTAGTTTAATTCATAAAAAGTCTAAAATTACATTTATTTGGAAATTTATAATATCAATTAGTTTAATATTTCATCAATACGATAATTACTACATCATCATCGTGTCATAAATAAATTTAATTATTTAATTTATAAAAATTATAAATAAAATATAATTATGTAGGAAATATTTTTATATTTCTAATGAATATTTATAGTATAATTTATCTTATGTATAACCCTATATTAAAAATTTTTTAGTTATTAAACTTTGAATTTAACACTTTTAACTCTTCTTTGAATTAAATAATAATAAATGTCCTAATCTAATGCAAGTGGATCAAAGAGGTTCATATTTTATTCCTCAGGTTGTTTTTGGTGTAATTAAACTTATCCAATAGAATTATGACACGTGTTAGGTTAATAATAATATCATTTTTACCCTTAATTACCCTATTTACTTTTAACCGTGGTAAATAAAAGTTAAAAGTTAATATTCACCAAAAATTATTTTCATCTTACTGAACCAAATTTTACTTACTTATATCAACCATGTCTTTCGTATTTTTTAAATTCAACCCACAAAAGTGGTAAAATTATGTTTTATGTAAATTTTCAAATGCTCTTTGGAGGTGGGTAAAAGACGGTGAAAAGTTCAGTAAAATTATATATATATAATATTATTAAAAAACGACTCCAATGAATTACATTGAACATATATAGGTATTATGTATCTATTTTGACCTAAAATAAATTTAAATAAAATAATTAATTATTTAATTAAAAATTCGGTTTTAAACATAACTCAGTGTTTTTCACTATTCATAAAAAATTTAAAGTTTTCAGAAAAATACCAAAAATTTACCCTAATCTGATTTTGATATTTTGAATTCAAAAATGAAGTCCATTTTGAAAGATAAAATTTATAAAATTTTAAAAAGTGGGTATTAATATTCATAACGGCTAGTTTGATTTGTTGTGGTGTGTTAGAAATCAAAGTTGCGTACAACACACGCTACTGTATTATTCAAAGAGAAGCGTACCGTGGAAGCTTGGGGTGTTACATAAGAGGTATCTTATGGGGTGGTTGTTTGGCCCCCTCTTTTCTAGGTTTGGTTTTAATTTATCGAGGATGAGAATAATTTGAGAGGTATATGATGTAATGTCCTGGACATCTACGGTCCATTCCTTTGTGAAAATCTAGTGTTTGAGGTGTTTTGGGAGGTATCAGTGACTCATTCTGAGAGTTTGCCAAAAATCTAGTTTTTCTATTGGCAAGTAATTTTTGTATCATCGGTGTTGGCGAGTCATTTTTGAACTGTCGGTGTCGGTGAGTCATTTTTGTACTGTCGGTGTCGGCGAGTCATTTTTTATACAATCAGTGTCGGTGACTCAGGATGTCGGTGTCAGTGAGTCAGGGTGTCGGTGTCGGTGACTCAGGGCATCGGTTTCGGTGAGTTAGGGTTTCAATGTCGGTGATTCATGGCATCAATGTCAATGAGTCAGGGCGTGTCGGTGGCTCAATGCTAGTGACTCACCCATTGGCAACTCATTCCAGTTTTTCCTAGTTTTTCCAGTTTCGCCCCTCTTAACATAAATCAAGTTTAACGGCCTGTTTGAGCATTTTTAAAGGCATTTCAAAGGATATTAATTATATATTTAATATCTTAACACTCTTTGGACTTTGAAATAGTCAAATAAGAATAATCTTAACCCCGATATGACTTTAATGGCCCTTGAAACTGTTTCCCATTATGTGGATATAAGATCTTGATTTTCTAATGCTGAGGTCCTATCTTCTCTTTTCTCTTGGTGCGTGAAGAACTTTTCTTCCCCAGATGAGTTGTGCTCCTGTGCTAGATCCCTTTCCTATCTAGTTTTTCTTGGAGTTTCCTGCTGCTCGTGCAACCCCTTGTTTAATGCAAGGAGGAGCTATGGTCTCCTATTGTTCCAAGTAGGGATTTTCCTTCATCTCTCTTTAATTATGTATCATGCACTGTGGGTGTAGTAATGTTCCTTGAGGATGGATAAATCCTTTTCTTTAACAAGTAATAAATAATAGGTAGGTAACTGAAGATAGTTTGATTTTGATCATTTGTTTTAATTGTTATCTTTGTTTTCCTATTATGAATTGTTGGGTTGTAAGGCCTTTTGAAAACTGTGGCCGTTGGTGGTCCATGTTTGTTCACTGGTGACGCTCTTTATTTGTTGTTGATACTCTATTGAATGGTCGTAAGATGAAAACCTGCTTAATCACATACACTTGGTTAAATAAATAGATGCCCCATGATCAAACCTATTCTGTGATCACCCGTGTTATTTAAAGTGAAATTAAATAACCCTTATTGGATAAATTTGAACATGCTTGTCTTGATGGTGTGGCTATGTGTTGTGTTCTATTAGGTACTGGGGGTGGACAAAGGGGTTGGTTCTGGGAATGGGGAAGGGTATGTGTGTGCAGTGGGGTTTCTCTGTTTAGTGGTGCCTTTCTATGGGATTTGTGTATAGGGTGGTATAAGAAGTATGA
This sequence comes from Viscum album, assembly GCA_963277665.1. Taxonomy (NCBI): domain Eukaryota; kingdom Viridiplantae; phylum Streptophyta; class Magnoliopsida; order Santalales; family Viscaceae; genus Viscum; species Viscum album. The sequence continues at coordinate 533,358,596 of OY728151.1, read as the reverse complement.
TGGGATCTCAGGTTGATAGATAGATTGATCATGGAATGGATGGACTTGTTGTGTAGTGGGAATGATTCTGGGCAGTGGTTGGGCAGCGGGGTTGCAATATTGGGTTGTGTCGTGACTTCATGTTTATGGATGTGCTGGGTGTGGTTATATTGTGCATTGGGGATACCAGTTCTAATTGTGAGAGGATGTTTGAGTAGGATAACTTTGAAGAATGATAGTTGGTAGTGGTTGAACGAGTGTCTAGGAAAAAGGGGGCATGCAGTGGGACTGTAGGTTGGTTGTTCTATGTTGTTTTTATTAATGTGTGTTAAAATGGATTTACTTACCTTGGTCCCTACTTCCTTCTTTTCCTTGGAAGTGTTTAGTGGCTTTTAGCCTTTTGAAAACGGCTGTAGATGTTGTGCTTTTTAGTTTCCTAGGTAGGGATGGAATAAATAAATGAATAAATTGATAAATATAGAATGAAATTTGGTTAAATGGATTGGATGGTGGTATACATATACTTACAGAAGTAACTTTCATTCGTGGTGATACGTGCATATAGAGGTAGCAACAAAGGTGGTTTGTGTGGGATGTTTTCTTTTTTGGAAACCCATAGGTTTGGTTGAGTGTTTGATTACCTACTTGTATAAACCTATAGTTCCTTGTGATTTTCAATATTCACTCCACCCTTGTTGAGCACTATGTTCCGAACACCCCCATTTCATGGGGGAGGGTGTCTTTCCCAACATCATGGTGGGAGGACGGATGACTTCTTACTAACTTTCTTCCTCGCACCCCCTTCTGGGTTCTTACCACTCGAGCGTATCTGGGTAGGCTGTAATGGATTGAGGTTTACTATAGCCCAAGATCCTTTAGGCAGGTTGTGTTGTGGATGAGGGGCCCAGGTGTCTATGGTCCAGGTTTGTTTCCCAGGTGTCTTCGGGATGGGGACTATGTGTTTTTTGGTGAGAGGTGTGGTTGTTGTGACCAAAGTGTCTATGGGTGAGATATATGTGGTTTGTGGCCTAGGTGTGTGTAGGCAATTGTGGCAGTGGGACTATATGTGGGGAAGGGAAATATCATCAAGACGTTATCTGTTAGGAATGAAGAGTTAACCAGTGGGAAAAGTGGTGCAGGGTACCCAAATCATTGATGTGATTATATTATTACCTTACTTGACTTACATTATTTAGTGAGCATGCCTTGGTGAGGTTGGGATGGTTAGTATTTTTTCCTTGGTAGGTGCGGTTGGATTCTATTGCTTTCATAGGGAAATTAATACGCTTCTCCCACTTGTTCACGAGTGACTTTGGTCTCCCTACCGAGTATACTTGTATGCTCACCTTGCATTATAAAGTTGTTTTTTAGGTTTCTAAGAGGACTTTGAGGACCGTTCTAGATTTTATTATCTCGGTTTTTGGGATAGTTATTGTGTTGTTGCTTAGTCTCTTTCTTTTGGTACTTGATTTGATGCTTGGATTGTACTTTTGTCATAGTTTACGTTAAAATCATGCATGAGTTTGATTTTGGTTTCCTTTATATAAATTTTTGGTGTGGTTTGGGATTTTACCACCTTATCACCCAATCCTGTTTTCATTAAAAAGGGTAATTCCTTCCATTTTGTGTGAGATTCCTTACCCTTGGTGCTAGTCTCCACTCTAGGGCCTATTGAAGGTGGGAATCAGGAGTCATTATCTCTCCTTCATCTTGAAGAAAAAAGGGAATGACACTTTTCCATCCCTTACCTCATCTTGAAGAGGGAAAGTCATGAAAATATCAGTTTTATACCATTCACACTCATCTGGGATGCCACTATTGGGTGTGGTGGTGTTTTGTTTTTGTTGAGATGTGTTACATATGATGGTTCACAGATGAAGGTCATGGAAAGACCCAATGTTCACGCTTGGGTAGCCCTATGTTGTTCATTGGTTCCCTAGTGTGCTCAACATCAACCTTTAACACAAGATAATTGAGGAGGTTTTAGCAAAGTTCATCCACGGTTGGATGTCAACTGTTGGGTTATGTCGGTATTTGTGTCAGGTTAGCGAGGTGGTGTATCGCTAGACCTTATGACTGTGGATGGACTGTGGTTCTTGGTGATTTTCCACCTTTCACAGCCAAGGAGACATGTTCCACTTATTTCATGTTTTTTACCTGGTTAAATATGAATTTAAGTGTGTTTTTTACTTGGTGGTTTCCCTGAGTGCATGCTTAGAAGCATCACAGGAACCCTGGTGAGCTCGCTGGTGTGGCAGTTCTAGTGGAGAGATAAGTTTCTTCCCTTGTGCCTATGTTTTTTCTTTTCAGGGAAAAAAATAACTACGGTGGGGAGAATGTATTGACTCAAGTGTTGACTTGTAAGAAACTTTAATATTCCTAATAATATTTCCAAATCTAGGCGCTAAGTCGGCCTGGGAATCTAGGGCCCGGAGAGCCATAGAGTTGTGATTTTAAAAATATTAAATATATTTTATCACACATGCACAGTTTCTCTTGAAATATGAATAACTCCCAAAAGGATTCTTAGATAAAAAAATTTGGTTCTGCGGTTGAGTTTTGAACATCATGTTTACCCAAGGCGTGACATAAAGTTTTCCTCTCTAGGAGTTTTGTCCGGAGGAAATTTGGCAGGGTGTTAGGAGGTGGATTAATTAATTAAATGAAATTTTAATTAAAAATATAACATAATCCATCCCCTACCTCATGTTTGGTATGCATGACCAAAAGATAAGAAACCTATCCTATCAACACAATAAGGTGCTGCCGATCTCAGTTTCTGACACTGATCATCATTATATCGTGGAGAAGCATGATCTAGGCATCGTTCTACACCCAAAGCTTCAGCATTTCACCCTTGAGGTAGTCAGATTTTATTTTTGGTTCCTATCCCCTTATTTATGCTTTTCATTAATGTTTTAAATCCTAAATACAATTGTTAGAGATCCCTCATAGGTTGATCTGCAAGTTTCGGGGTAAACTGGGGAGAATCAGGCGTTTTTAAAGGTAATTACCGACTATAACTAATTTCTACATGGTGTGTAGTCCAGTAAGACATTCTGTGTATGCCTTCCTATTCAGGGAAGAATAATTTTTGGGCTTACACACTATGTATGAGGGTTACACGCCCTGAAGTGACCCCATCTCATGTGGCCTTGGGACATGGCTTGGTATAGTCGTGTAAAAGTACATGGATATGTAAACATACATAACCAAAGTACACAAACATGAGCATGATAAAACCACATAGAAAAGTGTTCGTTTATCCTAAACACAACATGTAGTATGGGATGCACGGCGTGTGATGGACACAGTTGGCCGACCATGTGGAAGAGGAACACAGTCTGGGGCCGGGTGAAGTAAGACACACCGTGTATGGGATATACATGCCATGTACCCCTACATGGATTGTAAAACTGTGTATAAATGATACTCATCTAGATGATCGAGTTGTATCACATGCTGTGTAGACCCCAGTTCACACCATGTACTCCTTGGAGATCTTTTTGAGATCTTCCACCTTCCATATATCCTTCTCTGGAACTCGAATTTTGGCTTTCGAGTAGTCTATTTTTAGTATTTTTCCATAAAGAATGTGATGGTGAAATTCATTTGGGCCTATGATATTTGATGTGGTGTTTCAATCATGATTATTTTGTATTGAGAAGAGATTAAGGTGGATCACTTGGTTGACGTTAGGGTCTGTATCTTTTGACTTTGCCTTAGGAAGTGGTTCCCCTATACTTCTTAGGCCAGTAGAGAATTTCTCCCCTATTGTATCAGGTCGCAGGTCCCCTACCCATGATGGTTTTATAATGAAAGGTTCGATTAGCGTAATGCTCCTTTCAACGATTCTCATTTGATGTTGGAAATCAATGTGGTTCTTATTGAGAGACACTCAGACTAGTACTCCCCTATTGGACTAAGGTGCGAGTCCTCTATCCTTGAAGTCAGTACTCCCCAACTGTGTTAGGGAATAGGTTCTCCAAACATGATGTATCAATAGAGTGGGTACTCCCCTATCATGTTAGGGTGCAATTCCTCTATCTTTGGAGTAAAAAATCCCTTGTCGTTATAGGGTGCATGTCCTCCATATGTGTTGTTCTGACATAGTTGGTACTCCCTTATTGTACCAGGGATTGGGTCCTATAGCCCAGGGTTGGTACTCCCCTGTCGTGTTAGGGTGTGGGTCCCCCATAGTAAACGAGCTAGTAGAGTGGTAATTCTCTATCATACCAGGGTGAAGGTTCTCTAGCCATGGAGTGGTACTCCCCTATTGTACCAGGGTGTGAGTACTCATCTACGGGGTAGTACTCCCCCATCTCTAAGAAACAATGGGAATAGGTCCTCCATTGGAGTTATGATCCCTCGTCTGTTGAGTAAAATTATAAGGATCTAACCTATCCTCTAGTTATGTGCGATACTTGGTTTGGGGTTAGTTCTCCCTCGATGGACTGAGATGTGAGTCACACTCTCTACAGGAGTGACAGTGGTTTCATGGGTTAGTTTGGAGCAGAGCTCCCTCAACTATGTGTAGTGGTGAGGGGTGGGCCTCTCTAATTGGGTTCTTATGGCCTTGAATAGAGAACAAGTGAGATTTGATAGGACCATTGGTGCTGGGAACTAGAGATATAATTACTTAGTTATTCCTGATAGAGCATATATCTTAGAAGGGTTTCATCTATGGATGAGCTTGTGGAGTTTGTTCTCCTAGTTTTGTGTTAACTTTATAACCTCAAGTAGAATCCTGTTTATGGGTATGACATCAAAACCTCATGATACTTGAAGTATGAGATGAGTATTTCTAGATGATATTTGGGAGTCTTTGTAGTGTTTTAACTTGTCTGAGTTGGCACCCTTCATGGACCGAGCTGACTAGTCATGTATAATCGAGGATGGTTTGAGATAGAGTTTCTCTCTTATTTGGGTTCCCTCTAGAAAGGTTGAGTGGACTGTTGCCTTTCATTTTCTCCCTTTTCTTTTGGTTTTTTTGGGGGTTCCTAATGAGTATTTTTATACTCACCCCAGCATGGGATTTTCCCACATGTGTTGTGTCTTGTGCAGACCACATGCCTTTTGACGGAGTCCCCAAAGGACCCGAGGTAGGCAGATCATAGTGAGTTAGCTAGAACAACTGAGGTATTTATTGGAGATGGGTTGAGGAGATTTTTGGAAATTTAATTTGAAAGTGATTTCCTCCTTCTATGTAGGTTGGAAAATTTTATAGTTTTCTTTTAGTGGGAATGTGTTTTGACCTTTATGATTTCAGTACTTCTATTTTACTCTGGTTTGGGCTAGATGCATGCATGCATTTTAGTTTCCCACTTTTTTATATCTTATAATTATTTCATTGAGGTACTTATAGGTGCGTGTGTACATGTAATCTAGGAATAGGCCTCCCATCTGTGTGATATGCCTTCTCAGTTCTATTCACCTACCCCTGGCCTATTAGAGGCAGGCTTGGGGAGTTTCGACCCAGGCCTCATTAGGTTGGGTCTTGATAGAGTGGTATCAGAGAAGGTTCCACTCTGGGACCGTAGTGTCATGATATTGGTTTGGGTTGTATATAAATAGTTCTAGGGTGTTTCAAGTTCAGATCACATGATAGAGGTTTCAGTGTTGGTACAGTGGCTAATGTATCTATTCACCAGGACTCTGATAATATGCTTTTCAATTTAGTACATTAGAAAAATGGTCACAAGGAAATAATTTTACATGCATAAAATAGGACATGGTTTTGTTTTTTTCTTGTCCTTCTTGAGTTAGCACCCCAGATATACTCTTTGACTATGGCATATCTTGAAATTTATTTCAGTATTCCATCGTGATGGAATCCATACATAATTCTATGGTTTAATTGTGATGATGATCCACCCCATGATGGGGATTTAGTGTAGGGCACTGGTTCTGAGGTGGTACCTTTGGGTGGTCTTCCAGTTGAACTACCACTTGTTTAGTAACTGGTTATTTTGAATGTTTAGGATGAGGATGCACATAGGTCGAGTGCACTGTATGAGTTCCAAAGGTAGTGACCTATGAGGTACCGAGGTAATCTAGACCCCCATGCAGTTGATGATTGGATCGAAGTAGTCACACATTTTTTCTGCAAAGTGAGGAAACCTATCGATCAGATGGTGGTCCTAGAAGGCCTTCTTCATGGTTTTCATAGACTATGGTGATTCTAGAGATGAATTCCTATGATGAGGAGACACTCACTTGGGTGGATTTAGAGAGACTCTAAAGGGAAGATTTTTACCTAGCCATGTTGAGGTCAATGCATATCTAGGAGCTTCTGCAACTTTGGTAGGGAAACATGAATCTGGAGGAGTACTCAACGAGGTTCATAGACCTGTCACCTTACTCCCTAGAAATGGTTTGAGACCCATTATTCAGAGCCTCCCTTGATCCTTCGAGTAGGGCCTCAAAATATACTTTAGAGTTGGTTTAATATCTTTATGCTTTCCCTCTTATGTGGGGGTACTAGAGAGAGCTTTGGTCATTGAGAGATTCCTGAAAGAGGGATAGGTTTATGTGGAACATAGTGGTGGTCATGAGGCTGAGGAATCTACAATAATAAAAAATAAATAGATTAAAAGATTATGACGCAAAATTCATACCCACACCTAGTCTTAGGCATGTGGGCCTATGGCGTAGGATCCGCACTGGGGATCAGGTCAGAAATAGGAGAGGCTCTGTTAGGCTTGTGACGACTGGGGAAATATTGCTAGAGATTTTATGACCCACCATACTGTTGAGAGGGATTCAGTCAATGAACCACCTTGGCAAATGCAATGTTTGGAGTAGAGAGTTCCAAAAGAGGTTTGGACGTGGTAGAAGAGTTGAGAGAGCAACAGTTGGTGGAAGGCAGTTTGAGGTGTTGCCACCACCCCCTAATAAAACAATATTTTTTTGAATATTTTATTGATAATGAATGATATAATTTCCTCACATTATGCTAGATATGTTCAATTATGGAATATTTGGGATTATATCATTCATGTGCAAATTTGATGAAAATTCCAGTTTTACCCTTTTAAAATTCACTATAGTATTTCAGGAATAAATATTTTTCAATAAATTATTTTGACTTAAAATTTTGTAAATGTGTTCCTGACTTAATGGGATACAAATTCTATTCAGAACATGGGAGCTGGATTGTGCATATGAGTTGATTAAATGGGCCATGAAGACAAAGATATACTGAACTATCCAGATTGGACATCACTTCACCATTTGGACTGTATCTTTTTTCATCCAGGCTTGGATTGAGCCAAAATATTGAGGAAAGATCTAGGAAATGATTTTAAACAAGTAATACTTCTAGAAGGCCGTACAATTCACGCGTTTTGGAGGTCAACTATGCGGTGAAATGTGAAATAAAATATTTGGCCGAGTTTTCATTTCACACTTAAAAAGTTACGTAACCCTAGCCCTCAAAAAATCTATTTAAAGGGGGTTTTAACTCTTTGGGAGGGATGGTATAGGATTTGGAAAGGTTTTTTAGAAAGATTTTATCTTGGGAGCCCCTCAAAACTCTTGGAATAAGTAAGGCTTTTTGCAATCCTCTCTTCCAAAAAGGCTCTCCTCTCCCACCTCCTCTTTGTATTTCTTTTCTTTCATGTTTGTATATTTAATTTTTCTTCAAATAATCTTTTTTGTTATTCCCTTTTCTTCTCATATTAATCTTCCTAATTGGGTTGGAATCAATATTGGAGAAAATATTGGGTTCTACCCTTTCAATCCTTTACTCATGAAAAACGTCTCCATGATGACCACACCGCCCATGGAAGAGTAGTTTTTTTAGTGATCGATCTATCTTCTACCCTCTTCATTTAATTATTTTGAATCATTGAGATACTGTAATTTACTTAATATTATCCATGAATTGTGTTTTTAAATTATAATAAACTAAGCAAGCAATTGAACAATTAATAAAAAAATACGCGAAGTCGAGATTTTGTGTAAATTGTGAGAGCGTGATCTTAATCGGTAATACAAGACCACAAAGGATAAATTTGTAGAGTTAAAATATAATCCCTAAACACAATTAATACTCATTTATAGAATGGATATGTTCTCTAGTTAACCACTTACCATAAGCTAACCTTATAACAACAATCAAAGTAGGGTGCTGCGATTGCGTGATCCGAAGCTAGCCTAGGGTTTAGGTAATTTCATCTTTGTGGTTAAGTTAACTTTTACACGGTTCGAGGGTTAACAAATTAGGGGATCATAATTAAGTGGATATTTATTTAAATGATAATTATTAATAAGTAAATTAATATATAGAGTTAGATCAATTACGCTTTCTAAAAATAGTTTTCTAAAAAAACATCTTCTCGTTGTGCTTTGTTAATCGACTTAAATTTCACAATTAAAAAAAAATCCAATCTTCGTCCAGCAAACTTCTTATAGATTTATAAACTATAAAAAACCCCCATCCTTTCAATTAGTTTTTTAATTCTATTCTATTTTATTTTTAGAATACTATTAAGAAGTTGTTTTAATTTACTTCCTCCTTTGAGAAACGACCTCTGTCAGCCACTCTGCTGCACCTAAGTACCCCAAAAACCACTAATCATTTGAGGGCGCCCATGAAATTGCCTTTCAAATTGGCACTATTTCTGGGGAAGCAAGTAATTTATTCAACCAATTATAGGTATTTATTGTATTTTTCATTTAATTCTTTTCTTCTCCTCTTTCTTTCTTCTTTCCCCTTTCTCATGTTTTTTTCTCTTACTCTCTATTATTTTTCTCAGACCAACTCAAACTTTTTTTTATTTTTATTATGGTCCACTTTTCTTTATTTACTTTTCATCTTTAATTGATTTATGACATGAACTAATCCCGAATATCTCTTAGATCTTGACCCTGAGATTGAACGTAGCCTTAGGGCATGAATCGGACATTCTCAGTCTACGAGAAGTTTCAACATTTCACCAGTTGTAGAATTACTCCAATATCAGAACATTGAAATTGGAAGAAATTCAAATTAAACCATAAAACAATAACCAATGGATGAAAATAATGGAAATTAACTTAATAGAACCATTCAAGAATTGGCTGCACCCGATATTAATTATCAACCAAATTGCATTGCATACCCAAATCTCGAATCGGAATTTGAACTGAAATCTGGATTAATTCACCTGCTTCCAAAATTTCACAGCCTCTCTAGTGAGGATCCCAATAAACACCTTAAAGAATTTAATGTGGTTTTCTCAACCTTAAAACCAAGAAATGTTTCTGAAGATCAAATCAAACTAAGAGAATTCCCATTCTCACTTTATGGAGCTGCGAAAGACTGGATATATTATTTACAACCTGAAGATGTAACTGGTTGGAATGATTTGAAATGTCTTTTCTTGCAGATATTTTTTCCAGCATCAAGGACCACTTCTATTCATAAAGTGATCTTTGGGATCAAGAAATCACAAGTAGAGTCAATGTATGAGTATTGGGAGAGATTCAAGAAGTTGTGTGCAAGCTGCCCACATCACCAAATCAGTGAGAAACTACTCATCCAGTACTTCTATGAAGGAATCACACCTATGGAGAGAAGCATAGTGGATGCTGCGGCTAGAAGATAATTGGTGGACAAGAAACTAGTACCTGTACCTACGTTGATCGACAAAATGGCCTAAAACTCCCAACAATTTGGTGATTGAGGTACACCACATGTCAGGGGAGTACATCGGGTAAGTCCTTCTTCTCTTGAGAGTAATTTGATTGCTAACAAGTTAGAAGAATTGAAAACTATGGTGAGATAGATTACTTTGGCTCAAAAGACATCCTAACTCCCTCCTTCAAGGACTTATGGCATTTTCACTGAGACAAGCCACCCAACTGACTGTTGTCCACAACTACAAGAGATAGAGGATTGCATATCAGTATTACCAGGGAGACCTTATCAGAAAAAACAACCATATCCCCAAAAGAAGCTTGATTCCTTTGCACCAAAATACAACCAAGGGTATAAGGATCAATCAGACATGAGTTATGGCTCTGGAAAACAACAAAGCCCACCCTTTCAACAAAACTTCCAGCAGCCTCCGCCTTACCAGCAGGGATTCCAACAACCCCAAAGAAGATTTGAAGCCCAAACATAAAAAATCCAACCACAATGTAATCCCCCACCAAAGGTAGATTCTAATACTGATGATCTTTTGAAACAAATTGTTCTTAATCAACAGAATGAGCTGAGGAGTCAAGGTTCAGAGCTGAGGGAGTTGAAGACTCAAATGAGCCAGATTTCCACCACCCTCCATGAACTTGTAAGTAAGAATTCTGGAAATCTACCTTCCCAACCCACTCTAAATCCAAAGGGGAATGTCAGTACCATCACATTAAGAAATGGGAAGCAAACAAATGATTCTTCTCCACCTACCATTCCACCGGGATTCACCTCAACTCCAAAAAATCCCAATTATACATCAACTGATGAGAAACCCAAGGAGAAAGATAAAGGTAAGAAAAATATTAATGATGTTCCTCCTAAACCCATTCCTTTTCCAAAAAGGGTTATTCAAACCAAGAATATGGCTGAAGAAGCAATGAAAAATGAGGTTTTGGACACATTCAAGCATGTGGAGATCAACATTCCTCTACTTGAAGCCATTAAGCAAATTCCAAGGCATGTGAAATTATTAAAAGAACTTTGTACCAATCGAAGAGGGATCAAGGGAAATTAAAGGATCAATCTTGGAAGGAATGTGTCACCACTCATTACACCAACTCTAGCAATGCCGACAAAGTGCAAGGATCGAGGGACATTCACCATACCATGCAACATAGGAGAGTCACACTTTTCTTATGCACTTTGTGATTTGGGAGCTTCATAAATGTGATGCCTCACTCTGTATTCTATTCTTTATAGGTTGGTGAGCTAAAAACGACGAGAGTAGTGGTGCAGTTGGAGAATAGAGCTACAACATATCCAGTGGAAGTCCTTGAGGATGTACTTGTCCGGGTAAGATACATGATCTTTCCAGTAGATTTCTATGTGCTTAACATGGAGGATGATCAGGTAAGTTCTCATGACCCCATTATCTTAGGTAGAACCTTCCAAAAAAAATGAAAAAACTATCATAAATGTCAATGAGAATACACTTTCCATCGAATTTGGGGATGAAGTTGTGATATTTAATGTTATGGATTCCATGAATTACCTCTTAGAGGATCATTCTACATTTGTTATCTCCAATTTTGAACAACCAAGTAAAAAACACATGGATTTTTATTGTCCTATGATTATGGAAATTATGAGTATTGGTTCTAGTTTTATGTCTAAGAGTACTTCCACACCTATTTCTAATGCAAAATAATCTCTTAGATTTGATTTTGAAATGGAATCATATTCTGATTTTGATCATGTGAACTCTAATTATGACATGGGTGTTGAGTATGCTGATGGATTTGATGCTTTATTCTCTGATTTTGATGATGTATATTCTGATACTGATGCTCTTTGTGCACATATTTCAGTTCTTCTATTTCTCCATCCATACACCACCCACTACACTGGAACTCATTTCATTACCACCAAATATCAAATACTCATACTTGTTGAGTGGTGATAAATTACCTGTTATCATTGCTAACAATCTCTCTTTTGAACATGAAGAAAAACTTTTGAATCTTTTGAGGGAGAACATCAGGGCAATTGGGTGGACCTTGGCTGACATATCAGGTATTAGCACCTCCATCTACATGCATAGGATTCTTTTGGAGGATGGGGCTAAACTGGTTAGGCGGCCATAAAGGAGACTCAATCCCACAATTTTGGAGGTTGTTAAAAAAGAGGTTGAAAAATTGATCGAGTCAGGTATAATCTATCCCATTTCAGATTCTTAGTGGGTAATTCCTATTCAAGTTGTGCCTAAGAAAAGTGGTGTTACTGTTGTTAAAAATGAGAAAGATGAGTTTGTTCCAATGAGGGTGAAAAACAGTTGGCGTGCGTGTATTGATTATAGGAAACTAAATCAATCTACTCACAAGGACCATTTCCCCCTCCCATTTATTGATCAGATGCTTGAGAGACTTGATGGGAAAACACATTATTGTTTATTGGATGGATATTATTGATATTTTCAGTTTCCTATTGCTCCGGAAGATCAGGAGAAGACTAAATTCACTTGTCCTTTCGGTACGTTTTCATACCAAAGGATTCCATTTGGACTTTGCAATGCCCCAGGTACCTTCCAGTGATGCATGGTGAGTATTTTTTCTGATTTTATTGAGACCTGCATGGAGGTATTCATGGATGATTTTACAGTGTATGGGTCTTTATTTGATGAATGTCTAAGTAGTTTGGGAAAGGTGTTGAATCATTTTATTGAGAAGAATTTGGTCTTGAACTTTGAAATGTGTCATTTCATGGTAGATTATGGAATTGGCTTAGGGAATGTAGTGTCAAAACATGGGATAAAGGTTGATAGATCTAAGATAAACATTATTTCATCATTACCCTATCCTTCATGTGTGCGTGATGTTAGATATTTCCTAGGTCATGCAAGATTTTATCGGTGCTTCATCAAAGATTTTAGTAAGATTGCTCTTCCTATGTCAATATTACTTCAAAAGGATTCTAATTTTGTGTTTGATGATTCTTGCAGGAATTCCTTTGATGAGATAAATAAGGGTCTGACCACTCCAACTATCATACAGTCCCCATGGTGGGAGATTCATTTTGAGCTTATGTGTGACACCTCCAGCTTTGTGGTTGGAGCTGTCTTATCTCAGAGGGTGGAGGGACGTTCACATGTGATCACCTATGTATCGAGGACACTGGATTCATCCCAATCAAACTACAAAACCATGGAAAAGGAGTTTCTTGCTGTCATATTTTCTTTATATAAATTCCGTTCATATTTATTGGGCTCTAAAGTAGTTTTTTTTCTGACCATGCAGCTCTAAGGTACCTCTTGAAGAAGCCAAATGCAAATCCCAGGCTAATCCGATGGATTCACCTTCTTTAGGAATTTTATATCGAGATAAAGGACAAAAAGGGGTCATAAAACTTGGTGGAGGACCAAATGAGTAGGCTTACCCACACACTAGAGGATGACACATTGGACTAGGTACCACTTCGAGACACTTTCCCTGATGAGCATCTTTATTCCATCTTAGGTACGCATCCTTGGTATGCAGATTTAGTTAACTACCTTGTTGCCTCTAAAATCCCTACAAATTTAAAGAAACATCAAGTACAAAAATTATAAAGTGAGTCTCGGTATTATTTTTGGGATGATCCATACCTCTGACATATGTGTAGTGGCCAAGTTATTAGGAGGTGTGTTCCTGATCATGAGTTGGAGTCTGTTTTACATTTTTGTCATACACTTGCTTGTGTGGAGACTTTAGACCCCAGCGGATAGCTAAAAAAGTTTTGGACTCTAGATTATATTGGCCTAGCATATTCTATGATGCCCATGTGTTTCGTAAGTCATGCTCTTATTGCCAACACACTGGGAACATTTCTTGGAGACATGAGATGCCCCAAAAACCCATACTATTATATGAGATTTTTGATGTATGGGGAATTGATTTTATGGGTCCTTTTCCTAGTTCATTTGGATATTTATATATTTGGGTTGTTGTTGATTATGTGAGTAAATGGGTGGAGGCTAAGGCCACTAGGACTGATGATTCTCATGTTGTTGTGGACTTTGTCAAAGCACAGTTTTTTTGCAGGTTTGGAGTACCGAAGGCCATCATTCGTAACCAAGGGACACACTTCTGCAATCAGAATTTTTCTTCCCTTCTTCGGAAGTATGAGTTGACACACAAAACATCAACACCATACCACCCTCAAACAAATGGCCAGGCTGAGGTTTCAAATAGTGAATTGAAACAAATTTTGGAGAAAACTGTGCATCCAAATAGGAAAGATTGGAGCAAGCGCTTGGATGATGCATTGTGGGCTTATAGGACAGCATACATGACAACCATTGGTATTTCCCCATTTTGGATTGTTTTTGGGAAATCATGTCATCTCGCCATAGAGGTTGAGCATCGGGCTTATTGGGCTATAAATAAATGCAACATGGATTTGGCCCAAGATAGAATCCAAAGGAACCTGCAAATTCAAGAGATTGAGGAGATTCGATTGTATTCATATGATAACTCAAGGCTCTACAAGGAAATATCAAAATCATCTCATGATAGAATGATCCAACAAAGGGAGTTTCATGTTGGAGAGAAATTCCTTCTCTACAGTTCACAACTGAAGCTAATGCCTGGTAAGTTGCGTTCTAGGTGGTTAGGTCCTTATATTGTGACTAATGTTTTTCCTTATGATACAGTGGATATCACACAAAAGTACACAGGAAGGAGATTTACAGTCAATGGGAAATGTTTTAAGAGATACATTGAGGGACTTCCTACTGATGTAGTGGATTTTATCACACTGCATGACCCCATCATCACTTGAGCATATCAGGCTGTTCCTAACCCTTTAAATTTTTTATTCTTTGTCCTATTTAAAATTATACATTTCATGTGCATATATAATCTCATGGGTTCATATTGAAGACAATGCAATATTTTAAGTGTGGGGGAGGGAACCTTTTAGGTTAGTAATTTCAATTGTTTTCTTGTTAAAAAAAAACAAAACAAAAAAAGTGTGTGTTTTTCAAATTTTGTGTGTTTATTTTTCAATTTTCTGTGTGTTTTTGAAACTTTTGAGCTGAAATGATTCTCATCACCATTTTAAAATCCATATCAATAAGTGAAACAATTTATCCATTAAAACTGATCTTAAATGAATGCTAAAAAGGATTTGTTTCAAGTTCAAATATTTAGTAATTTCATGAAAAGTACACTAAATTTTGAATCCCATGCCACATCTCATTGTCTTTATATTTGAAATCACTTTCCTGTGAGGCTTCTGAACCATTATTTTCATATTCTTTACATTCACCTAACTTCTTGAGAGAACCAAACCATTCTTGATTTAACCAGAATTTGATTTATTCCTGTCAAAAATTGAGGGTTTGAGGTACTTATGTTTAAATTATTGAGGCATTTGTTTGGTATTAAAGCCCCTATTTTAAAGAATCCTTTTTTTATAATGTCCTACCATGAACATTTAATCCTTGTATCCCTTATAATCCATAAAAAACCTATTAGGTTAGCCACATTACAATCCAATTTTCCCTATCCAACCAACTCTTGAAGTGAAATTGCATAATCTAGTTGAATTAAGTGCGGGGGAAGCTATCTTGTGTTGTGATACCACATTCTGTGATACTTTGGGTGGAAAATTAAATTATGAAGAGATATGTTCTCTTTTGAATAAAATCATTATATTGAAAGTTGTGCCTTTTTTGGAGCTTTCATGATAAGTGAAGCTGTGCCTTTTCTGGAGCTTTTAATTGAGGTAGAAAGCTGTGCCTATCTGGAGCTTTCAAAAAAATCATGTTTGAGAAGATTGAAATTTTAGTTTCTGAATGATGAATGGTGTAAAATTTCCATGACTTTTCATGATGATGGATTTGAATTGATACTATGGGGATTAATGAGGAGACCATATTTAAGTGAAAATTAGATTAATGCGATTTTGCTTCAAAAAAGAGTTAAGCCCTCCCCATTCAGCCTTAGAGTTTTTCACATCTAAATACTACCAACCAAAAGCCACAGAACAACCCTAAAAAGTCCTCATGATAAAAATATTTCCCTGACTCACATCTAGTGGTGATGTAGGAATTTATCAATCCTATGGTTACCCTTGTATGAGTTTGGATAAGAAAGACATTGCAATTTTTTTTTGATATTTGTGTGATAAGAGAAAATTCAAGCGAGGTTAGTGTTTTGTGAATGAGAGGATAAATGAAGTGGAAATATATTGAATGATATTAATGGATAACTTGAAATAATGTTTTTTAGGAGGCATGATATCTTTTGATTCTTTGTGTGGAATTGATGGATCTCAATGATATGTGTTTTAAAATTTATTTTGATTTGATATTGATGTTTACTTGATATGAGGTTTTTCCCAAGAGTGAAAAAGGGAAAGTGTGGGGGAGTTGATAAAGAAATATTTTACTGAATATTTTATTGATAATAAATGATATAATTTCCTCACATTATGCTAGATATGTTCAATTATGGAATATTTGGGATTAGATCATTCATTTGCAAATTTGATGAAAATTCAAGTTTTACCCTTTTATAAATTACTGTAGTATTTAGGATATAAATATTTTTAAGTAAATTATTTTGACTTAAAATATTTTAAATGTGTTCCTGACTTAATGGGATACAAATTCTATTCAGGACTTGGGAGCTGGATCGTGCATATGAGTGAACTAAATGGGACATGAAGACAAAGCTAGACTGAACTATCCAGATTGGACATCACTTCACTATTTGGGCCGTATCTTCTTCATAAGAGCTTGTATTGAGCCCAAATTATGAGGAAATCTCGGGGACATGATTTGAAACAAATAATAATTCAATAAGGCAGGTCAATTCACACATTTTGGAGGTAAACTATGTGGTGAAACTTAGAATAAAATATTTGGCCGAGTTTTCATTTCACACTTAAAAAGTTATGTAACCCTATCCCTCACAAACTCTATTTAAAGGGGGTTTTAACTCTTTGGGAGGGCTGGTCGAGGATTTGGGAAGGTTTGGACGAAAGGGTGTCTCTTGGGGACCTATAACAACTCTTGTAAGAAGTAAGACTTTGTGAAAACCTCTCTTCCAAAAAGGATCTCCTCTCCCACCTTCTCTTTGTATTTATTTTCTTTCATGTTTGTATCTTGAATTTTTCTTCAAATAATCTTCTGTATTATTAAATTTTATTTTTATATTAATCTTCATAATTGGGTTTGAATCAAGAGTGGACACGAGATTGGGTTATACCCTTTCAATCCTTTTCTCATGCAAAACGTCTCCATGATGACCACACCGCCAATGGAAGAGTAGTTTTTTTAGTGACCGATCTATCTTCTACCCTATTCATTTAATTATTTTGAATAATTAAGATACTGTAATTCACTTAATATGATCCATGAATTGTGTTTTTAAATTATAAGAAACTAATCAAGCAATTGAACAATTAATACAAAAAGACGCGAAGTCGAGATTTTTTATAAATTGTGAGAGCGCGATCTTAATCGGTAATACAAAACCACACTGGATAAATTTGTAGAGTTAAAATATAATCCCTAAACCCAATTTATCCTCATTTACAGAATGAATATATGCTCTAATTAACCACTGACCACAAGCTAACCTTATAACAACAATCAAAGTAGGGTGTTGCGATTGCGTGTTCCGAAGCTAGCCTAGGGTTTAAGTAATTTCATCTTTGTGGTTAAGTTAACTCTTGTAGGGTTCGAGGGTTAAAAAATTAGGGGATCATAATTAAGTGGATATTTATTTAAATTATAATGATTAATAAGTAAATGAATAGGTATAGTTAGATCTTTTACACTTTCTCAAAATAGTTTTCTAAAAAAACATCTTCTCGTTGTGCTTTGTTAATCAACTTACATTTCAAAATTATAAAAAATACAATCTTCTTCTAGAAAACTTCTTCTAGACTTATAAACTATAAAAAACCCCCATAATTTCAATTAGTGTTTTAATTCTATTATATTTTATTTTTAGAACACCTTTAAGATGTTGTTTTAATTTACTTCCTCCTTTGAGAGACGACCATGTTCAACCACTTTGCTGCACCTAAGTATCCCAAAAACTACTAATAATTCGAGGGCACCCACAACAACACCTTTCACCCCCATGGAGTTCCACACCAGGATCAGGGATCTAGAGGACATCGGTGGAGACAGATATAGGCCATAGAGTCCTTTGACCCATAATCTTTGAGGATGAATAAAGATATGATCTGTGTCTTTTCTACTTTCTGCAGTAGTAATTTTTAAACACCGTGTGAGGTACTCTTTTCTTTCTGCTTCATACTCGAGGTCTAACCAAGGTTACATGGGGAGTCGGTAGAACCCTGTGTTGGATGTTGCAACAGAGGGCCTGGTAAGACCCAATGTGAGCATTTGGGGAGCCCTTTGTTATTTGTTTGTACCATCATTCACTTAGTGTCATCTTTGAACATGAGATGCTTGAGGAGTACGTGATGCAGTTTGATGTAGCTTTGGAATCATGAGGAAGAGGGACACTTTCCCCACTAAGTTGAGTTATTTTTGAGATGTGATCCAAACTATATGGGCAATCCAGTACTGACCAAAGTGGATAGTGTCGAGGTGTGGTGAATGATTTCCTTATACTTGTGTGTTCAGGTCAAGGTTAAGTGATAGAGTTTCAGAGCAGGTCCTGGCCTTATCAATGGATCTTTTCTGCTTGAACATTATTCTTGGATTCCCTATTGAAGGGAGTGACTTGATTAGAACAGTTATATAGTAGAATAGTTAGACCCTATGATGTTCTTTGCAATGTGGATCAATTTCCTACCATACAAACTTTTCTAGGATTCCACTATTGGGTGTGGTGGTGTTTTTATTTTTGGAAAGCCATGTTATAGCTAAAGGTTCACATAAGAAGGGCCCGGTAAGACCCAATGTTCATGCTTGGGGACCACTTTTTTGTTTTTTGGTTCCCTCGTGTTATCGGTGTCAAACTTGAATGCAAGACACATGAGGAGTTTGTAGTACAGTTCATCAAGGGGTGGATGTGAACTACTGGGTTACATCAGTATCTACATTAGGTTAGTGAGGTGGTGTACCACTAGAATCTATGACTATGGATGGACCATGGTGATTGGTGGTTTTTCACCTTTCACAGCTGAGGATACATGTAATGCTTGTTTCATGATTTTTACCTGGTTGGAACTTGATGTGAGTATGGTTTGGCCTTGGTGGTTTCCTTAAGTGCATGCTTGGAAGCAGCATGGGAACCCTGGTGAGCTCGCTGGCATGGGAGTTCCAATGGAAAGCTTAGTTTCTTCCATTTTACCCAGGCTTTCACTTTTCAGGGATGAAAAGCCCTAAGATTAAGAGAATGTAATGATTTGGGTTTTCACCTGTCAGACTTAAGAATATTTTTAAGAATATTTTTGAATCCAGGAGTTGAGTCGGTGTGGGAATTCGGGGCCCAAAGAGCCTCAAAGCTGTGATTTTAAAAATATTGAATATATTTTATCACGCATGTATAGTTTCTCTTGAAATGTGAATAACTATCGAGTGGAGTTTTAGATCATAAATATGATTCCATGGTTGATTTCATAACATTATGTTAACCCTAAGCATGACATAAAACTGTCCACACCAGGAGTTTTGGTTGGAAGCGAGTTGGTGGGTCGTTATGAGGTGGGTTAATTAATTAAATGATTTTTTTATTAAAAATCTCACCCAATAACTCCCCTCCCTAATGTTTTGTGCACATGACCTAAAGATTAGAAACCTATCCTCTCCTCTTCCCTTTGGAGATAATGAACCGACACCAAATCAACACAATGATGTGTTGTCGATCTTAGTTTTTGATGCCGATCATCATTAGATCAAGGAGAAGCATGATTAGGGCATCTTTCTACACCCAAAGATTTTGTGTTTATCCCTTGAGGTAGGTATATTTTAGTTTTTGTCTCGATTCCCTTCATTATGCATTTTTAAGGTTTTAGAGCCTAAATAAAATTGGTTGATATACCTTTGAGGTTGATCTTCATAATTTGGGTTAAACTAGGGTGAATCAGGTGTTTTTGAAGATAATTACTGATTGGAATTACCATCTACATGGTGTGTTGTCTAGTGAGACACGTCATGTAGCACTTCCTGTTTGGGGAAGAAGAATTTTGGGGTCTACATGACATGTAGTGACCCCATGTCGTGTGGCCTTGGGACATGTATTAGGATAGCCGTGTAAAATTACATGGCTATGTAAACATACACAACCAAAGTAAATGGAAATGGGAATAGGAAATCCACACATCCAAGTGGCCATTTAGCCTGAACACACCATGTAGTATGAGATACAAGGCGTGTGAGGGATGTGGTTGGATGGCCATATGGAGGACGAACATGACCAGGGGATGGGTGAAGCGAGGCACACCATGTACTTTCTCTACACTCTGTGTACCCCTACACAGGTCGGAAAACCATGTAGACATGATACACGACTAGGTCGGGTGGGCTCACACACTGTGTGGACCCCAGTGCATGCTGTGTACTCCTTGGATATCTTCTTTAGATATTTATCCTTTCGTATCTCCTTCTATGGAACTTGGATTCAATCTTATGAGTAGTATATCCTGAGTATTTTTCTATATAGAATGTGATGGTGACCTCTATTTGGGCTTATGTGATTATATGTCTTGTTTCAATAATGATGCTTGTGTAGCAGTTCTTAACCTTGGGGAGCAATCAGGGTGGATCACTGGGTTGACATCGGGGTTAGTACCCTTCCCTTTCACCTTAGGAAGTATCTCACATGGTCTCCTTAGGCTGGTATAGTGATGCTACCATATTGTATCAGTTCATGGGTCTCTTACCCATGACGGTGTTACATAGAAAGTTTTGATTGGAATAATGCTCCTTTCAGCGGTGCTCGTCCAATGTTGGAAATCAGTGTGGTTCTTAGTGAGAGGCGCTTGTACTGGTACTCCCACGTGGAATCAAGGTATGGGTTTCTATTACCTCTCTACTTTGGTAGAGATGGGACACCCCACATCATGGGTGCGGGTTTTATACCTTTGTGGTAGTTCTTTTGGGGTTGGTACTCCCCTAATGGATTTGGTCATGGGTTCATCGTATCATTCGTATATTTGGAATTAGTTCCCCCCTTCCATGCTAGGGTAAAAATCCTCTATACTTTTTCACCAATAGAGTAGGCACTCCCATATCAGACTAGGGTGTGGGTCCTCTATCCTTGGAGTTAGTACTGCCCTACCGTGTCAGGGAACGGGTCCTCCCGATGTGACATATCGCTAGAGTGGGTACTCCCCTACCATGTTAGGATGCAAGTCCTCTTTCCTTGGAGTCAAAACTCCCATGTCATTCCAGGGTGTTATTCCTCCATACACAATGTTCTAGAAGATTTGGTACTCCCCTTTCATACTAGGGAGCATGTCCTCTAGCATGGGGTTAGTACTTCCCTATCATGTTAGGGTGCGGGTTCCCCATAGTAAATGAGATAGTAGAGTGGTACTCCCCTATCATACCAGAGTGTGAGTCCTCTAGACACAAAGTGATACTCCCCTATCATACCAGGGTGTGGGTCCTCATCTACGGAGTAGTACTCCCTCGTATTTGAGTAGTAGTGGGGAGCGGGTCCTCCATTGGAGTTGTTCTCCCTCGTTTGTTGAGTAAACTTACGAGGAGCATGCCTCTCCTCTAGTTACGTGAGTTACTTGGTTAGGGGTTAGTGATCCCTTAATAGACTGAGGTTTGGGCCAATCAATACAGGAGTGATGGAGGTTTTACGGGTTAGTATGGAGTAGAGCTCCCTCAACTGTGTGTAGTGGTCAGGGCAAGACTCTCCATTTGGGTTCTTATAAGCTTGCACAGGGTGTAAGTGAGATTTGGAAGGACCCATAGTTCTAGGCACTAGAGATGGACTTACTATGTTGTTATCGATGGATAATATCTCTTATACAATTTCCATATATAATTGGTGAGCTCGTGGAGTGTGTTATCCTTGTTTTTTGTTACCTTTAGAGCCTCGAGTAGAATCTTGTTATTGGCTATAAGTCCATAAACTCATGAGAATTAAATTCTGAGATGAGTATTTTTGGATGATATTTGGGAGTTCATGTGGTGTTGTCATGTGATTGGGTTGACACCCCTCATGGACTGATATGACTAGTCATGTATAGCTGATAATGGTTTGAGATGGAGTTTCTCTCTCATTTGGGTTTCCTCTGGTTAGGTTGAGTGAACTATTTCCTTTTAGTTGCTCCCTTTTCTTTTGGGTTTTTGGGGTGCCTAATGATTATTTTTATACTCACCCCTGTATGATATTTTCCCACACATGTTGTGTCTTGTGCATACCACATGCCTTTCAATAGATTCCCAGGAGGACCTAAGGCAGACGGAGCTGAGTGAGCTAGACCGACCGAGGTGTTTATCAGATCTGGGCCAAGAAGCATTCCAATAGTGTCATTTTCTAGTGATCCACTCCTTTTGAGTAGGTTGGATGCTTTTAAAATTTTCTTTTGGTGGGTGTGTTTTTTTTCCTTTACACTTTCATCACTTCTATCATACTTTGGTTTGGTATATTTGTATATATGTATTTTTGTTTCCTACTTTTTATATCTCTACACTGTTTCATTGAGGTGATTGAGGGTGCTTGCATATAGGTACTCTTGGAAAAGGCCTCCCATCTATGTGATATTCCTTCTCAGTGCTTGTCACCAGCCCCTAGCCTATTAGAGGTGGGCTTGTGGGGTTGTGGCCCGAGCCCTATTGGGTCGGGTCGTGACAGGTCTACCCATGTACATAGAATTACATGTCGTTTACATGGATAGAAGAACTAAAAAATATTTCAATTTTTACAATGGGGACATATATATCGGTAAAAGAGATTTTTTTGTTGGTAAAATGTTTTACCAACATATATGTACCTATCCCTAAACTATTGGTAAAAACTCTATCTCTAAATGTTTTTTCAACAGATAAAATAGTTTTTTTGCAATTATAATTATACCAATAGATAATATATATGTTTGTTAAAGTGTTTATAAATAGGTTATGGAGATAAATTTATCTATTGTTAGTAATATTACCGATATATAATATATATTTATTTATAAGAAACATTTGAATAAAAATTATAAATTTTTATTTCTAGTGAAATTTCATATTATATTTATTATTTTATCATATATAATATATAAAATAAAATTTTAATACATGTTCAAAATTAGAAAAAAATTAATTATATTAATAATGAAATATTTTATACAAAACATTGGATCCCACAATCTGCTCCTCCAAGAAACCCATCCATGTCAGGCAACCCATCCTTGCCATCTAGTCAGCTCCAACTCCAGCACCCCAACCATGCCAGTGACCCATACATGCCATCTAGTCATCTCCAGCTTCAACACCCCAATCATTCCAGCACCCCATCCATGCCATTTATTCACCTCAAGCTCCAGTAAAAAACTCTAGATAAAAAAAAGTTTAACTTTGACTGGAAATAGAGGAGGTTTTGGCAAAGTCTCATGCACATCCTGATCCACCACCATGATAAAAGGCCTAAGATGACTGTCATACTTCTCTATAATCCATCCATGGTCTTCAAAAATCAACCTACTTCAGTAATAATTCTTTATAAAAGTAGTACTTTACCAACTTATATAATCAAAACATCACAGAAAAAAAAACTCAAGCAGTGCTTCAAGATGTACATTGAAAATAGAAACTCAACCTGTTAAAAAAACAGAAACCCAAGATGAATCTTATACTCTTCTTGAATCCATCCATGATCTTCCAACATCTGCTATCACTGTAGCGATTCACACAGAAAATCTATTTCTCTCACGCTCCCAACAAAAATATCTTCACACTTTCTAACTGCAGACATCTATATACCAATGTGATATCAACATTAAATCAAAATTCAATTTCATTTAATTTAAATTATAGGTTATTTTGTGAAATAAGACTTACATTTTTGTAAGTGTTGCAATACTGACTCTTCCACGAGAGAAACAATCTTTACAATGTCAATTATTTTTGAAAAAGAAAAATCTATTAAAAACCATGTGACAAATAACAAAAATAGGATGTACTTAAAGAATGAAACACTGACCAATCTATAAACCATCTTCAAGCAATGCTAGCATGGGACTTCATGGAGGGAACATCATTGTAGGATAATCTCATTTCCAACAAGTATGGAGTAGTTTTAGGAGGACTGGGGGGGGGGGTAGGATCTCCAAGCCATGGGGATCAATTCAGAGCCACTTAAATATCCTCCATGATCATTCTTGATGGATTGTTGGGTGCAGATAAATTAATTATTGGGATACCAACTGGGTGGTAATTTCTTTGGATTTCACACGGTGTTTAGTGCCAGATATTTCCTTCACACATGCCAGCATGTACCCTCCTTTTATTCACTCCACTCTCAACCAACAACAAAAGGAAGTCTTCAACAAAATCTCCCTCAATTTGGACCTGGACATGCTGGATTTTACTGTATCTTCATCTGGGATCTTGTCAATGAATGATTACTATTAGGTTTTGAATGGGGATCATGAGAACGATACCTTGGGGGAAGCTCTATGGAACAAAGAGTTACCTACTAAAATCAGCTTCCTATTATGGAAGATACACAATCATGCCCTTTTAACTAATGAGATAGTGCAATAGTGGGGTGTTTTCCTTATCTCCCGATGAAACTGTTGCTTTCAACCAAGAGAAGAGTCCATTGAACACATCTTCTTTGAAGGGGAATGGGAATCCTCTGTGTGGATCGACCTGGGCACTTAAAGTGGGCATTTCGAACATGAGGTTCCCAATAGTAATTTTATTCAATCTTGGTTTCACAATTCGCATGATAACATCCATGAATGAAAATATCAGTCACTGTTTATGGCTTCAGGATGCTGGAGCATTTGGAATGCGCACAATAGTGTTCGCCATGGGGGGATTCCGTATTCACAGTTGGTAGTGTTGGTCTGTGCCTGCTCCCAGGTTGTTGATCTGGTCCCGCTTCTTAATCATTGGGAGTCATCCCCTTCCCTCCATCGTCTCCTAGATGGAACGGTATCTAGTAACAAATTTCATAGGTCTTCCTCACAAGGTAACTGGGTTTGATGGCTTCCTCCTGTTGGTGGTCTCAAGTTGAATATTGACGGGTCATTCATTAGCGGTAACATGAGAGGGGGAGGAGTTGTTCGAAACTAGGATGACTATATCATTTTTTCCTTTAGTGCTTCTTTTGGACATGGGGACTCTCTCCTAGAAGAAGCTTCAGACATGCATAGGGGGATGTAATTATGCATCTCCCATGGGATCTCGCTGGAGGGGGTGGAAACTGATTCATCTATTATGCATAGAGCCATCATAGAGCCTATCTCAATTCATTGGGGTATCACTTATCTGGTTTGTAGATGTAGGAATCTTATCTCCAATCACATTATTATTACTCACACGTGGCGGGAAGAGAATATGGTGGTGCAATTTCTATTCTCACGGGACTCCCCTGATAACTCTTGTATCGTCTTTAATACCATAGGGTCTCTCCCCCCAGAGTGTGCTAATCTTGTGAGAGATGATTCTCATTGACTACATTATTTTAGGCCCTCGTATTTGTATTTGGTCTTTCCCCCCTCTTTTTTTTTCAATAAAAATTGTTAATGTTGGATGGATGGACACTAACCAAGATGAGTGTAGTGAAATGGAGCTTGAAACTTTCCAATTCAGGGACACAATGACACTGTGATAGAATCACTAAAACCCCCCACAAAGAATAACATACTAGACCTCTAGTATCTTCCTTCCATCCTTATCATCACAAGGTTATCAAACAATCCTGCACCATCTATTTTCATAGCTTTATATAATCAATAAATTACAAAATCATCAAGAGAAACAGTTAAAAAAATACAATCAACATTCTAGAAAACTCACCTCAAACCTCTCTTAATAGATAAAAAATGAGACCACAAACATCCAAGATGATGAGATGGTACTGAGATTTGGGCATCTTCAAGATTAGATAATCAGAGAAACAAGATAAAATAAAGGTGAATCCTAAAAACCATGATGACTTTACTTGGGAAAGTAAAAGAAGGAAAAAGACCACAAGACTATGACAAGAATGGGTTCAATGGTGCATCCAAATGAAATCTTGACCCAGAAAAACACTCCCTTCACTTGGCGACCTAAAGCATAGACAAATTCCATATCCACCTCAGGATTCCTTGTGAAAGTAATGATTAAACACCCACAAACCTGAGTAAAAACATATTACTCTCCCTTTCTTTGCCCCTTTCATCACATGGATTCAGAATCCAAGCCACTTGTTTCTACACTTCACCACAAAAACGAACCCAACATTAATGAACACTCCAAATAACAGTCATACCTCTAGCACCACCCACCCTTGAATAAAAACTATGAATCTGGTGTTGGAGACCCTCCACAAACACTGCAACACACTACTAAAAACCATCCATGAAAGCCAAAGTACACCTGAAAAACCTTGAAATGAACCATCAATGCAGAAATATAATATGAAATGAAACACAAACAAAACCTATCACAAACCATAAAAAAACAAACACACATATAATAGGAGAATCATTGGAGATTTTTCAAATGGAATGCACTATATTGTTCACAACAATCATTAAATGAAAAGGGAGACCACGAACAACCAATTTTTCTCCAAACAACCAGCCCCATGAGTAAATATCATAAGTTAATTGATAAAAACCTTTAAACTAGAGATTATGAGTGACCATGAAGAACAAAAAAAATCAATGTAAACAAAAAATGACGAACAATCTCCAAGAAACTATCTAAAACCAAAAAATAATAAAAAAACAACCAACCTAATCAAACATCCTTAATCTGTTCAAGTCATCACTCAATGAACAAGAGATAATGATTATATAAATGATTCGATAAATCCCAAAAATATAGAATATCTAAATTATTTATTAAGATAATTTTCAAATTCATAAAATAAATAATCAACAAACAAATTCGATAACATATTCCATTCCATAGAATCTAAAAGATAACCAGTAATACTAGACCAAAATTATAATTTAGTTGTAGTATCAAATAACAAAAACATTTAAGATAGATTAATAGTCTCAAAACCAAAATTGAACAAATAATTTTTAATTCATGACAATATTAAAAACAATATAAAAATATTTATGATTCAATACACAAAATTAAATGATCTAAAAAATGTTGCAATGGTCAGAACAAAATAAAACAGAATCAACATTATCACAATTCCAATTCTAAAACTTGAACTGAAGCATAAAACGTTCCATGAAAATGAATCAATAGAGATGATAATAAGTGACTAACTAAGAAAATGGTAGTGACCAAGGCTAAGGTGATGAGATACATGGAGTTGGATGAGAAATATTGACTAGAGACAACAAATAGTGAGCTTGAGACCAACAACAGAGGAACACAAAGTGAGCCCGAGACCAGTGATAGAAAAACAATCCAAGACTGGACTACTGTTGAATACAAATATATCCCTTCCAAAACACCTATCCAAGCCTCCACCCACCATAATTTATATCTATAATTGAACATAAAAAATCCCCACAACATCAAACTAAGGCACACATAGAGAGTCTGAGCCCAACACCCCTGGATAGTGAAGTGGATCCAACACCCCTGAAGGGTAGGAGAAAATTCCTAATCAATACTAGAGGATTAACATATATATAATAGGGATATTGGAATGACGAAAAATGCCTCATAGGATACATCAAAAGAGATATGGGTGAAGTGGGGCACTCTAGATTTCATGATTGTGAGGCAGCATATGAGACCATTTAGAACTAAGGAAGAGGATGAGTGATCGTCGGTAGTCGAAGAGAGAACCAACCACAAAAAGAAACAACCACAAAGAGAAAGGAAAAAATAGTAACCCAAATAGGAGGCAACCAAAATTTTGAAGGGGGGAAGCAAAGGAACTATGAGGCAAGAAGACGTCTCTGAGATAGAAAAGGCTAAACCCTAGATGAAGCGATAGAGAGAGCACCCCCAACCGAGTGAGGAGCCGTCCAACACCAAAAATAATGGAGGGTGATTATAATATGGAAATTTTTCATGAGGATTCCTATGAGGGTGACGTTGAATTCCTGTGAGGAGGTCCATGAAGAACACCGACCACAAACAATGCTGTCCGTGAGCAATGCCGACAGCAAGGAGCGAAGCCGGGTTGGGGGAGGGGGGTCTTTTGACACACATTAGGATTTTTCCTTTTTTTTCTCACACACACACATATATATATATTTATATATATATATATAAAGTTATTAATTTATATAAAAAACTATATTTCATAAGGATTATGTATATATGTGTGTATATATATATATTACCAATAAAAATTACTAAGTTATGGATATTCTAATTAATTATATATTTTTATTATCAAATGATATGCTTGTAATGGGTAATATATATATCTATATATTTAATTTTTGATAAAATATTTGATATTATTTAATAATTTATTAATAATGGATTGTTTCAATGGTAAAATATTTGTTGGTAACAATAACTAATATCAAAAGATTCATTTATCGATAAATCAATTATTGGTATTACTATGATAATACAACAAAATTAAATGTTAGTAAAAGATGTGTTGGTATTGAACTACTAATACAAATAGATATATATATTAGTAAAAATAATTGTTGGTACCTATAGATAATATCAATAGAATTTAATATCTGTTGGAATTAATCATTTTTACTAATAGATATATTATCTTTCAGTAATTTTCTGTTGGTAAAGGTCACTTTTTTTTAGTGGGGGTGAGTCCAATGAACCTGTAGGATTCTCTTAATCACCTTAACACACCGAGTGTTAATATGATCAAGATTATGTGAATTACAAACATAGAAGAGTGAAAGTGATTCCCATGAAACACACCCACCCAAAAACATAATGCAAGATGCACATGCAAGAAAATGGGTCAGGTCATCATGTGCTAACAAGGACACCACAATTCCTGAACCCACCTACTTTTCCCAATGTCGGTAATATGTCTGTTGTATCCACATCACAAGGAAGACCATTGGGGAAATTCATCTCAATTGATAGTCCCAAGCATATAAGAAACCGATTAGGGAAAGGCATTATAATTTATATTATTGTGACTATTGGAAACCCATCAGGGAGAGGTATCATAACAGAGAGTCCCATGTATATAGAAAACCCATCACACACAACAAGTGATATGAGGAGGGAATCTTGATATCCAACCTCTCACACGTGCACCACTTAGGGTAAGTTCCCATGTGTTGGATTTAGTGTCCTAGGACCAACTATTTGTACTTTGATTACATGTATATTCGATTTATTGAATATTAATAAAACTTATTATTACATATTGATCATTATTCTACATGAATTTAATATAATAATGTCTTAGAGTATACATCACATTGATAAGGTCATAGAAGTTCCCTAGTATGATGAGAACCTTGATGTACTATGATAATATTCTTAAATAATGCTCTACAGTTGGATAAAATACTATGATGGGAAACATAATACATAGACTATTAGGTGTAGGTACTCATAAGTAGACAGGGATTCTTATCATATAGTTCACAATTGGTAATCTCCAAGAAGGGAGATTATGATAACATACCTGCCGGTAGTAATTCTAAATGTTTTGGTGTCATCAAATATTCCTATCTACGAGCATGTGTGATGGTCCATAGATATTAAGATTATTATTAATGTATGTTTCAAATTGTGTACTTACATGTATTTTGTAAACCATGATGATAAAAGTTCATGAAAAAGGTGGATATGTTGGGTGCATCACGAGTGACATGTCATTAATGGATAAGTCAAGGAAGTATTTTTCCCTTCCATATTTATGGAAGCTAATATCTTGACCCTTTGATTGGAATGGAATCGTCACCATAAATTCCTTGTCAATGGTGTAAAGACGTGTTTATTTAAGCTAGTCAAAGAAATATTTATTGAGAATATAGGTTGCTGACATGGATGTGAAAAATGATTGATGAGTTATTGAGACAAAAGTAATTATATTACACAGTGATCATTCATATGCGGTTGTCATAATTGTGACTTTAAGTTATTTCTCTTGGGTGCCTTAACCCATTGCTAGGTAGTAATCATGGACTTTAGGAAAGCCCGCTTAATGCTAATGGGAAATAATCCTAGAGTGTCACAAACCAAGTGTTTCCGTTGATCTTTATTAAATTCTACTTGAATTTAATTTTTTTAATAAATATTATTCTGAAGATCGAGGAATAATATTATTCATGTTTTATTGATCTCCAATATTCACAAGGTAATAAATAATTTATTTAAATATGTGAATAAATATAAAATATTTATTCACTAGACTGTGAATAAAATATTTATTTTATTTATTGAATATTTTAATAAATATTTATTCACTAGATTGTGACTAAAATATTTATTTATGAATAAAATATTTATTCAGCTGTTCAATAAATTATAGAGGAGTTCAAACAGAACAACATCGATTCCAATAACCAATATTAATTAACAATACCATTACATAATATTTTTTATTTCAAAAGTTGTCACGCACCATAAAATAATAATAATGATATTATTATTATGTGGAATATGGTTTATTAAAGGTTTTAAATGTTATTTAAGGGCCGACATGTAATTAAATAATATTTTAACACAAACCCTAACTCTATAAACATATGGTTATATATATTGTATATTGCATCCAAAAATTGAGAATAGAGAATTGTTGTGCACAACGAATTCTCTCTCGAATCCTCCTTCTCTCTCCCTCTCAAGAATGATAAGTGCAAGAGAGATTTCTTCATGACCTAAGAATGAGCGATCAAGAATGAACAACACAAGACATTCGATTCACTATGCTAGAACCATAGGATCAAGTTGTGTTTCTTAGAGATCATTGGAGCACGTGTGGATCACCACTAGAGGGATTATATCCTCGGATCCTCACAGCGTAATGAAGGTAATCAAAAGGGTATTTTTAGATGATCAAAAATCATCAACAAAGAAAGCTCCTAAGACCAGGTATTTATTTATTCAAATATTAATTAAATTAATTATAAATTTAACATGAAAGATCCTCACTCTTTGGATTATTAAAATAAATTTTAATATATCTTCCACCACCGCATGTTTTCTCTATTCCCAAAAACAAAAAGTGACATCTTAGCATTGACACTTAAATTTATAATTATTTATTTGATTGTTGATATATACGCAATCATGGTTGAATTTTCATTTCTCATTATTCATTCTTTAATATGATTTTAATTAACATGCTTCAACATATTAATCATATTCGCTTAGTGTTTCATTTTCTTAAAGGCATAATAATAGATAAAGAAAGACTGGAGATTCCATTGGGAAGTTCTAAATCTTTGGCTGGTAAAACAGGGTTACACGACATGTAGCTGGAGTACACTCAATGTACCCATGTGCATTGTACTTAGATATTCTAAGTAGTTAATTACACAAAATGCATTTATTATACACTGAGTGTTGACCAAACCAACCTGAAACATAGAAAGAAGATACCTAGTGTGTAGCTAGTATGTACACATCATGTAGTCCAGTCAAGTTAACATGATAAAGTTCCAAGTGTGAGACTCGAATATATGGAAACGGAGGTACAAGATGTGTAGATGAACTGTAGATGCCATGTATTCTACCATTAAAGAGAAGAATAAAAAATTACATTAAATTTAAAATTGAAGCATTAAAACCTTATTTTATTGATTGGCACACCAACGTGTGTTTGATAATTTAATAATGGTTTTAAATAATATTAAACGATCAATTAATTTATTGTAATGAATATTTTATTATTGGTTTTTTAATTTATTTTTCATGAATGACATAAATGATGGGTATCTCCAATTATGATTGGATGATCATTAAGATAAAATATTATTAATTAATTTATTAATTAATATAATCATATTTATCTTAATAATAAAGAACAAATAAAGAAATGAATGCTAGCCGGTTACTTTTTCCTATTCGTTGCACGTATGACCAATCATGATCTTGACCAAGGCCTATGTATGTGTTGGAATTTATTTAATTTAATTTATTGCATGAGTTTGAAATTATTTAATATTAAATTAAATGATGGATCATGATTCCTCTTTCCCTCAATTATTATGTAGGACTTGAATGTCCAAGGATATTAATGTAATCCCCTTTTATACAATATTTTGGTTCCCCTCACCTATGGGTGAGTAATAAATACTTGTAATTAATAGAGCATCCCAAGGCGCATGGAGGCGGTTCAAGATAGAACCACGATGATGCCAACTCAATGACACACATATATATAGGTGGAATGCTATAACTCATGCCATGGCTAGAAAATGGAGTTATTGATCTAGGTAATAGGTTGATTTATTGTCTGCTCATTAAATCAACTGTTAAATAAGATCATGATCATGTCATTTAATTAATTAATTAATTTATGTCTATGAATTATTTATTTTATGTATAAAATACCACAATCTCATAAATGAATGAATTAATATGAAAATATAAAAATTAAATAAATTAATTATGCATAATTTTTTTATTCAAAATGGTTTATTAATTAAGTAACATCCACTTAATATTAACAAGACTTGTAAAAGGATAAAAAAAGATAAAATTTATGCATAAATTAATTAAAATTACTCAAACTAATATTAAGTCAGACTAAGACTTCCATTAATTGATTAGAAATGAAACCATAGAACTAAGTGTAGTACACAGAAAAATTCTGAAAACTTACTTTTATCAGGGAGTTCTAATAAGAGTTTTGGGTTGACTTAACCAAACTTACATTCATTTTTCTGGCTAAAGTTTGTTTAATAAAAATTTAGAGGCAAGTGTTAAGGAAATCCAAGTTAGGATTTCAGGATAGGGGGATCCACTCAACGAATCAAGGAGCTGCAAGCATGTATTTGAAAATACCACCTACCTAAATTACTTTCTCATGGTTTTCATGGCCAAGGTATGGATCATTAAGAAATGTAATGGGGATCCTTGCCACTAGAATTTCATAGAAACTAGACATTCTGAGTTCAATGGTGAAGACTATTAGGACATGATAAAATAGTGGGAGATTTAATAAAATTAATTATTTAATTTATTATTTATCACATAATTTGTAATCAAGAAAAGTACTAATAGACTGCTCTTTTAATTGTAGAATAAAATAGAAATATCATCATTCACACTATCCATACAATCAATATTGGAGAAAGAAAACCTCCTAAATAGTAGTAACTTCCAAAAGTGGTTTAGATATCTTTGGGTTGTGATATGACATCAATGGAAATATTACATGATAGATTCCCCAATTCTTGATCCACCTGCAAAAGAGGCAAGTGACGAAGTGTTCCTTGTCCATGAAAAAAATTTGAGTGATGTTTTCAACATTAAATGTTTGATGATTTTATACATTTCTAGTGAACTAATGAAGTCTCGTGAAAACATGGATGTCTATAGCATGCTTGAGAACCTACATGGTCTATACTAGAAGAGTGCTAGATAGGAATAGTTTGATATTTATAAGGTACTTTTTTAGAGAAATTTTAGACAAAGTGCTCTAGATGGGCCTCATTTAGTCAAGATCATTGGCTACATTGAGATACTAGAGGTTTTAGGGTTTAAAGTCCATGAATAACTAGGCATCGATCTCATTTTGGAATCACTACCTTAAAGCTTATCTAGCTTTTTTGTGAATTTTAAAATGAATGAAATTGAGAAGTCTCTTCCAGATCTTCTCACTCTTATTCTCCAAGTTGATAAGAATACAATGCATGAAAATCCTTCCATCCTTATACTGAACAAAAAGAAAGGGAAAGAAAAGAGATCTAAGTACAAAGATTCTTAGAAACCTTCCAAGAAGAAGAAGATCAAGGGAAAGCAAGGGAAGAAGATATTGTTTGGTTTCATGTGGAAAGAAGGGCCACTAGAAGATAAATTTCACCCAACCAAAGAAGCAAGGTGAAGATTTAGGTGCATTCATCATAAAGTGAAATTTATTTGTTTCTAAAAATAGGGTACTAGATACAGCTTGTGGTGATAACATATGTATTAAAATATAAGAATCAAGTAGATTTAGAAATATTGATTAAGGGGAGGTATATCTATGAGTATCCAATGAAGCTAAACTTACTATTGTAGCTATTGGAGAGTACCACCACACATTGACAACTGAAATGATATGGTTTTAAAGGGTTGTTATCATGTTACTTTAGTTACCAAAAACATTATTTATGTATCCAAACTAGATATATATGGATTTATTTTCAAATTTGGGGATTAAATTTTGATTATTTTATAAAGGTATAATTTTTATGGTAAGGAAAATTTAAAAAATAGTCTTTATGTGTTGGATTACACAAATCAAGTAATGGAAATATATAATGAAGTTACTTTACATGAATCATACCACAACCAACATTGGAATCACCATCTAGGTCATTTAAATGAAAAGTGATTGAATAAATTACATCAATATAGATATTTAGATTATTTTAAACTAAAACCACTTGGTATATGTCACTCATGTTTACAAGAAAAAATGACCAAAGCCCCATTTAGTGGGAAAGGTGAAAGGGTGAAATAGTTTCTTGAATTAGTTTATACCGTTGTGTGTGAACCATTTCCTATTGTGGTAATGAGTGAGTACTCACACTTCATAACATTTATTGATGATTTTAGTAGATATAGATATGTCTACTTAATGAGGTATAAGTTAGATTATTTTGATAAATTTAAGGAATACAAGAATGAAATTGAGAATCAGCTTTGTAATAAGATTAAGAAACTCCACTCAGACCATGGTGGAGAATATATTAATTAATATTTGATTGATTATTTATGAGATTTTGGGATATTATCTCAAATCACTCCTCCTAATAATACTTAGTGGAATGGTGTAAGAAAATGGAGGAACCACACCTCATTGTACACAATTATATCAATGACGATTCATATGAATATTCCATTATTCTTCTGGGGATACACATTATAAACAACAACATACATACTAAACTAAGTTACAACTAAGGAAATAGATGGTATACCATACTGATTATGGAATGTAAAGAAACTCATGTTTTCTTACCTACATGGGTGGGGTTGCAAAACATTTGTTAAGGCCTCTTCAGGCAACAGGATTACACCTTAAGACACAAAGTGTATCTTTATAGGATATATAAAATAAAAAAAGGGATACTACCTATACAATCCTTCAGAAAAAGTTTGTGGTTGACATACATCCCACATTTCATTAGGAGGATCTTATCACTAAAAGAGATAGTGGGAGAGAGACCAAATTAGATAAAGTCCAGGCTCAAGATACAGAAGAGATGGCTTAGGAAAAAATTCTACAAATCCCCATGGAAGAAGAAATTGTTCCAAAGACACAATTACCATGTAGAAGTACTAAAGAGGTTATAGAAACAAGACAATATGGTTTTCTAGTTATCGAGGATGATGAATCATTATTAGTTGATAATAATGATCCTATAACCTATAAGGAAGTAATAAGTAGAATAGATGTTTCCAAGTGTCAAGAAGCCATGAATTCTAAAATGGATTCCATGTACCAAAACTAAGTTTTTATTTTGGTAGAACCTCTAGAAAATGTAAATACTGTTGGTTGAAAATGGGTATTCAAGAAGAAACTGGAAATGGAAGGACAAGTTAGTACTTATAAAGCATGAATGGTTTCAAAATGGTTTAAATAGCATCTATAAATTGACTATGAAGAAACCTATTCACCAATTGAAATGAAAAAATCCATCATAATTATAATTTCCATTATGACATTATATGATTATGAAATTTATAAAATGGATGTCAAAACAACCTTCCTTAATAGGAACCTTCAAGAAGATGTCTATATGACACAACCTGAAGGTTTTGTGACTCCAAAGGATTCCAATATGTTATGAAAGTTGAAAATATACATTTATGTATTAGAGAAATCATATTGGTCATGGAAAATTAATTTTTATGAGGCCATAATGAAATTTAGATTTATAAAGAACGGATGAAATTTGTGTGTCTTTAAATGGTTCAGTGGGAGTGTAGTCATTTTATTAATAGTATATGTTAATGAAATATTACTCATTGGAAATGAAATATAGATCTTATAATTTGCTAATGCATGGTTGAATAAATGCTTCTCTATGAAGGACTTGGGAAAGGCAACATATATTCTTGGGATCAAGTTTCATCATGATATATATAAGAGGTTTCTAGACCTATGTCAAAGTAAGTACATTGAAAATATACTGAAATGTTTTGGTATGTAACTGTGATGCCCAGACCTAGGAACCACTAAATAGTGCCCCAAGCTAGTTGGTCACATGCCCTCAAGTGTGCCTCCCCATATGCCATAGGGTGACGACTAGCAGTGAGGGTCAGGTAAGTCAGTCTTGGGGAAACTATAACCTCTTTTATCAGAATAAAACACCAATGGAAGCAAACGATAATAACCAAGTGCGGAAGCGTATAAATAACCAGAATAATATCAGGTTATATGATAGTCAAACAATAAAATATAATACTTGACTGTAAGGTAAAACATGTTATGATAATGCAAGAGCCAAGTGTCTACAATGAAACTAAAGTAAAGATACAACAACTCCAAGAGGGTCCTGAACCATGTCTGGTTCCCTCACCCATGCTCCAATACCAAATAGAAACCTATCCTAGGGCCTTGACCTTGTACTGTCCTGCAACAACAAAAGTCTACTCGAGTGCCGATCAGGCAGCCTGAATAGGGTGTGAGTACAACTTAGAAGGCCACCACCAACGGTGTCTAAAACAAGTCTAGTTAAAAGATAGTTCATGTAGTTCTATGAAACAATAAATACAATTCATAACTAAATAGTTATCACATTGTCATTTAATCTTTAATCATCACATTATCCACAATTTCAATTCATGTTTCTCATTTGAATCACCATTCATTCAGTGTAGGTCGTAATGCCTAGCACCCTAATATCTCATTCAGTATAGGTCTCCATTCCTAGCACTCCATATATCATTCTGTGTAGGTCTCCATTCATAGCACCTCATATCTCAAGCTTGGATACCTATTGGGGAGGAATTCCATGTCTAACTCCCAACTTCTAATTGGTCTAGAACTCTATGTCTAACACCACAAAACTATCAGACATTTAATCATTCTTTAATTCACATGAATTAGCCACATCATTCCATTACTAATCCAACGTTTAGTTAATAATTTAAAAGGCCATTAGTCAAATCAACAATTAACCGAGTGGTAACCACTATTATACCCCTCGCTCTCTATGGGAACTAGCCCAGGCTCGAGTCTCGCTAGACTCAGACACTGTGAATATTATGCACATGGCGATTCGAATCCATTTTCATAGCTAGGAAATGTACGGTGCACTCTGGTCATGGTGGACACCCAAGTGGGAGGTGAACGTTACCCTACACACGTTGCCACTTCGATGGTGGCATGGTGGTGAAGGTGAGTGGTACAATAACTTTGTTATTTGGGAGGTTCAGGGTTAGAATCCTGGGAGTCCACTTTCAGGACTAGCTTTTCCCTCAGGATCCACCCATCTTGTTGGGTCTCCCTATCTCGATTGGGTGGAAAAAATGAGGTGTAACCCACTATGATGATGGATTTCTTTAACGAACCATCACCGATCGGGCCGTCACCCTCCTGGACTCTCTTCTATCTTGGCTGGAAATGGATCCTTCTCTAGTTGGGGCTCTACCTTAGGGTAGTGACCTCTTCATGGGGAAGGGGGGTTACCATGTGTGGAGGGTTTGAAAAGGCCACACATGGGAATTCCATTTTAATAAATATAATTAACTAAACAAATAACCCATTAATTAATTCATTAGTTAATCAATCAATCAATCAATCAACACAATTTTCTTTCCATAATTAATTTCTCATAATTAATTATCTATATAAAATATAAAATTGTTATAATTAATTCTCACAATTAATTATCTTTTATCAACATCATGGCACATAATTAATTCTCAAAATTAATTATCTTTCATATCCAACCATCATTTCATAATTAATTTCCCCCAATTAATTATCTTTACACAATCAATTTGATATCTCAATTAAAATATCTCAACCAATAACCAATCTCCAAAACAAATATATATTTGGTCAACCCCCCTTCATTTGTTTCTTGATTCAATTGTCAATTAATCACTAAGGCAAACACAAGTCAATTCCACATTCCTAATTACTCTAATTTAGGAAATCAATCATCAAGGGAATCTAGAAAATCATAAACTCACACACACATATCAAAATCATGACTATGGGAGTTTGATTTAGACCACCTACCTTGATTTATTGATGGTGGTTAGCCCAACAGAAATCCCCAAAATCTGAGTGGCACAACATCATCAATCAAGCTTCATATCTAAATCCATAAATAAAAATTAAGATCAAAGACATCAAGATCATGCAAATATAGATCTTGATCCACAATCCTAGATCTAGATACCAAATCATAGGTTTAGATCCATGGAAACGGTGGATATATTCCATGAAAATATCAAGGAAAGATAGGGAAAGGAATGAGAGAAGCAATGTAATGAAATCCACTTACTGAGAACAGAGCGAATCTTTAATCTGGACTTTCAATCTCGAAGAACAGTGTTCGGATCACCTTGGAATCCATTTAGAAGGCTTTAGGAACACCTAAAATTTGTCTAGCCTAAACCATGGTTAAAATATGGGAGTCTCAATGGAGTTTGAGGGGTTTTAAAAAGGATTTCCAGATATTAAATTCTGCGCGCATGATTTCCTGGGCAGAGGTGCATAGTTAGTGCGAACCGTGCACCAACCGTGCAGAACTCTCTATCTAGGTTTGTACAATTTTCATGGTTCAGTCGCATGGTTTTTCAAACTGTGTGAAAACTATAAGGACCTCTCTGTTGGCATGGTTTAACTGCACAGTTTTGTCAAACAGTGTGAAAACCATGCGCACCCCACTGTCTGTTAGTTTTTCTTAAAATTTCACCCAAACACACCCCAATACACTAATCCAAAAGAATGTACTTAAAAACATCAAAAGTACATAAAAACACACCCATGATGACTCTAGAAAAGGCTAGTATCTTACAATCTTCCCACCTTATAATAGCTCGTCCTCGAGCTGCACTCCCGAAATTCTCTAAGATTCCGAGCGAAAAAGATTGGGCCATTGAACCCTCATGTATGCTTCCCTTTCCCAAGTTTCATCTTGAACACTTCCATGTTTCCATAACACATGAATTAAACCTACTATAATTTAGATCTACAGCTACATAGCTATATCCACGGACAATAGGAAATGTGGCTATATCCTGTTTACAGCCAGGACAATTTTGCCGTCAGTGGAAATTAACCCACCACCACTCCCCAATTTACCTTAACCTTCTCGCGTCCCTCCTCATAATTCCCCTCCTCCTCACTAACCTTATCCCCGACGTTCCACGATCCTCCTCCTCTGACGGGCCACCCAACCTCCCCACGATCATCCTCCTCCGGTGCGACCACTCCACTTCCCCACCGTCGCTGCTCCAACGCGGACTCCCCACCTCCTCTGAGGATGTGCCTCCGATGAGGCCACCCCAATTCACCACGATTCTCCTTCTCAGACGCTACCCTGACACGGCTTCGACACTGCCCCGACCGGCTCAGACATGACCACTCCACCTCTTGGGATCCTCCTTCCGTGCGGCCACCCCCGATTCTTCTCCTCCGATGCAGCAACCCCACCTTCCCGATTTCTCAGTCGAACCAAGTCCCACCTTGGCATCCTACTCCCATGATTTATCACTAACCCCACTCAGGGGATCCCAGCGAAATCCACCATTCTTCAATTTCTCATCCGAAATCCCTACCTACTGCACTCCTTGCCTCACCAGGTATTTTCTGATTTTTGGCTCCAACGTGATATTTAGGTCTCATGTTTTATCTTCTCTAGATAAGTGGTTCAATTTATTCTAATCTTGGGTTTCATGGAACTGACATCCAAGAGGAATGGTCATATTTTTAATTAGGCATGTGATCCTAGTTCAGTTGTGACGTGACTTCTGGAGCTGTGAGATGGGTTGCAACTGGGTGGTACATGAGCGTACACCTATTGACTTTGACATAAGTTGAGTAAGCACAAAATATTCATGCATGGAAGTTGTGTATTTTTTAATGAGTGTTAGATGACAGAGGGTAGAGGATCAATGAAAATTTTAGGGAGATTCTCATAGTGAGGTATCCCATAACTTCAAATGAAATGG
The DNA here is from genome assembly GCA_963277665.1 of Viscum album. Taxonomy (NCBI): domain Eukaryota; kingdom Viridiplantae; phylum Streptophyta; class Magnoliopsida; order Santalales; family Viscaceae; genus Viscum; species Viscum album. The sequence continues at coordinate 533,318,661 of OY728151.1, read as the reverse complement.
AGGAAGTGCCCTATGAAAAAGGGCTCTTTGGAAATATATTGGGTATGTTTATACCAGATCTTGGTTAAGGAAAAGTGTTTCATAGGGTAATTTGATAATGTCTTGGGAGAAGTGGTATATAGATTTAGATTTGGATCTTCAAGGTGTTTCTTGTGGAGCAATTTTAAGTAAATCCATGTGGTGGTGAGTGCACCAATGGATGGTGTGGTAGGTGATAATATTTTTTTTCTAAAAAACTCATCACATGCCCAGAATGGAATTATCATGAACCAAGAATGGGTATCGAGTAGTTTTTTGGTTATCTCTTAGGAATGCATGGGTTTTGGATGAATCTAGTCATCATGTTTGGGGATAGACAGGATGTGGGTTGTGGTTCTTGGATTTTGATCAAGTGATGTTGTGACAAGGGTTATCCTATAGTGGAGAGAGTGAAATCTGTCATGGGAAATATAAACCCATGAGGGTAGAGTCCTAGTTTTGGGAGACCAATAGGTAGGTATTTCAAATGGAAATTAGGTTCCAACGACCCAATGCGCACCTAAATTGAGTTGGTTTTTCTTGGAGATCAGAGTCCGAAAATGGGCATTTGGGTTGAGTGGAAATAGTAAAGATCCAAGGTTTCTTTAGATTTGAAAATTAATTGGTTCTTATGGAAATAATGACATGGGATTGATCGACTAATGACCCAAATGAGGGAATCACACTAGTTTTCAGACTTGGGTTAGTTTTGATGATCCAAATGTATTAAATCATGGTTATGTCAAAGCTGGGGATAGGGTTTGATGGTATTCTAGTTGGTCGAGGTCCAGACCTAAGAATTTCACCATGTTTCAAGAGTTTAATTCAATGGTCTATAATGGTGAACATGATGTGCCTCCTGAAATAGGGGGATTGGGAATTGAATGTTTTGAAAATGTGGTGACGTTTGGAGTCTATGCATCATCATCAGGATCAAGATGGCTTGTGATGAACCAATATGATTGGGTTAGGAAATGTCAGTGCTTTCAATAGAGTACAATGATAGGTTTATATGGTAGAAAATTTAACCTTAGATTCACACCATTATTTGGAATGAATATCAAAGTGCCAAGATATAATAATGGAATTGAATTCACTTATTATTTAGTTAAGAAGTATCTAGAGAATTATGATAATGCTCAACAAGCTACTGTAATGTAGAAACCCTAATAGAATGGGGTGGTTGAGAGGTAAAGTAGAACTGTCAATAATATAACACAAACTATGGTGATCTCTAGTGGCATTACAAGGTATAAAAAAAGTTTCCTTATGAACTAAGGTATAAAAGGAAACCAACATTGAAGTATTTATGAGTCTTTGGTAGTAAGTTCTATATTCTTAACATGGGAGGGAATTAAGAAAAGTATAGAAATAACACGATGAAGTTATATTTCATATATATTACTTAAGAAGAAAGGTTTATAGATTTTTTAATATGATTATCATTAAAATTTTGGAAATAAAATATGTAATAATGGATAGGAAAGAACAAGGAATATATGACAGGATAATTGAAGATAATTTATAGAAAAGTGAATCTTTACAAGAGCCTAGAGAGTCTCTTAGGAGTAGTGAGGAATCCATCATAGAAGTTTTTGATGAATATGAGAAAGAAAAATACATAAATATTCCAATTACACCTAAAATATTTACAAGAACTAAACATATTGATGAAGAGAACATTTTGGGAGACAAATATGTTGTAGTATAAACTAGGAAGATGTATAGAATTAAAAGAAATTCCCTATTATATTTATTTGAGTAAAAATATTTGATTAATCATTCAATTATTAAAATTGGATTAAATATATGAATGAGGAGTTAAATTAGATAGAAAATAATGACACATAGAAATTTGTTCCACAAACAATAGATGAAAATATCATATTCATGAAACAAGTATTCAGAAATATGCTTAATGAAAATAGAAAAGTTATAAAATTCATAGTCAGAATTTTGTGAAAGGGATATTCATTGATTGGTAGGTTGGTTGTAGATAAAATATTTTCACCATTTGATTGTATTGAGTTTATCAAATTGTTTCTTACCATAGTTATATAGAGAATATCAAGGTATATCTAATGTATATAATAAAAAGAATTATTTTCTCATTGGAGTTCTTTAAGGAAGTTTAAATTGGTCAACTATGTGGATTTTAAATAAATGACGATGATAATAAATTTTGCATTTTTAAGAATGATTTTTGTGGATTAAAACAAGTACACGTATCTTGGAACTCAAGGCTTGAAAATGTTCAATTTTTTTGAGGTTTTTTAGAGTAGTTGACTATAATATCTATATTAATAGGAATTTTTTTAAGGGCACAAAGGCCTCTTTATTTAAAGTATACAGAAAAATAAGAAAGTTCAGAGGAAATACAAGAACACAAAACTTAAAAAGACATCAACCCATTTTAGAACGGGTATTCATACTATGAAAATAAAGTCTTACACCCCTGCCGTGGGAGTTCTAACCTCTTATCCCAGTCCTGGATTGTATCCATGGATCTTCACCATCAGCATCATCAAGGTGCTCCACAACAACATCAGTCTTTATGGTTTCATATTTATTCACTCTGTCACTTTTATTCCCATCATCATCACTACTAAGCGAGGAAAGGATTTCAAAAGTGTTATGAGTACCAGCATTTCTGTTTGTCCAGGTCCTCGATGCTTGAGGCGGGGAGCTGCTTGTAAGAGAGGTAGAAACCTTTGATCTAAACAGTTCAACATTCTTCATAGGTGTATGTTCCTCTCTTTCTAGAGGAGGAATTTTAATTGACTCCGTCACATTGTGTGTTTTTCCAATTGGCTTGGAAACACCCAAAATAAAGATGGGGTCCGGAAGGGAACCCTTTTTTAGAGCAGAATTTTCCTCCTCTCGAGCAGGAGTTAAATATTTAATCATATCAGAATCAGGCTGGATTCTCAGCCTCAGATTATTTCCACTCTGATATAGATGACTTTGGGTGGGAATAACCCCTTCCATTGTGCCGGGTATCTTAAACTTCTCTAGTAACTGCTCATAGATGGGAAACTTAGATGCAACACAAGTGGTTTGAACATCCATTCCATGAACTCCTATGGAAGTTCCAGCAAGAGTACTATCAGGGTGAGCACTGGGCACCAGTTTGGGTTCAAATTCAGTAGCAGAGTGATTAAATTCACTTCCCACCATAGGAGGGTTAATGCTCAAACTCGAAACTTGCATATTTATAGGAACATGCAGCACCCTATCAGTTGTAGGAAATTTTTTAACTCCACTTCCCACTGTAGGAGCAGGTTTCAGGAAACAATATTTTTTTTGAAGTCGCACCTTTTGTTTGCTTAAGTCCATTGAAGGGCTAGAAACATCATCATTTTTCACAGATTCCTTGGACTTGGCAGGGAAGGAGACCTTTGCATTTCCATTGTCTGTAGTCACTTCCTTGGATTCCCTGTTTGTGTTTTTATTCTTAACCTTACTTGAGGTCGCTGTCTCTAACATGTGCTTCACTTTTTAGCATTTTGAAGAAAAAGTAGTTTGATCATGCCTAATTCTTTCATCAGCCTCAGTTTGTGCTAGAATCTCTATCTCTATTTTACTGTCCATAGATTCTGTCTCATTTTGATCTTGGTTCATGTCTTTAATCAGAACATCTTTGAAAGACAAGCCCACTTCAGGTGAGTAACTTTCTTCTACTAAACCAGCCCAAGTGACATTGGGTCTATCAATCAACTGAAAAGTAGGAGCCTCTGCATCTTTCAGAATGACATAGGTGGAGTCCAACTTGGGGCTTTTACTATGATCCTTGATCATATGTTCAGTCTGAGACATTGACTGAACATTTTCAGAGATTAGGAGTCTTTTGGGAGAGCTGTGAGAAATCTCATTTGCATGTTGTTCCAAAGATTGGAAATCAGTACCTTGGGGTAATTTATTACATTCTGTTCTTCTGCAATGAGCCTCATCATGCCCCTTCAACATTCATCTAGTACAAAAAAATATTGGAATGACAGTTGGACCTTGAGTGTCCAAACATACATCAGACTTCACAATACAAAGGCAAATTTTTATACACAATACGAAGATTAATTTCATCCTGTGGTGTGGATAGAACTACCTTATCAACCATGGTAGAACTTAAATCTACCTCAACTAAAATTCTGGAAAAATGTCCATAGCTAAAATTTTCAGTAGCCAAATCCATTCGGATTGGAATGCCTATCGCAGAGGCGATGTCATAAAGAAGTTAAAAATGCCACAAAACCCAATTTAAACCATAAATATTTATCCAAACCTGGGAAAAAGTGTCTTTAAAATCATAGAGACTAAAATTTAGCTTCCATTCATGAATCCTAAGGGTTCCTGGATTCAAATTTATGGAACCAAAACTCCATGCTTTACCCTTCAATTCAGCAGAGGGAAACAACAAGTGAAAAAAAAACTCTTCCTAACGAAACGCATTTGAAGTCCTAAAATCCCCAAATAGTAGAAAGATGAGCAACTAAATCAGAAATTTTCCAAGGTTTTGTACCTTTAGATAAATAGATTCGGGAAATAAAGGAGCTCTTATAGAGATCTAAGCATTCCTAAACTATATTAATAGGAATTGTTATAGACAAATGACGGCGTAGGTTTATAAAATTTAAACAATCTGAAATTTGTTTGTTGGATGAGTTGATAGGGCTGTGAAATTCATATTCATTAGGAGTTTCTCATTTTTAGGAATTTCAATAGACAATGCATTGCCTTTGAGTTTAATAAACTAAGTGTGGGGGAGTGATCGAATTATAAATTTCATAAATTTTTATTTGTAATTCATCGTTTTATTCCCTCAAATTCCATTAAAATCCTTGTCATTGCTATATTTTCACATTTTTTATGATTTTCTATGAGTAAAATAAATCTAGATTGATTTATTGATTTTAGTGATAACCTTTTTATGTTTTCATTAATTAAATGTGTTTTCATTAATTAAATGTATTCTCATTTATTTGTGTTCAGTATGAGGATTCTTCTGCTCCTGCCATTGATTTAGGTGCATATGCCAATGCCGATGTTGATGATGTTGGTGGTCTGAGGAGGAGATAATGATGTTGGTGTTTCTGAAAGAGATGATGAGGGTCGTGATGGTTTTGATGATATTGTTATTGAGGTACATTTTAGATGTAAATTTTATTCTTGGTTTATACATTGAATTCTACCATATAATGATGTTAATGTTTGGTAGATGTTGTGGTGTGTATTGTTTTATGGTGAAAGGGGTGTGAAGATGTTGTGCAGGGGGGGTGTAGAGAAAAGGGGGGTCCAGGGGCAGAGGGGATGTGCAGGGGGCAGGGGGCAGGGGGTGTGGGCAGGGGGTAGGGGTGTGGGTGTGTAAGGGGCTGGGGGTGTGCTGGGGGAAGGGGGGGTGTGCTGGGAGCAGGGGTGGGGGGGTGCAGTGGGTGGGGGTGTGGGTGTGCAGGGGGTAGGGGGCAGGGGGAGGGGTGTGTGCAGGGGGCAGGGGGAGGGGGGTGCAGGGGAGGGGGCAGGGGAAGTGCAGGGGGCAGTGTGGGGGTGTGCGGGGGGCAGGGGGCAGGGGGGCAGGGTGGAGGGGGGCTACACCAATCCAACATTAGCTTTAAGATTTTGAGATTTGGGGTTTAACCTCTAGCCTTATTTATTTTTTGATTATATGATTTAGATTCTAGGATTTTTAGTTTTAGAGGTTATGGTTTCAGGTTTAGGGTTTTATGTTTTAGAATTTTAGGGTTTGGTGTTTTAAGATTTATGGTTTTAGGGTTTATATGAATTTTGAATCCATGAAATTCATTTCTATCAAAATAGGTTGAGATCACTTGCATCCTATGAAACAGGTTCAGGAGTGACATTAAATGACCAAACAACCTTTTTCATTATCATGCCCACCCGCCTTTTTTTAATGTTTTTGTTATTTTGTTTTATTTTCCATCTTATTTTTTATATACCAAAATCATTTTTTAAACCTCACTTATTTTCCATTTTGTTTTCCACTTTTCCATGACACACCTCTTTCCCTTCCATTGAAAGCACTTCCAATGTTCTGAATGAGGAATTAGTTTTGATATCTTAATATCTAATGTTCTGAAAACCTTTACAGCGTGTTTTTTGGTATTTTACTGATCGAACACCTAGACGAATTCTTGATCCTCAGGAAACCTCAGTTGTTTGGAACTTCAAGTACGCATGTACAACTCAAAATGGTTTCAGATGCTCATTTAAATGTGCATCTTGACTCATCACCCCCCACATTTTGCTTTTGTTTTTTCATTTTTCAAAGAAGATTATGAATTTGGAAGGGTTCAAGCAAGGGATGTTTTGCAACATCTCTGGACCATCCCAATCTCAAATGCATCAATTGATATTGTCTGGGGTAACCAGTGTATTGAGTTGCGGCCATTGGGTGTTATGACGGTAATTGGACTTAATCAAACATGTTATTTAGTTGTTAATGGTTTATTTTAACTTCCTGTATTGGTGAACCACCATTTAAAATTGTAAGCTTTCACTTAATGTGAGACTCAATCTCTCTCCCAGCGCACTTCAAGTTAAACCTATAAATGTTTTATTTAATTATTATAAATTGAAATAAAAAACACTGTTGTTTTTCATCACTAAATGGGCCTTAGCATTTCACTTTTTGATATTCATTGTTTTTTCTTTTGAATGTATGTTAAGTAGGGTGCAACGATTGATCGCATATTGGAAGAAATAGTTCACAACAACTCAATGAACTCACTGATTGACTACGTCTTGTGCATTAGGAATTTCCTTGAGAAGGTATAACTTTCCATTTATCACAAATATAATTAGTTATGAACCTGAAAATAAAGTCAGCTATAATTAGTCATGGCAATGATTATGCATGTATGGGGCTATGTGTGCCCATGTATATATATATAAATGCATACGCAGGTGAGTGGAGACTGGTATATGCATATAAGCATATGTACAAGGATCCCCTTGAACATGCTCATGGCTATGAGGGTGTGTGCATAGGGGCTAGGTGTCCTTGCATGTGTGTAAAGGTGCGTATGCCCTGTGGGGGGAGCAGAAAAATTTTAGTTAGAAAGCTCCAAGAGCTGAAGTGGACGGTTTGGTTCCACCTTGAGGTAGGATCCCTCTTCTAGCCTCTTTAATTCAAGAATGCTTTAAATTTAATTTAGATTTCTTAATTATGCTAATTATATTGAATTGCAAATCTTGAATAAGTGTTCTTTAATATAATTGTTTCATTTGATAAATAAAGTCATGTTTTTATAATAAAACCCCTCCAACGGAGGTGCGCTGTCTGTGAAAACTCACAGTGATAGTTATGTTGATCTAGTTGCTTGAATTATTGCATTTGATTTGTGCTGAATCAGTTTTAGAATAAATGTTAAATATAATTAAATGAATTGTGTGATAAAGCAATGACATGATTTTATAATAAAACCCCTCCAAAGGAGGTGCGTTGTCTTCAAAACCAAAGAGTAATGATAGTTATTTGTATCATGTTTAGATTTGGTTTGAGTCATTCAGCCCGCTGCCACCATCATTCTAGCCCGCAACAACCCCCCTGCCACCTTCAAATCAGCCTGCAACCATCCCCCCATCACCTGCAACCTGCCCCCTTCCACCAGCATTCCAGCCTCCTCCCGCTCCCTTCGCTCCTGGCCGGAAGATGTTGCCCTGTGGATGTCGCTGGACCGAGCCAACACGCCGCGGTCACGCCACGGTCCACACCACGGTCACACCGCGGTAATGCCGTGATTTGGATCGCTACAACCTTCTCTTGCAATCCCTTGTTATAGCATATTAAATAGTTGATCTGTTCTATCATATGCTAGTGGGGTGACGGTCGTGAATGTTGCCCCGCCTCCTCTCGCTCCCTTTTCTCCTGGACAGAAGATTCTACCCTGAGGATGTCACTGGACCGGGCCAAAATGCTGCGGTCATGCCGCGGTCACGCTGTGGTCAGGCTGCGGTCACGCCCACAGTCATGGCGATGTCACGCCGCGGTCATGCCGTAGGTCACGCCGCGATCACGCCACGATCACGCCGCAGTCACGCTGTGGTCACGCTACGATCACACCGCGGTCACACCACGGTCACACTGCGGTAATGCCGTGATTTGGCCCTGCTCCAGGACAAACACCCCATGGACGGTTCACAGTGATAGTATTCCATGAGTCTTGTGATCAATGTTGAGACTGACTAATCACAATTTCTGCCGGCGGGGGCGATGACCGAAATGTTGTCCCCCGCCTCCTCCTGATCCCTTTGCTCCTGGCCGGAAGATGCTGTCCCGCAGATGTTGTTGCCACCGTCCAACACGCCGTGGTCATGCCGCGGTCATGTCACGGTCACACCGCGGAAATGCTGTGATTTGGCCCTACTCCAGCCACATTCAGCCACACCAACCCCCTTCCACCTTCATTTCAGCCCGCTGCCACCAACATTCCAGTCCGCAACAGCCCCCCCTTGCCACCTTCAAATCAGCCCGCACCATCTCCCCAGAACCTGCAACCAGCCCCCATCCACCAGCATTCCAGCCCCCTTCCACCTGCATTCGAGCCCGCACTAGCCCCCAACCACCTGCAATCCAGCCCGCACCAGCCACCACACTAGCCACCACCCCCCAACCTCCTGCGAAACACTCATGCCAGCCCTCTTCCACCTGCAAAATAGCCCCATCCACCAGTTCCAGACCACATCAGCCCCCGACCTCCTACTTCCCGACCCGTTCTGGTTGGAGCATGTACCTTTGAGATACAACCATAACACCAAGATCATTAAACTCAAAATTGTTAGTATAAATATCCTTCAAATATTTAACTAGACCATTCACATCCTTAAGCTCTTTGAAATTTACTTCAGAAACAACTTTTTTGAATAGGAGGGAATGGTTGGGAGATTCCTAATCAAATTTGTTTGGGGTAGTCGTTACCCAAACCAACTTGTCAAAATCAACCAGGGGGGGGCTGCTGTCTGGGGGGGGGGGGTGCCGTCTAGGTGGGGTGGGTCCAGGGGGTGTCCAAGAGGGAGGGGGGGGGGTGTCCAGGGGGGGTGTCCCAGTAGGGTGGTGCAAGGGTTTTCCACCAGGGGGGGGCTGCTGTCCGGGTGGGGTTGTCCTGGGGGGTCTGTCTAGGTGGGTTTCTAGGAGGGGGTGGGGGGGTCTGTCCAGGGGGTGGGGTGGGGGGGGGCTGCTATCTGGGTGGGGTTGTCCAGGGGGGTTTTCCAGGAGGGAGGGGGTGTCTAGGAGGGGGGGGGGGGGGGTCTGTCCAGGGGGGGTCCAGCGGGGGATGCTATCCAGGGGCGGGAGGGCTACTGTTCGGGTGGGGTTTTCCAGGGGGTGAGGGAGGGGGGGTGGTCCAGTAGGGGATGCTATCTGGGGGGGGGGATGCTATCTAGGTGGGGTTGTCCAGGGCGGGTCTGTCCAGTGATATGATTAAATTGAACATCCCATGAGAACACCTCCAAATCACCCACAGAATCCATCCAAGGCGAGCATTATCCAATCATCTATAGAATCACATAATATCTAAAATAGACCACTCAACTCACCTACAATAAACACCATTAATCAAACCCACTTCCTGTACCCTTACAAAACCACAAACCATCCACCTACCACCCAACCATACACCGCTCCCTAAACACAAATAAGTGCAGTCATCCCACCCAACACCAAACAAAACCCAACCCTCCTAGACACTCACACCAGAATAGCTACTGCAACCTAAAAGGACGTTGGAAAGAACCCATACAATAAAGAAAACCTTCCTCTAGGAATAAAATCACTAGTCCATATGCAACTCGAACCACCTACTACCTCATGAACCTAGAATCCATCATGGCACCAGACCACCACATTATACCACTCAAAGACTCAAGAAAACAATATCCTAACATCACCATATGAAAAAGACCAGCCAACAAAGGAACGCCCAAACAGTCAACCACAAACTCAACCACAACCATCCACAACAAATCCCCTACATGTAGCCAAGTAGCAGGAAAACCACAACACAAAAAGAAACAAAACAACCAAAAACTAGAAATACCCGCTTGAATCACCCACACCATGAAATCCATCCTCTACAACTGCACCTAGAATAATAACATGTGACTCTATATGCACCACACTAGAAGCCCCTCTAGAATCATCCCACACACTAAAATCAGGCATTCTCTGCATAGGATCCTTGAACTATAAACATCCCACACCCACCCAACACCATAATAGAAACAAAAACCCCCACAAGAACATCACCTGCATGACCCACACAAGCTGAGAACCAGCCAAAAAATCAACTCAACATTCCTATCCCTTTCCAATGGATAAATCCATCACCAAAACCTAAAATGGACCTAAAGGCAACACAATAGTATAGGATTTCCAGGAGGGGGGGGGGGCTGCTGTCCAGCTGGGGTGGTCCAAGGGGGTTTCCAGGAGGGAGGGGGTGTCCAGGAGGGGGGGGGGGTGTCCAGAAGGGGTGGTGCAAGGGTTGTCCAGTAGGGGGGAGGGGCTGCTGTCTGGGTGGGGTTGTCTTGGGGGGTCTGTCCAGGTGGGTTTACAGGAGGGGGGGGGGGGGGGTCTGTTCAGGGGGTGGAGGGGGGGGGGGGGTGCTATCTGGGGGGTGCTGCTGTCCGGGTGTGGTTGTCTAGGAGGGAGGGGGTGTCCACGAGGGGGGGGGGTCCAGCGGGGGATCCTGTCCGAGGGGGGGGGGGTGCTGTCCGGGTGGGGTTGTCCGGGGGGGGGGGGGGGTCTGTCCAGGAGGGAGGGGGGTGTCCAGGAGGGTGGGGGCTCTGTCCAGGGGGGGTGTCCAGTAGGGGTGGTGCAAGGGGTTTCCAGCAGGGTGGGTGCTGTCCAGGTGAGGTTGTCCTGGGGGGGGGGGGGTTTCTAGGGGGTGAGTGGGGTCAGTTCAAGGTGGGAAGGGGGGCTGCAGGGGGAGGGGTTCATGGGGGGGGGCTTTAAGATTTGTATACTAACACCTTTGCTTGGGAAATTCATATTCCTTCTTAACAAGCTTGAGAACTTCCAACTCCATTCTAAGCTGTCCAGCTCCTAATTGTCTCATCAATATGCTTGGGTAATACAACTAACTTTCAAGACATTTATCATCTACATATTGGCATGAAACAACTTGTCTTACTCATTTACAACCTGAGATCTTGCACTCATCTCAATACACATGTTGAAAACATTCAAGTACATGTAGTAGGTTTTAGAAATTAGCCTTGAGATCTCAATTTTCCATAACTTCTTGTGCATACCTCATCAATGATTTTTTCAAGCACTTTCCAAAAATTATAGATTTTCATGGAATAAATAAGTCTGACAGCTTCTCAAGGGTCTTCTCCACTCATCTCCCCATCTAGGAGACACACTATCTTCACTCCATCAAGGCACATCTTTCTTTATGATGTTCTTTGGAATACCATTTGATAAATCATACCAAGATGGTGACTTTTTTTTAGATCTGGAATAGTTATTCCAGCTTACTTCCCTTCATTTCGTCTCCTCTTGAGAACTAGTTTAACCTTCAATTCCCTACATTGTATGGCACACTAATAACACAAAAATAATAAATAATTAGGGATTAAGGTGGATGTCCTTGCTCATCAATGTGAGCTGTTGGGTTGAGAAAATTTTCTCAACCAATTTGTCCTTTCCAATTTAGCTCAACGTCTGGATGAACTCTTCATGCATGTACTTCTGGATTTTGAAGCAGCCTTGGGTAGCATGGATTTCTTTCTTCCCTCCTCATGTGAGATTTTTTTAACATGATGATAGTGCACGGGCTGATCCAGGACCATGGAAGGTTTATTCCCTACTTGGGAAGAGGGCAGAAGCCGAGGTGGATGCTTCAACACAGCTGACAGTGAGTCCTCTCCTAGCCTCTTTAATTCAAGAATTTTTTAAATTGCATTTAGCTGCCTTTTTTATTATGATTGTTTATATTAAATTTCAATTCTTGATCAAGTGTTAGTTAAAATAATTGTTTCGTTTGATAAAGAAGTCATGGTTTTGTAATAAAACCCCTTCAACGGAGGTGCGCTGTCTGCGAAAACTCACAGTGGTAGTTTATGCTTATATAGCTTGTTTGACATTATTGAATTTATGTTTTCCATTTTAATCCTTACCCCTTATTCTCTCATTTGAGACACCATGAGCATATCCAAAGATTTTTTTAACTCATTGGGGGGTGTGCAAGGTGGGGCGGGGGTGTGCAAGGTGGGGTGGGGGGTGTGAAAGGTGGGGTGTGGGGGGGTGGGGGGGGGGGGGTGCAGGGAGGGGTGTGGGGTTGTGGGCTACTGCAGGAGTTGGGGGGGGGGCAAGGGGAATGTCCAAGGGGGGAATGGGGCTACAGGGGGGGTGCAAGGGATATCTAGGGGGGTGCAAGGGGCTATCCAAGGGGGGCTGTCTAGGGGGTGCAAGGGATGTCCAAGGGGGCTATCCAGGGAGGGTGTGCAAGGTGGGGTGGGGGGTGTGCTGGGGGGTCTGCACGAGGGGGGGGGGATGCAGGGAGGGTGGGGTGGGCTACTGCAGAAGTGGGGGTGGGGGGAAAGGGGCTATCCAGGGGGGTCTGCCCAGGGGGGCTACAGGGAGGGGGTGGGGTTGTGGGCTACTATAGGAGTTGGGGGGGGGGGTGCAAGTTTGCTGTCTAGGGAGGGCATGGGGGTGCAGGGGGGCTGTCCAGGGGGGGGGGGTGAAAGGGCTGTCTAGGGGGGGTGCAAGGGGCTGTCCAAGGGGGGATGTTTAGGGGGGGTTCAAGGGCTATCTAGGGGGGTGCAAGGGGGCTATCCAGGGAGGGTGTGCAAGGTGGGGTTGGGGTATGCTGGGGGGTCTGCATGGGGGGTGGGGTACTGCAGGAGTGGGGGGGTGAAGAGAGGGGGTGGGGTGGTGGGCTACTGTTGGAGTGGGGTGTGGGGGGGGGGCAAGGGGGCTGTCCAGGGGGGTGCAAGGGGGCTGTCCAGGGGGGGCATGGGGGTGCAGGGGGGCTGTCCAGGGGGGTGCAAGAGCTGTCCAGGGGGGTGCAAGGGGGCTGTCCTGGGGGGCATGAGGGATGTCCAGGGGGAATGGGGGTTGTCCAGGGGGTGCAAGAGTCTTGGGGGGGGGGGTGGGGTGCAAGGGGGCTATCCCGGGGGGGGGGGGGTGCAAGGGGGCTGTCCATGGGGGTATGGGGGGCTGTCCAGGGGGTGCAAGGGCTGTCCAGGGGGTCTGTTCGGTGGGGGGGGGGGGGCTGTGGTTTTTTTTAGGAAATGTGAAGCCCTATAGCCATAGTTTTAAACCATGGATGTAGACCTAAATCCACGATTTTAAACCATGGATAAAGCTATATATCCATGATTTTGAACCGTGGCTATAGGCTTTTTGCGGCTTAATGTTCTTCTATGGTTTCAAACCATGGAAATACCCTATAGCCATAGTTAAAACCGTGGCTATAGGGCTTTAGCCATGGTTTGAAACCGTGGCTATAGGTCTTTCCCTATAGCCATGCCATTACCAGCCACGGTTCGTTGAACCGTGGCTATAACCTACAACCATGGTTTGAAACCGTGGCTATAGCCTAAATTTCCAATAGTGTAATGACATAGTCTTTCCTCATAAAACTTTCTCACTGCGACCCAACACACAAATAAAATGCTCCTCAAAGGACGCATCTATATCAAGGTCAACCTCTTCCACATCAATCACATAATAAGGGTCAGGGTGATACCGACTTAGTTTTGACACATGAAAAACATCATGCATAGTGCTGAATGGTACGCTCTTACTTCCCATATGTCTATGGGTGGAAGGCCATACTTAACAAAACCTGTGTGCCAAGAACCTTATGTAAACCATTCCAGAAGCATAAAGTAATGTACGAATCAAGATCTGAAACTATAGTCTATGGAACATCATGCAGAAAAACTATCTCACGTACATACAGTTCTCCCAACTATTATACTATAAAGATTTCCCATAGAATCCATAGTCACATCATCCCACTTCCATTCTGGAATAGGAAACGACTACAATAAGACTCCAGGTCATTGATGCGCTACCTTAACCTACTGACAAGTGAAACATCTTGTTTCGAACCCTACTATCTCATTTTTCATGCCTGGCCACCAAAACTATTGTCATAGGTCATGGTATGTTTTTTTCACACTAGGATGTACCACCCATTTTGAGGCATGGAATTCTCGCATGATTTCCTCTCGCATACTCATAGGCACAACAACTCGATTTTTCACATAGATGATATCATCCTCATCTATTATCCAGTCTGAAGGTGTATCAGAACCTTCAAGGCTTTCCCTTAAGGCTAAACACTCTGGATACTAAAACTTCCTGTCCCTGATCCATATCAAGAGTTTAGACTCCATTTCTATAGAAACCAGAGTCATCCTCTCCTGACTCTCCTAAACAACTACATGCATTTATGCTAATAAAGTCTCCATATTTCACTCTACACTTGAATCATGTACCACCTGAGACTGATTTTTCTTACACAAGGAATTAGCCAAACTATTCCCATTTCTAGGTGTATATGCCAGTTAAAAATGAAAGGATTTCATATACTCTACCCATATTTTCTATCGAAGATTAAAGTCGTGCTGTGAAAAGATATACTTCAAGATTTTGTGATCCATAAAAACTGTAAAATTTTCACCCAAAAGATAGCATCACCAATAATTAAGATCATAAAACACTGCTGCCAACTCAAGGTCATGCATAGGGTAATTCCGTTCATGTGACCTCAACTATTGAGACCCATAAGCAATTATTCGATCGCTTTTCATCAACATAGATCTGAGTCTGATTCCAGAAGCATCATAATACACCATATACTCCTCACCCAACTCAGGTAAGATCAAAATTGGTGCTGATGTTAAGCGCTTCTTCAACTCCTAGAAATCATTCTCTCATGATTCTGTATAATCAAACTTTATCCCTTTCTTTTTCAAACTTGAAAGTGGTGCTTCCAATTGGAAAAAGTACTGGATTAATCACCTGCAATATCAAGATAATCCTAAAAATCTTTGGATATCAAAAACATTCTCGGGCTTCCCCCATGAAATTACTACCTGAACTTTTTCTAGGTCCACTGCCACACCTTCTTTCAAGATCATATACCCCCAAAAGTGTACCCTGTTAATCAAAACCCGACATTTAGATATCTTGGCATATAGACGATGCTCTCATAGTGTACCTAGTATGATGTCAAGATGTTGGGCATGATCATCATGAGTATTAGATTTCACCAAGATGTCATCCACAAACACCACCACAAAATGATCTAAGTACGGATGAAAGATACTGTTCATCAAGGCCATAAATACTATTGGATAATTTTTCAACCCAAACAGCATTATACAAAACTCATAAAGTCCATACCTACTTCTGAAAGCAGTTCTTGGTATATCAGAAGTCTGAACTCTCACCTGATGATACTCTGATCTCAGATCAATCTTTGAGAACACACAAGCCCCCTTCAGCTGATCAAACATATCGTCGATGCACAGAAAATGATATCGGTTCTTCACAGTCATTTTATTTAAAAATATGTAATCGACACACAGGCATAAACTCCCATCAAACTTATTTCAAACAAAACTAGTGATCCCCAAGGCAATATACTTGGACAGACAAACCCTTTATCCTCCAAATCCCCCAACTACATTTTTGAGCTCTTGAAACTCAATTAGTGCCATTCTGTAATGTGGAATAGATACCGGCTCAGCCCCTATCATGAGATCAATAGTGAATTCCATATCTCTCTCAGGTGGAAACCCTGTAAAGTATTTAGGAAAGACACCCTAAAATAGTTCTACTATTGGTGGAAGGACGTCCTGCCTACAACTCCCATCATTCAACAAAAGACTAGAAACTTGGGTTTTGAGATCTCCCAGTTGGTGAGTAATTAGACATGCTTGGCCTTCATGGATATATCATTCTCCACGATGAACATACTGGTCACCCTTAGTATATACAAAGGTTACTATCCAGTGGTAACAATCTACGAGGGATCGGTATACGACTAGCTAGTCCATACCCATAATCAGGTCGAAGCCTATTATATTAAGGACATAGATATCCCAAATGAAATGATACTCTACGATATCTAGCAAACATCCCTTGCACAAACAGATATCTCTAGACTATGTTCCCAATGATGTATCAATATTCATTACCCTGCTTACGGACTCCACCTCCAAGCTCAAACCATTAACAAGATTTGCAGATATAAAGGAATTAGAGGCACCGATATCAAACAAGGCAGTAGTTAAAGTAGAAGCAACTAGAATAGGACCTATCACTATCTATGGACTAGCCTCACTCTCCACATGTTTAGGTTGCACTACATATAACTTTCCTGACCCTCTTCCCTGTGGTGTTGTCTAACTCCGCTAAGTAGAACCACTCTGCTGATACGGCTACTACCTTTTCCAGTAGAACTCCAGCTACCAGACCTATATAGTGTAGAAGACCCCCTTCCCACACTGTCTCTGAGTAGATGCTCCCTCAGCACCATCTTGTCACTGCTTCCTGCGTAACTTCTATAGGTGCCCAATCTTTCCACAAAACCATCACTCCACAGGTGGTCGATGACAATGTGTATGACAGTGTCCCTACCTACTGCACTGGTGGAAAAGTACATGAGTAAGATCTGGTGCAACTGTTCCTCTGGGCTGTCCACCTTGCTTTAAACATTCCTGACTAAGGTTCTCATAACGATGCTTCGTGCTCTTAGAAGGCACACTCCCTGACCTTCCAGTGACAACTACCTATCTAGTACCACAAACCTCCTTCATGTTCCCCTCTGAAATGAGAGCCTGATTAACCACTTTTGAGAATTTCTTCAACCTAAATATATTCACCTGAGACTTAATTTTACACCTAAGTCCATCCTTAAATCGTTTTGCTGAAGAATCCTCATCTTCTGCTAAAGCTGGAGAAAAACACTTTAAATCTGTGAAACGTTCAGTGTACTCCATTATGGACATGTTTCCTTGGGTCATATGTATAAACTCTGAATCCCTCTCTTGTCTCATCATCTCTGGATAGAAGTCCTCCAAGAACTTCTCCATAAAGTCCTTCTATAACATATCATCAATATATATAGATTGTACCTGAATATTCCACCGGCGCTTCACTGAACCCTATAGCATATAAGTATCCAACTCGAACCTCCTCCCAACTGAAGTCTCCAAATGGCCAAGTATCATCTCTATGGATTCAATACAGAATTCATCTCCCTCAAGTCCAACCTCTCCAGTAAAATTAGAAGGGTTTTGCAGTTGAAACTCCCTTTTCAACTCAGACATGATTTTCAAAACCCAACCTAGGTATCTCTCCATTAATTTCATGAAACGAGAAAATTTTTCTTAGAACTATTACCCTTCCTTATAAGCTTGCACCAATGGTGGCACAAGTTCTATTCCGGGCCATACCCCTTATTCTATCCCTCAAAAAGCATAATGTAGGCATATCTCTACAAAGCCAAACATATGTCTTAGGTCTCATAAAGCAACCTTATCACATTTACGTAAGAGGAGAAACTAACATAAAAATTTTCCACATGTCCTTTCCCCCTTTTTCTCACCACACGGTCAACACTGAGGACTTATCACTACCCTCAACCATCCTAATCCTAGGTCTTGGTTAACAAGGGTACATATATTCTCATTAATTAATTTAACCATTAATTAATCAAATTATATCAAATTAATTAATTCAATAATTAATTAATTAATAATGATCATTTCATCAATTAAGGTTCTCATTAGACACCCATTTATTCTCATTTTGCATCATTATTTCATTCTCACAATAAGGAGAAACAGTTCAAGGTCAACAACTTACCAATAACCTATTTTTCTATGAGTGCCTAGAATGATGCATGTCACAAAACCCTGAGTTCTTAGAATGATGAATACAGACTCAAATATCATGACTCTTTAGGACATGAATTAAAATTAAAAAAATTTCAAGACAAATATCACATCACACCACAAGTGCGTTACCCAAGGTGAAATAATATCCATCTATAACAACAAATAGTAATCACAATAATCCCACCCTACATAGTTTGATTTCCACCCATAAATGGGTTTGCAACTCCCATGCATGAGCTCATTACCAAGCCTAGACTCTTCCTAGTCTCTTGTCTACCTTTTCGAAAATAGTAATATGAAATAATAAGAAAGAAAAGAAGACTCCTCTGATACCACTTTACGACTCCCCGACCTGGGATCCACTAAACGACACCCTGAGCCGGTTGGCCACATTCCCTCAAGCACGCCTCCCCATATTCTAGAGGGTTACAACTAGCAGCAAGGGTCTAGTAAGTTATTCTTGGGGAGACTATACCCTATTTTATCAGAATAAAACACCAATGGAACCAAAAAAAAAATAACCAAGTGTGGAAGCGTATAAATAACTATAATAATATCAAGTCATATGATATTCAAACAAGAAAATACAATACTTGACTGGATGTTAAAAAATTCTATGATAATGCAAGATCCAAATATCTACAATGAAACTAAAATTAAAGACACAACAACTCCAAATGGGTCCCAAAACACATCTGGTTCCCTCACCCATGATCCAATCCCAAATAGCAACCTATCCCAGGGCCTTTCCCTTGTCCTGTCCTACAAAAACAAAGTCTAATCAGGTGTTGATCAGGTGGACCAAATAGGGTGTTAGTACAACTCAGTAGGCCACCACCAATGGTGTCTAAAATGAGTCCATTCAATAGATAGTGCATGCAGTTCTATGAAACAATAAATACAATACATAATTAAACACTTATCACATTGGAATTTAATATTTAATCATCACATTAGGTCCATTTTCAATTCATGTTTCTCATTTGAATCATCATTCATTATTATCATTCATTTGGTATAGTTCATCATGCCTAGCACCCCAATATCTCATTCAATGTAGGTTTCCATTTCTAACACTCCATATCTCACTTGGTGTAGGTCTTCATGCCCAGAACCCCATATCTCAAGCTTGGATAACTATTGTGGAGGAATTCTATATCCATGTCCTAACTTATAATCGGTCTAGAATTCCATGTCTAGCACCACAAAAATATTATCCATTTAATCATTATTTAATTCACATGAATTATCCACATAATTCTATTACTAATCCAACGATTAGTTAAACATTTCAAAGACCATTAGTTAACACATAAATTAAGTAACCACACAACCCATTAATTAATTAATAAATTAATTAATCAATCAACATAATTCTATTTCCATAATTAATTATTCACAATTAATTATCCATATCAAATATCAACTTGTTATAATTAATTTTCACAATTAATTATCTTTGATCAACATCATGGCACATAATTAATTCTCACCATTAATTATCTTTCATATCCAACCATCATTTCATAATTAATTTCCCCAAATTAATTATATTTACACAATAAATTTGATATCTCAATTACAATATCTCAACCCATAACCAATCTACAAAACAAAAATATATTTGGTCAACCCCCCATCATTTCTTCCGTGATTCAGTTATCAATTAATCACCAAGGAAAACACAAGTAAATTTCGCATTCCTAATTACTCCAATTTAGGAAATCAACCATCGAGGGAATCTGGAAAATCATAAACCCACATACATATGTAAAAATAAAGATGAATGGAGTTAGATTTAGACCACCTACCTTGGTTTATTGATGGATATTAGCCCAATGGAAATCCCCAAAATCTAATTGGCACAACATCATCAATCAAGCTTCAGATCTAAATACCCAAACCAAAATTAAGATCAAAGGCCTCAAGATCATGAAAATATAGATCTAGATATAAAATACTATATCTAGATACCAAATCACAGGTTTAGATCCATGTAAGTGGTGAATATCTTCAATGAAAAGATCAAGGAAAGATAGGGAAAAGAACAGGAGAAGCAACGAGATGAAATCCACTTACCAAGAAGAGAGAAGATCTTCAATCCAGACTTTCAATCTTGAAGAATGGTGTTCGGATCACCTTGTAATCCCTCCAGAAGGATATGGGAGCAAGTAGAATTTTTCAAGACTGAGCCAAAGTTGAAATATGGGAGTCTCATGGGGTTCATGTTTTTTTAAAAAGGATTTTAGGATATTAAATTCCACGCGCACGGTTTCTTAGGCAGAGGTGCCCAGTTAGGGAAAACCGTGCTTCAACCGTGTAGACCTATCTGTCCAGGTTTGCACAGTTTGAACAATTTGTCAAACCATGCACAAACTGTGCAGACCTCCTTTGGTATGGTTTAACCACACAATTTTTTCAAACTGTGCGCAAACCGTGCACACCCCACAGTTTTTTAGTTTTTCTTAAAATTTCACCCAAATGCACCCCAAGCCACTAATCCAAACAAATGCACTTAAAAACATTAAAATTGACTAAAAATGTGCCCAAGATGAGTCTAGAAAAGGTCAGGATATTACAGGAACAATCAAAGAGGGGATTTTTTCTAGCATCACATGGCATTCATCTTTCTAGGAAAATGTGTTCTCAAACACATGAGGAAAGAAAAAAATGGAAAGTATTCAGTATGCATTAGTGATTGTGTTGGTTAGGTATGATATAATATATACTATAATAAATGTATCCTACATATTAAGAGTGATAGGAAGATATTAAGCTGATCTAGATGACTGCCATTGTTTGGAAGTGAAGACTATCCTTAAGTATATGAGGTGTAATAAGGACATGTTACTAGTTTATAGAGAAGATGAGGAACTAGTCATCATAGGATATGTAGATTCTAGTTTACAAACTTATAAATATGACAAGAATTCACAAATAGGATATATATTAACTTTGAATGGAGGTGCTATGAGCTGGAAGAGCTCAAAGAAGGTTGTGGTTGCAGATTCTACAGTAGAGTCCCAATATATTTCAGCTTATGAGGTAGATAAATAAGTAGTATAGATGTAAAAATTCATAAAATATCTTGACGTGGAATCTAGTAGCAAAGATCCTATCACACTCTATTGTGATAATATTGTAGCGGTGACTCTTGAAAAGAGCCAAGGTCACATCAACCGACAAAGCACATACTTATGAAGTATCATCTCTTAAGGTATTTTTATTAGAGAGGTAAAGTTGAAATGATCAGTATTTCCATGAAATAAAACATGGAGGACCCCTTGACTAAAGCCTTGAATCATTATAAACATTACTATCATGTGAGTTCTAGTGGAATGAAGGTCATAGATAGTTGTCTCTAGTCCAGTTTGGAGTTTTTTAGAGTTGGTGTCCTAGGACCAACTATTTGTACATTGATTACATGTATATTCGATGTGCTATAAATATATTCTTAAATAATGTTCTAAAATTAGAAAACATACTATTATGAGACACATAGTACATAGAATATCAGGTGGGAGTACTCATAATCATATGAGGCTTCTTCTCATAAAGTTGGCACTTGGTAATCTCCAAGATGGGTGATTATGAGAATAGACCCTCTAGTAGGAATTTTGCATGTTTTTCTGTCATTAGATAGTCCTATATATGAGCATGTGTGATGGTCATTATACTTTAAGATTATTATTAATGCATGTTACAAATTGTGTAATTAGATTTATTTCGTAAACCATGACTATAACAATTCATGGTGAAGTTAGGTACATTGGGTGCATCATGAGTGACATGTCAATAATTGATAAGTTGAAGAAGGATTTGTCACTTCCATATTTATGGAAGATGATATCACAAACCATTGATTGGAATGGAACCTTCACCATAAATTCCATGTTCATGGTGTAATGATGTGTTTTTTTCAAATAGTCAAAGAAATACGTATCGATCATATGGTTTGGTGACATAGATGTGAAAACTGCTTGATGAGATATTGAGACAAAGGGATTATATTACAAAATGATCATTCATATGTGGTCATCATCATTATGATATTAAGATATTTATCTTAGGTTTTTTGACCCATTTATAGATAGTAATCTTGGACATTAGGCTAGTCCACCTAATTCCAACAAGAAAGAATCCTAGAGGGTTACACACTAATTGTTCTTGTTGATCTAGATTAAATTCTATTTGAAATTAATTATTAGAATAAATATTATTCTAAATAATGAGTTAAGAAATAATTATTTGTTTATTAATTAATAATTCATTTGATTATTTGAATATATATAAAAAATTTATTCGCTGGATTGTGAATAAAATATTTACTTTATTTATTGAATATTTTAATAAATATTTATTTTCTATATTATGAATACAATATTTATTTATGAATAAAATATTTATTCAGTTGTTTAATAAATGGTATAGGAGTTCAAATAGAATAAGACCGAGTCCGGTACAAATATTAATTAATAAGATCATTACATAATATTTGTTATTGTGCAAGCTGGCTTGCACCATAAAATAATAACAATGATATTATTATTATATGGCATGAGGTTTATTAAATTTTTTAAATGTTATTTAATGGCCAAAATGAAATTAAATAATATTTTAACCAAATCTCTAACTCTATAAAACAATGATTATGTATATTGTACATTGCATCCAAAAATCAAGGATAGATAATTGTTTCACACAGCAAATTCTCTCATGAATCCCCCTTATCTCTCCCTCTCAAGAATGAGAAGTGAAAGATAGATTTCTTCAAGACTAAATAATGAGCGAGAAATAATGAACAAAGCAAGACATTTGATTCTACGTTCTAGCACTTGATGATCGAGTGGTGTTACTTAGAGATCATTGGACAATGTGTAGATCACCACTAGAGTGATTCTATCCTTGGATCATCACAGCGCAATGAAGGTAATCCGAAAGGGTTTTTTTGGATGATCAACAATTATCAATGAAGAAAGTTTCTAAGCCCAAGTATTTATTTATTCATATATTAAATAAATTAATTATAAATTTGACATGCATGATCCTCACTCAAGGTTTCAAGCAGTGATTATTAGAAGAAATTTTAATATATCACCCACCACCACACGCTTATGCTCTACCCATAAACAACACCATAACCATGTCTTATACTTCCACCATCTCACTTAGGATAAGGTATCATACCACATCACATACCTCACCATATACTTCATCCCAACTCATCATCCTCTCACTTAGGGTGTGGTCATAACCATCAATTTCAAGATATAAATAAACTAATGATACAAATATTACATAATCATGAAATGTCAATAGGTTAACCACTAGTCCAATAGATCCTCCCAAGCACACGAATATCACAAGGACAACCCATATGATTCTCTAAAACTAACCCCTCTAGGATACCCACACTATCCATATTAATGAACCCAAAAATGTTAAAAATGAATGATTTATCATCCAAACCCATATGCCAAACCACCAGATCACCCAATCCTTAACCAAGCCTAAATAACTCACTCTAATACCAGTTTACCTAAGAGGAAAACCCTACCTCACTTCTTTGAAATAGGAAAGTATCTATTTAACCTCATAAATTTTACCCATATCAATACTCTAAGGGGACATTTCATCAATTTAGACCAACCCAAGAACTTCGATACCTAAAATAGAACATTATCAAGCTAACTTATGTACCCATATGCATGAAAGTCCTTAAAACCACATATAAATTCCTTTTCTTGGTAAGGATTTCTAATGAAACCATGAATCATCATTAAATGAGAAAAACCTAATGGGAAATAATAATCAGAAATCATATACAAAATCAACCAACCTTTGGAAAATAGTGCATCACCCACATAAGGTCAAACTGATCAAATAAAATATAAAATTATTCCATTTCATCTTTCCCATAAAAATCAAGTAAAAATCGTCTTTTTAATCAATTTATAAAAGGTATCTCTCACCATAATTAATCACACTAGTCCCTTGTCCAAAATCCCAATTAAACCATTCTTTGGAAAACCCCCCGTTTGTTTGAGATTTTATTTCAAAACCATCACTTTTAATCACCAATTTCACCTTGAAATTCTATTTTAAACCATTTCATTTTAAAATCCATTTTACATCAAAACACATTTTTAAATAAAAATTTAAAAAGAAAACCCATTTACCTTGAGAATCCAACACATTCCACAAAAAAATCTATAAAGAGGTCCATCGACACTCATTCGACTAAGGAACCACCAACGAATTGTTTAACAATTTATGAGGCCCTTTTTGGCTATTAGGCTAATGGGGGTGTAATGTCCCTATTCTGGAAGCCACCTAGAGGTGCCTCATACCCGGTTGGTCACATGGCCTCAAGTACATTTCCCCGAATTCCAGAGGCTGTCGAATAGCAGTGAGGGCCTTGGGTGTGATAGTGGGGAAACTATTCCCTCATTGGCAGAGTAACACCTTGGAAGAAAGAAATAGAAAAAGTGGAAGCAGGAATAATCCATACAAAAGTAAATACCAGAATAATAGAACATAATAAACTGGAGCACACAGATATATATATGAATGATGCATGATACATATCTCTAGGAAATCACCCAAAAAAATCTCAATGCTGGAATACAATAGTACTAAAACCAAGTACAAAATAAATCAAGTAAACAACTCCTTAGAATTGCAAGCCATAGCTTAGTCCCATGCTCTCCAGCTCCATAGAAAATCAAGTACCTAAAGTAGAAGGGTGCTTACCCTTATCTATACATGAAACAATATAATCTGTTTGGGACGAAAAGCATGGCCCAAACAGGGTGTGAGACTAAATCCCAGTAGGAAACCACCACAAGATCTGTGCCTAATAGTTAGTGAATATATGGAAGGTAAGGTACATAAAGTAGTAAACAATTAAGTACTCAAAAGTAATAATCCACAGATTAAAATATCAAGAAACAACTAATCAAATTAGATAATCACAAAAGGTAACCCTCTGGGAAGTACCGACAACCTATCCCATCTGATCCTACCTAGCATCATAAGCAAATAGATAACACAACTGGTAACCCTCTGGGAAGTACTCATAGCCTATCCCCTCTGGTACTACCTAAAAAGTACAAGCAAACCTCTGGGCAGTACACTTAGTCTAACCCCTATGGTTTAGCTTAAGCATAGACTCTCTAAGGAAGCACTCGTCATCAATTCCTCCTATAGTCTTGTATCATAACTAAAGGCACTCTAGGGA
This sequence comes from Viscum album, assembly GCA_963277665.1. Classification (NCBI taxonomy): domain Eukaryota; kingdom Viridiplantae; phylum Streptophyta; class Magnoliopsida; order Santalales; family Viscaceae; genus Viscum; species Viscum album. The sequence goes on along the minus strand of OY728151.1, from coordinate 533,293,529 downwards.
AGCAGTTACGTCACATTCCCCCTGTTTCCCACGTCGAGGAACTAAAGACACTCTGAGGAAGCACTTACATCAATTCCCCCTATGGTCTCACATTGTAAGTAAAATAGACACTCTGGAGAAGCCCTTACGTCCATTCTCCATATGGTCTACTACACCAGGTTCTCACAGCCCTGTGTAAGTCAAGTAAGTATAGAAATGCGTATCAGCCAAAGTAACCCCCAAGAAATACTTGGATAGCAGTCTATAACATATCAACATATCAGAACAAACACATCATCCTACAAATATGCATGGGAAAGTAAACAGAAGCCTAACAGGAAAACTAGACCCAACGATCAAAACAGGCAATCATGCATGGGAAAAAACTACCAAATCATATTAATTAACCCTATTCACATTCAATTAACCTCTACTCAAGAATACAAGCATAGTAGGCAAACAATAGGGCTAAAACGGTAAACATGCAATACCCCGTTCTTGGGTATTAGGAAAAATTGCACATATAACTCAAAGTATTTTAACAGAAAGGCACAAACCACCTACCTCAGCATTGTAGGATCTTTATACTCTGGCATTGGACCTAGGATTGACCTAGAACATGGTAGATCTACAAAAACATCTAAAACATTCAATCCAAAATATCTCTCGAGAGAGGATAAATCCGAAGATGGTGTTCAAGAAAAAGAGAGAAATCACCGATGCGATTCCAGCACAACCGATGATGTTCGATTTAGAGAACGGATGCTTGATTGGGGATTGACGATGATCCGCGCTGTATGAACGCTCTCGGTCATGTTCGACAGAGAAGAAGAGATTTCTTCCAATTAGACGCAACCCCGGTCTATTAAATGAAGAAAAAGAAAATACACGATGTGTACTTTGGAAGTACATGGTGTGTACTTGTTGTTTCCATACCCCAAATTAGGTAGCCTCCAGGTCACCCCCACATGGCTGTGTGTGTGGACATCACATGACGAACACACAGCTACCTGTGGTAACCGAGTACACAACGTGTACTCAAAAAGTACATGACATGTACTTTAAAAATTACTAGAAATTCTTCTTTTTCTTAAAAATGACCAGAAGAAATAAAACATACCTGAAAAGAAGGTCCGGGTTCTTAAAAACTTCCCCCTTAAAGAAATTAGTCCCCGAATTTCCCTAGCAAGGCAGCATAGAAGAAGAAACCATGAAAAGATCCGGCCGCTGTGATCATACGTCTATCTCCCTCTCCCAAGTCTCATCCTGTACTTGCCAGTGCTGCCAAAGCACCTGTACCAGAGGAACAGACCAGCCATGAAGAACCTTCATACTTCGTCAAAAATCCAGATAGGATGCTGCTCAAAAGATGTATCCACTTAAAACTCAACCTCCTCGGATTGGAAGACATGAGATGGGTCTGATAAGCAACGTCGAAGTTGAGAAACATGGAAGACGTCGTGCATAGCCCGATACCTCTGAGGTAACTACAATTGATAGGAAACCAGCCCAACTCTCTCCAACACCTCAAACACCCCGACATACCTCGGTGAAATATTACCTTGTATTCTAATCCTCTTGTGTCCCAACCTCGGTGTGACACATAGGAAAACCTGATCCCCGACCTCGAACTCTAGAGGTCATCTCTATTGATCATCATAAGACTTCTATTGAGACTACGCAGTAGACATCCTCTTCCGAATCAGCTCTATCTACTCTGTGGTCTCTTAAACAAGATGAGGTCCCAACATAGCTACCTCTCCTACCTCCATCCAACATAAGGGTGATTGGCAAGGAATACCGCACAAAGAATCATAATGTTTCATCTGAATAGTTTCTTGAAAACTATTATTGCAGGAAAACTCCACAAGAGGTATATTCTTCTCCCAATAACCTCCACAATCCAGAATGCATGCTCAGAGCATGTCCTCAAGCACCTGAATTGTATGCTTGCAATGGCCATCAATCTGGGGGTGATAAGATGTACTCAAAAGTACCTATGTACCCAAAGCCTTCTGAAGCCCCTTCCAGACCTGATAAGTAAAACATGCATCCATGTATGAAACAATGGAGTGTGGAACTCCATGTAGTCATACAATCTCTCAGATGTACAACCACCCCATCTCATCAACACTAAAGGTCTCCTTGATCTGAAATAAGTGAGAAAACTTCATGAGTCTATCAATGACAACCCAAACTGCATCATTCCCTCGAGGCGACCTTGGTAAACCTTTCACAAAATCCATCGCGTCATCATTCCACTTCCACTTAGAAATGTGTAACTATTGTAAAAGACCTGCAGGTCATTGATGCTCTACCTTCACCTGCTGATAGGTGGAACACCTCCTGACGAAACCAACAACATCTCTCTTCATACATGGACACCAATACTGACAATGTAGATCATGATACATCTTGGTGACACCAGGATGAAATGCCCAAACTGAGGAATGAAAGTCCCGCATCAGCTCCTCACGTATGTCTACTGGAACCCATACGCACGCCTAGAAACACAAGATCTCATCCTTGCCTATGGTATATCCAGGAAAAGGGTCCTCTCCTAACACACTCTCCCATAGGACTAGGCCTTCTGAGTCTAATAACTGCCTCATTCGTACTCGATCAATAAGGGTAGAGGTAACAACTATAGAAGAAAGAAACGTCTACCCCTATTTGTTGTGAACCTCCAAATACATCTCAGAGAAAAGAGCCAAAAGCTTCCACTCACTGCTGGCCTCCTGAAATTCCTGTATCTGAGTCATCTTTCTCAATGCATCAGCCACTGTGTTGCCTTTACCAGGCGTATAGGAAAGCTCAAAGTCAAAATATTGATGGTACTCAACCCACCTTTGCTATCTCAAATTCTGATCACACTGAGTGAAGATGTACTTGAGACTCTTTTGGTCAGTGAAAAAAATAATGATCTCCCAGAAGATAATTTCTCCAACAGTGTATGGCATGAACAACTATAGCCAACTCAAGATCGTGTTTCGGGTAATTCCCCTCATGTGGCCTCAACTGCCGAGACCCGTACGCAACGAATCCTTCTCCATGCATAAGCACTACTCCTAGAATGATACCTAAAGTATCACAGTACACAGTATAAATCTTTCCCAGCTCTGGAAATAATAGTATCAGTGCTGAATTCAACCTCCCTTTCAGCTCCTGAAAGGCTGACTCACAAGAGTCTGACCACAAGAACCTTGCACCCTTCTTAGTCAGACATGTCAGTGGCACTTCTAAGCGTAAAAAATCCTGTATGAAATGTCTATAGTATCTAGCCAAACCTAGAAAACTTCGCACCTCAAATATGTTCTTCGAATTATCCTAGGAAACTACTGCTCTCACTTTATTTGGGTCTACTGATTCTCCTGTCCCTGAGATAACATGTCCCAATAAGTGAATCCGGTCCATCCAAAAGTGGCATTTTGAGAGATTACCATATAACTGATTCTCTCTCAGTGTACTCAAAATGATATCAAGATGGGTGGCATGGTTGTGTCAAGTGTGAGATTACACCAAGATACCACCCATGAAAACCACCACAAAGGAATCCAAGTATGGATGGAATACTCGATTCATCAGTGCCATGAAAACTATAGGCGTGTTCGTGAGACCGAACGACATAAACATATACTCGTATAGACCATACCTACTCTGAAATGTTGTAAGAGGTATATCTGATGGTCTAATGCACAAATGATGGTAACCGGATCTCAAGGCAATCTTCGAGAACACCCGGGATCGTCGAAGCTGATCAAATATATCATCAATCCTCGGTAATAGATATTGGTTCTTGACCGTCAACTGGTTCAAGTTCTGATAATCCACACAAATCTTGAGGGTATCATCCGCCTTCATCGTAAAAAGGATAGGCAAACCCCAAGGAGAAGTAATGGGTCAGATGAAACCCTTTGCCTGCAACTCCTCCAACTGCTTCTTGAGCTCCTATAACTCTGGTGTAGCCATCCTGTAAGGAGGAATGGACACCGATGCCGCTCCTAGAACAAGATCAAAAGAAAAGTCTACCTCAAGCTCCGGAGGCAAAACTAAAAAGTCATCTGAAAAGACATCCCTGAAACGATCCACTACTGGAGGAAATTTCATCTGTGAAGTCCCCTGGACATCCAGATAAAGACTAGCAATCTAGGTTGTAACTCCTCTCAACCCATGATGCTCGGGTCCCGCTCTGCTCACCTGGACATCCCATTCACCCTTATGAAGAAAAGATCCACCCTCTAGTGATATGAAACTCACCCTACAGTGATAATAGTCGACGACTGCTTGGAAGGGAACTGGCCAATCCATTCTGAGAATGAAATCATAGCCTGTTATCTCTAGGACATAGGGTTCCCTAAAAAGTGACACTCACCAACCTCTAGGGGGAACTCCGTGCACTGACGTACACTCGCCGTTCTAGTTCCCAATGGAGTTTCTAGTGTCAAGATATCAGTAGAAGAAAAGATGTAGATCCCAAGGCTCTCCACAACCGCAACAGATATAAATCTATGGGAAGCCCCTGTATCAAAAAGAGAAGAAGCTAAAAATGAGGCTACTAAGATCGTACCTCGCACTATAGAGGTCCCGAGATCCTAATCCTATTGGGTCTGCTCCACTGTAAAAATCTGGCCTGTACCGCAGCCTTGTGACCCTGACTGACCACTCTAAGCTGATCCACTCTGCTTTCGCTGGAATCTTGGTGACTGGCTACCACGACCACAACCTCCACCTTGGCCTGAACGGTTGGAAGAAATCCAGTTCCCAGATTGGTGAGAAACAGGTGGTGCTGCTCCTGAATGAGGAGTCATAGAAGAACCCCTGTCACCAACTGTTGGTGATAATATCTAACAGAAGCACTGAATATGACCCATCTTTCCCCAAGATCGGCACTCCACCAGGTCTCTTGAGTAGTGTGGCCTCGTATGACCTCTCTTCCCGCACTGGTAGCACACCAAATGACTACCAAAAGAAGTATCTCGCCTCCTTGGATCTCCACGTATAGACTCCCTATGGCACTTCCTACTGTCAGTCGGAGGAATAATAACTCTAGATGTCAAACCACCCTGGATCACAACTCCAGACTCCCTAAAATTGTGCTCTGTGATTAGTTCCTGGTTAACTATGGAAGTGATAGTGGCCAACCTGAAGATGTTCACCTGAGATCTAATGTCGTGCCTCAGACCATCATCAAACTTATTTTCCAGGAATAACTGATCACCTCCTAGAATAGGTGGGAAACACTGCAGCTCAGCAAAGCGAGAGGAATACTCCATAACTGAAAGAGTAGCTTGCTCTATACTCATGAACTCTCAAGCTCGATCGACCCTCAAAGTCTCTGGGTAGAAGTAGTCATAGAAGATACACTGGAACTCCTCCCAATTCATAACCTACTGGTGTCCCACCTGTGAGATCACATCCCACCATCTCTTGGCGGAATCTCGAAGCATATATGTAGAGAGATTGACCTGCCTCTCTAGAGGCATCTCCAGATTCTCAAATATCGTTATCATGGATTCTAGCCATGAATCTGCAGCTTGGGGTCCTCTATCCCCTGAGAAAGTGGGAGGATGCTACTACTGAAAGAACCATGTCAATTCTACCATCGACGGGGCAGGAGGTGGTGCTCCCTGAAAGGTCTGCATCATCCTCATAAAGCCTTCCCTGAACTCTGCTTCAGCACCAGTATCCAGTATAACGGTTGGTGCTAAGACTGTCATAATGGGAGGATCTACAGGTAGTCCCTGATTATCCATATCTGGTGTCTGATCACTACCCTTCAACTGGCGTACAACCAAACAACGTCTCAGTGGAATGACTCTGCAAGGTCAAACACACAACTCAGATCATGATTATCAAGGACCAAAAACTGAAAATGTAAGAAGGGAACTGAGAAGGAAAGCATTCAAGTTTTTTAAAACATAGCTACACAACGTGTATAAAACCTACACAGAGTGTTCCCTTCATCCATTCACATGGGCATGTACTCCTTCCAGAATTGATCGTGTAACACCCCATACACACGACATGTTCATAAAAGCACCACCTCCTCCCCAATTAAATAAAACCACCTCCACCTACATCAACCAATGATCCATAAATAAATTCAAAGCTTATACCAACCTCATCTCAGTCCACATGCACATATATCATCCATAAACCATCCAATATCAACTATGAAATCATTTAAAGACTAAATTTTTGACTTTTTATAATCGACACCCAACTCATCGGGCGACATAACAATGTCAAACCCATGAGAAATATGATTCATTCCACTTTCGACACACATATGAACCTAATAAAAAAAAATCCAAATTTATTTTCCTATGTTAATGGAAATTAACCCTAATTTCACCAAAACCACAAGTAAATTCACAAGGAAACATATGATAAGTCAAACAAAAAATTAATACTTGAAAATATTCTTATGAGACCTCTCCTGTAAATCACACATGAAATCCCCATTATGTGGGATGATTTTACCATGATTTGGGGGAATTAACTCCCCTAAACCCTATCTGGTTGAATCAAAATCAAAGAAGGTAAAATAGGAAGACTAAGGTGGATTAGGAGATAGATATTGCCTAAAATCCATATAAAGAACCCCTCTTAAACAACCCAAATCAAAGGGATTCAAAGGGAAAAAATGTGAGAGCCAAAGAGAATATCCCCCTTCTTCTAATCAAATGAATCTAAGAAATACAAAGGGGGTTCCATAAAATGACCCCAACGACATTCCAAAACCCCCATCTAAATACAACTACATAGGTTTGCATTGCGGCATGAACTTAGGTTTCAAGGTTCAATTCCTACAACTAGGGTCCATGTTACGAAATGTCCCTAGGCATCGTGGCATATAGCCCCAAACTCAGGGTCTTATTGTAGTGTGTCCAAAGATTCATTTCATAATTCTATATTACATATACCAACAATAACCTCATAGTTAACCCATTGCATCATGGACAAGGGTTTCATGATACACACCAACAACTGCGACATGACCCCTTCTCAAATTCTAGAATTGGGATTCCCTTTGAATTCATGACTTCATGATGAAATACCCCAGTTGTGGTGTAACACATCTCAAAACTCCAAAAAATAATCTCATGCATGGGGATCACATTTCAATTCCTCACACTATGGAATAACCTACCCATACACTCAAAAAATTAATTTAATGTAGCATCATGCTAAGCTTTGACACCCCATGTTGTGGTGTGATCTTCTGTCTACTGCAAAATTTCATCTCCAACACCTAAAAAGTAACTAAAGGTGTTCTTATATAGAACTTACATCCCTAAAACATCTGATAAATCATTTAAAACATGATAAAACTCTCATTCCTTGATCTAAATCCAAAAATTAAAACTCACTCACCCACTAAATGATAGAAAAATTGACCCACCACCTGTCTCACCGACAATAAAATCCATGGGTTGTTACATGTCAAGTGAGAAGAAACTAAGTTAATAAATGTTTCATTTTACAAATAAAACATACTAGATAAAATAAAACTCCTTAGGTAATTGTAACTTTTTCTAATAAAATTTTTAAAAATTATAAATATAGTGTAAATTGAAACCGTGAAGTATTTCAAAATTGGAGCCCAACTTCAATCAAATGAATAGGAAAATGATTACAAAAAAACAAAGAATAATGTATAATTTAAGTGAAAATAGATACAATATGGAGAGAAAATGTGTGTATATATATATATATCCAAACATCTCTTTCCATTAGAATATTATCACATATATATGAGCTACAGAAATATATGATTAATGATATATATTTATTATAATATTCCACATAAAATTAAAAGTCTAGATTCATATCTAATGATAATAGGGACAACTATTTGGAAAATAAATCCCAAGGGAATCACCACTCAAGGGAATTGATCCCATGGGAATCAATACCCATGAGAATTATTAAATAAAACATTAATAATATTATTTATTTTTAAAATTTCTTGTATCTTATGAAACATATGTAAAAAATATTATTTGTTTATATAAATATAAAAAATATTTATTCTATAAACATATTTAAAATTGAAATATATTATTCTGTAAATATATTAAAACAAAACACACACACAAATAAAAAAGTAAAAACCATGAAATGTATATTTATGTATGTTTTTTTGAAAAGAATAAAACAAACATATATGATTGAATATATTTTTTTTGAAAAAAATATGTGTTATATGTTTTAAAAAGGAATAGCATATATGTTAATATATGATTATATAAATTTTATTAAACCTGTGTTCTATGTTTAAAAAAATAAACATATCAATCATATGATCTATTTTTCTTAGTTATTTTCCATTGATTTTAATTTCACTTTTTATTGGATATATATTGTTAATTTTTCCATTTAAATATTATTTCTATTAAAGAAAAATTAAACTAGTATTATAAACACATAAAAACAATTTTAATAAATATTAGGATTATATAAGGATTTAGATTTCAGAAATAAGAAAAGTAAGAAATGTTTATTGTTATGATTATAATAATTTCATAAATTAAATCATTTTTCATCACTTTTTAATAATGATCAAGATAATTACCCTTTATATATACCCATAAAGGAATTTATTTCCCTATAATTGGTTGAAAATTAAATCAAAAAATAAAAAATACCAGTCATAAATTGTTCGGTCATAAAAGGAGAACTATTTTTTCATTTTTTTTCAAAGCATCACCATTTAAGATTTCTAGTGAGGGGGTTGGTGAAGAATCATTAGTAAATCATGTGGCCATTATCATGTGATTTCACCTATGAGGGGGATCTAGTGGAAGGGCCACATTTTGAATCTAATCATCTGTAATAAGGGGGATCCAGTGAATTATTTCTATAAGAGATCATTAACTAGGGGGATAAAATAAGATACCGTCCACAAAGAATGATGTCATCACCGCATGAAATCTTCTTTGAAGGGGATTCATACCTTTCACCACTATGTATGATAACCTAAGAGGGGGTAAGATAAATAGAAGGAATAACATAGAAAGAGGGAATATATGGAATAAAGTAGTAAAAGTATTCCATATGAATCTAATTTTTCTGATCTTAGGAATGAGGTAGCATCACTAGGTTTTTCCTTAGACTACACGCAAGATAAAATTTAACAAGGGAAATTTGAGAGAAATCATTAATGGGAGAAGTTCAATCTTCTGGATATCACTACACGATCCATGCTACCTAGATCCCCACTCATGACTAACACTATTACTTATCTCACCCTTATGGAATATATTAAGTACTTTATGGGTTTTTTAAGTGGAATTTATAATGTTAATAATATGTAATTATTAACGTGATAAATGATATTTTTTATAAAAAATATATAATAATTTTTTTAAAAATAAATTTAGAATAATAATAATTGATTTTTCATATGCATATAATCAATATTTGATATACACTAAATAACTATATAATGATAATAAATAAGACGTAATCTTTCATTATATATGAAAATATTTTTATTCTAAAAAAATAAGTTGTTAAAAAGTATTATGCGAATATATTTAAAATTTAAATTTATTATATTAGAGTTTTAATTTAATAAAATTTATTTTCCTCTTAGAATGAAAATTTCAAAATTAGGTAATAGGTTCAATTTCATTTTTTGGAAATAAAATATGTCCCTGAGGTAGGAAAGCGAGTTATAATAATAAAGTATAAAATAAGGTAAATGGTTAAAATAATGAATAAAGTGATAAAAAATCTCTACACATTATCACTTAAATGTATAGATGGTGGAATTGATGACCAATATTAATCATTTTTCTATTTTTGGGTCACTTTATTTTTAAAATTACATTCCACACACATTAAAGAATGAGAATATGTAATAAAGACACTCATTATAATCTATAAAATAGACCTTATTCCACCCATTATAAGCCACACCTTATTTTTATGTTCCCCTAAAATATATTCCCAAGACCCCTCTATAACATGTCTTTATAATTCTTAGAAGCCCCCCATTTTATAAAGAAACCTTGAGGTATCCAAAATAAGGAACGTTTCAAAGTAGAAAACATGAGTTCTTCTTTATAAGTAATAATCCTCCACTTTATTTTTATTTGTCATCCTCACCCTTCTTGAATATTATACACCACTATAATTTCTTCTAAATAATTTAATTATACCTTTTTAATGATGATATTATAATAAAATTTATGGAGATATTCACTAAAGTATAATGAATATATGATACATGTTGGTTGATGTCATAGTATAGAATATAGGTATTTTGTATTGTATGATATACATATAGGTAAGGGATATTTTATTACTTGGAATATAATATTTTAAGGCAATATATAATATTAATTTGGTATTTTATTTAGACATTAATATTATATGAGAAATTTATATCATAAGTTTTGTGATATATGTTAATCATATTCAAAAAGAAACAAAGAGAATTGAATGTTAAATACTAATGTTTGAGTTTTATTCATGTAAAACATTCATTAATATATGAAATATTTTGGATAATTGATGGAATTATTTTAAATGTTAAATACATGCATACATCCGAAGGTTACAAAACATTTGTTAATGAATTCATTTCTCAAAAACTCTATAACATTCGAGTAAAAACAATGAAGGCTTGAGTAACATACTTGAGTCCTATATAAGGAGTATATAACAATGGGAATGGTGGTGTAATTCCTATCAATTCTACCCATCCAAATATCTCTTTTCCTAATTCTTTTACCTTTGAGATGCACTAAAATACTTTGGCTAAAAGTATGATCCTAGGTGATTCATCAACCTGTGGATACCGTAGAAGGAAGGGGTCCTTTGGTGTAATATCTTGGATTTTAATATATGATATTTTGATGTTTAAGGGTGTGTTTTTTGGGTTCTTAGGGAATCATGAATCGGTTTGTGATTTTTTAGTATAACCTTGACTAGGTGCTGCCTATAGGGAACTTTCATGCGATGAATGTTAATCATGATGTGAACATGTATCTACGAAGATACTGAGAATTCTGTTTAGAGCATGAAATGGTTTAGGCTATGAAACATGTTCACTTTGTGAAATGATAAATTATTTTTTTATGTCTGAACGATGCCTTTTTCAATGTATATGTAACTTGATGGATTCACACCATAAATCATGTATTCACGATTTGAATCATTCATGAATTATAAGATTTTATGATGATGTAATCATGAATCCTAATTCATTCTATCTTGATATTCCTTTCCTTGAACCCTAGGCTCTTCCAAGAAATTTTGGGTATCACCAATCCTTTTGGATCACTTCATTCGGTGCTTGATCTCTGTGGTGGTTGCACCATGTCTCTCTCAGTAAGCAGCCTTTATACTTATTCATTTCCATTGGTTGTGTCAACAGTGTTCTATTGTGTTTTTGGAATCATTGAATTTTTTGTGACATTTGATTGATCTTTTCTTGATACTTTGTATGATCTTATCCCATAGAATGACCCTCATGTTGGTTGTGGTGTGGCGGGTGTGTTTATCAAGGTATGTGTGATCTATCCTTTATACTGGCACTTACTTGTTATGGGTTTTGATTATGAGATGTGAGAATAATTTTTATGGACCCCATTATTGTCTGTTATTTCCTTTTAGATTTGATAGATCCCATTATAGGTAGTGTTCAACATGAGTTGAGGTATTTGGTTCCATATATTACCTTTTTTGAATGAATCATGATTACTTATGTTTTATAAATTTATTTATAAATAAATTTTCATGATTATTTTTGGTGTGTAAATGGTTTTACAATAAAATATGATTTTCCCCATGGTTTTCATAAAGTAAAATGAGTTTTTTCATAGAATTGTGAAATGGGTTTTCAAATCAAGATTGATAAAAGAAAAGGTTGTTTAAAAATTGATTGTGAATACACCTTTTGAAGTGATTTGAGAAATGCTGCACATGGGACGCCTATGGTAATAAGGTGTAGCTTAGGGCCATCATCCATGACATCATATTACTAGTTTTTAGTTATTTTTTACTCTCCTTTTTATCATATTTTTTTGGCGCTTGTTAGGGGTGATTAAGGTGAAACTTGGAATTTTTTTAGAGGTTTATGGGCTTTGCATGGTTGGTACATGGTTTACCAAAACCGTGTGACCCTCTATTGAAAAATGTGCAACCATGAACAATGAGGGTTTACATGGTTGGAAAACGGGTTGAAAAACCATGCACCCACCTAGTAGAAATCACACACCCCAGTAGAGGGAAGCACGATTTGTCTAACCATACGATCCTACCCACCTAATCATGCATGCAAGATATTTTTATTCTAAAAAATTATAATGTTTTGAACTCCTGTTTAAGACTCCGATTGACTCAAACTCAACCTAAGTTAATTTATTCTTCCTTGGAGGATCTCTAGGGGTTATTTTGGATCCTCCAAACCATTTACTTGTCGATTCGAGGTGTGGAAGATCTCGTTCGATCTCTTCTGGGTAAGTGAATCTTCTCGTGCATGTATTCTCCAACTATACCTTTATCTCCTCATAAAAGAGTGTTAGATCATCATGTTATTTATGGATCTAAACTTTGTTTAATTGAATCATGAATATATGTTTTATTTCTTGAGCTCAATCACCATCTTTCTTCATTAATGGATCGTGTTGTGGGTGTTGATAGTTGATTTTGTAATTAAGGTAGGTGGTTCTATTTTATTTTTTCAATAAAATTAAACCTTGATTTGATTAATATAATTTAAATAAATTTCAATTGATTTATGAAAACCCAATTCAATATGAATTGGAATTGTAATTTGAATGGCATGTATTTTGGAAAAAACCCCTAATTCCAATGGAATTGTAATTTCGGGCGTATTTTTGAAATTGATGGAATTGATAAATTTATTTGATAATTATTTGAGAAAATGTATTAAATTGAAATGATAAAAACTTATGATTTGTTTTTTATTGAAAAGGAATGAAATTATTAAAAACCCATGTTTTGGTTTTAAAAGTGAATTGAAAATTTGAAAAGGGAAAGTGGGAAATTGAATTTTTAATTATGACTGATTTGAAATGAGATGATTTTACCCATTAAATTTATTGATTATGCACATGAGGGCCTAGGTTGTTAGTGGGCTATCTAGGAAAAACACGCTAGGATGATTATTCCCTAGCAATGGATTGACAATGAAAACATTAATAAAATCCTTATTAGTAATATCTTAGTACAGATGGGATGTTGATGATTTCTATTCAGCTTGAGCCTAAGGGAAATGTATACACATATTACCATGATCACTAATATGAGATGTGTGAGTATCCTATAACTAGAAACTATGATAATACAGGTTAGATGACTATGGTGCTTATTGTGATTGTTTTGAAATATATATTCCATTGATTTATAGAACTATTTTATTCATGACAACCAATTTGTATAAACTATTTTATATAAAATATACATTTAATCCATGTTTGAAATGTTTTCCATTATTTTTAAATGAAGACATGTTTTGTTTTAAATATGAAAATGTATTTCCCTAATCTATTTTATTTAAATTGAAAGAATTATTTGGTATATTATTATGGAACACTCAGCGAGACACTATAGGGTTTTTTAGCTCATAGCCTACATTTGCCTTTGGGAATTTGTAGATTTACTTCTACCAAGTCTGATAAAATGGAAAGCACCTCTTGGAGGAGGTGGATATTCTTTATCCTTTGGGATTGGAGTGATGTTTCATTTGGGATGTTAAGTTTATTTTTTAGATTCTGAGTGTTTTGATGATTTACTGTTTTTGATTTTTAGTTTACCTGTTTGGTTTCGGGAACTTTATCCATTTTGGACTGTTGAGCATACTAAATTGTTTCTTTATCTTATACTATTTTTATGGAAAATTCATTCCCTCTTTTATCTTTTATGATTATTGGTGATAGTCTCCAACCCATGGAGATCAGGAATGCCCCTCGGGCTATTTTAGTTCTGGACTGGGTATCAGGGTACACCATGGTATCTGAGCTAGTTCAAGAAAAAGTGGTATGTACTATGGAGTATATTTTAGGGAATTAGGAGGTAGTTGTGAGATATTTCCTAGATAGATCTCATAGTAATGAGACTTAAGTCACCATGAGTGGTTTGGGAAAGGAATTTGAGGAATAATTTGATCTAATTATTGTCTTTTAATTTCTTTTGATTTGGATAACTTAACATCCAAATCTTGATTTATTATCATATGGGATTAATTTTTCCATTGCTCTTGTTTGAGTAATCTTATGATGTATTCAATGTTGTTTACTAATATTGTGTAGCATCATGCCTCCAAGAATATGTGTGAATAGGATTTACAAGGAACATGTCGGTGAACCATAGTGAGTGAGTCCTATCATGGACTAGAATCTCATTGAGATTATTGTGTGTGTTGTCTATGCTCTGGGATAGGTACCTACAACCATTACCATCCAGGTTCCAGTTGTGAAACCTCAAAGGGAAGAATTTTAGAATCATGATCTGGAGTTACTTCACCAAAATCCACTAGTTTTACAAGGCTCTAATAATCCTCAAGAGACTAAGGATCGGTTAAGAAATATAAATCTTATTTTTGAGTTATTGGAAACTCATGATTCGATCAAGTTGAAATGTACCACCTTTAAGCTGGAAGGGCCTAACATGAGATGGTGGGACTCAATGGTGAAAATGAAGAAGTATGAGGGCTTTGAGTGGAAGGACTTTAAATATATTTTCACCAAGCAGTTATATCTAGAGTATATGGTGCTGTCTAAGGATATGAAGTTTTTCAAACCTGAGTAGGTTGACAGGACCATGATGGAGTATGCGAGTCAATTTGTTGGGATTATGGAATTTGTACCTAATATTGTTTTGAATAATAAGATAAATACTCAAAGGTTTGAGATATTAATTTCATATAATATTCATTCTCAGATTTTCATGCTGAATCTTGCTTCTTATGTTGATGTACTAGATAGGTATTTGATGGTTAAACTTGATATAGCTAGTAAGTCAGGGTTGAAAGTAGTTCCTTTTTCTCCTAGTGGAATTTTTGTGAGTCCCTTTAAATGATAGAGAAATAGTGATGAGTCTCATGGTGGTTCTTAATAATAGGGTTCTTCTAGACCTCCTATAGTTCCTGATAGAGGTCCTTTGACTTGCTTCAAGTTTGGAAATATTGGGCATTCAAAATAAGTTTTTACTGAGAAAACCAATATCTTCACCTCCTATGGATGTTTAGGACACTTACAGAAGTTCTATTGTATCCTTTTTACCCCGTTTCATGGCATAGGATCATCATCACCAAAAAGTGAAATAGTGAATTCAGATGCTTCAAGATCTAAGGTATTCTAGCCACAAGCATCTGAAACAAATATTCTTCACATAATGGAAGAGTCTCCAAAAGGAATCTAATATAGGTCCAATGAAAGTGAAATGTTACATCACTATAGCTTCATCTTTAGTGGATAATTTATTTGATACTAATGTATCTCATTCAGTTATATAGACTTATATTTTGAACCAACTAAATCTTAGTATGCATATTTTTTTCTTATGTAATGTATATTACTACACCCTTCAGAAAGAAGAGAGAGCATGGTCACCATTTTCCTACTTGTGTTTTCTCTTTATCTGATATCAAACATAACTGGAATGTTTTAGTTCTTGAAATGAAACCTCCTAATGTCATTTTTTGGGATGGATGTGATTATAGTTAATAAGATCCAAATTTAATATTATCTTCATCGGGTCTCCTTTACTAAACCCAATGGGGTGTGCCATATCTTTCAAGGAGAATGGTAACCAAGATAAAGTAGAGACTATCCTTCTTATCTAGAGTTGGGGAAAGTAATATATGTGTTTTATTTTGATCTGGAGAAAGATTCTTTGAGCGATGACTATCCTCCAATTTTTGTTGAGTTACTTGATGTTTTTCCTTATTATTTATCTAGTTCACCACCAGTAAGAGAGGTAGAGTTTTCTATTGATTTAGTTCTTGGTACTCAATCAATATCTTTTCTTTATTACCATATAGAACCAGTTGGAATGAAAGATTTGAAGACTCAGTTGGATGATCTGTTAGAGAAATACTTAATATTCCCAAGTGTGTCACCTTCGGCGGAGCCTATTCTATTTTCTATGAAAGATTATAGAACACTTTCCCTTTTTGTTGATTACTGAAAAAACAATCAAGTTATGATAAATAAAAAGTATCTATTTCCACAAATTGATGAACTATTTGACCAGTTGAAAAGGGTGAAGTGGTTCTCAAAAATTAATATTTGATCTGATTATCACCAGTTGGAATTAAGAGAATCTAAAATTCAGAAAACTACCTTCCATAGTAGGTATGACCATTATGAGTATCTTTTCATGCCATTTGGTCTAACCAATGATCTTGCAGTTTTTATGGCTTTTATGAACAAGATATTCCATGAGTATCTTGATATATTCATGGTGGTCTTTATGGATGAAATCCTGGTTTACTCTATATCTGGGGAGGATCATGAACATCATTTGGGAGAAGTTATAGAATTATTGATATATCATTGAATTTACTCCAAATAATCAAAATGTGATTTATGGATTCAATAAGTGAATTTATTGGGATATATGGTCTCAAAACACGGCATCTTAGTTGATATTTGGAAGTTGAAAGCTATTATGAAATGGGAGAAACCATGTTGTGTTTTCAAGATTTAGATATTCTTGGATTTAGTGGTGTATTATTCCTGGTTCATAAAGTATTTCTCAAAGTTGGATTCTCTAATTACCAATCTCACTTGGAAGGGGGTGTAGTCTGCTTTGGATGAGAAATGTCAGAGTGATTTTGTTAATCTGAATTGTATTTTGACTTCTACACCAGTGTTGATTCTTACAGAGGCCGATAAAGGATATATGTTCTTCTATGACACATCAAGTTGGGTTTGGTCTATTTTATTATGTAGGGTGATGATGTGGTAGATTATGGATCTTTGAAGCTTGGGCCACACAGGAATAATTTTCTAACCCATGACATTAAACTCGCAGTAGTGATGCATGTTCTCAAGAGTTGGAGAAATTAGCTTTTCAAATAAAGGTTTACCATATATTCTGATCACAATATATTGAGTTATATATTATCTATATAATATTTTAATATCTACCAGAGGTTTTTGGTGGAGTACCTATAGTATTTTTATTTCAACATTTCCTATATGTCAGGGAAAGGGAATGCCATTACTGATGCTTTCAGCAGGAAACTTTAGACCAAGGCTATGAAAGAATAATTATAAGAGTGGATCTTGATGACTCTTTTTTTAATAATTTCATATAGGAGTCTAGGAATCAAGGGAATAGGTTATCTTGGATAGTGTTTTGTTGACCTATACTCTTCTCGAGATGATTCATCAGTAACAATATCTTGATGATGAATTCCATAGCATTGGGAACTTTCTTTATGGTGGGGAGACCATTGATGATTGGTCATTCTCCACATAAGGTATTCTATGTTTTTAGAATCAGTTTGTTTTGAAATTATCTATGAAGAAATTTATGATGGTATATTTCCATAATTCCCAGTGGTAAGTTCATTTGGGAACTATAATGATGTTTTATGATATGCGGCATAGATTTTGGTGGCTATGTATGCGACATAACATTGCTGATTTTGTTTCCCTTTTCTATACATACTAACTATTCAAGGATAAGCACCAAATACCTTATGTTTTGATTTAGCCACTTCAATTTCCTACTTGGAAGTGGGATGAGATATCTATAGAATTTTTGGTTGTGTTATGGTGTACAAAAATAAAGAAGAATGTGATATGGGTTGTGATTGATTGGATGACCAAATTGGATCACTTTATACCCATTCAGGATAGAACCAAAGTTGAGGAGATATGAAATATCGATGTGGAAGTGATTCTTCATCTAAATGGAGTTACATCTTTTATAGTCTCTAATAGGGATCCCTGTTTTACTTCTCATTTTTGAAGAGGACTTTAGGAGGAACTGGGATCTTGGGTTGGTTTGAGTACGACAAACTATCTTCAGTAAAATATCCAGATAGAGAGAGTTATATAGATTCCTGAGAATATGCTTGGTCGCTATATTCATGAATTTTGTGGATATTGGGATAACCATTTGTAAATGATCGAGTTCACTTATAACAATAGTTATCAGTCCTTGATCAGAATGGATCTTTTTTAGGACTTGTATGGCCAGTCGTGTAAATATCTATTGTTTTTGTTAGAGATTAGTGAAACTTCCTTGATTGGACCAATCTTGGTCCAAGAGACATTAAAAAGAGAATGTTGACAACCCAAAGCTAGTATAAATAATATGTTGATCATTGTTGTAATATATTGAAGTTTTCAATTGGTGATAAGCTGTTATTTAAAGTATTACCTCATTTAGGTCATCATTCAGGACCCAGCCCAATGGGGCCCGTGCCGTGACTCCCCAAGCCCGCCTCCAATAGGCCAAGGGCTGGTGACTAGAACCAAGTAGGCATATCACTAACATGGGAGGAATTTCCTTAATACCTATACACACCAACACATCTCCAAGCCCACAATGATGAAAAGTAAAAACAACTCAGAAAAAATGCAGGCATACCACTATATCCAAACTAGAGTACGAAAAGAGAGTAATGTAAAGTAAGGTAAACTGGGCCAGAATACAAGACCATCAGAAAGAAATTTTGTAAACAAATTCCTGAAACACATCCGCAGAAAACCCTGCATGATCCAACCTGAAGTCAAGGTGCTAGAACTACTTTCCGAAGTCGTAGGGACACCTTATCCTTCTTAAACTCACAAGGCTCCATCCGATCCTGGTCCTCCATGGACTCTTTCAAAAGTTCGCTCATCTACACAAGACATGACATGTGTGGGAAATTCTCGTGTAGGGTTGATTATAAATATACTTAGTAGGACACCCAAAAACCACAAAGCAATACACTGAGGAAAGATACAGTTAGCTCTACACAAGAATTTGTCTATAAAATATAACAAGAATATCCAGATATACTGAAACCATACCACACAACCTAGGGTAATTCATAAAAACTATATACCAACACTAGGGATTCAATTAGAAGAATCCACGAAGCACACATCTGGGAGAACACACTCCTGAGTCTGATAACTTTGATGACGTTCGTCTGATAAATACATTTCATTGGACACCGTCATCAGAGAGAGATACATTGAATGATATGAAGAGAGATATGATAAATCAGACGAGGATCACAGACAGGGCATGGGTTAATACCAACAACTCCATATGGATTAACCCGCTAATTAGAGGATTGATGATCGATGAATTTGGTCATATAAATACCGAAGACTCTAACTAGGTTATGAATAAGGAATAGAGTATTCACTTTGGGCCACTTGGGGAATTCCAATAACTCTATCATGGAAGTCCAGTTGAAGGGATCATACTCTTATGAGTAGAAAATGATACTGAAAAACCTTTAGGGAAATGATAAACGGAATGAAACCTAATGAAAATTGTCCAATACATAGTGGACGAGGGAATCAATTCACATAGAAAAGAGAGGGTGCATGGTGAGTAGTAGTCACACTCACCGTGTCCCTTGACCCTGGGTACTAACCGTGTAAACGGACCATGTCACTAGAAATATGTATGAGCTAAGACCTAACATCGGTCTCATAAGTACCGTGTCATCACAAGGGTTCCAACGCCACTGAAGTCACATCAAGCAGAGGATCTTTTTGAATGTTATAACCATTTTAGAAAAAATATCTGACCCAGGTCCTGTCTAGGTCTGATCCGATCCACCAGGCTAGGCCTAACCCACTGGCTGACCCGACCTGGTCCGACTTGCTGGGCCTAGTCTAGACCGTAACATTGGGTCTTCTGACCTTTAGGATGCCTAGCATGACCTGTCTCTCCTGGTCCGTCCCTTATGCACACATGCCAACCTATCCACCACATGTGGTCCACTCCAAACGTATGCCCTATAGTCTACGCAGTTCCATGCCTCACCCCACATGGCCAGCCTTCCACATCCGTGAGCACCCCTCGTACTCTGCCTTCTCGTGACCTCATCACCACAGCGGGCCCCTTCCATGGCCGAGCCGCATTACACTCATTGTCGGTGCATCGTGCCACTGTGCACTACCATGCACCTCCGACCACCACCACTTACACCAACCACTGATCATCCTCTGATGATCTTATTTTTGAAATGGGTCCACTTCTGAGATCCTCGGGTCATGAGATACACTGCTCTAGGATCTGATTCATCTTTCCACTACTCTGGGGGTCTGATCGCATTTGGATCCTCCCAGCAGGTCGAACCACAACCACGAGGGTCCAATGACGAAGAACACCAAGAACAGTGAAAGAGAGAAGCACAAAAATTCCTGGAGGAATGAACCTCAAGCTTTATTCACTTCATACTCAATTAATTCCCATTATTATTAAGAACAAAAAAGAAACTAATAAAAAAGGTTCATCTCCCATTAAATCCCCACAAATCAAAACCATCTGGCAAGAACGATCGAACTGCCTGTCAACCTATTCGTTGGTTGATATGTGTTCTTTATTAATGCTAAGAATGAGGAAAAAAAGTACTAAAAACACAATCCACTACCCCATAGTTGTATCATTTTCTGAAGAGGATTGATCATCGCGTCGCTGCCATTGGTGAGATCCATCAAAACATCTTCCATCGTTCTTTGATCCAAAATCCTATAATCGTTCGTCACCACGAGAATCCTCTAATTTCCTCTCTTTAGAGCCTCCAGATAATTCTAGGGTTATGAGTCTAACCCTAGATCCCTACTTAAATGGAAAATGAAAAGAAACATCATCACATCGAATAAAAAATATTTTTAGGAAAATATTTTTATTCCCGTTACATCAGAAAATACTTTTCAGAGTTTACCTACGTCGGCCAATGTTAGGTCTCACCTAGGGTAAAATCATTGCTCTGAATTCAATAGTTCCCTTAAAGTTTTGATCCGGGCACCCATTTGAAAGTTATTCCACTTTTTTAGGAAAACTACTCACATATTCTCTTTAAAGTTTAATATTTCTCAAGACATTTATTTTAGGCACACTGGGCCTCGGAATCACACACTATCTCAAAACCTAGTCTCAAAATAATCCCATATAATATTTAAGATAATACATAGAAAAATATAGGATATTACATTCTCCCCACCTTAGGGATTTATTTCCATGAAAAGCAAAAAAAAGGCTACTCAAAACTGTAAAGACCCAGACCCTAGTTGCCCGAAACTGGTGCCTTATATTAATACATTGGCATTATTACAAGAAATTATTATCCCGAAGGAATGAATATTTTAGTAGTTTTGGAAAACAAGATACAAACCCAAGTTCAACATTACTACTTGAAGTGAAATACATAATAAAAACTCCATTGAAACATCTATGACTCCTAGATTATCCCTGAAAGTCATTCATAATAATCATCTTCACAATATAGGGAAAGTAAAACTTAATAAAGGGGTGAGATAATATGCTAAAAAAGGGTAATTAATACAGTATAAGTTATCATAAAAATAAATACTAGTCATGGCGAACAACTAAAAACACATTCCTTTAAAAATATACTTGATCACAATATGGTAGGAATGAAAACTGATTAAATAAGGCCATATAAATGACCATAAGAGAATGAAAAATTACCATTGATATTATACTAGTTGAATAATCATATGGTTTATAAATTAATAATACCATAATGATAGAATTTATAATTTCGACCATCTAAAACATATTTTCAAGGCCTCGGCCAAGACGTCTGAAAATACTAGGGTAAGGCCCCAGCCAAAACCCAATCCTGTTTTGTCTCATGAGACCTAATGATGCATCGAGGGGATATAGTGGGCCCCACCCATCACTTTATAATTCCAATTCATACATCATATTAATGGGGTTAAACATAAACATCATATACATATGCAATATAAATAACTTTCCCCAATCTGTAAACATAATCACCAACCATTCTGAGTAATGAATTGAATGGTATCAAAATAGAACATCTATAGTCAAATTGATGATAAACTATTTATTACAATATTTATATTATAAACATAATATATTAACCTCAATAATACAAAAAAATTAACAAATGTGTTGAAATAGACAAAAATACTCTAATAAAATCATCGAAGAATTTTTGAGAGAAATACACTTTTACTTTGAAAAGAAGAGTTATTTTGGAAACATATTTTCATAAAACCAAAAATAAACTAAGTTAGTTTTTCCATGATTAAATGAGTGGTTTTAGAAAAATAATGGTTTCTTAAAATAGATTATATAGTGTACTTGAAAATATGTAAGAATTTGAGAAGTTCCCTTGAATCGGGCTTGTTTATTAGGAAGAATTACGAAAGATCTTTATAAAACATTTTAATCCACATGAAATAAATAATTATTATGATTTGTAAACATATATATAACCATAAATAATTTATGAGTAGTACATAATAAAAATTAAGAATTTAATTGCGATTAATAGAGACAAAGATTAACCCGAAAGAAAAAGGAGGTTTGGGTAGAAAACCCTTACAAAAAATCAGTTTTAGTAATTAAGTTTAAAACAAGAACCCTTTATATATATATCAGAATGGATTGATATATTTGTGTATATATTCATTTATACACACACACACACAAATATTTATATATATATATATATCACCTTTGTAAAACAATAATAATTTGAAGAACCAAAATGACCACTTACCTTATGTCCGAATGTGTTATGCACTTGACCTTAAGGTCCTGGAATATGAAATTAGAACCATTAATAATTTAATTAATAACTTAATATACATGTATATAATTAAATATAATTTTATTAAGTTCATTTAGGGTCTTTTTATAATATTGAATTCTATTGTCCCAGAGTGTTTGTTTCGTGATATTCATGATTAGCTCGCTTGATTATAAGTATGGAAGATCACGTGGAATGGATATAATTTTCCAGGATTAAATTTATATATTATTAATTAAAATAAATACGTGTAAATGGTTATTTATATAATTTGGCTACATGGTATGAGGATTAATCATTAGATAGGTTATTTTGCGATAATCATTTAGATTTTTACAGTGGTTTTTCGATCACAACGAATTATTTTTGTTTTATTATTTAGT
Source organism: Viscum album (assembly GCA_963277665.1). Classification (NCBI taxonomy): domain Eukaryota; kingdom Viridiplantae; phylum Streptophyta; class Magnoliopsida; order Santalales; family Viscaceae; genus Viscum; species Viscum album. The sequence continues at coordinate 533,270,417 of OY728151.1, read as the reverse complement.
ATCACACACAAATGATGGTTACATAATAATTATATAAGATATAATACATATTTTAGAATCTATTTCAACCATAAAAATGGTTTAATGACCAACCATGAAGGATAAATTTAAGAACAAAGTTCATCGTCCACAAAGGTTGTAAATTGGCACCTTCTAGACGATGATTTCATTTTTAAAATAAAAGGGAGAGAGTAAGGAGCTTGATGATGTATCTTCAATTAACATGATATAATTCTAGTATATATATGATACTATAGTTATCATTATCATCAAGTTATAGGGGGTGAGGAGATAATAATAAATAAATAAGGAACTTGAAAAGAAAATAAAAGGAAATGGAAGATGATTTTACCTCTTGGATACTCCTCCTTGAGAATCTCCTTAAGGGGATTGATTTTGGTCTTTTTCTATAACCAAGATCTCTTGGATATGGGGAGAGGATTAGGAAGAACTTTGACAAGATTCAAGGCTTAGATAAGTGAGGATAAGAGATTGTGAGGGGTGGTTTTTATAGTGGAGGAGAGGGGGGATTTTTGAATATCTTATTCCTTATTTTAATAATTTTCTCAAGACAGAAAATAGTGTTTGATTCTTGTGACAAAAAATAGTAATAAGTGAATGTGAGTTTGAACTAATGGTTTCCTACATTATCCATGATGAAAGGAATAGTGTATTTGTCTTATAATGTATTTATACCGTAAATTACCGCATTATACTATTTACAAAGAAATTCAAGTATTTCAGAAAAATTTCAAAAAAGCACCGAAACCATTTTTTAAGTTTATAATTTAAAAATGGACTCCATTTTATCTAAATAATTTTCAAAATATTTTAAATTTAATTTTTTAATTAAATCATAATTTACTTGAAAAATATAGTTTTTTAAAACTAAAACTAATTTTATAACACCCTAAAAAATTAACTAAGATCTTATTAAATTATCCTAAAATCATAATGCAAAAAAATATTTATTTAGGAATATATTTAATGAAAATTAATTTTATTTTAAATCAATTTATTAATTTAAAATTTTAATTAAATATTCATTACTCACAAAAATACCAACACTTAATTATTAATTTTTAAAATATTCACTCATTTATAAGGTGCCTAAATTTTTTTTATACTCACATGGGCGAGGTTAAGGGTCATATTACTATTCATAAAGGTACGTTAATATTCATAAGGGTCATATTACTATTCACCAAAAATATAATTTGATCCTATCAGACACTAAATATCTTACTGATCACAACCGTGTAAGTCCGTTTTTTGAAATTCAAATCATAGAAGTGGAAAAATTATGTTTAACGGCTAAGTTATAAATATATCATATAACAAAGTGTTTATTTCACAGAGACTTAGCGTTTTTTGAATTCTATTTTAAATTTATTTTTAAATCCTTGGGGTGTTACATTCTTCCCCCATTACAAAAATTTTATACTCGAAATTACCAGAATCTTACCTCATAAAAAGATTTGGGTAGTTCTTCATCATAATCTCCTCAAGATCCCACACCACCTCTTTAATTTTATTTTTTTTCCAAAGAACCTTTACCAACCGAGTTATCCAATTCCTCAACACTTGTTCTCTAGTGTCCAGAATCCAGATTGGCTCTTCATAGTAAGAGAAGTCAGGTTACAATTCTATACCTTCAGAAGCGAGGACATGCGTTGGGTCTGTCATGTACTTTCTCAACAATGAGCCATGGAATACATTGTATACCTTCGAAAGGATATGGGGAATCACCAAACGATAAGCCACATCTCCAACTCTCTCTATAGTTTCAAAAGGACCAATGTACCTGGGGATTAGTTTCCCTTTCTTCCCAAATCTCATAACACCCTTCCATGGAGATACTTTCAAGAAAACACGATCTTCCACTTCAAATTCTAAATCCTTATTTTGATTATCAATATAGATGTTTTTCTTGATTTGAGCTGATTTTATATGGTTTTTAATAATATTTAACTTCACCATTCTTTCCTCTAAAAGCTCTGGTCCCACAAGCTTCCTTTCACCAACTTCGTCCCAACATGTTGGTGTATGACATCTCTTTCCATACAATTCTTTATATGGTGCTATTTGAATACTTGAATGGAAACTATTGTTGTATCCAACTCTAAAAATGGTAAATAATGATCCCACATACCTTGAAAATCAAGTGATCATTATATCAACATGTCTTCTAAAGTTTGAATCATCCTTTCTAACTGCCCTTCAGTTTGAAGGTGATAAGTAGTACTCAAACGAAGCTCAGTATCCAAATATTTATAAATACATTTCAAGAATTTCAATATAAATAATGTATCACAGTCATAAAAAATTGAGAGAGGTTCTCTATGTATTCTTACAACTTCATTCATATAGAGCCGTGCAAGGCGATCTAATGTAAAATACTCCCTTATAGCAAGGAAATGTGAAGATTTGGTAAGTTGATCAATAATTATCCATATTGTATCATTATTTCTTGGAATTTTGGGCATTCAAATGAAAAAATCAATAGTGATATCATCCCATTTCTATGTAGTAATAGTAATAGGTAGAATGAATCCTCTAGGATTTTGTATTTCAAGCTTCACCTACTGACATACTAAACATCTTGATATATAATAAACATTTTCACACTTCATGTTGTCCCACCAGAAATCTTATTTCAAATCCCTATACATCTTAGTGATACTAGGGTGTATAGAGAAATTTGAACTATGTGAATCATTTAATAAATCCCTTTTTATCACAAGTATAGAGGGAACACATATCCTTCTCTCAAATTTTATAATTCCATCCTCACACACGAAATTCGACAAATCCCATCATTCATAGTTTTAATTTTCTTATGAACATTATCATCATCAGATTGTGAAATTTTAATTATTTCCAACAAATATATTTGAGAAACCAATTTAAACAGTAATTATTATTTACCTTCTTTGATAATTCCCATATCAAACCTTGCTAGATCCATGAACATAGGATCCTTGTCAATCCTCATTTTTTTTTCAGAACTCCATGATCCTTCCCGCTCAATGCATCTGCCACCTAATTTTCCTTACCTAGATGGTAGTGTATGGAAAAATCATAATCCTTGAGTAGTTAGAGCCATATCCTTTTCCTCATGTGGATTTCTTTCTAAGATAAGATATATTTCAAGATCTTGTGATTAGTATATATCTCAAATATTCTACCATAGAGATAATGTCTCCATATCTTCCGAGAAAATATTACAGCTACTAACTCAAGATCATGAGTTGGATAGTTTTGTTAATGAATTTTTAACTACCATGATTATTGAGACCCAATATTAACATACATGGATATTACATATTTTTAGATGAATATTCAATACATTACAAAAATACAAACCAAAGGACAATAATAGTTTAGTGTCTCTGGAAACTTGGAAACGAAATCTTCTATCTTGGTGAAAGATCTTCAACATCTCCCATAAAGATCTACAACTTTAGTACTTCTACCTAAAACCTTTCTTCATAACCCAGAGAACGGAAACATATGAAAGGGTTGAGCTCATATGCTCAGTAAGGGTAAATAAGGGAGACATGTAAGCACAAACAACAACATAATAGTATGATAACATGATCCTAACATTATGAGATCATACCTTACAAATAAAAGGCCATAAACATGAGCTATTGGATAAATCTTGGAAGTTAATAAGACACAAATCATAAAAAAATAAACACCATGAGCCATAAAATCATAAATAAGGAATAAGACATAGTATTTGTGATTTACATATAATAATGTAAACTTTTATGTCAGGGATACCTACCAAGACCTTTTTAACATGTAATTCTTGGGATACGACCCGTGTACATACTTAAGGCTTGGGTTAGCAACCCATGTATCCACTTTATTTTAGGATTGGGCTACAACCCATGAACCATATTTTTTTAGGGTTTGGGCTAATACTTTTTCACCCTCTTTCATTTAGGCTTGCACTACAACTCGTACACCATATTTATTTTTGGTCTTGGGCTATAACCCAAACAAACTCTTTCTTTTCAAGCTTGGGATACAACCAAAAAACCCTCTTTATTTTAGGGCTTGGGATACAACCGGTGCACCCTTTGAGCACATATAAAACATACCATTACCCAATGCATTGGAGGGAGATATATGTCCCACCCATCTCATAGTAAAATCATTCACACATGTGCCACAAGATAATAAAACATTCACCATATCATGAACCATAAAAATATATAGGTCTTATAAACATAAAATCATGAACCATAAAATGAAATGGGTATAATTAAAATTTCATAACATTATAACCTATGGAAAATAAAAAGGTTTTATAACCATTTAATCAAATAATAACCCATGAAAAAGAAACAAATTTCATAAATATATAATCTTTGAAAGAGAAACTGGTTTCATAAAGACTGTGACATTAAACGTGGCCCATTCATAGAAAGGATATGAATGGAACCTTTAGATCATTTCAAAAAAGGGCATGAGAAACATCAATGGATATAATCTTAGATGTAAAATAGTTTTTAAATATCTTTCATAAATGTTTCTTGAGAAAAATATTCATTCTTTTTTGAAAAAGGATTGTTAATACATAAAACCATTTGAAAATAATCTTCTCAAAAAGTACCTTGAAAACATATAAGGAGGACTTGAAACCATTTTGAAAATATTTTTCCTTGAAAACTGATTTAAAATAATTTCTTAAAGAGTAACCTTTTAAAAATGAAAATTAATCTTCAAAGGAATGATGGTGGGTAAATCTATACATGTCATATGAAGTAAAAAAGAACATTCCTTTGTCATGGTAAAAAGGTTAGAAGGAATACCTAGTTCAAAAAAAACAAGAAGATTACCATGAAGTGATTGGTAAAAGAAAAAATTGTAAAAATGTCTTCAAAATATTATATGATAATGGAATAATATTATTCTAAACCCTTTTTAGAAAACATAGATTTCCGACGGAAGAAAGGGTAAAGTCAGGATTTCCTTAAAACACTTTCTTAACTATAGTATGTAACAAAGAGTAGAATATGGTGCTAATACATGAGTATATCATGAAATAATAGAGGATAAAGAAAATAATGAATATTATTGAGATATGGATCATAATATTTCATTAAGGGAAGCAATAACATACACAATCTCAAAAAGCGATGAGAATGTCTCAATAAACTCTTATAACTCGGTAACTAGGGATCATACTCTCCATGTAAAAAAATGGAATTACATGAAGATTAATATATCACCAGAAGAATTATATTCATGATATAAAATTTAAAATAGAAGTATATACAACTTGAATAAGATTTTAGGTTCATAACAAAACATGAATCTCAAAGAAGAAAAATTGAGACAAAATTATTTTACCGATTTGGTAACTTTTGAAATATAAACCCCATGGAATAAGGATAATAAAATGGGAATGTGAATACCCAAAATTTTAAGTAAAAGATACTTATAATAAAATCATGGGAAATTCATACACCGCACAAAATGAAATAGTGGAGAACATAGCTTGTATCTCACAGAAATTAAAAGTGAGATGAAATTCCCTTACCCTGTGTCTTGACTGTCTTTGTACTCAGAAAAGATTCCTGTATAATAAATATAAGTTTATTATAAATATTTTACAGAATAATATTATTATATATATTACCATATATGGTTTTTTTATAACCTTATATTACATGGTTTTTAACGATCCTATATTAAATTTTCACTTTGGGTAATATTCTCCTTGTTCTTCACCTGTGTCTCAATTTGTTATATCGTTGGTCTTTGTACTTATATACAGATTTCAGAATTTATATAATTATATAATTATCAGGTATATTCAGTATATTTATATTATAATAATTTATAGCATATTGAAGTATGAAATAGAATACACCGTTCATGGAGACGGTAATCTATAGGTAAACATGAACACTGTTTCTGTTTTTATTGTTGTATTGAAAGAAAGTATGTAAATGACATATGTATATATACATATGTATATATATATAATTATTAAAGTATAATTAATATATCATATATATCATATAATTACATTAAACCCATCCTTAATACATTTTGTGTGGTGTGTGAACGAATAAAATTGCTTTGAGGGGGCGATAGTCCACACTTCCTCAAACGAGATTATCATATTAAAACCAAATGGAAGGTGAAAAGATGTGTGTTACATAAGGAATACAGAAGCATAAAGACATAATATATTACAGATATAAATAGACTTTATATCGTAATATCCACCATGATTGGTTGTAAAGGAGAAATGAACAATCATCATTTCGTGAGGCAGTAGTTCGCCGTACATAGAAACAATATGTTCAACATCCATTAGATGGAGGTGTGTGTAATTTTAGGTCAGAAAAATTTCATAAAACATCATAGTATATGGACGATACTGGTTTTTTCTCACAATAATGGAATAATGAGAGTTTAGGGGGTGGAGAAGGAAAATAAAAGAAAAGGTGCTTGAAAGAAGACGTTACCTCTAAATCGGGTAACAACTTTTGGTTTGTGCCAAAATGTTTCCTTAAGAGGGTTTCTTACCAAAGATAGGATTCAAAGACAAAGGGAGGATTTTTGGGAGGCTACTTGGGTAGATCTTGGACAAAATTAAAAGGTTTGAGAGGTGTGAGGAATGGGTAGAGGTGGCGGCCTTTTATAAGAAAGGAAAAGGACTCACATGAATTTTTTCGAAACAAATTAGGTATCCACAAGTTCTTACCTAAAAAAAGTCTTAAAAAACCAAAAAAACTCAATAATGGAAGATGTATGTCCAAACTATGGACACCAAATGGGTTTTGGAAAAGTTTATAGGTCATTTGGCCCCATAATTTTAAGGTTTAGTCTCTAATTAAGCTCAATTTGGCCTTAACAACTATGATAAATTTTAATCACTTTTACTAATCATTTTGGCCAGAAATTAACATGGTCTTATTAGAAACTAAAAATTAGACTGAATAAAATAGTGGATATCAAAATTTTGAAATTCCAATCACAGAAGCAGCAAAATTAAGATTAGTGTTAATCCAGCAGACGAGACGAAATAACGAGGTTTTAAAGTAGGAAAAAATTCAAAAGTTTGTTAAGATTTTATATTCAGTTTCAAAGTGAAATCTATTCTAATGAATTAAGTATTAATATATGTAATATTCATATAATCTGACATTAAAAATATTTTAGATATGATTTATCATTAATAATTAATTAGAAAAAAATGTAGTTTTAACTGAAAAGCAACATTTTTCACTATTTATCAAAATATGAAGTTTCTCAAAAAAATCCCAAAAGTTCACCATAGGATAATTTCAACATTCTAAATCAAAAAATGAATTTTATTTTATCTAATTAAATTTCTAAATGTGTCTAAAATTAATTTTATTATTTAAAGTGATTCATTCATGAAAATAATATTTTTAACAAAAAAGGACTTTACCAAAAATATTATCTTTCATTATTAATATGTTTTATTTATATAAAACAAAAATATTTTAAAAGTAGTTATTACTAAGTAAAATGGCTAAGTTATAATTATCTTATTTAAATAATTAAAATAATAAAAAGAGATGTTTCATAGAAACTCAGAGTTGCATGCATCGTACGCCAAGTCGGTGTTGCTTGTAGCACAAGCCAAGTTGGTATTGCATGTAGCGCAAGCCAAGTTAGTATTATGTGTGAAAGGAATGTTTTAATTAGTGTATTAATATATATATATATATATATATAACTATTTCCAATGTCATGTGAAATTAAAAATGTTGAAAAGTTAAATTAATTTGAAAAAAATAATGCTCAAATCTCGGGGTGTTACATTCTACCCCCCTTAAAATGAACTTCACCCTCGAAATTTATTTAGGTTATCAAATGTTTAATATTATAAATTTTCATTCATAGAAACCCATATCATAAAAATGTATACTAAAACATCCCTTAAAAAGGGAAATTTTGAACCATAATGGTTACACTATGCCAAAATTTGTATTCAGCGGCGGTTTAAACCGCCACTAAATCATTCCGCTGCAGTTTTGGAAAACTGCCGCTAAAGCATGGGTCGGGAAATAATTAGCGGTGGTTTTTTTAAATCCGTCGTAGAATGTTTTGGCTGCGGTTTAAACTGTTGTTAAATTGTTTTTAATTTTTTTAATTTTATTTATTTAATTTTATTTATATATTTATATATTTATTTATCTATTTATTAATTTATCTATATATATATATATATTTATTTATTTCATAATTTATTTATTTATTTTATTTATTTTAATTTTTTTTATTTATTTATTTTCATAATTTATTTATTTTAACATTGCTCATACCCATCTCCATGCACAAGTCCATGTCCATGCACATGCCCATGCCATATATAGGAATTCTGTGTTGGGTGAGATTTGAACTCATTACCTCTTACTTATATATATATATATATATATTAATTGAAAAAACAAATAATACATAATAAATATATACAAACTAGATAATTATTAATCAATAATTATTAATCAATAATGATTAATCAATAATAATTAATCATTAATCACTAATTAATAATTAATAATTACTAACTACAAATTACTAATTAATAAATATAATATAAATGAATAATAAATAATGAAATATATAATATTGAAATAAATGGTAAATAAAAAATAGTAAATAAAAGATAGTAAATAATAAATAATAAATAGTAAATAGTAAATAGTAAATAGTAAATAGTATATAGTAACTTGTAAATAATAAATACTAAATACTAAATACGAAATACTAAATATATAATATATATAATATATAATACATAACACATAATATATAATACATAATAGATAATATATAATAGATAATATATAATAGATAATAGATAATACATAATATGTAATATATAATACATAATACATAATACATAATACATAATACACAATAGATAATAGATAATAGATAATAGATAATAGATAATACACAATATATAATACATAATACATAATATATAATACATTATATATATTACATAATATATAATACATAATACATAATACATAATATATAATACATAATACATAATATATAATAGATAATAGATAATAGATAATAGATAATAGATAATATATAATAGATAATAGATAATAGATAATATATAATACATAATACATAACAAATAATATATAATATATAATATATAATATATAATATATAATACACAATACATAATATATAATATATAATACATAATAGATAATAGATAATATATAATCTATAATATTTAATATACAATATAGAATACAGAATACATAATACAAAATATATAATATATAATATATAATATATAATATATAACACATAATATATAAGTAATGTATAAATAATAAATTAATTAAAAAATAATTTGATATATGATAAATAAATAATAAATTAATAAAAAACAAATTAAAAAATAATAGATAAATAAATAAATAAGTAATAAGTAATAAATAATAAATAGTAAATAGAAAATAGTAAATAGTAAATAGTAAATAGTAAATAATAAATAATAAATAATAAATAATAATTAATTAATAATTAATAATTAATAATTAATAATTAATAATTAATAATTAAAAATAACTAATCATTAATAATTGATCATTAAGAATTAATAATTAATAATTTATTAATATTTAATAAATTATCAAGAAATTATTAATAAATATATAATTAATAATTAATAAATAATTAATATTGAATAATGAATAATAAATAAAAAAATGAGTAATAAATGAATAATAAACTAATAATAAATTAATATTTTATAAATTAAAAATGAATTAATAAATAATAAATAATAAATAATAAATAATAAAGAATAAAGAATAAAGAATAACAAATAATGAATAAAGAATAAATAAATAAACAAATAAATATATAAATAATAAATAATAAATAATAAATAAGAAATAATAATTAATAGTAACTAATAATTAATAATTAATAATTGTTAATTAATAATTAAAATTCAATATTTAATAAATAATAAATAAATAATAAATAAAAAAATTAATAAATAATAAATAAATAATAAATAATAAATAAATAAATAATAAATAAATAATAATTAATAGTTAATTAATAAATAATTAATAAAGAATAAATAAAGAATAAATAAAGAATAAAGAAATAATAAATGAATAATAAACTAATAATAAATTAATAATTAGTAATTAATTAATAAATTCATAATAAATTAATAATTAATGTGTACATAATAACTAAATAATAAATAAATAAATAAATACATATTAAATATTAAATAAATAAATAAATAAATAAATAAATAAATATATCAATAATTAAATTGGTAAATAAATAAATAAAAACAAATAAAAAATTAAAAAATTAATAACAGATAAATGAATAATAAATAATAAATAAATGAATAAATAAATCAATAAATAAATGAATAAATAAATAAATAAATAAACAATTAATAAATATTAAATAAATAATTAACAAATAAAAAATAAAAAAATAAAAAAAATTAATTATATAAATCATAAAACGTTAGGAACCTCTAAAAATCCTAAAAACACTGAAATGACCATAAATTCTTATTCGTGACTCTTTTTTCTACACAATAACCAGTAAAATCGAAGATCATAAAATAAGCTTCGATATTATATGTGGTACATGCTGAACGAAAACCAGGATCAAAGGTTATAACCATTTGAATTCTTAAGAAATCAGTGTCTGCAACTAAAACCTATGTTTTAGAGGCCTTATGGGCCTTTCTGGTGGAATAAAAATGGGTACAATACTCAAAGATTTGGTACCAGACTTAAACGATGTAGAGCTCGTTGTAGGCTTCGATTTGATATGTGGTGAAGCCCAAACAAATACCCGAATTAAAAGTTATAATCGTTTGAAGTTTGAGTTCAATTTTCGACTTTTAAAATTTGAATATATATTTTTCCTTTCATTATCACATGATTAAAATATCACTTGGTTTTAGCTCATATGATAAGCTTCGATTTGACTAGTTGTGAAGCTGAAATGGACTTTCAGATCAGAAGTTACGGTCATTTGATGTCGAAGTCTATTTTTCAACTTATTGAAGATTTGTTTTTATTTTAAAAAAATTATTAACTAATAATTATAAATATTTACTAATTGACACATTATAAATAATTAAAATTAAAAATAATAAATATATTTTACTGTATATAATAAAAAATAAAAAATAAAAAATAAATAAATATTTTTTAAAATTAAATTTCTTTAATTTTGAAGTGGTTTTGAAAAAACCACCGTTAAAAAAAGTTTAAATTTTTTGTAGAAATTTTAAAAAATTTATAAAAAATATTTTAAAAACATTTAGCGGTGGTTTTCAAAACCACCACTAAATTTTTGATTGAAAAAAATATAGCGGCGGTTTTGAAAACTGCCGTGAAAAAACCGCCGCTAAAACACTGTTTTCTTGTAGTGTTACCCAAAGTAACATATAACTGGGTTTCCACATTGGAGAACATAGTTTATGAATGAAGACTGGACATGAAGGAAAATCGTAAATTTTTATAGGAAGTGATTAAGGTCATCAATCACAAACAAGTGAATGATCAAAGGAAATTTAAGGGCCACATATTTATAAATATGTGATGATTTAAAATGACACCAACTCAATGAAAAATAAGGTATCATGACAACAATTTTTTCGATCAATTTCAGAACATTTAGTAATTATTGATAAATTTCTATTAAAAATTTTCATTCTTGGGTTGTGCTTTGAAAAATTTATAATACATCCAGTACCTCATGGAATGAATGTCTAGAAATTAACTTTGATGAATAAAGCATTAAAATACATTTTTAATGGATCTTAAGGCCCATAATGAATAAAAAGTCTAACTATTTTTCTCTAAAAAACAACATGAATTAATCTATAAAAAATAAAAAGTAACACTAAATGTTCATCATAAATATTTATTTATAAAAAATAAATACTCATTAACCAGGACATCACGTAGGCTAGTGGTAGGCGTAAAACCTTTATCGTCCTTCAACCACGGGTTCAAGACCCACGGCCTTGCCGGACTTGATTGGTTGTCACCTGACATACATGAGGTCTTTTTTTAGCCACACTAATATAATATATAAGGTGAATATCCTCGAAATAAGTTTAATAACTGATTATCCTTTCAACCAAGGTTTTCAACACCAACTCAACGCACAAATACTTCCTCCAAAGCTTAACTTAAAATTTTCATGAATGGTTAACCTTATAACCCTTCTCAATGGTGAAAACCCAAAACTTTAGAAATAGAGTCATGAAATTAGATTAACATTGATTCCCCTGTGTAAAACAAATTATCTCTTAGTTTTCACATTCCAGGAATGTGAATAACCTCATCATATATTCTATTAAAACATGGTAACAACTTGAATTACCATAAATCCTTTTGAAAAACATGCTTGCTTCGCCATTCCAAAGTATTTTGGATATACTCCTTAAATCCAAAAATGTTGTAAACTTCATTAGTGGTAGTGTAACTCCCCGACCCGAGAAGCCCAGAGTCGGTGCATTATTACATAACATTGGCATGATCACAAAAGATCAAGTCTCGAAAGACTGATTAGTTTAGTAGCCTTGGAAGTACTAGATACATTCATAAGGTTGACATTACATCATAAAATAGAAAACTACAACAACATTGTTTCCATAGACAACACTAAGATCCTATAGACTATCCTTGCTGGTTGTTCATAATATATTTCTTTGCATCCTAGAAAAAATAAAACATAGAAAGGGGTGAGCTTAAATGCTCAATAAGGATAACAATATAGCAGAAAATTTCATAAATAAGCATAAACATTTAAGGAAATGTATAAAACCAAAACAAAAGCCATTTCAACATAAACTTCATCATAATATAGAAAATATAAATCAAAATAATTCCATTTACTTACTCACATGGATATTATACTAGTCGAATAATCACATGCAATATCAATAGCCACTTTCATAATGATGGAATGCATAATCCCAAACTTTCATAACCACATAGTCAAAGCCTTGTTCCAAGACTACAAATAAGATTTTCTCAAGGCCTTTTTCTAAGACACTAGTTTGTCTCATGAGACCTACCGATGCATCGAGGATCTATAGCGGGCTCCACCCGTCACTTACTAAGTCTATTGCATTCCCCATATGAAAAGGTTTAAACATAAAATAAACATTCTTATTAAAAATGTCATAGGGAATGTCAATAATTTATCTATAAACCATGAATGGTATGAAATAACACATCCATAGTCAAACATATCACAAAACCTTCAATACAATATGGAAGTTTTGTATCATAATAAATCAACTTCAAACAAACTTAAAATCCATCAAAGGAAGTTAACATAGATGAAATCAAATCCTTTTTAGAGAAATATATATTTCTATTTTGAAATCATTTAAAAGTCACGTAATTATAAAAGAAAACGTTTACATTTTAAAATATTCTTATAAGCTTGTAAGGGAAGCTTCAATGATGTTATAACGGTGGAAAATAGCCACACTTACCGTATAAGTTAAAAAAAACATTCTTACCTTAATTTTGTTGAAAATTTCACAAAGTACCTTGTTTGGAAAACAACGAAAATATTCCCTTATACACATCTTATAAAAGTTAAATAAGGGTATAAATGAATTTAAACCATAGTCTATAAAATAGTAATAATGTTTTGAAATTCATTTTTAAGAAACATGGATGTGGATGATAAAGAGGTCCCAGTAGATAATTACATATAAACAACCTTAGATAATGAAGAGATTGTGAAATTAACCCTTACCATATACTTTTTCTTGTTAGAGGGTAGGTTAACCTCCTATATAATGGTGAAATAATTATTATTAAATTATAAAATAATCATATACTTTTATTAATAGAAGGAAGATTCGGGCAGATCCCTCCTATTAAAATAAAAAAGAGGTACAGGAAGGAGATGGAAGGGGCCATACAAGTATCATGACCTCATGCCAGAATAAACAAGAAAACACCACAAGTCATACTAAAAATGACACGCATCATCATAATCATCATACCAATCAGAGTCATCTAAGGGACCATGGGACTTGGTGACCATAGTCGGCTTGAGATAGGAATAGTCTTTCCTCCGCCTCGCTTTCCGAGGAGATTGAAGGCCTTCATCATCCACAACAAAACCTTTCCCTTTGAATACTACTGTAGGTTCCAGGCGCAGTAGAAGCGCGTTGGTGGGTTTTCCCAACTTTAATATTAGCGTTAAATGACGTTCAATCCAAGATCCATCATGATATAAAATGCCAGATCTTCGGAATAGAATGAAGAACGAAAAAGAAAAGAAGAGTCCCAGAAACCTTGAGATAAGATCTTCATATGTAGGTTATAGTTAATTTAATTAATTCATAAGAATTACCTCGATGGAATTCTTTCTTCGTTGGTGTCTCCAGTCACGATCCTGTGATCCGTCATTGCGTCGGAGAATCCAAGTGTAGGATTCCTCTAGCGGTAATCCACACGCGTGCCACGTATCTCTGGACATCACCGAAGGGAACCCCGGGTGCTTGCGCGGAAGATCCTTCACTTGCGATGTCCGTATTTGATCTCCTTGATCCGGTGGAGGATCTTACTTTCGTAACTTGAAAGCGTTATTGGTGGAAAGGGAATTCTCTCTTGGCTTGAGAGTATTTCCAATCCGTTGTGCACAACCAAAATGGCTAACCTTTTTGAGAATAATGTAATTAGGATTTATAATACCTAGAATAATAAAATAAATTAATTTCTCATAAGAATTTAATCATTTCATTTAATTCTTAGTAATACCCCATGTCTTAATAATGACAGTTGACCATCATTATTACTTGACATGCGTCCAACGTATTACATTTAATATCATTTAATTAAATAAACAATATTTTATCACGAATCCCAAAAAATAAACTACACGGCATGTATATATAAATATACACGGCGTGTACTTTTATTTTTTTAGTTTTATTTATTTTCCTCCACCATATTTATTAGACCTTGAGTAATGGCTATTTATTTCTTAAATAAATGTAACTGAATTACTCGCTAATAAATTTATATTATTTCACCCACAATATATATTCTCTCGAATAACTAGTGTCGAAATAAATGTGATCAGACATCCTTGAATAATTATTAAACCACAATCGGGAATAATCTTTATTCAACTTGTTAAATTAATATTTAACTGAGATATATAGACACACTTAGTGTGTGACCCTCTAGGCCTCTTTCTCAGTGGCATTAGGCAGAGCCTGCCTAAAGTCCAAGGTTAGCATCTAGAAACACGCCAAGGCACCCATAGAGAAATAAGTTAATGCCACAACGACGTGTCACCTCCTACGAACACTTACCGTGTAATATAATCCCTTTGTCTCGATATCTCCAATCAAGCGGGTTGCATGCTAGTGCCATCAACCCATGTGATTGATTATTCTTTCTTTGAATTCCCAAAATTGAACTTGCCCATACCTTACCATGGCCATGGATTTATTTAGGCTATATCAATTCCATCAAAGGGCCTGAGATATCTACTTCCATTATGGAACGGAAGGGACAAATCCTTTCTCGCATTATCTATTAATGCGGTATTACTCGTGACACACCCAACGTATCCTACCTCGCTGCGAACAGTGTGTCATCACAGTTTTCATCAATACATCTAAGTGTGTGAGTTTTAATACCCATTAATAATAATCATAAAGTCTAAGGACCAATACACATGTCCGCAGATAGGAACATCCAATGACACTATGAAATGTGGATTTCCTACTCGCGGGTCTCGTTCTTATAATATCCTCTTGGATATTACCAAGGGCACACACCATGAGAAGGTGCCTCAAAGTTTTATGAGTCCTCACCCCTAATGACCTATATTATTTATGTCCCTCAAATAATATCATCCGGCCATAGAACATACATTCAAGAATAGTGTTATGGCACTTCCGGGTTCTCATCATAGCAGGGATCCTCTACGACCCTTTAATGAAACAGTTGTCCTTAGGACATTATCACATGCATTGTCACGTAGAAGAACAATCAAGATGTGATAAGGCTTTCATTAATGAATAATGTACAAAATAGTTGGTTTTAGGCCACCAACTCTAACAGACTCCCACTTGGACTAGAGCCAACTACTAACAACCTTTAACCCTCTAGCTCTCACATGATATTCATGCTTCTGCTGAGATAGGCCTTTAGTCATGGGGTCCGCCACGTTCTCTTATGTGGACACTCTACTCACTGCAACTTTACCCCTTTGATAGAAATCCCTCAAGAGGTGATATTTCCGGAGTATGTGATTTGTCCGTTGATGTAACCTTGGTTCTTTTGCAAGAGCCACCGCTACAGTATTATCACAATAAAATGTAATGGGATCTTTACTGCTAGGCACCACATCAAGCTCCTGGACAAAGTTCTGAATCCAGACGGCTTCCTTGGCTGCATCAGAAGCCACTATATACTCGGACTCTGCTGTAGAATCAGCGACAACTGACTGCTTTGAACTCTTCCAGCTCACAGCTCCTCCATTGAGACAGAAAACATATCCAGATTGCGACTTCAGATCATTATGATCTATCTGGAAGCAAGCATCAGCATACCCTCTGATGACAAGCTCCTCGTCTCCTCCATACACCAGGAACAGACCCTTAGTTCTTCTCAGATACGTAAGGATAGTCTTAACAGCAGTCCAATGTTGTTCTCCTGGATCTGCTTGATATCTGACTACCATGCTTAGTGCATAGGCAACATCAAGCCTGGTACATAACATGGCATACATGATAGATCCTATAGCCGAGGAGTATGGGATTTTACTCATCCTATCTTTCTCCTGTTGTGTCTGGGGACACATTTTCTTAGAAATATGTAAGCCATGTGAAACTGGAACCAATCCCCTCTCGGATTTTTCCATACTAAATCTCTTTAGTATCTGGTCAATGTATGTACCCTGACTTAGTCCAAGCAGCCTCTTGGATCTATCTCGAATGATCTTGATCCCTAGAATATAGGCTGCTTCTCCTAAGTCCTTCATGGAGAAATACTTGTTCAACCAGTCCTTAACTGACTGTAAGGCTGGTACATCATTTCCATTAAGCAATATGTCATCAACATATACCACTAGGATAATGACCACATTCCCATTAAACCGCTTATAAACACATGTCTCACATTCGTTCTTAATGAAACCAAATTCCTTTATGGCTTCATCAAATCGAATGTTCCATGACCCGGATGCTTGTTTCAATCCACAAATGGATTTCTGCAACTTACAAAACCGTTTGGATTTACCTGGTGTCAAAAACCCTTCTGGTTGTGTCATATAGACATCTTCCTGAAGGTTCCTATTAAGGAATGCTGTTTTGACATCCATTTTCCAAATATCATAGTCATGATAAGCTGCTATGGAAAGTATGATTCTTATGGATTTAAACATGGAAACTGGCGAGAAGGTTTCATCATAGTCAATTCCTTGACACTGTCTGAATCCTTTAGCCACTAGCCTTGCTTTATAGGTGCTAACTTGACCTTCCATGTCCAGCTTTCTTTTGAATACCCATTTGCATCCAAAAGGCTTTACATCAACTGGCTCATCGACCAGAACCCATACTTGGTTCTGATACATGAAATCCATCTCAGAATTCATAGCTTCTAGCCATCATGCAGCTTCTGAGCTTTCTACTGCTTCCTTGTAGGAGAGAGGTTCATCATTGTCCAACAATAATGATTCACCATCCTCAGTGACTAGGAAACCATATCTCTCTGGTTCCCTTACCTCTCTTGAGCTCCTACGCAGTACTTGTGTTTTTGGAACCTCTTCCACGGGGACCTGTGGAACTTGTTCCTGTACCAACTCCTGTGTATCTTGAGAATCAACTTCGTCGAAGTCAATCTTGCTCCCACTATCCTTATTGAGGATGTGCTCCCTATCAAGAAATACGGCTTGTCTAGTGACAATCACTTTCTTTTATTGAGGGTTATATAGGTAATATCCTTTCGTTTCCTTGGGATATCCTATAAAGATACACTTCGTGCCACGGGGTGCTAGTTTGTTGACTGAGAAGGCCTTAACAAATGCCTCGAATCCCCATACACGTGTGTGCGACAAAGTGGGTTTCCTTCCATTCCTTAACTCAGATGGAATTCCATTGCCGCCTTAGTTGGTACTCGGATTAATGTGTATGCTGCAGTTGGTAATGCATATCCCCAAAAGGATAATGGAAGATCCGCATGACTCATCATCGACCTCACCATGTCCAACAAGGTGCGGTTCCTCCTTTCACTAACACCATTCCACTGTGGTGTATAAGGAGGAGTGAGCTGATATAGAATCCCAGACTCCCGTAGAAGATCGATGAACTCTTGGTTCAGATATTCTCCAACTCGATCCGATTGAAGCTTCTTTATCTTCTTACCAAGATGATTCTCTACTTCATTCTTGAATTCCTTAAATTTATCTAAGGACTCTGACTTATACCTCATTAAGTAGACATAGCCATATCTACTCAAATCATCAGTAAATGTAATGAAGTAAGAATATCCACCTGTAGCTTCTACTGGAAATGGTCCACACACATCCATGTGTACCAATCCTAGAAGCTCTGTGGCCCTTTCACCTTGTCCACCAAAAGGAGGCTTGGTCATTTTACCTTGTAAACAAGCGTGACATCTATTAAGAGGATTTAGCTTAGTAGAGTCTAAATATCCATCTTGGCAGAGCTTTTTCAAACACTTCTCGTTCACATGACCAAGGCGGTGATGCCATAACTGGGTGATGTATGAGTCATGTGAGTTTGTTTCGTTATCAATTGCCAACACTTGGTTTTCATAATTCAATACATACAAACCATTATTTAAATGTGCCATACCATAACATACGTTGTTCTTATAAAAGAGACAACCCTTATTTCCAAATTTGAAAACAAATCCATCCATATCAAAACAAGATCCCGAAATTATGTTCTTTGTAACACTAGGCACATAATAACAGTTATGTAAAACCAAAATCATCCCAGTAGGCAATGAGAGGTGGTAGTCACCAATAGCCAACGCAGCCAGCCTTGCGCCATTGGCAGCTCGAAGATCCACCTCTCCTCTAGCAATCTTTCTAAATCTACTTGGTTCCTGCATTTGAATACAGATGTGATCCCCACAAGTTGTATCTAATACCCAATGTGTAGAAATAGAAAGATTGCACTCGATAACAAACATACCTTTAGCGTCCCCACGCTTCTGGGTGCAGTTCCTCTTCCAGTGGCCTTGCTTGACGAATGAAAAACACACTGCCTCCCGTTCCTTGCCCTGCCTCTTTATCTTCCCCTTCTTAGAGGGATGGTGCTCGGGGGCTTCAGACCGTTTATAAGTCTTTGGCCCCTTTGCCTTGTCCTTCATTTTCTTGTTCACCATAAGGACCGCGGGTTTGTCACGACCCATGTCCTTATCTACCTGGCGAATCAAGGTCAGAAGCTCCGATAGACTCTTCTCATTGCCACTCATGTTATAGTTGATAATGAAGCTAGAGAAGGTCTTGGGCAGTGATGATAGGATGATATCTGTACGCAACTCATCCAGGAATTTAATCCCTAAGATGTCCAGGTGTTCAATGTAGCCAATAAGCTTGACTACATGAGGCCCAGCTGGCGCAGACTCTCCAAGCTTCATGGTAAACAAAGCATTGGAGATCTCATACCTCTCCTGTCTCACCTTCGCTTGGTAGAGATATTTAAGGTGAGACATCATGCTATATGCGTCCATGTTTTCATGTTGATTCAAGAGCTCATTAGACATGGACGATAGAATGAAACACTGGACATCTATGGCATCATCCATGTGTTTCATGTAGAGAGATAATTCCTCATCACTAGCCTCTTTCCCTGGCGCAACTGGAATAGGCTCTTCCAACACATATAATTTTCTTCCGTGGCGAAGGACGACGCGTAAACGCCTCTGCCACTCTTGGAAATTGGTGCCGGTGAGAAGGTTTTCCTTCTCGAGTATGGTGCGCAATGATATGTTTGAATTCATTTTCTTGCCATTTCTACAAATTAAAAGTAGAAAAGGTTTATTAATTTTTTACAAAAATTGAGACAAATAAATAAATTAATACTTATTAGTCTCCCACTATTTTATCGAAATCCAATATCCCTCACCATTGACTTCGGAATATTCTGTTGCGTGAATATTCTAGTGGCAAGGATCCATATTTCCCTTCGCATTACCCCAACTAGGGTTGGTCAAGCAATTTGAAGGGTTTTAGGTAGGCATTCCGAATGCCAACTGCATTAACTCGCAGCTCCTTGATCCACTAAGTGGACTCCCCAATCCTGAAATCCCGTTTTGGATTTCCTCAACCTTTGCCTCTTGGTCACACCAAGTCCTGCTATGGTAGTCAACCCTTGATGCGAACCAAGTCAAGTCAACCCAAAACCTTGAATTAGAATTCCCCGATAATTGAAAGCACCCCAACTAGGGTTGGTCAAGAACTTTGAACTATGGTTCGATTCTAACCAAGATTATGGAAGGCTATGCCGACTTAATATTTATTTTTGAGGGATTTTATCCTTATACGTAAATTTCCATTTTATTATATTTGATTACATGCTTGTTAATATTAAGTGGGATATACTTAAGTGATTAACCATGTCTAAGATAATATTTACGTATAAGACGGTTTTATTTTAGTTCCATCTTGCATGCTCATTTAATTCATTAATTGTGTGATCGTGAAAACACAACCACAATAAATAAACCATGAAACTGACATAAATAAAATAAATGGTATGATCATGATCTTTTCTATTGGTTAGTTTATCTAGCGGTTGATAAACTGACCCAAGACCTAGGGGAGAAACACTTTGAACCTTTCAGGTTCGTGTTTACAACTTTCCACCTGTCCACATTTGTATCTCCTTGGATTGGTTTCACCATGGCTCCTGACTTGAGCCACCTCCACTAGCTTGGGAGCTCCATTCGTTACATATGCATTTATCTCACATGCAGGTGTGGGGTAAAAGGGATTTTTACATAAAAGAATCCTTGGGCGCGTAGGCCCTACATATTAATGAGGAGATGGCTCACAGGCCAACAAATATAATTTAAATAAATTAATTAAAAGATACCATTCACATACAAAGGTCTCGATCTAGCTCATGATCATCCATACATGCAACAATATTTACGCATAAATAAAACTAGCATTCAATTCTTTAATCGTTCTTGTTTAAGATAAATCACGCTCGAATCAATTAATTTTCTTTAATTAATCAATCCTTTTATCTTAAATCCCTTTTCTGAATTTCCTTGAGATTCTCATCCATCATAATTTTTTAAAAAATAAATTCATTTAAAATTATCCTTGTACGTAACTTGTACCTTGGAGGAAACCCGGTGAATTACCATTTATTGCGCAGATGTTAAATTAAAAACATATATATAAAACTTCTATCACGTGTTGTGACTCAGCTTTACGCCGGCACCATAGTACACGTCTCAAGGGTTTGTATAATATAATAATAAATTTTAATAAATTTGAGTAATTTAGGTGAGTACACGGTGTGTTGTTCTGACTACACGGTGTGTACTTTTCTTCACCGTCCATCCGAAGTACACGCCCGGGGACAAGGTGTCTTAATGTACATCGGAAATTTTCGGAGTACACGGCGTGTACAGTGGGACACATGCCGTGTAGTTTCTGCGTTACACGGTTTCCAGCCAGGCAGGCCGTGTACGGAGTACACGACCCAACCCTAACCCGAAGGGACTACACGCAGTGTTCATTGGACCACACGGCGTGTATTCTGGAAACCGTGTGCCACATGTTTCTGGTCAACACACGGTGTATTAAATTCTTAGAAATAATCCAATACACGACCTGATTTGGCGGATCAGTCAATGCATTGAACCTAGACTACACGACGTGTACTTCCGAATACACGCCGTGTATTCTGGTGTTATACGGCCAGAAACGTTTGGCTATTCTGGATGAGTTCCTCTATTTTATTTTAATCAAAATTAAAAGAAAAATTCGTTTCTGTGAGGTGAACGAGAAACGAGGGAGGAGGAATAGATCTCGATATTCAGATTTCCAGAACGATTAAACTTGAATTGAAATAACTAAATTATTAAATTCGTAAATTACTAACGAAAAAATAAATAATTATAATCAACGATATGACCGCTCTGATACCACTTATAGGTTCCAGGCGCAGCAGAAGCGTGTTGGTGGGTTTACCCAACTTTAATTTTAGCGTTAAATGACGTTCAATCCGAGATCCGTCACGATATAAAATGCTGGATCTTTAGAATAGAACGAAGAACAAAAAAGAAAAGAAGAGTCCCGAAACCCTTGAGATAAGATCTTCATATATTGGTTATAATTATTTTAATTAATTTATAAGAATTACCTCGATGGAATTCTTTCTTCGTTGGTGTCTCTGGTCACGATCCTGTGATCCGTCGTTGCGTTGGAGAATCCAAGTGTAGGATTCCTCTAGCGGTAATCCACACGTGTGCCACGTATCTCTGGACGTCGCCAAAGGTATCTCCAGGTGCTAGCATGGAAGATCCTTCGCTTGCGATGTCCGTCTTCGATCTCCTTGATCCGGTGGAGGATCTTTCTTTCGTAACTTGAAAGCGTTCTTGGTGGAAAGGGAATTCTCTCTTGGTTTGAGAGTATTTCCAATCCGTTGTGCACAACCAAAATGGATAACCTTTTTGAGAATAATGTAATTAGGATTTATAATACCTAGAATAATAAAATAAATTAATTGCTCATAATCATTTAATCATTTCATTTAATTCTTAGTAATACCCCATGTCTTAATAATCACAGTTGACCATCATTATTACTTGACATGCGTCCAACGTATTAAATTTAATATCATTTAATTAAATAAACAATATTTTCTCATGAATCCTGAAAAATAAACTACACGGCGTGTACTTTTATTTTTTCAGTTTTATTTATTTTCCTCCACCATGTTTATTAGACCTTGAGTAATGGCTATTTATTTATTAAATAAATGTAACTGCATTACTCGCTAATAAATTTATATTATTTCACCCACAATATATATTCTCTCGAATAACTAGTGTCGAAATAAATGCGATTATACATCCTTGAATAATTATTAAACCACAATCGATAATAATCTTTATTCAACTTGTTAAATTAATATTTAACTGAGATACATAGAAACACTTAGTGTGTGACCCTCTAGGCCTCTTTCTCAGTGGCATTAGGCAGAGCCTGCCTAAAGTCCAAGGTTAGCGTCTAGCAACAAGCCAAGGCACCCATAGAGAAAGAAGTTAACACCGTAATGATGTGTCACCTCCTACGAATGCTTACCGTGTAATATAATCCCTTTGTGTCGATATCTCCAATCAAGCGGGTTGCATGCTAGTGCCATCAACCCATGTGCTTGATTATTCTTTCTTTGAATTCCCGGAATTGAACTTGCCATACCTTACCATGACTATGGATTTATTTAGGCTATATCAATTCCATCAAAGGGCTTGAGATATCTACTTCCATTATGGAACGGAAGGGACAAATCCTTTCTCGCATTATCTATTAATGCGGTATTACTCGTGATGCACCCAACGTATCCTACCTCACTGATAATAGTGTGTCGTCACAGTTTTCTTCAATACATCTAAGTGCGCTAGTTGTAATACCCATTAATAATAATCTTAAAGTCTAATGACCAATACACACGTCCGCAGATAGGAACATCCAATGACACTATGAAATGTGGATTTCCTACTGGCGGGTCTCGTTCTCATAATATCCTCCTGGATATTACCAAGGGCGCACACCATGAGAAGGTGCCTCAATGTTTTATGAGTCTTCACCCCTAATGACGTATATTATTTGTATCCCCCAAATAATATCATCCGGCCATAGAACATACATTCAAGAACAGTGTTATGGAACTTCCGGGTTCTCATCATAGCAGGGATCCGCTACGACCCTTTAATGAAACAGCTGTCCTTAGGACATTATCACATTCATTTTCAGGCAGAAGAACAATCAACATGTGATAAGACTTTCATTAATGAATAAGTACAAAATAGTTGGTTCTAGGACACTAACTCCAACAACTACCTGACTATATGACGGTTTATTTAAGGAATCATCCTCGATGTCCTCCCACCTTCTAGGGATCCCATTGGTTTCCCTTAATTTATTGATTTCCTCCTAAATCCTTGAGATGTTACCATCACACAGATTTTGTTGCCCTTCAATTACCTGATCATATTTTTGCGTCAAAGTCACAAGATGACCCTCATCAGTTTGGATATTTGGGTCCATCTCCCCTGACCTATGAGTCTCTTGTGTCAACTCCTTGGTTGCACCATCTCTAGTCCACACATCACCTTTTTCAAGAGTGGGTTCTGTGACACCAATTGGGTCTGCCTTATTTTGTGACAACTTCATCCTTGATTTCTTTCTACAAGAATATTCAGGGTGCCATTTGTAGGAGCAAAACGATCAAACCACAAACTTGTGTCATTTATCCTTGGCATGACCAATCATTTGGCACACTGGACAAAAGTCAGGAAGTCATTCATATTCCACCTTTAGAGGAATATCATCATCAAGAGCAGACATAACAACATTATAGATCAAGCTAGTGCTCAAATCAACCTTGACCAGAACTCTAGCATAATGACCAAATCTGACATTATCAGTATTCTTATTCATCTTGATCGGGATCCCCATAGCATATGCAATATAAAATAAGATTTTAGGATGCCACAATATCCAATTAAGGCCAATAATCTTGATCCAAACTTGAGATTTGGTGTTTTTAATAGTGAAAGGATTAAAGCGAAAATCCCACTCTTGAAAGAATAACATACCTGGCCTTTAGGTGATTGAGCCAAATAATCATATACATTAATATGATATCATATATAATTTTTTAACATTTCTTTGTTAATAATGTCTTAGTATTATCGTTGTTTCGGGTGTCAAAGGATTCATTTTCCTATATATTCTATGTTATGTAAGTAATTCTTGTTATGGATATGATGTATCTTATTCATATTCAGAATGATATTAATTCTTTAATTTTTTTAATAATCTAATGAAAATTATTCTTGAATGGATACGATGGGGAATGAATCTAATCACGTTCATGGAGACGGTAATCCGTACATACGCACGAGCTACAATATCATTCTTTTGATATTAAAATAATATATAATTGGATTTTATATCTTATATACAGAATAATTATCATGTTATATTTATTATTTACATAAATTACACATCATTATTATACCCATCCAAATAATAATATATTGAATAAAAATTACACTAGGACATGGAGACGGTAAGCCGTACGTACGCACGTATGGTGACATGAAATTAAAAGGATAGATAGAAAAATGAATGTGGTTGTTCCATATTTATAATAACATCATATTATATATAAGATACTGGAGTTATTATTTTATAATGGAATCAACAAACAAAGAGGAAGTGGAAGAAGAAAGCAACTTGAAAGAGGTGATGAAGTATTTACCTCTTCTTCAGGTTCTTCTTTTTGATTTGATCAAAAGGTCTCCTTAGGTTGACTTTTTGACTAAAGGAAGGCCTCTAGGATTAAGGGATGACAGTTGATAGGGTATTTGGGTAGGGTTTGGCTGATCCAAACGGCTTTTAAGGTGTGAATTAGAGATAAGGGGGAGTTCCCTTTTATAAGAGGGGTGAGGGGAACCTTAGGAAAAGCTAGAAATATTATTTTATAATAAAATAATTTTAAGTTTATAATGACTTTAAAATGAATTATTTAAAGGATAAGGTGGGGATGGGTCGAAAACAACTCAACCAATAGGTTTTAGATAGGTTTGGGTCACTATATTAACTCTATCTTTAACATTTAACTATTAGTTAAATAGTTTGACATTTACGTTGTCTCTTTGTATTTTTATATTATATGGTTAATAAACATACTATAAACTTCAAAGAGAACCCCAAGTGGTTAATTAATGATAAAAATATAATTATATAAGTATTTTTTCTGAACCTTAGATTTTTACGAATATAATATCAATTAATAATATAATATTTGTTTTAAAAACTCTGTTATGTCAATTTTGACACTATTTAGTATTTTGTTTTTGATAAATTCATAACAGAATTATTACTTCGGAAAAAATTTATATAACCAACTATAACATGTCATATTATCCTATAAAATTAGTGTAATTCATAAAAAGTCTCAAATTATATTTATTTGTATATTTATAATATCAATTATTTAAATATTTCATTAATTAGGTAATTTTTGCATCATCATTGTGTCATAAATAAATTTAATTATTTAATGTCTAAAAATTATAAATAAAATACCATTATTTAGGAAATATTTTTATATTTATAATTAATATTTATAGTCAAACTTATCTTATGTGTAACCCTATATTAAAAATGGTTTAGTTATTAAACTTCGAATTTAACACTTTTATCTCTTCTTTGAAATAAATAATAATAAATGTCCTAATCTGATCCAAGTGGACCTAAAGGATCATATTTTATTCCTGAGGTTGTTTTTGGTCGAATTACACTTATCTAATAGAATTAGGACATGTGTTAGGGTAATAATAATATTATTTTTACCCTTAATTAACCTATTTATTTTTAACAGTGGTAAATAAAAGTAAAAAGTTACTATTCACCAAAAATTATTTTCATCTGATTAAACCACATTTTACTTACTGATATCAACTTTGTCTCTCAGATTTTTGAAATTCAACTCATAAAAGTGGTAAAATTAAGTTTTATGTAAATTTGCAAATGCTCCTAGGATGTGGGTAAAAGTCGGTAAAAAGTTCAATGAAATTTATATACATATAAAATTATTATAAACTGACTCTAATGAATTACATTGAACTTATATAGGTATTATGTATATATTTTGACCTAAAATAAATTTAAATAAAATAAATAATTATTTAAATAAAAATTCCGCTTTAAACTATAACTCAGTGTTTTTCACTATTCATGAAAAATTGAAAGTTTTTAGAAAAATACCAAAAATTCACCCTAAGTTAATTTCGATATTCCAAATCCAAAAGTGTATTCCATTTTGAAAAATAAAATTTATAAAATTTCAAAAAGTGGGTATTACTATTCATAACAACTAGTTTGATTGGTTGTGGTGTGTTAGAAGTCAAAGTTTCATACAACACACACTACTGTATTATTCAAAGAGAAGCGTGCTGTGGAAGATTGAGGTGTTACATTCTCCCCTCCTCCAAATAATTTAATCCTTGAAATTTCTAGAGTATTAATGCATAAAAAGACTCGGGTGGTTCTTCATCATAAGTTCCTCGGGTTCCCACATTGCCTCTTCCATCTTATGGTTTCTCCATAGAACTTTTACTAGATGAGTCATCTGGTTTCTAAACACTTGTTATCTTGTATCAAGAACCTTGACAGGATCTTCGCAATAAGACAGATTCAGTTTTAGTTCTAATTCCTCATAGATGAGTACATGCTTTGGGTCAGCCATGTATTTTCCGAACAGTGTTACGTGGAACACATCATGAAATTTGTAGAGACTTGGCGGATTAGCCAAATGGTAAGCTACATGCCCAATTCGTTCTAGAATTTCCAAGGGTCCGATGTACTTGGGACTCAATTTTCCATTCTTACCAAAACGTATAACACCCTTCCATGGAGATACCTTCAAGAAAACATGATCTCCTACCTAAAATTCCAAATCCTTCCTTTGGTTATTAGTATAGCTCTTCTATATACCCATATTGCATCCTTACTTTTAGGAGTCTTTGGTAGCCCCATGACAAAGTCCATCGTGATATCATCCCATTTCCATTCAGGTATGGGAAGAGGTTTCATGACTCCTCCAGGCTGTTGCCTTCCAGCTTTCACTTGTTGTCAAACCATACATCTTGACACAAAATCAGCAATCTCCCTCTTCATGTCATCCCACCAAAAATGTTCCTTCAAATTACCTGCCACTACGTTTTTCGGAGCTTCAACCTTAGTAGTAGTGATAACATAAGCTTGGACTTTTCTGAGGTAAGTTCCCCTAACGATTAGGACATTCATTTGAAAAATCCCCCCTTTCTCTACAATTGTAGAATTCAACATCTACAACCACTTTTTTTCCCTTACAATCAAGAGCTTAGTGGCCCTTTTCACCACACTTGTAATAGACTCCCATTCCCTTCAGGCAAGTACCAGGGTGTTTCTTCCCACATTTACTGCAGGATGGATATTAAACTTTTCCCTTCTTCCCCTTTTTTCTATTTCCAGAGTGTTCAAAAGATCTCTTCTTCTCTTGCTTTTCTTTAAAGTCGTAAGATTATAGAATTATTTTTCTATCTTGATAGAACATAGAGGAGATATAGTGGGATCCACCCATCACTTACTAAGTCCAATTCATTCCTCATATCAAAAGGTTTAAACATAACATAAACATTCATATTAAAACTGGTATACGAAATGTCAATACTTTATCCATAAACCATGAATGGTATGAAATAACACATCCACAGTCAAACATATTACAAAACCTTCAACACAATATAGAAGTTTTTTATCATAATAAATCAACTTCAGACAAACTTAAAATCCATAATAGGATTTTGACATAGATGAAATCAAAAACATTATAGAGAAATATCTCTTTTTATTTTGAAATCATTTAAAAGTAAAATAATTATAACAGAAAATATTTATATTTGAAAATATTCTTATAATCTTGTAAGGGAAGCTTTGACGATGTTATAACAGTGGAAAATGTCCGCACCCGCCGTATAAATTAAAAAAACATTCTTACCTTAATTTTGTCGAATAGGTCATAGAGTACCTTGTTTGGAGAACGACAGAAAGATTCTTTTATAAACATCTTATAAAATTCAAACAAGGGTATAAATGAATTTAACCCATAGTCTATAAAATATTAAGTATATTTTGAAATACATTTTTGAGAGACAAGGATGTTAATGATAAAGAGGTCCCAGTAGATAATTACATATAAACAACCTCAGATAATGAAGAGATTGTGAAATTAACCCTTACCTTGTACTTTTGCTTGGTTTAGGGTTGTTTAACCTCCTTTATAATGGTTAAATAATTGTTATTAAATTAAAAAAGAATCATATACATTAATATGATATCATATATGACCTTTTCACATTGCTTTGTTAATAATATATTAGTATTATCGTTGTTTTGGGTGTTAACGGATCCGTTTTCCTTTATATTCTTTATTATGTAAGTAATGATTGTTATGGATAGGATGTATATTATTCATATTCAGAATGATATTAAGTCTTTAAACATTACTTTTAATCATCTAATGAAAATTATTCTTGAATGGATACGATGGGGAATGAATCTCATCGCGTTCGTGGAGACGGTAATTCGTACGTACGCACGAGCGACAATATCATTATTTTGATATTAAAATAATATATAATTGGATTGTATATCATATATAAAGAATAATTATCATGTTTTATTTATTATTTACATCAATTAAACATCATTATTATACCCATCCAAATAATAATATATTGAATAACAATTATACCAGGACGTGGAGACGGTAAGCCGTACTTACGCACATATGATGACCTGACATTCAAAGGATGGATAGAAAAATGAATGTGGTTGTTACATATTTATAATAACATCATAGTATATATAAGATACTGGAGTTATTATTTTATAATGGAATCAACAAACAAAGAGGAAGTGGAAGAAGAAAGCAACTTGAAAGAGGTGATGAAATATTTACCTCTTCTTCAGGTTCTTCCTTTTGATTTGATCAAAAGGGCTCCTTAGGTTGGATTTATAATAAAAGTAAGGAATCTAGGATAAAAGGAGGAAAGTTTATAGGGTATTTGGGTAGGTGTTGGCTGAGCCAAATGGATTTTAAGGTGTTAATTAGAGAGAAGGGGGAGTTCCCTTTTATAAGAGGGGTGATGGGCACCTTAGGAAAAGATAGAAATATTATTTTATAATAAAATAATTTTCGGTTTCTAATGGCTTGAAAATGAATTATTTAATGGATAAGGTGGATATGGGTTGAAAAACAGTCAACTAATAGGTTTTAGATAGGTTTGGGTAACTATATTAACTTTATCATGTAGATTTAACTCTTAGTTAAATAGTTTGACATTTACCATGTCTCTTTGTATTTTTATATTATATGGTTAATAAACTTACAATAAACTTTAAAAAGAACCCCAAGTGATTCTTTAATGATAAAAATATCATTATATAAGTCTTTTGGACTAACCTTATATTTTTAGGAATATAATATCAATTAATAATATCATATTTGTTTTAAAAACTCTTTTATGTCAATTTTGACACTATTTGGTATTTTGATTTTGCTAAATTCATAACCGAATTATTACTTCGAAAACAATTAATCTAACCAACCCTAACATGTCATATTAACCTATAAAATTATTTTAATTCATAAAAATTTTCAAATTACATTTATTTGGATATTTATAATATCAATTATTTTAATATTTCATTAATTAGGTAATTACTGCATCATCATTGTGTCATAAATAAATTTAATTATTTAATGTCTAAAAATTATAAATAAAATACCATTATGTAGGAAATATTTTTATCTTTAAAATTAATATTTATATACTAACTTATATTATGTGTAACCCTATATCAAAAATGGTTTTGTCATTAAATTTAACACTTTAAACTCTACTTTGAATTAAATAATAATAAATGTCCTAATCTAATCCAAGTGGACCTAAAGGATTATATTTTATTCCTAAGTTTGTTTTTGGTTGAATTACACTTATCCAATAGAATTAGGACATGTGTTAGGGTAATAATAATATCATTTTTACCCTTAATTACCCTATTTACTGTTAACCGTGGTAAATAAAACTAAAAAGTTACTATTCACCACAAATTATTTTCATCCTATTGAACCACATTTTACTTAATGATATCAACCGTGTCTCCTGAATTTTTTAAATTCAACTCACAAAAGTTGAAAAATTAAGTTTTATGTAAATTTTCAAATGCTCCTAGGAGGTGGGTAAAAGACGGTAAAAAGTTCAATAAAATTTTTATATATCTAAAATTATTATATATTGACTCCAATGAATTACATTGAACATATATAGGTATTATGTATCTATTTTTACCTAAAATAAATTTAAATAAAATAAATAATTATTTAAATAAAAATTCGGTTTTAAACTATAACTCAGTATTTTTCACTATTCATTTAAAATTGAAAGTTTTTAGAAAAATAACAAAAATTCACCCTAAGCTAATTTCGATATTCCAAATCCAAAAATGAAGTCCATTTTGAAAGATAAAATTTATAAAATTTCAAAAGGTGGGTATTAATATTAATAACGGCTAGTTTGATTGTTTGTGGTGTGTTAGAACTCGAAGTTGCGTACAACACACGCTAATGTATTATTCAAAGAGAAGTGTACCTTGGAAGCTAGGGGTGTTACAGTTAGCATAAAACACCTATAAAAAAGTCTTTAATTAGTTATACGGTAATCAATATAGTCCTATTTACTTATTCATATCCCACATATCTTTATCCATACAACATTATCTTAACACATAGAACATGTTTAGGGTTACCTTCCATTAGTCAAAATGTTAACTTTCATGAAATAACATTTCTAGTACATCATGACCTTTCAACATATTCTTGTAAATCCTAAGAAAAACATAAAATATAAAATCCATATATAACTCAAAATTCTTAATTCTAGAATCCAAATACATAAATACTTTAATCCTTAAACTTTAATGTTTGGAAAGGAATAGATCCTTACTTGGTTTAGAAGAAAATCCTTAGCTCAGGGCACTGTGTCAGGTAATTCCCATGTTCTCCACAGATAATACATTGAACTATGTGAGAACTCATCTTTATATGGCCCTTTTTACCACACAAATAACATCTTCCCCTCCATTTGAGGTATTCCTCATGGTTCTTCATCCCTTCTTCTTGACATACAGAAAGATGAATCTTCTTTCCTCAATGTTATTTACCATGAAAGTAAATATTTATAGTATTATACCTACTAGAAATATACCCAAAGATAACATTTTTAATAATATACTGCGATAACTGATTCTCTATAATCACAATATCTTTTTCTCTACTGATTATCCCATTTGAATGCTCATCAGAAACTCTTCCATCACTTTCAACATTAATCCAGTTGCTTCCGGTTCCCTCCATTGACTAAAACTAGAAGCATAGTGTGAGAATTACTAATCATAGTAGAAAACCACATAGTCATTAAATTAATTACTTATAGGATGTATAAATCATGACACCTTCCATAATCTTTGGCACTTTGGGTTTAACCTAGGTTATTCATTGCTAACTTATATCTAAATACTTCATGATGGTTCATGAAGAGTTTTTTAATTCTTAAAGAATATCCCCTGGGAGTGTCAAACCAAGTATGTAGTAAGGCCCATTTTCATGTACCATATTACCCTGAGTCAAGCCCGAAACATCTTGTCAGAGTTGTTACCCCTAGGTACATCTATGCCAGAGCCACATCCACTTTTAGCATCCAGACAAGGATTCATTTCTTTGAAACCACTCACTCCATCCTTTACCAAAATTCCAAGACATTTTCCTAAATTTTAAGTCATCCTTATACTTATCCTTAGAGACATCCCTATACATATCCTTAGAAATAAACCTTGGGATATCAAAATAGTTTTCTTATCCTAGTTTCCAATGGTTGACTAAACCTTTCATTTGATTCCAACTATAGAGACCTAGGATTAACATACATGGATATTACATCCTTTTATATGAATATTAAGTACATTAAAAAATAAAATATAGTGGACTATAATAGTTTAGTGTCTTTGGAAACTTGGAAACAAAATATTCTTTCCTGATAAAAGATCTTCAACATATCTCATAAAGATCTCCACCTTGAGTAATTCTATCTAAAACCTTTCTTCATAGATTGGAGAAAGGAAACATAAGAAATGGATGAGCTCAGATACTCAGTAAGGGTAAACAAGGGAGACATCTAAGAATAAAAATGAAAATAGTACTATGATAATGAAATCATAACATTAGAAGATCATACCCTGCATATCAAAGGTCATAAACATGAGATATGGGATAAAGCTTGGAAGTTCATAAGACATGAATCATAAGGAAATAAACATCATGATCCATGAAATCATAAATAAGGAATAAGACATATGATTTGTGTAACACATATAAGAATAAAAAATTGTATGTCAGGGCTACCTACCACGACCATTATAACATGTTAGGCTTGGGCTACGACCCATGTACCTACTTTGTGCTTGGGCTAGCAACCCATGTACCCACTTTATTTTAGTCTTGGGATACAAACCATGTACCTTATTGTTTTCGGTCTTGGGCTACTACCTATGTACCCTCTTTCATTTAGGCTTGGGATACAACCTGTACACCCTTTTTCTTTTTGGGCTTGGGCTATAACCCAAACACCCTATTTCTATTCGAGCTTAGGCAACAACTGAAACACCGTATTTCTTCTCAGGATTAGGCTATAACTCATGTACCCTTTGATCTCAAATAAAACATATCATTACCCAATTCATTATAGGGATATATTGGTCCCAACCATATCATAGTAAAATCATTCACACATGTGCCACAAGATAATAAAACATTCATCACGTCATGACCAATAAAAAGATATAGGTCTTATAAACATCAAATCATGAACCATAAATTGAAATGGGTATCACTAAAATTCATCATATCATAACCTATGGAAAAGATATAGGTTTTATAACCATTTCATTGAATTATAACCTGTGAAAGAGTAACGGATTTCATAAATATATAACCCATGAAAGAGAAATAGGTTTCATAAAGACCATGATATTAAACATGGACTATTCATAGAAAGGATATGAATGAAACCTTTAGAGAATTTCCAAAAGGTTATGAGTAACATAAATGGATGTCATCTTATATTGGAAATAGTTTTTAAATATCTCTCAAAAACTTTTCTTGAGGAAAATATCCCTTCTTCTTTGAAAAAGGCTTGTTAATACATAAAACCATTTAAAAATAATTTTCTTAGAAAATACCTTGAAAACATATAAAGAAGAATTGAAACCATTTTAAAAATTTTTTCCTTGAAAATAACTTTTAAAAAAATTTCTTAAAGGTTAGACTTTTAAAAATGAAAAGGAATCTTCAAAGTAATGACAGTGGGTAAATCGGTACATGCCGTACAAAGTAAGAACGAACATTCCTTTTGCAAAGTAAAATTTTTAGAAGGAATTCCTTTTTTGGAAATAGACAAGAAGATTCCCTTGAAGATATTGTTAAAATAAAAAAATGGTAAAAATGTCTTTAAAATTTTATAGGATAATAGTATAATATTCTTGGAAACCATTTCTAGAAAACATAGATTTCTGACCGAAGAAAGGGTAAAGTCAGGCTTTCTTAAAAACATTTTCTTAACTATAGTATATACCATAGAGTAGAATATGGTAATTATACATGAGTATATAATGAAATAATATAGGATAAGGAAAAACAAGAATATTCTTGAGATATTAATCATGAAATTTCCTCAAGGGAAGCAATAACATAAACAATCTCAGAAAGCGATGAGATTGTCTCAATAAAATCTTATAACTCGGTAACTTGGGATCATACTCTCCATGTAAATGAAGAAAATTATATGAAGCTTAAAATATAATTAAAATAATTATATTAATTATATAACATGTAAAAGGGATGTATATACACCTCGAATAAGATTTTAGGTTCAAAACAAAACATGAATCTCAAAGAAGGAAAATTGAGACAAAACTATTTTACCGATTTGGTAACTTTTGAAAGCTAAAACCCATGGAAGAAGTATCATAAAATGGGAATGTAAATATCCAAAAATTTAAGTAAAAGATACATATAATACAATAATTGTCAGTACATACACCACAAAAATGAAATAGTGGCAAACATAGCTTGTATCTCACAGAAATCAAAAGTGAGATGAAATCCACTTACCTTGTGTATTGTCTTTCTTTATACTCATACAATATTACTATATAATAAATATAAGTTTATTATAAATATTTTAAAGAATAATATTCTTACATAGGTTACTATATATGGTTTTATTATAACCTTATAATACTCGATTGTTAATAATCCTCTATTAAAGTTTCACTTCAGGTAATGTTCTCTTTGTTCTTCACATGTGTCTTAATTTGTTATATCATTGGTCCTTATACTTATATCATGATTCCAAAATGTATGTAATGATAAATATCAGGCACATACATTATATTAATATTATAATAATTTATAGAATATAGAAGTATGAAATGGAATACAACGTTCATGTAGACGGTAAGCCGTATCTACGCATGAACACTGTTTCTGTTTTTATTGTCGTATTGAAAGAAAGTTTGTAAATGACATATGTATATATATATAATTATTAAAATATCATTAATATATCATTTATATCATACAACTTCCTTAAACCCATCCTTAATACATTCCATGTGCTGTGTGAACGAATCACATCGCTTTGAGGGGGCGGTAGTCCACACTTCCTCAAACGAGATTATTATATTAACACCAAATGGAAGGTGAAAACATGTATGTTAAAAAAGGTATAAATAAGATTAAAGACATAATAAATTTAATATATTACATATATAAATATAGTGACTATCATAATGGCCACTATTATTAGTGGTAAAGGAGAAATGAATAATCATCATTTTGTGAGGCAGTAGTTCGCCGTACACAGAAATAGTTTGTTCAACATCCATTAGATGGAGGTGTGTGTAAGTTATGGTCAGAAAATTTGCATAAAAATATCATATTATATGTTTCATAATGTTTTTGTCACATAATAATGGAATTAATATAGTTTATGGGTTGGAGAAGGAAAATAAATGAAAGGAGGATGAAAGAAGACGTTGCCTCTAAATTGGGTAACTCCTTTTGGTTTGTGCCAAAAGGTTTCCTTGATAGGGTTTATGACCAAAGGGAGGATTCAAAGTTGAAGTGAGTATTTTTGGGTAGATAATTGTTCATATCTTGGATGAACTTAAAAGGTTTGGTAGGTTTGAGGAATGGGTATAGGTGGTGGCCTTTTATAGGGAAGGAAAAGGACTCACATGGAATTTTTAGAAATAACTTAGGTGTGCACATGTTCTTACCTAACAAGAGTCTTAAAAAACAAAAAAATAAATAAATTATGGAATATTTATGGACTAAATATGGATATAAAATTGGTTTTGGACAAGTTTATAGGTCATTTGGGCCCTTAGTTTTAAAGTTCAGTCCCTAATTAAGCTTAATTTGGCCTTAACCGCTGTGATTTATTTTAATCACTTTTACTAACCATTTTTGTCAAAAATTAACATGGTATTTTTAGACTCTAAACATTAGAATAAATATAATGGTTTATGTTGGATTTTTGAAATTCCAATCAAAGAATCAGAAAAATTAAGATTAGTGCTAATCCCGCAGACCAGACGAAATAACGAGGTTTTAAAATAAGAAAAAGTTCAAAAGTTTGTTAAGATTTTATATTCAGTTTCAAAGTGAAATTTATTATAACGAATTAAATTGTATTAATATATGTAATATTAATATAATTTGGCCTTAAAAAATATTTATAATTTCATTTATAATTAATAATTAATTAGACAAAAAGTAAGTTTTTAACTAAAACACATTATTTTTTCACTATTCATCAAAAAATAAAGTTTCTGAAAAAAATAACAAAAAATCTCCCTAGGATAATTTAGAAATTATTAATTAAAAAATAAATTTTATTTTATCCAATTAAATTTTAAATGTGTCTAAAATTAATTTTATTATTAAAAGTGATTCATTTAAGAAAACAATATTTTTAACATAAAAGGACTTTACCAAAAATATTATCTTTCATTATCAATATGTTTTATTTTTTTAAAACAACAATATTTGAAAATTATTTGTTACTAATTTTTAAGGATAGGTTATAAATATCTTATTTAAATAA
This sequence comes from Viscum album, assembly GCA_963277665.1. Classification (NCBI taxonomy): domain Eukaryota; kingdom Viridiplantae; phylum Streptophyta; class Magnoliopsida; order Santalales; family Viscaceae; genus Viscum; species Viscum album. The sequence goes on along the minus strand of OY728151.1, from coordinate 533,233,344 downwards.
TTAAAACAATAAAAAGATATGTTTCGTAGAAACTTAGTGTTGTGTGCATCGTATTCGAAGTCAGTGTTGCTTTTAGCACAAAACAAGTTAGTATTGCATGTAGCGCAAGCCAAGTTGGTATTGTGTATGAAAGGAATATTTTACTGAGTGAATTAATATATATATAAAGAACTATTTCCAGTGTCAGGTGAAATGAAAAATATTGAAAAGTTAAATTAATTCAAAAAATAATAATTCTCAAAATGCCGGGGTGTTACATTGATGCGTGAGAAATAAATATTTCATTTTTCATAAGAACACAACAAATTACTTTATTTGATGCATAAATTTAAATAAAAAATACACCATTTCCTGATGGTAGAGTCAAGATTGAAGCATTCACTAACGTTTTATTCAATTCTTAAAAAAATTCTTCACATTATTTTGTCCATACGAACTTAACCCCTTTACGAGTAAGATTGGTTAATGGGTTAGCTAATAAGAAGATGTTCTAAATGAAATTCCGATAATAACATGCTAAAATAATAAAACTAAGTACCTTTTTTATGTTTGTTCGGGTAGGCCATTTCTAAACTACCTTTGTCTTTGCTGGATCCACTAAGATTTCACTTAGATATAATATGGCCAATAAAAGAAACTGTTTGAAGCCATAATTCAAAATTTATAAACTTACTATACAACTTGTTTATTCTAAGAGTATTAAGAATAATGCACAGATGACTCTCATATTCTTCATATCTTATGATGTATATCAAGATATCATCAATATATACCACAACAAAATCATTAAGATATTCCTTGAAAATTCTATCCATTAGATCCATGAAAATAGATGGTTCATTAGTCATTCCAAAAGGCATTACTATAAACTCGTAATGCCCATACCTGGTTCAAAATGCTATCTTTGGAATATCTTCCTTCCTTACACACAACTAATGATATCCAGATTGAATCTCAATCTTCAAAAAATATTGTGCCTCGTGAAGTTGATCAAATAAATCATCAATTCGAGGAATGTGATACTTTTTCTTTATTATAACATCATTGATCTCCATGTATTCATTTCACAACATCATATATCTATTTTATTCTTAATGAATAGAACAAGAGATCCCTATGAAGAAACATTAGGGTTGATAAATCCTTTATCACTCAATTCATCTAGTTGTTTCTTCAGTTGAACTAATTCTACTATGGCTATTCTATAAGGGGTATTTAATATAGGCCTTGCACTAGGGATTAAATCAATAGAGAACTAAACTTCACACTTTGGAGGATTTCCAGGTAAATCCTATAGAAATACACCAACTTATTCTTTCAGAATAGGTACATCCTCATTTTGAACATTTCTTCCCTCACCTATAGATATTGCATTCTCTTCCTCCTCTAGAATTGAATTCAGTAGATCTAATGGGGGTGGATCTTGATAAGAATGAGATGGTGATGTTTCTACTCTAAAGATAATGGATTCTACTCCTTCCTTACCAATCATTATTTCATTCTTTTTGTAATAGATTTTCACATCATATTTTGAGATCCAGTCCATGCCAATGATTATATCAAAGTCGAATATAGGTATGATGATAAAATTAGTAGATAAAGCACATTTATTTTCCATAATGGGGACTACCTAACACATCTTTGTTGTAATGAGACTTCCATTAGGGGTTTTAACTGACAACTCCCTTGTTAATGAGAATTGTAAATATCTATTTTTTAAAGGAAAATGGAAAGATATAAATGAATTTGATGATCCAGAATCAAATAAATCATTGACCAAGTTTGAGGAAATAATTATAGTACCTGCCACCACATCTTTATGAACTTAAACTTCACCAGTTGTGATCACATAAGATTTTAATTTCTCTCTGGGCCTTCTTTGGGGAAATTTTCCTTGATGCTTTGGACAATAATTGGCATAATTTCCCGTCACTTTATAATTATTGCATTGAAAATTGGTAGCTTATTTCTTTCCCTTGAAATCTCAATATTCATGGCCTCTTTATCCACATTTGTAATAGAATGCTTTTCCTTTAAAGTAGGATCTTGTAATGTCCCAGACCTCTCCGGCCCATTCATTTGTCAAAAAGAGGGTCATGAAGTGTTCTGGAGGGTAAAATGGACTTTTCCCACACTTTTCTGAATTTTGAAACTACACACCGTGTAGTGTGAGTACACGCTGTGTACCCCCTCATCGGGTATACCCCGTGTTGAAGGCCGTGTCCTTGCTGTGTGAAATAAATGGGTACACGCTGTGTACACCATACTATACGCCGTGTAGTCCCTCCCCGCGTACGTGTTACCCTCAAACCATGTGTTGACCAGTCAACGGCCGTGTGCCTTGTTGGAGTCGTGTCCTTGCCGTGTGAAATAAATGGGTACACGTCGTGTACCCCATACTATATGCCGTGTAGTCCCTCCCCGCATACGCGTTACCCTCAAACCGTGTGTTGACCATTCAATGGTCGCGTGCCACGTTGAAGGCCGTGTTGGAAGCCGCGTGGTGACCGTGTGAAATGGCCGAGTACACACTGTGTACCATAAATTACACGCTGTGAACTTTTGTTTTTCACGCCTATAAAAGGAGGGGTCCCCTCCTCATTTTCAAATCACTCCTCTCCTCCCCATTCCCTCGAACAGAGCTCCCCCAAGAGACTCAAAGTCTCCTTTAATCCATAACTTCTTCGTTCGAGCTCCGATTTACAATCCGTCAGCGGCACAGGATCGTAACGACGAGGAGGAACTTATAAGCTTGGATTTGTTGCTTTAATTTTGGCATTTCCTTCCCATCTTCCACCAGAAGAGGCTTTTACGGGTTTTTCTAGAAGCGGCGAACGCTGACGAACATCTTCTAAAGTTGATCCGGGGGAGCGTTGTTATCAAATACTGTTGAAGTAGGGATATTAACTTTGTCTCTCTAATTTGTGCAACATGCGGGGTGGGTGTCCTCTTGTTTACGTGAAACACTTTTGAACCGATTTAATGAAGATAATAATTGGCTTATATAATGGGGTTGGGAAGTTTTTGATTACTGTTACATTATTTTATATACTGTGATATTATGTTTTGAATTGAATGAGCTTCTGCCTACTGAAAATCATGGTCCTTGGGGGCCTTTTCTTACGCAATTAAATGTTTCCTTCTCCTTATGGATTTTCTTATGGATGAAAATGTTATTGAATTTGGAAATTGGTTAATCACGTAAAGTTGGCTGATTAAATACCTGGAACCCTTGTGTGATCACCCCGGTTGAACAAACTGAAATAATAAACATGTGGGTGCTGGTTAGGGTTTGTTTATGTGAAGGGGGGGGGGGGGGGTGTTTTGTGGTTTTTGTGGATCGGGTGAGCAGCGGGGCTGTGGTTGGCTTGGTTGTGGGTTGGTGTGAATGCTATGTTAGTGATGGGTAGCGGGGCTGTGATAAATGGTATCAAGGGGTGATGATGTACAGTGTGGTTTTGGTTATGGTGGTTGGCAGTGGGACTGCAGGGTTGGGTTTGAATGTGAAATAACTATGGTTTATGAATAGTAAATAAAATGTGGAAGAGTTAATGAATGGTGGGGATTGGTAATGGAACAGAAATAATAATCAATGGAGTTGGTTGGTCAATAAGAAGGGACTTGTTGTGTTTCTTGTGTTTTCCAAACTTGATTTGTGGATGATAGGGATATGTTTTACGAACTATTGATATGGTTGGTTGCGGTTGATTGCCCAGTAGTTAAGGAACTAATAAACTGATTCTGTTGAAACATGGAAACCTAAATAGGGTTGGGGTTGTTTGTGGTACGCATGCTTCGTAGTAGCAGTGCTGAGGCACGTGCTAAGTTCTCTGTTTAGAATCCATAGGTTAGGCTGAGTGTTTGGTATATATATATATATATATATATCTGTATCTTTTTGTTTTGTCGCACCCCACCCATGTTGAGTACTTAGTACCAAACACTCCCATTTCATGGGATAGGGTGTTTTACCCATAGTTACTAGCTCCTTCCCGCTCCTTCCATAGGTTGTGATGGATTGGGGCAACCTTACACCCAAGACTCTTCAGGTAGGTTTTGATTGGTGTGGTTTTAGCCCAAGACTCTTCGGGAAGGTTTTACTCTTTTCCCAAGAATATTCGGGATGAGGCCCAGGTGTGTGCGGGCGGGATACGTGGTTGTGAGGCCCCGATGTGTGCGGGTGGGATACATGGTTGTTAGGCCCAGGTGTGTGTGGGCGGGATGTGTGGTTGTGAGGCCCAAGTGTGTGAGGGAGAGATTTGTGGTTCTTGAGGCCCATGTGTGTGCGGGCAGGAAGAGTGTGGTAGCATCCGGACGTTCGCCATTATGAAGAACAACTAACTAATGGGAAATGGTGCGAGGTACCCAATACTCTTATTCTTATATACTACTACTACCTGTTGTTTTGTGTTTTGGTGAGTGTGGCTGGTGAGTTTGGGTGGATAAAATTCCTTGATAGGTTTTGGTTTCTTCTGTTGTTCTCACAGGACATTATGATGTCTCCCCACTTGTGCACGAGAGCTTTAGGTTTCCCTACTGAGTATACTTGTATGCTCACCCTACGTTTACTTTTAGGTTTCCAGGAGGACTACCAGGGCCATGCGGGACCCTACTAGTCGGGACAGTTGGAGTTGTTGCAGTTGCTGTACTCTTGTTTCTTTTGGTATTGTACTTTTGATCTTTCTTGTACTTTTACCTTGTTTCAGAACTATTTAAACATGCATATGGTATTGGTTTGGGTTTATTTACTTGTCTTTACTTTCTTTTTATTTTGGTGGTTGACTCATCCTATTTCCTGATCTTAAATAGTAAAAAGGTTAATGCCTCCCATATTTGTGAAAACTCATACCCATGGTGCTAGTCGCCACTCTGGGGCCTACTGGAGGCGGGACTCGGGGGTAATTATCTCCCTTCCACCATTGCCAGCTCGGGAGGGGGTCGTGACAGATCTAGGGTGTTTCTTTCCATAAGTATAACATGTTAGAAAAATACCATTTTTATTCTTCCATTTATCCATTCTTTACTCTTCCAACCTTTCTTCTCTTACATTCCTTTAAAGTCATAAGACTTAGAGAATTATTTCTTTATCTTGATTGCACATAAGACTATGTCTTCATATGATGAGAAATTTTGGGAAAATAGTACCCTTAAGAGTAATGGTTATAAACCATCAAAAAATTTATCAATATTGATCCTTGGATTATGTATGTAGTCTACAACATGCCTTGCTAGTGTTGAAAAAATTGGCTTCATACTTTACAACATTTTCATCCTCTTTTTATTTAAAACTCAATAATTGCCTCTGTATATCTGCTCGATTTTCTAGAGGAAAATATTTTTCTAATAATATTTCTCTAAAGTCTATCCATTCCTTTTTTCTATTTCTTCCTCCTTTTTCGTGTTATGAATTAATGACCAGCACTGATCCACATCTCCTGATAGATAATAAACTACCATGAAAACCTTCTCCCTTTTCTCCCATCCCAATGCGAGAAATATATTCTCTAAGGAACCTATACACTGATATTCTATGAATGGGTTTGTAGTCCCATTGAATGATAGAGGTTGTTGTCACATAAAGCAGTCTAACAATGATTCTCCATGTTGTTGATCAGGATGCTCCATACTTGTAAAGTTATTATTCATAACTCGAGTTAGCTGTTTCATTATATTTATAAGTTTCTCCACACCAGTCACAGATTCATAAAAAGAACCATTATTTTTCATAAGTGATAAATACCTACATGAGATTCGTGCATTCATGTGGTTTTAGTTCCTTCTATTTGGATCCATTTATAAATAATTCCATACACTAAATTAGGTTATGGATCATAATGTATAATGTTGAACTAGAAAAACATTTAACATAAATTGAAATTTTATGCATGTCTAATCTCATAATCATAAGAATGGTTACTTTGAGGACATATTTAAATTTAAATAATTTGTAATGGTTTATAAAGAAAATATAAATTATCCTAAGAATATCCCCTAATAGTGTCAAAACAGGTGCATAATAAGGTTCTTTTTCGTGTACTAGGTTACCCTGAGTCAAGCCTAGAACACCTTGTCAGAGTTGTTACTCCTAGGTACATCTTTTCCAGAACCACATCCACTTATACTATCTAGAAATAGATGAATTTTCTAGAAATATCCATATAATACATACCTTACCAAAATTATAGGATGTTCTTGTATAGTTAGCCTAAAAGTCTATCTTAGGGTTTTGTTCCCTAATCAACATTTTCTAAATCAAGTTTCTAAGTTTTCTAATAAAATTCCTTTAATACCAACTGTAAATACCCAAACCCTAGTTGTGAGGATATTAATACATTTTCATGATTTCAATAAAGTAATATCTTGAAAGAAAAGATAGTTTAGTTGTTTTGGAGAACAAGATACAAACACAAGTTCAATATTAACACTTGAAATGAAATACATAATAAATACTCCATTGGAAACATCTATGATTCCTAGATTATCCCTAAAATTAATTCATAATATACATCTTCACAACCTATGGAAAGTAAAACATAAGAAATGGGTGAGATTAGATGCTCACTAAGGCTAAGTAATACACAAGAATTTATCATAAAAATAAACACTAAGCATGGTGCCCAACTAAAACACATGCCTTTTAAAATATACTTGAGCATAACATGGAAGGAATGAAAGATGATTAAATAAGGACATATAAACGACTATAAGAGAATTAAATACAACCATTGATATTCTACTAGTCAAATAATCTCATGTTTTATCAATTACTAATACCATAGTGAGGGAATTCATAATGTCGAACATCTCAAATATATTGTCAATGCCTTGGCCAAGACATCTGAAAATACCAGGGTAAGGCCCCGATCAGAACCCAAGTATGTTTTGTCTCATGAGACATACCGATGCATTGATGGGATATAGAGGGACCCAACCATCAAGTCCAATTCATTCCTCATATTAATGGGGTTAAACACAAATATCATATACATATTCAATGTAAATCACTTTCCCCAATCTGTAAACATAACCACTAACCATTCTGAGTAATGAATTGAATGCTATCAAAATATCACACCCATTTCCAAACTGATTATAAACAATTTAATATAATATGATAGATGATAAACATAAGATTTTAACCTCAATAAGACATGAAATTCCACAAATTTGTTGAAATAAACAAAAATACTTTAATAAAATCATCGAGAAATTTTTGAGAGAAATACATTTTTACTTTGAAAAGAAAAGTTCTTGTGGAAAAATATTTACATAAAACCAAAACTTAACTAAGATAGTTTTTCCATGATTAAAATAGAGGTGTTGACAAAAAATTTTGGTTTGAAACATATTATATAATGTACTTGAAAATAGGTAAGAATTTGAGAAGTTCCCTTGAATCGGGCTTGTTTATTAGGAAGAATAGAGAAAGATCTTTATAAAACATTTAAATCCCCATGAAATAAATAAGGATTATGATTGGTACACACAAACACAGATATATATATATATAACATTTAAAAATAATTTATGATGAGTAAATAAGAATAATTAAGAATTTAATTGGGATTAAGAGAGACAAAGAGTAACCCCAAAGAAAAAGGTGGTTCGGGTAGAAAACCCTTACAAAACAACAGTTTTAGAAATTAAGTTTAAAAAAGAACCCTTTATATATATATATATCAAAATTTATTGAAATATATGTGTATATATTCATGTACACACACACACAAATATATATACACATATATATCACCATTGCAAAATAATAAAAATTTGAAGAACCAAAATGAACCATTACCTTATGTCTGAATGTGTTATGCACTTGAACATAAGTTCATAGAATATGAAATTAGACCCATTAATAATTTAATTCAGAACCTATTAGACATGTAAATAATTTTTTTATAATTTTATTAAGTTTATTTCTGTAATTTTTTATAATATTTAATTCCATCATTCCGGAGTGTTTGTTTCTTGATATTCCTGATCGACTCGCTTGTTTATAAGTATGGAAGATCACATGGAATGGATATAATTATATAGGATTGAATTTTAATATTATTAATGAAAATAAATAAGTGAAAAAGTTTATATATATCATTTGGTTACATGGTATGAGTATGAATCCTTAGATTATCATTTATTGACAATCATTTAGATTTTTACGGTGGTTTTTTGATCACAACGAACTAGTTTTGTTCCATTATTTAGTATCATGCAAAAATGATGGTTCCAGAATCATTAAATAAGATATAATTCATATTTTAGAATCTGTTTCAATCATAAAAATGGTTTTATGACCATACTTTAAGGAGAAATTGAAGAACAAAGGTTCTTCATCCACGAAGGTTGTAAATTGGCACCTCCCAGACGATGTTTTCATTTTTAAAATAAAAGAGAGAGAGTAAGAAGCATGATGATGTATCTTCCATTAACATGATATAATTTTAGTATATAGATGATACTAGAGTTATAATAATAATTTATACAGAGGTTTTGAGGATATAATAATAAATAAAGTAAGAACTTGAAAAGAAAATAAAAGGAAATGGAAGAGGGTTTTACCTCTTAGATATTCCTCCTTGAGAATCTCCTTAAGGGGATTGATTTTGGTCTTTTGGAAAGACCAAGAGATCCTGGACCTGGGGAGAGAATAGGTATTAGTATTTGGGAAGAACTTTGACCTACTTGAAGGATTAGATAAGTGAGTAGAAGAGGGAGTGATGAGTGTTTTTATAGTGGAGGAGAGAGATGATTTTTGAATATCTTATTCATTATATTATTAATTTGTTCAAAAAAAGCAATAGTGTTTGATTATTGTTACAAAAAAAACTTAATAAGTGCATTTGAGTTATAACTAATGGATTATTAATTCATCCATTATGAAAGGAGTAGTGTATTTATCTTATTATGTATTTGTGTCGTAAATTACTGTATTGTACTATTCACAAAAAAATTCATGTATTTCAGAAAAATACCAAAAATTCACCCCAAACATTTTTCAATGTGTACAATTCAAAAATGTAATTAATTGTATCAAAATAATATTACAAATATATGAAATTTAAGTTTTAAATAAAATCATCATTTACTTGAAAAATACAGTTTTTTAAAACTAAAACTGATTTTATAACACCCTGAAAAATTAACTAAGATATTATTAAATTATCCTAAAATAACAAGACAAAAAAATATTTATTTAGGAATAAATTTTATAAAAATGAATTTTATTTTAAATCAATTTATGAATTTAAAATTTTAATTAAATATTTATTACTCATAAAAATACCAACACTTAATTATTAATTTTTAAAATATTCACTGTTATTTATAAGGTGTAAAAATTTTATTTATACTTACATGGTTGAGGTTGAAGGTCATATTACTATTCATAATGGTACATTACTGTTCATAAGGTTCAAGTTAGTATTCACTAAAAATGTAAGTTTTTGGACTCCTCATGTTTTAATTATGTTTTAATGATCACAAATCTTGTTCACCTTGTTTAATCTATCTCAAATCATGTATAGAGATGGTTGGTTTCCCTATGTTTTAAATAACCTTTCACAAGATCCGGATTCCTATAAATCATGTTTGAATATTGTAAACTATATTTAATTTTTTTCTATAATGTTTTATTATATTAAAGCTTAAGTATAATTCTTTTTGTGAATGTTATTTCATAAGACGACTTTATAGATATTGGGATAAGTCTGAGAAACTATAAACCCCAACACCACAAGCTAGACATCATAAACCCTAACACTGTAAACCCTAACACTGTAACCCAAACACTGTAATCCAGACACCGTGACCTAGATATCGTAACTAGTTTTCATATCGTATAGTGTCTGTGACACCGGTTCCTTACTACCATCACAAAGAGACCATTTAAGGTTTTGACAAAGTACTAGACACCAGTCCTGAGATGCCATGATCCTGACACCGTATCTGTGCTACAGATTCCTGATTTTAATGCAACTGTGGCATCATGACTGTCTCACTGCTCAAAGGAAAATAAGAAGACACCATTTCCTAGTGACACCATTTCCAAGTGATACCATTTCAGAATAAACTATGACACTGTTATTTAATCTGTTCTTTCGTTTTCAATTTAATTTCTTACAATCATATTTGAGTCATTTAAAGGTACTAACATAATTAATGTTTCTTTGTAGACATTTCTCTTGATAGTACAAGGTACTAGGTACAGAATACATGCATGTTGTCAGCTCCAACACATGCACTTGGTAATAAAAAGGAAATCATGACAATGGAACAACATGTAGAGGAATGAGAATTTAAAAACACCAACTAATGCATGAAACAACATAATACTGAAGAACACATGAAGAACTCTTGATCCCAAAAGGCTGAACTAAAATAGATCAGAGCCTCAAACATCTTTGCATTACCAACTCAAAGAAGAACACGAGCTATATAACTCACATCTTCGAACTAAAAACCAGAGCAATAGACTTGCGACACTCTGTTTTTTTACAAGAGGACTCGATACTTGAATCTGAATTATCCTTCAAGTCCAAAGCTATATAGAATAAAACTCAGAGCACTTATAACTCTTTCTCATCATCTTCTCTATATTGTGTACTGTTTTTAGCTTTCGAGCAGTGTGTGTGTGCGTCTGTATTAAAAAAACACAATTTCTCCTATATTAAACTAAAGGATACATTATATCCTTCCTCTCACATCTTCTTAAATCTGTTTACTCCCATGGATAAGTGTGGAAGAGGTCCTTGTGTGACCTGGTAGTTTATACCCACAAAGAATAGTGGAAGAGGTCGTATGACCTAGAGAGTCATGTGTACTGTTGTTTACCCCGATCCAGGATATGGATCAATATCTTATCTATATAGACATATTAGTGGTAGGTGATCACCAAGTGGAGTAGATTAAGTCTTACCTTTAGATTGAATAACTTGTTTTATCTGCTGTGTCTTTTGATTTAATTTTTCTCTATATTAATTTATATTTCAGAAAACTAAATTTTACTTTGATAGTTAGTCTTGGATAGAAGTTATAACTCCTTTTACTTATTATAATAGCTTCAAAAATTTTATCAATAACTCACATTGATATTACTAAGAATTAATAAATTTTCTGAAAAGTTATTTGAACAGTTAAACTATTATAACCGTATTAACTTGATTAACTGGAATGTATGAATTTTTATTAGGGAATTATTTTAAGTGAACTTTTTTATTTTTTTTATAAATACTCAATTCACCCCCCTCTTGAGTAATATACTATGACCAACACAAGTGGATTTTATAATACTCTAAATATCTTACAGATTGCAACCGTGTATGTCTGTTTTTCGAAATTCAAAACATAGAAGCCGAAAAATTATGTTTAACTACTTGGTTATAACTATATCCTATAAAGAAGTGTTTGTTTCATAGTTAATATGTGTTTCATGCATTCTATATTAAATTTATTTTTAAATCCTTGGGGTTTTATAAAAAATATGCGGGTACTGTGAACAAATATGAGTCTCTCACTCCCACGTGCTCTCTTGGAGATTCCCATACTATCACTAGAAACGTAGAAAGTGAATCACTCACCCATAAAGGATCCCTCAGAACCTCATCCTACAATTCCAATAGTAATACTATGCATCATTTGAAAAGAATTATGTCCTCCCCACCTTTTGAATATCCATAAGGAGCATGCCCTATAGATAACTAAGCACGCAGAGTCTCATAGTCGGTATCTCCAAGTTGCGCCTCCCTGACTCAATCTAAGAGTGTAGGGGTAAAAATAATATACTAAAGGTAAGATCTCCCATATCCATTCCCAATGTATAACTACAATGAGGCCAACTGCACTGACACCTCGTCCAACAACTGCAAACTCAATCTTCTACTGAGAGCATCTGCCACCACATTCCCCTTCCTAAGAGTATAGATGATCTCAAAGGCATAATCCTGGAGGAAATCTATCCAAAACCTCTATCTCAAGTTAAAATCCTTCTGAGAGAAGATATAATTGAGAATCTTGTGATCAGATTAGATGAAAAACCGCTCACCCATCAGGTAGTGTCGCCACATCTTCAATGCAAAGACCAACTCTTTCTACTCAGTATCATGGGTCACATATTTTTTCCCATTTGGTCTCAACTAGTGAGAACCATAGGCAATCACTTATTTCCTCTGCATCAGAACACAACCAAGTCTAGTTAATAATGCATCACAGAACACTATGTACTCGACACCCTCTTTTAGAAATATCATGATCAGAGTGCTCATCAAACTCTGTCTCAACTACTAATATCCTGGAGAAATAAGGTATGAATCTCTGGTAATATCATGACATCCCAAGTAAAATCTGAACCTCCACCACACTCCTAGGTGGATCCCATGTTAACACTACCTCAACCTTGGTCGAGTCCACTACCACTGCATCTACTGAGATAACATATCCCAGAAAGTGTACCATTTAAATCTAGAACTATCAATTCGAGAGATTCCCATAAAGCTGATGCTATTGAAGTAATTCCAAAACCATCCTTAAGTGTATCGCATGATCCTCCTTGGATTCCAAGTACACAATGATATCATTGATGAAGACTACCAAGGAACTTTCTAAGTATGGATAGAAGATCCGGTTCATGAGTCCCATGAACATTTCTGGGGAATTATTCATGCCAAATAGCACCACCAAGTACTCATATTGACTTTATCAACATCTAAAATCCATCTTTAGTATATCCTCATACCGTAATCATAGATGGGGATAGCCTGATAGAAGGTGAACATTCGAGAATCATCGTGCCCCGCTCAACTAGTCGAGGAGTTCATCGATCCTCGGTAGTGGATAGTTTCTCTTCACAATCATCTGGTTTAGGTGATGATAATCCATACACAACATCAAGATCCCATCTACCTTTTTGGAAAAAAACACTGGGGCTTCCCAGGGTTAAACACTCAGTCTCATGAAGCCCTTCCTTTGAAAATTCTCCAACTTTACCTTCATCTCACGAAGCTCTATGGGACCCATCCAATATGCTAGTGAGGATATCGGTTCCATCCCAAGGTGTAAGTAAATGCATAAATCTATCTCTTGATGAAGAGGAAATCTTGGAACATCGTCAGGGAAGACATCCTCATACCCCGCCACTCCTACCGAGAACTGGAAACTCATAGCATCTGCTGCACTGAGGGTCCAGTTAGTTGAGTGATGGGTGACCAGTTGCACCCTCCTATTCATGAGTACATCTTGTGCTACCTAGTTTACTTTTTACTAATAAAGGAAATCCTCATTCCATTATTGTAGACACACCGCACCCTTCTCCTAAAACAGTCAGTCTGGACATGGACTAAAGATAACCAATCCATACCAAGAATGACGTCGTAAGGCGTCGACACTTCCACCAAGAGATTCAAATAAAATCTCTCACATAAAAGGGTAAGGTCACACTGTCGACATAGATGTGTGATCAAAAGTCTCCGTAGGTGTCACCAAGAATAAGGGTCAAGTCAACAGTTCTGCATGAATCTATAGGCCTCGAACAAGATATGTGGTGAGGAAGGAATGACTAGAACCTCTGTCTATAAGTACAGAATATAGAGTAGAAATGACATAGATCATACCTTGAATTATCCCTAAATCCCCTGGGTCATAAGCCTCGACTACATGCAGCTATACCCTCTATCCTTCAGCTCCTTGATCCTAGTGAGAACCACCTAGGGGTGGTGGTGGTAGAAAGTTGAAACATTTACCACCTCCTGCTGCTCTCCCAGCTCCTCTTCCATGTCCTCCACCCTAAATATCTTCCTGATCCTGCCTCTTACTCTACCTCAGTGGTCCATCCACTATCTCCCTATTAGCAGCAAGATGGGTTGGACAATCTTGAGTGAGATGTACCCTACTATCACATGAGTAGCATCACGTATATATAGGATGAATACATCCATCATGTGAACCTTGAACAACAGATCCTCTATCCTGGGACCTCCTCTAAAAATGTATCCCACATTTGGATCCCTAAGGATGTCGTCAGCTCCCTGATGCCTAGGTCTCTGCACTGACCAACCCTCTACAAACTGTCACTGGTTGTCTCTTCTCATCCAGGAATCTCTCCACCACAAAGTCCCACTCAAGCACCCCACAATAAGTAGGAATGCTCAAAAAGATAATACCAGATCATCTGTATCTACACAGAACCCACTCGAAGGACTGATCCCAGAAATAATGATCCCTAACCATATCCATCGAGTACCTAGAAAGGTTGGTGAACCTTGATGAATAATCATCTATTGTCATTCTACCCTATTGAACCTGAAGAAGATCTTATATATGCACAAATATCAGTGAAACTGGTGATAAATCCTCTCTGAAGAGGTTCTATAACTCTTTAAATGAGTGATTCACCTCTTCATGAGTCTGGATATCCAAACTCCACCATCACACTGCTGAGCCCTAAAAAAGTCTCACTTCTAGGACCACCATCCAATCTGCTGGTGTCATGGATAAATGGAAAACTTAGGTCACCGCCTCAAGAAAGTCCTCTGCCGCCTGAGTATTGGTCTAACCTTGGAACCTAAGGGGTATATTTATCTAAAACTCATGGAGAGTTCTTATCCTACACTCCTCTTCTTCTGGTACTTCAGGTACCACATGTAGCTCTCCGGTGGCGGTATAGCTGGTTCACCACCTGGTAGAAACATCTAGAAACTTGTCCCCATATGGAAACCTCATCACTGAGGGGGTCATCCTTGTGATCAATATTCTAAATACTAGATGGTATGCATCATGGAGGCATCCTATAAGGTAAAAATATGTACCATGGTCAATGAGTATATCTGGATAGCTGACTCAAGAAGGAAATGGAAACCGCAATCCATTTCTATATGATGCATGTACCATTTTTTCCCTGCAACTATTGTGCACATATACTAAGTATAAAATAAACTTATCAAAGTCTTGGTGTATGGATACATCATACATTGCACCAACACTAGATTCCTTGTCCTCAAAGCTGAACTCGAAACACTTAACATTGTTTTTCAAAACCAATCTCATAGAATCTCGGTCCTAAGGTAGAACCGACCACCTCTGATACCACTCTATCATGACCCATCCCAGTGGGGCCTATTCCGCGACTCCCCAAGCCCCCTCAAATTGGGAAGGGGATGGTTACTATCATTGAGTAAGCATATTACAAAAATGAGATGCATTTCCTTAGAACCTGTGCGCATGCACACATCTCAAATCCCATAATACAAAAAAGTAAAAACCACTAAGAACAAATGCATTCATAACACTATAACTCAACCAAATTATGATAGGAAATTAAAGTAAAATAAGGTAAACCATCCCATAATACAATCCCGCAAAAAATAAAACCTATAAATAAGTTCCTAAAACTCATCCATGTAAAACCCTATGTGATTCAACCTGAAGGAAAGGTGCTGAAACTGTTATCTGAAGTTGTAGGGACACCTTTACCTGGATGATCTCACAAGGCTCCGTCTAGTCCTAGTCCACCCTAGAATTTGTCCAAATGTCACTCATCTTCACAAGATGTGACATGTGTGGGAAAATACCGTGCATGAGTGAGTATAAAAATACTTAGTTGGACACCCTGAAACTAAAAAAGAATATAAAAAGGAAAATATAGCCATCTATACACATGTATATATCTACAACATATAAAATGAATATCCAAATATACTCAAACCATACCAAACAACATATAGTAAGTCATAACCATTGCATACCAACACTAGGGATTCAGTTTATAGATTCCACAAAGCATACATCTGGGATAACAAACTCATGAGTCTGAGAGCATAGATGATGTTCATCCGAGAAGTACCATTTGTTGGAAACCATCATGAAAGAGAGATACACCGAATGATCTGAAGAGAGATAGGATATATCAAAGGATGATCACTTTTAGGGCCATGGGGTTATACCAACAACTCCTTATGGATTAACATGCTAAGTATAGGACCGACGCCCGATGAAGTTGGTCCCTTCAATACTAAAGACTCTACCTAGGGCACGAATAAGGAATATAGTATATGCTCTAGGCCTCTTGGGATATTCCATAAACTCTATCCTGGAAGTCCTAATAAAGGAATAATACTTCTATGAGTAGGAAATGATACCGAAAATCCTTCAAGAAAATTATAAAGGGAAATAACCCTAACAAAAATATTTCAAGATACGGTGGATGAGAGAATAAATTCACATAGAAGAGAGAGGGTGCACAGTGAGTAGTAGTGACACTCATTGTGTCCCTTGAACCTGGGTAATACCCATTTAAACAACCCATTTCACTAGAAATATGTTTGAGCTAAGACCCACCATTACACTCATAAGGACCATCTCGTTGTAAGGGTCCCAACGCCACTAACGGTGCATCAAATGAATGCTCTATTTGAAAGTTACGATCGTTTTCGTAAATAGATCCGACCCGGGTCCGATCCCACCCACTAGACCTAGCCCAACCCACTGGCCAACCTGACTAGGTCTAGCCTGGACCATTGAGCCCACTACCCGCAGGTCTACCTAGTGTGGTTCGGCTCTCCTGGTACGTCCCGCACACATGCATGCCGACTTGTCTACCGCATGGGGTCTGCTTCGAGCATGTTCCCCTTGGTCTATACAGTGTTCTGGCACATCCCATATGGTCGACCCTCCTTGTATGCATGTTCCACATGCGCTCTGCCTACTCATAGCCTCACCGTAGGCCCCTTCTATGGCTGAGCTACATTCCACGTGGCTGCTGCCTCCCATGCATCGCTGGTGCACCGCTGCCTACACCAACTGCCGGTGCTGCTGCTTCCGCAGTCCGCTGATCATCCTATGCTGATTTGTTCTTCAAAATTATTCCACTTATACGATCCTTGGGTTGCGAGGAACACTAATTTGGGCTCTGATTCATCTTTTCACCACTATGGGGGTCCAATTTTTTTTGGATCCTACCAGTAAGTTGAGCTGTGACCACGGGGGTATAATGGAGAATAACACAAAGAATAGGGAAAGAGAGAAGCACAAAAACGCCCAGATAAACAAATATCAACCATTATTCGTGTCAGCCTCAATTCATTCGCATTATAATGAAGAAAAATAAAGAAAATAATCACAAATGTTTATCTCTCATTAAATACCTGCAAATCAAGCCCATCCTGTAAGAACGATCAAACCGCGAGTCAACTTATTTTTTGGTTGATCAACATTCATCATTGATTATAAGAACAAGGAAAGAAAGGAATTGAATCAAAATATCCTACCACGGGGTTGGGTTGTTCACATAAGAGGATTGATAATTGTTTCATTTCCATTGGTGAGATCCATCAAAACAACATTCATAGATCTCTGATCCACAATCCTGTCGTCGTTCTTCACCAAGAGAATCCTCCAATTTCCTCTCTCTAGAGCCTCTAGGAAATTCCTAGGTTATTATCCTAGCCTTGAATCCCTTCTTAAAATAAAAATTAAAATAAATTTCATTGCATTGAATAAAAAAATATATTTTTATAAAAATACTTTTATTCCCATTAAATCTGAAAATTACTTTTCACAGTTGACCCGTGTCGGCTAATGTTATGTCATTACTAGGGTAAAATCCTTGATCTGAATGTAATGATTCCCTCATATTTCTGATCCGAGAACCCATTTGTAAGTTATTATAATTTTTTAGGAAAACCACTCATGTGTGCTATTTAAAGATTAATATTTTTCAAACATTTATTCCAGCCACACCAAGCCTCAGAATCACAAACCATCTTAGCACCTATTCTTGAAATAATCACATATAATATTTAATATAATACATGGAAAAATATGAGAAATTACATCATTGATGGCTTGGGAGGCAAGGGAAACTTACTCATCATTTTGTGGTACCTTTTGAGGCTATTTAGAAAGTGGGGAAAGTGGATTACCATTTATCACTTCATCTATAATTGACATTGATACATAAAATGTTATATATATCTCAGCTACGGATGTATATTTCTAACCCATCTCATGTCTTGAGTTGGGAGGATCTTGATGTTGAGACTAATTTATCTATAGATGATCATCCAATTAGGATAGTTGATTTAGATACAAAGGTACTTCGTGGGAGGATGATACCTTTGGTCCCTGTGCCATGACAATATAGTTTTGATTCAAATAAGACTCAGGAGAGGGAGGAATTGATGAGAGAGTAGTGACATCACCTTTTTGAGATGGAAAATCATTGAAAATATTTATGGGAACAGAAAGTTTCTATGGTGGGGAGGTTGTAACATACTATTACTAGGTTTTAGGTATTCTATAACCCTGTTTTTATCATTAATTGGTTGAGTCTTGTTAGGGATTCTTTGGGTGAAATTTGGATTTTTTTGGATATTTATGGTCTGTTCATGGCTAGCTCACAATTTTCCTAAATTGTGCACCCCTTCAGTGCCAAATATGAAACATTGGACTGAAAGTGTTTGCATAGTTGGCACATAGTTTGAAATTCATGAACCCACCAATTTTAAACTGTTCACCCCAGTAGAGGGGCACAGGGTGAGGGAACACAAATTGTCTAACAGTTCAGACCTAACCAGCTAACCTTGCACGTGGGATATTTTTATTCCAAAAAAACTATAAAAAATTCTCAAACACATTTTCAATCCCCTTATCAACCAAAAATAAACCTAACTTGATTTCTTCTAACTTGGAGGCTCTCTAGGGGTGAATTTGTATGCTCAAAAACCTTTCCTTAGAGTATCAAGGTGTAGCAAATCTCTTTCAATATCCTTGGGGTATGTGATTCTACTCTCACGTGTCTTCTCCCAATCTCACTTTCTCTCCTCCTTAAATAGTGTTATATTATCATGTTATTGATGGATTTAATTTTTTTTAATTTAATATTTAATCTAGGTTTGATTTGTTGATCTCTTTATTCATAATTCTTCATTGAAAAATCCCATTACAGGTGTTGATATTTGATACTGTGATTAAGGTAGGTGGTTCTATTTGAGTTTCACCATGTATTTAAAACTTTATTTTCTTTATCTGATTTAAATCAATTTCAATTTATTTATAAAAACCCAATTCAGGATGAATTTTAATTTTAATTTTAATGGAATGTATTTTGAAACCCTCCCAACTCCAATGGAATTGTAATTTGGGATGTATTTTTGAAATTACTGGAATTGATAAATTGATTTGAGAATTATTTGAGAAAAATGGATTAAATTGAAATGATAAAAATCTATTATTTGTTATGTATTAAAAATTAATTAAATTGTGAAAAATACATGTTTTGATTTTGAAAGTGAATTGTCATTTGGAAAGGGAAAGTGGGCAATTGAATTGTGAATGATGATTGATTTGAAATGAGACGATTTTCCATTTTTCAATTTACTGATTAATAAATTGTGAGTCTAGGTAGTTGGTGGGTTATTTGGGAAAATAAAACCAGTATTATTATTCTATAGAAATTGATTGATGATGAAAATTATAACATAAACCTAGTTAGGTAGATCTTATCCCTGATAGGATATTGATGAGTCCCATTCGGCTTGAGCCTGATGGATATGTGTGCACATATTTCCAGGATTACTGATATGAGATGTGTGTGGATCCTATAACTAGAAAATATCATACCATAGGTATTATGGCCATGGTGATTATTTTGATTTATTTTATATATATTCTATTGATTTATAGAACTATCTTAGTCATGCCAGATGATTTATATAAACTATTTTATAGAAATTATTTATTTAATCCATGTTTGATATGTTTTTCATCATTTTGAAATAAAGGAATGTTTTTATTTAAATATAAAAATGTATTTCCATTCTCTATTTTATTTAAATTGAAATAATTATTTGTTTTATTATTATGTAATATTTTTATGGAACACTAGGTGAGACCCTTCTATGATTTTTAGCTCACACACTACCTTTGCCTTTAGGTGTTTGTAGATTTCCTTCTACTAGGTCCGAGAAAAGGGACAACACCTCTTAGAGGATGTGTATGTTCTTGATCCTTTGGTCTTGGAGTGATATTTCCTTTATGATGTTTATTTTATCTTTCCATATTCTACGTACTTTGATGATGTACTATTTTTGGTTTACCCATTTGGTTTCTGGTACTTTCTCCATCTTGGAGTGTTGAGCATACTGACTTGTTTCTTTATCTTCCATTGTTTTTATGGAAAATACATTCCCTCTTTTATCTGGTATGATTATAGGTGCTAGTCACAAACCCATGTGGATTGAGATTATCTCTCATTCCATGTTAGTTCTCAATTGGGTATCAGGGTACCATGGTATTCGGGCTAGTTCGTGACATCATCCATTTTACTATCGGGGGGGGGGGGGGTTACTCATAGGGTGATTATCTACTTCTTAAGACTATTTGTAGGGATTTTTTGTTGATATCATCATAGGGTTAACTCATGGGGTGTTCCTATACTCCTTAGGCCTGTTGTTCTAGGGGATTGAGTGTAAACTTGTCAGTGATTGTGGTATGAGTAGTCTGATAGATTGATCAGTTGTGATCCTTGAACTATTTACCATTTTTCATTGCATTTGTATTTTTCTAAGTTTTATGCGCCTTCCTTGATTATGGTAAAATTTTATTGAAATTATTTTCTTTTTTCTTATATTGTTTTAGAATTTTGGAAAAAGGGAAATATTTTACATTCTATTGATATAAACTGATTTATCATTTATCATGACATGTTTACATTAAAATGATCATTTTGAGATCGCTTGTATAGAGACTTGATATGAAACACCTCGGTGTAATACTAATGAGCCCGTTTATCTCACACCCTATACACCCCTTAAATGATGTGTATACCTGGTTATGTATTTTGATGTAGGGAAAGGTGAGGTGCCACAGTGAGGCATTGTGTTTACATCAGCTAGGTATGGGTAGCTAGTGGTGAGATGGTGGGATGTTTCCCACATGATCAAATGGAGTGTTTTTATTTGTTTTAGTTTTCCTTTGTTATTGGAATTTTACTTTGGGTCATATCTTGAGCACTATGAGTTGTATCACTTATATTGTTTTATTTCAATTATGAAATATATATTTTATACTTATTCTAATACAATTTATTTTTTCTATATACATATGTATATATATTTCATGTTTTCTTCTTGAGTTTTGTTAAAATAATTCCCTCTGGTTATTTTTAATGCTTGGGTTATATTCACCAGTCCATGGTGTAACACTTAAAGTATCAAGTAAGAACCCATTTATTTAGGTATTTTAAGTATATATAGTATTTGGATGATGTTTGTGTGGGTTTAGAGGAATTTTGAAATGTTTTTTGGGATTTTATTGAGGTTTATGATTTGAACATGGGTAGTAGAAACCATGCAACACCTCTTGAAAACCATGCAAAGTGAAACATAGGCTACTGAGTTGGTGACATGGTTTGGAAAAATTGTGCGACCACCTAGGAGAAACCATGATTTTGGTGCAAAGGGAATTTTCACTATTGGTTCATGGTTTGTTTAACCATGTGGGCCAACCATGCAAGGTGATTCTTGAGGTAGAGGCATGTACATGGATAGAACATGGTTTTCCTAACCATGCGAGCTAACCATTTGTGGATAAAAGTGAGATCTGAAAATTGAGGATCTCAATTGGTTTAGCCCATTGACCCCTTGTTTTTCCTGTATTTTAACCCTAACTTGATTTTATCTCCTCATAGAGGTTGAAGAGACTCTTCCCTTCAATCCATTAGTGATCTGTTGTAAAATATTGGTGTGTTTAAGCCCATATTCCGTAGTAATTATATATTCTTGTTGGGTTTTCTTATATTTCCTCTTATTCGCTTGCATGGATTCATAAATCTAGTCCATTGGGGAAAGATCTATGATATTTTATGCCAATAATGATGATATTTGGCTATATTGATGATAGGGAATGATATATAAGGTGGGTGTTTGGGGTTTCAACCCATTTTGTTGAAGAATTTGTGTTGTTTTTCATTTTTTCCATAATTTATAAGGTAGGTGGCTTCACTCCCAACTACAGTTATTAGAAATTGAAGGCTTGGTTTCAAATTGTTTGAATTTCTTGGAATTTATTGTAATTTTTTTGTAAAAATCTTGGTAAAAACGTTCTTTAGTAATGGTTTATGAATTTTTGGAATTGTTGTGAAGTTTCCTTTGTTAAATTATTTTAAAAATGGTTGTTTGGTTTGATTCATGGAAAAAGGTTTTACGGAAAGGTTTTAAATAAAAATATTGTTTTATTGAAATGGTTTGGCATAATTTTTTTGGAATGGTTTTGGAATAATTGGTGGGCATGTGTTCATTTGCATTGATGTGACCCTATATAAGGGGCATGTTTCATTGGGTCCCTAGTATATGGTTACCTTGTGACAACTTGGTTGATTTATGAGAGATCACTCATGAGTTTGAAACTGTTGCTCGGACATGCATGTGTGTTTGTGTGGATTAGAATGGGTTATGCCAAATGGATTTGTGAAATGGTTTGAAATAATTGTTTAATTGTTTTATATTGAACTATTTAGTTGAGAAAATTATTGGATTTGATATAACCTATTAAATTTTTTTTGAAGTGTTTTATATAAATTGTTTTATATAAATGTGATAACATGTTTGATCCTAGTGGCATGATTAGGGAAGTCATTTGGGGAAAACCTACCGAGTTTCATTACTCACCCTCTGCTTTGGAACTTTGTTGATTTTGAATATATTTTCTATTGAGACACAAGTAAAGGTAAAGTATATCATTTATTTAGTGATGCATTGTGATACTTTGAGCATGGATTGGGGAGTTGTATCTTGGAGCATGAGGGGTGTTGTGGAGTCAGTGTCTTTGGAGTCATTGATTTTTGTTCATTTTTTCTTCATCTTTATACTCTAATATTGGTTTTTGGATTCCACATTGTACTATGATATGGGTTATGGTATAGTTTGGTATAGTTTTATTTTTTTATTACACTAGTTTCATGATTTATCTAGAGGTTATTTGTTTTTGGTATGTTAGTTGTGGTTTTTTATTTTCAAATGGAAAATTAGCACCCAATTATATTGAATCCCCTGACATTTATTACCAACCTTTGGTGTCTTGGGGATTTCTCCTAATGCTAAGTAGAATTTTTTCCTCAACTGAATCTAACGAGGAGGGGTGGGATATTACAAGTGGTATTAGTTTGTTCGATCCTTAAGTATCAGTTATGTTAGTATTGGAGTTGAAAATCATTCTTTATTAGTCCTTGAGTTGGGATGGTAGAAAGGAATAGGATCATTGAGACTCGAAATCTAGAGCATAATATGGAGTAGCTAACCTATTTATGTAGAAACTCAAGTTACTAGGGAGTTGGGTACATAAGTGTTTTGAAACACTTATAAGAGTTGTTACCTCACTGTCGTGGGTTTAGCCAACGAGAAGAGCATGACATGCATTGTAGAAATGACCTCCCACTAAAAGTGTATATTTCATTTTGATTAATGATTTATTATGTGGTGAAAATGCATTGATTTTTGAAAGATGTTAAAATTATTTTCAAATGTGAGAATTTGAAAAGGAATTATAGTGTTATTTTGAAAATGGTTTGATTTTCAAAAGCATGGTGAAATTTTCAAAAATGATTCAGAAACAGAAAAATTATGAATTTTGGGAAAGCATTATTAAGATAGTTATTATGTGATAGTTTGAAAGTTATAATCCTTCAATTTCTATAGAGGGACACTTATGGTGTTTTTTTGGTTATAGAAAATGGTATCTGATAGGCATCGTTGAAACCAACTGAAAGAAGCTGTTGAGAATGTGGTTCAACCTAATCCATGGGTGAACAAAAAACTAGTTTAGAGTATTTTTCAATCTTTTCCAGCAGTGGATATAGTGAATAGAAGGTTTGAACCAAGGGAAGTGGATTATTTCCTTTAGTTCTAGAAGAAAAATCCACCCATCTTTTAGGGTGATTCAGAACCAGAGAAGGCATAGGTGTGGATGAATAAGATGAATCAAATCTTCAATTTCCTTGGCACACCAACTGAGCATAAAATAAAGCTAGTGACATATATACTGGAAAATATTTTATGCCAGTGGTTTAATTTAGTTGTTCAGGATAAATTAGACCAATGAATCACATAAGAGGATTTGGAGAAATTTTCAATAAATTTTTTTATCCTTGTACATTAAGGATTTCTAGAATGATGGAATTCATCAGTTTTAAGTAGGAGAATCTATCAGTGAAAGAGTATGAAGATAAATTTATGAATTTAGTCCACTTTTCACCTAAAGTTTCATCTAGTATGTCCTTCAGTAATGCAATTTTGAATTGGGGCTAAGGTTAGAGATTCAGTTGAAGACTACCATGATTTGTATAATGAATTATATAGAGATAATCAATAGAGAGAAAGTGGTAGAAAGGGACATATCAAGAGCTACATGTGGAGAGGGCATGTTGATATCTATGGTAAATGGTGGGAACTCCAATGCTAGGAATTAGCGGAAGAGGGACACTATAGTGGCCTTGCATTTTATTAGATAACCATTACATCATTTTAATGATAAACAATATTGTAGTGCTACAAAACTAGGATCCAAATGTTTAGTGCCTTGGGAAAATTATGACCACACACAACTTTTACATGATAAAACATAAAAATTTATTTAATTCCTTCTTCTCTAGATTCTTATTGTCCCTCATGTTCTCCTTAGTAAAAGTATTAACCTGAGGATATACATCAAAAGAAAGGGTGATATAAAATCCTAGTAAGAGGATGATTAAGAGACATGAAACATGGGTGAGAATAATAATCATCATAAAATCATCATAATAATAATTAGTGGAAGCATTAGATAAAGTCATGGAATATGGAAATGAATAAAAATGAAACATCATGTCTTAGTGTTTATTCATCACACATAGTTTTGAACAAATCTAGAATCATGTTCGCACAGATTTCACATTATCTCATGAGATAAATCACATTACCCAAGGCATTGGAGCACTATATAATTCTAGGTACACCCATCACATTATAACATTTTCATGTGCTTTATAATTCCGGGAGCACCTGTCACTCATAACATTTACATTATCATGCATGCCACATAGAAAATATATCAATATTAGATATAAAATAACCCATGGAAATAAATGGGTTTCATTTCACAAAGAATACATTCATGAATAAAATTTTGGGATCCCAAATGAAAGAGGGAATAACATACTTGGTATAAGAATCATTAATCTTGAGTGAAGAAAAAAAATATCGTAAGAAGTAAATGATGTATTTTTGGAAAGAAGAGTTATTTTGGAAAAATCATTGCATTTGTCATAAAACCCGATTGGAAACATGTATATACCATAAAATAATAGGTAAGTAAAATAAATCATATTTAAGAAACATTAAAGGAACATTCATAATGAAAATGGAGTGAAATAGGGAAAACCCAAAGAAAGCGACTTGGGTTCGAGAATCCCCTTACCTTATATACGAATACTTTCTTCAATTTAATATCATGTATAATAAAATTAAATTCATTAATTATAAAATAAATAAGCTTTATACATGAATTTAATTCATTATAGTTTTATTAATTTCATTTATGGGATTTTAGATGAGTTATAATGTTTAATTTCATCGTCCAGGAAGGTTTATTTTCTTGGTTTTCATGATCGGTTCGCTTGTATATGAGTTTGAAATTTCATGTAAAATTTAAATAGTTATCCAGAATTAAAATTATATGTTATAAATGAAATTTCAGAATGTTAAATGATATTATATATCATTTGGTTATATGGTATGAGGATTATTTATTATATTAAATTTTAATGAAAATGATTTAATTAATTTTGGAAGTTTTATGACCATTATGAGCTTATATCATTTTATCTGACATCATGTTTATATATTTCTTCTTGAACTTTATATAAATTTTAATATTTATAATAAAATATTACTTAACCATAATGATGGTTTTATTACTATCCTTAGAGGCAGTAGTCAAAAATTAAATGCATCATCCTTGATGGTGGTAAATCGACACATTTAATAAGATATTTTCATGTTTAGAAAAAAAAAATCGAAAGATACTTGAAGATAAATTATTACATTATTATGAAACAATTTTAGTATATAAAATACACTAGATTTATCATGCCACTTGGATAGATGAAGGTGAGGAGAAGATAATAAGATAAATTAAATCGAAAAGAAAATAAATAAAAATAAAGAGGATTTTACCTCTTGAATTTATCCTCCTTGAGAACCACCCTAAGGAAAAGGTTTTGGTCTTTTTATGATACCCAGGGATCCAAAACATGGGGGAGGGGCTTGGGAAGATTTTTGGTAAGAATTTGGACAAGTATAAAATCTTGTAATGTGTGAGGAGAATAAGCGGTGAGGGGTGATATTTATAAGGGATGAGAGGGGTGTTTTCTCATTATTTTATTCATGAGTTTAGTATTTTGGCTCAAGATTATGAATAATTTAAGAAGTATCACTAAATATATTAAAATAATGAAGTATATATTGATATTTTGGGATTATATCAGTCATAAATTATCTATGAATCAATAATTCATGTATTTAACTATTATAGTAAATTATTGTATTTTACTATTCACCAAAAATTCAAGTATTTTAGAAAAATAAAAAAAATTCACCTTAACTATTTTTCAATACTTAAAATTAAAAAATAAACTCAATTTTATGAAATTATTTTTATAAAAACGAGAAATTTAATTTTTAATTTAAATCATTATTTACTTGTAAAATACTTATTTTAAAACTATAATTGATTTTATAACACTTTGAAAAATTAATTAAGATATAGTAAAATTATCTTATAGTAATACGAAGAAAAAATGTTAATTTATGAATCTATTTTTTAAAAATATATTTTCTTTTAAATAATTATATTAATTATAAAATTATAAATAAACATTTATGTTTTATAAAAATACCAACACTTAATTAATAATTTTTAAAATATTTATTTACTTATACCATGATATAATTATATCATACTATTATTTATAAGATGCATAAATTTTGATTATACTTTCATAGATGAGGTTACTATTCTGTTGGCCTATTTACTATTCCTATTGGTCATGTTACTATTCCATCGGGATAAGTTCCTTAGTTTCTAGAAATACCTCTTATTTCATTCCTTCTTCTTTTATAAAGTTTGTTTTTTATTCGCAGATATATTTTATGTGGTTTTTACTATATGAAATATTTATAATAAGGGAATTTACATTGATAAAACTTTGAGTCATTACATTCTTCCCCCCTTATAAAATTTTTCCCTTAAAATTTTATTTTACAAACTATAGTGAAAACAAGTGAGGGTACTTCTCCTTCATCGCTTCCTTTGGTTCCCATACTACCTCTTTATTCTTATGGTTCTCACATAGTACTTTGACTCGGTGAGTAGTCTTGTTACATATGAAATTATCTATATGGTCCAAGATCTTCACCTACTTGTCCTCATAAGAGAGATCATCTTCCAACTATACCACCTCTAGATTCGGTACATTTGATGGATCTCGTATTTACTTCCTTAATATGGATATATGGAATTTATCGTGTACTTGGGACATAGTAGGTAGAATTTCCTTTTGATAGGACACAACTCCGACACGATAAAGGATCTCAAAGGGGCGGATGTACTTGGGACTCAACTTTATTTTCTTCCCAAATCTCCTGATATGTTCCATGGAGTTATGCATATGAATACCATTTATCCAACATTAAACTCAAGGTCTCATCAATGATTATATGTATAACTATTCTTTCAACTTTTGGATTTCTTGATATGTTGTTGAATGGTTTTCATATTTTACACCATTTCTTCAACCATCTCAAGTCCTAGAAGCTTATATTCACCAAATTCATACCTACTTGTAAGTTTTCTGTATCTTTTCTCATAAATAGATTCATATGGAGCCATTTGGAAGCATGAGTGAAAAATATTGTTGTAAGAGAATTCAACCAGAGGCAGATATCGGTCCCATACTCCTTTAAAGTCCATAGAAAATTCCCTCAACATGACTTCCATTGTTTGAATAGTCTTCTCAGATTGGCCATCAGTTTTAGGATAATAAGTCATACTGAAGTTCAACTCAATGTTTAGATCATGTTGGAAACTTTTCCAAAACTTATAGGTGAATCTCAGAACTCTATCAGATAAAATCGATAGTGGTACTCCGTGAAACCTTACTTATAATCTGATATATATTCATGAAATTTGACACAGTGAGAAGTCCTCTCAAATTGAGATGAAGTGATTTGTTTTTGTGAGTTGGTCCACAATAACCCATATAATATTTTTTCCTTGGGATGTCTTCGAAAGTCCGGTGACAAAGTCCATGGTGATTTTTTCCTATTTCCATGTTTGTATGAGTAATGGTTGAATCATCCCCTTAAACTTTTATCTTTTATCCTTAACTTGCTGACATACCAATCACTTTGATGTATATTCAGTGAACTCCTTCTTTATATTTTTCCACTAATAGTTCACTCAGAGATATTGATACATCATTGTGATCCATGGGTGAATAGATAAGGTTTAGATATGTGCACCGTTCAGAAGCCCCTTCTTTATCTCGGGATCATATGGTACACATAGTCATGACCCATATCTTAAAATTCCTTCTTCATCAATTTTAAACTTTTAGGATTTCCCATTTATCATAACATCCACCTTCTTCTGAATTTCCACATCATTTCTTTGAAAATCCTTTATTTTCTCCGTAAGGGATGGTTGAGCAATCATTTGAGTAATTATTGATGATATACCTTCCTTATTTATTACCATGTCTATCTTTTTAAAATATAAGAATATTGGATCCTTCTAAATTCTCATCATTGATAATGTTTAAGGATCCTTTCTACATAGAGAATCCACCACTTTATTTTTCTTTTTAGGATGGTAGTGGATTGAGTAGTCATAATCATTTATGAGATCCAATCATCTTTGCTGGTGCATATTAAGATCCTTCTGTGTGAATATATTTTTGAGAATATTATGACCAGTATATATTTCACACTTCTCCCCATAGAGATAATGCCGCCAGATTTTAAAAATGAAGATCATAGCTTCCAACTCCAGATCATGCACGAGATAGTTTTTCTCATGAATTTTCAAATAGCTTGAGGCTTAGGATATCACTTTATCATTTTTAATCATTACACAACCTAATCCCTTATTTGAATTATTTCTATATACTTCAAAGAGTTCACCACTTTTCAGATGTGTGAGAACTGGTGTAGTGGTAAGCCTCTATTTTAACCCTTTGAAGTAATCTTCACATTCAATGGTCCATAATTTTTTTCCCTTTTGAGTTAGCTAGGTTAGTGAGTTTTAAAATTGTGATAAGTTATTTAGAAATCACAGGTAATAACAATATAGACCAAGGAAACTAAGAATCTTCATTACATAAATTGGCTTAGGCCACTCTTCGATTGCCTTTATGTTAGAATGATCCAAATATATTCCTTTTATGGTTATAACATTCCCCAAGAATGATAATTCCTCCATCTAGAACTCACATTTACTATATTTTCATAAAGTTTATCCCTTTACAAATTCTTCAGCATAGTATTCAAATGCTCTTTATGTTCCTCCTTGCTCTAGGAGTATACCATAATATCATCAATAAAGAATACCAAAAATTTGTCAAGGTAATATCTAAAGTCACTATTCATTAAATCCATGAATATTTCTAGAGAATTAGTGATTCTGAAAGGAATCACTATGAACTCATAGTGTCCATACCGTATTCAAAATGTCGTCTTGAGAATATATTCCTTTCTCACATTTAATTAGGAACATCCTGATCGAAGGTCCACCTTAGAGAATTACTTGTCCCCATGCAGTTGGTTGAATAATTCATCTATATATGGAAGGGGTTACTTGTTATTTATTGTGATTTTGTTGAGATCATGACAATCAATGAAGAGATGCATTTTATCCATCCTTCTTCTTGATTAATAGGACTAGTTAACCCCATGGTGAAGCATTCAGGCGTATAAAAAACTTTTCCAGATTATCTTGAAACTACTGCTTTAGTTCCTCCAAATCAATAGTGGAATTCTATAAGGTTTCTTTGATATAGGCAAAGATCCATCAATAAGTTTAATTGAGAAATAAACTTCTTAGTCTGGAGGAAGAACATGCAGTTCTTTTGGGAACACATCAGGGTAGTCCCTCACAATAATCATGTATTTGAGCATGATTCTCTCCTTTGTCTCAATTACTTGAGCTATATATTATTGTTCATAAGGAAATAATATCCAAAATTTAGATAATGATTCTAAAATAGATCTATCCACCTTCTTATAAATGTATAGAATTAGAATATGCCTTAGGATATGAAGAGTGATCTCCCTTTCCTAATAGTTGATGTTGGATTTGTATAAAGATAGTCAATCCATACCCAAAATAGCATCAAACTCCACCAAAGGAAGTAAGACATGATTTTATGGGAGGTTCAGTCTACAATCATTAACTGGGGAGGATTTATATACTTTAGATGCAATAATTTTCCCATTTTCTATTCTCATAGATAGGTAAATCTATATATTTTTAGGGGGTGTTTGAATAGTTCAACTAAACTTGTGAGATATGAACGAATGTGTAAAACCAAAATCAAATAGAATATTCACTATTATTTAATTAAGAACCAATGTACCTATCACCACATCATTTTCGGGCTCAACCTCAGTAGCAGTAAAGAAATAAGCCCACCATTGATCCTTTGGATTATGTAGTTGATGCTGCTAATTACCCCCGAGGACTTGAGGGTTAGTGGACTAGATTTCATAGAAACCTTTATCCTTATAGTTGAATAAATGAACCATGGGGAGTTCTCTCCTTTCCTCCATCATATCTTCCAAATTATTTATGTATCTTCAATATTCAAAAGATTTGTGGCCTTCTCTCCCATACTTATAGCATTTCTCCGTCCCTTTGAGGCAATTACCATGACGCTTCTTCCCATATTTTTGACATGTGAGTGGTTGAATTTTATTTACACCTTTCTCATTAGACCCCCCAACTTGAAAATTGATATTTCATTTCTTATCTTCATATCCATGGGACCATTCTCTAAAATTAATCTCCACTTTGAGATCACATCGAACATACTCTTCGTAACTCCAAAATTATTGAATTTCTATAGCCTTTTGAAGGCATGGTTTTAAACCACTAAATAATCTATCTATTTTTTATATCACTATTGATAACAAAACCCGAATCTTACCTTGAAATCCTAGTGAAATTTTTTTCAAAGGCCATAAAAAATTCACCTTCCTTTTGCTTCAGATCTATGAATTATCTCTCCATATTTTTATGAAATGGGTAAGGGAAATACTTGTTAAGAAATATTATCTTAAAGTATTCCCACTCCATCACTTCAATTTCGTCCTCCAGCACGGTGTTTTAAATCAACAACCATAATTTATCCACCTATCCATATAGATGATAAACATCTAGATTCACCTTCTTCTTTTAAAAAAAGTGGAGCATAGAAAAGATCATCTCTATCGAGTTGAGCCACTATTCTATGACTAGCAGATCAAAAGATCCACTAAATGTTGGTGGTCACTTTCATATAAGATTTGATATTCAGTTTCTACCTCTTAGGTGAAGGAGGAATTTATACATTATTCATGTTATTGTTCATATCTTGAGACAAATGGAAAAGAATCGCCATGAATTTTTGATCTCCACCACCCAAAGCATTAGGAATTTCATTTGGGTAATCACTTTATTGTCTCTAACAAAAGTTGTTGGCCATGTTTCTCCTGGTTCCCACCATTTTCTAAAATATAAAAGGATAGAATAAAACATAAGTCAACAATTCATGAAAAAATAATTTATTCATTTATGAAATTAACTCTAAAGGCATATATTGTGTTATCCATATGTTTATAATTTTTCTAAGACAAGGATTCTTGGGAGATTACTTATAATTAGTCTCATAATAAAGGTTTTCACTAAAGATCTCTAATGAAAATTCCAAAATTAACTAAACCATGCTCTAATATCAACTATAGAGGCCCTAATTTTTCTTACATTATCATTACATCATTTTAAAGTTAAACAACATAATAGTGCTACAAAAATAGGATCCAAAGGTTTAGTGTCTTGGTAAAATTAGTACCATACATAAATTTTACATAATAAAACATAAAAATTTACTTAATTCATTCTTCTATAGATTCTCATTGGACCGCATGTTCTCCTTAGTACTAGTATTCACCTAAGGATATACATCAAAACAAGGGGTGAGATAAAATCCCAGTAAGAGGATGAATAAGAGACATGAAACATGGGTAGGAATAATCATCATTATAACATCATCATCATAATCATGAGTGGAAGTACCAGATAAAGGCATGGAATGTGGCAATGCATAAAAATGAAACATCATGCCTTAATGGTTAACCACCACACATAGTAATGAACAAAGCTAGAAACATGTTCACACATATTTTACATTATCTCATGTGACACATCACATTACCCAAAGCATTGGAGTGTTATATAATTCTGGGCACACCCATCACATAATAAAATTTACATGCACTATATAATTCCGGGCACACCCATCACATTATAACATTAACATTATCATGCATGCCACATAGAATGTGTATCAATCTTGGACATAAAATAACCCATGGAGAGAAATGGGTTTAATTTAACAAATAAAAAATTAATGAATAAAATTTGGGGTTCCCAAATGAAATAATGAATAACATACGTGGTATAAGAATCATCAATATTGAGTGAAGAAGACAAAATCTCACGAGAAGTAAAATGTGTATTTTTGGAAAGAAGAGTAATTTTAGAAAAATATTTGCATCTGTCATAAAACTAGATTGGAAACATGTATATCCCAAAATAGAAAAGGTTAGGAAAAATAAATTATATTTAAGAAACCTTAAAGGAACATTCATACTAAAAATTTATTGAAATAGGGAAAACCCAAAGAAAGAGAGTTGGGTTCGAGAATACCCTTACCTTATGTATGAATTATTTCTTCACTTTAATATCATATAAAATCAAATTAAATTCATTAATTATAAAATAAATAACCTTTCATACTTGAATTTTATTCATCATAGTTTTATTAATTTCATTTATGTGATTTTATATGAATTATAATGTTTAATTTCATCATTTGTGAGTGTTCATTTTCTTGTTTTTCAGGATTGGTTCGCTTGTATATGAGTATGGAAGTTCATATAAAATTTAAATCATTATCGAGAATTGAAATTTTATTTTATTAATGAAATTTTATAAGATAAAATGATCTTTTATATCATTTGGATATATGGTATGAGGATGATTTATTAGATTTAATTTTTATGAAAATGATTTAATTAGTTTTGGTGGTTCTATGGCCATTATGAGATTATATCATTTTATTTAACATCATGCTTATATATTTCTTCTAGAACATTATATAAATTATAATATGTATAATAAAATATTATTTAATCATAATGATGGTTTTATAATCATCCTTGAAGGCGGTAGTGAAAAATGAAAACACATCATCCACATCGGTGGTAAATCGACACACCACAAATGATATTTTTATGTTCAGAAAAAAAAGAAAAGGTAAGAGTCTTGAAGATGTATTATTAAATTATCATAATAAAATTATAGAATATAAAATATAATAGAGTTATCATGCCTCTTGGATAGGATGAGGTTAGTATAGGATAATAGAATAAATGAAATTGAAAATAAAATAAAAGAAAAATAAAGGGGATTTTACCTCTTGAATTTAACCTCCTTAAAACCTCCTTAAGAAAAATATTTTGGTATTTTTAGGAGATCAAGAGATCTTGTAAATGGGGGAGGGTATTAGGAAGATTATTGGGAAGAATTTAGATAAGTATCAAATCTTGGAAGGTGTGAGGAGAAGAGGTGGTTAGGGGTGGTGTTTATAAGGGATGAGAGGAGTGTTTTCTCATTATTTTATTTATTTGTTTAATATTTTAGCTCAAGACTATGAATAATTTTAGAATTATAGCTAAATATTTTAAAATAATTAAGGATAGTTAAATATTTTGGGCTTAAGTAATCATATATCATTGATGGATCAATAATTCATGTATTTAGATTTTATCATAAATCATCATATTTTATTATTCCTAAAAATTCAATTATTTTAGAAAAATTACAAAAAATTCACCCTAACCATTTTTGTAGTTTTATAATTAAAAACTTAACTCCATTTGATAAAATAATTTTCTAAAAATGAGAAATTTAATTTTTAATTAAAATCACCAGTTATTTGGAAAATACTGATTTTAAAATTATAACATATTTTATAACACATTGAAAAATTAATTAAGGTCTCATAAAATTATCTTATAATCATAATAAAACAAAAATGTTAATTTATGAATATATTTTTTAAAAATAAATTTTCTTTTAAATAATTATTTTGATTATAAAATTATAAATAAACATTTATGTTTTATATAAATACCCACACTTAATAATTTTTAAATTATTTATTTACTTATACTATGATATAATTATATTATGTTATTATTTATAAGATGCCTATATTTTATTTATACTTTTATAGATGAGTTTGCTATTCTATTTGTTGATTTACTATTTCTAATGGTCATGTTACTATTCAAAGGGTCAGGTTACAATTCCGTCATGATAGATTCATTAATTTCTAGAAATACCTGTTATTTAATTAATTATTCATTTATAATGTTTTTATTCCATTATCAAAATGCTTTTATGTGTTTTATACTACATGAAATATTTATACTAAGGGAATTTACATTGATAAATTTTTTTGTCGTTACAGACACCTATTTCTAAGGTAGTGGGATGACTCATAATCAGATGAATAGATTAGTTAATCTTCCTCCAAAACCGAAGAGTAAAGTTGAATCTTTCTAATTTGGATATTTTAATTACATAAAGAGAGAGTGTATGGAATTACCTAGATCATGCCACAATTGTAACCTAATGGGGCATCTTTAGTGTTATTGTGACACTGCTCCAAGGTCGGGTGCTAGGGACAAATATCATCTTTTGCAGACATTGTATGCTTCGATGGGATGAGTGCAGAAAAATAATTCTTTTTAGTAGAACCAAGCTATCCATGGTTATTCTAGGAACAGT
Source organism: Viscum album (assembly GCA_963277665.1). NCBI lineage: Eukaryota > Viridiplantae > Streptophyta > Magnoliopsida > Santalales > Viscaceae > Viscum > Viscum album. The sequence continues at coordinate 533,198,208 of OY728151.1, read as the reverse complement.
ATGACTCCTCAGTTTGTAAAATCTCAATTGGGAAATAAATAATAATGTGCAGTGAGTAAGCACTTATATGGAGATGAGCAAGTGATTGTGGAAGATCAATGTAGACCATCAACGGTGAGAGGTACGATTCTTTTGAATTCTACCCCTATGAAATATTAGTTTGATACAAGTCAATTCCATTCATTTATTTCTTCTCATTCTATTGAATTTATAGATTTTCTTTTAGATATTATGCCTTGTGTTTTGAAACTTTAAACTCCACTTAGTTAAAGAGAATGTCAAGTCTTTATGTGTAGAGAATGTTATATAATAGTTGATGGAGTTGGGGTGATATTGGATTTATTTATGCTTGATATATATGTCTATGAAATAATATCCGGTATGGATTTTTTGATAATGTTCAAGGCTCACATTGATTTTTATACCAGAACTGTTAGTTTTACGATTGATTATGGCATTGAATATCCCTTTAGAGGAGAAATGAATATAAAGGAAGGTGAAACAAGATTTTTGGCTCCAACAGTTGGAACTATCTCATACCAGTTAGAAGTGTTGAATTTGGTAGCATTGGATAAGATTGATAACAGTAGTTTTCTAGAAATTGTTGACCAGTTTCCAATTGTGTTTCCAGAGAACTTCTCAGGGTTTCCTCCCAAAATATAAGTGGAGTTTACGATTGATCTCTTACCAAGAACCATTCCAATATCACTTCCATATCATTGGATGACACCAAAATAATTAAGGTAATTGAAATTCTAGTTGGAAGAGTTGGAAAGAAAAGGGTTCATTCAGCGTAACACATCTTCATGAGTAGCACTGGTCTTGTTTGTCAAAAAGGTGGATGTAACTCTTAGGATCTATGTGAATTATCATAAACTTAACCAAGTTACGATAAAGAGTCTATATCCACTTCCATGAATTGATTATTTTTTGATCAATTGATGGGATCATAGTGTTTCTCTAAGATTGAACTGTTCACATGATATCACTAATTGCGAGTTCAGAAGGAGGATATTCCAAAAACATATTTCTTAAGTAGATATAACAATTATGAGTATGTGGTTATGCTATCAGGTCTTACGAATGCACCAAAAGTATTTATAGAATTGGTGAATTATATATTTAAAAGTATTATGGATTACTTTTTGGTGGTGTCTCTTGATGAAATATTGGTGTATTCAAGGACAACAGATGGGCATGAGAAACACCTGGTGACGATGTTGGAAATTTTGTAGGATTATCGTATGTATTCCAAATTATCAAAGTGTAATTTTTGGATATAATAGGTATGTATCCTTGGACATGTATTCTCTAAAAGAGGTGTTTATATGGATCTATAAAATATTTAGGTGGTTATCTCTTGGAAACCGCCAAATAATTTATTTGAGATACGTAGTTTCCTTGGGTTAGTTAATTATTACTGATGTTTTATTCATTATTTTTCATGACTATCTACACCTATGAAAGATTTGAAAAGGAAAAATGTTTCATTTAAATGGAATGAGAAATGTCATAATTCATTTCAAGAGCTTAATGTTCACCTTATATCAACATGAATCTTGATATTTTAGGAATTAGGACAATGGTATGTGGTGTATTGTGATGCTTCGGGATTTGGGTTCAGTTGTGTTCTCATGTAGGGAGATCATGTAGTTGCTTATGGATCACATTATTTATGGTTTCATGAGAATAAATACACAACACATGATTTAGAGTTATCTCCTATAGTCCATTATTTGATAACTTGGAACCATTACCAATTTAGTGATAAATTTACTGTGTTTATGGATCATAAGAGCTTGAAACACATTTTATCAAAAATAGATTTGAATATAAGACAAAGAAGATGGATGTAATATCTCTAAATGTTAGACTTTGACTAGATGTATACACCGAGTACATGAGATTAGGTGGAAGATAAATTAAACAGAAAGTTGTATGCTTATTTGAAAAAAGAGGCTTCAGATAAGCAGTAGTTGATGTCACTGATATATGACATACACTTAGTTCATGAAGATTAAGGTAGTTTAGCGGTTTTCTTTCTAGTCACTTTGGTTTATGATTTGGTGTAGATGGTTAAAGAGGTATAGAAATCTGATTCAGAATATGTTGCTATAAGGTCAAGACTCATTGGTGGGGAGACCATTAAGGGATGAAAGCTAGATGGGATTTCAATTTTTTGGCTTTGAAATCAGATGATCATACCTTTTTTTAGGAACAACTTCTCCATGCTTTCCACCATTCGATATGGGATATTCATCCAAGAATACAGAAGATGTATAAGGAGTTTGAAGTACAATTTTTGTGAGTCATCATGAAAAAAAGGTGGATGAGTTTGTTTCAAAATGACTCACCTATCAATAGGTTAAGGCATATCACCAATGACCAGTGGGTATGTTTTAGTATCTACCCATTCCTTTTTGGAAATGGGAGAAGATTACCATGGATTTTGTGATAGGTCTCACAAGAATGGTTCAGAAACATGATTCCATATGGGTTATAGTGGATTAGTTCACAAAGACGGATCATTTCATTCATATTCATTAATCTCATACAGTGGAGGAATTTTATAAAATTTATATCCGAGAAGCGGTAAAGAGGCATAGAGTACCAATTTTGATAGTATCAGTCTGAGATTCAAGGTTTAAATCTCATTTTTTGTAAATCCTTATAGAAACCCATTAGGACTCAGTTGACCATGAGTATGGTGTATCATCCTCAGACAAATGGACAACCCAAATAGACAATAAAAACATTGGAAGACAGGATTGGGTCTTATGTAATGGATTTTGGTGGATCATGGGAGGATAAAATACCATTAGTGGAGTTCTCATATAACATCAATTTTTAGGCCATGATACATATGTATCTTTTTGAATCATTGTATGGGTGTCCTTGAAATTATCCACTTTTTTGGGTGGAAACAGGTTAGAATTCACTGGATAGACTTATCCTTGTCCAAGAGACAACAATGAAGATTCAGTTTATTAGGAAAAGGGATAGAGAAGGTTCAAAGTTGTCAAAAATCATATGCGGATCATCATCAATTGTCATTGTCATTATATATGTGTGATCATGTGTTGTTGATAATATATTTAAAGATTTAGCATCATTGTTATTTATCTCATCAATATATAGCCCCTTTTGAGATACATGAATGGGTTGGTGAGGTGGAATATCAGTTGGCATTTCCATCACAGTTTAGTTTAGTGCACAATGTGTTTCATGTATGTCCATTAAAAAAAGTATTAGCCTGATCTAGATGGAGTGATTCTATGGGATCACATTGACCTATATCTAGATGCTTCATTGGTTCATATTTTAGTATGGATTATGGATAGGAAATAAAAATTATTGTGTGGTCAAAGCCTCGATTTAGTGTGGGTTTTGTAGAACCATGGTCAGATTCAGGAATAAACGTGGGAATAGGAGAAAGAAATGGTCAAGCAATGGCCTAGGATCTTTTAGGAAAATGGTGTTTTTCTTCTTTTTGATGATCGATAGGCTAGTGGTGTGGAGAATTTAGTACCCATGGTTTCATGTAAGTACCACTTTCTTTATTTATTTTAAGTATGTAAACTATTTGGGTGAATTTTGGGAGGTTTTGAAGTATTTTTAAGATATTTTTTGGGGATTTTTTGGAGGTGAATGGTTTGATAATGGTTAGTAGAAACTATTAAAACCACTAAGAAACAATGCAAAGTGAAACATGGGATACAAGGTAGGTGAAAGGTTTGGAAAAACTGTGTGGCTACCTAGGAGAAACTGTATTTTTGGGATAGGGGGATTTTTCACGGTTGGTGCATGGTTTTTCTAACAGTGTGGGACAACCATGTAAGGTACTTATTGAGGAAGAGGCATGTGCACAGTTAGCGCATAGCTTTCCAAATCGTGTGATTTAACCACGCACGACTAAAAGTGAGATACAAGAATTTTGTATCTCACTTGGTTTAGCCACTTAACCGCTTGTTTTTCAACTATTTCAACCCTAATTCGCTTTTCTCTCCTCTAAAAGGCTATGAAGACTCTTCCTTTCAATATGGGATTGATTTGTTTCCAAATATTGGTGCGTTGAAGCCTAGATTCCTTGGTAATTCTCTATTCTTGGATGTTTTTCTTAGATCTTCTCTTCTTCCTTAACTTGGATTCATATATCTAGGTTTTTGGAGATAGTTATACGATATTTTATTACAATCATGATGATATTTGGTTGTGTCGGTGATTGGGAATGAGATATAAGGCAGGTTTTTTAGTTTCAACACGTTTTGTTGAAGAATTTGTTCCATTGTTCATTTTCTCCATAGTTTCTGTGGAAGGTGGTTTCACTCTTGACTCCTATTTTTATAAATTGAAGGCTTGGTTTCAAATTGTTTTAATTTCTTATAATTGATTGTAAAATTATTATTCAATGCTTGGTACAAACCTTCTTTATTAATGGTTTGTGAAATTATGAAATTTTTGTGCAAAGTACTTTGTTGAATGATTTTAAAATGATGATTTTAAAAATGTTTTTTTGTTAGATTCATGGAAAAAGGTTTTGGGAAATGTTTTTAATAAAAATATTATATTATTAAAATGGTTTGGTACAATTTGATAGGAATGGTTTTGGCATAATTGGTTGGTGTGTGTTTATTTTCATTGATGTAACCCTATGGAAGGGGAATGTGGAATGGGGGAACTGGTATATGGTTACCTTGTGATGACTTAGTAGATAAACAAGAGAATACTCATGAGTATAGAACTGTCACCTCAGAATGCATGTGTGGATTGGAATGGGTTATGCTAAATGGATTTGTGAAATGGTTTGACCCTTTTTAGTTGTTTTCCATTGAAACTATTTGGTTTAGAAAATTATTGTCTTTGATATACACTATTAGAATTGTTTTAAAGTGTTTTAGATATTTTTTATATAAATGTTATAAGATGTTTGATCCTAGTGGTGTGAGTAGAGAAGTTATTTGGGGAAAACCTACTGATTTTCATTACTCACCCCCTACTTTGGCACTTTGGTGTTTTTGCAGATATTGGTTATTAAGACACAAGTAAAGGAAAAGTATCTTATTTATTTAGTGTTGAATCATGTTACATTGAGCATGGATTGGAGTGTTGGATCTTGGAGCATGTTAGGAGATATAGAGTTAGTGTCTTTGGAGACTTTGAGTTTTGTTTGTTTTGTCTTCTGCTTTATACTCTAATATTGGTTTTTAGTTTTCACATTGTACTCTTATAAGGGTTATGGTATAGTTTGGTAGTTTTGTATTTTTGTATTAAAATGGTTTCATTTACCATTTAGAGGTTATTTGGTTTTGGTATGTTAGTTTTGGTTGTTTAATTTCAAAGGGAAAATAATCCCCTAATTGTATTGAATCCCTTAGAATTTATTGCTAGCTTTTGGAATCTCAACAATGTCACATAAGGATAAGTAGAATTTCGACCTCAACTAAAGCTAATGAGGGGGGATGGGATGTTAACCATGGGTATCGGGAACTACCTTAGAGTACACACCTGATTAGGTCAGGTTCTAGTTTGTGAGGGTATCCTAGGTCGGTTCATTAAAAATTGGTATTAGAGGTAGGTTTTTCCTTAAGAGTCCTTATTTTGGGATGTTTGGTAGATTAGAGATATGACTCTTGGTTCTTGAGAGGTAAGGTGCGGTGAGTACCTTTCCATATATTTCTATGACAACACTCAACATACCATGGGATGTTGGGATGTGTATCTCCTTTGTTGTTTTCTTGATATTAGTCTTAGTCTTTACTTATAGTTTTCTAGTTTGAACTAATATTATCCTATTGTCTGATCATTTATTTTATTTTTGGTGTGCAGTGATATGCCTTTGAGATGTCTTCCTATGGTTCTATAGAAGGGTACAATGGATGATCCAAAATGTAATACTCCTTTGGATCAGAATCTTATAGAGGCTATCATCTAAGAAATTTATGGTGTAGACCAAAATGAACCGTAATTCGAGAATATATTTGTGAGGTAAAAATTGGAACTCGAAGAGAAAGGGATTGATCTAGAGAGTTATTACATGAGAAGACCCCATCCTTTAAGGGTATGAATGTTCCCAAAGAGGTAAAGGAATGGATATATAAGATTGATCATATCTTTCACTTCTTATATACACTTGATACCATCAAAGTAAAGTGTGAAACATTCAGGATTGAGGGTCCCAGAAAGTAATGGTGGATTTACATTGTGTAGGCAGATAGGGATGTGGTCTTAGATTGGGAGGGTTTAAAAACTCTATTCTTTCAGAATTTCTACCCAGAGTCTCTGATGATGGAAAATTCTATGGTTTTCTTCTCCTTATAGAAAAGAGAATGTTCAGTGTTATATTACACCAATCGGTTTGTGGAGTTGGTTTGTTTTTCTCTAGATGCGGTGAAGAATGATCAGATGAAAGCTTAGAAATACATAAAAGGTTTGTGGATAGATATCAGATCATAGGTATTTATGCTAAACCTTTCTACTTATTGGAATATAGTAGATAGAACTATAATGAGATAAATTAACATGAAAAGAAACATTGGATATTTTACCCCTTCTCTTCCACTTTGTGGAAGATTCAGTAGCACACAATGAATGAAGAGGAAGTAGACTGAGTATAATTAGAGTAGTGGTGGTGGTTCTTAATAAAAAACCTCCTCTACACCATTAGTTAAAACCATTAGTGTGATTCTGAATTGATACTAGTTTTATTAAGTTAGGAAAACTCAACGTTATTGTTCCACACCTATGAAGATGTGAAATGGTTGTAGCCACTACATCAATCTATAGAGATTCCATCAAGCTATATGTAAACTTCACTATGGTCATGGATCGTCGACTCCAAAGGCCACTGCATTACAATTAGAAGATTCAATGTCTATAGGGATCCAACCACTGGCCTTGGTAGAAAAGCACCTTCTTATAGTGGATGAGTTTCCAATGGAGGTTGATGTGGTTCCAAAAACAGTGAAAGGTACCATCCTTAATTCATCTTATATAAAACTTTCTCTATTTAATACAAGTTCCTCCTAATAATTTATATCTTTCCATTTTAATAATGTGTTAACCCTTCCAATGGAGTTCATTTCCTTTCTTATAGAGTTAGCAAAACCTCCTAGAAAGAGTAAATATAAGGGATTTTGGTGTCTTTCTTATTCTCCAACAATAGCTGATGTAGAGTTAGTTTAGGATTTCCTAATTCTTGATTTGGATTTGTTTGAAATCATCATTGGGATGGATTGGATTTTCATTCATCATTTTGATATTGATTTTTACCATCAGTGAGTCTCATTCTCTACTATCTATAGGGTCTCTTGGGTGTTTTAAGGAGAGTGGAATACGAGGTTTTGTATTTTAGGACCTTTCCACCAGGATCTTATGAGTTTTTTATTCACTATTATAGTTGATCCCGATGAAGTTTATCATATTAGTGATATTCCCTTGGTTGTTATGGAATACTATAATGTTTTCCCAGATGTTTTCTCCAGTATTCCACAAGAGAGGGAGGTATAGTTTACGATTGATCTGGTGTTGGGTATATAGCTAATTTAAATACCCTCTTATCACATGGAATTAGTATAGATGAAAGAGTACAACATTCAGTTTCATGATCTAATAGAGATGTTTTTTTCACCCTAGTGTTTTTCCATGGGAATCCCTATTTCACTTTTACAAGAAGGGTGATGGTTCACTCTGATTGTGTGTAGACTATCAAAAGTTGACCTAGGTGATGGTTAGGAATAAGTATCATTTACCCCAAGTGGATTAATTGTTTGACCTTTTAAAGGGGGAAAAGTTTTTTTTGAAGATTGATCTTTGATCAGCTTATCATCATCTTAGAGTTTGAGGGTCTGATATACCTAATATGACATTCCGGAGAAGGTATGACCATTATTAATATCTTGTGATTATTTTTGGTTTGACAAACACTCCTGTAGTTTTTATGTCTTTATTTAAATGAATATTCCATCATTATATTGACAACTTTATTTAGTGTTCAATGATAATAGTATGGTTTATTTGAGGCCCAAGTGTGAGAATGATCACTATTTGAGTTTGGTTTTGGAGGTCCCGAGGAGCCACTATTTGTATGGAAATCTTTAGAAATGCATTTTTTAGATCCAAGACAAGAAGTTATTGAAACATGTGATTTTTAGCATGGCTTTTCAGTTGATCCTGAGAAGGTGAAGGCTATCTTTTCATGGGATGATCCACATAATGTATTTGAGATTCAGAGCTTCCTTGGTATTTTTGGATACTATCGATGGTTCATCAATGATATCTCAATGTTTGAATCACCATTGACTACTATTACTAGGAAATTTATAAATTTAATATGGGATGTGAAATGTCAGTCCTCATTTAATGAGTTGAAAAAGATTTTGACATAAGAACCTGTTTTTATCTTACCTTATCCTGGCAGGGGGTATGTGATGTACTTTGATTCTTCTGATTATTTTATTATGGGGAGACTGTTTTTGGTTGGTTTCTCCCTCCTGATGGTATTCTTCTATTTGGGAATCGATTTTTCATCCCAAAACATGTGATCCATTCACTGTTGTATAAATTTTATTATTATTCATGGTACATTCATCTGGGCACTATGAAGATATATTATGACATGAGAATATTATTCTTGTGGTTGGGTATGAAGAATGACATTACAGAATATGTGTCTTGTGGTTTTACCTTCTATCAAATAAACGTAGAGCATATGAAACCTTACAGTTTACTTTATCCTCTTTCGATGTCGGTTTAGAAATGGGATGATGTTTTCATGGAATTCATTATTAGATTACCATGGATCCCCTGATAGAATAATAATATCTAGGTGGATATTGATCAGTCAATGAAATCCACTCATTTTATTACAATCAGGGACACCACTAAGGTTAATGATCTAGGTAAGTTGTATGTGCAGGAGGTTATGAAGTTACATGGGGTTCTGTCTACCATTTTTTGGATATAGAACCCAATTTTACCTCCTTATTTTAGTAAGGGTATTCAACATGCAATGGGGACACATGTTTAGTTGAGTACAACTTACCATCCACAGATGAATGTTCATATAGAGTGTGGTATTAAGATCCTAGACGATATTCTCCATGCCTACATTTTACATCTTATGGATCATGGGATAAACATAAAAGACTATCTAATTTATGTATAACAATATCTACCAGTAATTGATAAAAATGGATCCCTTTGAGGATTTTTATTGATGTCCATAAAGATCGCCCCTTTATTGGGAAGATGTGGAAAATGCCTCTCTTGTGGGACATAATATCATTCAAGATACATTATTTAGAACTCAAGATATATTTCGATGTATGGTTATAGTTCAGAGTCAGTAGAAATCATATTCAGATCTTCAACACCATCCTTTGGAGTTTTCTATTAGTGACTTGGGTTTTTTGAAATTTTATCCTCGATTGGGTCACCATCAACTTGGGAAACAAGGAAAGCTGGATCCAAGATATGTGGGACCATTTTTGGTTTTTTAAACTCTAACACTATAGCATCCCGTCTTTTTATAACATAAAATTTCATTTCATTACACGGAACTGAGGATCTTTAAGGTTTAGTGTCTTTGAAACAAGGAACATAATACATGAAAACAACATAAAAAATTCTTCTTAAACACTTTAAAGGATTCTTCTTAAGTTCATCCTAGGTTCATTACTGCATCTCATAGCCTGGGGACATACATCAAAAGAAAGGGTGAGCAGAATGCCCAGTAAGGGAAACAAGAGAAACATTTTACATGTGAACTTGAGATACTTCAATAAGGTCATGAAAAGAACTTTAAGGCATGAGAAGGAAACCATGAGATATATCATAATAAAATAACATTTTTCATAACTTGAAGATGTGGCTGAAACATTTAATATTGACAATCATTTCGTTTCACCAAGGTCCATCCCTAAGGTGTCATTATAAATTACCAAGGTTATTCACCAAGGTATCAGTCTAAAAAGTCATCTCTAGAGATTAAGTCTTTACCCAATGCATTAGAGCGCTATATGGGCGCACCCTTGAAATGTCTTTATTATCATGTGAGCCACATATATCATCATCAATAATTTCATAAACAACCCATATGGCATAAAAGAAATGGGTTTCATTTCATAATCATAACGTTTTAAAAACTGCTTTAAAGACATGATCTTTATGTCACTTTAAACCCACGGAAAGGGAAAGCGGGTTTCATGTATGTAAATCCCAGAATTTAAAATAGAACATTTTCATATATATGTGAATACCACTTTAGAAATAATAGTTTTGAGTATTCACTTTATAACATAAAATAATTTTGAGAAAAGAGAGAGGCATTTTGAGATGAAAATTCTGCAGCATAACGGCTATGTTTCGGGGTTTTAGAAAACATTGAAAAGAGAGGGGACATGGGTCAAAAATTCATAAATGACCAATAAAACAGTAGGGGAACAGAATATAAAGTATTTAAGAACATGGTAATGAAATTTTAAGGACATTCCATTTGAAATTATGAACATGGAAGGAAGACACAAATTAGATTTCTCTTATGAAAATTCGGCAGCCTAACGACGTCACTTAAAATTTCAACAAAAATGAATTGAAAAGATAAAATAGGGTCCCTCATAATATGAACATAAGAGTTCAGTAATATAGATATATATATCATAACCCAACATAATTAAAAAGGAACTTGAAAGACTTGACATGAAAGTAGAACTTTGAAAAGAATGAGAAGGGTGAAAGAATCCCCTTAAAATTTCGGCAGCCTAACGGCGCCACTTAAACATCCTTAAAATGAATTGATGAGAGAAAGATGGGGTATCTCATCATATGAAAATGAAAAGGGAAGTAATATGAATATATAAGAACATCATCCAACATAAGAACATGGAGTATAAAAGAAATGCCATAAAAGATATTACTTGAAAAGAAGAGAGAGGTCGGACCCCTTATCTTAAAACGTAACTCAAAAAACTCAATGGTTTAGACCTTGAGGGCTTGGGGGAACCTTGGGAGGACTCCTTGGGAGTTAAGGAGACCATAACTTCGTTGAGGATGGTTTGAGTCGAAAGGATGAGAGGAGGGCTTGGTATTTATAGGGAAAGTGAGGGGACAAGGCATTAATGGCCAAGGGACACCTCACAAGTGCTTTACTCAAAACCGTGTGCTCTCTCATGATATTTCCCATGAATTTAGGACACATGGGGCCCCCAAAACAACAATTAATCACCTAACTTCGGAAAACCCTTAAAATATCTCATGAAATCACCATGACACAGCTATGATGTCATTAGACATACCGAAACCCTAAAACTGTTTTTTTACTATTCACTGAAAATTCATCTTTCTCAGAAAAATCCCAAAATTTCACCTTAACCAAATATAGACGCTCTGATTAAAAATATGAACTCCATTTTATAAAAATAATTTTCTAAATATTTTTAATTTAATTTTAAAATAAAAACACTATTCACCAAAAATTCATTTCTTTAGAAAAAACCCCAAAAATTACCATAACATAATATCGGTGCTCTGCGTTCAAAAAGAAAGTCTATTTTAAAAAAATATTTTTCTAAATATTTTTAATTTAATTTTTAATTAAAATACACTATTCATTCAAAAAAATAATACTTGATTAATAATTTATGAAACTATTATTTACCCATTTTATTGAATCACATTACTTAATCTATGTGTCTAATTTATATTCAAACTTTCTTTGAGTGAAATTACTAATCCATTTGGTCACATTACTAATCCTAAGCTTAAAATCACTATTCATAATTTACTATTCATAAAAAATTAAGTTGATCTTATTAGACTTCAAATTTTTTACTGAACACTTTTGTAGAAGACCATTTTTTGAAAATCATTACACATCGTTAATTATTTAGGGTTTACATAAATATTTTAAAATATCATTTTTTCAAAATTCACCAATAAAATACATCCTAAAATTATCCGGACATTTGAAATTTCACAAACAACACTAAAAGAAGAAATCTCAATTTATTCATCCCAAAGGATTACACAAGGAAGCTAGGGTCTCGTCACATAGCCCCTTATAACACCGGCATATGACATAAGTGTAAGGTGTGCTATGGTGAGAGAATCTGAGGGAGGCTCAGATAACATTGCCCTAGTAGTAATCTCTACTAACTTGAACTTCTCCCGTAGGTGTTTCTGTTCAATCTTGACACGATGGAGTTCGGCTTGGGCTTAGTCCAAAGCGAAGCCCAAAGATGCCACCTCCTTCCCAAGCTCTGATAAGTGGGCTTCATAAGGTTCGAGTCTACTGGATGAAGCCATCGACTCCTCTTTCTGCATTAACCAACAACATCTCTATTAAAACATTAAGAGTAAGTTAATATTCAACTCAAAAAGATTGGGTCGTTACAAACACATTTGAGATAATTGAGAATATTGGAAAAGTTGTGTATTAGTTATAATTACTAGCTCAATTGATTGGTATTCATGATGTTTTCCACATATCTTTGCTCAAGATGTACCACCCCAATCCCACTCACATTTTGATTTGGGAAGAGATTAACTTGGATCTATCTATTTCTATTATAGAGAAACTAATGGAAATATTTGATTCTCAGGTGAAAATATTACATGGTAATTCTATTCTATTGGTTAGAGTGTTATAGTGACATGGATAAGATTCTGACGAGACTTTGGAGCGTGAATTGTCAGTGAGGGATTAGTGGCCTCATATCTTTATGAAGAAACCTTCTTCTGTATGGGTTCCCATGTATGGATGTCCTATGGTGGAGATATTATAACATCCTAGATTTTAAGGTACACACTTTTTATGTTTAAGAGTTTTTTTCGAGTTCATAGGGAATCATGAATCATTTTTAGAGTTTTCAGCATAACCTAGGCTAGGCACTATGGGTAAGGAACATTCATGCCATGAAAGTTATTCACGATGTGAATATGTCTCTAGGAAGATTTTGTGAATTCCATTTATATCTAGAAAATAGTTTAATATGTGAAACATGTTCTCATCCTAAAATGGTAGATCTATTTTTTTAAATCTAATGCGATTCCTTTTTAAGGGAACATGAAACCTGAAGGATTCACACTGTGAATCAAGTATTCATGATGTGAATCCTTAACAACATGTATCTTTTTATCATGATGTAAGCCTAAATAACATTTCATTCTATCTTGATCTTCCCTTCCTAGAACCCCAGGCTCTTCCAGGTGATTTTGAGTGTCACCATTCCTTCCCGATCACTTGTTTTGGCACTTTATCTCTATGGTCGTTGCACTATATATCCCTCGATAAGTGGCCTTTCTACTTTTCCATTACCATTTTTCATGAAAAAAACATTGCAATGTGTATTTTAGAATCTTTGACCTTGTGGTGTTGTATGTTTGATCCTTTCTAGATCCATTGTGCGATCTTATCTTAGAGGTTGACCGTCATGTTGGTTGTGGTGCCGTATGTGTGTTTATCGATGTATATGTGATCTATCCTCTCCGTTGGATATCAATTATTATGTATTTTGATTCTAATATGTGGTAATCATTGTTAGGTCCAATATCATTGTTTTTATTTCCTTTCAATGTTGGTTTGTAACACCCCGACCTCAGAAGCCCAGAGTCGATGCATTATTACATAACATTTTTATGATCACAAAAGATCATGTCTCGAAAGACTGATTAGTTTAGTATCCTTGGATGTACTAGATACATTCATAAGGTGTACGTTACATCATAAAATGGAAAACTACCACAACATTGTTTCCATAGAAAACACTGAGATCCCATAGAATATCCCTACAAGTCATTCATAATATACTTATTGGCATCTTGGGAAAAATAAAACCTAGAAAGGGGTGAGATCAAATGCTCAGTAAGGATAACAATATAGTGAAAAATTTCATAAATAAGCATAAAATTTTAAAGAAATGTATAAAACTAAAACAAAAGAATTTTCAACAGAAACTTAATCATAATATGGAAAATATAAATCAAAATAATTCCATTTTTCATACTCACATGAATATTCTACTAGTCGAATAATCACATGCAATATCGATATCCACTTTCATAATGATGGAATGCATAATGCCATATTTTCATAACCATATAGTCAAGGCCTTGTTCCAAGACTAAAAATAATATTTTTTCAGGGCCTTGTTCCAAGATAAGAGTTTGTCTCATGAGACCTACCGATGCATCGAGGAGGTATAGCAGGCTCCACCCGTCACTTACTAAGTCCAATGCATTCCTCATATGAAAAGGTTTAAACATAACTTAAACATTCGTATTAAAAGTTGCATACGAAATGTCAATAATTTATCCATAAACCATGAATGGTATGAAATAACACATAAAAAGTCAAAAATATCACAAAACCTTCAATACAATATGGAAGTTTTGTATTATAATAAATCAACTTCAAACAAACTTAAAATCCATCAAAGGATGTTGACATAGATGAAATCAAAACATTTTTAGAGAAATATCTCTTTCAATTTGGAAATCACTTAAAAGTCACGTAATTATAAAAGAAAACATTTATATTTGAAAATATTATTATAATCTTTAAAGGGAAGCTTTGACGTTGTTATAACACCAAAAAATATCCGCACTCGCCGTATAAGTTAAAAACAAACATTTTTACCTTAATTTTGTAGAAAAGGTCATAAAGTACCTTTGTTTGGAAAATGATAGAAATATTCCTTTATAAACATCTTATAGAAGTCAAAAAAGGGTATAAATGAATTTAAACCATAGTCTATAAAATATAATAATATTTTGAAATACATTTTTTAAGAAACATGGATATGGGTGATAAAGAGGTCCCAGTAGATAATTACATATAAATGACCTCGAATAATGAAGAGATTGTGAAATTAACCCTTACCTTGAAATTTTTCTTGGTCAAGGGTAGGTTAACCTATTGTATAATGGTGAAATAATTATTATTAAATTATACAAGAATCATATACATTAATATGATATCATATATGATCTTTTAACATTGCTTTGTTAATAATATCTTAGTATTATCATCGTTTCAGGTGTTAACTGATTCATTTTCCTTTATATTATTTTTTACGTCAGTAATATTTGTTATGGATAGGAAGTATCTAATTAATATTCAAAATGATATTATGTCTTTAAAAATTATTTTTAATTATCTAATGAAAATTAGTCTTGAATGGATACGATGGGGAATGAATATCATTGCATTTGTGGAGATGGTAACCCGTATGTACGGACGAGCGACAATATCATTATTTTGATATTAAAATAATATATAATTGGATGTTATATCATATATAAAGAATCATTATGATGTTATATTTATTATTTAGATCAATTACACATCATTATTATACCCATCCAAATAAAAATGTATTGAATAACAATTACACCACGACGTGGAGACGGTAAGCCGTACGTACGCACGTATGGTGACATGACATTCAAAGGATGGAGAGAAAAATGAATGTGGTTCTTCCATATTTATAATAACATCATAGTATATATAAGATACTGGAGTTATTATTTTATAATGGAATCAACAAACAAAGAGGAAGTGGAAGAAGAAAGCAACTTGAAAGAGGTGATGAAATATTTACCTATTCTTCAGGTTCTTCCTTTTGATTTGATCAAAAGGTCTCCTTAGGTTGAATTTTTGACTAAAGGAAGGCCTCTAGGATTAAGGGATGACAGTTGAGAGGGTATTTGGGTAGGTTTTGGACGATCCAAATGGCTTTGAAGGTGTGAATTAGAGAGAAGGGGGAGTGCCCTTTTATAAGAGGGGTGAGGGGCATCTTAGGAAAAGCTTGAAATATTATTTTATAATAAAATCATTTTCGGTATCTAATGGATTTAAAAAGAATTATTTAAATTATAAGGTGGGTATGGGTCGAAATCCACTCAACCAATAGGTTTTATACAGGTTTGGGTCACTATATTAACTTTATCTTTTAGATTTAACTCTTAGTTAAATAGTTTCACATTTACCATGTCTCTTTGTATTTTTATATTATATGGTTAATAAACTTACTATAAAATTCCAAGAGAATCCAAAATGGTTCATTAATGATAAAAATATCGTTATATAAGTCTTTTGGCCGAAAATTATATTTTTAGGAATAGAATATCAATTAATAATATAGTATTTGTTTTAAAAAATATTTTATGTTAATTTTGACACTATTTGGTATTTTGTTTTTGCTTAATTCATAACATAATTATTACTTCGAAAAAAATTCACCTAAGAAACCATAACATGTTATATTAACCTATAAAATTAGTGGAATTCATAAAAAGTCTCAAATTACATCTGTTTGGATATTTATAATATCAATTATTTTAATATTTTATTAATTTGGTAATTACTGCATCATCATTGGGTCATAAATAAATTTAATTATTTAATGTCTAAAAATTATAAATAAAATACCATTATGTAGTAAATAATTTTATTTTTCTAATTAATATTTATAATCTAACTTATCTTATTTTTAACCCTATATTAAAAATGGTTTAGTTATTAAACTTTGAATTTAACACTTTTAACTCGTCTTTGAATTAAATAATAATAAATGTCCTAATCTAATCCAAGTGGATCTAAAGAATCATATTTTTTTTCTAAGGTTGTTTTTGGTCAAATTACACTTATCCAATACAATTACGACATGTTTTAGGGTAATAATTGTTTCATTTTTACCCTTAATTACCGTATTTACTTTTAACCGTGGTAAATAAAAGTAAAAAGTTACTATTCAAAAAATATTATTTTCATCTTATTGAACCAAATTTTACTTACTGATATCAACCGTTTCTTTTGGATTTCTTAAATTAAACTCACATAAGCGGTAAAATTAAGTTTTATGCAAATTTTTAAATGCTCCTAGGAGGTGGGTAAAAGACGGTAAAAAGTTCAATAAAATTTTTATATATCTAAAATTATTATAAACTAACTCCAATGAATTACATTGAACTTTTATAAGTATTATGTATCTATTTTGACCTAAAATAAATTTAAATAAAATAAATCATTATTTAAATAAAAATTCGGTATTAAACTATAACTCAGTGTTTTTCACTATTCATCAAAAAATTGAATGTTTTCAGAAAACTACCAAAAATTCTCCCTAAGCTAATTTAGATAATTCGAATCCAAAAATGAAGTCCATTTTGAAAGATAAAATTTATAAAATTTTAAAAAGTAGGTATTACTATTCATAACAGCTAGTTTGATTGGTTGTGGTGTGTTAGAACTCGAAGTTGCGTACAACACATGCTACTATATTATTCAAAGAGAAGCGTACCGTGGAAGCTTGGGGTGTTACATGGTGGATCCCATTTTGGGCAGTGTTTGACCTGAGTTGAGGTTGAATTTTCTATATCTATCCTTTTTTTAAAGAACTATGATTTCTCAAATTTGATAAATTTATTTATAAAAAGATTATCATGATTATTTTGAGTGAATAAATGGATTTGAAATAAAATATGAGTTCCCATTTAGTTTTGGTAAAGTAAAATGTGTGTTTTCAAATCATTGTAAAAATTTTCAAGGACGGATTAATAAAAGAAAATCATTGTTTGAAATTTATTGTGGAAATCCCTTTTAAAGTTATTTGGGAAATGTGACATATGAGAAGCCTTGGGTACTTAGGTGGAAGGTGTATCTTAGGATTATTGTCTATTTTTCTATCTGGGGGTTCAATCATGGGGTGTTCCTCTTCTCCCTAGGACTATTTCTCTGTGGAATTAACATTGACATCGTTAGGGGATTTAGTCATGAGGTGTCCCTCTCCTCCCTAGGCTTATTACACTAGGGGCTTGAGTGTTCACTAGTCATTGATTGTTGTATAAGTATTATTCTAGACTAACCTGTTGTGATCCTTGTCATATTTACTATTTTTCATTGTATTTGTATTTTTCTATATTTGATGTACCTACTTCGATTTTGAAAAATTTTTATGGAAATTATTCTTCGAAAATATTTTACCTGGCTTGTTTTGGATTCGTGGAAAAAGGGAAATGTTTACTATAATCATGATATAAATTGA
The DNA here is from genome assembly GCA_963277665.1 of Viscum album. Lineage (NCBI taxonomy): Eukaryota > Viridiplantae > Streptophyta > Magnoliopsida > Santalales > Viscaceae > Viscum > Viscum album. The sequence goes on along the minus strand of OY728151.1, from coordinate 533,180,167 downwards.
TTTATCATTTATCATGCCAGGTTTTTTTTAAAATGATCATATTGGGATTGATTGTATAGGGACTTGATATAGAAAACTTAGGTGGAATCTAACTGAGCCTATTTAGCTCACACCCTTACACCCCTTCAAAGATGTGTATACCTTGTTATGTATTTTGATGCAAGAAAAGGAAAGGTGTTGCAGTGAGGCGGTAAGGTTTGAATTAGATAGGTATGGGTAGCTGGGGGTGAGATGGTGGAATTTTTCCCACATTATCACATGGATTGGTTGTATTTTTCTTAGTTGTCCTTTACTTTTGGACTTATAATTTGGGGTTTGTTTTGACTACTTTGAGTTATATCACTTCTATTCTTTTATTCCAGTTATGGAATATATTTATTTTAGTTATTTTTGTACAGTTTCTCTCTCTCTCTATCTCTTTATATATATATATATATATTTCATGTCATCTACTTCAGGTTGGATGAAATAGTTCTTTCTAGTTGTTGTTGATGCCTCATTTCTAGTTTCCAGCCAGTGTGGATTGGGAATGCTCCTTATATATGTGAAAGATCAGGTTGGGTAACAGTTTACAAGGGTATCCTGGGTTGATTTGTTACATTTGGATACTTCTATATGGTATTCATCAAGTGTATGATTTAAGATATATGTATTGGACAATCATCGATGCATGATCTAATTTTCATTTTATGTTATACATGATTTCATTTTCAATGCACGAAAGATCTTGGTTGTGGTTTCTTATGTCTTATGATGCTTGAATAACTATTATTCGATTCTAGGAAACCCATCAATGGAATTAGAAAAATTCCATTCTATTTTTGATTCATGAAATAATTCTTGAAATAAACAAAAAAATGATATTTTTTTCTAAATCATAAAATATGATAAAGTTTTTGAACAATATCATTGAATATGATATAGGATATCATAAGCTGTGATTGGATCACATCTCATGATATAAAATATCATAGAATATAATATAGAATAAAATATTCTATTTAAAAATAATATAAATTATAATATGTGTTATAATAGTCCATGATATATAATTTGTTATATATCATAGCGTATGAGTGATGAATCATACCGTGCATTTGTGTCAATCCATGTAGCACAAAATAGAGCATCGTTTTTCCTTAGTGATATTATAGTGATCCTAATTTTTTCTTATATTAATATTACATCATTTTAATGATAAAAAACATAAACTAATTACGTGAGCATGATACAATGTTTTAGTGTGTTTGAAAAAATAGGACCATACAAAACATTTTTCAAAATAAAACATAAATATTTATTTAATTTATTCTTCCCTAGATTCTTAGTAGACTTTATATTCTCCTTAGTACAGGTAATCAACCGAGGATATACATTAAATAAAGGGGTGATCTAAAATACTTGTAATATGATAGATAAGAACATAAAACAATATAACATGGGGTGATAATAGTCATATCATCATCATCATCATCATCATCATAATCATGATAGGAAGTGTTATATAAAGGAATGGAATGTGGTAATGTATAAAAATGAAACATCATGTCTTAGCGGTCAAATACCACACATAGTTGTAAAAAAATATAGAATCATATTCACACATATTTTAATTTTCTCATGAGATACATCACATTACCCAATTCATTTTATTTCTATATAATTTTTGGATCACCTATCACATCCTAACATTAACATTGTGCTATATAATTCTGGGTGCAGACGTTACATCATAACATTTAAATTATCATGCATTACACATAGAACATATATTAATATTGTACATAAAATAACCCATATAAAGGAATGGGTTTCATGTCATAAATCGTTAATTCATAAACTTCATGTTCCCAAATGAAAGAGGGAATAAATACTTGATATAAGAATCATCAACCTTGAGTGGAGAAGAAACAATATCGAGAAGTTAAAGGAGTGTTTTTTTGAAAGAAGTGTAATTTTAGAAAACATTGAATTTTTAATATACTTAAGTAGAAAACATATATATATAGAAAAGGTAATATAATGATGAAGAAATTATATTTAAGGAATATTCATACTCAAAATGGGGTGAAAGAGGGAAAACCCAAAGAAAGAGAGTTGGGTTCTAGAATTCACCTTAACTTATGTCTCAAAGCTTCCTTCATGTTAATATCCTATATAATCACATTTTATCAATTAATCACAAATAAATAAAATTTAATACATTAGTTTTTTAATTATAGTTTTATTAAGTTCATTTATGGGCTTTTCGATGAGTTATATAGTTTAATTTCAACGTTTAGGAGTGTTTTTTTCTAAGTTTCCACGATTAGTTCACTGATATACATGAATGAAAGTTCCTATAAAATGAGAATAAATATATAGAATTGTTATTATATGTTATTAATGATCTTAAAAAATCTTAAATTATATTATAAATAATTTGGTTATATGGTACAAGGATTAATCATTAGATGAAAATTAATGATGGTCATGTTAGGTTAATTTTGGTCATTTTTCAATCACAACGAACTCATTTTGTTTTATCATCTAGTATTATGTATACATGTTAGTTAAAAAACATAAACAGGGTTATAAAATAAATTTTTAAATATTATTAAACCATTATAATGGTTTTATTTACAGCCTTTAAGGTTTTAAAGTAAATGAAAACACATCGCCCATGATGTCGGTAAATTCACACATCACGAGCGACACTTTCATTTTTTTAGAATAAATGAGAGAGAGAGAAGAGTTTAATGATGGATATTACTTTAACATGGTATCATAAAAGTATATAAAACATATTAGAGTTATCATTCTATTCAGATAAGATAATGTGAGGATAATAGCATAAAATAAATTAAATTGAAAAGAGATTAAAAGAAAGAGGAAGAGGATTTTACCTCTTAGATTTATCCTCCTTGAGAACCTCCTTAGAGAAAAGTTTTTGGTATTTTTATGAGATCAAGAGATCCTAGACATGGGAGAGGGGATTGAAGAGTGGTTTGGTCATAATTTGGACACGGCTAAAATCTTGAGAGGTGTGAGGAAAATACGTGGTGAGGGGTGGTATTTATAGTGGAGGAGAGGGGTGTTTTCTCATTATTTTATTCATTAGTTTAATATTTTGGATCAAGAATATGAATATTTTTAGAATTATCAGCAAAAATATTAAAATAATGAAGGGAATTTTGATATTATGGTTCTTAAATGAGTTAGTTCTCAATGAATAGTGTATTTTACTTATAATTTATATAAATCATAAATTACCATATTTGACTATTCATAAAAAATTAAAGGATTTCAAAAAAATCCCAAAAACTGACCCTAAATTTTTTTAGAAATGTAGAATTCAAAAACGAACTCCATTTTATGAAAATAATTTTCTAAATATGAGTAATTTAATTTTTAATTAAAATCACAATTTACTTGGAAAATACATATTTTAAAATTATTACGGATTTTATAACACTTTAAAAAATTACATAAGGTCTTCTAAAATTATCTTAAAATAATAAGACAAAAAAAAAATTAATTTATAAATAAATTTTATGAAAATATTTTTTATTTTAAATTATTAAATTAATCCAATAATGCCAAAACTTAATTATTAATTCTTACAACATTTATTTACTTTGACTGCGATATATCTATACCATTCATTCTTTTATAATATGACTAAATTTTATTTATACTTTAATGGATGAGGTTACTATTTATTGGACCAGTTTACTATTCATAAAGGTCATGTTACTATTCCTATGGCCAAGTTACTATTTCATCTGTATTAGTTCCTTAACTTCTATAAATATTTATTATTTCATTAATTCATCATTTATAAAGTTTTTATTATGGTATATAATTGATTTTATCTGATTCATACTATATGAAATTACTAAAAGAAGGGAGGAATTCCATTGAGAAAATTTTGGGTTGTTACATTTTTCCACCCTTTAGAAAATTCTCCCTTGAAATTTTGTTTTACATAAACCCATGATGGAATGTCTCCTTAATCTCCTCCTGTTGTTCCCAAGTTTTTTCTTCATACTTATGGTTCCTACACAAAAATTTGAAAAGGAGGGTTGTCTTGTTCTGTAGAACCTTATCTCTGTGGGCCAAAATCTTTACTAGATGCTCCTCATAAGTGAGATCATCTTCTGACTATACCACCTTTGAGTTCAGTACATGTGAGAGATCTGGTATGTACTTCTTTAGTAGTGATACCTGTAACACATCATGAACTTGATCCATATTCAGTGGAAATGCAAGTCGATGGGCCACATCTCCTATGCAATCAAGGATCTCAATGGGACCAATGCACTTTAGGGTTAGATTCCTTTTTTTCCAAACCACATGACTCTCTTACATATTGATATTTAAAGGAAGAATTTATTTCCATTGTCAAACTCTAAGTCCTATCAACGGTTATCAGCATAGATCTTTCTCCGATTATAAGAATCATTGATATTTTTATGGATGGCTTGAACCTTCTCTATCATCTCCTACACAAGATTAAGACCAAGTAGATTTCTTTTTCCAACTTCATCCCAACAGGTTTGACTTATACATTTCCTTCCATATAGTGATTCATATAGAGTCATTTGATTGATCTAGTTGAAACTCTTGTTTTATGAGAACTCAACCAATGGGAGATGCTGATCCCATCCACCATTGAATTCTAAAGATTAGGCTCTTAGCATATCTTTGAGCATCTAAATAGTATATTGTCCATCAGTTTGGGGGTGATAGGTCGTACTGAAATTTAATTCAGTACTAAAATCATGTTAAAGACTCTTCTAGAATTTGGATGTGATCACATGATCATGATCAGAGACAATCGAGAGTAGAACCCCATATAGTCTCAGAACTTCCTTCACATATATCTTTACAAGTTTTTCAAGAGATAGATATTCCTGGATAGATATAAGGTGGGAAGTCTTGTTGAGTCGGTCCACCACAACCAATATCACATTATTTCCTTTGTATGTCTTTGGGAGACCCATGAGAAATTTCATAGTGAAATTCTCCCATTTCTGTATGGGTATAGGAAATGGTTGCATCATCCCTTTGTACTTCTATCACTTGGATTTAACTTACTAACATATCAAGAACCTTGATATATACTTAGCAATATTCTTATTCATGTTGTCCCACCATAAGTGTTCTTAGAGAAAACGATACATCTTGGTACTCCCGAGATGGATAAATAAAGTTGATCTTTGTGAATTTTCCAATAGATCATTCTTTATCCCAGGTGATGAGGGTACACAGAGCCTCATTCCAAACTGAATCACACCATCATCATCGATATGAAACTCTTGTAGTTTACCTTCCTTTAATGCATTAACCTTCTTTTGTAACTCTAGATTATCCCTTTGTGACCCCTTAATATTATCTTGGTTATATGGTTGGGAAATAATTTGGGAAAGTTAGGATGTATTCCATTTCATTATGATTTCCAAATCCACCATTTTCATATCTAGGAAGATAGGGTCTTTCTCAATCCGCAAAATGGATAGAGTAGTAGGTTCTTTTATACTAATAGCATCAGATACCTTGTTTTCCTTGCCATGATGATAGTGAATAGAGAAATCATAGTAATTGATTATAAGTAACCATATCCTTTGATTCATGTTGATCTAATTTTGTGGGAATATATACTATATACTCTTGTTATTGGTATATATGTCACACTTCTCAACAAAGAGGTAGTGCCTACATATTTTCAAGGAAAACATCACAACTATTATCTCTATATCATGCATTGGGTAGTTCTTCTCATGGATCATCAATTTCTATGAGGCATAGGCTATGAAATTGTTATTTTGTAAGAGTAAACAACCCAAGACTTTCCTTGAAGCATCATTGTATATCAAAAAAATCTCTCCACTTTTTGGTAATGTGAGTACATGAGCAGTGATCAGACTCTTCATTATCTACTTTAAGCTTTCCTCACATTCTTCCATCCAAAAATAATTTACCACTTTCCATTTAGATTTGTTAGCGGGCTTGAAAATTGTGAAAAATTTCCCATAAAACTTCAGTAGTACCTATCTAATCCACAAAAACTATGGATTTCTATGACCCTAGAGGATCTAGGCCATTCATCAATTTTCTTTTTTGGAAGTATCCATAGAAATTCTCTCACATGTGATCAAATGTCCTAAGAACATGACTTGTTGCATCCAAAATTCACACTTTCTGATCTTGGAATACAACTTCTTCCTTAATGTCTCTAACATGAGATTTATATGTTCTTCATGTACATCCTTTCTCTTAGAGTGGATTATAATATCATTGATAAAAAATAAAACAAAATTTTCAAGGTAATGTTTATCAAATCCCTGAATATTTCAGGGGAATTAGTAAGTTTGGAGGGAATCACCAAAAACTCATAGTTACCATACCTTGTACGAAAGGAAGTCTTCTAAATATCTTCCTTCTTCACCTTTTTCTGATGATATCTAAAATGAAGATACACCTTTGAGAAGCACCGATATCCTTATAACTGATCAAACAAGTCATCAATCCTTGGAAGAGGATACATTTTCTTTATTATGATCTTGTTGAGTTCCCGATAATCAATACATAGACACATTGATTTGTCCTTTTTCTTAACAAAGAGCACTGGATCACCCCAAGGTGATAAACTATGGAATATGAACCATTTTTCCAAATTCTCTTGGAAATTATTCATTAACTCCTCCTATTCAATAGGATCCATCCTATAGGGACACTTTGATATAGGAGTAGCTTCTAGTGTGAGTTTTATTGAGAACTATACCTCACGATTTGGGGGAATTCTAGATAACTCTTTAGGAAATACATCACTGTATTCCCTCATAATGGACATTTCCCCTAGTTTGATACCTTCATTTCACTCAACCATTTGAGTAAGGTATGCTTCTTCACAAATAATCATCACCCACACCATTGAAATATTTTCTAAATGAGATTAATGATCTTCCTTTCATTTATAGATGAGCATGGGATGGTTTAGAGTATGAAAACATATTTACTATTCCCGTTAGTTTATATGTGATCTATATAATGAGATCCAATCCCTTCCCATTATAGCATCAAATACCACCAAGGGTTATCATGAGATTTGCTGGAAATATCTTCCCACATATGCCAATATGAGAAGAGTCCAACACTTGGGTTTCAATTATTTCACCACTCAGTGTTTTTATAGATATCTATACTTAAATGTTTTGGGGATTCAATTAAATTATTCCAGAAAACTTTCAAGATATAAAGGAATGTGTAGAACCAGAATCAGATAATACTTTTTACATTATTTAGTGTATAAAATGTGTACCTTGTACAACTTCATTTTATTGCTCCACTTCAGCAGTAGTGATGGAATAATCCTTGCTTTTATCCTTTGTATTTGGTGGCTGCTGACACTGATTACCCTTGAAGACTTGAGGTTTAGTTAACTGGGTTTCATAATTACCTATCTCCCCACAATTATAGAATTGGACCATGGGAGGTTCCCTCCTTTCCTCCACCACATTTTACTAAATCCTCATGTATTTTTGACATTCATGAGCTTGGTGGCCTTCTCTACCACACTTGAAGAATTTCCCCATACCTTTGAGGAATTTCCCATGATCCATCTTCCCACATTTTTGGTATGTGGGTCATTGAGTTTTCCTTCCACCTTTCTCATTAGATCATCTATTATGAAACTCCATTTTTGTTTCTTATCACCATATCCATGGGATCATTCTCAAAACTCCATCTCCACTTTGAGAGCCCATCAAAAAAATTCTTCATACCTATCAAATTCTCAAATTTTTAGATCCTTTTTAAGGCCTGGTTTTAATCCACTAATTAATCCATCAAATTTTCTATCATTTTTAATAACAAAACCCAAAGCATACCCTAAAATCCTTGTAAAATTTGATTCATAGGCCATGAAAAATTCTTCGTCCTTTTGCTTTAACTCTATGAATTCTCTCTCCATATCTTTGTGAAGAGTTTCAGGGAAATACATGTCAAGAAACATTATGTAAACATCTTCACACTCCATCTCTTCAATTTCTTCCTTTGGACTGATGTTCTTAATCAAGGACCACCATTAATCGACCTCTCTATCTAAATGGTAAATGAACAGAGTCACCTTCTCCGTCTTAGAATTGTGAAGAGTGGAAAAGATATTCCCTATTGAGTTGAACCACTATTATGTGACTAGGGGATCGAAATATCCACTATAAAATGGTTGTTGTTACTGCATAAAACAATCGATATCCAGTTGCTCCCAATTAAATTAAGGTAGACATTCCACATTATTCAGGTTATTATTTATTACTTGAGACTACCGATCATGCATAACTATGAAATTTTGAACTCCACCTTCCAAGGAATTGGGGATGTCATTCAAGTAATCACTACATTGTCCCTTTCATGGGTTGTGGGCCTGGTTTCTCCTAGTTCCCACGATTTTATAAAATAGAAAATTTTAGTACAAAACATCATTCAACAAGTCAAAAATAAATAATTTATTTCTTTGTGAATTTATGTCTAAAGGAAAATCTTTTGGGATACCTATGTTTATAATTTTTTAAAACAAATCATCTTGGGTGCTTACTTATACTTAGTCTCATACTAAGGGTTTTAACTAAGGTTCTCTAATCTTAATTCCCAAATTAACTAAACCATGAACTGATTCCAACTATAGAGACACTACTTTTTCTTACATTATTATTAAATCATTTTAATAATAAAAAAATGAAATAATTAAATGACTAGTATCCAAAGGTTTATTGTCTTGGTCAAATTATAACCATACACAACTTTACAAAATAAAACGTAAACATTTATTTAATTCCTTTTTCTCTAGATTCTTAGTGGCCTTCACATTCTCCTTGGTACATGTAATCACCCAAGGATATAAATCAGGGAAATAGGTGAGCTAAAATCCCAGTAATAGGATATATAAGAACATGAAACAATATAACATGGGGTGATTATAATCATTATATCATCATCATAATCATGAGAGGAAACATTAGATAAAGGCATGGAATGTGGAAAAGCATAAAAATGAAACATCGTGTCTTAGTGTTAAAATACCACACATAATAACAAAGATATCAGCATTCTCATTCATATTTCACTTTTCTTATGAGATACATCACATTACCAAATTAATTGGAGTGCTATATAATCTTGGGTGCACCCGTCACATCATAACATTTACATTATCATGCATGCCACATAGAACGTATATCAATATTGAACATAAAATAACCCATGGAAAGGAATGCGTTTCATTTCATAAATAATACATTTATAAAATTTGTGTTCCTAAATTAAATAGGTAATAACAAACTTGATATAAGAATCATCAACTTTGAGTGAAGAAGAAATAATATCGGGAAGTAAAAGGTGTGTTTTTTTAAAAGAAGAGTTATTTTGGTAAACACTGTTTTTGTCATAAACTCAAGTAAAAAACTTTTATATCTTTAAAAGTTAAGATAATTATAAATAAATGATATTTAAGGAATATCCATACTAAAAATGGGGTGAAATAGTGAAAACCCAAAGAAAGAGAGTTGGGTTTTTGAATTCCCCTTACCTTGTGTTTGAAAGCTTCCTTCATGTTAATGTCCAGTATAATAACATTATATTAATTAATTAAAAATACCTAAACTTTATAAATTAATTTTATTCACTTTTGCTTTATTAATTTCATTTATGGTCTTATTTATGAGTTAGAGTTTAATTTCATCGTTTGGGAGTGTTTGTTTTCTTAGTTTTCACGATCAATTCACTTGTATACATGAATGGATGTTCATATAAAATGTTGATAAATATCCAGAACTGTTATTATATGTTATTAATGAAATTATATAAGATTAAATGATATTATAAATAATTTGGTTATATGATATGAGGATGAATAATTAGATAAAATTTAATGATGATCGTTTTTGGTTAATTTTGGTTGGTTTTCAATCACAATGAACTCATTTTGTTTTATCATTAAGAATTATGTATATATGTTTGTTCCAAAACATAAGGAGGGTTGTAACATAAATTTTGGAATATTTTTAAACCACTATAATGGTTTTATTATCATTATTTAATGCGTTAATGGAAAATGAAAATGCATCGTCCCCGATGTTAGTAAAATGACACTTCACAGGCGATGATTTCATTTTTTTTGAATAAAAGAGAGGGAGAGGGAGGCGTTTAATGATATATATTCCATTAAAATGATATCATACCAGTATATAAAACATACTGGAGTTATAATTCTATTTTTATAAGATAAAGTGAATATAAGAGAAGAAAATCAATGAAATTGAAAAGAAATTAAAATAAAAAGGAAGAGGATTTTACCTCTTGGATTTATCCTCCTTGAGAACCTACTTAGGGAAAAGGTTTTGGTATTTTGATGAAAAAAAAGAGCTCATGGAGATGGGATAGGGGATTTGGGAGAGGTTTGGGAAGAATTTGGACAAGGCTAAAATCTTAAGAGGTGTGAGGAAAAATGGTGGTGAGAGGTGGTATTAATAATAGAGGAGAGGGGTGTTTTCTCATTATTTTATTCATTAGTTTAATATTTTGGCTCCAAAATATGAATAGTTTGAGAATAATCACCAAAAATATTTAAATAATTAAGATAAGTTCTAGATTATGGTGCTTACATCTGCGATGACTCAATAAATAGTGTATTTAACTTACAATGTATATATACAGTAAATTACCATATTTCACTATTCAAAAAATCATTCATGTATTTTAGAAAAATACCAAAAATTAACCCTAACCATTTTTCAACATTTATAATTAAAAAAATAACTCCATTTTAATAAAATAATTTTCTTAATATGTTTAATTTAATTTTAAATTAAAATCATCATTTACTTGGAAAATACAGATTTTAAAATTATAATTGACTTTATAACACTTTGAAAAATTACGTAAAGGCTCATAAAATTATCTTAAAATCATAAAACATAAAAATATTAATTTATGAATACATTTTATAAAAATAAATTTTCTTTTAAATTATTAAATTTGTCAAAAAATTGTAATTAAAAATTTATGACTTACAAAAATACCAATATTTAATTAATAATTTTAAAACATTTTTTTACTTAGACTATAATATAATTATACCAAAATTTTATTTAAAATATGTATAAATTTTATTTATACTTTAATTGTTGAGGTTACTATTAATTTGGTCGGATTACTATTCATAAGGGTTATGTTAATATTCTTAAGGTCAAGTTATTATTTCATTGGTATTGGTTCTTTAACTTCTAGAAAGACTTCTTATTTCATTAATTATTCATTTATAAATTTTTTATTATGGTATATAAGTGATTTTATCTTATTTATACTATATGACATTACTATAATAAGGGATAAATTCCATTGAGAAAAGCTTGGGTCGTTAGAGATATAGGGTATATCATAAATGATAATTACTTTTTTCTGAAGGGTATATCCCCGAATATAGTTCATAAATTATAAAATTAATTCTATGTTTTTTTAATCACAATATATGATACTCTTATATCCTAAAATATGATTAATTGCATAGAGCGATGATATCATCAACTATTGAGTTCTTATTATAAACCGAAATATATGTTTTGAACTATATCATGACTTAAAATAAATAATTCAATAATAAAATATGATATGGAGGGAAAAATTTTATTTAGATAATTATGAATTGATTTAGATAATTTATAAATTGATTTAGATAATTATGAATTGATTTAGATAATTTATAAATTGTTTATAAATTATAAGAGTTTATATTTAAATTATCTTTTGTTCATAATTAATAATTTTAATTGTTAAAATTAATGGCCTTTTTTGATATATTTTTAATACATATCAAAATTAGTTTTATAATTGATATGATCAAGGTTTAAATATTATTAAATATGTGATATTTTTATTATGTAAAATGTTTACATATTATATGAATTGTTCATATGAAATATAAAGTGTTTCTATTCCAATTAAATATCATATATTTAAATACATTTCCTTTAGAATAAAAATATAAATATGTTCATATTAGAAATTAATATAATGTGTTTTTATGTATTTATTTATGGAAGGTCTATAATGTTTATTCAATTATAAAGTGTCTATAATTGTTTTATTTATGGATTTTTCATTAATACTTATCTCATGATTTTTTTAATTGTTCATTTATTTAGTATTATTATTTAAATTATTCATTGATATAATTTTTTAATATTATGAATTAATGTATAATTTATTTTAAACATGTTTAAATTTCTTAGTTAAATTATCATACATTCATTAAAGGAGTTATATGTTATGTATGATAGTTGATTTAGTGTTCTACTACACCGACTTTGAATTTTTCATGGGTTATAAGCTTGGATTTTTAAGTTAATTATAGTTTATACCAATTAGGTGTTAGAATTTTAATGAAATTTTGGTCTTTATTAAGTGTTGAACCGTGGGTAGTGGGACCTTTTATTTAATTTCTCACTGTATTGAGAGCTTAGTATTTATCTAGAAAATTTGTAGGTGAGAACCAACCACACCTTGCTTTCCCTTATGGGGATATTTAATTTCTTATGATTTTAATAGATTACATGGAATGAATTATTTTACCTTATTCATGTGATGCATTAGGATATGAGTAAATAATTTAATATTTTAGTTTGCATTTGGGAAACAATCTATGAGTTGTGTGAAGAGTTACATGAGAATCATACGTACATGTAAAGGGAATATATGAAATAATATGGTGAGATAATACAATATTATAAATTATTAGTGTTATATTACTTCCAAAGTGAGCACATGTTAAGACCCTGATCATCCAAACAGGCAGGTTTATGAAAAATATAGTTTCCCATGGATTTTTGGTGCAAATCATGGTATAAATAGATAACTTTAAGAGTTAGTTAAGAAAATCCTTTTATAATCCTTTAATTTCACATAGTTGGAAAATCCTTTAAGAATGGTTACTAGAGGAAAAGTGTTGAATATTATCCATAAAATGGATTGGATAAAGAGTTGTCTACTCAATTATCCAAGTTTAATTTATGATATGATCAAAATGATGGTATACATAAATAAACTAGTTATGAGAGGAACACTAAAGTGGACTCAAATATTAACAAAATATAAATCTTAGTCCACTAATAAATATGTTGTAATTTAAAAAGGATCATAATTTTAGTGGGAACAAATTTAATAAAAGTCTTTATTAAATTAATTTAAAACATAATAATCATTTTATAAAAACTAGTTTTATAGATAAAATAGAATCATCTTCATGAAATATGACTTCTAAATCAATCTTAGAGAATGGTAATCAAAATTGAAGGCAATTATTAGATTGATAAAGATAATAAAGAGTCATTAATAAGAAATAAATTGAATTCAATATATTAGAACAACCACTTCCAAAGAAACTATCTAGTTAAGATATTCAGAAATTTTTTTTATACCAATGAGAATCATAACAAGATTTAATTGATGTTTAAAAGGATTTTTTTATGATATATGGTTAAATGAATTTCAGTCTCTGATCAGGTAATCAATATGATTGGGTATGTTAACAACTTTAAGAGGCTAGAGTTTCCTTTAAGGATTGATTATAGCTGCGAGTTTCATTATGATATTGTTGTTGGAATGATTTAGATAATATGCATGTTTTCAATAAAAATTAATCCAATTTCTAGAAATTCTTGAGGACAAAGAAGTAGGTCATGGGATATGAAGGCTCTTATGTAGTGTTTATAAAACAAAAGGGTAAAATTTTAAGCTAGAAAAAGAATATTTGATGGTTTAATTACCATCTTACATCATTGATACATAAATAAGGAAGGAAATATAATTTTTTCCATTGGATATGGAATTATCTCGAAATTCTAAAGGGGTTTATAAAACCCCATGTAGATTCCATGTTAGGTATTAATGTTAGAGAAATAAATTCTTCAATTTTAAAGGATATTTTATACCAAATGTATATCTTATAATTATTGAAAATATAATTGATTTTATAATTAAGGAATGGATTAAGGAAGCTTTTAGTTTTTCTTCAAATGATGAAGAAAATATATTGTATATAAAAGGAGTTAGATGAAAAATAATATTTCAAGATCAAATAGATCTAAATAATAAATGTATATTCTTATATTATTATTCTATTATATAATAGGAAAATATAATTAGTAACAATGAGCTGTCATGAACATAATAATATGATTATTTTGATATCTATGGTTATGATTAATCTAATTCATATAACATGTTTGAAAATAAGATAAGGATAAAATAAGTTTTATGCAAGATAAAAGAGTTTATATGAAATATTTATAAAAATATTAAAGATATAATACTACCAACTTTTAATTAAATAGTTTAAATAATAAAATATTTTTTAGAAAATATTTCTCCAAATACATAGAATATCATATAAGATATGGATATTAATTTTTTATTTCCCACTTAAAGAAATAAGTTTTACTTCCAAAACACATAGGAGTTTTTGTTTCTTAGAATGTTATTTTTAAGAAAATATAATTTCTAAGAGTCTGGTGAGAGTAATTTTGGAATTATAGAAGTTCAAATAATAAAAAATAAATGATAAGGTGTATTGAAAGTAATGACTCTCCCATGGTCAATCATATAAGATATAATTAGATAGGAACTTATGTATGGTTTATATATTATTATTAAAGTATTTTAAGAGTATGAAATGTTTTATGTTATATAGAAGGGTATTTTTATTTATCATTCTTTTATGTTGGCTGCATATACTCATGAAATGTAATGATAGTTAATCTCCAAAAGTATAACATTGAGCTACCCCTAACCAATGTTTGAAGTGGACTATTTTAGGTTGTGATGAAATGTTAGGGTTAGTTTGAGTTAGATTTTATATAGAGATATTTTACATTCTAATGAGACAAAAAATGAATTTTCTATATTGGATGACCCACCAAGTATAACATATTGAGTTTCATACACTATGCATTTGGGTGCATTTTTCATATTGAATCCATATACAATATTTTAGATAAGATACCTAGCATGAGAACCTTTATTATTTAAAAATATTCTTATACCTTCCTTAATTATAATCTAATCAAGGGGTGGATGGGTATATTGTTGATCATGTAATCGATTACGGATTAATTAATATGTGGCTTTTCCATTCATATGATGAGTATGATATCTGGGCCTAAAATTGAGATAGAATGAAGGAGTACATGAACATACCTAGATAAGTGAAATGTGATGTGTTTATTGATTAGATGATGGGTATGAGATATTCTTATCCATTAGGGTGAATGACATGTGATGTATTCATTGATCGGGCCAGTCAATGCTTGGATAATGTAGAATATATGAGTGTCTATATAGGGCTGACATAATGTAATGTCCCGGATTTTCCATATATTATTTTTAAATATTATATATTATTAATTCAATACCAATATTTGTGAAAAAAGTGATTCCGAGGGCCAGGGTTCCCAGAATAAATGTCAGAAATAAATTAATCTTTTAAATAGCACACCCAAGTAGTTTTCTTGAAAAAGTAGAATAACTTCTAAATGGGTGTCTGAATCAACAATATGATGACACAATTGCCTTCATATTAGAAACTTTACCTTTGATGATGTATAACTTTAAATGGTGCAGGTCGGCTGCAAAAGTTAATTTTTGGATGTTTTAATGGAAATAAAATAAATTAATAATTTAATTTATTTTAAACGTTTTAATGATACAACAATGCTTTTAACAGTTTTAAATAACCTAGAGCCAGGTTTAGGCTCATAACCCTAGAAAAATCCCTATAATCCTTTGGAGTTTTGTAGAGGAGACCCCCCTTAGTGAACTCTCGATGAACAGTGACGAACGATCAACCTGAGGATCGTAGCATAATGAGGTCAGAGGATCTCAATGATGATTTAAGTAAACCCACTCTTCGTCAATGATCTAGGTAGGGGTTATTATTTTAATTATGTTTTTCTCATTCCTCAATTAAATGATGGACATAGATCAACCCACGAACAAGTTGACCCGCTGATCACTTGTTCTTGTAGGAGGGATTCTCTTGCAGGTTTTTATTTGGGGGATTCAATTTATGTTTTGTTCAGTTCTTGATCCTTCTAATGGGAATGAATCGAGGTTGTAATGAACAACAGAAGAGGTTTTTTCCTTGATTTGTTTCCCTATTTTCTTCCCCCTTTATCCATGTGTGTTCTTAATTATTTGCAGGTATATGAATGAAGGATCAATGCACATTATTTTTGTGTCACAACGATCCGTAAAAAGAGATCCAATATCGTAACAACCTAGAAGAGGTGATACGATGATGGTGGTAGATGAATTGACATGGTTTGGGAGAAATCATTCTTCCACTGTTCTTTTTGTGGATAAATGAAACGAGTTTTTGAGGCCAATCGAACACTCAAAACCTCCCGAAACGTTAATGGCATGGTAGGGTGACTTCAGATGGAAAATGAATAGATATATTGAGAATCAAAGGATCATCTGAATCGGTAGATGAAGAACCTATGATTTTGGAAAATCACAATGAACATGGCGTGTTCTATGAAGAAAACGACATATGGTGTCGGCTCAGTGGAAGCTAGGGTTCTACATTATAGAAATCGATGACACAACATGTGACCCCTATCACCTGGAATATGGGTCCTAACGTGGGACACACCATGTATCTCATATGATACACATACATGAGGTGGTGTACAAGACATGTACTCCACCACATAGCCAGACGAGGCCGGTTATGTAGGTTACCCTACGTACCGGTACACGGGTTGGGAGACACGTGTTGAAGTTGTGTGTGGGCACATGGCTAGAGTACATGAAGCATCCCTCAGATAGTAGTACATGGCATGTTACTCTTCTACATGCCATTTATATCTCCTTCTACATGACATGCTCTTTCCAACAAGGGCTATTGAAAATGGGCAGTACCCGTGGTCAGAGGACATGGCGTGTGACACGAGAACAAGCCACATACTTTCTTGTACACGGATTGAACTCCTTGTCCACCATACCTTGGACAAATATTTTTTTAAGTTAGTTCCCCCTTTTCTCAATCCCCTAAAGGTAAGGTATTTTTCAAATCCACAGGTGTGTGATCCCTTCAGTAGGACTTTCTGGATATTGTTAGAGTCCCTCTAAGAGGCCTGGAGTGAGATACTCTACCCATTCTTGGCCCTAAGTAGAGTTAGGTATCGACGTGACGAATCCTATAGGACGCCAATCCTCAACTTAGGTGGTGAATCTAGATAATTCATGGTGTACGAAAAGGCCCTAGAAGTGATCCTCATCTATATATCAAGATCTTACCCCACCGAGGAGAGAGTTCTCCTGGAATGAGTGTATCTTATATCTCTTTATATATATCGTTGCATCTATCTCACTCATGAAACTTCCCAATGAACAATACATCTTGGATGGACGTCATCAGGGTTATCACACTCGTGGAGTGAGTTGTATCAGACGAGTGCTTTGTGGAATCTTCAGACTGAATACATAGCATGGGTACGCGAGTCATCGTGACTTACCTTTAAACTATGGTTCTAGGTTTTGATTATATCTAGATGTTTCTTTTGTTATATGTTATGTAGACATATACTATGTAGATCTGAAGGTACCTTTGTGTATTTCTTTGTTGTTTTAGGGGTCTCCTACTGAGTAGTTTTATACTCACCCCTACATGGTATTTTCTCACATGTGCCGCGTCTTGTGAAGATGAGAGACCTTTTGAAAAAGTCTAGGGAGAACCAGGATCAGGCTAAGCTTTGTGAGATTATTTATAGGATGAGGTGTTCCTACGATAATGAGCAGCTATCCCAGTACTTATTTCTGGCTTATAGTTTGGAATTTTTAGTTTGTACACTCTTTCTTTTGGTGGGCTTATATTCTGGCCTAGTTTACTTTCTGCACTTTACTTTATATCATACTCTGTTGGTTGGGTTTAGTTGTATACATGCATTTTGTTCCATAGTAGTTTTTACATTTCAGCATTTCTGGTCTTGGAGATGCATGCGTGTGTATTGGTACTTAGGTAATGCTTCCCATGTTAGTGATATGTTTACTCGGTGCTAGTCACCAGTCCCTGGCCTATTGAAGGTGGGATTATGGAGTCACGACATGTTCCCCATTGGGATGAGTCAAGTAAGAGCAGTATGAAAGGTGGTCAGTTCTACCATAGGACCAAGATTCAGTGAGATTGGTTTGGGTCAACAATGTTGAGTGTCTCGAGTTCGGAGTTCAGTCCAGAGACTCCAGTGTTGGTGCGTGTGGCCAATGTATCCATACAATAGGACTCTGATAACTTTCTTTTTGACCCTTTACATGATAACACTAGTTTTAGGGAATCAATAATGGTACATGAATCATATAGGAATTGGTTTTGTATTTCATGTACTTGTTGAGTCATCTCACAAGATATAATCATTGAATAAGGTACATATTGTTTTTTTATAGGATGCCTCCGCGACGTATACCAGCTAGGATTTAGTAGTTAAATAAAGAGGATGACTCCCTCAGTGATGGGGCTTTGATTCGGGGGATAGTTCCCCAAGAATTACATCCCGGTGGTGCATTGGATATGCCACCACTAGTGAAGCAGCACGTGGTAGCTGCAGTACCAACAGATAAGGAGTGCAGGTTGAGTGTGCTCTTTCAGTTCTAGAGATAGAGAGCCCTCAGGTTCTGAGGTGAGCCCAACCCTCAGGTTTTTAAGGACTGTCTTTATGCGGTGACTATAGTATCCTGTTTAGTGAGGACACCAGTGGACCATATGGTGATCCTAGGAGTGATCCTTCTTTAGGGTTTGACATGGCGATAGTAGAGTTTGACCACACAGACTCACGTTGAGGAGAATTTTTCATAGACGGAGTTCAAATGAATCTTTAGGAAGGAATTATATCTTGTTACATTGAAGAAAGTGCATTTCCAAGAGCTTCTTGAGCTCTATTAGGGTAGTTTGATAGTGGTAGACTATTTATCGAGGTTTACCAACCTCACCAAGTATTCAATGGATATGGTTCGGAATTAGTACTTTAGAACTCGGACCTTTGAGCATGGTTTACGATGGGTCATATAAGCTAGATTCATGCCTCTATGAATTCCAAATTATACAGGAGTTTCAAGTGATATTTGGTGGTCGAGAGCTTCTTGGATGAGTAGAGACAACTAGTGGTAGTCAGCAGCAGGAAGACAGGTGCAGAGAAATTATCAGTAGGGAACCAATGTTAGGCATAGGGATCAGGATGTGGGAGTCCTCATAGGAGGAACCAGGATAGGAGATCTGTAATATGGGTCTCTCAGGCTTGATCCAGTCATCCTAGGGAGAGGCTATGCTACTCATGTGATGGAAATGGATATATCTCTAGAGACTATCCCACTTGTCGAGCTACTAATAGGGAGGCAGTGGATGGACCACTGAGGTTGAGATAGAGAGTGGAATAGGAAGACCCGCCAGGAGGAAGATGTGGGAGAGGAGTTGGGAGAGGTGTAGTAGGTGGAAGAGGCTTTGACATACTTCCACCACCACCCCCAAGGGGTCCTCACTAGGCTTAGGGAGCTAGGTGATAGTGGTAAGGGAAGCTACATGCAGTTGAGGCATACAACTCAGGGACTCGAGGGATGATTTGAGGTATGATCTGTGTATTTTCTACCTTCGATACCCTAATTATAGACACGAGTGCCAGTTATTCATTCCTTTCCACATGTGTTGTGTGAAACCTTGAGATTCTGGTAGAGCCGTTGTCTTGACCCTTATGCTTGGAGACATGTATGGGAGGAGACTCAATGATCACTTATCTTTTTTAATAGAGTGATCTTACCCATGGAGGCAAGAGTTTCTGCTGGAGCCTCTTGGTCACAACGTCAAGGCCATACAATGTCATTCTAGGTATGTATATGTTATATTTCTTTCATGACCTGATCAACTTCTTTAGGTGAAGAGTGCAGTGTTTCTACAATGATAGAACAAGGTTTTCCTTGGTTTTGGAAAAGGATACCCATGAAGCATATGAGGGACTCATACAGAGGATGGTGAAGCCGATCACTCATGAGTTGGCTAGCCTTACCCTCAGACTAGTAGAAGTTATGATCTTTTAGTTCAAATTAGTAGTGGAAGAGTAAGAGGACGTCTTTCCCAAAGATATCCTCATCGACATATTGGATGTATGCTGTAGAGCTTCACGAGCTGAGGGTGAAGTTGGAAGATTTTCAGAGTAGGGGCTTCGTAAGAACCAGTGTTTTACCTTGGGTTCCCCAGTTTTGTTTACCAAGAAGGAAGATGAGAGTTTGAGGTAGTGCATGGATTACTGGTTCCTGAACTAGATAATATCTAAGAACAAGTATCCACTAATAAGGATCATTTAAGAACTCTTTGATCAGCTGAGAGTGGCATAGTGGTTCTCAAAGGTGGACCTTTGACCAGTTTACTGCCAGTTATGAGTACGAGAAGTTGATATAACTAAGACAACTTTTCGATGCAGCTACAGTCATTATGAGTACTCAGTTATGACCTTAGACATTATGAATTCCACCAAAATATTCAGGGGATCATGAACCATATTTTCTATCCATACTTGGACTATTTTATAGTAGTCTTCATCGATTACATCCTTGTGTACTCGGCATCAGAGGAGGAGCACACGAGAAACCTATGAATGGTTCTAGATGTACTATGAGAGCACCAGCTTAAATGGAGGCTATTGAAGTTATAATTATGGATTCAAGAACCAATTCCTAGGAAATATCATCTCAGTAGATGGATTATTAGTGGACCTAGCCAAGGTGGAGGTAGTGTTAGCATGAGAGCCTCCTAGGAGCATGACGATGGTGCGAAGCTTCCTTGGTATGACATGATATTACTGGAGATTCATTATTAATTTACCACAGATATCAACACTGATGAAATCTTTGACCTAGAAGGAGAAACCTCTCTTATGTATGGAGAAGTGCCAATGTGCTTTCCAGTAGTTGAGGTAGAGTTTGACGAGTTCCCTGATCTTGAGATTTTCAGAGGAGGGTGTCGAGTACGTAGTTTTCTATGACATATTAGGGACCAGGCTTGGCTATGCCCGGTTGCAAAGATAGGTAGTGATTTCTTATAGTTCATTCTAGCGGAGATCATATGGTAAGAACTACGTGACCCATGATCTTTAGTTGGAAGCGGTAGTCTTTGTGTTGAAGATATGGGGGCACTACCTGATGGGTGAGCGGTTTGTCATCTACTTTGACCAGAAGAGACTCAAGTAAATCTTATCGCAGAAGTATCTAAATATGAGGAAGATGCGATGGCTAGATTTCCTCTAGGATTATGACATGTAGATCATTTATAATTATGGGAAGGAGAATGTGGTGGAAGATGCTCTCAGTAGAAGATCAAGTTCGCAGCTACTGAGTGAGGCATCAGAGCAGTTGGCTTCACTACAGTTATCCTTCATGGAGGGAGATGATGCAACTTACCTTTAGTAGATTGTTGTTACCCCTCCAATATTGAAATGAGTTAGGGAGGCCCAACTTAGAGATGCATACTATGAGGATTTAGGTGCTTAGTTGTCCACAGGACATGCTCCTGATGGATATTTACAAGGTGGGGAGCATGTCATCTTTTCAGAGGACACACAATTGTACCAGTGGGGTTGCGAGAGGAGGTTTTAAGGGAGTTTCATAAATCCCCTTTGGTAGTATATCCTGGAGTGATGAAAATTTACTAGGACCTATGACATCAATTTTGGTGGGCATGGATAAAGAAGGCAGTAATAGAGTTTGTTTCTTGATACCTTACATTCCAGTAAGTGAAAGCTGAGCTTCAGGTTCCAGTGGGTTTAACTCACCCCCTTAAGGATCCAGAATGGAAGTGGGATGGAATATCAATGGAATTCCTGATGGGTTTACCATGAATTTCTAGGGGACATGATTCCTTATGGGTGATCATTGGCCGACTCACCAAGTTTTCCCATTTCCAGGTCATCTGGGAGTAGAGTTCAGTAGAGAGCATGAGACAACTCTACCTACAAGTGGTAGTTCAGCTTCATGGAGCCCCCTAGACCATAATTTTAGATCAAGATTCTTGTTTCACATAGCAATTGTGGATGGGATTTCAAGAAGAGTTTGGGATCTAGTTACACTTGATCACAACGTTCCATCCCCAGACCGATGGCTAGAGAAAGATTACCATTCAGGTTCTAAAGGATATATTGTGGGCCTATATCATAGACTTTAGTCACAATTGGGAGGATCACCTACCACTGGTGGAGTTTGAGCTCAATAATAGATACCAATCCACCATCGATATGGCACTGTTTGAGCCTTTATACATGTGAACCTTCCGGTCACCACTCTGCTGGACTGACCTTGGAGAGTTAGAACTCATGGTTCCAGAGTTGGTACAAGCTACTATCGAGAAGGTGAAAATCATCCAAGAGTGTATGAAGACTACAAAGAGCCGAAATAAGGCTTATGATGACACATGTCAGATACCTATAATGTTTAATGATGGATACCATGTCTTTCTCTAGGTCTCACCTCAATGTGGGTTGAAGAGATTTGGCCGGGGCAGAAAGTTGTCCCTGAGGTTCATCGACCCTTTCTAGATACTACACATATTTGGTGAGGTGGTGTACCACCTTGCTATACTGCCGCAGTTGCACCGGGTACATAATTGCTTCTACGTATCATATCTAAGGAGGTATGTGCATGATCCGTCGCACGTAATCAACTGGGGAAAACTAGACATCTAGAATGGAGTGACCTTTCCTGAGTACCTAGTAGATATCAAGGATCAATATTATAGTATCCTTCATGGGAATGAAATTCCCCTAGTATGTGTCTGATGGTAGCATATTAATCTTCAAGAGAGTACGTAGGAGTAAGAGGCTCAAATTCATGCCTAGTACCCACATCTCTTTGAGTTTTCTTTATTTTGGATTTTCAGGGATGTAAATCCCTAAGGTGGGGAGAATGTAATGTTAAGAATTTTCCATATATTATTTTTAAATATTATATGGAATTAATTCAAGAAAAGGACTTGTGAAGGCATGCAATTCCAAGGCTCCAGGTTCCTAGAATAAATGTCTGAAATAATTTAAACATTTAAATAGGACACACAAGAAATTTTTCTGAAAAAGTGGAATAAATTCTAAAAGGGTGCCTGAATCAAAAATCCAATGGTACCATTATATTCCGAGAAACAACTTTACCTTAGGATAGGTCTATGTTCAACCGGTATAGTTCTTCTTCAAAAGTTAGTTTCTGGACGTTTTAAAGGAAATAAAATAAATTGATAATTTATTTTATTTTAAAGGTTTTAAGGACGCATCAACACATTTTGTTGTTTTAAATTACTAGCATCCAGGGTTAGGCTCATAAACCAAGAAATCTCCCTATAATTCTATGGATTTTTGGAGAAGAGCCACTCCCTTGGAGAACTCTCGACGAATGGTGACGAACAATCAACCTGAGGATGATTGTGCAGTGTGGTCAAAGGATCTCATCAATGATGAAAGTGAGACCAATATTCATCGATGATAAAGGTAGGGGTTATTATTTTAATTTTTTCCCATTCGTGAATTAAATGAGAGATGCGGATCAACCCACAAACCGGTTGACCCATGGATCGCTCGTTCTTGCAGGAGGGATTCTCTTGTGGGTTTCTGATTTGGGGGATTTTATTTATGTTTGGTTTAGTTTTTAATCCTTCTAATGGGAATGGATTGAGGTCGTAACGAACAATGGTCGAGGTTCATTCCTTGAGTTTTTTCACTGTTTTCTTCACCCTTTATTCTCGTGTGTTCTTTGTTCTTTGTAGGTACATGAATGAAGGATCATTTCACATTCGTTTTGTGGAACAATGATTCAAAATCAGATATCTGGCATCGTGATGACCTAGAAGAGGTGAGACGATGATGGAGGTGTATGAGTCGACACTGTTCGGTATAAATTGATCTTTGATAGTTCTTTATGAGGATAGTCGAAATTAGTTTTTGGGGTCGATCGAACACACGAAACCTCCGGAAACGTTGATGGTATAGAAGGGAGACTTTAGATATTAAATTTTAAGGAAATTGAGTAGCTGGAATGAGAATAAGATGATCAAACGAAGCACTGAATGAAGAACCTATGATTCTGGAAAATCAAGATGAACATGGCGTGTTCTCCAAATAACACAACATGTGGGGCTGGCTCAGTGACAACTAGGGTTCTGCATTTCAGAAAGCAATTACATAGCATGTGACCCCTGCCACATGGAGGGTGGGTCCTAACATGGGACTCGACATATATCTCAGATGATACATGGATATGGGGTGGAGTACATGACATTTACTCCACTACACGACCAGACCAGGCCGGTTACATGGGCTACCCCATGTACCAGTACATGGGTTGGCAGACACGGGTTGAATCCATGGACGGGCACATGAACAGCGTATACGGAGCAACCCCCGAATAGTTTGACATGATGTGTTAATCTTCTACACATCTTGTATATATCTTTCTACAAGTCAGGATCTTTACAACATGGGTTGTTATTCATGGTCAGTACTTGGGGTCAGGGGACACAATGTATGACAAAACTACATGCCATGTAATTTCTTTTACATGGATTGATCTCCTTGTCCATCTTACCTTGGACAAGTCTTGTTCGGGTTAGTGCCCCTTTACTTTTTCTCCTAAAGGTTCGGTATCTTTCCAATCTATAAGAGTATGGTCCCTTCATCGAGACTTTCTATATATAGTCAGATTCCCTATGAGAGGCCCTGAGTAAGATCCCCTACCCATTCTTAGCCCTAGGTAGAGTCTGGTATCAAGGAGAACAATTCTTTAGAACACCAATCCTATACTTAGCAGATGAATCTGGATGAATCATGGTATTTTCCAAGTCTTTGTAGTGATCCGCATCTGTGTATCATGATCTTCCCCCACTCAGGAGTGAGTTCTCCTAGAATGAGTGCATTTTCTCTCTCTTCAGATCAATTAGTACATCTATCTCCCTCGTGACACTTCACAAAAAACAATACTTCTCAGACGGACATCATCAGAGCTATCACACTCATGGAGTGAGTTCTCCTAGATGAGTTCTTTTTGGAATCTTCATACTGAATCCCGAGTGCGGGTTTGTAGATTTTTGTGACTTAAATTTAGACCATGATTATGGGTTTTGATTATATCTGGATGTTTCTCTTGTTAAATGTTCTGTAGACATATACTATGTATATCTGACGATACCTTACATTTTTTATTTCTTTGTGGTTTTGGGGACTTCTAATGAATATTTTTATACTCACCCCTACACAGGCATTACCCGCACATGTCATGTCTTGTGTAAATGAACGACCTTTTTGACGGATTCCAGGGAGGACCAGGACCAAACCGAGCTTTGTGAGATTCTTTACAGGTTGAGGTGTTCTTATGGCTATGATCAATAGTCCTAGTACCTATTTCTTGGTTTGAGGTTATACTTTGTAGTTTGAAGACTCTTTATTTTAGTGTTCTTGTATTCTGACCAAGTTTACTTTCCGCACTTTACTTTCTATTGTACTCTGTTGGTTAGGTTTAGTTGTATGCATGCATTTTGTTCCTTAGTGGTTTTTACATTTTAGTATTTGTGGGCTTGGATATGTGTTCATCTGTACTGCTACTTAGACAACACCTCCCATGTTAGTGATATTCCTACTCGGTGCTAATCATCAACCCCTGACTTATTTTAGGCGGGCTTGGGGAGTCATGGTGAGGGCCCCACCGGGACAGGATGTGACACATACTCTATGTCATTTGGTTACTTGATATATTTTTTGAATTTATTATTATATTATGTGTACCTATAAATGATAAAACAAGTGGAAATAGGAATACATATACTTGTGTTTAATGGAGATCATTCAATATCTACTTATATATTGAGATGATTTTCTAGAGGATGATATTTTATTACATTTATGGGTTGAATATTTACAAAAAAATTTCAATGCTACAAACCCCATGAGGTAAAAAATTATGGTTAACTAAAGGGGGATTAGGTTTTATAAAACACAGAAAACTTCTCTTACAGTGTTTTAGAGTTTATCTAAAAGAATTTTTATATAGTTATTCACAAAGTATTTCATATGACACGGTACATGATGAAAATTATTATAGAATTTGAAAATGGTTTTTCAAATAACTGAAAATGAGTTTTGGATATGGTTACATATGTTATTTTATATGATACATTGTGAGGCGAAATGTCACGAAGTCTATAAGCATTTAGTGAAAGTTAGAGACTAATGAAGATATATACTAAAGTAATATATATTTATATATGATGTGTATTGGAATATATAATAGTTTATGATATAGGTATATATTACTATATGACATACATATATAAGAATGGCCCAGTAAATTTTGTTTCCCAACACCAGTATTTGAAATTATTTCCTTGATTGCATAAAGCAGTATAATAAAAAGGGTGAAATTGATTCCCTTATCTTTATATTTTTTACCTTTCTTGTGTGTTTCCCTAGCCTAGGAACTTATGGGGCTTTCCCCAAGGCTGACCCTGTATATATAGCTAAAGAATATTCTATTCCTTGGACTAGCGTATCATAAGGCATGATATAATGGTATCATACTACCATATTAAGTCTTATTATATTATATGAAATATTTGTATCATGAGTGTTTTAATATATGTTAATCATACCCTATCATAAAAAAATGAAATTAAACATTAAGTGTTAATGTTTGGGTCTCTTATAAGTAATGCTATCATTAATATATGAAATTTTTAGGAGAATCAGTTGAATGTATTTAAATATTTAATCCATGCATATGAATAATGGTTATAACGAGTATGTAACTGGATTAATTAATCAATCATTTCATAAAATTCATGTAAATTTCTTGAAGGATTGGTGAGAATCCAAGAGGTTAGTATAAGAAGGGAAAAACCGTGAGAATGGTGGTATACTTCCTATTGATTCTCCCAAGTTGAAGATCTATTGTTTTTCTTTATTATATTTTATAGGTACTAGCATACCATAGTTAAAGGGAGTATCTTTCAACAACATTGGATGATTCATCAACTAATTTATAATCTAAGATGAAGTATTATTTGGCTTATTTTATGTGATCTTCAACAATACTTTGACTGAATATATTGGGATTTTATTGTCATCAATGTATAATAAACTATTCATTTTATGCCATGCATGGTTTCAATTTCAAATAATGGATGAAATTAGTATGTAGTTTATTATATATTACACTACATGAATAATTTATAATAAATCCTAACAATCCTATCAAAAATCACAACATATTTATAGTCCTGTTCTAATGATATGCATTTTCACATTTTGGTCGTTTTAACCGCAAACAAGAATGATGCTATTAAGTTTTCATCATCAATGATAATTAAAACATAGATACTGGTAATATATATAATTCATGATGAATTTATGTTGTGTTTATAATTATTTAATAGAAATTTATAAAAAAATCATTTCTTATTGGAATGAATCCATTTGGTTGATTAAAAAACCACAAACTAATGAATCATTAATTATTTATTACAAATCATACTCGTAATTATCATAAAACGTAAAAAAAAATTCATAAACCATTAAAAAATTATGATTACAATACCTTGACTATTATTGATATTTTTAACTCATAAGAATAAAATGATAAATATGACTGTTATACTAAATTAAGTGTGGAATAAATGTAACAATTAACATATGAAGATTAACATTAACCATGAATGATTAACAACAAAGAAATTAAAAAATATAAATGAATGATATTAAGTAAAATAAATATAAATAAGGTTTTTATATAGATGAATAATAAACCTATGGAGATTATATAAGTATTTAGAGTGTGTCTGAGTAAGGGAAAATGTAAGGTAAGGGATTTTTTTACTCAATCTTCTTAAATTGGGTTATACTATTTATTATTTAAATACATTATACTTTGTTTTTTATTTTATACCTATTCACTATCTTATATTGTATTAAATATTATTTTATAGGGAATTTACATTTCTTCATCACAATATTTGATGTGATTGATTCCTACCACATAAAATACAATGTTGCAAGGAGAAAAATTTCACTCTCTATTTTGGGAATTCATCTTCCATGTCGATGTTCTTTTTTACCATAATTAAATATTTTTATTATTCTAAAAGTTAAATATATATATTATCTTTTACACATCACCTATTTCTAATAAATTATATTTAAAATCTAATTTTATATACTATTTCATCGATGTGGGTTATTTTAAAATGTTATGAAATTATTAAAGTATTTATTTTAACTTCTGTACCATTTCCTATTTTTGTATATAAGTTTATTTTACCTTATATTTATTAATTATAATTTTTACACTATTGGAAATCTTTATTATTAATATAAACATGTAAACATATTTGTGTTACCTTTTTAATAATGATTTTATGAGTGACTTATATATTTGTATTTACTCTAATTTTAACAATATATTAAAGAAGTATTTTTATAATTTCTCTTAAATTTTATTTTCTTTTTTTGGATGCTCCATAATATATGAATATTTAAAATAATTCATATATCAACCACTAAATTATATTATGATATGTTTCTTTTGGGTGATTAAATTTGGGTATCATCTCATCCAATTTCTGATTTACTTCTTATGTGATACCTCCAAGAAATGTTATGTCACCCATTTTATTTTCATGGTATAATCAATCTATGATGTATGATTCATTTTATGTCTCACACATTTTTATTGTTATATCATTATGTGATGGGTATTCCTGAAATTATATATCCCTCCAATTCATTTGGCTAGGTTTATAACCGATGAGATGATACATATAAGACTTGGGAGGTTATCTTAGTCCACTATTTTATGGGGAATTTTTTTCTATTATATAATGATGGTATTGGTAGAGAGACTTTATATATTCAATGATTTTTTATGATTATACATGATTCAAATTCCTATTTTATGTCACAATGGTTCAGGTGATTAATTATTATACATTATAATTCCACGGTGTCCTTTTTAGGGTTCTACATTTCAATTCCATGATATATGATTATGTTATCATGACTCATTATTAGTTCTTATGATTACATGATCTTATTCTATTAGAATATCATTTCTCTCGAGATCAAATTTCTTATATGTTAATGATATAATGAAAATTCATTTCTGAATCATTGATATATTTTACCCCTTAGTTTTTGAGGTCACACTTTTCTTATATTCCCATTTCCCCTAGTAATAAAGAATAATATTATGTATGATATAGAAGGTAACCAAGTGTGAGAAAAGTTTAGGGAATAAATTTATGATTTTTTTTAAATAATATGGATATATAGTTTATTTTCAAAGACACTAAACCTTTAGGTTATATGAGTGTGTTTTTTGTAATTATAATATAAAATTTTATTAAATGATATAAAATAAATATTTATTGTTTTTTTTGTCTTCTTAGAGTACATGATCTCTAATGAGTGGAATGAACCCAATTTAACTTACTAACTAAGAAATATATAATAAATAGGGTTATAGGGAAATATCTAGAGAGTATCATGACCAATGTTTAATTTTGTTCAAACCCATACCAAATATCATAAATTCCCCAATATAAGAACACGAACTTAATCATTACATATTCTAGTGAATTTAGGCTATAATTATTCTTCTTAAAATCCTAAGGATCTTTTCATTTTAGAGTTTTAGATAATTTTGAAAAACTATTACAAAGTAAACCTAGACATTACAAGTGGAGACTTATACTTAGTATCCATTTTACTAATAAAAAACTCCTTAAAAATAGGATTTATTTTCATGAAAAATATTCAAAATTTTCATGTTGACCTAAATTTTTTTACTTATAATTACTTTAAAGATGTGAAAAACATTTTAAAGTGTGGGATGAGCACAAAAATATCAGTAAGGGACATAAATAAAAAAACATTAGTATTGTGAAAAATATGAAAACCTATTTAAATTTCTTTAATCATATGAAATAAATCATTTCCATATGAAAAACACACACAATTGTTTCTCAAATAAAACCTTATAACTCATAAGATTAAAATAATAACCCTTTTTGGAAAGTTATAGTATCACATTCATAAAAACCTTTCACACCTTTGAGGAGAACATAATAATTTTCCAATACTTTGGAGAGCTATAATATGGATCACCCTTCATATAAGATTTACCAGGCTCACCTATTTTTTATGATCTATAATGGTTTTAACCCCTTTTTATAAGTTATATTAGGCACATCAATGAGCTATAATGTGGATCAACCATTCATGTAAGATATATTGGGTTCACTAGTGAGTTATAATGGGAATAAACCCTTCGAATAAGCTATATCAAGCTCACCCATGAGCTATAATGGGGATAAAAACTTTTTATAATCTATATTGGTCTCACCCATTTTAAATGTAATTATGAAGTATTGAATAATGAATAAGAAATTTTATACCTTTACTTTTTATCATAAAACCTTTGAAAAACCCTTCAAAACCCATATGAAAAACACTTTCAGATATCAAAATACCATTTTATTTTAAAAACTAATTTTTAATACCAAAATATATATAACAAGGTAAATTGGAGTTTTCATTGAATAAAATATCATTAAAAACATTATTTATTAAAATAGTGATTCCATTTTGAAATCCTTTCATTTTTTAAAAGCTGTGAACTTTTAAATAAGAAACTTTTCTTTGAAAATAAATTCATAAACTTATGAAGGAAACATAAAATTATTTATCTATCAAGATTTAGTGAAAATAAACCCATATTTTTAATTTAAAAAACATTAATATGGACTTTTTTAAAAATAGTCAAAAGAGAAACTTTAAAAGAGGATTTTTTAAAGAAAATACCTTACCTTGAGTCCAAAATTTCACGTACATTATTTATATTAATGAATAATAAACTTAGATTAATTATTTAATTGCTTAAGAACCTTTTCAAATTTAGTTATTCCTTTAATATAACTTATTTCCATGTTTTATACAATTAATTAATCACTTAAATTCATGTTGGATGTTTTGATGATATTCGGTACTTATGTCCAAAATGACTTCATTTTGTTGACTATGGTCAAAGAGTTCATTAATAGACCATCTACAGAATAATATTATTGAAATAATTATCATTTTTATTCATCAAATAAACTTTTAAATCCAACAATTAAATAAAGTTATGAAAAATAAATCGCGCTACAGTCATGGAGACGGTATGCCATATATACCCATGAGCAACTTTTTTGTTTTTCAATGATCTTATGTAAAGAAGAAAATTCTTATTTTATATTTTAAAAATGATAAAAATATCACAAATTTAATATTAATTATTCAAATACACTTATATATATCATCCATGTGATATTGTGATAAAAAATGAATCATATCGCCTTATAGAGGTGATAGTCCACACGTACACACGAACGATGTAATCATTTTTATGTGAATGGAAAGGTAATAAAATATGTGTTATATTAACTTAAAATATTTATAAATATGTCATGAATACAATATATAAACATTAATTCCATCATCATAACCATCCAAGTAAATTTGTGTTGAAAAACAAATTGCACCACTACAAGGAGACGGTAAACCATATGTACGTATGAGTGGTACTTTCATTGTTTATATGACGGATAAAAGATAGAATATGATTTTATAATAATCATAATAAAATAAAATATTTATATATAACACTATATTTATTAATTAAGTTTGTAAATAATAAAATGCGAGTAAGTATGAGAAGAAATAATATTAAAGAGTTGGTAAAGATGATTACTTCTTCTTCAATGAACTCCCTTTAGATATCTTTTTAAGGAATCTAGGGTTGGTATTTTAGAGGTACAAGAACCTATAGAACATGTATATGGATGTTTATAAAAGGAATGGTCAAGTTTTGGTAGATATATATGGCTCAAAGTGATGTAAATAAGTGATGAAGGAGGTTCCCTTTTATAATTGAAGTGAGGGGCTATTTTGGAATTTCTCAACATATTAAACTATAATATGACTATTCAAGATAAAAATGATTCCTAACGGAATAAAATTACACATCTGGTGAAAATTTTGAACAAATATTATCCCCTTTTCATTATTTAATATTTTTATGTTTTTAAAATAATTTAACAAAATATTAATCCCATAGAATATAATTATTATCAATTTTGATACTATTCATTACATTTACTTTAAAAACATCAAAAAAACAATTAAAATTTTAACCAACTAGTTTATTATATCCTAAATATTTAATATTATATTATATAATTCGTGTATCAATTTAAATATCTCAAATTATATTTATTAAAATGTTTTTAATACTATTTATTTGATTGTTCCATTACTTAAATAATTACTACATCAACGTTGTGTAAGAATTTAAGGTAATTATTTATTTACTAAATATTTAAAATAAATTAACACAATTAATATAAATATATTATATTTAAAAATAATATTTAGATTCTAACATATTATTTGGATTAAAACATATTAAAAATATTAACATATAAAAGACAAGAGTGTCACATGTGTGACTTTTCATTAAATAAATTACTATAAAGTTCATAATCTTATCCATGTAGCCCAAAAAGGTCATAACCAAATTTATATCATGAAAATTAGTTTATTATTATTTTAATATACATTTATAATATTTAAATTTTTATTATAACTAACATATAAATCATGAAAACAAATTTAATTTGTTATTTTTACATTTTTGGCTTTGCACAAGAATTTCGATAAGCCACTTATTATATAAATCTATAATTAATTTAAATCCATAAAAAAAATTAAACATAATATTTAATATAAACTTCAATAAAGTACTTATATAATCCAAATTATTATTTTTAGGATACCATTTTTGAATTTTCCAGTACATCACATGCTCTGTATCAAAAAGAAAAATGATTTTCATATTTATCATGGAATATATTATTATTTTCATGTTATGAATTATTTTTGTGTGATATTTATATTATAATATAATATATTATTCATTAAATAAGTTTAATAAATTTTTATATAAAAATTATTACTTGACGATATCACAAAAGATGCTATATTTTATAAAAAACTACATTTTTTACTATTCAACAATTTTTTTAATTTTTAAGAAATTTATCAAAATTTCACTATAAATTATTTTTCATGTGTTTATTTAAAAATTAAAGTTCATTTTTCAAATAAATTTTCTAAAATTTCCTGAAATTAATTATAATATTCACCCATAAAAATCAAGAAAGCCCATTTTTGAAGAAAACATATTTTTGAAGAATAAAACGAATTTGCTAAAAAATTATGATATTATTTTCTAATAATTTTCCAATAAATTCGTATTGTTTTGGGAATTTATATTTATTTCATAAATAATTTATTCATACTCATACTCCCCAAATTAACTACTAGGTTATAACGATCACCTTTAAATAATAGTATTTCATTAATCCTTTAATCTATGTGTTACATATCTTGTATACTATTGAACATAGTATTTTATTTTAAAATACAAGGATATTAAATTCTCTCCCTTTTAGAAATTTAATCATCTCAATTTTTAAGTCTATCTCAGTAACTATGGCTTAACTTTTCAACACACCTTTGTTTAATCCTACATCGTAAAAAGGATTAGTAAAACTTCGACTTGAAAAGAGAGAAAATAAAGTGTAGCGGTAATCTGTAACAAGACATAATTCCATGTAAAAGAACATATACATGGAAGAGAAAATATAATTCTCAATTAATTATATATAGTGATAGAAAAAATGGTTATGATAAAGTTAACCATTAAAAAATGGCAAATCTATGATAGGTTAAAAGGCCATTGATTTATTGGTAGGAAAGGTAAACAGATAATGTTTTTATTTAAAAATACCTTTACTAAAGTTGAGGAATTAATTTATATCCTAATTGAAGAATATAATGAAATATACTTATTTTATAAGAATAATTTCATCCTTTAATAAATTTCAAAAACAATATCATCTTTTTCTCCAAATTATTTGTATTCAAGATGTATTTTTCATACCTAAAGAATTATAATAAACTTACCTGGATAAACAAATCTACTAAATAAAAACAACATATTCCTTTTAGCTTTAGTAATTAACCAAAACCAAAATGTCTAGTTCATGATAAGATAATTTCCCCAAAAGAATAAACATTTATATGATGAAAAACTACTTTAATTTATAAAATTCTACAGGAATACCCAAAGTTCAACATAGATTATTCAATAAATAACAATCCTTAAAATTGATCAAAAATATTCTAAACTATGATTGAAACCCAAAAACTAGAAAGATCTGATCATATAGACTGTTAAGATTATTTTTAACATTTATCACCAAATAACATCAATTAATCTTTAATTCTTATAAAAAATGTAATTACCCTAATCACATAATCTCTTAGATTTTATAGTCACTTCTATAATTCACCTAAATCACCATAAAGAGAAATTATGATTATATATGTTTCCAAAAGGCAGATCAACCTTTATTTCCCAAATAAAATCCCATATTATCATATAATGTTCCCAAAATAACATTGACCACTAAATCAATTTTTGATAAAACATATGTTCCCAAATTTTAAAAACCCATATTTATCTCAAAATCAGAGATCATATAAAACATAAATGCTACCAATAACTTTAAAATTATGTCCACCAAAATTAAAGGCATTTTTCCTCAAATAACAACTTCAATAAAACCTATACGAAACCTAAGGGTTTTATTACCATAAATATATCTCAAAATACTCTTATTCATCTATTTCAGCCACAATATAAAACCTAAAAATGGGTGTAAGAATTTAAACTTAATATCGACCTTAAACTTGTAATCCCATGATGTTATCCATAACTCTTAAGATAACCTCTACTAAAAACATTCTAATATCCAAAGTTATATAAACCCTCCTTTGATACTAACTATAAGAACACAATCTTAATCATTACGTATTCTAGTGACTTTAGAATAGAATTATTTTTCTTATAACCTTGATGATCTTTTAGTTTAGAGTTTTAGATAATTAGGGTGAATTCTTACTTAGTAAACCCATACATTACAAGCGGGAAAATATACTTAGTATCTTGTTTCCAACCAAAAAAAAATTATTAAAATAAAATATGATTTATTTTCAATAAAAAAATTTACAATTTTCATCTTGAACTCATCATTATACCTACTCTTCCTTTATCCCTGTGAAAAACATTTTAAAACATGGAATGAGCACAAAAAGATCAGTAAGGGACATAAAAAAAATGAAACCATTAGTCTATTGAAAAACATGAAAACCCATTTAATTTTCTTTAAGATTATTAAATAAATCATTTCTACATGAAATAAAGCATCCTTTTTTTTTCTCAAATAAAACCTTTAAAACCCATAAAATTAAAACAAAAACCCTTTTTGGAAAATTAGAGAATAAAATTCATAAAACCCTTTCAAACCCTTGAAATTGGAATAACCATATGACTAACTTCAAATATAATTTTCTGGAGAACATAATTTTTACTCAATAAATTATAGAGCTACAATGAGGCTGACCCTTAAAATAATCTATATTAGGCTCACCCATTTTTCATGAGCCATAATGGGGCGCAACCCTTCATATAAGCTATATTGATCTCATCTTTGAGCTATAATGGGGCTCAACCCTTTGTATATGATATATTGGTCTCAACCATGATCATTAATGGGTCTCTCCCATTTCTATAAGCTATACCAGGCCCACTCGTGAGGTATAATGAGGCTCAACCCTTCATATAATCTATATCAAGCTTAACCTTTTTAGATATAATGCGCAAGTACCAAATCATGAAAAAATATTATGCTTTCAATTTTCATCATAAAACCTTTAAGAAACTCTTTAAAACACATATAAAAAACACTAGATATCTAAATATATTTTTATTTTAAAAAATAATTTTGAATACAAAAATACCTAAATTAAATTAAATAGGGTTTTTATTTGAAGAAAATATCATAGAAAACATTCTTGAGGAAAATAGTGTTTCCATTTTGAAATCATTTCATTTTTTGAAAATGATTCAAAATTTAAAATGAAAAAATTTTCTTAGAAAATTAACTTTTAAACTTGAAAAGGAAATATAATATCATTGAGACATCATTATGGTGGGGAAATCCACTCATTCTATGTATGTTAAAAAACATTCCTTTTGAATTTTGTAAAAAGAGTTGAAAATTGGTTTTTTTAAAGTTATTTACCTAGAGTCTGAATTTTCATGTATCTTTATTTTCATCATGAATAATAAACATATGTTAATTATGTACTTTATTAAGAAAAATTTTAAAGTTTATTATTAATTTTATATAACTTATTTCCAGGTTGTACACAATTACTTAATCACTTAATTTCATGTCGGACATTTTGACAATATTCGGTACTTAAGACCAAAATGACATGAGTCAATTGAATATGGTCAATGAGTTATTTAATCAACCATCTATATAATAATATTCATGAATTAATTATCATTTTTATTCATCAACTATAATTTTAAATCCAACCAATTAAATATGATTATTAAAAATGAACTATGTTACAATCATAGAGATGGTAGGCCGTACATACACATGAGTAACATTTTCATTTTCCAATGATCATTATGGGATAAATTTAAGTATTATTTTATCTTTAAAAATGATAATAATAACATAAATTTCATATTAATTCTTCAAATATACTTATATATATCTTCTATGTGATGTAGTGATAAAAACAAATCACATCGCTCTGTGGAGGTGGTAGTCCACATGTACTCACAAATGACATTATCATTTTTCTGTTCATATAAAGGTAAGAAAATATGTGTTATATTATATTTCCAAAATGATAAACATGTCATTAATATCTTATATAAATATTAATTCCATTATTATTACCACCCAAGTAAAGTGGTGGTGGAATATAAATTACACCACTGCGTGGAGACGGTAAGACGTATGTACGCACATGTGGTGCTTTAATTCTTCGTAGGATGTATAAAAGGAGGAATTGTGAAATCCTAGACTCTAATTACACTCATATTCACCGTTATCATAGTTTTCCAATGGAATATTTCACATCTCCCTAAACTTCAGAGGCTTCTGACTAGTAGTGAGGGCCTGGGGTGTGTTCGTGGGGAGACTATGCCTTCATTACCATAGTGGAACACAAATCATAAATGAGATAATAGGTAAATAGTGAAATTATTATGAGATAGATAGATGGAAAAATATAATTATACATGAGTAATAGTTACTAAACATATGATAATCATATACAAAATTTGATAATACATTTCATGTCACTATAAAATTGGAAAACATAGGTACAAAGTTGAAAGCAATACATGCTACACAAAAGTAGAAAAAAGGAATCCAAAACTATCCCCATAATCTCAAGATCTAGATTGGTCATATGATACTTACAATATCCTGAACAAGAAAAAAATCAAGAATCTAAAGTGGTACACTTTCCTTTATCAACACCTTCATACGTGTAATCATCTCGGGTTCCATTGGCAGCCCAAATAGGGTGTGAGTAAAATATCAGTAGGCCACCACCAATTAAATATATAACATACAGTATATGTAATATAAACTAAAATAGTGTGAAATAATATATATTTAAAAGTAAGTATAAGAGTAATGTAAATACCCAAGTACCTATTTCATCCCTCGGACGACATATGTACATGTAACGAATTCATTACTTAATTAAGTTCCAGTTTATATAGTAGGTAACATGAGGAATAACTAGAATTAAAATCCTAACATAATATTAATGTTGAAGGATCCAATATAACAATTTATCATTGATGATAATAATATTAAATAGGTTACAAGGATATAACCAAGGAAACCTTGACCACTGGGGTTGACCCATCTCTGGTAGTTATTGTAGTCTGGATATAGAGGTAAGTGTATAATCCAAGGGGCATAGTCCAAGGCATTCCACAATAGTGTAAATATAACTGAGTCTAAGGAAAATATCGAATGTAAAATAAGATAAACATTGACTGGGCCCAAGGAGTATCTAAGTAACCACATGTCCATAGAAGCTATTGTAGATCCAAGGAGTGTATCCAAGGAATCAAATAATAACGATGAAAGAGGGATCCTATGATGTCATATTGGGCATCCACTGATAGACAATGACCAGGTTCTATGGTGGCTCCCACCCTTGGTAGATGACATCACTAAATTAGAATGAAATCTATAAGTTCTCAAGGAATTCCATCAAGAATACATGGTGAAATCGAGTCTGACCACTCCTATTATAATTAATAGGTCCATATTCATTAGGCACATGGATTCATTTAATTAATTAGGCCATGTAGTATTCATGCAATTTTAATAAGACAAGAGGTTCATTCCATGCCTTTTATAAAAGTGACAATGCATCTCAAGGACATGAAACCATTTATATTTAAGTCATATAAGTCGTATTCAATTAATAAGGTTCACTCTCATGCCTTTCATAAACATGGAATGGTGTTTTAGGAATGTTAAACTGTGTTATTTACTTACATTTAATTAGGACAAGTCGTATACATAGTATGATTTCCAATACCATTTAAGATCAATTGATTAAATTCAAGAACTTAATTTATAAGGTTCAAGTGATATGAAAACCTAGTATGATCCATTTATAAATTCAATGGTCATTTATTTAAGGATGACTTTCCATTATCAAGGTCAAGCCTTGGAACACCTGAATGGTGGCTCAGGCTAACATGTCAAACCACTAAAATCCCAAATATGGAAATCACTCTACATGGGGTGGTCAGTGTTGTGGACGTAATGACTAATGATGTATTACAAATTTAACAAGAGTCTTAGAATATTTATATAATTAATATAATCTAGGAACATCAATTAAAAAATCTATTCCCAATGATATCAGTGCGCACATATGATAATTTATAAAATGATGAAACTTGAGGGATGAGTTATAGACCACCTACCTCATACTCATACGACTCTCATCATCCATTATCAACCTCTAGTTTGTTTTGGATTGGAATATATCTGGATAACAGATCAATGATGTGATAATAGGGAATATGATTCTGCATCTAAATAGTGTCATTGATAGAAAAAATAATGAAAAACTAATAAAAATTAATTAAGATATTTTTGGCATGGATCCAATAAGACAAACAAAATCTCTATTAGACTTTGGAGGGAGGAGTTCTCTCATTTCTTAGGTTAGGCCTTCAAAGAGATGAAAAATGTAGGAAATTCACTACACATTAGATAATTGGAGGAAATTAATAATATGTTTAAAACTATAAATTATTATGGTCATTTTGGTAAAATCACCAAAAAATGGGAATTTCATGGTTTGGACTCACAGTTGGCCAAACCATATACCATCCATACACCATATACTATATGAAAGAGAATTTCACATAGTTAGGCTATACAGTTTGGGAAACCATATTCCAACCATAAGAAACACCTCAGCAACATGTTTGTATTTTTTTGGTATAGACGTGTGCCCCAAATTGCATGGTTTGTTTAACCGGGCAACCTATAGGACTCTACTATCCAACCTCACATAGTTATAATTAACCACGTGGCCTACATGATATCTACTAATAGTGTGATAGGAATTTTTCTCCTAAAAATTTGTGCTTTGGGCTTTGAACCATCCCCATACACTAGTAAACTCACTTGGTATCCACATTAGGTCCAAAATAAAGAATTATACCGAATTTTTGAGGATCCATACCTAAGTCAAAATCCGAGTTCCTAAAGTCTTCTCCCTTTAAAGGACTCATCTTTGAGTTCACCTTCCAAGGGTAGAAAAAAAAACTATTTGAGAACAACTCTAGCCCCTCAGCACATACATCAGCCACACACTCCCATTTCTAGTCTTGTACATGTTCGTGCTACTATAACACCCGTACTAAAAAGACAGACTGACCTTAGAGAGCCTTCATGCTTCGATCGATGATGCGTATTGGATACTCATAAAATTAAGCATAAACATCCAACTCAACTTCCTCAGGATCAAAATTATGTGGCATGTCTACTTGATAATGGCAAAGAAGTGAATCTTGGAAGACAACATGAATGGCATGGTACCTCTAAGGTAGTAGAAACCGAAAGGCTACTAACCTGACTATCTCCAGAATCTGAAAAAACCTAACAAAATGAGGCGATATATTTCATTGCCTCTATATCCATATATTACCAAGCTTGGGTGATACCAACAGGAAAACATGATCATCGACCTAAAACACCAACGGTCGTCAATAGTGATTGGCATACGATTTCTATCTAGACTGAGCCGTAGACATACTTTTCCTAATAATCTAAAGATGACATGAACTCTCTTACATGATATGGGGAACTAGTAGGGCTACATATCTTACCTATATCAAGTATAGGGGTGAACAACATGGGCTACCACACAAGGCCTCAAAAGGATCCCTATGAATTGTCACCTGAAATCTATTATTGTTGGTGAACTTGAAGAGAGGGATATGCTTCTTCGAAGAACCATCAAAATCAAGCACTCATACCTAGATATTTTTCTGTAGAACATGTATCATCTATTCCAAAATTCCATTGGTTTGGGGGAGAAAAGCTATGATTAGAAGCACATGTGTACCCACAGTTTTCTACAACCCCTGACAGAACTGTGACATGAAATGGGAATCCCTATCTAAAACAATAGTACGAGGGATCCCATGTAGTCAGATGAACTCAGAGACATAAAACCTTATAATCTCCTCAACTAAGAAAGTCTCCCAAATAGGAAGGATGTGAGCTAATTTCTTCAGTCGGTTAATAACTACCCATATAACATCGCTACCTCTAAGAAACCTCATTATCCCAACTAAAAAGTCTATGGTGACATCTTCCCATTTCCATTTTGAGACTGTGAGCGGTTGTAAAAAGCCTACAGGTCACTAGTTCTCTACCTTCACCTGTTGAAAAATGGAACACATAGTTATACTACCAGCTATATGACGTTTTATCATAGGACATTAATACTAGTGTCACATATATCGATACATCTTTAAGTTTACAAGATGAACTTCCAACTTAGAAGCGTGGGGATCATGCATAAACTATTCTCTCATATATGTAGGAACTCATGCATTTCCATGTACATAGGTTGTTATCTATGTCTTTATACTTATCTGAAGGGAAGTCATATATTGAAATACACTCACGATGAACCAAGTCATCTAGATCTAATAATTTTATACTCTTCACCTTCTCAAGGAGGGAATAGGTAACTATAAAGACTGAGAGACAACACTACTCATGACTATCATGAAACTCCAGATGTAGCTCAGAGAAGAGGGCTATAATTTTCCATTCATTATTGTCTTCTTGTATGGACTATGCTAGAGTTTTTTGACTCAGTGCATTCGTTACTAAATTACCTTTTATAGGCATGTAGGTAAGTTCAATGTCAAAGGAGTGAAGATATTCGAACCATATCCATTGTTTGCAATTCAAGTCATGATGTGTAAATATATATTAGAGGATCTTGTGGTCCTTAGACACTATAAATAACTCACACATAATATATTCTCTCCAACAATGTAAATCATGGAAAATTGCTATTAGCTTAAGGTCATTTATTGGGTAATTTATCCCATGGGGACTCAATTATCGAGATCTATATGAAATTAATTTTTCCTCCTATATCATCACTAATCCTAGTTCAGTGTGTGATGTATCAAAGAACATTGTATATCCTCTAATGGTCTTTGGAAGAATCATAATAAGTGTTGAGACAAGCCTCCCTTTCAGACCCTAAAAGGATTTCTCACACTCTTTTTACGATATGAACTTAACAACCTTCTTTGTAAGACCAATAAGAGGCGAAGAAAGGTGTGATAAGTCCTGTATGAAATTTCTATAATATCTAGATATCCCCAAGAAATTCATTATATCGAACACATTCTTGGGATTCTCCCAAGAAACCACATCAATCACCTTTTCATAGTCAATATATAATTCTGATTTTGATATAATATGACCCCATAAGTGAAATTTTTTAATCTAGAAGTGGAACTTATCAAGATAAGTATAAAGTTGACTCTCTCTCAGTGTACTCAGAATGATATCAAGGTGCTTATCGTAGTCGATATGAGTGTGAGAATACACCAAGATGTTTTCCACAAAGACCACAAAAAAAGAGTACAAATAGGGGTGGAACACCATATTAATTAGATCCATGAAATGGATGGAACATTCGTAAGACTGAACGACATAAAAATACACTCATACAGACCATACGTACTATGGAAAGTTGTATGAGGTATGCCTGATGGCCTGAAATGAACTTGATGATAGACTAATCTCAGGTAGATCTTAAAGTACACCCTAGTTCCTTGGTGTTGGTCAAAGAGATCATCTATTCAAGGTAGTGGATACTAATTATTTACTGAAAGCTGGTTTACCTATATGTAATCCACACATAGGTGAAGGGACCCATTATCCATTTTAGAGAAAAGTATGGGAAAACCCCAATAGAAATTGTTGTTCCATATAAAACCTTTGTCCCTTAAACCCTCAAAATGTTACTTGAGATCCTGGAGCTCAATAGGTGTTATCCTGTATAGAGTAATGGACATTGGAGCTTATCTTTGAGAAAGATAAATCATAAACTCTACCTTTATCTTAGGTGGTAAGTCAAAAAAATCATCAAGAAATATTTTCCTAAAAAGATTTACTAATTGAAGGAAATCATCTTGATGTAAAAATTGATCCTCCATAAAGATATTTACAATCTGGTCAGTCACTCCACTTATCCCAAGATGCTCTAGTCCAAATCTACGAGACTAGACATACCACTTACCCTTGTGTAGATAGCAGATGTCCTCTAGTGATGTGAACTACACCCTAAAGTGATAAAAATATACAAAGAAGTGACATAGAACCAACCAATCCATCTCAAGAAGGAAATCAAAGACAGTCATCTTGAGAAGAAAGAGGTCCCACAAAAAAGGGTAACAACCTACCTCAAGGGGAAAATACCCACATTATTGAATACCCTCTGACCGTATTCCTAATGGTGTATCTATGGTCATTACACCACATTAATACTGTATCTACATCCCAAGACTCTCCATGATAGATAAAGATATGAAGGAGTTTTAATCACCTATAAAAAACAAAGTAGATACTATAGGTTAGGATACTAGAATAGTACCCCATACTATACATGGTCCTATAACATGATCCTTATGTATCAACTGTAGTTCATGCAACTAACCTGATCAATGGACCTGCGTAATAGCTGAACTACCATGATCATGATTTCTCTATTGGATATATTGGTGATTTGGAATCTTGATACCATGGCAACAAACTCCTCCTCAACTAGTCTGGATGGTGCTACTCCAACTTCCTGTGTGATGCGGTGTAAAAGAACCTTCCCTAATGGTGGAGCAGGTATAGAACCTCTTCCACGAGAAGCTGATGGAAAGGTCCGAAAAAATATCTAAAGATGCCTCATATAGCCACAATACCTACACTCTAGAGGGTCTCTATCAAACTGATGCTTCAGATTCCATTTCCATCCACACTAATTAAACACCATAGAGCTACGAGTACAAGCACTCTAGTTGCCACTGCCCTGACAAGAAACCTCCATGGATCACTTTTTTTTACCATTAGAACTGCTGGCCTACCTTAGAACTGATCCTCTATGCCCATAAATACCACTTTCCCTCATGTTTCCCTTAGTGATAAGAGTCTGATTGAATATTTTAGAGAAGTTAGGTAGGAGAAATACATCCACTTGAGTACATATGACATACTAAATCCCATCCTCGTAGTGTTTAGCATGTAAAAATTCATCATCGGCTAGAAGGAGTGAAAACCGCTATAACTTAGTGAAACGTGATGAATACTCCATAAATGAAATAAAACCATGA
Organism: Viscum album; assembly: GCA_963277665.1. Taxonomy (NCBI): domain Eukaryota; kingdom Viridiplantae; phylum Streptophyta; class Magnoliopsida; order Santalales; family Viscaceae; genus Viscum; species Viscum album. The sequence continues at coordinate 533,136,193 of OY728151.1, read as the reverse complement.
TTAAGATGCATGAAATCTCTAAATCAGTCAAATATCAACATTTTTGGATAGAAGTAGTCATAGAAACCAGTCTAAAAATTAAACCATACCATGCCTTGATGGTGACTAGCCAGGGTAATTACATCCCACCAACACTTAGCCGAATAACATAACATGTAAGTAGAAATCTTGAACCTCTGCTCTGTAGGCATATCCAAATTCTCAAATATAGAAAAGGTGTCCTCTATCTAATAATCAGTAGACTATGGGTCTCCATCCACCAAGAAAGTAAGAGGATTCTGTTACTGGAACTCATGGGCCAGATCTTCCATCGTAGGTGCAGGTTATTGAGCACCTTGAATAGAATAAGTTTGACATAGGAAACTATCATCAAGCTGGGTGTCAGTGCCTAGATCAGGTATAGTAGGTGGTGTCTCAAGTGTAACTCCTGGAGGGAATACTAGTGGCATAGGTCACACCATGTCTAGATCACGGTCATCACCACCCTCTTGGCACATGACATGAAAATGTTGTGGTGGAATTGGTCAAAAAATTTCAATCACACACCTCAGAATATTATTTCAAGCATATGGGTAGAAATAAAAGAATTTAATTGAAAGGAAAGGGCTCACTACCCATGATATACTACCCTAACTACATTCTTAGAAGGATGAGTATTGATAAGTTCTCTAGATTAAACTATAGTGGTTCCAATAGATGAAGGGTCAACTATGCCTTACAACATCATTTATTGGAAACCAATTAAAATTTTCTATCAAGTTTAACTTTTACAATTATAATTTTTATATTTCCATATATCCATGTTCCTCTATAATGGATCTTAATTCCCAATTAATCAGATGCCATACACCTCATCACTGAAATTGACACCCATTAAATTTTAATCTAATGGATTGACTCAGTAAATTACTCATTCCAACCCATGAGGGCCCATAAATCTCATGAATTGAAACTAGAAATCACTCAATCACATCTAGAAAGAAGCACAAAACTAATATATACACAAGTATCACTAAACAATCATAGACATATCAAGAAAATACAAGAGGTGAAATGCACCTATATGGCATGCAAATATGCATGGCATGTGAATTCTAGGTGCTTAAGATGATTCATGTAACAATGATCCTTACTCTCATATGATTAGTCCAAGGAAGAAATGAGATTCTCAATCATAATAATTTTAGTAATCACAACACAACATGTGAGTCACCCAATGGTTAAATTATATCAACAATAATTGGAAAAAGTAGAACAATAATTATACGTCTGAAAACTCATAATTTATCCGGAACATAGGTTAGCTGCGCCCAAGCATGGTTTATAAACTAGTTACAAAGAATTCCTAATATCTTGTATATTTTCTAAAAATATTAATGCAATAAAGAACCTATGATATAACTTTGTGACATTTTGGACAAAATTTTCACTCAAAGGTGCCCTAAGCCCAGTTGGCCACATAGCCTCAAGAACATCTCCCCAAATGCTAGAGGTCACTGACTAGCAGCGACGGCCTAAAGTGTGTCCATGGGGAGAGTATTTCCTCATTACCAGAGTGGAACATAGTAGATAAATGATATAACAGGTAAATATCAAAAGTAGTATGAGATAAGAAGATGGAATAATAGAAGTAGATATGAGTAATAGAAACTGAACAACTGATAATCATATACAAAAAAATATGATACATGTCATGTTACAATAAAACTCGAAAATATGGGTATAAACATGAAAACAATACATGATATACAAAAGTATAAAAAATTAATCCAAAAACTATCCCTAGCATCTCGAGCTCTAGATCTGTCATATACTACTAGATCTATCCTAAATAAGAAAGCAATCGAGTGTCTGAAGTGGTCCACTTAACTTTATTAACACCTATATATATGTAATCCTCCTGGGTTCCATTAGCGGCCAAGATAGGGTGTGAGATAAAATATTAATCGGCCACCACGAACAACGTCTATAATATTCAGTACATGTACTATAAACTAAAACAATGTGTGTGCATGTATATATAAAAGTAAGTAGCTCAGTAATATAAGTACAAATGTACAAGATTCAGCCCTCTGATAGCATCTGAACATGTAACCAGTTCATTAATTAATAACATTCCAGTTTACATAGGAGGTCACATAGGGCATAACTAGCACTAACATCCTGATATAAAAGTAATGACGAAGGATCCAAGATAAAAATTCAACCTTAAAGATAATAATATTGACGAGGTTCCAAGGAGATAACCAAGAAAACGTTGACCTTAGGGGTTGATCCAAATTAGGTAGTAACTGTAGCTTGGCTATAGAGGTAAGATTTTAATCCAAGGATCACCTTACAAGAAATTCCACAATACTGTAAATCTAACCGAGTCTAAGGAAAACATCCAAGGTAAAATGGGATAAAAAGAGACTAGGCCAAAGTGAGTATTTGAGGAACCTCATGTCCATAGAAGTCATGATGGATCCAAGAAGTGCATATATGGAATCCTAAAATAATTATGAAGAGGGATACTATAGTTTCATAAAGGGAATCCATTGATACACAAATATTGGATTCTAAGGTGGGTCTCACCCTTGAAAGATGTCTTCCCAGAATCAGAATGGTGTCCACGAGTGCTCAAGGAATTCCCTCAGGAATCTAAGGTGAGTTCAGGTTTGACCACTCCTATTGTAATAAATAGGTCCATATGAATTAGGCAACACACAATCAATTAATTTAATTAATTAGGCCATGTAATAATCATTCCATTTTAATAAGTCAACATGTTCATTCCATACCTTTCATATAAGTGACAGGGAATCTCAAGGAAATGTAGCAATTTAGGTTAAGTTATATAATTCATATTTTATTAATAAGGTTCACTCCACCACCTTTCAAAAACATGGAAAAGTGTTCTATTAATGTGAAACTAATTTATTCTATTACATTTAATTAGGACAAGTCATATACATAGAATACTTTCCAATTCTATTTAATATTGATTGATTAAATTCATTCACTTATCTTAGAAGATTCAAGTGGTCAGTAAACATGGTACTATCCATTTATCAATTTAAGGTTCATTGATTTAAGGATGTCTTACCATTAATAGGTTCAATCCTTGGCACACCTGAATAGTGGCTTAGACTAACATGTGAAACCACTAAAAGACCAAATATGGAAATTACCCTACATGGGGTGGTCAACATAGTGGATGTTACCACCAAAGATGGTAACATATTTAACAAGAGTCTTAGAAAAAAGATCTCATGTCAATAATCAAGTCATATCAATTAAATAGTCCATGAATGATAAAATTGACACTCACATATAATAATTTATAAAATGATGAAACTTAAGGGATGAGTTATATACCACATACCTTGCACTCATTTGACTCTCCTAATCTAATATGAGCCTCTAGTTTGGCGTATATTGTAAGATATCTGAAGAACAGATCAATGAACTGGAAATAGGGAATATGATCCTACATCCAAATATCACCGTTGATAGAAAGAAGAAATAAAAATGACCAAAACAGATTTAAGATATTACTGGTGTGGATCCAATAAAATGAATGGAAGCTTGATCATACTTCAGATGGAGGATTTCTCTCGATTCACAGGCTAGTCCTTAAAGAACTCAAAAGTGAGAGGAATAAACTACATGATAGAGAATTTGAGTAAATAAAGAATAGGTTCAAACTTATAACTAATTAAGGTAATTTTGGTATAATCACAAAAAAATTGGCATCACATGGTTTTACTACATGGTTGGACAAACTGTGTGCCAACCGTGCGCCAACCATGCACCAACCATGCACTAACTATCTACTATCTAGTATAGTAAGGATAATTTCACATGTTTAGGCCACAAATTTTGAGAAAACATGCACCAAAAATGTGAAACACCTCTAAAACATATCTGTAGTTTTTTTCTCAATTGTGTGCCCCAAATCGCACAGTTTTTTAACTGTGTGGCCTACAGGACTCCACTATCCATCCTTGCACAGTTAGAACTAACCATGAAGCCCACCCCACTGTTTTTATACTAACCATGTGATAGGTCATTTCCCCCCAAAAAAATTATTCTCTGGGCTCTGAACCCACCTCAAACACCCCCAAGACACCCATAAACTCATTTGGAATCTATATTAGGTCCAAAATAAAGAATTAGACTGAATTTATGAGGATCCATACAAGAGTCAAAAATCTAGTTCTTATAGGAATATAGTTTTACAATAAACATAATAACATCTAAAAATATATATGATACTAGATTTATTGCTCTATTTTAAAAAAGAAGAGTAATTATAAGAATAAATAAATTTTAAAGAGTTGGTAAAGCATATTATCTCTTCTTTTGTGAAATTATTTTAGATCTATTCTTAAGGGATATAGGGTTAGTATTTTGGAGGGAAAAGAACCTCTAAAACCTGGATAAGGATGTTTAGAAAATAAATTGGTAGGTATTGGTCAATATATATAGCTCAAATTGATGTAAATAAGTGAGGAAGTAGTCACCCTTTAATAATTGAAGTGAGGGGCTCTTTTTGAATTTCTCAAAAAATTAAACTATAATATGACTATTCTAGAGCCAAATGACTCCAAAATAACAATAAATTTACATTGGGAGAAATATTTTATTATATATTATCCTAATTGTTATTATTTAATATATTTATTATTTTTAAATAATTTTAAAAAATATTAATCCCATAAAATACCATTATTGTCAATTTTGATACTATTCATTACATTGACTTTAAAAACATAAAAAACTGGTAAATTTTTAAAAAACTATTTTACTATAAAATAAATAAATATATTTTATCTAGATAATTAATGAATAAATTTAAATATATAAAATGATATTTGTTAAAATATTTTTAATATAATTTATTTGATTATTCCATTACTTAAATAATTACTACATCAGTGTTGTGGAAGAATTTAATGTAATTATTTCTTTACTAAAATTAAAAATAAATTACCATAATGAAGATAAATATATTATATTTCGAAATAATATTTATAGTCTAACATATCCTCTATATCACACCATATTAAAAATATTACACTTATTAAAAACAAAAGTGTGAAACATTTGTGTTTTCGTTAAATAAAATACTATAATGGTCATAATCTTATCCAAGTGGCCCCAAAAGGTCATAAATAAATTAATATCATGAAAATAAGTTTATTATGATCAAAATATACCTTTATAATCATTTAATATTTATTACAACTCACATCTATATCATGGAAACATATTTAATGTGTTATTTTGATTTTACGGGCCTTATGCAAGCATTGCACAAGAATTTGGGTAATCTACTTGTTATATAACCCTAAAATTTATTTCAAACCATAAATATCATAAATAATACATAATATTTAATATCTATGTCAATAAAGGAACTATATCATCCAAATTATTATTTTTAGGATACCAAAGTTGACTTTTCTAGTGCTCCACTGGCTCTTCATCAACACCGAAAATGATATTCATATTTATCATGAAATAAATTATAATTTTCAGGTTATGAATTATTTTATATAATATTTATATTATAATATAATATATTATTAATTAAATAATTTTAATAAATTTTTATATCACAATTATGTCTTGATGATATCATAAAAGATACCGTATTTTATAAAAAAACTATATTTTTTACTATTCACCATTTTTTTATTTTTTCAGAAAATTGTCTAAATTTTACCATATAATAATTTTGGTGTGTTGATTTCAAAGATTAATCTTCTTTAAAAAGTAAATATTATAAAACATCTTTAAATTAATTATAATATTCACCCATAAAAAGCAAGAAAACACATTTTTGAAGAAAACATATTTCTGAAGAATAAAATAAATTTACTAAAAAATTATGTTATCCTTTTCTAATATTTACTAATATGTTCATATTGTAAAGGAAATTTATATTTATTTCATAAATAATTTATTGCTCTCCATAATCATCAAATTAATGACTTTGTTATAAAAGTCATATTTATATAATAATTTTTCATTGTTCATTTAAGCTTGATGTTACATATCTTGTACACTATAGAACATAATATTTCCTTTTAAAATCCCAGCATTTATTGATAAATGTTAAAATGGGGGTTTTAATGTCTAATTATATATTATTTAATAATTTAACAATATTCTTAAAAGTATGACATGGATTAAGAACATTCCTTGACAATTTTTTGGTAATTCTTCTAAACCACCATTCTCTAATTACCTCTAGTTAAGATTCCACTAAAACCAATAGAGAAGATGAGAATGATGAAAGAGGAGGATATGTTATGTTACTTTTATATTTATATACTATATTTCTATATTCTTGAAAATAATTCCTCCATATTTAACTTCCTCTAATTAATTACTCAAATCCGTTTAATTTACTTTCATTATAACCTCCACATCCCTCCTTCAATTATAAATTTAAGGTTAATCCTTAATAATTCCTATAATTTCCTCCATAAAAATATCATGATTTTAGCTTTTAAAAATTCTTTAAATCCCATAATTATATAAAAATTTCATAGAATCAACATATTAATCAAGTCATTTGACTTAATAAATTTGACCACCATAATTTCATGTCAACCTTTCCCATATTTAATACCTTACCAATATCCCCATTACGAATCCTCCAATTGTCTACCATTAAAACCTAAGCCAATGATTTTAAATCACAACCTCCTAATTAATTTTCCCTATCACACTGATGACACCAATTCAATATTATTAAGTTAATTTATATAATATTCCACATGTAAATATTTCTCAATTGATCACATATTAAAAAATATCCCTCTATTGAGTAATCATTCAATCCTAAAGATATATTATACTTTTTCATGGTATTGAATCTAATAAATAAAATTTAAATTATATCTACGTAAACTCATTAAACTCTAAATTAATATATGTTATATAAAGGTACCCAAAAAATATAAAAGGTTGATATACTGTTTTAAATTATCATCTAAAGAAAGACATCTCATTATAATCAGAATAATAATTTAAGAGAATAGAATATCTAGTATTATGATTTATTTTTTATTTAATCTCCCTCACTCTTAAGGCATAACACATAGGTATTTTTTTATGAAACAAACGTCTCTATAAATTACCTAAACATCATTTTATATAAATAGATATAAATAAATAATAATTAGATGTTGGATCCTAGATAAACATGATATAAAAAATTACAAAAGAAAAAGAAATAACACAATAATTTTATAAAAAATTAAAAAAAAATCTAAAACCATCAAAAGACATCATTCATGATCCAGTTATACTATCTAAATTATCTTTGGTGAAAAAAACATCTATAAAAAGGATTTTAAGAGATTTACAACTCTGATATAGTTACATCATGATCAACTCTTTAATGTTCTAATATAAAAATAATAATAAGAAAAAAGAAAAAAGTATGAAATAAATAACTCTAGATGAAATGGATCTTGATGAACGATCTATAATATGTTATTCATCACTGTATAAGACTATCTATAGATCCATTTTATTTTATTTATATAAATAAAATTAAAATAGATTAAAACCTATATGTTTGTAATGGTGTACAAGATCATTCCTAGAAAAAATATTTTGGTCTTTCACTTCAAATTAACTAAATTGAACTAAGTTAAAAGATGCCTAAAACACTAAACAAATTGAATACCTAAATATAAATTTAATTATTTAAAACATTATGGTTACTTTTTAGACTACCAAAATTATCTTATAAGAAATCCAATGACCATGCCAGTATTATAACATGAAACTTTAGATATAGCTAGTTCTATATCAACCAAAATATTGAGACTGTGTATCGTCAATTCTGATTACCACTACATATTTCAAGAAGCATGGAAAATTTGACTTTTCCCAAATTAAAAAATCATACTTGAATTAAAAAAATGTATATTTCATAATGCATCAATATTATATTATGTTGACTCACCTCTCTTTTTATTTAAACATTAAGTTGTCGTATTGTTAGTCTCAGGAATTTTATTTTCATTTTATTTGTTTTGTTAAATTGAAAAATCCATTTATCTTAATCTTTCATTGTAAATTATAAATCACTTCATTTCAATACCTTAATTTGAAAATGATCTAATTAATATTTTCGTAAATAAATGATAATAATTTTTTGAAGAATTAAATTTTTAAAATTATTTGGATTTACTTGATAATGTTTATTTTTATTAAGAATTATATTTCTGGAGTTTTTTTAATTAAATTTAATTTAATATTTTCTAAAATTTTATATTTTCATAATTTTAATTGATAAATGTTAGTAGATTAAAAAATTTTCTTATAATTATTTTATTTTATATGTTTATTTTTGAAAAATGGGCTTTATTAATTTTGTTTAATTAGTTTCATTTTGGCATGTACCAATTCTCTTTTATTTTTTGTTTAATTATTTCTTAATATTGTTTTTTAATATATTTTGTGTCTTTTTGGCAGCATATCATTGTGATATACTAGCGCCACATACATCTATGTCCAATATCCTCAGCATCACTCAACACTGCGAAAGCCACTAGTTGCAATCTCATTGATAGCAGATCATGGCACCTCATATAGAAACTCCTTGTACACAATCATATCCTATATAGCCTAATACCAAAATTCCTTATCCATTGGTTCGTTATCTCATACAAAACACAACACTAGTGAAACCGATTCTACTATCATCCTTCGGTTTTGTGGCAGGAATGGGTCATGACTCACAATGCCAGCTCTCCATCTCTTATTTGTCTATGATGAAACTTAATCCATGCAGTGATGATCAATCCACATTCCATAATAGTGTGAAGTTTAAATACACTCAATCGAACATGAAGGATTTATCTTTACTGATCATAAGTTAATTTTTTATACTAATGAGTGGGTAGTATAAGTGATATTGAGTGAGTATTCTACCTACTGTAAGTTCCAAACAACCTACTGTGAAGAGAAACTTTAACCTAATGTGAAGAGGAACTTGTAACTACTGTGAGTACATACTATGTGTGAAGTAAATCTACCATACATTTTATTCCTACTTACCATGAAAAGGATTTTCAACCTACTGTGAATAAAAATAAAGTTACCATGAAGTAGAAAAATCAACCTTCCATGAGTTTGAGTACCCACTGTAAGGTGAACATATATTTTAGTTACTGCATGAATTTAATTTTTTAATTGCATGAGTTATTTTAAAGTGAACATGAAATATTATTTTTTGAAAGTGATCGCGTGATCTGTATATCAGCCGCACGATAAATCTGTTCACTTGGTCAGTATACTGACCAGTGGGACGACACTATAAGTATACTGATCCAAAGGATTATGACTAACATGGTTAGTTATTACTTAGTTTAATTTTATGATGAATTGTATTTTCGAAAATACTTTGTATTAATGATATTTTAATAAATTCTTTAATTGCGAGTTTATCTGATTTATTTTATCTATTTTTTTCTTTATAAAATAATTTTATTTTATTATAGCCATGTTGTGAACCAGTGATTATAAAATTGTTATGAAATTAATATTTTTCATAATATTTATTTAATATTATATTTTTTATTATTCTTGAAATATTGAATTATTTCATGTTTATAAGTGTGATTTTTTCATTTTAATTATTTTAATAATTCTTAATAATTCTATTGATTATATTATAGTTTTTAATGAGTTTAATGCAGTAATTAATGAGAGTCAACATTATTGTGGAATAAACATGAGGTATTAAAAGGTAATGATGTGTTTAAATATTTTAAATGTTTATAACTGTTGTATGAAAGTGATGAGTTTAGGAAACTCCCGCATGTAGAAAATAAAGATGACAATTGATGATTAGTATATAAATAGAGACTAAGGGACACAATTTATAGAACTATTGGTGATTTCTTGAATACAAAATTGATTTTTTAATACTCGATGTTTTTAAATATTTTAAATGTATATAACTGTTGTATGAAAGTGATGAGTTTATGAAACTCCCGCATGAAGAAAATGAATATGACCATTGATGACTAGTCTATAAATAGAAACTAAGGGACACAATGTATATAACTATTGGTGATTTATTGAATACTAAATTGATTTTTGAATACTTGATGATAAGGATGATTTTTTTTGATTCTTGATGAAGTTATTATATGAATTTTGTTCCATTATTGTGATCACAAAATAAATTATAGGTTCAATTCTCTTCTACTGAAGTGATCAAAGATCATCGATCCACATCATATTCAATATTTTCATAACTCTGCTGGTGTAACAATCAAAACCCTAATAGCCCAGAGTCAGTGGTAATTTTATTACAATGGCATAGATAAAAGATATCACATCACCGAGGATGGATCAGGTTAGTAGTATCTAAAAACTAGATACATAAATGGTTCCATTATTACATTAGAAATTAAACATAGTACATAAAAGAAAATAAATTTCTTCTTGTACCTTATTCAAAGATTTCATCTACACAACCTAGAGAGAGAAAAAATATGAGGGTGATCTCAAATTCTTAGTAAGGTTTATATGAAAAAATAATAATTAAAGTAAATTCAATAAGTCATAGACATTATGGAAAGGTAAATAATCTTAAAAACACATGCCTTTAATAAACTAAGAATGAAAATGTATCCATAGATATTGTCATAGTAAAATGACATGGAAAGAAATAATTGATCACTGAATGAAGAAGATGATTATTTATTAGGCTTCATGTATCTGGAACATGAACCATTATTCCATCAATATAGTTTAAGTCTATGGTTAAAAACCCATGTGATTCTTCTTGGAAACAAACAAGAAGGGTTTGCCATAAGCTGCTTTGTCTCATGAGACCTGTCAATGCATTGAGGGGATTTATTGTTAGGATCCACCCATAATTGAAATTAAAAATAAATATTCATACATAGATTTAGTTCAAGAACAATATGCCTTAACATAATATACATATTGAGTAGGAAATATTGATTTATCGATATTTCAACATTTAAAGTAAACACCATATGTAAAAATGGTATATGACTTATATAATAATCATATGCATGATATGGGAAAATATGGATATTTAATCAGAATATAATTTCAAATGAAAAATGATCTCAAAGGGTTAGTAGATAAACCACATAAAAATTATTAGGTTCAAAATACCAGTAAGTCTCAATGAAATTGAAATTGAGACAATGTTTCTTACCTTATATTTACATATGTTCTGCACTTGATCTTAATGTCTTTGATAATCATATTAAATCCATTAATTAATTAATTTATAACCTATTATCCATGTAGTTTATTTATTATAATTTTATTAAGTTCATTTATGGCCTTTTTGATGAGTTATAAGATACAATTTTATCATTCAGGAGTGTTCGTTTCCTTGGTTTTCATGATCGGTTTACTTGTATGAATGTGTGGAAGAATCATGTAAAATGAGAATAGTTGTCTAGAATTAAAATAATATGTTATTAATGAACCTAAAAAATATTAAATGGTTACATATTTAATTTTTTATGTGGTATTAGGATGAATCATTAGATAAAACATTAGTGATAATCATTTATATTATTTTTTCATTTTTCAATCACCTCAAACTAATTTAGTTTTATTAATTAATATTATGAATATATTCTAGTTCCAAAACATTAAATAAGATACAATAAAAATATTATAATATTTTTAATAAAAAAATTGTTTTGTTATTAGCCATGAATGAGTAATTGAAAATTGAAAACAGATCATCCATGACGGTGACTAATCGGCACCTCAGAGATGATGTTTCCATTTTTAGAATAAATTGAAGTGGAGGAGATACTTGATGGTGGATTTTAAATTTAACTAATAAAATTAAAATAGATATAAGATACTGGAGTTATCATGCATGTTTGGATAGAGGAGTTATGGAAGGATAATAAAAGAAAAGAAAATAAAATAAAATAAAAGGGAAGGATTAAGAGTTTTAACTCTTGAATTATTCTCCTTGAGATCCTCCATAATGGACTTGGTTTTGATATTTTATTGAGTAAAAAGTCTCTTGGATATGGGGTAGAGACCTATGAATTTCCAGGTTACTGTAGCAGTACTGTAGCAAGCACTTTAGCAGTCACTGTTCGGTACTGTAGCAACCAGACTATTCACATGATTTGGGCTTTTGGGCCACCAGTTTGGGCCTACGGGTCTCAGGGCCTTCGGGCCATCAAAGGCCTTTGGTCCACAGGGCCTCCAGGCCATTGAAGACCATGAAGTAGCCCAGTTCACACAGATTAGGCCCCAGATGAGGATTAGAGCACCAATAGCAGTCACTAGAAGTAGAGCTAACCGGATTGGAAGAATGAGAGGGTATGACAACCACCATCGGGACCAGGTACCATGAAGCTTTGTACGGGGCAATGCTAGCCGATCAGCAATGCTGGTGGGGAGCTAAAGGCAATCAATGATGCAGAAGCTGGGGAGGGGCAGTTCTAGTGGGCTAGGCCTACGGGTCATATATTGGGCATGGTATGCCTCTGGGCCTTCAGGTCATGTATTACAGGTCACGTCGGGCCTTGGGCCTACGGGTCATGTACAAGTTCCCCTTCAACCCTTAAAAGGGGGATTATCTATAATAAAATAAAAAAGGCCTTCGGGCCATTCGGGCTATTCATTATTTTATTATTTCAGATCAAGACAAGAAATAGTGATGATTATTGTAACTAAATATAGTAACTAGTGTGTGTGATTTTGAAAAAAAGGTTCTTACATCATCCATACATCATCTATGACTCAATAATTCATTTATTTAACTTATACCATGAATTGCCATATTTCAATATTAATAAAAAATTCAACTATTTTAGAAAAATACCAAAAATTCACCCTAACCATTTTTTGATGTGTAGAATTAAAAAATTAACTCCATTTTATGAAAATAATTTTCTAAATATGATAAATTTAATTTTTAATTAAAATCATCTTTTACTCGAAAAACAACAATTTTAAAATTATAACGGATTTTATAACAATTTGAAAAATTAACTAAGGTATCATAAAATTATCTTATATTCCTAAGAAAAATATATATGAATTTATGATTTATGAAAATAAATTTTCTTTTAAATAATTATATTAATTATAAAATTGTGAATAAACATTTATGTTTTATAAAAAAATACCAACACTTAATTTATCAATTTAAAAATATATATTTACTTATACTATGGTTTAATTATATCCTATTTTCATTTATAAGATGCATAAATTTTATTTATAATTTCTTATGTGAGGTTACTATTCTATGGGCCAAATTACTATTCCTAAGGGTTACATTGCTATTTCAAAGTTTAAATTACTATTTTGTTGGTATATATTCCTTAATTTACAGAAAAAGCATCTTATTTCATTCATTATTCATTTATAGATTTTTCTTTAGGTTCTATATGTGATTTTATATGATTTATACTAAATGAAATAATTTTTTGCAATGTAAGCTGTCGAATGAATTGAATTTATTTAATAGGATACCTACCATAAAACCTTGGGGTGTTATATTCTTCCCTTCATAAATTTATTCCTCAAAATTTTTAATGAATATTGTCATCTAAAAAGATGTGGGTGGTTCCTATTCATAACATACTCTAGTTCCCATGTTGCTACTTCCATTTTATAGTTTCTTTAAAGAACCTTTACTAGTCGAGTCATTTAATTTCATAACAATTTCTCTCTTGTGTAAAAAATTTTGATAGGATCTCCATAGTAAAAAAATCATTTTCCTGTTCTTTTTATTCATAGGTGAGTACATGTGTTGAGTCTGGCATGTACTTATTTAACAATGATATGTGAACACATCATGAACTTTAGAGACACTTAGTAGAATTTCTAATCGGTAAGTTACAACTCCAATTATTTCTATAATTATAAATGGTCCAATGTACATGGGGCTTAGTTTTCCTTTCTTACCAAACCTAAAGACATCCTTCAATAAAGATACTTTTAGAAAGACTTGATCTCCCACTTCAAATTCCAAATCATTTCTCCAACTATCAGCATAACTCTTTTTTCTACTTTGATCTTATTTAATATGAGTTTGAACAGTATTTACCTTTAATGTTATCTCATCAATAAGGTATAGACCTATAAGCTTCCTCTCACCAACTTCCTCCCAAAAAGTTGGAGTATGACATCTCTTGAAAAATAATAATTAATATGGAGCCATTTGAATTCTATAATGGAAACTATTATTGTAGGAAAATTCCCCCAAAGCTAAATAATGATTTCACATACCTTGAATGTCAAGTGAGAAAGATCTAATCATGTCTTGAATAGTCCTTTTAGATTTTCTGTTAGTTTGAGGGCGACAAGAAGTACTCAAATGAAGCTTAGTATCCAAAGTGTTCGGAAGAATATTCTAGAATTTTGTTATAAAAGGGGGATATCGATGAGACCAAATCTACATCGGTGCACTATAAAGTCTTATAACTTTATTAATATAGAGTATTTCTAGGTGCTCAAGAAGTAGATCTTCCCTTATAGTGAGGAAATATATAGATTTGGTATGTTGATAATAAATTACCCATATTGCATCATTTTTTCTTGGAGTCTTTGCTAATATAGTGATGACGTCCATAGTAATGTCATCCCACTTCCTCATAGAAATATCTAGAGGTTGAATGAATCCTCTAGGGTGTTTTCTATCAGCCTTCACTTGCTGGAAAACTAGGAATCTGGACACATAGTCAACAATTTACCACTTCATATTATCCCACCAAAATTATTCCTTCAGATATCTATAAATTTTGGTACTACCAGGGTGTATAGAGAATTTTGAGCTATGTGAATCATCAAATAGTTCCCTTTTCAGGTCGGGTATTAATGGAACACATAAACTCTTTCCAAATTTCATAACTCTATCTTCATACATTAATTATTACAATCTTCCATCCTTAACGAATTTAATTTTTTTCCGAAAATTATCATCACTATATTGAGAACATTATATCTTCTCTAGTAAATATAGTTTAACAATCATTTGAAAAAGGAGTGATGTTTCCCTTTCCTTAAAAAATACCCTATCCATATTTACTAAATCCATGAATACATGATCTTTCTCAATCCTCATTTGGGTTAGAAGTCCATGATATTTCCTGATTAATTCATCTACCACCTTATTTTCTTTTCCTAGATTGTAGTGTATTGAGAAATCATAATCTTTGAGTTACTCGAGGCATTGAATTTTCCAAAAGATGAATTATTTCTATGTAAATATGTATTTCAAACTCCTCTAATCCACATATATCTCACATATTTGACCATAAAGATAGTGTCTCTATATCTTCAGAGAAAATATTACGACTGCTAACTGAAGATCATGAGTTGGATAATTTTGTTCCCGAGTCTTCAAATATATTGATGTATAAGCAATAACTTTATCATTTTACAAAAGGACACAACCTATTCCATTCTTTGATGCATCACTATATATCAAAGACTCATCATTTCCTAATGAAAGAGTCAAAATTATAGTATTGACCAATATTCTTTACAATTCATTAAAACATTATATACATTCTTTTGTCCATAAAAACTTAACATCTTGACGTGTGATCATGGTTAATAGGTTTGCCAATCAGGAAATATTTTGAACGAAACGCCGATAATATCCTACTTAACCAATGAATCTACGTACCTCAGTTATGTTCACTAGCATAGGACATTCTTGGATTGAGTTTTTCTTCATAGTATCAAATGATATTCCATCCATAGAGACAATATGGACAAGAAAAGAAACAGTTTGAAGCCAAAATTAACACTTTCTAAACATCCCATATAACTCTTTTCATGTAAGAATATTCAAAACAATCTGAAACCGGTTCTCATGATTCTCATAGATTTTGGACTACACCATGATATGATAAAAAAATACCACATTTTTTAAAGATATTCCTTGAATACTCTATTAATTATGTCCATGCAAATAGAGGGTGCATTAGTCAGTAAAAATGACATTATAGTAAACTCATAATGTCCATAACTTGTTCAAAATGCTGTATTAAGAATATCTTCCTTCCTCACATGCAATTTATGATATCCAGAATGAAGGTCAATCTTCAAAAAGTATTGCGCTTCATGGAGTTGATCAAATAAATCATTAATTTCAGGAAGAAGATTATTTTTTTATTATAATATAATTTATTTCTCTATAGTAAATGCACAACCTCAAGGATCCATCTTTCTTCTTAACAAAAATAATATGGGCTCCTCATGGAGAAACAAAAGGGTGAATAAATATGTAAAAACCCAAACTTTTATCAATAAAATTTCCCCCTTCCTATAGTGATATCATATATTATAATCACATAAAGTCAGATTAGGAAACACAATTCCACATCAATCTTAAATGAACTACTAAATTCTATGTGACCTTTAAACATAATTTTTCTACTCGTATGATTTGAATTTTGAAAATAGGACACACACGATTGCGATCAGTAAGATGTTTGTAGTCTGATAGGACAAATTTAATTTTTTGGTGAATAGTAACATACCATTATGAATAGTAATGTTACCCTTATGAATAATAAATTTTCTAAGTGAATATAAACCTTACCAATGAGAGTATAAATAAAATTTATCCATCCTATAGGTGACAATATGATATAATTATATTATAGTGTTGGTATTTATGTAAGTCCTGAATATTTAAGGATTAAATTAATAATTTAAAATAAAATTTATTTTCATTAAATGTATTCATAAACTAGTATTTTTATGTCTTATGATTATATGATAATTTTATGAGACTTTCATTAATTTTTAAAACCATTAGAAAAGCAGTTTTAATTTTCAAATTTGTATTTTTGAAGTAATTTATGATTTTAATTAAAAATTATATTACTCATATTTAGAAAATTATTTTCCTAAAATGGATTTCATTTTTTAATTCTACATTTAAATAAATTGGTAGGGTGAATTTTTGAGATTTTTCTAAAATACTTTAATTTTTGGTGAATAGTGAAATTCGATAATTTACAAAAATATGCTAAATAAATGAATTTATGAATCATTCTTGAGTCATTGATGATGTAAATGGACATTGGTTCAAACTCACATCTCCTCTTTACTGTATTTATTCATGTAATCATCATTATTTTCTATATTGAGGGAAATTAATAAACTAATTAATTAAATATTTAGAACACACCCCTTCTCTCCACTATAAATACAACCCCTCACAACCTCATTTCCTCTCACCTATCATGCTTAAATCCCAATCCAAATTCTGCCCAAATCTCTTTCATAGACCCTCCCCATATCTAGAAGCTCTTGGTCACATCAAGAGACCAAGCCTAGGTTCCTTGAGGAGGATCTCAAGAGGAGAATTCAAGAGGTAATTCCTCTATCTATTTTCTTTCAATTTCCTTTCAAATATCATTTCTTTTCTTCTATATCCTCAACTTATCTTATCCAAATGTCATGATAACTTCCGTATGATTTATATAGTGGTATTATATCATTTTAATTTAATATTATTCATTTAAATCCTTTATCTCACTCTCTCTTATTTTTAAAAATGAAATCATTCTCCGTGGTGTGTCAATTTACCATCATCGTGGGAGATGCACCTTAATTTTCCTTTATTGACTTAAAGTATGTAAATAGAACCATTAAATGTTTGAAAAAATATTTTAATATGTATTTTTTAACTTCTTTTAGTTTTTGGAAACAAATTTTATACATAATACTATATAATAAAACAAAACATATTCATTGTGATCCAAAAACCACCCAAATTAACCTAAAACGATCATCAATAAATTTTAGCTAATGATTCATACTCAAGGTATATAAAAAAATTCATTATAATATGATTTAAAATCATATAAGATCATTAATAATATGTAATATAAATTCTGGATGTTTATCCATGTTCTACACAGACTTCCATTCAAGTGTATAGGTGAACCGTTCATGGAAACTAAGAAAAAGAACATTCTCGAACAATGAATTTAAACTCTATAACTCATCCAAATGCCCATAAAAGTACATAATGAAACCATAATGAACCATATTCATGTATAAAAGGTTCTGTAATTGTTAATTAATTAATCTAATATCATTATATAGGACATTAAAGTGTAGAAATTGTTCGGATACACGGTAAGGGGATTTCTCAAACCCAACTCTCTTTCTTTAGGTCTTCCCTCTTTCACACAATTTTTAGTATGTTTATTCCTTAAAAATAATTTATTCATCATTATATTATATTTTATAGTATATAAATATTTTCTACTGTATTTTGTGACAAACACAATGTTTTCCTAGAGAACCCTTCTTTCAAAACACACCTTTTACTTCTAACTAAATGTTGACGATTCTTACATCAAGTAAGTTACTCCCATATGAATTTGGTAACCCAAAGTTTATAAATGTGTTATTATGAGACAAAGCCCATTAATTTCCATGGGTTAATTATGTTTATTGTTGATATATATTCTATGTTTCATGCATGATGATGTAAATGTAATGATGTGATGGGTACACCTAGAATTATATAGTGTAATGTAAATGTTATGATGTGTTGGGTGTGCCTGAAATTATATAGAGCTCCAATGTATTGGGTAATTTGATAAAACTCATGATTTAAAGTTAAATATGCCTAAAGATGATTCTATATTTTTTCAAAAATATGTGTGTTATTTTAATACTAAGACACAATGTTTTTTTTATGCATCACCACATTCCAAGTATTCTCTTAATCAATCCTCTCATGATTATGATCCTATGCCTATGTTATGTTGATAATTATTACTTTCTCTCATGTTATTACCTATCCTCCTATTTTGATTTTGTATCACCCTTTTGTTATTTATATCCTTAGGTGACTACTTGAACTAAGTAGAAGTCAAGATCCAATAATAAGCTAGTGAAGAACGAATTAAATAAATGTTTTGTTTTGTAAATGTTATGTATGGTCCTAGTTTTCCCAAGAAAATAATCCTTTGGATCTTTATGGTGTAATATTTTTATTTTGTGTATCATTAAAATTATGTAAAATTAATGTAATAAAATCAGGGTCGTTATAGTTGGTATCAGATGCATGGTTTAGTTAATTTGGGAATTAGGATTAGAGAACTTTAGTGAAAACCCTAACATGATACTAAGTATAAGAAATCACAAAAGAAGATTTTATAAACATAAAAATAATATAAGATTTGATTTTAGTGTAAATTTTACAAAGTAATAAATTATGTATTCATGATTTATTGACTTATGTTTTCTTATAACCTTTTCTATCTTAGAAAATGATGGGAACCAGAAGAAACCAGGCCAATAACCCATGCGAAAGACAATACATCGATTTCCCAAAAGACATCCCAATGATTTGCGAGGTAGAGTTAAAAACTTCGTATAAATTCTTACCCATTTGTCTCAGGTTATGAATAATAACCTAAATAATGTGGAATGACCCCCTTCACCTAAGAGGGAGCAACTGGCTGTTGAGTGTTTTATGTGGCAACGACCACCGACGTTTAGTGGATCTTATGATCCACTTGTTATAGAATAGTGCATAAACTAAATGGAGAAGATATTTTATGTGATTCACTATTCTGAGATAGAGAAGGTGAATTTGAATATTTATCATCTCGATGGAGAGGTAGACCAATTGTGAGATTTGATTAATAACACCAATCCGAGAGACGAAATTTAAGAGATAGAGTGGGAAGAATTTAAGATAATGTTTCTTAACAAGTATTTCCCACAAACACTTTTTATGAATATTGAGAGAGAGTTCATAGAGCTGAAGTAAAAGGATGTAGAATTTGTCACGACCTATGAATTGAATTTCACAAAGCTTGCAATATACGCTTCAGGTTTTTTTGTCAACAATGATAGAAAAATTGATATATTCTTTAGTGGATTAAAACCACATATTCGAAAGGCTATTGAAATTTGAGACTTTGGGAGTTATGAAGAAGTCAACAAAATGCTCTGAAAGTGGATATGGAGTTTTTATAATGGTCCCATGAGCATTGTGATATGAAATGAAATATGGATTTTAATGTCACAGGATCTAATGTGAAAGGTGGAATGAAAAATCAGCCACCCACATGTCAAAAATGTGGGGAGAAACATCATGGGAAACGCCTCAAAGGGATTAGGAAATGCTTCAAGTGTGGGAGAGAAGGCCACCAAGCTCAAGAGTACTGAAAAAACATGAGAAGGCATGAGAATGTGGTGGAGGAAAGGAGGGCCCCACCCATGGTCCAATGCTACAACTATTTTGAGAAAGGGAACTATTCATGTTAGTGCACTAAACATTGATTCCTCGAGGGTAATCAGCATAAGTAACCACCAAATACAAAGGAACAAGGTAAGGCTTATGCATCACTACTATATAATTAGAGTAAGAAAATGAAGTTGTAAAAGGTATAATTCTTATTCACTCAAGAATAGAAAAATTCTTATTTGATTCTGGTTTTATGCATTCCTTTATATATTGAAAGTTTGCTAGATCTATTGAATCGAAGCCCTAAAACCTTCAAGTAGAGATATCTGTAAAAACACTAAGTGGTGAAATCATTTCAACCCAAGTGTTAGACTCTTCTCCTACTTCTATATGTGGGAAGATTCTTCCAACGGATAATGTGACACTTCCCTTGGTGGAATTCGACGCTATAATGGAAATAGATTGGATCTTGTTATATAGATCACATATCAACTATCAGGAAAAGGAAATATCTTTTCATATTCCAAACCATCACATGATCCTATAAAATGTAAGTAATATCATTAATCTCATTTGAAAAATATTTCATTGGTGTGGGTGTTGATTCTTTATGAATATTTATACCTCACTTAAATGGTCGAGTCAAAGGAAAGTGTCAACCTAAAGGAAATTCCCATCATGGGGGAATACAATGATGTATTTACCGAAGAGTTACCCAGATTTCCACCAGATCATGTGGTATATTTCTCAATAAAACTCATACTCTAAGCTACTCTTATCTCAAAGAGTCCCTATAGGATGGATCCTATCGAACTAGAGGAGTGAAATAAGTAGCTGCAATTGAATTTGGAGAAAGGGTTTATACACCTTAGTGCATCACCGTGGGGTTCACCAGTACCCTTTTTGAAGAAGAAAGATGGATCAATGCCGATGTGAATCGATTATCAGGAACTCAACAAGATCATTATAAAGAACAAGTGTCATCTTCCAAGGATTGAAGACTTTTTAAATCAGTCACAAGGAGCTCAGTACTTATCCAAGGAAGATCTTCATTCAAGATATCATCAAATAAAGGTGAATAAGGAAGATATTCAAAATAATACCTTCTGTACTAGGTATGGGCACTATGAGTTTCTGGTGATACCCTTCTTACATAGTAATTCCCCTATAATATTCATGGATTCTATGAATAGTGTCCTTAGACATTACCTCAACAAATTTTTAGTAGTTTTTGTCGATGATATTATCATCAAATCTAAGATAAAGGAGGAACATGAATAACATATAAGGATTGTGTTGGAGACATTGATAAAGGTGAAGTTGTACACCAAGTTCAGCAAGTGTGACTTTTAGATGAATAAATTCATGTTCTTGGGACATGTGATCACAAGTGGGGGAATTTTATGGACCCTTAAAAAACAAAGGCAATTAAGGAATTTCCCAGACCCTCTAGTGTCACAGGAATCCATAGTTTTCATCGATTAGATGGTTACTATCAACATTTTGTGATAAATTTCTCCGGATTTTCAATCCCTCTAACTAATTTAACAAGTAAATGGGTTATGTATGTTCTGGACTGAAGAATGTGAGTAAAGTTTCAAGGAGCTAAAGATAAGGTGGATTACTACACCTATACTCACATTACCGAAAAGTGGATGAAGTTTTATGATATACATTGATGTTTTCAATAAAGTCTTGGGTTGTGTACTCATGAAAAATTATAATGTGATTGCTTATGCCTCACGGTAGTTGAAGATCCATAAGAAGAACTACCTAACGCATGATCTGGAGCTAGCAGCTATGATTTTTTCTTTGAAAATCTGGTGGCACTAACTCTATGGTGAGAAGTGTGACATATATTCCGATCATAAGATCCTAAAGTATATATTCACATAGAAGGATCTAAAAATGAATCAGAGGAGATGGTTGGAGATAATCAAAGACTATGATTGCTCTATTCACTATCATGCGGGAAAGGAAAACAAGGTAGCCGATGCTCTTAGTAGAAAAGAACATGCTGCTCTATCCATTTTGCAGATTTAGAAAGACTCTCTCTTCATGGATATGCAAAGGATGAATTTCAAAATCATAATTGCAGGGAATAAATTCTACTTTTCCCAAATAATTTCCCAACCATATATCCAAGATAAGGTTAAGGAGGCACAAAGGGATGATTTGGAGTTACAAAAGAAGGTGAATGCAGTAAAGGAAGGGAAGCTTCAAGAGTTCCATATCGATGATGATGGTGTAATTTGGTTTGGACCAAGGCTCTGTGTGCATTCATCGCCCAGGATAAAGAATGAGATATTGGAAAATGAACATAGCTCAACTTTCACTATCCTTTATGGTAGCACCAAGATATACCATGATCTCCGAGAACACTTCTGGTGGGATAACATGAAGAATGAGATTTCAGAATATATCTCAAGGTGATTGATATGTTATCAAGTTATATCAAAGAAACAATAGTCAAAAGGGATGATGAAATCATTTCCTATACCCATATAGAAATGGGATAATGTCACAAGGTACTTTTTCTTGGGTATCCTGAAGAAATCCAAAGGAAATAATACGGTATGGGTTGTAGAAGACCGACACACCAAGACTGCTCATTTTATCTCTATTTGGGAAGATCTCTTGCTTGATAAACTTGCTAATATATATGTGAAGGAAGTGGTGTGACTACATGGGGTTCCACTCTCAATTGACTCTGATCATGATCCAAGGTTCACATCTAAATTCTAGAGGAGTCTTCAACATGCATTGAGTACTGAATTAAATTTCAAAACATCCTATCACCCCCAAACTGATATCCAATCTAAAAGGACTATTTAGACACTCAAAGATATTCTAAGTGCCAGCTCTTTAGAATTAAAATACGGATGGGATCAACATCTCCCATTGGTTGAGTTCTCATACAACAATAGCTTCCACTAGAGTATTCATATGGCTCCATATGCATCTCTTTAAGGAAAGCGATGTAGAACTCCAACCTTTTGGGATGAAGTTGGTGAAAGAAATCTAATTGGACCTGATCTTATTAAATATATGACCAAGAAGTTTCAAGCCATCCAACAACATATCGAAGCTTCTTAGAGTTGGAAAAATAGATACACTGACAACCGTCGAAGGGACTTATAGTTCGACGTTAGAGATAAAGTCTTCCTTTGAATATCACCATGGAAGAGAGTCATGAAGTTTTAAAGAAAGGGAAGTTAATCCCAACGTACATTGTGCCCTTTGAGATCCTTGACCATATAGGAGTCGTGGCCTGTCAGCATTCACTTATACCGAATATGGCTCAAGTTCATGATGTGTTTCATGTATCACTCTAGAGGAAGTACATATCAGATCCCTCACATGTACTGAATTCATAGGTGGTATAGCTAGAAGATGATATCTCTTATAAGGCGAAACCAGTAAAGATTATAGATTAGGGATATAGGGTTCTAAACAACAAGACAATCCGCCTTGTCAAAGTGTTTTGGATTAACCATAAGTATGAAGAAGAAACTTGGGAACCATAGGATGTGAGGAAGGATAAGTACCCTTACATGTTTATGTAAAATGAAATTTCGAGGTTGAAATTTCAAAATAGGGGAAGAATACAATGACTCAAACTTTTATCAATGCAATTTATCCCTTCTTATAGTAATATCATATAGTATAATCACATAAAATCACATTAGGAAATGTAATTACACATCATTCTTAAATGAACTACTAATTTTTTTTGACCTTTAAACATAATTTTTCCACTCCTGTGATTTTAATTTTGAAAATTTGACATACATGGTTTTGATCATTAATATGTTTGGAATCTGATAGGGAAAACTTAAATTTTTTGGTGAATAGTAACATACCATTATGAATAGTAATATTAAACTTATGAATATTAATATGAACCTTATAAATCGTAAATTTTCCAAGTTAATATGAACCTTACCAATGATAGTATAAATAAAATTTATCCATCCTATAAGTGACAATAGGATATAATTATATTATAGTGTTGGTATTTTTGTAAGTCATGAATATTAAATGATTACTTTATTAAAGAAAATATATTTTCATAAAATGTATTCATAAATTAGTATTTTTATGTCTCATTATTATATGATAACTTTATGAGACCTTAATTAATTTTTCAAAGTGTTAGAAATGCAATTTTAATTTTAAAATTTATATTTTTCAATTAAATTATGATTTTAATTAAAAATTAAATTACACATATTTAGGAAATTATTTTCATAAAATGGAGTTTTTTTAATTCCACACTTCAGAAAATTGTTAGTGTAAATTTTTGATATTTTTCTGAAATACTTTAATTTTTAGTGAATAGTGAAATTCGATAATTTACAAAATATGGAAAATAAATGAATTTCCGCATCATGCTTGAGTCATGGATGATGTAAATGGAGATTGGTTCAAAATAAATTTCCATATATACTATATTAAGTCATGGAATCGTCACTATCTATTGTCTTGAGGGAAATTAATAAACTAATGAATTAAATATTGAGAAAACATCCCTCCCCTCCACTATAAAAACCACCCCTCACAACCACATTTCCTCACACCTCTGAGGCTTTAATACTTTACCAAATTCTTCCCAAATCACTTCTCTATCCCATCCCCCACATCTAGGATATCTTTTTCACATCAAAATACCAAGACTAGGTTCCTTGATGAGGATCTCAAGAGAAGAATTCAAGAGATAATTCCTCTCTCTCTTTTATTTCAATTTCCTTTCAAATTTAATTTATTTTATTCTCTATCCTCAACTTCTATTATCCAAATGACATGATAAATGTAATATGATTTATATATTGGTATTTTATATTTTTAATGGAAGATTATTCATTAAACTTCCTCCCCTCCCTCTCTTTTATTTTTAAAAATGAAATCATTGCCCGTGATGTGTCAATTTACCATCATCGTGGGCGATACACCTTCATTTTCCTTCAATGAATTCAAGGCTACCAATAAAACCCTTGAATGTTTGAAAAATGATTTTTATAATTATTTTTTAACTCCTTTTATGTTCTGTCAATAAATTTTACACATAATACTAATGATAAAACCAAACATGTTCACTGTGATCCCAAAACCACACAAATTAACCTACAATGGTCATCATTAAATTTTAACTAAGGATTCATCCTCATGGTATATAACCAAATTATTTTTAAGATTATTTAAAATTATGGAAGATCATTAACGACATGTAATTTTAATTTTTAAGGTTTATCCATGTTCTACACAAACATTCATTCATGTGTACAAGTGAACCATTCATGAAAACTAAGAAAAAGAACACTCCCAAAAAACAATTTAAACTTTATAAATAATATAAAGGACCATAAAAGAACTCAATTACACTATAATGAACCTTTAATAAATCATATTTTCTAGGTTTTATTTCTTGAAAATTTCTTAGAAAAATCCAAGACCAGGTGTTGAGACGGTGTGCGATTCTGAGGCCCGGTGTGCCTATAATGGTCCATAAAAAAATGTTAAGTTTTTAAATAGAACAAGTGAGTGGTTTTACTAAAAAATTGGAATAACTATTAAATGGGTTCTCAGATCAGAAATCTGAGGTCACCATTGAATTTTATGTGGCATGTTTACCCTTGGCGTAACTTAACTTTAGTCGGCATGAGCCTCCAGTGAGATAACACAAAGATTGAACAACAATAGATAAAATAAATAAAGAAAATTATTTTATTTTTAAAATCCTTATAACTCATGAAAGGTGATTAATATTGAAAATATGAGACCACCGTTGAGTTCGCAATGGGGTGTTTTCCTTATACGAATCGTAACATTGGCCAGTGTGAGTCAACTATATAAAGTGGTTTTTGGGATGTGACCATAAATAAAATAATTAAATAAAGATTAATTTATTTTCAAATCCAATAACTAATAGACATTAACTCGGATGGGAATATGAGAGTACCGTTGATCTCGTGAGGGTGTTCTTTCCTTATGTAGGGCTTAACCTCGACCAGCGAGGTCGAGGGTAAATGTTAATTTATAGGCATTTTAAAAGACAAAAAAATAAACTTCGGAAAATATTTATTTTATTTCTTTTAACATTTCGTAGCGATGAATCGACATTATGACTCCATGATAAAATAAATGTTTCCCTTCATAAATGAAATAGTGTATCGATGTTTCAACACAGTGAAACAATGACGTTGAAACACGTTTCTTCATTTAACAACTTGACAGGGATAAGAGATCAGATTAACAATCCTAGAGAAATTCCCTGGAAGCTCTGGAAAGGAAATGGCATTGGCAATGCCTCTCGGTGGTGAACGACAAGAAGCGATGAACACCAATGAATCACAGATCATGAATCGTGGATCAATGATCGAGTATCAGGGATCAGTGAACAATGGCGGTGAAACTCTGTTCTTCACCAATGACAAATACATTCATCTAGGTAGGGGTTTTATTATTTATGTGTGACTACCTTAATCCCCTATTCTTATTTTCTAAATGAAGAATGAGGATAAACTCACTAACAAGTTGACCCGCAGATCAGTTGTTCATGTGGGATGGGTATTTTCTTGTAGGGATTAAAGAAAGGGGTTATATTTTAGCGATTGTTAGAATGTATTCCCTTTTTTTTCTAACATGACTAATGAAGGCAATATGAATAAGGCCGACGTTCGTTGCTTTGGGTGTTCTTTGTGATCCCTCTCTCACTCTCCTTACGTTATTTTCCGATGGACCCCCTAGTTGCGTCAGACTCTTTTCGCAAGGTTTCAAATGTGGTTGGACCCCCTCAGATCGATAGAGAAATATCTTGGAGCACACAACAATGGAGTCGGCAACCCAAGGTTCGTCGCGGTATTCCAAGATCGGAAAATAGACCAGCAGAGTGAGTCCAGTGACCTGCAGTAGAACCCGGTGATGGCCGGCGGTGGCACACAGCGTGTGTCAGTGATAGAATAAACTTGTGGAATTTTCCATGGGCAGCAAGCAGGGGACTACTCAAGGTTTCCATCTATGGACACCGCAGGTGGGCCACATCACACAACTGGAGGCTTCGGTCCAGCTGGACCATGGAGGATACCCGCAACAACGGTCGCGGGTGGTATGCAGTGCCCACCACATCTTTAGTTGACCACACCAACCCAATCCTATGGGCTGAGCTTGGAAGGTGTTCTAGGACCAGATGGTTCGGGTTGGGCCTAGTGGGTCAGGTTAGAATGACTGGGTCGGACTAGCTCTAATTCCAACCAACCCCTTTTTACTAAAAAACTCATATCTTCTAAATAGTACGTTCGATCGATAATACGTTTACAGCGTTGGGACCCTCATGATAAGGAATTCCTTTTTAGATACTCTAAGTGGGTTTTTATGAAGGTCTACATATGAACTTTGGCTTGAGGGGTAGGATCTTCTAGAACAAACATGCTACAAGTAGGAATCCTATGGCTGGTTGTGATGAGAAGATTATGACTACAAGACTAAGTGACTATGTGGGTCTAGTTGACTCTGTAGGTCTAAGATACTTAGTGGGTCTAGGTGAATTAACAGGTATAGGTGAATCAATGGGTCTAGGTGACTCATCGGGTCTAGGTAACTCGGCAGGTTTTACACACACGTGTCGTGTCTTATGAAGACGATCGATGCTTTGATGAAGTCCTTGGTAGACCGGGGCCAGGTGGTTCTTAGAGTGACTAGAAAGATGAGATGTGCTTCTATGACTTCAGACAGCTATTTCTATACCTACCTTTCAGGTAGGGTTTTCTATGGATGAGTTATAGAGACTTGTACTTGTACTTTTATGTTTCATTTGGGCTTGTATTTTGGCCCTATTTACCTTTAGTATTCTACTATCATTCCTTGTGATTGTTTACTTAGTGTTTTCAACTTAAAATATCTGTGGTTTGGAGTTGTGTGCATGTGTACAGGTACTTAGACAAATGCCTCCCATTTTTTGGGATATTCCTACTCGGAGCTAGTTGCCAGCCCCTAGCCTATGGGAGGTGGGCTTGGGGTAGTCATGGAACAGGACCTGGGGGACAGTTCCGGATAGAGTGGTATCAGAGGAGGTCTGTACTACCTTAAGAACCTAGAGTCTATGAGTTTTGATTGGGGTAACAATGTTAAGTGTTTCAAGTTTGGCTTTTAGTCTAGGGAATCTAGTATTGGTGTGGTGGCCAATGCATCCATACACCAGGACCCTGAATTATGCTTTTTTGACTCGGTACATGAAAACACTATTTGTAGGAAAAAATGATGGTACATAAATTT
Source organism: Viscum album (assembly GCA_963277665.1). Lineage (NCBI taxonomy): Eukaryota > Viridiplantae > Streptophyta > Magnoliopsida > Santalales > Viscaceae > Viscum > Viscum album. Next base: position 533,107,707 of record OY728151.1, on the reverse strand, counting down.
TATAGGAATGAATTTAGTTTTCCATGTATTTGAGTCATCTCACTTGGTATACTCTATTGATCATGGTATATATTGTTTTGTTTCAAGATTCTTCCACATAGAAATCCAGTCATGATTCCATCGTGTGATCACAAGGATGATCCACAGGGTGATGAGATGGGTATAGGGTTTCAAACTAGAGACATAACCTATGGCTGGTGTACCAGCTATACAACCACCTGTAGAGTAGCATATGGTACTCGTAGTACTAGTGGATGAGATGCATAGGCTGAGCTCACTTCATGATTTTTAGTGATAGAGACCCCTCAGGTTCAGAGACAAACCTGACTCACAGGCGACTAAGGGCTGTCTTGAGGTGGTGATCGAGTTTTCCATCCAGTCAGGGCACCATTAGATCAGATGGTGGTCCTAGTGGTTAGCCTTTTACATTGATCAGCAGGGCAATGGTGTGTTTTATATTACCCAATCTTACGATGAGGTGACTCTTCCATGTAAAGATCTTGAGATCCTTTCTTAGAGAAGGGTATCTAACCATAAATGCTAAGGGCTATGTGTGACTGATAGATTTTACAACTTTAATAGTTTGGCATGTCGGTAGTTGAGTATTCATTGAGTCATACCAACCTTTACAGGTAGTCAATGAATACGATAAGGACAATGCTTTAGGGATCAGATCTTTGAGAAAGGTGTGTTTAGGGACATCCGATGTAATTATATTCCTTTATGCATTCCTACTTATGATAGTGTGCTAGAGAGAACCTTTGTGGTTGAAAGTCCTTTGGCTGAGTATATACAGCTAGTGGATGTCATTAGTGGGTAAGAAGGAGTAGAGACCTCAGAAGTAGGAAAGATGATGTTAGTCTCAAGGATTTGGACGTTTAAGATGCTGTAAGAGGTGGTCCCAAGATAGGGGATATACAACTCAGGGCCCATAGGGTGAGTCTAGTTGGCCTAGAAAGAGGTAATTCTTTTCAAAATATGGAAGGGGGAATCTTGATAGTGATTGTTAAACTCGTCATGTAGATAGTAAAATGGTGGATGGGACACCGGGGTAGAGATAATGATAAGAACAAATGAACCTATAAGGTAGTAGTTGTGGAAGTGGAACTGTAAGAGAATCAAGAGGTGGTATAAATTTTGACATGTTACCACCACCACCTCCATTTGGTCCACAACAGGCTCTGGGAGCTGGAAGACTGGGGAAGGGGCAGTTGCATGTAGTCAAGGCATATAACCAAGGGATCCAAGAGTGATTTGAGGTATGAATCTATGTCTATTCTTACCTACCAAATTAATAGAAATATGTGTTAATCATTCTTCCTTTTCACGAATCTCGTTTGAGACCTAGAGTTTCTAGTTAAACAGTTAACTTTACCCTTGCATTTGGAGATACCTATAGGAGGAGACTTGATAATCACGCTTATTCTGACAGTGTGATCTGACCCTTGAGGCTAGAGTTTTGGCTAGAAATTCTTGGTGTAAATGTCGAGGCCTTAAGACGTCATTATTGGTATGGATTAGTAATCAAAAGTCCATGCCCATATTGACTATTTTAGGAAAAAGGGTGTGGTATGTCTGCAGTGATGGAATTGAGATTTCCTTGGTCGGAAAAAAAGGAAACCCAGGCAGCACAAGATAGACTCATGAATAGGAGGGTGCAACCAATCACACTTTAGTTGTCTAGTATGACCCTCGATGTAGTGGATGAGATGAGTCCTCAGTTTCTAGCAGTGGTGGATGAGTACGAGGACATTTTTTAGGAATATGTTCTAGTACTACCTCCTCCCAGGGAGGTAAACTTTTACATTGACCTTTACCCCAATATGACATCAATATCTATACCGGCATATCGGATGTCTCCCATAGATCTTTATTAATTGATAGTACAGTTGGAGGGATTACAAAGGAAGGGCTTCGTCAGACCCAATTTTTCACCATGGGTAGCCATAGTATTGTTTTCCAAGAAGGAAGATGAGAGCTTGAGGTTATGTGTGGAATTCTAGTCCCTAAATCTAGTGACCATGAATAATAAGTATCCACTACCGAGGATCTATGATCCCTTCAATCAGCTGAATGGAGCAAGTGTATTCTTAGTAATTTAGACCACATGAGAATAACTATGTGACCCATGACCTTGAGTTGGCAATATTAGTCTTCACATTAAAGATGTGGAGACACTGCACTATGGGAGAATGGTTTATCAACTACTCTAACCAAAAGAGTCTCAAGTATATCTTCTCCAATAAGGACTTGAACTTGAGACAGAGATGATTGCTGGAGTTCCTCTAGGACCATGACTTTGAAATAGTCTATACTTCAGGTAAGGGAAATGTGGTAGTGAATGCTCTAAGAAAAAGATCTAGTTCTTAGTTACTGAATGAGGAAATAGAATAGTTGGCCTCGTTACAGTTATCCTTAATGGATAGATATAATGCAACTTACCTCTAATAAGTGGTTTTTACCCCTCCATCTTAAAGTGAGTCAGGGAGGCACAACTATATGATACCAACTATGAGTCTTTAAGTACACATTTTTACACAAGGAATACCCATGAAGGATATTAGAAAGGTGGGGAGAAGGTCTTTACTTTCACAGGATGCACAATATTAGTAGTAGTGGACACCTAGAGTAATGAGATGCATCGATATATGCATGTGGGTGTCAAGGCAGACACTAGGGATGATGGAACAAGTTGAAGCTGGGCTTACCTATTGATATAAAAGCCGAGGTATTGTTAATTAGTTTCATGGTTTTCCAACACATCATGTTGAGCCCTTGTGCTTGTAAGGGGGTTTCTCTTTTATTCCTTGGGTTTCCAAGAAGGGACTGGGAAAGGATATCAAAATAATTCTTGATAGTTTTATCACATATGTCTAGATAACATGGTACCATCTGGGTAATCATTGACTAACTCATCATGTCAGCAACTTCTTATATTTTCGAGAACAAAGTTGCATAGAGAGATTTGTATGCCTCTACATGGAAGAAATATTTTGAATCCACAGAGTATCATCGACTATAGTCTTAGATCAATATGTACAATTTACATCCCGGTTATGAAGGGATTAAAGGAGGCATTGGAGACTTAGCTATGTTTGAGAAAACTTTCCACCCACTAATAGAAGACCAGATGGAGCAGACCATTCAGGTCCTAGAGGATATTCTACGTGCTTGAATAATTGATTTTGGCTATAGTTTGGAGGATCACCTACCTCTAGTGGAGTTTTTGTACCATAACATATACCACTCCACCATTGGTACAATACCATTTGAGGCCTTGTACGAGCAACCTTGCAAGTCACCACTTTGGTGGACTGACCCCGGAGAGTCAGTTCTCATGGGCCTGGAGTTGGTGCAGGCTACTACAGAGAAGGTTTAGGTCATCTAGGAGCAGATAAAGACTATAAAAATCCATCATAAGTTCTATGCTAATAGGAAAAAATGACCCTTGGAGTTTGAGGTGGGAGACCATGTGTTCCTTAGGTTCTCTCCTCAATTTGGGATACAAAGATTTGGCTGGGGTGAAAGGTTATCTCCAAGTCTCCTCAAACCTTTTCTGTTACATTGTAGAGTGGGTGTGGTGGAATACTTCTTGGATCTACCTCCACAGTTATAGGGGGTGCACAACATCTTCCATGTATCCCAGATAAGGAGATATGTACCGGACCCATCACACATCATTGAATAGGGAGAGATGGATGTTGATGACTTGGAAACTTTAGCAGAGTTTTCAGTGGAGATCGAGGGTCAATATGAGAGTACCCTCCTTGGGTTATTGATTCCTCTATTTCATGTTTGGTGGCAACATAGGTATATCTAGGAGAGCACGTGGGAGCGGGAAGCCCAGGTTCGTGCTCGTACCCTCATCTATTTAGGAATCATTTGGTTTATCTTTTGGGGATGTAAATCTTTATGGTGGGTAGAATTTAATGACTCTCTTTTTTCTTGTTTAATTTATAGATTTTATTTGGAGAAATTCTGAGACTAGGTGTGGAGACGACGTGTGATTCTGAGGTCTGTTGTTCCCAGAATGGTCTGTCAAAAAATGTTAAGTTTTTAAATAGCGTGTGAGAGCGGTTTTCCTAAAAAAGTGGAATAACTATTAAGTGGGTGCCTGGATCATAAATTCAAGGGCACGTCTGCATTTAGGATGGAGGATTTACCCTAAGAGAGACTTAACATTCTTCGGTGTAGGCCTCCCATGAGAAAGAATGAAAATGGCATAATCATAAATAAAATAATTAAATATACATATTTTCAAATCATTATAACCCATGAACAGTGACTTGAATTAAAAACATGAGACCACAATTGATTTCTTAATGGGTTGTTTTACTTAGGTGGGTCCCAACATTGGCTGGCATGAGTCAACTATAGAAAATAGTTTTTGGGGCGTGACCGTAAATAAAATAATTAAATAAAAATTATTTTATTTTCAAATCCTATAGCTCATAAACAGCAACTCATGTTGAAAATCCAAGAGTAACATTGAGCTCATGAGGGTGTTTGTTCTTTAGTCAGGGCCTAACCTTGACCGGCGCAGGTTGAGGGTAAAATTTAATTTTTGGATGTTTGAAAATATAATAAAATAAACTTATGAAAAAGTTTATTTTATTTCTTTTAATTTCTCAAGGTGATGCAATGATAGTGCAATACCATGAAAAAGTAGATGTTTCCTTTCATAAATGAAATATTTTGTTGATGATGCAACACATTGAAATAATGATGCTAAATTGTGTTTCTTTATTTAATAGCTTGATAGAAATATGAGATGAGATTGAAAATCCTAGAGAAATTCCCTGGAATATTTGAAAAAAAATCGTGTTGGTGAAGAACAGACGAGGATGGACGCCGAAGGATCATGGATCACAAATCACAGATCAACGACCGAAAATCGAGGATCGACGAATGATGGTGGTGAAACTCCTTACTTCACCAATGACCGATGCAGTCCTCACGGTAGGGGTTTTATTCTTTCTGTGTGATTTTCTGAATCACACGTTTTTCTTTGATAAATAATTAAAACATATCAACTCACTAATAAGTTAACCTATGGATCGGTCATTCATGAGGGATGAGATTTTTCATGTGGGGATTAAAGAAAGGGGATTATATCTTAGTGATTGTTCAAATGTATTCCCTTCTTTTCTAACGTGACAAAAAAGGCCAAACAAACAAGGCCGAAGTTCATTGGTTTGGGTGTTCTTTTTGATCCCCCCTCTCTCCTTGCGTTATTCATTGATGGACCTACTTTGTTGCATCCGAATCTTTCTAGGTGGTTCTGAATGTGGTTGAACCCCCCAGATCGATGAAGAAATAGCTTGGAGCACACTGAAGTGGAAGCGGTGACCTAGAGATTACAACGATACTCCCAGATCAAAAAACGGACCACTGAAGAGAGTCTGGTGGCCTATGGTGGTGGCCATATTCAAGAGGTGGAATGTGGAAGAGGCATTCCACGATGGTGGAAGAAACCCATAGGATCTGCTATGGGCGGCAAGAAGGGGTTGCCGACAGGCGGCCGGTGGTGAGCCGCGATGGACGCAGGAGGCAGTTCGTGAAAATGGACGTGGGTGGGACTTGGCACCCGCCGTCTCCTGGAAGAACCAAAATGGACCGCTCCAGGGGGCCAGGACAATGCAGTGGGCCATGCCTAGTGGGTGGGGTCAGTAGGACCCGGGCTGGGTCAGTCTGACTGGGTTGGACCGGGCCCAGACCTAGTCAGCCCCTTTTTACTAAAAGACTCATATCTTCTATATTGTATGTCTGATTGATGAGCCATTTGAATCATTGGGACCCTCATGGCGAGGCAGTCCTTTTGAGATAATCTATGTGGGTTTTCATGGAGGTAGACATACAAATTTGAGATTAAAGATTAGGATCTCCTAGAATAAGCTTGCTACGAGTGGGGATCATGTGGTTGGTTGGGATGAGATAACTATGACTATGAGATTAAGTGACTCCGCAGGTATATCTGACTCAGTGGATCTATGAGACTCAGCGGGTCTTGGTGACTCCGAAGGTCTAGGTGCCTCAGTGGGTGTAGGTGACTAAGTGGGTCTAGGTGACTCAGCGGGTCTAGATGAGTTAGCTAGTCTAATTGACTCAGTGGTACTGGATGTTCTATGACTACGTCTGATTGTCTTTCTTTTCATGATTTATATTTCTACCTATGTGAGATGTCTCTAGTGACTCTATTGATTTTAATTATTAGAGGATATACTTTATATACCTATTTGGTTGTCTTATTTTTGTATTTCTTTGTGGTATACCTTTGTGGTTTGGGGTCCCTACTGAGTATTGTTTTACTCACCCCTGCACGGGCTTTACCTACACATGACCTGTCTTGTGCAGACGATCGATTATTTGATAGAATACTTGGTGGACCGGTGCTAGGTAGTTCTTAAAGTGACCCAACAAACAAGATGTGCTTCTGCAGCTTCAGACAACTGTTTCTATACCTACCCTTCAGGTAGGGTTTCCTACGGAGGAGTTACAAATACTTCTACTTTTACTTTTCTATTTTAGTTGGGCTTGTATTCAAGCTCTGTTTACCTTTAGTTTTATACTATCATAATTTTTGTTGGTTTACTTAGTATTTTCAGTTTCCAACGTATGTTTCTTGGAGTTGTATGCTAGTGTATAGATACTTAAGAAAATACTTCCCGTTTGTTTGGGATATGCCTACTCGGAGCTAGTCGCCAGCCCCTGGCCTATGGGAGGTGAGCTTGGGGTAGTCATGGGATGGGCCCTAGGGTATGGGTCATGAAAGAAACATATTCATGCATAAAATGTTTTGGAATTGTTAATTACTGAATATAATGTTATTATATAGGACATTAAATTGAAGAAATAATTCAGATACAAGGTAAGGGGATTTCTCAAACCCAACTCTCTTTTATTGGGTCTTCAAACATTTACCCCAAATTAAGTATGGTTATTACTTAAAAATAATTTATTCATCATTATATTATCTTTTTTGGGATATACAGGTTTTGTTCTGGAGTTTATTACAAACACAATGTTTTCCAAAAGAACTCTTCTTTAAAAAATACATTTTACTTCTAACTAAAGTTTGATGATTCTTACATAAAGTATGTTACTCCCCCATTAATTTGGGAACCCAAATATTATGAATGTGTTATTATGATATGAAACCCATTCCTCTACATTGGTTATTTATGTTCATGATTGATATTTGTTATATGTGGCATGTATGATAATGTAAATGTTAAGTTGTGACAGGTGTGCCTAGAATTATGTAGCGTAATGTAAATGTTATGATGTGACGGGTGCACAAGAATTATATAGTGCTCCAATTCATTGGGTAATGTGATGAATCTCATGAGTTAAAGTGTAATATTCATGAACATGATGCTAGATTTGTTCGCAACTATGTGTGATAGTTGACCACTAAGACATGATGTTTCATTTTTTATGCATTGCCACATTCCAATTATTCTCTTAATGAATCCTCTCATGATTATGATACTATGCCTTTGTTTTGTAGATAATGATTATGATGTCTCATGTTCTTATCTATCCTTTTATTGGGATTTTATCTCACCCCTTTTTGATGTATATCCTAAGGTGACTACTTGTACTAAGGAGAAGTCAAGATCTAATAAGAAACTAGAGAAAAGGAATTAAATAAATGTTTTGTGTTGTAAATGTTATGTATGGTCCTAGTTTTCCCAAGGTTCTAAACCTTTGGATCCTCATGGTGTAATTTTTTTATATTTTTTATCATTAAAATGATGTAAAAGTAGTGTAAGAGAAGTAGAGTCTCTATAAAATAACTTATTACTCAAATCCTCTAGTTGTTTCTTCAAGTCCACTAATTCCATAGTTTCTATTCTATAAGGAGTTATTGATATTGGTTTTTCATTAGGGATTAGATCAGTAGTTTATTAAACTTCACGCTCTAGGGGGTGTCTACGTAATTCCTCAGGAAATAAACCAATTTATTCCTATGCAATTGGTACATTCTCAATTTGAAGATAAATTTCCTCATCTCTATATGTTATTTTATCTTCCTCCCCAATAATTTCATTTAGTAGAGATACTAATGGTGGATCTAGAATAGAATCAGATGATGACTTTTCTTCTCTAAAGATAAGGGATTTTGTATCTTCCTCCCAAATAATAATGTCCTTCTTCTCGCAATAAATTCTTGCATCATATTTTAAATCTAGTCCATTTTGTGGATTATGTCAAATTAAAGCATATGTATGATGATAAGTTCAGAAAATAAATCTTGTTTGTATGCCATAATGGTAAATTTCCAACACATTTTTGTTGCACTGGGACTTCCGTTAGAAATTTTGACTAATAACCCCTTATTAAATCAAAAGGTAAATATCTAATTTTCATAGAAAATTGGGTAGATAAAAAAGAGTGCGATGATCCAGAATCAAATAAAGAATTGAATAAATTTGAAGATATGATTAATGTACCTACCACCAAATCAATGGTAATTTCTACTTTAGCTATGGTGATCACATAAGTTAGGCCATCTCCCCTTGGCCGCTTAAATGGTATATTCCCCAAACGCTTGGGACATTAATTTGAATAATTCACCATTTCATTATAGTTGAATGATTAAACATCATTGATTTGTTTCTTCCCCTTTCAACTATTAGTTCGATTACCCTTTTATCTGCACTTATAGTAAACTCCCATGCCTTTCAATAACTTACCAGTAAGTTTATTTCCAAAATTTTCACAAAATTGAAATTGATTCATTCCACTATTCTTATTTAATGCTTTACCCTTTCCATGTTTATTAGAGGAAAACTTATTATCTTTATTTCCATTGAACATATAAGATCTGTAATTTTATTCTCCATCTTGATAGCACTTAATACTATTTCATCATATAATGGAAATGTTTGAGAAGTGAGTGCCCATTGGAGACTTGGTTTAATACCTTTAATGAAGTGATCAATCTTATCTTCTGAATGACGTATGTAATATATAGAATAACTTTCTAGTTTTGTGTAGGTATCCTCATACTCTACCACAATCTCTTATTCTCTTTGATTTAATCTAAAGAATTTTCTATTCATATCAATTCACTTCCCATGAAAGAATTATTTATTGAAGAATATTTATTTCAAATTTCTACATTCCATGTCTTTTATTTCATCTTCCTCCATAGTATTCTAGATGAAATACCACCATTGATCAGAATCTCTCTTGAGGAAATATACTTCAAGTGATACCTTTTCATTTTCATTGTATCCCAATGCTAGAAATATATTTTCAATGGGCTTGCTCTACTGCTTAGCTGCCACTGGGCTAGTGGTTCCATAAAAATATGGGGGTTTCTACCACATGAAACAATCCAACATAGGTGTAGTATGTTTATTTGTTATAACATATGTAAGTTTCCCTAATATGTACATGATATGATCAGCTCCAACACTAACTATGTTGACTCGCTCAATGGGGAAATCCCTACATTATCTGCGGGTATTGATTCCTTTCCTTCCATTGGGATCCATTTCTAAACAATGGCATACACTAAATTAGGTTATTCTTAATTTCAGACTAGAAAAACTGTAACACCCTAGGTAAATAAAGAATATGACATTTTTATATTTATCCCTATTTGTGAATGAAATGTTAATATTAATTTAAAGGGAATGCTATGCTTGATGGCTTACCCAATATGCAACAACGAGTTTCTTTGAAATCTTACGTTGCACTATAACAATAAAATAATATTATCATAAATGGTAGTTAACGCCTAGCCGTTGTAATGGAGGGAATGAACAGAACTAACTAAAAAATTATTATATATTTTTGTCAAATATTTTTACGTTTTACAATAAATGTTAGAGGATTAAAAATGTGAATGAATTCAATTTTAAGAGTAAACATTCTAATAATCTTTAGAAGGTCGATTAACCGCCTTTTGATGGCGAACCTCTTTTAAATCCACTGAAAATTTTATGTGTTATATTTGAAAAAATAAAATTCTTCTTTAGAATCGATACATCAAAATTTAATTTGTGTAAATTTTTGGTATCTTTCCGATAAAGTTCATCTTTTTATGAATAGTGAAAAATGTTGTATTTTAATTCAAAACCTCTTTTTAATCTTATTTATTTATATGATTAGATTATCTTTTGAATTGTTTTTAAAGTAAAAGTAGAATATATTTTTAACATTTAATCCAATAATGGTCATTGTAATTAATTTCAATTTGAAATTGGACTTAAACTAGTGTCAATCTTTTAATAGATATTGTTTCCTAAAAACACGCTATTTGTTTTGACAGCGGGAATTAATAATTAAATTAATTAATGAAACTTATATGTTTTGAATTTTCTAAAATAGAAATCTTTTTTGAGTTCGGAATATCAAGTATATATTAGGGTGAATTTTTGGTATTTTTCTGAAAAACATCAATTTTTGATGAATAGTGAAACCACTAAGTGGTAGTTAAAGAAACTGATTTTTCGTTTAAATGAAACTTTGCCAGCTCTGTGGTTTGAATTTCAAAAATCTGACATACATGGTTGTCATTAAGAAGTAAAATGTGGTTCAATGGAATTAAAATAATTTTTTGGTGAATAGTAACTTTTATGTTTTTAATCACGATTAGAGGTAATTGGTGTAGTTTAAGGTAAAAATAATGTTTTAATAATATGAGATGAGCTTGACACATGTCCAACCCTTTTTGGATGTGTCATGGCCGACCAAGAAAATCCATGGGTCAACTTGGGGACCCCATGGAGCCACTTTGGTTGGGAAATGACATAAATAACTTTTTATTTAATGTAAAAGTAAAAATGACACGAACATGAGTTGTTTTACTAAAACAATTTTTACATGGGGTTATACAAGTCAGATATTTGACTATAAATATTCATTGGAAATATAAAAATATTTCATTAATCATGATATTTTTTTTATAATTTTTATACATTAAATAAATAAAATTATTTATGACATCATAATGATGAAGCGATTACCTCATTAATAAGGGATTTAAATAAAATGAAAAGATAATGTAAAATATATGACGTAAACATGTCCAAAACCTATTGAATTGGTGGATTTAAAAACCTTATCACCTTATCCTAGAATTGTATCAATGTGGGACCTTTTAAATCCGAAACTCATTTTCAAATAAAGTATCATTTCTTTACTTTCCAAGAGTGCCCCTCCTCTCCTCTTATAAAAGGCCCCCACCTCTACCTCCTTACCCACACTTCCAAAGAATTTGGCTCGGACAACCCCTGCACATTTTTCCTCTCCACATACCTCTATTACTTATATAATCCTCACTTTGGGCATAAGTCTTCCCAAGGAAGCCTTTGAGCTCAAATCAAAAAGAGTTACCTGATTTTAATGTAATGTCTTCACTTGTGTTCTTTTGTTTTATTTTGCTTCTACAACCCCCTAAACTCTTTTAATTAATTTCTTTTGTAACAACTCCAGTATCTTCAATATACTAGTATGTTTTTATAAGAATAATTCGAGATACACTTACACACACCTACATCAAATGGTTAAAAAACATACTGTTTCTGTGGATGGCGAATTTCTGCCTCAGGAAATGATGATTGTTCAACACTCATATAACACCTTAAAATGTGGCCATTAAGATGTCACTATATTTATATATGATATATAATATGTTTATTTTTTACTTAATCTTCTGTATTTTTCTTTTGTGGCATACCTTTATGGTTTCCATTGTTGGTAAACACGATAATTTCATTTTAGGAAGTGCAGACTACCGCCCCCTCAAAGTGATTGGATTCGTTAATGCCATATGTGGGATGTATAAAGGATGTATTTAAATTTATTATATATAATTTATGTTACATATAAATGATTATGATAATTATGGAATTAAAATATACATACCTCTCATTTAGTTTTAATTCCATTAATATGACATAGAAATGAAAGTAGCGTTTATGCGTACGTACGACTTACCGTCTCCATGAACGGTGCATTTCATTTCTTACCTCTAAATGATTATGTAATATTATAAATACATGTATATTCTGGATATATATGATATATATGATATCCAAATCATGAATATCATTCTGGATATAATGAACCTTTGACCACACGAACAACATGTAATTGTAAGAAGTCCACTTTCGACTTAAGAACCAAATATCGACAAAACAAACATTATTAACTTAAATGATTACATAATGTTTATAAAATGGAAATAAGTGATATAAAAGGAATAATGAACATGAAAAATGTTCTTAATCAAGTATAAATTAACTCAAGTTTATTATTTAGGACGTTAAAGAACGATCGAGTCAAGTCGGACCCGAGGTAAGGGATCGTTCTCCTCTCTTTCTTTTTAAGTACACTCTTTTATGTCATTTCTTTTAAGCTCATATTTCTTGTGATTGGGATGTTATTTTATATTACTCTTACTATAATTTTTATGTTCATATGATGAGAGACCCTATTCTATCTCATCAATCCATTTTGAAAGTTTTGAGTGGCGCCGTTAGGCTGCCGAATTTTCGTCAGAGATCTAACCTCTCTCTTTCTTTTTAAGTACTCTCCTTTATGTCACTTATTTTAATATCCTATTTGTTATGATAGGGGGTGTTATTTTATATTCCTCTTGATTTAAATTTTATTGGAATACTATGAGAGACCCTATTTGATCTCATCAATCCATTTTTGGAAGTTTTAAGTGGCGTCGTTAGGCTGCCGAGTTTTTGTAAGGGATTTTTCATCTCACTTTTATTCCCGTGAGATTTATGCTACATTTTCCACAATTTCCTTTGAGTGGTGTATGTACTGACCATTATTTTACTCATTGTGTAATATAATTTTATTTATGAGTATTTACATCAATGATGTATTTTCCTTCTTTCGTGGGGTGTATGTTTCGAAAGATACCCAAGTCGGTAAGGGAACCTTTCACCCTCCTCTTTTTAAAAGACTTATTTTGATGGGTCTTTTAATTTACATATTTTTATGTTGTTATTTGTTATTATATATCCTTATTGATGTAAATTTTATTTCCAAGTTATGAGATACCCTTTTTATCTCTCATCAACTCATTTTAATGGGACACCATTAGGCTATCAAGGTAACTTCTTAACCCAATTTCGATTTCTTTGGGTTCAACATGTAGTTATTGAATATGTCATCCTTTAAATATGTGTGAATGAACTTTGACTATTTTACACTTAATATCCAATTATATTGGGTGTATTTATATTTTTCGCACATAATTATGAGATTGATTTATCCTTAATTTAAGGATACCATCTTTATAATGGATTTCATCTCAATTTACATTTCCATTGAGACTTCATTGTTGTTATGCACCAATTCACTCTTATATGGTGTATATACTATCATTTGGAATATTATATCATGAATCCCTTTATTCTCATGATATTATAATGTTTTTATTAAATATTATTCCTCAATTATTGTATTCATGTGTCTCTCATTTTGTTAAAAACCCTTTAACTAAAATATCATTTTAAATGTTTTAATGATTTAATCTTATAAATATTTCTCATTAATATCCATGTTTTCAAAATGGTTTTAAGGATTTATTTATATGGATATTAATGTTTTAAAATGTTAAAATCTTCAAAGTGGTATGGGACACTTTGATTCAAAAATATCTTTATTAAATGTTTTAAATGGTTTTGAAAATGGTTTTTAGAATGGTTTTTAGAATGGATTCATTATTTCAATATCTTAAAATGTTATATTTTTATTGCAATGTGGGAATGTTATATTTACTTTATGCAAGTTTTTATGTGATACGATTATGTTATGGTTCTTGGGCATTGTTATGAAGATGGGTGGTTCCGTGAAAAACTAAGAGCAGGTGAGCCCGATATATCTCTCCAATGCATTGGGTAATGCGAAGGGGACAAACATTAAGGTTTATCTGAAGATATTTAGGGAATATACTGTGATGGGTATTCCAAACGTAACCAAGAGGGTTACTCCCTATGTAAGAATGTTATGAATGCCTCAAGTTACCTTTATGTCTTATGATTTCTATGATTTATTCATGATTTTATGAGGTATGTTAAAGTGCTTATGTTTTATGGGTAAAGTATTATTTCATTCTTATATATACATGTACTCATGTTTCCTTTCCATATTTTTATATCCCTTACTGAGCTTTTTATGCTCATCCCAAGTTTTTGAAATGTTTTTCACAGGTCAAGGGAAGGGTACATGATATGATGATAGTGTCAAGGAAGTGTCAAGAAAGAATCCATGTTTTATTTTAAATATGTTCTGTTGATGGGAAAAATGAATACTACCTTTTATGTAACCACTTTTTTTAAATGTGGAATGTAATGAATGTTTTATGATCTAATTCTCTAAAACTCTAAACCTGAAAAGATCCTTAATGTGTAATCTTGTAATAACTCAATATTAAGTAAGGTTTAAGGCTGGGGCCTTATAGTTGGTATCAAAGGTCGGTTTAGATAACTTTAGAGGTTAGGGTATTCTCTAAGAACAAGTGACATTACCATAATGGTTAGGATTTCAGAAAGAGTCCTAGATTTAGATAAAGTGAATGAGTAAGTATATCTTAGTGTTTACCTTCCACATTAGTACATGATGTTTTTGTTGATATAATCTCACTGACATTTCTGTTTTTAGTGAATGGATGGATCTAGCAGGAACCAAAGAGACAACAGGTTTGAAGGAAACTGTGGTGATTCTCTGATTAAGGTACTAGATAAAATGGGGGATTCCATGAGGAAACTCGTGGTTGTTTTAAACCCACTATCAAGGATTCATGATCAACCACTTGAACCTTGGTATGATTTGTAATGCATCATGTACGAGATGACCAATCAATGTGGAAGTTCAGGTAATAATTATAAAGGTAACCATTAGAGTTTATATGATCCTTACTTTTGAGGTAATTATGGGTTATTATATGTTATGATGGAAAATGAAAGGCATGAAATAAACTTGAGGTTAAAATATGTTATGATCACTTTTTGAAGATTTTATCTCGTTTTGGGGAATGTTTTAAGAATTATATAGTTTTGGAAAAAGGACAACACGCAGACCGTGTGACAACCCGTCGCGTCAGACAAAGCTGGGGGAATCGAACCCACAACCAAAGTGCAACTGGTATTTATCGCCTACCACTGGACTACGTGAAGTCCCTGGTTAGTTTGAATAATTATTTTTAGTTATATGATTTTAGGAATCAAGATTATGTTTATTTTGGGTTATCTATGGAAATGATTAACCTATCATCGAGGATATGTGATTAGGTTAATTACTTTTCAATATGAGAATTTAAGAGCAACTGATGTTATTTGGAGATAAAAGTTAATTTGTACCTTGGAAGACTATGTGACTAAATCTTTCAAATATTTGGGTTTCAATCTTAGTTTAGTTTACTTTGAAGAATTTTATGGACAAATTGTTTATCAAATGGTCCTCGTTGAACTTTGGGTTTTGTTGGACAAATTTTGGAGATTAAGAATAGATTTTCTTTTTATAAAGGGTTATCCTTTTCTGGATTATCTGATCTTTTACTAACCATTTTGGTTTTGGTTTTGGTTAAAGTCTAAAGACATGGGAAGTATATAGTTCTCTTTTGTGGATTAGTTGATTCTCTAGAAGTTGATTATAGTACTCTTAATGTGAACAAGTCTTCCTAAATACTCGTCTTTTGGAGAAAATATGAGTTTGTGTAAGAAATCTAATAAAAGTTGGAAGTCAACATGATAAGTGATTATGTTTCCTTATGAATAAATTCCTCAATAAAAATAAACTTAAAACAAAAATATTGTCTATTAACTTTTCCTACTGGGGAATCGAATACCATTTAACCCATCACAAGTTTGTGATTTTCTTGTGGTTAACTTTCTCCTAGACATGTTTACTATCACTCTCCCTTAGAACATGACCCTTTGTTTTTTTTCCTCCATGTCCATATTTTCTTACATGTAATCCTAGTATTGGTTACCTCGGGTGACCTCTGTACTCCTCTTTCTTTCTTTTAAAGTGATTGTTTTACCGACTCTTGTTCCGATGTGGGACTTTCAATGAAGTTTCTGAACCCAATTTTAAAATTGCGAGGACGCAATTCCCAAAAGGGTGGAAGGATGTAACACCCCAGGTAAATAAAGAATATGACATTTTTATATTTATCCCTATTTGTGAATGAAATGTTAATATTAATTTAAAGGGAACATTATGCTTGATGGCTTACCCAATATGCAACAACGAGTTTCTTTGAAATCTTATGTTGCGCTATAATAATAAAATAATATTATCTTAAATGGTAGTTAACGCCTAGCTTTTGTAATGGAGGGAATGAACAGAACTAACTAAAAAATGATTTTATATGTCTGTCAAATATTTTTACTTTTTACTATAAATGTTAGAGTATTAAAAATGTGAATGAATTCAATTTTAAGCGTAAACATTCTAATAATCCTTAGAAGGCCGATTAACCGCCTTTTGATGGCGAACCTCTTTTAAATCCACTTTTTGACAATTTTATGTGTTATATTTGAAAAAATAAAATTCTTCTTTAGAATCGAGACATCAAAATTTATTTTGTGTAAATTTTTGGTATCTTTCTGATAAAGTTCATTTTTTTATGAATAGTGAAAAATGTTGTATTTTAATTCAAAATCTCTTTTTAATCTAATTTATTTATATGATTATATTATCTTTTGAATTGTTTTTAAAGTAAAATTAGAATATATTTTTAAAATTTAATCCAATAATGGTCATTGTAATTAATTTCAATTAGAAATTAGACTTAAAATAGTGTCAATATTTTAATAGATATTGTTTCTTAAAAACACGCTATTTGGTTTGACAGCGGGAATTAATTATTAAATTAATTAATGAAAATTATATGTTTTGAATTTTTTAAAATAGACATCATTTTTGAGTTCGGAATATCAAATATATCTTAGGGTGAATTTTTGGTATTTTTCTGATAAACATCAATTTTTGATG
Organism: Viscum album; assembly: GCA_963277665.1. NCBI lineage: Eukaryota > Viridiplantae > Streptophyta > Magnoliopsida > Santalales > Viscaceae > Viscum > Viscum album. Next base: position 533,090,727 of record OY728151.1, on the reverse strand, counting down.
AATAGTGAAACCACTAAGTGGTAGTTAAAGAAACCGATTTTTCGTTTAAATGAAACTTTTCCAGCTCTGTGTTTTGAATTTCAAAAATCCGAAATACATGGTTGTCATTAAGAAGTAAAATGTAGTTCAATGGAATTAATATATTTTTTTTGTGAATAGTAACTTTTAAGTTTTTAATCACGATTAGAGGTAATTGATGTAGTTTAAGGTAAATATAATGTTTTAATAATATGAGATGAGCTTGACACATGTCCTACCCTTATTGGATGTGTCATGGCCGACCAAGAAAATCCATGGGTCCACTTGGGGACCCCATGGAGCCACTTTGGTTGGGAAATGACATAAATAAATTTTTATTTAATGTAAAAGTAAAAATGACACAAACATGAGTTGTTTTACTAAAACAATTTTTACATGGGGTTATACAAGTCAGATATTTGACTATAAATAGTCATTGAAAAGCTAAAACTATTTCCTACATCATGATAGTTTTTTTATAATTTTTATACATTAAATAAAAAAAATTATTTATGACATCATAATGATGAAGCGATTACCTCATTAATAAAGGATTTAAATAAAATGAAAAGATAATGTAAAATATATGACCTACACATGTCCAAAACCTATTGGATTGGGGGATTTAAAAACCTTATCACCTTATCTTCGAATTATATCGATGTGGGACCATTTAAATCCGAAACTCATTTTCAAATAAAGTGACATTTCTTTACTTTCCAAGAGTGCCCCACCTCTCCTCTTATAAAAGGCCTCTACCTCTACCTCCTTACCCACACTTAAAAAGCATTTGGCTCAGCCCAACCCTTCTCATTTTTCCTCTACACATCCCTCTCTTACTTCTAGAAGCCTCACTTTGGGCAGAAGTCTTCCCAAGGAATCCTTTGAGCTCAAATAAAAAAGAGTTACCCGATTTTAATGTAATGTCTTCACTTGTGTTCTTTTGTTTTATTTTGCTTCTCCAACCCCCTAAAATCTTTTTATTCATTTCTTTTGTAACAACTACAGTATCTTCAATATACTAGTATGTTTTTATAAGAAGAATTCTAGCTACACTTACACACACCTAAATCAAATGGTTAAAGAACATACTGTTTCTGTGGATGACGAATTTCTGCCTCACGAAACGATGATTGTTCAACACTCATATAACACCTTAAAAGGTGGCCATTAAGATGTAACTATATATATATATGATATAAAATATGTTTATGTTTTACTTAAGCTTCTGTATTTTTATTTTGTGGCGTACATTTATGGTTTCCATTGTGGGTAAACACGATAATTTCATTTTATGAAGTGCGGACTACCGCCCCCTCAAAGTGATTTGATTCATTAATGCCATATGTGGGATGTATAAAGGATGTATTTAAAGTTATTATATATGATTTATGTTACATATAAATTATGAATATAATTCTGGAATTAAAATATACATAACTCTCATTTAGTTTTAATTCCATTAATATGACATAGAAATGAAAGTAGCGTTTATGCGTACGTACGACTTACCGTCTCCATGAACGGTGCATTTCATTTCTTACCTATAAATGATTATGTAATATTATAAATACTTGAATATTCTGGATATATATGATATATATGATATCCAAATCATGAATATCATTCTGGATATAATGAACCTTTGACCACACAAACAACATGTAATTGTAAGAAGTCCGCTTTCGACTTAAGAACCAAATATCGAAAAAACAAACATTATTAACCTAAATGATTACATAATGTTTATAACATGGAAATAAGTGATATAAAAGGAATAATGAACATGAAAAAGGTTCTTAATCAAGTATAAATTAACTCAAGTTTATTATTCAGGACGTTAAAGAACGATCGAGTCAAGTCGGACCCGAGGTAAGGGATCCTTCTCCTCTCTTTCTTTTTAAGTACACTCTTTTATGTCATTCCTTTTAAGCTCATATTTCTTGTGATTGGGATGTTATTTTATATTACTCTTACTGTAATTTTTATGTTCATATGATGAGAGACCCTATTCTCTCTCATCAATCCATTTTGGACGTTTTGAGTGGTGCCGTTAAGCTGCCGAATTTTCGTAAGAGATCTAACCTCTCTCTTTCTTTTTAAGTACTCTCCTTTATGTCACTTCTTTTAAGCTCTTCTTTGTTATGATGGGGGATGTTATTTTATATTTATATTTTTTCACATTTTATTGTAATACGATGAGTGACCCTATTTGATCTCATCAATCCATTTTTGGAAGTTTTAAGTGGCGCCGTTTGGCTGCCGAGTTTTCGAAAGGGATTTTTCATCTCACTTTTATTCCTGTGAGATTTATGCTACATTTGCCACAATTTCCTTTGAGTGGGGTTTTTACTGACCATTATTTTACTCATTGTGTAATATAATTTCATTTATGAGTATTTACATCAATGATGTATTGTCCTTCTTGCATGGGGTGTATGTTTCGAAAGATACCCAAGTCGGTAAGGGAACCTTTCACCCTCCTCTTTTTAAAAGACTTATTTTGTTGGGTCTTTTAATTTACATATTTTTATGTTGGGATATGTTCTTCTATATCCTTATTTATTTAAATTTTATTTCCAAGTGATGAGATACCCTTTTTATCTCTCATCAACTCATTTTTATGGGACACCATTAAGCTGTCAAGGTAACTTCTTAACCCAATTTCGATTTCTTTGGGTTCAACATGTAGTTATTGAATATGTAATCCTTTGAATATGTGTGAATGACCTTTGACTATTTTACACTTAATATCAAATTATATTGGGTGTATTTATATTTGTCGCACATAATTATGAGATTGATTTATCCTTAATTTAAGGATACCATCTTTATAATGGATTTCATCTCAATTTACATTTCTATTGAGACTTCATTGTTTTTATGCACCAATTCACTCTTATATGGTGTATATACTATCATTTGGAATATTATATCATGAATCCATTTATTCTCATGATATTATAATGTTTTTATTAAATGTTATTCTTCAATTATTGTCTTCAAGTGTCTCTCATTTTGTTAAAAACCCTTTAACTAAAATATCATATTAAATGTTTTAATAATTTACTCTTATAAATATTTCTCATTAATATCCATGTTTTCAAAATGGTTTTAAGGATTTATTTATATGGATATTAATGGTTTAAAATGTTAAAAGCTTCAAAGTGGTATGGGACACTTTGATTCAAAAATATCTTTATTAAATGTTTTAAATGGTTTTGAAAATGGTTTTTAGAATGGATTCATTATTTCAATATCTTAAAATGTTATATTGTTATTGCAATGTGGGAATGTTATATTTCCTTTATGCATGTATTTATGTGATATGATTATGTTATGGTTCTTGGGCATTGTTATGAAGACGGTTAGTTCCGTGATAAACTAAGGGAGGGTGAGCCCGATATAGCTCTCCAATGCATTGGGTAACGCGAAGGGGTTAAACGTTAAGGTTTCTCCGAAGAGATTTAGGGAATATACTGTGATGGGTATTCCAAACGTAACCAAGAGGGTTACTCCCTACGTAAGAATTTTATGAATGTCTCAAGTTACCTTTATGTCTTATGATTTTTAAGATTTATTCATGATTTTATGAGGTATGTTAAAGTGCTTATGTTTTATGGGTAAAGTATGATTTCATTCTTATGTATACATGTACTCATGTTTCTGTTCCATATTTTTATATCCCTTACTGAGCTTTTTATGCTCATCCCAAGTTTTTGAAATGTTTTTCACAGGTCAAGGGAAGGGTACATGATATGATCATAGTGTCAAGGAAGTGTCAAGAAAGAATCCATGTTTTATTTTAAATATGTTCCGTTGATGGGAAAAATGAATACTACCTTTTATGTAACCACTTTTTTTAAAAGTGGAATGTAATGAACGTTTTATGATCTAATTCTCTAAAACTCTAAACCTGAAAAGATCCGTAATGTGTAATCTTGTAATAACTCAAGATTAAATAAGGTTTAAGGCTGGGGCCTTATAAAAACACTTAATACAAATAAAAAAAAATTTATGCATAGATAATCTCATAATAATAAACATTGTTTTTTGGGGACATATTTACTTTTAAAATTTTCATAATGGTTTTTAAAGAGAATGTGAATTATCCTAATAATATCCCATAGGAGTGTCTAAATAGGTGTACAGTTAGGCTCATTTTCAGGTACCAGGTTATGCCGAGTTAGGTCCGATGCACCTTGTCGGAGTTGTTACCCTTAGGTACATTTGTGCCTGAACCATATCCACTTGTAGTATCCATACAGGGATGTATTACTAAGAATACCACCATAATACCTACCTAACTAAAAATATAGGATGTTATTCTATGCTTATTTTCAAAGTCCATCTTAGGCTATGTTTTTTAAAATTTGTTTTCTAAATCTAGTTTGCATGTTTTCTATTAAACTTTCTCTGATACCTACTCTAACAACCACACCCCCAATAGCCCATATTTGGTAGTCATTTTATTATAATTTCATAGAAACCAGAGATCACATCACCAAGGATTGACTGGTTTAGTAGTATTGAAGAACTAGATACAAAATTTTTTCTACTGTTATATTATAAATTAAACAGAGTACATAAAATAAAATAAATTGCTTCTTGTTACATATTCAAAGATTTTATCTTCAATACTTGGAAAAATAAAACAAAAATACGGATGAGATAAAACACTCGGTAAGGGTTATATAAAATAATAATAAGTTAAGTAAATCCAATAAATCATACAAATTAGGGAAAGGTAAATAATCTGAAGAACAAATTCCATCAATAAAATGAGAATGAATATTCATACATAGATTTTTTCAGAGTGAAAATATCAAAGAAATAAATAAATAAATACTAAATAAAGTATATTATTATTTATTATACGTCATGTATCTGGTACATGAACCATTATACCATAAATCTGGTTTAAGTATGTGGGTAAAAACTCATCTTATTATACTTAGAAACAAACATTAAGGGTTTTTCACCAACTATTTTGTCTCATGAGACTCGTCGAAGCATCAAGGGGATAAAAATTCAGGAATAACACATAAATTAAAGTCCAAAGAATTATTCATACATTGGTTTAGTTTGAGAACAATATGCCTTAACATAATATCTTTATTGAGTAGGAAATATTGATTTATTAATATTTGAACATTCGAAGTAAACACCCTATGTAAAACTGGTATACGACTTAGCCAATAATCATATCCATGATACAATGAAATATGGATATTTAAGAGGAATATAATTTCAAATGAAAACTTATCTCAATGGGGTAGTAGATAAACCACATAAAAATGATTAGGTGAACAATACCATGTAGGTCTCAATGAAATTGAAATTGAGACGAAGTCCCTTACCTTATGTTTGAATGTGTTCTTCACTTTATATTAATGTCTTGGATAATCAGATTAAATCCACTAATTAATTAATTTAGAAAATTTTCTACATTTATTTAATTTTTGTATTTTTATTAAGTTTATTTTTGGTTTTTTTGATGAGTTATAAGATAAAATTTTATCATTTGATTGCATCCATATCCTTGGTTTTAATGATCGGTATACTTGTATACATGTATGGAAAAATGATGTAATATAAGAATTTTTATACTGAATTGAAATTATGTGATATCAACGAACCTACAAAAAATTAAATGTTTATATATTTAATTTGGTTATATGGTTTGCGGATTAATCATTTGATAAGATGTTAGTTATAATCATTTAGATTATTTTTGTGTTTTTTCAATCATCTCAAACTAGTTTTTTATTAATTAATATTATGCATATATACTAGTTCCAAAACTTTAAATAAGTTTTAATAAATATATTATAATATTTTTAACCATAAAAATGATTTTTTAACTATCCTTGAAAGAGGTATTAAAAAAGGAAAAAACATCATACATAAAGGCGTAATATCGACCCCTCATAGATGATGTTTTCATTTTTAGAATAAAAGGAAGAGGACGCGATATTTGATGGTGTATTTTCCAATGAAATAATAAAATTCCAGTATATATAAGATATGGGAGTTATCATGCATGTTTGGAAAAAGGATATAATGGAAGAATAATAAAGTAAAATAAAATAAGATAAAAGGTAAGGGAAGGATTAAGGGTTTTACCTTTTCAATAAACATTTATGTTTTGTAAAAAATACAAAAACATAATTTATCATTTTCAAAATATTAATTTAATTATAATATGATATAATTATATCATATTTTTATTTATAAGATGCCTAAATTTTATTTATTCATTAATAGGTGTGGTTACTATTCTATTGGCTAAATTACTATTCCTAAGGGTCACATTACTATTCCAAAGTTCAAGTTACTATTTTATTGGTATATATTGCTTAATTTCTTGAAAATCCTTTTATTTCAATAATTCTTCATTTATAGAGTTTTCTTTGTGTTATCTATGTGATTTTATATAATTTATATTATATGAAATAATTTTTTGTGCAATGTAAGCTACTAAATAAATTGAATTTGTTTAAGAGGATACATACTATAAAACCTTAGGGTGTTATAGTTGGTTTCATTGTTTTTTGTGTGTTTCATAATATTATTTTTATTTATTATATTTTTAATCTTTAGCATTAGTTTGCGCTTTTCCTAATAAAAATAAAGTAACTATTTGGTTATTATAACACCCAAAAGGATGTTCTTAGGTTGTGACTCCTGAGGAAAAGTCATGGTAAGACTAGGTTGTGAAACCTATAAAAAGATAGGGGTTTGGATCTAGGTATTGTAAAGGGAAGAGTCTACAAATATGTTATCATACCTTTAAAAGTGATTTATTCTTTAGTGGGCATTTATCTTCTCACAGGGTAGAGAATATTGAAGAGTGAACTTGGATCTTGATGATCCAAACTACTATAAAAATATGGTGTTCTCATTTTAATTTCCACTACACTGAATCTTGATCCGATAAATTAATTTTCGTTTGTTTAATAATAAAACTTTTATTGATTTTTTTTAATTTTAAAAAGGTTTTAAAAAGAATATTCACCCCCTCTAGTCCATTTCTCCTTCTATATTGATCTAAAAATTTGTATCAGATTTTGGGTTCCTTTAGTTAGAAACTTTGATTGTTTTAATTTAATACCAAATAATTTTTAGAAGAGCTTTGGTTCCTTAAAGGATTTTTGGAAGCTCTGATTATTTTAATTTGATACCAAACGATTTGTATCAGAGTGTCAGACGTTTTTATAGATAGTATAGTTTTGTTTTTTTCTTTTAATAATTGTTCTAACCAAAATTCCCTAGACTTAACAATCTTAGGAAAAAAAGATAAGTTCTTGAGGATGAAAGGTATTATTTCTAATGGTGGATTTATTCCTTAAAACCCCCATTTTTCTATGGAATTGACTATGGGTACTGGAAATATTGAATGCAATCTTACCAAAAATAGCTATGTGTGGATTAGTGGACTATCATAGATAATCCATATGAGCTACCAAAATCTGATCTAGATACCCTTGTAGGTAATAACATGGTAAAGTATGTTATAAATTATAATTAAAAGAATAAGATGTACTATGATATAAATAGAAGTGTATATAGGAATATTTCAACATGTAAGATAGCTCAAGACATATAGGGAATCTTTTAAGTCACTCACTATCGAAAAAATAATCTTAAAAGAAGAAAGTTGGGAATACTCTAAGAAAAATACCAAGATTTCAAGATGGGTGAAGAAGAATTAGTGATCCTGATGTTCCACTGGTCTACATGCATTACAAATGGTATGAGTGGACTTGGTGAAGTACTAGGAAACACCACTTTATTTTAAGTATTATTGAGATCACTTCCAAAAAAATGGAATGAAAATACTGTAGTGATCGATGAATGTAATAATTTTAATGAATATATTTTATATGTACTAATTGACTCTTTTATGCAATTTGAATTGATTTAAAAAAATTACTAATGATGATACTACAAGATAAAAATTAAATATTTTAAAACTAATGTTAATTAATCCTATAAATCATTTGAATATGAGTTCCAGGAAATTAAAAAATTGATATAACACTTTATTAATTTTTATTCAAGTTTTTTAAAAACAAATATGGAAAGAGGTAGTCCAAAATAAATTTCAAAAAGGAGTTTAAGAAAGTTAATACTATTGATTACAATTTTATTTCAGATCTAAAGTGTTATGAGTGTTGGAATAAAGGTCACATCGTGCCTAATTTCCCCAAAATAAATAATTAAAATAATTAAAAATATAAAAGAATAAAATAAAAACAATATTTGTTTAGAGGATGAGATTGCTTAGATATCTTTGATTCAATTAGTAACTCTGGGAGTGAAAAAGAAAAATATATCCTTGCTATGATGGGTGTACAATGTGAGATATCTGAATATTTCTTTACACAATTAATAACACCTAAAAATATTGATCATAATTCTTTTAGTGAAGATGAAAAAAAATCTCATTGTAATTATTGTTTTGATTTTTATTCTTGTTCTGATTCTGATTATTTGAATTCCAAAGTCAAACAATTACATAAATATAATGAATAGTAAAAAATTATACTATTAGGATTACTAAAAAATATATTGACATAAAAAATTAAAAATAAGAAGTTGGTTAAAGAAAATGAGAAACTAAATTTGGAATGCGATCATTTTAATATTTGTGTTTCCAAAAATTAGAAATATAAAAGTAATTATGACTATGAGATGGTGAAACTAAAATAAGAAAATTATATACTTAAAGACTTCCAAGAAGTGAATAATAAATATTCAGAAAAAAGGTTTAATTATATCTTGTATGATTTGTCTAATGTAGATAATGAATGTAATACTCTCAACAAAGAAAATAATAAATTGAGAAATATAGATTCTATTTCAAATGATAATGTATATATTGATTTAGAATCTACTCAAAAGAAGAATGTGAATTTGATAAAGGAAGTTATTAGTCTTAAATAAACTATATCAACATTTATTCTAGGAATAGAGAAATATGATAAAATGATTTGTATGATGAAACTAAATTTTAACATGAATGGTTTTGGTTATAAAAGATTTTCACCAAGCATGAATAAGATTTCTTTTGTAAAAATATCAAAAGGTAGTATTTCTAGTGTAACATGGTTTAAATGTAGAATGTAAGGGGATTTTTCAAATGAATGCTCTCTGAGATTTACTCAATCCTTTGGTTATACTGATACTATTTTATCTAAAAATTTATTTTCATATATACCTAAAAATAGATGTCTGAAATCTACTTGGGTGACAATAAGTTCTACACAATAAAATGAGAATTAGTATTAGTTTTTTCATAGACTAGAAGTGGTTTAAACCGCCACCTAATATTATAACATCAGTTATTAAAACCATTATGTATTTAATAATCGCTAGTCATATAATGGTGATTTCTTTAATTTCACAACAGTTTTGTTATGTGTCATTTTTTGAGGATTTACTGGCAGTTTCTTGTATATTTAACGGTGGCTCTTTTATAAAAAATTATTCTAGGAAAACTAAATTAAATAAAACTAACCACAGGTGAACATATAAGTAGTGGTTTTTTAGTGGTGGTTATAATTAATCACTGCTAAAACATATTTTATTTAATGTATTTATCATTGGTTATTAAAAATCACTGCAAAATTAGATTATGTTTTTTTAAAAAATATTTAATAAAAAACTGTAAATATAAAAAAACTGAAATTCAATAAACTAAAATAATAATATATGATAAAACCATCATACATATTTCATACATCCACAATCATATATACTTACGTCCATAGTCATCATAACCTCACTCTCAGTCAACCCATACATTTGTCAACCAATACCTTAGTCATTGGTATATACATATAAAATATGTCCAACAACAACCTATGCCTGATATACAACCACTTAATAACCTCTAATATATCTATCTACCTCCACTTCATCACATAAACTAAAACCGACCATGTCATCTCATCAACTGTTATGAAAATGAAAGCAAAAATTAAAACTTAACATAATAAATCAGAATTATAGTAGAATAATTGATAAAATTTTAACATACCACAGAAACTAAGAACCATCACGAATACCTTCTAAAGAAATTAAAGGATCAAAATGGTTAACCTCCCACCAATTTTTGGAATCTTCCACCTATAATGAAAACTATAACCTTTAAGAAAGTAAATGTGAAAGAGAAAAGAGAGAGAATATATTCAGAATACAGCACATAAATTTTTTTATTTTGTTAATAAAAATGAATAAATTTTAATATAAAGAAAATAATACATAATACAAAACACTTAAAAAACGTAAAACTAATAATTTAATATAAGAATAATTACTTGAAATTGAAAATGGATAAGTAAATATTCTAATTTATTTTTAAAGTGGCATGGAGTGTGCTCAAAATGTAATTAACAAACAAATTTTAATGGATTTGATTTCACAACATGTACTGTATTTAAAAAACATTAAATTAGTGGGTATCCAAAGATTCAATGTCAATTTGAGGTCCTTTCAACGGTTTTTACCATTCCATGCATGTATTAGTGTTTTAAAACACTAAAAGCATGTTTACAACCATCCTCAGAAAACCATAATTTGGAATGATGTGATGTATGTTCCTATATTTTAAAATTAAATATATTATAATTAACCCCATATTTTAGGAAAATTCGACATTGTTTCCTCATTTTAAACGACAACACTAGTTTTTAAATTCTTTTGTACCTTAAAGAAGTTTTTACCAGTAATTATAAACTCACCACACAATAGATTAACATGTTTTCAATGTGTACACATTAAAAAAAACTCATCTATTTTTTACATGATTTCACATCAATCTGAGTTCATTTTCTATGGTTTTGACCATTCCACACACATTTTAGTGTTTTAAAACACTAAAAACGTGTTTACGAACATCTTGGGAAAACTGTAATTCGGAATGACATGTATTTGGTTCCTACATTTCACAATTCAATATAAGATAAATTCCCCCTAATTTCATGGTAATATGAAATTGTTTTTGTGGTTTTGACCCCTAAACACTTGTTTTTAAAGGCTTTTCTACCTTTAAGAAGTGTTTACCCTGTAATTCTGACCACACCACACATCAAATTTAAATTTTGACTATGCATACATGTCAAAAATAACTCAGTGATGGTTTTCATAGGGTTACACATAAATTTGATGTCAATTTCTACGATTTTGACCATTGTAGGCATGTTTTAGTGTTTTAAAACACCAAAAATGCATTTACAACCATCCTAGGGAAACTGTAATTCAGTATGACGTTTCTTCGGTTCCTATATTTCAAAATTAAATCTGTAGTCGTTTTCCCATGATTTTAGGGTAATCCAATGTCGTTTTCCTAGTTTTGACCACCAAACACTTGTATTTATCGGACTTTATTCCTTTAAGGAGTGTTTATCGAGTAATTCTGACCCCAATACAAGTCTAATTGCTGTGTTATCTACACATACAAATCAAAAACAACTCATTGTTGGTTTTACAAAGATTTGTTGTTAATATGAGGTCGTTTTCTATGGTTTTGACTATTCCCCGTACGATTTAGTGTGTTAAAACAATAAAAAAATGTTTACAACCATCCTGTGAAAAGTGTAATTCAGAATGAAATGCTTCAAGTTATAAATTTTAAATTTCAATCTATGGTCATTTTACCCTAATTTTAGGGCAATATGACATTGATTTTCTTGGGTTTTACCCCATGACACTTGTTTTTAAAAGCTTTTGTTCCTTTAAGAAGTGTTTACCAGTAATTATAACCACATCGCACATCATATTAACATGTTATTCTCACATACTTGTAAAAAACTGAGAGGTGGGTTTCCCACGATTTAACGACAATATGTGGTTATTTTCTTTTGTTTTGACTATTCTACACACGTTTTAGTGTTTTCAAAAACTAAAAATGTGTTTAAAATCATCCTAGAAAAAATAATAATTTAGAATGACGTGTCGTCGGTTCCTATATTTCAAAGTTAAATATACAGTCACTGTCCCCTGATTTCATGGAAATGCAACCTCATTTTCCTAGTTTTGACCCCCATAACACTTGTTTTTAAAGGCTTTTGTATTGTTAAGAAGTGTTTACCAAGTAATTCTGACCACAATGCAGATCAGATTGACTTTTTTGTCTATGTGTACACATTATAAATAACTCAACAGTATTTTTCCAAAGATTCTATATCAATATGAGGTTATTTTTTATGCTTTTTACCATTCCATGCACGTTTTAGTGTTGTAAAATACTAAAAATGCATTTACATCTATCCTAGGAAAATTGTAATTTAGAATGACATATCGTCAGTTCTGAAATTTAAAAATTCAATCTATGGTCGTTTTTCCAAATTTTAGGGAAATTTAACATCATTTTCTTAGTTTTGACCCCCTAATACTTGTTTTTAAAGGCTTTTGTTCCTTTAAGAAGTGTTTACTAAGTAATTCTGACCACATTGCAGGTCATATTGATTTTTTGTCTATGTGTACATGTCAAAAACAACACATAAGTTTTTTTCCCAAAATTACATATCAATTTTTTTTTCTATGGTTTTGATCGTTCTGTGCATGTTTTTGTGTTTCAAAACACTAAAAATGCGTTTACGAGAATCATGGGAAAACCATAATTCAGAATGAAATGCCGTCGGTTCCTACATCTCAAAATTCAATGTATGGCCATTATTCTAATTTCAAGGAAATGTAATTTCGTTTTTCTGATTTTGACCCCATGACACTTGTTTTTAAAGGCTTTTGTAACTTTAAGAATTATTTTCCAGTAATTCTGACCACACCACAGGTCAAATTGGAATTTTTTCTATGCGTACATGTCAAAAAGACTCAGTAGTGTTTTCCCCATGATTTCACATCCATATGAGGGTTTTTTCTATGTTTTTACCATTCCATGCATGTTTTAGTGTTTTAGAATCCTAATTTTTTTTACAATCAACCCAGAAAAAATGTAATTTTGAATGATGTGTCGTCACTTCCTACATTTTTACAGTCCAATATATGGTTATTGTCCCTTGATTTTATCGAAATCCGATATCTTTTACCTAGTTTTTACCCCATAACACTTGTTTTTTAAGGCTTCTTTACCTTTAAAAGTGTTTACCAAGTAATTCTGACCACACCATACATTGAATTGTCTTGTTGTATAAACATACCCATAAAAAAACACATTTGTAGTTTTCCAAGATTGTATGTCTATATGAGGTTTTTTCTATGGTTTTGACCATTTCATGAATGTTTTAGTGTTTTAAAACACTAAAAATGCATTTATGGCCATCTCGGGTAGAGTATAATTCATAATAACATGTCATCAGTTTTTAAATTTCACAATTCAATATATGGTATTTCCCCCTGATTTTAGGGTAACCCATCATCATTTTCCATGTTTTAATCGCCTGACACTTGTTTTAAAGTGTTTTGTTCCTTTAAAAAGTGTTTATCAAGTAATTCTGACCATACCACATGTTGTATTGATGTGTTGTATGTACGTACACATCAAAAATAACTCATAGGTTGTTTTACCATGATTTAAAATCAATTTTATGTCGTTTTCTATGGGTTTGACTTTGCCATGCATATTTTAGTGTTTAATAAAACTAAAAATGTTTTTATGACCATAATGAGAAAACCGTTATTTAGAATGATGTTCCATTAGTTCCAACATATCAAAATTAAATCTATGGTTGATGCACCCTAATTTTAAGGTAATCTGACATCATTTTCTAGGTTTTGACCCCATGAATCTTGTTTTAATGGATTTTGTAAATTTAAAAAGTGTTTACCGATTTAAAATATAGTCAAAAAATCATATTGTTTTTAAAATTATACATTAATATCCATAATTGTTTTTGATGTATAAAAAAGAAACACATGTAAATACAATACAATACATGGTTCGTATGACTTGAATTGCATGTTTTCTATATGAAAGTGAAATTTAAATTTTATTTGTGGATGTTGTACGTGTTCTTTGAAAATGTGTGAATGATCTTTGTAATTTAGAATTTACCTTGGTGGGATGAGATATAAGGCTGGAAATTTCCTTGGGGATCATGTTAGTCATCCATTGAAATATAGAAACTAAAAAATTTTCCATTTGTGACCACCACTGATCTTGTGTTTTCCAATAAGTGTCTTTGTCTTTCACTTTATCTTTTAATCTTGTAATTTCTCTTTGTGATTCTCGATCAACGAAACAACTCAAACCCCCACTGGGTGTAGCAGTAACAAATGATGATTCCCTACCAAAGATAACTGATGGAGGAGGCCCAGAATGCATCCCCTGTACACATCTGGGATGCTCCTTACCTAAAACTATTCCAACTATATCGTTATGGGGAATTGATAATGATTTTAAAGGGTTCGCATCCCAGAGTTTTTGAATTCTAACCAGTTAGTAAAAAATTATTGACAATGATTTTTTAAAATATATGAACTTCATAATATCATTTAATTAATATGTTTTTTGTTATTTATTGTTATTTCATTGATATAAAACATAATAAAAAAATTAAATTATAATAAAAAACCTCCCTTAAACCTAATTAATTAGGGTCATTTAGATATATCAAAAAATGCCAAATTGGCATCGTTTGATCCATGTAGTTGGCCCCATTTAATTGGTTTTAAGGCCTGTTTGTTGTTATAATATATTTTTCATTATTATTTTTTATAGTAATGAAATAATATAAAATGGTAATGAAAAGTACTTACTCCAATGTCATTGGTAGGGTCATTTACAAAACTGCCATCTAGTTTCCAAGGCACGTTAAACCACATATCTGTTCAAACAACAGAGGGACCTAATTCCTTAGCGTTTATACAAAATATAAACAGGTTAGAAAAAACCTTGAGTTATATTAAATTTATATAAATTATAATTAATAAAATAAAAACAAAAATTGTTTTTTTTCTCAAAAAACTCTAAGACCTAGCGATGTAAGGTTTGACTTGATTCTCATGACTCACTGTATTTATTAGATAATTCCTACAAAAAAGAGCAACATTAATAAAAATTATAATTTTTTATGTTATTAGGATACTAAAAAATATACAATTACCTCACGAGGTTTATCTCTATTGATATTGAAAAAGTTCTTGCATTATTCATGTGAAATTTCTTCAAGAACTTTCTCATGCACCTACCATGAGTTCATAGAAGTGTCATTAAACTCATGTCATAATATTCACTTAAAATATCGCTATTTATTGCCCAAATTTTTCAATTTCCATGTGAGTGAATCGATGTCTAAGACATCAAAATTAAAAACCATCTAGAAATAAAAAATAGTAAAATTTATAATTATGTTAAAAATATGACTCATATATTTTAAATTAGTTATCAAGGAATATTAAATGAATATTACCTTTACTTGAGAATGAAAGGCCTTATTTGTCCATGATATAGGAATATGCCTCCAATATTTATAATTAATTTGAAAGATCTCCATCTCACAAGAAATCTACCCAAGAATATTCCCCTAGATTCTGGCAGCGTCGCTGGTAGGCACCCAGAAATCATCAAATGGAATGATAATATTAAATTCCTTTTGGTCCCATACATCTTTTGTGTTCAATTTGTACCCCTTCTATGGTTATATTTATCTGTTTGACAAATGAATTAAATAATTAATAAAATATAAAGTTTTTTTTTGAAAAAATAACACACATACCAGTAACAGTAACTCACCAATATCCCCTACATGGAGGTGTGAACAACTACTCTATTGCCAGAGGTAAATTAGGCTGTGGGATACCAATGAAATCTGGGGAAATGGGTGGTTTGTTAGTATTATCATATACAATGGAAGGATTAGGATTCATAGAAGATAACAGTAGTGGTGGCATACTCTAAGATTCTAATTGTCTAGGATCCTAATTTTTTTTTGTTCTCAGCATTCCTAAATTTCAAATGGCTAAGGTAGTTTAAATATATAAAAAATGAAAAACTAAAAGTTTTTTATAAAAAAATTAAAACAATGTATATATTTACAAAACACTTATCAAAGAGAAATTGTAATATATTTTCATTACCAATTTATACATTTAATTATCTCCATCTTCAATATATTCATTTTTATCAACCTCAATTATGATAAGACCTTCATTTTCACCCTCTCTTGCAAGTTCTACTATTTCAATATTACAGAAAAAACTATTCAATGTTTTGTGGTTGATGAGGTTCACTGTTACAAAGCAACAATTTATCTTAATCACTCATATCATATAAATCACTCAGCTTTAAGTATCACTACTACAAAACTAGCCTTTAATAATGCTAAAAACAGCCTTTATGAGCGCTAAAAAAGAACCGACTACACGATTGAGGTTAAAATCCATGGTCTTTTATTAGTGTTAAAAAAGAACAAATAAGGGGGTCATTTATCTGTGCTAAAGAAAGTGATGGTAAATCGGACCTTTATCAGCACTTTTAAAAGTTATAATAAATGTGGCCTCTATCAGCATTGATAAATGGCCACATTGTAGTGTGCTGCAATAGCACACCGCATCACCACTACAGTGTGCTGTTACAACACACCGTAGCACCAAAAACACACTAGATACACAAAAAAACATGTACCAATATAGGTTTTAAATAATATGAAATTTATAACACAAATACAAGAAAAAAACACTATTTTATAGACATTTAAAACATTTATTCATACAATTACATAAATAAAAATTATTACATACATTCAAAAACATCAATATTCCTTTATATTTTAATCTTGACCCGAATCAATCTATTTCAGAACAAATAATCCCTGTTCCAAAAAACTAAAATACCACTATAAGAAAACAAATCTTATGTTTGTATTAATATAATGAGATGAATTAATAGAAAGTGTTAATTTTACTAAAATTGATGTCAATTTTAAATAAAAAATGCACTTGGAGTCATATTGGTCACAAAGTTCATTGGATAGTGGTGTAAATAATTCCAACATATCTAATGTGACTTTTGGATCATTTTCCTAAAGTATGATAACAATATGAATTTATTTCTCCATTTTGAGTATGTTACCTTTTTTTTATACTAAAATGTCATTTTAAACTGGAAACACACACTTTTGATTCATTCTGATCACATAGTGTATCAGTTTGATTTGAAAGATATTTCTACAGATTAAAAATGACTCATGAATCATTTTCCTAAATTATCAAGAAAATACAAGCGGGTTTGATCCATTTTTAGTGAGTGAAACTTTTTGAACTAAAATTTTGATTTTAAACTGATAACAAACACATTGAGTCATACTTTGCACATCGTGTATCAGATTAAGGAACAAATTATTCCTACATGTCAAAAAATTACTTATGAATCATTTTACTAAAGTATCAAAACAATCAAAATGTTTTTTCTCAGTTTTGAGTTAGACAATTGTTCATTTTATTTAAATTGATGACAATTTTAAATAAAATCACACATTTTGAGTCATACCGGTCAGACCGTGTGTCAGATTGAGGTGTGACTAATTCCAACATATCTAAAATGCCTTATAGATCATTTTACTAAAGTATAAAAACAATCTGAAATTATTTTCTTAGTTTTGAGTATGTCACTTGTCTTCTTTACTAAAATGTTATTTTATATTTGGAAAATGCACTTTGACTCATACTGATCACATTGTGTATCAGATTGAGTTGTGGCTGATTCATACACAGAGAATCCTTGGTTTTTGTTATTATCCTTGTGAGTGATGCACAACTAACACTTGTTTTGGATCCATTGATCGATGGATCCAAATAGAAATCAATATTATCCCAACTCTTCTGGACTAATTTGTCATGAATAAAAACAACATAAACAAATAAAAAATATTTTAGAAGGGTCGTATGCATGCTCTCTTGAAAACTTTATGAACTCTTTAACTTTATATTTATATTAATTTGTCAAATGATTGAAGTACATCTATTTTTGGTTCATATCCATCCTATTGGGTTCAGTAAAGATTAATTTTATACAACATATATGTAAATGCACATAAGATATTTATTATTAATAGTTAAAGTTATATATAATTATAATAAGTGAAACTCAACCTTTGATTGTTTCAAAGAATTTTAGAGTATTGAAGAAAATGGGTAATTGAGTTTAATAAAATAATTAATCTAGATAAAATATTTCTTAAATACCCTAAACAAATGAAAATATAATATAAGAAATTAAGGAGTTATATGAAACTCATACATGATAAACAAGAATAATAAACTCTCATTCAATCAACTAGATGATATAAAAATGAATTGGAACAAGTGATGTAGCAACCTAATGAATTATTAAATTTAAAATTAATGGTATATAAATATATAAAAACATCTCAAGACTCTTGGGATGTCAAATCACCACACCGACCCATACCAAAAGAATTCATTGTATTCCAACTAGATGTAAAATTAGCATTTACTGATAGATTACATGAATATTAATTACATCAAACAAAATGATATTTTTGTCATTATTTAATATGAGAATGATGTCCGTAAATTGAAAAATGTGATTTATGAATTGAAACAAGGACTAAGAGCTTGATATTAAAGGTTAGATGAATTATTAAAGAATATATAATTTAAGAAATGATGAATTGATCATAATCATTCCATAAAAAATATTTTTATGGATAGATTGAAAGTGTTTATAAATATGGATGAAATAATTTTTAGAGGTTCAAGAGATGAAATATGATAATAATTTTATACATTAACAATGAAAAATGTTTAAATGTTGATGATTAGTGACTTGACATTTTCCTTCATTTATAGGCGACTCGTAGAATTCATGGGATATTTATTTCCCAATCCATGAATGTGTGGGAAGTATTTTATAGATTTCAAAAGGAATATTGAAAACCCATGTTCAAACCAATTAAAAATTGAATAAATTTTTCAAATTTTGTGGGTGGAATGTCAATATATATCATGATAGTGTCCAACAGACATTCTCAATCTCCCTCAGGCTGAAAATAGGCACAAGGGCATGAAAAACAACACAATGGGCATAATTTGGCCCAAAAAATAAATAAAACTAGTAGAAAGAAAATTTAAATAAAAACTTCCATGATGCATCCAAACATTGGATTATCACACCAACCTAGATAAGTATAAAAAAGAAGATATGAAGTAGTATAATATAAAAGAAATCCCTAAACCTACCTTTAACTACATCACACACAAAATCCCGAGTTTCAATTTCTAAAATTTTACATGTATGGAATACATTGATAAAATAAATAATGAAAAATATGTATGATAACTTAGGGAGATCAATTTGGGAAACCTAAACAAAATAAAACAACCAACAAAACTCCATGTGACTCTATGTGT
The DNA here is from genome assembly GCA_963277665.1 of Viscum album. Classification (NCBI taxonomy): domain Eukaryota; kingdom Viridiplantae; phylum Streptophyta; class Magnoliopsida; order Santalales; family Viscaceae; genus Viscum; species Viscum album. Next base: position 533,071,371 of record OY728151.1, on the reverse strand, counting down.
CACCATCGAGTCCATAAATAATAAACTCACCATGAACGATCAGGAGTTGAATCAAAATGGGAAACTGAGAAAATTGAAAGGCCTACCCTGCTAATATAGAATCACTAGACCACAAATAATGACATCATCGAATATGAAATAAAAATACAAAAAAATAAAATCAGAAGGACTACCTCGCTAGGTTGAAGAATATCTGAGTCCCGCTTTAGAAACCCTAATTACAATCAAACACAGGATGTTAGACGAGATGTTTGAGCAAGTGGAGGTAGTCGAGTGGTGTGATTAGAGATTTGATTCATTAGGGGGTGGGGGCACCGGAAATGGCTGGATTTGGTGGAAAGATTTTGATATCGTGACAGGTTCGCAAATGGTTAGGGATTTTTAATTAGATTGGGACATTTTTATCAGTACTTATAAAAAAGATCTGATAAAGAGTCCTTTTATGAGCATTTATTAACTAATCAATGATAAATGAACTCTTTATCAGTGCTAAACTTATACCGCTGGTAAAGCCTCATTTTGATGAGCACAAAAATGTGCTGATAAAGATGCTTTTATCAGTTCTTATTACTTAAGTTCTATTAAAGGATTTATATTTATAATTATAAATAATTTTTTAAAATGTTTATATATACTTAATAAATATATATAAATATAAATATAGTAAATATATTTCTTTTTAAATATACTTATTATAATATAATAATTATTTATTTATAATTATAGAGATATTTTAAAAAAATAATATTTTTATCATTATAAATATTTGTATAATTTTACATATATATATTTAAAAAATAAAACTAAATAATAATATAGTAAATATATTCAATATTTAAGTAAATTTATTATAAATTTAATAATTATTTAAAGATATATAATTAATTATTTATAATTATGTGAATAATTTTAAAAAAATATCTATTTATTTATAATTATGAATATATAATTCTATAAATATAGTAAATGTACATTTATAAATATATTTATTTATAAATATTTTTTATAAATATATCTTTAACATTATTAATGAATATCCAATTTTAAGTGCATTCATATATGTTAAAAATGAGTGAAATTGAATAAATTAAGAATAAGTACACTTTAACAATATTGAAAAAATGGATTAGTTTTATGTGTATGCATTTTATAAAAAATGCATTACATACGTATATGTGAAATCAATGTATCATAGATTTGATCTATGTTAAATTGAAAAATGAAATGACATTCAATTATATTTTGAGTACTATACAACTAGTAAATATTTTTAATTCATGTTAATTTTTAATTATAAACCATTATTCAATAAATATATGACTATTTAATATAATGTGCATAAATATTTTGTAATATATAAATCATATTTTTTCACATTAATATATATCCATATATTTAATTTATATAATTTAATAACAATAATTATTATAATTATCTAATTAATAAAATGTTTAATATTTAATAATTTATAATTAATTTATTCATTTTTATCAATAATTATTTAGTTAATATTTTTTAATATTTTTTAACAAACTCGTTATTTATTTATTATTTTTTTATTTAATTATTTCATTTTATTAATTTGGAACTTTATCATTGCAAAAAAGAACAAATGAATTAAATATTTATCAGTGCTAAATAAAGTGCTGATAAATGTTACCCTTTATCAGTGCTAAAAGTAAAGCACTGATAAAGGTACCCTTTATTAGCAAAAAATTGCTGATAAGTATTCCATTTATTAGGGTTTTTTATATCACTAACAAATACTAGTGTTATTAAAGAAATCTTTTGTAGTAGTGTATATAACAACACTCCAACCTTCATGTATTTCGTTATCCACAAAGTAAACTATCTTTTATTTTGAAGCCAAGATAAATGGATCATGCTTTGCAGGCTCACTGGTATCCATCAAATTAAAGAAGTTGAAAAAAGTAAAATGTAATGAATCTTTCATTATACCACTATCAATATTGACCCACATGCATTTGAATAAGACTACTGAAAACTGTCCATATCAGTTTAATTAAATTATACCATTCATCTTCCCATATCATCCCACTTATGAATGTGTAAATACACCACTATTTTGAGTCTTCAAGTCTTCTTTATCATAAATTGTATAGAAATTGAAGTCATGAGTAACTATGGCATTGAATCTCTTAACCTTACATAGAGTATCTTGAGCCAAAAAGTTTAAATCATTCAATATTTCAGCATGATTTTCAATATTCATTATCTAGAAAAAATGATATAAGGTTTTAATTTTAACATAAAAAAAATAACTACTTGTTAATAATATGAATATGAGTATATACTTACACGATGGGAAAACCATTCAAAAGTCTCCTTTTTAAAATATTTTTTTAATTCCAGCTCATTCTGAGCTTAACCCCTTAGTCACCTCTTTGTTTGTAGCCATAATTCTTTAATAAATGTTTCTGCAATAACACTATTGAGTATCACATATCCGTGTACTTGAAGAAACTCCAATTTATTCAGTATAAAATTGGACCCCTTTCCAATTGTTCATCCAATAGTTAGAAAGACCGATGATTGATTTTTAAAATTAAAATTAGTGGAGATGTTGTCAACACATATAGCATGATTGAATTTAGTCTCAATCCCATCCAGATATCTAGAACATAAGTACAATCACTCTTCGGCTATGTAACCATCAACAATAGAGCCTTCTGGTTGAGATTTATTCCTCACATGTGATTTCAAATAACCTAAGTACTTGCTAAAAAAATAAGAAACATATTGATGAATTCTATGCAATGATTTGATAAAATTTAATTCACCAATGAAAATAAAAATAATATCAACGTACCTCTCAATTGGACACATCCATCGATAGTGTACCGGTCCAACAATTTTAGCTTCTTCATCCAAATTAATTGTCAAATTAATCATGAACGTGAATAATGAAGGGGGAAATCACATATCCAAATGACATAGTGTCAAAACAATTCTTTCTTGGAGTTTATAAAGCTCAGTTGGATTTAGAGTTTTTCCAAAAATATTTATGAAAAATGTACAAAACTCAACTAGATCTATATTTACTTTTTCAGGCAAAATATTATGCAAATCCAATGACAACAAATTCTCCATCAAAATATATGAGTCATGAATTTTAAATCCAAGTAACTTTTAATTTTTTAAGTCAAAACAACTTGATATGTTACTTGAATATCCATCTTGCACGTTTACATTTTTTAAAGTTTGAATGAATATGTCTTTCTCATGTTTTTTTATTGTAAAAATAGTCAAAGGGTACTTTTGATTCTTATTTTCCTATAAAAATATGCTTTATATTCATTGCCTCCAAATCCTTACGAGCATTAAGGTGATCCTTTGATTTACCCACCTCATTAATCACTGTAAAAATTAAATTATCATAGACATTCTTCTCAATATGAATTATATAAATATTATGACATGTAAAATTAAAGTTTCAATAAGGTAGTTTTAAATAAATAGGCTTTTTCTTCCATTATTGTGTTCTAGCTTCTTTAGATACTGTACCTCATACCCTTTTTTTCACTTCTTTAAAATAATGACATTTTCCAAATTCTACCTAACATTCATTAATTTTCCAAAGATTTTTGAACCAGATAAAACCTTAAGTGACTTTCACACTTCAATATCTCTATTGAATTGTGTCTTGTTAAACCTGAATTTATGAGAAGCATCAAAAAATCGAGGATGACACATAAAACACCATTTATTTCTATGAGGTAATCATTGAGGTTCAAAATCAAAATTACAAGATGGACAAGCCAAACCAATATGAGTGTTCCAACTAGATAAATTTCATAGTCCAAGAAATTCACTAATTTTACACATTAAAGAAGAATGCATTTTGAATAGTTGTCTCCTTGAAGAATCATATGTTTCTTGTGGAGTTTTGTGTTTTTGAACCAGACAAAAATCTAAGGGATTTTGGGTAACGACCCAATGTTTTAAGTGGAAATTTCATTTTTATAATTATGTCATATAATCACATGAAATCAAAACAAAATGAACTAATAAGTATAATGTGACCTTTAAACATAAGTTTGTCACTTCTGTGATTTGAATTTTGAAAATCTGACATACACCGCTGCGATTGGCAAGTTATTTGGAGTCTAATATGAACAAATTATTTTTTTGGTGAATAGTAACATACCCTAATGAATAGTAATTTTACCCTTATTAACATTGACATACCCTAATGAATAGTAACCTTACCTATGATATTATATAAATAAGATTAATGTGGGAGTACGATATACCTATATCTTGGAATAAGAAAATAAATGTTTTAAAATTGTTATTTTTCAAGTAAATTGTGATTTTAATTAAAAATTAAATTAATCATATTTAGAAATTTATTTTAGAAAAATTAATTCCATTTTTGGATTCTACCTGTTGAAAAATGGTTAGGGTTAATTTTTGGGATTTTTCTAAAATACTTGAATTTTTTATTAATAGTAAAATACGAAAATTTATGATAAATGCTAAATAAGAGATTTATTGAGTCATTGATGTTGATATAATGATGTAAGACCAATTGGATCTAACTCACATGAATTTATTACTATTTATGGTCATGTAAGCATCACTATTTCTGGTCTTGAAGGAAAATAATAAACTATGGAATTAAATATTATGAAAACCCTCCTCTCTTCCACTAAAAATACAACCCCTCCTTACCTCTTATATTCACTCTTATAAAGCCTTGAGACTTACTTAAATTATTCCCAAATATCTCCTCAATATCCTTTTCCACGTCCATTATCCTTTGGTCACCTCAAAAGACCAAAAACCTCTCCCCTTAAGAGGTTCTAAAAGGAGATAAACTCAAGATGTAAATTCCTCTTTCCAATTATTTTATTTCCTTTCAAGTTCTTTTCATTTGTTGTTTCTTTCCTCACCTACCTTCATACAAATGGTATGATAACTCTAGTAACATACATTTACTATAATTATATTATTCTAATGGGACAATTCATTATCATCTCTCATTTCCCCACCTTTTATTTGAAAGAAATGAAAGCACCGTATGAGTTGTGTTAATTTAGCCCAATCAAGGACGACAGATTATAAATTTATATTAATATATTCAATTATGGTCATGAAACCCTTTTTATGGTTGAAACAGAATATTATATGTTTATTTTATCTTATTTAATGTTCTTTGATCCTTATTCACTCATGATGTAAAATAATAATACAAAACAAGTTAATTTTGAGCAAAATCGCTAAAACTAATACAAGCGTTTATCATTAATGTTTTATATAATGATTCAACTTCCCTCCAAGTAACAAAATTAAATATTAAAACATGTAATCTTATATATGTTCAATAATAAAATATATCTTCCATTATTTACGACCACCTTCATCATACATGTTTATCCAAACATGAACCGATCATTAAAACCAAGGAAGTAAACAGACCCGAACAATGAAATTGAACCTCATAACCAATCAATATGATTATAAATGAACTTAAAAGGGTTCTAATAAATATTTTAAACATATAATGGGTTTTGAAATTATTAATTAATATACATAATTTTATTATCCAGGTCATTAATATCAATTGGAGAACACCATCAGACTTAAGGTAAGAGATCCTATCCTTTTCACTTTTATTCAAGATTGTCCTCTATGTTATGCCCTTTTATGCGTAATTACTAGTGATGGGGTATTATTAAAAACATCTAACATACTTTCCTAATTATGTTTAAATTATTATAAACCCATTTCTCTCTCATTAATCCCTCTTAAGTACACATGATACCATGCTGATATTCCGTGAGGGATTCAACCTGAACCTCATTTATTCCTTCAGGTTTTTTATATTTATTTATACCAAAATGAGGCTATATATTCTTCTTATGTTAATATTATAAATGATATGTTAATGTTACAAAATCATGTAACAAGTTCCAATCATCATTATATTTTTTGGATATACATGTTTATAAGTGATTCCCTCCTCAATACCTATCGATAAGCAAACCTATTTTGAGGGAACTTTCAAAATTCTTACACGATTTCAAGCGCACTATATCTTCGATTTTAATCCACCATTGTCTTTATAATATATTTTTTTTTATTTTTAAAACCTTTCTAGTTCAATTAGAGTTCTTTTATAAAGAATTGTTCCTTTTTATATTTTTAAGTCTCTATAGTATTTTCCTTAAAACCTCTCAAAAATGTCTTAAGGATAAAATTACTTAAATACTTTTCTTACATGTTGTCAATTATTATTGACATAAATTCCTATGATACATTCCTATTTTCCATTATTAATTTCCATGTATATTTTATTTCCTTTCTTTCATGGACACTTTTATGATATTCCTTTTTTTATGCTTAATGACATGATTATGATACCAGATTATTTCCTTGGTTAATCCTTAAGTTTATCTAAGATTGATTATGTATGATTCTTTGTGTCACAAACATATTCATGAAAAGTTAATATGGTTGCACCCAAATAATTATCCAATAAATTGGGTAAAGTTAAGTCTCATGATATGTTATGTGCGATGATCTTCAAGGTTAGCCTTGGCTTGTGCTACTATGTGAAATGATCTTGGAAGTTAGACTTGACTCGTACAAAGGTCATGTTTTATGTTGGAGCCACATTTCTATGACTCCATGTTTATATGATTCCATGTTTATATTCTATGGTTACATATGTTAAATTCGTTTTTATATCATCATTTCATGCCTTATATTCCTTCTAATAATGCTTTGTTCTTAAGGTTCTTCCCTTACTAGGCTATTTAGCTCATCCCTTTGTTCATATGTTCCCTAGGGTACCCTATGCAGATGTATGAGAACAAAGGAAGTTAGGAGATCAATTTCAAGAGTAAATAAAAAAGTTTTTTAACATCATGTTTTTAGTTTTATGTACCTAGTATTCAAAGACACTAGACTTCCCAATCCTTGGATTGTACTATGATGTATAATTATGATTAAAATCATGTAATGTTATATTTAAAAGGACATGGTCTCTATAGTTGGTATGATAGGATGGTCTAGTTATTTTTGGAGATTAGGAATATAGAACTTTAGTAAGAACCTTATGGATGAGATGAAGAATAAGAAAACATCCCAAAATATTGGAAAGTATAGAGTAATTGGTTTATCAAGAAAATACATCCCTGTCTAGATACAAATAGGTTGAAGTGGCTCTAGCATAGATGTACCCAGAAGTGAAAGCTCCAATAAGGAGTTTTGGGCTTGACCTGGGGTATCCTGATACATGATAATGGGTCTTCCTGCACTCTAATTTTGAGACTCTCGAGGGATGTGATTTGGTGAATTCACAAGCTTAGTACAAGCCATTATTAAGGGAATAAAAAAATCCCCTAAGAATATAATTTAAGAAATAGATTTAGGGTAACCTATATTTAAACCTAAGGAATAACAAGTTAGGATATACTTCTCCTCTAAAAGTTTATCCTTTTATGTTAAAATTTTCCTTTTTATGATCAATTACTAAGTATTCAGACCCCCTAACTGTATTCCCTTTTTTGTAGTTAAAATATGGAAGGAGGAAGAATACAAACAACTCTTCTCTCTTTTTGAAGAACTACTTGGAAGGATCATCTTGAAGTCATGACCAGATGACTTTGAAACCTTTTCAAATATCCAAGTTACCCACAAAAAACTTCATGAGGAATCCAATGACTCTATCATTGCATGATTATTTCAAGTATCAAGTATAGTCTATTGGGGAATATTACACTCTCAACTTTCTTACCATGCTAAGCATGGGAAGTACCATCAGGGTCTTTACAAATTCTTCTCTTTGTTTGAAAATTATGAAGCACTAAAAGATTTTCTTGATGCTGCAAAAGAGGGATACCTCCGAGTAGCCTATATATATCAAATTATATATTTTTTTCATTGGAGAAATACGAAAACAGATTTACCAAAACTCTATTTTGAAATATTTGAAGATTAATAAGTAAGAGTTTTTTTATAAAAAACAAGGTCAAGAAGATATTTCGAAATTATATATAAGAAATACTTTTTTGACTTATTGATGCTTCCATTGATATAAACGAAGACACCTGAGGTGTTTTTGAGCAATGAATGTAGATGATTTTGATAGTATATTGAGGTACCATTGTGATAGATGAACCCTTTTGATATGAAGTTAATGATAATAGGAAATAATGAAGTCTTCATTGAAGAAATTAATGAAAAGTACCCACACCTATTTATGGCCTAGAATGTGAAACGATACTTCAAGGGACAAATTTCTTAAGGGGGTAGAATATAACGAACAAAAGTTTTCAATAGAGATTCCCTTCTTATAATTATCTAATAAAATCACATGAAATCACAACATAATGAACTAATAAGTGCTATGTGACCTTTAAACGTAGGTTTTTCACTTATGTGATTTGAATTTTGAAAATCTGATATACACGGTTCCGATCAATAAGTTATTTAGAGTCAAATTTGACCAACATAATTTTTAATGAATAGTAAAATACCATTTTAAATAGTAATGTTAACCTTATGAATAGTGACATACCCTAATAAATAGTAACCTTACCTCTGATATTATAAAAATAAGATGCAAGTGGGAGTACGATATTCCTATATCTTAGAATAAGAAAATAAATGTTTTAAAATTTTTATTTATTTTTGAGTAAATTGTGATTTTAATTAAAAATTAAATTAATTATATTTAGAATTTTTTTTGAATAATGGATTCCATTTTTAGAATTTACACATTTACAAATTGTTAGGGTGATTTTTTTTGATTTTTCTAAAATACTTGAATTTTTTATGAATAGTAAAATACAAAAATTTATGATAAATGCTAAATAATGGATTTATTGAGTCATTGATGATGATATAATAGTGGAAGACCAATTGGTTAGAACTCACATGACCTTATTACTATTTTTGTTCATCGAATCATAACTATTTCTGGTCTTGAAAGAAAATAATAAACTATGGAATTAAATATTTTGAAAACCCTCCTCTCCTCCGCTATAAATACCACCCCTCTTTACCTCCTCTCTTCACTCCTCTCAATCCTTGTGACCTACTTAAATTCTTTCCAAATATCTACCCAAAATCCTTCCCCACATCCATCAGCCTTTTGTATCCTTAAAATACAAAAACCTCTCCCCTTAAGAGGTTCTCAAAGGAGATAAAATCAACAGGTAAATTCCCCTTTCTAATTATTTTATTTCCTTTCAAGTTATTTTATTTTCTTGTTTCTTTACTAACCTACCTTAACCCAAATGGTATGATAAATACAGTAACATACATGTACTGGAATTATATTATGCTAATGTTATTATTCATTATCATCTATACTTTCCCCACATCTTATTTGAAAGAAATGAATACACAATTTGAGATGTGTTAATTTTGCACAATCAAGGACAACGGGTTATAAATTTCTATTACTATCTTCAATTATGGTCATGAAACCATTTTTACGATTGAAATAAACTATTATAAATTTATTTTATCTTATTTAATGTTCTTTAATCATTATGCACTCATGATGTAAAATAATAATACAAAACTTGTTAATTGTAAGCAAAATCACTAAAATTAATTCAAGCGTTTAACAATAATGTTTTATATAATGATTCAAATTAACTCCAGGTAAACAAATTAAAATTTCAACCATTTAAACATATATATTTTCAATAATAAAATATAAATTCAATTCTGAAAAACCACCTTCATCATACATGTTTATCCAAACATGAACTGATCATTAAAACCAAGCAAGAAAACGAACTCGAACAATGAAATTGAAACTCATAACCAATAAAAATGGTTATAAATGACCTGAAAATGGTTTTAATAAAAATATTAAATATATAATGGGTTCTGAAATTATTAATTAATGAACCTAATTTTATTATTCTGGTCATTAATATGAAGTGAAGAACACCATCAGACTTAAGGTTAGGGATCCTCTCCTTTTCACTTTTATTCAAGATTGTCCTCTATGTTATGCCCTTTTATGTGTAATTACTAGTGATGGGGTATGATTATGCACCTGACCCATACCTTCCTCATGATTTTTAAATTATGAGAAATCTCTTTCTCTATCCTTAATCCCTCTTAAGCACATACGATACCATGCCAATATTCTGTGTGGGATTCAGCGTGAGACTCCTTTATTCCTTCAGGTTTCTTGATATTTATTTTTACCTAAATGAGGAAATCTATTATTCTTGTGTTCATATTTTAAATTCTATGTAAATGTTCTAAACTATTGTAACAAGTTCTATTCATCATTCTCTTTTGTGGATATACATTATTTAAGTGATTCCCTCTTCAATACCTCTCGATAAGCAAACATATTTTGAGGGAACTTCTTGAATTATTACCCTATTTCAAGTGAACTCTATATTATATTTTAATCCACCATTGTATTTATAAAATAAGTCTTTTTATTTTTAAAACCTTCTTAGTTCACTTCTGGTTTTGTATAAAGTATTTTTCCCTTTTCTATTTTTAAGGCTCTATAGTATTTTCCTTAAAACCTCTCGAAAATGTTTTAATGGTAAAATTAATTAAATAGTTTTCATATATGTTGTCACTTATTAGTGACATCACTTACCATTATACATTCTTATTTTGACTTATTAATGTCTATGTATATTTTAGTTCCTTTCTTTCAGGGACACTTTGATGATATGCCCATTTTTTTATGCTTAATGACATGATTATGATACCAGATTCTTTCTATGGGTAATCATTATATTTATGTAAGATTGATTATTTATGATTCTTTGTGTGGAAAACATTTTCATTAAAAGTTAATATGGGAGCTCCCAGATAGCACTAAAATTCATGGGGTAAAGTTAAGTCTCATGATATGTTATGTGCGATGGTCTTGGCAGTTAGCCTTGGCTTGTGCTACTATGTGAAACGATCTTGGCGGTTAGCCTTAAATCATACTAAAGTCATGTTTTTTATTGATGCCACATTTCTATGACTCCATGTTTAAGTGATTCCATGTTTATTTGTTATGGTTCCATATGTTAAATTCCACTTTATATCATCATGACATGCCTTCTATTCCCTATACCAATGCTTTGTTCTTATAGTTATTTATTTACTGGGCTATTTAGCTCATCCCTTTGTTCATATGTTCCCCAGGGTACTCTATTCTGATTTTTGAGCACAATGGAAGTTGGGAGATCAATTTGAAGATTAAATAAAGAAGTGTTTTTTAGTCTCATGTTTTCAGTTTTATGCACCTAGTCTTCAAAGAAACTAGACTTCACAATCCTTGGATTTCACTCTGATGTATAATTATGATTAAAATCTTGTAATGCTATATGTAAATGGATAGGGTCACTATATTATGAACTTTTTCATTTACTAGATGGGTAGAATTTAAAACCATTATTTGGAACTTAATTATAAGTGTTGAAAGGCTTTAACAAGTTATCCTGGACTTGGGTGAATGCCCATTAAGTTTTTTGGGTGTTTGGAGGAGTTTTAAGAGTTCCAGACCTAGAAATAAACATTTTGAAGGACCTGTAGAGGGCATATGGTTTGTCTGAAACTGTGCGGCCCGGTATAAGAAACCAGGTAGCTTTATTCAAAGGGGGAAGTGGCGGTGAGAATTAGATGTGTACGATTTAATAAACAATGTTACTAGACCACATGGTGTGATTTTGGTGGTAGAAGCCTTGCACTATTCACCACATGGTTTTCGCATGGTTTAGAGAACCGACCAAGTCAAACCGCATGGTTGGGTCTGTTTTAAGAAGTTAAATTAAATTAAAATAAAATTAATTAAAAATTAAAACTTCATACCAATTTCTCCTCCTCCCTATCTATATTATGTTCTTGGAGGTATAATTACCTTTAAACACACACACATATCACACATAGGCTGGGAAGGCAGGCCATACCCCCCTAAGGTGATAACCTACCCATCAAGCCTTATTTATTCAATAAATCGCCCATAGGCCCTATGGGAATGAAATCCCATTACATGTCCTTGAAGGCCCAAATTTTTGACCCAAATGCACTACGATGAATATTGATGCTACAGTGTTGGGACTGCTACAATGCTTCCACCGCTACAGTCCTTCTATAGTGACCACCAACGCTATAGTGTCGTTGGTGTTACAGTCCCGCCACTGATAAAATTATGTCACAGTATATCTACAATGATGATATAGTAATCTACACCCAATGGGGTTTAAACTGCCCACCTAGATGTAGTATTACAATGTGATTTACCCCTAATTCAAACCCCCCAACTACTCTCCTCCTCCCCATATGCGACGCACACCCATCCTGACTCCTCCTCTTGACGCACGACACGTCCCTCTCCGTATCTCTTTTATTCATCATTTTCTACTAATTCTTATACATTTCATGCTCGATCTATTGAGGTATGGTCCCATATTTCTTCTCATCTCCATTTCTTAACCAATTTTGGTCTCATCGTCACCCGATGTAGCTCGGTCGAAACCCTAGGTTGGGGTTAAATCTGATTTTGGCTGTTTCCTCTAATGTTAGGTTGTGTGGAAGGTCTCTCGGGTCATTTTTATGTTATTCCGACAACTGTCACCAAATGATAAGTGGTAAAGGTTTTTTCGGTTCGCCGTCATCATCCTAGGTAAATATTTATACCTGTTGTTTGGTTCTTCCCTTATTATATGGCTTCATTTGGGTGTTTTAATGTTTCTAGTAATTATTTTGTAGTGCGTTGGACCCTGACATGTTGTTTTGAGTCACCAAGTCTAAGGAAACTTGCCTGTGTGTGCATAAGTAAGTATATATATATATATGTAATTTCCCATTTTATGTGTATATTTATCCACAGAAGTGAATATACATGTATGGGTTAGGTGTGTCTATTTATATATATATATGAAAATGAATATGTAGGTGAGTGGAGAAGAGTATCTGCATAAAATAATATATATAAGGATCCCCTTTCACATTTTTATGGCCATGTGGATTTGTGCATAGGGGTTAGGTGTCCCTATATGTATGTAAATGTGATTATACTAGTGGGGGGTAGCAGTGGCTTTGAGTTACAAAGCATCAAGATCCGAAGTGTTCATCTTGGTTCTTCCCTAAGGTAGGGTCCCATTCCATTTCCCCTTTAAATTTAATAATGAATGAATTAATTTTATTTTCCCTTTAATTAATGTTTCTCCATGTGTGTTAGGTTTTATAAAATCTTTTTTTTTTGTTAAATTAGATGTGATGATTAATTGAATAAATGATTTTTTTGATAAACAAAGTCATGATTTTATAATAAAACTCCTCCAACGAAGGTGGTATTTCTTCAAGATAAAAAGTAGTTATTAGACTTTTATGCTGTCTTGGACTATTATACAGATATTTCCTTATGACTTGATGTTATGTTTGAAATATGGCATGATTAGGACATGGCCCATATTGGAATTAGAAAAACATAGTTTCTATTTTTAGATGATTAAAAAACCAAGGCACCGTCTAAGTTCATCGACCAGTATTTTGATTGGAATTACCCATATAAGAGATTGACTTTTTTCCATTGACCCCTCCAAAGTGACCCATAGAGCCTTATAAATAAAATTGATATGTTTTATTAAATTAAATGAGTTGCATTAAAATGAAGTGGTTAATAAATGATGATTAACCTTCAAATAAATTTGTTAAATTATTTTTGAATGTATTGAATGCTATTAACACCATAGGTGACACATGGGTTCCTAAGTAGGATTGACATAGAGGTAGTCAATGGTTTATCATAATAACACCTCAGGTGATACATGGAATCCCAAGTAGGAACTCCATGGGTGGAATAAATGGTCTATCATATTAATACCCTAGATGATGAATGGATTCCAAAGTAGGCATTCCACAGAAGGACTCAATGGTTTGTCATATTAACACCTTGGGTGATACATTTATTCCCAAGTGGGAATTCCATGGATAGACTCAATGGTTTATTATATTAATACCCTGGATGATACATGGATTTCCAAGTTGGAATTACATGGGATGCCTCAGGCCTTGCTACCCCCTAAATTTTTCTTCTTTGGAATTGCGTTGGGAATGTCAGTATACATGCTCATAGGACTCCAATCAGTGCCTTTACCGAGTTTCTATTGAAAATCTCCTCGGACTCGATAATGATGCCTTGGTCTTCTAAACCTTGGATTCAACCCCTCATGGTATAAAAAATTCATTATATTGAAAGGATATTATTGTATTGGTACATAGATAATATATGGTCCCTAATATTTATGCACCACATTTCCATGATTAGGGTGTTTTCTGGTGGTCCACTCATTATCCCGAGTGTTGTAGAATGGTGCCTCTCACTCTATAGGGATGTAAGTCATGTACCCTATCCATGAGTTTTTACTAAATATATATATATATATACATGGTGACTGATTAGAATTATTCTGGATATGATCTAAATTAGGTACAACTTTCATGTGTCCCTTAGGAATCTAATAGAGTGGTTGTTCATTTATTTTTTTTGTTTGTCTTCTCTATACCTTCACACTTATTAAATTATGTTACACAATTTTGATTGGGATAGAAATCATCGACATTGGACTACTGAGTTTTATATCTCACACCATACTCTGGTACCCTTGGTCCCCGAGTAGACCTTATGTTTGTAGGATCTAGGATGATTTCTGTATTTCTTGTACCTAGGAGTTAGGAGTAAAGGACCGAGCTAGAGCACAGGATGCTCATGGAGATCACCCGTTGGAATTTTCTATCTTTTATTTATTTTTATATTGTAATGTAAAACATGATGTTTGTTTACTACTTGATATTATGTGTCATCTATCATCCATCCATTGTAGAAATGTTTATTGACAAATTTTGTTCAATTATATAAAATTTGTCCTCTATTTCTTTGTTATTTATATTTACTATTTTCGCTGTTGACTTCTATTTATATGTTGTTATACCACTATGAAATCTCTGATATGATGGTATATTCTCCCCACTATCACCTCTTGATACCCTCACTATTATTCAATAGACTCTAGAGTACGGGGATACATGCTTTAGGCCATGTGACCCACCAGTTCGGCTACTATTTTAGTGGTATGCCTAGTTGGGTTGTTACAAAGTGGTATCAGAGGGTAAATTTTTTCTATCATCTTACTATTTTGGGTTGGTAGAAAGGAGACTAGGAATGTGTCAATGCTTGGTTAATAGTTTTTCTAAGGACTGATCACCCCACGTATGGGAAATGACCAAGTGTCCAGGGCTGAGATTGTTGTTCATGTTGTTTGTTTTTTCAGTTGATATGCTTTCACCTTCAATGATAAGTGTACTTTCCACTTCTTACTAATTTATGGAATTATGAATTTTACCATTGGTCTAATATGATAAGGAAGATTCATTTCATGAATCATACCAGGAACATGGAAATTCACATGCCATGAATAGTTCCATGCAATATTGTTGAATTAGCGATTTTTCTGCTGATTTGACCGTGTGGATTTCCTATTATGTCGTGCTTTTATTTTATTATCATGCATTCTTATTTATAATTTTTTTCATGTACAACATGCTTTTGTGTGTAATAGAATGTGCTTCTATTTCTATTTCTTGTGATGGGATGCCTGTACTGTGTTGATATGTAATAGGTTTCATGGGATAAATTTTTTGGTTGCTGTTACGATGGGAGCCAGTTTTCAGTTGTAAGGGGTATAAGCATATTATAACTAGGAAACTATAAACTATGCAATTGAACCATTGTAAAAGCCTACGAAAATTAAAATGATAAAGTAAATTGGTTTTGACTAAAGCGTGCCAAATGCTAAACTATAAAGTGTATGGGCGCTTTACAGGTTGGTAGGTGGCCACCCATACTATTGGACCATTGTTTTTGAGAATTTAATATTATGAAATGTGATTGAAGATGATTAGTGGGAGATAATTTTCAATCCGTGAAGTGTATGGGTGATTCATGAATTGGGAAATGGGAAACCATACTAAATGTAATGGTATGATGTGTTGTGAAATGGCTATAAATGTTTAAAGCATCTTAGTTTTGTTCTGTAAATCAAATGGATAATTTCTAAATGCACAACTGGACCAAAGTAGGTTAGCTGGGTAAAGTTTTTATAAGATGGACCAATATGGGTGTCTGAAATTTTAATGACTTGAAAACTATTATTGGGTTGCATTCTGATGAACTCAGGTCTGCTTAGTGGGACCCTTGTAGTTCGCCTTATCTATTAAAAAGAATTTATGTGATAAATTTCCTAATTAAAGATAGGATGTCTATGAATTTTTAATGATGAAAATGAAGTTAGATATACTTTCATGTTTTTCATTTAGGGAGTTGGTTTCAAATCAAGTAGCTTGAGTTTTTGTTTTGAAAAATGGTACAAGATGTTTTGATTAAATCTTTTAATGATTAAATATTAAATGCGATTAAATGAAAAAAGGGTTAGGAAATGGAACCTGTAGTGGTTTCTTCTATTTGAAACCCTTCTGTAAGGGTAGTTTGAGATTCTCTCTAAGTTTCCTTGGAACAGAAGAATGATTTCTTTCCGTAGGAATTTTTTACTTTTAGAAATGGCTTAGATGGTTGGATTTTGAGCCTAGTGACTTTTGTTTGATGTGAGATAGTGTTAAGATCAACACTTGTACTTCATAAGGTTATATCCCATGGTAGGTAGCGCCATTATAATTTTAATTCCTTTCTAGTGTCATGATATTTATGATATTTTGTTTCATTCGGGTTTTGTTGTCCATAGAAGGACTTTCATTTTCCAATGACACCCTTGTTTGGATGGGGGGTCATGGTTTCTTTGGCCTTGTTATGAGCATGAACATCGAGTGATGCTCATTTTTAGAAGGTTATATATGGCTTGGGAATGGTTGGATGCTGTGTAGGATATTTTATTCTTTATTCTTCTTAGTAATGGATGAATGACCATGGTTTTATCTAGGATAATAATTGTATAAGGAAATGAAACATTGAGATAAATCTCTTTTGGTGTTAAGTACTATCTCGGGTCATCTCTAAGTAGAGTGTCCTGAGCAGTAAGGAATAAAGTTCATCCCAATGCTTGGGAAGGAGTTTCTAAAGACTTGGGTATTTTTTACACGTTGATGTCATTGGTTTGGCTTTCTTGGTATTCTTTGACATACATGAGCATGGATAGGAGGAACGACACACATATGATTAAGGTGTTTTTGTATTATCATGCCTGTGAGTGAATATTTTATCTTATTTTCCTTTAACAATTGGTACATTTATAATATGGGGAGTTTCATTTAGGTTCTAGTAAATGTGTGTCTTCCAAGTATAAGGAACACAATTCAAGAGATCCATTGAAAATGGCCGCTTCTGCTTAAAATCCCTTAGGGCTATTCGAGTTTGTGAATGTCGATGCTTGTTGGGAAGCATGACTTTGATCTTTTTTTAGTTAATTAAACCTCTATAAAATAATTTTTTTCATGTATTAATTCAATGGTTAAATCTTTGGTGACCACAGAAAGCCTCGGGGGGGGGGGGGGGGGGATGGTGATTGGTTGTAATGACGCGTCAGTAGGTGAAGCTAAGTTTCTTCAAATAAGATGACTAGTTTTAGTTCAAATAATCTCCTTTATAATATTTGGGTATGTTTGAATAGAATCCATTCAAATACTTTTAGTGTATTATACTTAGTGGTGAGAATTTCCCCTATCTTGACAACATTCTTGATGCACTTATAAAGTGTTGGTATTACGCCGTACTAAAACTTTAAATTGTTGAGTTTATTGGGAGAGTTTTTTAGCATTGCACGCTGAAGAGTTGTTCTTATCAAGGCTTGGTATGTCCTGAGGGATTCATGGGTTCCCAATTAGGAACAGCTTGGTCAGACTCACAGACTCCAACTGTTTATTTTGACTTTACCACTAGGCAGATACCACTCTGGGCTCAATTAATGTTCAACTTTGGATGTTGTGGGCTTTTACCAATGTCTTATTTATAAAATTGAGTGTGAAATACCTTATAGTATTTCCTTAGAATCCAGTCTAAATGGTTGTGTGATGGTTTGACATATGAATCATTAACAGGAGTCAGGTGTGGGATTTAATGAAAAAAATCATCGTAAATGCAAGATGCCTTATAGGATGGCATTACAGTTCAGTTGGAAATGTTCTGACCTTCTCAGTCAGGAATCTTTGAGATAAGCCATCAAAGTGGTTTGACTCATTCTCTATTCTTTTATTTCATTGTTTATGGTTATAAGGAACCATTTTAAAGCACTTTGCTAGGTTAACGAGAGTGTGGGTTTAAGGTTAGAAGTTTCTTGTGAGAAATCCTGAATGACTAGTTTTTGTTAGGTTGATTGGGATTCGACCATTCATTTTTAATGAAATCTCTCGAGGAGCATCGTTATGATGCTTAGAGGAATGATTTGTATAGTAATTCTAACTGTGGAGGTACCATGGCTTGGAATTTTCACCTTTATTAAGTTAAGACCTATGGTGGGGAGCACCATTGGTCAGATGTTTATCGAGATAATGAAGTGATCATGTCTCTATCTTAATAGGCTCGTGTAAGATCATCTTTTATATTTCAGTTGGAAAGAGAGCATTGCCTCAGGTTGTGACAGCTTAAGTGATTCTTAAAGGTGTGTTGGGTGTAAGAAATGAAATACAACAGTTTGAATTAAACTTCATGATGCAAGTAGGTTGGGTGATGTTTTAGTTGTTTCCTAAAGGCTTCTCAGTGATGAGAAGTTATAAGATGGGGAGATTATGGACTTCTATTTTTTTTAAACTGAACAAATATCCAAGGGATTTTTAACTTTTTCCTTTATTGGATGGGATGAATTTAAAACCAAGATTTGGAACGTAATTCATAGTTTCAGAACACTTTAACACGTTGTTTTTGGACTTGGGTGAAGGTCTGTTAAGTTTCCCTAGTATCTCGATAGGTTTCAGGAGTTCCAGACATTGGAATCATCTTTTTGAAGGACCTACATAGGGTGCATGGTTTATTTGAAACTGTGTACCCCACTATAAGAAACCATGTAGCTTTCTTTAAAGGGGGAAGTGGTGGTGCACACATTTTGATAAACTGTGTGCCATTCCTGTATGGTGTGCTTTTGGAGGTAGTAGCCTCGCACTGTACACTGCACAGTCTACGCACGGTTTGTAAAAACTATACGGGTCAAACCATACAGTTGGGTCTATTTTAAGAAATTTAATTGAAGTAAAATAAAATAAAATTAAAAGTTAAAACTTCATACCCATTTCTTCTCCTCCCCATATGTGATGCACACCCAGCCTGACTCCCCCTCTCAACGCTTGTCACCCCTCTCCGGGTCTCCATTCTTTATGTTTTTCCACTAATTCTTTTGTGCTTCACACTCAATCTGATAGGTTATGGTCCTCTATTCCTTATCCTATCTATTTCTTAGATGATTTTGGTCTCCTAATTTCCTGATGTAGCTTGGCTGAAACCCTAGGTTGGTGTTAAATATGATTTTGGTTGTTTCTTCCAATTTTATGTTGTGTGGAAGGTCTCTCGGGTCATGTTTGTGTGTATTTCGACAACTGCCAGTGAAGGATAAATGGTTAGGGTTGTTTCAGTTCACCATCTCCATATAAGGTATAGATTTATACCAGATTTTTGGTTTCTTCCTTATTATATTGCTTCCTTTAGGTGTTTTAAGGTTTCTAGTAATTATTTTTTAGTGTGTTGGACCCTGTCATGTGGTTTCGAGTCACCGATTCTAAGGTTACTTTCCTACATGTGAATAGGTAAGTATATATATTTATATATATATATAGGTTCCCCCATTATGTGTATATTCATCCATGGTAG
The DNA here is from genome assembly GCA_963277665.1 of Viscum album. Taxonomy (NCBI): domain Eukaryota; kingdom Viridiplantae; phylum Streptophyta; class Magnoliopsida; order Santalales; family Viscaceae; genus Viscum; species Viscum album. Next base: position 533,051,552 of record OY728151.1, on the reverse strand, counting down.
TGAATATACATGATTGAGTCTAGGTGTTCCTATGTATATATATATGAAAATTCATGTGTAGGTGAGTGGAGATGAGTATGTGCATATACGCATATATGTAAGGATCCCCTTTCACATGTTCATGGCCATGCGGATGTGTGCATATGGGATAAGTGTCCTTATATGTATGTGAAGGTCCATATGCTCTGTGGGGGTAGCAGGAGCTTTGATTTATAAAGCATCAGGAGTTAAAATGTTCGTCTTGATTCCACTCTGAGGTAGGGTCCCATTCCTTTTCCCCTTTAAATTTAATAATGCGTTAATTAATTTCTTTCATACTTTAATTAATGTTTCTCCATGGGTGTCAGCCTACTAAGATTTATATCTCACACCCTACCCAGGTACCCTTAGTACCCGAGTATACCTTATATTTTCAGGATCTAGGTGGATTGTTGTATTGTTTGTACCTGGGTGTTAGAAACAAAGGATCGAGCTGGAGCTTGGGATTCTCATGGTGATCGATTTTGGAGATTTTCTATATTTGCTTTATTTTTGAACTATAATGTTTATCATGTTATTTTTTACTCCTTTATATTATGTATCGTCCATCATCCATCCATTGTAGAACTTAGCATTGGCCACTTTTGTTTAGTTATATAAAATCTATCTTATGTTGTTTGTTATTGCTATTTACTACTTCCACTTTTAAATTCTATTTATATATGGTTTTACCATAGTGAAATATCTGATATGAGGGTATAGTCTCCCCAATATCACATCTTGAGACCCTTTCTTCAAGTTGATGACCTCTAGTGTATAGAGAGATGTGCTTGAGGCCATGCGATCCACTGGTCCAACTACTGATTTAGTGTTATGTCGGGTTGCAATGTTACATTTCCACACCATAATCCCATAATTATCATAATTCATTGATTAGAGGTTGAAGGTATACATCAATGTCAATCACAGACATTTTCTTTCCAAGAATAATCATCGAAATAATGAAATAAGTAATCTTCATACACATCCATGGAGGTAGATTATAGGGGATCAAAAAAACTATCCAAATACTATAATTAGTACTTAAAGTACCAAAGGATTTAAAACCATCAAAATCCAATCCCAAACATACATTACTAGGATACGAATAAAAATTTGAAAATATAAAATCAAACATATTCCATGATATTGAATCTTTTGGATGTCTCATAAATCCATTGTTACTATCCTAAGTATTCGACTTCATATCATATGTAGTCTTAGATGACATAAATAATATTTTCAAGTTTGGTTTTAGAGGAAATTAAGGAAACACCTTTACAGGAGTTTTCATATTATATCTCTTCTTGTGGTTGCATTAATTTATATTATCATTATTGTTCACTGACTTCCATCTGCTTTTATGACATCTTGTGCATTATTCTTTATCAAACTCTTCTCACTAGAAAAGCATGATATCATTAGGGCATGCATGTATGTTATATAATCATGTCCAAGATTGTTGATGAATTTCTTCATCTCATAGAATAATGAAATGATCATAGATTCACTAAATGAATCATGAATCCACTCTAAAATCTTAGAAATTTATTTTTTAGTAATTCCACAGAGACTCTTGATATGTTTTAACTTTAGTATCAAATACAAATTTGAATACTTGGTGCACCCTTCATATAGTTCTTACTATCTATCTTCAATTAAATCATAAATATAATTTTTTTGGTCACCGGAGTTCTGAGAAACATTAACCTTATCAGGATCAACTGAAGTTTTTTTGATCTATTAAAATATTTTATATTGTATTCTGCAAAACTAAATACATCATTTAATAAAATTTGAACTGAATTATCCACTACCGTGTCACTTTGTATTTTTTTGATAGTGTTGTCATTATTTTGACTTTCCATAACATTTGATTCACCATGACTAATCCAACATACATATCAAGATGAAAACTATTTCAATATAAAATGCTCATATAATTCGTTTCTATTCAACCATCGCTTGAATTTATAATCAGGACACAAAAATTTTATTCTACCATCCACTGATCAGTTTGCAATTTCATAATCTAAATTGTTTTACAAACCCTTTGAATAACGATGTGTGTTTTGAGGTAAATTAATCCTACTTTTATCTATAGGTATTGGATTTTATTCTATTTACAAATTTAGATATATAGATATAAATGTTTAATCAAACGGGTACAATCAAAATTAAATGTCACCCAACTTCACCATTGACACTTTTATAACAACTATAAAGGAAAATGGGATGAATCAAATAATGAAAATTTTCTAACTAAACATCCAATATAAAAAAATGAATCAAATAAATTTATATTTCTCACAAACATAGATGAATAATGATATAATTTAGATGACCACCACATTTATCACAAAGTAAACCCACGAACATTCTAATACATATCAAATATGTCTTTTTAAATTGAGGGTTGAAAGACGAAGTGTCTTTTCTTGGTAAATATAAAATTAAAATTCTATGGTTAAATAAGGATCTATAAGGGTTTGAATAAGACTCAAGAGTATGGTATTTTAAGTTAAATACATGATTGAAACAATTAATATTTAATGATAGAAGTGTCGAAAACAACCTCTACATTAAAGATAATAAATATGCATTAATTTTTCATATTTTATATATAAGTGATTTTATTTTTATGGGGGGGGGATCAATCCCACAAAAAACTTAAGAGTCATGGAAGGATCAGATCTTGATAGATTTATTTTAAATTTAGTGGAAGAAAGTGTGGATATAAAAAAATTCACACCGGGGAACCCTACAGATATTTTGAAAAAATCGATTAATTATGATAAGTTTCAATAGTGAAAATACTCAAAAAACCTAGTGAAAAAGTAATCAACATAACATGATAACATAAAAAAAATATTTAAATATGATTGATTCTTAATCAAGATTCCATGTAAAACACATGACAAAATAATAAAATAACATTCATATTGTGTAATGAGAACTACAGTAAACAATTCAGATTGTCAATAAAATAAAATAAAAGGGAAGTTTCCATTGAAACCAATAGTCGACTATGCAAGTCACCTATTCAAGTTAAGTGTCAGAAATATGATGGCTTACCCTCACATATGAATTGATCTTCCCCTCCTCGATCAATTAATATTCTAAGACATCAGCCTTTAATTATTTATGAATCCATTTGAATGTCTTGTGAGACAATTTTTTCTTCTTTTATGAGATATTTTAGTGAAACTTCTCTTGTAATACTGAGAATGTGCAACCAAATTTACACATGGTGAAATATTTCCATTTCTATCCATGGTATTTTATCCCGCATTATTTTTCATGGTTTTTCCATGTAAAATTTGTTCGCCCACTTTTACCTTCACTTTATTAATTAATTTCTCGATTTTCACCCAAATCCAAGATTAACATGGTCTTGAATTTAAATGAATTAATCCAAAAATAACATTAGATAACTCAACAATAAGGCCTTCATATATATCCCTTTAAATAATCTTCAATGAACAATGAATGGTTAAACTAAAAATTTTGAAAAAATTTTATCAAACAAAAACTAACCGGTCTCTTTCTCACGGTAGTAGCCGATAGGGGTGTCGGGTGACGGTAGTCACCGGTAGGGGAGTTGGGGTCGGGGCTGTTTCCAGTAGGGGGTCTCTATATAGGAGGGGATATGGAGAGGAAGGTCTAAGGGGGTCTGGTGTCACTGGATAGGAGGATTCATGGAAAGGGAGGTCAGAGGGGTTGGGGTCACATGTCACTGTTGAGGTGGAGGAGGGGGGTCACGAGTCACTGTTGAGGTGGGGTAGGGGGGTCTGCGTCACGGCTGAGGGGGGATCAGAGCAGGGTGATTGATGTTTGAGGGGGGTCATGGGGTTTGGGGTCACTATTGGGGAGGGTAGAGGAGGAGGTTAGGTGAGGGGGATAGGGGCCGGGTACACATAGAAGGAGCAAGGAAGGGGGAGGAATTATGGATTTTTTATAACGTTTAGCGACATTTTAATTGAAACTGCCAATAATTGTTAAAAAATATAGGTGGTTTAATTAAATTACTGATATATTATATATTTCTCTTAATTGGATTTATTTCACAGTGGTTACCAGAACCACCGGTAATAAACCACCACTAAACAGTTCTTTTTTTTAGTGCTACTATCAATTTGGCTAAATTAAAGGCAACTTGGGAACTAAAAGGATGTTACTCAAATCCTATTGGACACGATCTAGTCACCATTCCCAATTAAATAATTTTTATTGGCTATCATGCATAATATATACTATTATATAAACTGGTATGTCACCATTCACAATATGTTGATGTGTAAGATCTAATATCCTTTATGATGTTATATTCTATATTTTAGGCATGCACATTAACTTCTATTTTCATTCTGAAAGTAAGCATGTTGTAGTTAATTTAGTTAAAAATTTCAATTTTATGTATTCTAATTATGTGATTATATTTCCTATAAAGTTTTTTAATATATTTGTATCTATCTTTTAAAAAAATCAAGAATTTAGGGGGATTTACCCATTGTTTTTAAATTCAATTATTTTAAGGAAATTTAAATTTTAAATTAGTGATTAAATAATTAGTACATAAAAATTTTTATTTTGATTAATCTGTTTTAAATATTTTTCAACAAATAATTTATTATTTTTAAAATAAATCATGTCTTGTTTTATTATTTTCTAACAAATTGATTTTACACATTAGTTTTGGAAAGTTTTTTTATTAAACTAGTTAACTACCGAATACTTTTACAGTTTGTTTCTTGTATTGGTTGAAATAAAATTTTAGATAGTTCTAATCCAGGGGTGGCTAAAATAAAATTATAAATATATTTTATGCATTTAAATTTAGTTTAATTTATTATTTATTTTAAACATGTTTTAACTTCTATATTTAGTTTCTAATGTAGAATTGTGCGAAGACTTGATTTGATTTTGTCAAAGGTAATTTTTTTGTGATTGAAATTAATAGAATTTGATTAATTGATATTAATTATTCATATATTTATTATGCTTAAACTTAGGGAGTTTTATTTTCAATTTTAAACCAACAATGAAAATTTCTTTATCAATTTTTTGGGAAATTGTATGTAAGAATCATAATGTTTTATTTGTTAACAGTTCATTAAAGTGATTTTATTTCAAGATATAAATTATATTAAATGTTTAGTTTTAATAAAAGACTATCACCTTATTATATATTCTATAATATTTTCATCTTTAACAAAATTTTAAATAGATTTAATGAGATTAAATTTTTTATCTTTTTGATAAATTTCAAAAGGGGGGATAAAATTTTGATTTTTAAACTAACAGTTTTATTTTGCAATCTGCAAAAGGGGGATATTGTTAGTATTGAGAAATAAATTTTTATTTTATTTATTTTTTTAAATTGAAAAAACCCTTTATCTTAATCTACAATGATAAATTTTAAATCCTATCATTTGAATATCTTTATTTGAAAATGATTTAATTTATATTGCTGGAATTAAACGATAATAATTTTTTAAGAATTATATTCCTGAAATTATTTTTTTTTACTCGATAATGTTTATTTTTGTCAATAATTATATTTATATAGTTATTGTTTGATTGAATTAAATTTTATATTTTCTAAACATTTATATTTTTATAATTTTTATTGACAAATTTTAACTGATTAAAAAATATTCTTCTAATCATTTTATTGATTGCATTAATTTTTGAAAAATGAGATTTATTAATTTTGTTTAATTACTTAGAAATATTATTTTTTAATACATTTACATCATGTTTATTTTGTTATATATATATAGTTTTCTCTGTTTATTAACTCCACAGTTCTAAAGCCTCATTCCATTAGCTCTTTTACACACTAGTCACCAACTTCCTTCAAGTTTTAGTGCTCGTTCATTCTGCTCGATAACTTCCGTAGACTTCTCAGTTTAGCACAATAGTTAATCCATGTTTTCAAGACACTAGAATAAATAATTTATTTTCAAACAAGTTAGATATTTTTTACATTATTCAAATAATATTACTTTATATTAATTTATAGGATCTTACTTAAATTAAATATTGTGAATTGAAAAGAAATTTTAAGTTGAGTCTACCATTTTAAAATCAATCAAGTTCATGGTTTTAACATATCAATTATATGTTAAATATTTTAAATGATATTGAAATTTCATTATAATATGTTTTACCGAAAAAATTTTATACTCCCAAATAAAAATAACATATTCATCAAAACAAATCATGAAATTAAATTTAATCTTAACATGACTTCTTAATTAAAATTATTTTATTTCAGGCTAATAACAAGCTAAATTATCCAAAAGATATTAAAATTTAACTTCAATAATCTAAGATCCAATAAATTCATGATTTTGAAGAAAATAACATATATTTTTTAAAAAATGGATTTTTATCCCATTTTAACAAAGCATATTATCAAACTAACTTATATTATCATTCCAGTAAAAAACCTCATACTTTTAAATCAAGACACCTTATATTTTAACTAAATCAAAAAATGTGACTCCCAATAAAATTAAGGTTACAAAATATCTTTATCTTTCTTGATACTCTAAAGTAACATGATATTTCACATCTATATATCATATACTAGTTTAATCATGAAATTTTATCCCAATTTCATTATGTATTGTTTGTGAATAGAGTTGAAAAAATATTTTATAATACCATTTAAAAAACAGACTAGCATGGTATATCTAATTAGTCATCATTAATTGTATACAAAATTAACTCATATCATATCATTGAAAAAATTATATGATAAATAAAATGGAATATCATATAAATTATAAAAAACTAAAGTATACAAGAAAAATTATATCATAAAATTGCAAATTCTGTCATAAAAATATTAATCAATAATTAATTTTTTCTTAAAATTAAAATTCATCAATAAAATTATATCTTAAGTCCATATAAGAACACATGAAGCCACATATATGTGATGAAATTATTAAATATTACTCGATTATACTTGAGATACAACACCTTTATTTATTATTCGATGTCCAAAACTCTAAACTAGGGAAATTTAATGACAAAATAACCAACTAATGGAAAAATAAAACATTATTGAACTTGTAATACACTAAAACCACGTTTCAAAACTATAAATATATTTTACATGATTTTTTATAGATTTAACTCTTAAGTCCTGACAATAATTTATCCACACCTACCCCTGAATCAATTTATAAAACCTTTATTTGATATAATTTTGTAGTAACCCTTTCTTAAAGCAGACTAAGTTCCCAAACAGACCAACTATATGTCCTCAAAATATTCCCTTGATAATTTAAGGTTTGAAAATAGCATTTAGTCTTAAAATATAATCATGGTGAAACTAATCACCTCTATAAAACTTTATCCATTTAGAATCTAATATACCAAAGGTTCAATAATATGTTTTTATACATTACACAACCCTAAAACATAAATTTTAAGAGGCATTTTCTTATTTTTAATACCTCATAATCTTATTAAATATTTAACTAATAATAAATTGGATTTTAAATAAACTTTGTGATGTTAGGATATTAAATGTAATGTAATTTATTTCATATAATAAAAACATAATTTTAATGACTCAGATCTTATATATATTATTTTTGGATATTATATGGATTATTTTCAAGACCAAGCACTGAGACGACGTGCAATTCCAAGGCCTGGTGTGACTGAAAAAAATGTTTGAAATATATTAAATGTGTCAAATAGCACACATATGTAGTTTTTTTATGAAAAAGTGTAATAAATCATAAATGGGGGATCTTATTAGAAATTAGAGGGAACCATTATGTTCATAATGTGGGTTTTACCCTAGGTGTGACATAACCTTTGTCAGCGTAGACCGTTTGTGAAAAGGTTATCATGGGAGTGAAATTAATAAAATATATAATTTATTTTATTTTTGGTATGTTTTTACTTTATTCCTCTTTAAATATATGGTTATATGATTTCCTCATGTTTGGCCTCTCAAACATTGGATATTCAAACAACCATTGTAGAGATTTATTTGTGAACGATGATGGATTTAGATCAGATCATGGATCATTGCACCAATGGAGTTAGTGGATCTCATAAATGACTCCAACACAATCATTCTTCATAAAAGATAAATCCAAACTCCAGGTATGATGTTTTCATTTGTGATCACCATCCCATTTATTAATCTCTGATGAGCATAGATCAATTCCACGAATAGAATTGATACGTGCATTATCGGTAGAATTAAATTGATGGAATTTTTAATTGTTCATTTTGATTTATTCCTCTTCATTCATCTTTTTACATGGAAATGTATTGAGTCCAAATGAACAACATTTCAGGTTTGTTCCTCATGTTTTTTGGAATCTATATTTCTTCCCCCTTTCTTCACATGTTCATCACAAGCATTTTCTTTTGGCTTATGGTTCGAAGAATACCTAGTATTTGATGAATACCCAGTATTCTATCATTGTGCAGCTATTATATGGGGTAAAATATTAATATCGAGAGTTAGTTTTGTGATCAATGAAATGGTCAAGGTGCGATGATGACAGTGGATGATTGGGAGAGGAATATATGGATTTGTGGTTCACATACTTCCTAGTTTTGGCATGCAGTAATGGTTTTTTCATAAAAGAACATTTTCCAAGGAGATTTGAACTTGTAATCCAACAAATGATGATGGAAAGGCCCAGAGGACCTCTGATATAAAGGTTTCGACAATATTAGCAGCTCCGGTGAAGCACCAGATGGCTCGTAAGAGATCCTTTTGGATCTGGAAATTCCCGAGAAACACAGGGTGCACTTAAGGATTGCATGCCATGTGTCCCCCTAGCTGTGACACTAGGGTTTCAGCTAGAGTTAATTATCATAATCTATGTGACTCGATCACACACCATGTTACCCTTTCTGGTTAGTGCATCATGTACTTCAGAAAGTATACAGAAACAGTAAAAAGAACACAGTTAGTGGTAAGTTGTGTACTTAGACACAGACACTACTAGGTGTACATGAGCCCGTACACGGACATGACCACTATACATAGACATAGCCAGGTGACATGGGAATTATTTAATTTGTCTCTACATTCCATGTACTTCTTCTACACACCATTTTTGCGGAGACTTACATGTCGTGTGAGGTATTTCCACAAGGTAAGATTTGGGGATAGATAGACACACAATGTACCCCCTTCAAGAGGGTTTGTATCTCTCTGTTTCCATAGTTTGGACCATTATAGTTTTAAGGTGTTCCCCTGGTCCTTTAAATAAAGGGAACATTGTAAAATTACATCCACATCATTCGATTTTGATCCCCTCTAGAGTCTAAGTCTCAAATAGAGTTATGGTGTCCCTCAGTGATACTAAAGTGTGATCCTCTATCATTCTTATTCACTAGATAGGGTTTTTGGAATTAGTATGACCTCCCTAAGAAAAATGTTGATCCTCCATCTAGTCGGCCGTATCGGTAGGGTTTGTGGAATCATTGACATTTGAACCCCTATGTAGTGGGTTGATCCAGATTGGGTTTGGGGTGTCCCCCAGCAGTTCTGGGTGTGACCCCCAATATGAGTATCAGGGTCTTCTTAGACTAGTGATATTTCATGGGTGAGACCCAATGATCTAGACCTCTTCATTGAGTGTCTTCAATGATAACATGGATCGTGGAGTGTACTCTCTTGTAACAAGCATTTATTCAAGGAGAATCCTGTGACTAGTAGTTGGTTATAACCGCCTGGTGGTATAATATCTTTCCTGAGTATATCTAGGTGTTTCTATTATACATTTATTTTTATATATTGTATTGAACTAACTATAACTGGTGCTTTGTTTTTTGTGTTTTTGGGGAGTCATACTGGGTATTGTTATACTCACCCTTGAATAATTTTTTCTCGCACGTGTCATGACTTATGAAGAAAATTACCCTTTTGATGGTGTCTTGGGAGGACAGAGAGAAGGAGGATCATAGAAGGATCTTTTTAGACTGAGGTGTTTTACTGGGAGCTTTAATTTTACTTAGTCATCACCCTTGGAGAAATTTGTACTCTTTTCAGTTTTGGTTCATCTTTTATTTGGACTCTTTTTGATTAGTACTTTATTATCATACTTTGTTTTGGGATCTTAGATGTATGCATACATGGTTTCAGTTGTTTTACATTTCATTGTTGTGTGGGCTTGGATATTTGTGCATGGATATAGGTACTTTATCCTAATGCCTCCCATTTGTGGGATATACCAACTCGACACTAGTCATCAGCCCCTAGACTATTGGAGGTAGGCTTGGGGTAGTCCTAGGTTAGACCTTGGTGGGTTAGATCATTATAGATTGGTTTCAAAAGTGGTCAGTTCTATCTTAGGACTAGAGTTAGTGAGATTTGTTTTTGGGAAATAGTATTTAGTGTTTTGAGTTCGGATTTCAGGCTAGGGACTCTAGTGTTGGTATGAAAACTGATGTATCCATACACCAGGACTCCGATCATAAGCCTTTTGACTCGGTACATGTAAAAATTGGTTGTAGAGAACATTTTTGGTAAATGAATCATATATAAATGGTTGTATTTTCCATGTAATTATTGAGTCATCTCCCAAGATATACTCTTTTGACTGTTGTACATCTTGTTTTATTTCAGGATGCCTCCACATATCCAGCTATCCAGGATTCCACTACATGATCATGAGGATGATCCTTCTAGAGATGAGACATTAGTCCATGGGACTGTACTTGAGATAGAACCTCTATGTTTTTTTTACTAGTTATACCACCAATCCTTGAGTAGCATCAAGAATTGGCAGTACGAACTGAGGATGCATGCAGGTTAAGTGCGTTGCATGAGTTTTAGAGGAAGAGAACTCTTAGGTTTTTGGGTGATCTAGACCCCGAGGTGGATGAGGACTGGATAGAGGTAGTCACTCACATCTTTCACCTTGTGAGGATGCCTTCAGATTAGATGGAGGTCCTCATAGCCAGTCTTCTTCAGGGCTTTACTAGGAGATGGTTGAGATTATTGACTTAGTTACACAATGAGACAACTCTCTCCTAGTAATACTTTGATCATCACTTCAGGGATGAGTTCTATCCATTCATGTTTAAAGCAATATTCACACAAGAGATTCTTTTTATATAGAAGGGCAGTTTGACTATGGAAAAGCACTCAGTGAGGATTAATGATCTATCACATTAGTCCTTGGGTATGGTGCGATATCAGTTCATCATATCTTGTACCTTTGAGTGTGAATTATGACGATACATTAGGTATTAAATGATATCCCTTTGCATTCCCACCTATGTTAGTGTGCTTGAGTGATCCATTGTAGTGAATATATTTCTAAATGAAAAGGCACTGACAATGGGGGATTGTAGTAGACAACAAGTAGTTAAGGCCTCAGTAGCATGGAACTGGAAATAGTCACAAGGATCCAAGTGTGTCAGATGCTAGAGGAGGTAATCCCAGGACATAGGGTTAGTGGTGTAGGGATCTTAGTGTGGCTCAAATCATCAAAGGGATAAGCGGTGTTTCTCCTACAATGGTTGGGGACATTTGGCTCAGGATTTCCTGACCTGTCGTACAACGGATTGTGAGATGATCGAGGGGCCATCAATACAGAGGCATAGGTAGGAGTAGGGTATCCCATATGGAGATAAACATGAAAGAGGGGCTGACAGGATAGTAGTTGAAGTTTCATCTTATTACTACCACCACCCCCAGGTGGTCTGCGCTAGGCTTAGGGAGCCAGTGGACATGGATGAGGCTACCTGTAAGCTATAGAGGTCTATAACCCTGAGGATACGAGGATTATATGAGGTAAGATATGTGTATTTTCTAATTTAGATATGGTATTGATATAAATAGGTTCATTTAATTAATTTATTTTCACTTCTCTAGTTTAATTCTTGTAGATTCTAATTGAGGCATTGGGTCAACCCTTGTGGTTGGAGAATCTGGAGATGGCCCAGCAATTGCACACTTGTGCTGAAAGTGAGATCTAATGATTGTAGGAGATATCATTTTATGGGATCTATCTGTCTAATTAATGATGAATTATGAATTCATCTTAGAAATAGGCTGGTTATCCACAATTCATGCCCAGATTGACTGTTTTAGGCAGAGGATGCAGTGTGTCTGTAGTGAAGGAATCATGTTTTTTATTTGTGAAAAGGAAACCCTTTTATAGAAGGATGATCTCATGAATATGAGATTACAAACTATTACACTATGATTAGCTATAATAACTGTCGATGTATTGGATTATTTGAAATATCAGTTTCTTATGGTGGTGGAGGATTAAAATGACATCTATCTTGAGGACATACTAGGTTTACCGCCTACATAGAGCTATAATTATGCATTGAATTTTATCCTGATATGAAACCTATATTAGAACCATCATATCGAATAGCTACCATGGAGATTTAAGATATGAGGGTGCAGTTAGAGGACTTGTAGGGGATGGATTTTCTGAGACCCAACATTTCCCCCTGGAAAGCACTAGTGTTGTTCACAAAGAAGTCAGACAAGATCTTGAGGTTATTTGTGGATTAATAGTTCTTCAATCAGGTGAAAATGAAGAATATGTACCCACTAATAAGGATATAATACCTCTTTGACCAGTTAATAGGGTTGAGATGATTCTCAAAGATTGACCTCATATCAAGTCATCACCAACTGCAAGTACATGATGAGGATATACCAAAGACAACATTCAGATGTCACTATTATCACTATTAGTACTTGGTGATGTCGTTCATCATGAATAAAACCCCAAAACTGTTCATGGGACTCATGAAATAGATATTTTAACCTTTATTATACATGTTCAATGTGTTCTTCATCGATGACATCCTAGTGCATTTAATGTATGAGAAGGAGCTTGTGAGACACTTGAGGATAGTATTGGACACACTCTAAGAGAACCATATTTACAAAAAGATATCAAAGTGTTTTTTTGGATATGAGAAGTATTCTTTATGGAACATGTCATCCTAGAGGTAGGAGTAGCAATGGACCTGAAAAAGGTTAAAGTAGTGCTTTATTGGGAGCCACCCAAAAGTTTTATCAAGGTGTGGAGTTTTGTTGGGTTGGAAAGGTACTATCAGAGGATTGTACTAGATTTTTCTAGAGTGGAAGAACCCATGAAAGCTTTGACCTGAAAGGGGAATCCTTTCATTTGGAAGGAAATATGCTTGTAGTGATTTCAAGAGAATAGGTAGTGGTTGATGTGAACTCCCATCCTGAGATTTGTTGAGGAGGGTGTTGAGTACGTAGTATTCTATGATGCATCAGGGATTAGACTTGGTTGTGTTCTGATAAATATGTAGTTGGTAATTTTATATGGTTTACATTAGTTGAAACCACATGGAAAGAACTATACAACCCTAGATCTTGAGTTAACAGTGGTAGTCTTTGCACTGAAAATTTGGTGAAACTACCTGATGGGAAAATAGTTAATTATTTACTCTTACCAAAAGTGTATCATATATATATTCTCTGAAAAGGATCTAAATCTAGATAAAGGTGATGGATAAAGTTCCTCCGAGACTATGACTTTTTGATTTTCTATACTATAGGGAAGGAAAATGTGGTGGTATATGCTATCAATAAGATATATAGTTCTCAGTTATTGGTCAAGGAATCATACCGGTTTACATCATTGCAGTGGTACTTTGCGGATAAGTATGGTGATTTATATCTTTATTCGATGATTTTTACCCTACCACTTTTACTCTATGTCAGGGATGATCATGATGGAGATACTGACTGTGAGACCTTATGTACTCAGATATCTAATGGACGTGCTCTTGATGGATATTCTGAAGGAGGGAATCATCCTATACTTTTCGTAGGATGGATGATGGTACCTTTGATGTTGTGGGAGGAGGTGTTTTGAGAGTTTCTTACATCCCATTTCATGGCATACATGTGTGAAAAAGATGTACCATTACCTCTGAGGTCGGTTTTGGTGGACATACGAGAAGAAGGGAGTTTTAGAGTTTGTCTCTCAACACTTCACTTGTCAGTAGGTGAAGGCAGAGCACCAGGTAGTAGTTGGTTTAACCCAACCCTATAGGTGCCAGAGTTGAAGTCGGATGGGATATCAATGAAATTCGTGATGTATTTAACACATATATATAAGGGATACAATGTTTTCTGGGTGATTATAGACTAATTCACCATGTCATTCCACTTCTTAGCTATTTGAGAGTAGAGTACAGTAGAGAGTTTGGGGTGACTCTATGTGCAGGATATAGTTAGACTCCCTATAGTTCCCTCAATGATCATCTCTTAAGATGATGCTCACTTTACACCTTAGTTATATATGGGGTTGAAGGAGGCTTTCAGGACTCAGTTATGCTTGAGAATAACATTTCACACCCAGAACAATGGCCAAATAGAGTGGTCCATTCACGTCTTAGAGGACATGGTAGTTGATAGGATCACTTACCCTTGGTGGAGTTTGTGTAAAACAACAGATACCATTCCACCATTTGTATGGAACCATTCGAGACTTTATACAGGAAACCCTAATGTTTACTAGTTTTTTGGATTGATATAGGAGATTCGGTACTCACAGGCCAAGATTTGGGGCAAGATACTACAAAGAAGGTGAAAATCATCTATTAGTGAATTGGGACTACACAGAGTCATCGAAAGTCTTATATGTATCGAAAATGAAGACCACTGTAGTCTTATAAGGGAGAACATGTGTTCATAATAGTCTAGCCTCAATGTGTATTGAGGATATTTGGTTGCGGTGGAAAGTTATTTATTATATTCGTTGGTCCCTTCCGGATACTACACAGAGTTGGCAAGGTGGAGTACAACTTAGCTCTACCATTGTAGTTGGATCAGGTACACAACATCTTCCACATGTTATATCTAAGGAGTTATGTGCATGACCCATCCCACATTATCAAATAGGGCGAGATGGATATCAAAGATGAAGCTACATTTTCATAGTACCCAGTTGAGATTGAGTATCAACAGGAATGGATCATTTATGGGCATTTGATTACCCATGTGTGTGTGTGGTGGAAACATAAGAAACTTCAAGAGATAACTTGGGAGAAGGAGACCAAGATGTGAGCCTAGTTCCCTCACCATTTGAGTAGTTTTTCCCTTTTTAGGATGAAAATACCAAAGGTGAGGAAAATTTAATGACTCATATTTTCCATTCATTATTTTTGGATATTATATGGATTATTTTCAAGATCATGTGCTAAGATAGTGTGTGATTTCAAGGCCTAGTGTGCCCAAATTAAAGGTTTAAAATATATTAAATATACTAATTAGAAAGAGCACACATTGTTCCTGAAAAAATGGAATAATTTTTGAACAGGGTCCCAGATTAGAAATCCAAGGGAACCATTGAGTTTAGAACATGGGTTTTACCCTAGGATTGATATAATCTTTGTCTGTGCGGGCCCTTTTTGAAAAAGTTGTCACAGACATGAAATTAAAAAAATAAATAAATTAAATAATTTATTTTGTTTTTAAGATGTAGTGACTTTATTCCTCTTTAAATACAGATTTATATGATTTCCTCAAGGTTGACCACTCGAACCCTAGAGGTTCAGATATTCATTAGATAGTTTTCTTGGTGAATGATGACATATCCAAATCGGATCATGGATTGTGGCATCAATGGAGTTTGTAAATATCATAAGTGATGGAAAGAAAATATTTCTTCATCAATAATCTATCTAAACTCTAGGTAGGATATTTTTGTTTATGATTTCTATCTTGTTTCTGAATCTTGAGTGAATGGAGATCAATTCCACAAAAATAATTGATACACGCATCATCAATAGTATTAAATTGATGGAATTGTTAATTGTTAATTTTGATTTATTACTCTTAGTGAATATTCTTCTATGACACTGAATCAAGAAAATATGAACAAAAACCAATGTTCTTTCCTTATGTTTTCTGGTTTTTGGATTTCTTCCCCTATTATTCTCACATTCATCGTGAGCATTTTTTGGTCCCATGGTTCGACCAATACTCAGTATTCAATAATTGATCAGCCATTATTTGGTAGAATATGTCGATATCTCTAGTGTGTTTCATTATTGATGGTGTGATTAAGGTGTAGTGATGGTGGTGGATGATCATGAGTAGAAAAAATGGATTTTTGGTTTTCGTTATTCTCAGTTTTGGATTGTGGTGATAGTTTTTGCTCGATGGATCATTTTATGAGAAGATTTGAATTGAGATTTTTGCTCAAGATGATGGAAAGGACCAACTGACATATGATCTACAGGTTCTGGAAAGGTAAGAATATTTGAAAACCATAGGATGGTGTGGAAGAGATTCTATAATACTTGGAAATTCCTATGAAACATAGTGTGTACTTCGAGTTTACACACCCTGTGGGAACCCTAACTATGGATCTAGGGTTATAGATAGAGTTAAGTATCACAGATCATGCGAACCTTCTTGGTTGGCTCAGTGTGTATTTCAAAAAGTATATGGAAATAGGAAAAAGTACATGATCAGTGACACACCATGTACATGGACCCGAACATGAGCTGATGTACACTAGTCGGCACACAGACACAACCACAATACACAAAAATGTCTAGAAGAAATGGGCATGATATTGTGTGTTTCAACATGGTGTGTACTTATTATACATGCCTTGTATATGGAGACTCACATACCATGTGAGGATTTTCACATAGGCAAACGTGAGGATAACCGGACACACTGTGTACCCCATGGTACATGCCATGTACCCCTTCAAGAGTGTTTTTAGATTTTTGTTTCCTTATCTTGGACAAGTATAGGTTGTGCGTGTTCCCTTGGTCCTTTAACTAGAGGGTAAAATGTGAAATTTCATCCACATAATAGTATTTTGATCCCCTCTAGATGCTGACTCTCAGATAGAGTTGTGGTGTTCCTCCATGAGACTGGAGTGCGATCCTCTATCATCCCTGGTCCCTATATGGGGTTTGGGAAATTAGGATGAACTCCCTGAGTAGAGCATTAATCCTCCATCTAGTCTACTGTATCGATAGGGTTTGTGGTATTATTGACATTTGATCCCCTATGTAACAGGCTAATCCATATTGGGTTCGTGGTGTCCCCCAGTGTTTCTGGGCATGACAACCTATCTGAGTATTAGGGTCTTCTTAGACTAGTGAGATATCTTGGATGGGGCCCAATGATCTATACCACTTCATCAATTGACTCTGATGATAGCATGTATTGTGGTTTGAACTCTTTCCAAATGATCATTTATTCAAGAAGGATCCTATGGTTGGTAGTTGGTTATGTCCGCCTGGTTATGTGGTGTCTTTCCTGATTATATATGGGGTTTTTCTATTATACATTGATTATTATATATTTTTATTGAGTTGTCTGTAATTGGTGCTTCATATTCAGTGTTTTGAGGTGTCCTTATAGGTTTTGTTATGCTCACGCCTGCATGGGTTTTGCCTTCACCTATCATGTACTATGTAGATGGTGACCCTTTTAATGATGTCTCAGGAGGACATGGGGTTGGTGGATCATAGCTATATATTTTTAGTTGGAGGTATTTTATGAGGATATTTCATTTAACTTACTCCTCACCTTGGGACCAGGTTAGAATATTTTCAATTTTTGATGGGCTTGTATTTGACCCCTTCTTCAGCTTTCAGTACTTTACTGTTGTACTCTATTGTGGGATCTTAAATGTTTGCATGCATGGTTTCAAATTTTTTAGATTTAAACATTGCGTGGACTTGGAGATATTTTCATATATACATGTACTTTACGCTAATGCCTCCCATTTGTGGTATATTCCTACACGACGCTAGTCACCAGCCCCTGGCCTATTAAAGGAGAGCTTTGGGTAGTCACGGGTTTGACCTTGGTAGGTCGGGTCATGACAACAATGGACTAAAAATATAGGTTGGATTATGACCAACATCCTCTGTAGACCTACTTAAAGCTGAATACAAATAATAGGTGGATGATTGAAATCTCTGCACTAATATTTTCTAACAAATTTTTTGAGATAACACCCGATTCCCCTTGAATGACATATCTATGAGCCTATAAACCTAATAGAAATATCTACATGTGTTCAGAATGTTCACATGAAGTGAATAGTACAAAATACTTGGTATGATTTTTTTACAATCCCAAATATAAATCATGATATTAATATATTTTATGTTTATTTTTATGGTTATGAGATGAGATGTTATAGTAGTCTTAAGACACCTATCATGGAAGAAAAATACATATTATGAAAATATTAATAATAATGAATTTATGTATCATCAATTCAGGATATGAATTCAAATCAAACTAAACAATTTCACCAAATTTTTCCTTTAAATCCATATAAAATGAATAATATTTATAATTTTGAAAATAACTATTAATAATCTATAAAAATAAATTAAAAATAAGTATCATTGTCTCCAAACTTAGGTGAATTCCATTTGTGATATTAATATAATGTATCAATCTATGATAATAATAATAGTTCAAGACACATTTTCGATTATCTCATGATCTTAATAGCTAACACCTACATCATGGATCATCACACTTAGAAATAAAATATTCCCAATTAACATTGGTACCAATGAAAATAAATAGTCTCACTTAATAATAATCCTTAATAGTGTATATAAATTATCACTAAAAACCCCTAATCAAATGAAATAATTATAGGACACCTTTCTGAATCCTGATCTATAATGAAAATAATAATTATGTCACCACATCGTTAACCTATAACAATATATATATAACATAAGCTTTATCCTTGGTAAAAATAATATCCCCTCATATCATCCCTTAGTCTTTAATATTGAGATTAATAAAATACCATACCATATAATATCATCTTGAGATTCTTCCTTTTTGTTGATAGAATATTCCTAATGTATCTTCAATCCCAAATTTTTTTGAATATAATTTTCCCTGGGTTTTATTTTCCATTTTACCCAATTTATTTAATATATGATACAAATAAAAATACACACAATTTATAAATTTATCATACATTATTTAAGTATAACCATAACATTATTCAATGCACTCAAATAATAACAAATAAAAACCATGATCATGATTGATATTATTCCTAATGAATATAAAAAATTAAATTCACTATAAAATTGTACTTGTAATAATTTGTTTGATAAGATCTTCATTCATAAAACTAATACAACTCTTGGATGTAATTATATTCAAAAATTCATTTAAAGGTTATGGAAAATCATACTAAAATGATGTAAATTCCAGTAAATCCTTATATAAGGTACATTTTATTTGTCAAAATTAATGACTACTCTTAAATATAATAGAAAATTATAAAAAGATAGAAAAAATTGTCTAATTTTAATTTAAATGTGTTTTTTATAGCTTGATAGTGAACATGTTCTACTATGTAAAAATGTCCTTAAAATCAACATAAATTTTTTTAATTCAATAATAGATATTAAAAATTATATTATGAACATGAGTAGATTTTTGATAATCCCTGGTGTGAAGTTTATCTCGTTTTTAGACCTATTTTATCTAAAACCTAATTATTGATCCAATGGACTACCTTAATTAGAGTCTTATACTCCATGTGAACTAACATGATAGTTTTGAAGGTATTTTATTAGTCATATGATATCTTCACCTAATCATCCTACATGAGAAATGATCCACATGAGAAAATATGTTTTAAATTAACATCTATATTCATATTTCCCCACTCTTTTAGGTAGAGACTAACTATAAATATTAATTATTTTATTAAAATATTTAAAATTAAAGAAACAAGAATTGATAACTATAAATTTTTAATCCATGATAATGATATAGATGGATAGGAATCAATATTTTCACAATTCTCTATGCATAGTAGAAATTAGATAAATTGTGGTTTCATTAGTTTTCTCCACATAAATTTAATGGTTTCTTAGATTAAAAATCAAACAAAACTCAATTAGAGGAATCATTTTAATGTTTAGAAAACAAGAAATGTCTTCAAAGAAACACCACCAGTATAATATCATCTAATTAATAGAATTGGGCCCTCTTGGGGAAATTTTCACTTTTTCCAAAAAACACTTAAATAATAATAATAACATAAAAATATTAAAAATTGAGTAATTTAATTAAACTATTTATGTAAAATAGGATATTGTAAAATGTTATTCAATTCCCTAAAAAAACCTCTTATGGAAATCTATCCACCCATTAAAAAATTTCAAAGAAAGAATAAAGGTTTTAAATGCACTTCAATGTTATATATATGTATTTTGGAAATTAGTAACAATATTTCAATGCACAATATTCTAAGAAAATTCAAAAAAATGAAGTAGAAGCTCGATAGTGAAGTAATTATACATTAATTCAATACTAGTTTAAATCAGTTTTAATGTGTTTAAGTTTAAAACTATCCAAAAATTATTTACTATGTTCAATCTCAAGAGGGTTATTGAAAATTTTACCATTTTCAAATTAATTAGATATTAAATATTATTATTGATACTTTTTAAAAGTTATTGTGGAAATTGGTGGTTGAAAACAAAATTATAGTGTTTTTTTAAATTATGTATGTTCATTATTGAACATTTAGTACAAGTATACAACCTGGGTAAACCTAGTTCCTTCCTAATTATAGTGAGTAAAAGGATATAGCTGACTGTGAAGACTATAAGAAAATTATCTGAGTCATTAATAACTCATAGTGAACATCCTTCATGGTAACTTAAAGTGATTGTGATTAACCCAAGTCAACTGAGAACTACCATCGAGGTGATTGTGATGTAAAAATTCATGGCCATAGTCGATTGAGTAGTGAAAATTTATTCCTTTAGATGACTGTACAAAAGACTTGGATTAACTATGCATAACTACTAGGTGACCGTGACTTCCATAGGATTCTATGACTATTTAAAATCACCTTTATACATAACCCATATATTAAAATTAGAAACTAAAAAAATGATATTATCCATAGAGGATTTTAGGATATTGAAAAGGTTGATCATTTCTTGAGAATATTTGTATTATGGGACACAAAGAATAATTTTTTTGTATATGTGATGAATAATGTCAGGTACTTGGATTAATATTATAAAATAAAATTACATTAAAATACTCATTAATTGATCCAATGAAATGTATTCCATTATAGAATCATGTAATGGACATGTGTAGGAATATAAAAAATTAAAGGAAAATATTTATGAGAGTTTTTTATAAAATTATATAGGAATAAAAATCTCTAAATGTCTTACAAGAAAAGGTATATTCATGGATCAACTATAAGAGTTTGAGGTTTAGATTTGGAGAAAGGAGAATTAGAAATAGATATTTGGAAATGACACCTATTTATTTTATTTGTGATATGATTTTTATCTAAATATATATGGGATATATGGATTTATGTTTTTCAATAATTTTTTTACCATTATATAATTATTAATTTATATTTTCCAAGTTGGTCTAATTTACCTATATCTTTCCTTTCATTTATGAATGAGGATTTGGTTGATGTCTTGATAGTATAAAACCCTTTTTTATTATTTTTACCATGGACAATTTATATTTAATCCCAAAATAAATTATTAACAAAATAAGTTATATGGTCACTTATAGAACAAATATTTAGGAATTGAATTATAGTATTTAATCATGAATGACTTGTGAACACTTTCATTTTTCTTTACTGGATTGATTCCTTATCTTTATAGGGAGTGTGGATTATTTTAATAGTATATAAATATACTTGATGGAGGTATTGAAAATTTATTGATTGGTTTAATAATAAATAAACACCACAATTTAAAATAATCCAAATATTTACCATAGAAAAAATTTTATCCTAATTATATTTTATTACCCTTTAAATATTTTGAGTACCTTCTCAAGATCTCATTAAATATTTTTTTGGATCTTTATTAGTTTCATTCCAATAATATTGCTTCCTATTAAAAACTATCATCAATATATTTTACTATTTCATTTATTTTCCCCCTTAATATTGTTTAATCCAAAGAATATAATTTTTTTACTTATGTATCAATACACTTCAATTAAAATTCTTAGTGTAAGGTTAAGAACTTTAAATTTAGATTATATAATGCATCGATGATGGGAATATATCATAATTTTAAACCATTTTTCGGTAAGGAATTGGCATGTTGAATAGATTTTACACACATTTTTATAAATTCTTCTTTTTTTGACATTTTGTATGTTCTTGGAATTTTGAAAGCACACTAGAAGATTTTCCAATACTAAACCTGCTCTACAAATTTCTAAAACTGATCATAATTATAGTGATATAAGATTAAATCATAGAGTAAATATGAAATAATATGGGTAAAAAATCGTTTTCAACCTTGAAAAACATATTACATAAAATATGAAATTTAAGAGTTTAATATTTTAGGAACTATATTTTAAGAGGCCTATATAGAGAGAATTCAAACTTCCTATAATATTAGGAAAACCATTATACCTTTGGCTATCTCAAAGTGGTAGAAATTATGAATAAGAATAATAATATTTTTAATTTATACCTATATTTAATCAAATTACTAGGGAGTGTACTATTTACATCATTTGGTACATCTATAGAAATATAAAATGACTATCCTATAAGGAATCACCAAGGATAGATTAAGAATTATATTATTTTATTACTGTCTATATAATAGTATGATATTTTTTATAACTTTATAAATGTATTTTGATACATGGGTACAAATCTAAAATTTTATTATTATGAAATGTTACTTCAAAATATCAACCTGAGAATATAAAAATACAATTACTGAATTTTTATAATATAAATAAATATAATTCAGGAACTATAGGATAAATTATAGCCATTGGGGGAATTATGATGAGAAAACCAATGAAAAGATTATATTAATATATAACACCCTTGCATTAAATTCAAAAAAAATCACGAGGGAAGGAATTTATTTCATGGGATTGAATAACATTGCATTAAAAACACTAATTCACAAATGGGAAATATATATAGAAAAATGTAAATGTTGGGGAGTCAAATTATTTATAAAAAACATATTTAAAACCAATATCAATTTCTCAGGGAATAACATTTTCATTACTTCATGGTAGGGCATATTGATTCGTAGTGTGATAATTTATATATTCAATTGTGTCCAACCAAAATGGTTGATTATGAATTATATAGCAGTATAAATGATATAATATTTGATTCATTATAAAATAAATGTAATCTAGAAAGAAGGAATTATCTAAATAATTCTTCGAGAGATCAAGATAATAGAAAAACTAAACTATCTAGATTTCAAGTCCAAAATTGAATTCAATACAATATTGGATTTTTTTAAACATAAAAGGGTATATTAGTGGTGATGATAAAGAAATTAATGATAAAATAATAATAAAATATTCATAATTTAAATCAAATAAACCTATTTAATATTCTTAAACTTTAGTTACAAGTAGGATCACTTGCATAAAAAGATAATGAATGATATAAAGGGATTTTTCCTCGAGAAAATTTAATATGTGTAAGAGATAATATTCTTATTACCATAGACTATATAGGTATGAGAACTGAAGAAAATAAAAAAAGTGAAAAAAATCCTATAAAATTATCAAGAACATGAAATATAGGAAGAATAGAATGTGGAGAACCATGATTTTGAAATATTGAGAAACAAGGAACACATGGAAAAAATATTGGAAGTTCATTGTGAAACGAAAATAGGATAAGAAGCTCAAAGGTGAGAGGAACAAATGAAGAATGAAAATTGTTGATGTATATGAATCTACCATTACAAATTTCACCCCAACAATACTATACCTTAAAAGATGAAACAAAAGGAATAATAAAAAACTTTTTCATAATTATTTTTGAAAATGTTCATAAAATTGGAAGTAAACATACCATTCATCGTTGATCTGACTAAAATTTATTATTTCATTAGTTTTATTAAGATTACTATCCAAGAAAAGAATTTATTATAAAAATTTGATATCATTTAATTTCACTCCCTAAAGAGTGTAGTGTTAAATAAGAAAATTCCTATAAGGTTTTAATACCTAGAAATCTTTATTATCCAATGTTAATTTAAGAGAAAAATTTAGAAAAAGTATATCACTATGACCATATATAAAGAAATAAACTAATTCCATACTCTATATCAACATTTATGAATTGTAGAACTCATGAAAAGATTAGTATCAATTTAATTAGCTAATGAAAAAATCAATAATGATGCATAGAGAGATAATTATTTGTTGTTATGTATTGGTAAGCTATTTTTGATAATAAATATTCTAGCTATTGATGATTATTATGATAGAGAAGCACCCATTATTATTGGGAGACCATTTTTGGCCACTAATGGGGTTGTGTTTAATATGGTTAATGGAAAATTATTTTTAACTGTAGGTTATCAAAAAAGACGAGTTTAGTGTGTTTAAGGATGAAATAGAAACAACATTCTAGGAAACTTTTTTGAGAGTAAATATTGTTTAGAAAGTGAAATTGATTTTCATTAATAATTTTTTCAATGTATCACTTTATCTGGAATGAAATAAAAGATAAATAATTGGACTATGATAGGAATATAGATGTAATGGAAGATTTTTGTATATAATATTATTTCCAACCATGTATTAGTGGTTTAATTCCATCAAAGCTAATGAATTTTGCTACTTTAGAATAAATACCAATAGTTAAAAAATATATATTACCATAAAAAGGATTATATATATCAATTATGTCATTACACACTTTCATTTATAATATACTCAAACATAGAAAAAAATATATAAGAAAATAAATATTGAAGTTTATAGTAAATATGAAAATACCATTGCATGGTCCATTTTTGAAATTAAATGAATTATCGATTTATAAAATAAGAATTAAATTTTGATAGATCCAGATATATTAGAAATAACATAAGGATGGAGGAGGACCAACCCCTATATGAAAAACAGGTTTTAGAAGAAGTGAAAAAACTTATAGATGTAGGAATCAATTACCGAATTTTATATAAATCATGGGTAAGATTTGTGCAGGTGGTACCAAAAAAGGGGAATTAATTATGATAGATAATAAGAAGGATGAAATGTTTTAGTCAAAAAATTTACCAGATACAAAGTCTATATTGAGAACAAAAGATTAATGAAACTAAGAGAATCTTAATTCTATATTCCCCCATGGAATTTTTTATTATTGGAAAATGTTTTTGGGTTATGTAAAGCACTGAGTAACTTCCAAAGGATAATGATGGAAATATTATTTGAAATTATAGATAGAATTATATATATATATATATATATATATTCATGGATGAATTCTTTATTATGGGATCTATATTTGGAGGCTACTTTTGGAATTTATGTAACATTTTTTAAATATTTGAATAAACCAAGTTCATCTTAAATTGGAAAGAAATGTTAGTTTATGATTATTATTGGTATTTTTATTTGTGATCTAATTTTTATAGAAGGTACTGAATACAAAAAAGATAAAATTTAGGTCATCCAGAACTTACCTCTACTAAATTTGTAAAATATTTGAGAAGCTAACCATGAACACTATATTTTATAGAATATTCCACAAAAAATTTCAATGATCATGAAACTAATTTTCTATTTATTTGGTAAGAACACACCATCTGTTTTCGATTATCATTTATTTTTTTATTCAACATCTTAAATAGAAAACTCATTTTCACCCATTATTATTATTCTTGATCAGAAAACAAATTTTTATGTTATGTGTGATGTGAGAGACGTTTTAGTGAGATAAATCCTTGAAAAAAATAAAAGATTAAATTATTTTATAATATATTATGATAGAAAATTTTCACATGATTCTCAAAGAACTACACCACCATATAAAATAGTATTTTAGCTAACATTATTTTATTGGACTAATTTAGAAATTTCCATGTGGGTTCCAAAGTCATTATCTATTTAAAACATATAGATCTAAGGCACCTTATAGTTAAGAAGGATTCCAAGCCAAATTTAACTAGATGGATTATTATTTATAGATACATTACATACAAATTAAATAAAAAATGGATATGAATTATATAAAATAAAAGAAGTTAAATGAATTAAATTAGTATTTATATTCCCAATAAAACACTTTTGAATATTTCTCAATGTTAAATCCATTGATATTTAGGTTTTTTCAACTACTTGTTTATAAGGGTTATTCCCTGTGAGTATAATTCTAATAAAAGGACAACATTTTAGGAATATTTTAAATATTTATTTTAGGATTAATTGATTTTTAGAAGATGTTTTAATGAAATCATGGGTTCATTTATTTTGGGGGAATAAATGGTTTCTATTTTCAAGGGTTATCACTTATCATTGTGGGTTGGAGATCATGGTGGGGAATTGATAGACCCTCCCCCCAAAAAAATCTATTAGGTTTCTACTAGAAAACAGTTTTGAAGGATTCTAGGAGATTTTTAGAAGTTTATGATAATTTCAAATAATTAGTAATGTTGGTAGGAAGTGGAAGATTCATCATCAGGTTATTCTAGAATTTGAGATATATAATTTTTGGGAAATTATTTTAATGAAACTATTTAAATAATTATTTAGAAGAAAATATAGTTTGGTTTCTTTATCTATGTATCAAATTTGGTTGAAGAAGTGCCCCTTCTTAACAATCAAGACTCTAGTGTTGTGATATTTATTAATAAGAATATATTTTATATATTTTTTGTAATAATTTTTTTATTACTGGTAATGTAATTGTTTTAAAGAATTATAATTAATATGATTTTATATATAAATATGGATGCATTTAAAAAACCCATGATATATATTCCCCACATAAAGTTATAAGTATAGACTCTCAGACCATAAGATAAAACATAATTTATAGAAAACGATTTGTAATTCAATAAAATATTGGTCAAAAAAATCTGATGAGGCTCTATAAGTTTATCATAAAGCTTATAAAATACCCATATTAATATCCATTTATAATAAATTAAATTGTAAATATTTTCATTTTCCTATTAAAATTAAAAAATTTATTAATTTTTATACCCAATTAAATAGATCATATCCTGATTATCATGTTGAAAAAGAATGATATACTAAATAGTTGTTAAATTATTTTATAGATAACTATACAAGGGAAAATTTCCTAATTTACCCTAGATAGAGAATTTTTTATGAAAATATAGTTTTGAATAATTGGGGAAGGAGGAACCTAAATTAGAAAATTTAGACTATGATTGGGCATAATTATGTGAAAAAAATAATATATTAAATAAATTGTATTTTTTTGAGATCTAACAATACTATTTCCTTTCAATACTTAAATAAAAAAAATTGTCTTAAAGGGTTCTTATAGTTGGATTTTTTGGTCATAATTAATTAATCCTTATGCATGTAATGGAGAGAGTAACAATAGAACTCCCCTTTGTGAATTTACTGTAAAAAATAGTATTGGGGGTAATTAATGGTAGGAAATTTGAACCATGACAAGGTTTAACTTCATTTAATGAATATTTTTTACAAACCTTAAAAAAAATAATTAACTTTTATACTAAAAGAAAAGGTAGGGATAAATAGGATGTAACTCTCAAATTAAAAAGAAATAAATTCAAATGTTTGGTTATGGTAAATTATTATAGATTTATAAATTATATTTTATATAATTTTTCGATAAAAATAAATTTGAACATTTTTAATAATATTTATAATAGTTGTTGTGAAGATGCTTCATTTATTTTTTTATTCATGGAACTTTAGAAAAATATAATATATATAATATGTTATTTTTAAATATACGTTTTAAAATAATTAGTAACTCTTAATTGGAGCCTCATATGTGGATTTTGACCCCACGTTTGTGTCTAGAATGGGGTTTTTTCCATAGGATAGGTGTAACCTTTATTTTTGGTCTTCTAACGCTGGTCCGAGTATTTTTGAGTTTTCAGTTAAAACACTTGGTTATTCACACCCATGACCTAATTTGGATTATAAATACATTGTTATAATATTTTCTAAAGGGTTGGTCATTGACACTAGATGGGGTACCTAGAGGATAATTATTAAATTATTCTAAAATTTGTATGATGTTATTTATGTTCATTCATTCTTCATAGTGGTGGTGAAAAAAAATTTGGATTGAGATTAAAATGTTGATTCTAAAAATATTCCCCATTGATATAGAAAATATATCACTCTCATTCATCCAATACTTCCCATTTTATTGTCACATCTTCCATGGATTAATCCATATGAAATGGTAGAGAATGTTAAATATTATTGGTTATTGATGACTCAAATATATTATTAAAATATATATTTCATGAAACTATTAACATGTGTTAATTAATTTTCATGGAATGAAATTGAATTTTTGTTCTCTAATTACTTGATTTAAAATTCAGGATTATTTAGTGATCATTTTTGTGTGGTATTAACATGAGGATGAATCCTCCATGGAAATTTAAATCCTCAATATGAATGATTTTTCTTGAATTTGTATGATAATGAGGATTGTTCATGTTTGAAAGCTATTCCATTTAATTGATTAATCATTTTTGATAATTTAATAGTTTAATAATTTTATTATCAATAAGAATAACTTCATTAATAATGTATTTAATATATTCCATCATAAAGGATCATGTTATTTAGTGGTTTGGAACATGAACCCAATTCAGGGTGGCCGGTCTTCCTACTGATGACCATACTTTGATTCCTTCCCCTCATTCTTCATGACATAAATTGAGTGTGGATTAATGGAATTAGTGATGGATGAAAGGCTCATAACATGGTTCGTATTTGATAATAGATGGGAAGATAAGGGACATTGAAGGGGATTTGGGTATAACATTCATAAAGGAGACTAGGGATAATTAGATTTGGTGACCAAAGATGGTCACTAATGCTTTTACAAGGTTTGATGGAGACTATTGGGTTGTCATTGTTTAATGAAATTGGTGGTGAGGCTGAATATGATGGTTTCAGTGCTAGTTGAAAAATAAAATGTGAACTAATTCATATTATGTACCTATAGAATGTGACTACAGGATATATAGTCCTTTAGTTCGTGAACTATGAAATTCATAAGTTTTAGTGTTAGGTTTTACATGCTATTATATGTTTTAAATGAGGCTTGAACTTAGATCACATATAAAAGTCCCGAATCCACACTCCCAAATCTGGTGATGAAACATAATCTTTACATTTCTAGCTTTGATAACTATAAATGTGATCTAATTTTAACAATTAGAAACATATAAAATCAACCTGAAATATTGGATCACATAGATAATCAATGACCTTTTGGATTTAGAGTTTTATATAATAATGACAAACTCTTACATAACAACTTGGATATATATAAAACTGGCTAATAAAAATAAAATCATCTCTAACTAAGTTCTCTACATATGGAAACCATATTTTAAATATCAAACTTAAAAAAATTTCTTCACATCTCCGGGAAAAGGAAATATTAGAAGGGTGAGATCAAATTCTCAGTGAGGGTAAATATATTCATTAATAATTGAATTTAATTAGTGAGCATAAGGCGAGCATAAGGGTATGATAACATGATCATAGTGCATAGGCATGACATATGATAATTAATACACATAAAAACTTGGATCCTAAAACATGAGACATGTAATAAAGGTTTATCATAAGATAAAGGTCATGTAAGTTAACAATCATAAGCCATGTGAAAACAATCATTAAATAAAGGATATATTAGAATTTGATATAAGCGTAAAGAAAACATCTTGGTAACTTGGAAAAACATTTTTATATCACTCTTATAATCAATCTTACAAATTAAATAACCTATATGGTAAATTCTAGTAATCTATTAGGAAAATATTACAGCTGGTAAAATCTATCAATTTATAATGACTCTTGGTTTTGAGACAAGGTAGAAATATAAGGGAATTTTAATTTTAAAATTTAGTGGATGATCTGTTCTTTGAACCAAATTTAGAACATAATTCTGAGAGTTTGACAAGTTATAAGCATTGTTTTTAGACTTGGGTAAAGGGTTGAGAGGTTCCTCAGGTGCTCCATCGAGTTTCCAGAGCATCAGGTTCTAAAAAATATTTAAATGGAAAGCATTGAGCAAGGCATATAGTTTGTCTGAGATCACGAAAACTGCATGTGCAAACCATGTGGCTACAATAAGTGAACAGATGTTCCCCACATAGGCTATGCATG
Source organism: Viscum album (assembly GCA_963277665.1). NCBI lineage: Eukaryota > Viridiplantae > Streptophyta > Magnoliopsida > Santalales > Viscaceae > Viscum > Viscum album. The sequence continues at coordinate 533,021,350 of OY728151.1, read as the reverse complement.
GTTTCCCAACCCGTACAGTTAGTGCCACTTAAATAGTAACATCACACTATTCATTTCACGGTTGGCACAAAGTTTGATTAAAAAATGAAGGACAACCTTGCGAGGTGGGTTTCCTAATAAGTAGGAGACGCACGGTTGGGGAAAGGTTTGTACAACCATACTTCCAAACTCTGCGACCCTGGTTTTGTGGGTGAAATGACCAGAATTTCCTTAATGAGGTCAATTTTTCTTTTTTACTTTTATTTCTTCTTCCTCTATCCACATGAGCCTCCTCCCATGTGGCATGGGTTCCTCCTCCTCCTTCCAATAGTCTTTGATAATAAATACTCAATATATTGTCAAATTCATGTGCCATCAGTCCTAATGGATTCCTCTCGTTAATCTCTTCATTCCTTTTGAATCTTTATCTTTTTAATTTCCTCTCAACAAATTTATTATGGTGTGATATCATTTTCCCTATTTTTCCAGGTGAATGTACATTTCTTAGATTTCTTCCAAACCGAATTGAATCAAACATTGATATTAAATGAGTGGATCATCCTAAGTATGATATAGGTAATATATGAATTTTCCATAAATTTACATTGAAATATAAATGTTCTCTTTGTGCCACATGTCAGCCTTTTCCAGAAATTTCCTTAAAATTGAGTTCTTCATTTTAAATTGTTATATAAACCTTTTATTACTCTCTTTGAGACTTTTTATATGTATAGAGGATGTTTAATTTGAACATAGATTACCCTTGGGTGTTACATCTTGAATTTACCTATTTAAAATAATTTTTTAAATGCTTAGAATTCCTTCTAAGCATTTAGCTGTGATTAATAATGAAAATTTCCCTTGTAAACTCCTATATAATTGATAACATAACCCTATAAGTTCCATGTATAACTATTTTTTTACATATATGGTACCTTCCTAAAATGTTCATTTTAGGTAAATTGGGTTATGATTCTTGAATTTTATGTTTAATTGTGTTTATTGAATTGTTTGATAAAAATGAAATGTTTTTATAATAAAACCCCTCAGAAGAGGTACGTTGTCTTCAAAATTACAAAGTGATGATTAGTAGTTTATAATGTGCTTGGTTGTATTAATTTGGCCCTCCTTTTATATAAATTTTTGTTTGAACCAATTCATATTCTAGGTCCGTGAAATATCCCACTCCTATCTAGTTGACTAATGAACCAAGCACCTATTGAGTGCTTGGCTTGCTTCATAAATAGATTTGAAAAAGTAGGTAAATGCCCAATTTTTCATAGTTCCCTCTAAGTGTCTTATTTAACCTTTTTAATTAAATTTCCATGTTTTTAGACTAAAGGGAATGTATTAAATGTAATATTTTATCATGAGGGTTTTACTTCCATGAATGAACTAAATGAATTGATTGAAATTCAATTTTATTAGGTGGTATGACCATGAAACTTTTTTTATTTAAATAATCATGAATTATTTGAATTGAATTAAATGATTTATATTAAGGAAAATTAAAGGGTGGTAAGGCCACACCAATCATTTCATGCTTAGTACATTCTATAATTATAATGCGATTCCCTTAGGGATAATTGGGCTTAATAAATGTAAAGCATGAGAGGTAATGCATCATGGATTCTATTATTATTGTTATGTGATTACACCTTATACATAGAATGTGCACTATAGTAAGGGTTCTATTATGAATGGAGGTATCAGGATCCCTTACATTGGGTGTTGAGAATGACGTCTCACAATAGTGATACTATATGGATGGTGGGCATGACACACCACATCACTTGTGAGTGTTGACATGATGGCACACTCACTACTGTTTGAGTGTTGACAGGATTAGACTCACCATAATGAGTGACAAGCAAGATGTCTTCCACTCATTATGATATATAGGGAATACACCATATTGTTTGAGCATATAGGCTCGGTCAGACTAGTTATGGATGACTGAGTTACGTCCAGGTCTCGCCAGTGCCTAGTATTCTAGGTATATGGCCACTTACATTCATACACACTTGGTTCATATAGGTGGAGGAAATTTATAACTATATATATATATATATTTCTTATATATATAGTTACTAATCAAATACTCATTCCAACTATGAGCTATAGCAGGTAGAGTCAACCAGGTGTCCTATTAGAACCAGATATGACTGATATTTATTTATTATATTTTCTTTTTTATTTAATTTATACTTACACATTACCTTAATTTATATTCAAAGACTAGTTAAATCTATAGACATCGTGGGTGCTAACCAAATAGGATTTATATATCACACCCTAATTAGTCCTCCATTGCACTAGGGTACCTATGTATATCTCATGTTCATAGAACCATGGATGTTTTTTGGTACTTCTTTTATTGTACCTGAGAGTAAGGAGAACAAGACTGAGCTAGAGCTTCAGATTCTTGTTGATTTTTCCGTCAGGGCCTTTTGTTTTATTTACTTTATTCATGTAATTCCTTGTATCATTTTTGAGTTGCATGTATATTGTTTTAGTTTTGTATATTTATCTGGACATGCATACATGATTGTATATTGGCATGGGACATCATTATATATTCAGTTTACTGAATTTTTCCACTGCTCCATGTTTCATTTATTACTAATTCTATTTTTTTGTTATTTACTTCCTGATATACCATTATGTTACTCTAATCATGAAGTTATAGTCTCCCTACTATCACCTCCTTAGACCCTCTCTACTAGTTGGCAGTCTCTGGCATACAGGGAGGCATGCTGGAGGCCATGTGACCCACCGGTCTAGCCATTATTTTAGTGGCCATTCAGGCAATGATGTTATAAAGTGGAATTAGAGATAGTGTTTCCTTTGTCTTACTATTTTGGGTTACTAGACTGTATATTAGGAATGTGTCAATGCTTGGGAAATAGTTTTGTCTCAACGTGATCACCCCACCCACGAGGGAATTTCCAAGTGTCCAAAGCTGGAATGGTTGTTCATACTATTTAATATTATGGTTTATTATTATTTCACCTTAAGTGATTGGTGTACATTACATTGCTTGCTAATTTATAGATTTTTTGATATTTTTTCACTTAGCCTAGTATGGAAAGGAGGTAGAATCACATGCATCATTATAGGAACATAGATATTTACATTACATGCATATTCCATGCCATATAGGTTCATTTGTAGGTTTCATGCAGATTTTTATTTTTTGCCTTCAGTGTATGTCATGGTTTGTTTTGTGCCTATTAGATATTTTTCTTTAGCATGTTTTTTTAAATAACATGTTTGGTTTATTTATTTATAATGTTAATATACCAACAATATTAGGTAATTAAATTCCATGCTTCTTGATTATTTAGAATGTATTTCCTATGTAACACGATTCTGTGCACATTATCATGCTTCTTGGTGCTTAATTATTATGATAAAATGCTTTGTTTTGATGTTGATATGTAATTGGATGCATGGGATAAGTTTATTAGTTGTAATTAAATGAGAACCAATATTCAGTTTTATGGTGTATGGACACCTTATAATTGGGGCAAGGTAACCCGTGTACTGAAACCATATTTTGTGCTTTGTATATATATCTATAGACCCTTGTTAAAATGAAAAAAAAAACTACAAAAGTTCAAATTTTATAGTGAATTGGATTAGAATAAATGGGAGTTATTCTACATCCTAAAAAGTGTATGGGTGCTTTATATATTAGAAGATGGAAACCCATATAATCATCCTAATAGAACTGCCCATGATGTATTCTAAAATTGTTATAAATATAAAAGTGTTTTAATTTTTATCTAAAATGAATGGGATGCCTCTATAAAGGTTTGTGAATCTATCGCACAGGCAAGAAGATTCGTATAATCACCTTCCTAAAATTCAAAAGTAGATCCATGTTGGTTATTTGGGTAATGTTTCTTATAAGATAACTTACTATGGGTGTTGGAAACATTAACCATTAAGAAACTGCTATTTGGTTACATTTTGATGAACCCATTTTGGCTTAGGAGGACCCATATAGGTCGCCTTATCAATTATCAAGTGCTTTTCCTTTATAATTCGTACATGATTTTCTATTTTTTAAAATCTTTTAAGTGTTTAAAGATAGAATTTGAATCAATGCAATGACTTAAAATGGAACAATAGGCGAAATCCTTAGTTTAAACCCTCATGTAAGGGTAGTTTAAACTTCTCTTTGAGTTGACTTTGTATTGAAACATGAGTATTTTCCATAGCCATTTTCCATTTAGAAAGGTATTAAATGATATTGAAGTTCCAAAGGATCAAATAACAATCACGAAGGAGGTGTTGAATAAGTTATTCACTTATTATATGTTTCAAATATTTTAAAAAGTTAACCCCTACAACCTGGTAAAACACTTCTTTAAAGGTGGTTCCTTCACCTAAGGTTTTAAGGCCCAATTCATTACCTTGATCCCAAAAGTGGAAAATTCTAGGTACATCACTCAATTCAGGAATTTTTCTCTTGTTAAAATTATTCATAAAGTGATTACAAAAATTCTTGGAAAAATAATTGGTAGTATCTCAGAGAGATTCATTTCCTAGAACCAGTTTGGATTTATCAAAGAAAGACACATCCAATATTTCTTTTTCAATGCCTCATAATGTGTAAATATTATAAAGAATCTCACTAGAGGAGGTAACATTACTCTCAAGCTCAACATAAATAAAGACTTTGATATAATTGACTGGGATTTTATAGGTTATGTTCTATATAGCTTGGGTTTCAACAAAAAATTTATTCAGTTGATCAAAGGACTACTTGGTTCGGGATATATATCTATTCTCATAAATGGGTCTCTAGAAGGATACTTCAAATTCTCCAAGGGAGTGAATAAAGGAGATCCTATTTATTCCATTATCTTTTCCTTTTTAGAGGATTACCTTAGTAGGCTTCTCCTTGATATGGTTGATAAGGGTGATATTTGAACTATCATGGTGGCTGGTGGTACCTCCTATCCTTCACATATGTTTTATTGATGATGATATTATTATATTTACCCAAGGACTCAATAAGAACATCAAAAACATTAAGAATTAATTCCTTCATTGTGAAAGTATGTGAGGCTAAGAAATTAGCTAGAATAATTTTTTCATCTATTTTGGAAAGCAAATTCCAGCTTCGAGGAAAGTCCCCATCATCAATGATTTGGAAATTCAGGAAGGATATCTCTATTTTACCTATCCTGGAGTCCCCTAATTCTTGGGAAAGAGTTGGGCCTCTCATTTCACAAATGATTTGAGTCAAATAAGAATAAATCTTTCTTCTTGGAAAGGCAAATCTCTCTCAATGGTAGGAAGAGTTTGTCTTATTAATAATGTTGTGGTCTCAAAAATGATATACTCATTGCTGGAATATTATTGGCTTACCTATGTGATTAAAAATATCAACTCAATGATGATGAATTTTTTCTATAGTGGAAGAATTTTGGAAAGGAAATTCATTACATCCTCTTGAAAAAAATGTTGCTTACCTAATAGTTTTGGTGGCCTCAGCATAAAAAGTACACAACTTTTCAATCAGTCTCTCCTTAATAAATTTTTATGGAGATAAATCAAAAATCATTCTAAATCCCTATAGATCTATATTTTTATTAAATATTTTTTATGAAATTTTAGTTACATGGATTCCTCTATTTGGCCTGGTTTAAAGAAAGTATTTCAAAAAAATTCACATGAACTCTCACTGTCTTGTTAATAGGAACTCCAATATGAGATTATGGTATGAAAAATAGGTGATATCTCCTTTAATTGAACAGATTAACTCTAATATCAATGGGATTGAGCACACCATCTCAATAAAGGAATAGGTGGACAACTTTTACACCATTCCTGAAGACTTTGATACAATAATTTCCAACTATTAATTCCTTAATCAAGATGACATGATCATCAATGAGCCACCCCCCAGTGGAATTATGGACTCTAAGAATTTTTATATGCATATACTTCAAAGAAGATGCAATTGGATTGAAACCTTTGACAAAGAAACTTCCTCCATCCATATTTACACTTCTTTGGAGACATTCTCTCAATAAGGTTCCTATAGATGCTAATCTATAGAGTGTTGGAATCTCTCTTTTCTCAAAGTGTGTTCTTTTTCATCAACATAAGGATGATTTGTACCACCTCTTATGGTGCCGAAAGACCGCATCCTCTCTCTGGAAAGAAGTGTTTGAGATATTTTAGGTTCGACCCTTGCATAATGACTCACTCTTGGAGATTCTTTGTGATGTTTTAGGTCTCCAAATTTTGGTAAAATCACTCTTCCCTTTTGAGCTGTATATGTGGAGCTCGTCCATATCATTTGGAGAAACCTAAAAATGGCTATTCATGAGAATAAAAAATTCAATGATAAGTCTATTGTTGATGAAATTATAATATAGAATTAAAATTATAATGAATTTCATGATGTTAAATTCATCAATATAGTGAGGGACCTCACCATTCTTAGAATATTAGGAATTTTAGGGAACTTCCCTAAACCCTGTGGCACACTCAAAGTCTTTTGGTATCCTCCCTTCCATGGATGGAATAAATGTAACATAGATGGGGCATCGAAAGGAAACCCAAAGATTTTTGGATATAAATCCATTTTTTGAGATCATAATGGTGGTGTGGTTGATGTTCTCCAAGGTCCTTGTGGCCATGGCAATTTTCTTGAGGCTAAAATGACTAGATCCATCATAGCTATTTTCTATGCAAGGAAATGAAACTAGAACAACATTTGGTTTGAGTTTGAATCCACCATCATTGTTCAAGGTGTCCGAATGGGATTGGTTCATCTTTCATGGAATCTGATAGTGGATGGTAAAATTGTCTCGAAGTTCTCCCTTCCAGGAATTACATTATCATACACATCTTCCAGGAAGCTACATTACTAATGGTCTTTCCAAAAAAGGAGTGAATGATGAGTTGTGCCATTATTACAACTCTTTCACTAGTGATATGATTCCCATATTTCAAAGGGACAAATGTAAAATATTCTCTTTCATACTTTTTTAATATTTCTTTAATTTTATATAAGATCCTATGAGCTCACTTTTCTGAAAAAACAATTCCAAATCTCAATTTTTTTCACAAATCAGCTTTTATAAAAAATTCTGTTTTTTTGGATTTTATCAAAACACATTATTTCTCCAAAGAGAGTGTATCGACACCACACTACTATATAAATTAATGTTTTTAAGGAATTATATCACTAGATGGTAGGAAAATTTTGGAGCCATATAAAGATAACTCCCCATCAATTTTCTTTTTGTCTCACTTTTCTTTTTCTCTACCCCATTTTATGATAACCACAACTTCATATTCATTTAAGATAGATAAGTAAAAAACATCTTACAAAGTAAAAATTTGTTACTTTCTCTCCCCATTTTTCAAATAATATAAATAATTATGGGGATTCATTATTTATGAGGTTTAGAAAGTCATGGGAGGAGGCTTGACATGATGTTACAACCTTAATTCCACAAACCATTCTTTCATCACTTATTTTGTAATGATATCAGTAATATGATAGTTTGTATAAATGTATTCCAGTAAAACATCTCCAGTAGTAACTTTATCTTTTATAAAGTGAATGTTTTTATTAATGTATTTTGATCTTGAATGTTACACATGTTTTTTAGCAAGATCAATTTCACACTGGTTATCACAATTATCTTTAATGGTTTAGAATCTTTTACTTTCAAATATTCTAGCTGAACATTCATCCATAACATTTGAGTACAAACATGAGTATTTGAAACATATTTGGATTCAGTTGTGCTCAATGTTACACCACATTGTTTCTTATTATGTCAACTCACACAACATTCACCCAAGGAAAATGTCCCTCTTGAGGTTGATTTTCTATCATTACAATCTCCAACCCCATCGGTAACATCATAACCATGAAACTTCATCTCAATATTTATTTTGTATAAAAAACCATGGGAACTTGTTCTTTTAAAATATCATAGAATCCTCTTTGCTGCAATCATATGTGATTATTTCAGATTACTTTGATATATTTAAAACAATTTCACATCATAAATAATATTAGGTCTTGAGGCTTTATGGTAAAGAAGTCTTCTTATCAGCCTCCAAAAGTATTTCTGATTCACACTTATTTCAGATGTATATTTACTCATCTTTGTGCTCACTGAAATAGGAGTTGAAACTTCTTTGGATTATACAATATTAATCTTCTTTAATAATTCCCTAGCATACTTTTCCTAAGATGATAAAATTTATTTTTTCTTTTATTGAACACGTGAGTGAAGGAATAAAGTTAATTATCCTAACATAAACATTTAAAAACTATTCTTCATTTTATCAATTTTTTTTAAAAACATCTTCTCAATCGCTAGTAAAAATTACATAATCAATATAAATAATTATCATTAGAGTTATAGATTCAACATATTTCACATATAAGTTGCTATAAAATTTTCCTTTAGAAGAGTTAAACATTCTCAAACAATTCTCAAATTTTGAATACCAAGAACAAGGAGGTTATTTAAATCATACGAAGCTTTTTATAATTTAAAAACCTTGTTTTCATCCTCATCAAGAAGAAAACCATAAGGTTGTTTAATGTAAACTTCTTCCTAAATATCATCATTTTAGAAAGATAACTATACATCCATATGATAATCTTTGTAATATTGATGAGATTCCACTATAACAACCATTTTAATAGTTTCTAGCCTTGGAATGGGGGCAAAGGTTTCATCTAAATCCACAACTTTCACTTATTCATATCCTTTTGAAATAAGTCTTGATTTATTTCTTGAAACTTCTCCATGATAATTTAATTTATTTCTATAAACCCACTTTCATTCGATGACATTTTTATTTGTTCATCATGGAACAAGTTCCCATGTTTCATTCTTCTCAATATGATCCAACTCTTTATTTATATCATCCACCCATTATTTTTGAAGAATAGATTTTGAAACAAATTCTGGTACAACTTTTGAGACAAGTGAAGTATGATTTTCTTATCTCAACTTCTCTCTGGTATGAACTGGTGCCCTCTGATTCCCAATAATGTTTTCAAATTCAACATGTTTTTATATGGTAAGAAATTTTAAATATTCTTTCCTATCTGAAATTTCCTCATCATAGGATTCTTCTTAATCTTGATAAGGATGTCTTGAATTACTTTCACTATTTTTTTTAAATATCCAGTCTATCATCCTTAAAATTTTCAATAACTTGTGTTAAGGAACTTTGATTTTAAGTTACCTTCACATCATTTGAGTCCACCAAATTTTGTAAAAATTTGTTCCAATATTTGTAACTTATTCTATTTGGTGAATAACCTATGAAAGTCCATTCCTCGACTTTCTCATCAAACTTTCCCAAATCTAAATGGTTTTTATAAAACACGGACTTCAAAAAACATTGAATTATTTTAATGAATGTTTTTTATTATACAACATTTCATAAAGAGTCATGTTAGTTTTCAGTCTTAACAAGAATCTATTTTTAATATGTACAGAATTATTAACAGATTCTCTCTAATAGAATTTTGAATGTTTGTATTATGATAACATAATTCTTCCCATTCACACGAAACATCTATTATTTATTTATGCTTCTCTATTTTGTTGTGGAGTATAGGGAGAACTATACTGATTTTTGATACCATGATTTCTCAGATAAGTTTCAAAATTATTGTTTGTGAATTTAGTACCATTACATATTCTCAACTTTGTTATGAAAACCCTCATTTATTTCTCCAACATATTTTCTAAAGAATTTGAACATTTAGATATCCTCAGACTTCTGCTTTATAAACATGATGTTTTTATACAAGTGAAATAATTAATAAAAACTGATAATGTATAAATATGCTTTTCTCTATTGATGTCTCATCATCCCACATAAATTGGAATGAATAATCTCAAGTGTTTTGCTAGATTTAATGTTAACTCTTTTGTGACTTTTGTTAGTTATCTTTCCTTTTTGACAGGTTACAAAAAATATATTATTCTCTTATTTTAAATTTTGGAATGTTTCGAATGAAATAAACTGTAGAAATTTTTTCATAATTTTCTATCCAAGGTTCCCAAGTCTTTGGTGACACAATTTGTATTCATCTTCCACACTCAGGTAATAAGAGTTGTTGAATTATCCTATTCAAAAGTGATTCACATAGGTTCTTTCTCATTTTGTAATAACTTGTCCATCTTTCACACTTATGATGATACAAAAATATTTTATAAAAAGACCTTCTTTTACATCATCACAAAGTTTACTTACACTATGTAAGTTATGTTTTACCCATTCAAAAAATAAAACTTCCTTATATATCAACTTTTCCACTTCGATCTTAGTCATTCCGATTCCTCATATTTTTAAGGAACTATCATTACCAAAGGTAAATGCTCCTCCATCATGACTTTCAACATGTTCTCAATATTTTTATATCACCTTTAATATGTGAAGAAAAACCACGATCAAGTATCCCTGGGTTGTTCCTTTTACTTTCTTTCAAAGTTGTCTCAACAAAAAAAGCTCTTTCCTCAACATTCTTCTTTTCAGTTTCCTTTTTTTTCTATCATAAAATATTTTTTCAGGAGTTTCATACATATTTTATCATTATGATGAGAATGATCACATATTCCAAAAATTTCTTCCAAATATTAAAATTTATTTTCTATTATAATGTTTCTAAGATCTTGATAAATCTCCTTCTCAACTTTTTGTAAGTTAGGAAGGTTAGTCATTCTACTTTCACTATTTCTTCCAGTTTTTTCAAAACATATTCTTGGTAGAGATAATTTGTACAAAAAATTATAATATTTGTTACCATATATTCTATGACACCAATAATAGCCATAAAATCTTGATTTTATATTCAATAAAGATCATTCTCTAGAGAAACTTTTTTGAGGTTGGTAACTCCTTTCAGTTCTAACTTACTCTGGACATGGACCATATTTTATTTTGAGTGAGTTTTATAATCTTGTAGATTTTGTAGGTTTATCACATCCATTATCCACCCAAGTTTTCCTAACAACTTTTTTGAAACCATAAATATTATAATAATAAACATTAACTTTGATGAGTGAAGATTTCACCAGATTCTCATATTGAGTCTTCTCAGCAACTTTAGAAGTCTCAGCTTATACTTCTAAATCTTTATTGAAATCTTCATTCATATTACTCATGTTATTTTTGAAGTGAAGATGTTTTTTATTGAAACTTGTTTACTTATTCTTTAGATTTCAACTTCTTATTGGGATATTAAATCATCATTCCCTATTAAATAACTCTTAATTTGGAACTTAATATCTCTTGAATGTATTCATCCTTCTTATTGATGAGATTTTTCTTCCATCAGTAACTTCTTCACAATATTTCGTCATTAGTATAATTTATTTCTTGAGAATTTTTCTACTAAAGACATGTAACATGTTCTATTCTGAGATGATACTATCTACAAGATTCTTCACCCACTTCTTCACTATCTGAAGAATATTTTGTTTTCTCAACTTTTTTAATGAAGGTTTCAAAATTTTATAAACTTTTATCTCCATAATAATTATTATTAATTTATTCTGATATGAATTTCTTACTCAACATAATTTTTTAGTAAAATTATTCTTGTATTTGTTGGATGAATTTTCTTATTCTTCATTTTTGTTCTACTTCTTCCATTGAGTTTTTAATCGGTATCATCTCAATATTCTAAAAATTTCTTCTTTGGGAAATTCATAATAAATTTTTTTATTCCACCACACTCAAAACATTTGAGAGGATGTTTACCTCTATATTTCTTTCTTACTCTCCGATAGTTTTTAGAGATAAGATACATACTCTTACCAATTAATCCATCATATTCATTATCTTCAGAATCACAATGATCATCTTCTTCAGTATCTTGTATTTTCAAATTTTTCAAAGATTCAAAATCCATTTCATATTTAATATTATTTTTAAACATTTTATCTTTCCCCATTTAATAAGAAACAATAAAGTTATGAAATTAATTAAGAGATAAATCATCCTTATCATCTAAAGATGAAATTTTATAATCAAACCTATCTAGAAAGTTTCTCATAATTTTATTCAAAATTATAGAATCTTCTACGACATCTTTTAATCCTATAATGTTGCTATTAATTTAATTTAATTTGGTGAAGTATTCATCAACAGTTTCTTCATCTCTCATTCTGATGTCTTCATATTTACTATTCCAGATTTTTAGCTTTGCTTCCTTTAATTTAGTATTCCATTCAAAAATACTTTCCACCTTGTCCCGCATACTTTTTAAAGTATTGAGAATCATCTAATTTTAATAAACATTCTCTAACAAGGACATAAAGATTTAATTTCTAGCCTTTCCATCATCTTCTATATTTCTATTATCAGTATACATCATAGGAGAATCATTCTTAATAGGTGTTAAACCAATAATAACAGCATCAAAAATTTCCAGACTAAGAGACAGGAGATAAGAAATCATCCTATTTTTCCATCCATAATAATTTTTTCCATCAAATGTTGGAGTTACTCTATTATTGATAGAATTTATATTTTCCATGATAAGGATTCAATAAGAGAATATTCCCTCTAATACCTATTTAATTTTAAAAGGATCGAATAATAACTTAGAGGGGGGTTTAATTAGTTGTTCACTTTTTATAAGTTTCAAAACTTTTAGAAACATAATCCCTACAACCTATTAAGATTTATTTCCTTATAAACCTCTATAAAATACTCATGCATGAAAAAGTAGGAAAGCAAGTAAATCACAGAATATTTACACGGTTTGACCTTAGTGTGAGAACCTATATCCATTACTTATCCACTACCATGGGTATATGGAAATCCACTATTATGAATAAGTGAATACCACTTCTGGAAACTCCTGTTAGAAACTTTTTATCTCCTGATTGGAAAGGAATACTTTGTTGAAACTGATCCACAATTTCTCATTCCAAATCATCAGTCTGATTTGGATGGATCTTATTTTCTCTATAAAGCCCCACCCTTAAACATTACTTAATCTTGAGTTATTACAAGATTAGACATTGAAGATCTTTTCAGGTTTAGAGTTTTAGATAATTAGATCATAAATCATGAATTACATTACACATTTAAACAAAGTGGTTACATAAAAGATAGTATTCATTTTTCCCATCATCGGAAACATATTTAAAAATAAAACATAGATTCTTTCTTTACACTTCCTTGACACTATCATCACATCATGTACCTTTCCCTTGACCTATGAAAAATATTTCAAAAATGTGGGAAGAGCAAAAAAAGATCAATAAGGGATATAAAAGTACAAAATGAAAACATTAGTCCATGTATGAAATCATACTTTGCTCATAAAATATTAGCATTTTAACATAACTCATCAAATCATGAATAAATCATAGAAATCATAAGACATAAAGGTAACTTGAGGCATTCATAACATTCTTACGTAGGGAGTAACCCTCATGGTTACGTTTGGAATACCCATCACAGTATATTCCCTAAATCTCTTTAGAGAAACCTTAACATTTAACCCCTTCACGTTACCCAATGCATTGGAGAGCTATATTGGGCTCACCCGCCCTTAGTTTATCACGGAACCACCCATCTTCATAAACAATTCCCAAGAACCATAACATAATCGTATCACATTAAACATGCATAAAGGAAACATAACATTTCCACATTTCAATCACAAGCTATCAATAACACATTGATATAATAAAAAAATAATCAAAACCATTTTCAATATCAAAATAAAAGAAAAGTAATACATGGTATTTATTTTTCATATAAAAAAAAGGTTATGGATTTTAGAGGAAGCCAAAACTCAAATAATGTTCACGGCGGCGGATAAGTCATTGTCGCCTCATACGTACGACAAAAAAAACATTCTCTTTTGTCGTTTTGTAAATGATTCATATAAAAAATATTCCTTTTGAATAAACGTAAACGTAAAAGGGGTTTATACACCATATAAAATAAAGTTGTGTAAAAAACATAATATGCCTCAATGAAAGGAGATTGAGACGATGTCCCTTACCATGGGTCTGACTTGACTTGATCGTTGTTTAATGTCCTGAATAACAAAATTGATTTAATTTCTACTTGATTAAGAACCTTTTTCAACTTCATTATTACTTTTATATCACTTATTACCATGTTATGAACACTATGTAATTATTTAAGTTAATAATGGTCGTTTTGTCGATCATTGGTACTTGAGTCAAAAATAAACTCTTTATAATTACAAGTTGTTCATGTGGTAAAATATCCATTATATATAGATTTATATTCATGATTTAGATATCATATATGTCATATATATCCAGTATATAAATTCATTTACAATATTACATAACATTTAGAGGTAAGAAATGAAATGCACCGTTCATGGAGACGATAAACCGTACGTACACATGAAAGCTACTTTCATTTCTATTTCGTATTTTATGGAATGGAATCATAATGATATAAAGGTAAATTATAATTCCAGTATAATATCATATATAATATCATTAATTCAATATTTTATAGTTCCCACATATGGCATTAATGAATCAAATCACTTTGAGGGGTCGATAGTCCGCACATCCTAAAATGAAGATATCGCGTTTACCCATAATGGAAACCATAAAGGTATGCCAAAAATGAAAAATGCAGAATATTAAGGAAAAAATAAACATATTATATATCATATATAAATATAGTGACATCTTAATGTCCACCTTTGAAGGTGTTAGAAGAATATTGAACAATCATCGTTTCGTGAGGCAGAAATTCACCATCCATGGAAACAGTATACTCTTTATCCATTAGATGAAGGTGTGTGTAAGTGTAGCTTAAATAATTATTATAATATAATCCTAGTAAATTTAATATACTGGTGTTGTTACAAAATAAATTAATAAAGAGTGTTTAAGGGGTTGGAGAAGAAAAATAAAACAAAAGAACATTAGAGAAGTCTTTACCTTTAAATTGGGTAACTCCTCTTGGTTAGATTCAAAAGGGTTTCTTGAAGAGCCTTATGCCTAAGGTAAGGATTATAGGATGAATATAGGGATGTGGAGAGATAAAATGAACAGGTATTGGCCAAGCAAATGGCTTTAGAAGTGTGGGTAAGGAGGTAGAGGTGGGGGCCTTTTATAAGAGGAGAGGAGGGCCACTATTGGAAAGGTATAAAATGTTACATTATTTTCAAATGATTTTCGGATTTTAAAGGTCCCAAATTGATTTATTTCGAGGATAAGGTGATAAGGGTTCGAAATATACTCATCCAATAGGTCTTTGACAAGTTTAAGTCTTATATTTTACATTATATTTTCATTTTATTTAAATCGTTCATTAATGAGGTAATCACTACATCATCACGATGTCATAACTAATTTAATTTATTTAATATCTAAAAATTATAAAAAAATTACTATGATGTAGGAAATATTTTTATCTTTCCAATGAATATTTATAGTACAATAAATCATTTATTTAGACAGGATTAAAAATGTTTTACTCAGGTGATACATTCTTTGTCATATTTAACTTTCTTTAAAAATAAAAAGATAAAAAGTCATTATCACACAAAAGGGATGC
This sequence comes from Viscum album, assembly GCA_963277665.1. Classification (NCBI taxonomy): domain Eukaryota; kingdom Viridiplantae; phylum Streptophyta; class Magnoliopsida; order Santalales; family Viscaceae; genus Viscum; species Viscum album. Next base: position 533,005,786 of record OY728151.1, on the reverse strand, counting down.
CATGGTGTCCCCAAGTTTGGCACAAGGCATCCCATGGTCGGCCATGAAACAACCAGTAGAATTAGGACACATGTTGGGGTCATTTGTTATTATTATGATATTATTTTATTATCCTTAACTACCCGATTACCAATTAATCAAGATAATTAAAGATAATTACCGTCATTACTATTCATAATGTCCAAAAACAAAAGAGTATTGATTACATAATTTGGATGTTCTGATTCCAAATAAGTAATAAATTTTACCAAATTACAAACACAGAAATTGAAATAATTAATTTAAAAATAATTCCCATTGTCAAAATAAATAGCGGGGTTTTTTAGAAACAATATCTATGAAAAGTTTGACACTTGTTTATGCCCAATTCCAAAGTGAAATTAATCCCAATGACCACCATTGGATGAAATGATAAAAATATATTCTATTTAAACTTTAAATACAATTAAAAAGATAATCTAACCATATAATTTAATTAGATGAAAATGCAGTTTTGATGTAAAATGCAGTATTTTTCACTATTCATTAAAAAATGAACATTGTCAGAAAAATACCAAAAATTTATCCAAAGTAAATTTCAATGTCCCAATGATAAAGAATAAGTTTATTTTGACAAATAGAGATTATAAAATTGTAAAAAGTTTTATTTAAAAATGGTTTTCCATCAAAAGGTAGTAAATCAATCTTTTAAAAATATTAGTGTATTCCATGCTTAAGATTGGATTTATTCTCATTTTAAGCCTCTAAAACACTATCTAATTCATAAATAGACATAGGTAAAAATATCTATTATTCCTTACTTACTTGGGATGTTACATCCTTCCCCCCTTTAGAAAACTATGTCCCCACAATTTATTTACATAACAAATTAGTGGGGGTATTTATCCCTCATTGCATTTTCAGATTCCCATGTTGCCTATTCAATCATGTGGTTTTCCACAAAACCTTTACTTGATGAATCACCTTATTCCACAACACTTTCTTGCTGTTGTCAAGAATCTGGACCAGTTGTTCCTCATAAGATAGATTCTCTTCCAACTGAACTACCTCTGGACTCAAAAAAATGAGATGGATCTGGCATGTACTTCCTTAACATTGAAACATGAAAAACATTGTGTACCTGAGATAAACTCGGAGGTAAAGCCACTCGGTATGCAACTGATCCAACTCTCTTCAGAATTTCAAATGGTCCAATGAATCTTAGACTCATCTTTCCTTTCTTACCAAATTGCATCACACTTTTCCATGGTGAAACTTTGAGAAAAACATGATCACCTACCTCAAAAGAGAGATCCTTCCTCCTATTGTCCGCATAACTCTTCTGCCTACTATGAGCTATTATCATGTGTTTCTATATCAGCTAAACTTTTTCTACCAACTCTTCTACCAATTATAGTATCATCAACTTCCTTTCACCTACTTCATCCCCAAAAGTTGGAGTTCGACACCGCTTCCCATACAATGCATCAAATGGTTCCATCTGTATACTGGAATGAAAACTGTTATTATAAGAAAACTCAACCAAAGAAAGATGTTGTTCCCAACTTCCCTGATAATCCACCAAAAAAGCACATATCATATCCTCTAAAGTTTGAATCGTTCGTTCTAACTTCCCATCTGATTGATGATGAAAAGCCGTACTAAAATTTAATTCAGTACCCAACGACTTTTGAAGGCCTTTCCAAAAGTTAGAAGTGAACCTAGAATCACGGTCAGATACAATGGAGAGAGGAACTCCATGTAACCTGACTATCTATTCAAGATACAAACGGGAAAGTTGATCTCGGGAAAAAGTATCTCGTATGGCAAGGAAATGAGCAGATTTAGTCAAGCGATCAACAATAACCCAGATTGCATTATTACCTTGAGGTGTCTTTGGAAATCCCACAACGAAGTCCATGGATATATTCTCCCATTTACACTCTGGAACTGGTAAAGGCTAAAGCATCCCTTGCGGTAACTGCCGCTCTGCTTTAAACTGTTGACAAGTCAAACACTTCATTGTAAAATCAGCAATGTCTCTTTTCATTCCATCCCACCAGTAATACTCCCGTAGATATCTATACATCTTAGTACTGCCCGGATGAACTGAAAACGGAGAACTATGAGCTTCACATAATAACTCTCTCTTCAACTGTGAATCACACGGAACACACAATCTCTTCCCAAATCTCAAAACAAAATCATTATCAATGTTGAATTCAGGAAACTTACCCTTCTTAACCAGCTCTACCATTTTCTACAACTCACTGTCTTGCTTCTGTGCTTGCTTAATTCTTTCTGATAGAGAAGATTTCACTAATACCTAAAACAAAACAGAAGAACATCCTGCACCAACAACTTCTATGCCAAAGTTCATCAAATCCTTAACCAAAGGATCACATTCCAAAAGAAACATCATTAATGAAGCATTACTTTTTCGACTCAAAGAATCAACCACTTTATTTGCTTTTCCCGGATGGTAATGAAATGTACAATCATAATCCTTGATTAATTTCATCTATCTCCTCTGTATCATGTTCAATTATTTCTAAGTGAATATATACTTTAAACTTTTGTTATCAGTATATATTTCACACTTTACTCCATACAAATGATACCTCCAAATTTTTAAAGCAAAAACAACAACAGCTAATTCCAAATCATGTGTAGGGTAATTTAACTCATGAGTTTTCAACTGACGTGAAGCATAAGCAATTACCTGATCATTATGCATTAGGAAGAAACCAAGTTCTTTTAATGAAGCATCAATATAGATAACAAACTCACCATTCCTGGAAGGTATTGCCAAAACTGGAGCATTCTCCAATCTTCTTTTCAATTCCTGAAAACAATCATCACATTATTTTGTCCAGATAAACTTAACACCCTTCCGTGTTACCTTAGTCATTAGACTAGATAACTGTGAAAAATTTCTGACCAACCTTCATTAGTATCCTTCCAAACCAAGGAAGCTACGAATCTTAGTTACATTTGTGGGTCTTGTCCATTATTCAACAACCTTTGTTTTTGCAGGATCAACAGTTATCCCATCTTTAGAAACAATGTGACCACGGAAAGAAATTTGTTGCAACCAAAACTCACACTTGCTAAATTTACCATACAATTTATTTTCATTTAAGGTTTCAAAAATAACCCTTAAATGTCTTTTATGCTCCTCTTTACTTTTAGAAAACACCAAAATATCATCAATGAAAAAAACCACAAACTTATCAATAAACTCATAGAAAAATTCTATTCATAAGGTCCATGAATACAACAGGTGAATTGGTTAGCCCAAAAAGCATTACTACAAATTCATAATGGGCATATCTTTTACGAAATGCGGTCTTCAGAATATCTTCTTCCTTTAACTTCAACTAATGGTACCCCAATCTCAGGTCAATCTTTTAAAAAAAAACTGAGCTCCCTGGAGCTGATCACACAAATCATCGATATGAGGCAAAGGATATTTTTTCTTAACAGTGATGTTATTCAAGGCTCTATAATCAATGCAAAGTCTCATTGAACCATCTTTCTTATTGACAAATAAAACAGGAGCACCCCATGGTGATGTGCGAGGTCGAATGAAACCTTTCTCTAATAAATAATTCAATTTCTCCTTCAACACTAAAAGTTATGTTTGAGCCATTTGATAAGGGGGTTTTGAAATTAACTTAGCATCAGGAACTAAGTCAACGGTAAATTCAACTTCCCGATTTGGTATTATTCCAGGAAACTCATCAGGAAAAACATTAGGATACTCATTTACCACTAGAACATCATTAATCTGAACAGTTACCTTGTTTTCAATGATATATGAAAGGTAACATTCATTTCCAACTTTAAGAAGTTTCTCATCCTCTTGATATGTTATCAACATTAAGGGTTCATTATTGTACACAAAATTAAATTATTTCTGAAAAGAAACTTCTTTAGCTCTACAGTCAATCTTAGCATGGTAAATAGAGAGCCAATCCATAACCATGATAACATCAAACTCTACTAAAGGTAAAAAAATAAGGTTTTCAAGTAGGTTCTTTCCACGGATAAGGATAGGAAGATTCTTATAAATTCTTTTTGCCTCAACATTTCCCCCAGGTGTTTTTACCATAAGTTCAGGAGTCATTTCTTGAGATGGTATTCCCATTTTACTAGAAAAGTTTTTAGAGATGAAAGAATGTGTAGACCCCGAATCAAACAACACACTGACATAATCTGAAAAAACAAAGTACCTGATACCACTTCATTTGATGGCCCGACATCTGCTGAAGTAGTTGCAAAGTATTTCACCACCCCTTTCTGCTTGTAGTCTAACTGCTTCCCATCACTCGTGCTCTTTGTCGGACACTCATTTGCATAGTGACCCATCTAATTTCACTTAAAACATTTCAATAACTGTAAATAAAATTTGGCCTTACCATCACCCTGATATTTTTCAGTGCAATCACGAGCCTTATGTCCCATATTACGGCATCAATAGCACTTTCCAGAATTCAGAAGACATTCCCCAGCATGCCTTTTACCACATTTATCACAAACTGGAAACTTCGTTTTCTTACCGTCAGACCTTTTTGAAGAATTCTTTCTTTTCTCGTGCCACCTCGGTCTCTTCTTCTGATGGTTGTTATAGAACACTTGATCATCGGAAAACTCCATTTCCACCTTCTCAGCACTTTGAAAAAGATTTTCATGACTCTTGAACTCGTGAGAAGCTAAAGCCCTTCGATATTTTGGATTTAATACTGAGTAAAAACGATTGATTTTACTATCAAGGTCTCGGATAAAATTTGGAGTATACCTATCCAATCGAGTGAACCTTTCTTCATAGGCAGCCGCTAAGTCTTCCTCTTGCCTAAATTCTAGGAATTGTTTTTCCATCCTAAGTTGAACAACCTTAGGAAAATACTTCTCAAGAAACATACCTTTTAATTCATCCTAGTTGAGAGCATCAATCTCATCAGCGTCCCTGATATTTTTAACCATCGCCCACCACTGATCTGCTTCACCCTCCAAACATTAAATAAAAATACTAACCTTTTGATTGTCTGAACACCCCATGACATCGAAAATCTTCTCCAATGATTTAATACACCCTTCAGCTAGCACATGGTCAGATGATCCTTTGAATTATGGGGGATATTTCCTAATGAAATGTTCCACCATTGACATGTTCCTATATGGTTGATCCGGCTGATCTCGTGCGTGGATACCACCACCATTTATCTCTTGAGTCAACTGCGCCATCACTACAAAAAACAGTTCAGTTCCAATTCCGACCATCTTAGGATGCTGATTTGGAAGGTTATTTCCTTCTGTATGCCTTCCAAGCAGTGCTTCCCTATTTCCTCTACGGAAAACCATTCTTAACAAACATGTCTTAGACTAAGAAACCTGGTAATCTTCAAATTCTATATCATTTTAATTTGACCATAAAAAGTATTTTTGGATAATCATTTAATTGAATTCTAACTCCTAAAGTTATCTAAACCAACCCATGATACCAACTATAAGGCCCCAGCCTTACACATTACTTAATCTTGAGTTATTACAAGATTAAACATTGAGGATCTTTTCAAGTTTAGAGTTTTAGAGAATTAGATCATAAATAATGCATTACATTCCACATTTAAACAAAGTGGTTACATAAAATATTGTATTCATTTTTCCCATCATCAGAAAGATATATAAAAATAAAACATAGATTCTTTCTTGACACTTCCTTGACACTATCATCACATCATTTTCCTTTCCCTTGACCTGTGAAAAAGATTTCTAAAACATGGGATGAGCATAAGAAGCTTAGTAAGGGATATAAAAGTATTAAATGAAAACATTAGTCCATGTATGAAATCATACATTACTCATAAAACATAATCATTTTAACATACCTCATCAAATCATGAATAAATCATAGAAATCATAAGACATAAAGGTAACTTGAGGCATTCATAACATCCTTACGTAGGGAGTAACCCTCATGGTAACATTTGGAATACCCATCATAGTATATTCCCTAAATCTCTTCGGAGAAACCTTAACATTTAACCCCTTCGCGTTACCCAATGCATTGGAGAGCTATATCGGGCTCACCAGCCCTTATTTTATCACGGAACCACCCGTTTTCATAAAAAATGCCCAAGAACCATAACATAATCGTATCACTAAAAACATGCATAAAGGAAACATAACATTTCCACATTTAAATCAAAAGATATAAATAATAAATTGATATAATAAAAAAATTATCAAATCCATTTTAAATACCAAAATAAAAGAAAAGAAATACATGGTATTTATTTTTTATTAAAAAAAAGGTTATGGCTTATAGAGGAACCCGAAACTCAAATAATGGTCACGACGACGGAGAAGTCGTTGTCGCCGCATACGTACGACAAAAAAAAACATTCTCTTTTGTCGTTTAGTAAACGCTTCGTATAAAAAAGATTCCTTTTGAATAAACGTCAAAGTAAAAGGGATTTATATATCGTATAAAATAAAGTTGTGTATAAAACATAATATGCCTCAATGAAAGGAGATTGAGACGAGGTCCCTTACCTCGGGTCCGACTTGACTCGATCGTTCTTTAATGTCCTGAATAATAAACATGAGTTAATTTTTACATACTTAAGAACCTTTTTCAAGTTAATTATTCCTTTTATATCACTTATTACCATGTTATGAACACTATCTAATTATTTAATTTAATAATGGTCGTTTTGTTTATCATTGGTACTTGAGTAAAAAATAAACTCATTATAATTACAAGTTTTTCATGTGGTAAAATATCCATCATATACAGAATTATATTCATGATTTAGATATCATATATTTCATATATATCCAGTATATATATGCATTTACAATATTAAATAACATTTAGAGGTAAGAAATGAAATGCATCGTTCATGGAGACGGAAAGCCGTACGTACGCATGAACGCTACTTTCATTTCTATTTCATATTTTATGGAATGGAATCATAATAATATAAAGGTATATTATAATTCCTGTATAATATCATATATAATATAATTAATTAAATCCTTTATAGGTCCCAAATATGGCATTAACGAATCAAATCACTTTGAGGGGGGCGGTAGTCCGCACATCCTAAAATGAAGATATCGCGTTTACCCATAATGGAAACCATAAAGGTATGCCAAAAATGAAAAATATAGAATCTTAAGTAAAACATAAACATATTATATATCATATATAAATATAGTGATATCTTAATGTCCACCTTTGAAGGTGTTGGAAGAATATTGAACAATCATCATTTCGTGAGGCAGAAATTCGCTATCCATGGAAACAGTATGCTCTTTAACCATTAGATGAAGGTGTGTGTAAGTGTAGCTCGAATAATTATTTTAAAAACATCCTAGTATATTGAAGATACTGGTGTTGTTACAAAAAAATGAATAAAAAGAGTTTAGGGGGTTGGAGAAGCAAAATAAAGCAAAATAACATTAGAGAAGTCTTTACCTTTAAATCGGGTAAATCCTATTGGCTAGAACCAAAAGGGTTTCTTGAAGATCCTTCTGCCTAAGTTAGGGCTCTAGGATGAATAGAGGGATGTGGAGAGTTAAAATGAGCAGGTCTTTTCCAAGCCAATGGCTTGATAAGTGTGGGTAAGGAGGTAGAGGTGGGGGCCTTTTATAAGAGAAGAGGAGGGGCACTCTTGGAAAGGTCAAAAATGTTACATTATTTTCAAATGACTTTCGGATTTTAAAGGTCCCACATTGATGTATTTAGAGGATAAGGTGATAAGGGTTCGAAAAATACTCATCCAATAGGTCTTTGAAAAGTGTAAGTCTTATATTTTACACTATCTTTTCATTTTAATTAAATCGTTCGTTAATGAGGTAATCGCTGCATCATCATGATGTCATAAATAATTTAATTTATTTAATGTCTAAAAAGTATAAAAAAAATTCTATAATGTAGGAAATATTTTTATCTTTAAAATGATTTTTTATAGTCTAATAGATCATTTATGTAGAAAAAATTAAAAATGTTTTACTCAGGTGATATATTCTTTCTTATATTTAACTTTCTTTAAAAATAAAAAGATAAAAAGTCATTATCACCCAAAAGTGATTCCATGGGGTCCCCAAGTTTGGAACAAGGAATCCCATGGTTGGCCATGACACAACCTGTAGCATTAGGACACATTTTGGGGTCATTTGTTATTATTATGATATTATTTTATTGTCCTTAACTACCTAATTACTAATTAATCAAGATAATTAAAGATTATTATCATCGTTACTATTCATAATGTCCAAAAACAAAAGAGTCTTGATTAAATAATTTGGACCTTATGATTCCAAATATTTAATCCATTTTACCAAATTCCAAACAAAGAAATTGCAATAATTAATGTAAAAATAATTCCCGTTGTTAAAACAAATAGCGGGTTTTTTTAGAAACAATATCTATGAAAAGTTTGGCACTTGTTTATGCCCAATTCCAAAGTGAAATTAATCCCAAATGACCACCATTGAATTAAATGGTAAAAATATATTCTATTTAAACTTTAAAACTAATTAAAAAGATAATCTAACCATATAATTAAATAGATGAAAATGCAGTTTTGATGTAAAATGCAGTATTTTTCACTATTCATTAAAAAATGAACATTGTTAGAAAAATACCAAAAATTTAACCAAAGTAACTTTCAATGTCCCAATAATAAATAATAAGTTTATTTTGACAAATAGAGCTTATAAAATTGTCAAAAGTTTGATTTAAAAATGGTTTTCCATCAAAAGGTAGTAAAACAATCTTTTAAAAATATTAGTGTATTCCATGCTTAAGATTTGATTTATTCTAATTTTAAGCCTCTAAAACACTATCTAATTCATAAATAGACATAGTTAAAAATATCTATTATTAATTACTTACTTGGGATGTTACATTCTCAATCCGATGATTCTGGATATGATTCTCTCAATAAAATGTGTTTGGATAATATTCTATCAATACGATGAGTTTGGATCTGATTCTATCAATATGATGGACTCAATATGATAAACCCATTATTAGTCATAAAAAATTAAACTCTACTCAAATGATCAAGCCAGTAAACAAACATTCAAATGTCTGATCCTACTCTTGAGATCTCTGGCTGAAAATGGATTTCACTTGATCACTTCAACACTCTACCTTTTCTAGTTGCTTGGAAAGTCATAATAAAAGAATGATTTGAGCATGTATTTATAGGCGAATTAGGTAAACAAGGTCTAGAAACTTCAAAACTTTACTTACTTCCTCAGATTTAAAAAACTCATAAAATCTCTTACATTTAAACTTCATTTTTTTACTTCTTCAATCCTCCTTATATTTCTCCTAGATTTACGCAAAATTGAATTTCGGGATTTACCTCTTTTCTTCTTCATTAAAACTTTAGGAATCTTATTTTTGATTCTTATTCAAATTAATCACATTATGATCTTTTTTTTCTCATCTCATTAGGAATTTATTTCCTTCGCAACTTGTTACAAATATGTTTCCTTCTCAGCTCATTATGAATATTTTTTCTTCTTAGATTGTTAGGAATCTATTTAATTCTTATATCATTAAGAATATATTTCCTTATCAACTCATTACAAATATGTTTCCTTATCAACTCATTGCAATGTTTTTTCTTTATCATCTCATTACGAATTTGTTTCCCTCTTAGCTCATTGTGATTTCTATTTATTTTTCAACTCATTACAATTTATGTTTCTTTCTTAGATCATTAAAATTTTTGTTTCTTTCTCAACTTAGTATCATGGAATACCTATAAGGATGGAATTATCATTATGATGGAATTCCCATTACGAATTAATTCAAATTATGATGGAATCTATATACTACAAAATTGAATTACTTTAAACCACTCAAGCATTTATTCAAAAGCTTTTATCACGATATTTTTAATGATTTTTGAGAACTTTATGACCATAAAAGCATCATATAATTTTTTTAGAAAGTATTAAATCTTTATTACTCTAGAAATCACAGTCTTCTTTAAAAAATCTTCAGAAACAATATTCCTTATTCACTAATTTTTTTTTGGAATCCTCAGAATGATGGAATTCTTATTATGAAACACTGGGTCTGATTACTGAATAAAAAAACATTGTTATACCAAATTTTTTTTTCAACAAATACAAAAACTTTTTTAAAGCAATTTATCGCAAAGGTTCTTCAGATATGCGTAGGTCCTAGTGAAATATTTTTTGGTGTGGCCTATTGATAGGGTGGACAGTTTTTCTTCTGTATGGTGCTATCCTGAGGTAGGTAGCACCCTTAGAGCTTAAATTACTTTCGAAATGTTGGGTCTTTTCTGACGTGGTGTCTTTCAGGTGTCATTGTCCCTAGTAGGACTTGCAACTTCTAAATAACACCCTTGTTTTGATGAGTGGTTGTTGTTATCATTAACCCCTGTTACGGGTGTGAGAATCAAGTAATGCTCTATTTTAGCATGTTAGACATGCCTAGGGAATGATCATCCACTTAGTAGGTCATGTGACCCTATCTTCTTCATCAATTATGGAATAATTGATATGTCATCATCCAATTTAATGGTATTATGAGAAAAATTAAAATCTGTGTTAAATATCTTGTATGAACTAGCTAATACTTAGATACAAATGGAGGACGTATTATGGATAGTATTTAGGGTATGACGACTTGTTTATAAAACCTCAGAGTAGTGTGTGTTCCCATACATGGTACCCATTAAGTTGCTAAATGATGTAATGAACTGGTTGAATTTAGTAAAATCATTGATCCCTGAGATATTGAGTATATTCTCAGGGTATCTTTAGGGTAGAGTGATCTAGATAATAAAGAAATCAATTTCATCCCAATGCTCAGGATGGTGTTCCAAAAGGATTGAGTGTTTTTACACGTCGTTCTGTTTGGTTTTGGCCTTTATGCCAAAATATTTGGTGCTTGTGATTATTACTCAGAGGTGAGACTTGTGTGTGTTTAAGGTGAGTTTGATATAACACGCTTATGAGTGGTTGATCGATCTCTTATTTCAATTACTAGGGCACCCCTAAGGTGGGGATCATCTTGTTGGTCCTAGTAAATATGTGGTATTCCAAGTAGAAGGAATGTAGATAAGGAGAACCTTTCGAAATGGTTCATCTTGCATGAATTCCCTTAAGGCTTGCAAGTTTTAAATCATGTTGGTGCTTTCTCGGCGGCACAATGTTAATGTGGTTGGTTGTGTACACAACCCTTGATAAAAATCATTTGTCATGGATGGACTTCAGTGGTAAATCTTGAATGATAATGGGATACCTCATGTGGTAAAGGAATTGTGATTGATTAATGGAAATGTGTCAATAAATGAAGCTAAGATTCTTCCAAGAAGTATACCACTAGTGTTTCGATTGTTGTTATTTCCGTTGGTTGGGTATGGTTGGTGAGAAACCATACAGAGCACTGAATCTTGAGGTAATAAAAGTTTTCTAATCCTTGTTGGTAATATTTGATATCCTATTAGTGTAATATTTCTTAGTGATGATAATGTCCACTATCTTGACATCATAATTTATGCACTTAGATATTTTCTATTATATACTGAGTTAAAAGTTCCAAATGTCCTTCTGTTTCAATGAGAAGGCTTTAACTGAGCTGTGCATGAGATGTGTGGTCACCAACCATTTTCCTTTGACATGACTGTCAGGTGGGTGTCGATCTGGGCTCAGTCAATTATTTGATGTTGATAGTTTTACATCATACCAACATCTCGGTTATAGACATGGAGTTTGGACTACCCTGGGTTAGTTCCTTCTTCCCAAATTAATCACTACTACAAAATAGGCCTTTAATGGTGCTAAAAATGGCCTTTACCAGTGCTAGAGAAGAACTGAATACCAGAACAAGATTAAGAGACCAAGACTTTAATCAGTGATTTTATTTAGTGATGATAAATGGAACCTTTATCAGAGTTTGTAAATTTGTTGATAAGGTGGAATACTACAGTGTGTTGTAACAACACACTACAACATGAATGAAATATGTTGTATCAACACACCGTATCAACAGAAACACCACCAAATATCAACAAAATAAAGTACCAATACATAATTTAAATGAATTTAAATTTTACAAAACAAGTAAAAGATAAAAAATAATATATTATAGACATTTCAAACATTGGTTTATACAATTACATAAATAATAATTATTAAATACATTCAAAATCATCAAGGTTATTTTGTCTTTTGATCCTGACCCCGACACATGTTATTTCGGAACAAACCACCCCTATTAGAGAATAATAATGCACCTATATAAGAAAAAAATTCTTATATTGGTAATAAAATAAAGAAATAAATTAATATAAAGTGTTAATTTTAAACTAATGTTTGGCGATGTGATTTTTGTTTTAAACATAAATGACACTTATATGTTGAAAAGACTCACTTGGAGTCATACCGATCACACTGTGCGTTGGGTTGATGTGCAAATGATTCCAACACATAAAAAATTCTTTATGGAATTTTTTCCCAAAGTATCAAAATAATTTGAATGTGTTTTTTCAGTTTTGAGTTAGTCACTTGTCTTTTGTACTAAAAAGAAATTTTAAATAGGAAACATGCAATTTGACTCATACCGGTCAAATCATGTGTCGATTTTACATGAGACTGAATCCTACACATAAAAAATGACTTATGAGTTTTTTTTCATAAATTATCAAGATAATAAGAGTGTGTTTGTTTGGTTTTCAATGGGTGACACTTTTGGAACTAAAATATCAATTTTAAAGAGATAACAGGCACATTGAGTCATATTGGGAACATCGTGTACCAGATTGAGGTGAGGCTGATTCTTACACATCGTAAATGATTTATGGATCTTTTTTCTAAAGTATGAAACCAATCCTAAATCTTTTTTTTTTGTTTTTTAGTATTTCAATTGTCCTTTTTACTAAAATTAATGGCAATGTTAAATAAAAAGATACACTTAGAGTAATAATACTCACATTGTGTGTTGGATTGAGGTGAGGAAAATTCCAACAAATTTAAAATTACTTATGGATAATTTTACTAAAGTACCAAAATAATACAAATGTGATTTCTTGTTTTTTAGTACGTCACTTGTCTTCTTTACTAAAATGTCATTTTAAACTAGAAGAAGACAATTTAACTCATTCCGATCACATCATTTATCAGTTTTATGTGAGACTGATTCCTAAATGTCAGAAAGAAATTATAAATAATTTTCATAAATTATAAAGACAAACCAAGTCTGTTTTCTCATTTTTTTGTGAGTGATAATTTTTGAACAAAAATTTCAATTTTAAATTGATAACAGACACATTGAGTCATACCAGGAAGATATTGTATCTGATTGAGATGAAGATGATTTATACATGTCAAAAATTACTTATAGATCATTATCCTAAAGTTTAAAAACATTCTGAATGTGTTCTCTAGGTTTTGAGTAGGTCAGTTTTACTTTTTACTAAAATTAATGTTAATTTTAAATAAAAAAATGCTCTTTGAGTCATACCAGTCAAACCATACATCATATTTAGATGAAACTAATTCCAAAACATCTCAAATTACTTATGTATTGTTTTCCTAAAGTATCAAAATATTACAAATGCATTTTTTTTGGTTTTGATTAGGTCACTTGTCTTTTTTTCTAAAATGTCATTTTAAACTGTAAACATCCACTTTGACTCATACCAATCACATCATGTATCGGTTTGAATTAAGACTAATTCCTACACATCAAAAATAAATTAGGAATAATTTTACTAAATTTTTAAGGTAATAGGAGTGTGTTTTCTTAGTTTTCAATGAGTGACACTTTTTGAACTAAAATTTCCATTTTAAAATGATAACAGACAATTTCAATTATACTAGGAACATCACGTATTAGATTGAGGTGAGGATGATTCCTACACCTCAAAAATGACTTATGGATCATTGTATTAATGTATCAAAACAATATTAATATGTTTGATTGGTTTTGAGTATTTTATTATCCTTTTGTACTAAAATTAATGTTAATTTTAACTAAAAATAATCACATGGAGTCATACCAGTCACATCGTGTGTTGGTTTGCGGTGCAGATTAATCCTAAACATCCCAAAGATTCAAAAAATTCCTAACTTCTAATGTTACCATGATTTCCATTAGCTTTATTTATCTAACATCCAAAATTTCATATTTACTCAATGTTCTTAGTCAAAAAACCTTTATCATTGTTGAAATCCAGAAGAGTATAAGAAACTCATGTTCCAATTATATCAAAAGAAGTCACCTTAATTGTCACATGATATTTCTATACTCTTATGGATTTCAACAAGAAAGGTTTTTTTGACTAAGAACATTGACTCAATATGAATTTATGGAAGTTCAACAAATAAAGTTAAAGTGTGGTAACATTGGGAGATATGAACATTTTATCTATTTTGTGTCTTGTTGTAGATAGTTGAAAGAAAAATATGACTTCCTATAAGATATGTGAAAAAATTAACGTATTAGATAAAAATGATAAGGAAATTAACTTACAAATATTATATTAAGTTATGGAAAAATTAATTGAATAAGTAGTAGGAATTCATCTTTTCATGATGGTTGAATGCATTCTTGATGCATTTCCATGTTGACATTATCGCAGTTGTAGGATTGATGTAAAATCTCTCAACATCATGAAAAAATTAGAACAAACCACCCTAACTTGAACAAAATAATCCACCTGTATAAGAAAGAAATTATTATATGAGTAATATTAATAATAAATAAATTAAAAAAAATATATGAAATAATACATTAATTATATAGATAATGATTTTACTTTGAAAAAATCTAGATTACCTATGTGATTTAGTAGTAGAGGGAAACTGAAGAGAAGTAATAAATGCCAACACTGTAGGGGTGAAATGGTTTTTTGGGAGAATAATTCTGTGGAAGTTATGGTGTAAAATGGCATTAAAGATGGAAAAATCACCCGAACTCGAAAAAAAGAATCCACCTGTATAAGAAAAAAATTATTAGGTGAGTAATAATAAATATAAATAAATAAAATATAAATATGAAACAATACATTAATTCTATAGATAGTGATTTTACTATGCAATCATTGGGATTATCTCTATGATTGAGAAGAGGAAGATTTGTTGATCTTCCTACAAAGGTAGTGGAGGGAACTTGAGGGAAAGTAATAAATAAAACACTATAAGGCTGAAAAGGTTTTGAGGGAGAAGAATTATATAGAAGTTTCAGTGTATAAAGGAATGAAGGATGGATATAAATCTTCTAAAATAAATGTACTTTCCAAGGAATAGAGAAAATTAAATCAATTATTCATTATATAATTTTTTTGTAAAATAGGGAAAGTATATCATAATATTACATTTACATCATTCCAAATGGTTTCCTTCATTATACTTTATTCTTATGAGGGATTTGAAACATCATCATGTGCATAAGACATTATTTTCATGATTATTTAAACAATTAATTTATATGATGTTAATATTGTAGAGAATATATAATTTTATGATGAAAAATATAGTATATTAAAAAACACTTACCTTCTCATTGAACTCTATTTATTCTTTTAAAGGTTTTAGGGAATTGGTTCCTCTACCAAGAATCAAAATCCCTTTTATATGGTCCCCTCTAATGTATAATACATTTCCTACATTGGGGCTGACATGAACTGATTATGATCTCCCAATTAAAGGGTCATCCTTGATTTAATTTTCATGTGACTTGGCATTTTTTTAGTCACCAACATGACAAACGACTAATTATTGTTTTGTAGATCAGATACATAAAATACATTCACTACTTATGATTCCACTATGAATGACTCTTATTTTCCCCCTTCCACATTGAAATTCACCTCCATGAATCCCATTTCATCAACTTTCAATGCACTCATATTGTCAACCCAATTGCAATGGAAAATCTTAACTTGAATTTTTGTATAATCCCACTATTATATCTGTTTGATAATAAAAAAAATGATATATTTTCATAAATTTAATTTCTATACTTGGAACTAGATATGTTGATACCTTCCACCACAAGCGTAACACCACTATTTTTCATCGTAATGTAGTTATCATGTTCTTTTTTATAGAATGTATAACCACTGATTACAAAACCAATGTAAGATATAACAACTTTATTTGATCCCCTAGGTATCTATTAAAGTCATTCTGTAATTTAATTCATATTTTTACATAATTTCTTATAAATTTGATCTCAGAACCATCCTATAAACTATTGATTATGTGTATTTGATATCCATCCTTTTTCCCTTGAGGGATTAAAATATCTAATAATTTATTTATGGGATTCAATATATGGATCAAAATCTTCACTACTATGAAAAAGGTAAAGTTAAGATTTCTCTAGCCCTATAAAGGTAATTATAACAACATATCTTCTTGAAATCTGTTTTCCCATAAGGGATCCTCTGTGACGAGACTTTGGGAGATAGATAATGTCAACATATTATAGGTAATCGATACAAAATTCAATAACTTCTTTAATGACATTCAATATAACCTTCTTCCCATCTTCAATTCTTAACACACCCTTTCAAAAAATTATAAACCATTTAATGGGGTACATCCATCTGTAATGGAAAAGTCCACATAGTTGAACATCTCTAACTAAGTGAACCATCTGGTGGACCATTATATTAATGAATGATGGTGGGAAGAGCATCTCTAATTCACATAATATGACTACAACCTCTTTATTCAGGATTTGATCGGGTTTATAACTTTACTGCATATGCATTTGGAAAAGAAACAGATCATGGTTAATAGATACTGTATATTTTGAGACAGAATGAAATGGAATGCAACAAGAATCAAATATTGCATCAAAACATGACAGTAATGTGATTTTAGTACTTGTAATTTCAAATTAGTCATTGACATGACATTCTTTATAATTGATAAACACCCCTTTAAACTTTTACACTATTAAGGACAAGACAAAATTGAAATTTTTTCTATCTGGATAGAGTGAATGCTAATGGAGGATGAAAATTCCACACTTTACACTTCACCAGTGATAACTCTTACCTTATCCCCATTTTAGTCATTTCTAACCTAGCCTTAATTCCATATTTTTTTGTGATGAATATTTAGTAATGTTCCAATAACACTATCAAATAAAATTTTTCTATATGCATGACATCAAGAAAATGTTTAACATACAAAAAATTCCAATAGATTAATTTAAAGAAAATTTATCACTTCTTCTATCTTTATTTCATAAGGTTTTTCAAAAACGGTTTACCAAAAATAGTGTCAATATCTTTTACTTTATTAAATAGTTGATCACCTGTTATTGGAGATGGTGTTGCACCTTGTTCGATATTTCCATCAAATTTTGTCATACCGGATTGGTGTTTATATTGTCGAGGTAAGAATTTACGATGTCCTAAAAAAATTATCTTTCAGGAAATTCTCAACCAAACTGTTTGTTTTTTGCATTTTTCACAAATGGGACACCCTAATATTCCTTTAATTCTATAGCCTAATAAATTTCCATAATTAGGGAATTCATTTATCATCCACTACAACATGGCCCTCTATGTGAATTATTCCTTTCTATGAGAAACATACATTGTAACACCTATATCCCACATCAATTTTAGATCTTCAATGAACGTAGCTAAATAGTCATCAATATCATTTCCAAGTTTCTTTTTTCTAAATATAAGTAGAGACAACAAAATTTATTTGTGCTTCCTGTATAACCATGGAGGCAAGTTATAATTTACCAACATGAAGGGAATTGTATTATGAGTAATACTCTACACACCAAAAGGATTTATTCCATATGTAAATAACACAAGATGAATGTTTCTAAGCACATTTCAAAATTCATTATACTTGCAATCAATTTTCTTCCACTGAGGATAATCTACTAGATTATGTAGTCTCCACTATTTATTTCTTGTATATGTGTTGTAGGTCAATTATATCATCATTTCCTATCATCCATATAGTCTTCTAAACCATGAAATGATTGGAAATTACCTTACATATTTTGAATGACTTGATTGATTTTTCTTGTATCAATCTATTCTACACATTGGGAATTTTATCAGTGATTCATGGTACCTGTGAAACAATATGCAATCATTTGGACAAGCATTTATTTTTTTAGAGATCATTCCCATTAAACGTAGAATCTGGTTAACATCATATGTTCAACATGGTAGTTCATTTTATTCTGGTACCATATCATTCAAGAGACGAATTAGTTCTGTAAAGATAGTGCCACTCCATTTGTTTCCATCTTTCAAATTATATAACTTCAATACAGCTAACAATATTGTGTATTTAGTAAAGCCAGTATACAAGGGTTTCTTATCACATCTATCTAACTTCTCAAACAACTTTGGATAATCATGAAGGTCATATTCAATTTCCATTGTCATTTCTTCCATGGTATCTTCATCATCATTTACATTGGTATTCATATAAATGATCTATAAACCATAATATCATCCCAATCACTATGCGTGTTTAGTTTTTCCCCATGTTTAGTCTAATATTTATAGATCTGATTTATTATTTGACAAATAAAATGTTCTTCCAACTCTTCCAAACTAACAATTCTTGAATAAAAATAATGTAAACATGAACAATGGATTTGGGAAGGGTCTTATGAATGATCTATTGGAAACTTGATGAACTCTTTAAATCCATCATCATACTCTTTTGTAAAAAAATGAGTATACATCTATGTTCAATTCATATCCATCCTATTAGGTTCATAAATATTAATTTTTTATAATAAATAAATAAATTCACATAAGGTAATCATTATTAAAAGTGAAATTTATATATAATTCTAATAAGGGTAACCCAAAATTTTATTGTTTCAAATAATTTTAGTATGTTTTGAAGAAAATGGGTAATTGAATTTATAAAAAAATTACTCCACTATAGTAGGTGTTATCCCCTAAATTCATTCAATGGTTAAAGTTATAGAAAACTGTCATCATCATTAACTCACCTCCTAAACACTAATCATTGAATTTTGTTTTTTGACACACATCCTTCATCTCTTGTGTATATGCACACATTTTGATTGAAGTACTCTAATAAGTATCCATCCATGGGAGGAATAATGACTAGAGTAGTACAAGTAACATATAAGAGATGGAGGATGAGCCTCAAGAAAGAAAATTCAATAACTGTTTAGGAGATGAAACTAATGAGGATGACAGTTGTACAGTAATGTGTTCTCTAAAAGAGGTAATTCATCCCATTTGTGAGAATGACACCATCATCACTAGTTATTAACTCATTGAATTTTGAATGTGAGATTTTGGGGGCGTAAACATTCTTTTCTATGATTCAAGTGGTCTTGGTGGGGAAATTTTATGATATATTAATCTTTGGGACCTCTATGAATTCTACATTTATAGGAGAAATCTCACTTTTAATACATTGAATCCTCTAACTAATAGTAGTCCTGCATTTATTAAAATGATCTGTCAAGTCTTTCTTTAATCCCCTAAAAAAAAGAAAATATACTATAGGAAATTAAGGAGTAATAAGAAACCCAAATATGATAAACAATAATAATAAACTATCATTCGATCAACTAGAAGATATAAAAATGTATTGATAAATCATTTTAATAAATAAAGAGTTATTTAATATAAATGTATGGTAATTAGAGATTCCTAGCGGCGAAACCAATACATTTAGACCTAAAACGATGAATACCTAAAAATAATTTCTAATTATTATTCCAACATATATAGAATTTGATAATATATTTGTATATAATATACTTGTGTAATATATATTTTTACTGTATAATATATATATATATTAATATTTTTATTTGTGTAATATATATCTTTATTTTTATAATATATATTTTTATTTTATATATTTTTGTAATATAATTTATATTTGTGTCTGTATAATATTTATATTTGTGCTTGTATAATATATATATTTGTAAAAAATATTTGCATAATATATAAATATATAATATTCAATATATATTTATTTACATATAAATATAATATATATAAATATATAATTTTTTTTATTTTTTTAATTGTATACATACAAATTTGTGTAATATATTTGTATAACATATTTTTATAATATATATTTTTATAATATAATTATATGATATATTTATATAGTATATTTGCATAATATGTTGGAATAATATATTTTTATAATATATTTGTATAATATATATTTTTATAGTATAATATATATTTGTATTTGGATAATATATATATTTACATAATGTATTTGTATAATATATATCTATATTATATATATATTTGTATTTTTAAAATATACATGTGTGTGTATGTATATATATGTATAATATATAAATATATAATATATAAAATAAATTTATATCTGTATTTTTTATATATTTGTATTTTTACAAATTTTTATATATTAATATATAAATATTTAACATATTTATATATGTAATTTTCTAAATCCATTTAATACAAAATTATATATACATATATATGTATATATAAACATATATATATATATATATATATATTATGTACACACACAAATATATATTGACATACATAAATATAAATGTATTTATAAACATGTGTGCAGGTCTGTGTGTGTATGTAAATATAATTATATTATAATTTTACCATTATATATATATATATATATATCATTATATTGATATGTGTCAGTTATGGTGGGCATGCACCTGACATTCATTCCTTAGATCCTATGGTCGAGTCTAACAAGAAGAGAATTTATTTTTTGGTGTTTTCTGTCTATAGAAGGGAGGAAGTGGTCACTTGTACAGAAGGATGGAACAATGCATATGAGATTTCTTCTATTTTAAAATTATGAAATATTTTAAGGGGTCATCGATATCATGAAACATGCGTTGGGGTGGGTGGGTTGCATAGAATCAATAAGCGGTGAGGGTGGGGGAGTGCAAGGAACGATAAATCTATCTCCTTTCAACCAAACATCCCTAATAAATATTGTTGAGGACATGGATATGTAAATCGTAAAGAAAGAATGATGATAAAAAACTCAAATAGATATCACTAAACAAGAAATCAATGAGTGAGGAGGGAGGGGTAGAAAATTAGATACCTTGGATTGAAGATTTGAATCGTTCAAGAGAAATAGAGATATAAAAAACCTGAAAAATGTTTGAGCCTTGGATTCATTCAACCCTTGAATCATTTGAGCATTGTATTTGACCCTTGAAATTCTTCGATCCTTGATTCAAGCATTGATTCAAGATTTGATTCCTCAAGGAGGAGCACTGGAAGAGTGTGGCTTCCCCAAAAAGCTTCGAATATCATGATGAGTTCAAGAATGGTTAGGCTTATTTAAATATATTGGTACACATTTATCAGCACTTCTAAAAAATCACTAATAAATATAGATATTTATCAATGCTAAAAAATTACGGATAAATGTTGCATTTATCAGCTATTATTACCTAAGTGCTGATAAATGATTTATAATTATAATTACAAATATTTTTTTGTAAATATACTTATACAATTATATATATTTAATAAATACATCTAAATATAGATATAATAAATATATTCTCTATTTAAATATATTTATTATAATTTTATAATTATTTAAATATATGATTATTTATTTATAAATATATAAATATTTTTTAACAAAATAATATTTATATCATTATATATATTTATATATATATATATATATATTTACTTAATAAATATATATGAATATAAATATATTAAATATATTCATAATTTAAATAAATTTATTATAAAATAATAATTATTTAAATATTTATAATTTATTTATATATAATAACATAAAAACTTTTTAAAAAAATTATATTTATGTATTTATAAATATAAATATATAAATATATAACTATATTAAATATACATTAATAAATATATTTCTTTATAAACATTTTTTTGAAATACATTTAAAACATTATTAATAAATACTTAATCTTAAGTGCATGTTTGTTAAAAATGATAGAAATTGAATAATTAAAACCGAGTATACTTTAACAATGTTGTAAAAGAGATAAGATTAATTTATTAAATATATATTATTAAAAAATATGGATATATATTGAAGTAAAGATTAATACATATTGAACATGTTAAAACATGGTAAATAAATAAATATAAAATAAATAATAGAAATTGATTAAATTCCCAAAAAGCAAAACATATTAAAAATAAATTAATACCTAATTGTAATAAAAATAAAAATAAATAAATAAATAGAATTTACCATGATTAAATACATGATATATAAAATGTATCATGTTATAATGAAATTCTTAAATGAATACTAAAATTTGAACAAATTACATAAATATACTATTAGGTGTATGTGTTTCTATATTCGATTTTATTAATCATGTAAATATTTGCGTGTGAGATTTGTATGTAAAAATTCATTATGAATGTATATGTGAAATCAATATAACACCCATTTGATCAATATTAAATTGAAATATAAAAAAAACATTCAATTATACCCATTACTCTATGCAATTAGTCAGTATTTCTAATTCATATTAATTTTTAATTGTAAACCATTATTTACTATATGTTACTATTTAATGTAAAGAATACATATTTTTTATTATATGAATAATATTTATATACATTCACATATATATATAATATACTATTTGTTAACATTATCAATAATTATTTAATTTTTAAAATGTTTAATATTTTTCTCAATTGACTTATTTTTAATTTTTATTTGTTTAATTTTTATTTTACATGTATCTATATATTTAATATATACTCTTTATTAGTATTTATAATTTATATATAGTATGAACAATTTATTCATTTTTATCAATAATTATTTAATTAATAAAAAATTATATTTTTTATTAAAATCATTTTTATTTATTATTTATTTATGGATCTTTATCGGCACTAAAAAAGTGCTAATAAAGGATCCCTTTATGGGTGCTAAAAAAATGCTGATAACGGGCACCCTTTATATGCACTAAAAATAAAGCGCTGAAAATGTGTTACATTTATGAGTGCTAAAAAAAAGTATTGATAAAAGGTACCCTTTTTGAGTTCTTTTTTAACACTGATAAAGGGAATCTTTATCGGTGTTTTTATAGCATTGATAAAGGCCAACACTGTTAAAGGCATGTTTTGTAGTATTGAATGAATTTGAGGTTATCCAAGACTTGTTGTCATGCTTGAAGGTGTTTTTGAATGCAGTGAGAACTCTAGTGGGTTAGATCTGGGTTACACCCTTGTTTGTGCTAAGGCTCGATAGGTGAAATGGTTTGATCAGGGAATGCTACCGAAAGTTAGGTATGGAATTTAGTGAATGTGCTCATGGTAGATGCTAGATTCCTTAGAAGAAGGCATTGTAATTCAATTTGTAATACACCGACCATCTAAGGTAAGCGTTTTGACAATGATCAGCCAGAAATGGCTTGAATTTTTTTCCTATTGTTTCAAGAAATACAATATATGGGTAACTACTTCAGGTATTCCATCTGGCTAAAATGGGTAGAAGGTAAGTGTGGGTAAGTCATCTTAGGGAAATCTAGCTCGACCTGGCTAAATGAGGTCGAAGGGTAAGTCGACAGTTTGTTT
This sequence comes from Viscum album, assembly GCA_963277665.1. Taxonomy (NCBI): domain Eukaryota; kingdom Viridiplantae; phylum Streptophyta; class Magnoliopsida; order Santalales; family Viscaceae; genus Viscum; species Viscum album. The sequence goes on along the minus strand of OY728151.1, from coordinate 532,982,180 downwards.
AATCCAAGGATCGTGCTGTGAGCGTCGTTGGAATGCTACAAGCATGCTCAAATGGAAAATTCTGAGAGTGGGGATACCATGACTCAGAATTGGTACATAATGTTAAAACCTATGGTGGGGATCACCATTAGCCATATTTTTAAAGAGATGACGATGTTACCATGTCTCTAGCTAAACGGGCATGGGTAAACATCATTTCAGTGTTTTAGTTAGAAAAATAGAATTATATCAGGTTTTCATGACTTAATCTTTGCTTTATTAAGTAATCCTTCTAAGTGTGTTGGGAATTTAGGAACAAAACATGATCATTTTAATGAGACTTCAGGACCCTCATAGGATAGGTGATATTTTCATTATTTCTCCAATGTTTCCTAGGGATGAGAAGTTCTATGTTGGGGAGGTTGTAACAACCCGTGTTTTTTAGCCGAGGTAGAATTCCAAGGGAATTTAAATTTTGGAATTTAGTGGGTTTTCCATTCTTTCAACTATGCCTTGAAACCTAATTATTAGAGTTTTAACACTTTTATTGGTTGTTTTTAGACATGGGTAAAGTCTCGAGAGGTTCCTCGGGTGATCCTTTGAGTTTTGAGAGCATCGAGTTTCGAAAACATGAAAAATGAAAAGCACTGAAAATGGTGCATCGTTCATCTAAAACTGTCCATCCCACCAGTGAAAAATATATGACTGCAATGGGTGAGAAGATGCACTCTACATGAGTTGTTCATGGTTTCCAAAACTACGCACTTAGCCTACATGGTTAGTGCCACTTAGTCAGTACTATTGAACTATTCATCACATGTTTGGTGCACAATTAAATAAAGCTATGTGGGACAACCATACAAGGTGATTTTCCTAAGCAATAGGAGTCACACGGTTGGTGCAGGGTTTGGTCAACCGTGTAACCAAACCATACAACCTTGGTTTTGAGGGTGAAATGAATATAATTCCCTTATCAAGGTTAAATTTTATTTTTTCCTCTTCTTTATTCTTCCTCCAGCTGCAAGAGCCTCCTCCTATGCACCATCGGTTCCTCCTCCTACATCCACTAGGCATTGATAATAACTCTTCTATCTGTTATCGAATTTGAGAACTGTTAGTCCCTATGGAATCCTCTTGGTAATCTCTTCATTCCTTTTGAATATTTCTCTGTTTAATTTCTTGTGAACCAAGTTATCATGGTGCAAGCCCATTTTTTCCCTATTTTCAGGGTGAATGTTTTTTCATCAATTTCTACCAAAGCAGAACTAATTAGACCTTGATATTAGATTATTAAATCATAATCAGTAAGAGGTAGGTGATTTATTACTTTTCCCTAAATTTTTGTTGAAATATAAATTCTTTCATTGTTTCACACACATTCCTTTTCCACGTATTTCCTTAAAATCTTATTCTTCATTTTAAATTGTTATACGAACCTTGTATTTCTCCTATTGATCTTTGTTATGTATATAAAGGATGTAAAATATGAACATGGACACAACTTGGGTATTCTGGATTGAATTTTCCCTTTGTAAATAATTTTTTATATGACCAGAATGCCTTATAAGTGTTCATCTTTGATTAATAATGAAATCTATACTTTTAAACTCTTGTCTTATTGATAATGGGACCCTCTAAGTTCCATGTTTAACCGTATATTTATTTTCAATATGTGGTAGCTTCATAGAATGTTCATTTTAAGTGAATTGGGTTATAATTATTGAATAAGAATTTTAATTATGTAATATTAATTGTTAGATGAACAATGTCATGTTTTTATAATAAAAACCCTTAGAGGAGGTGAGCTATCTTCGAAATTACAAATTGGTGATTATTATTTTATAATGTGCTTGGTTGTGTTATTTTGTACCTCCTTTTATATAAATGTGTGTTTGAACCAATTATCCTTCTAAGTGCATGACATGGCCTGCTTCTATCTAATTGGATAATGAACCAAGAACCTACTATGTTTTTAGCTTACTTCATAAATGGATGTTCCAAAGTAGGTGAATTACCAATTGTTCATGGTTCCCTCTAAGTTTCTTCTTAGTCCTTTTTAAATACATTTTCATGTTTTGTTAGACTAAATGGAATGTATTTTCATGATGGTTTTCCTTAAATAAATGAAGTAAATGGTTTCATTGAAATGAAATTGTATTGGGTGCTATGACCATGACACTTGTTGTATTTAAATAATCACAACTTATGTGAATTGAATTAAATGATTTAAATGGATGGAAAATTAAAGGGTGGTGAGGCCACACTAATCACTACAAGCTTAGTAAATTCTATAATTATAATTTGACACCCTTAGTGATAATTGGGCTTAATAAATGTAAATAATGAGAGGCAATGCCGCATAGATTCTATTATTACTATTATGTGATTACACCTTACACATAGGTAGTGGGAAATGGTAATGGTTCTATTGAGCATTGTGGTATCACACTCCCTTACATTGGGTGTTGAGCATGATGTCTCACACCAGTGATAATATGGGGATGATGGGAATGACACACCTCATCCATTGTGAGTGTTGACATGAAGGCACAATCACTACTATCAGAGTTTTGACATGATAGAACACTCCCCATCTCGAGTGACGAGCATGTCATCTCCATATGATTATGAGATGTAGGGAATGTACCATATTTATTAAAAATATAGGATTGTTCAGACTGGTTATGGATTGTAACACCCTAATTTTTCATGGAACTTATTTTTCTGAATGAATTAATTTTCATTGATGTTTTTCAATGCACTAAGTCAAACATTACTTTCACACGACACTAACTTGGAGTACATTACATGCAACACCAAGTATTACCAAACAATAATATATTTTTAAAATATTATATATTAATATTTAACTTATCCATTAAGTTATTAGTTATGAGTAGTACTAACCAACTTATGAAAACCTATGTTTTACACAAATATAATATGAATTCATTAGTTACAATTAACCAATTAATTATAAATGGAATATTTTTATAGAAAACTATTTTTATACTCACAAAGATTTTTTATCCTAATAAATTAAAGTAATTATAATTATTGAGTTATATGAATTTAATATATATATTATATATTCAATCAAATTTTTTTTATATTCATCCAATAGTTTCTATAGTCATAAGATAAGAACAAACCAAATTTTACACCTAAAAACCTATATTTTTATTAAGGTAATTTTACCACCTATTGATGAAGAACCTACATTTAATCTAAATTTCGATAAATTTTATAAATTTTATACTTCAAATTACAATTTATTTAAGAAATAAAAACATAAAAATTATTTTAGGGAGAATTTTTGTTATTTTTTGTGTGATGATTCATTTTTTAATGAATAGCAAAAAATACTAAAATTTAACCCAAACTACTTTTTAATCTAATTTATTTATATAGTTAAATTATATTTTAAATTTGTTTTAAAATTCCGTTAGATTAATTTTTTATAAATAAATCCAATGTAGGTCATTTTAAAAAAATTTCAATTTGAAATTGACTCTAAAAATATAGAAAAATTTGAACGTTTTTACTTTAAAAACCCACATTGTCGTCCCATATACGGGATTATATTTAAGTTAATTTTTGCCACTTATGGGTTTTTAATATGAAAAAATATATTACATATTTGGAATAGTCATGATTTATAATGTCTAATATAGTCAACTTAGTTTTTTACTATAAATATTAGTGAAATAAATTATAATTAATTACAACGATTAAGGTTAAATTATGCTTAATAAGGGACTAAACCATAACATTAAGGACCAAAGAGACCTATATACTTATAAAAAAGACATTTTATAGAAATATTTTGACCCTATACTCCTTTTTTATCAAATTTGGACCATTATTGAATTCAATTTCAATAAAAAATATGGATGGGGTTTCCCTTTTCCAAAATATTACAAGAGTGTCACTCCTCTATTATAAAATTCACTCTCTTCTCCCACTTCCTCACACATATAAATCCACTTATGTTTGGAGAAACTATGGCCAAACATATCACCAATGTTCCTTACTTCCTCATTAACTCCTTACCTATTCATACAACTTTCTAATGAATCCCTTTGGTGCAAACCCAAAGGAGTTACCTGATTAAGAGGTAACACCCTCCCTCAAACTCCTTTATTTTATTTTATTTCTCAAATAAATAAAAAATTATTATTCTATGATTGTATAAAAATAGTATTATCCTCAATATACTATGATTTTTTATTATAATTTTTCTACCTACACTTACACACAATTTCATCTAATGGGTAACAAAAATATTGTTTACGTGTACAACGAACTACCGCATCACAAAATGATGATTTTTCATTTTTCATTTACTACATATCATAGTGGAAATTATAATGACAAATAAGTTAATATATGTTATTTATTATATTTATTATGTCAATAATATTTTTCAATTATTTTAAAACACACATCATTACATATATATACATATATTTAAATATGATAATTTCATTTTTTTATTTACTAAGTCTCTCATGTAGAGTGAAATACAGCTTTGTTTTAGCACTAATAAAGGGTGGTGCTGCGGAAACCAAGTTCCGTGGTAGTTTCCACCAAAACTATTAGATGCATAATTATAAATGAAATCCCTAATGGTACGATGATTGAATCCCAATTCTATGATTCTTATCTAGTTGACATTTGTGGGAATTTGCTTCTTATAAATCTTTTCATTCTTCTTTTGGTTGAAATTGATGTCATTTTAGGAATTGATTGGCTTTATCAGCAGAAATCTCACATCAATTTTTTAATAAGGGAAGTTAAGTTTGATATCTCATACCCTCTTATGATCATACATCAATTTTATGATTTTTATGAAATTCTTATTGAGATTACATCCAGTGTATGGGTCTTAATTATCATTTACAAGGGCTATTTATCTATAATGGTTGGGGAGAAAATCGACATCGATGAGAATTTGTGGATGTATTTTTGTAAGTGTTTCCTATCCTTCCACAAAAATGTGAAGTTGAGTTCTCAACAGAACTCATACCTGGTTCCACACCAATTTCAAGGACTCCTTATAGAATAACCCTGATTGAGTTGCTGTAATTGAAGAAGCAACTCAAAGAAAACCTGGACAAGGGATTAATTTAGCCAAGTGTGTCACCTAGGGGAACATTAATTCTTTTTCGGAAAAGGAAATATGGTTCAATGTGACTCTACATTGATTATCAAGAGATGAAAAAATCACAATCAAGAACAAGTATCCTCTTCCCCCTATTGATGACTTGTTAAATAAACTATGTGGAGGTCAATACTTTTCCAAGATTGAATTTAGTTTTAAATATCATAAATTGAGGTTCAAGGAGGATATATTGAAGGAAACATTCTGTAAAAGGTATGTACACTATGAATATTGTAACATCCCAGTTCCGGAAGCCACCCAGAGGCACCCCGTACCCGGTTGGTCACATGGACTAAAGCGCATTTCTCCGAACACCAGAGGCTGCTGACTAGTAGCGAGGGAGTTAGGTGTGATAGTGGGGAAACTATTACATCATTGGTAGAGTACACAATGTAATATAAACAAATAAACAATAGCATAATCAGTGAACAATCCATACACAAGTGAACAATGGAAGACAAAATGATAAACAATAGGAGCATATACATATAAAATAATGCATTATGCATATGTCTAGGAAAGAAGCCAAACAAGTAAAAATAATGAATACAAACAGTACTAAACCAAAAATACAAGGAAACAGATAACAACTCCTCATCATCGCAAGCCTAATCTTAGTCTCGTTCTCTCTAGCTCCACCGCAAGTCAAGTACCTGAAGAAGAAGGGAACTTGCACTTATCTATACCCACATCAATATAATCTGTTTGGGGGAAAAAGCATGGCCCAAATAGTGTGTGAGAATAAATCCCAGTAGGCTACCACCACGAGATATGTTCCTAACAGTCATTGAATATATGGCGGTAAAAGTACAGAAAGCAGTAAACAGGAAAGTACTCAACAGTAAATAATCCATAGTTTTAAGAATTTAATTCACAAACATGTAATGAGCTACTCAAGAAAGTAGAAACAAACAGCTAACCCTTTGGGTGTTTCTCACATCTTGACCCCTATTGTTCAACCAAAAATTTCTAGCAACCCTCTAGGAGGCACACACAGTTTCACCCCTCTGTTTCAGCAAAAGTATAGACTCTCTAGGGAAGCACTCACCATCGATTCCCCCAATAGTCTCGTATCGTAATAAATGAATTCTGGGGAAGCACTCAATATCTCATTCTGCCATGTGGCCTACGTTGAGGAACTATATACACTCTGAGGAAGCACTCCACATCAATTCACCCTGTGGTCTCACATAAAAAAACTATAAAGACACTCTGGAAGAAACCCTTACGTCCATTATCCCTAGGGTCTACTACACTTGGTTCTCACGGCCCTGTGTAATTCAAATAAGTATAGCATGCATAACGACCAAAGAAATCTTCAAGAACTACTTACCTAGAAATCTATGGCATATCAGCATATTAGAATACAGTCATACCATCCTACAATACTAGGGATGGAAAGTAAACAACAACCAAAAAGGAAAACTGGAACCAACGATCCAGACAGGAAAAACATGCATGGAAAGCGTTTCTAAAGCATAACAATTAACCATATTCAAATTCATTATCCTCTACTCTAGAATACAAGAAAAGTAGGAAAACAGTAGGGATAAACCGGTAAACATGCAATACCTCATTCAAGGGTATTTGTGGAATTTGCACAAAATGTTTAATGACTTTCAACGGAAGGTAAAAACCACCTACCTTGGCGTTAGGAGATCAATATACTTGATCCTCAATGTTTGAATCACCTTAAAATGTCGTAGATTTATGAAAACTTGTAAAACGTTCAACCAATGATAATTTGGAAAAGAGGAGGAATTGGAAAACGATGCTCTGGGAGAGGGAAGAACTCACTGTTGCGATTCCAATGAAATCACCAGTGTTTGAATCTGAGGTTGGACGGAGGCTCGGGGGCTTGTCGAAGATCCACAGCTGCATGGGTTCTCTCGGACGAAGAATACCTAGAAGAAGTGTGTTCTGTCCGTCAGACGTGACCCCAGTGCATTTAATGAAAAAAAGAAAGTACATGGAATTTAATTTTGAAGTACACATCGTGTAATTTCCTTTTCCATACTCCGCTTTAGGCGGCCTCCATGTCACCCGTACATAGCCGTGTGTGTGTCCATGATAAGGCCAACACATGGCCTCGAGCGGCATCACAGTACACAGCTTGTACTTCCAAAATTTCCAGATTTTACTCTTTTTCACAAAAATGTCTAGAAAAGGAAAAACATACCTGCAAAGAAGATCCGGGTTCTTAAAAACTTCCCCCCTTAAAGAAATTCGTCCCTGAATTTCCCTAGTGCGGCGTAGAAGAAGAAACCCAGAAAATCTCCGACCACTGTGCTCAAACATCGTCCTCCCTCTCCCAAGTCTCATCCTGTACCCACCCATGCTGCCATAACACTCGTACCAGAGGAATAGACTTGCCATAGAGAACCTTTGTACTGCGATCAACAATCTGGATAAGATTCTCCTCTAATGATGCATACACATCTAGATCAACCTCATCGGGTTGAAAAACATGAGATGGGTCTGAAAAGTAACGTCAGAGATGAGAAACATGAAAAACGTCGTGCATAGCCTAGTACCTTCGAGGTAACTTCAACCAATAGGAAACTAACCCAACTCTCTCCAACAACTCAAACGGTCCAACGTACCTCGGTGAAAGCTTCCCCTATCTTTTAATCCTCCTGTGCCCCAACCTCGGTGTGACATGTAGGGAAACCTGATCCATGGCCTCAAACTCTAGAGGTTGTCTCCGATGATCAGCATATGACTTATGTCGAGACTGTGTAGTATCCATCCTCTTCTGAATGAACTCTATCTGCTTAGTGGTTTCCTAAATGAGACAAGGTCCTAGTAAAGCTGGCTCTCCTGCCTCTAGCCAACATAAGGTTGATCGGCATGACCTACCGTAAAAAGCCTCATAAGGTTCCATCTGAATAGTTTTTTGAAAAATATTTTTGTAGGTGAACTACACTAGAGGTATATGATTCTCCCAAGAACCCCCAAAGTCAAGAATTCATGCTCTGAGCATGTCCTCAAGCACCTTAATTGTTCACTCAGATTGGACATTGGTCTAGGGATGGTATGCTGTACTCCAAAGTACCTATGTACCCAAAGACTTCGGAAGCCCCTGCCAGGCCCGAGATATAAAACACGCAACCCTATCTGAAACAATGGATTGTGGAACTCCATGAAGACATACAATCTATCAGATTTATAGCCATCCCAGCTCATCAAAACTGATTGTCTCCTTGATCGGAAGGAAGTGAGAAACCTTTGTAAGTCTATCAATGACAACCCATACAACATCATTCCCTCTAGGTGATCTCGACAACCCTGTCACGAAGTGCATCACGATGTAGTTCCACATCCAATCAGGAATGGGTAACTGTTATAAAAGACCTGCTGGTTGTTGATGCTCCGGCTTCACCTGATGATAAGTAGAACACATCATGACGAAACCAGCAACATCTCTCTTCATACCTGGACACTAATACTGACAGTGTAGATCACGATACATCTTGGTGACACTAGGATAAACATCCCAAACAGAGGAATGAAAATCTCTCATTAGCTCTTCATGTATATCTACTGGTACCCTTACACGCCTCTGGAAACACAAGATCTCATCCCCACCTACTATCCATCCAGGAAAAGGGTCATCTCTTGACACAATCACCCACAGGACTAGGCCTCCTGAGTCTGATAGCTGCCTCATTCGCACCTGATCTAGGAGGGTAGAGGAAACAACTACGGAAGATAGAAAAGTCTCCCTCTACCTGTCTCGCACCTCCAAATGCATCTAAGATAACAGATCCATAAGCTCCCCCTCACTGTTGGCCTCATGAACTACCTATATATGAGTCCTCCTGCACAACGCATTAGCCATAGCATTGCCTTTCCCAGCCGTATAGGCAAGCTCAAAGTCGGAGGACTGTAGGCACTCAACCCACATCTGCTATCTAAAATTCAAATCACATTGTGTGAAAATGTACATGAGAATTTTGTGGTCGGTGAAAGCCACAAAATGCTCTTTCAGAAGATAATGTATCCAATAGCGTAAGTCATGAACAACAGCTTCCAACACCAGATCGTGAGTTGGGTAGTTCCTCTCATGTGGCCTCAAATTCCGAGACCCTTATGGAACAAATCCATCTCCATGCTTAAGCACAACTCCCATCCCGATACCTGATTCATCACAGTAGACAGTATAGCTCTTGCTCGGATCTGGAAAGACTAGTATCAGCGCTAAAGTCCACCTCCCTTTCATCTTCTGAAAGGCTGAGTCACATGAATCTTACCCTAAAAAATTCACACCCTTCTTAGTCAGAGCTATCAACGGTGCTGTTAAGCATGAAAAGTATGGTGTGAAGAGCCTGTAGTATCCAACCAGCCCTAGAAAACTCTGCACATCAAAGAAGTTCTTCAGATGTTCCTAGGAAACTACTAATCTCACTTTCTCTAGGTTTACTGATACTCCTGTCTCTGAGATAACATAACCCAAGAAGTGAATATGGTCCATACAAAAGTGGCACTTCGAGATCTTAGCATATAACTGATGCTCCTTCAGTGTACTCAAAACGATCTCAAGATGGGTAGCATGGGCGTGTCGAGTGTGAGAGTACACCAAGATATCATCCACAAAGACCACTACGAATGAATCCAAGTATAGAAGGAACACTTAGTTCATCAGTGCCCTGAAAACTGCTGGCACATTCATGAGACCGAAAGGCATAACCGTACACACGTATAGACCATACCGACTCCTAAAGGCTGTAAGAGGTATATCTGATGGTCTAATGTGCAACTGATGGTAACCGGACCTCAAGTAGATCTTTGAGAACACTTGGGCCCCTTGAAGTTGATCAAAGAGATCATCAATCCTTGTCAAGGGATATCGGTTCTTGACCGTAAACTGTTTTAGCTTCCGATAATTCACAAAAAGCCTAAGGGTGTCGTTTTCCTTCATTGCAAAGAGGACAAGTGAACCCCAAGGATAAGTACTAGGTCAGATGAAACCCTTTTCCTGGAACTCCTCCAATAGCTTCTTGAGGTCTTTTAACTTTGGTGTATCCATACTATAAGAAGGAATGGACACTGGTGCCGCTCCTGGAATGAGTTCAATAACAAATTCTGCCTCACGCTCTGGAGGCAAACCTAAAAAGTCTTCTAGAAAGACATCCCTAAAACAATCCACCACTGGAGAAAAGTCTAACTGAAAAGTCCCCCGGTCATCCAGATATATACTAGAAATATGGGCTGTAACTCCTCCTATCCCATGATTCTTGGGTCCTTCTATACTTTTCTGGACACCCCACTCACCTCTATGAAGAAAATATCCACCCTCTGGTGACATGAAACACACTCTGCGGCAATAACAGTCGACGTCTACCTGGAAGATAACTAGCCAGTCCATCCCGAGAATGACATCTTGGTGGCATGATTCTGTAAGGTCAAATGCACACATTATATTCAAGATTATCAAAGACCGAAAACTGGAAGGACAATAAAGGAACAGAAGAAGGAAAGCATTCATGTTTTTTAAAACATGACTACACGACGTGTACTTTTCCTACATAGCATGTTCGCTTAAGTCATTCACATGGGCGTGTACTTTAGCTAAAACTGGCCCAGTAACACCCCAAATACATGGAGTGTCATTCTAACACAAGGAGTGTACTTGAATCATCTTCCCTACCTGATTATTTCTACACGATCAAGCCACACGAATCTCTTAAGAAAAGACTACACGATGTGTTTAAGGATAACACAATGTCTACTCGACAAGCTTCACCAGCCTGTGTTGTTAATGACACAGCCTGTGTACCAAAGTCACACTACATGGAGTGTTCAAGAAAAAAAGGCGTGTACTTGAAGGGATAACCCCGACCCATGTTGTTTGTGACATGGACGAGTACCTAGGTCATACTACACGACATGTGCAATCTGGACACGGCGTGTGAGTGAAAAGTTAACACCGACCCGTGTTGTTCATGACACAGCCGAGTACCTAGATCAGACTACACGACGTGATAAAATGGTACATGGTATGTTCCCACAAGAATTTCCCCATCCCATGTCTCTACCCACACGGCCTAATACACGGTTAGAGACTACACGACATGCACATAAGTACACGACATGTAATTTTTTAAAAACTATTTCTTCTCGAACAGAAGTGCACAAGGAATGTAGTCAAGACTACACGATGTGTATTATGGGTTTTTCTAGATAGTAAGGCTTAGAAACTACTTCGGAGCCCAGAAAACACTGAAACGAGCAAAGAAGGTGCCAAATTCTAATCCGTGAGGGCCCATACTCCCCGCGAATCAATGTTTGGAATCTCTTACATGTTATAACAAGGAAAAAAGATAGCGACCCACTGAATTCCGGTCCATCAGGGCCCATAACACCTCAAGAACCAAAGTTTGGCATCCATCCAAACAATACACTACTCAAACAATTCCCTATCAAGCAGAAGGTGTTTTATTAAAGCATCTATCACAACAACAAGCATATTCTACACAATGTTTATCACAACAACATGCAATCGCTAATTCATCCAAGATGGCATGGTAAGAATGCATGGAATGTGATTTATAACAAGTACCTATATGATGAATGAGATAGAATACCCTCATCTCATCGTGTTGCGACAGAAATAGAACCACAATAACGACAATGGTAACAACACAAGGCATGTGAATCACCCAACGGTGAAATCAAATCAACTGTAAAATTGAAAACCAGTAAAATTTCAATAAACGAGGTAGTATGGAATTTCCTTGTATGCGGGTTAGCTACTACCAGGCACAAATTATTACCAAGTACCTATTTCATCCTATCCCTAGCTATAGGCTCCAAACAGTAAGTCAATAGAAAATAAATTTCTTTGATACCACTTTGTAATGTCCCAGTTCCAGAAGCCACCCAGAGGCACCCCATACTCGGTTGGTCACATGGCCTCAAGCGCATTTCCCCAAATTCTAGAGGCTGCCGACTAGCAGTGAGGGCCTTATGTGTGATAATGGGGAAACTATACCCTCATTGGTTGAGTACACAACAAAATAGAAACAAATAAACAATAGCGGAAGAGTAAACAATCCATACACAAGTGAACATTGGAAGAATAAATGAGAAATAGATAGAGCACATACATATAAAATAATGAATGATACATATGTCTAGGAAAGTAGAAAAACAAGTCACAATGTTGAATACAAACACTACTAAACCAAAAATAAAAGGAAAAAAGATTACAGATCATCAGTATTGCAGGCCTAAGCTTGGTCCCGTGCTCTCCAGCTCCACAGAAAGTTAAGTAGCTGAAGAATAAGGGTGCTTGACCTTATCTATACTTGCTGCAATATAATCTGTTTGAGCGCAAAAGCATGACCCAAATAGCGTGTGAGACTAAATCCTAGTAGGCAACCACCCCAAGATATGTGCCTAACAGTTAGTGAATATATGGTGGTAAAAGTACAAAAAACAGTAAAAAGGAATGTACTCAATAGTTAACAATCCACAGTTTCAAGAATTTAATTCACAAACAAGTAATCAGCTACTCAAGAAAGTAGAAAAAATAGGTAACCCTCTGGGTAGTTCTCACAGCCTGACCCCTATGGTTCAAACAACAAGTACTAGCAAACCTCTGGTAGGCACACATAGTCTCACCCCTATGGTTCTGCTAAAGTATGGACTCTCTAGGGAAGCACTCACCATCAATTCCCCATATAGTCTTGGATCGTACTAAAGGTGCTTTGGGGAAGCACTCAATGTCTCATTCCCCCTATGGCCTATGTTGAGGAACTACATACACTCTGAGGAACCACTCAACATCAATTCCCCCTGTGGTCTCGCATCGAAAAATTATAAAGACACTCTAGAGAAGCCCATATGTCCATTCTTTATGTGGTCTACTATAATAGGTTCTCACGACCCTATGTAAGTGAAATAAGTATAGCACGCGTAACGGCCAAAGTAAACCTCAATAACTACTTGGATAGCATTCTATGGAATATTATCATTTTAGAACTACAGATATACCATCTAATAATACGAGGAATGGAAAGTAAACAACAGCAAAAAAGGAAAACTAGACCCAATGATCCATAAAGGAAAAACATGCATGGAAAACATTTCCAAAGAATAAAAATTAACCCTATTCACATTCATTATCCTTTACTCTAGAATACTAGCAAAGTGGGAAAACAATAGGGCTAAACTGGTAAACATGCAATACCCCATTCAAGGGTATTTGTGGAATTTGCACAAAATGTTCAATGAATTTCAATGGAAGGAACAAACCACCTACCTTGGTGTTTGGAGATTGATATACTTGAACCTCAAAACTTGAATCACCTTCGAACATCGTAGATCTACGGAAAATTATAAAATGTTCAACCCATGATAACTTGGAAAAGAGGAGGAATTGGAAAATGATGCTCTGGGAGAAGGAATAACTCCCCATTGCGATTACAACGCAATCAGCAGTGTTTGAATCGGAGGATGGATGAAGGCTCAGGGGATCGTCGAAGATCCACGACCATACGGGTTATCTCAGAAGAAGACGACCTAGAAGTAGTGTGTTCTGTCCGTCATACGTGAACCCTGTGATTGTAATGAAAAAAAGAAAGTACACAACATGTATTTTTGAAGTACACGATGTGTACTCTCCTTTTCTGTTCTCCGCTTTAGGTGTCCTCCATGTCACCCCTACATGGTCATGTGTGTGGCCATAACACGGCTAGCACATGACCTTTAGTAGCTTCGCCCTGCACGTCGTGTACTTCAAATTTTTTTAGATTTTCCTCTTTTTATCATAAATGATTAGAAAAAGAGAAAAAAACTTGAAAAGAAGATCCAGATTCTTATAAATATATAGTAATAACTTTTGGTATTACTAATTCCCCATCTTTATTTATGGATTTAATGAATAGAGTATTTAGAGATTACCTTGATTAGTTTGTGGTAATCTTTATAGATGATATTATTATCCTTTCAAAGTGAAATTAAGAGCATGTAGACCAATTCAGAAATGTACTAAAGACCCTAAGGAAGGAGAAACTATATGAAAAATTTACAAAGTGTGAATTTTGGAAGCAACATGTTTCATTTTTGGGTCATGTGATCTCAAGAGATGGTATAGTAGTATATCCATCAAATATGGAGGCAATTGAATACTATACTAGACCAACCACGGGGAATGAGATACATAGATTTATTGGTTTAGATAGATATTATTGATGGTTTTTGTAAAATTTTTCACGACTGTCTAATCTTCTGACCAAGTAAACTCGGATAGGTGTCAAGTTCCGCTAGACAGATGAATGTGAGAAAATTTTTATGGAAATGAATAAATATTTGGTCAACACACCTATGCTTACATTAATATATCATTAATAAGGGTTTTGAATCTATAGTAATGCATCCAAGAAGGTATTGGGATGATTTATTATGAATAATAACATAATTATATCCTATACCTCATTATAGTTGAATATTCAATAAAAAAATTACCCAACTCTTGATTTGGAGTTATTAGAGGATATTTTTTCATTAAAGATGTGGAGGCATTATATTTATGGAAAAAAGTTTGAAATATACACTGATCATAAAATTATGAAATATATATTCACACAGAAGGAGTTGAACATGTGTTAGAGATGATGGTTGAAGCTGATAAACGATTATGGCTTCTCAATACATTACTACCTTAGGAAAGAAAACAAGGTGGTCGATGCTTGAAGTCAAAAGGATCGTGCAAGATTATCCATTATGATGATATAAAAATATGATTTCTATGGATGGGTCTAGAAATCCTAAATAAAGGGGGAAATATAATCTTTCTAAAATGAATCTTCAACCCTCTATCTAAGTGAAGATTAAAGAGGCATAGAAGGAAGATATTGAGATGCAAAAGAAAGATAGAAATTTTCTTGAGTTTACCCATGATCGCGATGGAATGATAAGGTTCTGAAACCTTGTGTGGGTTCCTTCCATACTATATTTGGGGAAGTATATATCAGAGTAAGCTCATAGTTATTTATTCTCTCTTTATCCTAGATGTATGAATATGTATAAGGATTTGAAAGAATATTTCTGGTGGGATGACATCAAGAGATATATTGTAGAGTTTGTATCTCGGTTCTTGGTATGGAAACAAGTTACGACTGAATGAAAAAAATACTAAAGGGTTGTTGCATCCATTACCCATAGTAGAATGGAAATGAGAGAACATCACTATGGATTTTTCTGTTGGACTAACCAAAACCTCAAAAGGGTTTAATGCTATGTTAGTGGTAGTTGATCACCTTACTAAGTCAACACACTTCATTTCTATCATAGAAGATATATATCTAGATCAAATTGAAAGGATATAAATTAATAAATTTCTAAGGCTACATGGATTAGTATATTCCATTGTATTCGATCAGGATTCAAGGTTTACCTCATAATTATGGAAAATTCTTCAGCAAGAACTTGATACAGAATTAATTTTCACCACTACTTATCATCCTCAAACTGACGGTCTATCTGATACAACAATTAAAACCTTAGAGTATATGTTGATATCTTGTTCATTAGATTTTAAAGGTGGTTGAGATCAACACCTTCATATATTTGAGTTATCTTATAAAAATATCTTTCACTCAAGTATTCAGATGGAAACCAATGAATCCCTTTATGGGAATAAATTTTGAGCTCAAACATTTTGGGATGAAATTAGAGAAAGAAAGCTATTGTGACATGTTATCACTAAATAAATGGAAGAAAAGGTTAGATCTATTCAGCAGAATATCAAGGAAGCTCAAAGTCACCAGAAAAGCTATGTTGATAACCATCAGTATGATTTATAATTTGAAGTTGGTGAAAAGGTGTTTCTTTGAATCTCTCCCTAGAAGAAATTTATGAGATTTTTGAAGAAATGGAAACTAATCCCTTAGTTAATTAGTCACTTTTAGATTCTTAATTATATAATGATGGTATCCTGTCTCTTGGAACTTCCTCCAAATCTCCCTCAAGTCGATGATGTGTTCCATGTATCTCTCTTGAAAAAGTACATACCTGACCCTTCCCATGTACTGAACTCAGAGGTCATACCACCGAAGTAGGATCATTCCTACAAGGATAAACCAATTGAAATTCTAGATCATATTGAGAAATTTAAATGAAACAAGACCACTCACCTGGTCAATGCTTTTTGAAGAAACCACTAGTTAGAGAAATCTAGGTGGGAACTTTAGGATATGGTGAAATAAACAATCCTGATTTGTTTGTACCTTAATGATGAATTTTGAGGTATAAATCTATTTTAAGGGGGGTAGAATTTAACACCCCAAGTTTTTATGGACCTTTTTTTTTCAAATTAATTAATTTTAATTGATTTTTTGAAATTCATTAAGTTGAACCTTCCTTTCACGTGACACCAACTTGGTGCACATTAAATGCAACACAGTGTTTTACTAAACAACAATATATTATTAAAATATTATATATTAAGACTCAACATCACCATTAAGATAAAGGTTATGAATAATAATAACTAACTTATGAAAACCTATGGTTTACATAATTATGAAATGAATTCATTAGTTATAATTGATGAATTAAATAGAAATGGAACATTTTTATAAAAAACTATTTTATGATCAAAAAGTTGTTTTATACTAATAACTTAAATTAATTATAATTAGTGAGTTATATTAATGTAATATATATATATATATATTATATTCAATCTAATATTCTTTTATATTCATCCAATAGATTTTATAGTCATAAGATAAGGAAAAACCTAATTTTACACATAAAACCTACACTTTTATTAAGGTCCTTTTACCACATTTTGATGGAGAAAATATATTAAATCTAAAAATTGGAACTTTAAAAATTTTATAGGTAAAAAGAAAATTACTTTTTGAAATAGAAACATAAAAATTAGGATTGGGTGAATTTTTGGTATTTTTCTGTGAAGTTTCTTTTTTTAATGAATAGTGAAAAATACTGAAATTTAACCCAAAAATATTTTTCATATAATTTATTTATATAGTTAATTTATTTTTGAAGTTTTTTATAAAGTTTAATTATATTAAAATTTTATCAATAAATCCAATATAGGTTATTATAATCAATTTCACTTTGAAATTGGCTATGAAAACATAGTAAACTTTTGAATGTTTTTACTTTAAAAACCCGTATTGTCATTCGTCTACAGGATTATATTTAAATTAATTTCTTCCATATATGTGTTCTTAATTTGTAAAAATGGATTAAATATTTGTAATAAGAATAATTTATAATTTATAATAAGTCCAAAATAGTTTTTGAACAAAAATATTTGTGAAAGTAATTAAAATTAATTACAACGATTAAGGTTAAATTAACCTAATTAAGGATCTAAACCATAACCTTAAGGCACAAAATGGCTGATAAACTTGTAAAAAATCAATTTTATAGACATATTTATACCTTATCATCCATTGGATAATTTTTTTACCATTATTAGATCCACTTACAATAAAAAACATGGTAGGGTTTCCGTTTTCCCATATATTTCAAGAGTGTCACTCCTCCTCCATTATAAAAATCATCCTCTACTCCCACTTCCTCACACCTATAAAGACACTTAAATTTTGAAAAAATATACCCAAATAGATCCCCAAAATTTATTACTTCATCCTTGAATCCTAACTTGGGCATAAAGCTTTCCAAGTAAGCCCTTTTGTGAAAACCAAAAGGAGTTACCCGGTTAAGAGGTAACACCCTCCCTCAAACTCCTTTCTTTTATTTTAATTATCCACTCCATCAGATATTATATTTTCCAAGATTTTTTAAAAATATACTAGTATAATAAATATACTAGTATGTTTTTATGCTAATATTTTGACCTAAAATTTCACACACTTCCATCTAATAGGTAACAAACGTACTATTTACGTGTTCAGAGAACTACCGCCTCACCAAACGATGACTATCCAACTTTTATTTACCGCCTATCATGGAAGAAATTTTGATGGAAACAATGTTTATATATGTTATATATTAAATTTATTATATATATAAGCTTATTTAATTATTTTACAGTGCATATCTTTATACTTTCCATATTGTGTAAATACGATAATTTCGTTTGAGGAAGTGTGGAAAACCACCCCCTCAAAGCGGCGTGATTTGATCATACACTACATGGAATGTATTAAGAATGAGTTTAGGGAATATATATATATATATATTAAAATAAATATTAATTAATAATTATACATATACATATATATATATATATACATATATGACTTTTACTTTCTTTCTTTCAACACGACAATTAAACAGAAATGGCGTTAATGCATATGTACGACCTAGTGTCTCCATGAATAGTGTATTTATTTTCATATTTATATATTCTATGGATTATTATAATACACATAAATTGAATATAAATTATATTTAAATCATGGTTTACATTATATAAATCATGTTATTTGTATAAGGACCAAAGATATAACAAATTAAGACACATGTGAAAAACAAAGCAAATATTACCTGAAGTGAAACCTTAACATGGAATTGTTAACAAACAGGTAATATAAGGTCATAATAAAAACATTTGTGGTATTATATATAATAATATTCTTATTTAAAAGATTTATAAAAAAGTTACATTTATTATACATGAATCTTTTTTGAGTAAGAAGAGAGTCAAGACAGAAGGTAAGGTAATTTCATCTCACTTTTTATATCTGTGAGATACATGTCATATTCACCACTCTTTTAATTTTTTTGGTTTATATAATAATCATGAATTAATTATATGATTATTTTTATTAAATATATATTTATTTACATATCATTTTTATGTTATTTATTTAATGTTTTTTATGTTTCAAAAGGTTTTTAAGAGTCTTTTGTAGGTTTTCAAAGAAAATGGTTTTGAAATGGGTTTCAAGCTTATTTATAAGTTCCAATGAAAAAGGTTTTAAAAAGGTTTTAAATATTTCATTATAAGTTTTGTTGTATATTTTATAAGAAAACATATTTCAAAAGGTTCCAGGTTTAAAAAACCATTTTTCCAAGAAGTGTGATATTTTCCTCAAGAAACGTTTTTTAAAAGATCTGTCAAAATTATTTCCCATCTACGATATGTAAAGAAAAGAACCCAGTTTACCAGAGCTAGTGACTTATTACATTAATTTGTCATGATTAAAATAAATTTTTATCCTAAATTAACAAATAGTTTGTAGATTTGGAAACATGATACATATATAAGCTCAACATTATATCTTGAAAGGAAATACAACACAAATTTATTCAATTAAAAACATCCATGCCTCCTAGATTATGACTACAAGTAATTCATAATTTAATTCTTCATTTCTTGTTAAAATTAAACATAATAATGGGGTGATATCAAAAACTCATTAATATTAAGAAATAAAATGGAAGATAATATAAACATTAGGCATAGTGAATAATTGAGAACACATGACTTTAAATGAAAAATGTGAACATAATATGGTAGGAATATGAGTTGAGTAAATATTTACATAATAAAACATAATCATTTGTATAACCTCATGAAATTTTTATTTCTATATTCATAATGAAGGAAATTAATATGCTGGAAATTATGAAACATACCGTATAGTCTTCGGCCAAGACATCTAAAAATGATTAAGGCCTCAGTAAAAACCATATCTCAAAATGGGAAAGTCCTCGGCCAAGTCCAGACCTATTTGTCTCATGAGACATACCAATGCATTTAGGGGATATAGTAAGCCCCAAACGTCATAAAATAAGTCCAATTCAATCCTCACATGAGTGGGGATAAACATAAACAACATATACATTCACATTGAAACTAATAGATGAAATGTAAATAACTTTCCCCGAACATTAATCTTAAACACTAACCATTCAGAGTAAATTGGTGAACGATTTTAGGATAATAATTCCACAATAAAACTTTTCATAGACCATTAAATTAAATATTTTATATGATATCATACATAATAATCAACAAGAGTGTTGAAATAGATGAAGACACTCTTATAAAATTGTCGAGTAGTTCTTTAGATAAATGCTCTTTTACTTTGAAAAGAAGAGTTCTTTTGGAAAAGTATTTGTATAAAACCGGAATTAAAGTAAGATAGTATTTTCATAATGAAATGAGTGATTTCATGAATATAATGTTTTCTAAAAATAGATTATAGAGTACCCTTCAAATCAGGTAAGAATTTGAGAGATTCTTTTGGAACGAGCTTGTATTTCGGAAGGAATTTTGAAAGTCCACTTTTAAAATGTGTGACTGCCCAAAAATTAAGTAGGGTTATGGTAGGTAAAAATATATAGAAAAATCACACATAATTTATTATGAGTAAATAATAATACATAATAACATCATTGTGGTAAGTAGACAATAAAAGTAACCCAAATGAAAATGGAAGTTCGGGTGGAAAACCCTTACCTTAAATTCGAATGTGTTCCGATCTTGAACTTATGGTCCTAGAATATGAAATTAATCTTTTTATTAACTTAATTAAAAACCTATTAGCATTTATTTGTTTTATCTTAATTTTACTAAGTTCGTTTATGCCCTTATTTATAATTTATAAGATTGAATTTCATCATTCGGGACTGTTCGTTTTCTTGATTTCCATAATCGATTAACTTGTTTTTAAGTAATCGAGTTCATGTGGAATGGATGTAAATATACAGAATTGAAATTAAATATAATTTATGAAAATAAAAAAGTTTTAATGTTTATTTACATCAATTGGTTACATGAAATTAGGATGAAACATTAGATTAAATATTAACGACAATCACTTAGATTATTTTAGCGACATTTTGATTATTTGGAACTTGTTTGGTCATACGATTTAATATTATGTACATATACTGGTTTATGAATATTAAATAGGTTTCAATACATATATTATGATCTGGTTAAACCATAAAATTGTTTTATGAAAATAAATGAAGTATAAATTGGAGAATAAAACTATATCGTCCACAAATGTAGTAAATTGGAACCTCATGGATGATGATTTCATTTATAAAATAAGAGAGAGAGAGAGTAAGGATATTGATGATGGTCATTCCATTAACATGGTATAATTAAATTATATAGATGATAATAGAGTAATCATGGTCATTTGGATCGAGGAGGTGATAAGATGATAACAATAGAAAGAAACTTGAAATGAAATTGAAAGAAACAAAATGTGAATTTACCTCTTGAAATAACCTCCTTGAGAACCTCCTTAAGGGAATGGATTTTGGTATTTTGGAAACACCAACAGCTTCTATTCATGGGAAGTGACTAGGTAAGGGTAATTGGGAATAACCTATAGGAGCTTCAAGGCATAGAGGAGTGAAGAGAAGTGGGAGTGAGGGGGGGGGGGGGTTATAGTGTATGAGAGGAGTGAATTATGAGTATTTTATTCATTATTTTATTAATTTCATCAAGACAACCAATAGCTTTGATTAATGTGACCCATAGTTGTAATAAGTGCATGTGAGCTTGAACAAAATGTGATTAAATCACACATGATTTCATAAATAGTATATTTACATGATAATTTGTATATATGGTATTTTACCTAATTTCACTATTCATAAAAAATTCAAGACATTTAGAAAAATCCCAAAAATCCACCTTAATTTTTTTTGACATGTAGAATTAAAAAATGTACTCAATTTTTTTAAAATAATTTTCTAAATTTTATTAATTTAAAATTTATATAAAATTATTATTTATTAAAAAATTAAAAATTTTAAAACAATAACTCATTTTATATCACCATGAAAAATTAATCAAGATGTCATTATCTTATTACCGTAGGAAAATAAAATAATAATATGGTTTACTATTTATAAGGGTCATATTACTATTCATATTAGTATTTATAAGGGTATGTTACTATTCACCCTAAAATCAAGTTGGTTCTATCATACCCCAAATAACTTACTGATCGCAACTCTAGATGACCATTTTTAAAATTCAAAACATAGTGGAGGCAAAAATATGTTTTACGGTTAGATTATACTTTTTTTTAATTTTGTAGGGACTCAGTGTTTCATGAATTCAATATTTATTTCCTAAACCTTGAGGTGTTACAAGATAAATTATTTTAATGTTACTCATGCATTTCTTAGAAATGATCTAATGGTTCCACTCATATTATTTCTATTAATTGTTTGTGATTGAAGTTGTGGTCTTTATGAAACTCGTTTATTTTTCACACATTATATGATTATGAAAAACTTTTTTCTTTCACATGTTATGTTTTTGATAAAATGATTGTGAAACTTTTATCTTTTTTATAGGCTATGATATGATTACATTTTTATGATACCCATTTAATTTCATGGGTTATGATATGATTGTTTATGGTTTCATGGAACATGTATTTATAATTTGACTATATGCTGGGTGGGACTTATATCTCCCTCTAATAAATTGGGTAAAGATTTATATCTCATGAGATACACTAAGATGGTATTGGGAGTGAACCATTATTACTAAGATGGACATGGGAGTGACCATGAGTACCAAGATGGTTTGAGGAGTAAACTCATACTGTTAATATGGACATGTTAGTGAACCATGAATACCAATATAGTATAGGGAATAAACCCGTACTTCTAAGATGGTCTTGGAAGCGATGTCTTGGCTATTATGGAAATCGTATTATATAATATTATGTGTCTACCACAATTCTATATTTTTTTCCTATGATATGATTTCATGGATTTTGTTCTTTATTTCCTTATGATTCATGTCTTATGAACTATCAATATTCATGTCATGATTAATGTTTATGATCTTTGATATGCAGGGTATAATCTTCAAATATTTGGATCACATTATAATACTTCTATGCTCATATTTATGCTTATATGTCTCCCTTGTTTACCCTTAATAAGCATACGAGTTCACCCCTTTTTATGTTTCTTTCTGACAGTTTTTGAAGATGCATACTATGTTCGATGTGTCTAATAAGGGTTCTAGTCAAGAAGAACCTAGTGGGATATAATGTTGCTTACTTATGTACCTGTGTTTATGCTTCCATGTTTCTGAAGGAACCAGACTAATACAGTCTATGGGAATCTATTTTTTTTAATGTTTTAAGTATTACACAAAAGTGATGTAATGTTAATGTATGTCAAGACTTGGATGTTATATGTATGACTAAGTTGCACTTTAGTTGAGTCAACACCTAGTATTCTAGGTATATGGTCACTTATATCCGCACGTACTTGTTTCATATAGGTGGATGCAATATAGAACTATGTTATATATATATATATATATTATTTCTATATATATAGTTATTGATTAGAAACTCATTCTAGCCATGAGTCAAAGTAGGTAGAGTTAGCCAGGTGTCATACTGGAACTTGAACTGACTGATATTTATTTATTATTTCAGTATTTTTTTATTATTTAATTAATAACTGCATAATTCCATAATTTATATTCTTGAACTAGTTATAGCTGTAGACATTGTGGGTGGTAACCTACTGAGAATTATATAACACACCCTACTCATGATCCTATTACACTGGGGTACCCGAGTAGATCCCACATTCACAGGACCATGGATATTTTCTTGTGCTTCTTTTATTATACCTGGGAGTAAGGAGAACATAACTGAGCTAGATCTCAGGATGCTCATGATGTTTTCCCTCAAGACATTTTTTTATTTGTTTTATTCATGTACTACCCTGTATCATGTTTTCTACTCTATATCTACTATTTTGGTTTTGTATATTCATCCAGACATGCATTCATGATTTTATATTGGCGTTGGTCATCATTATATATTCAGTTTACTTTATTCTTCCCCTGCTCTATCTTTAATTTATTATCGCTTCTGATATTGTCTATTATTTACTTCCTGATATACAATTGTACTACTATGATCATGAGGATATAGTCTCCACACTATCAACTCTTTATACCCATGTTGATGTTAGGAAGACTCTCACATATGAGGAAGCATGCTTGAGGCGATAAGACCCACAGGTCCGGTCACCTTTTTAGTGGTCAGTCAGGTCGGGATGTTACACCATTAATCCAATGAATTATAGAGCTATATCGGGCTCACCCATTATCTTGAGCTATATCGGGATCATCCGTCAAGACAAACAATCTCCAAGAATCATAACATTAACATAACACATGAAAGATTTTATTTTTATATATAACAATAACTATTGCTCTTTCATAGTTTTATTTAACCATAGAAGTGAAATTCGTTCCCTGGAAATATTTTTGAAAGAATCATAATCCATTAAAGGAAATAATAAATATGGAATCATTAGAAAATATCCCCAATAGATCACAACTAACATCAAGTGTTGTTTTCATTGGAGAATATAAATACAATTAAAAGTTCAGTAATATCATTCTTGAGGAATATGCCTTTTCCACTTTGAAAATAACTTTTAAAAACTAAAAATTTCAAAATATTAGGAAATAAATATTCTTCAAAAAAAACCATGGAAACTTGTACAGTAAGCATAAAAACATTGATCATTCATAATGGAGGGAAATTATGTTCATGTATCAATTGTTAAAATAAATATTTTGTTCACACCTTTGGTAAAAAGTATCTTGTTCAAAAAATTAAAATAAGATTGTTTTTAAACCTTTTTATTAAAAGTAATAATGGTTAAAGATGAATTTTAAAAATAATTTAAGAATATTAAAAAAAATTCTTGAAAACATTTTATAAAACATGGATATTGAAAAAAAGTTTCCCAACCAAAAGAAGAGAAATAAGGTTGGATTTTAGTAAAAACAATATTTGAACAATTTTATGTACCAGAGAGAGGAACATGGTAATAAAACAAAAAAATTCCAGAATTATCCATAGGAGAATAAAAATGAAATGGGTTTATCAAATATGGATAATATAAATTCTCAATTGAGAATTAAGCATAAATAATCCTGATTAAAAATGAGATTGAAACATAAACCCATTACCACTTTGGTAACTTTTGAAATATAGGCCCCATGAAAGAATAACTTTAAAAAAATAATTAAATATCATTAAAATAAAAAGATTCATGATATAACATGTTAATGAGGTAGTATATACATCCTATAATATAATATTGGTTCATTTCTTAATCATATGTCCCAGAGAAGGAAAATTTGCGATGAATAACCCTTAAAGAGATCATATAATTGAATCAAGCATTAATAAATGGATAGATTTTGTATGAAAAATGTAAATCCACATAAAAATTTGGAAATAAAAAATAAAATAATCAGATTTAATTACACATATAATCATTTGATAATATAGTCAATGAAGAAGTAGTATAACCCAATGAAAAGAAATTGACTTATAAAACCCCTTACCACTTTTGTAACTTTTGAATTAAAACCCCTTCGATAAAGTAACATGAATTGTAACTTAAATTTACATTAATTATTAAGGATTAATAATATAACATTTAAAATGGAAAAAATATACACCATATAAAATAAATTATGTGAATAACATTAAAACATACCTTAATGAGGGGAAATTGAGATGGAATATCTTACCTCAAGTTCGAAATTTTTATGTTTGTCCTTTAACAGATATATAATAAGATTATATCAATTATTTTATTTCTTAATAAACTTTTAATTTTTTAATTACTTATCATTGAACTATTTATTTCATTTATTTTAATTTCTTATTTAACCACATAATCAGTTAAGTCCACTTCAGGTGTTTTTAAGATGTTTGGTTCATAATTTCAAAATGACTTCGACATATTGACCATGAGAAATAGGTTATTATTACATATTTTCCAGAATAATAATCATGAAATAATTATAATTTTTATACATTAATTATTCTTTTAAAACCAACCATTAAATATGATTATGAAAAATGAATTATGTTCCAATCAGGGACACGGTAAGTTATACATCCACATGAGTAAGATTTTTATTTTTAAAATAGAATTATAGAAACAAGTTCAGAATAATTTTACAGTTATATAATTGTTATTACATAATAGATATCATATTATATCCTTAAATAAACTTATATATACCATCTATGTGATTTAGTGATGAAAAATGAATCACATCTCTTCGTGGAGGTGGTAATCCACACATATGCACGAACGATGTTGTCATTTTTCAATGGATGAAAAGGTAAGAAAAAAGATGATATATTATATTTATATAATGACAATTATGTCATGGATATCATATATATATACATTAAATCTATCATTATGAACATCTATGAAAGGTGGTGGTAAAAAATGAATTAATCGGTTTGTGAGATGGTAGTATGTCATACACACGAACAATGATTTCATTACCCATATGATGGAATATGTGATAGATATAAGTTATAAAATTAACATAATAATATCTTATTATATGGAGGATACTTATTTTATTATTTAATAATGGTTGAGGAATATTTAAAGGAGGTAAAATAATAAATAAAATGAAAAATCTTGGTTAAGAACTACACCTCTTCTTCAGTCAAACTCTTTAAGTTTATACCTAAATCCGTTCCATGTTTTTTATAATAAATACAGGAACTCAAAAACATATATAGGGGTGTTATTAAGGTATTAGGGAAGTTATTTTTCTAATAAAAAGACTATTGAAGTGTGTAGAGGAGAGGTGAGTGGGTGTACTTTTATAAGTGGGGGAGATGACACACTTTGAATTTTTAAAAATATTAAAATATATTAATGTATTAATCAAGAAAAATATCTGAAAAATGTACAATTTATGAAAATTAGACGAATTTGGGTTTAAATATTTCTATAAAATGGGTTTTATATAAGTTTTTGGGTCATTTTAACCTTTATCTCTTTAGTTTATCCCCTGACAAAACTGTTTTAACCTCAACCACTGTAAAGATTTATACTATTTTTATTATTCATTAATAAAAAAAAATTTAAAATTTTAAATAATATAAATTGTTATGATTTCAATTATTTAATCCATTTTATCAAATTAAATTCACAAAATTAACCAAATTTAATTTAAAATTAAACTTGAAAAATATAATGAAAAATGGTTTTTCATAAGAATGTTTTTCTATGTATAAAAATATTTTTATAGAAAATTAAAGTATAATAGTGATTATGATTGAAATTATTGGATTATTTAATCATAAGTAAATAATGAAATTTTAAAATTATTCTAAAATATAATGTTATTTTGTATATACTTGAAAAGAAAATATATTTTTCAGTAAAAATCAGTATTTTTCACTATTAATTGAAAAATCAAACTTTTTAGAAAACTATAAAAAATTCATCCTATGATAATTTTGACATGATTATTTGAAAAATTATATAATTTTTATAAAATAAAATTATTAAGAGTTCAATAAATTAATTATAATATTCTCTCCCAAAAAGTAATAAAAATCATTTTTGAAAGAAAATATTTTTGAAGCATAAAATGACTTTACTAAAATTGAGTGATTATTTGCTAAGAATTTATCAATAAATTTATATTTATTAGTACCTTTGTTTATATGTTTCATAACATGGTTACTTAAATTCATACCAACCAATTTAATATCATGGTTATAAAAGTTATATTTAAATAATAATATTTCATGGTTCCTTTATGCTCAATGTTGTGTATCGTATACACTATCAGAACAAATACTCTTTTAATGATATTAGGGTGTTACATTATCCCACATTTAGTAAATTTTATCCTATCAATTTAATCTTGAGCTTGGTAATCAAGGGTTTAACATTTGAAAAAACTTTTATAGCAAATTCAATGACCACAAAATCATTAATCAATGATGTATAATAAAGACCATAAATTTTTTAGTAATGAAGCTAATATGATTAATTTTTTTCAAGATACTTTTCCTAGATTTTATGAATTCATTTACCATCAAGACTATGAACATAAGTAGATATAATTACATGAAAATTTGAATTTCATCCTTTAATAAATTTCCACTAACTTCTCATCTTGCTCCAAATGATGAGTATTCAAGATGAATTTTTATAAGAACATAGCCTTAACCAAACCATAGATTAAATATTTAGAAAAGAGTTAAATTTATTTCATTTTGTTGTTCTTTTTTATGTTAATAGTTTTAGATAATTAGGTAATAACTCTTGCATAATAAATTCATACATAAAAAGTTGGAAACTTTCCCTTTGTATCATTTTTTTCCACAATTCAAAACTTTTAGAATAAAACATTTTTCCATTCATAAAAAATATTTATGATTTTCAACTTGAATTCTTATTTATTCTTACTTATCCTTAAACCTTGTGAAAAATATTTTAAAATATGGGATGAGTTTAAAAAACTTAGTAACGTGGATAAAAGAAGGAAATATGTTAGTCTAGTGAAAAACATGAAAACCCATAAATGTTTTTACCTTTATCACAATATTCTTTGAGTGTATGAAATAAATCATAACCACATGATGAAAAATGGAATTTTTACTCAAGTAAAACATTTTGAGACCTATACGAAGAGAAATAGACCATTTTAGAAAACATAGAGCATATACATCTTAGAGCATTATATTCACAACCTATGTTGAACTCATGTCATTAATAATGGGAGATCGGTTAAATCCATAGAAGGACCCATTTTAATTAACTCCATCCTTCATTCCTTTGAGGATAAGGAATATTATCCAATGCATTGGAGATCTATAATGGGGATCACCCATTTTATAAGCTGTATTAGGCTCACATATTTATTAAGCTTTATCAGGCTAAAAAATTTGTATAAGTTGTATTGATGTCACCCATTTGTCATTTATAATTCTCATTTACCATATCATGAATAAAAAATTGTATGATTTCACCTTTTCATCATCAAACCCTTGAAGAACTCTTTTAAAAATGAATGAAGAATACATTTATATATCAAAATACTTTTTCCTTTTAAAAACCCATTTTGAAAACTAATATACATAGTGCAAAGAGAAATATGATTTTTCTTTAATAAAAACATGAAATATTATAAAGTAATAAAAATATCAAATAACATTTAATATAGTGGGGTAAACCATTGATCCTATATATTTTAAAACAGAACATTCATTTTTGCTTTTTTTTTGTGAAAAAATTCCATATAAAATACATAAAAATATTCCTTTTGAAAACCATAAAAAATTCAAAAGAAACATAAAATGATCTTTATAATTCATTTATGTCCACATAAATACATTGATAAAATATGGATGGAAAATATTTAGAAAATAAATCTTTTAAAATTTAGAATGAGGTTTTTAAAGTAAAATGTTTCTTACATCGAGTTTGACTTGTCAGATACATTATTTATCTTTCTGAATAATAAAATTAGGTTAATTAGTTAATTACTTAAGAAATTATTTCAAATTTATTGTTAATTTTATTTTATTTATTACCAATTTATATTTAATTACTCAAAAAATTAAGTTCACGTCAGATGTTTTGATGATATTCATCTCATATGTCCAAAATGAATTTTGTAGGTTGACTGTGGTCATAGTGGTTATTATTACATAATCTCAAGAATAATAATCATAACACAATTATCATTTTTATACATCAATTAAATTTTCAAAAAAATCCATGAACCATGGTTATGAAAATTGAGCTTGGTTATAATCATGAAGAAGATAGGTTGTACGTACACATATGTATTGTTTAAATTTTTCAACAACCGTGATGAAAAGAAGGTAAGTGGTTTTTATCATTCTAGAATTATCATTATATCATAAATATCATATTCTATGTTTATATACTATCCATGTAACACAATGATGAAATAAGAATCACATCGCTTTGTGGAGGTGGTAATTCACATGTACAGATGAATGATGTTATAATTTTTCAATGAATGGAAGGGTAAGAAATAGAAGTTATGTTACTTTTACAGATTTCTAATTATGTGATGAATATTATATATATACTTTAAATCCATCATTATATCCATCTGTGGGAGGTAGTGAAATGTAATCCCCATGAAGGAATAACTTCTAATGAATCTTTAAATATCATGATCACAATAAGATTCATGATTTAACATGCCAAATAGCTAGTATATACATCTCAGAATATAAGATAGTTGAACAACATAAAAATATGTCCCAAAGAAGGAAAATTTTAGATGAAAAACCATTACAAAGATCATATAATTGAATTAATAATTAATATTATGTGTAACAAATATAAATCCACATAAAAGAAGTGGAAATACAACATAAAACAATTATAGGTCATTACACTCATAATAATTGCATAATATAGTCAATAAAGATGTAATATTACCCAATGAAAAATAATTGAGTTATGAAGTCCCTTACCACTTTGATAACATTTGAATAAAAATATATTAGATGAAGTAACATGAACTGTAACTTAAAATATTATGAAGTTTCAAGGATTCATGATATAACATTGAAGAGAGGATGTTTTCAGTCATTTTCAATTCCCTTAAAGATTTTAATCTTCTAAATGTTGTAGTAAAACAACATCTAAGGTTGTCTTCAATGTGGTTGCAACTATAGAGGTTATATATCTTGTTTTTTATATTTTCTAATTTTCTTGAGAGGGGGGATAATTTTAAAACTAACAAACAATTTATTTTATAAACTATCAAAGATGAAATAATTAATAAACAGGTAGTAGAGTGAGTAATGTGGAAAAATCAGAAATAAAATAGCAGCTTTTCCTAATGATTCTCATGGTTCATCCTTTCATCATTTCTTTTAAATATTTTCACTCCATAAACTACCTCAAAACACAGATTGAAATATCTAACTCTGTATTTCATTAATTTTGAAAAGTTGGGGTCAACAACTGAGATCTCATTTATCAAAATCCTTCTAATAAGATCCAGTCAAATCACTCAACGATCACTAAGCACCAAGACACAATCGAGATCTTGTTATGATCACCAATATTGATTAAGAATTGAGAAGTTTAAACAACAAGAGTCAATAACAAACTCATAACTAGACTAAGTTAGCATATTCACTTGATGAACAACATAGTCTAATAGGTAATGTGTTCATACAATAATAGAAGAAAGAAAAAGAAAATAAAATGACATAAAATGTTATCATCAAACATCAATCAATTATTTAATGATTGCAAGTCTAGGGCGAATTTATAGTTCGAAAGAACAAAATAATTCTTGGAAATGAATCACTAGTTAAAATAAAAATGTAAAACCACTAAAATTATTAGCCAATTATGTTGGAGGAACATGAAAATCCTTGATTATTCGTCTCTTTTGAAAGTAATAGTAGATTTCTTGGAAGAACTGAGGACCCTTATGAAGGTTATGGCAGAAAAAGTTATCCTTACAAAAGATGTGACCCTTATCTGACCTTGGCAAGAAACCTCAATCTTGGGAGTCTTGGTTTTGAAATTCCTCTTCTGCAGCAAACCATGGGATTGGCTTCCTCCCAACTGGATTTTTCCTCTTTTAATAGTAGATATTCGGTCAACCTCCTTCAGACATGAATCAACCTTCCAAATGACCTCAACTCCATCTTGATTTGGTTTCATCTCTTCTGAAGATACTACGATCTTGTTCTTCATCCTTCTGGTTTGGTTATATTTTTCAGAAACACCGGGACCTATTTCATCAGTTTCTCGATGGCTTTAGTGACATGATATTCTTTACAGATCGCTCCTCAATTTTGATCTTCCGAATAAGCGGTGCTGGCTTAGACGTTTGTTGTTATTCATTATCTGGTGGAAAACCAATTCTGGTTCGTCTTCTTTATCCACCCCTAATAGACTTTGGTTCTTCAAACTTGATCTCCTACTACTCAAAGTCAAAATACTAGGTTCATCCAGTTGGTGTCGTTCATCGAAAACTAGGCTTTCTCTTTATCAAACTAGCCCCCCTCTTTAATCGAGATTTGATCCTTTGGTCCTCATCAAGGGTCAGTTTCGCCGATTCAAAACCCTCACCCCCAACTTTTTTTCTCACCAGTGAACTCACCTAAATTATTATAAATAATTACTTCATTCAATGTTGAAATTAAAAGCATAGAATAAAATAAAATAAAATAATTTCTTAACTACTTGGTAAAATTTAATTAACTTAAAAAAATAACACAATAAAAATAAGTTCAAAATTAATTGAATTTAATAAATTCAATAATAACTTCATATGAAATGATGTCCTAAGATATTTAAAGGAATGACCAAGCATGAAACATCAAATCAATAAATGCACAAAAACCAAACATTATTTAGTAAATTACAATTTCAAAAATAGTTCACCAATTAATTAATAATATATCATAAAAGAGAATTAATACATCATTATTGATGTGACAATCATACATAAAATATGACCACATCAAATTCCGTCAAACCAAGGATTTGATTGTCCTCGTGAAATCAGCTAGACAAACCCAATGGAAGAAAATTAATCTAAAAAAACTAACAGGATTAAAACAATGAATTGATTTTTAAAAATATTTTTCCAAATGGATTCTCTCAAACAAAAAAATGTGAATTCCCTCTCAAAATGAATTTTCTCTAGTGCAGAATTAGTTACTATTTTATAAAAAACGTTATAAATTGAATATTTTAAACTGAATTTAAGAATCATCAATTTTCATAAAACTATAAATCCAAACTTTTATTTACCATGAGAATATATTCACATAAGTTAAGAAGTTATAATAAATAGACACACTGTTGAATGGAGTGAAGTTTTAATTTATTGGTGGAATAAATAACACATCCAACTATTAACGAATAAAGAATTAAGAGATAGAGAATTAGGAGCTCAACATGGATTAAGGTTTTCATCTCATAATCCATTCAGATGAATATCTTATGAGTTAATTTAATTTAAAAAGTTTAATGATAATAATTATTGTATATCATATTCCAGAATTTTATAAAGAGACAAAATTTTTAATGAGAAAGAAAAAATGATTTACCCAATCAAATCCATAATGTAATGAAGAGTAATCTCCTCAAAGTGACATCACAAACTTTAATTTTTATAAAAACTTTCACCCACTGAAAAAATTATAAGGGATGATTAAAAACTAAAATTTCAGTTCAGATCAAGAAAGGACACTCCCCCACAACTAAAAACAAGTATTTTCCCTAATTTTATATCTCAACGTGTGAAAATATTAAAGAAGTTTGATTCAAAATTATTTGGAAATACAGCACAGAGATTTCCAATTTGAGGGGTAACATGAATTATTTTTAAAATATTTTCCCTCCCAAATACCATAGAAAACAAAGCATTCAAAAAAAGTCTCTAGTGGCCACTAATTTAAACAATTAATAAAAAAAAGATGTTCCATATTTTTGCATGCTCCAAATGCAGAAAAGATTTCAAGAATCACAAAACACACAAATAGCTCAAGCTAATACAGTGACTAATAAGGTTTTCAATAATCATATCATGTATTTTAATTTAGAAACAAATAAACTTTAGAAAAAAGAAATATACCTATAACCACTTATGAGAAGTAAGGATAGTAATGAAAAATGCATAAGTTAAAAAAAGTACTCCCCTGAAAGGAAAAGTTGAATTTTTCCCATTAAATCATAACATGTGTATCCTCCCTTGAATTTGTTTAGGAAATCCTTGTTTAGAAGTTATAGCTACTACAAGAACAAAAAAATCACAGTGAAGTACCATAAATTTGAAGGTTCTGGGCGCAGCAGAAGCGTGTGATTGACGGTTCCCAAATATGCTTTTTTCCATGATCAATGATTAATCTAAGATCTAACATAACCTTGAACATCATGATCAATGAAATTAATTCAATGAATAAGACAATAGAAATTATTCTATAACTAGAGGGTGGATCATCACCTATTATTTATAATTAATTTAGTAATTTAAAGAATGAACTTTGTTGAAATTATTTCTTCATTGATGAATCGGGCAAAAGATCTACGTTGTTTTGTTTTCTGCATTGTAGGAATCAAGTGCATATTCCCTCTAATGGTGATCAACACATTTTCCAAGATTCTTCTAACATTTCCGAAGGAATCTCTGGGTTCTAGTACAATAGATCCTTGCGCTTGAGTTGTCCACCTTTAATAACTTCGATAACTGCTTCCAAAGATCTCCTTGATTCAGCGAAGGAGAATTGCTCATCGTTCTTGAGAGAATTCTTGGAGAAGGGAGTTCTCTAGGATTGAGAGGATTATCCAAGATTGTTGTGAAAAACCAAAAAATTGAAATTGGATCTATTGAGAAAATAACATAATTGGTTATTTATATTTCTCGGGAGAAAATAAAATAATCACACAAGTGCGCTTAATTATTTTATTTAATCATAGAAAATACCCACATCTAATAATAATAATATTATTATTATTTCCCGACATGCGCTTAGCTCAAGAATTATAATTAAATATTATTTAATTAAATATGTTTAATATTTATTATTTCTCACTGGACCATTAAACTCGGTTCACCATTCCTCCACAATATTTATTGGGCCTTGACTAATGTCTATTTATTTATTAAATAAATATCTCTTCATTATTCATCAATCAATAAATAAAGATTATATTCACTAAAAATAGAAAATAAATATTTATATGCGACCAAGCATGCATGAATAATTATTAAACCACGCATGGGAATAATATTTATTCAACTTATTAAATAATAAACAATAATATATTATTTAACTGAGATTATGGATACACATAGTGTGTGACACTCTAGGCCTCTTTCTTAGTGGCATTAGGCAGAGTGGCTTAAAGTCCAAGGTTAGTGACTAGAAACACACCAAGACACCCATATATAAATAATTTAATATTGAAATGACATAATATCCCATACAAACACATACTATGTAATATAATACCTTAATAATGATATCTCAAATAAACTTGGTTCCATGCTGGTGCCATCAACCAATGTTCTCAATGTCACTTTATTTGACATTCCAGAAATAGAACATGCTTATAGAACATCATGGACATGTATTTATTTAAGCTATATCATTTTCATCAAAGGGAATGAGATATCAAATTATGTTAAATAATGGAAGGGACAAATCCTTTCTCACACTATTCATTAATGTAATATTAATCGGGACACACCCAACATATCCTACTTCACTACGAACATCTGTCATTATAGTTTTCTTCAATACACCAAGTACGTGACTCATAATACTAATTAAAAATAATCTTAAAGTCTATGTACGAATACAAAAATCCTAATATAGGAACATCCAATGACACATATAAATGTGGATTTCCTATTGGAAGGTCTAATTCTCATTATATCGTACTTGATATTACCAAGGGCGTACACCATGATAAAGTGCCTCAAAGTCCTATGAGTCTCCACCACTGATAGCCTATATCATTTGTATCTTTCAAATGATAACATCCGTCTATAGAACATATATTCAAGAATAGTGTCATAACACGTTTGGGTTCTTATCATTGTGGGGAACTACTATAACCTTTTAGTGTGACAACTTCTCTTAGGACATTATCACATACTACGTCATTCACAAGAACAATCATGATGTGATAAGTAGTTTATTAATATTCAAAACAATTAATACATGTTTATCATAAAGTACATAGAAGCTTGTTCTGTGGAACCAACTTCAATAGACTCCCACTAGTACTAGAGCCAAGTGCTAACAACCTTTAGTCCACTAGCTCTCACATGATACTCATGTTTATTCTAAGATAGAAATTTACTAAAGAGGTCCACCACATTCTTTCTTGTGGGTATTCTTCTCACACCAACATCACACCTCTTATAAAAATCTCTCAAGAGGTGATAATTTTGGAGTATATGCTTTATTCGTTGGTGTGACCTTGACACTTTTGTAAGATCCACCACTGTAGTATTATCACAATAAAATATGATAGGGTGTTTACTACTAGGTACCACATCACGCTCGTAGAAAA
The DNA here is from genome assembly GCA_963277665.1 of Viscum album. Lineage (NCBI taxonomy): Eukaryota > Viridiplantae > Streptophyta > Magnoliopsida > Santalales > Viscaceae > Viscum > Viscum album. Next base: position 532,946,185 of record OY728151.1, on the reverse strand, counting down.
GGTTTTGAATCCAAACAGCTTCCTTAGCTACATCAGAAGATACTATATACTCAAAATACACTATATAATCAGCGAAAACTAGCTGCTTTGAACTATTCCAACTCACAGATCCTCCTTTGAGACTAAAAACATATCCTAATTGTGACTTTAGATCACTTTCATCTGCATAAAAACTAGCATCAATATAACCTCTGATGACCTACTCATCGTCTCCTCCATACACCAATAACATATCCTCAGTTCTTCATATATACATAAGGATAGTTTTAACAACAATCCAATGTTTTTCTCTTAGATCTTCTTGAAATCATCTTACCATGATCACTGCATAGGCAACATCATGTCTAGTACACAACATGATAAACATGATTGATCCTATCACCAAAGCGTATGGGATATTACCCATTATATATTTCTAATGTTTTGTTTAGGGACACATTTTCTTAGAAATATGTAAATCGCATGACACTAGAACTAATACCTTCTTGGGTTGTTCCATACTAAATCTCTTTAGTATATAGTCAACATATATACTTTGACTTTGTCCAAATAACATCTTGGATCTATCATGGATGGTCTTGATTCCTAAAATATAGTTTGCTTCACCTAAGTCCTTCATGGAGAAACACTTGTTTAACTAGTACTTAATATATTATAAGACTGTTATGTTATTTCCAATAAGTAATATGCCATCAACATATTATACTAGGATAAATACTACATTACCACTATACATCTTCTAAACACATTACTCACATTTATTCTTAATGAAACCAAATTATTTTACAGATTCATCGAATTGAATATTCCATGAATTAGATTCTTGATTCAATCCAAAAACGGATCTCTAAAACTTAAAAATATTTTTGGAAACACCTAGAGTCACAAACCCTTCTATCTATGTCATATCGACATCTTCCCGAAGGTTCTCATTAAGGAATTCAGTGTTGAAATCCATCTTCCAAATCTCATAGTCATGGTAAGATGCTTTGAAAAGTAAAATGATAAAGGATTTAAACATAGAAATTGGTAAAAAGGTTTCATCATAGATAATTCCTTAACACTGTTTAATCCCTTTATCTATTATCATTTCATTTTAGGTACTTAATTTCCCTTCCATGTCTAGTTTCCTATTGAATACATATTTTAATCCAATAGGCTTTACATCAACTGGCACATTGACCAGAATCCAAACATATTTTGATACATGGAATACATTGCAGAATTCATGGATTCTTTCTATATTACAGCTTCTGATCTTTCCATTTCCTCCATATAGGAGGGATGATCATCATTATCAACCAATAATTAATTACCATATTCAGTGACTGGAAAACCATATCTCTTGGTTCTCTTGCCTCCCTTATGCTCTCATACAGTACATGTGTCCCAGGAACTCATTATTATATGGGGACCTGTTGAAATTGTTCTTGTACCAAATCTTGTGTATCTTAGTCATCAACTTATTCAAATTCAATCTTTATCCCAACATACTTTTTTAAGATGTTTTCCTTCTCAATAAATAGGCCCTGTTTTAAGATAATCACTTTCTTGTCTGAGGGGTTGTATAGGTAGTATCACTTTTATTTTTTAGGATACCCTATAAAGATATACTTCATGCCCCAGGGTGGTAGTTTTTTTTCCTGATTATGCCTTAAAAAATGCCTCACAACCCCATACATGTGTCTGCGACAAAATGACTTTCTTTCCACTCCATAACTTGAAGGGAATTCCATTTGCTGCTTTAGTTGGTGATTGGTATATTTTGTATTCCATAGTTTGTAATGATTACCCCCAAAAGTATAATGGAAGATCTTCATGACTCATCATCAACCTTACCATGTACAACAAAGTATGGTTCATCCTTTCACTAACACTATTCCACTGTGGTTTATAAGGTGGAATGAGTTGAGATAGAATCCCAAACTCATGTAGAAATTAGTTGAACTCTTGGTTATGATATTCACCACCTTGACACAATTGAAGCTTCTTTATTTTATTACCAAGATGATTCTATACTTCATTATAGAATTCATTTAATTTTTCAAAGGACTCGTACTTATACCTCATAAAGTAGAGATATCCATATCTACTCATGTCATTAGTAAAAATTATGAAGTAAGAATATCCACCTCTAGATTCTATTGAAAATAGTCTACACACATCAGTGTATACCAATTCTAGAAGTTTTCTGGTCTTATGGTGGTTTTTTCCTTTTTCTTGTTAACAAGCATGGAATCTATCTAGTGGTTTTAGCTCAGAAGGGACTAAATAACCATCTTGATAGAGATTTGTCAAACAATTATCATTTACATGACCTAGATGGTGATTCCATAGTTTGGTGTTATATGATTCATGTGAACATGATTTATTATCGATTTCCAACACTTGGTTTTCATAATTCAATACATAAAGGCAATTATTTAAATGTTCCATACCATAACATATGTTGTCCTTATAAAAGAAATAACTTTTATTTCCAAATTTGAAAATAAACCCATATGTATCTAAACATGACATTGAAATTATGTTCTTGGTAACTATAGGTACATAATAAAAATCTATGAAAACCAAAATAAATCTCATTGGTAATGAAAGGTGGTAGTCACCATTGGCGAGAGAAGTTATCCTCGCACCATTAGAAGCTCGCAGATCCACCTATCTTTTGGAAATATTCTATAATCTACTTGGTTAATACATTTGGATACAAATGTGAGAACCACAAGCTGTATATAATACCCAATGTGTATAAATGGAGTGATTTCACTCAATAATGAATGAATCTTTAGCTTTCCCTTGATTCTGGGTTTATTTCCTCTTCCTATGGCCTGGCTTGCGACATGAAAAAACATACTACCTCCTTTTCCTTACCATGCCTCTAGATATTGTTATTTTTGGAAGGAAGGTGCTCAAGATATTTAGACTATTTATAAGTCTTGGGTCCCTTTTCATTATTATTTATTTTCTTATTCACCATAAAGACCATGAGTTTATCACTCCCCATATCCTTATCCACTTTTCAAATTAAAGTAAGATGTTTTGAAAGACTATTATCATTATTCCTCATATTATAATTGACAATAAATCTATAGATGGTCATAGGAAGTAATGAAAGTTTGATATATAAATGAAAATCATCGGGGAATTTAATCCCTAACATGTCTCAATGTTATATGTTTCCGATAAGCTTGACTCCATGAGGCCTAGTTGGCACAAACCCTCTAAGTATAGTTATGAACAAATCATTGGAGATATCACAAATCTCTTGTCTTTCTTTTTATTGATAGATATCCTGAAGTTGAGACATCATGCTATATGCATCCTTATCCTCATGTTGCTTCAAAATATCATTGGACATGGATGATAGTATGAGGCACCAAACATCTATAGAATCATTCAGATGTTTCTCATAGAGAGATATCTCTTCATCACTTTCCTAATTGTTAGGCGCAACTACTAAAGGATTTTACAACACATATAATTTACTTTAATGGTAAATCATGACATGTAGGTGCCTTTGTCACTCTTAGACATTTGTATCGGTTAGAAAGTTTTCTTTCTCAAGTATGGATCGTAATGACATGTTTGTCGTCATTTTATTACTGTTTCTAAAAAATAAGATGAGAAAAATTTTAGTACATTATTTGATAAAATTTAGATTAATAATTAAATATTATATTTCTTATTATCCCACTATTTTATCGAAAACCAATAGCCCTCACCATTGGTTTCAAAATATCCTATGCAGTGGAAGTTCTAGTGGAAAAGATATATATTCCCCTTATTATTACCCCAAATTTGGTTGGTCAAGAAACTTGAATGGTTTTAGATACGCATTCCAAATGCCAACTACATTAAATCTCTGTTCCTTGATTTACTGAGTGGAATCCCCAATCCTAAAATCATTAATTTAGATTTCCTCAACCTTTTCCTCTCAGTTACACCATGTAATGCTTTGGCAGTTAACCCTTGATGTAAACCATGTTATGTCAACCCAAAATATCATGTTAGAATTCCTCAATAATTGAAAACACCCTAACTTTGGCTAGTCAATCCCTTTGAACTATGGTTCGATTTGAAGCGAAGTAATAGAAGGCTATGCCGAATTAATATTTTATTGATGGATTTTATCCTTTTATGCATAAATTTATAATTATAATCCGTATCACATGATTTTTTAATATTAAGTGTGATTACATAAGTGATTAACGATGAATTAGATTATATTTTTGCATAAGCTGGTTTATTTTTGGTTTATCTTACATGATCATTAATTCATTAATTATGTGATCATGAAAAGAAATACATAATGAAATAACCCTGAAATGGATAGAAATAAAATAAATTGGTATGATTATGATCTCTAACTAGTGGTTAGATTATCTAACATTAGATAAACTAACCGTTAGCCTATAAGAAAAACACTTTGAACCAATTAATGTTTTTGTTGTAGCTTTCCACCCATCCACGTATGTATATCCTTGGATTGGTTTCACCTTGACTCTGAACTTGAACTACCTCCACTAGCTTAGGAGAAACATACATTACATATACCTTTTAATCACATGCAGGTGAGGGGGAAAAGGGGTTTATATAAAAGAAACCATGGGTACACAGGCCCTATATAATAAAAGGAGAGAAGGAACACATGACAAAAAATTAATTTAATAATAAATTAAATGAAAACCATCACACTCCAAAGGTCTAGTCTAGCTCATGACTATCCACATGCATGCAACTAATTACACATTTAATAAAACTAGAATTAAATTATTAATCGTTTTTATTTAATATAAATCATGCTTGAAATAATTAATTATAATATTTAATTAATCAATCCATTTATCTTGATTCTCATTTTAATTTCCTTAAGATTCTCATGCATTATAATTTTATTCAAATTGAATAAACTCATTTAAAATTAACATTGTACATAAAGGTACCATGGAGGAAACATGGTGAATACCCATCCGATTCTGCCCAACAAGTATTATACTCACATACTATTTTACTCTTGTGACATATGGAAACACGACTTATCACATTATTTCACAACATTTACTTCACATAAGATTACACAAATTATATGATTTTTCTATCGTGTGTTATGATTAAACTCATATGGAGTAACAAATTGTAATACAACTCATGCATGATATCTATATCTTAACATTACATATATATTAATTAATCATTTAAATAATTATGTATATTGAAACCAATCACGTGGTGTTTCCTATCTTTATGACCACACACAAGTACATGTAACAAGGTTTACATAGTAAAATAAATAAATTTTAAATATGTGTAACTTGGTACAAGTACATGATATGTAGATCCGATGTACACGGAGAGTACACCTCTCACCATCTATCTAAGATACACACCTAGAGACTCAACATGTAAAATGTGCCTCATAAAATCTAGAGTACATGATGTATCCAATGGACAACATGTCGTGAGAACTTTGAGTTACATGGTCACCGGTAAATTTGGTTTTGTATGGAATACATGAACCATTTGTGACTCAAAAAGACTACACACTATGTATGTGGGCTACATCATGTGTTGTTCGGATGACCATATGCCATTAAATTCATGTCAACACATAGTGAATTACGTGTGTAATTAATGCAATAACAATTTCATAATATTGAATTGATTTTTCAATCAATTCTAATATGTTGAATTTGACTACACAACCTGTAACATCTGTTACATGGGGTGTAGTACGATATTGTCCAACCAAAAACCTTGGCACATTCGGATGAGTTTATAAATTTTATTTTAATCATATAATTATATGTCTAGATTAGATATAAGATAATTGAAGGAGGAAGAAACATATCTTGCAATTTAGATAAAAATAAACGATTAAACTTGAATTTAAAAAACTAAAATAAAATGTTTAAATCACTAATGATCTGTAAATAATTATAAATAATTATGTGAAATCTCTTATACGACTTCAAGGTTTTAGACATAGTAGATGTGTGTGATGGGAAATGCCAAACTTTGATTTTTGTCATGATTGATGATTAATCCAATATTTAACACAACATTGAACATCATGATCAATGTAATTAATTCAAAGAATCAAATAATAGAAATTATGCCAGAACCAGAGGGAGGATCATAAAATATTATTTATAATTAATTGAATTAATTAAATAATTTCCTTTTTTGACTTATTTCTCCATTAATTAATCAGAAAACATATCTGCATTGCTTCATCATTGTTTTGTAGGAATCAAGGTAAGATTACCTCTAGCGGTGATCTGTATGTGTTTTGAGAATCTCTAAACATCACCGAAGGAATCTCTGGGTGCTAGCACAGCATATCCTTGCGCTTGAGTTGTCCGCATTTGATCCCTTTGAGAACAACTTCCAAAGAGTTCTCCTTGATCCGGTGGAGGAGAATTGCTCTCCATTCTAGAGAGCATTAGTGGAGAAGGGATATATTTAGGCTTGAGAGGATTCTCCGAGATTTTTGTGCATACTTTTTTTAGATATATTGATAAAATAACATAATTGAGTATTTATTTTACTAGGGTTAAAAATAATAATATCACAAGTGACCTTAATTATTTTATTTAATCCTAGTAAAACACCATATTAAATAATAATAATAATAATATTTTTTCTTGAGAGGTGCTTAAATTGAGAATTATAATTATATATTATTTAATTAAATAATATTCAATATTTATTATTTCTCACTGGACTATTAAACTTGGTCTTCCATTCCTATAAAATATTTATCAAGAATTTAGTAATTTCTATTTATTTATTAAATAAATATCAATGCATTATTCACCAATAAATAAATAAACATTATATTCACTTAAAATTGAAAATAAATATTTATATGTCACCAAGATCACATAAATAATTATTCAACTACATATTAAAATAATATTTATTCAACCTATTGAACAATAAATAATAATATATTATTTAACTGAGATTCTGGATACACTTAGTGTGTGACCCTCTAAGCCTTTTTCTCAGTGGCATTAGATTAAGTAGCCTAAAGTCCATGGTTAACATCTAGAAACCCTCCAAGGCATCCCTAGAGAAATAATATAGTGCCACAGTGACATAACACCTCAAAGTAATTCTTACTGTGTAATATAATCCTTTTATCATGATATCTCAAATCAAGTAGGTTGCATGATGGTGCCATCAACCTATGTGATCAATGTATCTTTCTTTGACTTTATAAAAATAAAACTATCCTATAGAAGACCATGTACAAGGATTTATTTAATCTATATCATTTCCATAAAAGGGCATGAGATATCAAATTCTGTTAAATAACAGAAGTGAAAAATCAGTTCTCACATTATTCATTAATTAAATATTATTTATGGCACACCCAACGTATCATACTTCATTATGAACATCTGTTATCATGGTTTTTTTTCAATAGATAAAAGTACATGACTCATAATACTCATTTGTAATGATCTTGTAGTCTAAGGACTAATACTCTTGTCTGTAGATAGGAACATATATCAACACATATAAATGTGTATTTCCTACTAGCGAGTCTCATTATCATAATATCCTACTGGATATTACCAAGGGCATACACCATGAGAAGATGCCTAAAAGTTATATGAGTATTCACCCCTGATATCCTGTATCATTTTTCTCCTTAAAATGACATCATCCATCAATATAATATTTATTCATTAATAGTTTCATAGCACTTTCGGGTTCTTATCATAGTGGGGAACTACTATGACCTTTTAGTGTGGTAATTGATCTTAAGAAATTAATACATTCTATGTCACACATAAGAACATTCATGATGCAATAATTAGTTTATTAATATTGAAAAAAATGAATACATGTTTATCATAAAGTACGTATAATTTGGTTCTGGGGCACCAACTCCAAAAAAAGTAATGATCAAGAAAAAAATTGCCACAGGTATAGATCAATGATATTTTATTCAATACGCTCCATTTACATCTTCTTCGAGGTTTATTTGATAACAAATCTACTCCATGCCAAAGATCCAACCAAACAACTACATGAACACTACACCTTATAACTATATGTTTAGTTTCTCTCTATCAATAAAGATTGAAAAGTTCTTACTTCAATAGGATGATGAAGTGGAGAAAGACCCCTAGTGAATTCCCCATGGTAAAAAACATAATTAGTAGGATTATTTTATTCTTTACAAAGGAAAACAAAGAAACAAAAAGAAAAACCTAACACGATATTTTGTACATTCACCCACAATTATTCTAAAAAAATAATGGAATATAAAACCTAGAAAACATAGTGGTGTTTAGTTTTTAATAGAAGGAGATCCTCCCGTGGTAGTTCCTTGATTTCTTCTCAAAACAGCTTAGCCATATGACCATTTACAGTTAATATAAGATCCTTCATAGAGTCTTTAATCTACATAACACTAAACGGGAAAACAAGAGTTATAATAAAAGGACCATCCGATTTGGAATGAAATTTACCTGAGAAGAGCTTTAGCCTGTAGTTGTACAATAATACTTTATCTCTAATATGAAATTATTTGTTGAAAATAAAATTTTCATGAGCAACAATTGTTTTATCTTTAAAAATACCTATATTTTTATATGTATTATTCCTTATTTCCTCTAACTTATGGAAACAAAACTTCCTCTCTCATACAGCTTAGAAAAATTCACATTTCATGACTTAATAGCCCAAAAATATTTATACTCAAAATATAAAAGAAAATGATAGGTTCTTGAAAAAAATATAATGTAGGATCACATCCCTATTAGAGTTTTATAGGCTATCTTAGACACCCACAAATAATTTAAAATCCTTAAACTCTAATCCCTTCCATTTGGATTAATTTGTTTCTCAAGAATATGTTTGATCTCTCTATTTGAAACTTCATCCATACCATTTATCTGAGGGTGATAGGGTGTATAAAACTTATTAATAACCCCATATCTTTTTATAAAATCTTCCAATCCCCTATTAAATAAATGTTTTCGTTGGTCTATAAGAAAGAACCTTGGTATCCCAAATCTACAAAATATATTACTCTTGAAAAACCAGGACACTAATCTAGAATCATTAGTTCTAGTTGCTGCTACTTAAATCCAGTTAGACATATAATCTACATTAAGAAATATAAAGGAATATCCAAAGAAATTATGAGAAAGGCCAATAAAACAAATTCACCAAAAATAAAAGACAATAAAAGACAATAAATTTTGTTGTGGAATCTCGTGTCTTAAAGAAATGATTCCTTATAATTGATAAGCTTTATAGGTGCTACATAACTAATGAGAATCTTTAAAAATGTTAGTCCATAATAGGTCTAAATCTATCACTTTTCTAGACACTCTATGCGAACAAAATTTACCATCACAAATCAAACTATGGATAAAATTCATCACTAAATAATTTATAAAATTTAGAATATATATTTAAAAAATATGTCACTTCCAATATTCCAAAAGTAAAGAATCCTAACCATATTTCCTTGAATCATTGATCAATTTTTCTATTATCTATTTAAAAAACCAATATAGAGTAATGTCAGCAGCTAAGGGATTAACTTTATTCAAATACCATGGTCTATTGTCGAGGAAAACAGAATACAACATCTCCCTAAGAAAATACTCTCTACTGGGCTCAACAAATGAATATCATAGACAAAACCCAATAGGCATCCTACCCAAATGATTAACTGTAATGTTCTCAATTACTTTCATATATTGGATATCTAAGTCAAATTCACAAAGTAATAAAATCCATATAAACAACCTCAATTTTGACTCTTATTTCAAGATGAGATATATAATAGCAGAATGGTTAGTTACAACCATAACTTTGGATCCCAAAATACAACACCTAAACATATTAGAGGAAAAAATAATGGCTGATAATTTGTTTTCTATTTTGTATTAATTGAACTAGAAATAATCTATAGATATAGAAGCATAAGAAATAAAATGTTATTTTTTTATTATCTTTTCATATGAACAACTACTAAAGATAATTAAAAAGCATCAGTCATCAGCTTAATAGGTAAGTCCCAATAAGTTGGTTGAACTATTGGTGGGGACACTAGCTTCTGTTTCAGTTCATTAAAGGATTCCTCGTATTTCCCATCAAAGAAAAAATGAATATCTTTCTGTAAAAGTCTTTTCAAAGGAAAAGAAATCATACTATATTATTTTATGAACATCTTATAGAATCCAACATGACTAAGAAAATATGGAATATTATTCACAATATTGGGAAAATTCAGTGAAAATATGATGAAAAACTTTGACTTGACCACTTTAATTACATTTATAGACACTTCATGACCCAGAATAATGTCACTGTCAACTATAAAATGGAATTTATAATAGTTCAAGAAAAGGATCTTTTGAATACACACTCTAAGTAAACCCCTTAAAATTATCATACAGATCTAAAAAGATAGACCATATACTATAAAATCATCCATAAAACCTCCATACATCCCTCAAGAAACTCAAAAAAATGATTAGCATGCATCATTGGAAGGTGTTAGGGGAATTACATAGTCAAAATGACATTATTATTTTAGAAAAGGAACCAAAAGGGCATGTAATAGTTGTTTTATCTTGTTCATTTGGGAAAAAATGGATTTTGAAGTATCATGAAATATCATATAGGAAGTAATAATAGGTTAAAATAGCTAAAATTTCAAGAATTTGATGAATAAAATGTAAGGTAAATTGATCCTTCATAGTCACTATGTTCAACCTCCTATAACCAGTGCATAACTTCCTCTTATTGGTCAACATAGTTGGAAATAATTCTATAAATTATTTGTCGAAAACTATGAAACCTACCTTTTTAGTAATAGTCTACACTGGACTAACCCATGGACTATTTGAAATGGGGTAAATTATTCCCATAGTCAATATAGTAGTCACCCCCTTCTTAACCACTTAATGAAGGGTATGATTCAATGTCCTCTAGAATTTTCTAAGAATATTAGAATTTTACTCTAAAAGTACCCAATTTCTACACACCAAAGGGATAATTCTTGGAAATTCATCTAAAAACCAGTCTAAGACCTTCTTATTCTCCTTAAGGACCTCTAAAAGTTGGTCCTCTTTTTCACTAGATAGAACACATGTAATTATAACATGATTTTTTTTCTTTAATGTAGGAATATTTTAAATTCTTGGGAATATCTTTAAGTTCAAGTGTGGGTGAGATGCACTCTTTAGAAAAAATAGTTTTTATGGGTTCCTTGATTTCTCTCTGATCCTTTATATCATTTTCTATGATATTATAATTACAAACGTTTAAATTAACAGTGTACGTTTTCCCCAGCATTGAATTTGTGTCATCCTCAAAAGAAATTTCATATTCTAGTTCATAAAAACAAGGTGATTATTGAACAATATTAAGAATAGTTTTTAAGTTCATCATAGTGAAATTACATAAAGTTCGTTCAAATAAAAAAATATTATCTACAAAATTTTCATGTATAGTTGATTTTAATTCAGTTTCAATAATTTCAGTTTCCACAAAAAAATTTATATTCTTCAGCAGAAAATAATGTTTCAAATAATTTAGAAAATTTTTCATTTATTTCACTATCATTATTATAAATTATTTAATTATTAAAATATATATAAATGTTCAAATAAAATTTATTTTTTTTTAAAATTAGATTCTTTTTCAAAATTCTTACAGTTAATTTCATAATTTTCAGTTCCAGCAGTCTCATTATTAGAGGAAAGTTCATTTACCAAAGAATCTAGAGGTTAGTTATCTTGAATAAAATCAAGAAAAAACAATGTGGAAAAAAAATCATTCATATTAAATTTGTTTTTAAAATGATTTTATATAGAGTGTTTCATTTATTCAAATATGTAAAAATTAACCATATTACCTCCAAACTCTAAAGAAACAGTACCTTTATACATAAAAATAACTACGTTAGAAGATTTAAAAATGGTTTTACTAATATAAAATATTCATGTGTGCTATGTCTTCCATCTTCCATACCTAACACATAAAATTCGGTAGGGAAAGCAATATTTTTAATCCTTACCAAAACATCTTCGATGACTCTAGCTGGATTAGCTAAACTTCTATTATCCAGATAGATTGAAATATCAGATTTCTTGAGCTCTCCATCCTACATAGACAAAAAGAAAAAAATAATTAATAAAATTTATGAAGGATCTTAAATGTAAAATTTCATCTTAAAATTAATTGTTCCTAATTACACATGGAGTAGAAAAACGTACTTGTATCCTTGTGTTTAGTAGAAAGTGAATATTAGATCCTGGTAAAAAGATTTAATTCCAAATTGAATTTCTCACCTCCCTTGATATTACTTTCATGAGTTAAATTATCCTTAAGAAATTTAGCTTATTTATGGATATGTTTCAAAAATATAACAAATGGATATAAACCAGTACCTTCCTAAAATTTTAAACCACTTATTTTCCCATTTTAGTTTCAACATTGTTTTGAATAGGAGGATAATCCACAAGGTAATCCAGTGGGTCTCTATACATTTTTAGGTCATATTCAGATTTTTACCCCTTTATAAGATCCCATAAAGTAAATAAAATCACTATATGTTCATTAAATATTGATTTCTTCCTATTTTTTTATTGTTCTATATGCTTGTAGATAGTAGGTCCAATAATAAGTTCAGTAGGTTAAAAAATCAGTTCAATAGGAGGTTTTTTGACTTATTCATGTGCTTTTACATTTATTTTAAAATTGGGAATATCCATTTTGATTATTCTTCACTGAGTTCATCTTGGGGTATTTTAATTTCAGTTCCACTTCTTAGAATTATGTCACCAAAATTCTCTCTTCCTCTTGGTTTCAATTCAAATTATGTTAAAAAATTACCACTTCATTGATTATTCATTCCACTAATTTCTATTTCCATTTGGACTATATGAGTTACCATATTCTATAACAGCACATTCATTTTTGAGACATGACTTGTTTATTTTTAACCATTTCTTCATGGTGTAAATCATTTCTTTGATTACTTTTCCATCTTTGGTTATCTTGATTATGAAAATTCATGAAATTCCCTCCATTTTGGTTCCCAAATTGTTCCCGATTTTACTTAGGTTTCTGATTAATGTTTTGAGGTTGTAAATTACTATTATACTGTTCATTTTTCCTTAATCCATTGTTATATTGGAAAATTTCACCTTAGTGTAAATTTGGGTTGGCTTGAAAAGGACTAGATTGACTATTTTAGTTGGGAAATTACAAATTATAGTTGTTCTAGAAAGGAAATTTAGGGAATATATCATTAAAATACTTTGGTGATTATTTTAATTGAGTACATTGTTCACTGAAATGATCAAAAGTTGATAAAATTAAACAGTTCCTATGGATGAAAAAACTAGTTCTAGTTGAATTTTTAATGGAAAAAGTGAGATAACATATGCCTCAACATGTTTGTGATATCACTTAACCAATTTTCAATTTGACCACTTTCAAAATTATGTGTGGATACTTTCTTAGTTCTTTTGATATGAATTAACCCTATAGTTACAAAGTGTTGTGAATTTTTGGATATATTTAAAATAAGGTTTTTGGAATCAATATGAGTCTTATCCACTAATGCTACTCCAACAAAATCATCTATTATGCTCATATCTATCAAGACTAAGCCCACATAGAAATATTTAATTAATAGATGATCAGAAATCGGATGATGAGAATAACTAGAAGAATGTTTCTTAAACATCTCCAATTATACATGAAGTGTATCCCCTTGTAAATACCTAATGCCACATATGTTTTTTACTAGGGTAGAATTCATAGACATTGGGACATTTTTTCTAAAAATATTACATTTAGATGGTTCCGAATACCTATAGAGGTTGATTGGAAGTAATTGAATCCCCCCTTATCCACCCCATAATGAAAAATGAGGAAGGCCCATATATTAATTTGATATTCACTAACCACTTGTAGTTTCATGGTGATATACACCATATGAAACTCTAGTATGTGCTTGTGTGGGTCCTCAATTGGCATCCCATGGAATTTATGAAAATGATGTATCAAGCTCTATTTAACTCAAAAAATGGGGCTATGTATGGGTAACCTAGATAGTTTTACTTGTTTTTAAAATTAGGATCACTGAGCTCCTTTAACATTCTTTATTCAACCATATTTTTATTGTTTCAAATTTGTTATGTTTTTATGATTTTTTGAATATTCTTTTTGAGATGTTTTAATTTTTCATTGTTTGAAAATTTAATAAATTGTTAATTTTTTTCATACTATTCTATTTATGAGATTATAAGAATTTTCTATTTAAAAAATTTTAAGGTTATTATATGACATACAACAAAATTTTAATTTTTATTAACAATATATTTTTACTTTATAAACTTTTTTTAAAGATAACAGATTATGATTTTTTACCTTTCCCCCCCAAACTCATTACCAGCCTACTCGAAATTGAATCCAATTGAATATCAGTGGTTTCAAATATTATTCATCTAACTTAAAGTTTTTAATCTTCTAAATAATACAATAAATTAGTACCCAGGTTTGTCTCCAATGAGGTTTCCACTACGGAGTTTCTCTGTCAGGATTTATAATATTTTCTACTTTTCAATGGGGAAAAATAATTATAAAACTATGAACTACTCTATTTTATATACTATTATATATGTAATAAATAATTACCAAGAGATAGAGTGTTAGAACCGGAAAAATAATCAGAAATGAAAGAATGAACTTTCCTATTGATTCTCTTGTTTCATCCTTTCTTCATCACTTTAAGATATTTTCACTAAATAAACCCCAAACATAATGATAAAAATCCATAAAAGTGCATTTCATTAAGTTTAAAAAGTAAATTTTAATAATTAAGATATCAATTATTGAACTCCTTTTAGTAATATTCGGTCAAAGTACTCAAAGATTACCAAACACCAAGACACAGTCAAACTCCTCTTATGCTCACAATTCTCGATTGAGAATTAAAAAGTTTAAAAAACCAGAGTCAACATAAAACTCTTAACCATAATGATTTAACAATATATATTTGATTAAAAACAAACTCTAATAAGTAATTTTTTGGTAAGTAAATATAATTTAGTGGAAAAAATATATAGAAATTGTAATCATCAAACATTAATCGATTATTTAATGATCATAATTATAAAGATAATTTACAGTTTAAAATAAGAAAATAATGCCTGGAAAAGAATCACGTGTTTAAATCACTAGGTAGAGACACTAAAATTCTTAGATAATTATGTTCTATGAATGAGAAAATCCTTCAGTATTCACCAGGTAGAGACACTAAATTATCTTGATATACTCCTATTTATAGACCACATGGAATTTTTCATGGTATGTCTTCACCAGCACATGATACAAGTTAAACACTTCTAACTACTCACAAAAATCCCATGCATGTTTAATTTATTATTAAGGTATAGTGAAACTAGACATGGATTTTAGTTTGGTTCAGTCTTAAAGTATTTAAAATAATTTCTAGAACCATCTAATAGATTATATGAAATCATAGACATTATTTTTGTAGTGCACACAAGTAATTTCATGTGAGCTTAACAATGGCCTAAAAAACACTTACGTAGCCCTTTAATTATCGGGATACCTTTATATAGCTCCAAGAAGAATTTAGGACCCTTATATTGGTTGATTTAGAGGAAGTTTCCCTTCTACATTAACTATAAAAGTTTTTACCCCTACATGAGCTCTATAGGATACCTTTACACAACTTTACCCTTATGTGATATTACTTATATGCGAGGTCACCGTTACACAATATCAGTTCGAGCTTAGAAATCTCATGCTCGGGTTTCATGGTTTATAAATATTTATTCTATAGAGAACATGGGCTTAGATCCATACAAATTAAGTCCATACTCCTTGAACAATAGAGATTATGTCAACCTCCTTCAAATGTGCATCATCCTTTTAGTCAAACTCAATTTTAAATTCCATTCATTTAATCTTTTATGATGATATTTATATCGATTTTATCATCATTCTAGTTTGGTTATCTTTTATGAAGTCACATGGAACTAGTTTTTTTTTATTTCTACATGGCTTCGGCAAAACACTATCCTTGATAGATATCTCCTTGGTTTTGAGCTTCAGAATAGGCAATGTCTGCTTAGAACTCAAATTTTCTTCTTCATCCGATGGAACCTAGATCTGGTTCCCCTTCTTCATTAGGAATCTACAGACAAGGGTTCTTTAAAATTTATATCCAACTACACAAATATTAATGACTGCATCCATTGAGATGATTTCATTCATCAGAAACAAGGATTCCTCTATTTTGAACTAGTTATTCCTTCAACCAGGATTTAATCCTTCAATCATCATCAGAGGCCGGTATTGTCAATTAGAAAACCACAACTATAACTTGTTTCTACCCCTACAAACTCAAATCAAACACAATCCATAAAACATTTATTTTCCTTGAATATGTAAACTCTTAGTCTAAATTCACCATCTAAACTTCAATTATCACTCAAATATTATTCATTTAAGATCCTTGTTCCATGATCGGTTTCCATGATACAAAGATTCCATCTCATTATAATTCCTCAAATACCCCTGCACACTATTAGACTGAAAATCATTAAAAAAAATGAATCCCCCTTATTTTTTTGTTCATGATCGACCATCAGATCTATGACTAGTACTGGTTATTTATGAAAATATGAGCTTCACTATGCAATCAGTTAGTTTGGGAAATTTGGTTAATCCCATCCTTAATGAAATAAACCAACACTAAGTATAGTATCAAGGTTGGTAAGACATAATCAATCCAGAAATAAGCATGAGAGTTGAATGGATTTGTCAATTTTCCATGCATGCTACAATTCAATAAAACCACGATCACTTTAAGAATTCATATGGTCATTTCCAACCTTGGACAAAACTTTACTGGGCATGGTCGATTGAAATAGCCTTATGATCAATATGGAACTTTTCCAAAATCACTGAATGAACAATCTACCATACCATTTCATGATTACGTGGTTGATTGCCTTTTCAATATTTTATAAACATACACTTCATATTTCACAGAAATTAGTGTTAAATAAAATCAATAAATACTAATATTTATATTAAGATTACAATCAAAATAAAATATAAATATTTTGTGAAAATTAATTTCTTCAATAAATTAAATGAAATTATTTTAAGATTAAAAATTATATTTTAATTATAATATTAATACAATAATTCCAAAAAAAAATAATCTAAATGATTGTAAATAATTATTTAATTCAATTTTTAAATTGAAATAATGAAATAAAATAAAATAAAATTATTTATTAAATACTCAATAAAATTTAAAGAACATAGAAAATAATAACATGATAAAAATATGTTAAAAAATAAATAGAAATGAAGAAAATAATTAAAAACTTCAAATGAAATGATTCTCTAAGAAATTTAAAGGAAATACCAAGCATAGAACATCAAATCAATAATTGATGAAAAGTTATCATTTCCAAATATTGTTCAATAAAATTATAATTTCAATAAAAAATCATCAATTTATTAATAATATTCCATTATAAGGACATTTCATCATAAAAACGCATTAATACACCATGATTGATGTGGTGATCATGCATCCAATATAACCATAAAAAACATTTAAATGGATAAAAATATTCACTATATAAAATAAATTAGGTGCATAACTATAGTGACCCAAATTTTACTTAAATCAACATAATATTTAAACAAATCCAAGATCCAAAGGTTTAGTCTCTTGGGGAAATTAGGATTATACATTAATTATGTATAAAAAAATTCAAATATTATTTGAATTATTATTCTTTATCTCTCTAAATCTCTTATGGTCTCCTTCGTACATATAGTTACATGAGGATATACATCAAATAAAGGAGTGGTTTAAAAGCCCGGTAAGGGAAGTAATAAGAGACATGAATCAATAGTACATGAGTGAGCATAATCAACATCATCATATCATAATAACATGATAATCAACATAATTAAGGAAAAATTTGATAAAGGCATGGAATGTGGAATATGAATAGTAATAAAGCATCATAATATAGTTGTCAAATACCACACATAGTTGTGAATAAAGCTAGCATCATGTTCACATATAACATATACGCATAATCCAAAACATCATAACTGTGAACAAAGATAACATCATATTCATGAATAATAAAATTTTCATGAGTAATATCATATTACCCAATGTGTTGGAGGGCTATATAATTATGGTCCTACCCATCACATCATAAATTCTCATAATCATGAATGCCATATAGAACATATAACAGTCATTGTCATGAAATTACCCATGAAAAAAATGAGTTCCATCTGGATTTAATAAAACACACTTTCATGAAGAAAATTTGTAGTTCCCAAATGAACAAGTGGAAGCATATTTGGCATAAAAATCATAATTCTTTAGTGAAGAAGAGACAAGTCAAAACGAGTAAAATATGTGTTTTGGAAAGAAAATTTATTTTTATGTATTTGGATTAAAAATAAATTTGGCAAGGTGAAAAACATGTATATCCAAGAAAATAAAAAATAAGAAATGTGAAAGGATATTTAAATAATATTAGTGTAATATATACACTGATAATTTCGATAAATTTGGACAACTCAAAGATAAAAGAGTTGGGTTTGAGAATCCCCTTACCTTAAATCCCACTTTATTTCATTGCCTTTATATCTACTGAATAAGAAACTTAGGTTTATTAAAAAATTGAACCATGGGTGAACTATTTTTATTTTTTAACTATTTTATAATTATAATCATTGGATTATATTTCATAATTTCTGTTATTGAAGTTGAAGCATTTTGAAATCATACTTTCCTTAAAAATTTCTCATTTTACTTTGATTTATCTATTTTTCATCAAGGTTATTTATAAATAAGTAAAATAAATTTTAGAAGATTATAATACATATATTTATACATTTATAAATGATAAATAATTTATTATAACCATACATGAGTTAGAGGTAATGAAATAATTGGAAACAACCTCATTAGTGGTTAACCGTCCGTTAGTGAGACATTGTCAAAAGGAGTATAAAGAGAGGTATAAAATATAAATAATTCAAAAATATAATTTTTATAAAATTTTAAAATCATTACTATAATTTTAACATACATAAAAATTAATATTATAAATTTTTTTTTGAAAACAATTGTGAAAAAAGGTAAGAAACGAGGAATACAAGAGAAGAGTTGATAAAAACTTACTCTTTTCTTGAATTTACTTCTCTTGTACGACTCTTGACATCCATGATGAATTGATTTGTTTTAATTTCGCTTATCCCTAAGGTTGATAAGGGATAATGATGGAGTACTTTGGTAGATATTCGGATTTTGTAATTGAGGTAGGAGTGGTTTTCCAAGGGGTGGGAGAGGGGTTTTTAATACTTTAGGAGAGGTGTATTTTTGAGTTAAAATATTGAATAAAATACTATATCAAAGGTAAAACTTGTAATAATTATATTTTTGAAACAATGAGACATAAATTAATGAAATATAATCAATTTAGGACTTTAAACCCCTTTATAATTCGAATTCAATTGTTTATTAAAATGAAATGTGTCAAAAATGATAAAATTAATTTTTAATAGAATACAATTGACATTATACTTTGGAAAATATTTTTTTTTGGTTTGAAAAGCATGTTATTATATTTTAGTGAATAATTTATAAAAAATATCTTTTTTGGTGTATAATTCGTTTCATTTTTTAATTTGGTCATTATTTCATCAAGAATGGTGTAATTTAAGATACACCAGTTATAGAAAAAAATATTTATACTATTCATATGAAAATTGAAGTATTTCAAAAAATTACCAAAAAATCATACTTTGATAATTTTGACCTGATGATTTGAAAAATAAAATTCATTTTATAAAAAATAATTTTATAACATAGTTTACATTAATTTTTAATATAAAAAATATGGTTTTTACGAAATATCTTAAAATACAGTTTATTAAAAATATACTTATATTTTTTTTGAGTTTTTAATCTTGATATTTATTTTATGGAATTATAATATTTTTATTTACTTAATATACTAATGAAAAATATTATTTACATTAAATTTCATTATTTTGAGGTTAAATTACTATTCCTATAATCACATTACTATTCTCAATAGTTTGGCTCCTATTCACCACGATCAGGTTAATATTACAACAGTTACATTACTATTCCAATGATCACATTAAATTCTATAAAAACTATTTAATTCCTTCATTAATTATTCACCTCAATTTATCTCAAGTTTTTATGTATCCATTTTCTAAAATTTCAATTGGTTTGCTAATATATTTTTTCTTTTCTATAGTGTTTCTCGTGGGAGGGATGATTATATCTGATCAGGGTGATCCAAATCTTCCCATTATAGTTTTTCTATTTTCTATTTTTTCCCCTTGTAATATTCAGAATTTTAATAGGTTTAAATTTTGACAAATATAACACTTTTTATTAATGAAATAAATATTTTTTTGTTTCTCTATGTGCTGTATGTGCATAATACTATATAAAATAACATAATTTCAAGAAAAAAATATCATTTATAAAATCTAGTTTGTTACATTCTTCCCCCCTTTAGAAATTTCATCCCCAAAATTTCAACTAATATTATCAGTTGAGAATATGTGATGATTCTTATATTTAATTATTTCTTTTGGTTTCCATCTTGCCTCTTCAATATCATGGTTTCACCACAATACTTTGACTAGGTGAGTTTTCTTATTTTGTAGTACTTTCTCTATATGGTCTAAGAACTTCATTTTCTTCTCCTCATACGATAGGTCATTCTCTTACCGTACCACCTTTGGATTCAGTACATGTGATGGTTTGGGTATATATTTCCTTAAGAGTGATATGTAAAATATATCATGAACCTAATATATATTTAGTATAAGTACAAGATGATGGGGCACTGATCCTGTGTGGTCAAGGTTCTCTAAAGGGCCAATATACATAGGGATAAGATTCCATTTATTTTTAAACCACATGAATCACTTCCATGGTGATATTTGAAGGAAAACTTTATCTCCAACCTAAAAATAGAATTCTCTTCGATGGTTATCAACACAAATCTTCTGCCGAATCTGAGAAGATTTTATGTGTTGTGGGATAGATTAAACCTTCCCTATCATCTCTTACAAAAAATTAGGTCAAAATATTTTTTTTCACTAACATTATCCCAAAAAGTATGAGTTTTACATAACTTACCTTACATATCTTTATATGGATCCATTTGAATATTTTAGTAGAATATCTAGTTGTATGAGAACTTAACTAATGGAAGATGTTGATACCATCCAACGTTAAATTCTATTTATTAGTCTCTCAGCCATTCCTCGAGTGTCTGAATGTTCCTTTTGTATTAGTTGTGAGTTTTAGGGTGATATATCATTCTAAAATTCTATTCAGTATTCATATCCTATTGAATACTTCACCAAAATCTAGAAGTGAACATTGGATCATGATTAGTGATGATAAAACATGGTACCCCATAAAACTCATCAATTACTTTACATATATCATGGAAGGTTATTGAAGTGAGAAATATTCCCTAATGGGAATAAATTGGGAAGTCTTGGTGAGTTGTTCCACTACAACCCACATCACATAGATTACTATGGATGTCTTTGGGAGACAAGTGATAAATTCCATGGTGATGTTCTCCCATTTCCCTGTGAGTATAGGAAATAGTTGTATCATACCATTAGGCTTATCTCACTCTGTTTTAATTTGCGGACATACCAAGAACTTTGAGCTGTACTCAGCGATATCTTTTTTCTTGTTGTCCCACTAGATGTGCTCTCGAAGATCATAATATATCTTGGTGCTTATAGTATGGATGGATAAATATGAGATATGTCTATTATACGATAGACCCTTCTTTATCTCAGGATATGAAGGTATAAAAACACTAATTCTATAATAAATCACACCATCATAATTGATATAGAATTTATGAAGCTTTCAATCCTTTACTGCTTTCTCCCTTTTTTTAAGTTCCAAATCATCCCTTTATACCTCCTTGATATTATATTGTATAGATGGTTGGGAAATCATTTTGTAAAGGTTGGATGTTTTTCCTGTCATTATGATTTCGAAATCCATTGTTTTCATATCCATGAAGATAGGGTCTTTCTCAATCTATATCATGGATAGAGCAACATGTTATTTTCTACTAAGATCATTAACTACCTTGTTCACCTTTCGTGGATTATACTAAATCAGTAAATATTAGTCATTGATTAGATCTAACCAACTTCTTTGATTCATGTTGATCTCCTTCTAAGTTAATATATACTTTACACTGTTTTGATTTTAATATATGTCAAAATTCTTCCCATAGAGGTAGTTCCACCAAATCTTAAGAGTGAAGATCAGAACTGCAACCTCCAGATCACGTGTTAGATTGTTTTTCTCATGGATATTCAGTTTTCATGAGGTATAGGCTATCAATATTTTTTGTTATTCATGAGTACACAACATGAAACATTCTTTTAAGCATCACTATATATCACAAAAAGTTATCCACATGTTGGTAGTGTGAGTGTATGTTTAGTGATTATCCTCTTCTTGATCCCCCTAAATATTACCTCAAATTCTAATATCAATACATACATTACCCCTTTTCACGTTGAATTAGTTTGCGGGCTATTAAATCATTAGAAATTTCTAAAAAATGTCGGTTGTACCCTACTAAACCCTGAAAACTACAGATTTCTGTGCCACTATCAGGTCTAACCCATTTCTCAATTTTCTTTTTATTTTAGGGGTCCATATAAATTATCTCCCTTGTGGTAACATTCCCCATGAATTTTACTTAATTCATCCATAATTCACAATTTATGAACATATCATACATTTTTTCCTTCCTTAATGTCACCAACACAACCCTTAGATTCTCTTAACGTTCTTCCTTACTCTTTATGTAAATGTGAATATAATCGATGATGACTGCCAAAAAATTTAAAGAGGTAGTCTTTAAATACACTATTCATTATTTCCATAAAGATTATAGGGCCATAAGTAATTCCAAAAGGCATCACTATGAAATCATATTTCCCATACCTTGAATAGATGGTCGTTTTATGAATATTATCCTTCTTCATCTTAAAATTATGATATCTAGAATGAGGATCCACTTTTGAGAGTTACTAATCTACCCTTATTTGATCAAAAATGTCATCAATACTTGGTAGTGATCTAGTTGATCACTTGGTAATATATACATAGCCGAACTGATCCATCATTTTTATTTACAAAGAGCACTCGCACACCCCAAGGAGATGCACTAGGGTGTATGAACTATTTTTCAAAATTCTATTATAGCTTCCTCTTTAACTTATCCAGCTCAATAGTTTCCATCCTATAAGGTAATTTTGAGATAGTAGTGCCTCAAAGTATGAACTTTATTGATAACTCTAACTTGAAATCTTGTGGAAGTTCAGGTAACTATTTAAGAAATTCATATGTGTATTCATTCACAATAGGAATTTCCTCATGGTTTATAATTTCCTTAGACTCCACCATTTGGGAAAGGTATGATTCTCTATAGTGTATCATCAGTAAAACCATTGAGGGATTCTTAAAATTATATTCATTTTGTTCCCTTCATTTTTATGGGGGCATGGGATGGTTTAGAATATAGAAAGGGTTTTTATTTTTCACAATAGTATATGTGTGACTTATATAATGAGAGCCAATCCATGCCTAGTATAGTATTAAGTTACACTAGGGGAAAGATTACAAGATTAATTTGAATGATATTATTATAGACAATAATAGGAGAAGATTCAAACACTTGGGTTGAAATGGTCATACCGCTATGTGTTTTTACATATATTTATATATCAAGGTATCGTGGCGTCGATTCAGAAATTCTAGAAAAATTGTAGGATATAAAGTAATGAATAGAACTAGAATCAAATAATTTTTTTCAATTCTTGATTGAATATGAATTTTAACTTGTATGGATTAATTTTCATGCTCCACTTCAACATTAGTTACTGAATAATATTTCCCTTTATATTTTTTGATGTGGTGGTTGTTAATGATAAGCAACCTTAAAGGCTTGTGGTTTAATGGACTGTCTTGTTGAGTTCCCTTTCTCCCCATAGATGAAGCATTGTACCATGGGTGGTGCATTATGAGGTTCCTTCATTTACTCTATCATATTGGCCATCTTCTTAATCTATCTATGATATTAATTATATTTCTGGTCTTAAGTACCACACTCAAAGCATTTTACCACCCCTTTGAGGAAATTACCATGATGATTCTTCCCATATTTTTGACATTTGGGTTGGTGGATCCTCTTTAATCCTTTACTATTTAACCCCATATCTTGAAAATACATTATTCTCCATTTTTCTCCATTACCATCAGACCATTCACCAAAATCTATCTATACTTTGAGAGCACATTGAACAACTTTTTCTTCTTAACTCTCAAAGACTCAGATAACTTGACCGATTTAACAGTGTGGTTTTGAACCACTAACGAATCTATATTTTTTTTTTCATTATTGATAATAGTTCCCGAGGTGTATCTTGAAATACTTGTGAATATTTCCTTATAATATGAGATATATTCACCCTCATTTTTTTAGTCTCTAGGAATTATATCTCCTTATTTTTTTGAAGAGTTATAGAGAAATACTTATTAAGAAATATTTTCATGAAGTCTTCCCACTCCCTAGCTTTTATTTTATCCATTATAATGGTGTTATTTATAAATTCCCTCCATTGATCAATTAAACCACTTAAATGATAGATGGGCATAGACATCTTCTCCTTGTCAGAATAATAGTGCATAGAAAAGATCTTCTCAATTCAGTTAACCCACTGTTCTGTGATAATTGGACCAGAAGTTCCACTAAAAATTAGTGGTCTTTGGTGCATAAAAGACTCAATAACTAGTTATTACATTTTGGGAGAAGGTGAAAATTATACATGGTTTAGTTTAATATTCATATCCTGAGACAATTGGGTAAGAATCTCCAAGATTTTTTGGACACCACCTCCCATGGAATTGGGGATAATGTTGAGACAATCATTCCATTATCCCTCATATAGTCTGTTGGCATGATTTCTTCTAGTTCCCACCATTTTATAAAATCGAAAAGGTATTAAATAATATAAGTCAACATATAATGAATAAATAATTTCTTTATATGTCAAAACCAAGTTTAAAGTTTTATTTTATGGGATTGCTCTGTTTATACTTCTTCTAAAACAAATCTTCTTGGATGCTTACCTATACTTAGACTTATCCTAAGGGTTGTCACTAATGTTCTATAATCATAATTCCCAAATTAACAAAACCATAGTTCTGATACCAACTATAATGACCAAACTTATACTTACATAATAGTGATAAAAATCTAGGATCCAGAGGATTAGTGTCTTCAAAAAATTAGGCTAATATATCAATTGTACATAACAAAACTTAAACATTCTTGAAATTATTCTTCTTTATCCTTCTAAATATCTAACTATATTTTTATTAAATGTAGTCACTTGATGACATTCATAAAAGAAAGGGGGTGATTATAATCCACGTAAGGGGAGTAATAAGGGACATGAAGCAGTAATTCATGGGTGAGCATAATCAACATCATCAAATAATAAGTATAAAATATTTATGTCTGTGATGTCTTGATGGGTTCCCCCTCAGCCCTTAAAAGGGGGTCCATCTTAACAAAAAATTAATTTTTAGTCATATAATAAGTATAATATAATCATAATCATGAGGGAAATATTTTATAAAGGCATAGAATGCAGAATATGTATAATAAAGATACATCATTACATAGTGGTCAAATACCACACATAGTTGTGAAAAAAGCTAGCTTCATGTTCACACAAAACATATGTGTATAAATCATATCATCATCATTTTGACCACAAATAGAATTATGTTTATGCATAAAATACAGTATCTCATGTGATACATCACATTAACCAAATAAGTAGAGGACTATATAATTTTAGGCCCACTCATTACATCAAAAAGTCTTATAATCAAGCATTCCACATAGAACGTATAATAATTGTAGCCATGAAAAAACCCATAAAAAATAATGGGTTTGATAATGATTTAATAAAGAATAATTTCATGAATAAATTTTTAGGGTCCCCAAATTATTAAGAGAAAACATATTTGGCCTAAACATCATCATTATTGATTAAATAAGAAGCAACTCAAGATGAGTTAAAGATGTGTTATTAGAAAGAAAAGTCTTTTAAAAAAATATTTGTATTTGGATTAAAATACATTTAAGGAAGGAGAAAAATGATTATTTACCTAAAAAGAAAAGGGAATAATAGTGAAAGGATATTTAAGGAATATTAGGGGAATATAAATTCTGAAAATGACGAGACATATGTATAACCTAAAGAAATAGGAGTTGGGTTCGAGAATTCCCTTACCTTAAATCCCACTTTGTTTCATCACTCTTATATATTCTGAATAATAATCATAGGTTTATTTAAACATTGATACAGAATTTAATTATTTCTATTTTTTATAATACTTATTAATTATAACCATTAGATAATATTTCTTATCTTTAATTGTTGAATTCGAAGCATTTTTATATCATGTTTTCCTTAAAAATTTCTCATTTTACTTTGATTTAGCTATTTTTCATCTAGGTCATTTATATATAAGTAAAATCAATTAAAAATTCTTATAATAAATATATTTTTATATTTTTATATGATAAATAATTTATTATATCAGTACAGAAGTTTGGTGATGATGAAATAATTGGAAACATCGTCATTGGCAGTTAATCGGTCGTTAACGATACATTGTTCGAAGGAGGAGAAAGAAAGGTATAAAATATAAATAATTTGAAAATATAATGGTTATAGTCTGTTAAAATAATTGATATAATGTTACTATACTACCAAATTAATATTAAGATATTTTTTTTGAAATAAATTGGGAAAAAAAGAAGAGAGGTGGAAAAGGGTGAAGTGTTGACAAAACCACACTCTTTAATCGGGGTTGATTCTCTTGTACAACACTAAAATTAGTTTATAAATAGAGTTAATTTGTTCAAAAACATCTATAAAGTTTATAAGAAATTAAGAGAGAGGATTTGGGAAGATATTGGGATTTGGTGTGTGAGGGAGGATAGGATTCCCAAGGAGAGAGAGAGGGGTTATTTATACTTGAGGAGAGGAGTATTCTTGAGTTAAAATATTGAATAAAAAACTATATCCAAGTAAAAACTTTTAATAGTAATATTTTTGACATAATTAATCATAAATAAATAAAATATAATGGATTTAGGACTTTAAAAAAATTTATAATTTGAATTCAATAATTTAATAAAAAGGAAAGTGGAAAAAGGAGAAAATTGTTTTTTAAAGGAATACATCTATATTTAGACTTTGGAAAGTAATTTTTAGGTATGGAAAACATGTTAATTGTATTTGAATTAATAATTTATAAAATTAAATATGTTTTGGTAGAGACATCATTTATATAAATGACCAATTAATTAATACATCATGAATGATGTAATTCAAGATACACTATTAATGGAAAAAACTTTATTTTTAATATTCACCTAAGAATTGAATTATTTCAGAAAATTACTAGAAAATTACATTAGGAAAATTTTAAAATGATTATTTCAAAATTAATTTTTATTTTTTTAAAATAATTTTATAACATAGGTTATTTTATTTTTTTAATATAAAAGTTATGATTTTTATGAAATACCTTAATGTAAAGTTTGTTAAAAATTTATTTATATTTTCTTGGGGGTTTTTAATCTAGATATTTATTTTATAAAATTATAATATTTATATCTACTTAAATCACTCATGAATAATATGATTTATGTTACATTTAATTATTTTTTACTTCAAATTACTCTTTTAATGGGCATGCTACTATTACCAATGATCATGTTTCTATTCCCAGCGGTCTTCCTACTATTAGAAAGATTATATTACTATTCCAATTCTCACATTACTATTCCAATGCTCACAATACCTCTTAAAAATGCTACTTAATTGCTTAATTAATTTTTCACCCCAATTTCTCCCAAGGTTCTATAATTACATTTTCTAAAATGTTGATTGTTTTACTAATATTTTGTTTCTTTTCCAAAATTATGTTCATGGGAGTGATGACTCTTTCCGATCTGGGTGATCCAAATTTTTCTGTTGTTGTATTTTCATTTTTTATTTTTTGTTTCCTTTTAATATTTTTAATTTTAACGGTTTTTATTACTAACCAATGTAACGATTTTCATTAATGAAATAATGTATTATTGGTTTCTCTATATTTTTTATGTGCATAATAATATATAATATAATATAATTTCAAGAAAAAATATCATTTATAAACTCTTTGTTGTTACAATAACATTATAATATGTCGAAATGAATGGAAATTGAGGTGAAATCCCTTATCTTGAGTCCAAACTTGTTATGTATGTCCTTTAACACCTATATACTAAACTTATATCAATAATTTTATTTTTTGGGTTACTTATATATGTTTAACACATTATCAATAAAGAATTTATTTTATTAATTTGAAGTAAATATTTTATTACTTAATCAGTTAATTCTACTTCGAGTGTTTTGAGGATATTTGGTTCATAATTTTAAAATAACTCGTATATTAACCATGTTCAAAGAGGTCATTATTATATAATCTATATATTAATAATAATTAAATAATTATCATTTTTATAAATTAATTATACTTTTAAAACTAACCATGAAATGTGGTTATTAAATATTAATTACATCACAATCATGGAGATGGTACGTTGTGCGTACACTTGATAAACATTTTCATTTTTCAAAGAGTATAAGGGAAAGAAGGTAAGTGTAATTGTATGTTTAGATAAATATTTTTATATCAAAAATATCATATTTTATCTTTAAATAAACTTATATATACCAAAAATATGATGCGGTGATGAAAAATAGATCACATTGCTTCATGGTAGTGGTAATCCACAAGTACTCATGAACGATGTTATCGTTCTTCAATGGGTGTAAAGGTAAGAAAATAGATTACATATATCCTTTTAAAAATTATAATTATTTTATTAATATTATATATATAAATTAAATCTATCATTATAAAAATAAATGAAAGGTGGTGATGGAAGATGAGTTACATCGGTTCGTGAGGCGGTACTGTGCCGTACACATGAACAATGATTTAGTTTCCCATTTTACAGAAATGAAGATCGAAATAGGTTGTTTCATTAACAAAATAAAATAATATTATATTTAATATAATTATTTTATTATTTAATCATTTTTAACTAATATTTTAATAAGGTATAAGGACAAATAAAACGAAAATGCTCGGCTAAGAACTATACCCATTCTTAGGAAAACCTTATTAGGTTTATACTTAAAGCCTTCATTAGTTGGTTTTCAGAAAAAATAAAGGCATCAAGGATTTTAGGAGGGATTTTAGAAAGGTATTTGGGTAGGTCTTGGTAAAACCAAAAGGCTCTTGAATCATGGATAGGAGTGCTAAGGGGGTGTCCTTTTATAATTGGGGGAGAGGACTCACTTGGATTTTTTTGAAAACATTACAATATATTAATGATTTTCTCTAGAAAAATGGATGTAAATGGAAAATATATAAATATGAGATGATATAGGTTCAAAATATATCTATAATATATGTTTTAAATAAGTTTTTATGTAAATTTATCCATTATCTATTTAGATTAACCGCCTTGTAAACCAATTTTAACCTTAACTATGGTAAGATATTTTTACTCTTTCTACTATTTATTATGAAAAAAATTAAGTTGATTTTTTTTAAATAATATTAATTATTATAATTAAAAATATATAATTCATTTTATTAAATTCAATTTTCATAAGTGGGAAAATTTAATTTATAACGAAACCCACAAAACGTGATGAAAAATTCATTTAAAAAATGGATTTTTAAGTATAGAAATGATTTTATACCAAATTCAAGTATTGTATTGATTATAATAAAATTTAATAGGTTTTTTTTAATAAAAATTAACTAATTAAATTTTAAAACTAATCAAAAAGAATTTTATTTATTTATACATACTTGAAGATAAAATTAGTTATCAATAAAAATCATTATTTTTCATTATTCATTAAAAAATAAATCTTTTCAGAAAATTATCAAAATTCATCCTCAGATAATTTTTACATAATTATTTCAAAAGATATATACTTTTTATAAAATATAATTTCAAAAATTTACATAGATTAATTAAAATATATTCTCATTAAAATAAATAAAAATCATTTTTGAAGAAAACATATTTTTGATGCATAAAATGACTTTACTAAAAATTGAGTGATTATTTACTAATAATCCATCAATAAATTTTAACTAATTAGAACCTTTATGTATATTTAATTATTTATTTACTTTTATTTACACCCCCAAATTTATTGGCAGGGTTATAACATTCATATTTAAATAATAATTTTTTTTTCATTTAATCATAGTGTTGCATGTCATATATTCTATCAATCATAATCATCTTTAAAAAATATAAAGGTGTTAGATCACACATTTTTATTTTAGAACCATGTTAATCATTGTATATTTAAGTACATTCATGGTAATTTTTTCAGACCCACATGATGTGTCTCCCATTAAATATGTCGTGTATATCAGATGAGGTGGCACATCATGTACTAGATATAAACATAGAGTAGTCACATGGTATTGCATGTTTATAATTGTAAAGCATATTCTATATACTTATTTAAAAAATACATACACCCATAGTAGTAAAATTATTTCTTCTCTGAGGGTCCGACACATTATGTACTCCTGTAGGACATGCCATGTGAATTAATCCCACTTGAATTAGAGAATAATAGAATGTTCTTAACTACTCTCAAGCCCTAAAGACACTATACTCAAGAGTAAATTCCATATAATAGATAGTTCTTAGCTTTCATATTTTTCTCATTTGGGTGTCTATTTTGGATGTATGAGTAGTCTATCCTAATCATTTTTATTTGAATAATGTGATGATATATATATCTTCATCATCTCTATATTATTTTCATGTCTTTAGAGTAGTTGGATTTTTATATAATTATACAAATGATGATGGAGAGTGGTAGAGACGGTTGGAGAAAACAAAAAGTCGGTATCTACCTAAACATATATATAATATAGGGTGTGGTTCATATATATATAAAGTGTAGTAGGTAACCCATCTTAGAAATGGGTTTTAGGTTTTAAACTTATGGATTAATTAACACCCTTGGTCGATGCACATTACACATAGCATGGCACAAATCCATCATATGTGTTAGTACCCCGTTGAGTAAGGTGTTGGTTCCTCCCTATTATTTTTATTGATAGATAGTGTGTAAGTATCCAAAGTGAGCTAGTTTAGATGATTTGGATTTGATAGTGATCTGATCATTTTATGTTCTTTTAGTGTGTGAATTTTATAGAGCTATGTTTTTGCAACTAAATATCTACTTTACATTGGTAATCAATTTCTTAAAGCATATCTTGGTGATCTAATTGACAAGAATTTCTATTTTCCCCTATTTTGTTTTTGGGGAATCGTATTGGGTATATTCAAACTCACCCTGATATAGCACTTGTGGCCACACAAGTTGTGTTTTAGTGGATATTTTTATAGATGTGGAGCTAGTGGAGCTTGTGCTTAGAGGAGCTTGGTGGTGTTCTTTGACGAAGGTGCTCATGTTAGTACCAACATGACGAGGCGTTAATTTATATCACTTTTAAGGATGTTATTTACCATGGGTTTCCAAACAATGTATTTTTACTTTAGTTATTTTTATTGGTTTGTTTTACATTATTGAGATATTTTTCATTATCATATATATGATGTAATATATATGCTTATTTATATGAGTTTGAACCATTATATATATTATTCTAAAGATGTACTATTTTATATAATTTTAATGATTATAGTTGTTTCTATATAACCATTTGGATATTTTAAATAATATTTTTATAGAGAGTAAAAAAGTTGGTATAGAGTTTTGTGGGTCACAGAGCCCCGATATTGATATAGTAAGAATATTAAATATATTATTAACGCATTAGTGCTTTATCTTAGAAATGATGATTTTTTCTCTAATCAAATTCTTGTATGGGGAATCCTAGACCTTCATTGGATCTAATATGTAGGTCGAAACCTAGGAACAGTTTAATTTTTACTTTCATTGGGTCCCATAACAATTAGAAATCATGGGTGAATTTAAAGAGATGAATTAAATATTTAATAAAATTTTTAATGAATTATTTGACCCATACATCACCCTATTAATCATCACTATGAAAAATACCTAATGTTATCTACATAAACCTAATATATTATAGGTATTTTATTATAGGGATAACCTTCAATGGTTAATATAGGGTAGTTCATATATCGATGATTGGAATTAGTAGGAATTTCCAATGGTTTCAGTGTAGATTCCTTTTTTCCCAGTGATCAATCCATTAACAAGGTAGTATTTTTTATTTGAGGATTATATCCCTTTTATTTATTATTCTATTAATGGATTATTTATATTCCTATAAATTTGATATTTATTTCCATATTTTAAGTCTTTATAAAATTATTATTCCATGTGAGCCTTGGGTTTATTTATTACACTGATTGTTCACCTACTTCTATATTTAAGTGTTTTTGATTAGTTTTTGGTTTTGAAATGGTTGTTGATGATTCTCACTTTGTTTTATTTTCTATATTTCTCCCATAATTATTTTCACATTATTTTTTGTCCTAGTATAGGTTGGTGATTCAAAAATAAATCTGTCTTAAATTGTGATCTAATCTTGGACCTACTCACGGGTCTTATTATCAACATAAGAGGCAATGATGCATAGGAGTTACACCGAAGATTGGAGGATCATGGATGACCTATTTAGGGGTTCATTTCCTATACCAGGACACATAAGTGATGGTTTTATTATGAGAGATTCCAATTCTAATTACTGATAGCTTGAAATTGACAATTGGATTTTTTTTCTTTAAAATTTATGCCTTGGATGATGCTCTAGATACATTGTATGTAAAGTTTGGTAAAAATGAAAAGAATATGGATGATGAGAAGGTTTTAGTTTAGAAAAATAGACTACAGGGTGTGTATTTTATAAGAACACACACTGTATACCTGGGTTCTATGGTGGATAGGGTTTTTGTTAAAGAAAAATAATGCACATAAAGTATCATAACATACACATCATGTGTCACTAGCTGGAAAACTTTGTATGTACAAGGGGTACACACCCAAGGAATTGAGTGGACATTCATTGTAACACCCTGATATTTTATAATATATTCCTCTTTAAATAAATTATATTTCTTCAATAGCTCATGTTACACACAATACTAGGTTTAAAGGACAAAAAAAATAAAGTCCATTGGTGGGGTCTAAAGGACGACAAAAATAAAGTCCATTGGATCGCCTGGTCTTCTCTCTACCAACCAAAATCTGAAGGCGGAATGGGCTTCCAGGACCTTTTTCTTTTTAATGATGCTTTGCTGGCTAAACAAGGTTGGCATTTGATTAATAACCCATCATGCCTATGCACGCGTGTTCTCCGGGATAAATATTTCCCAGATAAGGATTTCTTGGATTCCCATCTTGGATATCGACCCAGTTTTATCTGGAGAAGCATTTGGGGTGTTCAAAATCTTCTGAGGAAAGGACTAGGCTGGAGGATTGGAAATGGTTTAACGGTCAAGATTTGGACTGATCCCTGGCTTATTGATCAGGCAGGCACGAAGGCATCATCCCCTGTTTATCCAGGCTCCGAACACTCTACAGTCGGTTGTCTATTTGATAATCAAGGGGCGGGATGGTGTCTGGAAAAAATCTTTTCATGGTTTAATGAGAGGGATAGGAGAATTATTCTGAGTATCCCCTGTGTGCCAGACGAAGGGCTGGATCATCTCTACTGGACAAACGACACCTCAGGAGAGTACACAGTGAATGCTGGCTACCGACGAGCTCTCACTGCTCAAATTACAGAAGGATATGTGAGGCCCTGGACCTTAATTTGGAAGCTTAATGTTCCCCCTAAAGTCCACATTTTCTGGTGGCAGGTGTGCACCGGTATCCTTCCTACTAAGAGCCTCCTAGCCTACAGACACATTTAAAATGAAAAATCATGCCCCTTCTACCCTACTGTGCCTAAATCCCCTCTCCATGATCTCATTCAATTCCCCGGGGCTCAGGAGGTTTGGAATGGTTGGGGATCTACTACGGAGCTATCCCTGGACGTCGCATCGGATCTTACCTCTCTCCTGATGCGATGGTGCTCCTCCTTTTCACTGGCTAAAGCAGGCGCCCTGTGCATTCTGACTTGGATTATCTGTGATAGGTGGAACGAGGCCATTTTCAATGTTTTTCGGAGGCCCCCCAGATTTTGGATTGACCGGGCATCATCATGGATTGCGGTTTGGCAGAACCATCCTGAGCAGCAAAGACTTTTCACCCCCTCTCCTCATTCCCAACATTGGTTCCCCCCACCGGAAGGGATTATTAAGATCAATGTGGATGCCTCTCTCCCTAAGGATGGCCCAGTTGGACTAGGTTTGTTGGCCCAAGACAACCAGGGAAATATTGTCGCAGCCAAATACGAAGCACGCTACGCACTTTGGGAGTCCCCAGTCGTGGAGGCCGCCGCCATCCTTGCTGGGTTAAACTTCGCAAAAGACCGCAGTTGGGATTCCATTCACATCGAATCTGATTGTCTCACCGTAATCAATTCCATCAATCTCACGGACGACGGGCTTCAACCTTTCGGCTCCATTACTCGGTGTATTCACTCTCTCAGACAAGGCTTCATATCCTGCAATTTCTCATTTATTAAAAGGGAAGCGAATGAAGCCGCTCACAAGATGGAAGCTGTTGGCCCTCCTTACGAGGATTTGCTCTGGTTTAATCATTTTCCATCGTGGTTATGCGACTGTATTTCTGCTGATCTCCATCATTAATGGAACCGTCTTATTTTGTCAAAAAAAAAGAACTATTATATAGGATAAAAATATTATTATTTAATGTGATAGTTATCACCTAGCCGTTAAATTGGTGGTATGAATATGAATAACTAAATTATGAAAATTATAGTGTTTATTAAATATAAAATAAATTTAGTAGTTATCAATGGATTAGAAATTAAAATAAAAGTCATTTGAAAGTAAAATAAATGATTTTCTAAAAATCTATTTTATGTGTGCAATGTGTTTTTATATTAATAAATTAAATTTATCACTATTGGTGAATTATTTTGAAATTTATCTATTATATATTCAATCATTTTTTTTCATTGATATAATATTTTTTCAAAGCATTAGATAGGAATAAATCCAGTTTTATGTTTAAAAATTGTATTTTTCTAAAAAAGCAGTTTTGTCACATTTTACGCACTTATTTTGAAATTAATTTTTACCAATTTTACAAATTTTATTTGAAAAATAAATTTATTTTTTGAAACGAAAAGTTAACAATTATTTTTGAGTGAATTTTTTACAATTTTCTAAAAATATTATTTTTCAATGAATAGTGAAAAATACTAATATTTATTGAAAATTGTATTTTTTAAAGCATTTAAAGAGTTAAATTTTGTTTTAAAATTGTTTTAATAGTAAAATAAGTTCAATTATATTATAAATAATCTAATTTATTTCATTTTAATCAAATTTATCTTGATTTTTGATATAAAAAAGTTTTATACTTAAGAAACATTTTCCTTTAGAAAAACCATTTTTGATACGTTTTTGGGTTTAATTGTAAATTAAATTGTGAAAATTATATGTTTTGAGTTTGGAATAATGGATTAAATATTTTAAATTATAATAATTAATTATATATAATAATTTTAACTTAATTTTTTGTCACAATTAATAGTAAAATCTGTAAAACTTTATTACCACAGTTAAGGGTAAAACAAGTTTATGAGGGGGTTAACTAAAAATATAGGGGTTAAAATGTCCTACAAAATTTTAAAATTTCTATTGGATGAAAATATTTATAACTTTTATAATATATTTTTTTATAGTGAAGCTTTTTTAATCCTTTTTTCATGTGTAAAACGTGAGTACATTTTATTCTTTTCAAAAATTCAAAGTGTTTCCTCTCACCTGTTTATAAAAGGACACCCCAAATCCCCTCATATTCAGACTTCCAAAGACATTTTTTCATAAAATATATTAAAAAATACATTAATTAACTCCCTCTACATGATCTAGAGTCATTATTTTTATCAAAAAACTATCTTAGGAGAGGTTTAGTTATAAACGTTAAGAGGTTCTCTGAAGAAGAGGTAAATACTGAATCATGTGTCTTCATTTTATTTATTTCTATAACTCCTTAAAATATTCTATAAATATGATTAAATAATAAATAAATATCTTAAAAATACCTAGATTTTATTTTCTTATTGTAATAAGCCATAGTCATATTCTTTTCCATCTAATGGGAAACAAAATCGTCGATCATGTGTATAACGGACTACTGTCTCTCGAACTGATGTTATTAATTTTCCTTCACCACATCTCACAACTAGATATAATTATATAT
This sequence comes from Viscum album, assembly GCA_963277665.1. Lineage (NCBI taxonomy): Eukaryota > Viridiplantae > Streptophyta > Magnoliopsida > Santalales > Viscaceae > Viscum > Viscum album. Next base: position 532,909,558 of record OY728151.1, on the reverse strand, counting down.
TTAATATATATATATATATATAATATAATATTTTTTATAAAATTATTTTTCTTAAATTATAATATCACATCTACATTCCTACTTTCTGATCCATTGGAAAATAATTACGTCGCTCCTGCATACGTGTGGACTACTGCCTCCATGGAGCGAAGTGTTTCATTTTTCATTTTATTTTGACATGGATATTAATAAGGAAGGATTTTATGAAAAATATTATGTGTAGGATATAATAATTATTTTTTTAAATTTGAATTATTATTTATATTTCTTTTTTCCATCTGTCAAAAAATGAATACAACATTCATGTGTACGTACGACCTACCAGCTCAATGAATGGTGTAACTCATTTTTCAATATATAAAATTTATGTATGATTGTAAATATTTATATAATTAATATATATTATATTAATATCATGGTTAAAATTTTGGATATTATGAATCCAGGGTCAATATACAAGGACTGAAACTAGAAAACCAAAACAAACATGAAAAACAAAGCTGTTATCACTAGAAATACTAATTTTAAGAACAAATTATTAATAAATAGGTGATAAAAATTCAAAGAAAATAATATATGATATAATATATAATAGTATGGTTCTATAATATATGTATAATAAATCTATATTTTTTTATATAGGAGGTTCGAACTTGTACGAAGGAAATTAGACCCGAGGAAAGGGTTTCTCATCTCACTTTTACTTCCCTTATATATATACACCATATTCACCAATTATTTATTTTATGTGGGGTATATATTACCCCTTTTATATGTTATATCATGAATATATTTATATTGTTGGTATTTAATATATATTTCATGTTATTTATTTCATGAGGATTAGGATTCAAATATCGTTAATGTTGTAAGGGTTTTACGACTTCATTATCAATGTTTATCAAGAATGTTTATGATTAAGTTTATGATGATGAAATATTATGATTTATATCTCAATAAACTCATAAATTTTATTATCCTATGGTTATTCGTGAAATATTTAAGTAATAGTACAATTTTAATCTCTTTTATACTTAAAATGACAGAGAAAATGTTTCTAATAAAAGATGAATTTATTTTTATTTTCGGTACAAAATACTTTTTCTTCCATATCCCTGTTTCCTAAAAATATTTTGAAGAAATTTTTAAAAACCCTTTAAATGATTTATTAAAAACATTTTTACCAATGATATATTTTTTACAAAATGTTTTAAAAAAAATCTTCCCCTCATTTCCCAAATGAGGTACTGTTTGAATTTGACTAAAAATTTGAAAAGAATCTTTGTTTTGATGAACCCAACATGAAAAAAAATTCATGATGTCCTCACCAATCATTTATTTGAAGATTACTTTACAAGTTTCAATGAATATTTTCAAAGAATTTTTTTCCTAATATTTTGGAGATTTATTAGTTTTTAAAAGTTATTTTCAAAGTGAAAATGATATTGAATGTTTTAAAAAAAATTTCATAGTATTTATATTCATCTATAACAACAATTGTAATTTTAATTTTGTGCCATTGGGAATATTTTGTAATTATACTATCCTAATCATTTATCTGGATGGTTTATAAACAGTTAGACTAGGGATGTAATATTTTGATACCATTCTCCATACTACTCTAGATGGTTTAAGGTTAGTGATTGGAAAAATTATTGATATTTCATATGCTAGTTTTCAATATGAATGTTTACATTTATTATGATTATTTATTGAAGAAGTTATTACCATTTTTTATTTTAGTAATTTAATATGAATTTTTATGTGATTATGTTTCTACCCTTTCATATTAGGAAGGCATTGGACTTTGTAAGTGACAAGAGGGAACAAATATAGCCCCATGATGTATCAATATGTCTCATGAGACAAACTATCATAGGTATGTGGCTGAGAACATACCCATTTATGTAATATTTCATATAATAAGGCCTTCATGGTATGGTCATGATGTGAAACATTATAAATTCCCTCACTACGATATTAATGATTGATGTAAATTTGATTATTTGACTTTTTATGATATCCATGGATAAGTTTCAAGATCATGTGATTATTTATACAAAATTATTTGATCATCCTTTATTACTTCAATATTATTTTTCATGATCATGTTATTAATTAAATTTAATGTGTTTCTATTTATTTAACTTTCCATATTGATTATTCCTTATGTATTAATGATAGATTCCTCTGTATTCATACCCTTAACGAGTATCTGAGCTCACACCTTCCTTATGTTTCCATTCCCCCAAGTATTCCATGAAGTATTACATGATTTATATGTATGGATATTATAAAATAAATAATGGTGTTATCAAAGGAATCACTATGTTGTATTCAAGTTTTCAAATTTAATGAGAGATTAAAGTGTGATTCTAGTTTTCAAATACTACTAAACTATTGGTACATTGGGAAGTGATCAATTTTAAATAGAAATAATGTAATAAAGTAGACACAGAATATGATATACAAGGGTTGGGTTCATTATAGGTGATATCAAATAATGTTTAGTAGATTCCTTTGGAACTAGATTTAGGATAACCTAGATTAGGTAATATTTCCCAATGACTAACTTTTATGATAAGTCTAATTATAGGATAACATCAGAATGTTGTGGTAAGGTAGATATCATGTAGCTATCCTATAAATACACCATTGTATAGATACTATAATTGGACGTGGCTTTGGAATAGTAGTACCTAGAGATAGTAGCTCCGAAAATGGTACATTAGGCTTTAACTCGATCGTCACCTAGTGCCCGATAATGAGATTTGTTGCGCACCTAGTTTGAAACTCCCATGAGATATTATTGGGTAAATTAAAATTTTATTTACAAATCATTATAAATTATTTGAATAATATTTTTATGAATTGAGATTATTCCCAAAGAAACCATGTTAATGAATTTGAGATTAGTTATACATAAATTTTCAATTTATTTTATGTGTTTAAATGGTCATGAAGTTATAAATTATGATTCATAATGCTAATTTCTAATCTAGTGTATGCCAGTTTTTAGAAATAAAACCTAGTAGAAATAATGGAAACCACGCCAATGTGCATAATCCATGTAGGGATTTCCTAATTGGAAAAGATAATGAAGATAGATCTAGAGTTGTAGCTGGTGATAAATAAATTATCACTATATTGGGGTATATGTCTTAGGCTATTAATAATAAACTTTTTGTATGGATAATCCCACTGATCTAAAATGTGATGTAATAATGTTAGACCACTTCATTTTTTAACAACCTACATTATTTAATGGGAATACAAATCAATTTGCAGCTGAGAAATGAATACTTTACCAAAAGAGGATATTTATTTATTTGGGAAGTAATAAAAGGGAGAAGGTTATTATTAATGTTTATCCTCTTATAGGAGACGTAGATTAGTGATGATAATGGATTCAAAACAATAAGGTTTAGGAGGAAATAATGAGCATGAAATGGAAGGATTTTAAGGGAATTATCTTAGAAAAATATTTTTTCTCATGAGAAATGATCATATATAGAGAGATAATTACTATGTATAAGAAAAAAGGAAGATAAAAATGTTTCTCAATATGAATCTAACTTTTCAATGTTATCAAGTAATTTTTTGGACTACATACATAATCCAAGGAGTAAGATTGTTTGTTTCTTTGATGGTCTTAATCCAATCCTTCAAAGGAAAATTTTCTCCCAAAAATTATCATAATATGAGGATATAGTATCATATGTGATCTAGAAAAATAAATAATTATCTAAGTGTTATGGATTTGAAGGAAGTAAATAGAAGAATAGGATAAACGGTAAAATAATTGATAAGGGAAAGAAGCGAAATATGGATTTTCCCACATGTGATAATTTTGGAAAGCAACACCTGAATACTTGCTCAAATGGAATGGAATTTTTCTTAAAGTGTGGAGGGAAATTCCATATAGTGCGTAAATGAAATGGGAATAAAGAAAACTTTAATGTTCAGTGTTTTAATTGAAAAGAGATATGGCACCACACAAAATAATTACCCAAGCAGAAAGGGAATATACATTAGAATAAGGTAAGGTATCAAGGTAAAGCTTATGTTATAACTAAAACCGAAGTAGAATAAAGTAATTATGTATTTAGATTCGATAATTATCAATGATATTATTGTTTTAATAATTATGAAACATATATGAATAGTACTATTGTAGTTTTTCATTATGGATTTGAAATCAAATGTTTAATGGTGTTAATAACCAAGATAAGTGATTTAGTGCTAAGGTGATATTTTTATAGAATACATGAATAAGGGAATGATAACCCTTAATATGTTATAGATGATGAGTTAATAATTTTTAGTTGGGATAAATATAGGGTTGAAAATGAATAAGTAAATGGTGTAATATTGGTGACCTTGAAAATTGTTAGTGATTTTCATGCAAAGTAATTTATGTTGAAGTATAATTAAATTTTAGATTAGTTGAAAATAATCAATATCTTGAGATTTAATTATGGTTTTATGGTGTTTCAAGTTATTAGTGTATTTTAGGAGAATATATGATCAAGGTATTCACATGTTTGGTATATGAAATTATAATCAATTTTATTTTGTTTGTGGATAAATTTTTAATCAAAACTTCTAGTTTTTGGGATTTTAATTTGTTCAGATGTATAACTTTGTTAGTAATGTAGAGGTTTTAGAGATTAATTTATCATATAAGATAACTTTTGCTAACCAATTTGGTTTTGGTAAATATTTAGAGACATATAGAAGGATTTTTAACTCTTTTATCATTCTTATGATCTATTAAAAGTTAATTTTAGCATTTTAGGAATAAAAAAAATTCATATTGGATATTAATTTCTTGGAGTAAGAAAATAAAGTTTAAATTGATTGAGGCATATCCAAAGGATGAAATTGTTTGTACGAAATAAAATGATATCAAGTAAGTATATTTTCTAGAGGTATGTATATTTATGTTAAAATAATTCCCTAGCTTTAGGAAAAGGATCTTGAAATAAATATTTTACCCTTTTATTTTCAATTCTAATTAATTAATTGCCTCTTCACCCATCGTATACTTATGGTCTTGTGGTTCTTAACATTCTCTGAAACATGATTTCTACCTCTCTCTATCGGACATTGGGCATTAGTTTTATCTTCCATGTCCATATTTTAAATTTACATTAATTTATTTCTACATATAAATCTTGTTATGTGTTATTCTATATAACTTTCATACTTCCATTTCACTCTTATCAAAATAAAGTTTTATTAACCCTTTTACGATGTGGGTTTTCAATAATGTTTAGGACATTGATCACTAAAAAGGAATTTTTAGGGAACAATTTATTTCAGGGGTGGCAGAATGAAACACCATAATATTTTAGAATTTATTCATCTTTAAAGAAGATTTATTTCTTCTATATCTTGCGTTATATGAAACACATGGTTTAAACGAACCGTGATATACTATCAAAATATTATTATTTAACGTGATAGTTATCACATAGCCATTAAATTGGAAGGTATGAATATGACTAAATAAATTATTAAAATTATATGGTTTACAAATGTTTAAAATAAATTCAGTGGTTATAAATTGATTATAAATGAAAATTATAATCATTGAAATCTAAAAAATTGTTTTTTCTAAAAAAACCATTTTTATGTGCGGAGTGTTTTTTTATCTTAATAAATTAAATTAATCATTATTGGTGATTTATTTTGAAATTTATATATTATACATTCAATAAAGTTTTTTATCACTAATATAATTTTTTTAAAGAATGATATAATAATAAATCTTTTTTTTTGCTTGAAAAGTATATTTCTCTAAAAAGTTGGGTTTTCACATTTTTAGAAATTATTTTTAATTTTTTTTACCAATTTTAGAAAAATATTTTAAAAAATGAAAATAAAAGTTTTAAACAATATTTCAAAATTATTTTAGAGGTAATTTTTAAGAATTTTTGGAATAGTTTTTTCGATGAATAACGAAAAATATTGATTTTTATTAGAAACTGCCTTTTTGTTTAAAGAATATAAAAAGTTAAATTTTATTTTAAAATTGTTTTTCAATAAAAATTAATTCAATTATATTATAAATAATAAAATTTAGTTCATTGTAATCATTTTTATGTTGATTTTTGATTTAAAAATATTTCATAATTAAGAAAACATTTCTTTTGGAACAATATATTTTCGATGCGCTTGCATGTTTAATTTTAAATTAAATTCCACCAATTCTTTGTTTTAATTTATATAATATATATTCCATATTTATAATCATCACAATTAATATTATTTAATACATCCAACTTATTGTTTGGTTATAATGAATAGTAAAAACAATAAAAACTATTTACCATGGTTATGGTTAAAACCAGTTTACCAAGGGTTAAAATATAAAGATAATGGTTATAATGACCTAAAAATTGTATAACTAATATTTTATGGACATATGGTGACATTATAACATCTAAGGTTTGATAATGATCCCTTTTGAATCCTTGTTTCATCTGTAAAATGTTGGTATATTATATTATTTTAAAAACATATAGGCGTGTCCTGTCCCCCACTTATAAAAAGACACACCCTTTATTATCTTATTCACACTTCCAAAGAACTTTTTTTGGCCAATACCTACACAAATTCCTTCATGATATCCCTACCTATGACCTAGAGTCCCTCGTTTTATCAAAAAACCACTCTAGTAAGGATTTAGGTATAAAACTATAAAGGTTCTCCAAAGAAGAGGTACAGTTCTTAACCGTGCGTATTCAATTTATTTCTTCCTAAAACTCCTTAATATATTATTGAAATGTGATTACATAATAACATAAGTATATTCAACATATTGATATGTTATTATGTTTTTATTAAAACCTATATCCTTCTCTTCTTCCATTAAATGGTAAATGAAACTGTTGATAGTCCATACGGCAGACTAGCGCCTAACGAACCGATGTAATTTTTTTTGGAAACAATCACTCAAGTTAAGATAGAATTGTTTTTGGTGGACTATGTTTTTTTTGAAAAAGTGGGTTTATAATTCCATTTTTGGAGTTCCAACATGATTTTTGAAAAGATATGTTGATAGAGATTCAAAAAAAAGGAATGGATGATCTGGAGGCATTACATAAAATTGTGTACACAAGGTGGAACTCTTTCCTAGTGTTTACCAAATTTTTGGGGCCCAAAATATGTAGGTTGGATAAATCATCATGAAATTTTTATTTCCATTAATTTAGCATAAAAATATGGTGAACGAATGAGTTTCATTAATATAGGAGTTTCCTAAAAGTTTGGAGCTTTACAAACGAATCTGGTGTCATGACGGCTAGGTTTTGTGGAGGTGTGGAGCATCAAAAACACATGATGGAAAGAAGGTAAATCTCTAAAACTATGAGAAGCTTCACAAATGAGAAAATTTCACTTGAGATTTGTGAAAATAGGGGGCTTCGTGAAGAATATTGGGGTGATTTGTGAAAAGGAAGTGGTGAGCATTGAAGATTCCGGTACCAGAGGCAACACGCAAAAATATGTATCTAAACCACATCATCAGATAAGAGAAAGCCTTAATGAAAATACAATGTCTCTGAACTTTTAAAGGTTGTTTATGAAGGTTATTTTTGTGAAAAATTATACGAAGAAAGGATGTTCACGTAGGATTGAAATGGCCGACCGAAAATTATGAGCTTCATGAAGGCTATGTGAGCTTCATGAAATATTTCTACTTCGTGAAGGCTATGCGAGCTTCATGAAAGTGGAGATCTTGGTGAATGTTGTTGGGTTCATGAGTGAAGAATATTATTGTGAAGAATTGTGTAGTTTCATAATGGTTGTGAAATCTTTGTGAAGACAATGAGCATCATGAAAGTGTTAAAAAATGATTGCCCAGTGAATCTATGGTAAATTGATATTCATCAAGTGGATGAATGTTAAACTTAATGATGCACAAAATGAGGTGTAAGAAATATTGATTCAATTGATCAAAATAATATTCTTCTAGAGGAGTAGTGAGAACACTTTTTTTAGAGAGCAGTGATCTTTCAAATCATGGTTGGTTGTAAACTAGGAGGGACATTGAGTCTGAGCCAAGCATTGTAAAGGTAGTGAGCCTAGGAATTTAAGTGATATAGCCCAAAACATTTTTTGGTTGTGAGATTTAGTGGATTTGGTACATCAAAACATTGACTTTGTTTCTCCTTGGACATATCCCAGTTAGGGGGACCCATGTAGAATTATTGTGTCATGTGAACGATTTCATTTCTGTTCATACCTTGATTTGGGAAAGGGAAAGAAGATTGTTTTGTTTAATGATGAAATATTATATAAATGGGATGTTTTTTAAATCTATCATACCCTGATTCACCCCCCTGTTAGGGTATTTAACCTAGTTGGTCTAATAATTGGTATCAGATAAAAGGTTAATTTTATTGTTTCTCTCGAGGGGTTCAATCGGGGTTTTCGATCATTGAGGGATTTCAATATTTTATGGAATAAATTTTCAATTATGGAAGAATAAAATACCAAACTACTTCTGATATTTAGGAACGGATGTATTTATAGTAGTGATGCATGGTATTTCGGCTAGTTTTGGAAATTATGCTTTATCAGAAGCTGATAGAAGGTAATTGGATGCTAACACCAAAGTAATCAATTCTTTAGTGGGATCCTTATACAATGAATTCTATACAAATGTTATTTATGTAATTCATCATATTATATGTGGGATTAATTGATAATTTTTTAGGGAAACTCAAAAGTCGGAGAAGCAAAACTAAAGGTTCTATAGAATAAGAATGAGGATCTACGAATCCACCCTAACGAGTTTTTTTGAAGCAATTTTGACTGGGTGAATGTTGTTGTGGAAGACATGCATGGTCTCAGAGAAATTATTGAAGATATAAATACTATTAATCACAACTCGTGAAAATTTCTACCTTGGTTCATCCTGAAGGTTTTTGTATTGGAAGATAAAGATCAGAAATATCTGACATTGGATAGCTTGAATAATACTCTTATCACATATGAGATGAGAAATGATGATAACAATACTTTGGAAAAGGTGAAGTCCAAAGAAGTTTCATTCAAGGCCACGAATAATCTCATTATTGAATATTGTTAAGAGGAATACAATGTGGATGAGTTCATGGAATACCTCTCCTCAAATATGAAAATAGGAAGAGGAAAGTTCAAAGGAAAACTTCCACTTGCATGCTTTCAATGTTGAAAGATTGGAAATATTTCAGCAAAGATTCCTAAGATGTTTCAAGAAAAATATGAGGATGAAGATGAAATTCTAGGGAATAAGTAATCATGCAATGTGAAAGGTAAGAGATGTACTAAGAATTTTTTTTTCAAGAAGAAGATTCTCATTTCAAAAGAAGATGACATTTTAGAAGAATCTAAGGAAGAAGGGTTGAAGGAATGCAAGGATCTTGTATAAAATGTTTTGGAGGCGGTTGTTAGAAATTCCCAAACAAGGGACTATTGAGACAATGATGAAAGATAATTTGAAGGAAGAACTAATCTTCAGATTAAATTATATGCAGTTATTGAAGAGATATATGTTTGGAGAGCCAAAAAATTAAAATCCAATAGGGTGGTTAATGACAACATACTCTATATGAAATAACAGGATGAAGATAATTCTGATCTAGTATATGAAATTTAAAGGATTAAATCTAAAAATCCAAATAACTTAGAAAAAATCATTGAATACAAGGTCAAAGTTGAAAAACATACCATAATTGTCGATAGTATGACTAGAACAGTAAAATATCGAATCAAATGCATCAAAGATATTGAAAAGGTGGATGTAAGTATATGAATAAAGTAAAAACATTAGGGGAAACACTTGATTCTTGTAAAATATTACACAAAGGTAATAGAAAAAAGGAAAATTAGAAGTCATAGTTCTAGTCAAATAGACAAAGGAGTATCAGGAGAAGAAAATAATAGATCAGAATGATACAGCTGGTATGTGTCTTGATCATAAAAAAAAGGTAGTAATGGTTAATGTGAGACCACAAGAACTCAATCCAGGGTCAAAATTTTTTTTGGGCTTTAATCCAAACCAAAATATAGAGAGAACCGAGGAAACCAATAGTGGAACAATAGTGACACATAGGAATGCAACCTACATTAGATGTTATTGTTGTGAAAAAATGGGACACTCAAAAAATGTGTGTTCCATATTTAAGAGGTACCAAAGGGAAAAAGTGAAATAGAGGCTACAAAAAAGAGATCAATATTATTGGATATAATGAAAGGGTTATTTTTTTGGTTTGGAGGATTTGGACACATGGAAAGATATTATTCATCAACTATACATTGGAATGATCCAAAACAGACTCAAAGAGGATGTAAGAAACAACTCAAGGAACCTTTAGATGAGGTCAAAATTCAAAATTTATTTGTAACATTACAAGATGAAAGTGGTCCCTCATAATATGATCATCATCAAGAATATCGGTCAAATATATAGATCTAAAATAAAATAGATGAACATAAAGTTTTTGCAGATATTACATTCAATTAATTAGGTCACACTGGAATATGGATCATTGATAGTGGATGCACCTCTCATATGACAATAAATAAAGACCAGGTGATAGGGATCAGATACTACAAGGAAGGTATTATAAGATTTTGTAATGATGATGGCCTTAAAATTATTAGCTCAGGAAAATATAGGTTTTGTGAAAAATACGTGAGATCTGTAGATGTCTTGGTTGTTGAAGGTCTCAGTCACAAATTTCTAATTTATTGTAAACAATGTGACTTCAGACATGCCATAATATTTTCCAAGAAATTATATATCATTAAGAAAAAACATGGTGAAGTTTTTTTGCAGTGAAAGCATATGAAGGGGAATATTTACCTTATAAGTAGAGAATAATATATGTGTTTTTTTCCAAGGAATAAAAAGAAGGTTGTGGAAAAAAAATCTTAGTCATTTGATCCAAACATCATTGGATGGTCTGATGAAATGGGATGCTTCTCCAGACCTCCCTAGGTTATCATGTGACCATACCCATATGAACAATGCTTGTTAACAGGGTAAGATCATTCTAAAGTCATATAAAGAAAAAGAGAAAATATTAACAAAAGTGCTTGAGTTAGTTAATATTGATGTGTGAGGAACTATTTCACCAAGATCCATTAATGGGATAAGATATTATGTTCTATTCATTGATGATTTTATCAGAATGACATGGGTTTCAGTAATCACCCGGAACTCTGAGGTGTTCAGTTTCACAACACAATATCGAAGGGATGTTGAAAAGATGCTAGGTAAAAAAACCGTATGATCCAAATAGATAATGGAACAGAGTTCAAAAATATAATATAGGAGGGTTATCTCAAGAAACATGGTATAACGAACAAATTTTTAGTAGTAAGAACTCCACAGAAAAATGTAGTAGTTGAGGGAAGAAGTAGGATTATCAACAACAAGTCTAGAACAATTCTCATTTGAGAAAGACCTTCTAGAATATTTGTTTAAAGAATCAGCTATAAAATCGATCTACACATCAAATAGGGCATTATTAGTTCTAAAAAAGTGAATCCTGCAAGTGATCTATGATATGGAAAGAATTCAACATTGAAGTACTTTCAATTCTTAAAAAGTAAGTGTTTCATTATCAATAAGTAGAAACATATAGATTTTGAATATTGTGGAAATGAAGGGATATTTCTTCAGTACTAAAAAACATATAAATATTTCAGTATGTAGCTGGAAAAAGTAGTTGAAAGAAATGATGTAACTATAGTAGAGAATGAACAAAATCTTTAACAAATATATGAATAGTTTAATGAGGATAGTAATGAAGAGATAATAAGACCAGGGGAATTTACAGTTCCTACAGAATATTCAAAAGAGGATTCAGATAATGAAAAGGATAAACATAAACCATTATCTATACAAAGACTGGATAGTCATGCCAAAATTGATAGACAGAACATAATCAGTGATCAAAAATCACTAGTGCAGACAAGGAGGATGAATACTCTAGAACAAGAATCATTATTATAATATGCATATGATAAAGATAATATTTTCATTATTTTTCATGTGTGTTTTAATGATTTAACACATTTTAATTAATCAATTTGAGATTATTTTTATCATTTTAGTATTTTGGGGAATTATGGACTTAATTGTGAAAATTGGTTAATTCTGGATATTTATCTGTTTTATGGTGCTTTTGTATTTTGGGCATATATTTTAAAATTTTGATCAAAATATAGTGATTCATTTTTTTAGTATGTCACAGCTCATAGGTTTCATCTTTGTATTATAAAATAGGGTCTAATTCGACACAAAAAGGCCTAGAAATATTCACCAAGTGGAAAAAGTTTCCTGGCCAAAGGAATGGACCCACCTTAATTAATGAGGAATATCTTGGTCTACATATTTTTAAATGAGGTTATTCTAGCTGGAATAGAAATAGGACTCCACAAGTCATTTTAAAATTAAATTTCATGATTAAATTCGATTTTTAAGGAATCCATTGCATGAGACAAAAAAAGAGGAAGTTGAAGAGTCAACTTGGGTAGAAATAGTTTTCATTAGTAACTCGAGGATAACATTATGTAAACTTTTCCAAATTATATGAGATTTTGAGGAACCATGAGATATAGGAAAAAACTCCCCAATATGTTACCATTTAATATGCGAACTGCACTCAAAATTTTTGTGGAGTAATTTTTGAGGGAAATTTTCTACTCCAAAGGCCTATAAATAAGAGTGTTCACTTCCATTCAATGGGGTTTAAGAAGGTGCAATAGAGGATGTGCTGGAGGATTGGAATCTTGATGTTATTTGTATCTTATCTTTTATTTTTTCTTAGTTTCATCATGCTCTCTTCTTCCCCTTTCAACTCTATTACCCTTCACATGGAGGTGTAAAACCATTGAGTGATTAGGGAAGGGGAATTTCACTTTTGTAATGTCAGAGTTTTGTGATTAAATGTAAAACCCTATTTTTATTTTGAATGATTTATATTTTCTTGGTTTTGAAAATATCATAATGTGATCATGTTTTGAGTTTGGTGTATTCATCATTAATAGATTTGGTTGAAGACTTTTAATCACACTCTACTTAGTGCAATTTGTCTCGATTGAGAAAATTTTATTAGGTAGTGAGTGTGCAGCGATCGGTGGCACATGTGTGGAACTAGTGAACCTTTTCTAGAGTTATAAGGATAAAAAATTCTTTATTGGGACTTGCCTTAGTTTTTTAGGAAATTTTTATGAACTTCAATCCATATAGAAGTGAGTTCCATTTCATTCTTTAATCAAGGGTGATTGATAACTCAATTGATGTGTCTTTCATTTTCTATTCAGTAGAAAGAGAGGGAAGATGATATTTATCACTATGATGACATTGAAAAAGGTGATAATTCCCTGACCCAATCACTTTCTTCATCCATTAGTTTTCAATCATTATTTTTTTCTCTCATTATGTTTCAAATAAAACAATTTATAAAACAACCTCTTATACTTTCTTAAATTTAATTGACAAATGTAATTTTTGTGCACTATTCTCCAGAGAAAACCTAGGTTAACCACTTTAGTAAATTTTAACATAGGTAATAATTTTTTGGCCACTCCGCATGACAGTCATGTGTCAAAACTTGGCACTGTTTCTAGGGAGGTAGTGCCATCATTTTTTTTCTCTTTTCATATTTTATTTTAAAAGTTGCGTGATTAGAATCTCAAACACCGGACCTTTACCCATTGATCCCAAAACTGAAAGAACCTTATTGAATAGATTCAGAAACATCAATTTACAACCGGAATTTCTGAATATTTCTCTTACTGACTCTAGTGAAACTTAAAGTGTTCACCCCGAGCCTGTCATCATAGCTAGAAATCAAAACCCAACCCTTAGAGACCTTTGTACCCCAAAATTCCTTAATTAGAATAAAGAAAATGTCATTCTAGAGTTTCAAAATGATTTTAAGATGAACCCTAATATGATTCCATTGATCCCAATGTTTAATGTCTTGGGAAGTGAAGATCCCAACAAACATATTAAAGATTTCACAGACGTCTTCTCAACTTTCAGACTATGTGGAGTAGCTGAGGAATAAGTAAAGTGGAAGGAATTTCTGTTTTAATATGAAGGAGCTACTAAAGAATAGATGTATGGTATACAACCTGGAGGTGTATATGATTATAATGACTTGGTGATATGCTTCATGTAATGATTCTTCCTGGCCTCAAGAAGCACAACCATTAGAAAGGATATCTATTCTATCAGACAATCATCTAGAGATACCCTTTACAAGTACTGGGAAATACTTAAAAAGCTATTTGTTAGCTACCCACATCAATCCATTGAGGAGGATCACTTTATTTTGTTCTTTTATCAAGTCTTACCATAAAATGATGGAGTCCTTCTCAATGCATCATCTGGAGGTGCATTGACTGACAAGTTACTAGAATAATCCTAGGGATTGATTGTGAATATTTTTCAGAACTCACAAAAGTTTGGTACAAGAGGTATTTTCACAATAGGTATTCATGAGGTATGAACTTCTCATCCATAACCCTTACTATAAACTAATATTGAAGAGATAACCTATTTGGTGAGACAGATGGCCTTGAAACAAGTGGATGAAAAACTATCACATGCTAAGTTATATGGTTTATTCTCATCATATGATCATTTCACTGAAAAATGTGCAGAAATAAAGGTAACAGAAAATTGTGCAACAACTTTTCAATAAAGTAAATTCCAAAAAAATCAAATATGGATAGAGCCTAACCATGTCCAATATGGGTTTGGAAATTAGTAGAATCAAGCTAGACCCTCAAACCAAAACTAGTTCCCAAACCAACCCCCATTCTAGCTACAATTCCAAAATCCACCACCATTTCAACAAAATAAACCTTATAACTATCCTTCACACCACCAACCACCCACTTTCCCAAAACCCTATGAGCATCCATCAACCAGTGAACGACCTGTAATTCTGAACCAACAAAATATATCTAATATTAAGGGGATGAAAGATACTATAAAATATTTGTTTAGCAAGTTCGATAGTCTCAAGGACTT
Source organism: Viscum album (assembly GCA_963277665.1). Classification (NCBI taxonomy): domain Eukaryota; kingdom Viridiplantae; phylum Streptophyta; class Magnoliopsida; order Santalales; family Viscaceae; genus Viscum; species Viscum album. Next base: position 532,894,512 of record OY728151.1, on the reverse strand, counting down.
CATAAACAAAAATCATGGGAAACATCCTTCCCAAACAATACCAAAAACTATGGAGAATTTCAGCATGATAACTACAAGAAGTGGGAAAGAACTCTCACCACTAGCATCCTATGAACCCGAAACAAGACCACCTAAGTTGATGGAGAATGAAGTTGTAAAATCCGATTTTTTTGAAAATCCATTATGAAGAAGAGAATAAAGAGGAGGAAGAGAAGGATGGGACATGGAAAAAGAGACAAGAACACCCTTTCAAATGAAACAAATGGAGAATAAACACTTACAAACACCATTTCCATCCAGTATGAATGAATCAAAGAAATTGCAGGAGGAAGCACATCAAAAGGAAATTCTGGACACATTCTAGAAAGTGGAAACCAATATCCCATTACACGAAGTAGTAAAACAAATTCCATATTATGCTAAAGTTTTGAAGGATCTTTGCACAAGAAGAGTAAGATTTAAGGTAATTAAAGGATCGACTTGGGAAGAAGTTTCTCAACCCTTATCACACCACAATTTCCAACCAAATGTCAAGATCCAGGGATGTTTTCCATTTCATGCACAATTGGTACATTAAATTTCTCTAATTCTTTGTGCGATCTAGGTTCTTCAATTAATGTATTTCCTCACTTAGTACACACTTATTTTGAGATTAAAGACTTGAAGACTACAAAAGTGGTGGTCCGACTTGCAAATAGATCCACAGTTTTCCCTGTAAGAGTTTTGGAGGATGTCCTTGTAGAATTCAATGATCTCTTATTCCCATCTAACTTCTACATGCTCAATATGGAATACGATAGGAGGCATTCAAAATCACCCATAATTTTTGGGAGCCATTTCTTGAATACATCCAAAACCATCATTAATGTCTGTGAGGGGACACTAACCATAGAGTTTCGGGAGATCACTTTCCACTTGAATATTCTTGAATCCACGAGGAACCCATCAGATGATCACTCCCTCTTTTCACTTTCCCTTGAAGTTGGTGTAGAAACCATTGGAGAATCAAGTATTCTCTATGAATTATTATACTTATAAGAGACTTCTTCCATTGAAAATATCATCAAACATGTGAATTCCCAAAATGCTGGAGATTCTGAATTCATGTGGGAGGAAGAGGTAAAATCTGATTTCATTGATGATTTGTTAAATGATGAACAATATGTTATGGTTTCTTGTGTATAGGAGGTCCAAAATTTGGAAGTGGGAAACATCAATTTAGTTTCATCCCTAGATCATCCCTCGGATCTGGAACTAAAACCACTCCCCATTGATTTGAAATATGTGTACCTTTTGGAGGGAGAGAAACTACAAGTGATAATTGCTAATAATCTCTATAAAACCCAAGATAAATCATTGATTGATATTTTGAGAGATAATATCCATGTAATAGGGCGGAGTTTAGGTGATATTACTAGAATCAACCTAATATTATGCTCACATAGAATTTTTCTTGAGGGAGATTCCAAACCTATCAGACAGCCACAAAGGAGGATGAATCCCCCTTTATTGGAGGTTGTGAAGAAAGAGATTGATAAGATATTGGAATCTGGGATCATCTATCCCATCTTAGATTCACAGTGGGTTACCCCAATTCATGTAGTTCCAAAAAAATATCCTAACCACTATGAGGAATGAAAAGAATGAATTAATCCCTGTGAGAATTAAAAATAATTGGAGAGTGTTCGTTGATTTTAGGAAGTTGAATCATGTCACTTGGAAAGATAATTTCCCCATTTCCTTTATTGATCAGATGTTAGAGAGATTGGTAGGGAGAACTCATTATTGATTTTTGGATGGATTTTCAAGTTATTTCCAGTTACCCTGCTACTGAGGATCTAGAGAAGATAACCTTTACATGTCCCTTCGACACTTTTGTATATAAAAGGATTCCATTTGGATTATGTAATGCTCCAAATACATTTCAGAGGTGCATGGTAAGTGTATTCTATGATCACATTAAAGAATTCATGGAGTTTTTCCAGAATTATTTCATGGTTTTTGGAAACTCTTTTGACCGTCGTTTGAAAAATCTTGAAGAAGTTTTGAAAACCTTCATTGAAATGAAACTTGTTTTAAATTTGGAAAATATTCATTTCATGATTGAGGGAGGGATTATATTTGGGAATGTCATTTCCCAAAAGGTAATTGAATTTGACCAGTCAAAAATTGAAGTGATAAATTCATTTCCTTATCCAATTCATGTGAAGCATGTTAGATCCTTTTTAGGACATGAGAAATTCTCTAGGAGGTTTATCAAGGATTTCAGTAAGACATATCTCCCTCTCTCTAGATTTATTTTGAAAGATACTGATTCTGATTTCAATGGTGCATGCAGGGAATATTTGATTATCTGAAGGAAAGATTGATTGAACAACCTATGATGCAGCCACCAAATTGTGAAGAACTATTTGAACTACTTTGTAAGTATTTCAACCAAGCAGTTGGATTAGTCCTTTATCAATGAATTTAGGGTAAGACATAAATCATTTCATATGCCTCAAGAACCTTGGATGAAAATAAATTCAATTACAAAAGCACAGAAAAAGAGTTTTTAGCAGTTGTTTTTTTAGAAATATTTATATCATATCTTATTGGAACTAAAGTCACTGTGTTTTCTGATCATGCAGCTCTTAGGTACTTGATGGAGAAGGCTTAAGCTAAACTAAGACTATTGATATGCATGTTACTACTATAGGAGTTCAACATATAAATCAAGGACACGAAGGGATCTGAGAACCAAGTTGCTCATCATTTAAGTGGACTTCCCAAAACTGCTGAAGCTAAAATTCTAGAAAAATAACCATTGAATGATCACATTCTAGTGGAGAAGTTGTACTTGGTTAAAGGAGAATTATCTTGGTATGTTGACATGGTCAATTATCTGGTAACATCTCTGGTCCCATTTTATTTCAATTCACATCAAATTCCAAAATTAAAATCTAAATATATATATTACATTTGGGATGATCCATTTCATTGGAAGATTTTCAATGACATAGTGATAAGAAGATATTTTCTTGAGAGAAAAATTGGTTATGTATTTGAGTTTTGTCACACATTAGTTTGTGGAGGCCACTTTGGACTTCAAAGGACAGCCTACAAGACCCTGATTGGAATTAGTCCATATAGGTTGATTTATGGGAAAAGTTCTTACCTACATGTGGAATTGGAGTATAAGGCATTTTAGGCTATTAGAAAGATGAATATGGATCTTGAAAGTGTTAGGAAAGGGAGAAGGTTGGAGTTTTAGAAGCTGGAGAAAATTAGAATATATGTGTTTGAAAATTCTAGGATTTATAATGTAACAACAAGAGTGGGCCATGACAAGCTAATCCAACTAAAAGACTTCCATACTAGAGATAAAGTGTTGCTATTCAAATCAAGACTCAAGATAATGACAAGTAAACTTTGTTCCAGATGGGAGGGTCCATTTATAGTTACTCATGTATATCCTTTTAGTGCTATGCATATTGTGAAGGATAGAAAACAGGATCCATTCACTATTAATGTAAATAGGATAAAGAAATTCCATTTTACCATTACATCAGATCTAGTGGAAGAGATACTGCTCCTCCAACCTGTCTATCAATAAGAGCCATCAGGTCATACCTCTGTTTTACACATGATTATTGATGTGGTTCATTTTAAATTCTACTTAAAAGGTACATCCATTTGAATTCATTATGGACAATACATCATTTGAGTGCGGGGGAGGGAACCATTGTAGTTTAGGATTTTCATTTTTTTCTTGTTTTTCAAGAAAAAAAAACTATGTGGTTTTCAAATTTTTGTATGTATCTTTATCAATTTTTATGGTGTGTTTTTAAAATTTTTGATATGAAATGATTATCATTTCCATTTTTTGAAACCCATTTCAATGAGTGAACCAATTTTTTCTATGAAACCGATCATAAATGAATGCTGAAAGAGACTTTGTTTCAAGTTTAATTGTTTTGGGAATTTCTTGAAAATTACTCTAAATTTTGAAACCCATTCCACATTTTACTATCTCTATATTTAGAATCATTTTTTTTGTGAGGATTTTAAACCCTTATTTTCATATTCTCTTCATTCACCTTGCTTCTTGAGAGAACCAGACAATGCTTATTTTAACAAGAATTTGATTTATTACTTTCAACACATGAGGGTTTGAGGTACATGTGTTTTAAATGATTGAGGAATATATTTGGTTTTAAATCCCCCTTTTACATAGAAACCATTTCATTATAGCCTACCTTGTATATTTAATCCTTTTATCCCTTAGAATCCATGAACAACTTATTAGGTTAGCCACACTACAATCCAATTTTCTCTATCTAACCTACTCTTAAAGTGAAATCGCTTGATCTAGTTGAACCTAAGTATGGGGGAAGCTGTCTTTTGTTGTGCTTATTCATTTGGTGAAACTTTGGGTGGAAAATAAAATATTAATGAGATGTGTGTGCTGCTGAAAATTATTCTCTTGAAAGTTGTTCCTTTTTAAGAGTTTTTAGCATAAAATAAGTTGTGCCTTTTTTGGAGCTTCTAATGGAAAAAGAAAGTTGTAACTTCTCTGAAGCCTTTAAGAAAAATCATGTTGGAGATGTTTAAAATTTTTTCCACTGAAATTATGATCTGTTTGAACAATCCTAGAGTTTTTATGATGATGGATCCGAATTTTTACTAAGGGGAGTGATGAGGATACCATACTTGAGTGAAAATTAAAAATATGAAATTTTTCTTTAAAATTATCCAATCCCTCCTCATTCGGCCTTAGAATTTTTTTCATAAAAATCCTTCTAAACAAATGCCACAATACAAACCTGCAAAGTCCTCATGATAGAAAACTTTCCTTGACTCAAATCGGGTGGAGAAGTAGGAGTTTGTCAATCCTATAATGACCCTTGCACTAGTTTGGATGAGAAAAATTTGGCTGAAAATATATATTTTTGAGGTGAGAGAAAATTCATTTGAGGTTGGTGTATTGTGTGAATGGGAGGAGAAATTAAGAAGAAAAATATTGAATAATATGATTTGAGAACTTGGAATAATGGTTATGTATGAGGCATGATATCTTTTAATGAGAATTTCATTTATCAGTTTCATAGAGCTTCTGTATTTTGGTCATATATTTCAAAATTTTCATCCAAATAGAGTGATTCTTTTTTTAGGATATAAATCCTCATGGGAAACACATTTTTCTTCTAGACCAAGGTTTAATTCAGCACTAAATGACCCATAAAAATTCATCAAGTGGAAAATGTTTTCTGGATGACAGAATGGACCCCACCTTAATTAATGAAAAATATCTCGGCCTACCAATATCTAAATGAGGTGATTCCAACTGGAATAGAAATAGGACTCCACAAATAACTTTCAAATTAAATTTCATGAAGAAATTAGATCATTAAGTAATCCATTTTCTGTGACAAAAAATATGAAGTTGAAAAGTCACCTCGGGTAGAAATAGTTGTACTTAGTAATTTGAGGATAAAATTCAGTAATCTTATCCAAATTCTATGAGAGTTTTTGTAAGCATGCAAAATAGAGAGAGAGGAAAGTGATTTATGAATACAAAATCTAGATATTCAGCCGTTTAATATGTGAACCAGACTCAAACATTCGATGGAGTAATTATGGAAGGAAGTTTTCTACTCCACAAGCTTATAAATAAGAGTGTTCACTTACATTGAAAGGGGTTGGAGAAGGTGACAGAGAGGCTGTGCTGGATGATTGTAATATTGATGTTCTTCATATTTTATCAATTATTTTTTCTTATTTTCATCATTATCTCTTCTTCCCCTTTCAACTATATTACCTTCACATCAGGTGGAGAAGTATGAGTTTGTCAAACCTATGGAGACCCTTGCATTGGTTTGGATGTGAAAAACATTGTTGAAAATTGATATTTGTGTGATGAAAGAAAATTCATGTGATGTAGGTTTCTTGTGTGCATGGGAGGAGAAATGAATAAGAAAAATATTTAATAATATGATATGAGAACTTGGAATAATGGTTATGGATAAGGCATTATATCTTTTATTTCTTGGTATGGAATTGGTGGATCTCATTGGCATGTGTTTTGAATTTCCTTTGATTTAATTTTAATTTTGGACTTGTCTGGGAGTCCAAGTGCTATATGTGGGGGAATTGATTGAGATAATATTTTCATAATTTTTCATGTGTGTTTAAATGATTTAACCCATCCCAATTAATCAATTTGAGCTGATTTGTATCATTTTAGTGTTTTGGTGAATTATGGACTTAATTGTGAAAATTGGTTAATTATAGATATTTATCAGTTTTATGGATCTTTGGTATTTTGGGAATATATTTTAAAATTTTGATCCAAATCGAGTGATTCCTTTTTAGTAGGATGTTAAGGATCATGGGATTCATCTTTTTCTTATATACTAAAGTCCATTTTGACACAAAATGCCCCAAAACAATTCATCAATTGGAAAAATTTTCTTGGATGATAGAATGGACCCATTTTAATTAACGAGGCATATCTCAGCCTAAATATGTTCAAATTAAGTGATTCCAAATGGTATATAAATATGACTCCATGCATCACATTAAAATAATTTTTTTTAAGAAATTTGATCATTAAGTTATCCATTTCATGTGACTAATAAAGGGAAGTTGAAAAGTCACCTCGGGTCGAAACAATTGTCATTAGTAATCTGAGGATAACATTATGTAAACTTGTCCAAATTCACTGATATTTTGGGGAAGAATTCCCAAGAGATATAATAACAAAATTTAAGAATACAAATTCCCAAGATTAGATTATTTAATATGCGAACTAGACACATACTTTCGGTGGATTAATTTTGGACGAAAATATTCTATTCCACAAGCCTATAAATAAGAGTGTTCAGTTCCATTCAAATGGGTTAAAGAAGGTGAAATAGATGTTCTGATGAAGGATTGGAATCTTGATGTTGTTTGAATTGTATCTTTTATTTTTTCTTTGTTTCATCATTCTCTCTTCTTCCCCTTTCAACTCTATAACCCTTCAGATGGAGGGGTAAAACCTTTGAGTGATCATGGAAGGGGGAGTTTCACTTTTGTAATATCAGAGTTTTGTGATTAAATGTAAAACCCTATTTTTCATTGAAATGATTTCTATTATTAGTGTTTTATAATTATCTTAATGCGATCGTGTTTTGAGTTTGGTGTATTCACCATTAATAGCTTTGGTTGAAGAATTTTAATCTCCCGCTGCCTAGTGCAATTTTATCGATCGATCAAATTGTATTAGGTGGTGAGTGTCCAGTGATCGTTGGCACGTGTGTGGAACTAGAGAACCTTTTCTAGATTTATAAGGAGAAAAAATTCCCGATTGGGACTTTCCTTAGTTGTTTATGAATTTTTTATGAACTTCCATGCACATAGGACTGAGTTCGATTTTTTTGTTAACCAAGGGTGATTGATTACTCGATCAAGGAGTCTTTTTTTTCATTAAATAGGAAGAAAGGTAAGATTATCTTTATGATTATGATGAAATTAAAAAAGGTGATCCCACCTTATCCCCATCACTCTCTTCATCCATTGGTGTTCAATATTTATTTTAGTTTCATGTTTTATTTTTCAACTCAGACAATTTCAAAAACAACCTATTATTTTTTGTTAAATTTATGTGACAAACATAATTGTTGATAAATTCTCCTTGTAGACAACCTAGGTTAACCAATTTACTACATTTTAACTTAGGTAATAATTTTTTTTTTCACACCTCACGACAAGAACATGTCAGTATAGATTAAATGTTTTGAGGAAGTAGTTGGAGATAAAAACTATGTTTTTGATAAGAATGATGATCTTGACCAAATTGAGAAGAATCATACATGGGAGATTTGTTTGAGGCTAATTGATAATAATGTAATTGAGACTAAATAGTTATTTTATTACAAGATAAATAAATATGGGTTAGTGATTCGAAATAAAGCACAAATAGTGTACAAAGGGTGCTCTCATATAGAGGGTATCAATGTTTATGAAACATTTTCACTTGTTACAATGCTTGAGACAATCATACTATTCTTGACCATAATAGTGAAAATAAATTCCATGTTTTCTAGATGTATGCCAAGTCAGAATTTTTGAATGGGTTTCTATAAGAAGAAGTTTATATTGATCATCCATATGAATTTCTCATTCGTGAAGAGGAGACCAAGGTTTCTTGGTTGAGAAAGGCACTATATGGGCCAAAGAAAGCATAGAGAGCGTGATATTCAAGGATAAATCTATGTTTAAGAGGATTAGTTTAAATAATCTTGGGTTTGATTAAAATATATATGTAAATGTTGATATCAATATAATGATGGTGGTTCTGGTGTATGTTTATGACATAATATTTAGTGGATTAGATGAATCTTAGTACAAGTAGTTAATCAAATTCATTAATTGTTAGTTCTAAATGTGAATGATTAGTGAACTTAACATTTTACTTGGTTTATAGGTTACAAAAGTTATGAATGTCACAATAATTTCTCAATAAAAACATCCCAAGGAGGTTCAGAGAAGATTTGGAATGGATAATTCCAATGAGACACCGACTCCGGTGGCCACCCGGATGAAACAATCAGGGATGATGAATGAAAAATGATTAATATCCCAAAATATAGGCATATCATTGGTAGTCTATTATACTTGATAGAGTCAATAAATGATATTATTTCTGAAACAATCCAAGAAAAATGAAAACAATGAAATCCCAAGGAAACCCATTTACTTGTAGTGAAAACAATATTTTAGTATATCCACGGCATTGTGGATTTTAGTTTCCTATACAGTAAAAAATATCATCAAGTGTTTTTGAAATATACCGACAAATATTATGATATATCAATAGGTGATAGAAAATCAATGTTAGGTGGTGAATTATATCTTGGTGGATTGTTTATTTATTGCCTAAACAAGAAACAAAATTTTATTTCTTTGAGCACTGTAGGAGAGGATTACATTACAGCTACTGAAGATCTCACATAGTTATTGTGGATAAAGTAGCATCTTAATGATATGGGAGCAAGAAAAGTATCCGATCAGAATCCATTATGGTAATTGAAGTGCTATAAACATTAGAAAATAATAAATTCCATCACTCAAGGATAATGCACATTGTAATCATGTATCATTTTATCAAGAAGATGGAGGAGAATAGGTTGGAAAAGTTGGAGTATATGCCTACAAAATTATGGGTTTCCGACATTATAATTAATTCCTTACCCAAATAGGGGTTTTAACGACATCGACAAGCTATTAGAGTTTAGTTGACACCCAATAATTGAAAGAGTGTGGATGTGGGACCCCCTCTCCCTCAGGTGTGGAGTGTTTTTCCCTTACGTGTTGATATGTGTTCTTTACCCTTTGGCAGACCACAAATGTATGAAATTAGGGTTCGTTAAAGAAGGGGGAGAAGGTTTGGATATAAAGGGGGGATAAAATGTATTAATCAAGATAGGGGAGAAGCTGATTGGGGGAGCAGTGAAGAAGGCAGAGTTTTAAATATGAAGATGCTAATGATGATTGATCAAAGGATATATATCAACACATATGGTGTTAATGATGAAAGTAGTTGATTGGTTTTTGAATGAAGTGATTCATTGATTAATTTTTCATACTAATCTATTTTATGACACCAATCATGGATCATGTGGGCTTAGATTGTGTATTGAGTAAATCTTTGATTTCTATTTGAATGAAAAAAAGATAATTTTTTAATAATATAAAAGAATCTTTAATAAGGTATCAAAATTTTATGAATATTCAACAAACCCAAAGGGGGATATTGTTGGGAAACATTCCTCAAGGTAATATATAAGTACTTCCATGTTGGTTGTGTTTGTTGAAAAAGTGGGTTACCATTCTTAGTTGCGGAGTTCTAGCATCATCATTTATAAAGTATGTTGACAAAGATCCAAGACAAAATAATGGATTCAATGGAGGTGGTATAAAAAAATTTCCTTTACAATGTGGTTCCATTTCCCAGTGATTTCCAAATTTTTAGGTTCTAAAATGAGGAGGTTGGATCAATCATTGGGAAAGTTGTATTTCCAAGAATGCCTCAAAAAATATGGAGAAGGCACAAGTTTCATGAATATTGGAGTTTTAAAAAGGTATAAAGATTTGCAAAGGCATACATTTTTGTGAATACTGGGTTTCAAAAAGGAGTGTAGAATCATGAATGTGTGATGAAAATATGGTAAATCTTAGGGATAACAAGAAGCTTTGAGAATGGGTAAATTTCCCTAGTGCTTTATGAAAATGGGGAGCTTGACGTACAATATTGGGGTGCTTCATGAAAAGGTGGTGTTGATCTTGGAAGTTTTATGAACCAGAAGAAACACCTATAAATAGTCTTATACCCCCTAATAAGAGTATAGAGATCATTAATGAAATTTCAAAGGATTTGAATTCGTGAAGGTGATTCTTGATGGTTGTTCTTCCATAAAAGATTATGAAGAATTTGAATTCATGAAGGCTTTAAAAAGCCGACCGAAAATTGTGATCTTCACGAAGGCTAAGTGATATTTGTGAAATTTGTGACATTCAACAAGGATATGTGATCTTAGTGAGAAAATGAGCCTCAGTCATATTGGTGAGGACTCAAAAAGTGTATCCAAGGGTCCCGAGTTCAAAACAGGGTGGTGATATAATTTTTGGGTTACTGTAGCAGTACTATAGTAGTTACTGTAGCAATAATAGTCAAAAGTAATGTTCTTTACTATAGTAGCCTATATTATTCATCCTTTTAGGCTTTTGAGCCATCGTTTTGGGCCTTGGGTCCTTTAAGGCCTTCGGGCCACCCAAGGCCTTCAGGGAAGAAATGCTTTTGGTAAACCTCAAGGCCTTTGGGCTACCCCTAGGCCTTCTGGACACCTGAAATTTTTCATAAATGACATGAAAAAATATAAATAGTGTAGAATCCATATGGGGATTCATAGTAGGTGCATTCACTAGAGTAGAAGCTAAACATATTTTTCATAAAGAGAGGGTATGTAATTTCCATTGGGACTAGCCTATGCATGAACAAGAATCCTAGTTGACCAAGCTAAGAGAATGTGCAGAGATAACATCACAATAAAGAATATAGGGAGGAGAAATTCCATGTAGTTATAGTATCATTTGAATTTATTTCTTTCACGGGGATTATGATTCAATAGTTTGTAAAGTAGTAAGGGTTTTACGATTACAATGTCATCATTTATTAGGATTATTTATTATTAAGTTTATATTGATGAAATATTTTGTTATATTACTCAATAAACTCATTAATTTTCTTATCCTAGGTTATTCATGAAATTTTAAATTAATAGTACCATTATAATCTCTCTCGTACTTAAAATTATTGAGAAAATATTTTTATGAAAAGCTGACTTTATTTCTCACTTCAGTGAAAAATCTATTTTCTCCCATATTTGTGTTTTCTAAAAATATTTTAAATAATTTTTTCGATATCATTTAAATGATTTATTAACATTTTTACCCATAATATAATTTTTACAAAATATTTTAAAAGGAATCTTCCTATCATTTTTTTCAATGAGGCACTTTTTGAATTTTTACGAAAAAATTGAATGAAATACTTGTTTTATCATATATAAAAATTAATGAAATTTCCTTCCATCATAAAAAATAATTTTATTTAATTTTACTTAAAAAAATTTCATTATTATTTTTCATGATTTTTTTTTCTAATATTCTATTTTATAGATTTTAAAATTTATTTTCAAATTAAAAAAGGATATTTTCCTCAAGAATGTTTTGAATGGAATTTTTGTTGTATTTCTATTCATTAATGACTACAATACCAATTTTAATTATGATCCCTTGGTAATATATTATAATGATACCATCCTTATTATTTATCTAGAAGGATTATGATCAATTTGATCAGGGATGTACAATTTTGATACCATTCTCTATATTACTCTAGATGGATTATGATTATTGATTATAGAAATCGTTAACATTTTGCCTACTAATTTTGAATATGAATTTTGACATTAATTATGTTCGTTTATTTGGGAAATTATTATCATTTCATATGTTAGTTATTTAATATGAATGTTTACATGATTATGTTTCTCCACTTTTATATGAGGAATTCATTGGACTTAGTAAGTGATGGGCATGACCTGCTATAGCCCCTCGATGAATTGGTAGGTTTCATAACAAAAACTAGATTGGGTATTTGGCTAAGGCCTTACCCATTTAGGTAAGATGTATTATAGCAGAGACTTTATGGTCTGGTTGATGTCTATAATTTTGCATTCCAACATTATAAGATTAGTGATTGAGGTTTATGTGATTATTTGATTAGTTATGATATCCATAGATAAGTTTCAATATCATGTTATTATTTATATTTTAACACCCCAAACTTCCACGATTCGTTTCCCTTTGAATAATTCAATAACTTTCAATGTACGCAACTTCGAGATACTAACACACCGAGACCAATCAAACTAGCCGTTATGATTAGTAATACCCACTTTTTTGAAATTTTTTAAATTTTATTTTTCAAAATGGACTTCATTTTTGAATTATTAATCTCAATATTAGATTAGGGTGAATTTTTGTAACTTTTATGAAAACATTCAATTTTTGAGGAATAATGAAAAATACTAAATTTTAATTAATTTTTTTTAATTGAAATAATTCATAGTGTTAAATTATAAATTTGAATGGTTTTTAAGTATCATTATATTATATTATAATCATTTAATATAATTTAACTCATTGGATGTAATCTCACAATTAAACTGGACATAAACAAGTGTCAATCTTTTGATAGTTATTATTTCATAAAAACACATTTTTTTTAACAATGTGAATTAATTTTAAATTAATTTATTCCATTTCTATGTTTTGAATTTGTAAAAATGTCTTCCATATTTAGAATCAGGATTTATAAATTGTGTAAATTGGTAACTTTTATTTTTGGACATTATGAATATTTACTTCAGTAAATATTGTATTTACCGTCGTTAAAGGGGTAAATCTAGTAAACAAGGTTAAAAAATAATATTATAATAATATTATATTATCCCAACACATGTCCTAACCCTATTAGATGATACATGCCTGACCAGGGTCATCCTTGGGTCAATTTTAGGACCCCATGGAGCCACATGGGATTGATAATGACATTTTATATTAAATAATCTAAAGTAAAGACAAAAATAACCAAAGCAAATATCTTTTAGTAAAACAGTTTTTTATGAGCTTATATAATTGATATATTTGACTATAAATAGACATTATAAATAAAAAATTATTTCCAAAATCAGGATATTTTATTTATAAATTTTAGACATAAAAAAATATATCTATATATGACACAATAATGATGCAGTATTTTATTTATTAATGAAATAATCAAATAAATGATATTATAAATATTAAAATAAATATAATTTGAAAGTTTTGATGACATAAAAGAATTATGTAGGTTAATATGACATGTTAGGTTTTATTAAATAAATTTTCTTTGAAGTAATCATGTTGTTATGACTTTAACAAAAACAAAACACCAAATAGTGTCAAAATTGACATAAATGAGTTTAAAAACAAATATTATATTATTAATTGATATAATATTTCTAAAAATATAAGGTTTGTAAAAAATAATTATATAATTATAGGTGTATCATTTATTAATCACTTGGTATTCTCTTGGATTTTTATAGTATGTTTATTAACCATATAATATAAAAATAGAAAGAGACATGGTAAATGTCAAATTATTTAACTAAGAGTTAAATCTAAAAGATAAGGTTAATGTGATGACCTGAACCAGCATAAAACCTATTTGTTGAGAGGTTATCGACCCATACACACCTTATTCATTATAAAATTCAGTTTGGAGCCATTATAAACCGAAAATTATTTTATTATAAAATAATATTTTATGTTTTTCCTAAAGTGTCCATCACCTCTCTTATAAAAGGTCACTTCCCCTTCTCTTAATTTCACACATAAAAATACTTTTTTTTCGGAAAATACATGCCCAAATATCCTCCCAACTTTCATCCCTTCATTCTAGAGGCATTAATTTGGTCATAAATCCATCCTAATGAGCTATTTTGATCAAATCAATAGGAAGAACCTGAGGAAGAGGTAAATATTTCATCACCCCTTTCAAGTTCTTTTCTTCTTCCACTTACTCTTTCTTTGTTGTATCCATTATAAAATAATAAATCCATATCTTCTATATAATTTTATGTCATTATAGAACTGGTACAACAATATTCATTTTTCTATCCATCCTATAAATGAAAAATTCACCATACATGTGTACGTACAGATTACCATCTCCACGTCGTGGTGTAGTTTGTTATTCAAACACTTCATTATTTGGATGGGTATAATAATGAGTATAACTGGTATAAATAATAAATATAAAATTTTAATGATTATTTATATATGATATTACATCCAATTACATAATATTTTTCCATCAATATAATGACATTGTCGCTCGTGCATACGTACGGATTACCATCACCATGAACTCGATGAGATTCATTCCCCATCGTAATCATTAAAGAATAATTTTTATTTTATGATTAAAAATAATGTTTATTAACATAATATCATTCTGTATATGAATCATATACATCCTCTCTATAACAAAAATGGCTTACGTAACCAAGCATATAAAGGAAAACGAATCAGTTAACACCCAAAACGATGATACTACTAAAATATTATTAACAAAGCAATATTATAAGATCTTATATGATATCATATTTATGTATGTAGTTCTTGTATAATTTAATAACAATGTTTTAACTATTATACAGAAGGTTAAAATACCATCTACTATGTAAAAGTACAAGGTAAGGGTTAATTTTACAATCTCATTATTATCTGAGGCTATTTTATATGTGAGTATCTACTGGGACCTCTTTATCATCTATATCTTTGTTTCTTAAAAATGTATTTCAAAACATTTATAATATTTTCTAGAATATGGGTTAAAGTAATTTATACCCTTTTTTTAATTTTTATAAAATGTTCTGAAAGAAATATTTTTTTTTTCATTTTTCAAACAAGGTACTTTATGACCTTTTCAACAAATTATGGTAAGAATGTTTTTTTAACTTATACGGAAGGTGCAATTATTCTCTGCCATTATAACACCAATGAAGCTTCCCTTACAAGATTATAATAATATTTTAAAAATAAATGTTTTATTTTATAATTATGTTACTCTTAAATGATTTAAAAAAAGATATATTTCTCTCAAATAGGTTTTATTTAATCTAGGTCAACATCCTTTGATTGATTTTCAACTTGTTTGAAATTTATTCATTATGATAAATTTTTTTCATATTTTATTGAAGGTTTTGAGATATGTTTTAATGTGGATGTGTTATTTTTATACCATTCATGGTTTATGGATAATGTATTGACATTTCAAATGCTAGTTTAAATACTAGTGTTTATGTTATGTTTAAACCTTTTCATATAAGGAATGCATTGGACTTAGTAAGTGAAGTGTGGAGCCCGCTATAGCTCCTCGATGCATCAGTAGGTTTCATGAGAAGAAGTAGTGTCTTGGAATAAGGCATTGAAAAAATATATTTTGTATTCTTGGCACAAGCCCTTGACTATGTGGTTATGAAGTCTGACATTATGAATTCTATCATTATGAAAGTGGATATTGATATTGCATGTGGTTATTCGACTAATAGAATATCCATGTGAATAAGTAAATGAAATTATTTGTTCTTATATTTTCCATATTATGATCAAGTTTAAGTTTAAAAGTATTTTTTTTATTCTTATTTATTTCCATAAATGTTTATTCTTATTTATGAAAGTCTACACTATTCAGTTATCCTTATTGAGCATCTGAGCTCACCCCTTTCTATATTTTATTTTTCCCAGGATGCGAAGAAATATATTCTGACTGACCTACAGGGATAGTCTAATGGATATGAGTGTAGCCTATGGAGACTATGTTGTTTTAGTTTTTCAATTTATAATGTAATGTAAAACTTATGAATGTATCTAGTATTTTCAAGGATACTAAACTGATCGGTAGTTCAGGACATGATTCCCTGTATCATGCCAATGTTATGTAATAATGCACCAACTCTGGGTAACTGGGGTCGGGGAATTACATATATGGAATTATTTGATAATTATTTTTTCAATCTATATTATTCATCATGATCATGTTATTGATTAAATGAAATTTATTTCTAGTTATTTACCTTTATATATTATTTATTCCTTTTGTATTCATGATAGCTTCGGATGTACCCATACCGTTATTGGGCATCTGAGCTCAACCATTTCTTATGTATCCTTACCTTAGTATTCCAATTAGTGTTATATGATTTATATGAATGGATATCCTATAGGTAATAATGGTTTTTTCCAAGAATTACTATGTTGTATTTATGTTTTCAAATATAATGTGAAATTCAAGTATGTACCTAGTTTTCTAATACTACTAATCTATTTGGTCCTTTGGGATGCATTCACTTGTATCTAGAACCAACATAATAAATAAGTCACTAAATCCGAGCTACTAGGGTTAGGGTATTTACATGAATTCCATTCACCTCAACTCATACACTGTGTATATGGATCTTCCCACACCATATATGTTGGTAGTATATAGTTAGGGCTTAGACTTAGGGTGAAAAACAATATAGTTTTATTATAACCATCCCCAAATAGTGTCTCCTCTCTCAATCTTGTATTATAAAATTATATGTTGTAATTTATAAGTATAATTCCATTTGGGATGTAATGATGGTCTCTATTTTGATATTAGAGACATTTTGAGAGATATTGTGAGTCGGTTGATCCCTTTAGCAGTGGATTGGATGAGGATCCATGTAACACCCTGACTCGAATCACCAGGTCCAAGTTGGAGTACCAAATTTACATATGCATTCTCCCTATATCCTAGAGGTTTTTTACTATAAGTGAGGTTCTAAAGTCCATCATTGTGGATACTATACCCTTAGTATCAATAAATACATGTATAAATAATAACACCGAATAACACAATGGAATAATTAACCAATGATATAAAAAATGGAATGAAAAGTATGTTAATTGATATAGAATAATAAACCATGTACTAATATAGTAGAAATACAAGAAATAATATTGAAAAAACAAGTAAATAAACAAAACTCTAGTGAACCACTACAAATTTTGTCTCGATATCCCCTCTAAAAACCATCTTCCAACTCTTAGTTCTCTGTCCTTGGGGCCTTACCCTTTCCTGTATCCATGATCATGATGTCTGCATGTGTATCAAGATGTCTATGCATGGTGTGAGTATATACCCAATATGACACTAGTAAATAATTTTACAATAATAATAGTGTATGTTATGATAATATATAAATGCACAAAAACAACAAAAAATCTTATGACCAACTATCGTACGCTGACCAATCCACCACAACCCCCAATTATACCCTCCTTGGATTCATTCTCAAAACATATTCATAATAAAATTCTTGAACTAGAGTTGAATATATGGTATCCACATGTATCCAAAAACCACCATATGGATAATGAGTCTTAGGTCAAGCCACAAGGCCATCAATCCCTGTATCTCTCATGGGTTAGGCCACATGTCCATTGTACCCTGAAAATACCTTAGGACATACCACATGGTTGTCGTATCCTAAATCTATGTATTTGTTTAGGTCACCAAAGACCATAATTCCCTACTATATCCATTCAGGTCATATCAAATGAGACCATCATGCCCCATCTTCTAACCCGGTCTTATCATCATGTCACATGTAGTGTCAAAATAGAATCCCTCTCTAGGGCTACTGAGCCACGACCAACCAACCTGTCCCTTTGGTACCATAAAAAGAAGAAAAAAATATAATATATACCAAATAAATTACATGGAATTAGGGTATAACATATAGAGGAATAACATATGAATATTTAGAAATTGTATTAAAACATACACATGTGATCAAACTCATACATGTGTCCCACAAGCTATGCATGCACACACATGTGATCAAACTAAAACATGGTATCATGGGATACAAACATACACATGTAATAAAACTCAATAATGGTATAATAATATAATAACAAAACTTAACCACTTTTTAATAGTTCCATACACAACCTCTATATAGTAAGTAAATTTGTATGTCAAGTGTGTCTACATAAACGCCATGGTTTATCAAAGGTATCATCACCCAAATCATGTTCTCACAACAACTAGAATAATTTTTCATGCTAAGAGCTCCTATAATTTATTCCAAAAAACAATCAAAAATGTTCTAGATTGATACTAAAGAATAAATCAATCCATACTATTGGATCTACTCTAACAAACCTCTTAGAAACTGCAAACATCCCTAGGTTTAAGATTAATCAAAGAGAATCCACCAAAACACCAATCCATCACTGATATAATAATATTAATAGAAGTCTTCATTATGTGGTTTGAGAATCTATATATATGGTGATAACATTCCGGATCTATAATTTATTTCAAGGGAAGAAGCTATATCATGAAGAAACACTTACAGTTGGTGAAGATAGATCTCACACCTTAATTTCCTATGAGTTTGGTTTAAAACAAACAACAATATATCTCCCAAGGTATGATCATACAATAAGGTTGAGTAAGGAGAGTCATAGAGAATGAATCTCCCATGGCTATACCTTCAGAAATGATGTTTTTCTGAATCCTTTCCCTAAAATGACTATACGTCATTTGGAATTTGTCTCATTTGAAGTAATCATCATGGAGAGAAGTCCAAATCCATTAATAAAGGAAAATAATCATTTAAAATTTTATTAATTACCCCTCATAATGATCACACATGTTTTCCCTTTGAAATGTTTAGGATATGAGGAAGAAGGTGACGATTTCAACTAATTCAAAATCCATGTGACTTCCACTATATCCTACACCATATTCATGGTGTTCTTGAACAAACCAGTCTAATAAAGCCTATTCCAACAACATTTTTACAATACCTAGGCTATTTTTCCTCCGCACAAACTCCATCATGGGTGTGGTGAGGTCAATATGGTCGTGTATCATAGGTATCACCCTGTACTCCATGCTTGTGGGTACCCTCATTGTTTCCATTCCAATTTTACATAAGAGAACACTAGGGACCACCATGTCTCGCTCGATGGATGTGGTATTACGTTTTTTGAACCATAAACTCATAAAAACCTATAAAATATACTCAAAGCTCAAGGTATTTTACCCAGGATCATCCTAGAAAATTAAATAGAAGATCGAGACCAGGATTAATATATTTGTAAAAAAATTACAAGGATTTATAATATCCCACTCTTGGGATTCTTGTCCTTAAGAAATTTATCTAGCTATCATGATAGAACAAATCAGGCTTATGTGCTTGAATATTAGACTACCAATCCAATATTTCTTCCAAATCCATTCCGTGCTTACATAATTGTCAAATTAGTGGCATTTTATTCTCCTATAACACCTTCTCACTATAGTTTATGATCTGAACTTGGTTCTCCAAAAAATATTTGTTTGGTTCCAAATCAAAATACTTGCAGTCGATCATATGCATATGATCAATCATGTAACTTTGATTATGAGGAAATTGGAACACATCATACATGACTCAATAACATAGAGTAAGGTACAGTTGGTAATCTAATATGTTAATATATTCTATGATCTCTAATGGTTTCACAAACTATTGTTCTAGATTCCCTTACTTCTTAAAATAATGATGAACTAAGAACAGTGACACCCAAAATAAAAAAAAGTCACCGAAAGCAAAATCCAATGTCATTTACTCTAATTTTCATATAATATCTACCTAATCTAAGAAGTAACAAACCAATTCCTAATAAATTTCACTCTATGAGAGGTATCTTACACCATATATATCCCATAAACTACATGCCCACAGGCTTCTTGAAAAAAAATAATGATCAACAAAAAATTCTATAGAGAGCCTCAAAAGGTTATATATGATAGAGGAGTAGAAACTATTTTTTCAAATGAAATAAACCAATGATAGGTGCTCATCCCATGATCTACTGAAGTTTACCATGCATGCCTGAAGCATATCCTCAAGGATCTGAATCACCATATTTTATTGTCCACTAGTCTATGGATGATATGATTTACATAGTTTCACCTCATTCCCAAAATAATTTTATAAGAGTTCTTAAATATATGATGTAAAATGTGAATTCCTATCTAATTTGATACTAGAATACACTACCTGAATTTATATTATATCTTAGATATAGAGCACACCTAACTCATCTATAGAGTGAGTCTATTAGATCAAAAAGATGTGAGATACTATTGTTAACTGGTCAAATATCACCCAAAAGGTATCAGGACCTCTTGAGGTTCTTAGAACCCTATCAAAAATTACATATTTCCATCATAACACTTCTATATAGGCACTAAAAGTGGTTGGAGAAAACCCTAAGGAAACTGATTCTCAAACATTATCCTCTAGCAGGTAAGGCATTATCAAAAAAATAAGTGTTGTATCTCTTCATAACTAGCCATCAAGACCGACGTTAAATATCATGTTACATTTTCATTGACCCTAGATTCACTTCCCTCTTATAGTCATGAGACTCTTTCACCAATTCCTCCCTTAATAAATTTGTCACTTATGATATCCCATGAAGATAGATTATATTCTCATCATCTAAGGACTATCTTGGAAGATAATCATCCCCTACCAATTATTCTTGAATCACCACACACTCTGGGTTTGAATCTTGTATGTCCTTCATATTATCGACCAATGAAGAAGTGATCAAAAAATGTGCATATAACATCACCCCATGTTCCTATATTTCATCGACTAGCCACTCTTCCATTAAACTCTTCGTACACTATTCCTCCTATGAAGGCTTCTCTCCAAGATCCTACATCTTTTATGTTTTCGTGATAAGATAATTATCAATGACATTACATTTCCCTATATCATATTCAATATTGAGGTTTAATTCTAGTAGATACTCCACCCAATGTATCCACCTCGTGTTGAAATTCCACTGAGTGAAGATATATGATTAGATCTTGTGGTCTTTGCAAAAAACATCTCTCTCTAAAGATATAATGTTGCAAATACTTCAGAGTGTAGACCACAACGACTAACTCCAAGTCAAACATCGGGTTATTCCACTTGTGGGTCCACAACTAACATGACCCATTATCTATTACCTACTCTCTATAAATTAGTAAAACTCGGGAATTGTAGTAAACTACATACCCCAATCCAAGCTCGTAAAATGTTCAAATCAAGGCTATCTTAAATATTCTCTTCACCTCGAGGAATACCCCTTCATACTAATCTGTCCACTCTAAATTCACTCCATCTTTTATGATCCCTATCATAGGTGCTTCCAAATAGAAGCGTACCTGAATGAAATGCCTATAGTACCAAGATAAACCAATGATGTTACTTACCTCAAACACATTCCTAGGTCGGCCCTAAGACATTATTGCATCTACCTTGTCCAAGTCTACTGAAATCCCTACCTTAGAAATAACATACCCAAGGAGCCACACCCACTAAATCCAAAAAGTAACATTTTGATAGTTTGGTATAAATATGATGTGCTCAAAGTATACTCAGTTAAATCTCTTGGTTACTAGAATAGATATATGAAGTTTTAGAGTATATAGAGATATCATCAAAAAACATTACAATGAAAGAGTCAAGATACAGTTCAATTATCATTTATATGAGATCCATGAACACTACTAATGCATTTATCAGACTATAAGGCATGAAAAAATACCCATACATCCCATATCTTTTTATGAATACTATCCTAGGAACATCCTACTCTTTGACCTGAAGCCGGTGGTAGACTGACTGTAAGACAATTTTAGGAAACCACCAAGCTCCCTGAAATTGGTCAAACAATTCATCAATCCCCCAAAAAGGGAATAAACTCTTCAAGGTCACTCGGTTAAACTTCTTATAGTCTATAAAAAACCAAAGAGTTCCACCCACCTTTCTTGTAAACAACACTATATCACCCTTGGGACATGTTCTCAATCTAAAAAAACATTTCACCTCCAATTTCTTGATCGATAATTTGAGTTAGTTCAAATCAGCCAGTTCCATATGATATGGTGGAGTTGCAATAGGTTTCAACCCTAGAAATAGTTTTATGTGAAATATAACTCCTCAATTTGGAGATAAACCTAAAAAGTTGTTTGAGAAGACATCCTGATAATGGTACACTATTAGAGGAAAAGAGGAGAGGGCTAATGATGGGTCTACACTAGGAACCTTGATAGATACATTCACCATAATAATGATGACCTGACTTAATTATTATCCCATCATGATTTATCTAACATCCCATTAAATAGTAAAAAACTACCCTCCCCCTTGGTAATAGTAATGAATACACATCTCCAGTAGTAGTTGATGTGCACCTGATAACTAGTCAGCTAGTCCACATCCAAGATGACATAGATTCTAATCATCTCTAAGATCAGGAAGTCCCAAATTAGTTTGTACCCAAAATAACTACTATAAACTATGGGAAACTCTAGATATGATACAATTTCTTTCCCAAGGTTGTTTATAAAGAATGAATCTCATAAGAAAACTTAATTCTCAAGTCATGTTCAGAAACAACTTTCACACATATAGATTAATGGAAAAAACTAGTGTCATAAAGAGTGATAAAAATAGTAAAGGTGATCAAGATCTCAACTCAAATGGTTGATGGTCCCTCTAAATAGGCAGTTAGATACTGGTCCACTGCATACAATAATCCTAGATCAAATCTATAGCCATGTACTAATGATACATTACTCACATGATTCATCATCATTTAATGGGTTTGAACTTGCTGCTAAGGACCTCTACTAGTCCTATGGATCAATGGTTGCATCTGAGTCAAACCCCCCTGAGACCTCATATATGATTACTTTTAGAATAAATGATATAAATACACAATATTTCCACTCTATTGAAAATTGATTTGAGAATTTGGATTTTTTTTGAGAATTTCAACTCTATCTAAAATTGAAGGATTGAGGATCTCCTCCCACAGAAGGTTATGAAGAACACTTGAAACACTCTGCCTATCTACTACTACCCTGGGGTGAATCCTCTACCTTCCCCTTCCGACTACCAACCATATCAATATAAATTACATTGATGGTTCATATAATTACCATATATTTTTCCTCATATAGAAGATTGTATATCATTAGGGCCTTTCGAAGAACTTCCATACATGTTATCACATCGACGCTCCTAACCTAATTCCTCAACTTTGGTAAGAGGCTGATTGTGAAATTTACATACATCTACACCTTATTACTATATAATAGAGAAGGGATGTGTATCCGAACCATGAAACATGATAAGTAATAATACACCATCATCAAGCCCAGCAGAATCTCCATGAACTCCTAAGTATGATCCTGCTTTAGTGTACTCGAAAATAAATCCTCAAAGAAAAGATCTTTGAAATTCATCTAACTCATACCTTCATGTCTACATGCCTAGTTCATAACACCCCACCACCTCCTAGAGGTTCCCTATAGCATAAAGGTATCTAAATTTACCCATCGATCCACTTGAGTCTCCACTAGTTCAAAGATTCCCTTAGTGACATCAATCTAGTCCTCAATATCCTAAGGGTATTTGGTGCCTTGGAAGGATAGAGGGTGATAGAGTTTAAATTCTTGAGAATATTTGACCATTGTATTGAAAGCCCCTCTCACTTGAATATACATTATGTATATGTTTCTTGGTTAAAGGGTCCCTTCTTCTTGAAACACTAGATAATGTGTAGAAGAATGATAAGTTGTATTCTCCAACACAACTAGTGATGGAACTAGAACATACTCCCCATGGGAGAATCATGGTCTGCTTCTTTAGGTGGTACCATAAGATGAAATCATGGTATAATTGTTTGAAATACCAAAGTATGCTTATAAAACCCATAATATCTTATTAGATAATAAGAAAATCAGTTCATAGGCACACAAAAGGGATTATGTAAAACCTATCCAAAGAATCTATCAATAATAAGAAAAGGAAACCCTCCATGTACTACTGAAGTTTTAATCCTATTTCCCTATTCTTACATGTCAGTGACAATCATATATATATAAAAAATCGTGGTTATTTTTACATAATCAATTCCAACATAGATATATGATAAAAGTAGAGAAACTAATATATCACAAAAAATATAGCATATATCAAGGAATTTATTTAAAGAACTACTATTCAACACTCAACATGAACACACACACCCACACACATATTACATGTGATCCTAAGCACCTTTTCACAATGCATGAACACACCAAAATACCATAAAAAAGTTAAAATTCAATATACTCAGGATCAATATGAAACCGTAAAAACCATTATAGTAATAGTAGTCACAACAATGGTAAACAAGAGGTCCGTTACACTTGTGCTGTCTAGGATCACATGAAACTCCCCTACCCGAGTCTCACACATCCTAAATCCTTTATAATTTTCCCAAAAAAATAGTGAAGAAGGAAGAAAGAGTGAAAATTTACCTTTGAATCCACATTGTAATCCCCTTTATCAAAATCACAAATTCACTATCGGAGTTCCAAATAGCCTCATGGATGCCTCCCAATATATATGTGGTTGTTGACTTTTAGAAAGGGTATGAGTTACATTAGTGGGGAGACAATAACCTTAGTATCAATGAATGAAAGTATAAATAATATCACATAATAAAACAATGGAATAAATAAGAAATACTATAATAAATGTAATTTCAAGTATCTCAGTTAATATCAAATAATAATCCAAGGACCCATAGATTAGCAGGCTAAGTAAGAGTATGAACAAGGCAAGTAAGTAAATTAAACACTACAGAATCACTTTATAGTCTCTCTTAGTAGAACCTATAAACACCATACTCTATCTCCAAGATCTATGTGAGTATAAACGTAGTACCAAACTGCTAATTTTTCCTTAACATGAGTTCACATGCATAAGAGTGTATGTATTGATATTATAAAAACACAAATTAAACAACATAAAATCATATATCAAGAAATCATGTACTAAACAAGACACCACAATCCCCAACTGTAACTGCTTCGACTCCATACTAGAAATTTACACATAATATTAGTTATGAAATAGAGTTGTCCATAAGATTTCCACTTGTATCCTAAATCCACAACAAGGATAATGAGTCTTGGGTTAGGATACAAGGGCAACAAGCCCCATCTCTCTCACGAGTCATGACACACGACCATTGTACCCTGATGCTACCTTAAGTAAGGACATAAGGCCATCATATCCCAAAACTATGTCCAAGGTTAGGTCAATGATGACCATCATTCAAAAATTTCTCAATTTAGGTCATATCACTTAAGGCCATCATTCACTATTTTCTAACCCATTCTTATCATTAAGTCACATTCAATATCTAAACATGCTCCCTCCCTAGGGTTACTAATCCATGATGGTTCCACCAATCACTTTGGTACCATGCGTAGAGAAAAAACATCATGGAATATACCTAATAAATCACATTGAAATTAATTATAAAATATAGATTCATAACATATCATGAGTAAGAAACATTGCCCCAACACACACAACCACATGTGATGACACTCAAAAATGTGTCTGATGGGATATACATGCACACACATGTGATCAAAGTCAAACTTGGTCTCACAATCTAGAAACACACATATGGGATAAATCTCAAATATGGTCTCATGGGCCACACACCACACACTTGTGATCAAAATAAATCTTAGGGTTTGTAACACCATGACATTTTTAAAACAATACGATGTTCGATAACTTACGTTACACAGAACACTGAGCTAAAACAGATGACTAAATATTATTATTTAATTGTGATAGTTTTCACCTAGCCATTAGAATATTGAGAATGGATGCGATTAAATAAATTATGAAAATATTGTTTACACATATTTATATAATTAATTCATTGGTTTCCAATTAATTATAAATGAAATTAAAAACTAATTGAACATAGAAGAATTTTTTTTATAAAAAATCTATTTTTATACCCACAATAGAATTATATCTTAATAAATTAAATTAATCAATATTAATGAAATTTATGAATGAAATTTAAAGGTTATATATTCAATAAAATGTTTTTAAAGTCTTCTAATATGTTTTATTTGCTAAAGAATATTAATAAATCCAAATTTAAATATAAATTGTTATATTTTTCTAAACAAACATTTTGTCTCATTTTAATGGTGCACTTGTTTTAAAAATAAAATTTTAAAAATTTATAAATTATATTTGAAAAAGAAAAAATATTTTTTTTCTAAAATAGGTATATAAAAATCTTCCGAGGTTAAATTTAGGGTATTTTTTAGAAAATATTTATTTTTTATTGAATTGTGAAAAATAATACATTTTAATTGAAATCTAACTTTTCATTTAAATATTTTGTAATGTTAAATTATATTTTAAATTAGTTATAAAGTAAAATAAGATCAATTATGAATATATTAATCCAATTTAGTTCATTGGAATCATTTTTATATTTAATTTTGATATGAAAACCTAGTAAAATTTTGAACATTTTCACTTTAAAAACCTGTTTTCTCACCTCATCTGCGGGATTAATTTTTAATATATTTTTACCAATTATGTGAATAAATTTGGTGAAATTGATTCCATATTTGGAATAATAAGGTAAAAATTAGGTTTTAAGTTTATTTTTATTTTTAGACATAAGTGATTTACCATGCTAAAAAATTATTTACCATAGTACAGGTAAAACAATTTAACAGGTTAAAGTTAAAGGTAAAAGCTTAAAATACATAACAAATATAAAATTTAATGTTTATTTAAAGTATTTATAAACCCTAACTAGAAATTAAAATATTATTTATAAACCAAATTCATGGGAATTAATTCCACCAAAATTTGGTTAGATTTAAATATAAAATAATTATAATTTAATTACTTAAAACCACCTCTTTTAAAGTATAAATACCACCCCTCACCACCCAATTTCTTCTAACATGAATTAAAGATCCTAAAATATCTTCCAATTACTATATTAATCACTATTAATATGTATATTGTATTATTGGGATCACCAAATGAATAAATCCAAGGTCCTGAAGGGGTCCATCAAGGAGTTCATATTCAAGGGGAAATTTTCTCAAAGCACCTCCCTTAATTTATTTTATTCTTCTACTTTCCCCTAAACTCCTTCATCCATCATGGAATTATAAATATAGAATCAATTATATAATTTAATTTTATGTTTCATATGGAATATATTATATGTATCCATTTTAGTACTTCCTCTTATTCAAATAAACAAAAAACATTATCCAAATTATGGCGGTTAACCATCTCAATGAATAATGATTTTTTTCGTTTTCCATTACCAACTTTACGAATAGTCATAAAACTATTATTATGGATAAATAACGTTTTAATAAGTATATTATAACTTATTTAATGTTTTATAACTAATATATAGACATAATACTAAATAAAATGGAACCAGTTTGTGATGTTCGAAAAAACTGCCAAAATAAACTAAAAAATTATCATTAAAATTTTATCAAATGAGTCATCCTCATGTATGAAAGGAAAATGATAAATAATAAAATTTAAAATTCTAGAAATTAATTAATAACATTAAATTTAACTTCTACAGTTTTTTTGTATTCGAAAATAAAATCCGTAATTATACATAAATGAGCAGACCATGAAACCATGAAACAAACACACCCGAAACACTGAAAATAATGAAATATTATCAATGAAAGGGTGGTAAGATGTTATAAAAGGATCATATAAGGTATTATAAATATTAATATAGTTATATAATTAATTTATAACTTTTTTAAAGCAATAAAAAATATGTTAAAGAATGATACACTAAAGGGAGGCATGAGGTAATGGTTTCTCGACTCACTTACTTTTGTGAGATATATGCCTTAATCGCCACTTAATTTTTTTTGTGGTTTTTATACTGGCCTTTGATATAAAATATCATTAATCTAATTATATTCATTCATGTAAATTTTTCATTTGATAATTATTACTTTTAGATGTTATATTATTTGACTGATTACCAGTGGTAATGGATTTATTAACACCATTTTCATTCATTAGGTTAAACTTGTATTTCATTGATTATGTCATGATAAGGTTGTGTGGGGAATACATTTTGATTATATGATGTTGTACTTATACTTATTTTACGTTTATTTCTGTTGAATATGCATAATCAATTCATTTTATTAATGATTTAATCTTTGTAAGGGACTTCATCTCAATTCCACTTAATTGAGGTATATTTTAATATTATGCACCTAATTTCTTTTCTATGGTGTATATAATTCCATTTTGTATTATTTATGGCCATCATTCATTGAAAATTTCTTTTCTATTAAATATAAATATTTATATTAGCATGGATATGATTATTATCTATGTTGTATACCATTTTTATATACGATGATTACTTTTAATGAGATTTGATTAACCCTGGAAATAATGTTACATCTGTATCTTTTTCTCAATACAGATATTTTCTGATAAGGAATATCGATTTAGGAATTAAATCAATTATTCGATATTTAATAAATGATTTGGACATGCAATAATGGGTGGGGAGAATATATAGAAAATAACCTCGATGCATTGGTAGTCTCAGGAGAGGAATAAATTGGCCAAATTAAATGGGTTTTCCCAATAAACATTAAAATATCATGTGTATGGTATTGACGATAAAGGTATTATGTTCTAGGGAAACATGATGTCCAATAATTAAGCATTTGATTAATAATTTAGTTATTTTTATCCATGATATTTTCACTATGATATTATCCATGGATCAAGATTATGAAAAAGTTATTGATTAAATGGAATTTATCGGTTCAATTATTTTACATTTCCATATTAATTATGAGTTATTGATTCAATTTAGATTCAATTAAACCTAACCCTTACTAAGAATTTGAGATCACCATTATTTTTTTCTTTTCCCTCAGTTATGAAGAAGAGATCATTGAATGAGTTTTCAAGGATTCTGTTTATTAGATTTTATTATGTATTATGTTTTATTTTCTATTCCCAATATAAACTGGGTACCATATATATAATCTAGTTTCCTAAAAATTATAAACTATTTGGTCATTTGGGATTTTAATCTTTTATCAATGTTAATGTAATAAAGAAAGACATGGGCTCTAGGCTACTGGGGTCATGGTCTATCACTACTAGAAATTGAGTTATTTGTGACAGGGTCTCGTCGCAAATGCCCTATTGAAAAAAATGGAATTGTAAATAGTTTTTTACAATAGTCTATCATAAATAGATTATTAGAGTTTTAAAAAAAATCTATTGCGATAGACCCATCACAACAAAATTAAAAAATAAATAAAAATATTAATATGTCGTAAAATAATAATAATAATAATAATAATATAATATTAAAAATAATAAATATAATAATAAAATAATAATTAAAACAACAAACTAATATTAATAAAATAATATTAATAAAATAATAATAATAATAATATAATAATAATAATCATAATAATAAAATAATATTAATAAAAATACAATAATAACATATTTATAAAAAATTATAAAATAGTAAAAACTCTAATATTCACAAACATATAAAAAAATAAGAATAAAAAAATAATAATAATAAAATAATAATAATTTTAGTAAAATAATAAAAATAAAAATAAATTAAGTGAATAATAAAGTAATAAAATAAAAAAAATAGAAAAAAATCAAAAACACAATATTCGCAAAAATATAAAAAACACACTATATAGAAATATAAATATATAATATTACCAAAAAAATTTATATTAAAATGTTTTATCATAAAAAGTAAATACATCACTAAGGGTGAGGTTCTTATAGAGGAGCTTGAGGAGCTGGAGGAGTTGGAAGAGTTGGTGGGGGGAACTCCATCCCTAAACCATGAGTTAGATGTGACATGTACTTCATCGTCTTCTCATACTGCTGCTGCTGCCTTCCACACATCTCCGCCTACTGCTACTGCTGCTGCTACTATCAAAAAATCTCTTCTCACTCCCAACGCATTCTTTCTATAAGCTCACAACTACTCCTGATACTATGTAGCAGATGATCGTGACTCTCCATGAGCTTCTCTCAACATACACATCAACATCGCAGTGGTTCCATAATAACTCCCATATGTTAATCCCAAGATGATACCAACAACTCGACCTTTATCAAAGGCATACAGGGTCACTTGCATCTATGTTGCCTCATCAAATCTTACATCATAGGTCTAATCCTCGGTCTCGCCCTGACCTACCGTCTTTGTCTAAGACGTCACAATATCATATGACTCCTTCAATTAAAGTTTAAAATTAAAATAGTTAAAATACTATTTACAGTTAATTTTAATACTAAAAAAGAAATTATACTGACCAAGATCTGACGCTGGTGATCATCTCTACTCTCTCTTGTGACATGATTTCTATACATTCTCCTATAAATGTTGAACTCCATAATATTGGTCTATTCAACTGCCTATATGAATATAAAATAAATAGTTTACATTTGATTTGTATATATTAATTTAAAAATGTACATACCATGTGTTCCCTATGTGTACTAAATGTACGACTACCACCTCGATGTGCCACCTCTTGTCTCGCCGGTTTTGTTGACCTACTGATGATCTCCTTTTTAAATGTCCACCCATCCTGTGTGAACATAATCCATCCCAAACCTGAGTTGAAATGTAATCAGATCGATGGGTGTAACTAGATTGATCAAACTCTCTGACTCCTACTTTCCTCATTGCTTTCCTCTTAAATTGTGAAAAAACTGACGACAACTATCACATATAAATCCCTCCCATGCCTCCCAGATAGAGGAACACATTCTATCATCGATTAGAAACAATTAACCCCATAAATAATTAATAATATCAAGTCATTAGTTAAATAAATTTTAAAATAAATATTATTTATTTACATACCACTCAATGATCAAGCATGCAGTGCTGAACAATAGTGGGAATCTAATCCCATGTGACCCATGCTCCAGAAAAATAATTTCAAAATATAGTTTTCTTCTGACCAACAGTTATATACAAAATTCTATAAAAAGAGAACAGATAATCAAACAATTAGTATAAATAAATTAATGATAATTAATAAAAACTAACTAAAATACATAGGTAAACCTACCTCCGCAAGAGTGGATCGAAACAAAGATGTGGATGTCGCTTGGTGATTGGGCTTGAATCATCAATCATGCAAGATGAGGACCTCTCAGAGTCATTGTTGAACCACCCACAGTCTGAGGGTCAGATGATCCAACATCATGCTCGTCATCAGGTAGATTAGCCTCCTGCAATGCACAAAAAAATCCGAGCCCACCTAAAACATGAATTGACTGTAGTTAGAAAATATTTTAAAACAACTATTATATAAAGATATTATAACACCTTAGTATTTCATAATATGTTATCTCTTTAATGTAATTCAATAGCTTGAACCACACACAACACCGAGTTCGAGTGCACCACGATTTACCAAACTAGCCATTTAAATATAGGTTATGAATAGTATTAACTTAATTTTAAATTTTACATACTCGATATAATTTTAACATCCATATTATGTGTTTTTTAGGCAGGATATAAGGACAAATTCATTTTTTCAGACAAAAGATGTATTTTTTGAAAAATATAGTTTCCACCTTTCAATAGAGAAACATTTTTAAATCCAATATTTGAAACTTTTACATATTAAATTTAATGAAATTAAATTCACTTTCATAAGTGGGACATAAAAATTTTGTTTGGACAAATTTTTAGTAAATTTTTAATAACATTCATATTTTGATGAATAGTGAAAAATACTAAATTTTAACTATAAACAACTTTTTTAATCAAAATAATTTATAGTGAGAAATTATACATTTGAGTGGTTTTAAAGTATCATTAGATTATATTTTTATCATTTAATATAATGTAGTTCATTGTATTTAATTTCACATCTAAATTGTACATAAACACGTGTCAATCTTTTGATAGTTTTTACTTCTTAAAAACCCGCCTTTTGGTTTTCATAAGTAGAACTAATTTTAAATTAATTAATATAACTTTTATGTTTTAAATTTGGGAAAATTGAAATCATTTTTGAATTTTTAAAATCAAAATTATCTTTGGGTGAATTTTTTGTATTTTTCTGAAAACATTAAATTTTTGATGAATAGTGAAAAACACTTCACTGTAGATGAAAACCGAGTTTTTCATCTAAATAATTATTTTTTAATTTAAATTTATTTTAATTTAAAAATATATATGTAATACTTATATTATTCTAATTTTATTCATTGAAGTCATTTTATAGTAATAATATATATATAAAATTTTATTGAATTTTTTATCATCTTTTACACACCTTCTAGGCACATTCGCAAATTTTCGTAAAACGTAATTTTACTGCTTCTTTGAATTGAATTTTAAAAATCTGAGAGACACTGTTGACATCATTAAGTAAAATGTGGTTGAATAAGAAGAATATAATTTTTGGTGAAGAGTAACTTTTGAATTTTATTTACCACGGTTAAAAGTAAATAATATAATTAAAGGTAAAAATGATATTAAAATTACACCGAAACATGTTATAATTATATTGGATAAGTGTATTTAGAACAAAATACAACTTAGTAAAAAAATAAGATCTTTCTGATCCATTTGGGTAAGATTAGGACATTTATTATATTTTATTTAAAGAAGAGTTAAAAGTGTTAAATTTATAGTTTAATAACTAAACCATTTTTAATATAGAGTAAAATATAATATATATTTGAATATAAATATTTATTAGAAAGATAAAAATATTTCCTACATCGTGGTATTTTATTTTTAATTTTTAGACATCAAAAAAGTAAATTTATTTATGAAAAAATATTGATGCAGTTATTACCCTATTAATTATTGATTAAAATAACCGATGTTATAAATATCTAAATAAATGTAAATAAAGACTTTTGATGACATACACGAATTTTCTAGGTTATTATGACAAGTTAGGGTTGATTTAATGTATTTTTTTGGTAGTAATAAACTTGTTATGACTTTCAAAAAAACAAATACTAAATAGTGTCGAAATTGACATAAATGAGTTTGTAAAGAAAATACTATATTATTAAATAATATAATATTCTTAAAGAAATAAGGCTCAGCCAAAGGACTTGTATAATGATAGTTATGTAATTAATGAACCACTTTAGTTTTTTTGCCATTTTATAGTAAACTTATTAACCACGTATTATAATAATACAAGAAGACATGGTAAAAGTAAACTATTAAACTAATGCTTAAATCTAAAATATAAGGTTAATATGGTGACCAAAACTTGTTGAAAACCTATTGGTTGATATGATTTCGACTCATACCCACCTTAGTCTATAAATAAGTCCATTTTGATCCATTATAAACCGAAAATTATTTTATAGTAAAATAATATTTCAAGCTTTTCCTAAAGTGACCCTCACCTCTCTTATAAAAAGGGTACTTCACATTCTCTTAATTTCACACCTCCAAAGCTATTTGGCTTGGCCAACCACTACTCAATCATTCTCCTAACTATCCTAAATTCAACATAAAGGCATTACTTTTATCATAAAGTCAACCTATGGATCCCTTTTGTTCAAATCAAAAGGAAACACCCAAAGAAGAGGTAATTATTTAATCACCTCTTTCAAGGTTCTTTTCTTCTTCTAATTAGTATTTCTTTTTTGTTTCTATACCAAAATAAAAACTCTAGTAGCTTCTATATAAAATGATGTTATTATAAATATCTATCAACCATATTCATTATTCAATCCATCTATTATTGATATAGTCACCATATGTGTGTACGTACGGCTTACCGTCTCCACGATGTGGTGTAGTTTGTTATTCAACCCTAAATTATTTAAATGTGTATAATAATGAGTATAATTAATTTAAATAGTGAATATAACATGGTAATGATTATTTATATGTAATATACCATCCAATTAAACACTATTTCACCATTAATAGTATGATATTATCGCTCATGCGTACGTACGACTTACCGTTTCCACGACGCGATGAGATTCATCTTCGACGATCACCCTTCAAGAATTTTTCTAAAAATAAATACATTGATTAATTATGAGGTATATGAAATAATATCCCAAATGGAATAATTTATATTTATGTAGATAAATATATGTTGTTTAATTATATCAATACTATAGGATAAGAAAATGGATACAACGTTCGAGCGTATGTACAGACTACCGTCTCCATGAATGATGTTTCCATTTCATATATATATATATATATATATTACATATTTATATTCTGAATATATGTGATATATAAATCATTTTTTGAATTCTGGAAGTATGTACATCTTAATCAAATTGATACGATCAAGAATAACAAGCTAAAAAACGTACAATAAATAAAGCGATTATTAACTGAAATGTTACTTTAACACGGATATTATTATTAAATGGTTAATATAAAGTAATAAATGAATCATATATGATATCATTAATATTAATATGGTTCTGGTGTAATTTAATAACATACTATGGTCATTATATAGAAGGTTAAACATACCCTCGACTAAAGGAAAGTACTAGGTAAGTAATAATTCCTCATTCTCATTATTATCCGAAATTGTTTATGTCTAAGTATTTAAAGGGAAATATTTATTATCCGTGTAAATATTTTATAAAAGAGTTTTCCAAAGGATTTTTAAGGGACTATTGAACAAAAAAATCATTTTAAGTGGTTTAAATATTTATTTTCCTAAATCATTCTCATTAATGTTTATGTTTTGAAAATGGTTTTAAGGATTTATTTGTGTGAAAAAGAATAATTTAAAATGTTAAATCCTCTCAAAAGTTTCAAAGTTGTATGGGACACATTGATTCAGAAATATCTTCTAAATGTATTCTTTTCTAAATTGTGTGACTTTTTAATGATTTCATGAAAATGGAATATTTCTCTCATAGAGTTTTACTGATCATTTTCAACTATGTCAACATACTTTACTGGATACTATTTATGATTGAGGTTTATTTATTATAATCAATGATCTTTATTGTATTGAATGGATTATGATATGTTTTACTATGGATTTTTTTTTATACCATTCATGGTTTACAGTTGAAGTATTGGAATTTCATATGCTAGTTTTAATACTAATTTTTATGTTATGTTTCACTCTATTCATTTGAGGAATGCATTGGACTTAGTAAGTGACGGGTGGGGACCACTATGGCTCCCCGATGCATATGTAGGTCTCATGAAACAAATTAGTGTCTTGGCACAAGGCCTTGACAAAAGTTTTGTTTTTAGTCTTGGCCTGAGGCCTTAACTATGTGCTTATGATGCCCGACATTATGCATTCCTTAGTTATGAAATTAGTTATTACATGTTATTATTAGACTAGTAGAATATCCATGTACATGTTTTTATGGTAATGTTTGATTTTTTTTCTATATTATGTTCATGTTTATGATTAAAAGGCTATGGTTTTTATTACACATATTGCCTTAAATGTTTATAGCTTCCGCTGAATTTTTTACCTTTACTAAGCATCTGAGCTCACCCCTTTCTTATGTTTTGTTTTCCCAAGAATACAA
This sequence comes from Viscum album, assembly GCA_963277665.1. Lineage (NCBI taxonomy): Eukaryota > Viridiplantae > Streptophyta > Magnoliopsida > Santalales > Viscaceae > Viscum > Viscum album. The sequence goes on along the minus strand of OY728151.1, from coordinate 532,858,846 downwards.
GAAGTGTATTATTATTGATATGCAGGGTTAAGCTAGGGGAATAATGGTGTTCTCAAAGGATTATTTTTGTTTGGTTTTATGTTTTAATGTGTAATGTAATGTTCATGTATGTAATCTATTTTTCCAAGACTGCTAAACTGATCGGTCCTTCAGGACTTGATTCTTTTTAATCATGCCAATGTATTAAAATAATGCACCGACTCTCGGTAACTAGGGTCTAGGCATTACAAATATATAATATATATTATTATAACCAAAGTTTAACTGTGTCAATATTCATCTCCATCCTCATATTTATATTTGACAGTATTAATATCTTCATATTCCTCCTCAGTATTGTCAATTTCTATAGGAGTCTCAGTTTCATCATCTCTTTTCATTTAAAATTAATTTATTACATCAATAACATCATCTTCACCATCGACCATTAAATGCGGGGTTTCATCATCGATATTTGTGTCTCTTCACAGAAAAGATGGATTTGTAGTAGTCTCATGAAAAACATCAATTACATTCACTTCCGTAGATTCATATTAATTTTGAATAAAATGATTTTCCTGAGATTTCATTTTTATTATGCTCTGCCATCACTTATCTCTCTTGAAGTAGAACAATAATTTTCATAATTAATTTTATGTGCCTGATGAGCCAACAACAACTGTTCATTTAATGTAATAAGGATTTTATATTTAATATCAACAATTACATGGACCGGATGAACACTTAAGCCTCACTCAGTATCAAACCACTGACCTTTATCCATAGTTACATAATTCTATCCTACATAACACAGTTCAATTATTTCTTCTAACATACTATAAAAGTGAACTTCACTACCTCTATGATGAGAACCTCTCAAGATAACACCACTATTCATTATTTTTGTGATTCCCCATGTGAAAGTGTATGAAATAAAAAACCATTCACAAGATATGCATGACATGATTTAACAATTTTGTATGGTGGGAATATGGTCATGTCACAAATTGTACCTCCCAATGGACTATTTGAGATGAGATACTTCCCTGTCACAAATAACACATTTATTTCAATAGTGTATATAGTTGGTATTAGAGAAAGATTAGTATAAATCATGGGAACTAGATTTAAGATAACATATATTAGAGATAGAAACTCTATAATAGAATTTGGAAATAATCCTAATGATACAAAACTTATGATTGAGATATTATTTTATGTTAATTAGTGATGATATTATGTAATTTTCATCACAATGTTATGATCTAATAGATTGTATGCCGATATTTAGAAATAGATCCTTGCAGAAGGAATTAAAACCATATCAATTAATGTAGTCCGTATAGATATTTACTTCTAGAAATGATAGTGGTGTTGAAGTTAGAGATGGATCTGTGGATAGAGGTGGAGCTGGACTAATTATAAATGTATTTGGATAGATGACTTTGGTTGTGAGAAGTAACCTTGTGCATATAGAGTGACCTGATCCACAATGTAGTGTGAGAATGTTAGAAAACGTCATGCAAAAACAAGCTCCATCATTAAATGAGACTAATATATTTATAACTGAGAAATGGATTAGTTTTTTAGATAAAACATTTATAGATTTTGGAAGTAATAAAAGGGATAGGGTTGTCATGGCAGTTTATTTTCTCTCTGGAGATGCATATCAATGGTGACCATTGATTAAAAACACTATGGAGGATGAGGAAATTACAAAAATGGAATAAAAGTATTTAAACGAACATTTATTAGAAAAATATTTCCATCGTGAACTATGGGACGATATAGAGATAAAATTATTGAGTATGAGAAAAAAGGAGGATGAAAATGTTTCTAAGTATGGATCCAACTTTACAACATTATAAAGGCATGTTTTGGACTACATAAATTACCCAATGAGTAAGATTGATCATTTCTAGGATGGGATAAATCCATTCCTTCAAAGGGAACTGGTCTCCCAAACATTCTCATCATACGAAGATATATTCCAATGTGCTATCAAGACAGAGAATTAATTCATTTAGTCTTAGAGATTTAAGGGAAAACAAGGGAAGAATATAATGATAGATCAAGATACAGATAAAGGGGAAAAGGGGAAGAATGATATTCCCACATGTGATAATTATGGAAACAAAGACCATGATAGTTGCCTAAAGGGAATGATAGTTCATTATAAGAGTAATGAGAAAGGTCACCAGACTCATGATTTCAAGGGAAATAAATAATCTATAAATGTCCAATATTTCAATTATAAGGAGACGAGGAACTATGATTTTTCTACAAGGTGTGAAGTGGATATACCTTAGAAGAATATAAGGGATCAAGGTCAATCTTATGCTAGTGATGTAACTAAAATGGAATTATTATTGTACTTGTGTTTTTGGATCTAAGAAATATGATTTATGAAATTATATCTATAAGAATTACGAAATGTATAAGGATTATACCACAATAATTTTTCTTTAAGGATTTGAGAGCAAGTGTTGAATGGTACCCGTGAACTTGAAACGTGATTCAGTGGAAAATTGATCTTTTTGAAAACAAATGTTTGAAGGAAATGTGACACTTAATATATACTAAATATTGAGATAATAATAAATATATTATTATGGGATTTGATTATTGGACATGAAATTGGTTTGTGATATTGATAGTTTATCTTTGATATAGTTTACTACATATTTGTATTGGAGGAATAAATTTAACAACCATAGATTTTATCAATGTTTTCATTATGGTTTTATAGTTATTACCATGTTTTAAGATAATATATGATCAAAGTATTCACATGTTTTGAATGTGACATTATAAATTGATTTATGTTATCTAGAGGTAAATTTTGTTTCACATTTTTGGATTTTGAATATGGCCAATAATATTTAGGAAGAGTATTAAGGTTAATTACTCATGGAATGGATTAAGTTATATTTTGGATATTATTTTTTGAGGTTAAAGTATTATTTATCATGTTGAATAATATGCGCTAACCATTTTGTTTTTGGAAAATATTTATATACTTAAGGAATGACTTATGGATCTTATGATTAGTTAAAAGTACCTTTGGAATAAAAATTCATGTTGAATAACCATTTCCTAGAATAAGAGATGAAGTTTAAATATATGAATCACTACTAATGGATTAGAATATGATTATTCTATGGAAATAAATTAGGTATGTTTATTTTCCCAATTTATTTATCTGTATTTTAAAATAATTCCTCAACTCCAGGAAAATTATATTAGAAGAAAAACATTATTCAATTAATAATCATACTGGGAAATTAATGTTCTTTTAACCCATCACACATTTACATTTTTGTGATGGTGAAATTTTTAATTACCATGTTCTATATCACTCTCTATCACAACTTTATAGTGTGATTTATGTTACATGTTAGTGTTTTCACTTACCACTAATGATCTCCTATACAGAAACCAAGTTTTTTGGTGACTTTTCTATTTTCCTTTCCCTATTTTTAAGTGGAAGTTTTATTAACCCTTCTCATAATGTGGGATTTGCACAAGGTTATTTTTAAATGTCAAATCCATGATTATCATTTAAAATTTTAAATTTATAAGATGAAATTTATTAAACTAGGGGATAATGTGACACCCTGATATTTTTAAAAGAACATTGTGTTTGATAGCTTACATTACATAGAACAATGATTTTAAACAAATGATTAAATAATATTATTTAATTGGGATAGTCATCACCTAACTATTGGAATAATAGGAATGATTTATATTAAATAAATTATGAAAATATAGTTTACAAATGTTTATAAAATTAATTCAGTGGTTACTAATTAATTAGAAATGAAAATAAAAACCAATTGAATATAAATGATATATTTTTGTAAGAACTATTTTTATTACCACAATGAAATTTTTTCTTAATAAATTAAATTAATAATTATTAGTGAAAGATTTAAATAAAATTTATAGTTTATATAATAAATAATTTTTTTAATTCATAAAATATTATTTATAGGATCAATAGTAAGAATAAATCCAATTTTAATTATAAATGCTATATTCTTCTAAAATGCAATTTTTGCTCCTTTTGATGGAACACCTGTTTTAAAAATAAATTTTAAAACTTTTATAAATTCTATTTTTAAAAAATAAACATTAGTTTTTAGAATTGGAAGGTAAAACCATCTTAGGGTGATTTTATGGTATTTTTCATTATTGTGAATAGTGAAAAATAATGCATTTTAATTGAAACTGGATTTTCATATAAATAATTTATAATGTTAAATTATATTTAAAATTAGTTTTAAAGTAAAATTAGATCAATAGTTAGTATATGACGACAATTTAGTCCCTTTTAATCATTTTTATGTTGAATTTATATATTTAAACTTATTAAACTTTTGAGCATTTTCATTTTAAAAACCTATTTTCTTACCTCGTATACATGATTAATTTTAAATCTCATTTTACCATTTAGGTGAATTAAATTTTTTAAGATTTATTATATTTGGAATAATATGGTTCAAATTATGTTTTAATTTCATATTAATTTTTAAAAATAAAAATTTTACAGTGGTAAAAAGAATATTTTCCGCTGTATAAGTAAAATAATTTACCAGTTTAAAGTTAAAAGGTAAAATATTGAAATACCTGAAAAATAAAAATTTAAATGGCTATTTGAGGTGTTTATTTACGATAAAAATCCTTTAAAACATTAATTATTATCCAAAATTTTGGGAATTAATTCCACCCAAATGTGGTTGGATTTAAACATAAAATAATCATAATTTAATGACTTAAAACCACCCCTCCTCAAGTATAAATACCACCCCTCACTACCAAATTTCTCCTAAAAATACATTAAGATACTAAAACATCTACCAAATACTCTATTCATATCTATAACCACTTTAAGTCTCTGACAGTCTCACCAAGAGACTAAATCTATGGTCCATAAGGAGTCCTTCTACGAGGTGATATCCATGGGTAATTTTATTATAGCACCTCTCTTAATTTATTTTCTTCTTCTACTTTCTCCTAAAATTATTCCTCAATAATTGCATGGTAACTCAAAAATCATGTATATATTATAAATAAATGTTTATAATGTAATATCTTATGTCTATCCGTTTTATTACCTCCTCTTATTCAAAGAAACAAAAACCATTGTCCAAATTATAGTAGTTAACGGTCTCCGTGAATAATGATTTTGTTCATTTTCCATTAGAACATTAATTTCTGGTCATAAAACTATTATTATAGATAAATAGTATTTTAAGAATTATATCATAACTTATTTCATGTTATTTAACTAATATGTAGACATAATATTAATTAAAATGAAACTAGTTCATGATGTTTGAAAAAACTGCTAAAACTAAACTAGAAATTTATCATTTACATTTTATCAAATAAATCATCCTAAAGTATCCAAGTAAAATGATAAATGAGACCACTTAAAATTATGTAATTTCATTAATAGCATTTTATTTTAATTTTATATTTTTATTACCATTTTTCAACAAAATGCATAATTATACGCAAATGAACCGACCATGAAACCATGAAACACACAGAACCAAAACTATAAAAATAATGAAATATAATTAATAAAACAGTGTTAATATGTTATAAAATAATAATATAAGGTATTATAAATGTTAATATAGTTATATAATAAATTAATAATGTTTTTAAACCATTATTCACGAGGTTAAATAAAGCTACACTAAAGTGAAGTGTGAGGTAAGAGTATCTCATCTCAATTTTACTTCTGTGAGATATATGCATTAATCAAAACTTATTTATTTTGTGTGGTGTGTATAATACCATTTGATATATAATATCATGAATCTCATTATGGTCACTGTATTCAATTTTTCAATAGGTAAATATTATTTTTATGGTGCATATGATTTGACAGATTACATGTGGTAAGTGATTTCTTTACTCAATATTCATTCATTTATTTAAACATATATATAATTGATTATTTCATGATAAAGTTGTGTGTGAAATGAATTTTTATTATATTATGTTGTATTTAAACTTTTTTATTTGGATTTATAGTGAATATTCATAATCTATTCATTTGATTAATGATAGGATCTTTGTAAGGGACTTCATCTTGATTTCACTTCATTGAGAAAAATTTTAATACTATGAACATCGCCTCTTTTATATGATGTATATACTGCCCTTTTTTTATTTATGATCATTATTCATTGGAAATTTTATTTCTCTTATAAATCGATATTTCTTTTATCATGGATATGATTATTTCCTAAGTCATATACCATTTTTATATGTAATGTTTTTTTGAATGTGATTTGATTAAATGGGAAAATACTGTTAAATATATATCCATTACTCAATATGGATAATTTTTTTATAATTCATATTGATACATAAAATAAATTGAATATTCGATATTTAATTGATGTTGTGTACATGCAAGAATGGGTGGGGACCGTATATATAAAATTCCCATGATGCATTGGTAGTCTCATGAGATTAATAAATTGACCAAGATATATGGGTTTTTACCCATAAATATTAAACTAACTTGTGAAAATTCTCTATGTTAATGGTATTATTTTCCTGGGAAACACGACATCCAATAATTAATCATTTCATTAAGAATTTGGTTATTTTTATCCGTGAATTTTTTCTTTGATATTTTCCATGGATTCAGATTGTGCAAAATTCATTGATTAAATGAAATGAGTGTGTTTAGTTATTTTACCTTAGTTTATTGATTAATAATTATTGATTCAAGTTATATTACACTGTACTTATCCCTTATTGGGCATTTTATCTCACCCTTATTGTTTTCCTTTCCCCATGTTATAAAGAGGGGATATTTGAGTCTGTTTTTAAGGATGTTGTTAATTATATTTTTTTATGTATTATGTTTTATTTTCTATTTCCAATATAAAATGGGTATCATTTATGTAATATAGTTTTCCAAAACCTCTAAACTATTCCATAATTTTGGATTTGAATCCTATATCTATTCCAATTTAATAAATTAAGGTACTGGCTTCAGGCTACTGGGGTCAGGGCCTTTATAGTTTAAGCATATAAGCTTACAATGTCACATCATTACAACAATAATATTTATGGAATTGACATGTTAAGTAACTTAATACCTCAAGAATTTCAATGTTAACATCAAGGTTCTTCAAAGGCTTCATCACCTGAACTACATTCAAACACCAACGGGAACAAGTTTTCATTCCAAGAGATTCTAGAACCAATTACAATAAGGAATCACAAAGGTTATTGAATTATACTCAATAAGAAATCAATAAAATGGATTGGATCTATTCCAATATACCTTTTATAGTCCACCAATGTTTCTAGATCCTATATTAATGAAAGAGAATCCACCAATGCACTAGATCGATCATAGATCTAGTAAAAATTTAATAACTATTCATTAGTTGGTATTAGAATCCATATATCTAGAAATTAATTAATAGATCTATGATTAATTTCAAGTTAAGATGGTAGATTTTACGAAAAAAAATAATAGGGGAAGATAGTCTCGACACATTAATTTCCCATGATATTGGTTCAATAAAAATAATTATTTATCTCATAGTGTTTGATCATACATAAAGGTTAATCAAGAAGAGTTAAAAAGAATCAATCTCACAATTTCATAACTTTAGAAAGTATGTTCATCGAAATAATTTCCCTAAAACTCCCAGAAGTTTTCTGTAATTGATCTCATTCAAATGAATCATAAAAGTGAGGAGGCGAAATCGATTAATGATGGAATCAAATATATTAATATCACATTAAATACCCCTTATAACGATCACAAGCATTTACCATTTAAAAAGCTCAATATTTGATGAAGAAGGTGGTGATTTCAACCATTTCAAAAACCACCTAACCAAAAATATGTATTCCACCATGGTCATGGGGTTCTTAAACACAACATCCCAAAATTTCCTAACCCCATTACATTTTTCCAAGACATATTCCACTTTACATTATCATTTCCACCACGACATGCATGGTGAGGTCACTATAATAGTACCCCATAAGTATAATCTGAATGATCCTTTCCAAATACCACACCTATTTTCCCCTTTCCTATATTATATAGAAGTAAAAAAAATACCACTATATATTTCACTATGTCTATGTTGTAACTTTTTTTGGACCAAAAATCTAAAAATCCTATAAAAGATACTTAATGCTCAAGGAAATTCTACCAAACATTGATCAACCAAAAAACATAATGGAGAATATGGAGACATGGTTTAACATATTAGGAACAAAAATAACAAGGCATGATCAAATGGTTTTGGTGAGACCATTAGAGGGATATTGGGGCCAATAATACCATGATTCCATGGTTATGATAGGGAATGGGTCTAGCACTTCCTTGGTATAAATTTATTTAGTCTTCCCATACTCACCCTAGGTGAGGTCCTTTATTTGTGGAGTTAGTGTCCCCCCATCCAAGAGATCTAGAGGGGTATATTCCCTTCATTGGGGTTAGTATCCCCTCGATTTTAACTTACTATCAGTGAGGCATGGATCCCCTATTATTTTTATAGAGAGGTTTTGTTAGGTTATTGGATTGGGAAAACACTAATTCATGGTACTATGGGCACATTTCCAACAATAGTTGATAGTGGATATCAAGATTATTATTTAAGAATTATATCCTTCTTGGATCATATCTGTATTGTTGGATTTCATTCTTACCTTAGTCATGCAGGTTGAGAAAACTATGTGTTTACTATTTCCCTTATGGTTTTAGGATGTCTTACTGGGTGTTTATATACTCACTCCTACATTGAAATATTTCCCCAATGTTTCATTTATTATTCAAACTATATGTAGTTAAATAATGATATTTTCAGGCTTGATGTTGGGGGAACATAGCAGTACTCGATGGAAGTGATCCTAGTTGGTGGTTACATTTGAGATTGTTTGTGGGGATCCCTATTCTTATCTAATTGTTTGTTCATGATTCACTTTTATTATTTGGAATTATTTTTCCCCCTCATACTTGTATATGTATTGTTTCATTTCATTGGATCTTAGAGGTTTTTTCATGTTTCATTACTATCTAGTTGGATATGATATTATTCTGTTACATTATTATCATAAGTCTAGAGGTGTGTGTTTCAAACATGTACATTATGTTAATGAATCCCATTATATTGATATAATGATTTAGTGTTAGTCAGTAACACAAGGGACATTAAATTTGGGTTTGGGGAAACAAATCATGTTTATTTCTAGACCAATTGGGGACCATGTGGTTCAGGTTGTATCAGAGTGGTATTAGAGAAGGGTTGTCTTGTGGATGGATTTTCGAGATAGATGTGTCGGTTGGATTGGTTTGGGATTTAGGGAAATGATGTTGACATGTATTGAGTTTGGATCTCCGGTTAGGGACCTAAATGATGGTGTAGTGGCTAATTTATTCATACACCAGGACCCCGATAACCTTCTTATTGAATTAATTTATTAGGACCCCCGTTATAGGGAAACAATGGTATATGCATTATATAAGAATGAGTAGTTATTTTCATGTAATTATTGATTAATCTCCCAAAATATTATAACACCCCATAACTTAAACAACCCCTAATTATATGGTTTATAATAAGGGGTTCACTTTCTTACACCTCAAGGATATTTTTGGTTTAGTTTTTTAGAGAATCAAGAAAAACATTTACATATCAATCCAATATAATACAAAGTGTACACTATTACATAAAATCCTTTTTTCCACAAAAATAGGATACTAAAATGTAAACTATCATTCCATTAAAAACACATTCTCTTATTTAATGTTGAATATATATAATGGAAATTTAGACGTTGATATAATTTCCTAATTATCATTATTCCCTATGAAAAAAATCTAAAAACGTTGGATGATCTCATAAATCTTAGTAAGGGATATAAAAAGAAAGAAACCCTGTAGTCCATTTTGAAAATAATGTAATCCCATAAGATTTTTTTTTCCATTTTTACATATTTAAAAATGAGCTCAAATATTGATTTTATTACTCATGATATAAGCTTCATTACTCAAATATTTTCATAAAATATATTGGAGAAAATTTTAAAGTAAAAATCATATTCATTGTGGTTTCTTGTAAAACATGGGTACTTTTGGATAAATTTTATTGAAAAGCATACTTTTCACCCTTAAAAAGGTTATAAAATTTCTTTTAGGCATAATATCATTATCTTACCTTATTAAATGCAAAGAATTATGTGAATTTTTTCAAGAATATAAATTTATGGTAGGAACCTTTGGATATTTTCTTCATATCACTCTTATAATCACTCTTATTTTGAAAAGTCATGAAAACTAAAATAGGAAGCTTATTTAAGAATAAAGGTTATCATAGAATGAAATTCAACTCTTGTTGTATACATTTTAAAAAAAATTCCTTTCACACTTTCTTAAAAATTTAAATAAATAGGCAAATTCGAAAAAGTTTAAAAATATTCCTTTATAAACCTTCCTAAATAAAATAAAAAAAGTTAAATATTACATTGAACATCAATTTAGGAATATTAATAACATACACAAACATTTTTAAGTACATTGAAATGGAGTAAAATTAAAATGAAAACCTTAAAAATTTTAAAATAATGTTTTAAAGAAAAATATTGTACTTCAAGTCCATCTCTAAATGTACATACTTTATATCATTTATAATAAAATTATATTTATTTTATACTTGATTGAAAAATTTTTATATGTGTATTAAATTATTATTATACCTTTTATTTAATTTATGACTATTCCTTATATAGTTATTAAATTAGTTAAGTTAATGTCAGATGTTTTGAGGACGTTGGTTTTATAATAACAAAACAACTTTAGTGGGTTAAAAATGGTTAAATGGGTAATGGTTCCATCATAATAATATATATAAATCATGAAATTATTATATTTATTATAAATTAAATATAATTTCAAAACCATTTAGGAATGACATACATGAAAAATGCGTCACATCGCTTTGTGGAGGTGATAGTCCACATATACGCATGAGCGACTTTATCATTTTACTAGGAATTAAAGCATAAAAATTTGATATATTATATTTCTAGAATCATAATTTTGTCATTAATATCATATATATTCATTAAATCTATCATAATAACAATCCTTTTGACGTGGATACGAAAAAATAATCATATCTCTTTCGTGGAGGTGGTAATCCACACGTATTCCCAAACGATGATTTCATTTCCCATTGGATGGAAATGGAGATGAAAATGGATTGTAACATAATAATTATAATACTACACTATATGGAAGGTACTAATGTTATAATCTCATCAGGGTTGTATAATATTTTAATTAATTAGAAAAATAAATAAATGTGAAACACTTGGTAAAAAATTATACCTCTTAGTTGGAAAACCTCTCTAAGATTACACCTTAATCATTCTAGGATTGGTATTTTTGAGTATTAATATATCTATGATGTGGAAATGGATTTTTGGAATAAATTTATATAGGGTTTTTTTAAAATAGAGTGACGAAAATATGTGAGCTAGAGAGGATATGAGGTTCCCTTTTATAAGTGAGGGGTGTAGAACACTTGTAATTTCTTTAAAATATGAAATATTATAATTGTCTTACTCATGGTTAATTGAATAGAAAATAATCCTATTGAGAATATTAGGTGATGATGTTTTAAATAATATAAACCAATAATATTTAAGATAAATTTTTTAAGCCTTATCAGAAAGTATTTACCTTAATTGACGTGATTTACCCTTTATCATGGCGAGACATGTTTACCATGGTTATTATTCAATATGAACAAAAGTGAAATTGAACACATTAATAAATTTTAACCTTTTGATTAGAAATATATAATAAAATTTCAAGATTAAATTAATATATTTTTGATAAAATTATTGTAACGCCCTGACCCCAGAAACTTGGAGTTGGTGCATTATTTGAATATATTGGCAAGATTACAAGGAATAAATTCACAAAGTACCGATCAGTTTAGTAGTCTTGGAAAACAGATTACATACATGAACATTACATTACACATTCCCACACAACATAAAAAAATCATTTGATAATTCCATTAATATTCTAACTTAAACTTGCAAATAAATCATAATACACTTCTTTGTATCCTGAAAAAAACATAAGAAAGCGGTGAGCTCAGATGCTTAGTAAGGGTTAATAATTTAGCAAAAGATTTAAAATTTTAAGGAAAGATGTATATTAAAAACAAAATCCTTTTTAAACATAATCATAAACATAATATGGCAAAAATAAATCTAAAATTACTATATGAACATGCACATGGATATTCTAATAGTCTAATAATCATATGTAATAATTAATTTAATAATAAGGGAATGCATAATGTCAGACATCATAACCACATAGTCAAGGTCAAGTGCCAAGACTATAAATATTTTTTTTCAAGGCCTTGTTCCAAGAAACTTGTTTGTCTCATGAGACCTATCGATGCATCGAGAAGCTATAGCGGGCTCCACCCATCACTTACTAAGTCCAATGCATTCCTCATATGGAATTATTAAAACATAACATAAACATTCATATTAAAACTTGTATACGGAATGTTAAAACTTTAACCATAAACCATGAATGGTATAAAAATAACACATCCACAGTCAAACATATCAAAAAACCTTCAATAAAATATGGAAGATAATATCATAATAAGTCAACTTCAAACAAGTGTAAAATCCATCAAAGGATGTTGAAACCTAAAAAACCAAAACTATTTGAGAGAAATATCTTTTTCTATTTTGAAATAATTTAAAAGTCACACAATTATAATAGAAATCATTTATTTTGAAAATATTTTTATAATCTCGTAAGGGATGCTTTGAAGGTGTCATAATGGTGAAAAATAGCCGCACCTACTGTATAAGTTAAAAAAAATACTTAACTTAATTTGTCAAAAAGGTCATAATGTACCTTGTTTGGAAAATTATAGAAATATTCCTTTGAAAACATTTTACAAAAAGTCAAACAAGGGTATAAATGTGTTTAACCCATATTCTAGGAGATAATAAAAATGTTTTGAAATACATTTTTAAGAAACATGGATGATGATGATAAATAATTTTCAATAGATACTTACATATAAACAACCTCAGATAATAAAGAGATTATAAAATTAACCCTTAGCATGTTATTTACTTTAGTGGAGGGTATGTTTAACCTCTTATATAATGACCATTTATACTAGGATGATATTAATATTTATGATATCATATATGATTTATTTATAACTTTATACTACGCATTTAATAATAGTTTCCATGTTAAAGTAACATTTCGGTTAATAATCACTTTCTTTGTTGTATGTGTCTAAACATGTTATTCTTGATCATATCACTTAGATCTTTATTTAAATACTTCTAGAATATAAATATGTATAATATATAGATATATGAAATGGAAACACCATTCGTGGAGACGGTAGTCCGTATGTACGCATGAAAGTTGTTTCTGCTTTCTTATCATACAATATAGAAGTAAGTAAAAGGAATATATTTATATACATAGATATACATTATTATAGTAGAAATATTATTTCTTATATCTCATACTTAATCAATATATATATTTTTATAAAAATGCTTGAATGGTGATCATTGAAGATGAATCTCATTGCATCGTGGAGACGGCAAGACGTACGTACGCACGAACGACAATATCATTCTATTGATGTGAAATAATATGTAATTGAATGTTATATCATATATAAAGAGTCATTAAAATGTTATATTTATTTTTTACATCAATTATACTCATTATTATACCCATAAAAATAATGAAGTGTTGAATAACAATCTACACCATGACGTGGAGACGATAAGCCATACGTATGCTAGTTTGGTGACCTTGTCATTCATAGGATGGAAAAAATAATGAATATGGTTATACCATATTTATAATAACATCACATTATTTTGAATATATTGGAGTTATTATTTTTTTATTGAAACTACAAAGAAAGATTAAGTGGAAGAAGAAAAAAACATTGAAAGAGGTGATGAAATAATTACCTCTTCTTCGACTAATTCCATTTGATTTGATCAAAAGTGATGCTTATGTTGGCTTTCTGATTAAAGTAATTACTCTAGGATGAAGTAAGGGTAGTTGGGAGGATATTTAAGTAGGGGATGGATAATCCAAATTGATTTGGCGGTGTTATTTTGAGAGAAGGGGAAGTACCATTTTATAATAGAGGTGAGGGTCACTTTAGAAAAAGTTTGAAATATTATTTTATTATAAAATCATTTTCCATTTATAATGGTACCAAAAGGATTTATTTATAGGATAAGTTGAGGATGGGTCTAGACCCTCTCAACTAATTGTTTTTAGAGATTTTTAGGTCTATATATTAACCTTATCCTTTAGATTTAACTCTTATTTAAATAGTTTAACTTTTAAAATGTCTTCTTGTATTTTTATATTAAATGGTAAATAAAGATACTATAAAATGACAAGAAAACCCCAAGTGGTTAATAAATTACATATTTATTATTATTTATGTAATTTTCTTGAACCTTAGGTTTTTATGAATATTATATAATTTAATAATATTGTATTTTTTTTAAAAAACACATTTATGTCAATTTTGTCAGTATTTAGTATTTGGTTTTTGTGAAAGTCAAAAGAACCTGATCAAATTGAAACAAATAAATTAAATCAATCCTAACATGTCATATTAATATTTAAAATCACTGGAATTAATCAAAAGTCTGAATTTAAATTTATTTTTATAATTATAATATCTATTAATTTAATCTTTCATTAATAAGGTAATTAATGCATCATCATTGTATAATAAATAAATTTAATTATATAATGTCCAAAAATTATAAATAAAATACCATGATGTACGAAATATATTTACCTTTATAATTAATATTTATATTCGATATTATCTTATGTATAACCCTATATTAAAAAATATTTAGTTATTAAAATTTGAATTTTACACTTTTAACTATTCTTTAAATAAAATAATAATAAATGTCCTAATATAATCCAAGTGGATCATTTAGGATCATATTTTATTCCTAATGTTTATTTTGGTCTAAATTCACTTATACAATATAATTAGGACATGTGTTAAGGTAATTATAATAGCATTTTACCTTTAATTACCCTATTTACTTTTAACCGTGGTAAATAAAATTCAAAAGTTACTATTCACGAAAAAATATTTTCATCCTATTCAACCACATTTTATTTACTAGTATCAATCATGTATCTTGGATTTCTGAAATTTAATTTACAGAAGTGGTAAAATGACGTTTTAGACAAATTTACAAATGTGCCTAGAAGGTGGGTAAAACACGTTATAAAGTTCAATAAAATTTTATATATTTAATATTATTATAAAAGGACCCTAATAAATTACATTGGACTAATATAGGTATTATGTATCTATTTTTACATTAATGTATATTTAAATAAAAATAATAAATATTTAAATAAAAGTCAGTTTTAAACAATAACGCAGTGTTTTTCACTATTCATCAAAAATTGAATGTCTTCGGAAAGATACCAAAAATTTACCCTATGATAATTTTTATATTATGAATCCAATAATTAATTCTATTTTTTCAAATTAAAAACATTAAAGTTTAATTAATTAATTTAAAATTAATTTCTATTGTAAAAAAAGCG
The DNA here is from genome assembly GCA_963277665.1 of Viscum album. Lineage (NCBI taxonomy): Eukaryota > Viridiplantae > Streptophyta > Magnoliopsida > Santalales > Viscaceae > Viscum > Viscum album. The sequence continues at coordinate 532,843,182 of OY728151.1, read as the reverse complement.
GGGTTTTAAAAAGTAAAATCCAACAAAAGATTGACATGTGTTTATGTTTAATTTAAATGTGAAATTACTTATAATGGCCAAAATTATATTAAATGATAAAAATATAATCTAATTATAATTTAAAACCACTCATGAAAATAATTTATAAATAAAATTTATTTCGATTAGAAAAGTTGTTTTCAATTAAAATTTAGTATTTTTCACTATTCATCAAAATTTGAAAGTTATCAAAAAAATACCAAATATTTACCCAAGATAAATTATTATGTCCGACTTATAAATAAGAAGTTTATTTTGTCAAATTGAATATATAAAAGTGTCAAATATTGGATTAAAAAAGTGTTCTACATTAAGAGGCGATTAAATCGCGTTTTAAAAAAAATTACTTCCTTTATCTGAAAAATTAAATTTGTCCATATATTGTGTCTAAGAAACATATAATACCGATGTTAAAATTATATGGAGTATATAAAATTCAAAATGTAGTTAATACTATTCATGAACGCTTTTTGAACGGCTAGTTTGGTAAGTTGTGGTGCGCTTGAAATCGATGTTGCATGGAGTGCAAGCTATTGAATTACTTTAAAGGGATAATGTACTCTAAGATCCTAGGGTGTTACATTTTTCCCTCCTTCAATAAATTTTGTTCTTCTACTTTGAAATTTTTCATCAAAAATAAAATGTTGAAAATAGAAAATACTTTTGTGGAAAACCCACATCGAAAATAGGGTTAATAAAATTTTGGCTTAATAAGAGGGAATGGGAAATCAATTAGTCACCACCAAATTAGGGTTTCAAATAGAAGAACATAGGTGGAAATTATAGGCACATAATTAGAGGGAAAAATTAAATATTTATAGGGATTTATTGAGGTCATCAATCACAAAAAAGTGTAAAATTGAGGGCCTCAAAACCATCAATCTATGATGATTTAAAATATCATCGGTTCAACAAAACTTTAGCAATTAGGATAACTAATTTTTGGTTTTAAGATCCCTTCCCTAAAGTTTAAGAATTAATTTCATCATATAATAAGAGAAAAAAATAAACTTGACAATTATAGTTTAATCTTTCAACTAATTTCTACCACAAACTCATCTTTCACTCCAAAAGATAATAGAATTGAAAAAATATTGTATTTATACTAATTGTATAGGGTTACAAAAATAATGAATTTATAATTAATTTGTCAGACTATTTAAAAACTAAATTATACAAATGAGGTCATCAGGTAGGACAATGGTATGTGATGCACCCTTATCGCCCTTCGGTTGTGGGTTCAAGTCAGGCGGCCTTGCCGGACACGGCGAGTTGTCGCCCGACCTCTGGGTTGTCTTTTTTAAAACAATCCAAAAATAATCATAAGAAATTTTTTAACCTTAGAAAATAGTATACAATGTAAAACTTAATCCATTCCAAACTTTATTCTTATCCAAAATACTTTTGTATAAACTCAGAGTCCAAAGTTTATAAGGAAGGTCAACATAACATAATAAATATATCTTTTTTCCACATAATAACATGACAGTACCTTCATCATGTACGGTAACACCCTGAATTATCATAAAACCTTATCGATTACATTCATTCTCCCTTATTCCATATAGAATACTAGATATATTTATTATATCCCAAATTTTTGAATACTCCCACAATGATGGAATAAACAAACCACTAATAAGTTCAAAGGTAGTCAAGAATATCCAATATAATTTATCCAAATCAACCATCTATTATTCCAAAAAATCCCTACCTTAGTATCAGGATTATATTAAGGTGTATCTTTCCTTCAACCATGTATTTTCCCAAAAAATTAACTTGATGTTGAGTCACATTTCTTAGTACCATATAATCTCAAATCCTCAATGAAATAATGCTACAATACAATCCTTATTTATTTCTATAATTAATATAACCAGTACATCATTGATACAACACTTCAATGACATAATTAATTAATAAAAATATAAGAACACTAATTATTCCACTTCATCTACAGTAGTGTCATAACATTATTGTTATCCAATATCATCATTTGGGGTATACTCTGATGATTAATACATTGATTTGCGTAGTGTCACATCTCCTTGCAGATAAAGCATTGTACGTTTGAAATACTTTTATTACCTATACAATCACATAATTAGTGTCCTTTTTATCCACACTTATAATAGACTCTCATTCTCTTCAAGAATTTACTAAGGTGATTCTTTCCATAGTTATCACATATGAGAAATTCTTTCATTCCCTTCTTCCCTTTATCCATCTTTCTCTCTACCATCTTTTTCTTCTCTAGCTTCCTTTCAAAGTCATAGGACTAAGAGAAATCATTACTTATCTTATTAACATATGATACTATTTATTCATATGATGAGAATACGTGGGAGACTATTTCCTTTAAAATTGTTGGCTTAAGACCATGAAATATATGATACTTCTTACTCTTTGGATCCTGCATATTGTTGGAATTCTCATTCATTCTACTGGGAACCATTTCTAAACAACGGTGTACACTAGGTTAGTTTATGAATCACAATGTGTAATTCAGAACTTGTAAAATACCTAACATAAATTGAACAATTTATGAATATAATCCATAATCATAAAAATGTTTTCTTTGAGGCAGTACTTAATCATAAATCCTTAATAATGGGTTTAAAGAAAATGTAAAATTATCCAAAGCATATTGCCTGGGAGTGTCGTAACCAAGAGTGCAGTAAGGCCTATTGTCATGTACCAGGAAACCCCGGGTCAAGCTCGAAAATCCTTGTTAAAGATTTCACTCCTAGGTACATTTGTGCCAAGGCCACATCTACCCGCTCGTATCCATTCAGGTATGTATTGCTCGGAAAACTCACAAAATCTCTACATTACCAACATTCTATAAAGTTATTCTATACTAATCCTCAAAATTGGTCTTAAGGTAATGTCTTTGATCAGATTTTTTTTAAATCTATCTTCCAAGGTTTGTACTAAACTTTCTTTGACACTAATTGTAACACCCCGACTGCAGAATCTTGGAGCTAGTTCATTATTTTAATACATTGTAATGATTACAAGGAATCAATTCCCAAAGGACCGAATGGTTTTTCAGTCTTGGAAAATAGATTATATATATGAACATTACATTACACATTCACACACAACATAAAAAAATCCATGGAGTATTACATTATTATTCTAGATTAAACATGTATATAAATCATAATACACTTCTAGGATCCCTGGTAAAACAAACATAAGAAAGGGTTGAGCTCAGATGCTCTGTAAGGGTAAATAATTTAGAAGAAGCATTAAAATTTTAAGGCAAGATGTATAATAATAACATAATCTTTTTTAAACCTAATCTTGAACATAATATGAAAAAAATAAATCTAACATTACCATATAATCATGCACATGGATATTCTACTAGTCGAATAATCACATGTAATAACTAATTTCATAATTAGGGAATGCATAATGTTGGACATCATAACCACATAGTCAAGGCCCCGTGCCAAGAATATAAATAAATTTTTTGTAAAGGACTTGTTCACAGACACTTGTTTGTCTCATGAGATATAACGATGCATCAAGGAGCTATAAAGGGCTCCAACAGTCACTTACTAAGTCCAATGCATTCCTCATATGAAAAGGTTAAAACATAACAAAAACATTCATATTAAAACTAGCATAAAAACTATTAATACTTTAACCATAAACCATTAATGGTATAAATCTAACACATCCACAGTCAAACATATCACAAAACCTTCAATTCAACATGGAATATTGTATCATAAAAAATCAACTACAAACAAGTGTAAAACCCATCAAAGGATGTTGACTTAGATGAAATCCAAACTATTTGAGAGAAATATCTCTTTCTATTTTGAAATAATTTAAATGTCACGTAACTATACAAGAAAACATTTTTTTTGAACATATTATTATAAGCTTTTAATGGAAGCGTTGAAGGTGTTAGAATGGAGGAAAATAGCCGCATCCACCGTATAAGTTTAAAAAAAACATTCTTACCTTAATTTGTAGAAAAGGTAATAGAGTACCTTGTTTGGAAAATGACAGAAAGATTCCTTTAATTTTTTTTATAAAAAGTAAAACAAGGGTATAAACGACTTTAACCCATATTATAAGAAATAGTAAATTTTTTTTGAAATACATTTTTAAGAAACATGGATGAGCATGATAAATAATTTCCTGTAGATGCTTACGTATAAATAACCTCAGATAATAAAGAGATTGTAAAATTAACTCTTACCTTGTTCATTCCTTTAGTAGAGGGTATGTTTAAACAGATGTATAATGACCATAGTATGTGATTAAATTATTCTATAACTATATTAATTTTTATGATATCATATATGATTCATTTAGGACTTTATTCTACCCATTTAATAATAGATTCAATGTTAAAGTAACGTTTTGGGTAATAATAGATTTATTTATCATATGTGTTTTAACATGTTATTATTTATTGTATCATGTAGACCATGATTTAAATTCTTACAGAATATTAATATGTATAATAGATAGATATATGAAATGGAAGCACTGTTCATGGATATGGTAGTCCATACGTACGCATGAACATTGTTTATGGTTTCTTATCGTACAGTATGGAAGTAAGTAAAAGACATATATATATATAAATTAATATATATTATTCCATTAGAAATATTATTTCATATATCTCATACTTAATCAATATATATATTTTTATAAAAATTCTTGAATGGTGATCGTTGAAGATGAATCTCATCGCGTCGTAGTGACGGGAAGGCGTACATACGCATGAGTGACAATATCATTCTATTTATGGGGAAATAATATGTAATTAGATGGTATATAATATATACCGAATAATTAACATGTTATATTTATTATTGAAATCAATTATATTCATTATTATACCCATAAAAATAATGAATTGTTGAATAACAAACTACACCATGACGTGGAGACAGTAAGTCGTACGTACACTGGTATGGTCACTTTGTGATTCATAGGATCGATAAAATAATGAATATGGTTGTACCATATTTATAATACTATAAAAGTATGTATAAGGTAATGGAGTTATTATTTGGGTATGGAAACAATAAAGAAAGAATAAGTGGAAAAAGAAAATAACTTTGAAAGAGGTGATGAAATAATTACCTCTTCTTCGGGTGATTCCATTTGATTTGATCAAAATGGCTCCTTAGGTTGGATTTATGATTAAAGTATGGAATATAGGTTTAATTGAGGGTATTTGGGAGGATATTTGAGTAGGGTTTGGACAAGCGAAATGACTTTGGAGGTGTTATTTTGAGGGAAGGGGCGTGGGGGTACCCTTTTATAAGATAGGTGATGGTCACTTTAGAAAAAGTTTGAAATGTTATTTTTTTTATAAAATGATTTTCTATTTATAATGGCTCCAAAAGGATTTATTTTTAGGAAAAAGATAGGATGGTTATAAATACTCTCAAATAATTTGTTTTAGACAAGTTTAGGTCAATATATTAACTTTATCCTTTAGATTTAACTCTTAGTTAAGTAGTTTAACTTTAACAATGTCCTCTGGTATTTTTATAATAAATGGTTAATAAACTCACTATAAAATGCCAAGAAAAACCCAAGTGGTTCACTAATGAAATATTTATCATTATATAAGTCATTAGACCTATCCTTAGATTTTTAGGAATATTATACAATTTAATAATATAGTATTTGTTTTAAAAACTCATTAATGACAATTTTGACACTATTAAGTATTTGGTTTTTGTGAACGTCAAAAAAACCTAATCACTTTGAACCAAAAAAATTAAATCAATCCCAACATGTCATATTAACCTATAAAATTTGGGGAATGCATCAAAAGCATAAATTTACATTTATTTGTATATTTATAATATAAATTATTTTAATCTTTCATTAATAAGGTAATTACTGCATCATCATTGTGTCAAAAATAAATTTAATTATATAATGTCTAAAAATTATAAATAAAATACCGTGATGTATGAAATATTTTTATATTTTTAAATAATATTTATAATTGAAATTATCTTTTGTATAACCATATATTAAAAATGTTTTATTTATTAAAATTTTAATTTAACACTTTTAACTCTTCTTTACATAAAATAATAATAAATGTTCTAATCTAATCCAAGTGGATCATATTTAATTCATAAGGTTGATTTTGGATGAAATACACTTATCCAATTGAATTAGGACATGTTTTAGGGTAGTTATAATATCATTTTTAACTTTAATTACCATATTTACTTTTAACCGTGGTAAATAAAATTCAAAAGTTACTATCCTCCAAAAATTATTTTCATCCTATTGAACCACATTTTTACTTAATGATGTAAACTATGTCTTTCGGATTTTTTAAATTAAATTCACAGAAGCGGTAAAATTTCGTTTTACGCAAATTTTCAAATGTGCCTAGAAGATGGAAAAAAGACGTTAAAAAGTTCAATAAAAATTTATATATCTGATCTTATTATAAAATGATTCCAATAAATTACCTTGAACTAATACAGATATTATGTATCTATTTTGACTTCAAAATAAATTTAAATAAAAATAATAATTATTTAAATAATATTTGGTTTTAAACAATAACATAGTTTTTTTTAACTATTCATCAAAAAATGAATGATTTCAGAAAAATACCAAAAATCCACTATAAGCTAATTTTGATATTCTGAATCCAAAAATGAAGTCTATTTTATGAAATTAAAAAAATATAAGTTTCATTAGTTAATTTAAAATTAATTCTCGTCGTGAAAACCAAAAAACGGGTTTTTAAAAAGTAAAAACCATCAAAAGATTAACATGTGTTTATGTCAAATTTAATATAGAAATTACTTATAATGACCCACATTATATTAAATGATAAAAATATTATCTAATTATACATTTAAACCACTCAAATGAATATCTTAAGACTAAAATTTATTTCGATTAAAAATGTTGTTTTCAATTAAAATTTTGCGTTTTCACTATTCATCAAAATATGGATGTTATTAGAAAAATACCAAAAAAATTTCCAAACTAAATTTTTATACCCTTATTCTAAAGAAGAAGTTCATTTTTGTGAAATTGAATATATTAAAGTGTTAAATATTGGATTTAAAAAGCGTTCTCCCTTAAGAGGCGGTAAAATTTCATTTTTTGAAAAATACTTCCTTTATCTGAAAAATTGAATTTGTTCTTATATTATTTCTAAGAAGCACATAATATGGATGTAAAAAATATATGGAGTATATAAAATTTAAAATGTAGTTAATACTATTCAAAATTGCTTTTTGAAGGGCTAGTTTGGTATGTAGTGTGGTGCGCTCGAACTTAATGTTGCGTGTAGTGAAAGCTATTGAATTACTTTAAAGAGATAACATAACAACAAATCCTGGGGTGCTACAATTATTTTAAAATAATTTCAAAAAATTCATTGAAAAAATGTTTATTAGAAAACTGCATTTTAAGCATAAAAATGAACTTATACCAAAATTAAATTTATGTTTAATTCATATTGAATTATTTATATTATTTTTTAAAAAATGTATCTTATGTTAATTTAAAACCACATTCAAAAATGGAAATTTTAAATTATCTTATTTCTAGAAAATAAATCACAGTTTTGAAAAAATTGGCATCTTCACTATTTTCTCAAAAATCAAGATTTTTTGAAAAATCCCAAAAATTCACCCTAATATATTTGATATGATTTTATCATAAATTAAGTAAATTTTATAAAATTAAATTTTTTATATTTATTAATTTAATAAATAAATAGAACCATATAATATAGGGAAAAATCATTAGTTAGAATAAACAATTTTTTTATATAAAATTATTATAAAAAATTTGAATATATAAAATCTAATCATGAATGTTAATATGTCAAGATTTTGAATTATTATTAATTTTTTTTCTTTCTTCCCCTATTAAATAAATTTTATCCAAACAATTTTATTCATTACTTAAACTGGTTGGGATATTTTTCCTACATAGCCTTTTTAGGTTCCCATGTTACTTCTTAAATCATTATCTTCTTCCAAAAAACTTTAAGTAAGAAACTAACCTTATTCCAAAATTCCTTCTCCATGTGATATTGAATCTAAACAAGATTTTCCCCATAATAAGTATTCTTTTAAAACTATAATACCATAGTGATCGAATCCAAAGATGCATCTTGTGTATATTTCTTTAAAAATATATCATGAAACATGTTTTGTACCTAAGATAATCTCTAGGTAAATCTACATTGTAAGAAAATGATCCCAACTTTTGAAAAATGTAATTTGAACCTATAAAACATGATATTAACCTTCATTTCTTTTTTGAAACACATAACACCTTTTTAAAGAGATATTTTAAGAAATACATAATCTCTTATAGCAGACGAATGGTCTTTCATCCTGTTATCAAGATAAATCATATACCTACTTTGATATAACCTCATATTTTTTTGAATCATCTTTACCTTATAAACAATTTCTTATTTTTGTTCTTGTCCCAATAAATTCCTTTCACCAAATTCATCCAAACTTTCAAGAATCTGACACTATGTTCTATATAACGCGCCAAAAATTTACACCTATATGTTGGAATGAAAATTATTATTATAAGAAAATTACACTAAATAAAGAAAATAATCCCAAATTCCCTAGAAATATAATGATCATATCAAATAATATCATTGAATGTTTGAATTATATTCTCTGATTTTCTATCATATTAAGAATGAGAAGTGGTACTGAAAATTAATTTAGTAAACATATAATTCTGAAGTCCTTTCAAAACATTTGATGTGAAACTGGGATCACAATAAGATACAATGAAGAGGAGGAATCTATATAAAATTAATATCTCTTTAAGATAAAATATTGAAATCTAATACAATGGAATAATTTCTCTAATAGGAATAAAATTCACATATTTATTCAATAGATCAACAATAAAACAAATTTTATTATTATCTCAAGATATTTTTTTTAATACCAACCTGAAATCCATAAATATATTCTTCAATTTCCATGCAGGCACATGAAAATGTTGAAGAATTCCATTCATAAGTTTTCACTTATCTTTGACCTATTGAAATGTCAAACATTTCATGGAGAAATCAGAAATATAATTTTTAATTCCTTCCTACAAATAATATTCCATATGGTATTTTTATATCCTAGTGCCACCCTGATAAACAAAAATAGAGATATTTGAGCTTAACTTAATAATTTCTTCTTGAACTGGGGATCACATGGAATACACAACCCCTATCTAAATCCTATAACACAATTTTTATAAAAATTAAATCTAGGAAACTTACCATTCTTAACTAACTCTACTATTTCTTGAAATCCAAAATATTCCTTCTAATAATTTTTAATTATGTTTGAAATTGTGATTGTATTGAAACTTAATCCAAAATGAGAATATTTTATGTATGAAAAATTTCTAAGACAAAATTAATTAAATAATTAACTAAAGGATGAAATTCCAAATATAACACATCTAATGATGCATTATTATTTCAGCTAAAAGTATCAGCTACCATGTTTTATTTACATAGATGATAGTGAATTATGAAATTATAATCCTTTATAAGTTCCAAAAATATTCTAAGACTCATTTTAAACACTTTTTTTGAGTGTATATATACAGTAAAGATTCAAAATAAATATATATTTCACATTTTACCCTATATTAAATATGTCATTATATTTTTTATGAAAAAACTACTTTAGTCAGTTCAAGATCATCCATGGAGTAATTTCGTTCATGGATTTTCAATTAGCTTTAGGCATATGCAATTATCGGATGATATTGCATCAAGACACAACCAATTCCATTCAAGGAGGGATAACTATAGATAAAATGCTCACTATTTTTTTATGGAAATACAAACACTAGATAATTAACCAATCTTATTATAAATTCATAATAATATTCATCACATTCTATTGTCTAGATGAATTTAACTACTCTTCGATTCAACTTATTTAGTGGGATAGATTACAAAGAAAATTGTTCAATAAAGCCTCAGTATTAACCTGATAATCTAAGAAAAATTTTAATATTAGTGAAATTTATAGGTTTTGGACACTCTTCCACCACATTAGTTTTAGTGGGATAAACATTTATACCATAATTAGAGACAATATATCCAAAGAAATAATTATATTATAACCAAATTTCACATTTACATAATTTACCATATATTGTTTTTTTATTTTAAAGCCTGTATAATAATCCAAAGATGGCTTTCATGTTCCCCTTAACTTTTTGAATGAACTAGAATTTTATCATTGACCACAAATAAAAATTTATCCAAATACTCAAAGAAAATGCTATTAATAAAATTCAGGAATAAAACAGGTGAATTAGTCAACCCAAAGGGAATAAACCCTAACTCATAATTCCCATAACTAGTATGAAACATTTTCTTTATATTTTATTCCACTTTCACTTTCAATTGATGACATTTGAATATGAGATCAATATTTAAAAAATAGGGTGCTCCCAAAATATGATCAAACAAGTCATCTATATGAGGAAATAAATGGTTTCTCTTAATAGTAATGTTATTTAGTGCTCCATATTCAATGAAAAGCCTCATTAAACCATCCTTATTTTTAACAAATAAAATAGTAGTATCCCAAGATGAAGTTCTAGGATGAAAAAAACCCTTTTCATGAAACTCTTGTAACTACTTTTTCAATTAAAATAACTATGACAGAGCAAATAGATAGGGGTTTTGAAATTATATTTTCTATTTGAACATAGTCAATAATGAATTCAATGTTCCTATTGGGAATAACACCAAGTAAATAATTAGTAAATATATCCACATATTAATTTACTATTGGTGCAAAATTAATATGAACAACATTAATTTTTTTTATAATATGATCACGATAACTTTCGCTATCATATTTAATCAGTTTCTCTGATTGTTGATTTGTTATCCTATATATGAAACAATTCATATAAAAAATCTAAAACTCACTGTATAATTTGAATATAAATTCATTAGATCTAAAATATATCATATAATGGTAAACATAAATCCAATACATACCCAAAATAATATCACACTCAACTACAGTAAATACTATAACATTTTTAGAAAAAAAACCATAGGAATATTATTATAAATCTTTTGTTTCTAAATAATTCCACTTTAAGTATTCAATAAAATTTATTTATCCATTTCATGAGTTAATATTTACATTCTACCAAAATTGTCCTCATAAATAAAAGAATGGTAGATCCTAAATCAAACATGACTTGGATATGATCTAAGTAAACAAGTAATGTACCTATCACCACATCATTTGATGTACATTCATTACTTGAGGTAGTTTAAAACTTCTTTTCAACGCCATTTTGCTTATAGTATTTGATGATTCCCATCAGTCATGTACTTATTCTTAAACACATCAGCATAATGTCCCATCTCATTACATTTAAAATATCTAATTGTCTACTTATCATAATTTTCTTTACCATCACCTTGATTCTTTTTTTTCAATCATGAGACAAATTTCCTAACATTCCATATCAATATTGATCTGTAGTTTTCATAAGACTCCCCAGGAATCATATTATCATTCATATCATAAGAGTTAAATTTAGACCTCTTAACTCCATATTTCTTTAGTGGATACAATCCTAGTGCTTTCCATATGGACCTCTTATTATCTATGTAATTGTAAAATTAAACTAACTCCTTCTCAACCTTTTGAAAACATAATACAACATCATCATATATTTTAAATTCACTATAGGAAAAATATATTCAAATAAATTGTTTGAATATTGAGTAAAACATGTTAATTTTACTATCATGGTCAAGAATGAAATTTGATGTATACTGGTCCAATATATCTAAATTGTCTTCATTGGAAGAAACTGAGTCCTCACCGTTTTTATTTAGTTCCAAATATGGACTTTGTATCCCATGTAAAACTACCATTAGGAATATTACTCTCATAGAGAATATATTTATATATTTTACACTCCATATCATCTATCCCATATTTCTTATTAGTATTATTAATAAAAGACCACCAATGTCTGACTTCACCTAAATGGTAAGAATTACCTTTTTATGTTCATAATACCTCAAAACCTCAAATATATTTTCTAGATAATTGATCCATCCTTTAGATACCATTGGATATGAGGTTCCACCGAATTTCTAAGGGTTTTATTTCATGAAATTATATACTATAGACATGCTTCTCTATGGATAATTCAGTCACTATTTGGCATGGTTACCATCATTAGTATACTTCATCAATTGAGTTAAAATCAATAAAAAACATTCTATTTTAATTAAAGCATTCTAGGTTGCTGATTCAGAAGGAAATTATCCTCCTAATGCCTTTTCCCTTTATTAACTCTATTTCCTCTGTGAAAAATCATTATGAAACATAGAGAGATTATATGAAGCAAGATTAAAACAATCAATGTTTTCTAAAAATAATATATTAAATTTATTAATATACTTTAAATGTCTTTTAACAAAATAATAATAACCTCTAATGTGATTAAATACTTTTCTATGATACAAAATATAACACCCCATAAATTAAACCACCCATAATTTCTTGTTTTTTAACAATGGATTCACTTTCTCACATTTTAATGTTATTATTAGTGTAGAGATTTAGATAATTAGAAAAAAATATACATTTCAAACCATTATAATAAAAAGTTGAAATCTCTAATCAAAAGACATTTTTCAACAAAAATAGGATACTAAAATTTAAACTCTAATTTCCTTTAAAACACATTATCTTCATTAAATTGGAATCCCCTTATTATAAATTTAGTCATTGATATATTTTTATACACATCCGTAGAAATTTTTAGTTTTTTTAAAACATAGTATGATCATAAAAATCTCATTAAGGTATAAAAAAAATAATGAAACCCATTAGTCAATTTTAAATATTATGTAATCCAAAAAGAAGTTCCTCCCTTTTTACATAATAAAATGTGATATCAAGTATTCATTTTTTTACTCATGAAATAAGATTCATTGGTAAAATATTTTCATAATACATCTCATAATAAATCCTAAAGGAAAAATTATAATATTGAGGGTTTTTGTAAAACATGGGAAATAATGAAAACATTTTCTTTAAAAAAATATTTTTCCACAATAAAAGGAGCATAAAAATTCCTATACACATTAGCTTATTAGCTTAACTTATGAAATAAAAATACTTGAATCAAAGCTCATTTGAAATAATAAAAATTCAAGTAGTTACCTTAGGACATCATATTTATATCACTCTTACAAGCACTCTTATAAATATAATAACCTAATTAGTTAGTTACAATATAATTCCCCAAAGAATATAATCATTACACAATGCATTGGAGAGATATATCAGGACCACCCATAATCATGAACAATGTAAAAGTACTATTAAGTTCTTAAAACACATTTATTATTTTATTTACTTAATAAATTATCATAAATTATTTCATTTAACACATTTGGAGAAGTGCTTTTGGGATTAATGTAAAAATAAGGATAAAAAAATATTTGAAAAAAATAAAAAAATTCCCCAAAGAATGTAAAATATGATATTCTATTAAAAAACCATGAAAAAATGAATAATAATATTCTTAAATAATAAGGAACATGAATATGGGGAATTAATCTCATGCTATATACTTTAAAAAGATGATTCCTATCACACTTTTGTAAAAAAGTAAAAAAATAACCTATTTGGAAATCTTTTAAAAGTAATCCTTTAAAAAATATCATAAAGAAATTAAAAAATGGTTTAAAATTTCTTTTAAAATAAATTAAATATAATAATTACATTCCTGAATAATTTTAAATAATATGGATATGGATGAAAATTTTAAGAAAAACATTAAAACAATTAAAATAAGGGTTTGTAGAAAAATCTATTACCTCGAGTGTGGAATGCAATGTAATTAATTTTAATCCATTATATAAACTTATATTAATTTTATATTTGAATAATATAATTTATCAGTGTTATTTAATTATTATTATCTCTTTTATTTTATTTATTATTATGATTTATATATTTATTAAATTTGTCAAGTTCACATCAGATATTTTGAGAACGTTCAGTTCATAATCGCAAAATAAAATTTTTAGGTTTAACATAGTCAAAGGATCAATAATTACATCATATTTTGAATATTAATCATGAAATAACTATAATTTGTATATGTTAAATAAAATTTTAAAACCGTGTATAAAAGGAATACATGAAAAAAACAGATCACTTCATGGAGTTGGAAGCCCACTTATATGAACAAGTGACAATATCATTTTCCGATGGATGGAAGAGTAAGATGGTAAATAATATATTATCTTTACAGAATGATATTTATATAATGAATATAATATATATTAACTAAATCCATCATAATAACCATCCTTGTATGGTGGTGATTAAAAAAACACATCACTTTGTGGAGCTGGTAATCTACACGAATGGATGATGGATGTTTTAATTTCCCGTAAGCCAGAAAAGGATATGGAAATGGGTTCTACAATAATCATTATAAAATTTATGTATATTAAATATATTGATTTTATTATTTGATCATGGATAAATAATATTTTAAGGATTTAGAAGAGGATATAAACATGAAATACTAAGTAAACAATTATACTACTTATTCAGAAAAACTTCCTAGGATTAATCCAAAATCCTTCTAAGATAAATATTTTGAGAATAACAGAACCTCTAAAAAATGGGATGGGATGTTAGGGAGATATTTAGGTAGGGATTTACTAATTTATAGGGATCAAAAAATGTGATGATTATAGGAAAGGTAATGAACTTTTATAAGTGTGAAAAGTTTCAGACTTGTAATTTTTCTAAACTTTTAAATATTTTAAATTTATTATTTTGGGTAAAATGGATAAAAAATAAAAAAATTCAATTATAAGGTGATAAGATATAAAATTCCATCATAAAATAATATTTATGAAAAAAAAATTTGGCCATATCACAAATTATTTTCCTTAATTAACGTAATTTACCCTTTAAAACAATGGCTCGTTTTATCCCAGGTTATAATTGCTTATAATAAAATTAAAATTGAACCTGTTAATAAATTTGATCCTTTTTAATGTAAATATCAAATCCATTTTCATGATTCAAAAGTTATAATTGTAAAAATCCAATATCTATACTATAGTATGTCCATTTTCAATATACATGTCATATACAATGAAATTTACCCCTATGTGTCTTATCCTCCTTCAATTCAGCTCATCCTCCCCACATCCCCTCTTGATTTCCTCGTCCTCATGCATTGTCTCCTCATCTCCCCATCTCCCCATCTCCACCTGACCCCCTGGTCATCCCTGCTCCACCTCACACCTCCCACCGCAAGGCCCCGCCCCCAATCTCTCCCCTATCCACTGTCTCCCCATCTCCTCCTATGTTTTTCTATTCCCACACTCCCTCATCTCCCTCACTATCTTGTTGAGTCAATAAGGTTTTCCTTATGACTTTTCCATTCCTTCTTGTTTTGAAAATAAGAAACACCTTACCTTTAAGAAAATTTCTTTTATAAGGAAAATTGCTTTCTTAAGGAAAATCGCTTTTATAAGAAAAATTATCCTTATCATATATTCTTCCATATTTTTCTTAAGTATAAGTTTCAGATTCGTTTTCTCGGAATCATTGAAACTTTGATATAAAGCATTCTATTTTAGGATTCGGATTCTGGACAAGAACTAAGGAAGATTCATTCCAAATTCCGGATATGAACTTTGACTAAGTTCTATTCCAGATTCAGGATACGAATTTTGAAGAAGAATTCTCATTACGAATTCTAATGAATAAATCCCATTCCGAATTCTCATTACGAATTCTGAAGAAGAATTCTCATTACGAATTCTAATGAAGAAATCCCATTTCGAATTCTCATTACGAATTCTGAAGAAGAATTTCCATTACGAATTCTAATGAAGAAATCTCATTCCGAATTCACATTACGAATTCTGATGACGAATTCTCATTACGAATTCTGATGACAAATTCTAATTATGAATTCTGATGATGAATTCTCATTACGATTCCTGATGACGAATTCCTATTCCGAATTCTCATTCCGAATTCACCTATTAAACAGAATCTGATTATCTTTGTTTTATACAATCTGAATTTATTTACTCCGAACCTTCACTCCGAAGTTTCTATTCCAAACTTTTATGTTAGAGTTTAAAACGATGTCGTACATTCTGTTACACTTGTTTTGTTATAAAACGATGTCATCTGTTTTGTTATAAACTAACCGTTGTCTAAGTGACACGTGTACAGGTCCCTCCGATCTTTAAGGAAAATATGACCGCTGGAGAAGGATCCTACCTTACCTATAAATAGGAGCTCATTTGAAAGAGCTCGGTGCTGATTGCTGAAACAGTGCATACATGCTGTTGAAGTGTTTTCTAGAGAGAGAGGCTCTTATTAACTCTCAAAGCTTCATGCGACTCCGAATGTTGGTGATTACATTCGAGGGCTTCCGGGGATAGGAAGACAGAGGTGCCGACTACCTTAAAGTTTGAGGGCTTCCTTGCTGGGGAGGACAGAGGTTGCCAACTACCTTCAAGTTGAGGGCTTGCGGGGATAGCAAGACAGAGACTCCGATCTTCGTATCGAGGGCTTACCATGGTGTGGGTAAGACAGACTTACTTGAAAGTATAAATCAAGGGACCTTTATCCAAGGTTGTTGGATACCCTTCTCTTTGGGTTAAAAGACTATTATCTTGTTACTAGTAGTTTTACTACATGTTTTTATTCTGCTGTAATTTGTATCTTAAGGATAGTATAACTTTCTTATACATCCTTACTTACTCTGATTCATTTAGATACTATACGCTTTAAGGTAGAATCTCATATTGTAACTTTTGTTAAGTTTCAAATTCCGGAACCATATTTCTGGAACCTACTTTTGGAATCTCTTTCCAAGTTTAGTTCGGTGTTAGAGGTTTTTTGAATTTACTTAGTTTAACTTTGTTAAACTTAGCCCTTTCCTTTTCTTAAGGAAACTTTAGTTATTCATAACTAACTTTAAAGGTTCCAAAGGAATTTTTAAAGTATACAATTCACCCCCCTCTTGTATATTGAGCATCTCATATTATATTTCGATCCTACAATTGGTATCAGAGGTTGGAAACCTCTTACTCTATACCAATCTTACATTTGGTATCAGAGCCGGTTACTGAAATACTTATACTCACGAATAAGTTTTTCTTGCTCATTTTTACATTCCAAACTTTGTCATTCCGATTTATCAATTCCGAAATTTTCTCATTCCGAACTTTGTGATTACGATTCTAAACTACTAACAAGTTTGTGTGCAAAGTTATTTCTAGTATGGCAGGAATTAATGTTGGATCTATTGACAAAATGAATCCTACAAGACCACCAATCTTTGATGGTAATGACTATGAATACAGGAGAGATCGTATGAATACTTTTTTTATCAATACTGGAGTAGACAACTTTGTCATGCTTACTGGTGATTATAAAATTCTTGACAAGTCAGAACCTTTAATAACCAGGAAAAGAAAGAATATCAACTCAACTATAAGGTACGCAATACATTACTATGTTCAATGACCAGAAATATATATAGCCAAATTTCTTCTTGTGAAGCAGCTAATTGTATATGGAAGAAGTTAGAGGTTACACACTTTGGGACTTCTAAGGTGATTGAGACTAGAAGAGCTATGCTTAGAGCTGAATATCATGGCTTTAATTTTCCTTATGGAGAACCTATCTGTAAAGTACAACAAAGATTTATGACTATTTTCAACAGTCTGCAGTCTATGGGAGAGAAATGTTTAGATGATGAAGCTCTTGTGGACAAGATAATCGACATTATTCCCAATGAGTGGGAATCCAAGAGAACAGCTATAGATGAGAACAGGAAGGTCACTCAAATTACTCTTGATGAATTATTTGGAACTCTTCTACAACATGAAACAAGAATGAAGAGAGATGCTGACAACATAAAGAAAAAGAATGGAAATGGTACTGTTGCATTTACTACAATGTCGAATCAGATGAAAGATAAGACTCCTGAGAGAGTAACCAGATCCAAGTCTAAGAAAGTCATTTTCCAATCCGAATCTAGTGAGAGTGAAGTCTCAGAAAATGAATTAGCCAATCTTGCTCGAAGGATGAACAAGATAGCTGGACAGAGAAACTTTCATTCCAAGTATAAGAAGAAGGACAGGAAATATAAGAAAGATGGAGAAGTAACTTGTTATGAATGCAAAAGAGCTGGACATATTAGACCAGATTGCCCTATGCTCAAAAAGAAAGAAAGAAAGGAAATACATTGAGACAGGAACAGGAAGAAGTATTATAAAGCCAAAGCTAAGAAATTTCTGAAAGCTAATGACACCTGGAGTGCCAGTGGTGGTGACTCTTCAGATGAATCTTCTGATTATGAATCTTCAGGACAGAAGAATCTTGGTCTTATAGCCAGATTGCCTATTAATAATCATTGTCTTATGGATAAGGTACGAAATGCAGAATCATTGACCAATGTTTCTCTAAATTCTAATGATAGTAAGTATTATAACTCTTCTGATGAAGAATCATCTTTTTATGAGGAAAATACTTTACCTACTTTTGAAGAAGTCTCTAGGTTTGCTGAACTTCTTGAGATAGAGAATTCCAAACTCAGTAAGAAACTTGATAAGGCAAACTCTAGGAATTCTATTCTTACAAAAGAGATATCAGATCTTTCTAAAGATCTTGATTTGAAAAATGCTGATTTTGAAAGTATTTCAAAAAATCTTGAGGAAGTAAGTTCTGAGAAGAATAAACTTTCTAAAGAATTAGAAAAAGTAATTTCTAATAAAAATATTTTCGAGCCTAACTCTAGTTCTAAAACTAATGATTTTGAGGATAAAAACTTGGTTGTAAAACTGAAGTCCGAAATTTTTTCCTTAACGAAGTGTTTATCAAACTTTACCCATGGTAAAGAAAATTTTGATAAGATGTATTCTCAAATACGACCTTTAAGAAATAAATCCGGATTTGGTTATACCCATGCAAAACCAGCTTTCAGTAACAATTATTTTGTTCCTCAAAGTGCCCCATTTTGTACCAAGTGTCAATGTGGTGGTCACTGGGCAAAGAATTGTTCCTTAAATAAAACCCAATCTCTAGGATTCCAAAAAGCCTACTTTTCTAAGAAAATGTGGATACCTAAAATTTTATTGTCTGGAAATCTTGGATCCAAGCAAGTTTGGATTCCGAAAATCTAACTTTGTTCTTAATTTCAGGAAAATAAAGAAAGTTCCAGCAACAATATATGGTACATGGATAGTGGATGTTCCCGGCACATGACTGGTAACAAAAGTTTTTTTTTGAAAAGATTATCAAAACTAAAGGAGATATTATTCTTCAGTTTATCGGAACGCAAGGTCCACTTGCTGATATTTTCACAAAATCTTTGCCTTCTGATAGATATGAATATATTAAACAGAAGTTAGGAATGATAACCGTAAGGTAATCTTCCTTAATTAACTTTCTGTTTAAAAAGTATCCTTACAGTAATAAACTCCTTTTCATAGGGGGAGTACATTTGATTGTTTGGTTAACAAATTTTTTCAAAATTTGTTTTCAAACTTTTCGGAACGAAGATTTCCGGAATGGAACTTCCGGAACTACAATTTTCCAGAATGGATATTTTCGCACAGAATACTTCTGGAATGGAAGTATTCATATTGAAAATTTCCGGAATGGAAAACATTCGTACTGGTACTTTCATAACCAGATTTTCGTACCGAACCTTCTTAGTTTCTTTTTCGTACTGAGTTTTTCATACTGAGTTTTCCGTACTGAGTTTTTCATAGTGAGTTTTTCGTAGTAAATTTTGCAAACTTTGTCTTTTCATAATAAAAGTTTTATTTGGTAATATTTATATTACCCATTACGAATAACTTTCCTAAGCTAATCCGAAAGGTATGATTTCCTTACTCAAGTTTTCGTATTCATATTTTACTTGCTGGTAGTTTCTTGTATTATGTTTTCAGATTTCAGTTTTCTCAACTCTTTTTCTTAATAAAAACCTCAAAAAGATCGGATTCAAGTTTTCAACTGTCAGATCTGATCGCAGATCATTCCAACTGTTAGATCAACTATGGAATGTGAACCGTCATCCCATTGCCTATATAAAGGGGACCATAATTTCTAGTCCCACATCGGTTTCAAGCTTTCGCGTGCTGAAGCTCTGCCTCTGTGTTTTAAGGCCATTCCGAATTTCAGTCTTCTCCATTCCGAACTTCCTAGAGAACTTCTAATCCGAATGTCTGCAGAGTTAGCATCTCAAGAAATGTCTTCAACCAAGCCTATATCTCAGTGGTTAGTTTACAGAGAAAGGTTAGTTCATCAGACTTTCATCAGCAACTACGATTCTATCATCTCAAAGAACATCAAGTTGAATGACTGGGAGGATGTTGCGATATCTAAAACCGGGAATCAAGATGAAGTATATTCTGATTTGCTTGTCGAATTTTATGAATCAGTTTCTTTATTTAAGGAAGATGATAGAGAGAAGTTTTCTTTTAAATCATATGGCAAGACATATTAGCTTACTTACACCAAGGCTGCAAGCTTGGTAGGGTCAACTTATGAAGGTGAAGCTGAGTTTATTTCTCACGTATTTCCAGACTCTTTGGGTAGTTTTAACAAGGAAAAGGCCTTAGAAACTCTCGGATTGGCTGATGATAAGGCTCCGAAGATTGCAACTCTATCAACAAACTTCCAGATTCTGGAATTATGGGTGCAAGGACTTATCGTACCGAGAAAAGGTGATAAGGATAGCTTGAAGAAGAGTGAGATATATATCTTATATTTCCTGATAAATCTAAGGAAGATTAACTTGATGAAGCATATTCTTCTTAATATTGAGAATTTGAAGAAGGGGAATCTGAGAGCTCAAATTATTATGTATCCAGCAATCCTCTCCAAGTTGATTGTTCGATGTTTTGAGTCTTTCAAGGAGGCTTGCAAATCTAAGACGAGAGTTTGCAAGATCATGCTGCTTAGTGATGGAACTCCTAAAAGAATGAATGTAGCTTTTGAAAAGAAGTCTAGAAAGTTTATTGATCTACCTCCTCAAGAAGAAGTGGCTCCGAAAGTTGCTGATCCGGAATCATCTAAGCCAGTAAGGAAGAGAAAGCTGAAAGAAGTGGAAGAACAAGGAGAAAATCCCAAGTCTAAGGAAGTCCACTCTGCACCACCAAAGCCTAAGAAGAAGAAGACCTATCCTGACGAGGTTGTTACAAAGTGGAGAGATGACAAAGAGAAGAGGAAAGAAGGGGATCCGCAATTCGGATTGAACCCTGCAGAGGCTAAGGCTTTGAATGAGAAAACTGCTGATGAGCTTGAAAGACAAGCAAAGCAAAAGAAGCTCAAGAAGAATATGTCTGAGGCTGAGGTAGCTCAGGCCTTGTTAAAGTTCAATGAAATGGTTTCAGCAACTATTCCTGTTCCAAGATCTTTTTCTCTGGAATCTCTACATGAGACTCCAGGAAGAAATTTCGTTGCTCCAGAACAAGCTATTGATACTAATACTGAGGAAGTATAGCAAGTGGAACAAGTTGAAGAGGCTGCTGAAGGAAGTGGTGAGACAGAAGATGTGCTAAAACAAGTAGATGAGTACAAGGGAACTCCTTCGGAACACTTATCGCTCCGAACATCAGAAGCTGAATCCTCGAAACTAGTTAATCCAGCAATGGAAGAAGAAAAAGGAGAAGAAGAAGTTGCCTATCATGGAGATGAAGAACAACTTTTATGTGATATTTCTCAGATGGAAAATGTAGAGGATACTGTTCAGGATGTTGCTGATGAGGAAGATAATATTGTTCAAGTTTCTGATAGTGAGAAGAAAACTCCGGAACATGATTCTATTCCGAAAAAAGATAAGGGGAAGCAAATTCTTGCTGATACTCCGAGTTCAGAAAAGAGGATGAGAAAGGAAGCTGGTAGTTCTTCTAAGAGTAAGTTGGAGCTTATTGAGGAAGAAAACTCTCCGAGCAAGATTTCAGATTCGGAGTCATCTTCGTTGGGGCATGATTTTGTTGTTCAGTCTTTGAAGAAGTTGGTGGGAACCATTCCGACCTTCTCAAGTATTGATTCACGATGACAGATGCTCCCACATGCGTTGAATCTGAAAACAGACTCCGTATCCATGGTTATGGATAAGTGTGTTTAGATTGAAGCCCAGTTCAAAAACTTCTTTATTGGTTACGAAGCCCATAAAAGATCTTGCAAGAGGATGACAAGCTGGTCTAAGAAGACTGTGGAAGAGATGAGGCTTTTCGATGAGTTTCAAGATAATGTTAAGGATGCCTTTGAGACTGAGGACAAGAAGTTTAATGAGATGACTGCATCCTTTGAAGAGAAGTTGATTGAGGAAAAGAACTTCTGGATCCAAGAAGTCAGGGATCTGAATGGGAAGCTCAATTCAGTTTCTCAAAATTGGAAATTTGAAAGGGATCATCGGATCGATTTTGAAGAGAGGATGAAGGCTCAGGAAGAGAAAATGAAAGCTCAGGAAGAAATGTTGAAGGCTCAGGAAGAAACAATTGAAGCTCAATCCGCAAGAATAGTGGTCTTAGAGAAGCAAGCCGAAGAAGATCATAAAGACCTCAAGAAAATCAAGACTATTCTAAAGGGCCTCATGTCTAAGGAAAAAGATCCAAAATAACCCAATCCGATCTTTTTGTTGTATTTTTTTTGTTGTTGCTGAGATTACAAATTTTAATGAAAATTGTGTCTCTTGTTTCTTTTTGTTGTCATTACTAATATTTCAGGTACTTCGTTAAGTTTTTTTTCCATTCCTTCCAATTCTTTTTGAAAATTACAAAGGGGGAGAAGGAAAAGATCCTTAAGAAAAAGAAGAACTCTAATAAGAGTTTTATCAAAGGGGGATAAAGGAAAAATACCCAAGGAAAAAGAACTCTAATAAGAGTTTGTTTAAGGGGGAGTTTTACTACTTTCAATGATTTTGATCATGTGTTTCCTTGAATCATTCATTCATGCATTTTATTCTATTTACCAATTAAATTTTTCTTCAAAATCTATTTTTTCCTTCAATGAATCACGAAAACTATTTATTTTCCACACAATATCATCAAATTCTTGTCTTAACGTACATACCTATTACAATACATGCATCTTATATTTAATATTTATGTTTATTTATTTTTATTTCAAAAAACATATTTGGCGTTATGCTCTTTAATTTTCAATTTCCTTATCTTAACATATAATTTTTACACTCCATCTCTTCATTGATAACAATAAATTTATTTTTTATATCATATTTTTACCTCGTATGTTCATTCTGTGAATTTTAATAAATTATTCCATGTTATTTGTTTATGTATCACCTCTTTAAATGTTCATATATTATAGGGATGTGTTTTTTTTTTGTTTGAAATTTTTATACATAGAGGAAGTATTATTTTCCTATATTTTATTTTATTTTTCTTATTAATATTTTTCATTTAAATCAGCACTGCATGATAATTCCCTTGGATATGTTCATGTCTTACTTGAGTTGGGTTGAGTCAACCATGGACCCTTATCTATTGGAGATTTAACTTATTTCAAAGACTTATCCTTTCATGAGGCATAGTACATGTCCCTTTATCTATACAAGGTGATGGAATTTATTATTTATTCATGTCTTATCATATAGTATACATCTTATGTATTTGAATTATGCCACAGTTAATTAAAAATTTTCCTCAATTGCTAAACGAACACAATAGACACCTTATTCCACTTGATTTAATATATTTTCTTACTACTTCAAGTGTGCTTTGGTGAAATGAAGTATGTTCTATGTTAAATAAATCATGTTTATAAGGATAAATGACTTGATTTGGTTCAAAAAGAAATACATACTTTTTTATTTTTCAATAATTTTGAATGATGTTTTGTAGATTTGTTATCCCATAATGCATTTCTCACATTCTTATAATAACTAAATTATTGTTAATAATTATTACTACTTTATTAGAATAATTTTTTATGTTTCATATTTTATTTGTGTTCCAGTCAATGTTTGTGGTTGGAATGGGATAATACCTGCTATGTTATAAGTGGAGAGGCATTTTGGGCCTACCAAGGATCATTAAATACAACCACACGGCTAGAACTACCCCTACCCCTAATGATTATGTCGTACATAAATACACAAGTATTGTGTAAAATTCCACTTCTCAAAAGTTCACACTTCATAGAAATTTTTTCTATAATTTCAGGATATGATTAACGTATTGAATTTGAATAAGATGAAAATTCCATGTGCTGATGAAGAAGGTAAGTGTCTGTTTGACAAAAATTTACAAAAACTACTTATCACCCTTATTTCTCTTTGAAATAATTTATTAAAACTAATTATAATAACCCATTATATATATTATATTTAAATTTTAAATAAGATCTTTTCTATAACATGATTAAGAGGCCTTTTTAAGAAAATTAAATAAATGTTCTATTTAGAAAAAAATGGATTAATCTTTTTCAAACCACTTATCATAATTTATAAATATAAATAATTTTGAACATGTTTTATCGAAAATGACCTATTGAAAGTTATTTTTTATATATTTAAGTGTTTTTTAAAATAATTTTTTATTTGAAAAAATCTCCAGAAAAAAGATTATATAATTCTATATTAGTGAATTTGTATTTATCCAAGTAAACTTTTTTTCTTTTTTACACAAATAAAAAACATAATAATGTACAATGAATGTCACTAGGTTAATAGAATATCTAGAAAAACATGAATTTTTACTTTATATTACTATTCCATCTATATGATCCATTCTTATAGTCTCAATTATACGTTCAGGTAATTTTTTGATCTTGGAGGGGGGATAAAAAGTAGTTGCAACTCCATTGAACTACTTAGACCAAGTTTTAGGTTCCGTTAATCCATGAACCCATGCAAGGATTCAATAAACCTTCTGGCTAAGAAAGACCGGGACATTAGAAGAATGCACGTAATTTCATTAGTGTTTTTTATTGATCTACATTGTTTCAACTTTGATTGTTCATCGATTTTTTAAATTTCAATTTTCACAATGATGTTGATTCACCCAATAAATATTTTTTAGTTTTGAAAAAAAATGAATCCGTACCATTCTACACATGTATTCAATTTTTCAATATTCATATTGTTCATTCATGTATATTAATATATCACTACTCATGCATATGTATTACCTGCTAAAAATATGCCCATAATTGTTTATAAAATTGTTCTTATTTATTTATTAATATAATTTTTCATGTGTAAGTAATTTTGTATAGATTATTTAATTGTTCCTATTGT
Organism: Viscum album; assembly: GCA_963277665.1. Lineage (NCBI taxonomy): Eukaryota > Viridiplantae > Streptophyta > Magnoliopsida > Santalales > Viscaceae > Viscum > Viscum album. Next base: position 532,817,793 of record OY728151.1, on the reverse strand, counting down.
TGTAAAGAGAAGTGGTATAAATGTTTTTGTTTTCGATCATTGCATCAACCTCTGTATATTCATCTTCCCACTATATTTTCCTTTAAATTTCTTATATCTATATTAAATATGTGTATATTACCACTTTTCATATTTATAAAATTAGTTTAACCCTGTATTTTTTCTTGCATGTAATGGAAACATTTTTTAAACTCTCAATTCTTATCTATTTACATAACCAGTATGGATTATTATTTTTGTATAAATGTTTAATTTTGTACTTCTAAAAAATTAAATTATAAAATACGTTATAGGGTAATTATTAATGCTATGTTGTATATTATATTATTCATACTAATAAATTTTTTTAGATTATTACCCATCAAACACATAAATATGGGAGAACTTATATGTGTCCTAGGGGTCTATAAATCATCATCAAAGCTACAAGAATTAGGTATTTTCATGGATTTTATTATGCTACTATATATATAATTTTATTGTTTTGCTGAATAGGTTTGGTCAATAATGATATGCCACTACTTTGTTCTTGAATTCCATGAATTTCATAGTTTTTAATTGACTGTAAAAGTCATTTAGGTATGTTCTTTAAAATGGCTTCCTTCTACATACTAATTTATTTTCTATTTATCTCTGTACTTTTTCATTTGTAGTTTTAGCATTCAAATATTTCTCTCTATTTTGGTTACTCTAAGAAAATTATTTCCCCTTCTACATATGATCTATCTTTTCATTTTATATTTTTAGTCCTTAATTTTATTTTTATGCATTTATTAGATGTTTTTACAATATGCATTACCTAATGCATTTATATGTTTTGAATGAATTTCTGGTATGAATATTCTATATGGACTTCCAATGTAATGAAATTTTATTTTAATTCACTTTTAGTTTTGATAAAAGTATAATAAAATTTATGTGACTCTCATCATAAAGATTTAAGAATAAGGTATGTTATTGGATGTTATTATGCTATGTATAGAATTCCATTGTTTTCTTGAATTGTTTTGTTCTGGAAAAATATTCCACTACTATATATAAAGGTTTGTTCTTGGTTACTCTAAGAGTATTCATTCCCATTCTATATATGCTATCTCTTTTTATTTTATATTTTTTGTCTTCTATTTTTTTATATGAATTTATTGGATCTATTTTCAATATGCATTACCTAATTAATTTCCATGGTTTATATGTATTTTTGGTATGAATATTCTATATGAACTTCTAATTTAGTGCAATTTTATTTTAACTCACTTTCATTTTAAATGCAAGTATAATACACTTCATGTGTCTCTCATCATTAAGATACATTAACTAGGTATGTTATTGGATGTTATTACACTACTCTATATAGAATTTAATTGTTTTCCCAAATAGGTTTGTTCGGAAATGTTATACCACTACTATATATAGAGGTATGTTCTTCATTTAAGATTTCTTTTTCTTCTTATTTTAATTCCACCATTTACACAAACAATCCACATCTACCACATATTGTACAACATTGATATAAACACTGAAACGAACTCCTCACTAGAGCATGGTTGGATACATGGCATCCAGGAGCTCCCTAAAAGTGTGAGATGATTTCGGACCACCCATCGGCTCACCCAACTTCCCCATAGGGAGAAGTGAGAGTTCTGCTACGCTTTTACACCCATCCATTATCACCTGGTAGTTTGAATCCATCACACCCAGAAGCTGTATAAGAACACATAATAATTCTCTTCCATCAAATCAATTTCCACAATTCCATATTCTATGGGTACTCTGACCCTCATCTCCCTTGATTCATTAGATTCGTTCTGATTTTTGTTAAGTGAAATATCTCAGTGGTTCCATGCATGCTTTTTGACCACACAATTCATAGTTGAGGGATGTGTAGGATGAGCAGTGAAAATTTGGATATGATATTGGTTGGACTCACATCATCTCCAATTTCACTCATGGACTAAAATGAGAAGCTCTAATCCTAGGAAAACTCAATCAGCAGTACATGGATCCTATAATAACACACTATAATTTCCAGATGGTGGTAAAGCCAGCCTGATCCAAAACTAATAAACAGATATTGTATAATTTTCTTCTCCATGCATATAAGCAGCGGTCAGATGTAATATCCGAATTCTAAGGTTACTAGTAAGATGTAAATGGCCTTCTGGTGGATAAAATTTGGAAGACTACTCATGAATTCATTAATGTATACAATTACCTGAGTTTCCTTCTCATCTTCTTTCCTCCCAATGGCTTTTTGGGTAAGTGAGCTTTGGAAAAGTGTTTCTGGTTTCTTTGGGGGAGTCTCAATCCCCACACACCATCCAAACTGGTCGAAAAGAATTATCCTCAATGATTTATTCCTGATCAATGATTAAAAAGATCCAATTTCCCTTCAAATACTTTCCTCAAACTCGTGCTCCTCACTTGAATATTTAAAAGATAGAAAATATACTATCAATCTTATTTATGGGATCTCTTCTTTATAAACATGAATTTAACAGAAAAAAGTAATGTCAGGGTGGTAAACAATAATAACAGATGGATTTATAATGTTATGAATACACTGGTTTCTTTCTAAACTATGGAAGTGAACTGGTGGAAATGTCTTAAAATTGAGCTATTGATTCTGTTTCTTAAGAACAAATTTTCCAAAGGATTCATTCTTCAGTGTAGCATTGGGTGTATACTGGTAAATCTTGAGGTGTTTTCCTTCATCTTTTAGATTTTTGTTGATGTATTGTCTGAGATTGATCATGTGCTAGAACATTGTTATGTTATTTTAGATGGATCAGTATATTTTTTATGTTCTGTGGGTTTGGTTAATGTTGATTTCAGATATCCTATCTTGAACCTCATGGTAGCAATTTAGTGTCTCAGAATTCATTACTGGGATTTTTTTTTCAATTATAATTTTCTATTGATTTGAAATGGGGACCTCATTTATAATGAATTGGTTTCATTTTCTCAAGAGACCTCTTTTACATATTTTTGATATTAGAACCAGGAACAAAAAACATTTGATGATATTATTTGTTATGTTGTAGTATATATATGATCTTGATTTATTCTATGATCTAATGGAATTTTTTTGAAATGACATAAAATTTGAACAAGGCTAGAAAACTGAATAAATATCAAGTGAGGGAAATGACACCTTATGATTTTTATTTCTGGATTATATCAGGCTTAGTGGCTTTATGGAGCCACAAGAGTTGAAGGATGGACATTCTTGAAATCGAATTGATGCCTTTTCATTTCCAATTTTTGTTTAGGTTTGTTTATCTATGTGTAATCACTTTCATATTTGATTTGATGTATGCCATTTACACCTCATCTTTACACTATAACGGTTATTTCTTTATTACATTTTTCTATGTAATGGGTTGGGTGACCAAATCATGGCTCAATTTATTTTAAAACATAAGTCAATAGTATAACATGATTGATATATCAATATGATTTTTTATTGATAGTATTCAATCCTAGGTGACCACATAGAAGCAAGCTATTGTTGAATAATTGATGATGAAACAATCACACAAAATTAACATTATAACTTAATTACATACATAAGTTTATGTATTTAGTTTCTTTTTGTGATTTCTTGAGTTATATTACTAAAGGATGTGAATTCTCCTTATACATGTAATCAACTCTTATTCTCTATGTAGCTTTATATTTGTATTTATTTTCTAGTATAAATATTCATATATGTTCTTATTTCCTTGTATGCATTACCAATTTTAATTATATATAAACAAAGCACGACATGACTAAAATATTCATTGTTTTTACACTACGCATTACCAATATGCACTTATATAGAATATAAGTGAATTCACATATGAACTTATTTTCCAGACTTGCATATTGTAAAAAATTCAAATTATGTGCAAGTGAGTGTCTAATTAAATGATCATGCTATGAAAATTCATGGATTGAGTAATAGTTACTTTTAAAATAAGTGTTCAGAATGTAATGATTTTTTTAGAAAATTGCATTTTTAAGAATAAAAATGAATTTTAGCCAAAATAAAATATAATTTTGATTCCTATTTATTTTAATTAGATTATTTTTAATAAAATGGATCTTATTTTCCTTTAAACCCAAATCTAAAATAGAATTGGATTTTTTTATAAGTTTAGGATAAATCCACTTTTTCTTATTAAACAAAGTAACCACTTTCTTTCTAGGTTGAAGGGATCCCACTACATAGCCCATAGACCCATGAACGATAGGCCTAAATTCATTTTCCAAAGTACCGAATACCTCATTCATAGACCACACCACTTTTGTTCACCTAATACTTTCACTGGAGGTCACCCGCTATTCCTGCCTTGTTTGACTGAATTCAATGTAGTATAAAGGCCAATTTTTGTGGCCCAAAAGCACATTCAAGATGAACAATACTATTTGTAGAGTACCCACAGATACATTACCTTCTACACCCACCCAACTATAGTGCTTCAATATTGCTACAACACCTACTGAAATTCTCTCCCCCTAAAATTTGAACTCGAGTCTGACGCTGGATTACAGTGAGTCTCTACCAGTTGGGTAGGCTCCAAACATCAAAATAGATTTGTAATTTTACATTAATTGATTTAATGAAAAGAAATGTTTTTTTAAAATTGTTATTTTCACTATTCTATAAAAAATCTATCTTTTTAGTAAAATGAAAAAATTTTACACTAATATATATTTGATATGACGATATTAAATATTAATTCAATTTTTTAAAATTAAATTTCTATAATTTATAAATATATCTTTTAAATAAAACCACATGATACACAATTTTTTTTATTAGAATAAAACTATATTTATGATATAAAATTATTTCAAAGAATGTGAATCCATAAAATATAATCATGAATGTTAATAAGACATTAAATTGAATTATTATTAATAATAACTAGGTTATCACATATATTCTCTATTGAAAATGGTTTATCTTGATAAATTTTAAGATGGGTCCATAATGACAGCCAGGTAGGATCATGGGAAAGGTCCATGATAATGAACCGCTGAGCAATGAGGATTTATTACATAGGCCCATTCATGAATTATTTCATATATGAGGACAAAGGGTAGTTCCCCTTCCCCGAGGGATTGGTAGATCCATATTTGGTAGGTTTGTTGATGTATCCCTTAATAACAAGGAACCCATTATTCTAGTGAGATAGGACAATGGAAAACATATTATGGGTGTTGTACATCAGTTCTGGGGGTATAGAATTCATAGGTTATTAGGCGATTTAGACCCCCATGAATCTAAGGATTAGCTATAGTTTGTGGTTTGAGTATCCCAACTCGTGTGGACCCTATCAGATCAGATGGTTATTGTTATAGCTAGCCTCTTTCATGGTGTGGTAGGATGCCATGTGGTTTGGTAACCCAAACATAAGATGATATCATGCCGCCCTATTTAGAGGTTAAGTGCCTATTATAAGTGTAATATTACCCAAATACTAGATGATTAGTGCATATTCAGGATCATCAAGAGTTTTAGTTTGGTGACCTGACTATTTTATGTATGCATCAAGGTTCACCAACATTAGATGTGACTATCATGATATGGAACAATATTGATTCTTCCAAGCATAAAATTTTGATTAAGGCCTTGTTAGGGAAATTCAAGCTAGTGTGGTCCCTATGTGCATTCCGACTTATATTGGGGTGGTAGAGTAGGATGTGGTGATATAATATTTCATGGAAGGAAAACTCTAGGTAACTAGATTAGGTGATGGAAATCATGGAGAATATTGATACTCCGTGGTTGGCATGTATCAGTCATCAATTGCCTAGAATATGAGGCCATTACTTAGGATTGATTAGAACCAAGTTTGAAAAATTCATAGATCCCTCTGGGGATTCTTTTAGCTAAGGGATGGATGATGCTATGATTGTTTATGTCAGTGTCACCTGACACATTATTTACTAACACAATATAATTCAATAGGTGGATAGATAGTTTATGAACCACCTTGTTAGAGGAATCAATATGATTAGGGGTCACTTAGGGGTGTTTATAGTGGTCTCTAGGGTAAAAATGCTAAAAATGGTCTAGAAAAACTCCCAGATGGGGATATGCAGGTGTAGAATGATGTTTTGACTTGTTATCACCATAATCCATAGGCGTTACAAGCCAGGATCATAGGGATAGTGGTTGGGGGTGTGGTCAAAATAAATATTTGGAAGGATATGACCTAGCTTCACAAGCGATGATTCATGGTATGGTTTGTATCTTCTATACCATATCACCAATACTTATAGGGACTATTTCTCACCATTATTTTAGTGAATTATCCCTTATTTGATAACTTGATATTCTAGTGGTGCCTTTAGCCTATCCATTATATCTGTATTCCTACTCGGAGTGATCCCACTTTTTCCCACATCTTCTGACAGTGCAAGCTTGTTCTCTATGGAGAAAGTTTCACATGGGATCACTTTATAGATGTGGTAAGGACATATGAAATCATCATTTTTATGGACTGTCTAACTATATATCATTACTAAATAGAGTATAACTATAGGAGAATAATGCTCCTTGGGGGGGGGGTGATGAGATTATCATTCATTGGAAAGGAGGATTATCTAATGAAATGACTTGAAAATATTCATAATAAATTGTATCTCATTTATTCACTATTGGAAATTTTGGCCCTTGGAGTGGAAGACTCTTCAGACATTCACTTTTCAGTGGTTTTAGGTGAATATATAAATACCTTTCCCAATATGTTCTTGAAATACCTCCACACATAGATATTTACTTCTGTACAAACTTTCACCCAAAAGACCACCCAAATATCATTTAAAATATATATAATGTCCTTTATTGAGATTTATGAGATGAGGGGGTAGCTAGAGGACCTTAAGGGGGAGGGATTAATCATACCCTTTGTGACCCCCAAGAAATCTTCAGTTTTGTTTTCTAAAAAAGTGTATGGGAACTTGAGGCTACGTATTGATTATTATCACCATAATTTGATGAAGATCACGAATTAATAACCACTTCTAAGAATTGATGACCAATTTGACTAGTTAAAAGGTACTAGATATTTTTTTTAGTTTGAAATCAGATCTAGTTGTCACCATCCATTAGTTCATGAGGATTATATTCTAAATAAGAAAATTTATATCTCTATAGATATTGTTCTTTTCAGTGATTCACTTTGTTGTGAGAAACACCACCATTTTTTATGAGTATTATAAAATGGATCTTCCAACCCTAAATAAATTATTTTTTTAACCTTCATTAATGAATTTTTTTTATAATTTGAATTAGATGAGTAGCTTATAGAACATTTGAGGATTGTCTTAGACTTTATTTAGGAGCACTAGTTATACGGTAATCTCTGGAGTGTTAGTACTATATTAAATAAGCCCACTTCCTGTGACATGTTATTTTTGAGGAAGAAGTAATTATGGGAATGGGGAAGATAAATATATTGTTTTCTTAAGATCCACTCATGAGCGTGTTCGAGGATTGATGTTTCCTTGGTAAGGATGGGTACTATCGAATGGTTGTGGATGAAGTATCCATGATTTTAGCCCCTTTGAATACCCTAAATTATAATGGAAACCATTTATGTGGTTTAAGTGACATTAAGAATACATTGAGGATATGAGATAATGGTTGACCACTAATTCCATTTTGAGACTACAAGTGGAGGGAATTGGGTACATGGTGTTCTATTATTCCACTAGATATGGTCTTTATTGTATATTGATGTAAAGGAAAGAAATTATTACAGATGGGTCTATTTTGATAATACCCCATTAGTATAACTTTTTGGAACATGAATTATATATTTTATTAGATGAGTTCTCTTTGATGATTTGGGGGTAGTATCTTATGGGAGAGTGGTATATAGTTGCTCACACCACTAGAGTCTCATATATATCTATTTTTATCAAACCCAAGGAAGATACATTGATTGGAGTTCCTATAAGATTATGAATTTGAGATAATATATACTCCTGGAATGGGAAAGGTGATGAATATTCCTTCAGTTAGAAGTCATGTTCTTGGTTGGTAGAGGAGCAGTTAGAGAATTTGGCCTTATTGTGACTGACCCTTATAGATGATAGGGGAGTGAATTATATTCAATCAGTGGTGGTAAATCCACTTATTATTCTTTGGATGGGGTAGGATCAATTATAATACATTAAATTTATGTTTATTCATGAACAAATATCTTTAAGAGGTGCCTGATATTGATTTATTAAAGGAAGGGATCATGTCATCTTTTTCTGAGGATGGAAAGTAGTTCCAGTCATGTTGAATAAAGGGGTTCTAATGGATTTACATACCTCCCAACCACTTTGAAGAATATTTTTGTGTGGAAAATATGTACCTTGATCTTTTATGGATGTTTTAGTGGTCATATATTAGGCATAGTGTTATTGAGTTTGTTTATCAATGTCTCAATAGTCAATAGGTGAATGCAGAGAATCATGTCCCAAAAATATTATCCCAAACTATTGAGGATTAGAAATGGATGTGGGATAGTATATAAATGGATTTTGTGATTGGGATTCTATAAAAAATGAGAAGGACACAACGTGATCTAGGTGGTTTTTAGGCGAGGATCATTTATGGGTGAACCATTCTACTGGTATGAGTTCTTTGGTAGGTTGGAAACCTTTAGGAGTGATCCTGGGAGCATGAAATATTGACACAATATCAGTTACCCTCACCTTCGTGATTAGGTTTTTCTTTTTGTGGAGAAACATTTGAAGGTGGGTAGGGTGTAATGAATTTGTTTTTTTTTATTATACACTTTGAAAATTTTCAATAATATTTTTAGAGATATTTTTAGAGTTGACATAGAGTTTCAAGGGCCGTGGAGCCCCAATATTGGTATATTAAAAATATTAAAAATAATATTATAGTGTTAGTGAATTATTTATGAAATAATGAATTTTATTTAAAACATAGTCTAATATGGGGAAATTGAGACCCCCTTTGGATTTAGATTGGGGAACCCAAGGAAATTTTTATGTTCCAATCTTATTGGGTCCTATAATACTTCATAATCATGGGTAGATTTAAAAACATTAATTAAATAATTAGTTGAATGTTTAATTAATTATCTGGCCTATATCATATCCTATTTTTTCCTCTATTTGAGAAATATTTGGGGTTAATCACATAACCCTATCATATTAGAGAGAGTTCACAATGGGGAGAGGTTTTGATAGACGATCGAGGAGATTTCATAGATCGATGATTGTAATAAGTGGGAATCACCAATGACTTCAGTGAAGATTCCATCTTACCTAACGATTTATATATTGATGTGTTATAGATTTGTTTGTTTTGGAATATTTATCTATGATTTATTATTTTGAGAGGGGATTATTTTATATTCTTTTAAAATTTATTTTCATTTCCCCATTGTATAACCCTATAAAAATATTAAATTTTAACGGCCTTGGTATTATTTGTTGTGTTAGTAGTTTTTATACTTTTTAATTTCTACATTTTTGATCAATGTAAAATTTATCAATGGCTACCAATGATTATCGCATTATTCGATTTTTTATATTTCTTTCATTATTCATACGTTAATAATTAGCCTATAGTAGGATAACACTTCAACACTCGATCTGGTTTAAATCACCATTGAACCTTAAACCCGCATTTGGGTTTTATTATCAATATATGAGTTACTGATGCACAAGAGAAACACTAAAGAGTAGTGAATCATGTATGGAATTTGAAAAGGATTATTTCTTATATCACAATGCACTTGTGATGAGGCCATGATGATTTTTTTTATTTTAGTGAAAAATGTAAGAAGATCATTGAAGAGAGGTTTTTTATTCAATATTAGGGCCTTGGATTAATATTCATACGTGTTCGGTGGAAATATCAGTGGAAATGGTTAGAATTTTGATTATAAGAAGGTTTTAGTTTAGAAAACATGTGTACACAACATGTAGTTTTTAAGAACATGCATCATGTACTTGGGATCTCAATTGACTAGATTTTCAAGTGTAGAAATATATCACACAACATGTATCTTACACTACCTGACCCATGTCTTTAACCATCTTGGTCGATGTGAACAGGTAGTACATTACAAGGAACCCAAGTTTCCTTTCATGCAATATACCTTAACTCACATTCTATGTATTTGGATCTTTACAAACCATATAGGAAGGTAGTACACTACCGAGGATTCAAATTAGGTTGACATTCCATATACACGTGGGGACACAAAAACACTTTTCTCAGAATCATTCAATGATTGTATCTCCTACCCCAAGAATTTATTAGTACGTTAGAGTATTCCTTTTTGAATATAATTCCATATGGGATGTGATGGAAGACTTTGTTTTGATATCATATATTTGGAATGAGATAGTGTTTGTGGGTTTCTCTCTGATATTATTTCTTTTTTCTCTTAGTCTTGTAGGTTGAGAATAGTGTGGTTTTACTATTTAACTTATTGTTTTGGGGTTCAATATTGAGTATGAATATACTCACCTCAATATGGGTATCTTTCTTATAAGTGGAGTATAACAACCCCATCCTTTTACACATATTTTTACATGATTTTAAGCATAATTAACCATGAAATACAGACCAAGGATCGTAAAGTCTAGTGTCTTTGAATGATTAGGTACATAATTAAACAACCTGAAACCAAAATAAAAACATCTTTTATTTAATCTCCATAATGTTATCCTAACTTTTATTGAGCTCTTAAATCTACACAGGATAACCTATGGAATACAAGAATAAAGGGATGAACTAAAAATCATAGCAAGGGAATAGTCATAATAATAAATCATAACACATGGGTTAGAAGGCATAACATGATGTCATAAAAAGGAATGGAATGTGAATAAAAATTTGGAATAATAACTTACATAACATAGTATCATGTAATCAGGGAATCATAGAAATGTGGATAGAACATGAATTATGGAGGATCATGAGTTAAGGCTAACTGCCATGACCATTTCACATGGAGGAGAATAAGTCAAGGCTAACCACCAAGAGCGTTGCACATGGAGAATTTTGAGTCAAGGAAAACTAACAAGACCATTTAATATGACATATAATGAGACTAAATATTACCGAATTAATTGGAAGGATATATGGGTGAACCCATCATAACATGTTCATTCATATGGGTTCTACATTAAGTATCAATCATAAGGGAAACCCATGGAATGAATTGGGTATCATAATCATGTCATGGTGCATAGAAAATGTAGGTATCATAAAATTGTCCATGAAAGAATGGATTTAAATCATAAATGTACATTAATAAGGTAAAATAGTCATAGATCACAATAAATTATTTCAAATTGAATTGTGAACATGTAAAAAGAGTGTTTAAGAAACATTATTAATTAAACATTTTAGTGTGGTTTAAGGAAAAATAGTAAAGAGCATTTAAAGAGGAAAAATATATTTGTTTTCATAAAACAAGAAGTGAAACAAAGTAGTTTTTCATGATAAAATGTGTTATTTTAGAAAAATAATGGTGGCTTAAAACATATTATAGGGTGCACTTGAAAATAGGTGGGATGTTCCCTTTAATCGGCTTTCTTATTAAGAATATTTGAGAAGGGAACCTTATAAAAAGCATGTATTTCCCAAACAAAGAAAGCAAAATTGGGATACGAACATATGTTTGGAACATACATGAAAAAAATATGAAGATTAAATAATAATTATTAATAATTACATTAGGGTAAACAGAGAGAAAGTGTAATCTGATAGAGAAATGGAGGTTCAGAGAGAATCCCTTACCTTATGTCTTAAAGTGTTATGTACTTGATCTAAATGTCGTGGATAATAAAATAGATTCATTAATAATGAAATTCAGAACCTATTAAAAATTTATTTTATTTATTATAATTTTATTATGTTTATTTATGGTCTTTTTGATGAGTTATGAGATTCAATTTCATCATTTTGGAGTGTTCATTTCATTGTCTTTCATGATTGGTTCACTTGTATACATGTATGAAATATCTTGTACAATGAGAATAGTTTTATTGAATTGAAATTTTATGTTATAAATGAACTTAAAAAACATTATAAGTTCTTATATATCATTTTTTTATATGTGTGAGGATCATTCATTAGATAAAATGTTAATGATAAATGTTTAGATTATTTTGGCGTTTTTTCAATCATTACGAACAAGTTTGGTTTTATTGATTAACATTATATATATATATTTGTCAAAGAATATTATATAAGTTTTTATAAATATATTATATTATGTTTTAAACATAAAAATGTTCTTATGACCATCTATAAAGGAATAATTGAAAAAAAACACGTCATCCACGAAGGTGATAAAGTGGCACCTCATGAATGATGTTTTCATTTTTAGAAAAAAAGGGGAAGGAAAAGAAATGATGATGGTTTTTTCGATTAACAAAAAAATTAATGTATACAAATGATACCGGATTCATCATGTCACTAGGATAAGGTATGGTTAAGAGAGGAAAATATATTAAAAGAAATGAAATTAAATGAAAAATAAAGAGGTTTTACCTCTTGAATTATGCACCCTGAGAACCTCTTAAAGAGAATTAGGTTTGGTATTGTTTTGAGACCAAGGGATCCTATAAATGGGGTAGAGTATTGGGAATATTATTTTGGTAAATTTTTACAAGATTAAAGGCTTTTGAGGTGAGAGGAGAATAGGTAGAGAGGGGTGGCATTTATAGTTGAGGAGAGGGTTGTTTTTTGATTGTTTTATTATTTTTGTATTATTTTGGATCAAGAATATGAATAGTATGAACTATATAACTAAATATATCAAATATAGAATGAGATTTCTATATCATTGTATTAAATCATCCATACATTATCAATTTCTCAACAAATCCTATATTTGTTAAAAATTATAAATTATGGTATTTCACTATTCACCAAAAATTCAATTATCTTAGAAAAACTACAGAAAATAACCATAACCAATTTTTATTGTAAAATTAAAAAAAGAAATCAGTTTAATGAAACTAATTTTTTAAATATGAGAAATTTTATTTTTAATTAAAATTATCATTTATTAAAAAAATACTGATTTAATGATTATAACTCATTTTATGAAACTTTTAAAAATTAGATAAGGTCTCATAAAATTATCTTATAATATTAGGAAAATAAAATATTAATTTTTGGATCTATTTTGTAAAAATATAATTTCCATTAAAAAAATATATTAATTATAAAATTGTAAATAAACATTTATGCTTTACAAAAATACTGACACTTAATTTATCATTTTTAACATAGTTATTTTCTTATTCCAAAATATAAATATATCATATTTTCATTTATAATATACATAAATTTTATTTATACTTCCATAGGTGAGGTTACTATTTTATAGGTCAGTTTACTATTCAAAATAGTCATAATACTATTTCGAAGGTCAAGTTATTATTCTAGTGGTTTAAGTTTCTTAATTTATATAAATACTCTTTATTTAATTCATAAAGGTTTTATTGTGTTATAAAAATAATATAAAAGATTTATATTATATGAAATGATTATAAGAAGAGAAAATTTCATTGATAGAATTTAGGGTTATTACATTGTTCTTACCTTATGAAATTTCCCCATTGAAATTTCATTTTACGAACTCAAGGGATAACAAGTGAGGGAAATTCTTCTTCATTTTTTCCCCCAATTCTCATGTTTCCTCTTCATACTAATGGTTCCACTATAGTACTTTGTCCAGTTGATTAGTCTTATTGGGTAGACCTTTATCTCTACGATCCAAGATCTTCACTAGCTACTCATCTTAAGAGATATCATTTTCCAACTGTACCACCTTTGAATTTAGTACATGTGAGGGATCCAATATGTGCTTCCTCAAGAGGTATATTTGGAATACATCATGTACTTGAGACACATTTTGTAGACAAGCTATTTGATAGGCCACAAATCCAACTTGATCATGAATCTCAAAGGGGTTAATGTACCTATGACTTAGCTTTGATTTCTTCCAAAATCTCATGATCCTCTTCCATAGAGATATACAAAGGAAATCCATGTCTCAAACCTTAAACTATATGCCTCATTATCTATTATCTGCATAGCTCTTCTATTATCTTTGGGCTATCTTTATCTGCTGCTGAATAGCTTTCACCTTTTCGTCCATCTCTTCAACCATTTTATAGGTTTAATCCTCTTACATTCAACAAATTCATCCCAACATATATGTGTTCTACATATTTTCCCATAAAGGGATTCATATATATCCATTTGGATACTTGAGTGGAAACTTTTATTGTAGGAGAACTCAACCAGGGGTAGATGTTGGTCCAATCCGACCTTGAAATATATAGAACATAGTATCCAAATGTATTCCAATTTTTGAATCGTCTACTTATATTGGACATTAGTTTTATTATTATAGGTTGTACTAAAGTTGAGATAAGTTTTTAGATCATGATGGGGACTTTTCCCAAATGGAGGTGAATCTCGGACCCTGATTGGAAACAATCAATAGTGGTAATCCAGAAATCCCTACCACTTCTCTAATGTATATATGCACAATTTGATCAAGTGATAATTTCTCTTAAATTTTGATAAAGTGGTATATACTTGTAAGATGGTCCAAAATAGCCTATATAGAATTGTTTCCTCTAGATTTATTTATAAGTCCATTGATAAAGTCCATAGTGATGTTTTTTCATTTCCATGTTGGTATGGGTAATTGTTGCATCATCCCCTAATATTTTTTTCTTTTATCCTTCACTTGATGACATACCGGACACCTTAATGTACACATAGTGATCTCTTTCTTCATATTGTACCATAAATATTCTTCTTGGAGATATAAATACATATTTGTGATCCTTAGGTGAAGAGGGAAGGTTGAGCTATGTGTGTCATTCAGAAGACCTTTCTTTATCTTTGGTTCGGGTGGTACTCATAGTCATGACCCAAATACCATGACTCCTTCCTCATTGATTTTCAACTCTTAGGATTTCAAATTTTTGATAGCTTCCACCTTTTTCTAAATTCCCTCATAATTTCATTAACTGTCCTTTATTTTATCAATGATAGATGGATGACCAATCATTTAAGAAAAGATTGATGATGTTCCTCCCTTAATGATTTCCATTCCCATCCTTTGTAGTTATAAGAATATTATATTCTTCTCAAATATCATCATTGATAAATATGTAGGATCCTTTATTCATAGATCATCTTACACTTTATTTTATTTACCAATATGGTAGTGGATTGAGCAGTCATAATACGTTATGATCTCTAACCATATTTTCTGGCGCATATTAATCTCCTTCTATGTGAATATATATTTTAGGATCTTATGATTTTTATGTATCTCACACTTCACGCCATAGAGATAATGCCACAAGATTTTCAATTCAAAGATCACTATCGCCAACTCTAGATCATGTGTAGGATAGTTTTGATCATGAATTTTTAACTACATGGGGTGTAGGCTATCACATTATCATTTTACATCAGTACAAAACCTAATCTCTTCATTTAAGCATAACAATACATGAAAAATTATTCCCCACTTTTACATTGTGTGAGAACTAGTGTAGTGATAAGCCTCTTTTTCATCTCATTGTAGCAGTCTTCACATTCACTGGTCTAGAAAAACATCATTCCCTTAAAATTAATCTTGGTCATTTTGTTTTACAATCATGACGAGTTATTAAAAAATCATTAGTAAGGCATAACTTGACCAATGAAACTACAGATCTCCATTACAGATGTTGGCCCGGGCCACTCCTCAATTTCCTTTGTCATGGAAGGGTCTATAAATATTACTTTTATGGTGATAACATGACCCATGAATGATATTTCATCCTTTTAAAAATCAAATTAACTATAATTTTTATAAATTTTATCCCTTCACAAAGTCTTCATCACAGTATTCAAATACTCATCATGCTCCTCCTTGCTCTTGAAGTATATCAGAATATCATAAATAAAGACTATCAATTTTTTTGAGTTAATATATAAACAATCTATTCATTAAATACATGAAAATTGCTGGAGCATTAGTGAGTCTAAAAAGAATCAGTAGGAACTCATAGTGTATATACCTAATTCAAAAAGTACTATTAGTAATATCATCCTTCCTCACCATTAATTGGTGATATCCCAACCAAAGGTCCACCATAGAGAAATACTTGGCTCTACGTATTTTATCGAACACATCATCTATCCATGGTAGGGGACACACGTTATTTATGCTAATTTTGGTGATCCCATGATAATCAATGCACAGGCTCATTGATTTATCCTTCTTTTTTTATGAGGGGCTGATGTACCCTATAGTGAAGCAATCGATTGTATAAAACCCCTGTCCAAATTCTCTTGTAACTGCTTCTTCAATTCTTCCAACTAAATTGTGGTCGTTCTATATGGTTTATTTAATATAGGAAGATATCTAGGTATAAGTTCAATTTAGAACTCAACTTCTTGGTTAGGAGGAAGACCAAGAAACTATTCAAGGAACACATCTGTGTAGTCCCTCACAATGGGCATGTGTTTGAGAATGATCCTGTCCTATATCATATTAATTTGAGGTAGATATATTTCATTATAAGGTAATAGTATGCCCAATTGAGATGATGATCATGATGAAGATTCCTGCTCTTCCTTACACATGATGAAAATTAGAGGATACCTCAAGATTTGAAGAGTGATCTACCTATCCCAATAGTTGATGTTGTATTTGTATAAATATAGCCAATCCATGATCAAAATATCATCAATCTATAATAAAGAATGTAAGATAAATTTTCTATGAGGTTCATTCCATAAACATTAACCAGGGAGGAGTTATAAACATTGGATACAATAATTTCCCCACTTTATATTCTCACAGATAACTCAACCTTCATATTTTGAGGTGGTGTTTGAATAGTTCTACTAAACATGAAAGATATGAAAGAATGCGTAGAACTAGAATCGAATAGTATGTTCTCTATTGTTGAATGAATAATAAGTGTACTTATCACCACATTATTTTTTGGCTTCACCTCAACAGTAGTGATAACATATTCCCTTCCATACTGCCTTAGAGGTTCTTGTTGTTGATTTCCCTTAAGAACCCTTGGCTTAGAGAAATGGTTCCCATAATTACCGTGTTCCTTGAATTTGAAATACTAAACTGTTGGTTATGTTTTTATTTAAAACTTACTTTCTTCGTCAAAATTAGTGGTATTCTTTATATCCATTTGGCATTTATTAGCCCGATTCCCAATTCTTACACATTTGATGCATTCCCCCCCTTTAGATAGTTCCTAGGATGCTTCTTCCCCCAATTTTGACATGTGGCATATTGGATTTTCTTTCCATCATGGGATTTATCTGCTGATCCTCCCATCTTAAACTTCATTTTCTAGTTTTTATCTCCGGTCCCATGATACGACCTTGAGTCTCTAATATCCATTTCAACCTTAAGTGCACAACTAACAATCTTCTCATAGCTATCAAATTCTTGAATCAGCAGTGCTTTTCATAGATTCAAATTTAGTCTGCTAAATAAGTGATCTACCTTTCATTTAGTGATCATGAAAAATCCATAGGCATATCATGAAATTCTTTTGAAGTTTTCTTCATACACCCCGATAGACTCATCTTCCTTATTCTTTAGTTTGAGTAACTCTCTTTCCATCTTGATATGGAGGGTTTAAAGAAAAATATTTATCGAAAAATATTTTCTTAAATTCCTCCCAATCCATGTAATGAATTTTATACTTTGAATTTTTGTTCTTGATCAGTGTCCACCACTGATTATATTCCCCCTAAATATGATAGACCACAATAGAATATATTCTCAATGGAGTTAATCCGTAGTTCTGTGAGGATGGGATCAGAATATCCACAAAACATTGAAGGCATTTTTTGCATTAAATATTCGACCAAGAAATTTTTCTTTTTAAGAGAAGGAGTGTGTTTCACATGATTCAAGTTATTATTCATAACTTGATCCAGTTGAGAATGTAATATTATAAGGTTTTGATCTCTCGTTCCCATCAGATTTGGAATTTCATTATGGAAATATTCACATCTCCTATCAAATTGATTATTGGAAAAAGTTATCCTATTTATATACATTAATTAGGAAAAAGAATGTAAAATTCAGAGGGATTGAATAATTAGATAATAAAAAAAGTAAAAATAAACCAACTTTAAATATAAAAAGGATAAACATGTAAATAAAAAGTATATCCTAACTTTTTATTCCATAAGTTTCAATCTCGGTTATCCTTGGCTTTAAAATTGTCCCTAGGGTTCTTACTAATGTTCCCTAGTCCTAATATCCAAAAATAACTAGACTATCCTTTGATACCAACAAAAATTACCCCTTTCTTTTTTGCATATTTTCACATGATTTTAGTCATACATTACCATTAAATATAAACCAAGGATCATAATGTATAGCATCTTTGGAATATTAGGTACATGAATAAACAAAATGAAACCAAAATAAAAACAAATTTTATTTGATCTCCATAAATATATAAAAACAACCATTGAGCACTTACATCGACATAGGATAAACTAGAGAATACATGAACAACCGGATAAACTAAAATTCCAATTAAGTAAATAAGAATATGAATAAATCATATCACATGAGCTAGAAGGCATAACATGATGACATAAAAAGTAAAAAAATATGAACAATCATATCGAAGTATAACATATTGAAAATGCGATCATGTAGTCATGGAATCATAGAAATTTGGAAACAATATAAAATATAGAGGAGTATGAGTCAAGGCTGACTATCAAGACCATTTCACATGGATGAGAATGAGTCAAGGCTAACCACTAAGACTATTGCACATGGAGGAGATTGAGTCAAGGCTTACCACCAAGACCATTGCACATTACATATCATGAGACTAAAAATTACCAAACAAATCGGTGAAATATCTGGGTGCACCCATCATAACATGTTTATTTATATGTGTCCTACATGAAGAATCAAGCATAGTTGTTACCTATTGAAAGAATTGGGTATCATAATCATGTGATGGAGTATAAAAAATCGGTGTATCATAATAGTGTACATAAAAGAATGGATTTAAATAATACATGTACATTCATACTTTAAGACAGGTATATATCATGAAAAATGATGTCCAATTGAAGCGGAAAAATGTAAAAAGAGTGTTTAGGAAACTTTAGAAATGAAACATTTTAGTGTGGTTTAAGGAAAACATTAATGAGCATTTAAAGCGGAAAATGAATATTTGTTTTCATAAATAATGAAGTGAAACAAGATATTTCTTCATGATAAAATGAGTGATTTTATAAATAAATTTATGGGTTAAAATAGATTTTAGAGTGCACTTGAAAATGGTTACGAAACAGGGAAATTCTCTTTAATCAGTCTGCTTATGAGGAATATTTGAGAAGGGATCCTTATAAAAAACATGTATTTTCTCTTAAAAAAAGAATAATTTGGATAAGGAAATATGTTTTTAATATAAATATATAACACAGGAAGAGTTCAGAGTAATTATTAATAATTACTTTAAAGTAAAGATAGAGAAAGTGCAATCCGAAGGAAAAATTGAGGTTTAGAGAAAATCTTGTACCATATGTCCAAAAGTGTACTACACATGATATTAATGTACTTGATAATAGAATTTTATTCATTAATAATTTAATTTAGAACCTCTTAAAAATTTATTTTATTTATTATATTTTTATTAAGTTCATTTATGGTCTTTTTTATGAGTTATGAGATTCAATTTCATCATTTGGGGCTGTTCGTTTCCATGGTTTTCGTGATTGGTTTAGTAGTATACATGTATGAAATATCAGGTAAAATGAGAATAGTTTTCCAGAATTGAAATTTTAGGTTATTAATGAACTTAAAGAATATTAAATGGCCTTATACATAATTTTTTTATAGATGTGGGGATTATTTATGAGATAAAATGTTAATGATAACCATTTAGATTATTTTAGCATTTTCTCAATCATCAAAAACTAGTTTTTTTTATTAATTAAAATTATTTATATATTATTGTTCCAAAACATTAAATAATTTTTGATACATATATTATAATTTTTTTAACTATAAAAATGGTCTTATGACCATCCTTGAAGGCGTAATTTAAAAAAAACACGTCGTCTACAAAGGTAGTAAATCGACATCTTATGGATGATGTTTTCATTTTTGGAAAAAAAGATGCGGGAAAATAAATGATGATGGGATGATCCATTAACAAAATAAAATTATATTATATAAAATATAACGGATTTATCATTTCAGTTGGATAAGTTTAGGTTAGGAGAGGAAAATAAAAGAAACGAAAGGAAATTAAAAGAAAAGGAAATAAGTTTTTACCTCTTGAATTATTTACATTGAGAACCTCCTTAGGGGAGTTGGGTTTGGTATTTTGTTGAGACTAAAGGATCCTATATTTAAGGGAGAGAATTGGGAAGGGTATTGGGTAGAATTTGGACATGCTTAAATGCTTTTGAGGTGTGAGGAGAAGAGGTGATGAGGGGTTGTATTTATGGAGGAGAGGGGTGTTTGTTTTATTATTTTATTCATTTTTTTATTATTTTGGATCAAGTCTATGAATAGTTACCACCTTATTACTAAATATATTAAAAATTTATTTATATTTCTAGATTATTTGAATATATCATCCATACATCATCTACAACTCTATAAATCATGCATTTGTTAAATACTGTAAATTATCATATTTCACTACTCACAAAAAATTCTTCTGTTTTAGAAAAATCCCAAAAATTCATCCTAAATATTTTTTGATGAGAGGAATTTAAAAATTAACTCCTTTTTATGAAAGTAAATTTCCAAATATTTGATATTTAATTTTTAATTAAAATCATCATTTATTCGAAAAATATCAATTTTAAAATTATAAATGATTTTATGGAATATTAAAAAATTACATAACTTCTCATAAAATTTTATTATAATAATAAGATAGAAAAATATTAATTTTTTAATCTATTTTTTGAAAATAATTTTTTTAAAACATTATATTAATTATAAAATATTAAATAAACATTTAATCTTTACAAAAATACCAACAAATAATTTATCATTTTTAAAACATTTATTTACTTATATAATGATATAAATATATCATATTTTCATTTATAAGATACCTAAATATTATTTATACTTCCATAGGTGAGGTTACTATTCTATTGTCTGGTTTACTATTCATAAGGTTCAAATTACTACTCCAAAGGTCATGTTACTATTCCATTGGTTTAGGTTCCTTAATTTAAATAAATAATTCTTCTTTCATTCATAAAATTTGTATTGTGTTGTATTAGTAATTTTATGTGATTTATACTATATGAAACAATTATAAGAAGAGAAAATTTTATTGATAGAATTTTGGGTCGTTACATGGTGTGTCTTATACATGTGCCAACTTTTTAGATGTTGACCTCAACGAGCTCAGTGCCAGCGGAGCATAATAGTACATGGTGGAAGGGATCAAAGTTGGTGGTCAAATTGAAGATCGTGAGTGGGGCTCCATTTTCCTCACAATCTATTAGTTTGTGTTTTCTTTTTTATGGTTGGATATGTGTTTTACCCTCTCATAATTTGACATGTATTATCTCCGTTTGTAGGATCCTAGAGGTTGATTTATGCACTATTTCTCTACAGTTGGATCTATTATTATTTTCTGGTATTGTTATCATGATAATAGAGGTGTGTGTTATATGTAGTTTGATTAAGATATGGCCTCTAATTTGAGTGATATGGTGACTCAATGTTGGTATAAATCAATATAATTATTGGAGGACAACTTGGGGTGGCACACCTGACTTACTATCAGACCTTTCTGGACCTTAATGGGTTGGGTTGTGTGAACAATTTTATAGACCAGAGCCACCCATATGAGTGATATTCCTTTATGGTTCTGGTAACTATCCGTTTACATATTTTATATGGTCTTTTTTTGTCACACTTAACTTATTTATAGGCGAGGAGGGGTCTTGGTGGGTTAGGTCATGTTAGAATAGTTTCAAATTGTTTCAAGTATTTGGAAAACTATTCGGAGTTAGTATTTTTATAAAAATTGGTTTTGATTTAATAAGAAAATTTTGTTAATGGAATCATGATCTAGTTAAATGGACCATAGAAACTAGTTATTAGTGTGGGTGACCGAAATTTCCTTTTTCCAAGACTATATTAAACCAATAATTAGTCCTTAACTCTAATTCATTGGTTTAAGGGATTAATGGGATGGTCCATGCATCATGAAATATGTCAGTTTTTTTATTTCATATAAACCTATTTAATATATACCAGAAATGATTTAATAACTATGTGTTTATATTTTAAAATATAGAATTCTTCCCCATTGATTTTAAATTTAGCTTCCAAGGAAATATCTTATTTATCTGATTTTAGAGATCCATCATAAATTCACTAACCAATAGAGTGATGTTTTCTTGGTATATAGAACTAATAAGGAGGTGTTTTTCACACTAATAAAAAATAGAGTTGATCCCCCATGAGTTGAGTACAAATAAGATCTATTTGTATCTCATATTTTAATCCCCAAAGTGGAATATGAGACTACCTGTTGTTTGAGCATATTCAATGAGTTACAGAGACATAGGTCTCATAGGTTATTTGGAATGCCCTATCCTTAGGTATTAGAGGGTTTGATGATGTCTACTTCACAAAATTTTCATTTTATTTAGGCACCCACCCAAAAAATATTAGTTCCTGTAATTATTATTTTTTATGACTAGTACCTAACCAGTGCATTTTCACAACATGATCATTTAATTACCATTTTTCATACACAAGGTCAAAAAATTATGGTGATGATCTATGGAACTCGTGGAATTTTTTAGAGAGTCAGAGGAGATTGGAAGAAGAAATGCAGTGAGTGGGATGGGGTGTCTATGACTCCTGAAAATAGAGAAAAGGCTGGAACTGACATGTGTAGTTGGAATCATTCTATACATTATAGATGTACATTTATGTGAAAAGTTTTAAATAAATTAAATCAATATATGTATAAAATATGCTTATAGGTTTATGTGATTTCAAGCAATTTATTCATATTATTTGAAAAATACCCCATGGAATTTGTTAATATAGAAGATAAATGGGAGGAATACTAAACCGAAAGTAGAAGGAATATATACTATAATTTCATGCAGTATATAATGAATGAATATATTTTTTTTTAAAGGTTGGGGATGAAGCCTCAATTTGTTATTAAATAAAATACCTCTTTAGAGGGTAGAGGGAGACCCAATACATAGCCCAAAGGCCCAAGGCCAAGTGGCCTGAATACAAGGCTTGAAAGCGCATTTTTTGGCCCAACGGACCCTCTGTGAATAGTTTTGCTACAGTACCCGGCGCAACTACAGTCCCTGCTATAGTACTCACTGACGTTATACTGTCCTGCAACAGTTCCTCTGCTTCTACAGTCCTGCCGCCGCTACAGTTCCACCGCTGCTGTAGTGTCTGCTATAGTACCCTACTACAGTACCCCCGGAAATTCATCCCTGCCTGGATTTGAACACGGGTCTTTTGGATACCATGAAGAAGCATGTACCACTTGGTTACAGGCTCGTTGGCTTGTATGAATAGATTATTGAAAATTTGGTGAATGTAGGATTGAATGAGATAAAAGTAATAGTGTATTGAAATATAAATATTGATAAATTGGAAAAGTTGTATATATTTTTTAGAGATGTTTTATTATTATTAATGAATATTAAAAATTTTAATTATGCATAGGGATATTTTATAGAAAATTTATCACAGAGTTTAATAAGTTTATGTAAATACCATAATAATGAGTGAAAGAGATTTAGGAGAAACCATATGATCTATTATAAGAGAAGCTATAATTGTTGGAGGACTTTCTGTGGGGATCTAACTTCCAATGATCCAAAACCCTATGTGTTTACTTGAAGTGAGTCTGAAACTACTAAAGCCTACCCAAATTGCATCTAATCTCTGTCTTTTGTCCAAAGAATTGTAATCCTGAAACTGTTTGCACACCTGTTCGGGTGAAAATTAACCAATGGTTTCTAGCTAATCATCTTAATGTTTTACGAAATCTGAATTTTAAAAAAAGATACAATTTCAATACTATTTACTATAATATAGACATAATAAAATGTTTACAAAGAGAAATATGTCTAACAAATCCTAAAAAATGATTGAACAAAGAATAATAGGTAATTATGATAGTGTAAACTACTATGATAATAGATGATTGAAAAATGAAATATTTCTAGAAGGATGTGAACGTGAGAAATTTAAAATGGCTACCCTGAAGAACCTTCATAGAGATTTTTGGTGGATGAAACCAGAAAAATTTGGGGGCACACCATTCCTTTTTTAAAAGTTAGGTATATTATTACACATATGCTACAAGGAAAAACGGTCCAAGGACCTGGCCCCACGACCGACACCCCAAACCCCAACCCCCTTTCAACCAGCCGCCTATGGGGTGAACACAATTTATTTTTCTACTTTCTAAGGAACAAAAAGTTCAAGAAAAATAAGTTTAAATTGTAAGGGAATTGAGAATTTAGAACTTGAAAAAATAATTTCTCAAAGAATTTCCATTAAACTCCAATATAATGAAATTTATGTGAATTAAGTTAACCATTAAAATAATGAAATACCAAATCGATCGAATTGGTTTGCATCATCAAAAGTTGAAAGGATAAGGATTTTAGAAACTGAAGCTATTAAAAAGGTTAAAGAATTTCGTTTCATACCAACCATACCCTACCGAGACATTTCATAAAAGATTCCAAGGGAAAAAACCATATATTCAAAAAATGTAATGGAAACAAACCCAGCAAATCCAAAAAATAAAAAACCAATCATAAATATTAAAAATCAGAAGCCCTTTATGGTTAGTGTTAAACGCTACTCAGATATGACAACACTCGTTGCTTAAAAGCGACTATCCCTCAGGGAACACACCAAATTTAGGATGAACCCACCTTCGATGCAATAATCCATTATAGTCTTATCATTGGCCTACTGCTTCCCAACATATACAAGACTCTGTTTCATAGGAGGAATCCCTTATTTCTCTTCAAACCTTTATGAAATCCATGGTGTCATTTTTCTCTGTATCAATACCAATTTTCCACTAATTTTTTTCAACTTAATCATAAAACCACCCCTCATTCTGAAAACTAGGTGAAGTGTTTACTCTTTCTGAATGTTTTAATCTGCAAGAGTTTGACCATCTACTAAATTAATTCCACCAAAAATTAGCCTTTATTGGTCAGGAGGAATGCCTTCATTGTCATGATCAAAAATCGAACTGATTTATTGAATCATATAATCAATAGAGATGTCCACTATAGCCATGGATTCTTCCATCTTCATGATGTTTTGTTCCATATATGAGGAATCCACTATACAAACATCTGAATCTTGGCCTTAAATCTTCCAATGGTGTCAATACTCTCCACTTAGAGGGTGATGGTCATCCCTGTTAGGGCTTTAAATAAGATCTGCCAAGTAGTTGAGGTTGGAGAAGCACCTAGGAAAGTAGAAACTAAAGCAATTATAGACAACAAAACATGAACATTTATTTAAATTCAAATAGAATAATAGAGATGAAAATTTAAAATTTATTTGGTATAATATCTCAATTAAACATACTGATAATATATCCAAACAATCTGTTCTCATACTTCCAAAAAATAGTGATCATAGTTTCATATTTATTAAAGAAAAGTTATAGGTTTTTTAAGAAAAAAACCTTATAGTATGTGATGGTTGATTTCATAATATATAAACTAAAGAATATTTAAACACATGCAGATTTCATACTACAATTTCTCTAACTGAAGCCCTATGCATAAAGTAATTAAAATCACGATAACCCCTTAATGATTGGTTTTATAAAACATCTAAATTAATTGCATGGGAAACTCTAAAAAAATTAAAAAATTATTGAAGGAATCAATCTTTAAATAAATAATTTACATTGAAACATTCCTTTATATAACTACAGAAGGTTTTGTCTTTCCCTTTCCATAACCTCCATGCTTAATACACACACTTTAAGAGTCAAAAGTGGGATATTTTTATCATTTAACCAATTTTAGTTCCCTTATTGTCATCCACTTGAAACATCTCATATAGAAGCACTATCTTGTACAATAGTTCTCTATAGTCATTGTTTTGAAAGAAATTATTTGTTTTATTGCTTCAGATGGATATACTATTTCACTTGATCATATAGTGCTAACCTAGTGAATTCTCTAACTACACTTCATCTATGCTGTAGGGACTAGGTATATCCATTCTTTACCCCTGCCTAGTTCAGTGTGAGCTGGATTCGAAGGTATCCCAACACAAATTTGTGCCCCTGGTCAAGACTGGCCTGATCCGAACTCAAGGTCAATGACTCCAGAAATTTTGTGGCTTCCTGGAATCCATCAATGTAAGCCCTCTCACTTCCAAGAACCCTATCCCGATCTGAAACATTGGTAAGAGAAACCGCAATGTCAAGAACATGAGAAGAAGCACTTGGATGATCTTTGATGGCATCATGATGAGTGGAACGATCTAGTAGACTACAGGTCTGCATCATAATACTTAAAGTCATAGATTGTATTTAATAAAAATGAAATATTTTGAGTAATCTATAAATCATTGGCAGGGAATTTTGAATGGAAACTTGCACTTTCTTCAACGTATGAAAGTTCCAACCAGGAATCTCCCAATGCTCGACCACAGTCACGAAGCATTACCAAAATAGTTCCTAGTTGTGAACAAAACTCTACGGTATTTCCCATTCTATTTAATGTCAGTGAGGCCAGATGTTAATCAGCACAACTAAAATATTATAATGAACACTAAATATATTCAATTGAAATCAATATCAACTAACCATTTAATTTCACATGTGTGACAAGCATTGCAGTAAGAGGTACACAAATTTCACTCCTACTTATTCCACTTTGTCTCCCTTGATGAAAGTGATGATTCATATAGGCAGAAAAACATAAAATTCTAAGAAATACATGGATCAATTTATTGATTGTATCTTAGAAAGAGGACATATACCTCAATGTTATGAGGAAATTTGTAGAAACATGAACACGAATACATTATATTACCTTCACGGGCTTGTGATTAAGATATGTCTTACCGTGAAGAGTAATATTAATAACATAAGGAGCGAATCCAATAGAAATGTCTTACCTTCATAGGCTTGTGATTAAGATATGTCTCACTGTAAAAGAGTGCTTATATGTGTAAGAAGAAAAAACCTAATGGTAATAGAAAGAAGATAATCTCCTGTAGAGGTGGGGGTGTAGTCAAAGGTGAAGGCCTTGTTAGAGGCATTGAAGAAGAGGTGGAGTTGGATGTAGATTTCTTAGAGATGAAGTCGAAGTATCAGGTGGTGAATTCGGAGGTGGAGGCTTAGTTGGATGTGAAGATGTGGAGGAGGAGGCCTGGATGCAGAGGTGGAGGCAGGTATGCAGAAGTGGAGATGGTGTGTGGGGGTGGTGTGGTAGAAATAAGGATTCTTAGTGGTGAGGTAGGGATGAAGGGCATAAGCGGGTATGCGCGATAGCAATATGAAGGCATGGATGCAGAGATGTAGGAAGGGATATAATGGAGGAGGGGATGCATGGAGGGGAAGGGTATACAAGGCCACGAGGAGGCGAGCTGAGGAGGAGGAAGAGGTGGTGACAGGGAGGAGGAGAGGCGGAGGATAGAGGAAAGGGTGGCAGCTGGGAGAGTTAGATCTGGAATTTTGGGGGTGAATGCAGGTATCAGGTAGGAGAAGAAGAACTTGAGTTGTGTAGGATTTAGTAATTGAGGATATATGGGGGCAGAATTGAAGGGGATGGGGAGACATGCCCAAGACATCATGGGGAGATGGCACATCAAAGAAAGTTTACATGCTTTAGTATATATAATGGATTGGTATTTGTTTCTTATCACCTTACCATCCATGGTCAAATTATTCCATTTATTTGAGAGGATATGAATCCCCACAAAGATCTCTAGAGAGGCGGAAATCTATTCAAAACAGATAGTTTAGAAGACACCCCCTATAATACAAACACTTCCAAAGGGGCATGAAATGAAAAAGATGATGACCGAAAACCTGTGGGCCGATTGCAATAGTCTATAGCCCTTGGGGTACTCAATGGTCACCACCCCAGGCCCTATTATCATATGAAAAACCTGGATAAAAAATGAAAGACTTCAGATTAATAAAGTCTATTTGAAATTATAATTGATAGAAAAACAAGAGAAAATCATTTGGATAAGAGAAAATCATTCAGAAAGGAGTATATGTACCTCAACAATCCCTTTCCCAGGTGCATTAATATCTAGGCGGAAGACATAATCTTGCTTCACATATTCTTGCAAACCCGAACATGATGCAATATCTCCATTATCCAACATTTCCATAAATAAACATCTCGCGTCATGATATCCCTATGAGCATAGGATTAAAAAAACCTAGGTCAGGCTAGAGGCCAGGCCAATGCTAGGTCACCAAACTGATTTTACCCCCATATATATAACCAAACATAGGCATGATACAAAGTCTCAATAATAGAATCACCTCAAAATATTGAGTGTCTAAAATAAATATACGACTAAGTGAATCTGTCATAGCAGCCAGGGTGCCACTGGGTGAAAACGTGAGTTTTTCACCATTTATCAGGTGGTACTTCAAACATGTGAATAGAGAAGCTTCCATTCCTATGAATCTAATGATTGAATCCTATATTTGGAAAAAAAATTATACTTCAGTTATCTTCTCAATGTGTGTCTATAGTGACAAAAACATAACAATGTCTACATTTTCAATGCATATTAATGCTATGTTTATGAAGTTGAAAGAAAAATAATCTATGTATCATATTCATCAATTTCACTTCAATGCAGAATAAAATATAATTCGAAAAATTATAATTGAATAAATTTAACCTCGATCAAAAGGTTGAGGCTTACCTTTTGATATTTTTGATGAAGTTTGTTCACTCCGCCAAATGATTCTAGAAAATGAAGATATTTTTGAAAATGTTACAGTCACAAACATTGATAAGATAGCTCAAATTAAAGACCTTCTTTTCTCTTAGTGTCTTTTTGAAATGTGAAAAAAGTACAAACACATGTATATATATAATGATGTTGTGAGTAGAGAAAAACATCTAACAGATTCAAAACATCCATTTGGAACTGGGTAATATGAAGAAAATATAAATGAGATTAAGCGATGTAAACTTCTCTCCCTTGTTTGGACTGTTTAAAGAAGAAATTTAAAGTGATTTACACAAATGTATTTAGAGACAACATAAAAAATATAACTTCAAATTGAAAATCTCATTTTGAATCTTTCTAAAAGCAGAGACTCCTAGAGGAATGATTTGAACATAAAATAGAACTTTATCATTAACAATGTTATCCACATTGAAAAAATATCATTTCAACCATGACCCCACATTTAGAATGAAGTGGATACAATATAATATATAACCTAAAAATGAAAATAAAGTAGAAACAAAAACATAAATATAAATTTAAACAAAAACCAATCCCCCCAAATCAAATGGATAGGATAGGGGATCGGTATCCTTGTGGCTCAGGGTTTAATCCCTGGAAAAAGTGATTTCCATGTAAGATCTTCAGGAAACCCTAAACAAGTAAGCCTTAGTTCTTATCCTTAATGTAAGACCCAAAAGACACCCCCTAAAATATAGGTCCTCAAAGAAACCCCCTCATATGTAAGGCCCTTGCGCCAAAACCATCGGGAAATATTAAAAAAAATAAAGCTGAATAAAAAGAAAGCTTCAATGGAAGGAAACCAACCTGAATTCTAAAATTACTACATCAGATCTAATAGGAACTAAAATGTAGTAATGTTAACTTGAATACCTAATAATAATTGTACCTAGATTCAACTAACTCAAAAAATATAGAGTTTTTTTAAAAGTGACATCAATATTGGAAGTACAAAGCCTAGAGAGTCTGGCTGATTCAGGATATCTCAATTGTCAATTTTTTGACAATTACCAGCATAACCAACAAATCATTTTACTGAGATATAATACCTTTGAATGTAAAATTAAATTTAAAAATGGATAATTACCTCAAGTTCCATTAATTCAGGGGGAATTACTTCTGTTATTACAACATCAACACATGGTCTATATTTGCAGACATTCCATATTTGATAAGGCATGCTTTCATATAAATTTTTAAAATTCTCTGTACCTCTCTTCGTAGAATTATTATCCCATAGATAAGTATGTATTTCATCAAAATATCTCTTGACCATATTCTGAGATCAAATAAAATATTCATAAGAATATTGAAAAAGAAAAATATAGAATAAATATAGGTGATTAAGGCTCTTGACAATTGAATTATACCAGATAATTGAACCAAAACATCAAAAAATTTCTCAGATCTACAAAAAAACCCATCGGTTAATTCCTCAAAATCAGATCCATCAAATTGATCAATTTATCCAGGCATAAAAATTCAGATTTCATCCAATACTTATTGTATGTGCAAGAATAACAAACCTGATGGTAGCGGAAAGAAGAGAATCTCTTGCAGAGGTGTAGGGAAAACGTTATCATAGATCAGGTGATGAGAAAAAATTTACAGAGAAAAGTTACCTAAAGTCCGAGGATCTATGCTTTTTTGAACAATAGTGAAATACCCAGATTCAGCTAAATAAAAAAACATGAATAAAAAATTAGACAATGAAATCATAAGAATGTGCTCGACATGTGGAAGGAGACTTTCCTTTTTTTGAAACCATGACCCTTGGGTACCTTTCCTCTTACCTATATTATAAGGCTCCATTTGATAAAACATATTAATAACTACTCATAACACTGACCACTTATGGTAACCTTTGTATAAGTATTATATATTGGAAGTGTTATTTCCAAAAAGAACAAAAGATACTATTTTAAACTGTTTATCGTATGCGATGAGTGCTATAAGGATCTGTCGACACTAAGGTAAAATACCATATCTAGAGTTTCAATCTTTTCTCTTGGCCTCCTTCATTAGATGTGCACAGGAATAATGGTGAATATTTTTTGGTTTCCTGGTGAAAAAATCATCATTGAAAAGATTCCATATGTTTTGGCCTGACAATGAAAATAGATATGTCATACAAACTACCAGACAAAACAACTAAAAATAGTAGGAAAAAATTAATGAAACAACAAAATTCATAAAATATCCCCAATTAATATCAATATGTCTCAATTGAATCATTTCATTTAAAGAAAATTTATAATTGTATCAAATCTCAATCAAAATAAAGAATACAAACCTCCATGAAATTTTAAAATAAAATAAAATGCTATCTTAATCCGAAAAAACTCTTTTGATGATTCTTTGTTATTAGTAGACACAAGTAGAATTGATAGAATCCAAATGAATCAAAATTTCATGTAATAACGCTTTACCATGTTAATCTAAAAATAAGGCTTCAGAAGTTTTCATGCCAAAATGGTTACAGAAAAATCATAGGGAAGGTTTGATTTGATCACCCAAGAAAAGCATAATTAAAACCACACACAACAATTGGGATGAAATTGAAACTAAATTTCAAATCTCATCAACAACTTATGGGAAAAATAGAGAAATTATTAATTTGTATAATAGTTCTAACAAAAATGATCTATAAAGAAGATGAGAGTGTTTATGGGAAAATATCTTCAGAGAAAAGGAATAAGAGACTCAAATCTGATGAATAAATGGTCATTAGAAAAGAATTTTGGTACTCATGAAATTAAAAAATATGGACATGAGAAGTATGGAGAAATAACTATAATACTTGAGATTATTTCCAATATATTAAAGTTGAAGGAATAACCCATGAATAGGGGTAACTGATG
The DNA here is from genome assembly GCA_963277665.1 of Viscum album. Lineage (NCBI taxonomy): Eukaryota > Viridiplantae > Streptophyta > Magnoliopsida > Santalales > Viscaceae > Viscum > Viscum album. Next base: position 532,785,890 of record OY728151.1, on the reverse strand, counting down.
ATAAGGTGGAGAACCGATGCACCTGGTAGAATCTATTCCCAACATTAATGGGAAAAATAATTGAAATTTAGGGATTAGGGAGAACTGATGCTGGAAATACCATAGAAAATAGAACTACAAAAAATCACCATTAAAAAGAACAAATTTTCCATGCCATTGCTTCTATTGGAGAGGGAACTGTTACCTGATAACATGATTATAAAGTAACATTTTTGGTAGAGATATGTAGAATAAGGAATTAGAACATTAAAATTGAAATTTTATGGGAGGAAAACCACAACCCCCGAAGGGTATGGATGAGGATATTCAATCGTTGGAAAGTGCAACCTACGATGAAGGGCAATTATAGGGTTTTGAGGGTGATTAGATGTAGGGAAGTTGAATCCTGATTGAATGATATGTAAGGAAATGGAAGAAATAAAATAGAATAGGGTGATAATGTGCTGACATAAAAGAAAAGGCTTTGAAAAAACCTCTTATGGATTAATCTAACCCCTTCCTATTAGAGATCCAATTCTGCCTTCAAAACTGATTCGTTAAGGAATCAATCATCATATCCTTTTTTAGTTTAAAAATAGAGGCAGTGAACACCAATATCCCACATAAGAAAATTATAAAAGAAAAATAAATTTGTAAGCACCATAGGGGGAGAGGGAGGCAGAGAGGGAGACAGAGAGGGGAGTCAGGGAGACAGAGAAACAAGCGGAGAGAGGAGTAGGGGAGTCAGGGAGGTGGAGGCAGAGAGGGGAGTCGGGGATGGAGATTATGAATTGGGAGGGCATGGAGAGAGTTGTTGTGGGGGGGATTAGTAACGGTCTATTGGTAGGATGAGCGAAAGGGAAGGATAGGGTGACACGTAGTGGTGGAATGTTGTGGATTTGACATGTGGTAGGAAATTTAAATTCTTTAGTATATTTAATAGATTATAAAAAATATAAAATTAAATTATTTTAATGGTAATATATATATATTGGTCTGAGTGTACCAATTATAGTATTTATTACATAATTTTGGCATCATTATGATATCATAAAACACATATTTTATTTATACGGTACTTATTTTTTAAAAAAAATCGACTGTCACAAGAAATTTATAAAGAATTAACCATTTTATAATTTCAACATCTTGATTCCAAAAATAAATTTCATTTAATCTAAATAATTTTCAAAATTTCTTAACTTTCAATTTTAAAATTTAAACTGATATTTATTGAATATTCACAAGTTTTGAAAAAAATAGTTCTCAAACCATTATAAAAATTACATTCGAATTCATAAAAATTATATACTCATTTAATATTCATAAAAGTAATTTTATAAGAATATTTTATTAAAATATTAATTATTTCAATTATTCATTAATTCTATATAATAAATTCTTTAAAAATACATTTTATGTTTTATCATATAAAAATATAAATCTTATCAAAATTATTACCTAATCATTTACAGATAAAGAACTGATATAATCGTCATTTATAAGAATTGTTTTTTTATATTATTAAAATAAACCTTATTTTAATATAATAATGTATATATTTCTCAAAATTACCATTTTTACCGAAAATCCAAATATATAAAATTTATCATTATTTTAAGAAATACTATTCTCATAAAAGAATTTATGGAATAAGTTTTTATATATAAAAATGTATTACACAATAAGTAACTAATATATTATTATATAACCATTTATAACTCCCACATAAGACCTAAGGGTAAGGTGTGAAATGGTGATAGTCTCTTGGGGAAGCTCGGATAACATCGAACAGGTGGTAATCTCTATTAACATGAACTTCTCCCGTAGGTAATTCTATTCATGTTTAACATGTTGAAGATACTTTTGGGATTGGCCAAGAGAGAATCCCAGTGACGCAACCTACTTCCCAAACTCCATCAAATGAGCTTCATAGGGCCGAGTATACTGGATGTGGCTATCCTCTCTTTTTTCTATGTTGAAAGTATTTTTTTAAGTTATATCTATATTAGTTGTGTGATCACTATTAAACAAATCTATTATCAATGGTAACGATACTTACTGGTAATTTAAACGATAATAATAATAATAATGATAATAATAATAATAATAATGATATATATAGAATGTCCTTTCTATATCAGTAAGAAATTAAAATAAAGGAAATTTCATTCATAAATTTCTAGGTCATTAAAACCACACACCGGTTCCCGAGAAAGTCGGTCACTTGACTATAGTGTGCATCCCTATATGATATAGTCTTCTTACTAGTAGTGAGGGTGTAAAATGAAACATGGTACGATTCTTCCCTCTTTATCAGAGTAATATAAAATTAAAAATAGATAAATAACAACCAATGATAATGAACATAACATTAATAATACCGATATCAAATAGTGACCAAAATATATATACAATATCCAAACCAAAATAGTTTAAATTCCATTCCTTATATGTGTCATGTTTATAAATAAAACAAAAAATAATTACACTATGATAATTTCCCAAGAATTCCCCGACATCACCCTGGGTTCCCTTTTCCATGATACACCCCTGCCATTCATCAAACATATAGTTCTTTCCGATACCATATAATACATCGATGAATCCAATTCTGGTTACAATTAGGATGCCTGAGTATAGTTTGAGTACAACTCATTTGGCCACCACCAATGACATTGAAAAAAATATCCAGTCAGTAACAGTGTATGGAGTTGAATGAAGACTATATTAAAATAAAATTAAATGTTTTCACATTTTATATTATTTAATTATCCAATGATATTACCATTGGTCCATGATGAATCCCGAACAAACAATGCCAGCATTGGCCTATGATGGAGTCTGACCCATGTAACATATAGTATCACAGTTCACATAACTCATGGGTATTCATTTATTATTTCATTTCAATTCATATCATGACTATTTGAAACCATAGACCAATGTCAGTACCATTGGTGTAGAACATTGTATATAGAACCCCATGTGTATTTGGAGCATTGGTCCCCATCACACAACTCAAGAGTATTTGGATCTTTAGTCCATGTCTAATACATCAATATTCACATGCATGAAATTGTCCCTAGAATATCATCATTATCACCCCATGGGTATATAGTGCATCAGTTCATGTCCCACACCCCATTTCCCAACAAGTCACATACATCACACATATCACATTTAACAAGTATAATCAACATTAACCATTTAATAAACTAATCACTTTATGATATACAATTTCAATTATCATTTCAATCATAATTCTTCACTTTAATAATGTGGCTTAAAATGTAACTGTCATCATTAAACAATTTATCAACATTTATTCACATAACCTATTAAACTATCATGGTTAAACTCAACATCACATTATTCTCATTATCAATAAATTCTATATCTCAATAATTAACCAATCACAAAATCCCATTTAGTTATCAATTTCAATAATCCTAGATATCCGATCATTTTCAAAGTAAAATAATTTTATTAATTAATTAACCAATTAATTTATTCTCTTCAAGATGTGATTTCCAAACATGGGAATTGATATTTCACAATTCCATCAACACAATTATTATTATGTATATAGGATTTTCAGTTTAGACAACCAACCTCACGATCTTTTATGGACTCCTGCCATAGGAAATCCCCAAATTAAAGAAGAACATACAATTACACAACAAAATATTGAGATCTAGATCCAAATGTGGGATCTAAAATTCAATGGATTATGAGATATGAATACCCAAATCAATATCCATCTCCAACATTGGAAAAACCCTATCAAATTTTGAGAGAAATAAAAAAAATATGGAGGAAACTAATTCAGATTAGATCTCTTTCCATCATAGGTTCATACATTCCTAAAAGGACATTGATTCATTGAGAACTAAGTCCATAAGCCCTTGGAATCGATCTGGGAGTGTCAAAAAATGATTAAAAAATCAGCATCATGTTCAGGAGTATAGGGATACATACGGGCGTCCAAAAAAAATTTAATATATATTTTTGTGGTTCTATTTTTTCCACATGCACATTTTCCTATAGAAGAAGCATGGATTGACTTAATTGCGCCCCAAACCATGTGGAACCTCATGTTGGTCACATTCTTACTTATAATAGGGGAAAGGTTTGAAAAAAACATGTATCAACCCTAAAATCACACTCTACATGTGGTGGTACGCTTTTATGGGACATGACACACTATTTTGGAAAATAGTGACCCCACCATGAATTTCCCATAACCCCTAAAATGGTCTCCAATTTCAGCCAAAATCTCCCAAATTTAAAACTCAAACATGATGTACTCAAAAAGGAAAAACAATACCTAAAATGGTGATGATAGATCTAATGAAAATGTATTGATCTTACAAATGAGGTGTCCGAGACTAATCTGGGATTCAAGATGATCATGTATATATCCATTGATGTGTTTCCCTTCTTTTTGTATCATTTATTATATCACCAATTGTATTCCATTTTCTTGTTCATTGTATCATTACATGGACATACATAGATGTGTATTTGGGATTTTCCATTTGATCATTTATCATAATATGTTGATGCTTAGTCCTTTTAATTTATTCCACAATTTTTTATATATTATATAGTTATTCTACTATAATAATGATGTTATATTCTCCCCACCAAACTATCATTGGATCCACTTTTCTAGTCAATGCCCACCAGTATATAGTGAGGGGACTAATTGAGGTCATGTTACCAACCATCTCGATGCACCATTATTTGTCTCTCAGGGTGTGACATTACAAACTATAGGATAATAACTCCCATATAATTTAATATTATACTATTGTTCTATTCTAAAGCCCCAAAACAATTAGGGACATGTTTGGGGTGGTACCATTATCTTATAAAAACAGATGTTACATCTATATTATGTCATGTCATCTCTAGTGTAGAGCTCCCTACAACTTGGGATAGAATACAAGTGTGTCTCCTCATATATAAAATACTTATATTCTATTGATTCATCACATAAACCTAAATATAGTTAATTATATATGGTTTGTAATTGATATACATTACTTATTAAGAAATCATTGGATACAACCGAGTATATTCAGTTACCCATTAGATTTAATCTCTTGAGTATTCAGGAATCTCTATACCACAATCTCAAACATAATTCTTTTAATATCTTCTACCAAATTATGTAATTAATGGATCTTTAAATAAATCAAATTACTCAGAAAATATTTATTGTAAATCTCCACCTACCCTTTCATGAATGGACCATCTTATCATAATTGTTTATCCCAATCAATGACATTATTATGGTTACTGATTCATTAAATCATACATTTAATCTACTATATAAAATCTTATTTATCAATCCTTCCAATTGAAAATAAATACTTTTCAACTAGTGTGTCCCTAATATTTTAAAGTTTACATTTATTATCATATCTCTTATAAAACATTTATCAATAATTTGGGGCCATCCAATAATAACTGTATAAATATTTTGATATTTGGGACCATGATCCTCACATGGAACTATCCAGTAACTATTTTATTTTCATAATTTTACATTACTATTTCAAATGGATAATGGATTTATTATCTTATCATCGATGATCCCAAATATAAGTACAATCAAAATAGTTCAATAATATATTCAAGACACATTCATCTTTTAAATGATCCATAATTCTAATAATCTATCAATTTAACTATGAATCATTCAATAAATAGTGGATTTTCAGTAACTTTAATTTAATTCTATAGTATATATAGTTATATTTCCTTATCAGTAACAATAATATCAAAATAGAAAATGAAATACTTTTTTACTGCATTTGTCTACTAGTAATTATATATGGTTCGTTTCTTCTAAATATTATGATGCACTTATAACCCTCATTATTTATATAGTTACAACTTTGTTGGTATTTTACTTATGAATATTTATATATTTTTTCCATGGAGAACCAATTTAAAATAACATTATCCTTTAGATAAATTGTCACATGAAACTGATCATTACGAAATGGAAATTGTAGTGACTCGAATCATTTTTCTATAATATGTCATTTACTATATTAATACATCTAAATATATTCTTTTTTTGTATCATTAATGATTCCACACAATTTTTGATATTAAATTATAGTATCCCATAAAATAAATTAGCCTATATTGGGTATTGTTGATACAGTTCATCAATAATATTTATTTATGTTTCTTACCATAAATTACTCCCATTAAAACACTTAGTCATTTGTTACACAATAAGCTATATTCAGAATAATATTACAATTCCATTTTCAATATTTAAGATTATAATATAAATTATGAACATTCTGTACCAATTCTTATCCATATTCAATAGAAAATTGTGATTAATCATTCCTTAGACCATATGAAACACATAGAGTGGTGAAAATAGAAGATAAAAAATAAAAATTGATATGAATAAATCATTATTATTCCCTTTAGAATTTTTTTTAGAAAAAAAGTGAATTACTAATTACTTCTATAATAGACTAACACATCCCATTATCTCTAATAACAAAATGAACTACTACATCATGGGGTATTTTACTTAGATTTCCCTTACTACGATATTAAAAATATTGTATACTACATATTACATGAGATTTATGACCACCTATAATTTATGAACGTTACTACCTTTAATACAACACATATTCATTATAATTTTTTTATATCACACAAACTATAAAAAAAATCTTCTAAAATTTCTCATCACCCTTGTTATGAGTGATCCTCTGAAGGATAAATTGATAAATTCAATTAAATATTTTTGTTTCAATATGCATATTTATTCCTCTAGAATGTTAACTAATTTCTCCATGGATAAATTAATATAAAAATACCCAAATTTACCATTCAACCCATGTATTATATATATTAGAATTCTAACTATTTACCACCAATATTCAGTACAATACAATGAAATGTTTTTCAAGAAACATCCATAGATATGATTCACTACTGTATATTAAACATGTGATATTACATCATATCATATTTTGATTTGTAAACTGTAAATTATATCATAAAATAATACTTTATAAAATTATATTTTAGATAATAAACATTAATTTTTAATACCAATCCCCTTTCATAATAATAAAATTTTCTCCATTTCTTTTTAATATATTGATTATCATATTCTCATAACCATAACCTTTAGTGGAACCTTTCATTCAACCTTCACATTAACTGTAACTTTCCTATATATATTTTAATCCAAATAATAATGACTAAATCACACATATTCAAATAGTATAAGCACCATTATAAATATTATAACACATAATAATTATATATATATATATATATCATTATCATTTGTGATAAAAAATTATGTTTACTTAAAATGGATATTATTTCTTAATATGACTATAATTATCATTGAATAATAATCAATATCATGGAAGCAACCCATTATTATCTAGGTGATATCATAAAAAACACAAAATCATTAATGTGGGTTCCAATTATATCATATTATGAAAAAATGTATATTAATAACATATATGATCCCCCTCCATGATTTATATAAGATTAATTATTCTTAAAATTAGAATTCAATGATGGTTATAAATAAATAATATTATTAAGATAGATATAGAAATTATTTTATAAAATTTATTGGATGACATAAATATTATAGTTCAAAAACCCATATCGAAAAATAAAAAAAATTAATGAAAATAAACCTGAATATAAAATAATCATTATTTTAGAATATGTGTTCAATAAATAATAGCAATACAATATTCCTCTATTGTTATCATAAAATAATTATTTCCTCTAAATACACAACTCACAAATGTCACATTATTATAGTTAATTTCCATACATTGTATCTTATTTAATTAAAATATTCCTGATGAATTGTTGATATATATAATTTTTTTTATTTACTAATAAGATTAAATTTTTATTTTTCAATAATATTAAATAATTATTAATAAAAATTAGATAATAATAAAAAATAATTCCAAAAATATGATTGAGATCATGTATTATTCATTATTATGTCTTGGGGGTGTTTATATTGAAAAAAATGAAACAAAATCTGATTTAATATGTATTGAATAAACCCAAATATTAGTATCCAAATATATAAAATATTTAAACTGTGATTTCTAAGAGAATAGTAAATCCATGAATTTAACTATTTATAATTCTATAATGTAAAATGATTCTCAATCTATAAATTGAACATATCATTATGAATATTTATCAAATATCCTACATTTATAAATTGGTAATGGGGGATAATATATAATAAATGTTACATTTCAATTAAAATTCAAACAATACAATAAAAACTCAAGTAATTTAAATTTAATTTTAAAAAAATATAATTTAAAAATCATATTAGTATATACATACTATGATTTGTGAAGAATATATTTATGAATTGAATAAAAATTGTTGGTACAAAATATGTTATATTAATAAATGTATAGAATCTAAAAAATATGACAATGAAATTAATAAATAATAAATAATCCCTAAATTTTTTTATATTGACAACATATTTCATTCAAGGTAGGGAAGAAATACCATTTTTTAATAAATTATCAATACTTCGATACATCAATAATAAAAGGTTCAACAGTAAAAATATGATATGTAAACCCATTTAACCTAGAATAATGAGTTAAATTGGTATATCTTATTGTATCATTCACATAATCTACATATTAGTAAATTTACTCCCATATTAAAATAAATTTGGAATATACTGTGTTTGATATAATGAAGTTTGGAGGTGTTTAATAATTTTCAATATTACCTCAACATAATTAAAATATATTACATGGTTATATATAAGGGAAATATATATGAAAACATTTGAAATAGATTATAATTCAATAAATTTTAAGATATAAATTCATATGATTTAAAATATAAATTATATTGTTTCAATGTAATTACAAAAAAAAATATTATGAGAGAGGGAAAGCATACTACATTGTATCTTCTAAACAGAATGTATATTTTTTAAACCTCTAAAAATCATAGGACATGAATTGAATGAAGTATAATATACAAAATTATGGTGATATAAAATCATAAATAGAGAATAGTGCAAGGAGGAAGTAATTCATGGTTTTTATTTATTAGTGCTGTAAGTGGGTATTATGTTATAATGTATTGAATATTTTGTATTATCATTTTCTAAATTGATCCAATTGAAACCATAATTTCCACCCATTACCCACAACCACCTTAAAATATATTTTGTGATTAAACTATGCCAATATAACTATCATTATTTCATCATGGTCATGGATTATCATTTTTGGGTCATATTTAATGTATCATATGTTATTCCCCTATTTTAACCATATTTTACATTTTTATGAAATACTAATACATTTATCTATATTCCTAATTGGTATGTGTTGATTAATATTATATAATCTATTTTCTATGGTTTATCTCACAATTATGATTCATTATGATTTAATCTAAACTAATAATTTTTTATAAATATATATTTATGGTGTAAGTGATATTTTTTATTAGTGGTATTTATATATAAAAATTGAATTATATTATAAATTATTAATTAATTTTCTAATCAATATATTCCGTTACATTATTTTCAGTAATGATAGTACTAAAAAGTGGTGGTTTTTAAAAAAATTGGACATATTATCATCCCTATATTAATATTCTCCTCACCCAAAATAATTTATGTAAGCCTCGATTAATGATGATCTACATGAGATATTCTTATTATAATTTCATGTAATGAAAAATAATTCTATTGGAATTTTAAATAAATATTTGTTCTATATTTATCATACTCTTTTTAATAATTAATGTATTTAATAAAAATATAAATTTTCATTATATTAATTTTTTTTAAAAGTCGAACAGTTACCCAACAATGATAATATCCATAGTCATGCTACATGATGGTAAAAATTCACATTCTTTATGATTCATAATGGATATATTACCCCTATATTATATCTATCAGAACTTTTAATTCAAATATATTCAGTTAATTTCATTATTTAAACAACATCAATCAGTAATTCAACATATCCAAATGTTAATAAATGATTTCCATTTTTATTGAATTTAATTTATTTTTTATTAAAATTTATTATTCTAGATATGATATTGGTAATTGATATTTATCCATAACATTTCCAATGTGAAACAATCAAATATTTCATGGTAGTCTAATAAAATTTATTTTAATATAATGTTTTAATTTTTATAAACTTATAAGTTAATAATTTATTTGAACGAATAAATTCAATAAGGTTATTTTATTATGATAATGTATATTTTTATTTATATTCAAAACCATTTTTCTATTCAATATATCAATATTAATTTTGGGCCTAATATGTAGAAACTATCTTCTCCTTCAATTTCCACACACCCTATAAAAAATTTACAGATGTTGTTTTAAAATAGATTCGATTTAAAAATTTATAAAACCTTTTAATTTTGAAATAATCATAAAATTACAAGGTCCTTACAAAATCTATTAATTATTATAACCTCTCCAACCTATCATATTTTCATATTATACATTCATTTTTCCTTATAGTCATGAATCAAATGTGATTCCTCCTTTAATGATGGATCATGATAAATATATACCCCTTTAATATAAGTTATATGATATTCGTATATCATATAATATATAATATGAGATAAATTAATGATATTAAATTTATGTAATATTTTCGATTGGGAATAAATTTAGTAATCGAGTGGTAATATTCTATCCCTTATTTTAATATAGGTGATATACCATTCAGTTTTTCGTTACATCCCTTGATATATCATTAATCCTTTCATAATATATATCCCCAATAATATAAAATTTATAAATTTAAAATGCATTTCATAAAATTTATTTTATGGACTACACATTAGGTTACTTAGGGATCATTAAATGAAATTTTAATGACCACTACATTTTCTAAGATCTCCTAAATCACCTCCAATATGAAGTTTTTTACTTTCTAAAATCATTCTAGAATATTTTCCAACATTATTTAAACTTAAAAGATTAATGTGTTTCCATTTAGATCCTCAAATGATTAGTATTATTATATAACAAATCCACATATGGGTTTTTTTCTTCTGAATTTATATGGAAATTGATGAAGAATGGAATTATTATGTATTTAATAATCCTAATATTCCATTGAAATATTAAATAAGTTTTTGGTGGTATGTAGTGTTAATATTTATCTTAATATTAAATACATGTTTTTAACACACCTTAATGTTCATTTTTATTTTTAAATTTAATGATTGAATATAGATACAATTGTAATATGATCCTTTCCACTACACTATATTTATTTTATAATGTCAGTCAATGGAAGTATTAATTTTCTATACTATGTTTTCTACTCACATAATCAATTAGTCAAAATAATTAATATATATATATTTCAGTTCAATGTATTTATAATTTTATTTTCCTAACTTAATTGTAGTTTAATTGAAAACTCACCCCATTACTATAAATGAGGCTACTTATTAGCATTGTAGAATCATTAGAACCATGTATTTCATTACATCCAATGAAAATGAATCCAATTATTCAACATGATTATAGTCCATTATGTTTATAAAGTAAATGTATGAAAATTTTATTTTTTTATATAAAAAATAATATATTATACATTAAGATTTTAGAAAGATAAATAATTTTGTATAATTATTTCATCATAAAGAGATGGAATCAATGGGACCAAAAATATGGTAGTGGAAAATAATAGGTTCATCACCACTCTATCAAAAATACATTTCCTTAAACTATCTATAGTCACTATGATAATATATCTCCCACTTTCATTTATCTTCATGGATGAAAGATATTGAATCACATATTAGCACATATGAGATAGTATAAATATACCATATAGGTTTATCCCATGCAGTGATTACAACACACTACTATATGTCTCTATGTGAATCATTATAGCATAAATTCATTATATTCTGACATCAACAAACAAGATTAATTCACATTACCATGATATCTCTCGATGAACCAATGAATAACTTAGATTTTTCAAAATCATCAAATAACATTATTCTAAATAGTGAAACAATAGTCGTAATTTAAATCGATTAGTAATAATACATCCTTGTAAATCACTAAAAATTAATCAGTTATGAGAAAGTAAAGGATATACACATCTTATTCTATCTTAATAAAACATAATGAAATAAACATATCCCAATATATTTTATGTGTTGAATTAAATTAATATAGCTAAATATTTAAAAATTAAAACATTGTTGCTATAATTTAAATCAAATATAAATTGAAGATGTAATAAATATCTCTAAGGTGTTGTAACGGCCCATTAATTTCTTAATGGTACTTCATGGACATTATTTACTTTACTTTACATTGAGTTTTATTCATTTTTTTGGTGTGAATTTGAATAAAAATATTCATGAAAGAGTTATGCACGATTTGAAGAATATTATTAAAGACAAATAAATTTGGCACAAGATATCATGTGACCTCTCCCAAAAATAGCGTGACTTCAAATAATGTAGTTTTTCAAATATGGAAGACAGTTAAGGAAATTGTGTCTCAAAACAGTTCTCCATAAATAGAATATTAGGGGGGAATGGAATTAGTATAAAATTACTAAAAACATTGAGGACTCTCTATAAAATATTTATATAGGGTTTCAATCTCATTAAATTGAATATTAATATATTGAGACCCCCCAATTTATCCTCTAATTGATCCCACTTGAGACTACAAAATTTTCAAAACATTGATAGATTCCAATAAGTGGGTTTGGATCATTAAACCGTGAATCTTCATTGATCAATGTGTACTCTATATTATTTGATATCCTTTGGGTAACTATATATTCCCTCATATAAATTCATATAATATTCACTTCTTCTTTCCTTGGAGATTGATAGATCTTCATTTTACTAATGGATCTATATTAAGTTTTGATGGATCATGTCTCTTGGTTGTGTCTACTGATCTCTTTCACATCGTTCTTTATTTGAAATCCCATTGATGTTGTTGAATATGAAAATGTGATTATAGGTTGGCGGTTCCATAAGAATTTACCCTCCAATTAATGACTTATATTATAGAATTAACTAAAATGATTTTTTAATTTAATTGGAAACTAATATTTGAATTGAATACTATGTTTTTGAGATTGTAATTTAAATGATTGAATAACTAAAATTTCCAATGGAATATATATTATTGGGATGATTTTAAAATTTTTAAATATTTATTTGAAACTTTTTTCATGAAATTTAACAGATGATAGTCCTTAACATATAGGATTTAATTTAAATATGTTTTTTAAATTTCAAGAATTTTTTTAATTCCATTATTTTATTTTGACCTGAAATTATGAATTTTAAAAATGGTTTTTTTTTGCAATTTTAATTTTTGAAGATTAATTATTTTGAGACACATTATTTCTCCAAATGGGTTCACTCAAGGTGTATTAATTTTTTCCCTATAATGATTGATTGTTTTTAGTGCATGTATGCAAGGGTAATTATAAGGTAACATTGAAAATAACTTTAGATCTATAATTCCCTATAACTATATTTATAAAGAAAACAGAAACACAAAAAATTTATACTAGATTGACCAAAGGTTATCCCCTAATAGTGATTCAACAGTTTTTCTAGATTGGATCCCATTATAGGGTGATGGTTTGAATGTCAATACAATGCTAGATCTGTATTGATAAATGAGAAGTGGGAGGATCCTCTTTTGAGAAAAATCATATTGTGGTGCTTTTTAGTGTAGAAATCATCATTTTTAAAATAACTTTAATTTCCATTCCACTTATAATAAAACTATATTATTTATGCCAAAAAATTTATAGAAACAATTTTATATAATGTTTTCATGTACTCTAATGTTGAAATATTTTTTATCAATTGTTTTCAATTTGTCCTTTGTTGAAAATATTTACATGATTTTCCATTCCATAATCTATATAAATTTATAAAATAATAGGTTTATTGATATGGTATTGTTTATAAAAAAATGGTGAGACCCTTATAAGATATTTAGCTCTGACCCAGCCTTTTTTATAGAGTTTTCCTATTATCATATTTAATGTGGAATAAAACTGAAATATCCCATTGGAGGTTGTTAATGTTATTTATCTTTTGGACCCATATTCATGGATGTAAATGTTGGAGATGTTATCCTCAAATTTCATGGTATTTATGGGCCTTCTTCTTAATATATGTTGTCTTCTATATTGTTTTACTTTATTGGGTTTTGTTTCTATGTATATTTCTTATAGATTCTAATTTTATATGTGATGATAATTTTTAGTTGAACTATTTTCTTCTACTATTTTTTGAAAAAAATATCTCCATGTTGTTCTTGTATTATTCATGGTTCTGATTTCCAACCCATTGAGGATCTAAAAACCCTTTGAGATATATCATATCCAGACTTGGTATATGAGTACCATGGTGTTTGGAACAGTTCATTAAAAATTTGGGACAAAGGAATGAGGTTCTGTAACCTTCCATGATTTTGGTATTCATTTGGGATTTTCAGTTAAATATGATATACGATTATTGGGTCATAAGTGGTAATTTTGAGAGTGTTTCTAGCTAGCTGTCATCGTAAAAATCCTTATGTAACCATGTATACTTTTTTAATTGAGTATACATTTTTTATTTCTGATTATAGTATTTTCCCTGGAGTTCATTCATTTTTTTTGAAATCAAAATATTAATTTTTCTTTATTGAAATTGATATTTCAATTTCATTGATAAATTTATCCTAGATCTATATAATATTGAATATAATTCCACTGTTGTCTATTGATTTTGTGTAGGAACATTTTAGAAATAATTTTTTTTAATAGGCCCCATGAGAAATCTTCTAGTGAACTATATTGAGAAAATATTATAAAGGATTATAATCTTGTTGGAATAGTAGTGTGTGTAGTTCAAGCCTTGGTATAAGCATTTTCACCTTTCCCTATTCAGACTTCTATTGTGAAACTTAATGGGATGAATCATGAAATCTTGTAGAAGAGTATATTTTCTAGACACCACCATTATTTAATGTCTCTATAGATCCTAAAAATAATGAGGATTATATGAAAAGATTGATATTTTTAGTTCTCATTGAGAAAATTTATTTAATCAAGCTATGGTCTAGAAACTCCAAAATAAATTACCTAGTAATCGGTGATGGTTTCAGACTGTGATGGTGAAGAAGCATGATTTATCCAAGTGAATGGAATTTATAATTCCTTCCACTTTCATTTGTATTCAAATTCAATGGTATTTAAATTGTATTTCAGGTTCATTGATCTCTATTATAGTAAAAATACCATGAAAAAATAAATGATCTTCATTTATATGATTATAATTATTTATCCCAAGGTTATGACTAATGTGAAACTAGATGCTCAAATATATGAGATGGGTATTCATATTGATATATATTTTTAAGTCTTCTTGTTCATGAATACTTATTATATTGACGTAATATATAGATCATTGATGGTAGAGCTTGATCATGGAATAATTTCACGGTCGAAAAGTGTTACCTTTTCTCATAATGACATTTATGTCAGTTCCATCATGGGAATGACAAAGGCCAATGAGCCACATAGAGGATCTAGATATTAGGAATCTTCAAGACCACTTTTAATTCCACGAGGAGGCCCAATAACATTTCTCTATTGTGGCATGGTTAAGAATTTAAATTAGGTTTTTAGGTATCGACCCAATATTTGTGCCTTATGATGTGTATTAGGACATCTACAAAATTTCTACCATTTATTTTTTATTGAATAAATTTTATGGTCTCATTGATACCTTAAAATACTACATTGGAATCATATGATTTACTATCAATGGGTTTGTTCTATAGGCATCCTGAATGAACATTCATTTAATTGTGTAAGTGTCTCTAGGGGAAACAGATATAGGCCCTATGGCCATGGGAGGTACTATAACAATAGAATCATCATTAGTGACATCTTTATTTGATATTGGTGTATAGTCATAATTTATATTGACTCTTGTTGTAAACAAGATAAATATTCCACCATATATTGTATCGTATATAATGGATATTACTATAACCCTTGGAATAAAGAAAGATTAGGGAATTAACTATCCCTCTTCTGTTTTCACTTTTTCATAGATTGAGCTCACCTACAATTTCCTCGATTTTGACATGAATCCTTTTCATATATTCATCTATATAGATTGGGTGATTATAAATAATGGTCAAAATAATTATTATATCAACAAATCTCCTTTAATTATCTTGATTGGGGGTTCAATGTATTTCTTGGAGAATGTAACCTCGGGTTTAGTAGGGATGTACCGTATTTTGGGGGATTCTTGAAGATGGATCCCTTTCTCACAACGATGTCTATTCCCCCTGGGGGTATTCCTCCATGGTGCATCCCAGTTATCTAGTGCCAGGAAGTGGGACGGATCCCTGACCACCTCAGGATTCTATTCTAGATAATTTATTTTCTAAACCCTAAGGCTCTAGGTCAGTTATTAGTGTATTCCTACAAGTACATAATATGTCAAAACCTCCATGCCTAGTCAACAATAAGTGGTTCTTTCCAAGATGTCCCTTTGGATATGGCACACTCCGTGGATGGCGGCCTACTTGTTTTAACCATTTCAGTAGCTTCATTTGAGGATGCAACATCTAATATTCAATAGACCTTAGTGGAAATATATTGGATAGACTAGCAGACCCTTTCTATGTTTTATGAGTTTTTCAAATCATGGGGATTTACATCCTTCTAGTGTATCAGTGCTGAACAAAAGATATTTGTTCATAGTTCTATAATTTGAGAATATTTTATATCTAAATATAAAAAATACCTAGATCTCTAGCCCCATGGTGTTTCTATCTGATTCAGTGGTCAATTGATATTAATTTAGGAAAGGATTCTTCACTACTTATGTTTTGGGTTTCACTTCCATGTGTTACACTACCCTTTAAGAATTCAGTATTCCTGATAGGTATTGGTGAATCATTGGTACCCTTCTTCTACATATATGAGAGAACATTTTTCATGGAAGAATTAGCAGTGTCTAAGATATATGTCAAAAAACATCTATCATGTCTACTCCCATCCATTATTATCCTCCACATTGAAGGCATGGAAGAGTGCTATCAAGACTTGGTTTATCTAGTGGCACATAGATACTATTTGAAGTATCATATCCATGTTTATATGCCATTAGTGAGCCAGAAATGTCATTAGTATAAAAATAAAATTGATCATAATATGATCTTAATAAATGATGAGGATCTTCTTCTACTGAATGGTGATTTACCCATCGCTCTATATCTGACATATGTATTCATAATTTGGAAAAACTGGTCCTCCTCTCTCCCCTATCCTTGGATTAATGGTTTTTTATGGAATTAAATAATGATCAACCGAGATGTGTGGTTCCACAATGATTTTAAATTGTGTCACTCGCTCATGGTATGTATCAATACATCTACTCTCTCCTTTTAGGACATGAGTCCTTGGAATCTGGCATAGGTACCTCCCCTGATGGTGAATAGTATATTGCTGCATGTTCCTGTAGAGGTTCCTGACATTCTTATCCCAAAAATTTCATTGGATGATTTCTATCCCCATGATATGGTTCTAGACTCCTCATCGTCACTAGTGACAACCTTCCCCTTCAAAAGTGGTTTGCATCTCTTCCTAATCAGATCAAAATGGTATGATTTTGGAGGATGTTCTTAATTCTCAATCTCCATAGGTTTCTTCTATAAAGGATCACATTGGAGTTGGAATCAAATCATGGTCAAACTAAAATAGAGTTTCCATGACATCCCAAAAAGTTCAAGGATTGGCGTTTGGGGTAAATCATGATATATATGTTTCTAATGTTTTTTTTTTCACAAATGGTACACATTTTGGATATTCTCACAAGTGAAATCATATTTAATTTCTAATAAACTCCACAATAATTTAGTTCCGATGGTGGCAGTCCTGGATTTGAAATTAGATTCATCACGAATCAAAGAGTACACACATAAGATAATATTTCAAGGTGTCATGAATGATAACCCTCTTAATTCACACATTTGACTATTTTTGAAAGCAAATATCTCAGTTGAAATAATCAAAACATTTTATTAGTTGAATAAAACTAGAATCATTGTTGGGGAACATAGTTTATTATCATTTTTATGCTAAATATGATGGCCAAACATTGATGGAGTTGTGGAGATACCTCATTTTGTTTATTACATATGACACACATTGGATTCTGGGTGGGACTTCAATGTAGTGAAAAAACTAGATGAAAAACAAGGAGGTGAAGACATTCCCTAGAGAGCATGTCTAGACATTATAGCATTCATGACCAGAAATGGTTTAATGGTTGTAGCGTTTGTAAGGGATCATTTTACATGGTGTAATAATCTAAGTGGAGAGATTTATACAAGGTTTCATATTGAATTGGTCTTGGGTAATGGGCCAGTAATATCATTATTTCTAGATTTCAAAATCTCCCATCTTGCTCACATATTATCAAACCAGTCGACCCTGCACATTGTCTTGATACCCAGGCCCAGTTGAGAGGAGGGATTCCAGTAATCTCAAATGAGGTTGGAAGAACCAAGGATCCATGAAATTTGAAGAAGGTCATGGATATATTCTTCTTTGGGAAACCCATGGATAACCCATCAAAATATGATCATGCACCTCTAGAGGAATCTTCAAAAATGGGTAAAATATTTTCCCTCTAATGGACAAGATCTAGAAGTGGAATGTAGGTACATTGAACTAGTGGAGAATGTATGGAAAATGAATGGTATGTGAAATTATTTAGTGATATTAGAGTAAGGACGAACCAACATGAAGGAATCTTACAAAGACATGAATGATTATCTCATAAAAAATAAAGGAAAAAATGGTTTCATGAAGGTGATCAGAATTCCAACAACTTCCATGGATGCATTAAAGAAACACACCAATGGAATAAGACAAAAATAGTAAGGGGGAATGGATATTAATCAAATGATAGGGTTGAGGTGGTGGAAATTGAGGATGAACACTTTATATCATTAATAATAGGACCCAATCCACATATGTTTGGAGGATACCTGAGAGGCTCACCTATGCTCTTTGATTACATTCATCACAGGGTGAATTAGAGGGAAATGAGAAGGTGATAATAGTTCTGAATGAGGAGTAGGTTTGTGATTTGTTATTGAATCTCAATTTATAAATTGGGATAGACCCCAATGGTATTCCAAGGTCCTTCTCTAGGGTCTCTTGGGACGTCATAAAGTGTGATATAGTGAGAATTGTGTAAGATAACTTTTATTATGGAAATCTCTCGCATGTGTCAGGTGTAATGAATATAGTAATGGTGGACAAGGATAATGACCCTCATTACTTGTATCATTATAATCTAATATGTATGTGTAATTTCGTCTAAAAGGTATTGGAATGCATCCTATATAAGAGAATTACGACACACCTTCCAAATTGGATTGAAAAAGAGTAACATGTGTTCGTAAAAGGAAGAACATTTCATGGTGTGATTAGAGAAGAATAAAAGTTGATTATTTATATTAGTAATAAAATCATAATTAAGATTTTATCCATAAAAATTGATATGGGAAAAGAATTAGATAAGGTCAAATAGAACTTCATTCTAAGGGTCCTTTCTTTTATGGGATTTTATTCATGTTATTTGATCTGCTATTTCGATGATTTAGATCAAAATGGTTCTCTAATTATTTATTGGGAAATCATTTTGGATTATTTAATGTTGTTTTAGGATTAAGACAAGGATTCCATTTATCCCCAATAGTTTTTAACATTTCACAGGAAATTTTATTATAGTATATTAACCAAGGCATTGACTCTAGAACGATCCTTCCATACCGAATCAAGCATAACACAAAATATATTTTCTTTTTGATGATTACTAATTATACCATATTAATTGGGAATGGTAGTAGTAACTCTGTATAAGGTATCAATGATATGTTGGGGGACTATTTTACTTGTATTTATCAAGTTCTTAATCGGTCCAAGAGATACTTCAATAGTACTAGTAAATTCAAGGGCAACCTGATCAGAAAACTAGAAAATAGATTGAATATGAATAGAGGTTCCTTCTCGATGGAGTATTTGGAATCATTTTTGTTCTCAAATAAGCTTAATATACACCACATTTAGAAGGTAATAATTAAAATAATTTGTTGGATAAAAAATTTTAAATTATATTCTTATCCTTCAAATGGAGAATTACACTGGTTAACAACATGTTATAATCTATTATGATGAATGTAAACTCCAACATGGAGTTACCTTAAAGTGTGATTTTAAATATGGATATTCTAATGGTATCATTATTTTGGGATGTAAAAATGGATGGGAAACACAACTAGGCATCGTGGAAAATGCAGTCTCATCCTATTGTAGATGGAGTTACCATTATCAAGAGTGTATCCGAGACTATGAAAAAGATGCATGCCAATGTAGTATTGGAGTTCCTTGAAGGGATTTTAATATGGGATAAGATCATGTTGGAATAATATGGGATGGATTTGAACATGTTTAGATAAATACCTTCAATCATTCGAAAAAAAAACTTATACATACATATTATTCCTATAGTATCATAATTGTTGTATAATAGGAAAGGGGGGCATTAAATTCTGGAAGCAGAATTGGGTGGGAGATATATTATAGTTCCCTGGATATCCATCTTCGTACATCACCGTTCATGTGGAATATGGTCACCTATATTTTTCATGTTGTCCATGATAAGAACAAGCAAGACTACATTGATAAAATTGTATTAAAAAATGATTCATACATGTTTGAATTAAAGGTTTTTGTATTAGATATCTTATCATTAAAATATTTACATAGATTGCATATGAAACTGAACATGTAGGATGATTGGGGAGAGATTATGTATTATAAATAAATTTCACCTGGGGTCAATTTTTTTAGTTTCACATGTTAGGAACAAGGCATCACCTATGGAAGAGATAATTTAGTGAATGTATGTTAGTCTAGTTTCTAGGTGTTAATGCTTCATGGAATATATGACAAAATCTGTTGTTATTTTTTTTTGAAATACAATGCATGATGTTGGTATGGAAAATGTTTGGTGGGTTCTTAGGTGGGTCAGTACAAGGGACATCATCAGAGGACTTCCTTCAAAGATGGTTTTCATGAGCTAGAAATCATGGAATGGAGAGAAATTGAATATTGATCACCCTTGATGTTGGATGCGGGTGTATCCTTCCATCTAGAAATGAATCACACCACCATGGTATAGTTTGGAGTCGAAAATGTATTAGATTAAAATCTAAAAATGTCGTAATGGATCTGATCATGTTGTGTAATGGTAGTGAGGCATATCCATCAATATGTTCTCTCATATCTTTATCCACCTCTAAAAATATGGGCAACATGACAGAGTAAGGATAATGGATGTGATGGAAACATCCTCTCTAGGGAGAAAAAATAAAAACAGAAGGGTCTTACTACACGAGTATCATGCATTACGGAGGAGGGATCAGGGGCATGAGGGGCCTAGATATAGTATCCTTTACAGTGTATTGTTGTAGTAGAAAATATCTTCATGATGAATCATATGAAATAGGCATGGTTTCGAATCTATTATATGAGAGGAATATTATGCAGGGACCAAAGGAGACCAAATCTATAAATATATAAAATGCGCTTAATGATTATGGTAAAAATACATGGGATATAACATATATAATCATAAGGTTTAAGACACTACAAAAAGGTGACATGTACATTTAACATATGTGAAGTGAAGGTAATATAGTTGTTGTATTCTTTGAATCGAAGGAAACACAACATGAGTGGATCTACCATTTCTTCAGCCTTAGGACCATTGCTGCTGAGGGAATCAGTTTTTTCAAAACTCATTGATTGGGACTTCAGTATTTTAGGCCCTTATGATATGGGGTGCAATTTGTATTTCTTTTTTGTACTTCAGAATAATACAAAAATAATTTTGTATAGGGAAGACAAATATAGTTTTCTTATATTGACATGGTGTGGGAATATTTCAATGATGATCTCCATCTATTATTCATCACATTTTTGAACAAGTTTTCTTTTATTTTCTGTAGTCTTGCAATGGTAGAAAAGGAAAATTTCCCTATTAATTTAGTACATGGAACTCATCCAAAATTTATTTTTACCTACCATATTGAACCATCAAAGTTGAAGGAGTTAAATAATTTGTTGGATGTTCTATTATTTAAATGATTCATAATATCATGTCTGTCACAAAATGTGGAAAATATTCTCAATATGATTAGAGATAAAAAAATCACCTCTATGTTTATCATTGAAAATTTATATAGGTTATTTTAAAGCAAATGGTTCTTTTATAATGGAATAATGATCTCATTAACTAGTTTAATGGGGGAAATGTTGTTCTTAATTATTAAATTTCTTCTTCTTATCACTAGTTTTAAAATAAATAATTTTAAAATCCAAATAATTCCTTCAGGATATGGTATGGGAAGAATGAGTATCATTTAATATGTTTTCGCAAGACTAATTCTCATAATTATCATGAAATTTTATATTCAAAGAAATGTAGAAAGTAAAAGTAAGACAAGGTCTGTATATATAGACCAAGGGAAAGAGGATAATCAAGGGGGCCTAAAATAGTGGAGACAAATGGCCTATCCTCAAATGATATTTAAACCTTATGTCTTCGAACTGTTCAACTCATGATATAATAAACACACTGGAATAAGGATGTACATCGATGATATATAGTATTCAACCTTTTTACCCTCCAACATGGTATGAGAATCATTAATATTTCCACCAATGAAGCTCTGGTATTTTATAATGATATAAGAGATAAACCAAGGAATTATAACTCACCCATGAATTTCATTATGCAAGGGATTATTGTCTATATCATCTTCATTGATCTTCATCCTCCTTTAAGTGATAATATTAATCCAAGTGAACATGGCCAAGTCCTCATTATGGAGTGATCTACCTTGACCAAACCTAATAGAAAAGGCCCGGATGACTGACCCACAACTGTCACGGACTATATCCCCTCTACGGATCAATTTAGAAACACATGAGACATCACTGTTGAGTTTCAAGATTCTTGATGGGTGGTTCCAATAAACTAAATTTCCAGAATGATGATTACATCCATTATAGGATATATGAAGGCTTGGAATGAATCTTTACACATATGGTGCCTTCCTCTAATTCCCTATGGTTTTTACAATATCAATGAGAAAATTTGTATTAATGTATATAATAACCCGATTTTTCGAGGAAATTACCTCATAAATTATATTGTTTCTTGGATGCCACAAAAACTTGAAACCGGTATATAAGATCACAGTATGGGCCACACATTCAATGCCTCCAACTCTCGATCCCTAGAACCAATGATCAAGGAAGGGATGATCAACCATATTTTGAGAATATATAGTAGCGAATCCCCCAAAATAATTCCATGCCTTGTAATACTATTCTCTATCAAAGAATTGATGGTCCAAGATTTCTTCGTTATATATCTTATAGAAAACACATATATAGGCAATAAAAATCCAACACCATTTAACATTTTCAATCATATTAACTACTACATTATAGATATTACAGGATAGAAAGTTATATTTCATGGGAATAAAATTTTACATGAGTTAATATTATTCCATGCATTCACATGATCCTATATGGGTGGGATCCGATGGTAATCCTTAATCATGAAGGAGCCAGTGGGGGAAGGAGAAATGACACCGTTGTCAAAATTTGAGGATAAATAAATGAGGTTGAGGAGATATTTATGATCCCTATCAAATAATGAATTAGTAAAAGAAAAGTATTGGCAGACCTCTTTGAAGGATATGTTCATTGCAGGGAAACCCGAGTATCCTATAATCACCCCGCTCTAGTTTTGGTTCAATAACATGATATCATCTTTCCATACAATCTAGTGAAAATGTGGCCAAATGAAATTAATGGTGGAACAAATCACCATATAGAAAGAATTAGTATGACTATCTAGTGAAATCTCACCCCACCAGGTTACCATTCAGGGTTCTCCCCCATAACATGTGATTTTTAGGACCTCAAATGCATTCTTTACATGAATACACATAAAAGAGTCCTTGAGGCTGTGAACATTAATCCCAAATTCATGCACCGAATGATCCATCCCACTACAAGACACCCAATTCCTCTTTCCCGTAGCCTTAAGATCCCATAAGAAATTGGAGATAATTCTATCAATGTTTTTGATCACCCCCATTGGGACCATGATTGAATATATGACATGAATTGGAGTGGCTAGAAGCATGCTATTAACCAGCATAATTCTTCCACTGAAAGAAGGTATTTATTTTTCTAGTTGATAATTAAAGTAATGATTTTACTAATTAGAGGGTCGAAATCATGAATTCCGAGACTTCCATAAGTTAGAGGATCCCTCGGATAGTCTATGGGATAGGTCCCTCTCTGTATGTCCAAGATGTGACCCATAGTTGCTAGCATATCCGATGTATAGGTACTGGAAATATAGAACAAACTTTTTCTATTATTTACCATCTAAACAGTACAATTGAAATACACATCCAAAACATTCTTCAAGAACTATATTGATGTAATTATAGCATTCACAAAAATAATTGTGTTGCCAATGAACATAAGATGTGTAACAGAACAGGCCCCCATCCTCCGCTGATACAGAATAATAACACCATTTCTCAATCTTCTATGAGTAATCCAACTAAGGAAATCTTGGATAATTATAAAAATACTAAGAGATATCATATCCCATTTCTATATTCCACTGATCGTATAATGGAAACCATAAGTCTTTCCCATAAAATACAATACCAATTCTTCTATGTTACTTTTGGAATTGATTAATAGAGTATTCTGTTGGTACCTCTATTTGTTTTTGTTGTATTTGTGGTTGATATTTGTTACTACTCTAAAAATGAGAGTGTTAATGTATTTCATCTATGATTAGTCCTTATAATCATGAAATAAGGATGAATTTATAAAATTATTTAGAAATTTAATCTCCATATATTATAAGTGAAATTAATGGGACTAATAGTCTCAAATCATGGAATCACATTCAACCCAAACAAGGTGAAATCTCTTATGAGAAAGGATTGAATTTTGTATCATTTTTGATATATATAACCTCCTTGCATTAGTATGGTATTACCACATGTTTTTTAAGGATATTTAAAAGATATATTTTATAATTACATTCCCCATATTATAAGGAATAAAGTTATTTTTGAAAAACAAATCTGAGTTCTTTCGATGAATTGAATGATATTTTGAATTCAATGATAGTGTTGACTAATAATGTAATATAACAACATGGGTTAACCCAAACATACACCTGATATATATTTAACACAATGAGGAAAAGGAATAAAATAGAACATTATTGAATATAATGAATAGATTAGTTCATCCAGTTTACTACGATGAAGAAAAAGATGAAACCATATTAGTGAATTTCAATCCCAAAAAATTATACTATAATGTATGAATCATAATAAACCCAAAATTCTTGTACGTAACCAAATTAAACTAAAATTAACATACCAAATGATGTCATCCTAATAGAATCTAACTCAATAAAGAATACCTTACCATTAACTGGGTCCAGAAAAACAATATCCACAACTGTCCCATTGAATAGGTAGGATGTGATTCAATGACCAATAACATACCACCAAAAAATCTATACAAGATATAATATCAAAGCAAAATAGTTATTGATTTAAAAATATTTTTTTACAAAACATGATAATTACTCTAATTCATTTGAAATCCATTTTCCCGTATATTTCTCCAAAAATACATTTATAATCTAAAACAAGAAATTTGACATCTTGAACTGATAAAATGGATATTATTATCCATAAATCATGTGTTAATGTATTAAAAACATATCAATTAAATACCATCTTATGATGTAATGTGATAAAACGATATTTAAAAAGAAATTATACATAATCCTTGATAAAAATCAGCATTCTATAAAAATCAATAAGTTACCAAGAAAACTATCATTTGGGTTACCATCCTATGGTAAAATATGTTATAGAAATAAAAGAGACTGTATAGTAATAACATTTGATCCAATCAATATTAATTATCTCCAAGAACATTGATATCACAAATGAAACCTCCTATTGGTGTTTCACAATCTAGGGATACCCATGTAAATTTTACAATGTACCTAATGTTCCTATGAAGAAAAGTTGGTCAAATACATTTCAAAATCGTGATCCAAGTTTTGTAGAAAATTTTCAATTCCATTATAATCCTATTCAGTGTTGGAAGAACCATTTCCAAATCATGAAAATATATTTCCATTGAAAAAAAATCATTATATTCATTTTTCATTCCTAGAAAAACATTGACACCACATATCAATTGAATGCAATGAACAATGTAGAATAAATTTTCAATAACGTTATGAAATTCATCAATGTATCCCATTATAAAGGATAAACTAATTCAATATGTAATTAACCTATACAACTTCGATATTGGTAACTGAAAACTATGATATTGGTTTTTGAAAGACGGGGGGTTACATGAAACATCAAAGGATCAATATAAAAGAATATGAAATCTTGAATATGAAACCTAATCATAATCGAAAAAATAGTTATGACCAGTGGAATGATGAAATATAAAGAACAATTAACTATTGTGGTGAACTAAGATAACCATGATGATCGATTGCAAAAAAAGTGATATGGATGGGATGGAATCACACAAAATCACCTTCGTGATTTCTATGTCAGGAGAGGGAGGCTACACAATTGAATGAAATTAAAATTCCCATTACTATTACAAAAATCAAAATATATAGATATTTTCCTAGAATCTAAGAGAATTACAAATCATTTATTACATGAAGACTAGAATCCTTGAAAATAGATTACATTTTTGATGGAAATAATAGTTTTTTCCATTACAGTATGTGAAACTATGAAATGATAAAAAAAGCATTTTAGGCCCCAACCTATTTTATGGAATCATTATTGAAACCACTATATGATGTATATCACTTTTAAATAGTGTTTAAATGACCATAAGACTGAAAATAATCCATTTTCCTATAGAAAAACACCCAAGCACTAAGGATTTTCTATGAACATAGTGATAACCCCTCAAAGACAAACACATTTATACTCAGACTCCATTAATTAGAATAAACATATAACCCTAAAAATTAGTTCATTTTCCCCCCAGAAAAGGCTCTATATCCTTAAGAATCCCTCAAATTCACCAAATTAAGGGTGATAAACAAATCATGAACACTAGAGTACCTAAAAAGAGAAACATGGTTTTATCATCCCCCTATAATAAAGGCTTTATTCCCCCAGAAAGTCCTCATATTCCTAGACTCAATAAATTGAAGGCCACTACTTCCTCATCAAAAATTACTTCAAATAATTCTCATGGGTGTCATATCTACACATCCAAACTAACGAGACTAGAGAATATATTTTACAAACATTACCATCTCTCTATGATCGAAAATCCGATCTAGATTCTCATCCAAGGTTCTGTTGTTCTAAAGATAAATATCATCCCATTAGATTATATGGGATGGATCTAGTATATACCTCATCAATTAGGAAATATGAAATAATTCATTGATATAATTCAAACCAAATGGAATGTACAAACAATTGGCCAACAATCCAAATTGGCCAATGATATTAGTTTCCCCTAAACCTTACTTCCATTCTAACCTACGTACACAATCGATTGTGTCCCATGAATGGTGAATATCTAATAAAAATAAACCACCTGCCTAAAACTACACATGTTTCAGATGAAGTTATATAAAATATTATTCCTGATTTTTGTGCTAGGATAAATTTTCTCTAGATCAATAGTAACATATCTAACATCTAATAAACAATACTCGGCTAAACTAAGGATATGGCATCATACCATTCTCAGAACATGGGAGATCTAAAAGACTCAAATACACGGCCTAAGTGGGATCCATCTTAATTAAGGCCTGATAAGTATTTCTATAGGAAAACACCTCTATAGACAATTACCTTTACTATGATCAACCAATATATATCACACTATCAAGGAGATAATCACAGAATACATGGATATCAACCTCTTTCTATCAATTTGTATCTAGGTGATATGTCATTATCAATTTCATATGTGAATCAATAGGAACCTACAAACCATTTTAGAACCTAGATGTAGACCTCGTGCCCATCTCATAAATGGACACAAAGGTAACCCCAACAAGTATCACAATCTCTAAGACATATAAATCTCTATGCTATGAAACTTTCTTCATCTCCATGATAGGGAGAAAATGCAATGATTTTGTGATTCGATCAATGAACACCCATATCACATACTTCCCAATATGATTCCATAGAAAAATGAAGAATACCAAGGAAATATAATTTCATTTCAATATTGGATCGGACAAGGAAGACAAAAACCCTGATGGTCTTTAGTGTTATACCAAAATTCTCTAATAAGTAAGACATTGTGATACAAAATTACAAATCAAACGAATCATCCATAGATAAAAATATAAAAATCTCATGTCATAATACATCAGGGTTTCCATAGGTTTTATGGGCCAAAAGGCCAGTTTCCATAGTCTATCAAATTATTCCTTAGGAAAAATATAAAAATTAATATACTATGGAAGCATAAAGCACCACTAGGAGACCGAGACCACTCACCTATGGTCTCCCCACCAAAATAGCGTTCACTAATGTGTTTAAACTCAATGTATTTAACCTTATCATTCTGAAATAAATCATCCAATGATGATTATGTCATTATTTAATCCATGGACACATATCCACCAACATATATTACTCCTAAGACCATCTGGGAAAACAAACTCATCAGGCACAACTCCTAAAATGAATCCTTTATGAATTTTCTCAGTAATCTATGTATCAAAACATTTGAAAAAACATAAATCTTAATAGGGGTGTATGTAATATCAATGAATTTTTTTTGACAGTTCTCCACCCAAATTCGTTGACTCATGATTCTATCCCACTGAGTAATTATATACTTTAGGCTCATATATTCAAAATTAATTGTAACCGCTCCCTAATGTGATATTTCTACCACGCATTGAGTAGATGCATAACCTATTTGAACTGATGATCATGTGTAGGATAGTTATTCTTTTTTAGGTGTAACCAGAATGAGACATAGGATACCAACAATTTCACTTGGATCAAGACACATTTTGAACCCATACCAGAAGCATCATTGAAAATAGCATTACCCAATTCTGGTTTCAAATGAATCAAAATTGGTACTGATGTCAACCTAAAAATTACATCCTAAAAATATATTGACACTTTTCATTGCATTGAATCATTAAAAACATACACGATAAAAAAATCATACAAGATTAAATTATGGAGAAATCATAAATAAACCTTCTATATTTACCATACAAACCCAAGAATCTTCGTATCTCAAAAACTTTTTTGATAATCTAAGGAAATTAAAGCCTACATTTTTTCATGATCCCCTGAGATTACCCTATCATATATCATATTCCCTTGAATGATCACATCCAATATAAAAAAAATTTAATTTCAAAATATTACCATAAAAACAATGTTTATTTAATTTTCCATGAAAGATATTCATATCTTCTATGTTCTCCTCCAATGTTTTTGAGTACACAAAAATATCATCCCTGAACACAAAAACATAAGAATCCCAGAACCCCTAATTGTTCCAATTGATCAAATCCATAAACACCATAGATGTTTTAATCATACCAAAAGGAATATTGTGATACCAAAATATCACATACCAGCTCTTGAATCCTATTAAATGAATATCCACATTATTGAAACTCAATTGATGGGACTCTAGCCTAATTTCAATCATTAAAAAAATAATTTCCCTAGAATCTATCCAAGAAGTACATAAATCATATTCAAAAGAATTTTGTTTCATAAAGGTTACATGATTCAACTTCTAATAATCATTATGATGACTGAGGACAACATATTTTGTGTTTGAAAAGTGTATAGGTGAAACCAACAGTGATAAACTAGGTTGAACAATTTCTTTTTCAATTAGGTCCTCGGGATAGAACATAAGTTAAAATAAATCATCTAGTTCCATTTGAAAATATTGAATACAAATGGGGATCCTCATCGGGATCATTTAAAATTAAAAACTCGATATCTCTTCATGGTGGTTAATTAGATGAATCATCCAAAAATTACCCATGGTATAAACATGCCATTATAGATGTTGAACACCCAAAGAAGGGTCAACATAAATAATAGAAATATCTATGAAAATCCAGGAGGTTACCCTAGGATAAGGAAAAACGTTCCCTGCCCATTTAGATCTCGTGCCCCACTCACCCAGAAAGACATGACTTCCCCCATTAGTTGATATAAACTAGACCCAATGGTGATAATAGTCAATATATGACATAAAAAATGACAATCCAATCCACTTCGATCTAAAGTAAGAGGTTTAAATATGAAAAAATAAAATGTCACATACCACCATGAATTTTATTATCATGACCTGACATATGAGTCACTTAAAATAAGATTTATAACTCTTTCTTAAAGGCATGGAATGATCCACATAGTATGTAATATGTAATAAATTCAAGGAAAATGTGTGAAATAAATTTGAAGATATAAAATAATTAGTAGCACTTGTGTCATAGAAATATATCACCATAGAATAAGAAATAACCATTGTACATCTAATAGTATATATCCTTACTTTACATTACTATTGTGAAAAGTACACTATTTAAATACATCCTGTTTCATCACATCCCTAAGCCTTCATAGAGACATGAGAATCCTACTTTTATTGGGGATAAAATGCACCAACAGTGAAATCATCTTCATGAACCTACGAACCCTTGGTGAATGTGGATCATTCTTAACATACCTGGGATATCCTATCACAAAAGGGTTTTAGAATCCCACATCTTCCACAAAGATGAAAAATATTGCAATCCTCCACAAAATTTGGATTTATATGTCTAGTCCACCCAAATTGATTTAAAAAAATTTGTTGATATCAAGAAGAATCCCCAAAAACTATTTCTAAAGGAAAAAAGTTACCTTGTGCTTCCATTTATCACTAGGGGATAAACCCTGGTGAAAAACATAATAAACTAAAGCTCCATCAAATTCAATCTGCTTATTTATAGATACAACATAAAATGATCCCTTATAAACCACCACTACAATAGTCATAAAGAATAAGATAATCAACATCGACCAAATATGAAGCCTCATTAATAACTAGAACATATGATCCCCAATGTTCCCATTAATGACAATATGTGAACCCTATAATTTATTAAATAGTATTTCATGATTTATCACATGAGTTTACACATAATTAAAACCGTAATATCCAGATATATAGTGAATTTTTTAGTTAAGTACATTACATAACTACATAATTCAAGGAATACATCACAATATTTTAAAACATCTTTAGGATTATCTTATTAATCAATTATACTTAAGAAGGCATGGGATAAACTAGGGACATGGATAAGAAATGTGTGAGATACAAATACTAGAAAGGGAATAAACATGAAAGAACATGATGACTATATTTCATGTAATAAAACAAGATATTATGAAACATGAAATTTATAAGAATCAACAACTTGAATAATGAGAAATTATATATCATGATAATATATAGGATACATTGGAAGGTGGAAACAACTTAAAACTTGAAATCAAAATCATATGATAAGGAAATATTTTGAAACATAATGATAGAAAATTTATTTTATTTGATTAGCTTCACTCCCTAATCCGATGAATGATGTCTCAAGATACAAAATCATTACCCAATTAATTAGACCACTATATAACTCTGGTCACACTCTTCACATTTATATATTTCAAATGCATAAATGTTCAATATAGGTAAAAAAATGAAATTATTTATCATCACCTTATATTCAACAATCATGGTGTTTGGAATATATACATGTATGTTATCAATAATATTAGTATATGTTCATAATGTTGAACAATATTAATAGGTAATGGGTCTGGGTATTCACAAGAAAATTTCATTGCATTAATAATCGTAGGGAAATTTATACAGCATAATGGGGGAATTTAAATGTTCATGGGGGAGATTCATGATATTTAATTTTTTTCTCTCATAATTTAGAAATCAAAATGGTAGTAAGGGGGATATAAGAGAATATTTTCTGACATTAAGAAAGTAATATAAAATGCATAATAAAATGGATATTCTTGAATAATAAAGAGAAAAAGATGATCCCTTACTATATTTGGTATATTAATTGGTGTACGAAAAAGATCATTATGGGGATTAATGAGAGAGAAATGTATCTATCATAATTTATAAATAAAATGGAAAAAATGGGAGATATTTAAGAACATATCAGAACATGAAAAATGTTAATTAAGAGTGAAAACATAAAATAGGTTCTCG
Organism: Viscum album; assembly: GCA_963277665.1. Classification (NCBI taxonomy): domain Eukaryota; kingdom Viridiplantae; phylum Streptophyta; class Magnoliopsida; order Santalales; family Viscaceae; genus Viscum; species Viscum album. Next base: position 532,753,335 of record OY728151.1, on the reverse strand, counting down.
AGAAAAAAAGATGAGAGGAAAATCTATTATAGAATTTCAACATAATACGAGTTTTTTTAAGTTCTAAATGAAATATTATAAAGGTTTAATAATAAAAATAACACCAGTTAGATTGTAAGGGAATAATTATAAATGAATTAATATATATCCAATTTAAATTAAAAAGTCAAATTTCATGTAATGTTATCAAATTGAATGGAGGAGAGGATGGTCCCTTAACCTAACAGGGTTATTCCAAATTATGTGGAGAAGCTTCTTAAAGCCTAGGGTGAACCTTGGGAGGAATATGAATTGGAAATTAAAGACTTAGGTTTTTCTCCATGGTTTTTTACTGAAGGGAAATGTGAGCATGGTTGGGTTTATTTTTGAGATTAGTGGGAAATTCATTATTATTTCTGAAACATAGGTTTTGGACTCAATTTAATAAGGTAATAAAATCCACAAAAAATCAAATGTATTTACCCATGGTTTCATACAAAGGTAATTCTACATCATTAATTTATAATGTATAGGGTGAATCATAATAAAATATTACAATTTTGTATGTGGAAGTGAGTTATTTCCTTAACAAAATGATTTTAAAATCGTTAAATATATTGTAGAGTTTGGAGGATTCATAAATGCTTTAAAAATAATAATAAAATAAACATAAAATCAAATTATTTAAAGTGGAGAACATATATTTCATCATGGATAAAATTTATAAAATTTATTATATCATTTTTGTTTCATTATGATGTCATAATACACACTGTGTATTTTTATATTTTTTATTTTTCCTCAAAAATTTGAATGTATTAGAAAAGTATGAAAAAATTAATGTTAAATAATTTCAAAATTCTAATTCTAAAAATAATATTTATTTTAACCAAATATTTTTCAATTTTTTTAATTTTCACTTATAGAATAATAATCAATATTTATTTAAAAATTATGGTTTTTTGATATAATAGTATTTGTACACTTATAAAAACTACATTTCACTTCATAAGATTTATATGATAGATTATTAATAATAAAAATTTATTAATTATATTTTATTCAAATAATATTTGTTTTAGAGAAACATAAATTCTACAAAACTGATCCCATAATCGGATTTTCATATTAATCAAAAATATAATTTTTGTTGTATCATCTCAAAATATAAAGATTATTAAACTGATTACATATTAATTAATAACTTAAAAAAATGATGAATAAATATAATAATTATTAACATGAAAATGAAATAGAAAATATTCATACTATTAGGGATACTTTGTTTCTACTCTTTGATAAATTATTTTTACCCTTAATTAACCAATTTTTCTTTTATTATGGAAATAAATATTTATTATAGTAACTATTTATCAAGAAGAAATTATTAGACAAAATTAATTAAAATGATAACAAATATGGAATAAATTTTTTCAATATTAATTCATATAGGTGGGAAAATTAAATTTAATATAAAACATTCTTGTGCACTGGTATGCAGTTTTCTGAAAAATAATTTTTAAAGGAAAAAATTATATTACATTAACATGATAACTAGTAATATTTATTATATGAATATAAATTAATTTAAATATATAATCTAAAAAATTTAATTTCAATAATTTCTCATTAGGGGTTATTCTAATTAATTATAATGAAGAATCATTATGTATTTTGATATATTTTTAAACAAAATATGTTTTTCCACCTAATCATAAACATGTAATAAAATCCACTACAAATATGATTTAAAAGTAATTAATTTAATTAAATAAAGCATTAAAATAATTATGGAAACTTTAAAAAAAATTAATAGAATAATTTAACTTTTATATTAGTTATTTTATCAAATGAAATGATAATTATACATAAAAAAATAATTTTTCACTATTCACTAGAAAACACTCAATTTTATAAAAAATAGAAAAATTTTCCCCTATGTTAATTTGAATATAATGATATAAATAATGTATTTTTTATCATATATATTTTATAAATTTTCTAAAATTCAATTCGAATATTTTGTATAAAAACGGTTTTGAAGAAAACATGTTTTAAAGAAAAAAAGAAATTATAAAAAACTTATTTCATAATAAAAAATATTTTTTTTATCATATTATGGAGATATAAATATATATATAATTATTTAATACTATTAATATTTTTAAATTTAATGGATATTTTAAAATCTTCAAATTTATATAATCAATGTTCTTTTCGGTTCGGTGTAGCATATCACATATGGTTTCAAAGATATTGTTTTCTTTTAAAAATTGAAGATATTAAAATTTTCCACTTTAATAATTTGTGTCATTTAAATTTAATCTAGGTATATACATGAAATTTTTTAAAAAATGAAAATTTATTTATTTGAAAACCCACATAGTAAAATGTGTAAATAAGATATCTATTTGAAAAGATATAATGTTAAGTAAGAAGGTCACCACATAACTATGTATCCAAATATAACTAATTTTTTGGGAACTGAAAAACTAGACATGGAAGAGAAAACTAACACAAAGGACTAATATAGGGTGATAGTGAACATAGTCAGGTGAAAGTTAATTACCAACAAACCAAAAAACTCAGATGGATGAAATGACTATCATTTCATCATAAGTGATCATAATATGAAAAAATTGGTTTTAAGACATTTTTCTTAGTGTTAAGGAAGTATTTTACTATCTAGAATAGAGAAAAATAAAAAATAATATATTTGAAATTATATTTTATTCCTTTTACTTATTTCCACATCAATATCATCTTTTTTCAAATATGGTGAAAATTCAAAATTAATTTTTCATTCCTAAAGGACTAGAATAGACATATAGAGGTTTACATAATCTGGAAAATAATATAAATCAATTCCTCTAGTATTTACTAACTAAAAAATGGATAGAATACATTATGATGATATTAAAATTTAAAAATTCTTAATACATTAATTTCCAAAAATACAGAAGATAATCCCTAAAATATTCACATAGTTCGTTCTGTAAATAAATACCCATATGTAAAAAATAATAACCACAAAATTATTTTTTTACCTCAATGGTTTTCAAACGCATATAATATTACATAAAAACAAACATAATATCATACTTCTCAAATAATGATAATGACAATATATATAAAACTAATAAATAATATCCCAAAATATCAGCAATCACCTAAAAATAAAAAATATTTCATCTTGGAATATGTTCACCAAAATGTCATACTAGAAAACCAGAATAGAAATCATAAAAAAGTTTTATCGATTATTTTAAATATAATCTAACCCTTATACATATCATTTAATTCTTATTTAGGTTTTTCAAACATAAATCACCTAATAAGGATTATCAATCCCTCAATCATGTGTTTTCTTAAATATCACTCTTTTAGTAAATCACTTTTATAGTTTAGAAAAACCATTAAACATAAATTTCAATTCCATAATGTAAGACTACGATAGAATAATCCATAGATGTTTCATGAATATAGTATCTAGAATGTAAAATATATACTAATTTTAAAACATAAATCTCAATTACTTATAAATAAAAACTACAATCCTTACACTTTAATGATTTCTATAGAGTAGGTCCTTCCTTAGTGTCGAACATCTGAGAGAGATAAACTTTTTTTTGTGATACAATATCTACACTAAAGAATTTTAATCCTTCTAAATTAACTTTTATATAATCAATGGGTAATTAATGGTATGGGTGGTGAATTTCAACTCCCAAAAATTTATATTTTCTTTATAAAATAACAGAAATTCAATAATTAGAACAACATCAAATTAATATAAAAGAAGAATAACTATATTTTCATGTAGATCATTCTTAGAAACATTATGATTTAATACTTAGTAATTGATATGTTTTTGTTATGCCTAGTATATTGGGTGGTAAATATTTGTTATTAAATATCATACAATAATTATAATAGGGAATGAATTGAAATACAACATGATATATACTATTAAGGTGTAGAGGTTACAAGTAAATAAGTGATTATTATCCATCTCAGCATTGGACATTCATTTTCCCCATGTTTTTGGATATTCTTGATGGTCATCTTGCTTATCATCCCAGGGAATAGGGAAATAACATTGATAGTGGACAACATCTCCACATTTATGAGAATGAATTGTATAAGGACCTTTTTTATGAAATTTATTTCCATCCCTCACATTATAAATTTTCCATTGAAACTGGATTACTTGTGTCATCTCTTCCCAGATATAAAATATATCCCTACCCCATTGTGAATGTTACCTTAGTGCCACATCCCACATATATGGAACAAATGTAATTGAGTATTTTATTCTTTATCACCTTTATCCGATAAACTTCATTGATATTTAATATGCATATTTCATGGTGTGTTTGTGAATTGAAAAAGTTCCATTTTTTATTTTTTATTTTTTCTAGATGGATTGGAATATTCACAATGTGTCCTACCTGAGATCCCATCATATGGGCATTACATTTGTGTATTCATCACATTTCCTTCACATTTATTATTTACTCAATCAGTCTTATTTCAATCCCTTGGATTAAATAAAGGAATAAAATTAGTGATGATAATTTTTAAATTAATGGATTGGAATTTTCTAAAATATAATTTATATCATTTAAATAAAATTTATTTCATTGTCTTATTAATTTATTGGCTTCAATATATATTATCCATTATCTATTTTCTAAAATGTTAATATATGGGCATTGTTTTTCCATTAATAATGATTCACATTTTGGGAGTTAATTTACAATTTCATATCCCCTAGGAAAATAAAACTATTTTTATTTCACGAGCTATTGTTGGGAAACAATTCCCAATCGAGTCTATACCAATGTCGTGTTTTCCCATTTTACATCTTAGTATGTCTTCTCTACATCCACATCAACATTAATTTTACATAAAGATATGTATTTTATTAAAAACCACATACCTGATAGTTTACCAAAATTTAGGGATGTCTTACTATGTTTAGTATTATCCTAGAGGATTTGTCAAGAGTTTTATAATCCAAATCCCAAAAATATATAAACATTTCATTTTTACAAACAATGATAACAACGCCCTTTATTATATTTTATTTGATGATTTATTACATAATATTACACATGATACTACCTAGGAAATCAAAATATCATGTGTCATTGGGAATTATTTATATTACATGAGAACAAAATATAGGGAATACATCTCGATTATTTAAAGCATACTAAATAGTCTCTTATTATTCCGTGAGACATAAAAATGCATGGGATAACCTGTATACATACATAAGAATGGGGTGAGATATAAATCTGTGTAAGGTAGTAAACATGTCAGAAGATGAATAAAGTATTACATTATATATTATTTCCATATCAATGATACATGAATGTTGTGAGAATCATAAAATTGAACAATGAGGAAAGATATATCATGATGACATAAAGAAAACATTGGATTGTGAAAACAACATAAAACAGGGAATCATTAACATATGTCAAAGAAAAATACTTGGACATCGTGGTGGAAAAAGTACCATGATATATTAAATTCACTGCCTAATCTTTTTCATGATGTATCATTTGATTGAACTATTACCCACTGGTGCAGAGTTTAATATAATTTCATGTGAACCTGTCACATTTATTTCATTCATATGCATAAGTATGCCACATAGATCAAAAAACATTGAATTAGTTGTCATAAAATATTATTCTATGATCATGTAATATGTATTTAATAAATGTATTTTCCTAGAAATAGAATTATAACTAAAAAAATTTGAAAACACTTTATAGAAAATTGGTTTTGATCTTCACTACACAATTTCATGGAATAATAAATCAAAGTAAAATTGTTGAAGAATAACAGGGGGTGTATAAATTTTCCGGGGATATGTTAATAATATTGAATGATGTGACTCATCATTAATAAATAACATGGTTAGTAAGGTTATATCATAAAATATATCATAACACTATAAAATTGAGATAAAATTCATTTGAAAATGGATATTTTTCAATAAAGAAGAGATCAAGAGGACCCCATACTAATTTTTGGCATGTTAACAGTTGTACATAATGGTTCATGGGAGGTATTAGTTAAAATTATAGGGGTATCTCATATTTTAGACATAAAATGTAAATTAATCGGTATATGGTAAAAAATTCACAACATGATCAAATGCGAATTAATAGGAATACCATATAAGATGTTCGTAAATATAAAAAATAGAAGAAAATCCCTTTTGGAAATTCTACATTGTAACGTCATAGGTAAAGGTCAAAATGAGAGGATAAATGATCTCTCATTAAAATAATATCATTTTTAATGCAAGGTAATCTTTAAAAATGAATGAATATATAAACAATTGAAATTAAAAAATCTAATTTCAAAGAATGTCCTTGAAATGAAAGGAGGAGTGGTAGGTCCCTTACCTAAGGAGGGTGATTCTAAATGATAGGGAGGATCTTCAGGAGTGCATAAGGGATACTTGGATGGACTATATAGAGAGGATGGAATATTAATGGTTGGGATCCATCGATTTTGAGTGAATGAATATGAGTTATTTGGTGGGATTGAATAGAAAATGTGAGGGGAATTATTAATAACTTATCAAACTTATTTTTTGGACTTTATATAATAAAGGGGTCAACACCCCAATCATTCCAATAGTTATTAAACCTGTTTTCTGAAAAATGGTAGTTGTTTTCAATATTTTATATGTCCAAGGTCTATTCATATTGAAATAATACCATTATTTATTTAGAAGTTAGTTATGTCCATAAAAAATTGATTTTAAAACCATAAAATATATTATAGGATTTGAAGGACTCAGAAATCCTTTATAAAATTGAATAAATAAGAATAAAAGTAGATTATATCAATGGGAAACATATATTTGTCTGGATACCATTTATTGGATTTTTTAATCATTTTTTGGTCACTATGATGTCATAATAGACTCTAGATATTTAAATGGTATTTTATTTTTATCCAAAAATTATATTGTCTCAAAAAATCATATCAAATTCACCACTGGATAATTTTGAAATATAATACAATAATGATATTCATTTTAACCAAATAATATTCATAAGATGTGTATTTTAACTTTGTAAATAAAAATCGACATTTATATTAAAATTTTGGGTGTTTTAACATAAAATATTTCGAACCCATATAAAAATTACATTTGAATTAATTAAAGTTATATAATAATTTCTTTTTAATAAATAATATTTAATAATAATAATTTAATTAATTATTATTTATTTAAAAAAACCCTTAATTAATTAAAATAAAAAATGTAAATCAAATTACATAATAGTTAAAAACACAATTTCTATTTTACAATATCATAATATAAGGTTTATTTAACAGATTACAAAGTCATTTATAAAAAAAATATGGAATAAATATAATAATTATTCCAAATAAATGTAAATACATATATTCAAACTCTTATGTTAACATTTCTAGTTCTTCATAAATTATTTTTACACTAAATTAAAATATTTTCCATTTTCTATTGTAATAAATATTTACATCAGTTACAATTCAATATTTGATAGTATTTCCAAATATTAATTATATTGATTCAAAATATAGAATCCATTTTTTCAAAATTAATTTTCAATTTTGGATAAATTTAATTTAATATAAAACATGAAAGCGCTATAGGAATCAGTTTTCTAATGATGCATATTTTATACCAAAAGATGATATTATTTTAACTCAATAATTAGTATACATCATTATATGAATCGTAATTCATATAGGTAGAAATATAATATAATCATATAATTTTAATAAATTTTAAATAGGTGTTATTTTAGTTAAATAAAATGGAAAATCTATAATAATTTTAATATAGTTTTTAGGAAAAAGTGTTCTACACCTTAAAAATATACATATAGTAAAATCTTGTAAAAAAAATAATTTAAATTCATTTAATTGAATTAATTATTACTAAATAATAAATTTTATCCCCAGAAATTAAATTTATATAATTATTTATCTTTTAAATTTATTAATTTATTGAAAGAAATGAAATTTTATACCAAACATGAATTTCTGTTAGTTCAATGAAAAAATATGTATTTTCTAAAAAATGACAAATTTGAACCCCAAAATTATTTTGTTATTATAATATCCAAAGTGGAGATTGCTTTAAGAAATAAATTTTTTAATGTTAAATAATTTAATTCAAATATTTTTGAAGGAATATAATTTTTTTGAAGAGAAAAATACATTATTATAAATTGACTGATTATTTACTAATAAATCTTCAATATATTTAGGATATATATATAATAGAAATTATTTAATCCTACTCATATTCACAAATATAATTGAAAATGATGAAATAGTCATATTTGAAAAATAATTATTTACGCGGGTTCATTGTACAATATCAAAAGTGACATTGAACATAATATTCTATTTTAAAAACTCAAGGATTCATATAAAAACACTAGTTCTATATCCAAAAAATCAGTAAAATAGGTTGAATACTACAGAATAGTACACTCTCCTTATACCATGTTTGGAAACTACAAGGTACTTCATGGAACATATAATGATAAAGAAAATGATTAAATATTTTACATATATAAGCCCATGTAAGGCCCACATGAAACTTAGATTTCATAATAGAGTTACATTAGTACCCCCGGTTTCAGGTACAAAACCCCTTTCCTCATGTTTTTTAATTTGGTGTGTATAAAATAGAGAGTTATCATGAAATATAATGTTTCCATAATATATATAGTTTCCATTAATTTGTGTGTTTACATAATGTTGGTTGTTTTCATTAATTTTGTTGTTTCCATAAAGTGGGTTGTTACCATAAAGTGGGGTGTTATCATAAAGTGGTTTGTTTCCATAAAGTGGGGTGTTTCCATAAAGTGGGATATTTCCATAAAAAATATGTGTCCATAAAAAGGGTAAAGGTGAAGGATTGGAGAGTTTGGGGGTTTTATAAGGAGTTTTGGGACAAGAAGGAAGGTCGCATGATCCATACACGGTTTTCCAAAACAGTGTGGTCAAACCTTGTGTAGAGGTCAAATCTAGATCCTATTTTCTAGGAGCGTAATATTTTTTGCTCTATATATTTTGGTTTGGCTTCTAAACTCCCCTATTTCGTGATTACTGTCCCTATAAGGGTGGAGAACCCACCCCACATGATTTGGATCCATCCTAGAGCCTTTCCTTGGTGATTTCGAGTCCGATTCTTGAGGTATGTCACCATTCTTTATGGACTTGTCATGTTTTCTTAGATGTGCTTAAATATACTTCTCCAATATCCATTATTTCTCAAATATGAACCTGTAGTGGGTAGATATACGTTTTTTATGACAAATAATTAAATTATGAGTTGTGTTCATGCTAGGATAAGAGAACTAAGGCTCTTAATGGAGAATCAACCTGCTTTCTTGTGGGTTCGTCATCTGTTTTCAATGTTTCGTCAAAACCTTCGAGGTATGTGACTTCACTCTCATATCCTCTTGATAGAATTTATTGGGTTAGATTCAAATTGTTTTATTGATTGTAAAATTCACAGAAAAATCTTCATTTGTGATGATTTATGGTTTTTCTGAAATTGCATGATCTTAGTGAATAGTTGTGCAAAGGGGGTTTAGTTTCATGAATTTAAGATAGTGATTTTAAAATTATGAATTTTCTCAAATTTCTAAATGGTTGATGAAAATGATATTTTCAGAAGAAATGGTTTTCAATAAAAATGTATTTTTATTGAAATGGTTTGGAATTTAAATGGTTTGGCATTGAAATGGTTTTGACGGAAATGGTTTCCAATAAAAAGGTGTTTTTATTGAATGGGTTGTTTTTTCCTGATTGGTGGGAATATGTGGTTTGTGTACATGTTTCATATACAAGAATTGGTTGAAATATGACCTTGTGCTCGCTGCCGAAGGTTTAATGGCCCATGGGAATTTAATACACAAGGCATGGTTGAAATATGACATTGTGCTCGCTGCCAAAGGGTCAATGGAACATGGGAAACAATTACCTTGTGAAGACTTGGTAGATCGATGAGAAATCACTCATGAGTATGGAACTGTCATAACGTAGCATGCATGGTTGGTTGCATGTGTCTGAGGAATGGTTGGGTATGCTGATAAAGGGATATTGTGAAATTGTTGTAAAGATTGTTTAGTTATTTTTTTGGAAAAATAACTTGCTGGGAAAATTGTTTTCAATCACACTTGTATACTTTTTGTAATGAATGGTTTTGGAAACTTGATTATATTTAGTTATAAACTATTTTTGAGATGTATTTTTATATAAATTTTTTATATAATTGTTACTAACTCTTCTATCCTAGTGGCGTTAGTAGGGAAGTCATTAGGGAAAACCTACTAAGTTTTATACTCACCCCTTCTTTGGCACTTTGGTGCTTTTGCAGATGCTATCCTCTGGGACAAGGGAAAATGTAATGTTTCACATGTGTTTATAACAACCTCATGATGTATGGGCTGTTCGGAGATTTTGGAGCTTGGAGCTTGTGGAGCATGGAGTCTTGAGGTCTTTGGAGAGTCCTGTGTGGTTTATCTACTATGTACATTGTTTTGTGGTTATTCTTCCGATGTTTCTTACTTTGATGTGGTTGTGATATAATTGAAGATTTTGAGTTGTCTTCCATTTTTTCATTCATAATATATTGAATGTTCATTTATGGTTGGTAGGTTTGTTTGTTTATTTCTTAAAGGGTAAATCCTCCCCACTTGTATTTGAAACCCTTCAGCTTTTATTTCTAACCATGGGCATCTTGAAGATGTTTTTTAAGGCCTATTAATGACTCATTGTACTCTCAAGACAATGAGAATTGGTGGGTTATTACAAATGGTATCATCTTGTTCGGTCATTGCCTAACAATTAGTCATTGATGTTCCTAGTTTTGGATATGAAATCCCTTCTTTTCTATTCCTTGGGTGGGAATCTGAGAAAGGAGTATGATTATCTGAACTTGAAATGTATACCATAAAAGGATGTATCTAAACCTTTTGTGCTAAACTTCTAGTTACCAAGGAGTTGGGTAAACAAGTGTTTTTTGACACTTCTTGAATTTTGAAATCTCATTGTCATGGGTTTAGCCAATGGGACGAGCATGACATGCATTGTAGAGGAATGCCTTCCCACTAAGAGTGCATACATCACTTTTTGGAATGATTCATGTTGTGAAAAAAAGTTTTAAATTTTGAAAAAGAATGGAATTGGTATTCAAATGAATGATTTTGAAAAATCTAGTACTTATCGTATTTCAAAAATGGTTTAATTTTTAAAAGCATGTGATGTGTTTTCAGAAATAGTTGAACATGGGAAAAATATTGTTTTGGAAAACAATGTTGTGATGGTTGAGGTGATATAATTTGAAATGCTAAGCCAACAGTTGTTAGAGAGTGAGATTAATGGAGTTTTTTGTTAGGCTTAGAAAATGGCACCAGGTAGGCATCGTCGAAACCATCCCGAAGAAGCTATAGAGAATGTGGTTGCACCTGAACCATGTGTGAACCAAGAGCCGGTTCAGAATATTGTCCAATATTTTCAAGCTATGGATACAGGGAACCGGAGGAATGATCCAAGACATGTGGATAATAACTTCCAGTTCATAGAGAAGAGTCCACCTAATATCCGGGGTGATTCTGAACTTGAGAAGGCGTAGGTGAGGCTATGTAGGATGAATCGTATCATCAACTTAATCGGCACACTGATAGAGTTAAAGGTCAAACTAGCGATCTATCTGCTCGAGGATCTTGCTTGTCAGTGGTGGGATTTAGTTTGGTAGGATAAATTGGATGAAGGAATTACATGGGATGATTTTGAGGAATTGTTTAACAAATAATTCTATCCTCACACATTCAAGATCCAGAAAATGATGAACTTATTTAACCTGAAACAATAGAGTCTCTCTATCACTGAGTATGCAAATAAGATCATGAACTTAGTATGCTTTGAACCAGAAGTTGCAGCAAGTGCCTCTTTTAAGGCACGAATCTTCTAATCAGGGCACGTTAAGAGATTCGATCCAAGATTGTAGTACTATATATTATAGATTATACATAGATGGTGAACAGAGCGACTGTGGATGAACTTGATATCTCTGGATCTATGGGAGGAGGTATGCTGATACCTATAGGAAATGGTGGGAACTCAACTGCTAAGAAGAAGCGGAAAAGGGACACCTATTTTCAAGGTGCAAGTGGAAATACTAACCAAACAGCTGGATCTGTAAACCTTCTTCGATGACCCCAGAGCAAATCATGTTGTTTCCAATGTGGTTCTATTGACCACATAAATCAAGATTGTATAAAACAACCTAGAGCATGTCATAATTTTAACAAGATGGGACATCATCAGTGCTATTTTCACAGTGCTCCAAGGTCAGGTGCTCGAGACACTTCTCAGGTGTCGCATGCATCATGTGCTTTGACTAGAAGAGGACGGCAGAATTAGTCTCATCAGCTGAATAGAGCGAGACATGGTGATTCTATAAATACCTTGACTCCTCAACCAAGGAAACCTCAGCAAGGATACACGAAGAGAAGTGTAGTGAAGAAACAATTGTATGGAGATAAGTAGATTATTATTGATGATCAAGATGAACCATCTATAGTGAGAGGTACGATTATTTTTTAATTCAACCCTTGTACAAGTGTTGTTTGACACTAGTGTATCACATTCCTTTATTGCTTCTCATGCTGTTGACTTTCTATGTTTAAATCTGGAAATTATGCCTTCTGTTTTGAAACCAAAAAATCCTCTCGGTGAAAGGGAATGTCAAGCCTTTTTGTGTAGATCATGTACTATAACTATTGATGGAGCTAAGTTAAATGGTACTTCTTGATGTTGGATATGGATACCTATGATGTAATCCTGGGTATGGATTGGATGACAACATTTAAGGATCAAATCGAGTGTTACAGGAGAATGGTTAGATTCATAATGAATGACAGAATCAAGCATCTTTTTATAGGAGAGTGGAATGTAAAGAAGGTTGCAATGAGATTTTTGGCACCAATGGTGGGAATAATCTCTTACCAATTGGCAGTGTTTACTTTGGAATAAACGGAAAAGATTGAGGAAAAATGTTGTTATGATGCTGTGGATCAATTTCCATATATCTTTCCCAAAAAATTCTTAATGTTACCACCTCTAAGAGAAGTGGTGTTTACAATTTATCTCTTTTCGGGGACCAATACTATTTCCATTTTGTCTTATAGAATCGCACCAATAGAATTACGAGAATTGAAAGTGCAGTTAGAGGAGATGGAAAGAAACAGTTTCATTCGACCAAGTACATCTCCATGGGAAGCACCGATTTTATTCATGAAGAAGGAAGATGGAAATCTTCGGATGTGTGTTGATTATCATAATATTAACCAAGTTATGATAAAGAAAATATATCAACATCCATGTATTGATGATATATTCAATCAATTAAGAGGAGATCAGTGGTTCTTCGAGATTGACTTGCAATTAAGATATCACCAATTGAGTGTTCAGAAAGAGGATATTCCAAACACATCTTTCCAAAGTAAATATGGACATTATGAATATATAGTAATGCCTTTTGGTCTAACGAATGCACCATCGGTCTTCATGGAATTGACGAATCAGATATTTCAGAAATATCTAGTTTCTTTTGTTGTGGTGTTTGTGGATGCCATTTTGGTCTATTCAAAGATAAGGGATGATCATGAGGTGCACTAGGGAAAAATGTTACAAATATTGAGAGATCATCGTTTGTGTCCCAAATTATCAAAGTGTGATTTTTGGATACAAGAAGTAAGTTTTATTAGCCATTTAATTTTTGAGATTGGTGTTTCAGTTGATCATGAAAAGATAGAAGCTGTTATCTGTTGGAAACCACCAAAGGATGATTTCGAGATACAAAGTTTTCATGGTCTATCTCGTTACTACTGACACATTTTCCGTGATTTCTTATAAATAAATTCACCAATGAAAGCCCTGGACAAGAAGAATGTGTCATTCAAATGGACTAAGGAATCTCAGAAGTGTTTCCAGGAATTGAATGTTTGGATTACATTGGCCCCTTTCTTGATCTTTCCAAAATCAGGACAGGGGTATGTGGTGTATTATGATGCTTCAGGACTAGGGTTGGGCTGTGTTCTCATGAAACAAGATCATGTGTTTTCTTATGGTTCAAAGAAGTTGAGGGTTCATGAGAGGAATTACCCAACATATGATTTGGTGTTTTCTGTAGTCATCCTTTCTTTGAAAACATCGAGACATTATCTCTTTGGTGATAAAATTACTGTGTGTATGGATCACAAAATCTTGAAACACATTTTCTCACAGTGAGATTTGAATCTATGGAAAAGGAGATAGATGGAGTATTTACAAATGTTTGACTTTGACATGATGTACACACCGGGAAAGGAAATTTAGTGGTGGTTGAATTGAGTATAAAGTCATATGCTCAGTTGGTGAAGGAAGCCTCAGATGAATGGTAGTTGATGTCGGTCTTAGCCGACACACATGTGGAATATGAAGAATGAGGTTAGGTTGTAGTTTTCTTTTCAGCTACGCTTGTTCCCTATTTAGTAAAAATGATCAAAGTGGCACAAAAATATGATGTAGAATGTTTGGTTATAAGTTCAAAACTCAATGGTGTGGAGGCCACTGAGGTTTTCGAAACATGGTGGGGGTTCAGTTTTTTGTTTCAAATATTGGATGGTTGTACCTATGGTTTGTAAGGAAAAACTATTTCATTCTTCCGAATATTTAAGATGGGCTGTACATCTTGGGACAAAAAATATGTTTAAGGTGTTAAAGGCACATTTTTGGTGGAGCAGCAAGAAAAGGAAGGTGGCCTAGTATGTCTTGTGGTGCATAAATTTTCAGCAGGTTAAAGTAGAGCATCAGAGACCATCTGGAATGTTACAATCTTTTCTCATCCCAATGTGAAAATAGGATCAGGTAGAAATGGATTTTGTTACAGGTCTTCCAAGAACATTCCAGAAACAATATTCTATTTGGGTGATAGTGGATCGTCTAACCATGTTGGCCCATTTTATCATTATTCACGAAACTCACATGGTGGAGGATCTTTCCAAAATCTATATTCGTGAAGTGGTAAAGATGCATGGTGTACCAGTGTCAATAGTATCAGATAGAAATCCAAGGTACACGTCTCATTTCTATAAATCCTTATAGCAAGCCCTGGGGACTCAGTTGATTATGAGCACGATGTATCATACTCAGACGGATGAAAAATCTGAGAGGATGATAAAAAATTTGGAAGTCATGTTGTGGGATTTTGTAATGGATTTTGGTGGCTCATGGGAGGATCATATACCCTTAGTGGAGTTGTCATACAATAACAACTATCAATCCTCGATACACATGACTCTTTTTGAAGCATTGTATTGGCGTCCATGTCATTCTTCACTATGCTGGGTGGAAAAGGGTGAAACTTCACTAGTCAGGCCAAGCCCTGTCCAAGAAACAACGGAGAAGATCCAGTTGATTAGAAAGAGGATGGATATGGCTCCGAGATGATATAAATCTTATGCAAATCACTATTGAAGACCGTTGTCAGTAGCTTTGGGTGATCATGTCTTCTGAAGGATCTATCCAATGCATGGACATCGTCGCTTCGTGAAGCAGGGCAAGTTATCCACTTGATACATTGGCCCATTTGAGATACTAGAACAGGTTGGGGAGATGTCATATCAGTTTTCATTACCACTATGATTTAGATTGTTGTATAATATCAACCATGTATCCTAATTAAAAACGTATCCCCCTGATCCTGACCATGTGATCAGATGGGATCAAGTTGAGCTAGAACATGATGCATCATTGATACATATCTTAGTGTGGATCATGGATAGATAAGAGAAATTCTTGTGTGGAAAAGCATCATCCTAGTGCTATTTTTATGGAAACATGGTTAGATTAAGGAAGATACATGGGAAAATGTGAAGGAAATGAAAGAGAAGTGGTTGAAACTATTTTTGTCTAGTGAGGGTTTTCTACTTTTCGAGGATGGAAAGACCAATGGTGGGGAAAATGTAATACTCCCGGTTTCATGTATATAACCCCATTCCTCACATTTTTTTAATTTCGCTTGTATAAAATACAGAGTTTCCATATGATAGAGAGTTTCCATAATATAGAGAGTTTCCATTATGTTGAGTGTTTCCATAATGTTGGTTGTTTCGATAAATTGGTGTGTTTCCATAAAGTGGGTTGTTTCTATAAAGTGGGTTGTTTCTATAATGTGGGGTGTTTCCAAATAGTGGGTTGTTTCCATAAAGGGGGTGTTTCCATAAAGTGGGATGTTTCCATAAAAAATGTGTTTCCATAAAAATGGTAAAGGTGAATGATGTATGAGTTTAGGGGTTTTATAAGGAGTGTTGGGACAAGAAGGAAGGTCGCACGATCCACACATGGTTGGCCCAAACTTTTTGGTCAAACCTTGCACAGAGGTCAAATCTAGATCCTATTTTCTAGGAGATTACTCGTTTTTCTCTATATATTTCGGTTTGGCTTAAAAACTCTCTTATTTTGAGATTACTCTCCCTAAAAGGTTGTATAACCATACCCAAATGATTTGGATCCATCTTAGAGCCTTCCCTTGGTGATTTCAAGTCTGATTCTTGAGGTATGTCACCATTCTTTCTGGATTTATCATGTTTTCTTAGATATGTTTAGATCTATTTCTTTGATCTACTTTATTTCATAGATCTAAACCTATCATGAGAATATCTAATTTTTGGGATTCCAAATAATTCAATTTTGATTCGTGATCCTTCTAGGATAAGTGAACTAAGGCCGTTCTTGGAGAATCAGCCTGATTTCTTGTGCATTCTTCATCTATTGTCAATGATTCGTCAAAACCATCAAGGTAGGTGGATTCACTCCCATATCATCTTGATATAATTTATTGGATTAGATTTAAATTGGTTTTTTTATTGTGAAATTCATGGAAAAATCTTCATTATTGAGGATTTATGGTTTTTGTGAAATTGCGTGATCTTAGCGAATAATTGAGCAAAGGGGATTTAGTTTTATGAATTTAAAATGATTACTTTAAATTATGAATTTTCTGGAATTGCTAAATGGTTTATGAAAAAGATATTATCTATAGAAAAGGTTTCCAATAAAAATGGAGTTCTATTAGAATGTATTGGAATTGAAATGGTTTGGCATTGAAATGGTTTTGATGGAAATGGTTTTCAATAAAAAGGTGTTTTTATTGAAAGAGTTGTTTTTGCATGATTGTTGGGAATATGTGGTGTGTGTTCATATTTCATATATAGGGTTTGGTTGAAATATGAAATTATGGTCGGTTCCAAATGTTTAATGGGACATGGGAATTTCATACACGGGGCTTGGTTGAAATATGACCATGTGCTCGGTGCGAAAGGGTTAATGGAATATGGGAAACAATTACCTTGTGACAACATGGTAGATCGATGAGAAACCGCTAATGAGTATGAAACTGTCATAAAGTAGCAAGCAAGGTTGGTTTCATGGGTTTGAGGAATGGTGGGGTATGCTGATAAAGGGATATTGGGAAATGGTTGTAAAGATTGTTTAGTTAATTTTTTTTAGAAAAATAACTTGTTGGGAAAAATTGTTTCAATTGCACTTGTCTGATTTTGGTAATGAATGGTTTTAGAAACATGTTTATATTTATTTATAAACTATTTTGAGAAGTTTTTTTATATAATTTTTTTATATAATTGTTTCTAACTCTTCTATCCTAGTGGCGTGAGTAGGGAAGCCATTGGTGCAAAACCAACTATGTTTTGTACTCACCCCTGCTTTGGCACTTTGGTGCTTTTGCAGATGTCTTATGAGACATGGGAAAAGGTAATGTTTTGCACGTTTTTAGCACTACCTCATGATGTATGGGGTGTTCAAAGATTTTTGTTCTTGGAGCTTGTGGAGAATGTAGTATTGAGGTCTTAAGAGAGTCAGGTTTGGTTTATCTACTGTGTATTTTGATTCGTGGTTATGCTTCCCCTATTTCTTACATTGATGTGGTTGTGAGATACATGAAGTTTTTGAGTTGTCTTCTGTCTGTTCATGCATAATATAGTGAGTGTTTGGTTATGGTTGGTAGGTTTATTGGTTTATTTTCTAAATGGTAAATCTTCCCCAACTTGTATTTGAAACCCTTCGGCATTTATTGCCTGCCTTGGGCATATTGGGGATATCGCTTAAGGCCTAGTAATGACTCGTCGTACTCTCATGCCAATGATAATTGGAATGTAATTACAGTTACCCTACTAAAATCCCAGTACCTTAGGAATGTGTGTGAAAGAAACCTTACAATATTTAGCAGTCTTTAATATGTTTAAGTTACCAACAATCTGATCAGTCTACTCCTTAGATTCATGCAGTTAATTATCACCCTAAAATGTTGTTAGATTATATAAGTGAACTCAGAGCCATGATACATCACACATCATGGTTTCTTTAAACCATATTGATCCAAAATATGAATATCTCATATCACATCTTCACCCAAATAAGGGTCCAGTGGATGATTTTCAAGGGTATCATCTCTCAAAACATCAACATTAATTTTTGAAATTAATATTATCAGAGTAATTGTATACTAATCCTAAGAAAATAACCTATTAGATCATGATTAGATTATGATTATCATAAGACCAATTTCATAATTTAATGAAATAATTTAGAAAACATGAATTTAAAGAAATTAAGAATTATAAAAAGGAAAGTATCCAATTAAAAAAAATTGTTTAATTTAATTAAATATCCCATAATATTCTTTTAAATTACTAAAAAACATATGGGAAAACTTGTAAAACTCCCTTTCCACCCATGATAAATTTGATTTAGGCATGAGAGTGAGAAGGAACGGAAAATATTTTGCACTTAATATCAGAATTGTAATATTCCAAAATACGCTATACAAAAGGCACCGAACCAATATCATGAAGTGTAAACACAAATCAGGCTGATCCTACACATTGATACCAACATGTAATAGATAATATTAAGTCAACCAAAAAATTCATCTGAGCTAGTATTAACATGGTGAGAAGAATCATGAAAATAGAACAAATGTGGAATATAACTAAACTTAACACACAATTAGAATATTATACAAATGAAAGAGATAGAATCGGATCCATACAATCCATTAACAACCAGATAAACCAAAATGTATGAATAATTAAGAAAAAAACGAATCTAAGATTTAAAAATTCACCTCTAAACCAACTTGAACCGTCTGTAGTGATAATAAGAGAAGCCATCTCGCTACAACATGCCCATACCATTAATTGAGTCATATTAAATTATATACATAACAACACAAAGGAAAATGTATGGTGTGGGAAAAAAATCCCATTATAATAACAACAAAAGATTAATATAATTTCAAACATCAAGAATGAAATAGTACTCAATTTTAAAATAAAATTATATTTACATATATTTTTCTACAATTCAATTCATTATAAATTCATTTCCCCTTTGGTTTTGATATTTTCATTTTCATATTATGAAAATAGAAATATGAATAGTATATGATATAAAATTTTAAATCATATCAATGCATCATAATAGAAGAAATTAAACACATATCCAAAAACTAAAATCAATTTACTCCATGTGATACAACCTCTTATAGAAACCTAATAACAAAATTACACGATAAAACCAATCAGGGAATAAAAATAAATAAATGTAAAAGAATACTATTATTTGGAATCTATCCTATGTGATAATAAGTAATATGAATAAATGATCAAAAACATTTATAAGAGTATATTAAATAAATATGATGTCATTTCATAGTGATTTTATATCCCAAGGGTTTCCTCATAGTTTTTCCACACACACTAGTGCTACATATTTCAATTTTCTAATGAACCCAAAGTTCCAAAACATGAAAAAGTTTCAAGGACATTTTAAAACTATTCTCAAAATATTATTAAATAGATTTAAATATAATAGAATACAATTTAGTGTTTCAGAACCATTTCAAAATCATGAAAATTAGTTTCCAGTGAAATCCCTAGTTAAATGTTTTTCTTTTCCACGAGGTCTTTTAAAACATCATCACAAATGAAATAAACTAACAACCCAAAATAAATGTATTAGTGTGAAAATAGTTTTATTGTATTAACTTGTTATAAATAAAAACCCATTTTAGAACTATATAAACCTTGTATAATATATAAATGTTGATAGTTAACCAATATACAGAACATCAAAAGATATGAGGGGACAATGACCCTCAAATAATCAATTAAAAAAATAATTTGATCATTAATCAAAAATACAAACATGGGAAATGCTCAAGCTATGAAAAAAGGAATGATGAACTAGAGGAAACACATGACCTTTGAGGTATACTATAACAAACCAGTTGATAGATATCCAAATGAAGCACTATGAAGGGGAAAGAATCACCAAGAATCACATTGGGAGAGATGTGGGTAAATAGAGGGATGTTTCATGGTTCAATGATATGAATGTGATCTTATAGTACCCTAAAACAAAATTTATTTATATTTACATGGTGTGTAATCACATTACACATTTTGTAATCCCATTATACATTTTTAATACCTGAAGGTAGATATTTTTGAAAAATGATTATAATTTTTAATAAAACTTATTTTTTTCATTTCATAGTGTAAACCTCATACATGGTGTTTTAACTTTTCAAATCCAATACATGTTTCATTAATCATCATGGAAACCATTTAATATATTTTAATCCCTTTACAAGGCCTATAATCACATTGAAGAAATTAAAAACCCCATTTAATAGAATGCTAATGAGAAAGATCCCATGATGTTCTCCCAATATAGGTAAACCCCATCAGATATAAAAACACATTTTTACCCAGACTCTATTATTTCAAATAATCATACATCCTTAATCATTTTCAATCTCCTATATCAATTTATACCCTTCCCCTAGAATAATTAAATAACATATAAACAAGGTAGAAAAATTGAGCATGAAAAACAGAGTATCTGAAAACTGTAGAAGTGTGTTACACTTCCATAGGTGGCGCTGGTCTATCTGAACTAATGTTACACTTATTTTTTAGGTTTGAATATAGTTATTATGAGGAGTTGTCATGTGGTATCCTATATCTCTAGATATTGTGGGTATAATTAAATTAATAAATCAAATGATTATCTTAAACATGTGTTCATGATTGATTTAGTTTAAGTGTTTAGGGAATTACCATTTTTGGTAATGGATTAAAATTTATTCTGAACAAAATAAGATGATTGATATCATCTCTAAAAAATATTTAATTCACCGAAAGATGTTTTATTGTGTACTACAAGTAATATTGTTTTCCTACATTTCATACATCCAGGGGAAGGGTAAATTCATTTTTGATTCTTGATGAAAAAAATCTAACATGGGATGTGAAAGACTCACCTAATGTCCATTTTTTCTAGTTTTATTTTGTATTTCGGGAAGAAAAGCTCATTATTTTATTGGAATATGTTAAATTAACATTCATTCATCTAGATATAACTCTACAAAAGAAACAAATTAATGAAAAATATCATATAATTAAGGAATCTAATTAATATTAAATACAACTAGGGAGTATATTCTCTCTTATGAGTGAAGACCATGTTTTCATAATTATTTTGTTATAACTTAGGACATAATAGTGGCCATAATGGGTGATTTATATAATTCATACTAGGAAAATCACTTTCAATCCATTAAGACGTATTAAAATATGATGTGAATTTTGGTTGATGGAATGATATGAGACATATCTAAATTTTTAATCATTTTATAGCTTTAAAAATAAAAATTCTAAAAACTAGAGTCCTTTGGGATTATTTCACGCACATCTATTTTTGACTTGGATGTTGGATGACATATATATGAACATATTGGTTAGGATTATGTGTAACCCTGGGGGAAGGAATTATATACATGTTTGGATTGATTGGATTACTAAATTGGATCATATTATAACAATTTGAGATAAAATCAATATTGAGTACATTTAAAATATCTATTTCCATGAGTTTTTTAGATCACACAAAGGCCCTTATTCTATAGTTTCATGTAAGGATCATAATTTTAAAATATAATATTTGAGATACCTATAAGAGGAAGTGATATCTAAGGTGAATGATCATGAAATATCTTCGTTAGAGTGATTTACAGATAAAACTATTTATATAGATTCTTAAAGAAATTATATGTGTCTTTGTTCTTGAATTTTCTATAGATTTGGATAAAAACTTTTGGATGGTTAATTTTTGGTATTATGAAAATTAATTGTCTATAATTCATATACCTATTTTTGAGGCATTATAAATGAACTTCATTTATATATCTATTGTTTTAGTTAGTGACTAATGAAGATTCCTTGGTTGGATCAATTTTGTTTTATGAATTTTTTTTCACGATTCAGTTGATTATATATATGATTTTTATAGAATAGAGTCTAGATATTTCCTATGATTATTTAATCAATTAATGATTGTGTTTTCTTTTTTTTTTAATTATTTTCATTTAGTGCTTCGACTAAATAAGGTCACTGACCTTTTAGGAAACATGGGATGCTTTAATGGAGGAGTGCGGTTTCTTATGAGATTATTTAGATTGTGGGAATAATTTAATATAATTTATCTCTTTTTCCATAGTTGAAATTGATACAAAACTTATTTCATGATTTTCAACTTTGAAATTATCATTCTAAATATTCTCATGTTTTGAGATGGGAAGATCATGAAGTTGAGTCTTATTAATCCATGACAAGTCATCTAATTATAATTATTTATTCCAATTCAAAGGTTAATCATAGGATGAATATAAAATTGGTTCATGTGTTTCGGCTTCATGCTTCTATTTTACATGATTCATTAGATCATGAATCCCTGATGAGAGATAAATGACCTTATACCTTTAATATGGAATTACCATGAATGTTTTTTAGTAAAACAAAATGTTTGTTGTGGGAAGATTATAACATCTTTTTACGTATGTGTAATTAATTATTTAACCCTTTTTAATTTTTTATTTATTTTATCTTCCATATATTATTTTTTATAGGAAATTTTATAATATTGGAATTTTATGAGGATATGATTGGTTTTTTCCCAATTATGTCAAACTGTGTGGTCTATCCTAGGGAACTATGTGTCCATATTTGATCCATTAAAATAGTTTTAGTATTTTCAAAATAATGAGTCCTTTCTTCAAAATATACACCATCTATTTTATCTTGCCCTAGGAGAAACATAATATTACCTAGATATGGTGGTCACAAAACATCAAGCATACCTCCATGTACACCAGATGATGCTGACTAGTAGTAAGGGCCATTGGTGTCTCTATGGAGAGAATAGTACCTCAAATATCAGAGTGGATCACAATGGTGTATATCAAGTAAGGAAAAAAAATAAGTAGACATAATAATAACTAGAACAACAACATTCTATAGCAGAAGCAGTAATAAGAAACAAACATCAGTGGAATAAGACTAAACCATGCAAGAGAAATAATCAATAGGTAGAAGCTGACTAAATAAATATAATTAAAAATTGATGATAATTATCACATGTAAAATATCTATACTATAAACATAAATGGCTTATATGGGATATAAATATATACCACATGCTTCCAAATATAAATAAAGGAAAAATATACTACTACTAAAATCTCAAGAATATGCTCGGTCCCGTTCTCAAATGCTCTGTCCTATAAATGTAAATCAAGAATCATAAGCCATGAAATTCCCTTTATCTACACCACTAATCATGAAGTATTCTTAGGAACCAAAGGCTGTGAGATATAATACTTGAATTTCACAGAAAATGGTGTCATGATCAATATAGTTTGTGCAATAAAAATTTATTGTACGATAACATAGTAGAGTTTGTGGAAATAAATAAATAATAAAACTTTCGTCTACGTTACTAAATGTATAAACAATCGATTTTAAAGAATTATGTATAAAAAATATGTTTAAAATAAGGGAAAATAATTAAATAATAATCTATTTACATGGGTCATCATTGATATTATAACAAATGTGCGATGACCTCAAGCATGTGAGGTGTCTTGGCTGTCACACACCAAGAAATTTGTCAAGAATTCTCATACTTTAGGAATAATAAGGCGTCACAAATAAATTAAGCACAAAATCCATAACATACAGTATGGTATCCCAAGATGATCTATGGAGATCCATAAGTAATCCCAAGGGTTAGTATAGGAGCCTCTGATATAACCAATACCGAAGTGCTTATCCATGGAGACCCATAATGGAATCCCTCATATCCCTCTTGGCATGATAACCTCTTGGCCCATCACAATCATCTCAAAAGGGGACTAATTATCAACTATTTCAAGGGAAATCCATATTTCCAATGTGACAGTCCGTGGTTTCACCCCTAGGGAACCCATTTCACTCACGAGTTTAAATAATCAACCATGAGAGCATTTCCATGGAAAATCAAGGGTCGCTCCAAGTGCGTCCATCAGACATAGATACTGTGCATGATTAGTCAATCCATGGAGTTCGTATGTCAGGACCTATGTTCTTTACTAGACCATAAGAATGTGATTCATTTAAAAAATGATCACCAAATATGTACATTAAATTTTAATACCAATGTGACATTCAAGATATTAAAATAATTGTGTTCAGTGAATGAAATTATTGAATACAACATAATACAAGATACATAAGGCATAAGAATAAGTACAATGCTTTATGGAGTGCACACAAGGTACAAAACATATTAATTAAATAAAATCCATGGGTTATAAAGAATTTAGTGTAATTCATAGTCATGATAGGTTGGTAAATGATGTGCTAACATTATCATAATAAAAAAGAGGATACTCAAGGCCAACCATTGATCTGAAGTCAATTCATTTAATATGAAATTTATTACAACTGAAATAAAAAATTAACATGTTGGTTTAGCTAACAAGGCATGGGAAAAGTGCTCTTGGGCTTTTATTTTCTTAACAAAGTGTCATAAGTGATTTCATTTAACATATTTGGAGACGTTCTTTTGGGATTCATGTTAAAATAAGGATAATTTTTTTCATTTGAAAAAAATAAATAAAATCCCCAAGGAATTTTAAATATGATATTCTATTAAAAATCCATGAAAAATTGAAGAATAATATTCTTAAATAATAATGACCACTAATATGGGGACTTAATCTCATGATATATACGTTAAAAAGATAATTCCTATCACACTTTTGTAAAAAAGTTAAAAAATAACCTCTTTGGAAATATTTAAAAGTCATCCATTAAAAAATATCAAAAAGAAAATAAAAATGTTTTATAATGTATTTTCAAAAATATTAAATAGGTTAATAACATACCTGAATAATTTAAAATAATATGGATATGGATTAAAAATTTAAGAAAAACATTAAAACTCTTAAAATAATGGTTTATAGAAAAATCTATTACCTCAAGTGTGGAATGCAATATAAGTAATTTAAATCATATATATAAACTTAAATTAATATAATATTTGAATAATATAATTTTTTTAGTTTTATTTCATTATTATTAGCTCTTTTATTTAATTTAATACCACAATTTATATAGTTATTAAATTTTTTAAGTTCACATCAAATATTTTGAGAATGTTTAGTTCATAATCGCAAAATAAATTTTTTATGTTTACCATAGTCAAAGGATCAATTATTAAATCATACTTGGAATATTAATCATGACATAATTATAATTTCCATATGTTAAATAAAATTTTAAAACTGTGTATAAAAGGAATACATGAAAAAAAATCAGATCACTTCATGGAGGTGGTAGCCCACTTATATGAACAAGTGATAATATCATTTTCCAATGGATGGAAGGGGAAGATAATAAATAATAGATTATATTTCCATAATCATATTTATATCAAGAATATAATATATATTAACTAAATCCATCATAATAACCATCGTTGTATGGTGGTGATGAAAAACAAAACACATCACTTTGTAGAGGTGGTAATCCACATGTATGTATGATGGATGTTTTAATTACCCATAGGCTAGAAAAGGATATTAAAATGGGTTATATGATGATCATAATAAAATTTATGTATATGAAATATATGGATGTTATTATTTCATCATCGCTAAAAAATATTTGAATGATGTAGAAGAGAAATAAACATGAAATACTATGCTAATAATTATACCTCTTCTTTAGAAAACCTTCCAAGGATTACTACATAATCCTTCTAAGATTAGTCTTTTGAGAGTACTAAGGCCTCTAAAAAATGGAGTGGGATGTTATGGAGAGATTTAGGTAGGGATTTATGGATTTATAGTGCTCAAAACTTGTGATGGATATAGGAAAAGAGGTGAAATTTTATAAGTGTGGGGAGTGGCACACTTGTAATTTTTCTAATATTTTAAATATTTTAAATGTATTAATTTGGGTAAATGGATAAAAAATCACCAAATAAAATTATAAAGTGATAAGAAGTAAAATTCCATCATAAAATAGTATTTATGAATAATATTTTTGTCCACATCACAAATTATTTTCCTCAATTAATGTAATTTACCCTTTACCACAATGACACATTTTATCCAGGGTTATAATTCATTATAAAAAAATTAAAATTGAATCCATTAATAAATTTGATCCTCTTTAATGAAAATATGGAATCCATTTTTCATGATTCAAAATTTATAAGTGGAGAAAATTACTTTTAAAATAAGTGCGTAAAATGTAATGATTTTTTTTAGAAAATTACGTTTTTATGAATAAAATTGAGATTTAACCAAAATAAAATAAAATATTGATTCCTATTTGATTTATTTAGACTATTTTTAATAAAATGGATCTTATTTTACATTAAAATAAAATGTAGAAAAGAATTGAATTTTTCTATAAGTTTTGGCTAAAGCCACATTTTATTATTAAACCAAGCAACCACTTTCTTTCTAGGTATAAGGGATCCCAATACATAGCCCACATTCCAATGAACAATAGGCCTAACTACATAGTCTTAAGTACCTAAGACCATATTCATACAGCACACCACTTTTGTTCACCTAATCCTTTCACTAGAGGTCACCCGCTAAGCTCTCCTTGTTGGACTGTATTCCCTATAGTCTGTAGGCCGGTTATTGTGGCCCAAAAGCACATTCAAGACAAAAATTACTATTACTAGTGTACCCACGGATATAGTACCTTCTATAACCACCCAAATGAAGTGCTTCAATACTTCTATAGTACCTACTAAAATTAACTCCTTCTCAAATTTGAACTCAAGTCTAATGAAAGATTATGAAGAGTCTTTACCACTTGGGTAGGCTCCCAACACCAAAATAGATTTGTAATTTTAAATTAATTGATTAAATGAAAACGAATTTTTTTAAATATTTATTTTTAGTATTCCATAAAAAATCTATCTTTCTTGAAAAATAAAAAAAATTCACCCTAATATACATTTGATATGATGATATTAAATATTATTTCATTTTTTTAAAATTCAATTTCTATAATTTATAAATATAAATTTTAAATAAAACCATATGATACACACAAAACAATTTATAAGAATAAAACTATTTTTATGATATAAAGTTATTTAAAAGAATGTGAATCCATAAAATATAATCATAAATGTTAATAAGATATTAAATTGAATTAATATTAATAAAATCTAGGTTATCACATATATTCTATATTGGCCATGGTTTATATTGATAAATTTTAAGATGCTTCCACAATGACAGCTAGGTAGGACCATGGGACACGGCCATGCTAAAGACCCATTGAGTAATGAGGCTTTAGTACATAGGCATGTTCACGAATTATTTCATACATGTGGAAAAGGTTAGTTCCCCTTCCCTTAGATTGATTGGTATACCCATATCTGGTAGTTTTGATAATTCCTCCCTTCATATCAAGAAACCCATTATACTAGTGATATAGGACAATGGAACACATATGATGGGTGCAGTACATCAGTTCCATGGGTATAGAATGCCTAGGTTCTAAGGCAATTTAGACCCCCATGAAACTAAGGATTATCTATAGTTTATGGTTTGAGTATTCCAACTCATGTGGACCCTATCTGATCAGATGGTTATGTTTATATCTAGCCTCTTTCATGGTGTGATAGGATGCCATGGGGTTTGGTAACCCAAGATTAGGATGATATTATGCCACCCTATTTAGTGTTTAAGTGTATATTCCATGTGTAATATTACCCAAAGACTTAATTCTTAGTTCATATTCAGGATCCTAATGAGTTTTAGTTGTGTGACTTGACTATTTTTTATATGCCTCAATGTTCACCAACATTTTATGTGACTCTCATGATATTGTAAAATATGGATTCTTCCAAGAATAAATGTTTGAGTAAGGCCTTGTTTGGGAAATTCAGCCTAGTGTGGTCCCTATGTTCATTCCCACTTATACTAGGGTGAGAGAGTAGGTTTTGGTGATATAATGTTTCCTAGAAGGTAAATTCCTGGTAACTAGATTAGGTGATGGAAATCATGGAGAATATTGATACTATGTGGTTGGAATGTATCACTCATCAATCACCTAGCATATGAGGCCATTACTTAGGCTTGATTAGAACCTGGTTTAAAAATTCATAGATCCCCCTAGGGATTCATCTAGCCAAGGGATGGATGATACTATGATTTTTTATGTTAGGGTCACCTGACACATGATTTACTCACCTAATATGATTAAATGAGTGGATAGACAGTGCATGGACCACCTTGTTAGAGGATAGATATGATCAGGGGTCTCTTAGGGGTGTTTATGGTGGTCTCTAGGGTGAAAATGCTAAATAAGGGTCTAGTAAAACATTCATAGGGAGATATAAAGGTAGAGAATGATGTTATGACTTATTATCACCACCATCCATAGGTTTTTTTCGCCATGATGAGAGGGATAGTGGTTGGGGGTGTGGTCAGAAGGAATATTTGGAAGGATATGACCTAGCTTCACATGAGATGATTCAAGGTATGATTTGTATCTTCTCTACCGTATCACCAATACTTATAGGCATAGGTTATCACCATTATTTTAGTGACTTATCCCCTATTTTATAAATTGATATTCAAGTGGTGCCTTTAGCCTATCCTTTATATCTAGAGTCATACTAGGAGTTATCCTACTTTTTCCTACATCTTCTAACAGTTCAAGCTTCTTCTCTATGGATAAGGTTTCACATGGGATCTATTTATGGATACGATAAAGAAATATGATATTATCATTTTTATGGACTGTCTATCAATAGTTCATTCCCAAATATACTATCATATTAGGAAAATAGTGCTCCATGGGGGGGGGGGGGGGTGATTAGATTATCCTTCATTGGTAAGGAGGATTTTCTAATGAAATGAACTAGGATCATTCATAATAAATTATATCCCATTTATTCTTTGTTGGAATGTTTGTCCCCTGGAGTGGAAGACTCTTTAGACATCTGCTATTCAGTGGTTGTAGGGGAATATATAAATACCTTCTCTAATATGTTCTAGAAATACCTCCTCACTGAGATATTTACTTCTACACAGAATTTCACCCAAACACCACCCAAATATCATTTAAAATATATATAATGTCTCTTATTGAGATTTAGGATATGGGGGGGGGGGCAGTTGGATGACCTTAAGGGTAAGGGATTTATCATACCCATTGTGTCTTTCAAGATAGCTTCAGTGTTGTTTTCTAAAAAATTATATGAGAACCTGAGGCTCTTTGTTGATTATTATCACATGAATTTGGTGAAGATCAAGAATTAATAACCACCGCTAAGAATTGATGAACAATTCAACTAGTTAAAAGGTATGATATATTTTTTGATGTTTTAAATAAGATCTAGTTATCACCATCAATTAGTTTCTGAGGATTTCTTTCTAAATAAAAAAATTTATATCGTCATAGGCATTGTTGTTCTCGGTGATTCCTTACGGTGTGAGAAACACCCTAAACTTTTTTGGGGCTTATAGAATGGATCTTCCAACCCTATATAAATTATTTTTTTAGTCACATTAATTAATTAAATTTTTGTATACTTTTAATTAGTTGAGTAGCTTATAGAACATTTGAGTATGGTGTTAGACTTTATTTAGGACAATTGATTATATGGTAATCTCTGGAGTGTTAGTTCTACATCATATAGGCCCACTTCCTATGACATGTTATTTTAGAATAAGAAGTAATTATGGACATGGGGAAGATCAATATATTGTTTTCTTAGGATCCAATCATGAGCGTGTTTGATGATTGAAGTTTATTTGGTTAGTGTGGGTACAATTGAAGGGTTGTGGATGAATTATCCATGATTTTAGACCCTTTGAATACCCTAAATTATAAGGGAAACCGTTTTTGTGGTTTAAGTGTCATAAATAATACATTGAGGATATGAGATAATTGTTGACCACCAATTCAATTTTGAGACTGCAAGAGGAAGGAATTGAATATGTGGTGTTATATGATGCCACTATAGATGGTCTTGATTGTGTATTGATGAAAAGGAAAGAAATTATTACTGATGGGTATATTTAGCTAATACCCCATTAGTATAGATTTATTGACCATGAATTATAGATTTTATCTGTTGAGTTCTCCTTTAATATTTTGGGGTAACATCTTATGGTATAGTGGTTTATAGTTACTCAAACTACCATAGTCTCATATATATCCATTCATATTAAACCCAAGGAAGATACATTGATTGGAGTTACTATAAGATTATGAATTTGAGATAATATATACTTTAGGAATGAGAAATTTTATGATGATTCTTTTACTTAGAAGTCATGTTCTTGGTTGGTAGAGGAGCGGTAAAAGAATTTGACCTTATTGTGACAAACCCTTATAGATGATAGGGGAGTGAATTATATTCAATAGATAGTGGTAACACCACTGATTATTATTTGGGTGAGGTAGGATCCATTAGAAGACATTTAATTTATGTTTATGCATGAAAAATATCTCTAAAAGGTTCATGATATTGATCTATTAAAGGTAGGGATCATGTCATTCTTTTCCAAGGATGGACAATAGTTCTAGTCGTCCTATATGAAGGGGTATAATGTAATTTTTATACCTCCCATCCACTTTTATGTAACTTTTTTTGTGTAAATTATGCACCATGAGCTTTTATGGATGTTTTAGTGGCCATATATGAGGCATAATGTTATCAAGTTTGTTTCTCAATGTCTCTGTAGTTAGTAGGTGAAGGCAGAGAATCAAGTCCCAAAAATCTTATCCCAAACTATTGAGGTTCAAAAATTTAAGTGGGATAGTATGTAAATAGATTTTGTGATTGGGATTCTATGAAAAATAAGGAAGAAAAAATTCTGTCTTCATGTTTTTAGGTGAGGTTCTTTTATGGGTGGACTATTCTACTAGTATGAGTTCTTTGGTTGTATGGGAACCTTTAGGAGAGCTCCTGGGAGAATGAATTATAGACAAAATATCAGTAACTCTCACCTTATTGATTATGATTTTATTTTTAGGGAGAAAAATTTCTAGGTGGGGAGGGTGTAATGGTTTTGGTTTTTTTGATTAAACACTTTTAATATTTTCAATAATATTTTTAGATATATTTTTTGAGTTGACATAGAGTTTCGAGCGGCACAGAGCCCCAATATTGGTATATTAAAAATATTAAATATATTATTACAGTGTTAGTGCATCATTTATGAAATAATGAATTTTATTTAAATCACAGTCTCACATGGGGAAATTTAGACCACCTTTGGATTTAGATTGGGGAACCCAAGGAACTCTTTGTGTTCCATTCTCATTGGGTCCTATAATAGTTCATAATCATGGGTAGATTTAAAAAAAATTATTAAATAATTAGTTGAATGGTTAATTAATTATTTGACCTATATCATATCCAATTTAGTCCTCTATTTAGAAAATATTTGGGGTTAATCACATAACCCAATGATATTAGAGATAATTTTAAATGGGGAGAGGTTTTTAGGGACGATTGACGAGATTTCATAGATCGATGAATGTATTAAGTGGGAATCAGCAATGACTTCAGAAAAGATTCCCACTTACCAAGAGATTGATAAGTTGATGTGGTTGGGATTTGTAAGTTTTTGATTATTTATCTATTATTTATTATTTTGAGAGTGGATTATTTTATATTCTTGTAAATTTTATGTTCATTTCCTCATTTTATGGTCCAATAAAACGATTAAAATTTAACTACATTGAGATTATTTGTTGTGTTAGTTGTTTTTTATACTTTTTAATTTATACATTTTTGATCAATGGAAAATTTCTCAATGGCTACCAATGATTATCAAAAAAATGTGATTTTTTTTACTTCTCTCCTTATTATTCATGAGTTAATCATTTGATTATAGTAGGATGTCCCTTTAACACTCGATCTAGTTTAAATCACCAGAGAACCTTAAACCCACATTTGGGTTTTATTATCAACATATGAGTTAATTATGCACAAGAGAAACCGCAAAGTGTAGTGAATCATGTAATGAATTTGAAAAGGATTATTTCTTATATCACAATGCATTAGTGATGGAGCCATGTTGATTTTTTTTAATTTTAGTTAAAAACAACTGAAGATCAATGAAGAATGGGGTTTTATTCAATATTAGTGCCATAGATTAATATTCACACATGTTTGGTGGAAATATCAGTGGAAATGGTTAAAATTTGGATTTTAATAACGTTTTAGTTTAGAAAACATGTCTACACAACATGTATTTATTAAGAACATGCATCATGTACTTGGGATCTCCATTGACCCTATTTTCAAGTGTGGGAAAATATCACACAAGATGTATCTTACACTACATGACACATGTCTCTAGACATCTAGCATGATGTGAACAAGTAGTACATTACTAGGAACCCAAGTTTCCTTCCATTCCATATAACTAAAATCAAATTCTATATATGTGGATATTTACAAACTATAGAGGAAGGTAGTACACTGACAATGAGTCAAATTTGGATGACATTCCATATACACATGAGGACACAAAAACACGTTTCTCAGAATCATTCAATGATTGTATCTCCTACCCCAATAATTTGTTATTACCTCATAGTATTACTTTCTGAATATCATTCCATATGGGATGTGATGGTGGCCTTTTTTTGATATCATAAATATGGCATGCAATAGTTTTTGTGTGTTTCTTTCTTATATTATTTCTTTTTTTCTCTTTCTCTTGTAGGTTTAGAAGAGTGTTGTTTTACTATTTAAATTATTGTTTTGGTGTGATATATTCAGTATGAATATACTCACCTCAATATGGGTATCTTTATTATAAGTGGAGTATAACAACCCCATTCATTTACACATATTTATTCATGATTTTAATCATAATTAACTGTGAAATACAAACCAAGGATCATAAAGTCTAGTGTCTTTGAAAGATTAGGTACACAATTAGACAACATGAAACCAAAATATAAACATCTTTTATTTAATCTTTATAATGTTCTCCTATCTTAAATTGAGGTCTTACATCTGCATAGGATAACCTATGGAATACAAGAATAAAGGGATGATCTAAAAATCCCAGCAAGGGAATAATCATAACAATAAATCATAACACACGGGTTAGAAGGAATAACACGATGTCATAAGAAGGAATGGAACATGAATAATAATATGGAATAATAACATACATAACATAGGATCATGTAATCATGGAGTCATAGAAATGTGGACACAACATGAAATATGGAGGATCATTAGTTAAGGTTAACTACCAAGACCATTGCCCATGGAGGAGAATAAGTCAAGGCTAACCACAAAGATAATTTCACATGGAGAATCATGAGTCAAGAAAAAACAACAAGACCATTTAACATGATATCTAAGGAGACTAAATATTACCCAATTAATTGGAGGGATATCTGGGTGAACCGATCATAAAATGTTCATGCATATGTGTTCCACATGAAGAATCAAGCATAAGGGTTACCTATAGAAAGAATTGGGTATCATAATCATGTCATGGAGTATAAAAAATGGGTGTATCATAAAATTGTCCACTAAAGAATATATTTAAATTATAAATGAACATTAATAAGGTAAAATATTCATATATCATAATAAATTATGTCCAATTTAACTGGAAACATTTAAAAAGAGTGTTTAGGAAACATTATTAATGAAACCTTTTAGAGTGGTTTAAGGGAAAAAAGTAAAGAGAATTTAAGGAATAAATGAAAAATTTGTTTTCATAAAACCAGAAGTAAACCAAAGTCGTTTTTCATGATAAAATGAGTTATTTTATAAAAATTATGGTTTCTTAAAAAATATTATAGGGTGAACTTGAAAACGGGTGGGATGTTCCCTTTAATCGGCTTTCTTATTAGGAAGATTTGAGAAGGGAACCTTATAAAAAAATGTATTTCCCCATCAAAGAATGAATAATTGGGCTAGAAAAATATTTTTGGAACATATATAAAAAAAATATGAATATTAAATAATAATTATTAATAATTAAATAAGGTTAAATAGAGAGAAATCGTAATCAGTACGAAAAATGGAGGTTCTGAGAGAATCTCTTTCCTTATGTCTTAAAGTGTTATGTACTTGATCTTAATGTCCTGGATAATAAAATTAGATGGATTAATAATAAAATTCAGAACCTATTAAATATTTATTTGATTTATTATATTTTTATTATGTTCATTTATGGTCTTTTTTATGAGTTATGAAATTCTCTTTCATCGTTCAGGAGTGTTCATTTCATTAGGTTTCATGATTGGTTCACTTGTATACATGTATGAATGATCTTCTAAAATGATAATAGTTCTATAGAATTGAAATTATATGTTATCAATGAAATCATAAAATATTAAATTTTCTTATATATAACTTGTTTCTATATGTGAGGATGATTCATTAGATAAAATTCTAATGATAACTATTTAGATTATTTTGGCATTTTTTCGATCACCAGAAACTAGTTTTGTTTTATTAAGTATTATTATCTATATATATTGGTCAAAGAATATTGAATAAGTTTTAATAAATATATTATAATCTTTTTTAAACATAAAAATGTTCATATGAAGATCAATTAATGATGAATTGAAAAATAAAAACACGTCATCCATGGAGGCGATAAAGTGGCACCTCATGAACAATGTTTTCCTTTTTAAAAAAAATGTGGAGGGAAAAGAAATGATGATGGTTTGTTCCATCAACCGAAATAAAGTAAAGTATATAAAATATACTGGAGTAATCATTTAACTTGGATAAGGTTTTTTTATAAGAAGAAAATAAATTAGAAGAAAACAAATTCAAAGAAAACGAAATGGGTTTTACCTCTTGAATTCTTCTCCTTGAGAACCTCTTTAGGAGAATTGGGTTTGGCCTTTTTTTCAGACCAAAGGATCATATAAATGGGGGAGAGTCTTGGGAAGATTATTATGGTTAACTTTTACAAGATTCAAGGCTTTTGAGGTGTGAGGAGAAGAGGTGGCGAGGGGTGGTATTTATAGTCGAGGAGAGGGTTGTTTTTTGATTGTTTTATTCATTTTTTTATTATTTTGGATCAAGACTATGAATAGTATAAACCATATCACTAAATATATCAAATATAGAATGAAATATATATATCATTTTATTACATCATCCACACATTATTAATTTTTCAGCAAATTGTGTATTTGTTAAATACTATAGATTACAATATTTTACTATTCAAAAAAATTCAATTATCTTAGAAAAACCACAGAAAATAACCATAACCATATTTTTATTGTAAAATTCAAAAAATAACTCAGTTTTATGAAAATAATTTTCTAAATATGAGAAATTTAATTTTTAATTAAAATTATCATTTATCTAAAAAAATAACGATTTTAAAATTTTAACTCATTTTATGAAACTTTGAAAAATATTATAATCTCTCAAAAAATTATTTTATAATATTAAGAAAATAAAATATTTATTTTTGAATTTATTTTGTAAAAATTAAATTTCCTTTAAAAAATATACTAATTATAAAATTTTAAGTAAACATTTAAGCTTTAAAGAAATACAGACAGTTAATTTATCATTTTTAAAATAGTTATTAACTAATTCTTCAATATAAATATATCATATTTTCATTTATAAGATATATAAATTTTATTTATACTTCTATAGGAGAGGTTACTGTTTATTGGCCAGTTTACTATTCATAAGGGTCATATTACTATTTTAAAGTTCAAGTTATTATTCCATTGGTTTAGGTCTCTTAATTTATATAAATACACTTTATTTCATTCATAAAGTTTTTATTGTGTTCTCTAAATAATTTATGTGATTTCTATTGTATGACATGATTATAAGAAGGGAGAATTTCATTGATAGAATATAGGGTTATTACATTCTTCCTCCCTTATGAAATTTCTCCTTGAAATTCCATTTTATAAACTAAGGGGATAACAAGCGAGGTAAATTATTCTTCATTACTTCCTCCAATTATCATATTTCCTCTTCATACTTATGGTTCCACCATTGAACATCGACCAGTGGATTAGTCTTGTTGTGTATACCTTTATATCTATGATCCAAGATCTTCACTAGCAACTCATCCTAAGAGAAATCATTTTCTAACTATAAAACCTCTGAATTTCATACATGTGAGGGATCTAGTATGTAATTCCTCAAGAGGGATATGTGGAATAAATCATGTACTAGAGACACAATTGGTGGAAGTGCTATTTGATAGGCCAAAAACTCCAACTTTATCATGAATCATGAAGTGGTTGATGTACCTATTAATTATCTTTTCTTTCTTCCCAAATATCATGATCATATTCCATAAATATATACAGAGAAATAATATGTCTCGATCCTTAAACTATTGGCCTCGTCATCAATTATCCTCATAGCTCTTCGGTCATCTTGGGGCTGTTTTGATGTTCTGCTAAATAGTTGTCACCTTATCCTCCATTTCATCAACCATTTTATGTCTGATCCACTTACAGTCATTGATTTCATCCAAGCATGCTAGTGTTCTACATTTTCTCCCAAAAAGGGCTTCATATAGATCCAATTGGAAACTTTAGTGGAAGCTTTTGTTGTAGGAGAGCTCAAACAGGCGTAGATGTTGGTCACATCCTCCCTTTAAATCCATAGAACACACTCTCAAAATATATTCATGTTTCTGAATAGTATACCTATATTGGCCATTAGTTTGAGGATGATAGGAAATACTAAAGTTTAGCTCAGTTTTTAGATCATGATGGGGACTTTTCCAGAACTTAGAGATGAATCTCAGACTTCGATCAGACACAATTGATAGTGGTACTCCATGAACCCTTACCCCTTCTCTGATGTATATATGTGCACGTTGATCCAGTGATAATTCCTCTTGAATTTTGATAAAGTGAAATGTTTTGTAAGATGGTCCACAATAACCCATATAGAATTGTTTCCTCTGAATTTATTTATAAATCCAGTTATAAAGTCCATAGTGATGCTTTCCCATTTCCATGTTGGTATGGGTAATGGTTTCATCATTCCCCAATATTTTTTTAAATTATCCTTCACTTGATGACATACCAAACCCCTTAATGTACACTCAGCGATATCATTTTTCATATTGTCCCACAAATATTCCTCTTGGAGATGTCAATACATATTTGTGATCCTTAGGTGAATAGAGAAGGTTGAGCTATGTGTGTCATTCATTATCTCTTTCATTATCTTTGGTTTTGGTGGTACACATAGTCATGTCCCAAATATCATGACTCCTTCCTCATTGAATTTCAACTCTACAGATTTCAAATTTTTGGTAGCTTCCACCTTTTACAAAATTCCCTGATCATTTCCTTAACTATCCTTTATTTTATCAATGAGAGATGGATTGCCAATCATTTGAGAAAAGATTGATGATGTTCCTCCCTTAATGTTTCCCATTCCCGTTTTTTGTAGTTCATAAGAATATTGGATTCTTTTCAAATCTCATCATTGATAAATATGTCATATCCTTTCTACATAGTTCATCTTCAACTTTATATTATTTACCAAGATGGTAGTTGATTAAGCAATCATAATAATTTATGATCTTTGACCATATTTGATGGAGCATGTTATGATCCTTCTATGTGAATATATATTTTTGGCTCTTATGACTAGTATGTATGTCACACTTCACCCCATAGAGATAACTATACAACATTTTTAATGAAAAGATCATTACTTCCAACTCCAAATCATGTGGAAGATAGTTTTGATCATGAATTTTCAACTACCTTGAGGTGTATGCTATCACATTATAATTTTACATCAGTAAAAAACCTATTATCTTCATTAAAGAATCACTATAAACCACAAATTGTTCCCCACTTTTTTCGTAGTGTGAGAACTAGTTTAGTGATAAGTCTCTTTTTAAACTCTTTGAAGTAGTCTTCACATTCACTGGTTTAGAAAAACATCATTCCCTTACAGGTTATCTTGTTCATTCGGTTTTACAATCATGAGAAGGTATCAAAAAATCATTATTAATTCCCAACTAGACCAATGAAACTACAGATATTTATAACAGATATTGGCCAAGGCCACTAC
Organism: Viscum album; assembly: GCA_963277665.1. Classification (NCBI taxonomy): domain Eukaryota; kingdom Viridiplantae; phylum Streptophyta; class Magnoliopsida; order Santalales; family Viscaceae; genus Viscum; species Viscum album. The sequence continues at coordinate 532,714,794 of OY728151.1, read as the reverse complement.
TCAATTTCCTTTTTTTGGGAAGGGTCGACAAATATTACTTTTATAGTGATCACATGCCCTAAGAATGACACTTACTCCTTAAAGAACTCACATTTACTATAATTTTTATAAATTTTATCCCTTCACAATGTCTTCATCATAGTATTCAATTAATCCTTGTGTTCCTCCTTCCTCATGGAGTATATCAGAATATCATCAATGATGACTTTAAATTTTTTGAGGTAATATATAATGAATCTATTCATTAAATCCATGAAAATTTCTGGAGAATTAGTGTGTCTAAAAATAATCACTATGAACTCATAGTGTATATACCTCATTCAAAAAGAAGTATTGGGAATATCATCATTCCTCACCATTAATTGGTGATATCCCAACCGAAGGTCCACCATAGAGAAATACTTGGTTCTATGTGGTTTATCAAACAAGACATCTATCCATGGTAGGGGACACGTGTTCTTTATTTTGATTTTGTTGAGCCCATGATAATTAATGAATAGGCTCATTGATTTATAATCCATTTTATAAAGGGGACTAATGTACCCTATAGTGAAGCACTCAAGTGTATAAAACCCTAGTCCAGATTCAACTATAACTACTTCTTCAGTTACTCTAGCTCAATAGTGGCCATTCTATAAGGTTTCTTTAATATAGGAAGAGACCTAGGTATAAGTTCAATTTAGAACTCATCTTTTTGGTTAGGAGGAAGACCATGAAACTCTTCTGAGAACACATCTATGTATTCCATCACTATGGGCATGTTTTTGAACACGATCCTCTCCTCTATAATAGTATTTTGAGCTAGATATATTTTCTCATAACGTAATAATTCCCACAATATGGATGATGATTCTGATGGATGTTCCTGCTCCTCCTTAAACTTGATCAAAATTAGAGGATACCTCATGATTTGAAGAGTGATCTACCTCTCCTAATTTTTGATGTTATATTTTTATAAATATAGCCAATCCATGATCAATATATTATCAATATCTACCAAAGGAAGTAAGATAAATTTCATGGGAGGTTCATTCCACAAACATTATCCAGGGAGGAGTTATAAAATTTCGATGAAATAACATCCCCATTTTATATTCTCACTGATAACTCACAATCCATATTTTGAGGTGGTATTTGAATAGTTAAACTAAACTAGGAAGATATGAATGAATGCGTAGAACTATAATCAAATAGTATGTCATCTATTTTTGAATAAATAACTACTGTACCTATGACCACATCATTTTTTGGATTCACCTCAACAGTAGTGATGACATATTCCCTTCCTTGCTACCATAGAGGTTGTTATTATTGATTTCCCCTAACAAACCATGGTATAGAGAAATGGTTCACATAATTACCATGTGTTTTGCAGTTGAAATACTGAACTGTAGGTTATGTTTTGATCTAAAACTTACTTATTCCAAATTAGTGGGTTTCTTCAAATCCCTTTGGCATTTATTATCCAGATTCCCCATTCTTACACATTTGTAGCATTTTCTAGTTCTCTTTAGATAGTTCCCAGGATGCTTCTTCCCACGATTTTGACATGTGGCATGTTGTATTTTCTTTCCATCATGGGATTTATCTACTGGTCCTCCTATATTAAACATCATTTTCCAGTTTCTATCTTCGATCCCATGAGACCACCGAGAGTCTCCAATCTCCATTTCAACCTTATGTTCACAACAAACAATATCCTCACAACTATCAATGTCTTGAATTTCCAGTTTCTTTCATATACTTGACATTAATCTTCTAAAGAAGTGATCCACCTTTCTTTTAGTGTTTTGGAAAAAGCCATAGACATATCATGAAATTCTTGTTAAAATTTCTTCATATTCTTTGATAGAATCAACTTTATTATTATTTATTCTGAGTAACTCTCTTTCCATCTTGATATAGAGGGTTAAAAGAAAAGTATTTATCAAAAAATATATTCATGAATTCCTCCCAATCCATGAAATCAATTTCATACATTGAATTTGTGTTCTTGATCAGATTCCACCATTGGTTAGATTCCCCATAAACATGATAGACCACAATAGAATATATTCTCATGGATTTGATCCATTTATTTGTGAGGAGGGGATCATAAGATCCACTAAACATTGGAGTTTTTTTTTCTGCATAAAATATTTGACCACAAATTTCTATTTTTAAGAGAATGAGGGTGTTCCACATTATTCAAGTTTTTATTCATAACTTGATCCCATTGGAAAAGTACTATTATATGGTTTTGATCACTCATTCCCATCATATTTGGAATTTCAATAGAAAAATCTTCACATATCCTATCAAATTTATTATTGGATAAAATTATCCTATTTATATACATTAATAATGTAAAATAAAGTAAAATTGTGGGGGATTTAATTCTTAGATAATAAAAATTTAAAAATAATGAAACCTTGAACATAAGAAGGATAAACTTGTAAATAAAAAGTATATCCTAACTTTTAATTCCCAAAGTTTCAATCTAGGTTATTCATGGTGATAAAATTGTCCCGTGGGTTATTACTAAAGTTCCATAGTCCTAATATCCAAAAATAACTATACTATTTTTTGATACCAACTTTATTTACCACATCCATTTATGCATATTTTAACATGATTTTAGTCATAATTAACCATAAAATATAAACCAAGGATCATAATGTCTAGCGTATTAGGAATAAAAGGTACAAAAATAAACAACATGAAACCAAAATAAAAACATATTTTATTTAATCTCCCTAAATAGATAAAACATCCATTGAGCTCTTAAATTTTCATAGGATAACCTAGGGAACACATGAAGAAATGGATGAGCTAAAATTACCATTATGTAAAGAAGAGTATGAATAAATCACATTACATGAGTTAGAAGGCATAACATGATGACATAAAAAGTCCTGAAGCTTGAATAATCATATAGATGTATAACATATAGAAAATGGGATCATGTAAACATGGAATCAAAGAAATTTGGAAACAATATACAATATGGAGGGGTATAAGTCAAGGATGACAATCATGAACATTTCACATGGATGAGCATGAGTCAAAACTAAACTCCAAGACCATTGAACATGGAGGAGCATGAGTCAAGGATAACCACCAAGAACATTGCACATTATGTGTGACACATGAAGAATCAAGCATAATGGTTACCCATGGAAATAATTGGGTATCATAATCATGTGATGGAGAATAAAAAATGGGTGTATCATAATAGTGTATATAAAAGAATGGATTTAAATAATAAATGAACATTCATAAGGTAAACTAGGAATATATCAAGAAAAAATATGGCCAATTTAAGTAGAAACATCTAAAAAGGGGGTTTAGTAAACTTTAGAAATGAAAAATTTTAGTGTGGTTTAAGGAAAATATTAAAGAGAATTTAAAGAGGAAAATGAATATTTGTTTTCATAAAACAATAAGTGAACCAAAATATTTTCTCATGATAAAATGAGTGATTTTATAAAAATAATTATGAGTTAAAAAAGATTATAGAGTGTACTTGAAAATGTGTAAGAACCTAGGAAATTCTCTTTAATCGGGCTAGGAGAATTTGTATTTCCTCATAAAACATATATTTAATTATAAAAAAACATGTATTACCTCCTAAAAGATAGAATAATAGGGCTAGGAAAATATTTTTTAATATACATAAAGAACATAGGAAGAGTTCAAAGTATTTATTAATAATTACAAGGTGGTAAAGATAGAGAAAGTGTACTCCAAAGAACAAATTGAGGTTCAGAGAGAATCCCTTACCATATGTCCAAAAATGTACTACACTTGATCTTAATGTACATGATAATTAAATTATATTCATTAATAATTTAATTTAGAACCTCTTAAAAATTAATTTTATTTATTATAATTTTATTAAGTTCACTTATGGTTTTTATGAGTTATGAGATTCAATTTCATCTTTGGGAGTGTTCTTTTCCATGGTTTTCATGATTAGTTCCGTTGTATACATGTATGAAATATCATGTAAAATGAGAATAGTCTTCCAGAATTGGAATTTTTTACTTTTCAAGGAACAAATAGTATAAGAAAAATAAGTTCAAATTATAATGGAATTGAGAATTTAGAACCCGAAAAAATAATTTCTCAAATAATTTCCATTAAACTCAAATATAATGAGATTTATGTGAATTAAGTGAACCATTAAAATCATGAAATACCAAATCGATCGAATTGGTTTGCAACATCATAAGATGTGAGGATAAGGATTTTAAAAACTAAATCTATTAAAAAGGTTAAATAAGTTCATTTCATACCAAACATACACTACTGAGACATTTCATTAAACATTCCAAGGGAAAAAATCATATATTCAATAACAGTAATGGATACAAGCCCAAAAAAACCACATTACAAAACAACAATCATAAATATTAAAAATTAGAAGCCCTTTAATGTTAGTGTGAAACACTACTCTGATATGACAACCCTTGGTTCTTAAAAGAAACCATCCCTTAGGGCACACAGTAAATGTAGGACGGAACCAACCTCCATGCAATAATCCATTACCATATTATCATTGGACAACTAATTCCTAGAATATACAAGCCTCTATTTCATTGGAGTAATACCTTATTTCCCTTCATCCCTATATGCGATCACTAGTGTCAGTTTTCTCTATAACAAGATCAATTTTTTTCCAGTAATATTTTTCAACTTAATCATATTAACACCCCTCAGTCTCAAAACTAGGTGAAGTGTTTACTCTTTATGAATGTTTTAATCTCTATGTGTTCGACCATCTTCAAATTGAATTCCACAAAAAAATCAGAATATATTGGTCAGAAGGAATTCCTTCATTTTCATGATCAAACATCAAATGGATTTGTTGAATCATATAATCAATAGTGATGTCCACTATAGCCATGGATTATTCCATCTTCATGATCTTTTCATCCTTGGAAGAGTAATCTGCTACAGAAACATCAGAATCATGGCCTTAACTATTTCAATGGTTTCACTACTCTCCACTTGGAGGATGATGGTCTTCCCTATTAGGGTTTTGAAGAAGATCTGCATAGTATCCAGGGTTGGAGGAGCACCTAGGAAAGTAGAAACTAAAGCTATTATAAAAAATAAAACATGAACCTTTAATCGAAATCAAATAGTATGATAGAGATGAATATTTAAAATTTATTTCGTATAATAGCTCAATTAAACATACTGATATTATATCCAAACAATATGTTCTTATACTATAAAAAACTGGTGTTCATAGTTTAATATTTATTAAAGAGACGTTGTATGATTTGTAAGAAAAATACCTTATAGTATGTGATGGTTGATTTCATAATATGTAAACTAAATAATATTAAAACACATGTATATTGCATACTATAATTCTTCTAAGTGAATCTTTATGACTAAAGTAATTAAAATCATGAAAACCCCATGATGATTGGTTTTACAAAACATCAACATTAATTGCATGTCATAATCTATAGAAATTCAAAAACGATTTATGGAATCAATCATTAATGAAATAATTTACACTGGAACATGCCTTTATATTACTTCAAAAGGTTTTATCTTTCCCTTTCCATAACCTCTATGACCAATACATACTCTTTAGAAGTCAAAAGTGGTATTTTTTATCACTTAACCCATTTTAGTTCCCTTATATTCATCCACTTGAAACATCTCATATAGAAGCACTATCTTCTACCACAATTCTCTATAGTCATTGTTGTGATAGAAATTCATTGTTTTATTTCTTCAGATGGATATACTATTTCCCTTGATCATAGAGTTCTATCATGCTGATTTCTCCAACTACACATCAACTGTGCTGCAGGGACCAGGCATACCCATTCTTCACCCCTTCCTGGTTCTCTCTAAGTTGCCTTCGAAGGAATCCCAATATGGTGTTGTGCCCCTACTAAAGACTGGCCTCATCCAAACTCAAGGACAATGACTCCAAAAATGTTCTGGATTCCTGGAATCTACCAATGGATTCCGTCTCACTTCCAAGAATCCTATCCAGATCAGATACTTTGTTAAGAGAAACCGCAATGTCAAGAACCTGAGAAGAAGCATTTGGATGATCTTAGATGGCATCACGACATGTAGAATGATCTAGAAGATTGAAGGTCTCCATCATAATACTTAAAGTAACCAATGTTATTCATCAAAAATGAAATAGTGTGAGAAATCTCTAAATCATTGGAAGAGAAATTTGAAAGGAAATGGACACTTTCTTCGATGTAGGAAAGTTCAAACATGGAATCTCCTAGTGCTCAACAAATGCCACCAAACATTCCCAGAACAACTCATAGTTTTGAACACAACTCTAAGGTATTTCCCATTCCATTTAATGTTAGAGAGGATGAATGTTTATTAGCACCACTAAAATGTTTAAATGAACACTATATATTTTCAATTGAAATATAGGTGAACGGACCATTTAATTTCTTCTATGCAACAATATTTTCAGCAAGAGGTACAAGAATTTCACTGCTGATTTTTGCACTATTTTACCTTGATGAAAGTGATGATTCATATAGGACTCAAAACATAAAAATCTAACAGAAACATGGATTAATTTACTGATCGTAGATTAGCAATAGGACATATACTTCAATTTTATGAGGACATTCAAAGCAACACGAACACGAACACATTATATTCCTCTCATGGGATTGTGATTAAGATATGTCTTGCAGTGAAGAGTAACATTAATATCATATATAACAAATCCAACAGAAAGGGATTTTGTTTTTTGAAGATTGAAACTGTAAAAGTGTGACTGTATGTGTAAGAATAAAAAACCAAATAGTAGAAGAAAGTAGATAATCATATGTATAGGTGGAGGCATAGTCGAAGGTGAATGCCTTGTCAGAGGCGCTGAAGTGGAGGTGGTGGAGGATACAGATTTGTTAGAGATGAATTCAAAGTATCAGGTGGTGAAGTTAGAGGTGGAGGCTTAGTCGGATGCACAGATGTGGAGGGGGAGGCGGGGATGCAGAGGTGGAGGTAGGTATGTGGAGGTGGAGGCGGTGTGTGGGGGAGGTGTGGCGGAAATTTGGATTATTAGAGGCAAGGCATTGATGTAGGGATGAAGCAGGGATGCGTGATAGTAAGACGAAGGCGTGGATGCAGAGACGTAGGCGGGGATGTAGTAGAGGAGGGGCTGCCTGAAGGGGAAGGGTATTTGTGGCCACGAGGAGGCAAGGAAAGGAAGAGGTAGTGGTGGTGACTTCGAGGAGGAGATGAAGAGGATAGATGAAAGGGAGGCAGCCAGGAGATTCAGATCTAGAATATTGGAGGTGAATTCAGGTATCAAGTAGGAGACGAAGAACATGAGTTTGGTAGGATTCTGTAATTGCAGAGATACGAGTGCAGAATTGAAGGGACGAGAGTCTCATACCCAAGACTTCATGTGGAGATGTCACATCAAAGAAAGTTTAAATTCTTTAGTATATATAATGGATTTCGTTTTGTTTCTTATCACTTTACTATCCATGGTCAAATTATTCCAATTATTTAGGAGGAATTCGATCCCCACAAAGATCTCTACAGAGGAGGAAATATGTTCAAGGAAGCTAATTGATAAGACACCCCTTCCAATACAAACTCTTCCAAAGGGGAATGAAATGAAGAAAATGATGATCCAAACCTATGGGCCAGTTGCAACATTATATAGCCCTTGGATAACTCAAGGCTTGTAATCCCAGTCCCTGTTCTCATCTACCTATCCTTGATAAAAAATGCAACCGAACATGTTAATAAAGTCCATTTGAAATTATAAATGATAGAAAAATATGGGAAAATAATTTGCATAAGAGAAACCATTCAGAAAGGAGTATATGTACCTCAACAATCCCTTTCCTAGGTTCATGAATATCTGACGACAAGACATAATCATGCTTCACATATTCAAGAAAACCAGAAAATGATTCATCATATCCATTAGCAAATATTTCAATAAACAAATATCTCACATCACGATATCCCTGAGAGCACAGGATTGAAAAAACCAAGTCCAAGACCGAGGTTGTGCCAAGGCTAGGTCAACAGACTAATATTTCAACCATATATATAACCAAATGTAGGCATGAAACAGAGTTTCCATAGTCACACCCCCACAAAAGATTGAGTGTCTAAAAGAAATATACGACCAAGTGAATCTATCACAGTAGCCAGGGTACCACTGGGAGACAACGAGAGTTTTTTTCCATTTCTCTGGTGGTACTTCATGAAAGTCAATAGAGAAGCTTCCATTCATATGAATCCAAGATTGAATCCTATATTTGGAAAAAAAATTCATACATCAATTATCTTTTTCAATGTATGTGTATAGTGACAAAAACATAACAATGTCCACATTTTCAATCCATATAAATTATATGTTTACTAAGATGAAAGAAACATATTCTATGTATCATCATCATCAATTGTACCTCAATGCAGATTAGAATACAGTACAAAAAATTATAACTGAATAAATTTAACCTCGGTCAAATGGTTGAGGGTTACCTTCAGATTTTTTTGATGAAGTTTGTTCACTATTCTAAATCATTATAGAAAATGAATATATCGTTGAAAATGATGTAGGCACAACCATTGACAGGATAGCTCCAACTAAAGACCTTCTGTTCTATAAGTGTGTTTTTGAAATGGGAAAAAAATCACATAGACATGTATATATATATAATGATGTTTTGAGTAGAGAAAGAAATCAAACAGATTCAAAAGATCCATTTGGTATTGGGTAATATGGGGAAAATATAAATGAGATTAAGCGATGTAAATTTCTCTCCCATGTTTGGACTATTTAAAGAAGAAATGAAAATAGATGTACAAAAATGTATTTAGAGCCAACATAAAAAATATAACTTCATATCGAAAATCTCATTTTGAATATTTCTAAAAGTAGAGACTCCTAGATTAATGATTTTTAGAGAAGATATAACTTTATCATTACCAATGTTATTCACATTAAAAAAATAACATTTCATCCATGAACCCACATTAACCATGAAGTAGATGAAATATAAAATATAACATAAAAATGACAATAAAATTGAAAAAAACATAAATATAAATAAAAAAAATACAATCCCCCCAAATCAATTGATTTGGATAGGGGATTGGTATCCTTGTTTCCCAGGGTTCAAATCCCGGTGTAAGTGATTTCCATAGAAGAAATTTAGGAAACCCTTAAGATTTAATCCTTTGTGCCTACCCTTAATGTAAGGCCTCCAAGACACCCAATAAAATATATGGATTCCAAGACACCCCCTCATATGTAAGGCCCTTGTTCCAAAACCTTCAGAAAATATTTAAAAAAAGAAAGCAGAATAAAAAGAATGGTTCAAAGGAAGAAAACCATCCTGAATCCTGAAATTACTACATCAGTTCTAATAGACACTATAGAGTAGTAATGTTTACTTGACTGACATAAAATAATATCACCTTGATTCAACTAACACAAAAAGTTTCATGTTTTTCTAAAAGTATCAGCATCATTGGAAGTACACTACATAGGGAGTCTAGCTGATTCATGCTATCTCTGTTGTCAATTTTTTGACATTGATCAGCATAACCAACAATAATTTATATTGAGCTATAATAACAGTGAATATTTAATTAAACATAATAAATGGATAATTACCTCATGTTCCATTAATGTAGGTGCATTATTCTTGTTATTATAGCATAAACACATGGTTTATATTTGCTGACATTCCATATTTGATAGGGCATGCTTTCATATAAATTTTAAAAATTATCGTTGCCTCTATTCCTAGACATTTTATCCCATATATGAGTATGTATTTCTTCAAAATATCTCTTGACCATATTCTGAGATCAAAGAAAATATTCATAAGAATATTAAAAATGAAAAATATAGAATGAATATAGTTGATTAAGGCTCTTGAAAATTGAGTTAGACTAGATAATTGAACCAAAATCATCCAAAAACATCTCAAATCGACAAAAAACCAATCAATAAATTCCTCAAAATCAAATCCATAAAATTGATCAATTTCTCTAGCCATAACATTGCAGATATCATCTAAGATTTCTTGTATGTGAAAGAAGAAAAAACCTAATAGTAGCGGAAAGAAGAGAATCTCATGCAGAGGTGGAGAGAAATAGTTATCGTAGATTAGGTGATGCGATGAAATTTAGAGAGAAAAGGTACCTAATGTTCGGGGAGCTGTGATTTTTTGAACAATAGTGAAAGCCCCAGATTCAACTAAAGATAAAAAACATGAATAAAAAATCATACAATGAAAACATAAGAATGTGCTTGAAACGTGGAAGGAGAAATTCCTTTGTTGGAATCATTGACTCGTGGGTACCGTTACGCTTACCTATATTATAAGGCTCCATTTGATAACACTTATTAATTACTACTCATAACACTGACCACTTATAGTAACCTTTTTATAAGTATTGTTTATTATAAGTGTTATTTCCAAAATAGAACAAAAGATAATATTTCAAACTGTTTATAATAAGTGGTGTGTTCTATAAGGATATGTTGACACTAAGGTAAAATACCATATCTAGAGTTTCAACCGCTTCCCTTGGCCTCCTCCATTCGACGAGCATGAGAATAACTATAAAGTCCCAGTTCCGGAAGCTTCCCAGAGGCTCTCCGTACTCGGTTAGATACATGGACTCAAGCGCATTTCCCCGAACGCCAGATGCTACCGAGTAGTAGTGAGAGCCTTTGGTGTGATAGTGGGGAAACTATGCCCTCATTGGCAGAGTAACACAGAAGAAGTAAAATAGATATACAACAACAAAAGCAGTGATAATTCATACAAAAGGAAATAGAGGAAGACTAGAATTAATAAACTAGAGCACACACACACACACACATATATGAATGATGCATGATACATATGTCTAGGAAAGAAGTCAAGGAAATCACAATGCTGGAATACAAGCAGTACTAAACCAAAGTACAAAAGAAAAATAGATGACAGCTTCTCAGCATCGCAAGCCTCTGCTTGGTCCCATTCTCTCTAGCTCTACATCACTCAAGTACCTCAAGTAGAAGGGCACTATCTCTTATCTATATCTACTGCAATATAATCTATTTTGGGGCCCAAAACCATGGTCTAAATAGGGTTTGAGACTAAATCCTTGTTGGAAACCACCACAAAATTTGTGCCTAACAGTTAGTGAATATATGGCAGGAAATAATCAAAATAAGGCATTAAACAAGGAATTACCCAGCAATAACCAATCCTACAATTTCAATGCATTGAAATTCATATATCAAGTAGACAATTAAGAAATCACAATAACACAAATAGGTAACCCTCTGGGAAGTAATCATATCCTATCCACTATAGTTCTACCTAGAAACACAAGAAACCCTCTAGGATGCACACATAGTCTACCCCTCTAGTTAAAATTACAAGGATATAACCAAGACTCACTGAGGATGCACTCACAGTCAATTACCCTTATAGTCTAATATAAATGAAGAATCTATGAGGAAGCTCATGCTGTCAATTCCCCTTATATTCAAAAGTTATAAAGACTCTCCGAGGAAGGTCACATGGTCAATTCCCTTTATAGTCAGAAGTGATAAAGATTCTCTCAGGAAGCTCACATGGTCAATTCCCATTATAGTCTACTACACAAGGTTCTCACGGCCCTGTTTAAGTCAAACGAGCATAAAAATGAAATACAGCCAAAGTAAACCTCAAGAACTACATGGATAAATATTCTACAACATATCAAGAATGTGAGATCAAATATTCACTCCAATATACAGTACTAGGCATGGGGAAACATCAAGGAAGCCTAAAGGGCTAACTTGGACCAAACATTCATAAATAGAAAATGCAAGAAAAACCACTTACAAAGCATAAAAATCAACCTTATTCACATTAATTTAGCCTCTACACAACTATACAAGCATGGAAAGAAATTAATGGGGCCAAAATAGTAAACACGCAATACCCCATTCAAGGGTATTGGACAAATTTTCACATATAACTCAAGGAATTTTTATTGAAAGGAAAAAAAAAACCTACCTCGGTGTTGTAGGATCATTATACATGAACCTCAAGACTTGAATCGCTTAGAAACACGGTAGATCAACAAAAATTCTCAAAATTTTCAACCAAGGATAACTCGAGAAGGATGAAGAATCATGAAATGAATCTCTAGAAGAAGGATGATATTACGGTGGTGATCCCAACTCAATCGACAATGGCCGAATCAGAGATCAGATGCTTGCTCAGGGGCTTAGAGAAGGATCGCGGTCGTACGGGCACTCTCGGAAGAACAAGGTTGAGAAGAAGGCCTTTCTGGAAATTAGACACGACCATGATACGTTTAAGGAAAAAAAAAAGAAAATACACGGAATGTACTTTGGAAGTACATGACATGTACTTTCCGTTTCCATACGTCACTATAGGTGGTCTCTAGGTAACCCCCACATGGCCGGGTGTGCGGCCATTACACTAGCGACACACAGATTCATGCGGCAGCCGAGTAGAAGGTGTGTACTCATAAAGTACACAACGTGTACTTAAAAAATTTCTTTAAATTCATCTTTTTATCAAAATTGACCCAAAAAGGAAACATACCTGAAAAAAAGATCCATGTTCTTACAAACTGCTCCCTTATTGAAATTCATCATCGAATTTACTTAACAAAGTGACATAGAATAAGAAACCCCGAACAGCTCCGACCACTGTGATCATACATTCGCCTCTTTCTCACAAGTCTCATCCTGTACTCGCCCGTGTTGTCATAGCACTCGTACCAGAGGAATAGACCAGCCATAGAGAACCTTTATACTTAAATTGACAATACGGATATGATGCTTCTGAATAGATGCATCCACTTCCAACTCAACCTCCTTGGGTTAGAAGACATGATATGGGTCTGAGAAGTAACATCGAAGTTGAGAAACATGGAAGACGTCAGGCATAGCCCGGTACCTCTGAGGTAATAGCAAACGATTGGAAAACAGCCCAACTATCTCCAACACCTCAAATAACCTAACATACATTGGAGAAAGCTTACATTATCTCCTAATACTTTTGTTCCCCAACCTCAGCGTGACATGCAGAAAAACCTGATCCCAGACCTCAAAATCCAGAGGTCGTCTCCACTGCTCAACATTAGATTTTTGTCGAGAGTGTGTGATAGCCATCCTCTTCTGAATCAACTCTATCTACTCTAAGGTCTCCTGAACAAGACGAGGTCCCAACATATCTTCCTCTCCTTCCTCCAGACAACATAAGGGTGATCAGTATGGCCTACCGTAAAAAGCCTCATAAGGTGCCATCTGAATAGTTGCTTGTAAACTATTATTGTAAGAAAAATACACAAGAGGTATGTTCTTCTCCCAAGAACCTCCAAAATCCAAATTGCATTCTTATAGAATGTCCTCAAGAACCTGAACCGTACACTCAGATTGTCCATCTGTCTGGGGATGGTAAGCTGGACTCAAAAGTACTTATGTATCCAAAACCATCTGAAGCACCTAGTAGACCCGTGAATTAAAACGTGAATCTCTGTCTGAAACAATGGATTGGGTAACTCCATGTAATCACACAATCTCTCAGATGTACAACTGTCCTAGCTCATCAACACTGAAGGTCTCCTCGATTGGTAAGAAGTGATCAACCTTTGTGAGTCTGTCAATAACAACCCATAATGCATCATTCCCTTTAGGTGACCTCAACAACCATGTCATGAATTCCACCGTGACATCATTCCACTACCACTCGAGAATGGGTAACTGCTGCAAAATCCCTTCTGTTCATTGATGCTCTTCCTTAAACTACTGACAGGTAGAACACATCATGAAGAAACCAGAAAAATTTCTTTTCATACCAGTCCACCAATACTGATGGTGTAGGTCACAATACATCTTGGTGACACCAGGATGAACTGCCCAAATGAGATAATGAAAGTCCCGCACCAGCTCCGTACGTATGTCTACTGGCACCCATACGCACCCCTAGAAAAGCATGATCTCCTCCTTTACTTTGGTCCATCCAAGAATATGGTCCTCTATTGACATGGTTTTCCGTAGGGATAGGCCTTCTGAATCTGATATCTTCCTCATTCGCACTCGATCAAGCAGAGTCGGGGTAACAGCTACAGAATAAAGAATGTCTTCCCCTATCTTTTTTGTACCTCCAAATGAATCATAGAGAACAAATCCATAAGCTGCCAATCAATGTTGGCCTCCTAAACTGTCTGTATCCGAGTCTTCCTACTCAGCGCTTCTGCCACTACATTGCCTTTCCCAGCCATATAGGCAAGCTCGAATTCAAAAGATTGAAGGTAGTCGACCCATCTGCACTATCTCAGATTTAGTTCACGCTGAGTGAAGATGTCCTTGAAGAATTTTTTGGTTGGTGAAAAACACAAAATATTCTCCTTGATGATAAAGTCTCCAATAGCCTAAAGCATGAACAACTGCAGCCAACTCCAGATCATGCATCAGGTAGTTCCTCTCATGCAGCCTCAACTGCCGAGACCCGTACAAAATGACCCATACCCCCTGCATAAGCATAACTCTCAAACCGATACCCGAAGCATCATAGTACACAGTATAGATCTTTCACGGTTCTGGAAAGACTAGTATCGGTGCGGAAGTCAATCTCCCATTCAGCTCCTGAAAGTCTGACTCACAAGAATCTGACCACGAGAACCTTTCACCCTTATTAGTCAATCCCACCAGTAGTGCTGCTAATCGAGAAAAGTGTAATATGAAATGTCTATAGTAACCATCTAGCCCTAGAAAACTTCATACCTCAAAGACATTCTTCGGCTGCTACTAATAAACAACTGCTCTCAATTTCTCTAGGTCAACTGATACTCCTGACTCTAAGATAACATGTCCCAAGAAGTGAATCTTGTCCATCCAAAAGTTGAATTTTGAGATATTGGAATATAATTGATGTTCTCTCAATGTACTCGGAATGATATAAAGAAGGGTAGTGTGGTCATGTTGAGTGTGAGAGTACACCATGATATCTTCCCTGAAGGCCACCATGATAGAATCCATGTATGGATGGAACACTCAGTTCATCAGTGCCATGAAGACTACATGCACGTTCGTGAGACCGAATGGAATAACTACATACTCGTATAGACCATACGTTCTCCAGAAAGATTTAAGAGGTATATCAGATGGTCTAACGCGCAAACGATGATAACCGAATCTAAAGTGTATATTCGAGAACCCCTGGGCTCCTCGAAGCTGATCAAAGAGATCATCAGTCCTTGGAAGGTGATACCAGTTCTTGACATTAAACTGGTTCAGCATCCGATAATCCACACAAAGCCTAAGGGTACCGTTTTCCTTCTTTGAAAATAGAACAGGCGAATCACAAGGAGAAGTACAGGGTCAGAAGAAACCATTTGCCTGAAACTCATCCAGCTACTTATTGAGCTCATGTAACTCTAGTGTAGCCCTCCTATAAGAAGGAATGGACACCAGTGCCACTCCTATAATGAGCTCAAAAGATAATTCCACCTCTCTCTCTAGAGGAAAACCTAAAATTACTCTGTAAAGACGTCCCTGAAATGATACACCACTGTAGGAAAGTCCATCTGTGAAGTCCCCAGGTCATCCAAATAGAGACTATCAATCTGGGATCTAACTCCTCCCAACCCATGATGCCTGGGTCTTTCTCTGCTCACCTGCACATCCCATTCGCCCTTATGAAGAAACGATATGCCCTCTGTTGATGTGAAACTCAGACTACGGTTATAGAAATCAACAACTTCTTGGAAGTGAACTAACCAATCCATTCTGAGAATGAAATCAAAGCTTGTTATCTCTAGAACACAGAAGCCCCATAAAAAGTGACACCCACCAACATCTAGAGACAATTCCTTACACTGATTCACAATTTCCATTCTAGTCCCAAAAATTCTGTCTAGCATCAAGATATCAACAGAAGAAAAGATTCAAATCCCAAGGATCTCCACAACAGCACATATATAAATCTATGGGAAGCCCCTGTATCAAAAAGAGAAGAATCTATAACTGAGGAAACTAGAATCGTACCTTGAACAGTAGAGGGTCCGGGATCCTACTTCTGCTGGGTCTGCTCCAATGAAAAAGTTTTTCCTGCACCATTGCCTTGTGGCCCTGTCTAACCACTCTTAGCTAATCCACCATGTTGTCGCTAATAACCTGGTGACTGGATACCACGAACACAACCTCCACCTCGGCCTGAACGACCAGAAGAACTCTAGTTCCCAGACTATTGAGTAACTAGTGGTTCTACTCCTAAATGGGGAGTTATATAAGAACCCCTATCCCCAGCAGTTGGTGAAAAGAACTGATAGAAACGCTGAAGATGACCCATATTTCCACTTGATCGACAGTCCACTGTGTCCCTAGGGAAATGTGGCCTCGTATTCCTACTCTTTCCTCACTGGTAGTACACCACATGGCTTCCAGAAGATGCATCCCGCCTACAGATATCTCCATGTGCAGTCTCCCTATGGCGCATCCTGCTATCGGCCATAGGAGCACCAAACCTGGATTCTGAACCACCCTAGTCCACAACTCCATAATCCCTAAGATCACGCTCCATGATTAGCACCTGTTTGACTATGAAATATATTGATGTCAACATGAGGATGTTCACCTGAGATCAGATATCCTTATCTTCAAATTTCTGTGCAAGGAATAACTCATATCCCCCTATAGAGGGTGTAAAGTGCTGCAACATAGTGAAGCAAGAAGAATACTCCATAACCAAAAGAGTACCCTGCTCCAGAATTAGGAAATATTGGGCTCGATCTATCCTCACAGTCTCCGGATAGAAGTAACCATTGAAGGTGCACTGAAACTCATCCCAAGCCTTATTCTCCTGGCACTCCTCCAATGATATCACATCCCACCACCTCTTGGAGAAGTCTCGAAGCATGTATGTAGTGACTTTAACCCTCCTCTCTGGAGGAGTCTCTAGATGATCTAAGATCATCAACGTGGACTCTAGCAACGACTTTTTAGCCTGGGGTCCTTCATCCCCAAAGAAAGTAGAAGGATTCTGCTGCTGAAAGACCCGCATCAAATCTACCATCTATGGGGAGGAGGCAGCGCTCCTAGGATGGTCTGTATCATCCTAAAAAATCCATCCATGAAATGTGTATCAGCTCCTATGTCAGGTATAACTACTGGTGCCAAGACTGTCACAACTGGAGGACCTACAAGCAGTCCCTGATTATCCATATCTAGTGTCTGATCACCACCCTGTAACTGGAATACAACCGAAGGACGTCTCAGTGGCATGACTCTGCAAGGTCGAGCTATCACCTTAGATCAAGATTATCAAGGACTGAAAGAATCAATGTTTTATAATGGAACATGAGAAATAAATAATTCAAGTTTTAGAAAACATGGATACATGGCATGTATAATTCCTACACAACCTGTTCCCTTAATCCTTTCACATGGGCATGTACTTTTTCCAAAACTGGTTGTGTAACTCTCCCAGACACACAACGTGGTATCCTAAAACATGGCGTTTACTTGAATTATATTCTCCTTCCCGACTCCTTCTACACGGTTAAACATGAATGTTCTCCTAGAACAGGACCACATGGCGTGTTTGTTCCAGACAAAACGTGAACTAGACAAGCTTCACCGATTTGTGTTCTTAGAGACACGACCGGATACATGACTCTAACAATACGGCATGTTCAATACTGACACAGTGTGTATCGAATAAGTTTTTATCCATCAGTTTTGTTAGTCACATGGGTGGACACATTGTCTACACAACATGGTGTGTACAACCAGTACACGACGTGTTCCCCCAAGGATTTCCCAACCCCGTGTCTCTGCCCACACATCCAGTGACATGGTTAGAGACTACAGATCATGTACATACAGTACATGGGGTGTTCTAAAGAAAAATAGTTTCTTCCCGAATATAAGAACATATGGCCTGTATTTAACATTACATGCCATGTATTCTAGGTTTTTCTAGATAGTAATCCTTAGAAACTACTTCGGAACCCAGAAAAAAACTAAAATGAACATTCAATTTCCATATTCCAAAATGTGAGGGCCCATACTCCCCGTGAATCGAAGCATGTCATCTTATACATGTCATAAACAAGGATAACTGTGGAATGATCCACCAAATTCCGGTCCATGAGGGCCCATAACACCTCAAGAACCAAAGTTTGGCATTCATTCAACAAACCATACACAAAGAAATACCCTATAAACAATCTGGTATTCTGTCATAGAATCTATCAAAATAGAATTCATATCTAGCACGACATCTATCAAAACAACATGCAATCGCTAATGCACCCTAAATGGTATGGCAATAATTCATGACATGTGATTTCTAAAATGTTCCTATATGATGGTTGAGAAGGAATAACCTCACCTCATCAGGTTGCAAAAAAAATAGAACCTCAATAATATCAATAGTAACTACACAAAACATGTTAATCACCTAGTGGTGAAATCAAATCAACTGTAAAATTGAAAAACCAGAAAAATTTAAATAAATTAGGTAGATTGGATTTTTCCTGTACATGGGTTAGCTACTCCTGGGCACAACTGATTTCCAAGTAACTATTACATCCTATCCCTGGCTATAGGCTATAAGTAGTAAGTCAAGATGAAAAGAATTCATCTGATACCACTTTGTAACATCTTGATTTCAGAAGCTGCCCAGAGGCTCTTCGTACCCAGTTGGTCCCATGGCCTCAAGTGCATTTCCCAGAATGCCAGAGGTTTCTGACTAGCAGTATATGCCTTGGGAGTGATAGTGGGGAAAATATTCCCTCATTGTAAGATTAACACATCGGAAGTAAAATAGATATACAACAGTAGAAGCAGTGATAATCCATACAAACGGAAATAGCGGAAGACTAGAATTAATTAACAGGGGCACACACACACAGACACACACAGATATATATATGTATATATATATATATATATATATATATAAATTATGCATGATACATATGTCTAGGAAAGCATCGAAACAAATCACAATGATGGAATACAAACAATAATAAACCAAAGTACAAAATAAAAACATATGATAGCTCCTCAGCATCGCAAGCCTTAGCTGGGTCCCATGCTCTCAATCTCCACCACACTTAAGTACCTAAAGTTTAAGGGAGATGACCCTTATCTATACCTACAACAATATAATCTGTTTGGGGCCTAAAATCATGGCCCAAACAAGGTGTGAGACTAAATCCTAGTAGGAAAACATTACAAGATCAGTTCTGAACTATCAGTGAATATATGGCAAGTAATAAGAAAAAGAAGGCTGTAAACAAGGAAGTACTCAACTGTAACCAATATTACCATTTCAATGAATTCAGATTCATACATCAAGTAGAAATATAATAAAATAGGAAAACAAAAATAGGTAACCCTCTCTAAAGTACTCACAACCTATCACCTCTGGCCCTACCTAGCAGTATAAGCAACCCTCTGGAAATTACACACAATCTACCCCTCTGGTACAAATTAGAAGGATATAATAATGACTCTCTAAGGAATCACTCACAATCAATTCTCCTTATAGTCTAATATAAATACATAATCTTTGAGGATTCTCACATGGTCCATTCCCCTTATATTCAAAAGTTATAAAGACTCTTTGAGGATGCTCACATTGTCAATTACCCTTATAATCAGAAGTGACAAAGGCTCTCTGAGGAAGCTCACATGGTCAATTCCCCTAATAGTCTACTACACTAGGTTTTCACGGCCCTGTGTACGTCAAACAATAATTTCAATGCAATACACCCATTCTAAACCTCATAAACTACTTGGATAAACAGTATAAAACATATCAAGCATGTCAGATCAAATATTCACTCCATCCTACACTACTTGGCATGGGAAAGTATCAAGGAATCCTAATAGGCTAAATAGGGCCAAATGGTCATAAAAAAACATGCATGGGAAACTACTTCCAAAGCAAAAAAATCAACCCTATTCACATTCAAATAGCATGTACACAAGTACACAAGAATGGGAGGAAATTAATGGGGCTAAAATAGTTAACACGCAATACCCCGTTCAAGGGTATTGGACAGAGTTTCACATATAACTCACGGAATTTCAACAAAAAGGTACAAACTACCTACCTTGGTGTTTTATGATCATTATACGTGAACCTCATGCCTTGAATATACCAAGATCATGGTAGATCTACAAAAATGCTCAAAATGGTCAACCGAGGATAAATCGAGGAAGAGGAACAATCATGAAATGAAGATCTATGAGAAGGAAGAGCTTACCAAGGAGATCCCAATGCAATCGACAGTAGTCGAATCAGAGATCGAATGATCCCTCATGGAATCAGAGAAAGATTGCAGCTGTACATGCTCTCTCGGATGAACTAAGTTGAGATGAAGACCTTTCTGGTGATTATATGTGACCCCAGTACGTTTAATGAAAAAAAGAAAATACACGGCGGGTACATTGGATGTACACAGTGTGTACCTGACATTTTTGTACTCTACTTTAGGTAGTCTCCAGGTCACCCCCACACAACTGGGTGTTCTTCCACTACACAGTCAGCACACAGCTTCAGGCGACGACATAGTACAAGGATAGTACTCATAAAGTACATGGAGTGTACTTTAAAAATTTCTATAAATTCATCTTTTTCTAAAAAACAACCAGAAAATGAAAACATACCTAAATAGAAGATCTGGGTTCTTACTATAACTGGGAATATTTGTTGGTTTCTTGGTGAAAAAACCATCATTGACAAGATTCTGTATGTTCTATCCTAGAAATAAAAAGTGAAATGTCACGTAAACTACCGGACACAACAACTAAAAATATCAAGAGAAAAAATTAATGAAACAAAAAAATTCATAAAATGACCCCGATTAATATCAATATGTCCCAATTGTTTTAGGTCATTTAAAAGGAAATTTATAAATGTATCAAATAGAAATCACACTAAAGAACAAAAACCTCCAAGGAATATAAAATAAAATAAAACATAACTAAATCAGAAAAAACTATTTTGAATAATTTGTATTTATTAATATATCCAAGTAGCATAAATAGAAGCTAAATGAATCAAATTTTCATGTACGAATGCTTTACCATGGTAATCCAAAACTATGGATTAAGAAGTTTTCATGAAAAAATGGTTATAGAAAAATCATTGGGAAGGTATGATTTGATCATCCAATAAAAATATAATTAAAACCACACAAAAAAATTGGGATGAAATTGAAACTAAATTTAAAATATCATTAAAAATTTATTTGGAAAAAATAGAGAAATGATATATTTTTATAATAGTGTTAACAAAAATATTCTATAATGTGGCTGAGGATGTTTAGGGGAAATAATTTTCACAGAAAAGGAATAAGAGACTCATATATGATGAAATAATGGTCATTAGAAAAGAATTTTGGTCCTCACAAAATTAAAAAATATGGATATGAGAAGTATGGTGAAATAGCTACAATACTTGAGATTATTTCAAATATATGAAATTTGAAGGGATAACCCATGCAAAGGTTAACCGATGATAAGGTAGAGAACCGATGAACCTGGTAGAGTCGATGCCCAAAACCAATGTAAAAAACAATTGAAATTTAGGGATTAGGGAGAAGTGATGCAGGGAAGACCATAGGAAATAGAACAACAAAAAACCACCTATAAACAAAACAACATTTTCATACCATTTCTACAATTGGGGAGTGAACTTATGCCTGATAACCTGATTACAAAGTAACACTTTAAGCAGAGCCATGGAGAATAGGCAATTAGAAAATTAAAATTGAAATTTCATGGGGGGAAAAACAGCCCCAAAAGGGTATGGATGAGGATATTAAATCATTGTTAAGTGCAACCCGTGATGAAGAGAAATTATAGGGTTTCGAGGGTGAGTAGGAGGAGGGAAGATGAATCCCGATGGAATGAAATGTAAGGAAATTGAAGAATTAAAATGGAAGAGAGTGTTTATGTGCCGAAGCAAAAGTAATGGTTTGGAAAAAACCTCACACATATTAATCTAAACCTTTCCTATCATAGATCCATATCTTCCTAGAAAACTAATCCGTCAAGGAAGCGATCACCAGATCCATGCCGCTGTAGTTTAAAAAGATAGTCATTGAACTCTAATAACACTCATAAAAATTATTTAAAAGAAAAATAAATTTGTAAGAACAAGAGAGGGAGAGGGAGGCGAAGAGGGATGCGGAGAGTAGATTCGGGGAGACAGATAGGGAGGTGGATAGGGGAGTTGGTGAGTCAGGTATGTGGAGGCAGAGAGGGGAGTTGAGAATGGAGATCAGGAATTGGGATGGGATGGAGTGAATTTTTATGGGGGGATTGGTAATGGGATGCTGGGAGGATGAGAGAATGGGAAAGAGAGTGTGACAAGTAGGGTTGGAATGTTGTGGAGTTAACATGTGGTAGGAAATTTACATGCTTTAGTATAGTTAATGGATGTTTCATTCCTTTGGTGATTACTAATTGTACAGACTCATGTCGAGGCTACTGTACCCAAGTCATTGTTTGAGTGCTTAATGAGAGAGTACTACTCAGCAACACTAATTATGGTGCACCTCTAGAATATTTTATACCAGCATTAAGGAATTAAGAAAGTCTCTTAGTATTATATAAGTTTTAATATTATTATATGACACTATTAGGATATAATTCTTGATAGTTTTCATTGGGATCATAATTTTGTGTGAGGCCTTCAGTGAGAGATTTGGGATGAGATCATCCCTTTTTATATTACCACATAAATGGGAGTTTTAGAGTGTTCTTTAGTGATTTAGTTCTTTTCTAATAGATTCATATCTATGTACTAGAGATGGGTTAATATTTTTAGGATTAGTGTCATAGAAAACCATTGGCTAATGACAATTGATAAAATCAGACCAATAGATACAGGGGAATTTTTAAACCCAAACTAAAATGATTCATATTATGGGTTCTAATATTTTTTCCACACAGCTAAGATACTGAGCCTATTTTTATTACAATGTCAAACAAAACCTAGATTCTGTTTTGAAAGAGGATATCTACAGCGTCACGTAGAAGGACTACCTTGATAAAGGTAGCGTAGAGACTAGGGACCCCATCAAGATGGATTGGGTGAACCTATCATGTGAAGTTATGAAAACAAAGATGTAATAATAGGAGTATCTAGGGGGGAGAGAACTTTGATCCACATATGCTATCACCATCTATAGGAAAAATATAGAAAGGAATTGGGTGCATGAACTCAAAGAAAAATCCATATGCTAGTGATATAGGTCTTTAAGTTGGTAGCACTGAACATTGTTTGAGGTATGATTTATGTCTTATCTAATTTAGAAATCTTACTGATTGATATAGTGAGGGTTATTCACTTTTTACTATATCCTTTTTTATGATCTATATATTCCATCAGATCCTCTATATTTAACCCTTACACTGAAGAGCCTTACTGGAAGATAACACCCTCTTACCTTTTTTTGTCATTGTGAGTTTACACTTGGTAGAGTGGTTCTTTCCTGGGACTTCATCAAGGTGAATTAGAGACCTTATCGTGTCATTGTTGATATATAATAGTTATAAATAGTTAAATATTGGGTAAATTACTCTAAACATAGGGTTATATGTCATTTAGTAGATATACCAAGGATTACATTTACTTGTGAATGATACCCTCAATCATGATGTATAGGTCCAACCCTCTAGACATGACATCAAATTATCCATCAGTTGGTGATATTAGCTTTATAAATGGCTAATGGTATGTAAGAGAAGATACATGAATTGGTAGGAGAATAAATGGATGTTTTTATAGATTAAGTACTTGGGTTTCCCCCACATGAAGTGGTTAATAGAGTTATTAAATTTCTCTCTAGGATTATGTTGATATCTTAATGCAATTATTGGATGACCTTGATTAAGATTAAGGAACCAAAGGTGATTCTAGAGTATCTTGGAGATAAAGGATTTATTAAAACCAGTTTTCCTCCATGATATATCTGGTTTTTTTCCAATAAGATGAATAGGAGTTTGAGGACTTGTATTGATTATCACTGCTTGAATCATGTGAAATGCAAGACAAAAATAGCCTCTTACAAGGATTGATTATCACTTTAACCAACTAAAAGGAATTAAATTTTTGTTAAAGAATGATCTCTGGGATGGTTATCACATTCTTTAGTTTCATGTAGATAATATCATGAATATGTTTTTTAGGTTTTTATTTGGTATCCATGTATTTTTTGTGATTTCTTTTGCCTGAATAACTCAACTATAGTGTTCAAGGGAGTCATAAACTGTATCTTTTATACCTAACTAGATCGGTTCATGGAGGTTTTAATAGATGTTGTCTTAATTTATTCTTAGATATTAGAGGATAATACTGATCATTTAAGTATTAGACTTGGCTTATTTCATAAGTATAAGTTTATAGGAATCTTTTAAATTTAAATTTGTAGATTTAAGAAGTACAATTATTATGGAATTTAATTTTAGAGGGTACAATTATAGTTTAACCAATATAGGTTGAGGCCAAGATAGCCTGTGATATACCCATTATATTGATTAAGGTATATATTTTCCATGGGATGATATCATATTTAACGAGATTTACTCTAGTATTATCTTATATTTCATCCCCATTGACACCCCTTACCAGAAAGGGGAAACCTTTTGTCTAGTCTAATAATTTCTATAGATCTTACAAGGATTAAAAGAAAAGGTTGAATAGTTATATAGTTTTATGGCTACCTATGGGAGGAGATGAATACGATGCATAATGCGATTCCTCTAGTTATTGTATTGGCTGTGTGTTAATATAGAGATGATCCATTATTTCTTATAGGTTTAGGGAGAAAAGTATTCATGATAATAACTACATGTACTATGACATAGAGCATTTTGTTATGGTGTTTTCCTTGAATATCTGGAGACACTATATTCCCATAGAATGATTTTTAATTTCATGGATTGTATGATTCTAAATCATAGATTCTCATTGAGGGACATGAATTTGAGGTGGGGTTAGTAGTTAATGTTTTCATAGGACTATAAATTTAATATAGTTTTTACTATAGAAAATCAGAATGTGGTGGTATATTACCTTAATAGTAAATCACATGCATATTTTATAGAGGAGGTGTTAGACTAGTTAACATTATTGTAGTTAATTTCTATAGAGTAATGAAATGCTACTTAAATTTATTATGTTGTATGGTCCCCTGAAATTTTTTACTAAGGGAAGTAGGCCCAACTAAGAGGTATTAATTATGAGTTTCTATAAGTTCGTATTTTCTTTGGAGTAAAACTAGATATATTAATTGATTGTGGGGGCATATAATCCTCTTTTATGTGAGGATATTAGTTCCTACGTTGATTTATGTGGATGTGTCGATGGATTTTCATACCTTCCCTATGGTGGGATATCCTAGAATGATACAGATGTACCGGGATCTTAATCATCCATTTTAGTGTCTAAGAACAAAGTGGAGTGTTACTAAGTTCATTTATTGGTGCCTCACCTTCCAACAGGTGAATTCTAAGTACCATGTGACTATAAGTTTTATCCAACCTCTTATGGTGTCAAAGTGGAAGTGGGATATCATATCTATGGATTTTGTGACCATAATTTTATAATTGGTAAATATTCACGATGTTTTTAAGATTATCATTAATTGGGTAACCAATTTAGTTAATTTAATTTATATTTTGGAGAAGAATCTGGTGGATTGTTTTATATGTATTTACATATAATATATTATTCAGTTTCTTGGGGGTACCCTTGATGATCGTCTTTGACCAAGATTCTCAATTTACATCATAATTGTGAATGATTTTTCTAGAATATATGGGGACCCAAATGACATTACGTACAAAATTCTTCCCACATAAATATAGTCTAATAGAGAGGATAATTCATTTTTTCGAGGATATGTTTGGATCTTTGACTCTATATTTTTTAAATATTTATGATAATCACATACCATTATTTGTGTTTTAAAATAAACATAAATTCAACTCCAATTTTGTAATAGAACCTTTTGTGGCCTTATAAATGATTCCCTATATAGTCAAAATATGAACACCTTTATAGTAAATTCATTGATATGTCTAATAGTGAATAATTTTCAAATGATCCATGAGAAAATGTGGATAACTCCTAGCCATAAAAAGTCCTACATAGTCAGAATATGAACACCTTTATAGTTTTATGAGGAAAACCATGTCTTCCTAAAGGACCCACCTTTATTTTCTTTGAGGTGGTATAGTTATGGAATCAAGAAATCCATGAGGTTATCCAATTCATATCAGTTTCAAAAATGTACAATTGAGGTATCTTATCACCTGGAATTTTCTCCTTACTTAGACTGGGTTCACAAGGTCTTCCACATGGTGTAGCTAAGGTGCTGTGGGAATGATTCCTCACACATTATGAACAATTGTGAGTTATATATCAAGGATGAAATTACCTTTATTGTTTAGTTGAATAATATCCTCTATGAGAAAATAATTCCATAGATACAAGTCTTGTGGTAGCATGGAAATATTTATTAGATCTCAGAGGAAATATAATCATTAGAGTAGATCTCTATGACCTGACCTCTTTGTAATATTTTTTTCAATATGAATGGATTTTTATGTTGGGGGAGATATAGTAACCCAGTTTTTATAATAAATGTATTTTAATATTTTAAATAATATTTACAAATGTGGCCAAGAAGCTAGCACATTTTTTTTCACATCACAATCCTTTAGAGACTATATAATATATTATTTTTATCCAATCATATGAGAATAATTTATATCTCCTAAATAGACCCCAAAATGAATATTTTTACCCCATGGATGTGTTTGAAATGTGGTTTTTTCTTAGCAGAGGTGTGACCTAAAATTTTGGCCATCATACCCCAGAAGAAATATTTTTGTTATTTTAGATAAAACATTCATTTTTTTAACTCTGATGACATAACTTGGATTATAAATATAATGTTATAATATTTTATCATGGGTTTTACATTAGAATTAGAGGATAAAAATATAGTATAATTCCTCCCTTCTTCTATAATTGGTGGGGTGTTCTTTATGTGCCTAGAATTCATCCTAGTGGTTGTGATAAAAACATGGAACGAGATGGAAATATTCAAGATATTGACATTAAACATTTAGATTTGAAAATATATCTATCATATTCACCTCATACATCCCATATTCGTTTCTTATTATATGTATCAATCATTTAAAATGGTGTATAATGTTAAATATTTTAGTTTATTGATAACATTAATATTTGATTAAAAATAATATTTGACGAATTTATTAACAATGATTGTTTACAAGTTTTTGATGGATGTTGATATTTTTTCTATGATTATTTGATCATTTAGTGATTAGTTTTCCATTGTATTAAATGGGGATTATGTATCCATGGAAATATGAATTCTCAAAATAAATGAATTTTTTGGATTTTTAAACTTACGAGGTGAATTCTTATAGATAAGTGTTTAACTTTAATTAATATATTAATTATTGATAATTGAAAGGTTTATTAAGTTTATTCTACAGAATTATAACTTTATAAATAAATTTTTTTACATATTCCCTCCTCATGACTTTCATTATTTATCGATATTGAATATGAACATGCATTTGGGTGGTTGAGCTTTCCACTGACCATTTTTCTTTGATTACATCCACTCGTTTTTCATACAATAGATCTATCATGGATTAATGGTACAAAGATGGAGGAAAAGCCAATGTAAAATTTCAAATTTCATAGTGGGTGTGCAATGATGAGACTTTTAATGTGTTTTGAGGGTCAACTATGATGGAATTGGTCAGTGCTAATTAGTATTGTAAACATAGGATAACTGATTAAACTCTAATAATTTGGGTCATAGTTTCCAAGGGAATTGAGCACAACAGATGTTGGTGGTGTGGATGATGGTGAAAATGGTAGCTTGGGTCGTGATAGAGAATAAAATATATTTCTTGTTTTAGAACAAAAATATACGATAGCATGATATACAATCCAATAGGACACTTTCCATATAATTTGTGATCCATGACAATAGGGTTCATGTGATGCCATAAATATTACATGAGGTGTGACCTCTTATCAAACTATATGTACTTTAAGACTTTGTGTATTATTATGTACGTGATTACATGATAGGTTAATGTGTTAGACCTATACAATGTGTTACAAAGTTGAAATCCTATGTATATGAGATGAGGATGTAATGTGTGTACCAACTATACATGCAATGTAGCCACTTTTTTGCAAACATAATGTGATGTAATGATCATGCCATGATGTCCATTATATAACAAAAAATATCATTGCAGTACACAATTATCTTGGATGAGGCTCCTCCATGACATATACAGCACCGGGACACCTAATGTTGGTTGATCCCACTCGATGTAGACTTTAGTGGAGTGTACTCAGATAATTCCAAGGCTAACACACCATGTACTCTCAAGTAGATTCCATTTATTGGATTTTTATTAGCTTTTCTCATCTAAAGTTTCATTTTTTTATGCATGATTTGTCCATTCCAATAATGTTTCCACATAGATTATGATAATACATATCTATTGATCAATTTGGTATTATTATTGAGACATTCGGTTAGTTATAGTTTAATATCATTATAGAGACAATGGTGGATATTTGGTGAGACTGCTGGATTAAACACAAGGTTGGTAACCTAATAAAATTTAATGATTATAACACATGGTTCTTCTATATATTTAGTGGATTGGGTAACCCCTTAGTGATATTGTACAATTCCCACACTTATAGAGTAGGTTACCCGCTAAACATATGCTAATTACACATGTTGAGCCACTGGTACTCTATTGAAGCTAGTATCCCATTGATTTTCATACTCCATTGAGTGAGCTATGGGTACCCTACTACCACTATTATATTGGGATTATGTTTAAGTATCATAAGTTAGGTTGTTTAGGTGCATTATTTTTTGAAATTCTATGAGTAATTCAAGTTCCTTTTAGTATGGAACTTTTGTGAAGTCAAGTTGAGATGATGAAATACCTACTTAAACATGGATAACTATTTCCCTTAATCATATTTGGGTGATCCAATTGAGATATCTTTTATTTTTTTACCTATTTATTTCAATTCACCTTACTATGTATATTTATACTCCCTATTTACTAGTTCTTATTCTCACACATGTTGTGTTTATTCAGATAATGAATAATTTTATGGTGATTTTGGTGGATGTGTAGTTGGTTATAAGAGGATCATGGTGGTATTAATTAGTAGTTGTTCTCATGTCAGTAATGAAATTTTGATGATTTCATCTATCTTAGTTGTTCAAGGTTGATGTTTACCATGGGTTTTCTTGATATGTATTTTTACCTTATTTACTAGCATTGATTTTTTGTTACATTGTTGAAATATTTTTTATTATTTCATGAATGTTGTTCTATATATATTTTTTATATGAGTTTTAATTATTCTATATATTTTCAAGGGGATGTATAAATATTCATCGGTTTATAGGTTAAGGCCTCCAATATGGGTGATATTTCTTCTTTGTATTGGTTTCTAGACCCTGGCTTATTGGAGGTGGGATTGGGGGGGGGGGTACCCTAAATATTATATACTATTCTAGGCCTGGTCCTGTTGGGTTGGGTTTTGTTATATTATATCTACTTTATTATGGATTTGGGAATTATAAAGTTCAGTCCAAAGTTTTCTTGATAACTCAATCAAGTATTCATATTTTTTTTCAATGAATAATTTTTTGTAACTTTGAAAACATTTTTTGATAATTTTTGTTACTGTTAACTCATGGATTACTAAAAGCCTATGTTTGGGGGAAAATGAGAGTACGATAATCTGACATTAATCCAATACTAGTTTAAATTTATTTTACAACACTTAAGTTTACAAATATCTTTAATTATGTTTTTTACTACATATAATGTTAATTTTGGATGGAATTACCAATTTAGAAATAATTGGGACATAAATTACATAATTGATACTTATGTAAGTGTTATGTGGCATAGGTAGTTGAAGTTAGTTTTTGCGTTAATTTTGGGAAAATTATATAAAGTCAAATTGAACATTCTAGAAATTTACACAAATCATGTTGACTTAGATCACCTTGATTCAAAAAAGAAAAAGGATATATTCATCCATAACGATTACAAATTTTTAAGCATTTTTATCCTACCATAAAATTATTTCATTGTAAACTAAACTAACCACAATCAACTAGAGTCAATTGAGATCTTTCATTAAGGTGACCACGGATTAGAAATTAATAGTCAAAGATAGCTGAGTAATATAAACTAAGTTCATGAGTTGACCATTTAGAGAAATTGGATAGGTAGAACCCAAAAAAAAAGTCACATTACTTCCCTATGATTCCAAAAACTATTTAAAAAAACATTAAATGAAACTCATGCACTGAACATAGAAATAAAAAAAATTAGTTTCACCATTTTGAGAGGAGGTTATATTTTTATTAATTTTAACCATTATTGGAGGACATGTTTACAACATGACACATGTCATAATGTTTTTACATACATGGGAGGAGTAAGTAAATGTGTTATAATATTTCATCATTACAACATTAAAGTACATCCAAATCCATGTTGAGAAATCTAAGATGATGAGAACCGTTCTAGAAGTATCTAATGTACAAAATGAGGAAGATCAATAATTATATAGAAAAATCTAAAAGAATATTTTGGAGAATTAACAAGATATATAATGATAGTGCTTGCTAACAATAATGGGGATGTTCACAAATTATAGAAGATAGTTTGAGAATTAATAGATCACTAAAAAAGAGGAGTTTTCGTTTAGTAGATGAAACACCTATGTATTTTATTTTTAATACATATTATAAAAGAATATGCAAGATAAATATGTACGGATATAGTTTGAGAAACCCTTTTAGAATTATATAATTCATACCACATCTTAAATAATTTTTTATATATTGAATGAATATTTACCTAAATTACTGATTGAGGATTTAGTTGAAGTGTTGGTAGGTGAAAACTCTTTTGCATCAGTTTTATAATCGATCTTATATATTTAAAAATAGAAAATTTATAGGTAGATGGTTTTTTATCTCGATTAATTTTTTGAAATTTTGTTATTAGTTTAATAATACATAAATAACACAATTAAAAATAATATAAATTTATACTATTGAATCACATTAATCCCAATTGATCATAATCACCCATAAATTGTTTCTCAATACATTCATATTCGCATTCATAAAAATTATTTTGTTTCATTTATTATAACATCATGTTCCCAAATCACCCTTAGAGTATTGTGAATTATAGTGATATTTTTTTAATCTTATTCTCATGTATGTAAGAACACTCAATTATATAAATAATATAAAACTATTCACATCATATAAACAAATAAAGTGAATGTGTATATGGATTTTTACTTGGTTTATCCATAATGGATACACAAAAGTATAATTTAATGATGATGTTCTGATATCCCAGGGAACTAGAAAGATTAAATTTTGAAATTATAATATTTAGTTATGTATCAATGTTGAACCCAAGGTTCACTACCACTTTATTATAACCTATGGTTCTTATATACACCCTAAGATGGGGTGGGGAGTGAATTTGGGTTAACTAAAATTTATTCTCACTTCAATTTGAATTGGATATTTTCCTTGGGTATGAAAATATACTTTAAATCAACTAGTATGATCACACACCTATACAACAAAATGAAAAAATTTAAATATGAACAAAGAAACTTATTTTACTTAGTTAATTTTCACTAGGCTATATCTAAAGAGAACATATCAATGATATATTGATATGCCTAATAATCCTCAGGATATTGGTTTGTGATTATTATATTTTGAATAACCTCACTCATCATTCGAGGTCATTGACCCCTTTCTCTATATGGATTACTACCATCAAAGAGGGTTACAAAATAATATAGTTTTGATACATATGTTAAAATAAAAAGAATGAAAATGGATGATATAACACTAATTAATAATGGGTGTTCACTATAATTATTTTTTATTCACTTCTTAATATTTAATAATATGAAAGCCACACTTTATTTAAAAAAATAATCTTCAATTGAATTAAATACAATCAAACTTCACTCATTAAATACACATATTCAATAAAATATAAACTTGATTCAATCTTGTTTTCTTCTTATACATCTCATTTAATTTCTCTAAGTATCCTATGTGTATTTCCTTATTATTTATAGTTGGTTCATATATAACAAGGGAATTTTGGAACTAAAATAAATAAATATTCAACCAACACACGTCTTCTTATAAAAAAAAATACAATTTAATTTTATCCCAGTGAATCACCAACATAGAGATTCAAGTTGGTGGTTGATGGATGTTCTAAAAACTAAAAAACCTTCTTGATAATTCCAAGTCTTCATTTTTATTTTTAATTATATTCATTTCAATAATGGCTACATGGAAAATTCCATTGCAGCATTAATGGTTAGTTCATTTATTATTTTTTCTTTAACCTCTAGTGGATTATGATGTGGTAGAATTAGTTTAGAACATTACCTTGATTTATTTTCCAAAATGGCCCAAAATCTAAATTTCATGGTCCTACTCCTTTATTTTTTGTTTAAATATCATGTATTGGTCACTTTAATCATGGATTTATTGAATCCAAGATATTATTTATATCTATACTGATTTTGGAATGAAACTCTTCCATGACATGTGTGTCTCTAAATAACTAAAACCATTGAAATGAATATGTGTCCCTTAAAAATGTATCTAACAAGTAGTGTATTTAGAATTGTGATTTAAATTTTACAACGTAAGAATCCTTTGGTAATTGTTAACTCTTTATAATAACCTTAAAATATTTATTCCCTATAAATACATATAATAGTGTAGTTAAAGGAGTTTCTACACTTTACCTTTGTATTCATTTCATGACAGGGATAAAATTCCCAAGGAATAACTAAATCTTCTCTTCAAAAGAGAAAATGATAAATCCATATATATGGGATGTAACCATTCTGTATCCCAATTAAAAGAAAACATAAATTTTGGACACTTTTATTTTTTCTATAACTATAATCATAGTGTTAATCTAGTGCTCACAACAATATTTTTTCATGTAATATACATATTATCTCTTCCTAACTCCACTATACTTTGAACATCTTCACACAGTTAAAATTTATTTAAATAAATTATAATGGACTTCGAATTAAAAAAATACAACATTACATCATATGGTTAAAATATTATCCCTTTTTTTTATTTTTGTGTCAATCCTACAAAACCCTCCAAAAGTTCCTCCTAAGTTTATTCAGTTCATCCATGCTCCCCATAAATACTATACCCCCTGTTTTCATTCTTCTCCTTGGATAATAAAATTCAATTAATTTTCTCCTTTTCAAGATATATTCATGTATGATCATTTATGAAACATAAAATATGACAAAAACTAATCAAAGATCCATTAGGGGACTTTATAAGACTACATGAGTTAATTATTTTTTCTGGAAACAAGAAAATATGTCATGTTGTACAATGATTTTAATTTTTTTATTTGACTAAACTTCTTCCAATTACAAATTCTATATGGATTGAATCTCCCCATAATTTATTAAACCTAAAAAATATAAACTATAGAATAATAAAAAATATCTAAATGAAGCATTATATACAATGGGGAGATGGGAAACTCAACCCTATTTTTCGTGAGGAAATTGGTCAAACTCCAAGGTCCAAATGATAATTCTAGAATACATGTGTAGCTAATGGTTTTTTAAAAATATGAGCCAAATGATACTAGATTCTAACAAATTCTAATTTCAAAACTCTTTTCTTCTCCTTCCCCATTATAAAATGATAAAAAATATCAATAATATTTATGAGAGTGTTCTATACTATAGTTTTTTTTTTAATCAAAGACACTTTTGTTGTCGCATTGTATTGAACTTTATTGGCATAAAACATTTTAAAGATATTTTATCGACATAATCATTCATATAAACTCCTTAGAAGCCCTGATAACTAAAATATATTATTCCTCTACTATACTATAGGTCACACTATCCTACTTATAATATATCCATATAAAATATTTTCTTCTAATTAAGCTCCTCCACATATGTACTTTCAACCCAAAATATATGTATAATTATTTTCATTTTAATAAACAATAAAATTTACATCTTATACTTATTTAAAAAACAAACTATAGTTTAATGTTCCTTGAATGTAACACATTATTTTATTTACTAATAAGAGATGTTATTTATTCATATATAAAAATATTTGTGATTCTAATTACAATGCATAAAAGATATAAAGATTGGTTTCTATAAGATAGAGTGAATATCAATTAATTGTTCTATACAATTTTGAGTCTAGTCTTTCACTATCCTCATTCTTTCCATGTTTCATTCCAACTACTATTAGAGTTGAAACTGGTTTTCAATATTACAATATAATCTCATTTAACACCTCTTTGTATATTTCACCCCCGATACGAATATGTTTCCTTCATTTTGATGTACATACATCCTAAGAATGTAAGTCAACTCTATAATCATCAACATCTCAAATTATGAACACATAATTTGTGAAAACATTTAAATATAGTTCTTATTATTACCAAAAAATATGATATCATTCACATAAACAATCATCATAATAATTTCATCATATGAGACTTCCATATTGAGGTTACGATGAACCCATCATTTATTAAAATAAAACTCTAAAAAATACGCGTCTATCTATTTATACAAAGAAAAAGGAATTTATTTTAGGCTATATAATTATTTTAAATATATTAAAATTAGAATCATCATTTACAATAAAAAATATTTCTATTTATTTGATATAGACTTCTTTATTTAAGAATCAATTAGTAAATTCTTCCTTTATATCTATTTTACAAACTCTTGAACTTCCATTGAGTGGAAACTACTAGAAAACGTTTGATTCATTCCATTATTCCCCCTGGTTTAAATTTTTCCTCAATGTAACCTCCTTCAATCTAAGCATACCCTTTGTATACTAGTCATTCATTATTATTGGAAACTATTCCATTTTCAGAACGTTTGTTTTTGAAGACCCATTTTCTATTAATCATATTACGATGTCTAGGTTTGTCCACAAGTTCCCATGTTTGATTATTATTAATTTGGCCCAACAAGTCATTCAATATTTTCACACATGAATTATATTTTTCTTTCTTATTATTTTAATGAGTCTAGTTATATATTTGATAATAGAGTAGTTCAAACTATTATTCTAATTCTCTATGTCTATGTTGGAGTATATTTTTCTAAAATGAAATTTCTTTGACTAATATCCACTCCAATTATTATTTTTCAAGCCCCTAGTTGACTCCCCTTACCACTATAAATTATCAATTATTCGACTTTAGAATCGTCACTAGTTAATAGACATTGAGATTCTTTTGATTTCAATATTACTTCTTCTTCCTCTTTTGATTCTTTATGGAAAAAATTTCCAAAATTGATTTTTTATTTATTTTTAAAAACCATTAAATCACTAATTTCAATTATTTTTTTGAGACTTTTGTTGAAACATTTATTACCTTTTTTCTTTGATGATTGGCCTAAAAATACTCCTTCATCTATCAAATTAACATACTTCCCTTGATTTCACTCTTTAGTTTGAATAAAATATTAGCATCTGAATACCTTAAGATTTTTAAATGAGGGTTTCCTACCACGACACACTTTATATGGAATTTAACTTCTTTAGGATTGAGAAATGATCAATTCTCTGAAAACATAATAAATTTAATAACTTATTTTCAATAATGTAGTGAGATGAAACTTTCAATTAATAAGGTCTTGGAATTTTTATTTACCATATGATTCTTTTGTTCCATGACTCTATTACTATGATAAGTCATTAATGATGATATTTCATGATATATTCCATGTTTACATATATAATTCTTAAATTAAATGGAAGTATGTTCAATTACATTAGTTGATCATAGAATCCTAATTAATCTTTTAGATTCATTCTCTTCTATTTAATTTTTTTGATGTATTCTAACACTTATTTAATCTTTATAATATTTTGATGTATTCCATCAATTCCCTCTTAGACCATATAAACATAATATATCCCATCCTACTATAATTATAAACAAATAAAATGAGTAATTTCTCACTATAATTCAAAAAAAGACTTTTCGTTACACATACATCAGTGTGGAATTGATTTAGTAGATTTAATACTTGATTATTATTTATATTATATGAGTTTATCAAAGTATTTCCCCTTATGAACGAATCAAAAATATTTTATTTGTTCCTATTTTGTGAAATAATATTTATAATATCAGTTACCTTTGATATATTCTATATAATATTATGATAAATGTGTCCAAGAATCAAATGTATTATACTATTCCCTTTCTCTATAGTAAATAGAAAAGTATTATCTTTGATATCCAGGTAGTATAAGTTATAATTTTTTATCTATGCTTAAAAAAGAGAAAATAAAATTTTTTATTTGATATTTCAACCTTTGTAGTTAAATTTGAATTCCAAATCCAAGTCATCTAGATAGATCATGGTCAAAAAAAATATTGGAGACCATTAACATAAAAAACTTTAGTATTCCCCAATTTATCTATGGATAAATGGACACTTCCATTAACATTTAGATCCCCTTTATTTCCAAACCAACCCATCCATTGACTCTTTTATTCATATGTTTTAGAATATTCATGTTTCTTATCATGATGGATGAGTACCTACTATCAAGAATCCCCTTAATACTATTCTTCATATCCTTTAATGTTAATGATATGTCCACAATATGATACATGTTTTACACATATATTTCACGAATTTCAAATGATTTTATGATAAATTGTGCATTTATTGAAAATATTTTAATTCATGATTAGTTTTATGGAAAATGTAATTATTTCAATTTCTATTTAAAAAACATGATTTTTGGGTGCTAAATTGTAAAAATGATATTTTCTATAATTTCCACATTGTATGAGATGAAAATTTTAGTTTATGGTATTTAATATTTCAAATTTGATGTTTTTATCTTTAAAATCAACTTTTGAAATAAATTTTTTAATATTATCTTATGCTCTATAATTTCATTGTTAATTATATTTTTTAAGAAATATTTTTCTTGCTAAATTAATAATTCCTACAGTGTTTTGTAAATTTATTTTTAGTATTTTACAAAATATTGGATGATTTTTGTATGTGGAGTTTCATAAGGGTAACACAACATTTATATAGGCCTGAATAAGGGAACCACTATGATTTTTAAGGCTATATAAATATTATACAGACATACGTAATGTTTTGGATGACTTAAAGTTAACCAGAGCCCTAATTTTAAAATAAAATTGAAACAAATAGTAATCAATATGGATTTGGTGAAGGAGAAAATTATGATGCTTAAAAATATTTCCAAGAAATCCTTAACAAGGTGAAAAAAGAACCTATGTGTTGTCATGATATTCCAAGGGGAACAATATATCAAGGTACCATGAAGGAGAACATGAATAATGACTATTGAGACATGGTGAATGATGATTCAAGACTGAAATTGGTGATTATGAGCTGAGGTGCTGAGAAGAATTGAGTTAGAACATTGATGATTCAACTAACTTAGAAGTGTTTTTGGGTTCATATTTCTTAGAGTCAATTCCAATAACACATGGGGGAAGCACGTTC
The DNA here is from genome assembly GCA_963277665.1 of Viscum album. NCBI lineage: Eukaryota > Viridiplantae > Streptophyta > Magnoliopsida > Santalales > Viscaceae > Viscum > Viscum album. The sequence continues at coordinate 532,677,067 of OY728151.1, read as the reverse complement.
GGAGGATGGAGTATTTCTGAAATTACCAAAGCTAGAGTAGCTGAAGTTAAAGATTAACCTGGATGCATGTAAGACGGATGATTCTACATATTAGGAAGTTTGTGAATTATTTTCTAGATATTCTATAAATTAGGGGTTTGAGTACATGTTTAGGATTTTTTTATTCGATGGTATTTATTTTTGTAATTATTATTGAAACCAAAATTCTATTTTTTAAATCAAAGTCTTTTTTTATTCTTCATCTATGTTATTATACTAACAGAAATAAAGGGATAACCCACTAAACTATTTTAATAAGTAATGATCAAGGATATATAGAGAATCAAATAACCAATATCCATTCCCCTCTTCATCATTCATAGATATAAATGATTGTTAAGTGGATATGTGATAGGTTATTCACTATTATAAACTGGTTAATACTCTCATTCCATGATACCCTTCCCCCTATTCATTTGTTTTATTTAATTTGAGCGAGGTAAGTGATGATGTGTGTTTATTTATTCTTTAATTTATATTTTATATAGTGATACATTATTGTGGAAGTATTTATTTTGGAGATTTACCTGTCAAATTGAGATAATAATCCATGCATTATGAGAAATCATTCCATGGGTGTTCACTATTTTGTAGAGAGAGGTGGTTTGAGTTATAAATTGAGCAAATCATTGAGTGATGTTGAGGCCTGATGATTTTCACATTTTAATAAGGTAATGATAGGATGTAGAAAGTGGATCAACTAAGAACCGCTATTGATTATTGATAATTTTATTCTTATATAAATACTTGTATTTCCATATTTCATATTTCCTATTGATTTCTATTTAAATTAGTATTTTCATCTTTTTGAAACTTTAAAATTAAATAAAAACCCAATTTTTTTAGCAATTAAATTGATGAACACATAACATATTTGAGAAAACCCTTTGGATAGGAATTGAGATATATATAGAGTTTTTAAGGAATTTTTGACTAGTTCCATGAAAAACCATGTCAAAATTAGCACCATTTATAGGGATCCAAGTTTGTTTTAGCTATTCTTCATTTTTCATTAAATTATAATTTAATATAGTAATGGATTATATTAATTTGTAAAATATTTACTGTTAAACTTCTCAATGGTGTATGAACATAGTGAAACTGTAGAAAATTTTCAAAGTTGGATATAAGATAAAATATCAAAGAGAAAGCTAAAAATGACTTGTTCACAACTAAATATCTAATTGAGTTATTCACACACACATTCAACTTACTTCAAGATGATCCAAGGAGGTAGGAAATAGTTCAATAAGCTATTGATTAAGAATATGAAGATGAATTTGAAAAAGAGTTGGAAATAAACATTTGGAACAAGAAATACCCTTCAATGATAAGATAGAAATACGTTATCAATATTGTGAGTATTGTTTTAAGGGTAGAAAAACAAGTACCATGCAGGATTGGAAGAAGCTAAATAAGTTTTTTGATATTAATTAATTTTGAACATCAAATTTTTTGCTTTAATTTTTACTTACTTTACTAATGATCCTGTTACACTTGAACATAGGGTGAAAAATATATAATACCTATCCCTTGTAATGAAAGATACCAAATATAAGGTGGTGAGATTTTAGTAGTGGGTAGAAGAGTATTAGAACCACTCTCTAGTCCTTCACACACTCCAAATAGAACAGTTTTATCAGGAATAAGAGAATGACGTACAATTTTAGGGAGGTGTTTTTTGGAAGAATTAGTCTAGTTATTTTGTTTTGAATATGTTTAATGAAATCTTGAAATTTATTATAACTTTATAGGTTACTATTCTCTAGATGGACTTCTTCATATTTTAGAGAGTCCAGAGGGAACTAAACCTGCTCCTAATGAGTTACTTATGGAACTCCTAGTTTTGATTATGAATATTGGAATGGAAGAATACGATTATGATTAATTTTAAGCCATGAATTTGGTGAAAATTATTTAAGAAGAAGTAACCAAACCTACAAGTTTATATTCTCATTTTTCATTGAATTTAATTATTGATAATGAATTTCATATGGAATTTGTAAAATATTCTTCTATTGAGAAAACTAGTTTGGGATGTTTTAATGAGAATGACTATTTAAATATTTATATCTCATACCTTACACAAATAAAATTAAATAGATCAATAAGGGTATGGAGAGACATTATTATATATTTTTAAAGAGGACCTCACAAAAAATGTTTGTGATGTTGAACATAGAAGCTACTGTGTAAGGAAAAACAATAGAAAAGATTCCATTTGGTTTTTTAAAACAAAAAAGAAACACCCCCCATGACATTGTGTGTTATATGAATAAATTTTAGTTGTGTACAACCTAAATACAACACCCTTAGTGTGTTATCCAAATAATTATCAATTTTTTTTCCAATTTTTTTCAGTCTTCCATTTTATGTGATTTAATAAATAGTTTATTTTTCATACTCAAGGAAAATAAATTGGTAGAGGATTCCAAAATCTAAATAAAAATCTCCAGTTATATTTTATTTTAATTATGATCACTCAGGTTCTATCCTTACACTATATCCTTTTAAGAGTAAAATTTATTATGACATGTTGAAAAACAAGAGTAGGGGAGGGTTACACTCATTTATGGATTTCGTATTATATTTTTATTCTAAATTAATGTTGATATAATTATTAAATTTATAAACTAAATTCCTATTTTTTTTATTTTAATTGTATATTATTGATACATTCAACTAAGATTCTATGCGTTCATGTTGTATCAATTCTTTCAATATGTTTTCATGGTGAATAAGAATTATGTCCCGAAACTAAGGGGTTTTATTCTTGATTAAATATTTTTATTGAAAAATACTGAAATAGAATTGAATCCTATTTTATAACCTTAAAAACTACATTTAAGTGTTTATGTATTTTGGATGTTACTTGAAAATTGTTGAGTAAATGTTAGAAATAATTATTAAAAATCTATTTTTCATTTTTAATGAATAATTAATCTATTATATCCAAAAATATAATTCATGTACATTCAAATTTATATCTTGGATGTACTGCTAGGAGTATATAAAGATATATATGGATCAAAACATCCATGGTTTTTAAGGAATTCACCTGATGAATCCGTGATAAACATGAATGAACCACACATTAATTAAAACATTGGTTACACATTATTTGAAATTTATATTCTTTAATTTAATTTTAATTTATTTCAACTTATCATTTTTAAAATCTGATTAACTAGAGTAAGTATAATTAAAGATAGATAGGGAAAATTTATACTACCTTAATTGTTTGATAAAAGATTTTTTATTCAAGGAGTTTGTCCATTAATTCTGTAAAATCATTTTCTCATTAATATTATATAGAGAAGTGAAAATGTTTTTATAATTTAAATGGCTAAAAAGTGATACTAAAAGTATTGTATGTAGGTTGTAATTACTTAGAAAATTGCCTAGTTACTTCCACTATTTTTTTGTTTTTTGTTTCCTAAAATTATGCCATTGTGTTTTGATCTATGAATTTATTTTAAAACCTTTTTGAACCTACATGTTCGAGCATAAATATATCTAAAAATAATTATTTTTCACTTAATAGTAGATCTAGTAACTAGATGTAACATATATTTTAAGTATTTGTAGTTATATATTGTTTTTATTGGGTGGAAAATATGTTTTTGATATTCATTATAAACCCTTTAAAAAATCTCATGAAATACTAAATTGAAAAATCCCCTTTACACTGAAACTATTTCTAATGTTTTCTTCCACCATGAAGTCTAGCATTGGAGACAAAGTTTTGTTTTATGTATGGGTACGAGTCTCTTTCTATGCTAAAATTATTTTCATTGAATAAACATAAAATATTTTTTTTAAATTTATTGTTTTTAATCTTCATTTATCATTTTTAGTGGTTGATTTTTTTTTATAAAATTTAGTGATAATTTTACCACATTGTGGGGTTGAACCTCTTCTATTTATATATAAACTGAATTAGGTATTATCATTCCTATTTCTCTCTCAAATTTAGGTGTTTTTGGTAAAATATTGGTATTATGTTTTATAATATCAATTGAATTTGTACTTTTTTATTGGATATAAATTTATAAAATTTGTATTCATATAATCTATGAAATTAATGTTTAATCATGGTCAAGTTTTTTACTATTTTAAAAAAAATACCTGATGAGTCGATTATTTTGTCTTGTTAATTATTTATCTCATTGATCAATAAGTTGTGAAAAAACATTGAATGTTAATTATATGTGTTTGTTCACCAAGTAGAAAAATAAATTTTTTGAATAATAATTTATTGAAAAGTTATGTTAGTTAAAATTATTTCAATATTTTTTGAATTTGATCATCCTTATCAAAATAAGAAACAAAATTTTTTATAAAACATTTTATTTTGAGAGATAAATCATACATACATGAAAAATTCCATTGGGGGAAACAACCTTGAAAATAAAATATTTGTCTGAAATATTTTTTTTCATTTTTATGCTTAATTTTCATTCAATAATAATTTTAAATTGATAGCTTCATGACAAAAAATGTTTTAAATGTGGGTGACTTTTATGTATTTTTAACATGTTACATATTTTCCACTTTTATTTAATGAAATTATTATTTTTATGTTAAAATTTTATTTAATAGACAATATTTTGAATCATGATATTTTTTAGTTAAAGATGTTGTATTTTCAATTTAGGATTAGAATTCCTAATTTTCGGGTGCTAAATTGTTAAAATGTTATTTTCATTAATTTAAATATCATCAAAGATAAAATAATTTGTTCATGGGATTTAATATTTCCTTTTTTATGTCTTTATATTAAATAAATATTTTTGGAGTGAATTTTTAATTATTTTTTGAAATATTTAATTCCATTGTCATTTTTTTGTGTTATATGTTTTATACTGAATTGATAATTATAACAATGTATTATAATTTTACTTATATTATTTTATTCATGATAGGATATTTTTTGCTGTTGCATTGTGTAATGGTCATGTTATGTCATTTTGGACCTAAATGAGGGTGGATCCATAATTTTAAAGGCAAAATAAAGGTCACACCAGCCTACAAACGCTTAGAATGACTAAAAGTGATCCACATGTGGAGCCCTAATTCTCAAATCAAATTTAATAGAAGAGGGATTAATCTTGATACTATGAATGAGAAGACTATAAAATTACGATTCTTGCTGATAAATCCTTAACTAGATGAATTGAGAACCCATATAAGTCTATGATATTAATGAGGTAACTTCATCTAGAGTTAATTTTACGGGGAAGATGAATAATGACAGAAAACACATGGAGACTGGAGATATTGATTATGAGACAAGCTTCTAGAAAGAATGGATTGTGTATATTAGAGGATTAACTAACTTATAAATTAATTCATGTTCATATTTCCTAGAAGTGATGCCAAACACATGGGGGGGGGGTAGTGCATTATGTGGTTGGAGTTTTTCTAAAATAATTGGAGTTATATAAGATGAAATTGGAGATCAACCTGGGTTGATTCCTTGTAGACGTTGCTTCCAGTTAAGAAGTTTTGAATAATTTCCCACCTCTTATATAAATAGGAGGTTTAAGTATATGTTTATAAAATCCTTATTATGAGGAATTCATTATCTAATTATCCCTCATAACCACAATTATTTTTTATAAATAAAATTATTCTAATCTTATTACTCTATGCTTTTTTACATTTATAAAGGAATTTATAACCCACTTTCTAGTTTAAGGAAGGGAGTATCAATGATTTTAGAGGCTCATATATCCAAAGACCATCACTATATTCTTCATTCTTGGATAAAAATTATGTTGAAGTGAACATGCAACAATATACATACTACAAAAGCTATTCTCTACTCTCTTTTTATGTACTATTCCCCTCTTTCATTCATTTTTAGAGTTCCTTATAATAATTGGGAGAATAGTCCATTCGGCATGAGAAATATTTTCATGGGTGTTCACATTTTTGTAGAGAGTGGTAATTTGAGTCAAATTTGGCCAGTTCATTGAGATAGGTTAAGGGCCAATAATTTTAAAATTTTAATTGTTTAATTATAAGTAGTAGAAAAGTGAATTATCCAAGAACTTGTATTGTTTCTTGCTAATTTTCTCTCATTTTATTGTTTCTGTTTATTTTTTTATTTTTTCTATTTCTTTATTATTTAAATAATTATTTTAATTTTTTTACTACTTTTGAAATGAATAAAAAATTGAATATATTTTTGAGTAATCATTTTAATGAACACACTATCTCCTTGATATTCCATCGAGGTTATCTATTATACTATATTTAGAGAGTTAATAAAGGATTTTTTATCTAGTTCACCATACCCCACATTCATTATCTCACTAAAAATAGCATTCTCCATTATCTTCAAATTCTTATCTTTCTTTGAAGCTCTAGAATGAGTTGAGACATATGTCAGTCTATTTTCATTTTCAAAAGAACAAGTAGTCAACTAACTCGTATCCATTATTATCTACTGGGTAAAATAATTTTCTCAATGAAATTTAGTTGGACTAACTCATATCTATTATCCACTATATTTAGTCCAAAAAATATCCATTTCTTTTACTATTATTAATATATTCCTTCCCAATGTAAAGGAAATAGAAAAAATATCTATAGAATGTGTTTTTATTCTGTTATGAATGATATTTTTTGATTGTTTTTATTGAATTTGAATTATTATTCTTTATAATAACATTCATATTCACTATAATAAGACACTTGATGGCCTAAGTAACCAAATATATGGAACTTTATCAAAGGAAATATCTTATTAATACATTCTATTCACATATTCCCTATCTTTTTATAACTCTTTTTTGATGATTAGTTCTCGATTCTTGATAAATATATCCATTCATATGATTTCCTCATCTCTTCAAATTTTATTTGATTGTTTTGATGTTATATCATTAAATCTAATTGAACTTTTATTCATGAAATTGGATCCTTCATCACTTAATACTTCCTAGAGACTTATTATGCCTCATTCTCCCATTTCCATTAAAAATTCATCCTAAAACTTCTAAAATACAGCTTCTTCATTGATAAATATACTTTTATAGCAGTCTAAATATGTTTTATCAATAATATTAATTACTCTTAAAGTGTTTCAATATTTTTAGATTTATCCTTGATGGAATTATTAAGATCATCAGTGATTTTTTCCTATTTCTTAATCATAACCTGTATTTTAGTTCTACTTCTTATTTGAACTAATTATTTTACTGGCCTTCCAAAACATTCTACAGGTGATCAATTTCTTCTCCAATATCTTCAATATTACATCAGGATTTCTTTAAAAATCCTCTAATCATTTTATTCTTATTTTTTTGAAAGTCATTCCCCTTTGTGACCCTTCTAATTTTTTATTTAGGTTAACATATCTGTTTTGTTGAACATTGTATTTTACTTCATCTATATAGTTCTCCATAGATTCCAATATAAAATCTTCTATGTTTGAGGTAAATATAATTTCATCACATTTTAAATGATCTTATTCAAAAATTTCTTCCTCTTTTTTCACCAAAATAATTCTTAGATGTTTATTTCCACTATTATTTATTGAATTATGGTTCTTTCTAGGGGAGAAATAATTTGTTTATTTTTATGTTCAAAAAAACCTACTATCCACTATATCTAATTTTTTGGCCCCAAATTAGTGATGTTCCCAATATTTCCCCAATGAAAAATTAATAGGGTTATCTTAACATCAAATATTCCTTTGCCTCTGTAAGAACTTGAGTTTTTGGAAAGGGTCAAAATCCCGACCTTGTTTGAATTTTTAAATTGTTTCTAGGAAAACTGGGAAAATATTTGAAGTTATGGAAATTTCCAGATAACACATCATGTATGGGCCTATCATGTATTGACCGTATTCTATCCAAGTACATACTGTGTGATGACCATGTAATAATTTCTTACTTCACGACCTGTAGTGTTTCTTGACACGCCGTGTATTGTTTCCTTCCGTGTGCCTGCTAAGTCCTAGTCGTGTGTTGACCCGTGTGCTGCATCTGAGCCATGGGGATACTTGCCCTTAAGTTGGAGTACAAAAAAGGTGACTAAATGACATGTATTTTTTTATACTCACAATGTACTTTAATTTTTATTCTCTTAAATGAAAGAGCATCACGTATTATTTTGGAAAAACACATTATTTTTCCCTAACTTTGGAATCGGTCCATTCTGAAATTCCGTAGAACATTTCCAACCTGAGAATTATCATCTGATGTTGTTTCTTTAATCCATCAGTTGCTGTGGGATTACATTGGGAAGGCTAAAACCACACACCCTTTTTCATTCTAGTTTCTTTGGCTAACACACTAAAAAATCCATCTGCGTAGAGTTTCTGGGCTTTGACAGAAACATAGATCTACAAAGATCAACTTCAAAATAGAGTTTGATATCGGACGTTCCTATGTCTACAAGTCTCAGGTAGGTGGTTCATTCCTTCTTTTACATTTTCGCGGATTTTTGGGTGACACGACCTTTGGTGCGTATTTGGGTATCTTGAATGAGACCCTATTTTATATGTTATTACATATTAAATTACTTATTAGACCAATGGTATGCCTTTGGGTATGCACCTTTTACCTGTTTTCTTGAGCGGGTCCGGGCGCGGTGTCATTACTCAACTGAGGAATTTTGGCCAGGTATGTCAAAATAGGTTAAAAGGATTTGTTTTGATAAAACTACTGAGTTCAATTTGTTAAGTGATGATACGAATGGTTAGAGGCTTCCAAGAACTTAGTGCTAGGATGCGACAACACATATCTAGTGAAATTCAACTACTTAGTTTGTTTTTCCTATTTAATGTATTTATTTTTATTATAAATATATGTGATGTGTTATATTTCATATGCAGGAACCATCAAGTTGTGCTAGGCAATGTCTGTTTATTTTGGATTGATGCTGATCACATGTTGGTCTTGGCCCGGGTGCATTGGGTGGTTTTGGCCAATGGATTGAGCATTATGGACGCCGTCTAGAGGTAGTGTGACAGTCAAGTTAGGAGTGACCCGATTTACATGGATAGGGAGGCCATTATAATTGAGCGACAAGGTCATAGGGGAACAAGGTGTCAAAGATTTTGTGTCTTGGGAACTTATTTTGGTGATTACCGCTCAGCCGGAACTTTGAGTAGTGTGAAAAAAGAGAGACTCCGTGATGAGGTGGTTTTGACCACTCATGTGGGTAGAGGCCCCTGTTAGTTGTGGCTTAGGTACTATTAGTTTGTGGGTGCTTTTCGTAGGAATCCATATAAAAGCTGAGGATCCTTCAGGGGATAGCATTAAGGTTATCAGGTAGGGGGAAGAGGTTCTCTGTGGTTTGAGGGAATACATCATTGTCCCTCCGGTTACTGATTTGAGGGTAGAAATCGATGTCCATCTAGTTACTTTATTGAGGGTAGACATTGTTATACCAATGGATACTTATTTGAGGACATCCATCACTGTTTCTTTGAGTTACTACTTTTTAGGCATGCCTTCGGGACGTCGTTACTAAGGACACATGGTGTCAGAGGGTATATGGTACTAGGTTACATGATAGAGATTGTAGTATTGTCGAAATAGGTGACACTCCATGGTGGTTGTTAAGAACCAGTGGAGTTTGTGTTTTTTTTTGTGCATCGTATTGGTTACTATTTTCCTTATAAATGCATTCCTACTTAAACACATATATTAGGTATGAACCCTTGGGGGTATCCTAACGAGATTCGTCTCACACCCTACTCAGGACCTTCGGGATATTTATAGACTTTATTGATTTACATGCAGGAAAGACACCAACTTGAGGAGTTGGACTGTTTTAGCATTCTCATAGATATGGTAGGGATCTTGAAGTCTTTCTTAGCTGGTGTTTACTTTTTTTTCTTTCTTTCCTGTACAATCATCCTTACTTTATTTATTATAGCTACTGTTGTTTAGCCATTAGATACTTTTTTATATTGATTTGATATAGATGCATGTTTTTTTTCTAGTAGTTGTTACAAGGGGTTCAACATGCTGTTGTGTTTACATTCCATTTCTGTTGATTATATTTATTTCTTCTTCTGTTTATTTCTATTGATTGTGCTTCCACTTTTTTTGTCTGGGTTGAGTCTGTAGAGTCTTCTAGTTTTATATTTTTCTCGGACTAGTACCATTATTATACTTCGATAGGGAATAACCTCCCTACTATACCTAGAAGACCCTCACTGATAGTCGGAAACCTTTGGAATTCTGGGAGGTGCACCTAAGGTAGTAACAGATGACCTTTTAACACTGTTTGGGTGGCTAACCCGGTTTGGGACCTCACAAAGTGGTATTAGAGGAGTTATTGACACAGATTTAGTAATAGTGTTTTTCTAGCTACTAATGTGATTGATACTTCTCTTTGTATTTATTCTGGTTTTACTATTTCGGATATGGTAAATTGGAAATAGGTTGTTTTGGACCTAAGTTTCATGCTTGTGCTTGGGTGCCTGCATCCCTAGGTACAAGTGATGGACCAAGTTTCCATGGGTGGGAATTACTATTTTTATTTTTCTCAGATTACAGTTTATATGATTTCCACCTCAGTGGATCACTTGGTGTGTGATGTTATTGATTGCGATATGTGACCCTTGACCCGATGCGGTAAGGGTGAGTTGGACCTTGTCCTATTATGGCAATGAAAGTTTTTTGGGCTTCTGAGGGGCACATTTTTAGGGTATTTCTATTTAATAACTACACGCATGCTTTGTGATGTGATAATACCATGTGAATAATATCAATTTCCAAGCTATATATTCTTCTGAAAGGTGAAGGGGTGAAAATCCTGATATAATTTCTTATTGATTGAAATGTAATATGACATGCATTATATATATTGTAGAATTTCATGTGGTAGGGTATTTGGGTGTAGATCTTGTATGAGAAGGCTGGTACTAGAGTTGAGGTGATTTTGATCATCAAGAATGGGTGACTTGGTCATTGGTTTGAGGCACTTTTGGTTGTTATGACGGGCATGGCCCAAGGAGCTTTTGATAATTGGCTCTATTGGGGGATGGTAGGGAGGCCATGAGGCCGGGATGCCATTGGCATGGGTTGAGATTAGGGAGAGTAAGGGTAGTGGTTATATGTTGCCTCTTTACTGCTTTCATTTTCTATATTGAATATATTGAACATATATATATGGACCATCTGACCATTTATTCTATTCAGCTTGTTCCTCCTAGACGGCTTGATGGAACGTCAGGTGGGTGATTATACAGTGCCGAGGAGCACAATCTGGTTCAAATACCTGTGGGACAGGAAGAGCATGAGCTTCATGTACAAGCTCAGGGATAGGATCATGTTTAGGATTCCATGTAGGTTGGACAACAACCGAGTTTGGAAGCATTCGGTTCGTGGCTCGATGAGAAACACCCAACTAGCGTGGTATATGTTTTGCAGGGGATCGATAGAGGTGTGTAGGGTACAAATCCCTCTATGGAGAATCTAACAATGGAGTTCTAGTCACAACACTAGCAAATTATTTAGAGTGAGGGTGGTCCATAGGCAGTTGAGAACTAGAGAGAGAGCATGAAGACGATATTCGAGCAGCTCGAGACGCCTCTAGGGTGGAGGGTCAAGCTAGAGATATACATTCTAAGAGGACAGACGAAGCATTAGTGGGATGTCCAGGTTTAGGATCACAGACATAAAGGAATAGCATGGAAGAACTTCTAGGACTGGTTATTTGAGATCTTTTACCCAGATACACTGAGGAAAGAGATAACTTGGGAGTTTGTGAGCCTTCAACATGAAGACATGTCCATCATGGAATATGCGGCAACTTTCACAGAGCTGTCTCTCTTTTCAGTTGGTATGGTAAGCGATGACTTGAAAAGGGTGAGGCTCTTTGAGGATGGCTTACAACATTCCATTCGGATCCAGGTAAAAATTTTCAGGCTGGGTTCTTTCATAGAGGCAGTGAATCAGGCACTCATTGGAGAGGGAAACTAGTGGGATATTCCCCTGGTTGGCTAGGAGACTTATTTAGGTGATGGTTCTGATAGTAGGAAGCAAGGATGAGACGAATTCCAGAAGGGAAATCTGGCCAAGGACTCAGCTAGATTGCCTCATAGAAGTTGTTCAGTGGTTTTCTTTCAGTGTGGAAACCCAAGGCCCATTCAAAATCAGTGCGATAGGCCTCTAAATGAGTTTTGGGATTGTGGAAAGGTCAGGTATCTTGAGAGGTTCTACATGAAGCCTTCTCAAATATCTAGAAGGTAGAGAAAATGATAGATGATGACATCTAGAGTTGGTTCAGTTTTGGTTACAGGTGATGATAACTAAGGTTTAGCAACATGCGGAGGACCTAACAGAGATAACCAGACCCAACTGAGGGGTCAGTGGCCGGTGAATGGAGCAGCACCATAATGAGTTTATGCATCAGGCAATAGTACTTCAGGTCAGGTTTATGCCATAGAGCTTCTAGGGTATGAGCAGGCTGGGGAGCCGATGACAGTTAGAGTTACACCAAGGTTGTGGCCATGCTCTGTTTTGTTTTTATTTGTTTTGGCATTGCCTATTAGGGAATGTACACTTTTAGTGCATGAGATGCACATGATTTATATGGACTGACCAGATGCAGGTCTGTTGTATTGGTGTCGTATCGTGTGCGTGATATATCAATATATATGTATGAGATGCAAGACATTAGGGGAATTGAGGATGCGAGTACTTGAGGTGCCTTGGGAATTGGGGAATTGATGATGCATGTTACTTGAGGTGTTGTGGGAATCAGGGAATTGAGGATTCTAGTTACTTGAGGCACTAGGAACAAGGTTCATTTTGAGTGTCCATGGGATACAGGACATCGTGGAGGCAGGCACCGATGCAGTGTGGGAGACGTTTTGGGTTTCAGAAAGAACTCAAGAGAACAAATGAGGCGTATGGGTGATGATGCGTCATGAGATGAATATGAGTCTGGAAATAGGTTAGTGAACCATTTCTTTGTTAACTTTTGTAGGGTTGAGACTAAGTTAGGAAATTCCAATGGTGGGGAGCCCGTTGATGAATTTAGCCAGAACCTTTGCGGTCAGGGTTGTCCAGGTTACTTTGATCATGGTGGTATATTTGGTGCCATCTTTGAGTTTCATTTTATATCTTGGGGGTAAGCTATGTTAAGGTGGGAAGATTGTAATAACATGAGTTTTTGGAACATGTCAAAATCCCGACCCAGTTTGAATTTTTGACTTGTTTCTAAGAAAATAGAGAAAATCCGGGATGTATGGGAAATTTCTATATTACATGCTTTGTACTCCAAACTAAACGTTGGGTACGGGTTAGGTGTTCGCCGACCATGTGCTCGCCAAGTACATGCCCTCTGATGACTGTGTAATAATTTCTTACTACACGACGTGTAGTGTTGCTTGACACAATATATATTTTTTCCTTTGGAATACCAGATGAGTCTTAGCCATGTGTCGACTCATGTGGAATGTCCAAGCTGTGTGTCTACCTCCGCTTAAGCTAGAGTATAGAAAAGGCTACTACACGATGTGTAGACATTTATACAAAGCTATGTACTTTTAGTTTTATTCGCTTAAATGAGAGTGTGTTGAGTATTATTTCTTATAAAATCCTTCTTCTTCCCCAACTTCGGAATAGGTCCATTACAAAATTCCAAGGAATGTTTCCTTCCCCAGAATCATCATCCGAAGTTTGTTCTTCAAATAGTTGGTGGCTTCCGGATCGAATAGGTAAGGGTAAAACTGTGCACCCTTTTTTGTTCCAGTTCCATTGCCTTACACACAGCAAATTTCCTGCAATCAGAGTTACTGGGATTTGCAAGAAATATAGATCTACGATGATAGGCTTTAAATTAGAGTTTTATATCATATGTTCCTTCATCTACGAGTCCCGGGTAGGTGGTTCATACCTTCTTTCACGTTTTTACAGATTTCTGGGTGACGTGACCTTTGGTGCGTATTTGGATATTTTGAGAGAGAACCTCTTTTAACTGTTATTGCATATTAAATTGCATATTAGAACTGTGGGATACCTTTGGGTTATCCCTTTTTACAATTTTCTTGAGCAGGGCTAGGTGAGGGGTCATTGCTTAATTGGGGCAATTTGGTCGGGTATGCCGAAATGCGTTAAAATTAATTGTTTTGATTAAACTTCTGAGTTCAATTTGTTAAGTGATGATATGAATGGTTAAATGTTTCTAAGAACATGGTGCTAGTATGGGACAACACATATCTAGTGAAATCCAACTATTTAGTTTGTTTTGTATGTTTAAAGTATTTCTTTTGATTATACATATATGTGATGTGTGATATTGAATATGCGTGAACCTTCAGTTTGTGCTGAGCATGACTTGGGTATTGTTGAGTGATGCTAATCACAGGTTGGGAATGAACCAGGTTACATTGGGTGGTTTTAGCCATGAGATTGGGTGTCATGGATGTCGACTTGAGATAGTGTTACTGTTAGGTGGGGCATAACCTGGGTTACATGGATGTCGAAGCCATCATACTTGAGGGACATGGTCATAGGGGCACCAGGTGTCAGAGATGTTGTGTCTTGGGAACTTATTTTGGTGATTACCGCACACCCGGAACTTGGAGTAGTGTTCAGACAGAGAGACTCCGTGATGAGGTGGTTTTGACCACTCATGTGGGTAGAGGCCCCTATTAGTTGTGTTTTAGGTACTATTGGTTTGCGTGTGATTGTAGTATGTAGCCATGTGGAAGGTGAGGAGCCTTCAGGGGATAGAGTTGAGGCTATCAGGTTGGGGGTAGGCTTTCCATGGTTTGAGGGTAGACATCTCTATCCCTTTGGTAACTGATTTGAGGCAGACATCGTTGTCCCTATGGTTACTTTATTGAGGGAAGAAATTTTTGTACATCCAGTCACTTATTTGAGCACAGACATCTCTATTCCTCTGAGTTACTACTTCATGGGTGTGAATTCGGGATGTCGGTGCATGAGACACGTGGTGTCTGTGGGCACATTGTACCAGGTTACATGACAGAGATTGTGACGTTGGCTGAAACATGTGAAACTCCATGGTGGATGCTGAGCACCAGTGGAGTTTCTGTTTATTTGTGCATCCTACTGGTTACTATTTTTCCTATAAATTCTTTCTTTATTAATAACTTATATTAGGTAGACACAATTGGGTGGTATCCTATTGGGATTTGTCTCACACCCTGCACGGGCCCTTTAGGATGCTTGTAGACATTTTGGATTTATGTGTTAGAAAGAGACCAGATTTAGGATTTGGTCTGTTTTATCTATCGCATAGAGATGGTAGGGACCTTGATGTATTTCCTATCTAGAGTTTACTCCATTTTTATTTCTTTCCGGTACCAGCAAGCATACTTTTTTTATTGTAGCTACTGTTGGTTATCCGTTGGAGATTTTTTTATATTGACTTAATGTGGATGCAATATTTTTTGTTCCAGTTGTTGTTACAAGTGGTTCGACATGATTTTGTGTTTACATTCCGCTGTTGTTGTTTATATATATCGCTTCCACTATTTTTTTCTATTGATTGCACTTTCGCTATGCGGATCTAGTTTCAGTTTGCAGAGTCGAATAATTTTATATTTTTGTCGGACCAGTACCATGATTATCCTCTGGGAGGGTATAGACTCTCCACTATACCTATAATATCCTCACTACTAGTCATCAACATTTGGCATTCAGGGAGGTGCACCTATGGTAGTAACACTTGACCTATTTAGCACTGTTCAGGTAGATGATCAGGTTCGGGACGTTACAACCTCTATAAAATTTACTTATGTAAAGAGATAAGAAATCATTACTAACATATTATTCAAATTTAATCCTCTAAATTTATCACTTATCAATTTCTTTGAATTCTATTTCTTTTTCAGAATGTTTTATTGAAATTTCTGGATTCAATCATATTTGATATGCAACCAGTCAACTGTATAGATCATCAAGAGATAAATCAATAAGATTTAGGTCTTCATGTTCTGAAAATTATTTATTTTAAATTGGGGATAATATATATATACATACACATACACATATGATCTTATTCAAAATATTAATATATTTTTTCTAACAAAAAATTCCATGAGTAGTCCTAAAAAATTGATAATTCACATGAATAAAATATCATCATTTTCACTTGAAATCATCTTCATATAATTAAATATATTATAAAAATCCTATAAGTTTTCCCTTTCATTTTACTATCAGCTTCATAAATATTACCAATATTTTCTTAAATTTTTAGTGTATTCTGAAATTAATTACTTCCAATTTTGTATGATAAGAAAATTACCCCTTGAAGGCATTTTAATCCTTAACATCATCATCAAATAATTTATTTTCATCTAATGTAGTTAACATTTAAATGGAATCACTTAATTAAATTACATGAACTAGGGTTGAGTAAATTTCATGCCCAAGAGATCCTAGATGAGATCACATTCAACTCTTATACACATAATAATTAGAGCCATAAAATATAGGTAGTCTTTTTAAATTTATAACATTATTCATTATTATAACTTTCCCTAAAATATTCACTAATATATAATTTTTTTCATTGATACAAGTTGTTGTAATGAAAGGTCCCACAATAGTCCCTAAGAGAGGTAAGGGTTATTTAGGGTGACATGAAATTTCATCTAAATCTATATTTAAATTAATACAGTCCTTAAATTTTCAAATTCATTTTAAATCTTTCATGAGGGTAATACACATGAATAACCAAATGTAAAAAAAAATTAAGAAGAAAAAAAATTATATTTTACATGTTTCACTCAAACTGGGATACTTTTAAAGAATATAAATTATTGATGTGTTGATACACATAATAATATCTATTCAAGTGGTTTGTTTTTATATTAATGAGGATAATATCACTACTCATAAAAGCTCTATATCCACTTTCTCTCTAACCCTCATTACCTTCCAAGAGGGTCACAAAATGATATAATTTCAATACTCCGATTGAGCTAAGAAGAAAAAATGGAAGATATAACACCAAAAAAAGGGTGTTCTAAATAATCCTATGTTATTCACCTTTTTATCGTCACGAATATGAAAACCACACTATACTTCTATGTAATATCTTCAGTGTAAATCAACATAATAAAAAATAACTTCGTAAGTATAACATTTTTTCAAATACACACCATATTCAGACATATTTTAATATTATTTATCTCCTTTATTGACTTTTTCTCTTCAATGTTTGTAACCCTATTCTATACATTAGGTTCGAATATAACATGAAAATTTTGAAATTAAAAATTAAAATTTATTATTCAATCAAATGAAAAAATCCTTTACTTCATGTCAAATCACTGGATTGTTTCTTTGGGAATATACACCATATAAATTTAAAGTGGTATTTAGTCGATGGTCCACAAACTATGAATCCTTCATTAAAATATTGAGTCATAATTTTTGTTCTAATTAGATTTATTTCAGTAATTATGGTATAGAAAATTGTATTTCTAAATGATGGGATAGTTTCATTATTAAAATTTCTTCCACTTCTAGTGCATCATGTATAGATAAATTTCTTTCATAGCGTGATCCTGATTTACATTCCTAAATATCCTAAAACATAACACCCCCAAAACCACTTCTTTTTTATAGTCTAACTATTATGATGTTGTGTTGTTAACAATATATCGACCATTGTATCATGGTGTAATTATATCCTAGATATTCTCAATCACCATAATAGTTTTTGCATGAACCAGTTATACTACACGAGTGTATCAAAATAATCAGAACCACTGAAATATTACTATTTCTTGATAAGACATGAATAACATTTAATATTGTATTAATAATGATCCAAATTTAACAAATTAAAAATCATCATTTATTATAAATATCTTTAGCATACCCAAACATAAGATCTTACACACCTTTACGTATCATAGTGTAGTTTAACACTTTTCTGTGTTTTAAAATTTTGTGAATTTCATTGCATGGATAACAGTAAAATTCCATGACTAACTCTTCCCCTAAAAAAACAAGAAATCATTACATATAGGCCATAACCATTAAATATAACATATAATTAAAAACTTATTTACGAGGCTTTCCCATTTTTACTTTAATTGTAGTCACATCATGAAACCTATTCTCATGTTATGATTATTCTTACAAAATCCAAATTTTATCCAACCATCTCAACATAAATACAAACCTCTTCACACTGTTAAAAATTTCAAAAAGGAAATATAATAGACATCAAATTTAGAAAAAATAAAACATTAAAATCTTTTGTTACAAAACACCTCCTTTCTCTACACTCTGTACATCTTGATAAGGACATAAAGATACAAATTGTTGGTTATTTCATTGAATAATTCATAAGAAATATGTATAATAAATTTATAAATGTGTTTCTATATAACTCCTTCACCAGTAGTCAATTTTGATCTCTAATATAATGAAATTTATTTAGCTTAGATAATGTAAACACCTAAAAAAATTTTATTGATAGATTTTCCTACCTTAGGATATGTGTTCTATCTATTACTTATGTCTCCCTCTTTTTCAATGTAAAAAACTATTTAATATCTTTATAAAAATATTTAACTTGTCATGAAATAATTTACCTCCTCATTGGTATTAAAAATAATCCATAAAGGTTGAGTTGAATTTCTAATTAAATAACTAAATCTCCCCATATTTTAAAAATATTAATATATTTAAAATATAAAAAATCAAATAAATCACAGTGTATTATATACCATTAGAGAATAATTGGTTGTAATTATAATATATCATTAAAAATAATTCATTATAAATTATTTAAAATACTATATACCAGAAATAACTACCATATAATTCTATATAACTCATTAGATAAAATCATTATGGTGTAATGAATATCATCCTAACATAATAACATTTTCCCTTAATAATTATCACCTATGACTATAGTGTATATATTAAAACTACTATAAACATCCTTGCACTAATATTATTGAAAAATTATTCAACATAAGAGATTTTATTTCATTAAATCAATATTTTTGTCCTCCCTACCATGGTCTTAAATTGCGACATATAATTCTTATTGGAACAAAAATAAAACATTCTGTTTATACTATGACCTAATTTTGTGTTGTAGTAACTTATATTTTGACCCATATAACTACAACAATTCACCAGACATCAATTATTTTTAACAAAAATCATTTTTTAATTTTTACTGATCATGTAATAGGTATTTCCTTCACCACTTAACAAAAACCTCAAAAAATAATTAAAATGCAATGAAAAATATTCCTTAGATGTTTTTTATTCCACTACCAAATTAGATAGGAAAACCAAAAAACCTCTCAAAACCACATGAAAACTTTACCACATACACATTTCTCAAGATAATAACTATTTTCAAAAAATAATTTTTTTATAGTTATTATAATTCACCTTACTTGATAAACCAAGGTTTCAACATTCCCCCCTTTGGGTTTGATGGGAATTACTAAGTTTATTTTATGATTTCTAATAATATTAAACATGTTATAATAAAATATCATTCAATCAAAAAAAAATAATATAAATAGTATCTATATCTCTTTTTCTATGTGGGTCATGATCTATGTTTAAAAAAAGAGTTACATAAATATTTTTATATTAACCAGGAACCTTTATCTATGTAAACCACTGTTGTAATATGACTCCCCTATTTTAGTTATTACTTAATACTAATCTACATGGATTTTATATAACCATTTTTCTTTTATAAACCCCATAATAAATACTATATGTCAACTCATTGACATAAGAGTGACTTAAACAATTTTTTACTTGTTGAAACTGAATATGTTTTTCCTCCACTTATTGAAAATAATTATTCTCTGATTCCACTTGTTGAATAAAATTTCCATTATGGGATTTATACCCATTTGAAAAAAATCCCAGAGGGAACTTAAACTCTCATTGATGAGTATCCATGTTCAACATTAGACACATATTAGGAGACTCGATTCAACTTACATCCTTAGGGTTTGGAACGTGGTTGGGCACTCAGATTCAATTAATATGTTCTAATGTCTTGTATAGAAAAAGTTATTATAAATATATATTTCCACATGATGATTTGTTCTAATATAAGACACTTTGAAAAAATCTCGCTACTCATTTTCTTCAAAAAATTGGTAATAGATTTTAATTTTTGTAGTGTGTGAGTGTTGTTGATAATTCCTTATAAGATATATTATGCTTTTATTATTATAAAACGTCACCATATACATATTTACATTAGGAAAAATATCTTTTAAATATTTATTCATTCAAATTAGTTTATTAAATTATTTTATTCCCAAAATATACTCCACTTCACTTTTGTTGAGTAATGTAATTTCTCGTTTCTTACTGTGTTAGGTAAAATACATTCTTCTAGATAAAAATTATCTTTAATTTGTAAAATTTATATTGGTAGTACCTTTACACAAATATGTATATAAATAATCATTCAAATACAATTACATTAATAAAAAATAAATAAAACCGTAATCAAGGGTACTATGAACATACCTCACGATTCTTTTTACAGGAAGAAGAATCTATTTATTGATATTAATTTGAAATTGATTTTCCAAGAATGTTGTATAAACTATGTCATGCATCAATAATGTAAAAAGTAATAAAAATAAAATAATTATATAGAATAATTTTAGATATATAATTCTTCCATATTCATGCCTTTATTAAATTATATATCTAATTGAGCATACCATGATCTTGGATTTTCCTTATGAATCCTTATTTAGATGAAATAACATTGTCCTATTATCAACAATTTTAAAACTCATAGGTTATTCAATGTAGACCACCTCATTGAAAACTCTGTTAATTTTTTTATCCTTACATTAACAATATAGATCTTGAATCCTATTTGAATAACCAATATAAATAATTTTATAATTGGTTGACATCTCACCAGTAGTTAAATTTCTATATGAAATATATAGCTTTAATTGGATAATAGCCTTTATGAATCATAAATTACTTATTTCAATTCATTTTAAAAGGATCACTCTATATGTTTTTGAACACCCACATCATTCCATTGATTTTGTGGTCCTTAAAATTATTTAAATCCTCACTAGTTTGATTATTTTTTATTTTATCAATAACCTACTTCATGTATAAAAAAATGAATATTGTTTTATATATTATTTTGGACTTCCTCATTAAAAAACATGAAAAAATACACCTCTTTATTAAAAACATAGTGTTATAAATAAATTTCAAAAAAACATTTCCGCATAAAATATTCATCCATGAGTGATTTAGTTATTTCCTCTATTATTGAATTAAAAAATTAAAACCATTAATCAAAATATATTGTTCCTAAATTTCTATCTTCATTTAAAACCTATAATAGTATTTATTATGTAATATTTTATTCTTCCACTTCTTTCACAAACTAAGTGATTTTGGCTTTGAGTTGATCAAAATAATTCATTGATTAATTAAATATTACATTAATCTCTATTTTCTTATTCCATTAAATATCTTTCTCAACTAGTGCGAATTTATGTTATTCTTTAATGTTGACAACTACTTGTTGAAATTGTTCTTTATTTTAGGATTATTACTTTTATACTATTTCTATCATAATATATTTAATATATAATTTAGATTAGATCTCATTATTTAATATAAATATCCTTATTTTCATCTTCCTTAATCATAATACTATTGCAATGGAATTTACATATGGATTTAACATTAATTTTAGTGGAAATGTACATTTTTAATTTTTCTTAAAGTCTACCTCAAAATTATCTATATCAAAAATACTTGGACACTATGTTATTATGTTTCTTAAAACACCACACTTGAAGAATACAACAGTTGTTTCATTTCTAATCATTATTTAGATTTATCGAACTAACTAGATAAAAGTTAGATAAAGACATTACATATATCCCATTATCTTACTTCTGGTTTGATATTGATATTATATGAAGGATTCAAATAGATATAATTATATGAGTTTCCTAAAATTACTTCCGACATAACTCTTATATCATACACCCCAAAACTAATTTGAAAATAATTAATAGATAACATTGAAGAATCACACTCATCAAGTGTCAAAACCATTGGTATATAAAAAGGTGGAAGTCTTATCAACTTCTTATTCACAATTTCGACACCCAATATTTCATCACCCAACCCATGTCTAGAAAAATATACCACAATGATCTTATTGATTAAACCATATATATTCTCATCAATTTACTTTTTCAAATCATCAATATTGGTATATATTACATTATTCTCCCCCTTGAAATTATTGTCTAATCTAAAATTATTAGATAATTTGTCCCATATTTATTTTGTGGATATGTAACTCATCACCTTCATGTATATATCATTTTAGATTGTTATATATATGGTTTTTTGTCATTGAATGAACATTAAGAATATTATTTTTGATCTCATTTAGTGATATCACTATGGAATCACTTACTTAAATTCTATGAATATCAGTAGAGAAAAATATCATGTCTAAGGGATGAAATATTTAATCTCATATGATTCTTACAAATATTATAATTTTAACTATTAAAGAGTAAATTTATTTCCATAAACAATGTAATCTATAGTAAATTTATCCTTGTGAAAAATTATGTAGAAATTAATCCTTTAGCTTTGATACCACTTGTTGCAACCAAATGGTCCCAAATCACCCGAGAGGGTTAATAGGGTGATACAATTTATTCTCAAATGGAGCATATTACCATGTTGAAAAGATATTTCATAATTCTAAAAACTATTCAAAATTTTCAAATAATAATGTAAACATCAAGGATATAATTATTTTTTATTAGTTCACCTATAAGGGCTATATATTGTAAGAATAAAATGATAGTGTGTTGATGTCCCAAGAAATAAGAAATACACCATTGAAATATTATAATATTTAGATATGGTTTAATGTAAAATATAAGGTTATCTATATAATGGGATTCATATACTAAGTTATTAAATTGATCTAATTTTTATTAGATAGCATTTGTTTTCATAATTTTTGATTTTTTGGAAGAAAAATTAGATATCGGGGGGGGGGGGGGGGTCAGTGTATTCAGAATGGGTATCAATGTGGAAATATTTATTTTGCAAATAGATTGAAATGAGTATCTATTTTATTGGTACTAGATACCCGGTGGCTTGGGCATTAAGGGTGTTTGACCAAGGGGTTAATTTCCCATAGTGTCCTCTTGAAAGATAACCAATGATGTTCCAGATACCTAGTGATAGGGTACCTGGTAGTCGATAGTTTCTTATGTAGTTTTTTTATAAATTTTATTAATTGATTTCATAAGTTATAAAATCTCTCCTGAACCACTTTTTTCTGCAAGGAATGTCTAGAGAATGTCTTTCCCTTTAATATCTCACTTAAAAACGCAATATTTCATCCATTATTTCTTCAATTTACTTTACTTATATCTTAGTGTATTATAAGAGTTATGTTTTTGGTACCCCATCCATTTATTATTTCTTTCCCCTTTGTGATCACTACCCTCTATCAAATAGTCCTAAATTGGGGTTTTTTCTCTAGATTAGGGATTTTATCTTATTCTGGACGATTTATATTAAGATATTCCACGAATGGTGATTTATATAGATGGTTCCTATGTAACACCCCAAATATCCACGATATTCTTCTCTTTGAATAACACAATAGTGTGCGTTGTACGCAACTTCGAGTTCAAACACACCATAACCAACCAAACTAGCCGTTATGAATAGAAATAACCACTTTTTTAATTTTATAAATTTTATCTTTCAAAATGGACTTCATTTTTGGATTCGGAATCTCGAAATTATCCGAGGGTGATTTTTTGGTATTTTTCAAAAAACAATCAATTTTTTATGAATAGTGAAAAAGATTGAGTTAAAGTTTAAAACCAAATTTTTATTTATATAATTATTTATTTTATTTAAATTTATTTTTTGTCAAAATAGATAAATAATACATATATAGGATCAATATAATTCATTGGAGCCAGTTTATAACAATTATAGATATATAAAAATTTTATTGAAATTTTTACCGTCTATTAGCCACATCCTAAGAGTATTTACAAATTTACAGATAACATAATTTTATCGCTTCTATGAGTTCAATTACAAAAATTCTAGAGACACGGTTGATATCATTATGTAAAATTTGGTTCAATAAGAAGAAAATAATTTTTGGTGAATAATAACTCTTTACTTATATTTACCACGGTTAAAAGTAAATAGGGTAATTATGGGTAAAAATGATATAATTATTACCCTAACACATGTTCTAATTATATTGGATAAGTATAATTCGACCAAAAGAAAGATCAGGAATAAAATAAAATCCTTTAGGTCCACTTGTATTAGATTAGGACATTTATTATTATTTAATTTAAAGAAGAGTTAAAAGTGTTAAATTCAAAGTTTAATAACCAAACAATTTATAATATAGGGTTATACATAATATAAATTAGAATATAAATATTAATTAGAAATATAAAACGATTTCAGAAATAATGGTATTTTATTTATAATTTATAGACTTCAAATAATTGAATTTATTTGTGACATAATGAGGATGCAGTAATTACCTTATTAATGAATGATTAAAATAATTTACATTATAAATATCCAAATAAATGTAATTTGAGTATTTTTATAAATTCTACTAATATTATAGGTCAATATGACATGTTAGGGTTGGTTAGATGAACTTTATTGGAAGTAATAATTCTGTTATGATTTTTGAAAAAACAAAATACCAAATAGTGTCAAAATTGACATAAAAGAGTTTTTAAAAAAATATTATATTATTAATTGATATTATCTTCCTAAAAATATAATATTAGTCTAATGGTCTCAAATAATATTATATATGTCACTAATGAACCACTTGAGGAATTCTTGTAAGTTTATAGTAAGATTATTAACCATATAATATAAAAATTCAATGAGACATGGTAAATGTCAAACTATTTACCTAAGAGTTAAATCTAAAAGATAAAGTTAATATAGTGACCCAAACTAGTCTAAAACCTATTGGTTGAGTGTTTATAGACCCATTACCACCTTAATCTTTAAATAATTCATTTTAGAGCCATTAGAAACCGAAAATAAGTTTATTATAAAATAATCTTTCTAGCTTTTCCTAAGTTGCCCTCACCCCTGTTATAAAAGGGACCATCCTCTTATCTCTAAATCACACCATAAAAGCGATTTTTCTCAGTCAAACCCAGCCCAAATACCCTCTAAACAGTACTTCCTTCACCCTAGAGTCTGTAATTATGTCAGAATGCCAACATTTTGAGCCCTTTTGATCAAATCAAAAAGAATAACCCGAAGAAGAGGTAAATATTTTGTCACCTTATTCAAGTACCATTTTTCCTCCAATTCATCTTTCTTTGTTGATTAAATTCTAAAATAATAAATCCATTATATTCTATATACAGTTTTTTATAAATACGGTACAACCATATTCATTATTCTATCCATCCTTTGAATGACATGTCCTGATACATGCATATGTACGTCTTACCGTCTCCACATCGTGGTGTAATTGTTATTCAATACATTATTATTTGGAAGGGTATAATAATGATGTGTAATTATTGTAAATTATAAATATAACATGATAATTATTAGTTATATATGATATAACATACAATTAGATATTATTTTATTATCAAAAGAATGATATTGTCACTCGTGGGTACGTACGATTTACCGTCTCCACGAGCACGATGAGATTCATTCCCCATCATATCCATTCAAGACTAATTTTCATTATATGATTAAAAATAATTTTAAAAGACTTAATATCATTTTTAATATGAATATTATACATCCTATTCATAACTAACATTACTTACATAACAAATCATATAAAGGAAAATGAATCAATTAACACCCGAAATAATGATAATAATAAGATATTATTAACAATTAAAATGTTAAAAGATAATATTTGATATCATATTAATGTATATGATTCTTTTATAATTTAATAACAATTATTTCAACATTATAAAGGAGTTTAATTTCCCCTATACCAAGGAAAAGTACAAGGTAATAGTTAATTTTACAATCTCTTTATTATCTAAGGTTGTTTTTATGTAAGTATCTACAAGGACCTCTTTATCATCCATACCCATGTTTCTTAAAAATGTATTCCAAAACATTTTTACTATTTACTAGACTATGGTTTAAAGTAATTTATACCCTTTTTTGGATTTTTATAAAATGTTTTGAAAGGAATTTTCCGTCATTTTTCAAACTAGGTACTTTTTGACCATTTAGACAAATTTAAGATAAGAATGTTTTTTAACTTATATAGCGTGTGCCGATATTTTCTACCATTATAACATCATCAAATCTTCCATTACAAGATTATATAAATATTTATAAATTTAATGTTTATTTAAATTATTTCAAAATAGAAAGAGATATTTCTCTAAAAAAATGGTTTTTATTTCATCTATGTCAATATCGTTTGATGGATTTTAAGCATATTTGATGTTGATTTATTATGATAAAAACATCCAAATTGTATTGAATGTTTTGTGATATGTTTGAATTTGGAAGTGTTATTATTACACCATTCATGGTTTATGGAAAAATTATTGACATTTCGTAAGCTAGTTTTAATATGAATGTTTATGTCATGTTTAATCCTTTTCATATAAAGAATGCATTGGACTTAGTAAGTGATGGGTGGAGCATACTATAGCTCCTTGATGCATCTGTAGGTCTCATGAGACAAACTAGTGTCTTGGGATAAAGACCTGAACAAATCTTATTTGTAGTCTTGCCACAAGGCCTTGACTATGTGGTTATGAAAGTTTGGCATTATGCATTCCATCATTATGAATGTGGATATAGATATTGTATGTGATTATTCGACATGTAGAATATCCATGTGAACAAGTAAATGGAATTAGTTTGTTTTATCTTTTCCATATTATGCTGATGTTCATGTTTAAAAGTATTTTGTTTTAGTATTATTCATTTCCTTAAATGTTTATGCTTATTTATGAATGTTTTCGCTATATGGTTATCCTAACTGAGCATCTGAGCTCACCCATTTCAATGTTTTATTTTCCAAGGATGCGAATAAGTATATTATGAATGACCTGCAGGGATAGTCTATGAGATCTCTGTTTTGTATATGGAAACAATGTTGTTGTAGTTTTCCATTTTACAATGTAATGTAAACCTTATGAATTTATATAGTACTTACAAGGCTACTAAAATAATCGGTCTTTCGAGACTTGATCTATTGTGATCATGCCAATGATACATAATAATGCACTGACTCTGGGCTTCTGGGGTCAGGGCGTTACAGTTGGTATTAGAGGATGTTTAATACAATCCTTGGAAACTAGATTTATATAATCTCTGATTAGGGCACATAGCTCTATATAGACTTTCAATATTAGTATAGAAGAACTTCCTAGAATTTTTGTATTATAGATATTTTGTGAATTTTCCATGAAATACATCCCTTTCTGGATACAAGCAGGTAGAGGTGGATCCTGCATAGATGTACCTATGGGTGAAAACCAATAAAACCACTTTGACATAGACTTGAACGGGAACTGGTGCATGATAATGAGCCTTGTTGCACTCTTGGTGACGAAACTCCTCGGGATATGCTTAGGATAATTTAATTTTCTTTAAAAACCATTATGAATGGTTTATGAGTATATTTAATCAAAGAATTTTTTTATGATTATGGATTATATCCATAAACTGTTCAATTTATGTTAAGTGTTTTACAAGTTTGGATTTATGTATTGTGATTCATAAAATAATCTAGTTTATGCCATTGTTTTGGAATGGATCCTAGTGAAAGTAATGGTAATTGAATCAGTGCATGCACTCCATGGAGAGATTTCACTCATAATCAAGATAATTATAATGGAGCATGCGATGCAACTAGTGCTGATCAGCTAATCATAATACTGGGACAACTCACTCAAGTTATGAATAATAACATTACCCATATGGAGCACCCTTATCCACAACCTGGAGGATCAATGTTACATCACTTCATGAGGAAATAACCACGAACATTCAATGGGATTAAAAATCTATTAGTGGATGATAAATGGATAAAATCTTTAGAGAAAATATTCCATGCCTTGGGGAGTAGCGAAAGGGAAAATTTTATCATGGCAGTTTACCACCTCACTGGAGATATAGATCAATGGTGGTCATTGATATAAAACAAAAAGGAAGATGATGTAGTATAAAATATGTAATGGAGGGAGTATAAAGAAATTTTATTAGAAAAATACTTTCCTCATGACCATCGAGCGGATATGGAAAGACAATTTCTGAGTCTGATGAAAAAGGAGGACGAGAATGTCACAAAGTATCAAGCTATGTTTACAAGGTTAGTGAGGCATGCTGCAGATTATATACATTACCTATATAGTACGATAGATCATTTATTTTATGGGATAAAACCATTTCTCTGTCGATCATTAGTCTCACAACCCATCTCATCATATAAAGATATTGTCTCATGTTCTGTTAAGACAGAAAAATAATTCTATAAGTCTTACAACTTTAAAGAAAAGAAAAAGAAGAAGAGATCTTCTAAAAACTTTGGAAATGAAAATAAGGGGATGAAGGGAAAAGTTGAATATCCATCCTATAGCAAATGTGGGAAGAAACACCTTGGAACTTGCCTGAAGGGAATGGGAGTCTGTTACAAGTGTTGTGAAAAAGGCCACCAAGCTCATGATTGTAAGGGGAAGAAAGAGGTTGTTGATGTTGAATGATGCAATTTTAGAGAAAGGGGTCATTATGTGAATGAATGTCCTACGCATTAGGGGAATGTACCTCAGAAAATTCCATGGGATCAAGGCCATGTTTATGCCATCACTACTGTTGAGGTTGAAGCTCCGAAAGACGTAGTGGCAGGTAATTTAATGGTTTGCTCAAGTTTATAAAATTCTTTATTTGATTCTGGATCGTCGCATTATTTCATATCCGTACAGTTTGCTAAGAAAATTAGATATTTCCAATTTTATTTATCAAGGGAGTTGTCAGTCAAAACTAATAATTAAAGTATCATTACAGCAATGTTTTGTGAATCATCCCCCATTAGGGCATATAAATGTTATTTATCTGCTGATATCATCGTCATACCCATGATTGAATTTAATTTAATCTCTGGTATGTATTGTCTTTCAGGACATGATGCAAAAATTTATTGTAATAAGAAAGAGGTTACTATTTTTTATGACGATGATAAAGAACACCTTATCATTAGAGAAGAAACATTACCACCAGATTTTTATCTAGATCTACACAAGTCAGTCAACTAAATTCAATTATTTTGGATGAAGAGAATGAAATAACTATGGGTGCAGAAAAGAATGTTCAAATAGGGGATGTAACTATTGTGCAAAGAGTTTATTGATTTTTTTCCAGAAGATTTACCTGGACATCCTCCAGAACGAGAAATTGAGTTTTCCGTTGATTTAATTCCTGGTTCAAGGCCCATATTGAAGACCCCTTATAGAATGGCCATTGTGGAATTTGTGGAATAAAATAAATAACAAGAGGAATTGAGTAATAAGGGATTTATTCTCCCTAGTGTTTCTCCTTGGGGATCCCCTATCCTTTTTGTTAAGAAGAATGATCGATCTATGAGGTTGTGCATTGACTATAGGGAGATCAATGCTATACAAATAAAGAACAAGTATCCCCTACCTCGCATTGATGATTTATTTGACAGACTTCAGAGAGATCAATATTTTTCAAATATTGACCTATGATCTGGATACCATTAGTTGTGCGTGAAGAAGGAAGAGATTCAGATGACATCATTTCGAACCAGGTACGGGCATTATGTGTTTATAGTAATGCCTTTTGGATTAACTAATGCACCCTCTATCTTCATGGATCTAAAGAATAGATTTTTCATGTAATATCTTGATGAATATGTAGTGGTATTTATTGATGATATCAAGACATACTACAAATTCTAGGAAGATCATGAAAATCACTTGTGCATTATCCTGAAGACTCTTAGAAGACTTAAATTAAATAGGATGTTTTGCAAGTGTGAATTTTGGATTCAGGAGATTTCTTTTCTTGGCCATATTGTCTCTAAGAATGGAATCTCTGTTGATCCTTCTAAGAGAAAGGCAGTCCAAGAATGAACAGCACCGACGAGTATAACTGAGGTAAGTAGTTTAATTGGTTTAGCATGTTATTATCAGCATTTCATGCAGAATTTTTCCACGTTGGCTAACCTATTAACAAAGATCACACGAAAAGGGGTTAAATTCGTTTGGACAAAAGAGTGTGAACAATTTTTTGAAGAACTGAAGATAATATTAGTCAATGCTCCTATATTGACTCTACCATTGGGGAATGAAGGGTTTGTTATTTATTGTGACACAACAAAGAAAGGACTTGGTTGTGTCCTTATGCTAAATGATAGGGTTATTGCCTACGCATCAGGACAACTAAAAATTCAAGAGGAAAACTATCCTACTAATGATCTTAAGTCAGCAGCTGTAATCATTGATGGGAAAATATGGATGCATTATCTCTATGGTGAAAAATTTGAGATATATATTGATCAAAAGAGTTTGAAGTATATTTTATCACAAAAATAACTCAACATGAGGCACAGGAGATTACGTGAACTACCCTAGGGTTATGATTGCACGATACACTACCAACAGAGGGTGGAAAATGTGGTGGCAGATGCTCTGAGCAGAAATGATCCTAGAGTTTTGAACAAGTTGAGAGTTGAAAAGGATCATATAGAAAATGGATCTTGTAAATATGGATATGGGAATCCCCATGGAAGGTGAAAAATCAGTAATTTTTAAAATAGTTTCCAAAAAATCTTTACTTGAAAGGATAAATATTTCTCAGACTGGTGATGAAGAGTTTAAAAAAAGATTAAAGCTGTGAATGATGTAAGATTGAGTGACTTTGTGTATGATGATTGAATTTTGAAATTTGGGAAGAGACATTGTGTTCCTTATATACCTAATCTAAAAAGGGAATTGTTGGATGATGCTCATAGCTCCAATTTCCTTATACACCCTGGGAGCACCAATATGTATAGATATTTGAAGGATAATTTTTGGTGGGATAAAATTAAGAGGGAGATTGATGATTTTGTGTCAAGATGTATGGTTTTTGAACAAGTGAAAGCTGGAAGGAAACAAGCTAGAGGAGTCATGCAAGCTCTTCCTATACCTATGTGGAAATGGGGTGATATCACAATGGACTTATTCATGGGGATACAAAAGACTCCTAGAAGGAACGATGCAATATGGGTCATTGTTGATCGTCTTACGAATTCATCACATTTTCATGCGATAAGAGAATATTTACCACTTTAACAATTAGCAAGACTATATATTAATGAAGTTTTATGACTTCATGGAGTACCAATATAGATTGTTTCTAATCATGATCCCCGTTTTACATCAAGATTCTAAAAATGTCTTTAGAAAGCCCTCGATACTGAACTTCATTTGAGCACTTCTTACCACCCAAAAACTGATGGACAATCAAAACGGACTATTCAAACCATAGAGGAAATGTTGAAATCTTTCTCACTTGACTTTCAAGGTATGTGGGATCATTATTTACCTCTGGTAGAATTTTCCTATAACAATAGCTTCCATTAAAGTATTCTGATGGAACCATATGAAGCGTTATATGGAAAGAGATGTCGTGCACCAACTTGATGGGATGATATTGGTGAAAGAAAACTTGTAGGCCCAGAACTAGGGGAGGAAACGATGGAAAAGTTAAAGGTAATATAAACCCCTATCAAAGAAGCTCAATGTAAGTAGAAGAGATTTTCAAATAACTGACGGAAGGATTTGAAATTTCATGTAGGGGATCATGTTTTCTTGGAAGTATCTCCATGGGAGGGTGTTTTACGTTTCGGTAAGAAGGTTAAATTGAGTCCTCAGTACATCGGAACTTTCAAAATTCTAGAACAAATTGGGGTTGTAGCTTACCATTTGGTAATGCCACCATGTCTCTCCAAAGTTCACAATTTATACTACGTATCACTGTTGAAAAAATACATGCCTGACCCAAATCATGTAATCACGTATGAGGAATTGGAACTGGAACTCTATAAGCCTTATTGTAAAGTTCCTTTCTATATTTTTTATACGAGAGAACAAGTGCAAAGAAACCAGACGACTCATATGGTAAAAGTTCTATGGAGAAATCAGAAGATGGAAGAGGTAACGTGGGAAACCAAGGAACTTATGATGGAGAACCACTCGAGTCTTTTTATTCAGTAATATTCTATAAATTTGTAGGACATAATTAGTTGAAGGAGGGGAGAATGTAACACCCCAAGCTTCAATGGTACGCTTCTCTTTGAATAATACAAAAGCTTGTGTTGCACACAACATCGAATTCTAACACACCAAAACCAAACTATCCATTATGAATAGTAATACACACTTTTTGAAATTTTATAAATTTTATCATTCAAAATTGACGTCATTTTTTGATTCAAAATATTGAAACTAGCCTAGGGTGAATTTTTTGTATTTTTTTGAAAACTTTCAATTTTTGATGAAAAGTGAAAAACACTGAGTTATAGTTTAAAACCAAATTTTTATTTAAATAATTATTAATTTTATTTAAATAAATTTTTGGTAAAAATAGATACATAATACCTATATAAGTTCAATATAATTCATTGTGTTCAGTTTATAAAAATTTTAGATATATAAAAATTTTATTGAACTTTTTTATGTTTTTTACCCACCTCCTAAGAGTATTTGAAAATTTACATAACAAATAATTTTACCACTTCTGTGAGCTGAATTTCAAAAATCCAAGAGACGTGGTTGATATCAGTAACTAAAATCTGGTTCAATAAGATGAAAATAATTTTTGGTGTATAGTAACTTTTTACTTTTATTTACCATGGTTAAAATTAAATAGGGTAATTAAGGGTAAAAATTATATTATTATTACCCTATCACATGTCCTAATTCTATTGTATAAGTATAATTCGACCAGAAATAGCCTTAGGAATAAAATATGATCATTTAGGTCCACTTGGATTAGATTAGGACATTTATTATTATTCAATTCAAAGAAGAGTTAATAGTGTTAAATTCAAAGTTCAATAAATAAACCATTTATAATACATGGTTATACATTAGATAAATTAGACTATAAATATTAATTAGAAAGATAAAATTATTTCCTACATAATGGTATTTTATTTATAATTTTGAAAAATTAAATAATTATATTTATTTTTGACACAATAATGATGCAGTAATTACCGTATTAATGAATGATTAAAATAAATGACATTATAAATATCCAAATAAATGTAATTTCAGACTTTTTATGAATTAAAACAAGTTTATATGTTAATATGATTTGTTAGGGATGGTTAGATGAATTTTATTTGAGGTAATAATACGGTTATGAATTTAGAAAAAACAAAATACCAAATAGTGTCAAATTGACATAAAAGAGTTTTTAAAACAAATATTATATTATTAATTGATATTATATTCCAAAAAATATAAAGTTCATCCAATGGTCTTAAATCATATTATATATGTCATTAATGAACCACTAGAGTTTTTCTTGGGTG
Organism: Viscum album; assembly: GCA_963277665.1. NCBI lineage: Eukaryota > Viridiplantae > Streptophyta > Magnoliopsida > Santalales > Viscaceae > Viscum > Viscum album. Next base: position 532,643,425 of record OY728151.1, on the reverse strand, counting down.
TTTATAGTATGTTTATTAACCATATAATATAAAAATAAAAAGAGACATGATAAATGTCAAATTATTTAACTACGAGTTAAATCTAAATGATAAAGATAATATAGTGAACCAACCCTTTCTAAAACCTTTTGGTTGAGTGGTTTTCGACCCATCCCCACCTTATAATATAAATAAGTTATTTTTAGCCATTATAAACCGAAAATTATTTTATTGTAAAATAATATTTATAGCTTTTCCTAAGGTTCCCCTCACCCCTCTTATAAAAGGGAACTTCCCCTTCTATATAATTCACACCATCAAAGACATTAGAGTTGTCAAAAACTTGCCCGAATACCCTATAAACTATCCTCCATTCATCCCAGGGGCCTTACTTTAGTCAGAAATCCATATTAAGGATACATTTTGATCAAATCAAAAGGAAGAACCCGAAGAAGAGTTAAATATTTCATCACCACTTTCAAGTTCCTTTCTTCTTCCACTTCCTCTTTCTTTGTTGTTTCCATTATAAAATAATAACTCTAGTAGCTTATATATACTATGATGTTATTATAAATAAGTTAAAACCATATTCATTATTCTATCCATCCTTTGAATCACATGTCACCATACATACGTACGTACGACATACCATCTGCACGTCATGGTGTAATTCTTATTCAATACAATATTATTTGGATGGGTATAAAAAAGATGTGTAATTGATGTAAATAATAAATATAACATGATAATTATTCGGTATATATGATATAACATCCAATTATATATTATTTTAATATCAAAATAATGATATTGTCGCTCGTGTGTACATACGGATTACCGTCTCCACGAACGTGATGAGCTTCATTCCCCATCGTATCCATTCAAGACTAATATTCATTAGATGATTGAAAATAAGGTTTAAAGACTTAATATCATTCTCAATATGAATAATATACATCCTATCAATACCAAACCTTACTTACGTAACAAATCATATAAAGGAAAACGAATTAGTTAACACTCAAAACGACTGTAATACTAATATATTATTAAAAAAGCAATGTTAAAAGATCATATATGACATGATATTAATCTATATGATTCTTGTATAATTTAATTATAGTTATTTCACTTTTTTATAGGAGGTTAAGCTACCCTGGTCCAAGGTAAAGTACAAGGTAATGGTTAATTTGAAAATATCTTTATTATCCGAGGTTGTTTTAACGAAAGTATCTACTGGGACCTCTTTACCATCCTCATCCATGTTTCATAAAAATGTATTCCAAAATATTTTTACGATTTACTAGACTATAGTTTACGATCATTTATACAATTTTTTGACTTTTTAGAAAATTGTTTGAAAGGAATCTTTCCGTCGTTTTCCAAACAAGGTACCTTTTTAACTTTTCGATAAATTTACGATAAGAATGTTTTTTCACTTATATGACGGGTGTAGCTACTTTCTGCCATTATAACATCGTCGAATCTTCCCTTAAAATCTTATAAAATTATTTTTAAAATAAATGTTTTATTAAATGATTTCAAAATAAAAAGAGACATTTCTCTAAAAAATGGTTTTCATTTCATCTATGTCAATATCATTTGATGGATTTTATGCATATTTTAAGTTGATTTATTATGATACAAATATTCCATATTGTATTGAAGGATTTGAGATATGTTTGACTATGGATGTGTTATTTTTACACTATTCATGTTTTATTGAGAAATTATTGACATTTTGTATGCTGATTTTAATACGAATGTTTATCTTATGTTTAAATCTTTTCATATGATGAATGCAATGTACTTTGTAGGTGACGAGTGGAGCCCGCTATAGCTCCTTGATGCATCGGCATGTCTCATGAGGAAAACTAGTGTCTTGGCACATGGTCTTGACAAAATATTATTTCCAGTCTTGGCACAAGGTCTTGACTATGTGGTCATGAAAGTGTGGCATTATACATTACATCATTATGAAGGTGGCTATTGATATTTCATGTGATAATTCGACTAGTAGAATATCCATGTGAATAAGTAAATGGAATTATTTGATTTTATCTTTTCCATATTATGCTGATGTTCAAGTTTAAAAGGATTTTTTTTAATATTATACATTTCCATTAATTTTTATGCTTATATATGGATGTTTTAGCTATATTGTTATCCTTACTGAGCATCTGAGCTCAACCCTTTCTATGTTTCATTTTTTCCAAGATGCAGAAATGCATATTATGACTGACATGCAGGGATAGTCTATGTAATATTAGTGTTTTCTGTGGAAAAAATTTTGTTGTTGTTTTCCATTTTATGATGTAACATAAACCTTATAAATTTATCTAGTACTCCAAGTCTACTAAACTAATTGGTCTTTCGAGGCTTGATCTTTTGTGATCATGCCAATGATACATAATAATTCACCGAATCTGGCTTCTGGGGTCGGGGCGTTACATCCTAAATTCTATTTCATTTTTTTGAGTTCCTTGTACTGTATATTATGTGGGTGTAAGAAGGTGTGTGAGAACAACTAGGGATGGACCAAAACATGGATTCCATGGGGTTTTATGGTATATTATGAGGAATAAAAAAATAATAGACTATGGAGAATCAATTTTTTTTTTAATTTTGGATGTTGGTGAAATTTTGATGATTTTAATAGAGTAAGGATAAAATGGAAATTTATTAGTTCTCTGAAATGAATTTTGTACACACTATTATATTTGAGATCTGTTTTTACCCATGGGAGGTGTTTTTTTAATTGTTTTATGTCATGCGATTTTACATTAAGTGTCATATGGTGAAATAATTCCATAATTAATTTTTATTATGTATATCATATTTTATGTGTTATTTTTATAATGTAGATAATGCAGATTTATGATATTTTGATGGTGTTGGTGTTGAAAAGATAAATGAATTAGAAGTTGGGTTTTTTTGCATTTTTATTTATTGTGTTCTAATTAAATGTGAAGTTATATGACATGGAATAGATAATTATAGGGGTAGTTAATAAAAGTAAAATGTGTAATTAATGTTGGAGTTAGGGGAATTAGAAGGGGAATGTTTTTGGTCATCATGGGAATTTCCATAAGACTCTCTATATTATTTCTATTAATAAAATGTGAATTTATTGGTGATAATAACGTGTCATGAAATATTATAGAGTTATAAAAAAAGAATGAGATAATGGACGAATTATTAGTAGTTAAAATTGAAAGATTAAAAGATTGTGTTATTACTAAAATAATAATAGGTGAATCAAAATTTTATCTCTCCTATTATTCTTGTAAGTCTCTCATGTTTATGACATTATTTATCGGTTATTTTATTCATAAAAAAATAAAAGTATGAATATGTATTATATTATTATTTTGGATGACTTATAGACCAAAAAATTATTGGAATAAGTATTCTCGATGAATATTTGAAAGTGATAAATAATGAATTTGGTGTATTTATATTAAAATCAATTATTGAGGTAAATGAGTAGTGAAAATAGTTGGAAATATATTTTAATGATAATAAAATATTAAATTTATAGAGTTATAAATTTTTTGAAAGGTGTAGATGATGAATTATTGTTGAATGTTGATCATACTTCATATGTGAACTATTTGAGTTGTTATTTATGTTGGAAAATTTTTGTTGATATTTTCTTATGAGAATTTATAAAATACATTTAAGTCCATATTAGTAATTTGGATCCCTGGATAGTAAAAAATCATTGAAAATTACTTTCAGGTGAGAGGATAGAATTCATAACCATTATCTTAGGTCACTCCAATATGGCGTTGGGGTGTCCAAAATGGATCCACAACTCCAAAATGTGGAACAAACCTATGAAAATAAGGGGATGCATATTTTCTAGTTTGGGATATAAAGACTAATGTTTTTAATATGACTTTGATGGTGACACATTATTTTAATAAAACTCAAGGATAATCCCCCATATGAATAAATTGTGGTGAGAATGTGGAGTAGTGTGGATGTTGGTGTGACTTGATTGAATGTGTTCATATAACATGCATTGGATATGTGTCAGTTCTTGTGTATGTCTCTGATATGAATAATGTCAATGATGTGGGGTAGATATACTCCTTAGGATGTAAACTATGTTAGAAATATTTCATGTCTTGACTCTACTCACTATTAATAGTAACAAGATCATGGACATACTTGAATTTACGTTTACCTCGTCGAATGATAGAGGCTATCGAATTGTAGGGGGTTCTACAAAGGTACCAAGGGGAGGCTATTCCCCCTAATTTATATTTTTAAATCACATTATGTAACTAAATAACATCAATATCAACACTTCAATAATAATTATTACAGTACACATCAAAAATCAAACATCTAAATCAATAATAAAAATCAATATGGAGTAGTCCAATAATACAAGGACAATCACCTATCAAAAAAATCACACATACAATTTTAGATAGGATAAAATTATCAAATAAATGTGTTTGATTCAGAATTATATTACCAAGACATGCCTAAAACAATATAAAAACTCACTGAATCTAGCCCATCTTGATCATTAACATCATACCAAGCCTCTTCCCAACATGTGCATGCAATCAAGTGGTAGTCTACATAGGTACCAAAGTGAAATAGTAGCATGAGCTATGTGTGAGTACATAAATGAATGGGGAAGAACCAATATAGTCTTGTAAATAAAAGTAATTTAGTGATATATGAATGTGGAGTGCTCATAGTACATAAATAAACTCCAGTATAGTAAATAAAATAAATAACCCACAATACCTTCTTCAACTAGTGCCGAAATGTCTCTTAGAACATCTTATGGACCCTACCAACCCATGTACCACGTTCTATTCTATTTTTTATCCTTAGGTTTATGATCCTGATCGACTCTATATGATTCATCTATTTTTAAGGTGTCTCTGAGCACATCATGATGAATTTGGAAACCTATCTAAAAAACATCAGTCACCTTGGTATAATGATATGAAACATGGAACTTGGGAATGATCCTAGAATAAATCATCCCTATATATAAGAATAACCTTGGGCACAATTTTATGGAATCCCCACCAATTTATCACAGAACTCCCATACAGGAGTTTTTTTATCCTAGGGAATAATCCCATAAGCATAAAAAACTTCCCCAATTAGAGTTTTATTTGTTATAAAGCAACAAATAACACCTCCCACTTTGGTGTTTTCTATATAAAAGAATAAAATTATAGATAATAACATATTAAATCTCAATCACCCATCAAAAATCTCTACCTTGTTCTACTAAAAGGAAAATGACACCCTCACACTAGGGTCCACATACCACCTAGGCACCCACTAGGGTCCACTAGGTCATATTTGGTCACCAGTCTCTTAGAGGGAATTATGCTTCGCGGTAACGTCTTAAAGGCAGCATGACATCATAGGCCTAAAAAGTGAAATACATAAAAAGATATCTCTATAGAGAAGACGCATGGACCCTCATAGTACTAAGGTCCCAATGGGATAGTGAACTCACCCAACCTGGTCTAGCCTAATGCCATCCACCTAGGCTAAGTAACTACTAAGGGGAAATGGAATAATTTCTCATAGAAAAAACCATGATCCCCATGGCTCAAAGTCCCATAAAAGTTCTTTTGGAACTATGTAGGACATGATATATATATTTGAATCCTAAACTCATTCTTGGAGATTTCTTAGGGGTCACCCCTAACCCTATTGGGTTGGTCATCTCAATTCAAAACACACCTCTTTATTGAGGAATAAAAGGCTCCTACTCTAGGGCCACAATGTCTCATAAGGCCTTGTTACCCCCATTAGGGGTTAAAAAAGTCCCACAATATTTCAAAGTTAAAGGCATTTTCCATCAACACTTGAGGCGTTAACCTTGAGAATAGGGTGTAACACCAAAATATTTTATATGTATTTCCTTTTAAATAAGATTAAAGTATTCGATTTATTTCTTTACATGAAACTCAGAGTCTAAATAAACCCATGATATTGTATAAAATTACAACCTTTCCATTCCATTGGCGGGTATGAATTATATTCATAAAATTATAAAATATATATAATATTATATATTAAATTTAAATTTATTGATTAACTCCCAAAAAATAATCATTAAATTTGTAATGAAATCATTTAATGATTAAAATAACAATTTTTTGATGAAATTTATTTTTCTACATGATATGTATTTTTATTTAAAAAAAGTAAGTCGATTAATTTTGATAAATTATTTCAATGAAATTTATTGATAATTTTTTTTGAATAAATTAAAAATAATTCATACATTAGTTATGTAATAGTTACAAATGAAGATAAATTTATTTAAAGTTAAAAATAGATTTTTTTATGAAAATTATTTTAATATGTTAAAACTGTATTTATCATAATAAATTAAATAAATATTTATTAATGAATTATATTAATGAATTGTATTTATTAAATGTTAACTAAAATATTTTAGAATTAATTTGATTGTTTTTAATTGTAAGGGGACAAAAGTAAATTTAGTTTTATGCTTAAAAACGATTTTTTCTAAAAATAGTGCTTTTTTCCATTTTGTGCACTTTTAAAAAAAATAAATTTACATTCAATATATAAAATAAAATTTAATAAAATAGATTCAATATTTCGAATCATAATTTCCAAATTTTTTAATAAGGCCACATTTATTTTTTCTCATAATGAATAGTAAAAATAATAATTTTTTATCATGAATATGTTTGAAATGAGGTAAACAGGGGGGGTTGACCAATATATAATTGTATTATTGACACATAAAGTTTTACAATTATTATTTTATGGAGAAATTTATATCCTAAATTATCATACCTTCAAATCCTTGTTCATGTGGAAGTATAATACTTAAGAAAGACATTAATTATATTTAAATATTTTAATTAATTCCATGTGTGTCCTATCCTTCACTTATAAAATGGAATATCCCACCCACCCTTATTCAGAAATTTTAAGCCTATTATAGAAGCCAATACCTACCCAAATTATTTCATCACATCCATACCCATGTTCTATATGTCCTTTATTCGTAAGAATATCAACCTTTTAAGGATTAAGGTGTAAGCCAAACGAGGCTTCTCAACAAAGAGGTATAATTATTAACTGATTATATTCAATTTTATTTCACAGTCAACAATATATAAACCTATATTATCTATAATTAAATGATTAATTTAGTATTATCATTTATTTTTTAATGATTATGGTGAAAGATTTTTTCATATCTTTTCCATTAAATGAGAAATGAAAGTATCGCTCATGCGTACGTGTGGACTATCACCTCCAAGAAATGTTATGATTCATTTTACATCACCCTCATAAAAGAGAGTTCATAATGATGGATTAACTAAATATATATTATATTTATGATTTTTTAATGTTTAAATATTATTTATATTTCTTTACTTATTTTCATAAGAAAATGGAAACGACGTTCATGCATATGTATGAACTACCATCACCATGATAAATATCATTAATTAGATATATCTACATAATATTTATGGTTATAAACATGTATATAATGAATGTATATTATATTTATATCGTGATTCATATTATAGAGATGATGGTTCCATGATCAAATTACAGGGACCATAACTTTTGAATAGGAACATTCCGGAAAAACAAAATAGTTATCACCTGAAACAATGTTTTAATAAAGAATCGTCAATTAATGGGTGATAATATGTTATAAATAAAACATGTATTTTATTATAATTATTAATATGGTTCTGTTATATAATTATAATCAATTTAAATTTAATATGAAATATTTTAGAGTGCTTATGAAGCAAGTCGAATTTGAGTTAAGGGTTCTTCTTCTCAATATTGTTTCATTGAGACACGTTTGATGTTACATACCAATTTAGGTTTATGAGGTTTATATAATAATACGTTGGTTTTTTTATAATTTATAATTATTAATTAATTTTATTAATAGTTAAATTCCTATTATTTTATCCAAGGGTTTGTTTCAAATGTTACTGAAGTGGTTAGGGTCTTTCATTACAATATTATTTTTATGGGGATTGTTTATGATTAAATTTATGATAATGAAATTATATGATCTATATATCAAAAATATTATTTATTTTTTTAAAATCTTTTTATTTCTATAGATTTAAAATTTTCATTTCATTTTTATCTCTATAATTACTCAGAAGTTAGAAAGAATGTTCTTAGGGAAAAGGGACTATTTTTTTCAATTTTATAAAGAATATTTTTCTTCCCTGTTAATATTTTATTTAAAATTTCTTCATGAATGTTTATAACAGTTTCTAATTATTTATTAATGTAATTTTACCTATGTTTTACTTTTAATATAATGGTTTAAATGGAATTTTCTTGTCATTTTTTGAATGATGTACTTTTTAAAAAAGGAGTGAACATATTCTTTTTTAACATATACTATATGAATCAATTTTCTCACCATCATAACCACTATATTTATTGAAGATTATGGTATAGGATTCAATGGATATTTTCAAATAAAATTTTTTCATTTATATTTTGGAAATTTTAATTTTTGAAATAAGTGATTTCAAAATAAAAAGTGTATTTTCCTCAAGAAATATTCCAATGATCTTTTAGAGGTATTTTTTATCTACAACAACTTCCTTCATTATTGTTTATGATTTAATAGGGATATGATTCTATGATACAATACATATTATTTCTATAAATGGTTACTTAATATGATGATAAAATCACGAGGAAACCTATTTTCTTTTCCATATGTTTTTCTGTGATGATAAGATAAATAATTTCCTAATCTTGTAATATAATAATGAATAAATTATGATTATTTGATTGGTTGTTCCATTATAGAACTCTAATTCATAGGCTAAAATTAATTTTTTATGATATCAAGGGTATATAAGTGGTTATCCAAAGCAAAAAAGTGGGTACAAAGATGGTTTTACGATGTTTTAAGTAGGTAGAGAGTTGGTTAGACCAAGCCTCACTAATAATGGTTGTGTTGGTGGGTAACCATGACATAAGATTTATATGACTAGGATTGTGGTACTCTTTTATGAAATGATCTTATGTCGATGTTATGATCTCATGACTAATGTTTTTAATTCCATTATTTATCCATATCTTATTAACTTCCATGATTTATGCCATGAATCATAATTTTGATCTATGATTTTTTTGTTATGGTATCAAATGGTAAGCTCTTGTTATTACACCCCTATGCTCATGTTATTTTTAAATAGTCATTGATATCTCCCTTGTTTACCCTTACTGAGAATCTAATATCACCCTTTACTATTTTCCTTTTGCATGAGATATGAATAACGATTTAATTATGAAATGTCTAAGAAGTATTCTAGATGTGAAAAACTAAGTGGGAGATGATATAGATCTTTTATGTACATATTTTTTATATATCCAAGTATCTAAAGACACTAAACCTATGATATTCTGGAATGGATAATATTGATATGTAATGAATATTAATATACTAAAATGTAATATTTATATATGTAAAAAAAATCCATCTTAGTTGGTATTAGAGTATGGAATTGTTATTTTTGGAAACGTAAATGATAACCCATAGAATATAACTAGTTAGAGGAGAATATCTTACATTATGATAAAGAAATAATTATGGTCTTCTTAGAAGAAACATCCCTATATCTATATTGTAAATTGGATGAAGTTATGGTAGATATTCACCTAGTTGTAAGAAAATAAATTGGTTGGATTAATTACTACCTCGATTTTCACTGATGCATAGTGAGTGAGCCTTAGGATGCACACCTATCTAGACACTCCTGAGGGATATGATTGGGTTAGGTCTAACTTTTCTTTTTGAAAATTTTGACGAATTTTAATTGATGATGAATAATGATAGCCTAGTTTAAACCTATGGTGTTATAGATTGAAAATAACATATCATGAATTAGATATCCTATAAATATAATGGGTTAATTACATCTAGTACAATGGAACACCATGCAAGGAAGAAAATTAAAATTAGTATGCACAACTTGGGACTTGACCCCTTGATCTTCCCCTCACCCAAAACCTTAACAACCCACAACTAATGGTGGGTATTATAAATCTTATAAATAATTATCATTATTATATGGTTTATCACTATGATTATTGTTTCTCACAATATGATTTTTGTTTTAGTCGATTGATAGAGCCTGAATAAACCATGTTAACATTGAATGTAATGGTAAATGAAATGATTCCCCCCCCCCAAGAAATCAAATTTTATGGGAGATAAAATGAAAATATGATTTTTAAAATTTTGAAACTTTTAAAAGACATTAATCATGCTATGATTACAAAAAATTAAAGGAGGGGACAATGTTCTTTTGAGTCCTTTATGAATAAATACCCACCTTCTTTTAGTGGGTACATTGATGAACTAATATCCTAGTAATAGATATATACAACAAAAAATATATTTTTGATTATCTAGTGTTTAAAGCTTGAAAATTATATTTTTGATGTTTATCATTATAAATTTTAGGCAATTCAATGTTGGACTCATATCATAATCATAATACAATGAGATGAAATTGAATCTATGGAGTGGGATTTTAGAATGTTATTTTTCAATAAGTAATTCCCTTGTATTCCTTAAATTAATTTTTTGAAGGAATTATATGATCTAAAGAATAAGTATGATGAATCCATTAGTACCTATAGAGAAAATTTCATAAGGCTTTCAGGGTATACATCTCGTATTTTTATCTAACGTAAAAGCAATATTGATCAATTATATAATAGCTTAAATCCAAATCTACTTAGGGTGTTAGCCATAGGTTACTTATTTAGTTATGAAGAAATTGTTTTATTTGATCTTAAGGATGAAATAGAGATGAGATTCACGTTTCAATCTCATGGTATTTATAAGAAAATAAAGATAAAATTTAAGGAAAATTATAATAATAAAAACCATGGAGGGAAAGAAATGAATCTCCTTTTATTCCATAAGAATATAAATAATCATAGAGAAAATTTTAAAAAAGAAACTAGTAAATTATTTAAGTGTTTAAAGGAAGGTCATCAAGAAATATAATTTTGAAGTGATGGGAAGATGTTAGATAATAATGTGAATGGAGACAATGATCAAAAGTATGAACCACCCAAACATTAATGATTAAAATGAAAGTAATTTGGGTATTATGATAACCCATGCTTAAATATTTGGGTTAATGACTATTATTGACATAATTTACCTTCTATGACCATTGAAAAAGGTAATTTTTTGTGATCAATATTTTTGATGTGGGGTATAATAAATTTTTTGTGAAAGGTACACTTTCCATCAACTCTAGAACTTCTAATATATTATATTATTATCGATTTACCTAATCTTTTATACCTAAAGAATTCTATAAGGAAAACACATTACCACCAAAATTATTATATGTTTAATTAGTAGTGAAAAATACTAAAGGTATGATGATATTATATCATGTCTTTCAGTCTTCTCCGATAGAGGTTTATGGGAATGTGCTTCTATCAAATCTTGTTATTCTTCCCCTAGTTTAATTTGATGTTATTTTGGGAATGGAATAGGTTAATTAATATAAATCCCATATCAATTTAAAAGTATGTGAAGTAAAATTTTATATTATAATGAAAATTATGATCATTTATTATTTTAAACGTGAATATGTGTTTCTAATGGAAATTAGAACTATGAAAACCCATATTTTTTACGCACTTTCTTCCATAATATATTACATTAAGATACCAAACACAAAATTTCAAAAATATTGAGAGGCCTAGAATATGTTTGTAATTATATAAATTTTAAATTAAAATGAAACATGTATACAATGGAATTAATGAAAAATTCCATAACATGCTCTTATATTTCATTGATCTTTTAATACTATATGGGATATCCTAGTGATGTTCTTAAGAAATGGGTCTGTTATAGAGACCAGTATGATAATAAAAAATAATAGAATTAAGTAAATTAGTAAATGTGACATAACGAGAATAGCATGATGATATAGAAATTTGATAATCCTAATCATGAGCATCCAAGTTGGATATAGGATGATAACATCAAGATATTATAGAAATGTGGTGACAACATAAAACATGCCATCACAAGCATGAGTTAAGGATAACAACTGATACATCATAACATAGTGTACCTAGGATAACCTACCTTGAACCATACATTGTATCCCATGAGATAACAATATTATCCAATGCATTGAAGGGATATATAATTCAAATCCCACCTATCACATTAAAATTATGTACATGGATTTTTGTGCCACAAAGATCGTGAAATATAAGAATTTATTTCATCTCATTTATACCATGATTAAAGAGTATGGGTTACAAAAATGGATGTACCAAATCAATGAATAATATGAACAATGAGGTGAATAAATTTGATTAAAAATGGAGATGGGTATTCACAAGATAAAAATTTTTAACCGAAAGGCATGGGACTATATCAGTTGCATAATGGGCATACATAAATGTTCATGGAAGGTATAAAGGAGAGCGAAATATGGAATATCATTAATTAAAAATTATAAGTAAATTAATGTGATTTGTAAATGTACATGTAAACATTTGAAATTGAGGATCAAAAGGATTACCACCATGAAAGTACATGAAAAAAGTGGAGAAATAGAGTCGCTTACCTTGAGGGGGTGATTATATAAGATTAGGAGAAGATTAGTAAGGGCATAAGAACACCTTGGGAGGATTTTAGAGAGGAATAGGGATATTAAATTTATTCTAAAAGGGTTTTTAGTTAATATTAATGAGTATTTGGTGGGTATTTATAGGAAAGGAGAGGAATTAATTATGAATTTTGAAATTTGGTTTTAGAACCTATCTAATAAAATAATCAAAACCACAAACCATACCTTAGTTTTACCATGGGTTTTTTAAAAAATGAGTTTATTTAAATATTTTATCATGTTAATAAATATACCCATTAATATGATACCATTGATGATGTTGAATTGAGTCATGTTCATGAGGAATTGTTTTTAAAACCATTAAATATAATATAATTTTTAGTGGATTCATTATAGGTTTTATAATTAATAAAAAAAATTCAAAAAAATTTATTTTAAAGTGAAAATATTTTTCAGTCATGGATTACTTCAATAGTATTTATTACATCACTTTTGGAAAATTATGATGTCATATTACATACTTTATATTTATATCGTATTTACTTTTAACCAAAAAATTCAACTATCTCAAAAATTTATGAAAAATTAACCATTGGATAATTTAGACATGATGATTCAAAAATTGATGTTTATTTTAACTAAATAATTTTATAAATATAAGTATTTCAACTTATAATTAAAAATATTTATCTATTCAAAAATACCAGTTTTCATGATACAAAATCATTCTTACCCCCATAAAAATTACATCGAACATTATTAAATTATAGTATAATTTATATTTAAATAAATATTATTTTAAAATAATATTTCATAGAAATAACATTTATTCCAAAAAATTATTAAATTTATCAATAAGAGTTTTTGAATTCAAACTATACATTTCCCCAAAATAAAATTTTTATTTCTTTACATCAATACAAAATTTTATCAAACTCATTATAATATATATATATATAATTTAATAATGAAATAAGATAAATATAATCGTTATTTTATTAAAATTAAAATTATAATAATTCATACTACTATGGTCTAGATTCATAACCCCTTAGTACAATAGTGTATTCTCTAAGGGAAAGGTTTGCTTTTGTGAAACATTCTTATGGTTCTTCAATGAATGTGGTTTGGGAGGTGATATCTATGAGCTTGAACTTATCCAATAAATAATTTAAATCATGTATTAATTGTTTAATTTTATATTTGAATTGATATATGAGAAATACAAATGATTTCATCTCCATCAAATTTTTTTAAAAATGGGTTTCATAGGATATGTTACTACTGGTCGAGGCCATCAATTCTTCCTTTAATGTTGATTAGATCTTATAATAACCCATAAAATATACAAATCTAATAGTCACTGTAGAATGAATATATTATTAATTATTATGGTACTTAATGGTGTTTTAAGATAGTCAGACAATTATGGATATATTTTATAATTTCCTAAAATAATAAATTATATATAGTGGATGTGTTTTATATAACTACATTACTTAATAAGACATTTATTCACAAATAATGGAGTTTAATTTATAAATGTTTAGGCTGCTACAATTGTACCCCCTTAAAAAGTTTTTCCCTTAAAATTTCATTTCATACATTAAAATATATGAGGGTGATTCTATTTTATCACTTCTTCTGGTTATTATTTCACCACCTTAAATTTGTGGTTCCACCATTATAATTTTACCATATGAGTTGTCACATTTCTTATACCTTTGTCTCTATGATCTAATATCTTTATCAGATACTCCTTATTTAAAAGAAAATTTCACAAAGGCAACATGATTGATTTCAGAATATCTGAGGGATCTACTATGTAAAACATTGAGAGGGATACATAGAACACATCATGTAACTAATATTGGTTAGATGAGAGTTATTATCACTAGGCCAAAAATACGATGTGATCAAGGATATAAAAGGGTCGAATGTATCAATTACTAATATTTCCATTCTTCGTAATCCTCATTAATTTCAACCATTGTAATATAAAAAGGAACACTTTATCTCTGATCTCAAACTCTAGGTCTCATAGATGATTGTATACATAGATTTTCTATTTAATTTTCGTAGATTTTAGAATAAACTAAATGGTTTGAACCTACCATTTGTTGGATCAGATTAGTTCTTATCGAATTTATATCTAAAACGTTATCCTAGTATGTTGGAGTTCAAAACCTCTTCCCATATAGACCCTCATAAGGTTCCATTTTAATGCTTGAAAAAATTCTATTGTTATATGTGAAATACACTAGGGGAAGGTGGTGATCTGAACATAATTTGAAATACCTTGAACATGATATCAACATATCCTATATATTTTTAATATTTATCTGATACTAAAAATCCATCTGAGGGTGATAAGCAGTACCGAAACCCAGCTTTGTATCAAATGTTTGCTGAAGGATTTTCCAAAACCTCAAGGTAAACCTCATATCTTGAATATATACAATAAGGAGTGGTGCTAAATTCATTTTTACCTCTTATATTATGTATATCATAAAAAATTGGTCAAGTGAGCAATAGATTTATAGAGAAATTAAATTTCGAGACATTGTAAGGTGATCAACTACAACCTAAATGAAATTATTTCATTTAGATGTCATGGGTAGTCTAAGGAAACAATCCAAGATTTTTCCCATTTATAAAATGATATGGGAAATGGTTTCATTGTACCCTTTGGATTATATCATTCATCCTTGGCATGTTAGAATACCAAGAATCAAGATACAAATACTAAAATGTCCCTCTTCATGTTTTTCCACCAATGATTTTTCTTCAGATATCTATACATCTTATTTCTTCCAAGATGAATTACGAAATATGAGTTATGTGCATCATATAGATGTTACCTCTTCATTTATTGTTTCTATGGGTTAAATATCCGGCTTCCAAACCATATGAATCTATAATTAGAAGTTTTTTACTCTATAATATTCACTACCTTTCTCTGTTGCTTTTAATTTTATTTTTCAGATTCCCTAAACCTATAAAGAATGGATGGTTGAGATATTATTTTATAAAGGTAGGATAAAGTTAATTTTATCATTCCCGTGAGAAAAATTTATATTTCCAGGAATATTGGCTCCCTTTAAATCCATATCTTGGATAGGGTTTTGAGATCTGTTATAGTTAGAGAATATACATGTTTATTCTCCTTCCCATTATTAAAATGAATTAGAAAATCATAATAATTTATCATCTCTTATCATGTTCATTGATTCATATTGAAATTATTGTATGAATATATACTTGAGAATTTTATGGTTTGTATATTTGTCACACATCCCTATTTAGAGAAAATGTCGCTAAATCATCAATGAAATGATCACTTTATCTAATTCTAGATCATGAGTTGGGTATTGTTTCTCACTGATATTTACATTTTAGGAGGCATAGGGAATCAATTTTTTATTTTTCATTTGTAAAATACAAATTAAAATTTTGAATGCATCATTTTAGATTAATAATCCTTCCCCACTGGTGGGTAATGTAAGAACACATGTCACGCCCTAACTTATGAATATTTTTTATTTTATTTATTTTATTTAGATTTGGAATATTTTTTTGAGGTGCGAGCTGAGACTGATTGATTTATTTTTTCATTTTTGCTGATTTATGAGTGTTTTGGATGTGATAGCATCTGGTGCCTGGGTAAGGCATGGTCGAAGCCACATGGCTTGGCCAGGTCATTCTGCGGTCTTCCTAGTGTAAAACAAATTAATTACTTAATGGGATAAATGATAAATGAGCCCAAAATTAAATAAGAAAAATAAACTTCATTAAAAATTGTTTTAAAAATAATAATAATGTATATATATAAATTTATATATTATTACTATTATTAAAATTTTAATTATGTTATTATTATTAAAATCATTAAATATTATTATTATTATTATTAATTTACTTTTATTTTTACAATTGTTAAAAAAATTTATATAATTAATATTATTATCATTGATTAGTGTTTTTATTTATTTACTTCTATTTTAGTTTTTTAGGTTTTTTATTCCCCTTTTAATTTTTTTCCTTTTTCTTTTCTCTCTTGATTTTTTCTTTCCCTCCTTCTCCCTTTCTCTTGAACCCTTCGCCCCCACTCTTGGCATTATGTTGCAATCGTAGCACTGTCCTCCCACATCCCTTGGCTGACCCCCCTTCCTACTGGCACAACCCCGTTTTGGTGACTCATTTGACTGACACCCCACTCCATTTCCCTTCCTGGTGGCCGCACATTTCCTCTCACAACCCTCACACTTCCCTAACCTCCTTTACACAGACCTTGTGCCACCCCCTTTTTTCCTAATGCGGCTCACGTCCAGAAACCCCCTCCTCACTCGACTAACCTCCGACACCTTCTACCATTGGTTAATTCCACTCTAGGTAGCCTTTATTCCTCCTTAAGTGTTTTTATACTCCATATGGTTTCATTCATGGGATTTAATGTTGAGTTTTAGATCTGATCAATTTATCTATGGATCAATTTGATCTCTATATGGTGCAATTGTGGTGTGATTGGATTTTTCACCAATTTTTGGGAAATGGAACCCCAATGGTAGGTGGTTCTGTGTACAAATATTATTTATGAATCATTTTTATTATTTAATTAATTTAGAATGTTCTTTAATTAATTCTTTTGGTGTGAACATAGTTTTTAAGGAATTTTAATATGCATTTGATTTATTTTGTTAGCATGTTATATGATATAGAGTGAAATTTTAGTAAAATCCATATTGAGTCATTTGTTAGTGTTTTATGAATTGTTCAATAAGGTTATTCAACTATGAAAGTGGTATGAATTATGTTTTGATATGGAGTTGGTGTGTTTTTGGTCATAAAACTGGTTTTTGAGTGGGGTCTGTGGGTAAATCCAAGTGAATAATTTATGAAAATTGTTTTATAAACTTTTATTTATGGATTATTTAACTATATTGAAGGTGAGAAACATATTTTCGATCCATACTTAGAGTATGTTTTGGTATTTGTAGTGACTTGTTTGGTATGTTTCCTGATTTTGGAATGTGATATGAACTAGTAACTTCAATGAGTACTAAGGGAAGACTATATAATTAGATGAGGAACAAGGACTCAAATGCTAGTGACATGGAAGTAGAATTGACTTGAGTTCACTTAGCATGATTGAAGAATACAACACTAACTAAATATTTGGATGATGATTGGAGACCACTAGGGTTATGTAGATGTCCCCTAATAGTGGCTCACACATGAGAATATAGATTTTCGTGGTTCCTATATCACTTCTCTCCAGGATGTGAGGTTC
This sequence comes from Viscum album, assembly GCA_963277665.1. Lineage (NCBI taxonomy): Eukaryota > Viridiplantae > Streptophyta > Magnoliopsida > Santalales > Viscaceae > Viscum > Viscum album. The sequence continues at coordinate 532,625,500 of OY728151.1, read as the reverse complement.
TAGTGTCCCACTACTTGCTAGTACCTACAGGGCCCCATCCATGTTTAGTGCTCTTAGATATTCAACACTCACCATCGGAATATGGTGTGCCATTTGGGTTACATTAAAAGTAAATGTGTGTTTTTAATTAGAGATATATTCCTTGAAGTTGTTTTCATTAAAACTGATTTCTTCAAAATTGTTCATGCATTTTTCCTTTAATTTATTAAAAATTATAGTTTATTCATCATTTAATGTTTGTGTATGAAATATTTTCATGGGTGGAATCCTACTTGGAATTAGATCACACCCTACAATTAAATTTGGGTGTAAGTAGATTTGGTTATGTTTGATATAGGTAAGGGTAAATCTTTTTGAGATTTAAGTTCAAGTTGCTAACTGTCTTTATTAGTTTGGTGTTGTAGAGATGGCTTGAGGGTGGTTCCCTTTTCTAGGTGGTGGTTTTTGAATTGTTTTTGGGTCACCCCACTTTGTGGTAGTCTTTGGGGTTTAGTTTAAAATGTATATATCAATTCTAAAAAATTATTAAGTCTTCAGTAGTTTTATATTTTTAGAGTTGGTTTATTTTTTTTGTCAATTATTTAATATGTTCATATTCTAGTAAATCATTTTGATGTGTTAAAATTTATACACAGTCACTTGTGCCAGCCTGTGGGGACTGGGAATGCCCTTTGGGCTTTTCCATGGAAGGGGTCGGGCATCCGTTGGATGAGGAATGGACTTGGTTCTTGAAAAAATGGTATGAGAGGAGGGTTAATACCTTGAGTCATTTTATTTGGGATGAGTCTGGATAGATAGGAGCTAGGACTGCCAGGGCTCGGAGTTATGGTTGTGAGTAGGGTGCCTGGCTAGCACACCTAGTGGTACATCTCTAGTCTCCACGGGATGTCAGGATCTTTTCTTGACTTCTCTTCTAGGTGGGACATGTATGCTGTAGACGGCATATGGACAATGGCTGGAGGTGAAGTGGTTTGGTCGTTTCATGTCCTGAAAAGTTTTATTTATTTATATTTTATGATTGCTAAAAATTTGGAGACCTTTTCTTCTAATTATTTTCATGTGACTGTTTATTTTTGTAGCAACATCACTCCCTGGAGAGCTCCCTTTCATTCTTAGGAGGAATCCAAAAAGAGTTCTCCCGAATAGCTTAATCAGAAATTTGTGTAAGCTGTGGTCTGGGCTGTTTAGGATCAAGTATAGGGAGTGGATCCTACTCCTACTCCCACTCTAGTTAAAAAGGATGGATCTGGTACTAGAAAGGAGAAATCCCAGGAGTTTCTCAAGAACGAACCCCCTTAATTCCAAGGTACCACAGAGCCTTAGGAAGCATGGAGTAGCTTGAGAAGATCAAGCACATGTTTGAGATTCTAGAAATCCCTGGGTAAGTCAGAGTTAAGTGTGCTTCATTTCTGCTATAGGGTCCTAGTCTAAGGTGGTGGGACTCAATGATTCAAGCATGGAAGCATGAGAAGATGGGATGGAAGGACGTCAAGGAAGTATTAAATGAGCAGTACTTCCCAGAGGTATTGGTATATATTAGATCCTGGGATTTCATAGATCTTTTCTATGGGGCCTAGTTAGTGATGGAGTATTCCAACCTCTATGTCGAGCTAGTCTGATATTCACAAGAAATATCCTACAATAAACAAATAAAGGATTAGTGGTTTGAAAAGGGGTTGTGATGAGAGATCTACTGTCAAGTATTCCTATTCAAGATTAAGACTTATGTTGATGTGGTTGACTGAGATTGTATGGGGGAGATTAACTACAAGGGTAGGTATGCTTCCTTTGGGGATATCAGCACTTGGATGTGGAAGTTCATCCAAGAAGAAGAGGAAGAATGGCGCGCAATGGAAGAAGGGTGGTGGAAACATAGGCCATCCTTCCAGGAAGACTTTATCATTGGATTTTTTTGTAGGGTTGGTTGTGTGCGATCAGTTTGGGAAGACATGACACATCAAACCTGCATGCCCTCACCCCCTGGACCTTCCATTGGTGTGGAGCTATAGGTAACCTACAATAATTTTTCCGGGCGATACATCCTTATCCGAGTGTCATAGAATCTCTGGATTCTATGGGAGTGTCAGTTCTGTTGAAGCAGACTAAGATGGTGGGATATCAGTTTGGTTGTCATCAAACTAGGACCAGATCATATTATGGGTAGATCTTGATCATGGCAGAGCTACAAGAGAGTGGTCGTTCCCAGGAAGGGACTAGACATCTTCATTTTATTTATGAGGAACTAGCTAGATCAGGTGCAGGAACTTTAATAGTTCAAGGTACAATTTAGATTGAATCATCTATAGTATATGTTTTATTTGATACTAGTGCATCTTTTTATTTTATCTCTTCCCATCTTTTGAATCTGATAAACTTACGAACAGAATTGATGCCTTTTGAAATGGATTTGTTAAAACCATTGTATAAGAATAAGGATCAAGGTATCAGGTGACTATCTTGTTCACTCTCTGTGTTAGGGTTTGAGATGGTGTGAGAATTTATGGTCTTGGATATAGATCTTTTTTATGTAATCCTCCGAATGGATTGCCCAGTGAAATTTCAAGTTCATATCGATTGATATATGTTGTGGGTGGTTCCATGGAACCAGATGGGAGTCCTCGGGAACTTCCTGGGGAATGACATCATTGGTTGGGTTGTTCAGGACCTACCCTCCTAGAGTTGGGATGTCATTCCTTTCAGTTATCATCTCTCATACTGGAGGATTCTGGTGGTTCCCTGGAGACTGGATTGCCTCATATAGTGAATATGATCCCAGAGATATTTCAAGATGATTTTTCAGGTTTACCCCTAGAGCTGGACGTATAGTAATCTATTGAATTTTTGTCCGAACACAAACTATATCTCTTCTCTCATATCACCTGGGCGACACCAAGTTGAGTGAATTAATGATATAGTTAGATGATTTTAAATCCATAGGGTTTGTTCACCCAAGAGTATCTCCTTGGGCCGCCCCGGTCTTGTTTTTGAAGAAGGCCAACTGATCTCTCTTGTTGTGCATCGATTAATTAATGTTTAATAAGGAAATAATCAGGAATAAATATCTATTTCCCCATATTGATGACTTACTTACCAAATTAAGGGGGAACATTGTTTTCTAAGATAAACATACATTTGGGTTACCACAAAGTCAGGGTGAGAGAGGCGGAAATCCCAAAAATGACTTTTCGAAGTAGGTATGGACACTTTGATTATTTGGTCATGCCTTTTAAATTAATAAATTATCCACAATGTTTATGGAACTAATGAATAAGTTTTTCCACTAGTACCTTGAAACCTTTATTGTGGTATTTTTAGGACAACATCCTATTTTTCTTTGGATCAGTCGAAGTGCATGAACATGATTTTCAGATCATGTTGGGAACTCAATGGGATAATCACCTTTATGAAAAGCTTTCAATGTGATCTTCCTAGATTAGGGAAGTGATGTTTCTGGGACACATCATTTATGAGAAATGCATTTTAGTGGATCCTGGGAATATCAGTGAAGTTATGTCATGGTAAGAACTAAAGAATTAGTTTTAGATCAAGAGTTTTCTTGACCTGACAGGTTGTTAAAGGTAAATTTTTTCATGGTTTCTTTTGAGTTTCATTCTCTATGACTGCACTCATCTGAAAAGGGGTGATGTTTGAATAGATCCCAGAGTTCTAGGAATCAATTGAGGATTTTAATTAGTGGTTGAATACCATTTAGCGACCCTATCATTTTACGCATATCATTACATGATTTTAATCCTATTAAAATATCATATTTCAATACAAAGATCATGAAGTCTAGTGTCCTAGATGACTAGGTACATAAAACTGAAAACATGGGACTAAAAAAAATTATTTAAAAAATATTAATAAAGAGATCCTAACATCCATTTTTCTCAAACATATTCATAGGGTAACCAGGGGGTACCATTAATATAGGGATGAGCTAAAATCCCTATAAAAGGAAAAACATAGTTACCAAGCCTTAGCGCATTGGTTAGAAGGCATGGAATAATGATATAAAAAGGCATGCAGCATGTGAAATCATAACATATAAACATGGAATCATATAAACATATAGTGATAATAATGTGGAATAATCATAAAACATTACTTCATCAGGATTCATGTCCTGTTGAACATAGAGGAGAACAAGTCAAGGTTAACCACCAACACCATCACACAAGGTAGCATGAGTCATGACTAACCACCAAGACCATTGCACATAATGTCTCATGACACTCAAATATTTCCAATGAATTGAATGGATATATGGGGGTTCCCATATTAACATGTTCATGAATATGTTTTCAACATTGATAATCATACATAATCAATCATACATAAATATAAGGGTACCCATGAAAAGAAATAGGTATCATAATCATGTCATAAAGCATAATGAATGACAATATCAGACAATTTTCCAAGAAAAAATGGAATTAAAACATACATGTAAATTAAAAAGGTAAAATAAGAATATATCATAATAAGTGATTCCAAATTGAAGTGATAAAATGTAAAATAGTTTTAAAGAAACGTTAAAATTAAATCATTTTAGTGAGGTTTAATGAAAATGTCAAAGATCATTTAAAAAAGAAAAGGAAATAAACATTTATTTAAAACTAGAAGTGAAACAAGATGGTTTTAATTATAAAACTAGCGGTTTTATAAATATAACAGTTTCTATAAAATAGATCATATATTGTACGTGAAATTCGGTAATAATTGAGAAGTTCTCTTAAAACGGGTCTGCTTATCGGGAAGTATTGAGGATGGAATCAATTAAAATCATGTATATCACTAAAATAGAATGAATAATGGATATTTATAAATTCTTTTGGAGATATAAATAGTAATTATAATTTTTATATAAACAAAATATAGGATTTAACTTGTGTAAAAAGTGAGCAAGAATAACTTGAAGGAATAAAGGAGGTTTGGGTAGAATCCATTACCTTAAGTCCGATGGTGTTATACAATTGATATTAATTACCTGAATACTCAAATTAGGATCATTAATTAACAATTCTAGAATCTATTTTTCATGTAATTTATTTTTTATAACCTTTTTTAGTTTATTTATAACCTTTTTTATTTTTTATGGGGTTCAATTTCATTGTTCGGGTACTTTTGTTCCATGATTGGTTTACATATATACATGAACGGATAATCATGTAGAATGAGGACGGTTTTATAGAATTAAATTTATATTTTATTATTTAACATTTAGAAGGTTACATGGTTATTCATTTTTTTTTGTTTCCTTAGAGTGATGTTGAATCATTATATAAAACTTTAGTGATAACCATTTGGGAAAATTGGCAGTTTTTGATCACAATGAACATATTTTGTTTTATAAATCAAAACCATGTGTAAAAAAAGACTCCAGAACCATAGATGATATATAATACATCAATTATAGTAATTTTCAACCATATTAAGGGTTTAATGACCAAAATTGATGAAGGTAATGGAAATTTAAAAACCATATTCCTTGAATGTGGCAAATTAACACATCTTAAAAAATGTTTTTACTACTAGTATAAAGGAAGGGTAAAGAGAGACGACAATAACTTATTATATTATCATAACAACATCCCAGTATATATAAGGTACTGGACTTGCCTAAACATTTTTAGGAGGAGAGTTAATGATAGAAAATAAAGTAAAAGAACTTGAAACTAAAGTAAAGTAATTGAAAAGAGGAATTTACCTCATGAAATAATCTTCCTTGAGAGCCTCTTAATAGGAGAGGATTCGGTTTTATGTGAATAACATGGGCTTTTGAACATGGGGGAGGATATTGAGGGTATATTTGAGTAGAATTTAGGCAAAAAAAGGCTTGAGATGAGTGAAGGAAAGATGGTTGTGTGGGTGGTTTTTATAGTGGAGGGGAGGAGGGTTTTCTTAATATTTTAATCATTAGTTTATTATTTCTCCTTAATTCAAGAAATAGTGAAGATTCCATGACCATAAATAGAAATAGGTTCATGTGATTTCGATCCAAAGGTTCTTACATTATTATAACATCACATATAACTCAGTGATTAATGTATATAACTTCTTTTGTAAATTAAAGTACTTCACTATTCATAAAAATTCAAGTATTTTAAAAAAATCCAAAAAATTCACCATAACCATTTAACAATGTGTAGAATAAAAAAATAAAATCCATTTTTAAAATTTAGTTTTGTAAATACGATTAATTTAATTTTTCATTAAAATCATAATTTACTTGAAAAATATTGATTTTAAAACTATAACTAATTTTATAATGCGCAAAAAAATTACTTAAGGTCTTATAAAGTTATCTTAAAACCAGAAGACATAAAATTGATAATTTATGAACACCTTTCAGTAAAATAAATTGTCTTTTGAATTAATTAATTAATTATATTTAATTATTTATAACATACAAAAATACCAATACTTTTACTATGGTCATATTATCACTTAAAAGGTGCCTAAATTTAATTTATACATCAAAGGGAGAGGTTAATATTATTTTGGATGATTTATTATTCATAAGGGTCATATTAAAATACATAGGGGTAGATTACTATTCATAAGGGTAAGTTACCATTCCCCAAGAAAATTATATTTTTTCAATCAGACTCCAAACATCTTATTGACCGCAACCGTGTATGTATGATTTTCAAAATTCAAATCACAAAAGTGACAATATTATGTTTAAAGGTCACATAGTACATAGTAGTTCATTTATTTTTTATTTCATTTGATTATATGACATAATTATAAGAAGTGAATTTCCATTGATAAAAATTTGGTTCATTATATACTGCACCTATTTTGATTTTTCCAATGTCTGGGAAGGGATATGTGGTTTATTATGATGCTTTAGGTATGAGAATATAGTGTGTGATCATGAAAGATAATCATATTGTGTCTTACATTTGTCATTAACACTAACTGCAAGAGAATAATTTCCCGACCCACGACTTGGAACTGGCACTAGTGATGCATGCCATGAAGACTTGGCACCATTATCATTTTAGAGAGAAAATTATTGTACACTCTAATCAAAATCATAAACTACACCTTCTCACATAAGGATCTTAATCTAAGGTAGCACCATTGGATTGAGTATCTACAAGGGGTTTGATTTTGATATCATTTATACCTTGGGAAAGGGTAATGTCGTGCCTAAATCCTTGAATAGAAAAGTTTTAGTGTAGGATTTGATGAAGTACAGTGATGAATACGCCTTGATGGGGATTGTTTTCCAGATGCACTTGGAGACCAAGGAAAAACTAGAAGTTCTTTTTTGGCGAGCATTCAATTGAATCCTTCTCTTCTGGAGTTTATTTAGTGAGATTATCCTAACGATGAACTGTATAAGTGGTATATATATTTTTCTAGGGTGGGGATATTTTCCTAATTGGTCTTTGTCTCATGAGGGATCAGGTGCATTAATGTCCATGTAATCGTTCTGTTATCTCTACGGATGGTCGTGATGCAGGATAGAGACCGGTCTCAGTGGGTCATCCATCTTGGTTATACCAAGATGTATTATGATGTTCGTCATCAGTTTTGGTGCCCAGTCTTGTCGTGGGACATAGATAATTTCGTATCGAGGTGATGTACATGTTAATAGGTAAAAGGGGAGCATTAAAGTCCCTCTGGTTTGTTTCATCAGTTAACCATTCCTACCTAAAAGTGAGATGAGGTCACGATAAAAATCATTATTGGATTTCCTTTTACACATCGGGAAGGAACTCTGTTCTGGTAGATACTTGAAATTTGGCAAAATAAAATCACTTTATTGTAATAAGAGATACAACTAAAGTGGATGATCTATGCCAGTTGTATATTTAGGAGGTATCCAAACATTATGGTGTGCCATTAGTGATTATTTCTAATAAAGGCCCTTGATTTTCCTCTTGGTATTGGGAAGGCCTTAGTAGGTAATTGGGGTCACAGATTAAAATGAAGAAGACACACCATCCTCAAATAAATGGTCAGATGAATTAGGAAAATCAGATTCTAGAGGACATGCTTCATGCATGTGTTTTAGATTTATGACTATCATGGGATAACCATTTTGGATTGGTCAATTTATCTTATAAAATAGTTACCAATCCTCCATTATAATGGATCCTTTTGAGGCACTCTATAGTCATCCATGTCGGTCTCTTTTATATTGGGTTGAGGTAGGTGAGACCTCAATTAGGGGACCGAGCCTCGTATAGGAGAAGTAAGAGAAATTCAAGTGAATCATGAAGCTTTTGTTGACATATTAGAGTCCTAACAAATCTTATGATGATCATAGGTGTTAGGACCTTGAGTTTTATGTTGGTGATTGGGTGTTATTAAAGGTGGCCCGTTGCTTTTTTAACCATTGTTTGGGAAAGCAGGGAAAGTTGGCACCGAAGTATGTCGAGCCTTTTGAGATCACTGAGTGGATAAGAAAAGTTCCATACAGGTTATCTTTAACTTCTCAGTTGACATCAACTCACAATGTATTCCACGTATCCCAATTAATGTATTTTAATCATGATCTGTATCATGTTTTTAATTGGTAAGATTTGGAGATAGATCTTGATTTATTAATGTTTTAGTGGATAGTACTGATAGTGGATTCTCAAGAGAAGGTGCTTTCTGGGAATTAAATTCCACTAGATCGTATCCTTTGGAATCATGGGAATGATTAAAATGAGACATAGGTTCGGAGGTCATGGTTTTAGTAGGAGTATCACTTTTTATTCTCTCATCAGCCTTCGAGTTGACTTTCTAAGGGAGAACATTTTTCAAGGTTGAGATAATTTTCACACCCTAACTTTGGAAATAATTTTATTTTATTTATTTTATTTGGATTAGAAATTTTATTGGGAGTAGTGGGCCGATACCAATTGATTGTTTTGCATTTTTGATGATACACGATTGTTTTGGATGTGACAGTGTATGGCACCCAGGAAGGTAAGGTCGTAGCCGTGGAGCTTCACCGGATCATTATGCGGCATGTCTGGTGTTTAAATAATAATTTTAATAATAATAATATTATTAATAATAATTAATTAAATAATGGGATGAATGATAAGTGATAAAAAATTAAATAAGACAAATAAAGTGCATTAAAAATTGTTTTAATAATTATAATAATAATATTGTTTAAGAATGTTACTTTTATTACTATTATCAAAATTTTTAATTATGTTATTATTATTAATATAATTACTATTATTATCATTGATTAGTATTATAATTTTTTCACTTTTATTTTACCCTTTTTAGGTTTTTTATTCCCCTTTTCTTCTTTTCCTTTTCCTTTTCCTTTGTATCTTTCTTTTTTTCCATCCCTCTTGGTCCCTTTCTCTCTAACCTTTCTCCCACCTCTTAGAATTACTTTGAAACCCTTGCGCCTTCCTCCCTTACCCCTTGGCCAACACCCCACCTTCTGGCTGGTGTAACCCCATTCTGGAAACTCACCTGACCTACGCCCCACTCCATTTCCCTTTGTGGTGACCTTGCACCACCTCACACAACAATTTTTCCACCCCAACCTCCTTCACACTGATCTTGAGGCACCCTTTTTTTCTGGTGCGGCTCACCTCCAGCAACCCACCCTCACTCGGCTTGCCTTATGCACCCTCTCCTATAGGTGAATTCTACATTGGTAAGCCTTTATTCTTCCATTAGGGGTTTTCAACTCATTGGTGTTTCATTATGGGGATTTAATGTTGAGTTTTTTATCCATTCTCTTTATTTAGGGTTCAATTTGATCTCTGTGTGGTGATATTATGGTGCGATTGGAGTTTTCACGAATTTGTTGGAAATTCAGGACAAAGGTAGGTTGTTCTGTATATAAATATTATTTGATGAATAATTTTTCTTTTTTAATTAATTTATAATTTTATGTAGTTAACATTTTTTGTGCGAACATAGTGTTTAAAGATGTTTCATATGCCTTTGATTTTTTGTATAATGTTATATGATATGATGTGAATATTTAGTAAAAACCCATATCGATTCATTTTTTAGTGTTTTATGAAATATGAAATTAGTTTATTCTACTTTTGAATTGGTGATAATTGTGTTTTGATATGGTGTTGGGGTGAAATTGGTCATAAAATAGGTTTTTGAGTTGCCAAATCCATGTGACAATATTTTTGAAAATTATTTTATAAACATTTATTTATGGTTTTTTAAACGATATGGAAGGTGAGAAACAGGTTCGGGAACCATGATTAGAGTATGTTTTGGTTTTTTGGTGACTTTTTCTGACTTTTTACTAGATTGTGGCATGTGATGTGAACTTGGAAATTGAATGAGCACTAAGGGATTCCTGGGTAAAAATGTGGGTAGACTTGGACTAGTGTGCTAGTGATACGAAAGTGGAATCCAACCAGTTTAAATTAGTGGGATTTATTACTAAAACAATAAATAAATATTTGGATGATGATTAGAGACCACTATGGTTATGGTAATGTCCTCTAATAGTGGCATGTACATGAGAACATAGTTTTTCATGCATCCTACACCACTTTTCACTTAGACACAATGCCCCAAGTTCCCACTACTTGATAGTACCTATAGGGACCCTTCCATGTTTAGTTCTTTTAGCTATTCATCAATCAATATAAGTATACGATTTGAAATTTGGGTTACTTGAAATGTAAATGTGTGTTATTAATTAAATATGTTTTCCTTGAAGTCATTTTTATTAAAACTCATTTGTTTAAAATTGATCAATCAATTTTTTTTCTTTTTATTTATTAAATATACAAGAGTATTATTCATTTAATGTTTATGCATATAATCTTTTATAGTGTGGAATATTACTAGGAATTATCTCACACCATTCATACACCTTTAGATGTATGTATATTTGGTTTTGATTGATACAGGTAAGGGTAATGGTTCTGGATGTGGTTGTTCGGGTTTCTAGGTATCTTTCTTGGAGCGATGTTGTGGAGAAGGCTTGAGGGCAGTTCTGTCTTACCAAGTGGTGGTTTTTTAGTTGGTTTTTGATCACCCCACTAGGTAGTAGTCTTTGGTCTTTGTTTTAAACTATGTAATTCAATTATGGAATATTTTTAAGGCTTATTTGGTTTGAGATTTTCAGATTTTGTTTATTAGTTTTGTTGATTGTTTTATATTTTCATTTTTTGGTAAATCATTCCCATGTGTTAACATTTATGCCTGAACACTTATGCCCACCCATGGGGATTGGGAATTCTCTTTGGGCCTTACCATAGACCAGGCCGGGCATCAATTGGATGATGACTTGACTTGGTTCATAATAACACATGTTATGATTAGCGTATTATTAAAATATTTAATTCTTATCTCACATTCATTGGTCTTGAAAGAATTAACTCTAGTCTGAGTTATTTTTGGTTAGTGGGTTTGAAAATCATGATAAGTTTTCACAAGTCAATGATAATACCAAACTAATCCAAGGAAACTACATATCACTATCCCAGATTTTGGTCTATGCTATCATTAAATTGCCTCTTTCTTCAAAGGATCCACAAATATCCTCTTTCTGGTGATGACATGCCCTGAAATGTTACTTACTCCATGAAAAACTCACATTTACCGTAATTAACATAATAAATTTCCTTTCGAAAAGTATCTAGTATAGTATTAAAACAATCCTCATGTTCCTCCTTTCTATTTGAGTTGACAAAAATTTAATCAATAATGAATACCATAATATTTTCAAGGTAATCCCTACAAAATGTTTTATTTAGATTCATGAAGATGAATAGAACATTAGTTAGTAAAAATTGAATCTCTATGAACTTGTAGTGACCATACATTATACTTAAATCAATCTTGGGGATATCCTCCTTCCTCACCATTACTTATTAATATATCAATTAAATATTATCCTTAGTGAAGTACCCAGATCCATGTAGCTGATCGAACAATTAATCAATCCATGGAAAATTATAATTGTTCTTTACTGTGATCTTGTTGATATCATGATAATCAATGCATAGGTGCATTGAAACATATTTTTTCTTTTCTAAAAGGGATAACACACTATATAAAGAAGAACTTGGGGTGTATAAACCCTTTATCCAAATTCTCATAGAGTTAGTTGTTTAGCACTTCAAATTCAATAGTCATAATTATGCATAGAGTATTGGATATTGGAAATGATCTGGGTATAAGTACAATTTATAATTGAACCTATTAGCTATCAAGAAGACCATATAATTCTTCAGGGAACACATAAAAATATTCTATTATAATGGGAATATAATCAAGGTTGATTTTTCCTTAGTCTCATTCATTTAGATTAGATATGATTACTCATAATGAAATAATATCCACTCATGAGAGGATTATTCCAAAGGATATCCAGCCTCCTCCTTAAATTTGTAAAGAATATAAGGGTGATTTTCAATACATAGGGTGATTTCATTACCCTAGTAATTTTTGTCGGATTTATAAATGTAAATCCAACCCATTCCCAAAATAACATAAAATTCCACTAAAGGTATTATCACAAGGTTTGTAAGGAAATTCTAGCAGCAAATAATTAAAGGGGAGAAGTTATATACTTGGGATGAAATAATTTCTCCATTTTCCATTTTCACCAATTACTCGACTTCCATGTTTTGAGGTGGTGTTTCAATTGTTCTATTAAAATTTATTGATATGAAAGAATGCATAGAAATATACTCACATAAGACATTTGAAGTTAATGAGTGGATGATAATCCCAATTTTCATTGTTTGATTCTATTTATAATCACTTAATACAAACAAAATATAGTTATGGATGAGGATTTCAAAAATAATAGACAAATTAAATAGAAACTATGAACATATACGGGATAATATATAAGTTACATATATTCCTTGGCCTATGAATTTCTAGGTTTCAATATTAGTTATACATGATATATTTCTTATCATTAAATTTTATAGGCATTTTTATTCCTTTAATAATAGATTATAAAGAGAATGTGAATTTAATAAAGAATATACCATGAGAGTGTAAAACCATGTGTGCAATAATGAATCATTTTCATAAACTAGGTATTGGTCGAGTTAATACCCAAAGATCCCTTTTTCGAGTTATTATACCAATGTATATAGGTTATAGAGACACATATACATTTATTATGCATACATGGATATTGTTTCTTGGAAACCACACACTATATACTTTACCAAAATTTATTCATGTTTACCTATGTTTTGTATTATTATTGTAGTTTTCACAAATGTTATCTAATCATATTTCCCAAAATTTCTATACCTTTTCATGATACCAAATATGACGACCCATATTTTTATATTCTCTATGTCATGATTTATTACATTAGTATACATAACATTAATCACAAATGATAGAGAGGCCAGATGTCTTTCGGTAATTTGATAAATATCGCAATAATTTTCGGTAATTTCATAACATGATCTTAAATCCCATTGATATTTTAATATTGTATGGGACATCTCGGCGATGTATATAAAATGGGGTGAGGTATAAATTTTTGTAAGGTAAAAATAATGCTATAGAATAAAGTAATGTGGTACACGTTATTCAAGGGGAATAACAGGATGTCATATAATGGTGAAAATCATAATATTGAACATTTAACCATGATATAGGATGATAACATCATAACATTTTTGGAATAATAAAGAAACCTAAAACATGTACTCGTAAGAATATGTCAAGGATACCCATAAAGATATCATAATTTAGTTTTCTTGTTATAACCACCCATGCAACATACAAGTCATGTTATGGTTAAAAACAATAAGAAATTTATTATAGAGATATAAATTTGTAGAACCACCAATTACATTCTTATTATGAATTAAAATTTGTCTTAAATATAGAAAATATAACAGAAGAACTTTTTTCATCAAATTTAATCCCATGATTAAGGAGTGTGGGTCATATACATGTAAGTACCTAATCAATGAAGGATAGGTATAAATAGGTGAATACCCTTGAGAAGAAATGGGGATGAGTATTCACAATATACAATTTTGTAAGGAAAATAATGAGATAATTTTAGTATAAAAATGGATGTATACAAAGTTTAGTTAAAGGGATTAATGATAATGAAATATGGTCTCTCATTAGTTGGGAATTAGTGGGGAAATAAATTTTTGTATAAAAAAATATGTGAACATGAAAAATTGGAAATAAAAATGGTTAATAAAATGTTTTTACCTGAATAAATAGAAGGAGGAAGAGAATCCCTTACCTTAAGGGGGTGATTATTAAAGATTTAGAGGATCTTATAAAGGGCTTGGAAACACCTTGGTAGTGTTTTAGAGTGGTGGAGGGTGAATAAATGATTACTAAATGGGAATTGAGTCTAAAACAATGGTAGGATGTGTGGGTATTTATAGAAAATGAGAGGGAATTATTTGTTAATTTATAAACATCGATTTTGAACACGATGTAATAAAATAATAAAAACCACAAACCTTCCCATGTGATTTCCCCTAGTTTCTACCAAATATGAGTGGTTTCATTATTTTATTATATTTTGAAGTGAGCATATTAAAATAATACACTTCAAGATGTGGAACTAAGTCATGTTCATAAATAATTGTGATTTCATTAAAGCGACATCTAATTTTTGGTCATGAATTACATTTATAGTATTTTTTATATCAAATTTATGTTATTATGTTGTCATAATATATTCCATATATTTATACCATATTTAATTTTTACCTAATAAATTCAAATGTATTAGAAAATTATGAAAAATTCATCATTAGATGATTTCAATATCCTTATTTCCAAAATTATATTTATTTTACCCAAATTAATTATCTAAATATATTAACTTTTACTTTTTTATATAAATAATTACTTATTGAAAAATATAAAATTTCACGACAAAAACAACATTTTGAACCTTATAAAATTTACAAGGGAATTCATTGAACAATATTATTATTTATCATTAAGTGAATAATATTTAATAATATTACTTCAATTAAATACAATTTATTTAAAAAATTCTTATATTTATCAAAAGGAGTGCGTTAATGGGAACAATATATTTCCCAAAAATACAAATTTCATTTGATCATATCCAAATATAATTTTACTAGGCTGATTATAAAATCATGTATATACATATATATTAATATTTAGAAGGTATATATAATCATTATCTTATTGAAAAGATAAATCTAAAAATTCATACTACTAGATTCTATATACATTACACCTTATTACACCAATGTATATCAAAATGGAAAGGCGTGGTATGATTGTAACTTATAGGGGTGGTTTGGTGATCATGGCTTGTGTTGTGATCTCTATGAGCTTGAACTTCTCCCATAAATTGTTTAAATCATGTTACAGTTGTTGAAAATTGGTTTGAAATTGGTTAAGGGAAACAACCACTGATTCCATAACCCTTGGAATCTCCAATAAATGGGTTTTATAGGGTAGAATATTATTGGTTATGGAAATATCTTCATTATTTTGTGTCACTTAGATATTATCATAATACATAATATAAAATAATAATTGAATATACTGTATAATAACTATATTATTAAGGGTTATAATGATAAATGGTCTTTTATGCATATATAACTGTTTTGGATTTATTTTATAATGTTCCAAAATAGAAAAAGAAATATTGTGCATGTGTTTTCTATAAACGCTTTACTTAATAACATATTTATTCATTCAAAATGAAATTTCATTTATGAATGTTTTGGTAGTTATAAAACCTATTATATGGGTCTTGATCCCTATCTAAAGGGTGTATTTATCTTAGTTGGTCAGGGTGAAACTCTATAATAAAGATATTCCTATTGTATGAGATTTTGTTGTTGACTTTCCAAAATAGTTTCCTAGTCTTCCTTTTAATCATGAAATTTATTTTTTAATAGAACTCATACCGGGTGCTAAAAGTATAATAAGGAATATTTTCTTAACTTATCTTAAAGAATCCAAATTGAATAGCCTTGATTGTGTTTCAAGAATTAAATAATCAATACTACCAGTATCATGATAAGTGATTCATTTAGCTAAGTGCATCACCATGGGGTTAAAATGTTATTTTTATTAATAATAAATAATGATCATTTTGAATCTGCATTGATTATTAGGAACTTAACAAGACCAAATTAAAGAATACGTATCTGGTACCCTGTTTTGATGATTTGTTTGATTAATATTGAGGAGGTCAATATTTTTAAAATATTTATATTAAATATTAATACTATCAATTAAAGGTTAAAAGTAATGATATACCCATGAAACCTTACATACGATGCATGTAAAATATGAATATATACTGATTATATATCGTTTTACTAATTACCCCAATATCTTCACGGATGTAATGAATAATGTCTTCATAAATTACCTCAATTAGTTTGTGGAAGTTTTTATTGATGATAGTTTTATATATTCAATGGGAAATGAGGAGTGTGAACATCACATTGGGATTATATTAAATAACCTAAATAAGGAGAAGTTGAAGGAAAAATTTACCAATTGAAATTTTTTGATGTAAAAAAGTTCATTTTTGAGTCATATAATCTCATGTGAGGTTATATTAGTGGATCCATCAAAGGAAAAAGTTATTAAATGTTAGACAAGAACAACCACTATGTATGAGATTATAGTTTCCTTGGAATTATAGGATATTTTTTATTCATTGTCAAGAATTTATAACGGATATCTAATCTTCTCACCGTGTTTACTCAGAAGGGAGTCAAGTTCCATTAGATAAATAAATGTGAGGAAAATTTCAAGTAGATGAAAAGAAGGTTGTTCAGTTCACATTTCCATAAACAACCCTATATTGGGGAAGGGGTTTTGATCTATAGTGATACATTTAATAAGGATCCATGATTTGTTTATATATAGAATGATATGGTGCTAACTTATGCCACATGATAATTGAAAGTTCAAGAGAAAAATTAACTGAAGCATGATTTCGAGTTAGTAGCGGTAATCATTAAAATAAATATATTAAGGAATTATCTTTATGGATAGTGGTGTGGAATATATACTGATCATATAATATTAATGTATATATTCACCCATTAAAAGTTTAATATGAACTAGAGAAGCCATTATTATATTATTAAAGATTATGATTTATCAATACATTACCACCACAATAATGTGAATAAGGTGGATGATTCTTTTAGGAGAAAGGATCATGCTAGCTTATCTATGACTAGGATTATATAGGATCTTATATTTCATGATTTTAAAAGGATTAACCTTAAAATCTTGAAGAATGTGGATAAATTTTATATTTCTTAAATGCATGTTCAACCATCCATCCATGTGAATGTTAGAGATTCATAAAATAAAGATATAGAGATAAAAAATAAGGTGATAAATATCCCTAATTTATCCGTTGATAGTGATGGATTTATAAGGTTCAATAACTAAGTATGTGTCCCATCAATACTGGACATGAAGAAGGAGCAATTGGAATAAGCTCATATATCATTATTCTCAGTTCATATAATGTCATAAATTTTAGGGTGAGAGACAAAACTATAATGGAATATTACGACCATAAACCATACTATAATATAAATGTGAAAATATCCCCATGTATTTCTTTACCGAACTCCCCAAAATATCTAAGGAGCATAATTATATTTGGATTGTATTCAACTAACTAAAAAATTGACAAAATTCACTACCACCAAAGAATATTTCTCCTTTGATTAGCTTTAAAGGATATACATTAAGTAAGTGGTAACGTTGTATGGAGTACCACATTCTATTATATCTGATCAACATTTATGGGTTACCTCAAATTTATGGGGAATTATTTAGTAGGATATATATTGAAAGTTGTGTTTTTTTACTTCCCATCATCCTAAAAAAGATGGTTAGTCCTGGAGAACCATTCAAACCCTAAAGGATATTCTAAGAACCCATTCTATAGATTTAGAAGGACGATGTGACAAATACATTCTTATTTTCAAATTATCTTATAATTATATTTCACTTGATAATTTATATGGTTCCTTATAAGGACCTATATGGAAGGAAGAACAAAAATCCAATTAGTTGAAATAAATTTGGAGAAATAATAATACTGGGACCAAAGATAACTTCTAATATGTTGGATAATGTTATAGCTAATCAGCATGACATTAAGGATTCAATGATTCAGGAAAAGAGTTTTCCTGACAATATTCAATGAGATCTTTAATTTGAAGTTAGTGAGTAGGTATTCGATTATATTTCTCTATGGAATAAGTTTATGAGATCTGGGGAAAAGGGAAAGGTGATCCCTAGGAATATTGGACTCTTTGAGATTCTTTATCTAGTAAGGAAATTATCTTATCATTGAGCACTTCCATTAACCCTATATCAAGTTCATGATGTGTTCTAGTTATCTATCTGAATGAAGTACATACATGATCCATCACATATAATGAACTTAGTGCTATTAACACTAGATCATGATCTATCCCCCGAAGATAAATGTCTATAAATCTTGGATCATAGAGATAAAGTGATACAGAATAAGACTACTCACTAATTTAATGTTCTTTGGAGTAATAAGAAATTCAAGGAAGTTACATAGGAACCTGTGGATATGATGAAGTAGAGATGTGATCATTTTTTATATTATAGTGACATTTTTTAAGGGTGAAATTCATTTTAAGAATAGTATAATTTTACAAAACAACATTTTATATTACTTTTCACTGAAATAAACTTAATGTATTTAACAATATGCTTTAAATGCAAATCGAGTCTAACTGAAACAATGATATAGTACACATTTATAACCTAGAGTTTATATTGGATGACATGAATAAAATTCACAACACTATAAAATATATATATATAATATTTTCCAGATTTTAAATGTGTTCATTAATTCTTAATAAAAAATCATTACATTTTTAATGGAATTATTTAGTGATTAAATGACCCATTTTTTAAGAAATGTATTTTCCTATATGATTTGTATTTTAATATAAAAATGAATTGTTATAACTATTTAAAAATGATTTAAATTTAATATAATTATAATTTATATTAATAAATTAATAATCATTCATACAATTGTTATCTAGTGGTTATGAATGAAGATAAAACCATTTAACGGTAAAATGAGTTATTTTTTAGAAAATATTTTTTATGTGTGTAAAGTTATTTTATAAATAAATTTAAATAAATAATTATTTATTAATTATTATATTTAAATATATAGATTATATATTCAATAAAATATTTTAACATACATTTGATAGTATATACTAGGCAAGAAATGAATGTCGATTATGTTTTATTCAGAGAATACATTTTTCAAAAAATGGGTTATCATTGTTTTTTTCACAGTTATTTTAAAATTATTTTTTTCCACTTATTGAAATTTAATTTGAAAAAATATATTCTATAAGTGAAATAAACTTTTTCTACATCTTTTCCCTCAAATTGGAAACGAATGTATCACTCATGTGTATGTGTGCACTACCACCTCCAGGTAGTGTTATGATCCATTTTTCATTGCCACCATACGTGGATGTTTTTAATTATATATTTAATAAATATATATGTTATCTATTATTTAATAATGATTATTTAATGATGAAATTTTATTTATCATTCTTTCATACATTTTGATAGAAAATGAAGACATTGTTTAAGCGTATATATGGACAACCGTTCCCATGAATTGTGTAATCCATTTTTATATTTATAAATTTTATAGAAGTAATAAATATGTATATAATTAATATATATGATATTATTATCAAGGATAAAATTATGGATATGAAGGAACCATAATTTAAGTGTAATTAGTAGAATTAATGAAGCAAAACTTTCATGAAAAATTCAACAGTTATTACCAAGAATTTTGATTTTAATAAATAATTATGAATGAACAGGAAATAAGATGTTATAGATAAACCATTTATTTTATTATAGGTATTAATATAGTTATATTATATAATTATTACTTATTTAAATATATTATATAGGGGTTTAGAGTGCTTATGAAGCAAGTCAAACTTGAGGTAATGGATCTTCTTCTAAAAAATATTTCATTGTGACATGTTTGATGTTATACACAGATTCATATTTTTGATTTGAATATACTACTCCATTGAAATGTTATATCACATATAATTATTAATTAATGGCACTAAAAATTAAAATTAAAATTATTTCTTCGTAGAAATTTTGATTTTAATGCTACCAAATTTGTAAGGGTTTTACGTTACAAACTCATTTTTACCAATATTGTTTATACATAAATTTATGATGAAGAAATTATATAATCTATATATTAAAAATATAATTTTTTTATTATCCTATTGGAAATTTCTTAGATTAAAATGTTCCTTTATTTTTTTTCTTTGTGTACACGAAATCTAGAAATATTGTTTTTAAGGCAAAGATACTATCTTTTTTTATTTCGTCGGGAATATTTTTCACCCATTTTCATATTTTATTTAATGTGTCTTAAATAATTTATTTACAATTTTCTAATTATTATTAAATTTTTTTACTAATGTTCTGATTTCAAAAAATTTCTTAAAATGAATCTTCTTATCCTTTTTTAAATGAGCTACTTTTTTCTAAATGTATGAACAAATATTTGTTTTTACCTATATTACAAAAACATGTTCTCCCACCATCCAGACTACTTAATGTTTTTAAGATTCATTTACTATTTTCCATGATTATTTTAGAATAAAATGTTTTCCTTAATATTTTGGATATTTTTATATTTTAAATTTTTTATTTCAAAATAAAAAGGGTATTTTCCACAAGAAATATTTTAGTGATATTTTAATGGAATTTTATATCCATGATAACATCATTTTATGTTAATATAAATCATTAATACCATCCTTATTATTTATCTATATGGTTATTTAATATATTTATAAAATATTTATAAAACCCATTTTTTTTCCATTGGTTAATCAATGATGAAATGATAAATGTTTTAATGTTATTATTGATTACATATATATTGATTACGATTATGTGATGGGTGGGTTAATTATAGGACCCTAATGAATTGGGTAATTATTAATGTTTTATATGTGTGAAATTGGGAAAAGAGGTTATCCCAATCCCAAAATCAGTACATTGGTGGTTATCCCAAGCCTGAGGAATGTACACAGGTGGTTATCCTAAGACTAACATATGATGAATATCTTAGTAGGTATACTTGATATAAGATTTATATGATTATGATGATGCCACTCCGTAATGAAATGATCATAAGACAATTTTATGCTCTCCTGAATTATGTTCTTTGATTCCTCTATTATTCATGTATTATAAGCTTCCAAGATTTATGCCATGACACATGATTATGACTTATGAATTTTTAGTTATCGTTATGAAATGTTAATCACATGTTCTTATACACATATGATCATGTTATTCTTAAATTATCATTAATATCTACCCTAGTTACCCTTACTAAGAATATATACTCAACCTTAATTATGTTTCACTTTATCCAAGATATAAATAATGTTTTAAGAATGATATTTCTATGAATGTTTATAATTTTGTATAACTATGTGGGAGATGATATAGATCTTTTATGTACCTGTTGTTTATGTATCAAAGTTTATAAAGGCACTAAAACGTAATGGTTATGGAATAGATCATAATTATATTTAATGAGTATTCATCTAATAACATGTATTATTTATATATGTAATGTTTGGGTTTCCACACAAGGCCCTACATGGGCTTTGCCATTTAAAGTAGGTCATTCTTGGAGTTCAATCAATTTCACATTTTAATTTGAATTAAACATTTAATTCAAATTAATTACCAGGGTTATACAAAAGAGAATATTCTTTATTGGGGACCCCACACATATAATTCAACATAAACAAATTATTTATATAATAGTGCTATCATGTGAGAATACCTACTTCCTTTTTAAGACTTTTTAAAATTTTACTCTATCCAAAAACTGACTGCCCGAACTCTCCCATGCTTTCCTTAGCACAAAAAGTCACCATCCATTCTCCTCAGCACCCATTCCACTCAAAGGTTTCACATATAATCAATTATTACCATTTATAATTAATCAATCTATTTTTTCAAAATAGACATAGCACCCAACTTCCCACCAAATTTCATCATCGTACTAGAACCACATCCAATAGAGCCCCAAGGGTCCATCTCACTTATTCATTCCTATGCCAAGAAGAATCCCAGAACACAAATTCTAAAAGATAGGAATTTAAATTTTTTAATTAAAAATATAAAATATATCGATGAGAGAGCATACATTAATAAGAAAGACGAGCCATTACAAATAGACAACATTACATGTCACCCACTTCCTAACAGAGTGAAATACCAATCCTATTCAACATATTATACACCGATCTAGTGGAATAAGAATCAAGTCTATGACTAGAGAGAAGGAAATTAAAGTGAAAGGGAGGAGGGTATCAATGGTGGTCATTGGAGACAATGATACACTATGAATCATCAATATAATCCACCCAAAACAACTTATTTAAATAATCAAGTGTATAAAGGAAAGGGGTAAGGTCCTATATCCACACAAGTGAAAATAATTGCGATAATATTGAAACCTTTTAAATATTTAAGGGTGGAAAATAGTAATTTCTATCCATTTTAACCACACTATTTAGCCAGTGTAACCTAAAGTGGTGGCTGACCATTGATAGCCCAACCAGCTTGCTAGTGGTTGCCGACTTTGCAAGCCCAAAACCCTTATGAATCCATCCCACTAATCTTAAACACAAAAAAACCTTTATTACATGTAAAAAATACCTCACTTGAGTGGGTTCATGCATTAAGATTCAATTTTGAATACCTGTTCAAACCCCCACCTCTCTATTTAACCATAAATTCAAAATCCCCCTAATGAGAAATTCTGATCTATACAGATTGGGTATTACAAACTTCCTATCATAACAGTTAAAATACATGATAAGTTATAGATATTATGGAAATAAAAATTTCATCCATTCCCAATATTTTATTGACCATAAATTGTCCATGCCCCACTCTTTAATTTCCAATGAATATCCTAGGAATGCCTTACTATTTAAGGTGCTCAACCCACCAAAATCCGATCAAACACCTTTGACCATTACTGAATTAGGTGGATGGAACTTTCTTAAGTCAATCGTTCTTAAAGAATTATCACACCATCATTTAATCAATTAATGATCCTATGGTGCTCCCAACCATATGAATTAGCTCATAACAACCAAATCCAATGCGATGAAACCGTTTCCACTAGACTATCCCCTCTAATAGCACTCCCACATTCATATGATGTGACCAGGGTGGTTTACACACTACCACACCCATTTTTGCATGACAATGTTATTGAATTACTGATGTTATTTCACATTTCCAAATTGAAACATAGTGGGACACATGGACAAAATCCATGAAAATCTTGGAGCATAATAGATTTCCCCCAAAAGAATAATTTATTTATCAAATTCACCCATAAAATCTAAAAATAAATGCTCGATTTGGTTCAAAACTCACCACACCAATACAATTCCTTGAGGAATCTGATTATGAATTGATTTTTTAACACACCAAAATCTAAATTCCAACACAATAATCCAAAATTTCTCTCTATACCCCTATGGAACTTCAGGAACCATGGTCACCATATCCCATGATTTATTAATAAAAAACCCAAGTCCAGATAAGGTCATCCCACCGATAACTGATAACCAAAATGAAACATATCTTAGCTCCCATTCCTGGTTCCCAAGATCAACCCCCATGATATTATAAGAAATTTGAACCCTAATTTGGGTCACAAGCTCATACAAACAATGGGTAACTTCCCACAATACGACATCTATTAAATCTATTCTTGATTAAAAATTCAATAAGAAAAAAATTGAACAAACTGGTATAAGTAATTCCCGAAAACAAAAAGTTGAATTAAAGAGTTTTAAATAATTGTACTAGTATCCCCACACCCTACATCATAGATATTCATTTTTTAACAATTCAACCCTTGGTGTTACTCTTTATAACTAGTAACCATACTCATGCTGAAATTATTCACCTCACTACCGCCTAATGACATCATTAAAAAATATATTATTTCACACCATGTAATAGCTGCATACCAAAATTCATATAAAAAAACCAATTCTAGTGTCTAAATGATCCTTCCATTAACATGAGACTTGATACCAAAGAATTGTAACTCATGGTACCTTCTCCAAGAAACTGAGGAATCTAAATCCATTATCAAACACTCAATAGAACCTCCATACATTGATCAAAAAATCTATCATCCATTGATACTTCCTAAATCTATAGAAATTTTAAAATTTATTAAACCCTTCTCATTGGTTTCCCCCAATCATCACAAATACTTTGAATCACTAAACACTTTGTCAAATCTCAAGGCATCTAGGTCCTCCATCCTTTCCAATAAACCAAGGTCTCTATAAGGGTTTAGATCCCAAGAAACATATCACGATTTTATCTATAGTCCATAAAAAATATAACATGACAACATCCTATTAAGGGTTTCACATATACGACTAGAATCACATTATAAACTATAGTTTACTAAGAACTAATTTTCATCAAGCGTCATACAATGGACTCCTCCCCTGAGAATCATGACTTGGGATGATTCCACCATGACATCTTACGAAATGATACGTGTTAGGGATTCAAGGTTGGGAGGTTTGATAAAAATAATTGCATTCCAGGATATAAAAGAACACACCATATTTATTGTCACTGTAACCTCAAATAATAAAAAAGTACCCTTATACCATCCTCATGGGTGAATCCCTTTTTCCATTTTTACACTTCCAAAAAACTAATTACTTGGTCTCTCCTAAGACTAACATAGATCAACTAACCACCTCCTGTACTCTAGGGTGTCGACTCTACACCAAGGAATTACACATAATTAATTATAACCAATGATGACCAATCAAACCATTTTATCTAAATATTCATAAAGACCAATTTCTCAGGAAAAATCATTGTTGTGCTGGAAACATGACCAATAACAACCTATGGGTCTGTCACATATGCCTAGACATATAGTAAGTATAATCCCCTAAAAAGTAATTATAAAATAATTTCAATTAATTTTAATTTTAATTAAAAAACTAAAAAAATTGATGATAAAATGTAATAAAACAAAAATAATTAACCACCATACACATATAGTTTTACAGGATACCCTCTTCCTAGGTAGTGTAAAAGCCCCATCATATTCAGCCTATTCCATGATACTTTGGTAGAATCAGAATTGAATCTCTAACTGAATAATAAAAATTAAAGTGGAATGGAGGGGAATATCAATGGATGTCATCAAAGTCAATGACACACCTTGAATCATCAATAGGAGAAACCCAGTACCGACTAGCCAGTACTTATCCACCAGCAAGCTGAGGGCCAGGTAGTTGCACAAGCCCACTTCCAACCCCACCGGCTAGATAGTGGTTAAAAACTAAAACTCAACTTACTTGGCCTCCTTATGAAGTCCTTCCATTTTCCTAGAGATACACATAAGTTATAAGATCATAGGTATGAGTATGGTATATCTATGTGGTGTGATTATGTTTTTAGAGGACCTTTTATGTATGAATTCCTAGGTGGGGGAAGGAATGGATAGAGGGGGTATGAATCCATTTATGATGGGTGATAGTGACTTAATAGTGGTGTTATGTGATGATGATTATGGGTATGTTGATGTTATATTAACAATCATTTATCTATCTAACCATCCATAGGTAACTATTAATTCTCACGGGTAACCATGATTTCAAATTTAGAGCTCATATTAACAACTAACTAACAAATTTTAGAATGTGATGAGTTCATGGTTGAAACCATAGATACAATTTAGAAGAAACATAGAATATATAGGAATTAATTGTGAAAAATAGAATAATGTTGTGATTTGATAAAGATAGAATGTACTAACCACATGAAAATAGCAGTTTATGAACATACAAATTAGAAGATAATGACTAGTCAAGAAGTCATCAAATACCTGTCAAAGTGAAGACATGGTCTTGTCCATTACACTATATCCTACTAATGATAAATTTTTATAGTCATGTACTCTGGTTTATAAATAGAATATGTAACCCCAAACATTATTTAAATTTAACTACCCCAACCCACCAGTGGCCACACATGAGAATCAGTTTCTAGTTAATGAATTACAAGCATAACATATTCAACACTTAATTCTCATACGTGAAAGATGAAGATAAAATTTATAAGTCAAAAATGAATTAAAAAACACAACTTTTAGTAGAAATAAAAATTTCACTTGAATTAGAAATTAATTCCCTTTCATTACATGTTTGAAACTAAAAAACATTACACCCACATGTTAGACATGATAAGTTTTTAGAAAAATAAGAGAGAAAAACCTATGTATAACATCACTCCATCTAGAAAAACTCCTAAAGAAATACTAATCCTTAGTGAGTTGAATGACCCTCATATTAGCCACAATGTGCTTCTTAAAAAGATGAAACTTAAAAAAATTATATCTCCTTATAACATATATCATATCTACACCATATAATTTCTCTTTATATCATCAACCTAATAACAACTCAAATTACTATAGATCTAATAAGAAACATAACTTATATATCCCATGAAACATATTTGAAAAATCACTATAGGATAAGAGATGGATAAATTTTTGGTATATATATTGAAAATATATAAATTAAAGTACAAATAGTTCCTATAGCGCAACCAATATCCCTTGACACCAGGATGTTATATAGTTTTTTCATGCATGATTACAATCTCCTGATCCAAAACTCAACCCACTGCCTTTATATGATTGACCATCATGTAAGACTTGATAACACTGCAAGTCTTCCATTCAATCTCTGATCTTTCGTCTTTAAATTAAAACCAGCGTTGAAATTTTTTGGTTGTGGTGAAAATATATCCAATTAAGGTTTACACACATTAAATCCATGGTTCATGGTAATAATATATTATGATGGCCTTAATTTGAATCAGTTCATCTATTTGGTACCCACACAAATTCTGGGTTGTCGCCTGGGAGATTTCAAAAATGTAGGGTAGCACGAGATTTTTAAAATTCGTTATGATGACTTCTGACATAGCATAACCAGAAGAAATAAAAGAACATGTTAAAACCATCCTATAAATAATGTAATGAAAAAATTTACGATGAAATTAATTTTATTATGATAAAATAGTTACCAAAATCCCTAACCCCATATAAGTAATGTCATAGGGTGGGATTTGATTTACCACCCCAATTGGTGAAGTAATCCAGATGATTAGCATTTCACATGAAACCATTCATGGGTTTCCTCATACATAGTGGAAAAATACATTAGGATATCATCTTGGCCACTTAAAAACCACACCATAATTAAGCAAATTAACTTTAATCACACTCCTCTACTTACTATCCTTCTATGGTTTTTATTGGTTAATTACCATTATGGTAGTTAGATTGATCTCTTATAATGAATATCCAAAACTATTTTTTTAGAATTTCTCCATTTCGATTACGACAAAGTATTTGATCAATATTTCATCTTCTACTATTATTTATACTATAATTCATTTTTCTTTATCCAAGTAAAAAAATAACTCATTTAAATAATTGCATATAATTAAAAAATAAAAATTTTAGGAATAATAAATTTATTAATTTCATATTTTAAATTTAACACATAAAATATGAACATATAAGCCCCCATACATAGACCTTTCTTATACTAAAGCATTAAACCTCTATAAAATTCACAAAGTAAAACCATGTTAACAATATTTAAACATCAATCCAAATAAAACAATATTATTTTCACTTGGGAGATAAGTTTTGAATCACCACAATGAATATATTTTGAATTTATAATTCATTCAGGGAAACCAATTCAAAAATGTATTTTACTTATACCCCTTTGAAATGATAGAAATTCCTTAAAATATTATTCAAGTATATCAATTCACTCTTATCATGTTAGTAACATGTAATTTACATCACATTAAATTAATTTCTATCATCACTCATGAAAAAATTTTAAATAGAGTTATTCGCATATCTCTTGTACATGATCCTAAACCAAAAACATGAAAATGATATCAATTTTCATGAACCCTCTCTAAAAAGTTACCCCTCTTGTGTAGAGAATGAAAGAAGTGAGATAGTAACCCCCTATGTCCTACCTTTTCTAGTCCCCCAATTGGTGACTAGAACCATGGGTATAAAAATATGACATATAAAGGAATTAACCCTAATAGACACAGTAGGATTAGGTGATAGGATAACAAACACCAAGAAACTCTATGACATAAATTAAATAGTAAACCAAAACCTTCCCATAATGAATGTATAATTTTAATAAATATAGAGTCTCTAAAATATATAAAAAAATAATACCAAAGGTGGTGATTTGGTAAAAACTCTAAATTCTAAGATAATAATGTCCAACTCGACCTTCGATGTCCTCCAAAAAACATGATATCAAGTTTTTATATATGTGGGTTGAGAATTGCATGTATAATTAGAATGAACATACCCAAATTCTATTATTAGCTTTTGAAAGGATTATACTAATGAATCTATGGTCAAATTCAAGAACCAAAAACTCCAAACCATGTAGACTAACCCATACCATCCTTGCCAAGGCACCCGCACTGAATAACTCAACCTTTTATAGTAATATAATAAGAAGCATATCGATAAACAAGGCTCCCTCACCGATTTCCCACTGATTTTATTCTCTCATGCCTTGTTGATATATGTCACAGTACTCCCATACCTTAGTAAAATACCAACCGAAGTCAGCTGGGTAACAAAATCATTCCAAGAAGCCTACATAAAACTATCCACCCCATCCCACCCGAATACACCATGGGAAAATGATCATTCCAAAGTCCCCACTAGAAAGAAGTTATCTTATCAACATCCTCCCCTAACCACTATCATAACAAAGTTAGTAGGGTATCCTGAACCTGGGGGACATCAACCTCTTGTGCTCATCCCACCATACACAACACCCACAATAATCCACAATATATTCCCATAAATAATCCACTCTTGTTCACTTTTAACTTCATTCCATCACAACCCATGCATAAGAATCAGATTTTTAAGGGAGATCAAGGAACAAGGGATAACCAACCAATCGTCCTCAACATATTAATTTTGGAAAAAAACTCTCCCCAAAAACATTTGGGTTTTAGAATATAGTTCTCTACATAGGTGGGGTGCATATATAAATTATAATAAAAAAATATATATATATAACAATCACACATAGAAGCCTAACCTTTGGGTTTACTGTAAGATCACGTTCACAATTTAGAACATGCCATAAGACCTCAAAACATCTATCATACTTTCTAAAACATCAAAATTAATTACACTAAACAAAAAAAATCCACAACCAGAATCCACATTCCATCTTTCCTTTACACATTTATAAATTTACATATTTTCCAATTACACACCAATTTATTTATAAAACCCATTGATTTTATCTTAGAAAACAACTACTTTAATAAAACCACCTATTTTAATTGAAGAATAAATTATAAATTAAAAAAAATCCATTTCAGTTTCATCATTAATAATACATTTGATCAATACTAAGAAACTAACCCAACACAACACAACACAAACAGTCCATCTCCCTCATGCCATCTAGTTCCATTATTTAACCACCACATATGGCACCCACATATCATCTATACCAAATTCCATCAAAACCGCATATCAAAACTTTTATCCATATCCATTATCACCCATCAAGACCACTCCTATTTATATCCACCTCACAACACATCCACCACATAGTTTAACCACCACATAATAGATACACTACATAGTATATTTACTACACCACACATTTCCCACATCCTATTTTAGATTAATCAAAAGGATTTCATCATTTATAATTTGTTATTTTAATGTATTTATATCAAAAAATGATATTCCATTAGGCAATAAATTTATTATATGAATACATATTCTTATCCAATTCTCTGTGTAGTTATAAAAGGAAAAAAACAACAAGATTTATCTACAAGAGTGTAGGACGAGAGGGCTTGATCCAGGCTTTATTGAATTTGGAAATCCAATTAAACTTTTCATCCTCATTTGGGAAATGATGGTAATAATATTTTTTAAAATCCAACAGGCCATTATGAGTAGGTTCCCAAACCAAAAAATCCTTATTGGAAGTGAAATAATAATTATCAACAATCTCCTTGGTATGATCTGGGAGTTGAGAACCAGAGGAATTGATCATATCCCTGATAGAGCAGTTCGTGGGATTATGGGAGAAAGTATTAGGCATCTCCGATATGAGGGGGGAGCCAGTCTAGTTATCAAACCAGAAATTTAAAGAATAATTCTTATTAACAATCCATCTAGAATTTTCCAAGATAGAGTGAAAAGAAGCTTTGATCGATGGACACATATAAGAAGTCATATAAGAAAAAGTACCAGATTTATGCTTATCAATGAAATGATTTTTAAGGAATCTCATGGAAAGAGAGTTATTATGTATGAGAGACCACGTGAGTTTGGCTTGAAGGGACTCATTAAAGGTTCTAAGATTCTTAATACTGATGCCTCCATTTTCAATGGGTTTACAATAAGTAGCCCAAGAGACCGTAACCAATTTTCTATCCAGAGTACTTCCACTCCAGATGAAGTTTCTTATAGTAGTATTTAACCATTTAATCAGGCCCAAAGGCCATTTTTAGACCATCATGGAATAAACAAGCTTAGAGACAATGGTGGATTTGACAAGGCAAATTATTCCAGCCATTGAAAGGGATTTTCCTTTCCAGGAAGAAAATTGATTTTTTATTTGATCTACAATGTGTTGAAAATAACAATCTTTGGGACGACCCCAGAAGATGGGGACACAAATGTAAGTGAAAGTTAAGGTGCCTTCCTTAACCCCTAAGAAATTGGTGATAAGAGTTTTCCTATAAGAGGGGAAATTTTTACCAAAGTAAATAAAATATTTTTGCTAGTTAATACACTGGCCGGAGACCTCCTCATAGTGTGAAATGATGGATTTAAGTTTATTGATATTTCTTTTATCTCTATATAGGAATAGAATAATATCATCGGCATAGAGAAGATGTGAGGGAGCATGATGATTTCTAAAAGCAATAATAGGTTTGATTCTGCCTTGCTCAACGTTGAGGGAGAGCAGTCTGCTAAGGTAGTCTTCAGCAATAGAAAAAATAATAGCAGGGAGCCGGTCACCTTGTCTATGTCTTTTGGAGCATTTGAAGTATCCCATAGGGGAACCATTAATAAGGATAGAGATATTGGCTGAGTTGAAGATGTTTTTCATTTTACTGAAAATGGATTCATTAAATCCAAAACTAGAGCGGACTTTAAAGATGAAGGTCCAGTCAATCATGTCAAAGGCTTTAGTGATGTCCAGTTTAAGAGAAACATTTCCACCTCTAGTGTTTATATTCAACAAATTAGTGGATTATGAGGCAAAGTAAATGAAATCTGGTATAGTTCTTCCTTTAATAAAGACGAACTAGTTCCAGGAAACAATTTTGTTTCTTATATTAGAGAGCATATTAGCAAGGGTCTTAGTGATAATTTTAAAGAGAGAATTTAAGAGGGCGATGTGTAGGAAAAGGTGAATTTCGTCTGTATTTTCAACATTAGGAATTAATGTGAGGAATTGAGAGTTTAGAGCATGAGGGAGAACCCCTTTTTCAAAGAAATATTTAACTAAATTACAGACGTCTTTTTGAAGGACATCCCAGTGTTTTTGATAAAATCTATTGTTAAAACCATCAGGACCTGGAGCACTATCAGGAATAAGAACGAATGAATCCATTTATTGTTAAGATGCATAGAATTAATTTTTTTTTGATTGATTCTTTTTATTTTTACTTAAAATTTCAATGGTATGTTATGCTTTATTTTTTCACCAGTGGACATTTCCAATGGTAGGTCATGACGCATCACTCTCTGTTTCTGTGGTTGGTCAAGACCTAATGTTGGTTAGAATTTGTCTCTAATTTTTTTGATTTTAATTAATATTTCTAAAATTAATTTTTTTGTTATATTTTTTGTTATTTAATGATGAAATATAAATGAAAAATATATAAAGTTTAATAGTAAAATTATTTTTATATGTTTTCATACATGTAGTTTAACAGTTCATAAAATGCATTGTTTTTTTACAGTTTTTATTGTATGTGTAATCTTGGATATTATGTTTTAGTTGAAGCTTTTAAAAATTTGGATCTATTTTGAATTTTTTTAATTAAAATATTAAATTTTCTTTTTTAATATTTCATGGATAAATATAATACTGATTGTGTATTGTTTTCATCATGGCTTACAAAAAATAAGGTAAATCTTATATTGTTATATTTTTATACAATAACACGTGTCAGGAATATTCTAGTTATGGGTAAATTCCTAGAGGATCTTTCTTCGATGCTTCAGGAGATCTATTTAAGGGTAAAAAAACAAGTTCAAGTGTAGATTATTTTTTTAATGAGAATATGATGATACCATTTATTCATCTCTCTAAATTGATTAATGAACTTCTTTAACTTATATTTCTCTATTGTGTTCATTGAGATTCTTCATTTCTTTCATCTTCCACCACTATATTGATCAAAGAACGGGAGATGCAACAAATTTATACATCTTCTGCTAAGATTTTATTTTAATTGTTATAGTTATTTCTTAGCTTTAACTCTTCCTACCACGTTTTTTTCAAGAGTTATGGTTTAATATTTTATGATCGAAAATATATCATTGTGTTATTCCTCCCATCTAAAATGAATGTTGGGTTGTTCCTCCAACGAAAAAGGATGGTATGTTGTGACACTTTCAAAAGTTAGGGATTATACCACCAGTTGTGAAATAGTTATTTTTCATCTATATGTTTTTGGATTATCACTCCATTTCAAAAGTTAGTATCTAGTAAATAATTGTCTCCTTGTGGAGTATAAGACATTGATTATAGGACTACGATATTGGTGATTTGAACCTCTATAGAAACTTCTAGGGTTATCAATTTTTTTCAGCTATGACTTTTAACACTGTTCTAACTCTGATAAATTAGTATTTTATTAAAATAATTAAAAAATATTATCACCCCCCTCTAGTCACTAATACCATACCATGGGACCTAAAAATTTAAATAAGTGCATGGTTACTTTTTAAGGATTTGGTTTTAATTGTTTTATTGTCTATTTATGATCAAACCATTATCATACCCATAAATTTCAATGGAAAATATCTAATACTTTGTTATGTCTAATTGATATTTAAATATGTTGGATCCCATTATACTAACTCACTTGAATGGATGTTATTATGTATACTAGAAGGAAATAATAGAGGCATTTCTTAAAAATATCTGTCTTTATTACTGGGATATGTTTTAATCTCCTTATAAATTACCTGGTGTTGATTTATAAACACTAACTGTAAATGATAATTAAAAAGACATGTTAAATTACAATGTTATGAATTATTTATAATAATATCTAAATATAAATATGTATAGTCATATTTCATCTTGTAAAAATGCTTCTGACATTTGGAGGACTTTAAAAGACACTCATCAAGGAACTGATATGTTGTAAATAACCAAGATAAGTATTCATAGACCTGAGTTCTAGGAATCTAGAATGACTGGTCAACAAATAATAAATTATATACACAATAGATTCCACAAAATATTCTATAGTATGGTTGTAATCTAAAAAGGCCATAAAAAATTAATCTATCATTCAATGATTACTTCATGATCTAACCAGGAGATGGCATTCAAAGAAGGTTTCCATTGAATAAAATAAGGATTTCACTATATATTCAATGGATGAGTTGATAGGATCACTACTTCAATACGATATGGAAATGAAGAATGGGAATACTGATTACCATGATAAAAATGAATGGTGTGGAATTTAAATTAAATATAAATGTAATTTATAATTCCTCTAATTATGAGTTAAAAAAAATTGAAAAGGATGAAATTGGAAAATTCACCAACGGTGTTTATAAGGATATGAAGGGTAAGAGAGTCTTTAAGAAGCATCCCATTAAAAATCATCAAAAGGATAAAATAAAGGGTTGTAAAAGAGGTAAACCCAATAAAGATTATGTTCCCAAATTAAAATGCTATGACTATAGGAAAAATATTCATTCAAAATCAAGGTTTCCCAAATTTAAATAAGATGGAAAAGACTAGTAATAGTGGAAAGAATAAATAAAGGTATATCATGTAATATGGAGTTGTACAAAAGTTTCGAACTCATGTTTTTATGGATATGAATGTGAAAAAGAATCTTTCAATATATTTTTGAGAGATAAAAGTATAAATGAGGTACAATTTGATTATAATTATAGTTTGGTTATGAATATAATATAAAAAATCAATATAAAGAATTAACTACTTAAAACGGGAAATTTTAAAGTGATATCTTGATAATTGAAGAAATATATAAGGAAGTACAAAGAGAAAAATAAGATGTTTAACGAAAAAATAAAAAACTAATTGATTCTTCTTTAATTAATATAGAAGATAAAATGGTTGTAGTTTTTTATTTTTTAAAAGTTAAAGATGAGAATATATGAATAAAATATTTCTTATCAAAAAAATGATGAATATCAACACATAAAATTTAAATTAGTTTTTGATGGTCTCGATAAAATTGAAAAATAATGTAATAATATAAAACATGAATGTAATTAGCTGACTTTTTTAGGATTATCTTCAAATATGAAAATATATGACGACCAAGAAGTTATTTAGAAATAGAATGAAACCCTTAAAAATAAAATTAGGTTTTTAAAAGGACACCTTATCTATTTTTTTCAAGGCCAAGAGAGATTTTATATGATAAGGGATATGAATGGACTAGCATATGATAAAATAGGTTGTGTTTATAATAATCAAGTTCCTTAAATATATATAAATTTTTTTTAAAGGTACAAATGTGAATATTTCTAATGTTATTTTTTTATATGTAACTTGAAGGGGAATTATGAAAATTAATGTTCATTAATGTTTAATCAGTATTTAGGATATACAAATATTTTTATTTCTAAAATTTTTTTTTCTAAATTACCATATAATAAATGCCTCAAATCATTAATGTTAAGTAAAACTTTTTTTACAAATCCAGTTGGACCCAAAAATAGTCTAGGTACCAAAACAACCATATACTTGATTTTTTATAAGAAACCTACCTCAATATTTACAAAGTCGCATGGTATATGGAAAATGAGTTGTCTATGAACATGAATATTGAAATATATAACTTTTTATCTTTTAACTCTTGTAATGGAGGTACTTTCACTTCAGTGACAACTCTAATTTATTGATAAAGTGTTTATAGAGGTAAGTATATTAACATCTATAAGAATTTCTAAAGTAATTTTTATAGAATATTTTCATACAAAATATTTAGAATATCACATCCTTTTGATCAAGTAATGTTTGTAAATTTTATAGATAATAAATTTCTTGTCTATAAAGATAACAATGTTTTATTTTATGCTAATAGAAAGCAAAATTTATATTCTATTGATTTTCCAAAATTAACCCAATAGTAAGTAAAATGATTTAATAATGTAGATACAGATCACATTCTATAGCATAGAAGGTTGGTAAATGTTCATTTTTGAGAGTTATACAAGAAAGATAAACATGAATATGTTCTTGAATATCTAAAATTCAATACATGTAAGTATTATGTATGTGATTCTTATCTAAAAAAGAACACAATGATAGATTTATATCTGTAAATATAATTAATAATACTAGATGCTTAGAATAGCATCATCATAATATTTATTGACCCATAAGAACTTCTAATTTAGGTTATTAAAGATATGTGCCTATTATTATAAATGATTTTAGTATATTTACTTGGATCATTTTTTTATCTCATAAAAGTGCACAATTAAACAAGTTTTTCACTTTCTGTAAGAAAATTCAAAATCAGAAAGGTCATTTAATATCTTCTATTGGAAGAGATAAAGGGGTAGAATTTGTTAATATAGAATTTGAAAAATTAGGTTTAACTAATATAAATTTTCATAATTTTTCTAGCTCTAGAACACCACAATAGACTAGTTTTGTAAAGTGGAGAAATTGAACTATTCAATAAATAGTATGAACAATGCTTAATAAATTCAATAATTCAAAATCTTTTTTGGGATGAATCAATTAACAATACT
Source organism: Viscum album (assembly GCA_963277665.1). Taxonomy (NCBI): domain Eukaryota; kingdom Viridiplantae; phylum Streptophyta; class Magnoliopsida; order Santalales; family Viscaceae; genus Viscum; species Viscum album. The sequence goes on along the minus strand of OY728151.1, from coordinate 532,589,304 downwards.
TATTATATCATAAATAGTGTTTACATCAGACCATTGTTAAAGAAAACACCTTATGAACTGTTAAATAATATGCAACCCAAAATTGGTTATTTTAAATATTTTGGATGTAATGTATATATTTTAAATACTAAAGACAATATAGAAATATTTGATTTGAAAACTGATGAAGGTATATTTTTTGGATAATCTAATAAAATTAAGTCCTATGTGGTTAATAATAAAATATTTATGATAATGGAAGAATCTATGCATCTTAAGTACATTGATAATAAAAAAATAGTGTTCTAATTTTGTTGATAATGCTGAATATTTTAAATATTTTTACTTTAATGATGATAAACCTGAAAATAATAATGCATTTTTGAGGGGGTGATATCTCATATACATATAATCCTTTAATATAGAAAACTCACAAATATCAGTCTTCAGAAAATTTTAGTCAATTTTGAATCTAGAATTAGAACTACAGAATATATATTTTTTACTAATACAACCTTTGTAGATAATTTTGTTCTTATTAATATTAAATAAGATTTTAAATATTCAAATTGGAGTAATTTCATGAATGAATAACTTGACCAATTTGATAGAAATAATGTCTGGAATCTTGTTGAGTTACCAAAATATATGATGTCTATAAGAACGAAAGGTATTTTTTTAGATAAATTGGATGTGTCAAGTAATATAACATGAAATAAGACAATATTAGTTCCCCTACATTACCTTCAAGAAGAAATAATTAATTATGATGATTCAATTTCACCATTTTATAGATTTAAAACCATCTAGATTTTATTATCTTTTAAAAGTTTTTTAAATTTTAAACTTTTTCAAGTGGATGTAAAAAGGGTCATTTTTAAATTGTTTCATTTCAGAACAATTTTATATTAACCCCACCTAGTTTTTAAAGAAATCTATTTCAATATCCTGTTTTAAAAATGTATAAAGAACTTGTAAAAAATTTCGGAATTTATTCTTCTAAAAAAAGATAAAACCTCTGAGAACAAATTGTAAACTATATGTAGATGAATATAAAAAGACTATTATGAACAATTGTATATATTTATGTTAAGAAGCCTTTTATATCATACCGATCCTAGGCCATATATTATGTTTTTTGTTTGTATGTGTGTTAGATATTTAGTCAAACCCCCAAAAAGTCACCTAAAAGTAGTTATGAGAGTAATTAGGTATATCAAATATATTTTTAGTAATGTACTATTCTATTCTAATTGAAATTTATTTGATTTATTGCCTTACTCTGATTCTAAATTTAGAGGTTCCAAATGTGACCGGAAAAGCACAACAGGTATATGTCACTTTTCATAAAAAAGTTTAAATTTATGGAGCTCTGAGAAACAACTGTTAGTAGCACTATCCATAGATTAATCTATGTATGTTGGTGCTTGTATATTTTTCCATAAAGTATTTGAACAAAAAAATCTATATTACTTTAATATTTGTTTTTATAAAATTTATATCTAGTGTGATAACACTAGTGGTATTTCAATTTCTAAAAACATTATTCAACATTGTATACCTAAACACATTGAAGTTATGTTTCATTCCCTTAGAGAACATATTAAAAAGGTTATGTATTTCTAGAATTTATTCCAATTGATAAAAAACTAGCTGATATTTTCATTAAACACATAGATTATACTAAATTTGAGAAAATGAAGTTTGAATTGGGTATTCTTGAATCGTTACATTTTCATAGTATATTTTTTGATAAATATATTAAATTATTTTACTTTATTTATATATCTTATCATATTTTTCTACTATTCTAAAATGATTATTATATCACTATAATTAAAAATTATTTATTAAAAAACTATATCTCAATTCTTCTTCATTCAAATACTATAACTTTTTATTCTATTGATAATATTTCACTTTGTTGATTTTAAAATAATATTTTCATTAAAATAGTAGTATATTTTAACTACTACTAATTTATTTTATAAATTTAAAAAAGGGGGAGAATGTTTTTGAATATTTAATAAATGATTCTCAAAGTTATTTTCAAATTAAATAAATGTTTTTTTTTAATTTTCAAAAAGAGAGAGATATTTTGAAATAGGTATTAAATTTTTTTACATGTATATTTTAATTGATAAACTACATTTACATGACATTTAATTAAATATAACAATATTTCAAAAATAATATTTCTTATTAACATGGTTTAATATTTTATTTTGAACATTTCATTTACTCTTTACTTTAATATTTTTGTTATTTTTTGACAAATTAAGAGTTTTTTTACAAGACTCTTGGAATGGTCCTTCAACCACATTTATGGGGGAAGGAGTTAAACCCTCATTGGAGGTCCAAACATTGAGGCTTGAACAAATCTTGGGTTTAATTCACTTCTCACATAGCACAACTGGGCCTGTGAATAGGGTCGTAGGTTTGTCCACATGGGTTGGGTAAGGGTTACCTGCTTGGACCGTAGGTCCTGTGTGTTTTGTTTCTATTATAACCATTTATCAGTACACCTTGTATTATATATTGGTTCATCACTGTAAATTAATTTCAAAGAGGGGATCTTTTTCTAAAATTTATGTCCATCAATTTTAATTTCAATTGTCAGTTCTATTTTATCTTGGTTATCTGATCTCCTTTGATATATCATGCTCAGGTAATGAACCCTTATGCTCTCTTTTGATTACCCATGTGATTCCCTGGTAAATTTTTAGTCATCTTCTATCTTTTGGTTGTTTCCTTCCTACTTTTCTATGCTTTGGTCAAACCATCATTGAACTCCAAGTAGAACTCTTACATCTTCTTCCAAAGTGATGTGTTTTATTATTTTGTGTTTGATGTTTCTTTTTTTATTTTTTCTTATTATTATTAGTAGTTCTTAAATTTTTTATCTATATCATCTTTGTGTTTTTTTATTTCTTCAGGTACTTTTAATCTTGGAAAAAATTTAATTTTTCACTATTTCTATCAATTTTTATTATTTCATGATTTTTTGATAAATAATAGATTTATTTTATCCATCCATAAATTCAATATTTTTTTTGACAATAATTTTCAATGATCCACCATTGAAACCTAATGGTATGTCACGAGTCATTGTTGTTATCCCAATGGAGAGTTAGGAGTCGCCATTGGACATCCAACGATATATAATTTTTTATTCTTCGCATGAGTCCATTTATTGCAAAGACTCATGGAATTAATTTTTGTTTTGATTGATTCATTTTATTTTAACATAAAATTGAAATGGTAGGTCACAATTTTTTTCCACCGTTGGAAATTTCCAATGATAGTTCATGACCCACCACACTTTGTTTTAATATTATTTCATGACCCATCCTTATTTAAAATTATTTTATAAATTTTTTTTACTTCTTATTTTAATTAATATTTTTAATGTTAGTTACTGTGTTAAATGTTTTATTATTTCATATTGAAGTATAATTAAAACATGTGTAAAATATAATTATAATATTACTTTTATATTCTCTTATGATTTTATTTTAACAATTCATATGATGCTCTATTTTTCTGAAGTTTTTGTTGTATAAATAATATGGAATATTATGTTTTTAGTTCAATTATTTTATAATTGGTATTTTTTAAAAAAAATTAATTAAAATACTGAATATTCTTATTTTAATATTTATTGTATAAATATAAGCCTAGTTGTGTTTTGTTTTTAGTGCAACTTAAACAAAATAAAGAAAAAGATATATTATTATATTGTTATATAATAACATGTGACATGTTGATATGGGTTTTGGATGCACTCCTAGAGTATATTGCTTTGATAATCTAAGAGATACCTTCAATGATTAAAATAAGTTAAATTGAGAATTATTCTTTCAATGAGGATATAATGATAAAATTCTTGTTCCTCTCTGAATAGATCAATAAAAATCTTCGAATACTATTCTTCTTTTGCGATCATTGGGTGTCTTCATCGCTTTCATCTTCCACCACTAGTGTGATCAAATAATATGGGAATCACCAAATTTCTACATCATCTGTTCAATTTTTTTGATTATTTTATTTATTTATCAATTTTAATTATTCCTATCACTTTTTTCCTCTAGAGTTTTAGTTTAAGATTTCCCCATAAAAAAGATATCATTGGGTTATTCCACCCATATAAAATGAAGCTCAGGTTATTCCTCTAGGAAAAAAGGATGGTTGTCTATGACTCCTTCAAAAGTTGGGTGTTATACCCCCATGTGTAAAAAATGTATTTTACATCTCTAAATAATTGGGTTTCCACTCCCTTTCAAAATTGAGGATCTAGTTAATACGAGTCTCCTCAAAGAGCAGAGGAGATTAATCAGAGGACTAGAATCTTATTGATACGAACCTCTATAAAAAACATCATGTGTTATCTGTTTTATTTCTTCTATGACTTTTAATTCTACTATAAATCTTATAAATAGGTATTATTTATAATAATTCCAAAAAGTACTATTCACCCCCCCATCTAGTCACAACTTCCATACCAAGGGACCTAAAAAAATAAATAGAACATAATTAAAAAAAATTTAACGTTATAATTCCAAATTTGCAATTCATTTTATCTTATTTAATACCAATAAATTTTATAAATTAATTTTCATGTAAGTATGAAAAATGTGACAAAAACTACTTTTTAGGAAAAATACATTATTAATCATGCAACATGATTTATTCTTATCTGATGGATAAAAAAATATTATATGGTATTTTCAAGAAATACACCACTTTTAGATATGAAAATTGAATGTGGTTAAATCATATATATACCTAGGTGTAATAATACTGAATAAAAAGATCATCTAGCTTGACTTGATTGTTACCCAGTACACAACAACGAGCCTTAATAAACACCCATTTTTACACACCAAGAAGATATTATTCGGTTAATTATCATTTTTTATGAACCACTGTGAAATATTTGAATAGATAATGACCATGAATGACCTAATAGTAAACCGAATGTGTCATAGATTAAAAATAAGGTGTCAGGATTAAGAATTCAGATAAATGATTCTTCGTGACTATGTGACTTCACACTATTATTGGTGTTTCTCACACTATTATTATTGGTTCTAGATAAAGGATGGATCTACAAGGAACTATGTTATGTCCAATGCGAGAGATAATGTGATGATGAGAAACCAAATTGGATCATGGTTAGGGTGAGGTGTGATTATTCCAAATCAGTTATCATGAAATATGAATAACAACATGAACCTTAACTGACTCTAGGACTCACAAAAGAAGATAATGATTTGGTTTACAGAGATCTCAAGTGGTATATACCATAGAAAAAATAATATTAAGTTCCCAATATATCAATAAAACTAGAAGAAATACCCTGGTGGATGTCTCATAGAAATGGGTAGATGTTTTGAGGTTGGAAAATAAGGGAACGAAACTAGTAATTCCTAAGGAAAAATGAAAAGTATGGTTAACATAATGAATGTTAATAATGGTATCCCAATATTATTAATGATATTTGGTTTTTTTAAGTGGAGATAGTATGGGAATTATAAATAAATTATTCCCTATAGGGAAATTTATTGTAGGGAAGCATAAAACCTTTTTTCAACACAACATAGAATAAATTCACCTCCTATAATAACACTCCAATGGGGCCATTAAAATGGATGAGTGGTAGTTATTTTAATTATAAAAACAAGCCAAATTTATCTGATTCACCAAAGTCCTACTCCAAGATGAATGATCACAACAAATATTCTAGTGTATGGATGGTCTGCTCCAACTTCCTATCTGTGTGAGGGTGGAATGTAGTTATATGTATTAATTGAGTTCCAAAAGCATGTTGAAATCCTCTCCAAAATCACAAGGTAAAAAATGAATCCTGATCCATGATAACAAACCTTTAAAATATGTGCATTCTAGAAAGCTCATACACATACCCCCTCTCCAAAACATTCATGACACCGAATCCTTAATCTCTAGGATCTAGCTTAACATTTTCAATCGATCCATGATTACCCACATTCCACCATATCCTCCTCAAGATCAGTGTAGTATTTTGATGAATTACATTTATATATCATCCCACTTTCACTCGAGAATATACAAGGTATGTAATAAACCACCAAGAACATGGTGATCTGCTTTCATATAGTGGAAAACTATAAATTGATCCACAAACTCAACCATATACCATTTCATATAAATCCAAAAAACCACATAATAAAAATATGTTAGATCTTATATATTCATAAGTATGATTCCAAAGTTGGGTTATGAAACTCATGAACAACCCAGTCAATAATTTACACAATAATGAAATACCTTCCCTAGAGCAACTTCAGGTTTTGACAATCCTCCGACCATCCCTCTCGAGCATCACCATGGAAAAAATGGTATTGCATCACCTATTCCTGAGGGTCTCCACACATTATATCTTCCACATAATCCATAAGAGAATACTAAAATATCAAAAAAAACCTCCATCTTCAACTATACATTCATAGAATTATTGGGATTACAGCTCATGCATTCCCCCCAAGCATCCCTAAACTCTTGAACAATATTATTTTGGGAATTCCATATTAGTGTGTCAGTGATGAAATTTTACATCCTTGAGGAGCCATATGTCTCAAATTCATTATCCTAGGGAATCTATATCCACATATATTGTTTCATATTCAGGTAATTTAGATAGAAGATATACCTCAATATCTTGAGATATGTAGATATCACAATGTATTATTTGATGAGTTATTTTCACTTCAACTTCAACAGAAACACAACCACTTTTATCTCTAGATCACGGGTTGAATAATTAAAATTATAGAGACATAGTTTCCTAGATACATTAGATATCACATAATTCTATTATATCAAGATGTATCCTAATCAATGGTAAAAAGTGTCATAGAAAACAACAAACATCGTCCCTTATTCTAGAAACTGTAGAACCAGATCACTTATGAACTTATCCTTAAGGTATTAAAAAGATACCTAACACGAATCTTTATAGAATAAATATTGGTCTTTACTAGTCCTAAATGAAAATGTGTACAAAATACATGAGAAATAATACATTAAATTCCCATAATAGCCTATGAGGCCAATGAAAATACGAACCTCTACAAAATTATTAGGTTCTTCCCCGAAAACAACTACATTGATCTTCGATGAGTCCCTGAACATGTCCATATGGGACCCCAAATTCCAATAAAATACACTTTACAAGTCCAAAACATATTTATGGAAAACATTCCTTTGATTTGGTTGCATAGAAGGAACTAAAGGACATCTCTTAGGTGGTCGACCTGATTCTCCTCTAACTTTGAGTTGATAAAGATTTAATGGATTAAAACGACTACAAAATAATCTAGTAACTCTTGTAACATGGAGTTTATGATCCCCATGAGTACATATAGTGTTTTTATGATTTCAAACTACATGAAAAAAATTAAAGGTTCCCATACATGCACCAGAAGGTAGTCTTCATAATATCTTCCTCCTTCAACCACAACTAGTTATATTTGACCACATATCAATCTTAGGGAACTAGCTATCCACTCTCAACTGGTCGAAAATAACATCAATCCTCAGAAGATGGTAACAATTCTTGATCATCACCTGATTTGACCTTTAGTACTCTATACACATCATCAAACAAAAATATTTATTCTTAGTGAATTACACTAAAGTACCCCAATATGTCATGATGGGTTGGATGAAACCCTTCTACATCATATCATATATTAGAGTCCTTAACTCCTTTAACCAAGATGTGTCCATCAGATAAATTTCCAAAAAAATCATAGAAGTTCTAGTCTATAATACTATCACTAACTTTATATAATATATATGCAGTTTTATCATTACCCCAATTCATAAAAAATCCATAAATTACTCAAGGAATATGGGATATTCCACCATTAAAGTTCCCATTCATTCTAATTAAAACCCTTAAATTAAATAGGTATTCGGATCTACACATCTTCTTACCATATGAAATCCCCATTTATTAATGAAATATTATCTTTTGACCCTATACTCTTGAGACAAAAAACATACTATGAAGCATTATATAACCACACGTATAGAATACAACTGGTCAATGATGAGGATGAAATCCTATGTATGTATCTATTTCCAGAAAATATATCCACATTACTAATGATACCCGATCAGCAATTTACACCGCCTACACACATCAAACAAGTAGGTTTGGACTCCAAATAGAATACTTAAAACAAGAGGAATGATAATCGCCTCAACTTGTACTATTAGATAATAAGGTAAAGTGGTTGTAATAAAGGAGTTATAGGATCCTAAATTAAATAATGAAAAAATAATGGTAGATGATAACTTTTCCATTCCTCTGATGATATATGGCCCCTTAGTGTTTTAAACTCCATAACATGAAAATTTATAGACTCAAATCCCCTACCTCATTGTTGATGGAAACCACCATATCCATATTTAGGTTGGGGTCCATGAAGACAAGTAAATTTTTAAGGTCATCCCCTACTAGCCTCATCTCTTATCTATATAGCATAAGCCTACCACCACTACTGGTGAAACAATATTATTGGTAGTTAATACTGACACTGATGATGAACCTGACCACAACCACTCTAATGAGATCTAAGAACCACTAGGGATTGATGTTAATGAAAAGAATGACCCCCCACATACATAACACAATGGTCTAAATCCCCTATAGATGAAAAAAATACTGGCCCTAGAAGGTTGATGAGGAATATTTTGGGGTTGGCTTCCCACTAGTAAGAACCTTAAAGGCCATAGCACCTGAGATTAGCAAATGAAATATCTACTCCTGATGGATGAATTCTTGATTCCCTCCCATGACAACCCTCCTCTCAATTTTAAACAATCGATCAACTATTCCTTATTCATAAGTACATCAACAATATAAGATAATTAATATCATACTTGATAGTTTGGATGATTTCCTCCCCATGGAACCATGCACGAGACTCCTCATTAGGGAAAATATCAAGCATGAATCTCAAAAGGTCATTGTACATGATCCCAAAATCTCATACAAAATTACTCACCTACTGAAGAGAGATTCTATCATAAATATTCACTACATTTTTGGTTGATGATAAGAACTATGCTAGAAACATATTTTGGTTGTCTACCCATGAGACACTATCTACCTTTTCTCCCAAAGATGTAACCTCCACCACTGATGGGCTGCACCCTCATCTGACTAACTGCCAATAAGACTCAGTACTCGGCTCGAGCCTATATAAGACATAAGGATATCTTAATAACCTATAATCCCCACTATGTATCTATATTATATATACTTCCCTAATAATTTTCAAATTATTTCCATTAAAAATAATGCAATATACTCTTCCATTGATAATCCTTCCCAACTAGGTAAATCATCCAACGGTCAAACAGGTCAGCCTACTAAATCTCACTAATCTAAACCCCTTATAGATGTGATAAAATATCTGTAAGTAAAAAAGGAAAATAAGGTTTCCCTAAGCCTATAAGTATTAAATTTTATTAAGGTTCAATTATTTCACATTAATTTCATATGATCACCCAATTCATATAAGAATCTAAACAATCATGTTTCTTGTTCCTCTAATAGGTGCCTGACCTACATGGAACACCACCTCACTTGGTTAATTGGTAGGCTTATATTAGATGCATCAAATAATTGGGTGACAAAAAATCCCATTTCCTTGATAGTAACCTTAGCCTAAGTCATGCAAAAATATTTACTGGAACCATTTGCACAATAATATAGTAAATCCTTATAGTGGTTAACTTTAATATCCACCCTACCTCTCAACATGTGACTATGATACCACTCTCTCTTGACCCCAACCCTCCAACATTACCCCTACTAATCTGATAAGAAATGTCCTTAAGTCCAATGTTTAGTAAGTCAGTGGTTAGAGAATAACATCAAAGGTATAATAATATTTCAAATGGAATCCATTACACTTAATAGAAAATGTAGGACTATGACATAGGATACCAATCACAAATAAACCCCATAACATAAATAAAATAGGAAACCAAAACCATTCTAAAATTCATCCGTATAGTAAATAAATAAAATAATATCCAAAATAAGTAAAAAAACATATGGGGGAAACTCAATAACAACTCCAATGTCTGGGATAGTAATATCCTACTCGGTCCCCAATGTCCTCTAGAAAAAATTAAAAAAATATTTTTATATTTGTGGGGTGAGGATAGAATCTATAATCAGTAGGATAATACCCAGTATCTCTTATAAATAAATGAAAATAGTATATTAGTGCATATATTATAAACAAAAACACCAATAACACCTATGTTGGAAAATTAATCCACCTCATACTCACCAATGAGTGATCGTAAAATAATGTATCCTAGTAGAGTAACTTAATAAGAATTATATCGATATATAGAGAAACCTATTCATATTTCACAATGATTTCTGATCTCATTCCCTAATGTTGTACAACCATGTGCTCCCATACCTTTCATATAATCCTTCCAAAAGACACATAGGAAACAAAATAACGCCAACAACTCTATGTGAAACTCAACACCATATCTTGGATGAAGATAATTGTGTAAAAAAATCATATGAAAAATCAAATGTAATACTGGTCATTCATTCATATCCTTCCATAACCACTACCACAACCAGGTTAGTAGGGTATCGTGAACATAAAGGACCTTAACCTCTTTCCCTCTATGTACCTTACATGAGCCCCGCCATATACCATGTCTTCCACACATAAATCATCACCTATAGTGAAAATATTACTTCTGGCCATCACAAACCAGGCATAAGAACCTCACCTGGAAGACAGAGTACGGAAGAGGGGGTATCAGACCTTCCTTCCTCAAAATCATAGACTTTTGGAAAACACTCCCAAATTGTTTTTTTGTATAACATTGTCCTAAATGTGGTTGGGGTGAATAAATAAAAAATAATGAAAATATAACATATAAAATAGTAAAACATATGAACCTAACTTATGTATATGAAAAAAATCACCATCACAACTCACAACAATCCAAAAGGCTTCAAAACCTCCACCACTATGATTGCAACATCTAAATTCATTACAACACACAAGAAACACACAAACACATGAAAACATACTTTTTAATTTATAGGTCATTCCATTTCAAGATTTTTTCCCACTACCGATTATATTTATTTATCAAGCCCATTCATTTTATTTTATTCAATATATACTTTAACCAAAACTAACATTTTAATTTAATATTTCATTATCCATCCAACTATTCCATTTTAGTTTCACAATTAATATTTCATTTCATCACCATAAAGAAACTAACAAAACAAATTACAACACAAACAGTCTGTATACCTCTTGTCAATAAGCCATGTGCATCAACCATCTCATTTCACAATCAGATGTCATCTCAACAACATTCCAACATAAAAACACAACACAACAACCACTCATCTTTGTCACCACACATTACAATGAATCCTATATTCATCCACTGAACAACACATCTACTCCATAGATTAACCACCACACAACACATCCATAACACGACACATTCACTACACAAAATATTTCTTGTATATTATTTTAGATTAATCGTGGGGATTTCATGATATTTAATTCAATTTTTAATGGGTTTTATCACACAAACCGAGATTCTACTGGGAAAATAATTTTTTATCCAAATATAAATTCTTATCCAAATTCATATGTGGCAGGACAAGGTAATAAGAACAATAAGATTTACTAATTTCTAGAAGCCACAACCAAATACAAAACCTCAAAATAATATAAATCCATGAAAATAATAACTTGAATTCACAAGACTATTTAAAAAAATTTAATAAGTAAACATCATGTGATTTCTCCCTTTACCCTTTAATTTCAATTGATCAAATTGATTATCTTCATTATACCAGTGCATACTATATAAAAAACCGAAAAAATCAGGATTTGCCAATATTTACAACTAAAAGTAGAAATTAGAAGGAATACCTACCTCAATTTTTTTAATCACTATAAAAGGTAGGAATAAGAGGAACATTATCATAAATAACCATAAATAATGGGTATAACATGATAAACTTAAAACATAACTTCCCTATCAATATAACTTTATAAATATACCCAAACCATTCATATATCAAGGAGAATACTTCTTAGAAATAAGGAATAGTGGAGAAAATAATTTAGAAAGAGAGGGGGTTATATTATAATTTCTAATGATTGATATTTCGAATCAAAGAGTTAAGGCCACAAGGAGGGGGTGAAAGGTCTCAAAAAATTGTATATAAGATTCCTAAAAGCTGATAGAAAATACAAAAAGAAGGTAGGGTTTGAAGGGGATCAAGAATTTATAGATAGAATAGAAAATAGCCACCATGGTGAAACAAACCATACTAAAATGAAAAATAATGAAACATGAAAAGATTTCAACATAATAGAATGAACAATGCTATAGTAGGGATGGTCATATCCATGCTTAAGAAACATAGTGTGGTCCTTGCCACAAATCTGACTTAACTGTAAAAGGACTTTGAAATAAGGTAGGACACCATGACTCAAGAATAAATTTCAAAGATGGAGGCCATGTTTCACCCTAGATATATGGATTAGATACTCGGAAAAAGATAGAAGCATACGAACTCCTTCTCATAGACTCCATTTTCCAGCCTTACTCTCAATAACAAAACTTTCCTGAAAATGAAAGAACCACAAAAAATCCACCAGTAATTCACTATGACACATTTGGCATATCCATGCAATAACTAATCCCATTATGGTATAGTACGAACCTCAGTGATGAGAAAACCTCCCTAGCTAAATCTCAACAACACCTCCACCATCTACTCCCCAACTACCTCATAAATTCCCCTAGAAACCCACATTACCAGAATTCTCACAAAGTAATAGGTCTTGGGGTATAGACTGTTACATAAAATCTAAACTCCTTAAATAAAAACTCATAATTAATAAAAATAAAATTATAGTAAGGTTCAAATGATTATTTGGATTAGGGTAGGTATAAAGTATTGTAAAAAAGATACATGTCTTAGAAATTATGTTGTCTCTTAATCATATTTCATGGTAATTAATAATAAATATAAATTAAAGATTCCTCTTAAAAAATTACATCACCCGACTTCCCAATCTTAATGAAATGGATTATAAGCCATAAGAAAATAAATATAATGAATGAATTCCTCTTTTCAAATAATTTTCCCCGAATCTTTCTTTTTCTTTAATGTTTTTGAATAATGAATTTTATTTTTTCCTTCCATTTTTAGCATTGATTTTTCCTCTATTTTGGAAAAAATGAATAAAAATTAATGTAATTCATGATTTTCACTAAAAACCCCATTAAAAACCCAATAAAAAACCAAATAATTCACCCTAATTACAAATCATACCATTTAACCCATGGATAACCTCCACCCCACATTTGTACCATTGAGTATCATGAAAAGATACCATAAGTAATGGTATGGAAGATATATTTTCATTTCAATGTTTCTCTACTAAACAAGGTTATTCATGAAATATATGGAAAAAATAATGATAAAAATATCAGAGTTGTGATAAAGAATAAGAGCTCAAATCAATAATTCCAAAATCATTTTAAATGTGATTTTTTATTTATATATTTGACAATTTTCATTTAAGGTTCTAGTAGGTTTACATGCCCCAAATATCTCTCAATAAATGGGTATTGGAAATAATAGTAAAAATTTGAATAAAACCATATTTGTAATGGGAAAAATATAATAATATAAAATCACTCATGGAATATATAAGAGCAACAAGAGAATTTTTATGAATTTCAAAAATTCAGTGAATAAACACCATAAATATAAATAAAATCTACATGAATCAACCAGTCATCCCAAATCATGATTAATTGAATAAATTACACCTTGTTTATCTCTAATTATCAATTCTTCATTTTACGGATTTAATATTATCAATACTGATATTTAAAACAAGTCATAATGGTTTTCTTATGTAACCTCTATTATTATAGAAAAAAATGTGAAAAAATATATGTGTTTCATGAAATTCTAATTTAAAACACAAAACACAACAATTAAAATATAATGGATTAAATGAAAAAAATCATTATAAGCAATACACCCCTTTCATAATAAAGCTGTCATTTCCAATTATATTTTTCCTTTTTTATCATTAGAGAACTATAATAAAAAGATACCATGTGAAAGAACAAGGTCCAAGCATTTAGGCTGAAAAACATTAGGGGTATTTAAAATACTTCCTAAAATAAAATCTAATGCTTAAATATTAATTACTAAGTATTAAAAACACTATTTTCAACTACAAAACCTTTATTTTTTTAAGTTAATTCAGCTTGACCATACTGATTTTATTCTTGGTGATAAAGGTTTAGAATGATATCACATGATCCCGATAAAAAAATATCTAATTCTTTGATTACTACACATAGATAGGTTATCTTAATTTTTTTAATATTATCTTCTCTTCCCTGTGATAGTAGGTTCTCCAAATCTCTATGGCCAATTGACATATGTTTGGTTATTTGCATAAAATTTAACTCTAATCCATGGAATTTCCAAAAATATAATTTCTCTTTGAATTTAACTGGTTCAGTTGTACAAAAGTTGTTCTTGATTATTTCTAGTAGTTTCCCCTCTTTCTTTTCCTCATTTTCTCATCTTTAATTTTTTCTCTATAAGTTTTGGTCCAATTATATTCTAAATGAAATAAATATACCCAATTTATATAATTGGTTCTCTCTTAAATCCACTTATTTTTATACAAAATTTTCATAGACTAGTGAATTTTGAAATTCACTAGCACACCACCAACCCTTGTAGAAAAATATATAAATTTTACATCAATCATGGCTCTCTAAATAGATATAAATGGAATTCCCGTGATAATATGTTTCTTACTATCATTAAATTCAATCACGAGGAAGTATATGGTAATGTAGAACTACCTCACATTATATAGAATGTATTTGACCATACGTCATGGATACTTCCACTTTATATCCACCAATTGAATAATAACACTTCAGGGATTAATATATTTAAATACTAGGATTTTAAAAGTTAGATATGACATTATGTTATCCTTTTCTCCAAAATCACACAAATATTTCCCAAACTAATAACACCTAATATTAACTTTAGTTGAAAAGTAATTTTTATCTTGTTTCTCCATTAGTAGACTCCTCAATACCACAATTGGGCATTCTCCAATGAGTAGTATAGTAACTATCTCATCATGTTTCCTCTTATTTAGTAATATCTCTTTTATTCTATTAGTGTCGATTGTAATTTTTACTAGATCTTTGATAAAGGTAATGTTAATATACATTATTTTTAATATTTCATGAAACTTACATCTCTTTTCTTCCAATTTTCCTTTCTACATCCTTACTTGAAATGGTAGTGGTGGTTTATAGGGTGGTGGTATTATTATCTAATAAATTCTTTATCCTTTTATCTTATTTTTATTCTCTCTTAACCATATTATTTTAAAATGTTTTATTTTCTTTTCCTATTTTACCATATTGTTTTTTCTATCATTACCCACCCTATCCTGCACATTTTTCCACTCCTCAAGGTGTTTTCCTTTAACTCATAAGGTTTTGGGACCAATATATCAACCATAACATTCCTCCTGCACAATCCTTATGTTAGTTACTAATTTATCCCACTTATAATTCTAGATTCCAAATATATATCCTTGGATTAAACCAAATGTTTGTAATTATTTCAATAAGGTCTCCTCTAATGATCTAATTTGGATTTGGAGATAAGGCCCATGTTATTTTTGGAACACTAGTTATCTCTGCTGGAACCCTTGACCCAGTTGTCAAATCTACCCTAGAAAGTTATTTCGATAATAATAATCAATGTAATTTTCATCATTAACATACATACCTTGGTGTTGATTCATAATAGTTATTTCATCCATAATATTAGGTAAGGAATCCATTTATAAGGCCATCCACCGATTTTTTCTCTAATGTGTACGCGTAACATTTATCAAACTTTTGTTTTCTATTAGATGTTTTTATAGATATTTCATGAAAAAACATTTAGACCCCTATTAAAAGATTCATCATGAGTGACCCTCTAGTGGTAGTGTCCAAAATATATCTATTACTATGGGATAGACCTTGATAGAATATTTGAATAAGGTACTACACTTCAATACCATGATGGTGAATTTTTTTTAACAAGCCCTTACTCCTCTCTCATGAAATATAGAGTGATTCATCATCTAATTTTTTGAAGTTAAATATTTATAAGTGAAGGATCATTTACTTTGAGTGTGGAATTAATCTTTTTAAGAACATCCTAGATTATTCATCCCACATTGTTATTCTATGGGGTGTTATATTTCAGATCAATTTTAAGGCTTTGATTTTGAAGTAAAATAATAAACACAACCCTTACTATTTTAATCTAAATATTATTGAATTTAAAAGTATCTCAAAGATAAAGAATGATTTTTAAATTTTTATTTATGTATTTATGTGGTTGATTGATGAATTTAATTGAATTCAAGATCATTTGAATGATTGCTGACCATCTCTCAAAGTTATTAACACACACAAAATGTATTAGAATGATTTTAACCACTAAATTTGGAGCTCAACCATACTCTATTAATGTATGTATCCCTAATTATCTTCCTTGGTTAGCTTTTATTTTACTTTCAACTACAGCTATAATCTATTATTAGATATTATATTACTTCTATAAACCCTTTTATATATTGAGATACTAATCAAAGATAAATTATTTTAGTTTTTGATGAGTTGAGTGTTAATGTATCGAAATGATGTCATGAAAAAATTAATATGCAAAAACCATGCATAAAAAGAAAATAAAAATAAAAAAATGATGAAGGAAACACCCAAATTAAAGCACCATAGAACTTCACTCCCAGATCTAGTAGTAAAAACACGTTATTTATCATCATTGCTGATGAAAAGTGATATGAACTAAACTAAAAACCGAGATATTTCGATAATTTAAACATTACATATCACAATAAACACACTATCCTATGAATTAAAGGTTTAATGTATTTGAGGATTAGCTACATAAGCACCTTATTTTATAACACTTGTGATCATTTCTCTATAAATAAACATTTCTAGATTCCCTTATAAACTTCTCATAAATTATACTCATATTCATAAACTAGGGAATGAGAACATAATAAAGGACCAAGATCAAACAATCGGTAAGGGGAAAATATCATGAATATGTTATCAAGGGTTAAATAATAATCATATGAGAAAACATGAGTATTCCAAAAATATCTTATTAAAAATTCATATAACAATATGTTTTTTATATGAATCATGATAAAAGTAAATGAAATATAACATTAATAAACATATACTATGAAAAAATGATGTAGGATGCTGAGATAATAAACACAAGACAATGAGAATAATCATACACATATAGTATACAAATATAGAATAATCTTAATCATTAGGACCCATAAAATTTTGAACATTGGTAACCGGATCAGGTCCAAGATCAATCTTGTGAAACTTGATAATACACATTGGGTTCATTCTCAATCTTTTGAACATAGTTATTCTACTTTGGATTTATTTCCAATATTTTTAACGAAGCTAATCCATATTGTTTTCACCCTTAATATCATTATCTCATGAGATATAAAACATTAACTAACACATTTGAGTGTAATATTGGACCCCACCCATAAATCAATCATACATATGTGTGACCCTAGAAATTAATACATAATTATATCATAAAGAATCCATGAAAATAAATTTAGTTTCATTCATCACATCATAAATAACCCATAAAAGGAAATATGGAGTGTGATAAATGAAAAATAATTTCCATGTAAATGAATTCTTTAGAGATAAATTGGAAATGGTAGAAAATTCAGAAAAGTGTATTTAAAAGATCCTTTTATTTTTGGTGAAAAATATGGTGTTTTGATCTTGTTGAAAAGTTATTTTTGGAATGGTAAATTTTTAAACATTTAAAAAAAGGAATTTAAAAAATGAATATTATAATGGAAACTCAATAAGGTATCCATAAAAATTCATAATTGTTTCAAAAAAGAAAATTTAATACATTTTCAAAACTTTTACTTAAAAAAATCAAAACAAGAGCATTGAAAATTACATAAAGATATAAAAAAGGTACTGTGGAAGCTTTGAAAAAAATTTAATTTAATAAAGGAACATCAACGTTGAGTCTTTTAAATGGAATCAATCTTATCAAAATTAATTTTGGAGTGGAAAATAGAACATTTTATTTTAAAAGGATTAAAAAACCTTCATTTTAATATTTTGAAATGCCTTTATCGAATACGAATAGTTTAAAATGAGTTAAAAGTATTTCTTTTGAAAATAGGGGAAAGGAAATATAAAGTTCAAAAGGGATAGTAAATAATTGTAATTACCAATAGAAAATAAAACACTGTAGGGAAAGGAAAATATGGACTAGGATAGGAAAAAATGTTAAAGATGATGGGGTTTATTCGCAACCAGGACATAATTTTTAAGGATAAGAAATTCATCAAAGAGGAATATTTCAATCAAAAGTATCATTTTATAAAGACGTAGAGATAATGTACCATGAAATAAAATCTCAAGGTGTAATAAACCAATAATAAAATATACGAGCTCAATTATAATATTTATATCTCAATGAAGAGATATTAGTTAACCAAAACCATTACAAAATTGGTATTTTTTTAAATCGAAGGACATTTAAAGAATGAACATGACCCAACTATTCAAATCCCATTAATTACATGGAAATGGAAAAATAAATACACTATTAATTAATAATACCATATCAAATATATTATTTTACATAATATGAAATATGTCTCAAGTATATATTTTTTTTTAAATGTATTGGTAGGATACAATTTTTAATTTTTCATATTTTAAAGATATATATTGGTTTATTATAAAAAACATTTATATGGATTTCAAAGAAAAAGAACAAAATTTTACTAACATAAAATTTAATTAAAATAAAAGATAAATAAAATTTCTTTTATTGTAAACGATTAGTTATGTTAATAAACTTTTAAGAATAGGATTTATAAATTCATAGTAGTATTTTAAAATTTATATTGTTATTCTATAAAATACACAATATATCATCAAAAATATTTTATATGTTATAAAGTCATATCAACTTCCTAATATACTCATAAATTCTATGATTTTAGTATAAACTAAATTTTTCACTATTCAACTAAAATTCAATTATTTCTTAACAAATAGAAAATTCATCCAAAGATAATTTTAAAATGGCGAATTAATTTGTTTTATTTTAAAAAATTAAAATTATAAAATTATAAATTTTATATTTTAAATAAAGAAAAAATATATTATGAAAAAATTCATTTATTAAAAAATTTCATTTTTATAACTTGTAGTGTTCTTAATAAAATTTTGTATGTATTTATAATTGATTAGAATATTTTTATTTACTACAGGATTTATTATTCTTAAATTTTATTATTAATAAAAATATCATGGTTTATTTTAGATCAGTGTTGTGTGTGGAGAAATCTACCGAACGTAGTATTAATTTTGAAAAAATAAATTCTAAAATCTCAGAGTATTACATTCTCCCCATTAAATAAATTATACCCTCAAAATATTCATTATCACATAACAATTAAATTAACAAAGGGTATCTACAAGATCTAAATGACCCATGATAAAATTTATATACTGAAAACAACAAACTTCAGAAATGTATCTCTTTTCCCTTCGGATAGATAAATCATAATATGGTGTTTTTCTACAATAATTTTAGCGTTACTTCCATCATGAATAGGTATAATTTCATCAATAATTTAATTATTTTTCCAAGATAGCTCATTACCATCTATTAACAAACATATTATTTTTGGTTATTTTTAAATATAAAATGCGATTTCCGAATTTTTTTTATCACTATAAATTATATGTGTAGATATAGAATAAATTTTAAAAATAGCAAAAAATATATATGAAGGATGGATACAAACATTTCATGAGTCATATTACAAAAACCTCATCTGGGGATATAATAATAATATATGTCGTTCCTTTATAATATCAAAAAATAAGGGTGTGTATTTAATGATTTTAGAATACTTAACATGACTACTTGTGTGGTTGTAACTAGATTCAAATTGGATATCCACATAACTAGTGTGGAGGGTGAGTCTACCATTTACCCTTATTTTTCAGTACCTACTTTGACCATTAAGGATAATATAGGCATTCATTTTTTCCATTGGTTTATGGGGTTACTAATTTTTTTATCTTAGGCTTTCCATTAGGTTATGGAATCATTTTGAATATTTCCAAAACTACAAACACTTGATGAATTATAAATTCTTCAGCTCCATTTTATTGAACAACTTATTTCCCACATGTTGATAATCATGATCACAATGTCCAATTATTTAACATATAAAAACACTTTCTTATTCCTCTAATAGTTTCTCTGGGATGGTTCTTCCAAAAATTTGATATGTATGAAGTTAAATCATCTTTTATTCATCATATTATTCACTTAATTTTCTATGAAACTCAATTTTTCTCTTCTATGATGTGTTTTAATTTGAGGGAAGTATTATATTATTAATTATAACTAAATATAGTATGGTATTAATAACAATAATAGTTTAAACACTACCTTTTTTTCTATTTGGTTACTTGTTTTGTCAATAACTACATTTTCTATCACATCCATTTTAAACATGGTTCCTCCTAGCTTCAGCACTTTCGAAAACCAAAACCAATTAATCCCGCGTAATGAATAATTTAATCCATAAGATAATAATTATTATATTATTAAATGAAAAATTCAACATTAAAAAAACATTCTATTAGAAATTATTATAATAGTTTTTAGTTTAACATAAATCACTCTTGTTTCAATATAAGTTTCATCTGGCTGGGTTATCTTATATTCTGTGACATATTTTATTAATATAATACATTCTTCAGGTTATATTTTAATGATAAAGTGATTAACTAAATAATACCCCATAGGAGTGTCTGTCCATCTGTCCAGACTTATGCTCACTCATAACGAACTAGAGTGACGATTTAGTTGACAATCAACCAACTTTTTTCAAGGTTATTACCCATAGGTGCATCTATACCACAAGAAAATCCATATTCTAGTATTCATAGAGTGATGTAATTTCTTGGAGAATCATATAATATATACTTTTATAAATCTTTGGGAAGCTATCATTTACTTAGACTTATCCTTTAGACACATCCATTAGGGTTTTCTTGAAATTTCTATTATATTAATCTACAATTGAACTAAAATAATCCTAAAAAATAAAAAAATAATACTCTGATGCCATATAAAGTTCTCCATATCCACACTTCTAGATATGGTGCTAAAAATACATTCTATAAACACTATATTTGACATAAATTTATGTTTACCAAACTAAACTAACATATATTTATATAATTAAAATATTACATCTCACAATAAGCATAATGTTTGATGAACAGAAGGTTTGGTGTCTTTGAAGATTAGATACATAATGAACTTATTTTATGATAATTTTGATCATTCCCCTATAATAAAACCACACTAGACTCCCTAAATACTTCTCATAAGTAAAACTCATTTTTATAACAAAGTGAATGAAAATATAATGGGAGAGATCAAATGATCCAAATGGGAAAATTCTCATCAATATTTCATCTACGGTTAGATCATCATCATATGATAAAGCAAGAACATGGGAGAAATATTTTATTAAATTATCTAGAAACAATAAGAGTTGTCCCTAAATCTGGATAAAAGGAAAATTAATCTATAATAATCAAACACATAACATGGTCAAAATTTATCAGTTCATGTGATAATAAACATTAGTAAAGGAGAATAATCATATTCTTTAAAGATAGAAATATTGAATAATCATAATCATTGGGAACCATTACTTTGTGAACCTAGATAATCGAATATAGTCTACACTCTATATTTTGAACCTCCTAAATATGAAATGTGTTCATAATAAATCTTGTGAACGTAGCTAATCCCCATTAGGTACATGATCATTCTTGTGAATTTAGCTGATCTGCATCAATTTCATACTCAAAATCAATATCCCATGAGATATTTAACCATAACAAGTGCATTGTGTAGTGATATGGGACCCAATGTACCAATCACCGATATATTTATGTGCCACATGAAATTTATCTTTCATTATATTATAATGATCTCATAAAAAGAAAATGGGTTTCATCCCCCAATTCATAATGTAACCCACAAAATGAAGAATAGGTTTCACAACACTTTTATATGGTATCACCAAAATCGCCCTCAAGAATGTAAATGATTTATATCTAAAATTCACTCACCCCAAAATATTATTTTATAAGAACTTTTAGAGGGAGAGTTATCAAGAATAATTTCCAAGGAAATAGAAATTTTACAGATAAGTAAGAAATAGTAGTGAAATGGTAAAACATTTTAGAAAACTATTTTCTCTTTAGCATTAAATATGAAGTTATGTTCACTTTGAAAGGCCATTTTCGTAATGGAATGTTTTGAGAAATTGAATGGAAGGAATTTATAAAATATATATTAGGAATGAAATATCAATTAATAATACTTTATAATATGTTAATGTTTAAAAAAAGTGAAGTCAAAATATTTTAAAAACTTTTACCTTTTTTTAAATAAAAAATAATCAATAAGGGAAACTTGAAAAATAAATAAATGTTTTTAAAAGGTGAAGAGAAAACTTTTGAAAAATTTAAAATTAAAATTAAAATTCAATAATGGATCGTTGAAATGAAATAAGGTAAAAAAATGAAATATAGTGTGGAAGAAATAAAATTATTTATTTTTATAGGATGGAATTTTTTTTTAATATTTTATAATACCTTTATTGAAAATCACTACTGTAAAAAGTGTAACAAAAAATTATTTTGAAAATTGGATAAGGGAAATACTATGGTCACATGAGAAAAAAAATTCCGGTTTCCAAATATAATGAAGAGATTTGGTAGGGAAGGAAAACATGGAATAGTATGGGAAACCATCATTAATGAAGATTAAAATTATTCTCAATAATGATAAAATATTATTGAAGAAGAATTTCATTAAGGAGGAATATTTGAATTAATATTTAATTTTCCCCAGAGAGAAAGAGTGTGTACCCCAAAATAAAATATTAGTGTGGAAGAAACCAGTCTTAGAAAAAACTATTATGAAGAGAATACTTATATTTCAATAATTGTAATTTAGTTACAAGAATCAATAAAACATTTGTATCTTTTGATATTATGTGGATTTGACGAAGGAAAACAATATGGCTGTTAAAACCCCTTGAATTGCATGAATATGATAAAATAAATCTACTGGGAATTAATAACATAATATAAAATATATCACGGTAAAAAATTTGAAATATTTATCATGAAATTAAATTTGATACAGTGAAAAAAGAGCATTAATTCATGAATTTCAATAAAACACTTTAATCTTATTGAGAAAATTAGTTTTTCTATATAGGACTCCTTGAAAATAGAAGGATTATGCTATATTATTTTGGATATATGGTAAAATAAGTGAAATGGGATTTTAGGGTAAGGAATGAGGGTATATTTTCATGAGGAAAATAATTTTTTGGGGTGGTATTGATGGGGCTGGGGGAAGAACTTATCATAAGTGGCGAGAATGGAATTTTTTATAAATATTTAATCTTAGGATAAAGGGAGAACATTTTTTGTTTGTGAAGAAAAATACCAAATGGAAATAATGGAGTGAATATTTGTTTTAGTATATAAAAACCTCAAAAACTCAATTAGAAGTATGTTTTATCATGTTAGGAAATTTAATCCTTTGAATAACCCTTTTATCATTTTTTTATTTTACTTGGGTAACTAGTTTTTACAATAGTAATTCATTTTTATTTATAAAAATAAAATTGAAATTATTAAATAATTTGGAAATAATTATTATAAATATAAAATAAATTTTAATAGTAAAATTTACATGTGGAGGGAATATTAATTTTAGCATTTATGTAAGTAATTCATAAAAACATGTATTTAAAAAATGTTTATTTGTAGGATTAAATTATCCGTGTTCTTTTATTTTTATAACATAAGTTGGTTTATTATAAAAAAATATTTTTTTGGCATATAAATCAATCTAAATTTTTTTTATGAAAATTATATTTGTTTTAAAGAAAATTTGAAATTGATTTATTTTATTATAAAATATTTAACAAGTTAATGAAATCATAGACATATATTTCTAAATTAATTATAATTTTTTAAAAGTATATTTTTACCTGTGAAATGAATATTTTATCCTAGAAAATGTTTAATAAGTTTTTAAGTTATATATACTTATTGATATAGTCATAAACGTTAGGATTTCTGTAAAAAACAATAAATTTCACTATTCACCAAAAAATAAATTATTTCAGAGAATAACCATGAAATTCATCCTAAGATAATATTGAAATTATGAATTCAAAAATGAATTTCAATTTATAAAATATATTTTATAAAATTTATAATTTTTTTGATTCAATGGAAAAACAATATATAATTAAATTTTCTTTTTTTGAAAAACACCCTTTTTAAAAGTTTAAGGGGTTTTTGTCATATTTTTTAAATATTTACAATTTTTTAAAATATTTTTATTTATAAAATGTTTTATTATTATTTAAATTTTTATAATGGATATGTTGTGGGTAATTTTATTTTGGTTTTGTGTGGCGAGCAAGCTATCAGACATAATATTAATTTAGAAGAAATATATTCCAAATTCTTAGGGCATTACATTATAATCCAAAATATCCTAAACAACATTCCGTAAAATGGTGACCAAACATGAACCCCTAAATAGAATGAATAATTGTTTTAGGTAACTATCTTTAGCAATTTAATGGTTAATCGAACAACTAACTAAATAAGAATGTGTAGAAGGTGGGATGTTTTAAGTCAAATTCAGATAAGTTGTCTGGAAGGGAATTAGAATATCTTTGATAGAATGGGAAATAAAATTCAATAATTTGTTGATTCGATACAGAGAAAATTTACTATATTCAATTAAATATTGGTTCTTATACTAGTTATGTAAAACACAATGACTAATAAAGATGTCTTCAAAACTATATCTAAGATAAGCCTTGATCACTTTCATTTCTCTCTATCCATCCAATTATCCATTTCATATTGTCAAGTGAATTAGTTTATTAACAACTTAGATATCCCAAAACCATATATAGATATCACTATACCATCCCAACAATGGCCATATATGAGTATATGTAGCTAGTTAATTCATTAAATTCATACCGTCCTCAACATGCAACCATCACACAGAAAAGAGGAAGATAGATTTATAAGTGTAAAATGAATGAAAAAACCCAACTTCTAGTTGTTATAATAAAATCAATTCACTTAAAAAAGTATTTAATTTATATTATTATAACTATTAAACATAACACCCTCATGTTTATCCTGAGAAGTTGTAAAAAAACTAAAAGTTTAAAAACTAGGTAGTAACCACACTCTAGTAGAAATCACTTTTGACCCTCTATGAGTTTTATTTCTCCCACAATATAACCGACCAACTAATTATATAGATGCGATTACACAATTCTATATCCTTATATCTTACATCACAACTACCGTATATCATTACTCTATAACATTACAACTTCAACCTCAAACTAAAATAAATGTAAAAAGATATATATGTTACATGTATCATCACTTATATCTCCCATAATACATATCTACAATATCACTGAGAAAAAGAACTAACTGAGAAGATTTTATTTTTTTAGAAAATTTATAAATTATTGGAAAATAGTTCCTATGGTGAAGTCCAGATCCCTCAACACCAGGATGCAACAAATAGAATTAAGCCTTGATGCAAAGATCCTCATCTAAAACTCAACCGTCTACCTTCTCACACCCTCCATAGTTCAACATTGGACCATACCTCATAACATACATGTAATATTTGAGATATAATATTCATATATTAAATGAAAAATATAATGATTCATGGTGGAAATCATTTTAATGTAATTTCACATTAAAGTCATCCAAAATTCAAAGAGATCTATTTCTGTGTAGACTTTCCGTTGAATCAGTTACTTTGGATAGTTTCTATGTATATTATTAAATTTGGCATGTAGAATCTCCGCAAGTTAGTGTATCTCTAGGTTCATTACCATAAATAAAGGTATATTATGGCACAAAATGAGAATATTTGGTGTAAAAAAATCATAAAACCTCCACAATGTGTTAAAAGAAGTGGGACCACACCATTTTTTCCCTAATGAATAATATCCCCAAATCACCAAGCCCACATCGTAAATGTGGTGTGGTGGTATAATATTCATTACCCCAAATGAAAAAGAAACCTAGTAGATGATCACTACTTGGGATACCACACATGGGATTTCTCTTTCCCAATTTTGAGTGACATTAGACACTACTCTTGTCCTCCTAACACACACTCTAGTGCTAACACACATTGGAACACTCACACTCCTCTACCAGTTAGCTTACCATGATAGAGGATTGAAAAGGTAACATTATGGTTGCTATCTTCATCACCGATAATGGATAATCTAGAATATTTTTTAGCATTATTCCACCCCCTTTTTAAACATTTTTCAATCCATATTTACTCTTCTACTTTGATTTCATAAATAGTTTATTCTTTTATTGTTCCATGCCCCATAAAAAGAATTTTTTTTCTTAAAATAAAAAAATAATGAAATTTTGGTAATAAAAATTATATAATTATTAAAATTAATATTTTTAATATTGAATATTTAATTCATTAAATCTAGAAATCAGTATCCATAGTGGATATGTGATATTTGCTGGTTAAAATATTGGATTAGTAGGAATTATTACCCTAGGGTGAACACTTGGAAATATAGTGACAGTCCCCAAGGGTGGAAAACTGCCCAAAAAACTACAATTAATGGTTGGGAGATTCTTTAAGGGTAGATATTTAAAGAACATCGAGTGTCCCTATTAGAAGATATATCCCAACCATGTTTCACCCTGGATATATGGATTAGCTACTCAAAAAATATAGAACCATAAGAACTCCTTCTCTCAGAATCCATTTTGTAGCCTTACTCTCCATAACAAAGCTATCCTGAAAATGAAAGAACCACAAAAATCCACCTACAATTCAATATGCCACAATCGGCATATCCATGATAATAACTAATCCCATTATAGTATAGTACAAACCTCAGTAATGAGAAAACCTCCCATGATAAATATCAACAACACCTCCACCATCTACTCCCCAACTCCCTCATAAATTCCCCTAGGAACCCACATTACCAGAAATCTCACAAAGTAATAGATCTTGGGTTATATAAAGTTAAATCAAATATACACTTCATAAATAAAAATCTCATAATAATCAAAAGGAATTTATAGTAAGATTCAAATTATTCTTTGGATTAGGGTAGGTGTCGAGTATTGCAAAAAATAACATGTCCCAGAAATTATGTAATATCTTAATCATATTGCATGGTAATTAATAAGAATTATATTTTAATTATTACTCTTAAAAAATGACATTTCCCCACTTCCGAAACTCAATGAAATAGATTATAAGCCATAAAAAATTAAAGATAATGAATGAATTCTGCTTTACAAATATTTTTCCACTAATCATTATTTTTCTATAATTTTTTTGAATAATGAATTTTCTTTTTTATTTCCCTTTTTAGTATTGATTTTTCCTCTATTTTGGGAAGAAATAAATCACAATTAATGTAATTCAATATTTTTACTAAAAAAAACCCAATAAAACACCAAAGAATTTACCCAAATTAAAAATCATACCCTTTAAACCATGGATAACCTCCACCCCACACTTGTACCATTGAGTATCATGAAAACATACCAAAAGTATTGGTATGAAAGATATACTTTCCTTTAAATGTTTCTCTAATAAACAAGGTAATTCATGAACTTGATGGTAAAAATAATGTTAAAAATATCAGAGTAGTGATAAAGGATAAGAGGTCAAATGAATAATTCCAAAATAATTTTAAATGTAATTTTTTATTCATATATTTGACAATATTCATTTAATGTTCTAGTAGGTTTAGATGCACCATGTATCTCTCAAGAAATGGGTATTTGAAATAAATGTAAAAATTGGAATAAAACCATATTAGGAATGGGAAACGTATAATAAAGTAAAATCACTCATGGAATATATAACAGTAACAATACAATTTTTATGAATTTAAAAAATTCAATGAATAAAAACCATGAATATAATTTTCATCTATATAAATCAACTAGTCATCCCAAATTATGATTATTAGAATAAATTATTCCTTGTTTATCTCTAATTAGCCATTCTTATTTTAACTCATTTAATATTATTTATAATTATATTTAAAACAAGCCAACATGTTTTTCTTATGTAACCTCTATTATCATAGACAAAAATGCGGAAAAATCTAAGTGTTTCATGAAATTTCACATTAAAACACAAAACCCAAAAATTAAAATATAGGGGAGTAAATGAAAAAATAATTATAATAAATACACCGCTTTCTTCATAAATCTCTCATTTCCAATTATTTTTTTTCCTTTTTTATCAATATAGACCATTAATAAAAAAACCATGTGAAATAAAAATGTCCATGCATTTAAGTTGAAAAATATTGGGGTGATGGAAACTCCTTCCTGAAATAAAATCTATAATTTAAATATTAATTACTAATTATTAATAAAAAATTTTTTCAACTACCAAAACTTTATTTGTTATCAAGTTCATTTAGCTTGACCATACTGATTTTATTCTTGGTGATAATGGTTTAGAAGGATATCACGTGATCCTGATAAAAATAGATAATGCTTTGATTCCATAACAAAGATAAGGTTATCTTAATTTTTTTAATATTATATTATCTTTTACCTATAATAGTAGGTTTTCCACATATATAAGGCCAATCGATCTATGTTTGGTTATTTGCATAAAATTTAACTCTATTCCATGGAATTTCCAAAAATATAATTTCTCTTTGAATTTAACTGGTTCAGAAGTACCAAATTTGTTCTTGATCCTTTCCAGTATATTTCCCTCCTTTTTCCCTCCTTTTCTCATCTTTATTTATTTCATTACAAATTTTGGTCCAATTATATTCTAAATGAAATAAATATACCCAATTTATATAATTGGTTCTTCCTTAAATCCACTTCGTTTTAAACAAATGTATCAAAGACCAGTGAATGTAAAAATTCACTTGCACACCACCAACCCTTGTATACAACTATATAAATTTTACATCAATCAAGGCTCTCTAAATAGATAATAATGGAATTCCCATGATAATATAATTCTTACCCTCATTCAATTAAATCACGAGGAAGTATATTGTAATGTATAACTACCCCACTTTATCTAGAATGTAATTGATCATACATCATTGATACCTGCCCATTATATCCACCAATTGAATAACAACTCCTTGGGGATTAATATATTTAAATCCCAGGATTTTAAAATATGGTTAAGAAATTATGTTATCCCTTTCTCCTAAATCACACAAATATTTCCCAAACTCATAACCACTAATATTTACTATAATTGAAAAGTAATTTTTATCTTGTTCCTCCTTCAGTAGACTCCTCATTACCACCATTGGGCATTCTCCAATGAGTAGTATAGTAACTATATCCTCATGTTTCCTTTTATTTGATACTATCTCTTTCATTAAATTAGTGTAAGTTTTAATTTCGACTAGATCTTTGATAAAGCTAATGTTAATATATAGTATTTTAAATATTTCATGAAAATTACCTCACTTTTCTTCTATTTTTCCTTTCTGCATTCTTACTTGAAATGGTACTGGTGGTTTGTAGGGTGGTGGTATTATTATCTAACATATTCTTTAACAATTTTTCCTTTTCTTATTATCTATTACCATCTTATATTTAAATGATTTCTTTTCTTTTTTTTTATTTTACTATCTTTTTTTTTCTATCATTAGCCACCATACCCTGCACATTTTTTCACTCCTCAAGGTGTTTTCCTCTAACTAATAATGTTTTCGGACCTATATATCCCCCGTAACATTCCTTTTATCCTCTCCTTATGTTAGTTACTAATTTATCCCCCTTATAATTATTGAATCCACATATAAATACTTTGATTAACCCAATTGTTTGTAATTATGTCAATAATGTCTCCTCTAATGATCTAATTTGGATTTGGAGATAAGACCCATGTTATTTTTGGAACCCAAGATATCTCTGATGGAACCCTAGACCAAGTTGTTAAATCTACCATAGAAAAGTTATTTCGATAATTATACCCAATGTAATTTTTATTATAAACATACTTACCTTGGTTTTGATTCATGATCGTCATTGCATCCTTAATATTAGTTAATGACTCCATTTATGAGGTCATCCACCCATTTTTCTGTAATGTATACTCCTAAATTTATCAAAATTTTATTATCCATTGGATGTTTTTTATAGGAATTTCATGAAAAACCATTTATATCCCAATTAAAAGATTCATCATGAGTGACCCTCTAGTGGTTGTGTCCACAATTGATCTATTACTATAGGATAGATCATGATAGAATAATTGAATAAGAAACTACACCTCAATACCATGATGGTGAAATTTTTTTAACAAGTCCTTACACCTCTCTCATGAAATATTGAGTGATTCATCATCTAAATTTTTTTTGTTAAAATATTTATATGTGAAGGATAATTTATTTTAAGTTTGGAACGAATCTGGTTAGGAATTTACTAGATTATCCATCCCACATTCTTATTCACTGGGGTGTTATATTTCGTATTAATTTTACGGCTTTTGAATTTTATGTGAAATAATAAACACAATCCATACTGTGTTAATATAAATATTATTGAATCAAAAAGTATCTCAAAGATCATTAAAGATTTATAAATGTTTATTTGTGTATTTATGTGGTATATTGATGAATTTTATAGAATTAAAGTACATTTGAATGATTGCTGACCATATCTCGATGTTATTAACATCCACCATATGTATTAGAATGATTTTAACCACTTCATTTGGAGCTCAACCACACTCCATTAATGTATGTATGCCCGATTATCTTCATTGGTTAGCTCCAATTTTAATTTCAAATCTACCTATAATCTATTATTAGACATTCTATTGCTTTTATAGACCCTTTTCTGTATTGAGATACTAATCAAAGGTAAATTATTTTAATTATATATGAGTTGAGTGGTAATGTATCAAAATGATGTCATGAATAAATTATTATGGGAATACCAATCATGATAAAGAAAATAAAAATAAAAAATTATGAATAAAACACCCAAATTGAAGCACTCTAGACCTACACTCCCAGATCTAGTTGTAAAAACATGTAATTTACATCAATTCGGATAAAAAGTGATATAAACTAAACTAAAGACACATATATTTCGATAATTTAAACATTACATATCATAATAAACACACTATCCTAAGAATGAAATCTTTAGTGTGTTTTAGGATTATCTACATAAGAACCTTATTTTATAACACTTGTTATCATTTCTCCATAGATAAACATTACTATATTCCCTTATAAACTTCTCATAAGTTATACTCATATTCATAAACTAGGGAATGAAAACATAATAAAGGACCAAGATCAAACACTCAGTAAGCGGAAAATATCATGACTATGTCATCAAGGGATAAATAATAATCATATGAGAAAACATGATTATTCCAAAAATGTCATATTAAAAATTCATAGGAAAATAAGTGTTTTATATGAATCATGATAAAAGAAAATGAAATCTAACATGAATAAACATGTAAAGTGAAAAAATCATGTTGGATCCTTAGATAATAAACACAAGACAATGAGAATAATCATACACATATATCATATAAATATATAATAATCTTAATCATTAGGAACCATAAAATTTTGAATATAGGTAACCGGAACAGGTCGATGATCAATCTTTTGAACCCTGATAATAAACATTGGGTTCATGCTTAATCTTTTCAATATAGATAATCTGTATTGGGTTTATTCTAAATATTTTTAACAAAGCTAATCCATATTGGTTTCACCCTTAATACCATAATCACATGAGATATATAACCTTAACTAATACATTTGAGTGTAATATTGGACCCAAGCCATCAATAAATCATACAATTGTGTGCCCCTAGAAATTAATACAAAATTTTATCATAAACAATCCATGAAAATAAATTTAGTTTCCATTATCACATCATAAATAACCCGTAGAAAGTAAATTGGTTTCACAACACCTCTAGATGGCATCACTAAATTTTTTCTAGATCACATAAATAGTTAATAACAAAAACTCGATCACCTATAAATATTATATTATTAGAAAATATGGAGTGTGATACATGAAAAATAATTTCCATTTAATGTAATCCTTTAGAGATAAATTTGAAATGGTATAAAGTCATAAAAGTTTTTTTATAAGATGATTTTACTTTTGGTGAAAAATATAACGTTTTGATCTTGTTGAAAAGTTATTTTTGGACTGGAAAATTTTGAAAAATTAGAAATAAGTAATTTTAAAAATGAATATTATCAAGGAAACTCAATAATGAATCCTTGAAAATTCATAATGGTTTCAAAAAATAAAATTTAATACATTTTGAAAACATTTACTTTAAAAAATCTAAACAAGAGCCTCAAAAATTACATAAAGGTATCAAAAATATAAAGTGGAAACTTTGAAAAAAAAATTATTTTTATAAAGGAACTTCAATGTTGATTTCTTTAAATGAAATAAATCTCATAAGAATGAAATTTTGAGTGGAAGATAGAATATTTGATTTTAAAAGGATGAAAAAACATGCATTTTAATATTTTGAAATAGCTTTATCGATTACGCATAGTTTAAAATGTGTAAAAAATATTCCTTTTGAAAAGAGGAGAAAGGAAATATAAAGTTCACATGGGATAGTACATAATTGGAATTCCCAATATAAAATATAACATTTTATGGAATGGAAAATATGGACTGGGATGGGAAACCAATGTTAAAGATGATGGGGTTTATTCCCAACCATGACATAATTTTTAGGGAGAAGAAATTCATCCAAGAGGATGCTTTCAATCAAAAGTATCGTTTTATAAAGACGTAAAGATAAAGTACCACGAAATAAAATCTCACGGTGTAATAAACCAATAATTAAATGAATGATTTCAATTATAATATTTATATCTCAATGAAGAGAGATTAGTTAACCAAAACCTTTACTACATTGCAATTTTTTTAATTGAAGGCCATTTAAAGAATGAACCCGACATGAATATTCAAATCCCATAAATTACATGGATATAGTAAAAGATATACACTAGTAATTAATAATATCATATCCAATATATTATCGTACATAATATGAAATATGTCTCAATAAATTAAATTTGAGGTAAATAACCACTTACCTTAATTACTAACTCCCAATAATGTGCATGAATATCATTTAGAACTTGTGTTTTACATTAGAGTAATCCTTTTAAATAGAGGTATTAAGATATATTATCATGAACAAAATCTAGAGTATGTGAAAGTTTATTCTACTTTATAGAAACATGTATTTACATTGTTAATCATTTTACTAATTTGGTTAACCCTTTTAACCTGAATTGGATTTTACCGCAGCTACTAGTTCTTATGTAATTAATTAATTTTTATAGATAGAAAATGAGAATTATTAATTAATTTTCACCAAATTATTCCATATATGAAATAAATTTTATTAGAAAAAATTTCTATATGTAAAAAATCAATAATTTGAACATTAGCATATGCGACCAGTAATAATCCATTTACAAAAAAGTATATTTTTATTTTTAAAATTTAGTGGTAGGATACAATTTTTAATTTTTCATATTTGAAAGATATATATTGATTTATTATAATTCAATTATATGGATTTCAAAGAAAAATAACCAAATTTTATTAACATGATATATAATTAAAAGAAAAGATAAATAAAATTTCTTTCATCCTAAAATATTGGTCATGTTAATAAAGTTATAAGAATAGGATTTCTAATGTCATAACAGTATTTTAAAAATATTGTGTTACTATATAAAATTCATTATATATTAACAAATATATTTTATATGTTTTAAAGTCATATCAACTTCTAAATATACTCATAAATGCTATGATTTTAGTAAGAACTATATTTTTCACTATTCAACTAAAAATCAATTACTTCATAAAAAATCAAAAATTAATCCTAAGATAATTTTACCATGGATAATTAATTTTTTTGTTTTAAAAAATTATAATTATAAAATTATAAATCTTATCTTTTAAATGAATAAACAATATATTAAGAAAAATTTATTTTATTAAAAAATTAGATTTTTATAACTTTTAGTGTTCTAAATCAAATTTGGTATGTCTTTATAATTTATTATAATATTTTTATTTACTATATGTTTTATTATTCATAAATTTTATTATTAATAAATATATCATGGTTTATTTTAGTTCAGTGTTGTGTGTGGAGAAATCTACCAAACGTAGTATTAATTTTGAAAAAATAAATTCTAAAATCTCAGAGTATTACATTCTCCCCCTAAAATAAATTATATCCTCAAAAGTTTTATTATTACATAGCAATAAAATCAAATAAGGGTATCTACAAGATATAAATGACCTATGATAAATTTTACAGAGTCATACCAACAAACTTCAGAAACGTATCTCTTTTCCCTTTGAATAGATAAATCATAATATTGTGTTTTTCTCCAATAATTTTAGCTAAACATCCGTCATGATTAGGTATAATTTCATCAATAATGGAAATATTTTTCCAAGATAGCTCATAACCATCCGTGTACTAAAATATTATTTTTGGTTATTTTTAAAAATGAAATGTGATTTCCCAATTTTGTTGATCACTATGAATTATTTTTAGAGAAATCCAATAAATTTTAAAAACAAAATTAAGGATATAGGAAGGAGGGATACAAACATTTCATGAGGCATATTACATAAACCTCATCTTGGGATATAATAATAATATATTCCTTTCCTTGATAATATCAAAAAATTAGGGTGTTGATTTGATGATTTTAGAATACATAACATGACTACTTGTGTGGTTGGAACATGATTCAAATTGGATATCCACAAACCTAGTGTGAATGGTGAGTCTACCATTTACCCTTATTATTTAGGACCCAATTTGACCAGTAGGGATAATATCGACATTCATTTTTTACATTGGTTTAAGGGGTTACCAATTTTTTTTTCTTGGTCTTTCCATTAGGTAATGGAATCGTTTGGTATAATTCCCAAACTCCAAACACTTAATGAATTATAAATTTTTCAACTCCATTTTATTGAACAACTTATTTCCCCCAATTCGACAATAATGATCAAAATGGCCAATTATTAGACATCTAAAAATACTTTCTTATTCCTGAAATTATTTCTCTTCTATAGTTCTTCCCAGAAGTTGATATGTATGATATTAAATCATATTTTATTAATCATTTTATTCACTTAATTTTCTAGGAAACACAAATTTTCTCTTCTATAATGTGTTTTAATTTTAGCGAAGTTTTATATTTTAAATTATAACTAAATATATTATGGTGGTAACAACAATAATAGTATAAACACCACCTTTTAGTACATTTTGTTACTAATTATATCAATGCCTACATTTTCAATCACATCCATTTTTAACATGGTTCCTCCTATCTCTGGCCCTTTCTAAAACCAAAATCTGTTAATCTTGAGTGATGAATAATTTAAAACCTAAGATAACAATTATTATATTATTAAAGAAAAATTCAACATTAAAAAAACATACTCTTAGAAATTATTATATTAGATTTTACTTCAACCTAAATCACTCTTGATTCAATATATGTTTCCTTATGCCAAGTTATCTTATATTCATTGAAATTTTTTGTTAATCTAATACATTCCACATGCTATATTTTAATGATAATGTGAGTAACTAACTAATATCCCTTATGAGTGTCTATCCATGTGTGAAGTCTTATGCCTACTCATAATGCACTAGAGTGACGATTGAGTTGACAATCAACTAACTTTTTTCAAGGTCAGTACCCATAGGTGCAACTACACCACAACCAAATCCACATTCTAGTATTCAGAGAGTGATGTAATTGTTAGGATAATCCTATAATATATACTTTAATAAAACATTGGGATGATATCATTTACTTATAATTATCCTTTAGACACATCCCTTGGGTTTTCCTGAAATTTATATTATCATAATCTCCAAAAGAACTAAAATAATCCTAAAAAATAAAAAATACTACTATGATGAAAAATGAAGTTCTCCATACCCACACGTTTGAATATGGTGATAAAAATACATTATTTAAAAACTATTTTTGACAAAAATTGTTGTTTCCTAAACTGTACTAACATATATTTCTATAATTTAAATATTACATCTCACAATAAGCATAAAGTATGATGATCATAAGGTCAATTGACTTTGAAGATAAGATATATAATCAACTTATTTTATGATAAATGTGATCATTCCCCTTTTATAAAACCAAACTATACTCCCTAAATTCGTCTCATAAGTAGAACTAATATTTATAAAAATGTGAATGAAAACATACGGGGAGAGATCAAATGATCCGGAAGGGAAAATTCTCATCAATATTTAATATATGGTTAAATCATAATCATATGATAGAACATTACCATGGGGGAAATGTTTATTAATTGATAAGGAAACAATAACAGCTATCCATAAATCATGATAAAAGGAAAATAAATCTCTAATAAACAAACACATTACATGGTTAACATGTGTAGGATAATGTGATAATAAATATTATTAAAGTAGAATAACCATATGATTTAAAGATAGAAATAGTGAATAATCATAATCATTGGGAACCATTACTTTGTGAACGTGGATAATCGAATGTATTCTACACTCAATATTGTGAACCTAAAAAATAAGCAACGAGTTCATAATCAATCTTGTGAACCTAGATAATCCCCATTAGGTACATGATCATTCTTGTGAAATTAGCTAATTTTCATCAATTTCACAGTCACAATCAATATCCCATGAGATATTTAACCTTAACAAGTGCACTGTGTAATGATATGGGACCCAATGTACGAGTCACTGATATATCTGTGAGCCACATGAAATATATCATTCATTATATTATAAATAACTCATAAAATGAAAATGGTTTTCATCCCCTAATTCAGAATGGAACCCACAAAATAAAGAATGGATTTCACAAAAAATTTATATGGTATCCCCAAAATAGACCTCATGAATGTAAATGATTGATATCTAAAATTCACTCACCCCAAAATAGTATTTTATAAGAACTTTTAGAGAGATATTTATCAAAAATAATTTCCATGGAAATAAAAATTTTAGAGATAAGTAAGAAATGGTAGTGAAATGGTAAAATATTTTGGAAAACTATTTTCACTTTACGATAAAATGTGATGTTATGTTCAATTTAAAAATCCTTTTTTTTAATGGCCAGTTTTGAGATATTAAAAGGAAGGAATTTATAAAATCTATATTAGGAATGAAATATCAATAATTAAGACTTTAAAATATGTTAATGTTTCAAAAAAGTGAAGTTAAAAAATTTAAAAAAAATTTAACATTTTTTAAATAAAAAATAATCAAAAAAGGATACTTATAAAATACATAAATGTTTCAAAAATGTGATAAGAAAACTTTTGAAAAATTTATATTTTAAATTAAAATTCAATAATGGATCCTGGAAATGAAATAATGGTCAAAAAAAGAAATATACTGTGGAGGATAAAAAAATTTACTTTATTTATAAAGGATGAAATACCTTTTTTTAATATTTTATAATACCTTTATTGAAAATCACCAATATAACAAGTGGAACAAAATATTCTTTTGAAAAGTGGATAGTGGAAATATGATGGTCACATGAGAAAATAAAATTTTGGGTTTCCAAATATAATAAAGAGCATTGGTAGGGATGGAAAACATGGATAAGTATTTGAAACCATCATTAAGGATGATGGAAATTATTCTCAACAATGATAAAATATTATTGAAGAAGAATTTCATAAAGGAGGAATATTTGAATTAAAATTTCATTTTCCCTCGAGAGAAAGAGTGTGTACCCTAAAATAAGATATTAGTGTGGAAGAAACTAGTCTTAGAAGTAACTATTATGTGGAGAATAAATATATTTCAATAATGGGAATTTAGTTAATAAGATGCTTCAAAACATTATTATCTTTTGAATTTATGTGGATTTGATGAAGGAACAAAATATAGCTGTTCAAACCCCAAGAATTACCTGACTATGATAAAATACAACTACTAGGAATTAATCACAACATATAAAATATATAATGGTAAAAAATATGAAATATTTCTCATAAAATTAAATTTTATACAATGAAAACCTTACTTTAATTCATGAATTTCAATAAATCTCTTTAATCTTATTTAGAACATTAGTTTTTCTATAGGGGACTCCTTGAAAAGGGAGGGATTATACTATATTATTTTGGTTATATGGTAAAGGAAGTGAAATGTGATTTTAGGGTAAGTAATGATGTTAGATTTTCATGAGGAAAATAATTTTGAGGAGTGGTCATGAAGGGGTAGAGGGAAGAACTTATCATATGTGGCGACAATGAGAATTTTTTATAAATATTTCAAATCAGTATAAAGGGAGAACATGTTTTATTTGAAATAAAACATACAAAATGGATATAATGGAGTGAATATTTGTTTTAGTATAGAAAAACCTCAAAAACACAATTAGAAGCATGTTTTTACATGTTAGTAAATTTACACCTTTGGATAACCTTTTTACCATTTTTTTCTATTATTGGGGTAACTTGTGTTTACAATAGTAATTCATTTTTTTATAAAAATAAAATAGAAATTATTAAATAATTTGGAATTAATGATTATAAATATAAAATAAATTTTAAAAGTAAAATTTATATGTGAAAATAATATTAATTTTATCATTTATGTAATTAATTCATAAAAACACGTATTTAAAAGAAGTTTATTTTTTAGGTTTAAAATTTTGTGTTGGATTAAATTTTCAATGTTTTTTTATTTTTATGACATAAGTTGGTTTATTAGAAAACAAACTATTGTTTTTGAATATAAATCATTCTAATTTTTTTATGATGATTATATTTGTTTTAAGGAAAATTTGAAATTGATTAATTTTATTAGAAACATTTTACAAGTTAATAAAATCTTAGAAATATATTTCTAAATTAATAATAATTTTTTAAATGTATATTTTTACTCCTAAAATGAATATTTTATCCTGAAAAATTATTTTTATGTTTTTAAGTTATACTTAATTGTTGATATAATCATAAATGTTATGATTTCAGTAAAAAACAATATGTTTCACTATTCACCAAAAATTAATTATTTCAGAGAATAACCATGAAATTCATCCAAAGATAATATTAGAATTATGAATTCAAAAATGAATTTCACTTTATAAAATATATTTTATAAATTTTTTAAATTTTTGGTTTCAATGGAAATACAGTATATAATGAAATTTACTTTTTTAAAAACACCCTATTTAAAACATTAAGTGGTTTTAATCATATTTTGTATATTTTTACAATTTTCTAAAATATTTTTATTTATGAAAGGTTTTATAATTATTTAAATTTTTATAATGGATATGTTGTGGGTCATTTTATTTTGGTTTTGTGTGGGGAGAAAGCTATAAGACATAATATTAATTTAGAAGAAATATATTCCAAATTCTCAGGGCATTGCTTAATAATCCAAAATATCATATACAATATTGTTGAAAATGGTGAAAAAACACTACCACCTAAATGGAATTAATAATTGTTTTAGGTAACTATGTTTAGCAATTTAATTTCTAATTTAATTACTAACTAGATAGGAAATTGTAGAATGTGGGATGTTTTATGTCAAATTCAGATAAGTTGTCTGGAAAGGACTTAGAATAGCTAGGAATGAATGGGAAATAAAATTCAATAAGTTTTTGATTCAATAAAGAGGAAATTTACTATATTATATTAAATATAGGGTTTTATAATGGTTATATAAAATATAATGACAACTAAATATGTCTTCGAAACTATATCTAAGAGAATCCTTGATCACTGTCATTTCTCTCTATCCATCTAATTATCCTTTTCATATAGTCAGGTGCACTAGTTTATTAACAACATAGATATCCCAAAACCATATTTAGATATCACTAGCCCATCCCACTAGTGGTCATTTATGTGTATATATAGCTAGTTAATTCATTAAATGCATACCATCCTCAACAAGGGACAATCACAGACAAAAGAGGAAGATATATTTATAAGTGTATAATGAAAGAAAAAAACCAAACTGTTTTAATTATAATAGAATCAATTAATCTAAATAATTTGTTTTATTTATATTATTATCACTATTAAAAAAATCCCCCACATGTTTATCTTGAGAAATTTTAAGAAAAATAAACGATCAAAAACTAGGTAGTAACTGCACTCTAGTTGAAATCACTTTTCACCCTATAAGAGTTGTATTTATGTCACAATAGAATTGTCATACTAATTAAATATATATGATTCCACAATTCTATATCCTTATATCTTACATCACAACTACCCTATATCTTTAATCAATAACTTTAGAACTTCAACCTCAAACTAAAATAAATGTAAATAGATATATAAGTATCATGCATAATCACTTATATCTCCCATAATACATATCTAAAATATCACCCATAATAAGAACTAAATGAGAAGTTTTTAATTTTGTAGAAAATATATAAATTATGGGAAAATAATTCCTATGGTGAAGTCCAGATCCCTCAACACCAGGATGGAACATGGAGAATTAATCCTTGATGCAAAGCTCCTCATCTTAAACTCAACCCACTACCTTCTCACAACATCCATAGTACAACATTGGACCATGCCTCATTACATACATGAAAGCATTGAGATATAATATTCATATATTAAATGAAAAAAATTATGGTTCATGATGGAAATTATTTTAATTTAATTTTACATTAAAGACATCCAATAAGTAATGAGATCTATTACAGTGTAGACTTACCTTTGAATCGGTTACTTTGGCCAGTTTCTATGTATATTATTATATTTGGCATGTCTAATATCATCATGGTAGTGTCTCTCTTGGTTCATTACCATAAATCACTATAGCTTATGGAACAACATGACCATCTATGGTGTTAAAAAAAGAATAAAACCTCCACCAAGGGGGAAAAGTAGTGGGGCCACAACATTTTTTCATGATGAATAGTTTCCCCAAATAACTAATCCCACATCGTAAATGTGGTGTGGTGGGATAATCTTCATTAACCCAAATTAAAATGCAACCCAGTAGGTGATCACTACTTGGGATACCCAACATGGGATTTCTCTTTCCCAATTTCTAGTGACATTAGACACTACTCTTGTCCTCCTAACACAAACTCTAGTGCTAACACGCATGGGAACACTAACACACCTCTACCGGTTAACATTCCATAATTGAGGATTTGAATTATGACCTTATGGTTATTATTTTAATCACCTATAATGGATAATCTAGAATATTTTTTATCATTATTCCACCACATTTTTTTAAGCATTCCTCAATCCAAATTTACTCTTCTACTCTTATCTCTTCAATAATTTATTATTGTCCTGTTTCAAGCCCCATAAAAACAATTTTTTTAATAAAATACATAAAAATAATTAAAATTTGGAAAAAAATAATATAAATAATAAAATTAATATTTTTAATATTGAATATTTAATGCATGAAATCTAGAAATCAACATCCAAAAAGGATATGTTACATTTATTGGATA
Organism: Viscum album; assembly: GCA_963277665.1. Classification (NCBI taxonomy): domain Eukaryota; kingdom Viridiplantae; phylum Streptophyta; class Magnoliopsida; order Santalales; family Viscaceae; genus Viscum; species Viscum album. The sequence goes on along the minus strand of OY728151.1, from coordinate 532,547,362 downwards.
AAATATAGGATGATTAGAAATGATCACCCTAGGGTGAACACTTGGAAATACAGTGAGAGTCCCCAAGGGTGGAAAACTGCCCAAAAAACTACAATTTATGGTTGGGTGATTCCCTGAGGGTAGATATTTAGAATAAAAACGAGTGTCTCTATTGTAAGATGATATCCCAACCATGGAATGGTGATATATTAGTTATTTTTATATAGATGGATAACTAATTTATAGTTATTAGGGATGATTAAGAAGTTTCTTTCAGATATATAGATACATATTCAAAGTGATACTATTGTAAGGTCCTTATGGGTGGAAAACTTACTGGATGTTGGTTTGTGATGGTTATGTTATTTCAGTGGTTATATAGTGACATGTGAATATGATATGATGTGTTTTCGATTGAGTAATAATGTGGTATGGGATGTTAGTGGTTAGACGGTTGAACTTTTATAGGTTTTTTCGTGTTCATTATTTTGTTTTAATTAATCCATATATGACATCATTAGTATTTTTTATTCACATAGACACATAACAATTCTAAGGGGGAACCTAGTGACTATATTTATATTCCCACTGAAACGCACGACCGATTTTCGCCTATCGACCGGTCAATGTTCCGGTGCTCTGCTAATGTGTATAGCAGCACTCGGGTCGAATCCTCGGCAATGATACTTTGTAGTAGTTGTTTGTTTTTAGTTGAATGTATTTTGATTGGGGGGTTTGTTTTCAGAGCTTAATTGAAATTTTTAATGAATGATGTTTAATTTAACAAGTTGATAAAGATTGGGGTGATTTCATCATTAGGTTAGTTAAGCTTGTGATATCTTTGAGCTTTGCTTTATATTGCATTTAAATTAACACCCATGTCACAAGATGATGTTGATTAGAATTCCTAAGTGTTAAGGCTTTAATCCAAGCCTTAAATTAACTTAGGGTCCTAATCGTGATCAAATATTATTTATGGTAGTGTATTTATGGTTCCAATAATCCATGGAAACCACACGTTAAACAAATCTAGTCATTAATCCATGACATGCTAAGTCCAACATACACAATGTTAATTCAACGAATACTCATCGAGCAAAAGCTCTCAATCGCTTAACATACCTAAATTAAACTCACCCCCATGAGAAATTTACTCAGACATTATGATGTTTATTAATCTGGTAATATATGTTTATGGTGATGAAATATAAAGAGAAGAAAAAGAAAAGGACAAGATAAGAGTAGTGTGCCGAACACACACACGAAATATTTTGAGAATCAAAAATGGAATTTTGATTGAAAGAGGAAGCAAGATAAGGTAATTTAATTTAAAATGATTCAAACTATTTTAAGACCATGAATATTATACTACAGAAGGTGGAGGAGAATAAGAGATATTGAAGAAGAAACTTTCATTAATACAGAATTACAAAATAAAGGACTTACAAAATTAAAAAAATGAAGAACACAAAAGTAAGTGCAAACAAAGAGAAGAGGAAAGGTCTCTCAAGTGAAAACATGAGTATGGAAGGTCCTCCCAAGCCTTTGGAAAATCTTTTGTCGTTCCAATATGATCTCCTCTCTTCTGAAATGCCAACCCCTCTCAAGGAGAGAAGGGGAGAGTATTTATAGCCCAAGGAGTGGACTGTTTGCATTCCTAATCTGTCCCTCCACTTGTATCGCCAATTTGGCTATTCAGACAGCCGAATCTCCAAATATCTCCTTCTTCAGAGTTGTAGATAATAATGTTTTCCGACTACGGTAAACATATGGAGGCATTTGGACAAGTGGATCTAAAGTTATGGTGGTTTTATTAAACAATGGTAAACATTCCATTTCTATCCATGCTTTTTCGATGGCCAAAATGTGAATGGATTTTTGAACAGGAATATGCCTTAAAATCCGAATGACTTATTCAGAAATGTCGGCCATCTATATCTCCACTTTCCCACTTAAAAATCGTAGCTCGATTTGATGCTTACATCATGAGATATGTCATGACTAGTATAATGATTTTAATTCTCGGACAGAATGGTGGGCTGGAATTCAAAGCTTCATTTGGGCCCCTTGTACTTGGATTTGGGCCATGAAATTTTTATCCAAGATTACATGTAGTGTCCCCCAAATTATGGTGAAGAGTTAATGTTTTTGGACTTATGTATTGATCCCAGTAAATCAATCTTCAAGTCTGGTCCAGTTTGTTCACAGATTCATTGGTCTTGTTTGTGAGGACCATATGACCCTTCAAATTGCAGAATTGGATCATGGTTCCTTCTAATGAAATGTTGTATATGGAAAGGATAATCCTAAAAAACAAGAACCACGATATTTGGATCAGTATAGTGTCAGGTATAATTAAAACATTAAACTGACTCAATTGGACTATTTCTAAAAATGCTCAAATATTATACATAATATTAAAACAATAATATTTCACACAAATTATGCACATTGCATATAAAATAAGTAAAGGGGGAATATAATAAGTCATGAAAATATTAATAAAATAAACTCCCCCACACTTAGATTTGCGCGTGTCCTCATGTGCAACAAATATAAAAACATGAAAAAATCATTTTCACTCACCAACAAATATTAAAATTTTGTTTTCTCCAATCAGGGGAGGTTTAGACTATTTCACTCATACATATTGAATTCCATCACAAATTTGGTTCACAATAATGCATCAGAAACATTTCATTTTTTCATGTTCAAGGATTGAATTAGAAAATGTAGGCACTCAAAACTTACTCATCTCAAGATGATAAAAATGTATTTTAGGAGGTTCACTCATTCACCAACAAAAAGTGAAAATCAAGAGTTTGTAAGAGGTCTCAGCTTACATTACCAAATCTAATGTGTACAAGAATCAAGAGGTCTTTTAAGGGGGTTTTCAGTGGCTATGGGACGGTAGGTATATAATGTCCAAAGGAAAATAGGGGTTAAAAACACCAACATGGAAAAATCAATGCACATTTTTTTTGAAATTTGATTTGAAAGGAAATAGAAACACATATTTACAAGGGCATGAATGTGTGATGAATGAAAAGTGGGGGAGATAAAAAATGGAATAGGGTGAGATGATGGAATATGTACAACATGGAAGACTTCCAATAATGAAACAATACAAGATGATTCAAGTGTTCTTTTTTCTCTCTCTTTTTGCTCTTTTTTTTTCGAAAGTTGTGCTTGAAACATGTCTCACAGTCATCTCCCAACCCATGCTTGATCTCCTCATGGAACTAATTTTAGTAGTTATAACACGATCAAAGGTTGATGATGAATGATTTTTGACCCACCCAAGACACAACCCATTCTTTTTTTTCATTTTTTAATATAATTTTTTTTAATTTTTTTGAACACTTTTCAATGAATTTTGTACAAATGAAAATTACACATATAAACCCCAATTCTCACATAATTACAACCTCTCCCCCACACTTTAATGGATTATTTACCTCAAGCATATGATGACACATTGGAAATCAATGAAAGTACGCCCAAAAATGATGTCCATTCCCCCACACTTAAATTTCAATAAATTGTACAATGAAAATTCATGAAGATGTTGGGTGGGACAAGGTATTTGGCTTGTAATGTGGATATCAAAAGAAAGGTTTTCATAGGGTCAAAGGGGATTTCAAAAGTAGGATCAATGTAAGGGTAACAGGAGGCTATTTGGCTATTCTGATTCTCATGTGGCTTAGAAAATTCCTCTATCATATTAATGCACACAAAAGATGGAAATTCAGCTCGAAGGTCCACAAAATCAAGACTCACAATCCGTGGTGAAGACACACAATGAAAAAGATGGCCATATATGACCTTGGCATGAAGGCTAATGTTATTCCTCATGGTAGGGGAGAATCATTTTCCACCAAAAATTGTTCATTCAAAATGTTTGTTATTGACAAAAAATTGTTTACCCATGTTTGAGATAAAAATTAAATATATTTGATTTTAAAACAATCCTTTTGACTCCCCAAAATGGTTGGATAGAATTTCAATATTGGATGATGAGTAATTATGACACCACTTTTTTTTAATTTTCATTTTGTTTAATTAATTTTTTTTTATTTTTTTAATTTTTAATGACACATCCACACAAAAAAGAAAATAGAAAAAACGTTGTGGAAGAATGTTGTAAAAAATGAGAGGGAGAGAAGAAGAAGAAGAAATAGAGATGAGAAGAGAGGGAAGAGAGATTGAGGAGAGAGAGAGTTAAAGGGAAAGAGGTGCCCCCTCGTTTGGATTTGGTGGGTCGCCATTTCCATCTAGTGGTGGGTCAATGGAAGTCGATGTGGAACCTGATGTGAATGGCCTCTCATGGTGATGCTTTAACCGGTGTCCATTTACCGTGAATGTTCTTTTTGAAGAAGGGTCTTGGACTTGCACTGCACCAAATGGGTAAACCTTAGTAATAATAAAAGGTCCATCCCAACGAGAATTGAGCTTACCTGGGTGAAGTCGAAATCGAGAATTGAAGAGCATTACCTTTTCATCTTCATGAAATACCTCTCGAAGAATGTTCTTGTCATGGAGTGACTTTGCCTTTTCTTTTTAGATAATGGAGTTCTCATACGAATCGAGTCGAAGCTCCTCCAATTAAGTTAACTGCAACAATATTTCTTCACCAGATTTTTCACAATCAAAATTACATGTTTTGACAGCCCAAAATGACTTATGTTGGATTTCAACTGGTAAATGACAGGCTTTACCAAAAACTAGCCTAAATGGAGACTTCCCAATGGGTGTCTTATAGGCCGTTCGATAGGCCCAAAGTGCTTCACCAAGTCTATCGGGTCAGTCTTTTCTTGTGGGCTTAACAATTCTTTCAAGCACTCTTTTCACTTCTCTGTTAGAAAGTTCATCCATTCCATTTTTTTGAGGGTGATATGCAGTGGATGTTCTATGTACAACCCCATTCTTTTTCAAAAGTGACTCCATGGTTATATTACAGAAATGAGTTCCTAAGTCACTTATCAAAGCACGTGGTGTTCCGAATCGATGGAAGATATGGGTTTTGAGGAACTCACTCACAGTTTGAGCATCATCTTTCCTAGTGGGTTTGGCCTCGACCCACCAATAAACATAGTCAACAGCAAAGAGAATGTAGGATAATCCATTGGAAGGGGGAAAAGGTCCCATGAAATCGATGCCCCAAACATCAAAAAGCTCACAGAAGATTAATGGCTTTTGAGGAATTTTGTTTCATTTGGAAATTGTGCCAAACTTTTGGCAAGTGGGACATGATTGACAGAACTCGTGTGAGTCCTTGAAGAGTGAAGGCCAAAAGAATCCTGAATCTACGACCTTTCGAGAAGTCCTTTGGGGTCCAAAGTGGCCACCTCCAGGCATTGAGTGGCAGAATTCCAAGATGGAGGATTGTTCAGTTTCACCAACACATCTCCTAATTACCATGTCAGCCCCAGTTTTCCAAAGTTTATTATCTTCCCAAAAAAATGCTTTGAATCACTTTTCATCTTTTCTTTTTGTTCTTTTGAAAAATATTCAGGGAAAACACCAGAAACCAAGTAATTGACAATTGGGGCATACCATGGTAACTTTGGAGTGAGAGATGAGAGGTGTTCAGTTGGAAATTCAGGATCAATTATTTCAGAATGAAAAGAATTAGAAATTCTACTCAGGTGGTCAGCCATAGGGTTTTCTTTTCCAGGTTTATCTTTTATCACAAGGTCAAAATCTTGGAGCATTAAAATCCATCTTATTAGCCTTGGTTTGGAATCACTTTTCTTAAGTAAGAACTTTAATGCTGAGTGGTCCGTGAAGATGATGATTTTGGCACCTAAGAGATAGGGCCGGAATTTATCCAAGGAAAAAACCACAGCTAGAAGTTCTTTTTCAGTCACAGTGTAGTGTGATTGAGTTTCATCCAATGTTTTTGAGGCATAAAAGATGACATGAAGAATGTTTTCTCTTCTTTGACCAAGAACAGCCCCAATGGCCCTATTAGAAGCATCACACATCAATTCAAATGGTAAGGACCAATCTGGGGGGTTGGATTATTGGAGCAGATGTGAGAGCAGATTTTAGTTCAATGAAGGCTCTCTTTCAAGCCTCATCAAAATTGAATGTCACATCATTTTGAAGTAAACGAGTGAGTGGGAGGGAAATCTTGCTGAAGTTTTGAATGAATCGCCGATAGAAACCGGCATGACCAAGGAAAGACCGAATGTCTCGAACTGATTTGGGTTCATGAAGTGATTGGATCACCTCAATTTTGGCTGGATCAACATGGATACCGTCTTGAGAAATTATGTTCCCTAGAACAATCCCATTTGAAACCATGAAGTGACATTTTTCAAAATTCAGCACAATGTTGCACTTGACACACTTTTGAAGGACCAAAGAGAGTGAATGTAAGCAAGATTCAAATGACTCTCCATAAATGGTAAAGTCATCCATGAAGACCTCCATGATATTCTCAATGAATTCAGAAAAGATACTCATCATACACCGCTGGAATGTTGCAGGAGCATTACAAAGGCCAAAAGGCATTCGCCTATAGGCATAGGTTCCAAAGGGGCAAGTGAATGTGGTCTTTTCATGGTCTTGAGGTGCGATTGGAATTTGGAAGTAGCCGTTGTAACCATCAAGAAAGCAATAGTGTGACTTTCTGGCCAATCTCTCAAGCATTTGGTCATGGAAAGGAAGTGGGTAGTGATCTTTTCGTGTTTCAGCATTCAATTTGCGATAATCGATGCACACACGCCATTTGTTTTTCACTCGAGTTGTGACCACTTCTCCATGTTCATTTGTGACAACTGTTATCCCGCCCTTCTTAGGAACGACATGAATTGGACTAACCCATTCACTATAAGAAATTGGGTAGATAATACCAGTTTGAAGAAGCTTGGTAATCTCTTCCCTAACTACCTCAAGTATGAGTGGATTGAGTCTTCTTTGAGGTTGCCTAATTGGTTTGGATGATTCCTCTAGATGGATCTGATGCATGAAAAGGGCAAGGTTGATTCCTTGAATATCCTCTAGGGTCCAACCTATGGAATTTTTGTTTTCCTCTAACACTTGAACTAGTTGGGACTCCTCAGTTTCAGAAAGTGAAGAAGAGATAATGACAGGGTAGGAGGGATCATGGAAATGGAATGCATACTTGAGGTGTGAAGGAAGTGGTTTTAGATCAGTTTCAGCCTTGATTTGAGAGCTAGACAAGTTAGGAGTAGGAGAAGGGATTCCAGATGGGTTTGGATCATTTTCCTCAGCATTTTCCAAGGTGGAGCAGTAGAGATCAAAGTTGATGTGGGATTCAAGAGAGTTTTCAAGTTCCTCTAGATTGATGGAGTCTATGAATGAGAGGTCCACATCAACTTCACCATTTATGACTTTGTTAATCATGGTGCAGATTTCACAAGATCCTTTATCATTAGAACATGAAGAAAATGGTGGATTGGGGTTCAACGGAATGTTATAAGTGTCCTCAAAATCATGGATTGAGAATGCAGAGTGATCCTCAGATGGGTATCACATGGCTTGGAAAATGTTGAACTTGACTAGCTGGTCACCGAATTCCATGGATAAGATGCCTGAATGGACATCAATCTTGGTTCTCGAAGTCATGAGGAATGGTCTTTCTAGAATTAGGGGAGATCGAGAAGAGGTTGTCTCACCTTCCATGCCAAGGACATAGAAATCAGCTGGGAAGATAAGATCATTGACCTGAACAAGAACATCCTCAATTATCCCCTCAGGACTGGAAGTGCTTCGATTGGCTAATTGAATGACAACACCCGTTGGGTGCAAGGGACCTAGACCAAGGTTGGGGAAAATGGATTTGGGCATGACATTTATTGAGGCTCCATGGTCTTTCAGTGCATCATCAAAGTTGGAACTCCCAATTTGATATGGAACCGTGAAGGTCCCTGGATCTTTGCACTTGATGGGAATGGACTGTTGGGTTGAAACATTTTCAATGTTCCTAGGTTTCCTCTTATGGGTGCACAATTCCTTAAGAAACTTGGCATACTTAGGAATTTGTTTGATGGCATCTAAAAGGGGGATGTTCACTTCAACACGTCTAAACATGTCAAGCATTTCAGGATCAGGTTCAAAGGACTTCTTAGGCTTGGAGATGGCTTGAGGAAAAGGAATTGGGTTCCTTAGAGGAATGGAAGGAGGTGAAGGAGTGGATTCAAGTTCCTTTTCCAGCTTTTTGTTATTTTCATTTTCTAGATCAACATCGAAAGGGGAGGTAGAGCAATCAGCATGGGGCATAGCAATTTGCTTTCCTGATCTAAGTGCAATTGCACTTACATTACCCTTAGGGTTGGGTAATGGTTGAGTTGGGAGTTGGGATGAATTGGATGGTAGTTGCTGGCTAATGTGGGATGCAAGTTGACCTATTTGGGTTTCAATGTTCTTGAGGCTAGGATGGGTGATGGAAACAAGATCCTCTACAGCACTTTCCCATGGTTTTTTAGAAGAAGAGGCTTGTCCCAAATTGGGTTGGTCTTGATTTTGGTTCTTGGGAAAGCGATTGTATTTGGTAGGGAATTGGGAAGGCTCGTTAGGATAGTGGAATCAAGGAGGAATGTTTGTTTGGGGTTGAGGAACAAAAGGATAAGGTTGATGGATGTTACCACCACTTTGACCATATTGGAACTGGTTTGTATTTTGATGAGGGAACTGAGGAGGATGAGAAATGGGATTACCATACCTTAGAGGTGGGTTAAAGGTAGAAGAGAAGGGCTCAGAGTGGGGTTGGTTGAAGTTTCTAACAAACTGACCTGATTGTTGAGGGTTGAAGTTTCGCTGAGCGTATGCCGCATTGAGCTCCATTGGACAAGATGAATCAGATGGATCATCTTCAAGTTATGGACATGTGTCAGTCGGATGAGATGGAGAGTTGTAGATTCCACAATTCTTGATAGGTCCAGGGAATAGGGACTGTGGAGGAGATGAGGTTGGGGCTTTGGTAGCCACCGCTAGTTGACGCACAAGACCTGTAAGTTCACTCATTCACTCAGTCATCTTGTTGGGCTCTATGGATTGATTCTCTTTGGCTTGTTTCACTTGAGCATGTGCTCGAGTATGGAATTGCTGCGTGTTAGCAGCCATGTTGCTTATGAGTTCTCGTGCAGCTGCAGGAGTTTTGTCAACAAGAGCACCGCCACTTGCAGCATCAATGAGAGTTCGCACCATAGGGAATAACCCCTCATAGAAGTATTGGATCAGGTGTTGGTCAGGGATTTGATGGTGTGGACATGTTGACAAAAGCTTTTTGAACCTCTCCCAATACCCATGGAGTGATTCATTAGGGAATTGACAGATGCCACTTATTTCCTTTCGGATAGAAGTTGTTCGGGAAGCGGGAAAGAACTTCTCAAGGAAAAGTCTCTTCATGTCAACCCATGAGTTTAAGGAACCAGGTGGGAGGTAGTAGAGCCAAGACTTGGAAGAATCCGCTAGGGAAAAGGGGAAAGCTCTAAGATTGAATTGTTCTTCAGAAACCCCTTGAGGCTTCATGGTAGAGCATACTACTTGGAACTCTTTACGGTGAAGATGTGGATCCTCACTGGCTAGCCCGTGAAAATGAGGGAGAAGATGAATCAAACCCGATTTGAGTTCGAAGTCAGCTTCAATGTTTGGATATTGAATACCAAGAGGTTGGTAATTTATATCATGGGAATCAAGTTCTTTCAATGATTGTTCCCTAGGATTGGCCATATCTAATTCAATTGGTAGGGCAATGATTGGTTCTTGGGTGATTTGGTTATCCCTAATGGTCCTCCTAAGTCGACGAAGGGTTCTATCAATTTTAGGGTCAAACAAATCCAAGGGATTGTTTGGGAGGATGTGGGGCATTCAGAGAGATTTAGAAAGGATGAGGAAGACGGGGTTTCCTTTGTATTTTTTCAGTTTATGATTTTTAAGTGGAAGACGGGTTTTTCTTTGTGATTGTTTTTAATTTTTTTCAAAAATTTTGATTTTTTTGGTTTTTTTACAATAACCAGAAACTAATTACTACTTAAAGCACCATCCCCGGCAACGGCGCCATTTGAAATGCACGGCCTATTGTCGCCTATAGACCGGTAAAAGTTCCGGTGCTCTGCTAATGTGTATAGCAGCACTCGGGTCGAATTCTCGGCAATGATACTTTGTAGTAGTTGTCTGTTTTTAGTTGATTGTATTTTGATTGGGGGGGGGGGTTTGTTTGCAGAGCTTAATTGAAATGTTTAATGAATGATGTTTTATTTAACAAGTTGATAAATATTGGGGTGAGTTCATCATTAGGTTAGTTAAGCTTGTGATATCCTTGAGCTTTTCTTTATATTGCATTTAAATTAACACCCATGTCACAAGATGATGTTGATTAGAATTCCTAAGTGTTAAGGCTTTAATCCAAGCCTTACATTAACTTAGGGTTCTAATCTTGATAAAATATTGTTTATGGTAGTGTATTTATGGTTCCAATATTCCATGGAAACCACACGTTAAACAAATCAAGTCATTAATCCATGACATGCTAAGTCCAACATACACAATGTTAATTGAACGAATACTAATCGAGCAAAAGCTCTCAATCGCTTAACATAACTAAATTAAAACTCACCCCAATGAGAAATTTACTCATCTATTATGATGTTTATTAATCTGGTAATATATGTTTATGGTGATGAATTATAAAGAGAAGAAAAAGAAAGGGACAAGATAAGAGTAGTGTGCCGAACACACACATGAAATCATTGGAGAATCAAAAATGGAATTTTGATTGAATGAGGAAGCAAGATAAGGTACTGTAATTTAAAATGATTCAAACTATTTTAAGACCATGAATATTATACTACAGAAGGTGGAGGAGAATAGGAGATATTGAAGAAGAAACATTCATTAAAACAGAATTACAAAATAAAGGACTTACAAAATTACAAAAATGAAGAACACAAAAGTAAGTGAAAACAAAGAGAGGAGGAAAGGTCTCTCAAGTGAAAACATGAGTATGGCAGTTCCTCCAAATATTTTGGAAAAGATTTGGTCGTGCCAATATGATCTCCTCTCTTCTGAAATGCCAACCCCTCTCAAGGAGAGAAGGGGAGAGTATTTATAGTCCAAGGAGTGGACTGTTTGCATTCCTAATCTGTCCCTCCACTTGAATCGCCAATTTGGATATTCAGACAGCCGAATCTCCAAATATCTCCTTATTCGGAGTTGTAGATAATAACGTTGTACGACTACTTTCAAAATATGGAGGCATTTGGACAAGTGGATCCAATGTTATGGCGGTTTTATTAAACAAAGGTAAATTGTCCATTTCTATCCATGCTTTTTCGATGTCCAAAATGTGAATGGATTTTTTAACAGGAAGCTGCCTTCAAATCCGAATGACTTCTTCAACAAAGTCGGCCACATATATCTCCTCTTTCCCACTGAAAAATATCAGCTAGATTTGATGCTTACATCATGACATATGTCATGACTAGTATACTGATTTTAATTCTCGGACAGAATGGTGGGATGGACTTCAATGCTTCCTTTGGGACCCTTGTAATTGGATTTGGGCCGTGACATTTTTATCCCAGATGACATGTAGTGTCCCCCGAATTATGGTGTAGAGTTAATGTTTTTGGACTTCTGTATTGAGCCCAGTAAATCAATCTTCACGTCTGGTCCAGTTTGTTCACAGATTCTTTGGTCTTGGTTGTGAGGACCCTATGACCCTTCAAATGGAAGAATTGGATCATGGTTCTTTCTAATGAAATGTTGTATATGGAAAGGAGAATCCTAAAAAACAAGAACCACACAATTTGGATCAGTATAGTGACAATTATAATTAAAACATTAAACTGACTCAATTGGACTACTTCTAAAAATGCTCAAATATTATACTTAATATTAAAACATTAATATTTCACACAAATTATGCACATTTCATATAAAATAAGTAAAGGGGGAATATAATAAGTCATGAAAATATTAATAACATCACCAACCCTACTTTATATTTTTTATTGATTTCCTAGATAAAGTTAGTGATGGTGTAGTGTGAACTTAGCTCAGATACATGTGTCTTTTTAGAGGTGGTTGTTACATTATATATTATATATGGTATATCGAATGTGTTAATTTTATGTTTATTTTTTTCATATATATGTGTATAACATGACATGAATTTTTATATAGTATTCATGTGTTGAGATTGAGAAATGAATTATATTTTTCATAGTGTTGTAGAGTTTTTTTAAAGGGAACTCCCTTATCTATATTTGTGATAATATACTATTGGTGTTATTCTCAAACCCATGGCCTATTTAAGGTGAGATTCAAAGTCCATTCTCTTACACATTTATTGAAAAATCCCAGGTAAATAAAAAATATTACATTCTAAGGTTTATCAATATTTGTGAATAAAATGTTAATATTACTTTTAAGGGAAGGCTATGCTTGATGGCCCACCCAATACGCAACAACGAGTTTCTTTCAAATCTTACGTTGCTCACTAATAATATAATAATATTATAATAATTAACGCCTCACCTTTGTAATGGATGGAATGAACAGAAATAACTACAAAATGATTACATATGTTTTTTTAAATATTTTTACATTTATCCAATAAATGTTAGAGGCTTAAAATCAAAATGAATCCAAGTTTAAGAATAAATACTCTAATATTTTAATAAGATTGTTTTACCGCCTATTGATGGCGAAACTTTTTTAAATCAAAATTTTGACAATTTTATAAGATCTATTTTTCAAAATGAACTTATTATTTATGATTGGGATATTGAAATTTACTTTGGTTAAATTTTTGGTATGTTTCTGACAATGTTCATTTTTTAATGAATAGTGAAAAATATTGCATTTTACATCAAAACTGATTTTTCATCAAATTTAAATATATGGATAGATTATCTTTTTAATTGGTTTTAAAGTTTAATTATAATATATATTTACAATTTAATTCAATGGTGTTCATTAGAATTAATTTCACTTTGAAAATGGACATAAACAAGTGCCAAACTTTTCATAGATATTGCTTCCAAAAAACCCGCAATTTGTTTTAACAGCGGGAATTAAATATATGATTTATTAATGAAACTTCAATGTTTTGAATTTGGTAAAATGGAAATCATTTCTGAATTTGAATTATCAAATATATCTTATGGTTAATTTTTGGTATTTTTCTGATAATGCTTTTTTTATTGAATAGTGAAAAATACAGTTTTTAATTCAAAACCGCCTTTTCGTCCAATTTATTTATATATTTATATTGTAATTTTAATTTATATTAAAGTATAATTGAATTATTTTTTTATCACTTAATACAATTTTTTTCATTGTAAGTAATTTCACTTTTCAATTGGATGTAATAAGAGGTCAATCTTTTGATAAATTTTACTTCTTAAAAACTCGTCTTTTGTTTTGACAAGAGAATTTACATTTAAATTAATTACTACAAATTAGGTGTTTTAAATTTGATAAAATGTATTCCATATTTGGAATAAGATGGTCCAAATTATTTAATAAATACTCTTTTGTTTTTGGACATTATGAATAGTAACAGCAGTAATTATCTTTAATTATCATGTTTAATTAGTAATCTGGTAATTAAGGGTAAGAAAATAATATCATAAAAATATTAAATGACCCCAACATGTGTCCTAATTCTATTGGTGGTGTCATGGAAGACCATGGGATTCCATGTTCCAACCTTGGGACCCCATGGAATCACTTTATTGTGATAGAGACCTTTTATCATATATTTTTTAAAGAATGGAAAATGTAACCAATGTATGTAACACCTAAGTAAAATAATATTTATTTTATCTACATAAATTATATATTAGACTATAAATAGTCATTGTAAATCTAAAATGGTTTCCTACATCATAGTATGTTTTTATAATTTTTAGACATTAAATAAATTAAATTATTTATGACACCATGATGATGCAACAATTACCTCATTAATGAACGATTTAAATAAAATGAAAATATAATGTAAAATATAAGACATAAACTTGGAAAAAACCTATTTGATGAGTATATTTCGAACCCTTATCACCTTATCCTAGAAATATATCAATGTTGGACCTTTAAAATCCGAAACTCCTTTTAATGTAAAGTAACATTTCTTGACTTTCCATGAGTGCCCCTCCTCTCCTATTATAAAAGGCCCCCGCCTCTACCTACTTAACCACACCTCTAAAGCCTTTGGATCGGCCAAAACCTGCCCTTTTCATCTCTCCTCATACTTCTCTTTATTATTGATTCCTCACCTCAGGCATAATGCTCTTCAAGAGACCCTTTTGGTTCAAACCAAAGGGAGTTACCCGATATAAAGGTAATGTCTTCTCATATGTTCTTTTGTTTTATTTTTCTTCTCCGACCCCTTAAACTCTTTTTATTCCTTTATTTCGTAACAAAACCTGTATCTTAAATATACTACGATGTTTTTATAATAATTATTCGAGCTACACTTACACACACATCCATCTAATGGTTAAATAACATGCTGTTTCTGTGGATAGTGAATTACTGCCTCACGAAACATTGATTGTTCAATATTCTTTTAACACCTTTAAAAGTGTCCATTATGATGTCACTAAATTTTATATATGATATATATGGTATTTTTGTTTTATATATTCTTCATTATTTTTTATTTAAAACATACCTTTATTCCTTTAATGTTGTGAAAATGCGATAATTTCATATGAGGAAGTGCGGACTACCGCCCGCTCAAGTGATGTGACTCATTCATGTAATACATGGAATGTATAAAGAATGAAATTAATGACCTTATTTGACCTATATAACATATATATTATAATGTAATTATAATATATATATATATATATATATATCTCCATTATTTTTAATTCCATTAATATGAAGAAGAAATGAAAGTAGCATTCATGCGTACGTACGGCATACCGTCTCCATGAACGGTTCATTTCATTTCATTTTATCTCAAAATGTTTTGGAATAGTATATAATGAATATTTACTGGATATATATGATATTTAAATCATTAATACTATTTTTTAGATGATGTAATTATAACTACATGGACGATTCTTTTCAAACCAGTACATTTTTGACTCATGTACCAAACATCGACAAAAACATTTTATATGAACTCACATAATTAACTAATTATGAAAACATTATAATTTCGGATAAGAAATCAATAATAATCATTAAAGGATTTCCTTACAAAATTATAAATTTACAAAAGTTTATTTTGTGGAAAAAATGGGAACTGAGTAGATTTTTCTACTTTGTAATATTTGAGATGTAATAGTTATGTCCTAATTCTCTAAAACTCTAAACCTGAAAAGATCCTCAATGTGAATTATTCAATTTAATTCAATATTAAGTAAGGTTTAAGGCCGTGTACTTATAGTTGGTATCAATGGTCGATTTAGATAAAATTAAAGGTTAGAGTGTTGTTTATGAAAAAGAGACAAGTTGTGTATAACCACAATGGTTAGTATATTAGATGGAGTCATTTTTTTGAAAGTTAGAATGAGTTTGACATAACGTGGATAAGTATATCTTGGTGTTTATCTTCCTCTTTATTATATGATGATTTTACTGATATACTCAAACTGACATTATTGGTTTTATTAAATGGCTGGATCTAGCAGGAACCAAAGTAACATTGGATTTGAAGAAAACTATGACGGTTTTATAAAAGAATAACTAAATGATATGGGATCTGCAATGAGAAATCTTGTGGTTATCCTCAAACAACTATCTGGAGTCATGATTGACCACCTGAACCTTAGTGATTCTTATAAGGCATCGTATATGCGAGAAACAAATCCCTACGGATGTTCAGGTAATAATGATAAAGGTAAGTATGTTCAAATACCTATATGAGAAAGATGTGGAAAGAAACACATAAGAAAATGTTTCAAAGGGATAGAAAGATGCTATAGATGTGGAAACAAAAGTCATAAAAAAGAACCTGCCATGGAAAAAGGAAGCATCTAGTTGACTCTAGGAAAGGGAAAGAAGTTCTTTCTGAAGGATCAATTGAATGTTTTAAATGTGGTGTGCGTGGTAATTATGAATACACGTGTCCTACAAAGATGTTTCAGGAATGGGGTCACTAAGATCGTACAAATATTCATTTACCAATACCTAATGCCATTCCGATTGAGGATGAAGAAACTGACAATGACCAATGAAAGGTATGGATTATTTCTTCACATATGTTTGCCTATTATTGGAATCTTAGGATATGATTCATGATTTTTTTGTAGGAAAGAAGTATTTCAGAATTAGTTGAAAAGGAATGGATAATGTATCATGAATTATGTTGAATGAGTAAGAAGTCAACATATAAGGGAGTCAAGAGTTATGATAGATTTTAGGATGGTGAAATTCAAAGATGTATTAAGCCTGTTTGGATGATGGGGTTACATTAGAAGACTTTTTATAATATATATAACCCTGATGTTTGATATAGGATATTTTTATTCAAGGATTAATTATCCTTTCTTTTGTGGATATAGTTATAAATAACCATGGGGGATTATATGATCATTGAATTTGAGGCAATTACCTGTTAATACATTTTGGGTTGAAAAATTGAAGTTAGTAGATAACCTTTATGGTTAAAATATGCTATGGTTATTTCATAAGATTTTTTCTCTTTTTTGGGGATGTATTAAGAATTATATAGTTTTGGAAAAAGGAAAACATGTAGACCGTGTGACAACCCGTCACATTGGACGAAGCTGCGGGAATCGAACCCACAACCAAAGTGAAACTGGTATTTATCGCCTACCACTGGACTACGTGAAGTCCCTGGTTAGTTTGAATGATTCTTTCTAGTTAGATGATTTTATGATCTAAGAGTAAGTTGATTTTGGGTTATCAATGGAAATGATTAGCCTATCATGGAGGATATGTGATTAGGTTAATTACTTTTTAGTATGAGACTATAAGAGTAGCTGATGTTATTTTGGAGAAAAATGTTAAGATTTATCTTAACAGAGTATGTGATTAAATCCTTCAGAGATTTGGGTTTCAATCTTAGTTTGGTTTACTTTGATGAATTTTATGGATAGATGTTTATTGATTGGTCTTTGTTGAAGTTTGGGTTTTTTTGACAAATTTTTGAGATTAGGAGTAGTTTTTCTTTTTGTAAAAAAATATCCTTTTTGGGTATTATCTGATCTCATACTAAACTTTTTGGTTAGTTTTTGGTTGAAATCTAAAGACATGGAAAATATATAGTTCTCTTTTGTGGATTAGGTGATTCTGAATAAGTTTATTATAGTACTCTTAATGCGAACAAGTCTTCCTAAATACTCGTCTTTTGGAGAAAATATGAGTTTGATTAAGGAATCTAGTAAAAGTTGAAAGTCTACATGACAAGTAAGTATGTTTCATTATGATTTAGTGAAGCTCAAAAATAAATTTCTCAATTAAAAGTAACTTAAAAACAAAAATGTTGTCTGTTAACTTTTCATACTGTGGAATCAAATACCATTTAACCCATCACAAGATTGTGATTTTCTTGTGGTTAACCGTCTCCTAGACATGTTTACTACCACCCTCCATCAGAACATGACCCTTTGTTTTCTCCTCCATATCCATATTTTCCTACTTGGAATCCTTGTATGGGTTAACTAGGGTGACCTTTGTACTTCTCTCCCTTTTTTAGAAGTGATAGTTTTACTAACTCTTGTTCCGATGTGGGACTTTCAATGAAGTTTCCAAGCCCAATTTTGAAATTGCGTGGACACAATTCCCAAAAGGGGGGAAGGATGTAACATCCCAAGTAAATAAATAATATTACATTATAAGTTTTATCAATATTTGTGAATAAATTGTTAATATTACTTTAAAGGGAATTCTATGCTCAATGGCGTAACCAATACGTAACAACAAGTTTCTTTGAAATCAAACGTTGCACACTAATAATATAATAATATTATAATAGTTAACGCCTAGACTTTGTAATGGAGTGATTGAACAGAAATAACTACAAAATTATTACATATGTTTGTTTAATATTTTTACATTTATCCAATTAATGTTATAGGCTTAAAATCCAAATAAATCCAATTTTAAGAATAAATACTCTAATATTTTTAAAAGATTGTTTTACCGGCTTTTGATGGCGATCCTTTTTTAAATATAACATTTGACAATTTTATAAGCTATATTTTACAAAATAAACTGATTCTTTATGATTGGGATATTGAAATTTAGTTTGGTTAAATTTTTTGTATGTTTTTGACAATGTTCATTTTTTAATGAATAGTGAAAAATATTGCATTTTACATCAAAATTGATTTTTCATCTAATTTAAATATATGGTTAGATTATCTTTTTAGTTGGATTTAAAGTTTAATTAGAATATATTTTTACAATTTAATTCAATGGTGGTCATTATAATTAATTTCACTTTGAAAATGCACATAAACAAGTGCCCATCTTTTCATAGATATTTTTTCCAAAAAACCCGCTATTTGTTTTGACAGTGGGAATTAACTACATGATTTATTAATGAAACTTATATGTTTATAATTTTGTAAAATGGAAATTATTTCTTAATTTGAAATATAAAATATATCTTAGGGTTAATTTTTGGTATTTTTCTGATAATTCTTTTTTTATTGAATAGTGAAAAATAAAGTTTTTAATTTAAAACTGCCTTTTCATCCAATTTATTTATATATTTAGATTACAATTTTAATTGTTTTAAAGTATAATTGAATTATGTTTTTATCACTTAATATAATTTGGTTCATTGGAAGTAATTTTACATTTCAATTGGATGTAATAACAAGTCAATCTTTTGATAAATTTTACTTCTTAAAAACCCGTCTTTTGTTTTGACAACGAGATTTACTTTTAAATTATTTACTACAATTTATGTGTTATGAATTTTATAGAATGGATTCCATATTTGGAATCAGAAGGTTAAAATTTTGTAATTAAGACTCTTTTGTTTTTGGACATTATGAATAGTAACGACGGTAATTATCTTTATTTATCGTGTTTAATTAGTAATTAGGTAATTAAGGGTAAGAAAATAATATCATAAAAAATATAAAATGAGCCCAAAACGTGTCCTAATTCTATTGGAGGTGTCAGGGACGACCATGGGATGCCTTTTTGTAGCCTTGGGACCCCATGTAAACACTTTAGTGTGACAGTGACCTTTTATCATATTTTTTTAAAGAAAGGAAAATCTAACCAATGTATGTAACAACTAGGTAAAATAATTTTAATTTTTTCTACATAGACGATATCTTAGACTATAAATAGTCATTATAAAGAAAAAAATATTTCCTACATCGTAGTATTTTTTTTATAATTTTTAGACATTAAATAAATTAAATTATTTATGACACCATGATGATGGAGAAATTACCTCATTAATGAACGATTTAAATAAAATGAAAAGATAATGTAAAATCTAAGAAATACACTTGGAAAAAACCTATTTGATGAGTATATTTCGAAACCTTATCACCTTATCCTCGAAATATATCAATGTGGGACCTTTAAAATTCGAAACACTTTTTAAAGTAAAGTAACATTTCTTGACTTTCCATGAGTGCACCTCATCTCCTATTATAAAAGGCCGCCACCTCTACCTCCTTACCCACACATCTCAAGCCTTTGTCTTGACCAAACCCTGACCATTTCATCTCTCCACAAACGTATTTTTATTATTGAAGCCTCAACTTACGCCGAATGCTCTTCATGAAACCCTTTTGGTTCAAACCAATGGGAGTTACCTGATTTAAAGGTAATGTCTTCTCGTATGTTCTTTTGTTTTATTTTGCTCCTCCAACCCCATAAAATCTTTTTATTCCTTTCTTTTGTAAAAAAAACAGTATCATAAATATAATAGTATGTTTTTATAAGACGGATTGGAGCTACACTTACACACACATCTGTCTAATGGTTAAAGAACATACTATTTCTGTGGATGGCGAATTACTGCCTCACGAAATAATGATTGTTCAATATTCTTTTAACACCATTAAAGGTGGAAATTATGATGTCACTGTATTTTATATACGATATATATGGTATTTATGTTTTATATATTTTTTATTATTTTATATTTAAAACATACCTTTATTCTTTGCATGTTGTGCAAATGCGATAATTTCACACAAGGAAGTGCAGACTACCGCCCCCTCAAGTGATGTGACTCATTCATGGAATACATGGAATGTATAAAGAATGAAATAAATGAACTTATGTGACCTATATAACATATATATTATAATTTTATTATAATATATATATATATATATATATATCTCAATTATTTTTAATTCCATTAATATGACAAAGAAATGAAAGTAGCGTTCATGCGTACGGACGACCTACAGTCTCCATGAACGGTGAATTTCATTTCTTTTTATCTTCAAATGTTATGGAATAGTATAAAATGAATATTTACTAGATATATATGATATTTAAATCATTAATACTATTCTGGAGATGATTTACTTATAACTACATGGACGATTCTTTTCAAACAAGTTCATTTTTGTATCATGTACCTAACATCGACAAAAACATTTGATATGAACTCACATAATTAACTAATTATTATAACATTATAATATGTGATATGAAATGAATAATAAACTTTAAAGGAGGTCCTTAAGAAATTATAAATTAAAAAATGTTTATTATTCATGAATATAAAGAAACGAACAAGACAAGTCGGACTTGAGGTTAGGGATCCTACCTCTCTCTTTCTTTTTAAGTACTCTTTTTTATGTAACTTTATTTAAGCTCCTCTTTCCTATGTCGGGGGGATGTTCTTTTATATTCAAATTACTGTAATTTATATGTTCATATGATGAGAGAACATATTTGATTTCATCAATCCATTTTTTTGGATGTTTTAAGTGGCGTCGTTAGGCTGCCGAGTTTTTGTAAGGGATTTTTCATCTCACTTTTATTCCCTTGAGATTTATGCTACATTGGACAATATTTCCTCTTGTGTGGGGTATGTACTGAAAATTATTTTACTATTTTTATAATATTCTATCATTTATGGTTATTTAGATATTCATTGTATGACCCTTCTTTCATGGGGTGTATGTTTCGAATGTTGCCCAAATCAGTAAGGGAACCTTTCACACTCCTCTTTTAAAAAGACTTATTTTGTTATGTATTTTAATTTACATCTTTTTATGTTGGTATATGTTTTTATATATCATTATTGATGTAAATTTTTTGTCCAAGTGATGAGATACCATTTTCTCTCTCATCAACTAATTTTATTAATTTTAAGGTGACGCCGTTAGGCTGTCAAATTTAACCAAGGGATCTTTTGAACCCAATTTCGATTTCTTTGGGTTCAACATGTAGTTATTGAATATGTCATCCTTTGAATATGTGTTAATGAAATTTTATTTTTTTACACTTAATATCCATTTATATTGGGTTTATTTATATTTTTCACACATAATTTTCAGATTGATTTATCCTTAATTTAAGGATACCTTATTTATAAGGGATTTCATCTCATTTTACATTTCTATTGAGACTTCATTGTTGTTGTGCACCAATTCCCTCATATATGGTGTATATACAATCCTTTGGAATATTATATCATGAATCCATTTATTCTCATGATATTATAAAGTTCTTATTAAATGTTATTCCTCAATTATTGTATTCAAGTGTCTCTAATTTTGGTAAAAACCCTTTAACTAAAATATCACTTTAAATGTTTTAACGATTTATTCTTAAAAATATTTCTCATAAATATCAATGTTTTAAAAAAAATTAAGGATTTATTTATATGGATATTAATGGTTTAAAATGTTAAAAGCTTCAATGTGATATGGGACACTTTGATTCCAAAATCTCTTTATTAAATGTTTTAAATGGTTTGAAAAATGGTTTTTAGGGTGGATTCATTATTTAAATATATTAAAATGATATATTGTTAATGCAATGTGAGAATTTTATCTTTACATTATGTTTAAGTTATGTTCTATGATTATGTTATGGTTCTTGGGCATTGTTTATGAAGACAGGTGGTTTCGTGACAAACTAAGGGCGGGTGAGCCTGATATAGCTCTCCAATGCATTGGGAAACATATAATATGATATATCATTTAGTTCATAAGATATAAATGAAATTTATAATATTGGATTACATTAATGAGTTTCTTAATACATGGGTCTCAATTATTTAAAGCTTCAAAACTATGATATATAGTGTTTCCCTATATATGTTTTTGGTGGAACAATAATTAATTAAAACATGGATACATGTTATTTTTTTTTCTAACTTATGATTGTGAGTTATGTGAATCTTTGAATATTTGATACCTAGACCGAGAGTGGGTAGGCTGGTGAATAACAATGCTTGATATATTTGAGAACCTTATTCCCTAAGAATTGTATTGTATACGAAGATGCAATGTTCATTACTAACTTTCCTAAACTATGATATCATGAACTATGGTAGACATTTTCTGAAGAAGGTATTTGGTATTTTATTATTATACCCAATTAATAGGATGTAGTTGGGTTCCAAGAGGGAAGGGATGAGTATGCCACACTGGTTGTGGTTTCAAAACCTTCTTTTTGACTATTACTTATCTCAATGAATAACTTAGAAAAATATTACAATAATTCATACAGTCTATGGGTTATTGGATATTAATAGAAATATCAAACATTTCAATCTTAAACCAATAGTTTCTAATGCCATATCCATCTCTCCTAACATATAAAGGAATGTAGAAGAGATTTATATGATATAATTTTATATGATTTTTGATCATTTTATGAAACCCCTTGAGATTTAGTTTGCACTGTATGTGTATATTATTCATGGGATTGCCTAATATTTGGGAGATATTTTATTCCAAGAAGATCCGCATATAGAACAACCATGACAAATTTTTAGGCATGTTTCCTTGGCCGGTTCCTATATAAGACTCTGAGGTATGATAATGATCAATAATTTTTTAATATTTTATAGGGGACATATTTTTGATGGATTATTTTTCATAATTCATATATTTTCTATAGTTTTCACCAATGTTAGCAGGTTATGAGATTGTTAGGGTCATTTAATTTGAGTTGAGTTGGTCATTTTTTTCATGACATGAATTCTAGATGTAGTGGACTAGAGCCTGATTATTGAGAAGAATATGGTTAATAGTGAAACATCTAGGTGAATTTATTATTTTTCTAATGTCATGATCAAGTTGTGATCTAATTTTAAGTAGATGTACGATTGTTATCAGTAGGTTGGTGATAGATATACTATTCATGGAAGAGGTTCATCTCTTCCTCTAAGAGGGAATAATTTTATATAATAGATTTTTCGGTGGTATATGGAATTTATAAAAAGATCATGATATTATTTTAAAGGATTGTTTATCATTAAATCATATTAAAACATTGTTTTGATTTTATAGGAGTGTTTGATAGTTATCTTTGAGATGAAATTTTGGTTAGACTTAGGTTTTAAGAGTATGACTATGAGTGTCGAAGTGGTAGTTGGGGTTCTTTTGACTAACTAGGACATAATAAAAGACAAGGTACATAGTAAAACGGTTAGTAACATTAGTAGGGTGGTTTTCAAAATAGAATTTATGTGACAAGATCTCAATGATTGTGATTAGGTATATTATATGTTATATAAAATAGTATATTAGATCCTAGAGAGGGGCTATCAATAATTTTTGGAATGATCATTATGGAATCTACAAGGATTTTATTTTGTTTGATACCGGTGATTCATACTTATGCATTTCATCTTTGTTATTAAGTTACTAGGGATTGAATACGAATTATATATGTGGTATGATAACCATTTTTACACTCATAAGTATGTTATTCATGGGTATTCAGAGCTATATGATAGCACTGTTGTGATATGTAGAATCAAGAATCATTAAGATTACATTATATTGGAGATTCATTACATTGATTTAATCCTTAGTATGATTGGTTGACTCAAAATTGAGTCCACATTGGATGATATCAATAGTAATTATCATTCATATCTATTGAGGGATATTGTTATAACTTAACTGGATTGTTATTATTATTTAAAACACTTTAGAATTTTACCATAAAAAACCAGGGATGGTTATGACCTAGTTAAATATAATTTCTATAAGGGTTGAGGTGATGATATAATAGTCAATCATTATTATTATATTTTACCTATATCATGTTGTATTTATTGAGGTATTCATAGGGTTTCCATCTAATAAATTGGTCATATTAACTATCGATATGATGTCTATTATAGAACCCACATCTATTGTTGTATGCAGGATAACCTCGGTGGTGCTGAGAGAGTTGAAGCTCTAGGTAATGGAAATTGGGGTAAAGGGATTAATTTCTATGATTACATCATCTGGAGTTTCATTTAATTTTTTATAGTAAGTGATAAGATAATTTACATTTTTCTTTAGATTGCTGAAGGATCAAATTTTTTAATGTCAATAACCAATATCACATACCTTATATAGATGAAATTTTTTATTAATCAAAGGGATCTAAGCGGGTCTTCAAAATCAATATGAGGTCAAGATATCACTAGTTGTGGATGAGGCCATTATATGTTAATTGAAATTTTTTAGATAAAATTTGTCTTTTATGAGTTTCTTCTGGTGTCATTTAGTTTAACAAATTGACCATGAGTATTTTTGGCCCTAAAACTAGGGTTTTATATCCATATATGGATTCATTATTGGTTTTATTTATCTAGGAGGGTATTTTTTACACCATTTCATGGAATTGTTGTTGTTGAGATTAGGAGATAGTATAGGATATAATTATAATGAATTGACTGTACAAAAATATCTCAAAGTGTTATTTCATGATCAATGATTTCACTTATTATTGAATATGATATCTGTAGATGTATATTAGTGGAACCTGGGAGGGTCAAGGAAATTATTTCATTTTAGTGATCCGAGAATATTTTTTAGATCTTTAGAATCTCTGGGTTTGGAAGAATACTATAGAAGATTCATTTATAACATTCTGATATTGGGAGTATCTATGATTTTCCAAACTAAGATGGTGGTGATTTTTGTGTGGTTTTATCCTTAAAAGAGATCCTTCTAAGATAAATAGGGGATATTTAAATCTCTTTATCATCAAATTACTTGATACTAGTAATGATTAAAACTAATATTGTGTTTCATCTGGAGTCAGGATTGCAGTAGTTCTGATATGGGACAGGTGATTAGACACTTACGGGAATAAGAAGCTAAGGATTGTTGAGTTGAACTTCCCAAATCATGATTTAGATCAAGAATTGTTTATATAATCATTGAGATGTTTTCATCACTACATTTTGAGAGAGTGGTTTTTGGTACATATATCCTATAAGAGGGTCATGTACATATTTTTACAACATGATATGAACTAGATAATGTTTTTGGGCATCAAGTTGATGTATAATATTAAGAAATGAAATTTTGAGGTTGATGCATTGAGTTAGAAGAATATGAATTGGGTGGTGCGATAGGCTAATACCTAGTGATGGCTAGTGTGCCTCTTCATTGAGATGAAATTTTTTGTTCAAGAGTGTTTATGCCAATTTATCCCCACAATTTTGACATTTACATCCTCAATTTTTAATAGGATGAAGGAGTTTCAACCCGGATTATATAATTTTTAGTGATAGAATATATAATGGGGACCTCTATAATATTGGACTAAAGATGATTACAAGATAATTTATAAGTGATGTTAAGTTATGGTCCCTATGAGCATGCGTCTGGAGTAAATGTGAGTTTCACATGACTTGATATGGTGTTTTCTCCAAGGGTTGAAAAATATTTGTCATGACATCCAAAAATAGTATTAGTGGATTGGTATTAATAAGTACAGTATTAGGTGTATTTCCAAATGTTTCACCAATTAGTAGGTGAATGCTGAGAACCATAAGCTTACTAGTATTATTTAGTTTCTACCTATTCCCATTTTGATATTTGATAATGTGAAGATAGATTTTATGAGGAGGTTATGAAGGGAACCCCAAGGCATGGATCCAATATAAATAAATGTATATCAATTGATGATGGTTACACATTTACTAGTAACCTAGGATACCTATAATTTTGTCAATCTTGGTAGGGTGTATGTTTAAGAGATAATATATCAAAATTATATACTAAGGAGTATCATATCATATGAATATTATTTTTTCACACATATCTTCTGATAGATACTATAGAAGGATTTGGATAGTATGGTATATTTAAGCATGATTTACTAACCTCATATTTATGGGTATTAGAAGGATAGTTTTTAAATTTTATTGGACATGTTACAATATTTTTTCTAATATTTTTTTAGTTTAAGGTAGATCTATCTTTAATTTTTCAAGTTCACTGATAATTTTTTTTATTAGGTGTCTATATAGATGGAACATTTTGAATCCTGGAATGGAAATCCATGTCAATCAAATTTGTGCCATCTTAAACTAGGTGAGTCATATACTATTGGGATAAGTCTCAAGTATGAGATGTTTGAGAATATCATCTGGATCTAAATGTAATTGATGAACCTTGGATTATATGGTGATCATTCATAGATTAGACACATTATCATATAGAGTTTGAGGTTGGTTATCAAGAAATTTTGAGAGTTTTTTGTAAATTTATATGTATACATAATCATAGATAGGTAAATTTGGTTCCCAAGTTCATGTGATTTTTTAGGGTATTGACGGTATTGATACAATGGCATACAAATAATCACTTCCTCAAAGTTTCAATACATTGTGTGGTATATTCTATAAATATCTACTTAGAAGACATTATCTTGATCCTCCTGATGTGGTTAGTATTGATGATGTCAATATGGTAAGTGATGCATAATTTTAGTAAAAAACCTCTATTAATTTTTTCTATAGCTAAAATATCCTTCATAGAAATATGATACTTCTACTAGGCCTATAATTTTAGCATAGATGAATCTAATAGGTGACATATGAGTGAGAGGTTTATAATGGTTGAATATTTTCACCAGTGAGGCTCAAATATACATCTGAAGGATATATTTCTATATATTGGGGAGTTTATAAGGGGCCCAACATAGTGAGTTATGAATTTGATTTAATTTATATTGAAATATTTGTATTTTTGTGGTTTCTGAATATTGGGAGATCTAAAGAGTATGAGGGTCTATATTTGAGAAAATAGTCTAGGAAATAAAATATGTATTTTGATGACATATTGCATTGGGTTCCAAGGTAAAGGTACAAGGTGTTTGGTGAATTGGTCAAAGGGGGTGTTTTACTAGTTGGGATACTAGCCTCCTAGTGGTCTCTAGGCAAGAACTCAGTGAGGAATTGTGTTCTAGATGATATGGAATTGGGTATTTAGTGGGCTCCTAGTTAGTTTTTTTAATTTTTATTAATCTTAATTGGTTTATTTTTAAATTATCAAAATAATTCCCTTACCCCTTTATTCACCTGTGAATGACCAGATATCCCCCTCCCTTGGGAATTATCCCCTTTAATATCAATATCTATTTCATTGGTGCTATGATTCATGTTTCATTTGACTGAATGAATCTCTGAAATCAATTACAAGATTACTAATATAACTATTCATGGTTCCACCACTATTATTCCGTCTATCCATCTTAATTCTATATATTTTTGTGGGATTTCTCTAGATTATATATTTCATCTAATTATGTGTGATAAATCTGATGATCTTCAATGAGTTGGTTTTGACAACTTTAATGTTGTCATTTCCTAAATTCTAAATCTTTTTTATATGAATTTTATGAGTTGTATATTACAAGGGAGTTGTTGTGTGTGTGAAAACCTATGATGAAACTAAATTTGGTTTTGGTGGTTTTTGAGGGAAAATTATGAGCTATTTTTCCTATCATATACCCCCTAAAATGTTGGATTTATATCCATGGTTGTTGATAGATTTGTTTCCATGTGAAATTCAAGAGAGATTTGAGAATTGGAACTGATGATTGTTGATTGTGGTTATGAATTGTTTTAAGGATCCTTATATGGGATCCTTGAGCATTACTTGGTGATAGGAATCATATATTTAGGTTACAATAGTTGTGTGTTTTCTTTATTATGGGAAATTAATTGAAGATGTTCCGAATTTAGTGTTCCCTATGGGTGATTGGTGTTTTTTGGGATCAAAATCCATGTAAATGGGAGGGATGGTGAATCATAAATATTCTTAGTTTACAATTAATTGGTGTGGGTATCATAGATTAGATATTAGATTGGTGAGGCAAATAGATATTGTGGTATATCAATCAAAATTTTTATGATTAAGCTTTTTTATATTGTATTAATTGGTGATTCAAAATTCATATATGATTATGTTTACCTATATTGAGACAAACCATTAAATCTATCTATTCTTGATGTAAATAGTGTCAAAAAATTCACTATGCTATTTTTTATATGTATAGTAATAACCAATTCACTATATTTATTGATTATATATTTCATGATAAGCCATTGAAAAAGTTTTTTATTATTCCTTGGTAATAATTTTCTCACACCCTTTATGTAATTATGTTTCATTGATAATCCATTCAACGATATTTATTATTAGAGTGGTGATATACAATTCACCCATAAACATTATCATAAGGAGATAATCCATTCACCTTGTTTATGGTTTTCATATTGTTGATATTCCATTCACCTCTATTTTGATGTTATGGTAATAGATCATTGACCATTATTTTGATGTCCAAGTGATAACCCATTCACCTATAATTTTGGAATAGTAATAGCATGTTTAGTTAAAATACATTATAATAGGGATAAACCAATCACCTATATGATTATGTAATACTGATAACAAATTTAACTTATTATTAATTGATTGATGACTCATTAACATAGATTATGTTGAGTACTGATGAAATGTTTGTTAATACTCATTGTTGATGGTGATATCCCCTATATAACTATGGTTAGAGATGATAATTCATTAATTATATACATTTATAGTGATAAAACATTATTTATATTGATTTATTTCGAGATAATAATCCCTTAATTCTCTATATTTATGGTGATAACTCATTCACCTATATTATTTGTGTAAGAGATGATAACCTATGCATTTTATTATTATGTTTATTTTGTCGGAGCACTGTCCCATTCTAAAACGTGGCAAGGTTGGTATAATTGATTAGGAGGATGGGTGTTTAGTACCCCATGACATGAAAACTGATGTGATTCAGATTTTTGTATCATATAAAATTGGGCATGCATCAATATATTACTGGATTATTTAGGGACACTATTGGTGGTGTCTTACTGAGTATTGTATCTCATATAATTAATATGAACTTAGGAGGAAGAGAAAACATCATGATTAGGGATACAGGTTAGGGAAAGGACTATAATGTCAATGGATGAACACATATTGCTACATAGAGTTATAGGTAGGACCGAGTGGAGCATGAGACCTAGTTTTGTTGTTTCCTCTAATATTTTTTATGTCTGGGGAGGATGCTTTAAATATAGTCAATAGCTCAGGATGTCTTACTAAAGGTGTTTACATTGTATGAAATCACAGTGGATCATATTTTTTTATTCCACGTGATGAATATTTATGAGTGGTTTTCATGTCACCGTAATGTCAATATCATTAAATTAATTATGGTTGATGAATTTTTTATTCTTATTTTATTTATTATTATTTTATAGTGGGTGTTGTATTCTCATGACAACAATAAACCCTTGTTACCCATCATATTCCTCTGGTATATGGTGAGGCACGCTTAAGATCATGTGGAAAATTCATTTTGAACTATTTTGGACTAGCTGGGATGGGAAATTATACACAGTAACTCTTCCTATTTCAATATTCATTTCTTTATGATTAGAATAAAAATATAAAACGTATAGGAAAATATAGTGAATGATTAATAAGACCTAAGTTCCCCAAAATCAATATAGTTGTTTCCAATTAGATACAAGAGTTGATTCAGATCATTATTAATATATTATTTCCTTAATCTTGATACAAAAAAATTATACAGAATTCATGATTAATATTAGTTTCTCCCTTGTGTTTTGTTTTCTAATTTTATCCTACACCTCTCATTTTATAATTTCCAAAACAAAACCTATTTAACCACTTTAATAAAGTCTATAACTTTTAAAGACTCATGTTCCCTCTTGATTGATCTTTAAAACTATCCACGATGGTTTAGTTTAATCTCAAATTAAACAAAAAAAATAACCTCAAATATGAAAAATATTTAAATATATAGAATATGGAAATATCTGAAAAAATAATAGATTAATAGATACTATAATTGTGTCATAGCATTAAATTACCATATATCTCCACAAATAAAAACCTATTTATAATTTAAAAAATTGAAAATCAATAAATTTAAATTTTATATAAATCACTATTTCAAATCATTACGATTTAACTAATATCAATGAGATATAATAACTTTTTATTAACAAAATTATGATAAATGATTATTGTATAGACCTCTATACCATAACATAGGACCTTGTACTGATCTTATTAAAAATATATTCTACAAAAGTAATGAACTTACATTTAGGAATGGATTATAATGATATGAACCGGGACATTTAATTATATTGAATCATTCATGTTAAACCCATATCCCATACTCGATACATGTTTTGTGTAGATATTTTATGGTGTACACTTAAACCATAACCCATATCACTACACCCATTCAAAATACTTCAACATTACAAGAAACAAATAAAGAATCAATGTTTAATAATGGTGAAATAATTTTTCTTTCAATATTTAATAAAATTTTCTAAAATGAATTATGATTTAATGAAATATATTGAATTTTTTTTACTTTTATAAAATCTTCTTGAATGACCCTCAAAACTTCCAAGAACAAATACTCGAATTTACTACAAATATATTTAATTTGTTAAGACATATTTGAAACAATAATAACTATTTTTAAATCTTATTATATCAGTATACTCACTATAAAGGAACGTTAATGACATCCATATTTTTTCTATCCCAAAAAATATGATATCATGGTAACCATCACCCTCAATACATTTTGAAGTCTTTTTTTAGTTTGTTTAATTTAAATAATACCCAATCCATCCCCATAGTTTGTCACTCTAGAATTTTACTTCTTTATGTGAGATGTTGGACTATAAATTTCCTTTTTTGACCTTCTAATAGTCATAGATCAATGCCAAATTTATGTTAATAATATAGTTATAATTATTTTAAAATTTCATATAATAGAGATAATTTTATGGATTCAGGAACTTATTTTTTAGAAAAGTTTATTTAATAATCAACTAAAAAATATAACTCAATATAAACTAACCTTATTAATTTATCGTAGTAAATTTTACCATAGGACCTGCGATGGTAATTCTATTCCCTTATTCCCAATTATTTTTTACTTATTAGGTAGAATATCCTTTCTCAATAAACCCAATGCTTGAAATTCCCTTCTAATGATTCCTCGTAGAAAGAGATAAGTTATTTTCTTAAATAATTACATGGTAACCTAGGGAGTTTTTATACAAATAAAATTGTGTATATGAGTATAATATATCACATGTCAAATTATAATTTATTTAATTTTATTATATAAGATATTTTTATCTTTATATAATGTGAATTATACAATTTTTTAATAAAATAAAGTAATTATTTTATTTATTTAAATAGTATATAACCAATTTGTTTTAATGAAATGATTATTTTCAAAATTTTAGTTATATTTTAGACTTTAAATTTAATTGAAAGTATAAAATAATGGTCCCGTGTTGAAAAAAGTTGATTAAATGTTTTAATTCCATGAGATTTATCATACTATTTATGAACATAGTTAATTAGAGATTGTAAATAGACCAAAATAACATTTTTGAATGATAAGAGATCATTCAATGTATAAATATGAAAGTGGAAACAATTAATTCTCAAGACGCATGATGACAAATAAATTCACTATATTTATTGTAATTATCAATGATATAATAAATAAGTTAAGTTAATATGGTAATAAATCTTTTATTAACATAATATTTTCTCCCACTTTACAAATATACCCAAAAGGAAATTAACTTTTTAATATATTATATGGTTTATCTTATAAAACTCTACACATATCATAAACATAGTATAAATAATGGAACAAAGTTTAACAAAATAAGTTATATTTACCAAATTTTTCACTTCATTCAAAAAATTTAAAATAATAGAGTAATTTTAATATTAAATTTAAAATAATCATGACAATACCATATGATAATAAAAATATTTTTAATATTTGGATATCTTGAAATATATAAAGAATAAATGAATAAAATGAAATTTTTTATATTATAATAAAAATAAAGTTGAAAAAGTTTTCTAAATATCTTAATAGAGGCCTAAAATTTCATTGACATGAAAGATATACCAATTGATAACTATTGTTACAATTAAAATCTCCTATGAATTTTTTATAATTGAACTAATAAATATAAAAATCCCAAAGGTTTATTTGAGGTCAGCAAAGAGAGATACATTAATATGTTTAAAATTTATGGATTAGAAAAATTTCAATATCAAAACTACCCCTTTAAACATGAATAAAAAAATTCTTATTTGGTAATATAACAAGGATAGAAAAATATTTTATGTTATACTAATTAACAATTTACAAATAATATTTAATGAAGGTATACCACAAAAAATATATAGTATTCCAGGTAAAAATCTACACTAAAAATCAACAAATATAAACCCAAAAAATCATTTATTTGAATAAGTTTTAATCATTAATAATTCATGATAATAGAAAAATAGATATGAGATTAGAAAATAAGTGTTCCCCTATTCTTCCTTCTCACCTAAATAATAAAATAATTTTTTTATTATAAAAAATATTGATTTATTTTCTCTTTTAAACCCATTAACATAACCCTTAATAAAATATCAAACCATCATCCAAATTTATTAAAAAAAAATTCAACCATTATTGGTTCATCCATTAAATAATTATTCTTTGAAATTTTTATATTTTGAGACCATAACAATTTCTTAGAATATAATTTACTGGGAAATCTATAGTTAACATATTTAAATAATTTTGAACCACTAAATTATGATTAATTCTTTCAAATATAAAAAAATCATATGACTAATGAAAAGAATAAATGGAAAATTTCAAAATTTTATACATTTCAAAGAACCACTAATCGATTAATTTATAAATTAAATTAATTTAAATTAATTTTTAGTTTTACTATCTTATATTCTCTATCTCCCTCCCTCTTATTAGTCGTCGATTACAAAATTTATCTTTGTATCTCATCCAATAATGTCTTTTTATTTAACATTATTTTCATTATAGTATATGCTGAAAATTATATTGGTCTATAGAATTCCGAAATCAATGAAATCCAATATGTGAAAAAAATTAATATTCATATAAAATATTATTATATCATGGATAATGTTGTTGTAATCTCATGGACATAGGCAGATTTAAATGATGCTATTATTTTTTAAATTACATATATATTTAATATTTCAGAAATATGATATTATATTTATTATTTTAATTTTTTGTTAAAATTGTAAGGAGTTTTTGGGCACTGAAACAATAAAAATATAGACAATAACTTTATAGTTTTTGTGTTTACTAGATTGGATGAAATCAATTCATTTATTTGAATTTACTGATTTATATATTAATATTAGTACCAATGGATTATATTTTTAGAAAAAAATCATTAGGATTTTGTTATATATCTAGATCCATCATGAAATTTGATTAATTTCATGATTGAGATTGAAAAAAATGTCATGAATAAATTCGTGTTAGAATGAATTAAAACTAATGAATAAAATTTCCTATATGTGGAATTAGTTTTTCAGTATTTAAATGATTAAAAGGTCCTATTAAGGGATTTATATACTATAAAATCATTTTGAATGTGTGATTAGAATGGTTATGGTATATTTGAAATTTGATTTTATTAAAAATTGAAATGTTTTTTGTTTTGAATTAAATATTTTGAATAGTATGATAAACTGATAATATAGTATGTGAATTCTTAAAAAAATAGTAAAAATCATAGGAAATAAATTGAATTATAAATTGAGTATTTTTTCATGATTAGGGTAAGTATAGTAATTTTATTATGTGATTTAATTATATTAATATTTTATGTAAATATTAGTTAAATGTGTGTGTGTGTGTGATTTAAGATTATATGATCTATAACGAACTTTTATATTCAAATAATATTTTTCTAAGTCTTTATTTTTTAAACAAGTTGGGGATCAAGACAATTTTTATTATGGAATGAAATTCCTATTTTATAGGGTTAAGATAATAGCCTTTACATGACTTGAAGGCTCAGTGGCACATTGGAATTAAAAATAGTGGCTCATAGGGACCCTAAATGAGATGGCCTAAGTGCCCAAGTGGTATTATGCATCCTCCCAAAGCACCAATAAAATGTTATGCAGTGTCTCCAACCAGAGCTATTGAACATCTGCTACTAGTCAAAGTTGTTGCACTTTTCCTCTATTAAGTAGCTTCCCTATGATTGTATGAAACATTATAGCTCGACACCCTCCATTCCACATTGGTGTGTGGGGGGGGGGACTGGATGATAGGTTCTTATACACCATTCTATCATTCAAGAAGCTTTCCCGATGATGCTTGCATAGACCCTTACTACACCATCACCCTGATTCTTCACATTATTTTAATGATAAAAATACAAAAAAGGTTACGTGGTAGGGAAACCATCTGTTCAGAATTTTTATGAGGATATATGACTGAATGATAGATGTTGACACACCCATCCATATTTCAAGCAACCCATATGACAAGACATATTTGTCACTATGTTGTACCTTCTAAAAAATGTTTTGAGTCATTTTTCTAGTCTCTCATGTCACCTATTACCCTTCAATTGATGGATCAAAAACCATTCTTATGGAACCTATGTTAATAGTGGTATAAAGGCCCTATGGAAATTACATGTTCCATAGGGAAGTCGGAGAAGTCCATAAATAGAGTATGAAATCCAAATATTCAAAATAAAATTGAAAATAGACCCAAGAGCCCAATAATAACCATAATAGATCATCCCTTATCCAGGTTTGAACCACATTGTACCATGATGTCATACTCCTCCACCACCACATTTGAATGACGATTAAAAATGTTTCTTCATATCCTGGAGCTCACACAACCCCAAGGCATCAGTTCTCATGGAACCCTAGATCGGTGTTGTCCATCCAGTGCCCACTTCCCCACATCCTACATCAATGAACCAGATCTGATGCACAACAGATATGGGTAGGTGGGGTCCCCTCCAACCACCATTGTTGACCATGTTTTCCCAAGTTCATATTATTTTAAAAAGAACTTCCTGTAATATAATTGATGAAACAAGTTATATTACTTTTTAATATTATTTTATTAAGAACAATATGGGTTTAATTAGTTTTTTGATTTACTATGTTTTTTGATTCCTATCAAATGAGCACAAAAAAATCACCAAGGAAGAAATACCTGAATATGAGAATTATTTTCCCCATAAGGAAAATGTAGATGAAAGTAGGATAGACCTGTGGATCACATGAACCTTCAAGGGATACATGATCATGTGACCATAATGAGGTTATGTAAAGGAATAGTGTGCAGTTAATATCCTACCAACAGATCTTATGGAGGCCCTTTTAACGAATCCTCTTACTCTTGTGAAGGCTCCCCGGAGAACCTGTTGTCATTTAGTGAAAATCAGATAAACTCCACCAAGTCACATAGTTTGTCAACAAATGATCACCCAACAAACCATATAAAAACATTTTATAAATAGAATTAAAATATCCCAAAGGTGGGATTCTCTTTCATTCATAAAACTCATGTGAAAAATCATTGATAAAAATAATATTTTTTCTAAAAAAAAGTCTAATAAACGCTCAATCCCTATGATCCTTCATAAAATATAACAAATGAAATAAAATAGGGAGATGTGTAGCCACTCACAGTTGTAAAAGATATGATACACACCCATTGAGGTCTGTGAGAAACCACAAGGACCTGATGACGTACTCACCTCATCTTGTTAAAGACCACCGATAGGACATTTTAATCATGTGATAATCCTTGAGTATGTATAGGAAACATCAGAAATCCCATTTGGATCCCTAAGGAAAAAGGATGGAGTTGTCCATGAAATTTTACCGCAAATATATATGAACTTTATTGGTCACGTGACACATCACCGAAAGGTAGAGTGTTTTGCTTCTAAAATAATCAATCACCCTTGATAACTCCCCAAACATTGTAACATAAACAACAGAAATAAAAGTGGGAGGATAAAAAATAATCCCAAGGTTGTAAAACTCTTGTGAAATGCTATGTATATCCACATGTTCGTCTCAAAAGACCCCATGATAAGTTAGTTTGATCCCGCAAAATCCCCTTGATAAGTCATTAATGTCTCGTGAAAATTCCCAAACATGTAAGCCAAGATCTCATTAAGGAATTCTGAAAGCGTCCTAATCTCGAAAAATCCATGAGCTATGTCAATATAAAAATCTAAAGGTCCCTAGGAATACCGTCATAATTCAACAAGCCCCTATTAAATGTAAAAAATACAAAAAAAATATTCATTGACGAGAGGGAATTATAGTCATTAAAAATCAAGTGACGTCCTCATAATGATTAATGATAGAGGATCATGAAGATTCATAATGCAGAAGACCTTTGTAGACTCCATCCTAGATTCATGATAGATACATTGTAAAAAGAAGCGAACTAGTGGGGTGGAAAGGCCTATAAATTCCCCACCCCATCGTGAAAAATGCATGGAATACACACAAAAAGACTATCCACAACCGCTAATTACCACAATGAAGGTTATGAATCTCTAAATGAGAAGTTGGACCTTTTTAATTCGGTGTTAGAGAGATTTCTTGGAGTGTTTGATCTCGTGAATGATGTGTAATCCATCAGGTAAGATACCGAGAAATGGTTGGAATGATTATGTACCATTCTTAATGAACTTCACATGACAACACATATATCACATGAATGAATTATTTTAGGAAACATGTTGAATACCCTCCACATCTTCTAGGTCACGTCAGACTTAAAATAAACTAAAATTCAATAAATTTGTGGAATTCTCAATATAAAGGCTAGAACAAGGACTAAAGGTGTAAATAATTAGTAAAAAAATATATTCTATGGCCCTTATGTTTTTATCATGAATCATTAGTAACAATATGTGGACATATCACAGAGATTTCACAACACTCCTTTGATATAATATTTGGGTCATGATAAGTCCTCTGGACATGTCAAAGAAAGTCACATGGTTCCCAAGGGAATGCCACCATTGTATTATGAATACCATCTGGGATTGCTGTCTTAACCTTTCAATGTCCATCAGACAAGTTGGCTGACCAAATAATGACACCCACTCATGTACGTTGAGTGTCGTAGTCGCACCTGATCATGTCAACTTGCTCTCGTGATTCCCTCCGAGTAATCCATCCATGTACTATGATAACCTCCAGACTTGTCATCGTGGACACGTGACACCCTCCAATACATGTCACATTGACTCTCATGATTCCCTCCACACGTGTCATCCACCTCTTGAAATGACACTCTTACATGTCATCCTAGATTGTGAGACAACCCTTGGATATGCCAACTATATTATACAAAGTCCCCCAGGAAAGTCAACCAGATCATAAAATTGTCTTTAGAAATGTAAGGAAGACACTCTCCGACATGTCAAGAAGGAAATAAAGGCATTCCAAGTGAAAAATAAAATCATGTCAGGTAGGAAAGAAGTCTATGTAAGAAATGAATCTTGAGACATAATTAATTTTTCAATCATTAGTGTGTAAGCCATGATCATAA
Organism: Viscum album; assembly: GCA_963277665.1. Classification (NCBI taxonomy): domain Eukaryota; kingdom Viridiplantae; phylum Streptophyta; class Magnoliopsida; order Santalales; family Viscaceae; genus Viscum; species Viscum album. The sequence continues at coordinate 532,509,484 of OY728151.1, read as the reverse complement.
GGGAAACATCAATGTGTATTCTTGAAACAGAGGAATAATATGACATGCCCCACATATAATGGAATCCTGGGACATGATAACTTTGTTCATCCTTAGTCTATAACCCCAATAATAAGGAAAAAATTAATGTGTAAGCCATATCCAATGGAATAATATGACATGTCCCATATACAAAGGCTTCCTAGTAGTTGATAACATTGTTACCCCTCGGTGTGTAAGACCATACCAAAGGGAAACGTCAGTGTGTAAGCCCCACCCTAGGGAACTACGAGTACTCTTATTCCTATCATATCCCGTAAAATGTAGGATTCCACTTGGATGATAAAAATCTATATCAAATCATGCAAAGTGTTATCTCAATACATAATTCATGAATTTTTAAGCAGTGAGAATGATCATTTTTCACCCCTTGTTTCCCACACCGAGCATAGATCATACGGTCTTTAGGAATGAAAAGGATTATATTATTGGCATCAGAAGACTCTACTGAAGAAAGGGAAATTTTTGTGTGTAATCCCTGATCACAATGTGGAAGATTCAATGTGTAAAACCTGATCATCATAAGGTAATTTTAGTGTGTAAGCCCCAATCAATTGAACTACATGAATTTTGATTCCTACAATAACTAGGATACAAATGATTCCTTCATAGGTAAGAACTCAATTAAAAATTCATTTTGATGTAAGCCCCATGTCTCCAATATTTCAGCCATCGAGATCCAATCTTTCCTATAAGATAATCAATCTACCTCATCCCTTAATAGTCTAAGAGAACAGATGAACTACGATGACTTTGATTCCTTTAATAATCAAGATGTTTAGGATTACTCCCTGAGATATGTGATCCATATTAAACATCTAGAGGGTTTTCTCAGTACAGAAGTCCCATATCCAAATACAATGACATTGAACAACTACTATCCCTTGTTTCTCACATCAATCTATGCTCACATAGGCTTAGGGAGTGATATAGAACACCTCATTGGGATCATTAATTTGTATCATCTAAGGAAATCCTAGTAGGTAGGCTCCAATGAGTGTCATGATATAAAGACTCCACACATATGGGAATCAACCTTGGGGCTAGTCCCAAGGGTGTAATCATAATATGTTAACTCTGATTCCTACCATAACCATGATACATATGATGTCTCTATGAGACTCGATCAGAAAAATCTAGTTCCTCAGTTCCCACACATATATTATCTCTGCATGAAATTAAACTACATGGGTTCAGTGAACTATGCATGGTTTGATTCTGGCAATAACCACGAAACATATGATGCCTCATAATGGCTCAATCCCCTCATCAAAATATTAACCACAGCCCTGTGTGGTCAAAATTCAGGAGTACCTGGTTATACAGATTCAACACATTACTAGCTACCCATTACTTGGAAATCGATTAAGAACCTTGGATACATATATACAGATTCACTAATGAAATTCTATTTCTTCTATTCATCAATGAGATCCCCTTTTTTTCTATGTAAATATAATTAACCTATAGTAGATTTGTTAGGGTAACTGGTCCCTTACTAGGATTAGGAAGATATTCATGAACATACATTAAATCTATAAGAGAGTCCCGAAGTAGGAAAAAATTTCCATCAAAAGGGTGCAATGAGACCGACCTACCACCCTCTCATCCAATGTCAGTCTCTAAATAACATTGGGTCTAAAACCCCAATTGGACACCTGACTTTTAAAAAGTATGTATGGAACTTGTAATGGATGAGGGAACAATTGGAAGTTTCCATTAAAAATGAAAATGGTGACCTAATTCAAATTATTCTGAAAGAAATGACCCAACACAATCAACCATCAGGCGCAACCTGACCTGCCTTAGTGAGGGTCTCCCCAATCATCTCTTCCCCATAAAAAAAAATGGTGAATCCACTATTAATCATTGAAATAAAAAATGATTGGGATATTATTCATCAGTCCATTTAATTTCCACACCATATGTAAAAATAAATGGTGAACCTGATGTGAATTAGTGAAAAAAATATTTGTTATTATTTAGAGGTACATTTCATTTTCACACCATATTCAAGTAGAAATTGAAAGTCCTGACGTGAAACTATAAAATGAAAAAATGACCTGTTAATCATGGATTAGGGATCTTTGTTATTCATACCCTTCACAAACAAAGTAGTAAAACTATAAAGATATTATAGATGATCCTCTATAATAGCGATTCTTATGAAATAAGTCCTTCCTCATTATGAAAAGTCCATATGAGAAGAATGGGTGTATCAGGAATAACTGGAAAACTGTGTTAAACAAGAATATATGATTCACAAAATAATTCCTATGTTATTAAAAAAATCTAGGAACTTGTTACTTTTTGTCTATGTGACTATAGATACTACATTCATCAATAGCATCCTAAACCGAGACAATTTATTCTTCATCCTACGACTGCTCTGGTAAATCACATATAGTTGAAACCAACGCGGGTCCAAAAAAAATCTCACTTGCTCGATATCTCCAACATTTGGAGGAGAACACTATAATCCTATAGTACCAATTACATGGTACTATCCCGACACTAGAAGGTACATGTGAGGTTATCTAAAACAAAAACCAATGTGTCCGTATCACCTAGATAATGCTGCATCTAAACCAGTGGCACTCATTTACACAACCATCTGATTCATGAGATTATCCCTATAACACAATAATTTAAACCTTCAATACCAGATGGATTTGTAATTTAATTACATTATGAATTTATTTTAGTCCATGGGCCGTCGAAGAGGGCCCCTATCTTCCACCATTGCCAGCATCATCCCACTGGAACCCTCCAGTTCCAACTGAGTGTACCACCTGACACTCTTCCACCTCTGATGCCTATGAATGAGTAAAAAGGGAAGGATCATCTAGTGAAGAAGGCATTGGATATATACGATTGGGCTAATATCCCCACTCCTTATGATGGTTCCTACTGACATATTTTGGAAGCGACCAGTAAGTTGGCTAATTTATCTACACGCTTGAAACATGTATGTGGGTGTTTTCGTACATCAGACATGGTGGAGGTGCATATTACTATCCCAATGCATGATGTCTATCGACATATTTTCGTGAAACAAGGTGGAAAGAAGTGGGATCATATCCCCGATTCAATTTAAGGCATCTGATAGTGTATAATGGAGATGGAAATGTATATGGGTATATCCCTGCACACACTTTGATAAAATGACAATATATTTTAGGAATAGCTAAATAACTCTATAGGAATATTCCAATACAGTTGTAGTTAAAAGGACATGTTAATATTCCATTTCCTATATCTAGGACAACTCAACATTCTAATCATTATGAACAAGTGGTTGCACTGAAGTAAGCACACATTATTTCTACCATATAGGAGGATTATCATCATATTCATATAAAAGATGACGCATCAAATAATGCTCATATTCCCGTTCCAACTGGGGTTCACCAGCTGAGCGTACCATATGAGTTGGGATTGGGGAACATGCATTTCCAAAATGTTTGATGACATATTTCAATGGACCAGGATTAAAATCATATCCCTATTCTGGTTAATGATCATTAAGTGAGAGGGGATCATACCTTACGATGGGATCATAATATTGTTGAATAAGTCTAGAGACATATTCCAAAATCATCAGATTGGGAATATATCCCCATTTTGTCTAAGGTTAACCAAGTGAGAATAGAACAAGAATCCAGACATATTATTATTCCTATCGGTGTATCTTCATGGAATATTACCCTTAATCATGAAATTGAGACCCATATTCCTACTTCTGCTGATGAACGACTACACCAACATCATTCCAAGGAAATATAAATGCAGGATCATATTCCATCCCATATTCCAAGGGCCCATCGGCATATTCAAGAAGGGAATGAAAATTTGAATGAGGATCATATTCTTGATCCAACTATGGATCGCCAGGTGAGTGTGACACATTCCTCAGGGCATGCTCATATCCCTTCCATGAAAGACTAGTGACATGTACCAAAGGATCAGGATCAGGCCCATACTACCATCCAGACCAAGGATCACCATATAAGAAAAGAAAATTCCTCAGGAAAGTCTTATATTCCTATCAATAGTGAGATAAATCATCGACATATTCCAGTATCTTCTCAGTTGTAGGTCCATCTTCTTGCAATTCCATTGGCTATATGTAATTTATAGAAACCATCATAACATTTACTCATATCCCTACACAATTCCAATGTGAAGGTTGGGATATTCCTACAATGATGAAAAACATGACCCCTATTTATAGTCATATCAAATACAGTGTCCTTACGGTTATTCAAAACACATTCTCAACACCACAGGGTCCGTCAAATCTTCCACCGAAAAGAAGATGACCATTAACATGTTATTATTCATCACGGTAGTGTGAATATGGATTACAAGGACTCCACTCCAGAAACAAACCATGGTCAAATTATCTATGATGATATTTACCACATACAAGGAAATCCACCCCTTTCCTTGACACCTCTATATAGAGAGGTGTCCCAAACATCAACACCTTCATATATAGAAGTGTTTAAAACATTGGGGTTAACCACATATAGTTCCCCATAATCATCTATCATCATTCCACTCCAATCAGTAGGCAACTATTAGAATCATATTCTATGGTATAACCGTACAGATGCATGTAATTATCAGAAAGAGGAGGCTGATATTGACTTATGGAGAGAGTTCTAGAAATTACCTCTCCCTCATGTTCTATCCCCCTTTCACTTATGACAATGAGATACCATATGAGCTATAAAAAGAGTTCATTCCTTATATATACCAAAATATGTGGGCTTATCATCAGTGGCTATAAACTAGACACCACCCTTATTTATCATATAGGGTTCACTATAACATCATGGTTCCAGAAGCCACCCAGATGCGCCCCGTACACGGTTGGTTTCTCCAAATGCTAGAGGGTGCCGACTTGCAGCGATGGAATTGGGTGTGATAGTGGGGAAACTATGCCCTCATTGGAAGAGAACACAATGGAAGAGAAACAAATAAAAAATAGTAGAAACAATAAAAAATCCACACACAAATGGACAGAGGAAGTCTAAATATGATAAACAGTAAGAGAAAACATATATATATATATATATATATATGATGCATGATACATATGTCAAGAAAGCCTCCAAGCAAGTCACAATGTTGGAATTACAAAATTACTAAAAACATGTACAAAATAAAAGATAAAATGCTCCTCAGCATCATAACACTAAGCTTAGTTCCATGCTCTCCTGCTCCACAGCAAATCAAGTACCTGATGTCGAAGGGCGCTTTCCCTTATCTATACCTGTAGTGATATAATCTTTTTGGGCCCAAAATCATGACCCAAACAGGGTGTGAGACTAAATCCCATTCAACAACCATCGAAAGATTTTTTCCAAACAGTCTGTGAATATATGGCAGGTAAAAAGTACATAAAGCAGTAATAAGAACATACTAAATATTAAACAATCCACAGTTCCAATATCAAGTAGCAGCTATCAAGAAGCTAAACACAAAAAGGTAACCCTCTGGGAAGTAATCACATACATCCACTATGGTCCTACCTAAGATGTAACGCCCTGACCCCAGTTACCCAGAGTCGGTGCGTTATTACATAATGTTTGATGATAACAAAAGATCAAGTCTCGATAGACCGGTTAGTTTAGTGTTCCTGGAAACACTATATATATTCATAAGTCTTAAATTGCATCATAATGTGCCAAAAAAACTACAACAACATCTTTTCTTCATGTCCTCTCATACATTACCTACATGACATTCATAAAATACTTCTTCACATACTGGGAAAAATTAAAACATTGAAAGGGGTGATCTCAGATACTCAGTAAGTATAACAATATAGCATAAACTTTCATAAATAAACATAAACATTTAAGGAAATGTATAACTAAAACAAAATCCTTTTAAACTTGATCTTAGACATAATATGGAAAGATAAAATGAAATAATTCCATTTACTTATTCTCATGGTTATTCTACTAGTTGAATAATCACATGAAATATCAATAACCACTTTAATAAAGATGGAATACATAATGCTAGACTATCATAACCACAAAATCAAGTCCTTGTGCCAAGACTACAAATAATATTTTGTCAAGGCCTTATTCCAAGACACTAGTTTGTCTCATGAGACCTAATGATGCATCGAGGAGCTATAGGGGGCTCCACCCGTCAGTTATTAAGTCCATTGCATTCCTCATATGAACAGGTTCAAACATAACATAAACATTCGTATTAAAAATACAATATGAAATTTCAATACTATCTATATAAACTAGGAATGGTATAAAAATAACACATCCACAGTCAAACATATCACAAAACCTTTGATAAAATATGAATGTTTTTTAACATAATAAATCATCTTCAAATACGCTTAAAATCCATCAAAAGATGTTGACAAAGATGAAATCAAAACTATTTGAGAGAAATATCTCTTTTTTTGAAATTATTTAAAAGTCACATAATTAAAAAAGGAAAAATTTATTTTGAAAATATTCTTCAAATCTTGTAAGGGAAGATTCGACGATTTTATAATGGTGTAAAATAGCCGCACCCGCCGTATAATTTAAAAAAGACATTTTTACTTTAATTCTATTGAAAAGGATAAAAGGACATTGTTTGGAAAATAAGAGAAAGATTCCTTTATAAATATCTTATAAAAGTAAAAAAAAGGTATAAATGACTTTAACCCATAGTCTATAAAATAGTAATAATGTTTTGAAATATATTTTTAAAAAACATGGATGTGGATGATAAAGAGGTCCCAGTAGATAATTACGTATAAACAACCTCAGATAATGATGAGATTGTGAAATAAACCCTTACCTTGTACTTTTATTTGCTAAAGGGTAGGTTAACCTCTTGTATAATAGTTAAATAATTGTTATTAAATTATACAAGAATCATATACATAAATATGATATCATATATGATATTTTTATATTTCTTTGTTAATAACATTTTAGTATTATCGTCGTTTTGGGTGTTCACTTACTCATTTTATTTTATACGTTTTGTTACATATTACATGTGTTTTGTCAATAGGTTGTATCTTATTCATATCCAGAGTGATATAAAGTCCTTAAACATTACTTTTAATCATCAAATAAAAATTATTCTTGAATGGATATGATGGGGAATGAATCTCATCGCATTTGTGGAGACGGTAGTCTGTATGTACGCTTGAGCGACAATATCCTTTTTTATATATTAAATAAATATATAATTGGATGGTGTATCATATATACAGAATAATTATAATGTTATATTTATTATTTTCATGAATTAAACATCATTATTATACCCATACGAATAATAATGTATTGAATAACAATTACACTATGACGTGGATACGATAAGCCGTACGTACGCATGCATGGTGACATGTCATAAAATGGATGGATAAAATATTGAATATGGTTTTACCATATTTATAATAACATCATAGTATATAGAAGATAATGGAGTTATTATTTTAGGATGGAAATAAAAATTAATAATAAGTGGAAGAAGAAAGGAACATGAAAGATGATGGTGAAAACATTACCACTTCTTCGGGTTCATCCTTTTGACTTGATCAAAAGGGCTCCTTAGGTTGGCATTATGATCAAAATAAGGTCTCTCGGTTTAATTGCGGGAAGTTGAGAGAATATTTGGGAAGGGGTTGTCCTATCCAAATGGATTTGAAGGTATGAATTTGAGAGAAGGGGTAGTTCCCTTTTATAAGAGGGGTGAGGGGCACCTTAGGAAAAACATTAAATAGTATTTTATAATAAATTAATATTTGGTTTATAATGGCTACAAAGTTACTTATTTAGAGGATAAGGTGGGTATGAGTCGAAATAATTTCAACCAATATATTTTATATAGGGTTGGGTCACTAAATGAACCATATAATTTATATTTATCTCTTAGTAAATAGTTTGACATTTACCATGTCTCTTTGTATTTTTATATTTTATGGTTAATAAACGTACTATATACATCCAAGAGAACCCCATGTTGTTCATTAATGATTCACATATCATTATATAAGTCCATTGGCCGAACCTTATATTTTATGAATTGAATATCAATTAATAATATAATATTTCTTTTAAAAACTATTTTATGTCAATTTTGACACTATTTGGTATTTTGTTTTTTCAAAATTTATAACAGCATTATTACTTAGAACCTAATTTATTTAATCAACCCTAACATGTCATATTATCCTATAAAATTATTTCAATTAATTAAAAGTCTCAAATTATATTTATTTGGGTATTTGTAATATAAATTATTTTAATATTTCACCATTTAGGTAACTACTGCATCACCATTGTGTCATAAATAAAATAAATTATTTAAAGTCTAAAAATTATAAATAAAATATCATTATGTAGGAAATAATTTTATATTTCTAATTAATATTTATAATCGAATTTATCTTATGTATAACCCTATATTAAAAATGTTTTAGTAATTAAACACTGATATTAACTCTTTTAACTCTTCTTTGAATTAAATAATAATAAATGTCCTAATCTAATACAAGTGGACCAATGAGGTTCATATTTTATTCCTAAGATTTTTTTGGTCGAATTATACTTATCCAATTGAATTATGACACGTGTAAGGGTAATAATAATATCATTTTTACCCTTAATTACCCTATTTACATTTAACCATGGTAAATAAAAGTAAAAAGTTACAATTCATAAAAAAAAGTATCTTATTGAACGACATTTACTCTTTGAAATTAACCATGTCTCTTGGATTTTAGAAATTCCACTTACAGAAGTGGTAAAATTATGTTTTATGTGAATTTGCAAATTCTCCTATGAGATGGGTAACTGACGGTGAAAAGTTCAATAAAATTTTTATATATCTAAAATTATTAAAAACTGCCTCCAATGTATTAAATTGAACTTATGTAGGTATCATGTATCTATTTTGGCCTAATATAAATATAAATAAAATATATAATTATTTAAATAAAAATTTGGTTTTAAACTATAACTCAGTGTTTTCACTATTCATCAAAAATTGAAAGTTTTCATAAAAATACAAAAAATTCACCCTAAGTTAATTTTGTTATTACGAATCAAAAAACGAAGTCCATTTTGAAAGATACTATTTATTAAATTTCAAAAAGTGGGTGTTACTATTCATAACGGCTAGTTTGATTGGTTGTGGGGTGTGTTAGAAATCGAAGTTGCGTACAACACACGCTACTGTATTATCCAAAGAAAAGTGTATCGTGGAAGCTTAGGGTGTTACAAAAGAAGTACCAACAACCCTCTAGGCAGTACACTTAGCATGAAAAATCTGGTTCGGTCATATGAAATTTATAAGACTCTCTGAGGAAACTCACGCGGTCAATTCCCCTAATAGTCTAAGGTGGCCAGGGACTCTCTGAGGAAGATCACACAGTCAGTTCCCCTTATAGACCCAAATTTATAGACTCCTTGAGGAAGCACACTTGTTCAATTACCCTTATAGCCCAAGTCGTACAAAGATTCTCTGAGGAAGCTCATATATTCAATACCTCGTATAGTCTAGTATATCAAGGTGATTCAAAGTGAAACAAAGACTCTATGAGGAAGCTCACACGGTCTATCACCGTATATTCTAAAGCAATCATAGAATCTCTGAGGAAGCTCACACCATCTATCCCCTTATATCCCAATGTAATCCTATTCTATATGAGGAAGCTCACACACTCTATCCTCATATAGCCTAATGCTCAAAGACTCTCTGAGGAAGTTCACTCGGTTAATTCCCCATATAGTCTACTACACCCGGTTCTCACGACGCTCTATAGGATAACGGAACAACAATACAATATGGACAAAGTAGACCTACATAACATCTTAGCTAACCAGTCTATAGCATATCCAGCATATCAGAAAAATAACTCTCTATCCTACAACAACAGGCATGGAAACAGGAAAGGTATCCAAAATCCAAACAGGACCAAATGGTCATAAATAGAACATGCATGGAAAAAACATCCAAAGCATAGAAGTTCAGACTTATTCATGTTCAAACATCTTCTACATAATAATACAACCATGGCAGGCATACAATTGGGGTAAAACGGTAAACAAACAATACCCCGTTCACAAGTATTGGTGGAATTTTCACGTAATATTCAATGAATTTCAACGAAAAGGCACAAAAAACATACATTGGTTCTAGGATATCGATATACATAAAACACAAGGCATGAATCGACTTAGAATTTAGAATATCTACAAAGGAGTCTAAAACATTCAACCCAGGATAACTTGACAAAGAGGAGGAATTATGGAATGAAACTCAAGAAGAAAAAATAGCTTACCGCTGCACTTCCAACGCAATCGAAGGTAGTATATTTAGAGAACGGATGGAGGCTCGAGGGCTCGGAGAAGATCAATGGATTCTTGGCACTCTCGAACAAACAAAACCAAGAAGGATTGGTTTATGTCTGTCAGACGTGACCCCGGTGCGTTTAATGAAAAAAACATACACGACATGTACTTTTGGAGTACACGACGTGTACTCTCCTTTTCCGTACTCAGCTTTAAACGAACTCTATGTCACCCCTACATGGATGTGTGTGTGGCCATGACATTTCCAGCAAAAGGCTTCCAACGACATTATAGTGCACAACGTGTACTCATAAAGTACATGGCGTGTACTTTAAAAATATACAGATTTTCCTATTTTTATCAAAAAAATCATAAAAGTAAAAACATACTTTAAAAGAAGATTTATGTTCCTACAAACTTCCCCCCTTAATGAAATTCATCCTCGAATTTTCCTAAAGCAGCGTAGAAGAAGAAACCCCAAACAACTATGGCCACTAAGCTCATACATCGGCCTCCCTCTTTCAAGTCTCGTCGTGTAGCTGTCCGTACTGCCATAACACTCGTACCAGAGGAACAGTCTGACCACGGAGAACCTTTGTAATGCAGTCAAAAACACAGATTGGATGCTCCTCAAATGACGCATCCACCTCGAGCTCAACCTCATCGGGTTGAAAGACATTAGACGTGTCTGAAAAGTAACATCGGAGCTGAGAAATGTGAAAAATGTCGTGCATGGCTTGGTACCTCTGAGGTAATTGCAACTAATAGGCAGCCGACCCATCTCTCTCAAACACCTCAAATGGCTTGATGTACCTCAGTTAAAGCTTACCCTCTCTCCTAATCCTCCTTTTCCACAAACTCAGTGTGACACATAGGAAAACCTAATCCCCATCCTCAAACTCCAGAGGTCATCTCTGCTGATCAACATAAGACTTCTATAGGGACTGTGCATAGCCATCCTCTTCTGAATCAACTATGTCTTCTCCCTGGTCTCCTGGACAAGATGAGGTCCTAGAAAAGCTGCCTCTCCTGCCTCCAGCCAATACATGGGTGATCGGCAGGGCCTACCGTACAAATCCTCATAGGGTACCACCTGAATAGTTTCTTGAAAATTGTTATTGTAGGAAAACTCCACAAGAGGTATATACTACTCCCAAGGATCTCCAATGTCAAGATTACATTCTTGGATCATGTCCTCAAGAACCTAAATCGTATGCTCGGAAATTCCATCTATCTTGGGTTGGTATGTTGTACTCAAAAGTACCTTTGTACCCAAATCCCTCTGAAGCCCCTGCCAAACCTAATAAGTAAAACGTGCATCCCTGTCTGAAACAATGGAGTGTGGAACTCCATGAAGAAGTACAATATATTGGATGTATAGCCATCCCAACTCATCAACACTAAATTTATCCTTGATCGGAAAGAACTGAGCCACCTTCATAAGCCTTTCGATGACAACCCATACGGCATCATTCCCTCAAGGTGACCACGACAACCCTGTCATGAAGTCCAATGGGACTTTGTTCCACATCCACTTAGGAATGGGTAGTTGATGTAATAGACCTGCCGGTCGTTGATGCTCCACTTTCACTTTCTGAAAATTAGAACACCTCATGACAAAACCAGCAACATCTCTTTTCATACCTAGCCACCAATACTGGTGGTGTAGATCACGATAAATATTGGTGATGCCAGGATGAACTTCCCAAACAAAGGAATGAAAATACTGCATCATCTCCATGCATATTTTTGCTGGAACCCATACATGCCCTTGGAAACGCAAGATCTCATCCCCGCCTAATGTCCATCCAAATAGAGGGTCCTTTTCTGAAACACATTCCCGCAGGACTAGGCTTTTGGAGTCTGATAGCCGCCTCATCTGCACCCAATCAAGAAGGGTAAAGGTAATAGCCACCTAAGAAAGAAAATTCATCCCTTGTTTGTCGTGCACCTCTAAATGCATCTTGGAGAACAGATCCATAAACTTCCACTCACTGCTGGCCTCTTGAACTACCTGTATCTGAGTCCTCCTTCTCAACGCATAAGCCACTGCATTTCCATTCCAAGGCGTATAGGCAAGCTCAAAGTGAAAAGACTCTAGGTACTCAACCCACCTCCGATGTCTCAAATTCAAATCACGCTGGGTGAAAATGTACTTGATACTTTTATGGTTAGTGAAAAGCACATAATTCTCTACCAAAAGATAATTTATCAAATAGTGTATGGAATGAAAAATAGATGCCAACTCCATATCATGCGTCAGGTAGTTCCTATCATGTGGAATCAATTGTCGAGACCCGTACACAACAACTCCATCTCCCTGCATAAGCACTGCTCCCAGCCCGATACCTGAAGCATCACAGTAAACAGTATAGCTCTTGCCTGACTCTGGAAAGACTGGTATCAGTGATGAAGTCAACCTCACTTTCAGCTCCTGAAAGGATGACTCACATGAATCAGTCCATAGGAACATTGCACCCTTTTTCGTCAAATCCATCAATGGTGTTTATAGGAGTGAAAATTCCTATATGAAATGCCTGTAGTATCCATCCATCCCTAAAAAACACAGCACCTCAAATAAGTTCTTCAGAATCTCCCATTAAACTACTTCTCTAACTTTCTCTGGGTCTACTGATACTTATGTCTCTGAAATAATATGACCCAAAAAGTGAATTTGGTCTATCCAAAAGTGGCACTTTGAGATCTTAGCATATAACTTATGCTCCCTCAGTGTACAAAAAATGATCTCAATATGGGAAGCACGGTCGTGTCGTGTAATGGGAAAATAATATATCATCCACAAAAACAACCACGAAGAAATCCATGTAAAGATGGAGCACTCGATTCATCATCACAATGTAAACTACTAGAGTGTTCGTGAGACTTAACAACATAACCGTATACTCCTATAGACCATACCTACTTTTTAAGGCTGTCATAGGAATATCTGATGGTATAACATGCAACTGATGATAACCAGACCTCATGTCAATCTTTGAGAACACCCAGGCTCCTCGAATCCAATCAAAGAGATCTCCAATCCTAGCCAGGGGATATCGGTTCTTGGTCGTTAACTGTTTTAGCTTTCGATAATCTACACAAAGCCTAAGGGTACTGTCCGACTTCTTTGAAAAAAGGACAGGCGAACACCAAGTAAATGTAATGGGTTGGATAAAACCCTTCTCCTGTAACTCCTCCAACAGCTTCTTGAAATCCTGCAACTGAGGTGTAGCCATCCGATAAGGAGGAATGGACACCGGGGATGCTCCTGGCACAAGCTCAATAGAAAAGTCCACCCCACACTCTGGAGGAAAACCAAAAAATTCATCTGGAAAGACATCCCTGAAATGATCCACCACAGGAGGAAAGTCTAACTGCGAAGTCCCCTGATCATCCAGATATAGACTTGCAATCAAGGTTATAACTCCTCCTCTCCCATGATGCTCTGGTCCTGCTCTACTCGCTTGGACATCCACCTCACCCGTGTGAAGAAAAGATCCACCCTCTAGTGATATGAAACTCATCCTGTGGTGATAAAAATCAAAAACTAACTTGAAGGGAACTAACCATCCCATCCTGAAAATGAAATCATAACTTGTCATCTCTAGGAAATAGAGGTCCCATAAAAAGAGACACCCACCGACCTCAAGAGGGAACTCCACGCACTAAAATACACTAGATGTCCTTGTTCAAAACGGTGTGTCTAGTGTCAACATGTCGGTAGAAGAAATGGTACAGAGCCCAAGGCTGTCTACAACAGCCACAGAGATAAAGCTATGGGAATCCCTTGTATTGAAAAGATCAGAAGATAAAACTGAGGCTACTAAGACCGTACCTTGAATTGTGGAGGGTCTGGGATCCTGCTCATGAAGGGTCTGCTCCACTGCAAATGTCTAGCCTACACCACAGACCTGTGACCCTGCCAAACCACTCTGAGCTGATCCACTCTACTATCGCTGATAGCCTGGTGACTGACCTCCACGACCACGACCTCCACCTCGACCTGAATGACTGGAAGAACTCCAGTTCCCATACTGGTGAGAAACTAGCGGTGATTCTCATGAACGCTGGGTCATAGGAGAGCCCCTATAACCAGTTTCTGGTGAAAAAAAAATTGATAGAAAGGCTGAATATGGCCCATCTTGCAACAATATCATCACTATATCAGGTCTCTCGGTCAATGTGGCCTCATATGCCTGCTCCTCCCACACTGGTAGCCCACTACCTGGCTACTGGAAGGTGAATCCCGTCTACACTAATCTCCTCATGCAGTCTCCCTACATCGCTTCATGCTATCAAAAGAAGGAACACTGACTCTGGATGTTGAAACGCTCTTGCTCACTAATCCAAAATCCCTCAGATTGCACTCGGTGATCAGTGCCTGGTTGACGATAGAGGAGATCGAAGTCAACCTAAATATATTCACTTGGGAACAGATCTCCTACCTGAGACTGTCCTCAATATTCCGTGCAAGGAACAACTCGTATCCTCTTGGAATATGCATGAAACACTGCCGCTCTGTGAAACGAGATGAATACTCCATAACAGAAAGAGTATCATGCTCCAAGCTCATGAACTCTTGGGCTCGATCGGCCCTGAGGGTCTCCGGGTAGAATTTGTCATAAAAGATATGCTCGAACTCTTCCCATGAGATATTCTGATGGTATCCCACATAAAAGATGAAATCACCCTACCTCTTAGTGGAGTCTCAGAGCATATAGGTCACAATATTCACCCTCCTCTCTGGTGGTACCTCAGGATGATTGAAGATAGTAATCATGGCTTCTAGCCATTACTATGCAGCATATGGTCCTCCTTCCCCTGAGAAGGTGAGAGGATGATAATTCTAGAAAACCAGCATCAATTCGTCCATCGATGGGGCAGGAGAAGACACTCCCTGGAAGGTATGCATATTCCTAAGAAAACCTTACCTGAACTTCGTATCAGCACCTGCAACTGGTATAACTGCTGGTGCCAAGGCTGGCACAGTAGGAGGATCTGAAGGAAGTCCCTAATGAGCCATATCTTGCGTCTGATCACTCCCTTGTGACTGGCGGTCAACCTGAGGACATCTAGGTGGCATCATTCTGCAATGTCGAACACACACCTTAGATTCAGGATTTTCAAGGACTGAGAAACTGAAGTCACAAGAAGGAATAAGGAAAATAAATCATTCATGTTATGCAAAACACAACTACACAGTGTGTTCTTTCCTTATATGGAATTTTCCCTTAAGTCAATCACATGGGAATGTACTCCTACCTCTACTGGTTGTGTAACACCCCAAAATACACGGCGTGATATTAACACACACGTCATGTACTTAAATCGTCTTCCCTTCCCGAGTCCTTATACACGTTCAAATGCAAGGACTCTCTCTTAAGACAAGACTATGCAGCATGTTCAAGGTGGACACGACGTGTACTTCACAATCTTCCCTGGCCTGTGCTGTTAGTGGCATAACCTGTGTACCCAGGTTACACTATATAGCGTGTTCCCTACGGACACGGCATGTACTAAAAAGAGGTAACACCGACCCGTGTTGTTAGATACACGGCCGGGTACCCAGGGCAGACTACATAACGTGTAAAATACGGACATGGCATGTATATGAAAATATAACTCACCCTGTGTTGTTTGTGACACGATCGGGTACCTATTTCAGACAACAGGCATGCTAAACTTGTACACGAAGAGTTCCTGCAAGAATTTCCACATCACGTGCCTCTGCCTACACAACCTATGACATGGTGAGAGACTACATGATGTATGCATAGAGTAAATGACGTGTACATAATGAAAACTATTTCTTCCTGAACGGAAGCACACACGGTGTGTAGTCCAAACTAAACGGTGTGTATTCTAGGTTTTTCCAGATAGTAAGCCTCAGAAACTACTCTAGAGCCTAGAAAAACACTGAAACAAACAAAGAAGGTGCCAAATTCTGATCCGTGAGGGCCCACACTCCCCAAGAATCAAATTTTGGCATCTTATACAAGTTAGAACAAGGAAACAAAGAGATGATCCACCAAATTACGGTCCGTGAGGGCCCATAACACCTTCAGAACCAAAGTTTGGAATTCATGAAAGCAATGCACTACTCAAAAAATGCCCTATCAACAGTAGAGATTCTATCAAAGAATCTATCACAACAACATGCATAATCTACACAATGTCTATCAAAAAATCATGCAATCACTAATGCATCCTAGATGGCATGACAATAATGCATGACATGTGATTTTCTTACAAGTGCCTATATGATGCATTAGATGGAATAACCTCATCTCATCGGTTTGGAATAGAAATAGAACCTTAATAACATCAACAATAACAGCACGAAACATGTGAGTCACTCAAGGTGAAATCATATCAACTGTAAAATTAAAAAACCAAAAAACTAAAATAAACGAGGTGAATTGAATTTTCCCTATACACGAGTTAGCTACTCCTGGGTACAACATATTACCAAGTACTGATTCCATCATATCCCTGAATAAAGCTATAATCTGTAAGTCAGGAGAAAATAACACCTCTGATACCACTTTATAACATCCTAGTTCCGGAACCCTCCACGAGGTGCCCTGTACCCGGTTGGTTACATGGCCTCAAGTGCATTTCCCCAAACGCCAGAGGCTGTTGACTAGCAGCAAGGGCCTTGGGTGCAATAGTGTGGAAACTATGCCATAATTGGCAGAGTACACAAAAGAAGAGAAACAAATAAACAATAGCAGAAACAATAAATAATTCATACACAACTGAACATAAGAAGACTAAATATGATCAACAGCAAGATCACAAATATATCATGCATGATACATATGTCAAGAAAGAAACCAAACAAGTCACAATGCTGGAATTACAACAGTACTAAAAACATATACGAAATAAATGATAAACAACTCCTCAACATTGCAAGACTTTTCTTGGTCCCCTGATCTCCAGCACCACAACAAATCATGTACCTGAAGTCGAAGGGCGCTTACCCTTGTCTATACCTGCAATAATATAATCTTTTTGGGCCCAAAATCATGACCCAAATAGGGTGTGAGAGTAATCATAGTAGGAAACCACCCAAAGATCTATTCCTAATAGTTAGTGAATATGTGGCAGTTAAAAAGTACGAAAATCAGTAACATGAACATACTAAATAGTAAACATTCCACAATTCCAATATCAAGAAAAACTATCATGTTGTTCAAAACAAACAGGTAACCCTTTGGGAAGTACTCAAAACCATCCACTATGGCCCTACGTAACAAGTACCAACAACCCTATGGAATGTACACTTATCTTTCCCCCCCTATTTTGGTCATATGGAAATTATAAGACTCTCTGAGGAAGCACACTCAGTTAATTCCCCTTATAGTCTAAGTTGGCCAGGGACTCTCTGAGGAAGATCACACTGTCAATTCCCTTTATATCTCCAGGGTCCCAGACTCTCTAAGGAAGCACACTCGGTCAATTCCATTTATAGGCCAGGTCGTACAAAGACTCTCTGAGGAAATTCACATAGTCAATCCCTTGTATAGTCTAGGATATCAAGAAGATTCAAAGTAAAACAAAGACTCTCTGAGGAAGCACACACGGTCTATCCCCGTATTTTCTAAAGACATCACAAAATCTCTAATGAATCGCACACAATCTATCCCCTTATAGCCCAAAGTAATCCTAGGCTCTCTGAAGAATCTCATACAGTCTATCCTCCTATAGATTAATACTCAAACACTCTCTGAGGAAGCTCACTCGGTCAATTCCCCATATAGTCTACTACACTGGTTCTCACGGCCCTATGTAGGATAACAAAACAACCATAAAATATGGCCAATGTAGACCTACAGAACTACATGGCTAACCAGTCTATAGAATATCCATCATATCCGAAAAACAACTCTCTATCCTACAACAACTGGCATGGAAACAGGCAAGGCGGCCAAAAGCTAAACAGGACCAAACGATCATAAACATAAAGTGCATGGGAAAAACATCCAAATCACAGGAGTTCATCCATATTCATGTTCAAACATCCTCTACACAAGCACACAAGCATGGAAGGAATACAATAGGGGTTAAACGGAAAACACACAATACCCCGTTCACAGGTATTGGTGGAATTTGCACATAAAATTCAATGACTTTCAGAGGAAAGGAAAAGACAACCTACCTTGGTGCTAGGAGATCAATATACTTCTACCACGAGGCTTGAATCTCCTTATAACGTCGAAGATATACAAAAACGTCTAAAACATTCAACCCAAGATAACATGATAAAGAGGAGGAATCATGGAATTTTTCTCAAAAAGAAGTAAGAGATTACCGATGTGGTTCCAGCATATCTGATTCAGATAACTGACAGAGGCTCGGGGGCTCGAAGAAGATCCGCTGATGCTCGACACTCTTGGACAAACAAAACCTAGAAGGAGTGGTTTCTGTCCGTCAGACGTGACCCTGGTGCATTTAATGAAAAAACAAAAGTACGAGGAGTGTAATTTTGGAGTACGTGGCGTGTAATCTCTTTTTTAGTACTCCACTTTATGTGGCCTCAATGTCACCCCTACAACGAAATGTGTGTGGCCATGACACGGCCAAAACAAAGCTTCCAGCGGCATCGTAGTACACGACGTGTACATAAAAAATTTACAGATTTTCCAGTTTTTCTCAAAAACTACCAGAAAAAGAAAAAAACCTGAAAAACAAGATCCAGGTTCTTACATTAACCATCATACCATGATGATTATATACTATTATTTTGACCTAACCGCTATCTCCATGGCCGGAGATCCAAAATCAGAAAATGCTTAACACAAATCTGCAACACGCTTACTGTTATTGCATCACAACCCATTAGAAGTTGATCTCTAAAGCCATGTCATTAATATGTATTCAATGATGGGGATGTAATGGATTGTTACACTTTTTACCCCAAGAACATAATAATCCATAAGATATAGAATCCATTAATGTCACAGCCTCTAGAAAAATTAGTGGAGTAGGTAACACTCGGGCTAGTTTCTCACTACAATGAAATACATCCAATTCAACAGTTCACATGCATCACAAACAGTGGGAAAAGATAGCCAAAAAGACATAAAACTTGTACCATCTATGAAATTTGAATACACATCGTACACGAAGTCTGAAGTTTCTATCTACCAGATAACTTCCCATGAATAACGATTCACACCAGGGGATACTATTTCACCTCGGTCATACATGAATAAAACTACATCAACTCCAGTAAGATGCTATAGCAGTTTCTATATTAGTCATCTAAAAGAAGACCCATCTTAATGGTTCAATGTAATATCTACCACTACCTCCACCTATTAAAGTGCCAATTTCTTAATAGGATTTGAGACACATTGAAAATGGTTTCAAAGAAACCCATCCCATTGGATTAGGTTAATTTATATATCAATCACCATCCTTAGGAACATCCTCCCCTAATAGGGCCCTGAGAAAATTAGTGGTGATTCCATATAAACCCCACCCCACTAGGGTCATAATATTTATATCATTATATTGATCCTGGGAGTCATAAAATTTCCATTTGGAAACATTAGATCCCCAACAACAAGATCATTCAATTCAAATTATGGCCTTGAATAAAACCCACCTCATAAGGCTAGGGGAATTTTCATCATCATCATCAATATACAGAGAATCAGTATTCTATAGGTTGTGTGGGAAAGATCAATAGTCGGCATCCCATCTCTTCCTCCCATCACAAGACAATCCTCTATTGGTTAGGGATCATTCAGAAAAGGAAACCAGAAACTCCCTAAAGGTCACTATTCATTAACCAATTAGAGAGGATCATATGATAAAGTAGTCAAAACAAACTTTGGTTTCTAATCAAATGGACTAATATGGCCAAGGGTTCTAATAACATTCCAGTTGGAGGTGGTGCATAATCCGGATGTTTCATTGAAAGTAATGACATAACCACCATAGCCCAATATTACTCTTTGAATGTTGTCAATATCAAAATGGTGGAAATTTTGGGCCAAGACAATAATGTAGAGGTTTATAACATGGAAAACATGCAATGGGAGGAGGGTGATTCGAATGCATAGAACAAGGATGCACGCACCCGAAACCAATGAAGGCTCCAAAATCTGGAACCTATGAATAATGGGAATCCTCGTCTATGGTGGAACACCCCCAATGAAAAATAGAAACATTTAATTAGATCCCTATAACCAACCAGAAGAGTTTAAGTTCCTTCTATTGAGGAACAATAGTCATAATATGAGAGTGATATACAAACACTCAGATGGATCAACAAGTATCTACCAAGGGAAAATATTTCAACAGGGTATCTCCTTTAGGAAAAGGAAAATATTCTCCCTCTTATAGCTAACCTACCAGGGAGAGTGGTATCTGGGCGTCAGACTGGCTCCAAATCCAAGAAACCGTTATACATAAATGAGGAATTCGAAAATGATTGTGTCTTATCTCAATTGTGGTGTAAGCCTCTACCTTTATAGAGAAATAATTCCGTCTTAAGGGAAATTAAGTATCTGTGGGAGGAAAAAGAAGGTCCGCCTCATTCAGCCCCAAATTCTCCCTGTAGATGAGAGGTATCAGAAAAAACAGTTCCCCCAGACCTACATAACATCATCGAGTCCCTATATACAAAATTGGAAGCCATGGATGGGTGATACACACTTATGAAGAACAAGAGGAATCCATATCCCGAATGGGTGGATGGTACCAAACCTCCACCCAATACCTGAAATCCAACCTTCTCCATAATTGACTGTGCAAATAAATCATAAACCACATCTCACATAGTTATTATCCCAATATGGTATGATAATGGGCCCTTGAGGTTAATAAGTGGCGAAAATGCTAATGTGTTTTGTTTAGACTCTTGCATGGATAGAAATTGTATGGTACAACATACTACCCAAAGGATCCGTTGTTGGAAGGGAATTCCTTCTTTATCAATCGGTTATTAGTTTAGCTCCACACTGAGTAAAACAATGATCGTTGACCTGATGAATTCCAAAAAACATGAGAACAAGAGTGTGTATGGCTGAAAATCCATATAGAAAGGATTAACCTATTCACTCAACATCCTTCTCACACAAAACAAACTATTAGAACATTATGCTTAAATTTTTTAGGATGATTTACATACACCTCTCATCCCATTGAAGTATCAATGGGGTATTGTGAGTTCAATGAAATTGTGAAACTTCATGAAGAGGCCATTCAACAAACCCAATCCAAAAATTTACTCATGCTCAGAAGATAAGGGAAATGTTAAGGAAAAGTAGAATCTAAAAATGTATCTCTCAATATAGTATCAATACCCATTCAAGCACCAAGGTAGGTTCCAAACCACCCAAAACCACTTTAAGAATGAAGACCACCGTAGAATCACCCACAACGAGAAGCACAAAAAATATAGGGTCACCTGATATTTTAGTGATGGATGAAGAAAGAATAATCATTATGAAATGAAAAAGTCCTTGTTAATTTCTTGGAATCCATAGACAATAATATACTCATGCTACTGCAGCCCAAGAACCCCGATGAGGCTAGTTTGATTTCCCAACATAACTAATTCTCCTTCCATTAAGGTTTGGGTCATAATATCCAAGACAACTTATTCTTTAAATATGTTCTGAAAGGCATGGTAAATTTTGGACAGGTGGAGTTAAATAAGTCCTCAGAGCATTTGGATAGAAAAACCATTGTATTGTATGAAGAGGAGGGTGTTTAGAATAATGTTCTGGCTTGGCATGTTCTAAAATTTGACAATTAAATGACTAGAAAAAAAGTTGACCAATCCCATTCCACCATGAGAGAATAGCTTCACATAGCCACAATAGCTCCACCTCCAAAGAAGGAAACATCATATATTCCTCCCAAATGTGTGTGTTACCACCAGAAGCAGGAATAAACATAAGAGGATGAATCATATTCCTATCAAATGAACAATATGACTCTTGAAAACTTCTTCCCTGAAACATCAAAAAAACAGGTACTGCCCCACTGCATAGAATCTTCATTGGATGAAGAGATAATATTTGGTTATGTCAATGTGATACACCTGGAGCACCCCTTATCTGATGATGAATACACCTCAGAATTTGAGTTGCCTATATATAGTTGGGGAATGAGAGGCCACATGCACTGGAACTGAGGAAACACAGGATAATGCAGAGATGGTCGGACCCAATATTATAGTTATGTTCTTATAGAGAATATATATGCAGCTGATAATCATGGTCAAGCACCCCAGAAGGCTCAAAATAGGCCTGAAGGAGTCCTAGAACCTTCCAATGGTCCTCTGAACCTAGTTGTCTTGCATTACCACCTAACATGGGTTCGATTATCTGATCAACATAGGTAATGGGGAAGTCCAGAAAGACCCATTATGTTGGTAGAAGATACTACCTTGACCTATGAAAAAGATCTAAGCCTATCCACCTTAAATTCCCCATCTCATTAGTCTCATATCTAATAAAATCCCCACATTGAGAAGCACTGACCTTTGACACAAAAGTATGATGTTATGAAATAGTGGGTGGTTGTCCCGTCCACGCTCTTAGTAATTTATTCTCTTCGTCTTGAAAGATAAATTAGGGAGTAAATTTTTGAATCCCTCCAAATCCAAAATTAATTCGAAATAGAAGTTGCTGAAAATCAAGTTTTTCATGTGGAGACCATGTCCTCAAAATGTAATGTTGCCATATTGTTTACTGACTAGGAACAGAAAAAGATCCTTTAAGGGAATATTAGACCACTATATGTTTCGAGAAGACTCAAGAATTTAAATATCTATAGGGTGATGATTGATAATGGATCCTGGATTACCATAATCCTAGTTCAAACCCTATGAATTTTGGGATATAGAAAAGGGGAATTATCTCCAACAAAGATGAACGTTCAAGGGTTTGATAATTCTGAGAAAATACCTCTTAGGATAATCAAGCTCAAAGACTAGTTTGGGGAACTCACATTTGATGCTTTGTTTATGGTCATCTAGAAAGACACCAAATAAAATACTCTACTTGGGAGGCCATGGCCCCATAGACACTTGGTGATACGTTCAACATTCCATCCATGTCCGAAGTACCCCATTAATGGTAAGGTCGACATAATGCATGGTTAAAGTGCCCCCTTCAAGACTTAAAGAGTCACATATTCTATTGCATATTTCTACAAAATGGGAGGTAAGAAACCAATGGTGGATACTGATATATAGGTTTTAAACCCCTATGTCTTGGGGTAATCCCTTATAAATCCCTGGAGTGTGATCAATAGTGACTATGTGCACCCCATAATTATATTCAAGGTGATAGACTTGACCCCATAGGTCCAATCCCCTCTTATCCCTTGTGAAATTGTAATAGACAATCATCTATGGTATCACTCTAAAAAAACTCAACTGGTATAGGAGGATAATTTATACTCTCAAGACCACCATTACCCTGATAGTGATGGAGAAGACCTCATATCTCCATAATCAGTAGAAAATGTCCCCATAAACATAGAATTGGGAGAATATGAGGATGCCCAAAAGAACGCCCCTCTCGCATTCGGGGAAGGTGTCTCCACCACTATTGATGAGATCAAATTGGTTAATTTTGGAATGAAAGAATACCCAGAGCCTACACTAATTAGTGCCACTATACCCCTCAAAGAACAATATATCTATATTTCATTTCTGAATCATCACCGATACGTGTTTCGTTACAATGACACAATAATTCTAGGACTCAATCCAAATGCAGTTATACTCCAGTTCAGCTAACGCAAAGAGAATTAAGGTTTCAATAAGGCATCCATGAAGTTTCACCCCTCTAATTCCACCAAAGTAGGGGAAAAGTTGTCAAAATTAAAAAACAAAATTTTATAATGATGTGAAATACCCAACATGGATTTCTAATATCATCATTGTTAAGAAAAAGAATGATAAGATTTGGGTCTTCATCGATTTAAGAGAACTTATTCCTCATTTCCAAAAATATGACTTCCCATTTCTATCATATAACTCTTTATTGATAAAACTCTTCAATTCTAAGTCCTTTCCATCATCTATGGGTATTCGAGGAACAATAAAATAAATAGATCCCTTGAAGATGAAGAAACCACTTCCATCAAATCCCCTTAGGGGATTTTTTCTATCAATTCATTCCATTTTCCTTGAAGAGTTTTAGTTCCACTTATCAATGTTCCATGATTCAAATATTTAATACATTATTGGGAAAGATTAATTAATCTTATGTGGATGAATTGGTAGTCAAATCCCAAAATTGATGTGGTAAATTCACAAATCGTAAAATATTCTTTAAAAAGCAGTGACAACATATTATGAAGATGAATCCACTAAAATGTACTTTTGGGGTAAAATTAGGGTAGTTCCTTGGACTGGTGGTATGCCACTATGACATCAATGTTGACTTGAAGAAGAAAAGTTCTACATTAGTAATGTAAACTCCCATAAATCTAGAATTACTAAGGGGTATCCAAGGTCACCTTTCCTACATTCAATGATTCATAGCACACATGGATGGGAATGCTCCCCACTTCACCAGGATAACACAGAAGGTTATTGCATATCATTGGGAAAATGATTTCCATGAATCCTTCATTGGTATCCAGAAGTATGTACTATACCCACTAGTCTTGAGGTTTTATATGTAAGGGGTTCCACCCATCATATATGTGGCCTCCATGGATTGATCACTAGGTGAACACTTCAGAGAGAAAAATAATTATAGGCATGAGAACTATCTCTAATACCTTATCTAGACTATGGTAGGTACTGATAACCAAATCTATGATGTTTAGTAGAACTGATTTTCACTCAAATTAGAATTGAAAAAGATGAGGCATTACTTGAAACACCTTAATGTATGTATAATCTCTCATATCAATTTACTCATGTACATCCTTGGTCATACCTTACTGACCAAGAATTTGGTCTAATGGGTGATCATTCTATAGGAAGATGACATTCTGTTTGTATCACAGAAGTCAGGGAAAGGAAAATCCTTGGATGATTTCCTTGCATCAAATCTTGCCCTTGAAAATACACTGGTGGACACCGATCTTCCATATGAGGAGTTATTTTATTCCCACGACTGTCCCTAGACATTGGAGATGTATTTTTATGGAGCCTAAAAAAGTCCTATAGATAAAAATATGGATAACTAGAAGATCAATTGGGTTGGCCTAGGCATTGTATTTGTCACTCTAGACAAAATAAGTTTTTCCCCACTCATTCTCAATATCCAAAGTCTACACAAATATCAAGGAATAAAACCATAACCTAAATTCCGGCTTGGAACTAGACCTACTACTTCACATAGTCCACCTAAATATCAAATGGGATTAATAAAAAAGTTATAAAGAAGCTCAATGGAGAATATTTTAAAAAAGGAGGAATTAGCCCCTCTCAGTATACATGTCAGGGGACTCATGGAAGAGTTCCATTTTGAGCCCACATGGCATCATGTCCCCGGATTACAGAATGATAATGATCACACATTGGCTAATGTTGCCACCATCATGGATGACCCTGATCAGGAGGAAGCAATCTTCCATATCACACATCAAATAATGGTCTTTTCGATCATCAAACATGATATGGATGAAATCAATCATATAAACAGCACCTTAGAGCATGATGAATAAATGAACACATTTAGATATATGGAGCCTATAATCAATTATCATCAAAACATGATTCTCCAAACAGACTGGGTCAAAAGGGAACAAATTCGGAACTGTGTGGTGAATTTTATTCTACAGGATTTCCCAAATGATCAATAGTTTTTATACAAGAATGAATTTGATGAAATCATCCTTAGATTCATAGTAGAAGGAGATATTCCCAATGTCATTGAATAAGTCCTTGTCAGATCCTATATCAGTCATTAATCTAGCCCCATGATATCCCACCAAATCAAGAGGTTGGGATATTATTGGAAAACCATGATACATGACTACATAGAATTCACCATTAATTTTCATGCATTCAAGATCTATAAAAACTTCATCCATCAAAACTTTGAATTAGTGCATATAACTAGTTATTCCTGGCCATTTTCTATTTGGGGAATGGAAATTGTGGGGCCACATCCCCAAGCCACAAATAATCAATTCAAGTACATCCTTAACACTACCGACTTCATTTCCAAATGAGAAAAGGAAAAACCCCTTAATGAAATTGGGATGAATAACATCAACAAATTCGTGAAGTCCCATATCATTACAAGGTCTGGAGTCCCTCACACAATATTGACGGACAACGACACAGGCTTATGTGCTGAAGAGTGGAAGAAACTATATCTGGAGTACAATATCGAGTCCAATTACTCATGTCAATATCATATAGTAGAAAATGGATAGATAGAGACCTTTAATAAGACTCTTTCAAATATACTCTATAAGATGGGGCCAATGTATAAGAAGTCTTGGATGTAAAAGATACTCCATCATATATGGGCCTACCATACAACCAAGAGTACTACTATACAAGAAAATGCATACTCATAGGTGTATAGGATGGAGGTAGTGTTTCCCATAGTGGTATTACTAACTCTAATCTGATTAACCATTTGTAAATAGCACTCAAATGAAGAGTAATTGAAAAAGAGGCTGGATGAATTAGTGTTTCTTAATACGAAAATGTTGCACACACTACCCAACCATGAGTTCCATCAGAGTCAGAAATCAAGGGACTTCAGTAAAAAGGTTCAACTCTATTCATTCCTCTAGGTAGATTTATTTTCGGATATCAGGACCCCAATGATACTAGGGATGAAACTTGTAATGCTAGAAGCCAAATGGGAAAGGCCTTCCATCATATGAAAGATCTATCATAATGGGGACTACTCATTGGACACACTAGATAGGGAGTGGGGTACCCCCAACCCAAATGAAATATTTCTCAAATAAATACTATGCATAGATATCGTTAAATGAGTATACACATCAGTATAATTACCATTAACTCTTCTAAGTTACATGCCATTAAACTATACAACCTTGTCCTGGTTTCATAATGACAAACTACACATGACTGTCCTGGTAGAAGGATGATAAAATATGAAGCAACTAAAGTCCTAAAAATAAGAATTTAAACTACATATTAACTCACATACTTACCACAAGATGTTAAAATATATAATTTAGGACCTCACTAATTTACATTAAGTTGAACTGAAATCACCATCTCACTAATATCTCGACACATATGATCCAAATATGTGAGAAGGATGGATTAAATGCACCCATCCCCGTGTGATAATCAGCCCCACATTTGTAATTTTCCTATTCAATAATTTCATATGACTTGATTCCTACCATTGTAGGATATGTAAAGAAACATGGAAATATATTCTTGGGCCCAATAAAAGTCTCCCTTTTCCCTTATGTCGGGTGATTCATGTCCTTTTCACATGGAATTGAATTGCACGGGCTTTCTAAAACAATATATGGATTGATTTTTATTTTCAATGAGATACATAGGGATTCCTTGATCCTACATATTTTCCAATCCACCAAATGATGAAAAATACCCCTTTCATACCTTTAATTACATCTTTATAGTGAAAGTAACCCTTTAAATTCCCTGTTTCTAACACCGTGCGTAGCTTACATGAGCATCGAGATTTCAGTAAAGGTTTCCCCAACAAAAACATGGCATGGATGCTTGAGGTAGGATCATCATTTTCCCAAGTGAAAGAACATAAAAGGAATACCATGATTCCTCTCCACATGATGCTAAATTTCATTTCTATTGTCCCTTTCATAAAATAAAACTATGAATTTATGTGGACCTCATACGGGATGACCACAATTTCTGGTGTTGGTCTTGTACCAAACCTGTATTCAAGAACAATGATTGACTTTATTCTTGACATCACAAGATACATATAGACTCCAAAATCATCAATCCATGGTCTAGTAATAAAAAAATATAATATTTTATCCTCTATATATAGATTAAAAACTTTTATAGGAAGGGAATTCTCAATGAACTGTGTGTGTCTTGATTCTTTTTCTCATGAGATATGTTATGACGCCCAAACTTCTGTTCATGGGCCCAACTAAAAATTTACATTCTTTTACATCGATTCAACATCATCCTAACTGAATTACATTACACCGCATGTGATTCTAATAACTATGTATGGATTTATTCTTATTTTCATAGGATACATAGTGACACCTAAATTTGCATCCTTGAGTCCAGCCCAGAGTTCTCTTTGCATGGTGGGATGCCTACATCTTTACCATAAGAAGTTAAACTACAAGGCACCTCAAGAATAATATGTGGCTTGATTTCTGTCATCATAGAATATGTAGTGATCCTGGGGTCTCCAATCCTTGGACCAACTAAAAAAATCAATGAAAGTAATTCCCACCTATACATATGTGTCAAACTTATGTAGATATTTTCTCATTGAATAACTATTGGTGGCTTGATTCCTATCATCATAGGACAGGTAGTGAAATCCAGTTCTGCAATGTTATACCCATTTGAAACAACAGATAAGAAATCCATCCCAACTATAAAGGGAATGAGTCACAACAACTCATTTTTCATACTTATGGTCTAGATATATATGTCTTGTTTGAATATATAATATGATATGGGCACTCTTTTCACATAGGTTACCATTTCCTTACCACTAGAAGTTAAACTACAAAATACTCATACTTACCACATGATGTTAAGCTGCATGACAAACTCCCTTACCTTAGGATAATAAACTGCACAAAATACATACCCACTACATGAAAATAATATATGGATACCATCATCCATTTTTCATCCCTTGTTATGGGACCACATGAGCATTACCCGAGTCTGCCAGAGCTCGTGGTTCTTACATCACCTTTTAAGAGACCCATACATAAATCAAACATTGTATCCCAGGAACCTCAATTTTCAATAAATTTTACAGGGACATTATAACGGATACCCGAATTCAAGGGACCCTTGGTTGATTTTTCATGTATACCTATGGATCTGGAATATGCACCTACATTCATTAACAAAATGTGCCACTTTTCAAAATGGAAATTCAGGTCCTTTTGAGCCCTAACATCACCATGGAAGAACTGAACAACTCAGTGTGATCTAAAATACTACTGATATGACTGTCCCATATCATTACTCATGACCTAAGATACTAGATCCAAAAAATTATGATATTCTCATCCCCCTCTTAGAAAGATGATGAGGTACTCCTATGTGCGGGTTTCCTAATTGAGCTCTTGGACACCGTCACCCATATTAGATCCATTTATGTCACAACCATAAACTGCCTATACTTTGGTCAAATATGCAAGACCTTAAATTATAGCCAATAATTATCTAATGATCAAGAACATAATATTTTATTCAAAAGAGACACAAAATATGTGATGCCTAAAACCCTAAAAGGGAGTCCTAAGAAAAAGTCATGTCTTTGTTCGCTAAAATATCCATCTCCAGTGTTTTGGGAAAAAATTAGGGCACAAATAAAGAAGGAATAATGCTCACAGGGACTACACTATAGTGCTAGTAAAATATAATCTATGCTCTATAGACCCTCTGGTTCAGGAAAAAGGCATAGTAATTTTTCGTCACGTGTCTTCATAATGAAAATATTTTTGCTAGGCGGTGATAAAAGTTTTAGGGTGTTAAATACTTTCTTGGAGATTACACTTTCCAAAAATAAAAATTCATGACTTGGGTGCCTCAAAGCACCATAAAACTTCTACAACCCTCATAAAGGATATCTTGATTCAAGATACCCATTTCATGACTATGAATATATTCTTATAGATTCTACATATGCATCTATGGTCCTCAACCAAATGTGTCACTCTGCCAAAAAGAAGTTTCGACCCTTGTATGCCCAGACATAACTGTGGTAGAACTAAACACATTAGTGTGTTTGAACTACTCTCAGTAATAATACCTCATTTAATCCTATTAATCCAATGACTTTGGACCATGAATTATATTCTCCATCCCAAAATATCTGAGTCGGTTCAACAAACTCGATGTTATGTCACCATGTTTTGAACCCTTTCTCAAGGTCAGAATGTGACACTTCATTCCCAAACATTGGATAGTCTACAACTCTTGATTTGAAACCACATGGTGTAGAGATCGAGCTTCATGATCAAAAGATCAACCTCCATAGGGTGACATAAACCTTTTGGACAGATTTTGTCCCATACACAACCTCATATTCTAGAAATTTGAGTCTTCAAAAATCTTTCATGAACCTTAGAAAATTGTAGAGATCATATTTATATTGATCATGCTACTTATGCATATGGGCCATTGCACACCTACTAAAGGAATATACTCATTGAAAAAAAGGCTCTCCAATCCTGGTGATCCCTAAAAATACCGTGATAGAACCTGTAATCTCAAATTTTCACAGGACATACCCAACATGTCTGACCCATCTCATATTGATAGACTCAAACATTTGGGTAATGATTTTTATGACCCATAGTACAACTATCTAGGAAGACTTGGTATCCCTATTTTTTAACCCTGTATAGATGTTATGTATATAAATATTCTATAGCATTTGGAAAAGATACAGAACTTCAAGATACACTTTTATTAAATTTTCATGTATTCCCATGGACCCGGTATATACTCATATGTTTGTCAACAAAATACATCACTATGCAAAATGGTATTTATGATCCCTGTGATCCCTTACAACACCATGGTAGAACCCAACAAATCATTGTGTTTTGGACCGTTCATGGAATTTTTTCACTATATTCCATGATCATTGACCCCGTTTGAGCTAAAATACCCCAAAATAAAGAAATATGTGGTCCGAGCTCAAAGAACTTAAACTAAGGCATTACCAGGTTTGAGCTAAAATTCCTTAAAACTAAATTAATACTAGGTATGATCTAAAAGACCCTAAAATAAAGCTATATTAGGTCTGATCTAAAAGAACCTAAACTAAAGAGATACCATGTCCTAGATAAAAGACCCTAATATAAAGAAATACCATGTCTGAGCTAAAAGACCCTTAACTAAAGCAGTAATAGGTTTGAGAGAAATGAACCAAAAAAGTAATAAATACAAGGTTTGATCTAAAAGAACCTAAAATAAAGAAATATCAAGTATGAGGTAAATGTCAATAAAATTTAAAAATTACCAGGTCCAAGTTAGAAGACCCTACAACTGAAGATACACTAGGTTCAAGATAAAAGAACCTAAACTAAAGCAATACCAGGTCCAAGATAAAAGAACCTAAAATTATAGAAATACTAGGTTTCAGCTAAAACACCATAAACTAAATTAATATCAGGTATGAGATAGAAGAACCTAAAATAAAGCAATATCGAGTTCAAAGATAAAAGTCCATAATCTAAATAAATACCAGGTCTGAGCTAAAAGACCATTAACTAGAGAAATATTAAGTCCAAGGTAAATGGCCCTAATACAAAGCAATACTTGGTCCGATCTAAAACACCCTAAACTAAAAAAATAATGTTCAAAGCTAAAAACCATAAAACTAATGAAATATTAGGTCTGAACTAAATGCTTCTAAACTAAATAAATATAAGAATAGAGGGAAAAGGCCCAAAACTACAACACAACATTGACTTAACCTAGAAAATATTTTAAGGATCTTCATATATCCTTATTAGAAATAAAATAATGCTTGATATACCTATTATATTTAGCAAGAAAAATAGTTCCATATGTCTATGACATATATCCTACCTAATCATCCTTATGCAAGTCAAGTGATCTTATAATTGTTGGAACAAAAGTATCAATAGAGAATATCATGTTTGTGGGAATTCATGATAATTTATCATAGGGAAATATCATAGATTTTCATCTTTTAAATCCGGGATTTCAATTTTACTTGATGTAATGTAAGGAGGAATTATTGTAGTTAATTCTTATTAGTGTAGAAAAATGTCATCCACATCATGAATGAAAGAAAAAAATAGGCAACACATATAATGTTCAGAAAAAAATATTCATCAGTAAGTAATCAAACAATAGGAATCTCCACATAGCAGAGTCTCTACCACAAATACACTAGCCAAATAAAGATTTCACAATTATAATTTCATCACAGAATATGATCAGATGTCTCATTGAGTTTTACAAGTCTCTGCAATTATGAGATTATATATTGGAATAGTTTGTCACTAAATTCTATTAATATTTTCATGACTAACAATGTCCAAGCCCGTTCATTAGAAAAATTACAACCCAGATTTAGATCCCATTTCGAGATCCATCCACATACAATATTTTTTTAAAGGAGGAATATATACTCAAGTTGTTCTGAGTGATTAGATAATGAGTGAAATTGAGACCATCTAGACCTAAGGGTATGTTTTGCAACATTTCAGACAAACCCTGATGTTAAACTCTGACCATCCAACCTTCCTTGAAAACTTCCATCTGAATATGGTGAGAAGTAGTTGAAAACCTGTAGATTCCTGAAGCTCGACGTACATGGACATTACATTACATTGGCAGAATAAATAATACATAACAAAAACCGACACATAAGGACCGTAATAGTTTAGTGTCTTTGGAAACTCGGAACATAATCTTCTATTCGTGGTGAAAGATCTTCAACATCTCCCATAAAGATCTTCCCCTTTTGTTTTCTTACCTAAAACCATTTTTTATATCTTGGGGAAAAGAAAACATATAAAGGGTCACATCAAATGCTCAGTAAGGGTAATCATGGAGAAAATAAAACAAACCATATACATTGGAACTTAAAAACATAAACAAAATGTTTAAACATCAAAATCATGAGCAATGACATAAAACGTGGCAGTACATAAGGCATAGATCATAAAATAAAATTAATCATGATAAAATAGCATGGGAATAAAACATGTGATTGTGGAAACCTTTAAGAACATGATATGATTTCCATAGTAGCCAAGGCATTGCTACCAAGACCATCTTAGTGGACAAAGTCCCTTTCTAAATCGAGTTCACTCCTTGTTCCAGTCCTGTATTACTGAACCTGATTAACTTACCGTTCCAGCCATGTCTATCTCATGAGATATAAATCATTACCCAATGAATTGGAGGGAGATATAGGTCTCACAAATCTAAAAATAAAATCATTCTTATTTGTGCCACAACATAAACATAAATCATTCATCATAACCCAAAGAATAAAATGGGTTTCATAAACATCATCCCATCATAACACAATCCATATAAAACAAATCGATTTCATTTCATCACAAGAGAAGTGAAAACATGTAAATCATAGAGACATTATACTTGAAACATAAAAAAATGTAATAATTTCATCTTAGATGGAAAATAGTTTTGGTAAAACACTTGAAATGAATTCTTGAGGAAGATATCCTTTCTTCTTCAAAATCATTTTCTTTTCACTAAATGTCATGAAATTTTAAAAGAAAATGATTTTGTTGAAAATAGTCATGAAATATTTTGGAGGAAGCTTCATGAAAATAAGGCCTTATAAAACCATAAAGAATCCTTTCATTCTGTATAAGATAAAAAAACATTATTCTCGTACTTTTTCCGAAAAAGTCAAAAAGTACCTTATAACAGAAAGATTCTTTACATACCATGTAGTAAAAGTCAAAATGGGTAAAAAGGAATTTGAACATACATGAAAATATTTTTATAAAAGAGGGACATAGATGATAAATATATCCCCAGTAAATATTTACAAATAAACAATCTCAAATAAAAACTAGATTGGAAAAGTTATCCCTTACCTTAGTTCAGATATGCTTCGTACGTATCTGAACCTCCTTTAATTTGTGTAAATTCCTTTGGATTGAAAGAAAACGACTTCTTGGAGTGTCTTCTTCTTAATGTAAGGCTTCAAGGGGGAGGATAGGGATGTAGGGAGCTTAGTTGGGTAGTGTTTGGACAAGCCAAAAGGCTTCAGAGGTGTGAGGAATTTGAAAGAAGTGGTCTCCTTTTATAAGGGAGAGGAGGGGCTTTTTAGGAATGTGTGAAAACATTATTATATTATAATTTTATCTTCGGTCTCAAGAGGTCCAAAAAACATTAATGTCGAAGATAAGATGACTCATATTAGAAATAAAATCATCCAATAGGAATTCTACAGGTTTTGGATAATATTTTATTCATTGTAATCTTATTTATTTAAATCATTTATTAATGAGGTAAATACTGCTTCATTATTGTGTCATAAATAATTTAATTTATTTGATGTCTAAAAATTATAAAAAAATATCAACATGTAGGAAATCAGTTACCCTTTAAAATGAATATTTATAGTCCAAATGATAATTTATATATCCCTATATTAAAATTAATTACTAAAGGATTTTTGTTAATTCCAATTTTGTCTTTACATTAAATTAATTAATATAATGTGTCATTGTCTTTCATTAGTGGCTCCATGGGGTCCCAAAATCGACCCAAGGATGCCCATGGTCGGCCATTACTCATCCAATAAGGTTTGGACAAGTGTTAAGATAATTTTTAATTATTATAATATTCTTTTAAGCTTGAATTACCCTATTTACTTGTAACCGTGGTAAATAAAAGTAAAAAGTTACTATTCACCAAAAATTATTTTTATCTAATTGAACCAAAATTTACTCCTTGATATTAACCGTGTCTCTTGGATTTTTGATACTCAACTCACAGAAGCGGAAAAATTATGTTTTATGAACAATTGCAAATACGTCTAGGAGGTTTGTAAAAGACTGTGAAAAGTTCAATACAATTTTTATAAATCTAAAATTATTATAAAATGATTCCAATGAATTTCATTGAACTTATATAAGTATTATTTATCTATTTTGATCTAAAATAAATTTAAATCAAATAAATGATTATTTATATAAAAAGTTGGTTTTAACCAAAAACTCAGTGTTTTCACTATTCATCAAAAATTGATGTTTTTCAGAAAAATACCAAAAATTCAGCCTAAGTTGTATTTGATCTTATGAATTCAAAAATGATGTCTATTTTTCCAAATTCAAATCATGAAAGTGGAATAAATTAATTTTAAAAGTAATTCCCGTTATCAAAACAAATAGCATGTTTTTAAGAAACAATAACTATCAAAAGATCATCACTTTTTATGTCCAATTTCAAAGTGAAATTAATTTTAATGACCAATATTGGATTAAATGGTAAAAATATATTATAATTACACTTTAAAACCAATTAAAAAGATAATATATCCATATAAATTATTGTGATGAAAAAAGTTATTTTTAATTAAAATATATCGTGTTTTTACTATTCATCAAAATATGAAAGTTATCATAATAATATGAAAAATATATCCAAATTAAATTTTTTATATCCTGATTCCCAGGAATAATTTTATTTTTTCAAATGGAACTTATACACATGTCAAAAACTAGATTTAATGTGTGTGGGCCATTAAAAGGGGGAAAACTACATTTTTTGAAAAATACTTATTTTACCTGAAAATTTTA
Source organism: Viscum album (assembly GCA_963277665.1). Classification (NCBI taxonomy): domain Eukaryota; kingdom Viridiplantae; phylum Streptophyta; class Magnoliopsida; order Santalales; family Viscaceae; genus Viscum; species Viscum album. Next base: position 532,473,653 of record OY728151.1, on the reverse strand, counting down.
TTTTGTTCTCATACCATGTTCTAGAAAATGTTTAAGATGAATAATAATGTAATAAAATTCAAATTTTAGTTGATACTATTCATAACGTCTAGTCCATCATAATATTATAATAATATATCATTGTTTAGTGAAACATGATATTGCGTACAACCCACGCTATCGAGGAAAGTCACGATTGCATGTAATGCAGCCAAGTCAGGGTTTCCTGTTATGCAAGTCTCCTTTGTTGTTTTTTATAACATAATCCAACCACATTTCATTTATACATTGAATATATATATATAAATATACTCAATGTTGCGTAGAATAACTACTATCAAAATTGTGTGTAACATGATCCAAGAATAGTGTTGCGTATACTGCAAGCTAATACGGTGTTGCGTATAGCGCAAGGTAATCTTGGTGTAGCGTTTAACACAAGACATCAATGAAATTAAAAGAATATTTTTCATAAAATCTCGGGTTGTTACATTCTACCCCCCCTTAAATTGAATTTTTCCCTCAAAATTCGTCGGGGATATAAATCGTTTACTACTTGAAAGTTTCTTTCATAGAAACCCACAACGTAAAATGGAATGTTGAAACCTAATTTTAAAAAATGAAAGTTTGAAACAAAATGGATACCCAAAGTAACTAATCAACTGGGTTCCCACATAGGATAACATAGGTGAAAATACGGTTATAGAAGAAAAATCTAACCATCAAGTTCTGATGGAGAGTGGTAGAGAATAGGGCTATGAAAAAGCCAACAATCACAAAGCCATAGATTTGTGATGATCTAAGGTACTATCTGATTCATTAGATATAAGAGTACTAGGACAACCTTTTTAGTTTTGAAGATAATTTCCCTAATGTTGAAGAATTTTTGAATCAAAAGAAATACTTGATTTTGGTAGAATCTCACCGTTGTTCGTGCCTTGAACAATTTCCACTTCATCTCTTCAAGTAATGAAGTTGAATTTGTCATTCGTGAAGTGTAAGAAGATCATGAGATTGAATGATGAGTCATTCCATCTATTTCAAACAAAAGGTTAGAAAAAGTTATCAAATATATATAAGTCCATCTATGGTGTGGTTAATCGTATATGATTCCAAAAATGTACTTATACTTCATCTATCATACCTCTTAATAAAATAAAACTAGTTTCTACTAACAAGGGACTTCGTGTAGGCTAGTGGTAGGAGATAAAGGCCTGTCGCACTTTGGTTGTGGGTTCGATTCCCACATCCTTGTCCGATGCAACGGGTTGTCGCCCATCCTGCAGGTTGTCCTTTTTCTAAAATTTCATCACTATGACATTCCATCGATAATATCGAAAACAGTTCTAGACATAAACAATACTAACTTATGTCCAACATAATCCATTTAAAATCTTTCGGATTATCCAAAATACTTATGTCCAAGCTTATAGTATAAAAAAAACAATTACTAGAAATTTCATCTACTGAGCATGTAAATACCATCATTTATACCTCATATATCACAAGATATATCTTGTTGATCGCATTCCAAACATGTGAATACCTTAATCTTGTATTTTCGGGAAAAATTAATACCCATTGAACCTTAGTGAAAACATGAATGCTATCAAAAGTACCTCTTTCCATATACCAAAATCCAAAAAAAATTATACTCAAACCATGATATCACTTTGTCCTTATATAATTCATGAGATCAGTAATAGTATCAAACATTTCATTATCTCCTTAGCGCTTCTTTATGCGCATATTATGTTATTTCCAAAAATATCTGAATAACCTTTCATGGTTACCGGTACCATTCATCATACACTTACAAAACATAAGGAAAGACAATAGTGTAACAATCCTTAGACGTCTCTTTATTCCATAGTACCATGAGATTACTTATACAACATTACTCTTGATAAACATGTAATCATTCCACTACCTTTTTAAACCATTGACCGAGCTTCAATAATTCTTTAATCTCACATATCATTTGTAGTCTCTTCGTCATCATCCACTTTAATACTACCCATATGACCATGCTGATTCTCTTTACGAGATTTCCCCTTAGGGAATTGTTTTCCATAATGCCCGTACATTCTACATCTAAAACACTTAACCGTTGTTGATGTCTTAGAAAAATCATTATCCTTGTCCATGGTGTTAACTGAACCTTTTCCATTAAATTACTACCTTTGTGTCATTCTTTTCCACACCCAAAGCATCTTCCAATTCCTTTAAAACATTATCCTTGATGCCTCTTCCCACATGACTTACATGAGGGAAATTTATCTTTCTTTCCTCTATGGTTATCATGAAACTCCATATTTCTCTTATTAGCTGAGTCAGGAAACTTACCAAAGCTGAGATTATTGATCATACTATGAGATTTATGATTAGGCATAATAATGATGTTTTGACTTCCATATCCCATTTCATTTTCTTGATCATGAATAATATCATTCCATTGTCCATCATATTCTCCATTATCGTGAATCATCCTATATGCAGCTATTTTCTAAAACCCCAAATGAATAGTGTGATAGGCAAAAATCATGATAGGTAAAACAACATAATAAAGGGGGAGTAAATTCAATATCTAACATCTTAGGTTTAATTCTAAGATCGTTACTGTAATTCTAGGACTATAACCTATACTTATACTTAACCTTAGGGACATCCCTAGCCATACCTTATAAATATCTCTCGGGATCTCACTAAAGTTTTCGCATCATAGTTTCCAAAGGTTGACTAAACCTTTCCTCTGATACTAACTATAGAGGCCCGAGGCTCGACGTACATGGACATTAAATTACTTTGGTGGAATACATAATATATAACAAAAACCAACACACAAGGAACATAATAGTTTAGTGCCTTTGGAAACTCGGAACATAATCTTCTAATAGTGGTGAAAGATCTTCAATATCTCTCATAAAGATCTTCCCCCTTTGTTTTATTACCTAAAACCTTTTTTTATATCCTGGGGAAAATAAAACATATAAAGGGTGAGCTCAAATGCTCAGTAAGGTTAATCATGGAGAAAACAATACAAACCATATACATTTGAAATTAAAAACATGAACATAATGTTTATACATCAAAATCATGAGAAATGACATAAAACATGGAAGTACATAAGGCCTAGATCATAAAAGAACATTAATCATTATAAAATATCATGGGAATAAAACATGTGATTGTGGAAACAATTAAGCACATGATATGATTCCCATAGTAGCCAAGGCATTACTGCCAAGACCATCTTAGTGGACAAAGTCCCTTTCTGAATCGAGTTCACTCCTCGTTCCAGTCCGGTATTACTGAACCAGATTACCATACCGTTCTAGCAATGTCTATCTCATGAGATATAAATCTTTACCCAATGAATTTGAGGGAGATATAGGTCCCACCCTTATCATAATTAAATCATTATTACTTGTGCCACAACATAAACATAAATCATTCATCATAACCCAATGAATAAAATGGGTTCCATAAACATCATCCCATCATAACATAATCCTTATAAAACAAATGGATATCATTTCATCATAAGATAAGTGAAAAAATGTAAATCATGGAGAAATTATACTTGAAACATTGACATATGAAATAATGTCATCTTAGATGGAAAATAGTTTTGATAAAACACTTGAAATGAATTCAAGGGGAAAATATCCTTCCTTCTTCAAAATCATTTTCTATTCACAAAATGTCATGAAATATTAAAAGAAAAGGATTTTATTGAAAATAGTCATGAAATATTTTGGAGGAAGATTCATGAAAATAATGCTTTATAAAACCGTAATGAATCCTTTCATGCAGTATAAGTTAAAAAAACATTCTTCTCGTACTTTTGCCGGAAAAGTCAAAATGTACCTTGTAAAAGAAAAAATGGGTAAAAAGGACTTTAAACATACATGAAACCATATTTAGAAAACAGGGACTTGGATGATAAATATAACCCCAGTAAATACTTATGAATAAACAATCTCGGATAAAAACGAGATTGGAAAAGTTATCCATTACCTTAGGTCTGATATGCTTCGTACATATCCGAACCTCCTTTAATCTGGGCAACTTCCTTTGGATTGAACCAAAAGGACTTCTTGGAGTGTCTTCGTCCTAATTTATGGCTTCACGGGGGAGGATATGGATGTAGGGAGCTTAGTTTCATAGAGTTTGGATGAGCCAAAAGGCTTGAGAGGTGTGAGGAATTTCATAGAAGTGGTCTCCTTTTATAAGGGAGAGGAGGTTCTCTTTAGGAATGTGTGAAAACATTATTTTATTATAAGCTTATCTTAAGTTTCAAGTGGTCCAAAACACATTAATGTCGAAGATAAGATGACTCATATTTTAAATAAAATCATCCAATAGGAATTGGACTGGTTTTGGATAATATTTTATTCATTATAATCTTATTTATTTAAATCATTTATTAATGAGGTAAATAATGCATCATTATTGTTTCATAGATAATTTAATTTATTTGATTTCTAAAAATTATAAAAAAAATAGAAAAATGTAGGAAATCGTTTTTGCTTTCCAATGAATTTTTATAGTCGATAAGATTATTTATATATCCCCTATTAAAAATTAATTATTAAGGTATTTTTATTAATGATAATATTTTCTTTACATTAAATTAATTAATCTAACGTGTCATTGTATTTAATAAGTGGCTACATGGGGTCCCCAAATCGACCCAAAGATTCCCATGGTTGGCCATTAATCATCCAATAAATTTTGGACAAGTGTTAATGTAATTTTGAATTATTATAATATTCTTTTACCCTTGAATTACCCTTTTTACTTTTAACCGTGGTAAATAAAAGTAAAAAGTAACTATTCACCAAAAATTATTTTTATCTAATTGAACCACATTTTACTCCTTGATATTAATCATGTCGCTCGGATTTTTGAAATTCAACTCACTGAAGTGGTAAAATTAAGTTTTATGAACAATTGCAAAAGCTCTTAGGAGGTGGGTAAAAGATGGTGAAACGTTCAATACAATTTTTATAAATATAAAATTATTATAAAATGATTCCAATGAATTTCATTGAACTTATATAAGAATTATGTATCTATTTTTACCTAAAATAAATTTCAATCACATAAATTATTATTTAAATAAAAAGACAGTTTTAACCAAAAACTTAGTGTTTTCACTTTTCACCAAAATTGAAGTTTTTCAGAAAAATACCAAAAAGTCAGCCTAAGCTATATTTGATATTCGAATTCCAAAATGATGTCTATTTTTCCAAATTCAAAACATATAAGTGGCATTAATTAATTTTAAAAGTAATTCTTGTTATCAAAACAAATAGCGTGTTTTTAAGAAACAATAACTATCAAAAGATCATCACTTGTTTATGTCCAATTTCAAAGTGAAATTAATTACAGTGACCAACATTGGATTAAATAGTAAAAATATATTCCAATTACTCTTTAAAACCAATTAAAAATATAATCTATCCATATAAATTATTGCGATGAAAAAAGTTGATTTTAATTAAAATATAGCGTGTTTTTACTATTCATCAAAATATGAATGATATTAGAATAATATGAAAAATTTATCCAAATTAAATTTTTATATCCTGATTGAAAGGAAGAATTTTATTTTTTAAAATTTAACTTATAAAAATGTCAAAAACTAGATTTAATGTGGGTGCGCCATCAAAAGGTGGCAAAACTGCATTTTTTTTTAAAATACTTATTTTACCCGAAAAATTTATTTTGTTCTCATACCATGTTCTAGAAAATGTGTAAGATGAATAATAATGTTATAAAATTCAAAATTTAGTTGATAATACTCATAATGGCAAGTTGATATTAATATTATAATAATATATCGTTGTTTAGTGAAACCTGATATTACGTACAACACACGTTATCGAGGAAAGTTGTGATTGCGTGTAATGAAAGCCACTTCAGGGTTGAGTGTTTTGAATGACTCCTTCATTGTTTAGTATAACAGAATCCAACCATATTTCATTTATACATTGAATATATATATATATACACTCAATGTTGCGTAGAATAACTACTATCAAAATTGCGTGTAACATGATCCAAGAATAGTGTTGCGTATATTGAGAGCTAACACGGTGTTGTGTATAGCACAAGGTAATCTTGGTGTAGCATTAAACACAAGACATAAGTGAAATTAAAACAATATTTTTCATAAAATCTTTGGGTGTTACAAAACCTATTAGATGGAATATTGAAGTTTGAGGGAGGGGTGAAAGCATCATCCAAAAAACCAAACCCATATAGAGGAAGCCAGCGAGATAAAAGATAATCCTGAAGCTCGGATGAGAGGAACCTCTATAAAATCATGTTATTAGTATAAAAAATATTTTAAGGATTGAAATTGAGAATTTTAAAAATCATGGCTCATTTATATGCCATAGTAGGGAAACCCTAGAGAGAACTAGAAGCCATCTGAATAGAAGTATATGACATATGTTACAAAAATAAAAAAAAGCATTTTCAAAACAATGACATAATAAATTATAAGTGTCATACTCGTAACATGAATTATAAAGATATTCATGAATAATATAAGGATTTAATGAATTTATTAACTATATAAGTTTATGTGGGTCCCATGATCCAATAGGGAATCACGCAATCACATGACCCCTTAGAGACTCATGATCGCATGACGTGGACATGGTCATGTGAATTGAATGATAATCAATATATCATATAATAAAGTCAGAAGGCACCATAAAATCCTTAATATAATCTCTATCCTCATGGATGAAGTTCAAAAATTTACCGAAATATAGTACACAGTTTTCTTGAATGAGTGAATGAGAAAAATCTTTCTTTCAGAATAGTTCTCATGAAACCAGGATCGTGGTGGTGTCATGATCAGATGTTTCAGAACAATCATGCGATGAAGGCACCTAATGAAGTCAAGGTGAGAGTGCTCTAGGAGAATGTGTATCTTGTGAATGAGGCCTCCCTCTACACCCCTATATATAATAAATTCCATTAAATACCAAGGGTTTCCTGGAAGACATAACGTAACATGATATACTGATTTATGACATCACTAAATACTCAGGTGGCCATTTAATTTCCTTATAACATATCCCCTATGACCATATATATTTTTCTTATGGGGGGAGGGTAATTTGATTATATATTCCAAACTTAAACCAAACATCTCACAAAGGAAGAAATACATGAATATGGGTATTAATTTCAATGCAAAGAAAATGAAGAAGAAGGTTAATGAGATCTATCAATTATGTGATCCTTCAAGGGATATGCGATTGAATGGTCATTATGGGATCACGTGAAGGCATCATGAAAAGAAGATTGCAGACCTATATACCACATAGATCCCATTTTGATGAATCCTTTTTCTCTTGTGAAGGCACCCAAGGAAACTAGTGGTCATGTGGAGAAAAAAAATAAACCCCCCGTGTGGTTTTTTAATTTGAGTGATCCTAAAAAACAATCCGAAAAAACTTTGAAAAAAAGAGGAAAATATCCAAAAAGAGGGAGTCTCTTTTTTTCATAAAACTCACAAGACAAATAATAGATATAAGGAATGTTCATCCCCAATAACATTCAAAGAAACTTGTGAGACCCCAGATCCATGGTAAAATAAAACAAATAAAATAAAATTGGAATATGTGGGAGATACTAACAGTCATAAAAGACATGTGACGTATCACTAGAGGTCTTCTAGACCCTCCAAGAACTCGACGACGTACCTGCCTCATTTCACAAAAGACCAGAGTCATGTCATCTCCATCATGCGAGAAGCCTTGCGTATATACAGGGAACCTCATACTCTACCTTTGGCTACCTAATGGAAAAAATATGGACTTTTCTATGATCCTTTCATGCATCTCTATAATAAATTTATTGTTCATAAGACATATCACTGAAATGTAGAGTTTCTTCTTCGACAAAACTAAATCACCATCAAAAGATCCCTAAACATTGTAATATAAATAAATGAAATAAAATTTGGAGAATGTGAAATCATCTCGTAGTTGTAAAACTATGGATACACACTAAGGACATATCCATCATGGTCTCAACTGACCCTTTAAAATATTAGTATGATCCTGAAAATTACACTTGACAAGTTATCCTTGTCTAATGAAATGCCCCAGTCAAGTCATCCATGATGACACGAAGTCCTTCTAGAGGAGTATGATCTCACAAAATCCCATGGGCATGTAAATATTAAAATGTGGTGGTCCTAAAACATAGTCACATGATTCAAAATGTCCCCATTAATGTCACGACCCGTCCTCGGGGCCCGTGCCGTGACTACCCCAAGCCCGCCTTCCATAGGCCAGGGGCTCGCGACTAGCACCAAGGCGTAAATCCCAACAAAAAGGGAAGGCATTGCCTTTGAAAAGTAAACAAGCATCACAGAGTAAGCAAGCAGAAAAGTAAACACTAAGTAAAAACTGTACAAGCTGTGCTGAAAGTAAAAGGGGACGGAAATACAAGCCCAACTGAAAATTACAACTGAAAGGAAAAATAGCAACTGAAAGGAAAAGCCGCAGCGTCGAGCCATCCTCTAGAAGTCCCACTTGAAGGGTGGGTATGGATAGCCTCCACTGCTCCTCGGTCTACCTTACCGCTCCGAGTACGTCCCGCCCAGTGGTCCACCTCCAGGTACTGTCCTACTCTGCACGCCTCCACCACGATCAGCGCTGTCCATCGTCTGCAACCAACACAACGTAGTGCGGGCAAAGCCCGTGCAGGGGTGAGTATAAGCTACTAAGTAGGGACCCCGAGACCCCAGAAGGTCTCCCAAAATCCAAAAAGTATATTCTACAAAGGAAAGATACAATCACGAAGTAACATATGACACGGCTTAGGTATATGCCCATACATATACCCAAGTAATCAATTCCCGTTCGGCTCCAACGTCCGAGCCCAAGCACAACCCAGTCCACACAGGAAAGAAAAACATATACCCACACAGGATAGCTCAACACAATCAACAAAGGACAGTAAACAGTAAATCCACATAGGATAGCTCAACACAATCCACAAAGGAGAGTAACACAAGATTCAGCTCACACAGGTATACTTCTTCGGATGAAGATAAAGACGACCACTGATCCATCTAAGTCGTCGGACCCACGAAGGATCGATAGGTAACTAACCCCCGCAATGACGCACACAGGATCGGGCCCACACAGGACCTGTAGGCGCTGGCTCACACAGAACCGCTGAGCGCGGACCCACACAGGATCAGACCCACACAGGATTGGGCCCACACAGGACTTGGCCCACACAGGACTTGGCCCACACATGACCTGTAGCACTGATCCACGTAGGATCGCTGAGTGCAGTAGTCGTCGCAGTCCACTGAGGATCTCTGCACAGTCGTCGCCGCAGTCCACTGAGGATCTCTGCACGGTCGTCGCTGTCGAAGAAGCAGTCGCAGCCAGCTCTAGGGTTCCCTCACACAGCAAGCTCGTTCGGGAGGGTCCGCTCCACGAGCCGAGAGGCCGATAAGTCAACTGACACAAAGCCCTTAGTTTATGTATCCAAAAGTTCCCTATCGTGAACAGGAACTCAACGTCGCAGACGGCGCGTCAATCGGACGCCCGGTCTGAGAGTTATTGGCTTTTTCATCCCAGGGGCCCGGTTGGTTTCTAAGGAAAAACCAACCCACCCGTACTCCACCGGCATCCAAACCACGGGCGGAGTATTCCAAAAGATCCGTCTCACAAAGAGGAACTCAACAAAGATGACGACAGGTCAATCAGACGTTTGTGGCTCAAGATATGAGCGTTTCCGCTCTGAAGGCCCGGTTGGTTTCGTGTACGAACCAACCTGGCCGAAATCAATGTATTCCGAAACCTTGAGTGCGATATACCGAAACGACCGTCTTGATCCAAGGATCGTGTTGCCGCTGACGGAGAGTTGTTTGGAGGCCCGTAGCTCATGTTACGGGCGTTTGAAAGAAAATGTCTGAAGACGGGGGGTACGGGCCCGGGCCGACCCAGCCCGACCCCCCCCCCCCCCAAGGGAGTCGGCCGAACTAGGTCAACCCGAACCGGTCGACCCGACCCGGTCCGGTCCGGCTAGGGCGCGGCCCGGCCGGTCGGACCGGCCTAGTCTGGTGCGGCCGAGTGGCCGAACGGCCTGGCGCCGCGGGGCGCTGCCCCCACGGCCTGGTGGTGCCGCGGCCCCCACCCGTGGGGCCGCGCAGAGTCGAGGACGCGGCTTCAGCCGCGTCCGAGGGCACCAGACCCGCGCGGCCGCGGGTCCGCGGGGGCCGCCGCCGCCGCGGCATCAGCCGCGGCGGCCTGTTCAGCAGCGCGCCAGGGGGCCGCCACTCCCGGCTGCCGGGGCCGCCGCGCCGGCGACCCGCACCGCCGGCGAGTTCCACAGGCCACCGGGATCTCTCCGGTGGTCCGATGTTGTTCCCGTCTGTGCGGATGCTCCTCCTGGGACTCGTTCTTCCCTGCGGGATCATCAAACTTTCGTTGCGGCACGTTCCGTCGTCGCCCATCAAATCCGCACAAAAACGAAGAACGGCGGAGGGTCATCGGGCCGTGTTCGTTTGGCCCGCACCCTCCGCGTTAGATATAAACAACGAGAGAAACAAATTCAACATATGAATTCTACAATTTTAATGGAATAAAATTGTTCTTATTTTTACGGTTCTTTACTTTTAAAAAGAAAAAGAACGATCACGGGAAAAGGAATAAACTCATAACAACCCCTACCTCGTAGGTCGTCGCGCGTGAGCGTTCATCGCGGAAATGCTCGTCGCGGAAGGTGGAGATCGTCGCGTCGTCGCGGGAAGGCATCACATCGTCGCAGAATCCGGCGTTGAGTCGGCGAGCTCAAACGGACCAAGAAAAACAGATTTAATTTATAAATAATCAAATCTGTGTTTCGTTTAAAACCAAAAAGAACCTTTAGAGGAAACCTGAAATCACTCACCTCAAACGGTCGGTGATCGGAGATCGGGGCGGGGAAGAACGTCTCGGACGGGAGCGTCGTTGATTTCCAGGTTCGGCGTTCTTTGCGTTCTTCGCGTTCTTCGCAAGGGAGAAGAAGATACAAGGGTCCTCGCAAATCCTTTAAACGCGAAAATAACCAGAGGTCATGCGTTGGCCTTACTTTATTATTACGCCAATGAATTTGAAAACTGGTTAAGAAACGATTGAATTAATTCGTTGAATTAATTCGACGAAAGAAACTGCCCATTAAATTCACGAAATAAACCACCCAATTAAATGGTCTGTTAAGATTTTAAGAAATGCGTCAGTTGACTTTCATAAAGACGGGTTTTCGCGTGTGCGTTTCTTAGCGGAAATAAACGGCGGGGCTCGTGCGGGCCCCACCTCACAAATATCCTACCAAGGGGGTAGGATATTTCTGGATAGCATCCTATCCAGTTTAACTCAGTTCAAGCCACCTTTAAGTGGCTTTAAGTTGCTTCCAAGTGGCTTAAGTGAAATAAAATAAAGTTGTCGCAAAATTATTTTATTTCTTAACTTTATGCCCAAAAATTAAAAACCACACCTGAGAAAACGCAACTCCGGAAGAGGCGTTTCTAAGTGAATATCGGCGCTGCGATTTCATCGGAGCTCTCAGAATTCGATTCCGGGCACCGGTTCAAAATTTAGAAGAACCCGCTTGTCCGTTCACTGACCGTACCCGAGCCAAAACTTCGGAAAATGATTCCGGGCACACCGGGCCTCGGAATCAGGTGCTGTCAGATACTGCACTCTTGAAAAATTCCAACGAAAATTAAGAAAAAAAATTTCCTTGAAATTTACGGGTCTTTACATTACTCCCACCTCAGGACTTTACGTCCCCGTAATGTTACATCAAAAACTAGGGAAACAAATGTTGGTACTGAGCACGCATCTGAGCCTCTCGCTCCCAAGTGCTCTCCTGGAGGTTCCCGTTCTGCCATCTGATGGGCACAAGAGGAATCGATCGCCCACGTAGGACCCGCTCCTTTCGATCCTCTATCTCCACTAGGACCTCCGCAAAAGTCGCCCCATCATCCACGTCTAGCTCCCCATAGTCAATGATGTGCGTCGGGTCGTGCACATATCTCCTCAGCTGGGATATGTGGAAGACGTCGTGCACCAGGTGGAACTGAGGTGGCAGAGCCAGGCGATAAGCCACCTCGCCAATCCTGCTGAGGACTTGGAAAGGCCCGATGAAGTGTGGAGACAACTTGCCGACTTGTCCAAATCTCCACAACCCACGTCGAGGTGAGACCCGCAAGAAGACATGGTCACCATCCTTGAACTCTAGTGGCCTCCGCCTCCTCTCAGCATATGACTTCTGCCAGATCTGTGCTGTCCTCATCCGCTCCTGGATGACCTTGGCCTTCTTTGTCGTGGCCCGGACCATCTCTGGTCCCACAAGTGCTGACTCTCCAGGGTCTGTCCAGCACAAAGGAGATCTGCATGGCCTGCCGTACAACGCCTCGTATGGTGCCATCCCGATGGTGGAGTGGTATCTATTGTTGTACACGAACTCCACCAAGGGTAGGTGGTCCTCCCAGCTGCGACCAAAGTCGAGGACACATGCGCGAAGCATGTCCTCGAGAGTATGAATGGTCCTCTCCGTCTGAACTTCCGTCTGAGGGTGAAAGGCGGTGCTCAGACGTAGCCGTATTCCGAACGCCTCCTGCAACCCCTTCCAAAGCCGGGATGTAAAGACAGCGTCCCTATCGGAGAAGATAGTCGATGGCACACCGTGAAGCCGTAAAATCTCCTGAACGTAGAGATGCCCCAAGCTCTCCACCAAGCCCTGCTCTCGAATGGGTAAGAAGTGTGCCGACTTGGTGAGTCGGTCAACAGTCACCCATATGGATTCATGACCTCTGGATGTGCGTGGAAGACCAGTCACGAAGTACATAGATATGCCGTCCCACTTCCACTCCGGGACCTCCAAGGGCTGTACCAAGCCTGCTGGTACCTGATGCTCTGCCTTCACCTGCTGGCAGGTGAGGCACCGTGAAACGAACTCTGCCACATCATTCTTCATTCCCGGCCACCAGTGCTGACGTCTGAGATCCTGGTACATCTTCGCCACTCCAGGATGTACCGCCAAAGGAGAAGTGTGGAACTCTCTAATCACCTCCTCTCGTAAAGCGACTAGTTCCATGTTACGTCCTCTGAAAAGTACATCATGCTCTACTTTAAGGGAGAAACCATCAGGTGCCTGTCCCGAGGATATCTGTGCACGCCGTGTCTCGCAGTCAGTGTCCCCATGCTGTGCCTCTCTGACCCGCTGTAGAAGTGGAGGAGAGACTGTGAGAGACTGAAGGAAGGCTGCTCCGTCTCTATCCACGAAGGATATCTGCAAGGCGGCTAGCTGCTCTGTCGCCTCCTCAAGTAGCTGGATGCCCGTCGTCCTGCTGAGGGCATCGGCTACCACGTTCCCCTTCCCAGGAGTATAGACTATCTCAAAGTCATAGTCCTGGAGGGACTCGAGCCATCGCCGCTGTCTCAGGTTCAGGTCCTTCTGAGAGAAGATGTACCTGAGACTCTGGTGGTCAGAAAAGACTGTAAAGCCCTCGCCCATCAGATAGTGCCGCCATGTCTTCAGGGCGAAGACCACTACTGCCAACTCCAAGTCATGGGTAGCGTAGTTCTGCTCATGTGGCCTCAACTGATATGATCCGTAGGCAATCACGGCCCGCTCCTGCATCAGGACACACCCGAGTCCGGTCCCTGATGCATCGCAGTAGACTACATATCCAACTCCCTCCTCAGGCAACCTCAAGATAGGTGCGCTGGTCAACCTCTGCCTCAGCTCCTGGAAGCTCTGCTGACATCTTTCTGACCACACGAAGGGTTTCCCCTTCTTCGTCAACGCTGAGAGTGGGGCTGCAACTTTGGAGAAGTCCGGCACAAATCTCTGATAGTATCCGGCTAGGCCCAAGAAACTCCTCACCTCTGTCACATTCTTGGGTGGATCCCAAGTTAGCAATGCCTCGATCTTCGCGGGATCCACTGCAACTCCCGCCTCAGAAATGACGTGCCCCAAGAAGTGGACCTCACATAACCAGAACTGGAACATCGAGAGCTTTCCATAAAGATGATGCTCTCGGAGTGTGTCTAGTACAACACGCAAGTGGCAGGCGTGCTCCTCCTCCGTGGTCGAGTATACCAAGATGTCGTCGATGAAGACTATGACAAATCGATCGAGGTATGGATGGAAGATCATGTTTATGAGGCTCATGAACACTGCTGGAGCGTTGGTCACGCCGATAGGCATAACCAAGAACTCTTAGTGGCCATACCGACACCTGAAGGCCGTCTTCTGCACATCCTCGTCTCGAACTCTGAGCTGATGATAGCCTGACATATGGTCTATCTTCGAGAACCACCGTGCTCCATTGAGCTGATCGAAGAGGTCATCAATCCTGGGTAGCGGATACTTGTTCCTTACTGTCACCTGGTTCAGGCGACGATAATCGACACACAGTCGCAAGCTCCTGTCCGCCTTCTTGGCGAACAATATCGGGGAAGCCCATGGTGAAACACTGGGTCGAATGAACTCCTTGCCCTGCAAGTCCTCCAACTGTACCCGCAACTCTCGAAGCTCGGAGGGGGCCATCCGATATGCTGGAGTGGATATTGGGGCTGTCCCGGGGTACAGGTCAATATAAAAGTCTACCTCTCTGCGAGGAGGTAGTCCTGGAACGTCGTCGGGAAAGACGTCTGCGTACAGGTCCACCACTGCAGGAAAACTGGGACTCCGTACGTCAACTGCTCCCAGGATGAGGCTAGCCAACTAATGAGTGATTGGCTAACCTCTCCTCTGTGTGAGTCCATCTTGTGCTGCTAAGGCTCCCTTCTCGCTGGTGAAGGTGAACCTGCGCCCGTCGGTGCGCACACATCGCACCGTGCGCCTAATGCAGTCAATCTGAGCATGGACCGTAGATAACCAATCCATGCCCAAGATGACGTCGTAAGGCCTCGACGCCGCTACAAGAAGATCCCAGCCGAAGATCTCGCCACCTAGAGTAAGCTCACACTGCCGGCACCAGTGCATAATCGTCGAGTCTGCTCCCGTAGGAGTCTCTAGCCGTAAGGATCGAGCCAAAGGCTCTGTCGGAATCTCCGAGCTCCGAACATGGGCAGCAGCTATGAAAGAGTGACTCGCTCCTGTGTCTATCAGAACTGCAGAAAGGGTGGAATCAACACAGATCGTACCTCGAATCATCTCTGGCGCGCCGTGGTCGTAGGCCTCCACTACCTGGAGCTGAGCCTATCTCTCCCCGCCAACTCCCTGTGGTCGGGGCGGGCCTCCCGGTGGTGGTGGCGGTAGAGCCTCAAAGCGTCGCCCGCCACCTGCTGCTCAGCCAGCTCCTCTGCCTCGTCCGCCTCCTCCCTGTGGACCGACACGGTTGACCCTCTGCCTCTGCCTAGGTGGCCCCTCCACCGTCTACTGCCCCTCGGTACGGCGGGTCGGGCAGTCATGAGCCATGTGGCCCTGCCCGCCGCACTCGTAGCACTGCCTGCCTCTCAGAAGACTGGCTCCGCTCTGAGTGCCCTACACTGCTGAGCCAGTGTCCCGAGGTCGTCTGCCAGAAGGTCTGGTCCGCCTGGAACCCTGAGTCATCCGTCGGCTACCTGCTGCCGAAGACTCCGCTATCTGCCGCCCTGCGGTAGGTCTCACTGTGGACTCAGCCAGGAAGCTCTCGATCAGGAGGGCTCGCTCCAGTACACCTGCATGGGTCGGGATGCTGAGGGAGATCAGCGATGCCCTCATCTCGTGTCTCAATCCCTGCTTGAAGGTCCGGGACCAGAAGAAGGGGTCCCGTACCATGTCTGTCGAGTAGCGAGAAAGGTCGGTGAACCTCGCCGCGTACTGGGCGACCGTCAAGCTTCCCTGCCGCAGCTGAAGAAGCTCCTGGATGCGCACCGCACGGAGGGTGGCCGGGACGAACTCTGAGCGGAAGAGTCTCTTGAAGTTCGTCCAGATGAGGGAGGCCTCATCGTGTACCTGGAGCATCAGGCTCCACCATCGCCCTGCTGCTGCATGCAGTAGGCTCGCCGCGAGGATCACCATGAGGTCTGCTGGTGTCCTCACTAGCCTGAAAACTCAGACGACGGCCTCCAGCCAGTCCTCGGCTGCCTGGGGGTCCGACTCCCCACGGAACCCGGGTGGTCGCTGGCGCTGGAACTCGTGCAGAGCTCCGAGGCGTCGTGCATCGTCAGCTGCCAGTGCTGGAAGCATCGGGGGCTTGGCGGGTAAAGGTACCGCCGGTGCCTCTGCTGTCAACGGGCCCTGTACCGAGGCCTCATCGCTCGGCGGGCTGTCATCGCGCTCTACTCTAGGAACCCTAGCTGGCTACTGTCGTCATGCCATCCTGAAAAGGAAACAATTATGCCACGGTCCGAACTGTATACCTGCTGAGCTGACACAAGTAATCACAGAGAAAACTTGAAACACACATGCAATCAATGTTTTCGTGCATTAAGTCGGAAATCAGAAGTCAGGGTCCTGGTGTATGTATACGTCGGCCGCCGCACCATCACTGGACTCCCTGGACTGATAACCACACTTAATACGCTAAACACCATTGCTTAACATAGAAGAAAGATCAGAGCCTGCGGTAGAACTGACCCCTCTGATACCAATTTGTCACGACCCGTCCTCGGGGCCCGTGCCGTTACTACCCCAAGCCCGCCTTCCATTGGCCAGGGGCTGGAAACTAGCACCAAGGCGTAAATCCCAACAAAAAGGGAAGGCATTGCCTTTGAAAAGTAAACAAGCATCATAGAGTAAGCAAGTGGAAAATTAAACACTAAGTAAAAACTATACAAGCTGTGCTGAAAGAAAAAGGGGCCGGAAATACAAGCCCAACTGTAAAGTACAACTGAAAGGAAAAACAGCAACTGAAAGGAAAAGCCGCAGCGTCGAGCCGTCCTCTGGAAGTCCCACCTGAAGGGTGGGTACAGATAGCCTTCACTGCTCCTCGGTCCACCTGACCACTCCGAGTACGTCCCGCCCAGTGGTCCACCTCCAGGTACCATCCTGCTCCGCACGCCTCCACCACGATCAGCGCTGTCCGTCGTCTGCAACCAACACAACGTAGTGCGAGCAAAGCCCGTGCAGGGGTGAGTATAAGCTACTCAGTAGGGACCCCGAGACCCCCGAGGGTCTCCCGAAATCCACAAAGGATATTCCACAAAGGAAAGATACAATCACGAAGTTATATCTGACACAGCTAAGGTATATGCCCATACATATACCCAAGTAATCAATTCCCGTTCGGGTCCGACGTCCGAGCCCAAGCACAACCCAGTCAACACAGGAAAGAAAAACGTATACCCACAAAGGATAGCTCAACACAATCCACAAAGGAGAGTAAACAGTAAATCCACACAGGATAGCTCAACACAATCCACAAAGGAGAGTAACACAAGATTCATCTCACACATGTATATTTCTTCGGATGACGATAAAGACGATCACTGATCCATCTAAGTCGTCGGACCCACGAAGGATAGATAGGTAACTAACCCCCGCAATGACCCACACAGGATCGGGCCCACACAGGACTTGTAGGCGCTGGCTCACACAGAACCGCTGAGCGTGGACCCACACAGGATCGGACCCAGACAGGATCGGGCCCACACAGGACCGGGCCCACACAGGACCTGTAGCACTGATCCACGTAGGATCACTGAGTGCAGTAGTCATCGCAGTCCATTGATGATCTTTGCACAGTCATCGCTGTAGTCCACTGAGGATCTCGGAACAGTCGTCGCTGTCGAAGAAACAGTCGCAGCCAGCTCTAGGGTTCCCGCACACAGAAAGCTCGTTCGGGAGGGTCCGCTCCACGAGCCGAGAGGATGATACATCAACTGACACAAAGTCCGAAGTTGTTGTATCCAAAACTTCCGTATCGTCAACAGGAACTCAACGTCGCAGACGGCGCGTCAATCGGACGCCCGGTCTGAGAGTTATTGGCCTTTTCCTCCCAGGGGCCTGGTTGGTTTTTAAGGCAAAACCAACCCGCCCGTACTCCACATGCGTCCAAACCTCAGGCGGAGTATGCCAAATGATCTGTATCACAAAGAGGAACTCAACAAAGCTGATGGCACGTCAATCGGACGTCCGTGACTCAAGATATGAGCGTTTCCACTCCGAAGGCCCGGTTGGTTTCGTGTACAAACCAACCTGGCCGAACTCAAAGTATTCCGAAACCTTGAGTGCGATATACCGAAACTGCTGCCTCGATCCAAGGATCGCGTTGCCGCTGACGGCGAGTCGTTTGGAGTCCCGTATCTCAAGTTACGTGCGTTTGAACGAAAACGTCCGAAGACGGGGGGGTATGGGCGCGGCCCGACCCGGCCCGACCCCCCTGGGGAGTCGGCCGAACCGGGTCAACCCGACCCGGTCCGGTCCGGCCAGGGCGCGGCCCGGCCGGTCGGACAGGCCTCGTCCGGTTCGGCCGAGCGGCCGAACCGCCTGGCGCCGCGGGGCGCTGCCCCCGCGGCCTGCTGGTGCGCCCCCCCCCCCCCCCCCCCCCGCGTGGGGCCGTGCTGAGTGGAGGACGCGACTTCAGCCGTGTCCGAGGGCACCGGACCCGCGCAGCCGCGGGTCCGCGGGTGCCGTCGCCGCAGCGGCTTCTGCCGCAGCGGCCTATCCGGCGGCGCGCCGGGGCAACACCGCTCCCGGCTACCGGCGACCCGCGCCGCCTGCGAGTTCCACGGGCCACCGGGATCGCTCCGGTGGTCCGATTTTGTTCCCGTATGTGCCGCTGCTCCTCCCGGGACTCTTTCTTCACTGTGGGA
Organism: Viscum album; assembly: GCA_963277665.1. NCBI lineage: Eukaryota > Viridiplantae > Streptophyta > Magnoliopsida > Santalales > Viscaceae > Viscum > Viscum album. Next base: position 532,454,889 of record OY728151.1, on the reverse strand, counting down.
TCATCAAACTTTCGTTGCGGCACGTTCCGTCATCGCCAATCAAATCCGCACTAAAACGAAGAATGGCGGATGGTCGTCGGGCCGTGTTCTTTTGGCCCGCACCCTCCGCGTTAGATATAAACAACGGGAGAAACAAATTCAACATATGAATTCTACAATTTTAATGGAATAATTTTTTTTAATTTTTCCGGTTATTTACTTTTAAAAAAGAAAAAGAACGATCACGGGAAAAGGAATAAACTCACAACAACCCCTACCTCGTAGGTCGTCGCGCGTGAGCGTTCTTCGCGGAAATGCTCGTCGCGGAAGGTGGATATCGTCACGTCGTCGCGGGAAGGCGTCGCGTCGTCGCGGAATCCGGTGTTGAGTCGGCGAGCTCAAACGGACCAAGAACAACAGATTTAAATTATAAATAATCAAATCTGTGTTTCGTTTAAAACCAAAAAGAACCATTAGAGGAAACCCGAAATCACTCACCTCAAACGGTTGGTGATCGGAGATCGGGGCGGGGAAGAACGTCTCGGATGGGATCGTCGTCGATTTCCGGGTTCGGCGTTCTTCGCGTTCTTCACGTTCTTCGCGTTTTTCGCAAGGGAGAAGAAGATACAAGGGTCCTCGCAAATCCTTTCAACGCGCAAATAACCAGAGGTCGTGCGTTGGCCTTACTTTATTATTACGCCAACGAATTTGAAAACTGGTTAAGAAACGATTGAATTAATTCGTTGAATTAATTCGACGAAAGAAACTGCCCATTAAATTCACGAAATAAACCGCCCAATTAAATGGTCTGTTAAGATTTTGGAAACACATCAGTTGACTTTCATAAAGACGGGTTTTTGCGGGTGCGTTTCTTAGTGGAAAGAAACGGCGGGGCTCGTGCGGGCCCCACCTCACAAATATACTACCAAGGGGGTAGGATATTTCTGGAGAGCATCCTATCCAGTTTAACTCAGATCATTCTGCCCTTAAGTGGCTTCAAGTGGATTCCAAGTGGCTTAAGTGAAAAAAAATAAAGTTGTCGCAAAATTATTTTATTTCTTAACTTTATGCCCGAAAATTAAAAACCACACCCGAGAAAAGGCTACTCTGGAAGAGGCGTTTCTAAGAGAATACTGGCACTGCAATTTCATTGGAGTCCTCAGAATTCGATTCCGGGCACCGGTTCAAAAGTTAGAAGAACCTGCTCGTCCGTTCACTGAACGTACCCGAGCCAAAACTTCGGAAAATGATTCCGGGAACACCGGGCCTCGGAATCAGGTCCTTTCAGAGACTGCGCTCTTGAAAAATTCCAAAGAAAATTATGAAAAAAAATTCCCTTGAAATTTACGGGTCTTTACAATTAATTATAAATAATCAAATAAATTAGGTGTTTGTGGGAGGGAATTGGGGTCACTAAAAATTAGGTGACACCCTCATAATGATTCAAGAAAGAGGCTCTTGAAAACCATGACTCAAAAGATTTTCTATGACTCCAGACTATATTTTTATGAGATTTCACATTCAAATAAATTATGAAATGGTGTGGAGAAGCCTATAAATTTCCCACTCTAGCCTGAAGAATGCATTGAATACACACAAAAAGGCTAACTTCTCCCACTACATACTATGATGAAGAAGATTACTTTTTGAATGTGAAGTTATACATTTTTATAAACAATTAGAGATGATTTCATGGAGTGGTTGATCTCACAATTATAAAGTCTTTCATCAAGAAAGATGTAGGAAAAAGTGATAATGATAATGTACCATGTACAAAGTACTTGACATGATCTCTCATAGATCACATGAAGGACTTATGGCAGGACATGCGAGGAGAATCCTGTATATATTCTAGATTTCATGAGACATTAAATATAAAAAAACTGAATAAATATAATGAATTCAAAATATAAAGTCTAGAACAAAGACTAAAGATGTAAAGACATACGAAAAAACATGGTCACTAGTCCTTATGCGCTTCACGTGAGCCATCAAAGACACACGACAACTCTTGGACATGTCACCAAGATCTCACAACACTCCTTCTGTATACTATTTAGGTCATGTGAAGTCCTCTATACATGTCAGATCAAGTCACATGATTCTACTAGGCATGCCACATTTATCCCCAAAATGCATTTGGGATTGTTATCTAAACCTTGTGATGTCGTTTCGACGTGTTTCTTGGGTCATATAATGACACCTGCTCATGTGAGTTGAGTCTCTCAATAGAACCAGATAATGTCAACTGGTTCTCATGATGTTCTCTGTGAAATATATCTTGTTCTCATACATACCTCCTAATATGTCATCTAGTACATGCTACACCCTCTAAGACATGTCACATTAAAACTAACTAAAACCTCCACATGTGTCATCCAACTCTTGTGATGGATGTAGGAAAATTCATCTTTCACCATATGAAAACCCTGGGATAAGACATCCATATTATTCAAAGTCTCAGAAACAAGTAAAATAGATCATAAAATTGTCTTTGGACATGTCAAGCAGTCACTCTTCGACAGGTCAAGCAGTTATTCCGGGCATGTCGAGTGGACAATCAATGCATCTCATGTTGGAATTCAGGCCAGGTCAAAAGGTAATCATAGGACTTGATAACTTTTTTTATCCTCAATGCATAATCCCTAATCACAAAGAAAATATCAATTTATAAGACATGAACAATGGAAATATATGACATGTACCACTTACAAAGGTATTCAGGGACTTGATAACTTTGTTCGTCCTCAATATCTAATCATTGATCATAAGGTCAATGTTAGTGTGTATGCCTTGAACAGTGGAATAATACGAATTGTCCCACAAAAAAATAAATCCCAAGTCCGGATAACTTTGTTCCCCCGTGATTTGAAATCCTCGGCCACAGAGAAATGTTAGTGTGTAATCCCCACCATAGGAAACTATGAGGGATCTAATTTCTACTATAACCAAGATATGTAGAACACCTCTCTGATTTCCCAGAGATATATCAAACCATCCATTGGGATCTATCATTACATAACTCCCATATCCATATGCAGTGAGACTGGTCATTTTCAACCATTATTTCTCACACTGATCATATCCCACATGGGCATAGGGAATGGAAACTATCATATCATTTGCATCATAAGCCTCTACCGAGGCAAGGAGAATGTCAGTGTGTAACCTCAAATCACTATAGGGAAACATTAGTGTGTAAGCCTCAATCACTACTGTCAAACTTCATTTACTGAGACCCAATAAACTAAACTTTGAGAAATTTTATTCCTACAACAACTGGGATACATAGGATGCCTTCCCTAGTCCCGTGCTAAAATATGCATCCATTTCAATGTAAGTACCATGTCTCCAATATTTCAACCATCAGGATCCAATGATTCCAACAGGTTGGTAACGCTACCTAATCCCTTAATGGATTGAGAGATCAACTTAACTAGGACAAATCTGATTCCTTTTATAATTTGTATATGTAGGATACCTATATGAGGCCTAAGATCGATATTAACGATCCAAAGGGATGTTCCCTTACATAAGTCCCACATCCACATGTAATGAACAAGATAAACTACTATCTATTTTTTCTCAAATTGAGAATAGATCATGTGGGAATAGGGAGACGAAATGAAAACCTCATTACAATCAAGAATCCCCACCATCTAAGAAATCCCACTATGTAATCCCAAATGAGTGACATTATATAGAAACCCCACACATGTGGTCATCTTCCTTGGGGCTAGTCCCAAGGGTGTGATCGAAATAGGATAATTATGGTTCATTCCATAAATAAAATACATAGGATGTCTCCAAGAGACATGAACATAAACATTTGGAACCTCAGTTCCCACACATGTGTCTTATCCAATTGACTTTAAATGGAACGTGTTCTATGAACTATGTGGATTATGATTCCTACAATAACTAGGATGCGTAGGATGCCTCATAATGGCTCAATCCCTTCCATAAAATATTAACTACCTCCATGCGTGGTAGAAAATAATATAGTACTTAATATTATATGGATTCATCACACAAGTGGATAATAATTACTTGTAAATGGATGAAGATCCCAGTAAACAGATATATGGATTTAGTAATGAGATTCCCTTTCGCCTAGTCATCAATGAGATTTCCATTCATTTGTATGTAAATATAGTTAACATATAATCAATTTTTTAGGGTAATCGGTCTATACTATGACTTGAAATAGATTTGTGAACATATAATATATTTACAAGAGAGTCTTGGAGTAGGAAACAATTCACCTTAAAAGGGCACAAAGAGGATAATCTCCCATCCTCTCGACTAATGTGAGTCCCTAAGCATCATTGGTTCTAAAACCCAATTATCCATATACCATTAGTAATCAGGTATAAACCCATTTATTAATATGGGAACCATTGGTACTTTCTATTAATAAAAAAATGGTGACCCCATGTTAACTATTGTGCAAGAAATGAACCCCCCACAATCAACCATCAACCCCAACCAGACCCGCCTCTGTGAGGATCTCCTCGAGTATATATTCCACATTGAAATAATGTTTTTATAATATTTTACTTTTTTATGTTCTTAATAGAACTTGATATGTAAATTCCTTTTTTTTCATTTCTTGTATTTATGTAAATTCATAAATTTAAATAGTTTATTAAAAAAAGGTACCTTTTTTGGATTTTTTTTGTAAATGAATAGTTAAAGTGAATGATTTATAAATCATGAATATTAACCATATTAAGCCCATATTTGGGTAAAAGTATCCATATGTCGTTAAGGGCATGATTTAAAAAACATGTACAGCCACATTAATGTGCCACACATTTTAAAAATCTTGTTCTTCATGGTTATGACTCATGGTTCAGTAGTGGTCAGGACTCTGGGTACACTGGTGGTCATGAAAAATATAAAAATATATATAAAATTTCTATTTAAATTTCAAAATATATCTCTACCCCAAATTTTATTTCTTATAAATTTAAATAACTGAGAGGGGACCTTATATTGGTTTTCTACCCACATTACGAATTTTTTTCTTCACATTTGAGTATATTTAACCTATATTCAGTGATGATGCAAAAATTTCAAACCTACCCATTTATTTATTAATCCTTATTTCTTATAATCATATACATGAAGGATTTAATTTATTATAATTTATGGTTTCCATAATATTTTTGGTTTTGGTTTTTTTGGAAGTTCTTATTGGGAATCATGATTTTATTTAAATTATATTTTTTAAATGCTCTATATGTGTCTTATTTTATGAAAAAATGATGCATGTGTATGTTTTAAATTATTTGGTAATAACTCTTTTATTTTTAGAAATAACAATAATTTTTTTGGTTATTTATTGGTAATTATTTAAATAATAGTTTTTTATTATGATTAATATTATTTTTTGTTCATTTATATTTTTGTTGAGAGAAATATGTGTTTTTTATTTAACTATTAAATGGTTTATAATGGGTAGTTTGGATAATACAATCTTTTTTTTATATTTTTGGCTTATTTTATTTATGTATGTACTGATAAGATCTTAAGTCTTTTATAGTTTAATGTTTTATTACTTGTCTAGGGAATGAAGAGCATTATGAGCCAAGTATGAATGTGTGATGGATACATGTACAAGATGGATGAGATGAATTATATGTACTTCATGGTAAAATCCAAATGTTTAAAATTAAATTTATTTACTATTACCTGTGAGGGTTACTATTTTTTTAATTTATATTAATTTTATATGTGTCCCCTTTTGTTTAGTAATTATAGTGTGCCTAGTGGTAATGAATATGGTGTAAACATTATGTGTTATTTTTTTTTTACATTCATTTTTTTGTATATATAGATATTTTATTATCAAATTAATTATATTACAATCAAAATGGATTTCCATTAATTATTAAATTTTGAGAATATGATGGGGTAATGGATCATTTATGAATAATTTATATGAAAGTGTGGTTTGCAAATGTAATGGAAACCATTTAGATTATGAAAGAATATCATATGACCAATGGATTAGTCAAACCTATATATATTCCTTTTGTGTTCATGTATATGTATTTTTATGATATAGGTAAACAGAAGCTATATTTTTTCATGAAAGATTTCCCTCAATAAAAAATATATATTTTAGAGGATATGGAGTTTGTTTGTTGGTATTTATATAATATATTTTTACTTTTTGATTGCTTTTTAGGTTGAAGAAATTTATTTCCTTTAATTTTATTTTTAAATATCCATATAGACCTTTTTAATAAGTATTAGGGAACAAAAATTTAATATATCTATAATATTATTTTCACATATTTGTTACATGGTTTAATTAATTTATAATTTTTGTATCATGGATTTTATTCAGAGAACTAGTTCTTAAAAATATTAAATTTTTATGTTCATGTGCTCCATAAAATAGGAGAATAATTCTTTTATCACATTACAATTAGGCCAAGTCTGATAATTGAAACATGTATCAAAGCTAACCCATGTATCCCATAGCTAGTGATTCCTACCATTACATTGGAATAAGATATATTGAATCACATCCCAAAGGGACAACTATTTTTATCATCCCGGTAAACAAGATAAATGCATGATTCACATATTATATATGAATTAACAAAAATAAAACAAAATTTTATTGATAATAGCATAATTTTATCTAAAATATCCCCATATATTAGCGATATTAAAATTCATGGTATCCTAGAGAGAGGGAAATAATGAGAGTGACATCATATTATCAGTAAGTGTTAAGTACAACAGAATCATTCATGAATCAACAAGAATAATCAATATGTAAAGGTAATAACTGAACACACATTCCATATAATCAGTAACATGATAATGTAGTGAATATTGATATAATATCAATATGAGAATTTCAGGGATAATAATAAATATGGTAGGTAAATAATTGAAAACAACTTCCATTTAATCAATAATATGACTATCATAATTTGATAAGTCATAAAAATTATAGAATGGTAAATAACTAAAAACACATATCATTTAATCAATAAACTTATAATTAAATTCATCCAGATATAATGTCATAGTGAAAATACTTTGTATTGTAATAAATTAGTAGTGAATGATGGTAATGATTAATTTTTGAACATCATGTTTCCCTGGTACATGATACCTTTTCCATCATGACGATTGAAAATATGGTTTAAAACATTATCAGTAAAAAACCACATAACTAAGGCTATAAAATTGATTCATCCCATGAGATTACCAATGCATCGAGGTGCAATCTATAATCATTCCACCCATTCGTCGCCTTTCCAAATAATTCCTCACATATTGACTTATGAATTTAATTTATAAACAATTGGCATTCTCATCAAGTATCCCTACTAAGTGAAGAAAATCGATTCATCTATATTTATAAAATTAATAAAAAAACATTCAATGTGAAAGGGATTTTTAAAAATTTAATAAAGTCTACGAAATAATAATATCCATGATAAATAATGTGGACATTTAGGGGAAATTTAATGATAAAAAAATTTAACAAGGTAGTGAATGTCGATACGATCCTTGGTAAAAAAGATTGAAAACTATCCATAGAAATAATAATGATGGTATCAATACGAATTTTACCAATTAGAGTAGAAATGAAGTTTTGTTTTCATTTATTTGTTGAAAAAATATCCTTGAAAATGTTTTTGAGGAAAATACCATTTTAATTTTTGAAAAATATTTTAAAAATATTTTAATTTTAAAATCAATTGAATTTTTTTTGAAGAGAACATCATAAAATTGTAAAGGATGATTAAAATAAATTATGTTCATGATTATGATTAAATAATTACATTCTATTAAAGTAAAAAAGAACATTCATTTTACACTTTAATGAGGTTAGAAAAGTTAATTGTTCAGAAAACAGTAAGAAGATTCCTTTTGCATATTCTATAAAATCCAAAATAGAATTTTTTATAAAACGACATAATATTTCATTGATTTTTTTAAATGGTAAAAATGGGTGGAAATTAATTTAATAAATAACTTCAAAAATGTTAATAAAAATCCTTTAATACATTTTCAAAAAATACCGTTTTCAAAGAAATTAGATATTCGACCAAGGAAAGAAATGCAGTTAGATTTTCCTAAAAAATTTCATGTATGGAACAACGAAAAAATGGTTTTATTATTTTAAAATTATAATTAATAAAAATAAAAGAATAAAATTAATGTGTTTATTAAACAATTATAAAATAATATCCTTTTATTTATATTCATGATTGGAAAATATTGATTAAAAAGAGACAATGAAGTAAACCATTGTAAATATCATAACATTTAAGGGAGAATAAAATAATGAAAAATTATGTGTTAAAAATATAAATCCACATAAGACATGTACAAATAAAAAATATGTTAATCAGAATTCATTATACACCATATCTTAGAATGAAAAAAATCATTGAAGTATAATATTAACCCAGTGGAAAAATACCGAGCTAAGAAATCCCTTACCACTTGTTAACATTTATGTCAAATATACTTAGATGAAATAATTCAAATGAAAACCTAAAATACAATTAATAATGAATAATTCCTGACGGAAAATTTCAAAGTGATAGTATATACACCATATAAAGGTTAATTGTTTCATAATAAAAAATATGTATCATTGAAATGTTAATTGAGATGAAATCCCTTACTTTATACATTCAAAGTATCTTATATTTACATTAAATCCATCATCATACCCATCCTTGAAAGGTGTAAAAGGAAAAGTGAATGACATCAGTCTTCCCCACACCCGAATGATTATCTATTAACCCATTTATAGAAGTGGAGGAGGTTTTATATCACATTATTAATATAAAAACATACCAATATATTAAATATAGTTATGTTATTATATCATAATGGTATAATAAAAATTTAAGGAATTGGATAATGAATAAAAATAAAGATTCTTGTGGAAGAACATTACCTCTTCATCAAGTATGTTCCTTAGGTTTGCACTAAAGCCTTCCTAGACTAAATTTATGAAAGAAAAAAGGCTTCTAGAATGAGTAGAGGGAATATTTTTTGTTATTTTTTAGGTATTGGCCGAATTAATGTTTTTTAATGTGTGATGTGGATAATATATAGGGGTGGCCTTTTACAAGCGGGGTGAGTGGCACTATTGTAATTTTTTGAAAGAGTGAATTCTACCACATTGTTTCGTTTAAAAGTAAATAGTAGTGGTAAATTGTTGAGAAAATATTGGATAATATCTAATAATATGTATACAATTGGTTTTGACAAGTTTGGGTCATTTTTACACCTTTTATTCAATGTTTATCAACTATGTAAAATCGTTTTTATCTTAGTAACTATATTTAATTTTAACAGTTTTCACTAATAATTATATTAAAAAATTCATTTGACCCAATTAGATAATATAAATTATTATAATTTTAAATATTAATTCTATTTTTCCAAATTATATTCATATAAGTGGAAGAATACAGTTTAAAAGTAATTCCATAGACTGATGAGAAAACAAGGTTTTAAAGAGAAAATGTTCAAAAGTTCACAAAATTTTAATATAAAAAATAATTTTTAAAATAATTAAAATGAAAAAAATTGGATTAATGGATATATTATTTAACAATTAAAACTTAAAAAAATCAATATATAGTTTAACATTATAAATTAGTTAGAAAAAAAGCAGTTTTCAATTAAAATTGAGTATTTTTCATTATTCATAAAAAATGAAACTTAGAAAAACCCAAAACATTTAACAAAATATAATTTTCTTATTAATATTTAAAAAATGATATTTTAATTTTTTAGATAAAGTTTCTGAAAGTGTTTAAAATTAATTTAAAATTGTTTTTGTCGAGTTTTACAATACTTTCTTTTAAGAATATTATGTTTCTCAACTAATATTTTTTTCATTAAAATGATTATTGTTAATATTTATAATGAATGGATAAAAAATAAATGTTTGTAAAATATATATTTTCATAAGTTATTTAATCTTATTCATACCCTCCATGCCAATGTCTAGGTGATAACTATCATATTAAATAATAATATTAATAATATATTATTATTCGTTAAAACTCGGTCAGGCATATGACACAAGATTATAAATAAACTCATTATTGTGTATAATGAAAGATGAAATCAGTGTTTGAGTGATTATAAATATTGAAAATATTGATTTTATTAAAAAATTGATATATTTTAATCTCTCATGGTGTTATAATCCTTTATATTCTTGTTGTTTTATATCATACACACTATAAAATAATATGTTTTTATTTTAAAATTTCTTGGTGTTACATTATCCCCACCTTAAATAAATTGTATCCTATCAATTTAAACTTGATCTAGGTATCCCGAGTTTTGATACTTCAAAATTAATTTGTTGAAAAACCCACATCAAATGAGGGTTAAAAAATACCCTCTTAATAATAGAGAAATGAAAGTTCAAAGTTTATATGGAATAACACAAAACTAGGTTTTTACATTGGATAAAATTGGTGGGATGTGAAGATATGGAAATGTACAAAAATGTTTAAATAATTATAATGAGTGATTAATGTAATTGATAATAAGGAAGTGAATTATCTATTTAATGTTAAGGGTGTCAAAACCACAAATCCAATAGGTTTGAATAGGTTCATTGATATCATTAGAAATGATGCTAATTAGATAAAATTTTATTTGATGATAATTTTCCTGAAGTTGATAAACATTCATGAGAAGATTTATATACTTTATTTCATTACATTTCATAAAACAATTATCATCCTTTGGTTGTTCCTTAAAAAAATTACAATTCATCCTATTATTCGAGAAATAAATATCCAAAAATATATATTTTTTCTGACAAAATCAATAAAATTCACATTTAATGAATTGTAAGATCTATAATGTGTGACCTGTATTTATATCTATCTGTTTTTATTAACTAAAATTTATATGGTTAGAGAAATTTATTCAATATAATAAATTGATATATAAACCCCAAAAGAAACACCATTGGTTTATCCTTAATTTTCATTCTTCAAATTGAGTAAATAATGACATATTAACTAGGACATCACACATGCCAGGGGTAGTTGCTAAACTTTTATCATAACTAGTCATGTGTTCAAGCCCACCGTCCTTCTAGATTTGATGGGGGTGTTACCCATCATGTAGGTTTTCCTTTTTGTAATACCATATTAATATAATCTATATAATGCTCCCAAAAAATATGATGAAAATCCTTGAAATTAAATTAATCATTAAATAACATTTTCTATAGGGGTTTCAATATACCAATTTTTTTCTCAAATTCAAATAATATTATTTAAATATTTTTACAATGTCATTATTTATCATATAAACTCTAATGGTCATGAATACTATTAAACTCGTGTCTATAAAATGTAAAGGCTTTATTCCTCAAATAATGTTTTCACTTAAATGTCTACCTTTAATAAATTTCTAAAAAAATCCTTAATCTTGTTAGAATACCATCACATGAAACCTAAACGGAGTTTTTTACGAATTAGAACATATCACTAATATTAAAATAATTAAGGATTAATGGTATCCATAACTTTTAAGTTAATGATGTCATAAATGCTTTTGGAATTTCACAAAATCCGTAAATGTTTCATGATTGTAATAACCAAAACACCATTGATAAAAATACTTATAAAATTTATTTTTTTAAATCCCCAGTCATAAATAATTCCTACATTTTATTTAACCATTGTCCCTTTCATGGTCTAGGATTTATCTGTGGTAATTTATCGTCATTATATATTCAAATTCTTCATAATTATTTGTAATGAAAATGTGAATTATCATAATAATATCCACAAAAAGTGTCAAACGAGGTGCATAGTAAGACCCATAATCTTATACCATTTTATTCTAAAGTCAAGACTAACATGCCTTTAATATAATTATTACCTCTATGTACCACTGTGGTAGAACCACATCCACTTCTAGTATCCATACACAAATGCTATTTTAGTAAAAATGAAGTAATATTTTTCTTACCAAAACATTAGGATGTTCATCAATAATTATCCTCAAATTCTAGTATAGTTTTATTTTCAATAATATTTTTTTTTAAATATAGTTTCAAAGGTTTATTATAAGGCCCCATCCTTAAAAATTACTTAATATTGAGTTATTTCAAGAATACACGTTGATGATCTTTTCCGGTTTAAAGTTTTAGAGAATTAGAACATAAATCATGCATTACACTCCACATTTAAACAAAGTGGTTACATAAAAGATAGAACTCATTTTTTCCGTCATCGTAAAAAAATTAAAAAATAAAACATAGATTCTTTCTTGACACTTTCTTGACACTATATTTACATCATGTACCCTTCCCTTTACCTATAAAAAATATTTCAAAAACATGGGATGAGCATAAAAATCTCAGTAAGGGATATAAAAGTATGAAATGAAAACATTATTCCATGTATGAAATCAATATTTACTCATAAAACATATGCATTTTAACATACCTCATCAAATCATAAATAAATCATAGAAATCATAAGACAAAAAGGTAACTTGAGGAATTCATAACATTCTTACGAAGGGAGTAACCCTCATTGTTAAGTTTGTAATACCCATCATAGTATATTCCCTAAATCGCTTCGGAGAAACCTTAACGTTTAACCCCTTCGCGTTACCCAATGCATTGGAGAGCTATATCGGGCTCACCCGCACTTAGTTTATCACGGAACCACCCGTCTTCATAAACAATTCCCAAGAACCAGAACATAATCATATCACATAAAACATGCATAAAGGAAACATAAAATTTCCACATTTTAATCACAAGATATCAATACAACACATTGATATAATAATAAAAATATCAAAACTATTTTCAATACCAAAATAAAAGAGAATTAAAACATGTTATTCATTTTGAGAAAAATTTATAGTCAAAGGGGTTTATACACCGTATAAAAAGAAGCTGTGTATAAAATAAAATATTCCTCAATGAAAGGAGATTGAGACGATGTCCCATACCTTGGGTCCGACTTGACTCGATCGTTCTTTAACGTCCTGAATAATAAAGTTTAGTTAATTTATACTTTCTTAAGAACCCTTTTCGTGTTAATTATTCCTTTTATATCACTTATTACTGTGTTATGAACACTATGTAATTATTTAAGTTAATAACGGTCGTTTTAACGATCAATGGTACTTGAGTCAAAAATACACTGTTTATAATTATAATTTCTTCATGTATCAATTATATCCAAAGTTATATTCATGATTTAGATATCATATATATCATATATATCCAGTATATACATTCATTTATAATATTACATAACATTTATAGGTAATAAATTAAATGCACCGTTCATGGAGACGGTAAGCCGTACGTACGCATAAACAATACTTTCATTTATATTTTGTATTTTATGTAATGGAATCATAATGATATAAAGGTATATTATAATTTCAGTATAATATCATATATAATATCATTAATTATATCCTTTATACATCCCACATATGGCATTAACTAATCAAATCACTTTGAGGGGGCGGTAGTCCGCACTTCCTAAAATGAAGATATCACGTATACCCATAATGGAAGCCATAAAGGTATGACATAAATGAAAAATACAGAAGCTTAAGGAAAACATAAACATATTATATATCATATATAAATATAGTGACATCTTAATGGCCACCATTGAACGTTTTATAAGAATATTGAACAATCATCGTTTCATGAGGCAGAAATTCGCCATCCATGAAAACAGTATATTCTATAACCATTAAATGTAGGTGTGTGTAATTGTATCTAGAATAATTCTTATAACAACATCCTAGTATATTGAACATATTGGTGTTATTACAAAAAAAATTATTAACAATATTTTAGGGGGTTGGAGAAAAAAAATAAAACAAAATAACATTAGAGAAGTCTTTACCTTTAAATCGGGTAACTCCTCTAGGTTAGAACCAAAAGGGTATCTTGAAGAGATTTCTACATAAGTTAAGGCTTATAGGAGGAATAGAAGGATTTTGAGAGATAAAATGAGCAGATAATGGCTGAGCCAATGGCTTGAGAAGTGTGGGTAAGGACGTAGAAGTGGGGGCCTTTTATAAGAGGAGAGGAGGGGCACTTTTGGAAAGGTATAATATGTTACTTTATTTTCAAATGAGTGTCAGATTTTAAAGGTCCCACATTGATTTATTTAGAGGATAAGGTGATAAGGGTTTGAAATATATTCATAAAATAGGTCTTTGACAAGTGTAGGTATTACATTTTACATTTTATTTTCATTTTATTTTAATCATTCATTAATGAGGTAATAGCTGCATCATCATGATGTCATAAATAATTTAATTTATTTAATGTCTGAAAATTATAAAAAATATACAATGATGTAGGAAACTTGTTAGATTTCCAATTAATATTTATAGTGTAACTCCCCGACCCCAGCTACCCAGAGTCGGTGCATTACTTCGTAACATTGGCATGATCACAAAAGATCAAGTCTCGAAAGACCGATTAGTTTAGTAGCCTTGGAAACACTATATACATTCATAAGTCTTTCATTACATTAAAATTAAACAAACTACAATAAAATGGTCTTTATAGTCCACACTCATATCTTCACTGACTATCCTTGCAAGTCAGTCATAATACACTTCTTCACATCCTGGAAAATATTTAAACATTGAAAGGGGTGAGCTCAGATGCTCAGTAAGGATAACAATATTGCGGAAGCTTTTATAAGAAAACATAAGCATTTAAGGCAATGTATAACTAAAACAAAAGCCTTATTGAACTTGAACTTCAGCATAATATGGAAAAAGTAAAATAAAATAATTCCATTACTTACTCACATGGATATTCTACTAGACGAATAATCACATGAATTATCAATAACCACTTTCATAATGAGGGAATGTATAATGCCAGACATTCTGAAACATTTTGTCAAGGCCTCGGCCAAGACGTATAAAATGATTAAGGCCTCAGCCAAAACCATAAATCAAATTGGGAAAGGGCCTCGGCCAATTCCACGTCTAGTTGTCTCATGAGACCTACCGATGCATCGAGGAGCTATAGCGGGCTCCACCCGTCACATATTGAGTCCAATACATTCCTCATATGAATAGGTTTAAACATAACATAAATATTCGTATTAAAACTAGCATACGAAATGTCAAAACTTTCTCCATAAACTATGGATGGTAAAAAATAACACATCCACAGTCAAATATTTCACAAAATGTTCAATGGAAGTTTTGTATCATAAATCAATTTCAATTAAACTTAAAACCCATCAAAGGATGTTGACATGGATGAAATCAAAGCTATTTGAGGGAAATATCTCTCCTTTTTGAAATCATTGAAAAGTCCCATAATTATAAAATAATACATTTACCTTGAAAATATTCTTATAAGCTTGTTAGGGAAGCTTCGACGAAGTTATAGTGGCGGAAAATAGTCGCACCCGCCGTATAAGTAAAAAAAACATTCTTACCTTAAATTTTTCAAAAAGGTCAAAAATTACATTGTTTGGAAAACGACGGTAATATTCCTTTCAAAAACGTATAAGGGTATAAATGACTTTAACCCATTTTTCATTTAATAGTAAAAATGTTTTGAAAGACATTTTTAAGAAACATGGATGTGGATGATAACGAGGTCCCAGTAGATAATTTTGTATAAACAACCATGGATAATGAAGAGGTTGTGAAGTAAACCCTTACCTTGTACTCTTACTTGTTTGGGGTAGGTTAACCTCCTGTATAATGGTGAAATAATTGTTATTAAATTATAAAAGAATCATATTCATTCATATGATATCATATATGATCTTTTAACACTGCTTTGTTAACAATATCTTAGATTTATCGTTGTTTCGGGTGTTAACTTACTCGTTTTCTTTTATATGTTTTGTTACATAAGTCGTGTTTTTCATGGATAGGTTGTATCTTATTCAGATCCAGAATGATATCATGTCCTTAAACATTATTTTTAAATCATCAAATGATAATTATACTTGAATGGATACGACGGAGAATGAATCTCATCGCGTTCGTGGAGACGGTAGTCCGTACGTACGCACGAGCGACAATATCATTATTTTGATATTAAAATAATATATAATTGGATAGTATATCATATATAAAGAATCATTATCATGTTATATTTATTATTTACATGAATTACATATCATTATTATACACATCTAAATAATAATATATTGAATAACAATTACACCACGACGTGGAGACGGTAAGCCGTACGTACGCACGTATGGTGACATGTCATTAAAATGATGGGTAGAATACTGAATATGGTTGTTCCATATTTATAATAAAATCACATTATACAGAAGATACTAGAGTTATAATTTTAGAATTGAAATAATAAACAAAGAGGGAGTGGAAGGAGAAAGAAACTTGAAAGGGGGTGATGAAAATGTTACCTCTTCTTTGGGTTCTTCCTTTTGATTTGATCAAAAGGGCTCTTTAGGATGTCTTTCTGACTAAAGTAAAGCTTCTAGGATGAAGGGAGAGAAGTTGGGAGAGTATTTGGGCAGGGGTTGGCCGAACCAAAAGGCTTGGAAGTGTGAATAAGGTGGTAGAGGTGGGGGCCTTTTATAAGAGGAGAGGAGGGGCACTATTGGAAAGATTGAAATGTTACATTATTTCACAATGATTTTCGGATTATAAAGGTCCCACACTTATATAATTCTAGGATAAGGTGATAAGGTTTCTAAATCTCCTCATCCAATAGGCTTTGGACATGTGTAAGCCTTGGATTTTGCATTATCTTCTCATTTTATTTAAATCGTTAAATAATGAGGTCATTGCTGCATCATAATGATTTCATAAATAATTTAATTTATTTAATGTCTAAAAATTATAAAACAAATACTATGATGTAGGAAATCTTTTTATATTTCTAATGAATATTTATAGTCAAAATTTGGACTTCTGTATCCCCACTTAAAAACTGCTTTAGTAAAATAACTCATGTTTCTGTCAATTTAATTTTAACATTAAATAAATATATATTAATGTCATTTTCCAACTAATGTGGCTCCATGGGGTCCCCAAGTTGACCCATGGGTTGTCTTGGTCGGCCATGACTCATCCAATAGGAGTAGGACAAGTGTCATGCTCATCTCATATTATTAAAACATCATTTTTACCTTAAACTACATTAATTACCTCTAATCGCGATTAAGAACATAAAAGTTACTATTCACCAAAAAATTATTTTAATCTCATTGAACCACATTTTACTTCTTAATTAAAACCATGTATGTAGGATTTTTGAAAATCAAATCACAGAAGTGGTAATATTTCATTTTAACGAAAAATCAGTTTTTAACAACCACTTAGTGGTTTCACTATTCATCAAAAATTGAAGTTTTTCAGAATAAGGCCAAAATTTCACCCTAAGCTATAATTGATATTCCGAATTAAAAAATGATGCCTATTTTACAAAATTCCAAACATATAAGTTGTATTAATTAATTTTATAATTAATTCCCACTGTTACAACAAATAGCGTGTTTTTAAGAAACAATTTATATCAAAAGTTTGGCAATTGTTTATGCCCAATTTCAATGTTAAATTAATTATAATGACCACCATTGGATAAAATGCTAAAAATATATTCTAATTATACTTTAAAACCACTAAATATTATAATTTATCACTATAAATTATTTTGATTAAAAAAGTTGTTTTAAGTATTTTTCACTATTCATAAAAATTTAGAAGTTCTCAGAAAAATACCAAAAATTCAACATAGGCTAATTTCAATATTCTGAATCCAAAAATGAAGTCCATTTTGATAAATAAAATTTATAAAATTTTAAAAAGTAGGTATTACTATTCACAACGGCTAGTTTAATTAGTTGTGGTGTGTGTTAGAGCTCGAGGTTGCGTACAACACACGCTATTGCATTATTCGAAGGGAAACGTATAGTGGAAGCTTGGGGTGTTACATTCTCCCCTCATTCAAATAATTGCGTCCTTGCAATTTCTAGGGTATTACTGCATAAAAAGACTTAGGTGGTTTTTCATCACAAATTCCTCAGGTTCCCACGTTGCCTCTTCCATTTTATGATTTCTCCACAAAACCTTCACCAGACGAGTCGTCCAGTTTCTCAGCACTTGCTCCCTCACATCAAGAATCCTGACGGGCTCTTCACAATAGGAAAGATCGGGTTCCAGTTCTAATTCCTCATAGGTGAGTACATGCGTTGGGTCAGGCATGTATTTCCTCAACAGAGATACGTGGAACACATCGTGAACTTTGGAGAGACTTGGCGGCATTGCCAAACGGTAAGCTACAGCCCCAATTCGTTCTAGAATTTCGAAAGGTCCGATGTACCTGGGACTCAATTTACCTTTCTTACCAAAACGTATGACTCCCTTCCATGGAGATACCTTCAAGAAAACATGATCACCGACTTGAAATTCCAAATCTTTCCTTCGATTATCGGCATAGATCTTCTGCCTACTTTGAGCTGCTTTGATGTGATTTTGGATTACTTTCACCTTTTCCACCGTTTCCTCCACCAGTTCTGGGCCTACAAGTTTTCTTTCACCAACGTCATCCCAACAGGTTGGTGTACGACATCTCTTTCCATATAACGCTTCATATGGTGCCATCTGAATACTCGAATGGAAGCTCTTGTAATAGGAAAATTCTACCAGTGGTAAATATTGATCCCACATACCCTGAATGTCAAGAGAGCATGATCTCAACATGTCTTCTAAGGTTTGAATAGTCCGTTCTGATTGTCCATCTATTTGAGGGTGATAGGCAGTGCTCAAACGAAGTTCAGTATCCAAGGCCTTTTGAAGACTTTTCCAGAATCTTGATGTAAAATGAGGATCACGATCATAAACAATCGATAGGGGTACTCCATGAAGTCTTACAACTTCATTAATATATAGTCTTGCTAGACGTTCAAGTGGTAGATCCTCCCGTATAGCCAGAAAATGTGCTGACATAGTAAGTCGATCAACAATGACCCATATTGCATCATTCCTTCTAGGAGTATTTGGTAGTCCCATGACAATGTCCATCGTAATATTATCCCATTTCCACTCAGGTATGGGAAGAGGTTGCAATACTCCACCAGGATGTTGCCTTCCAGCTTTCACTTGTTGACAAACCATACACCTCGACACAAAATCAGCAATCTCCCTCTTCATATTGTCCCACCAAAAATGTTCCTTCAAATCTCTATACATTTTGGTGCTCCCAGGGTGTATAGAGAAGTTGGAACTATGAGCATCATCCAGCAATTCCCTTTTTAGATCAGGTATATCGGGAACACAAAGTCTCTTCCCGAATTTCAAAATTCCATCCTTATACACAAAGTCCCTCAATCTTCCATCATTCACACCTTTAATCTTCTTCTGAAATTCTTCATCATTGGTCTGAGAACTATTAATCCTTTCTAGTAATGATAGTTTGGCAACCATTTGAAAAAGCATTGATGTTTCACCTTCCCTAGTTATTCCCATTTCCATATTCACTAGATCCAAGAAAATTGGATCCCTTTCAATTATCATCACATTCAAAACTCCATGGTCTTTTCTACTCAAAGCATCTGCCACCTTGTTTTCCTTCCCCGGGTGGTAATGTATCGTTCAATCATAATCCTTGAGTAGTTCAAGCCATTGCCTTTGCCTCATGTTGAGTTCTTTTTGTGTGAAAATATACTTCAAACTCTTGTGATCAGTATAAATCTCACATTTTTCGCCATAGAGGTAATGTATTCATATCTTTAAATCAAAGATCATAGCTTCTAACTCAAGATCATGAGTAGGATAGTTTTGCTCATGAATTTTTAGCTGTCGTGATGCATAGGCAATGACCTTATCATTCTGCATAAGGACACAACCGAGTCCTTTCTTCGATGCATCACTATAAATAACAAACCCATCATTCCCCGATGGTAGAGTCAATACAGGGGAATTGACTAATCTTCACTTTAGTTCTTCAAAACATTATTCACACTCTTTTGTCCAGACAAATTTAATCCCTTTACGTGTGAGATTTGTCAATGGGTTAGCCAATCTGGCAAAATTCTAGACGAAACGTCGATAATAACCTGCTAAACCAATAAAACTGTGTACCTCAGTTATACTTGTCGGTGCTGGCCATTCTCGGATTGCCTTGGTTTTAGAAGGATCAACGGAAATTCCATCCTTAGAGACAATATGGCCAAGAAAAGAAATCTCATGAAGCCAGAATTCACACTTGCTAAATTTCCCATATAATTCATGTCTTCTAAGAGTCTTCAGGATAATGCGTAAGTGATTTTCATGATCTTCGTGGCTTTTGGATTATACCAAGATATCATCAATAAATACCACTACAAAGTCATCATGATATTCCTTGAAAACTCTATTCATTAGATCCATGAAAACAGAGGGTGCATTAGTCAATCCAAAAGGCATTACTGTAAACTCGTAATGCCCGTACCTTGTTCGAAATGCTGTCTTTGGAACGTCTTCCTTCTTCACACACAACTGATGGTATCCAGACCGAAGGTCAATCTTTTAAAAGTATTGAGCTCCATGCAGTTGGTCAAACAAATCATCAATGCGAGGTAGGGGATACTTATTCTTTATTATTATAGCATTGATCTCCCTATAATCAATGCACAACCTCATAGATCCATCTTTCTTCTTAACAAAAAGAACAGGGGCTCCCTAAGGAGAAACACTAGGGAGAATAAATCCCTTATTACTCAATTCCTCTAGTTGTTTCTTTAGTTCAACTAATTCCACAGTGGCCATTCTATAAGGGGTCTTCGATATGGGCCTTGATCCAGGAATTAAATCAATGGAAAACCCAACTTCTCCTTCTGGAGGATGTTTGGGTAAATCTTCCGGAAACACATCAACATATTCTCTCACAATAGGTACATCCTCTATTTGAATATTCCTTTCCTCATCCTCAGTAATTTCCTTCTCTTCCTCCCCAATAATTGAATTTAGTTGAGCTACTGGGGGTGGATCTAGATAAGAATTATGTGGCGATGATTCTACTCTAAAGATAAGGTGTTCCTTATCATCATCATCAAGAATCGTAACCTCTTTCCTCTTACAATAAATTTTTGCATCATGGTCCGAAAGCTAATCCATACCGAGGATTATATCAAATTCAATCATGGGTATGACGATGAGATCAGTAGGTAAAGAACATTTAGGTGCTCTAATGGGAACTAATCGACAAAACTTTCTTGCAACAATACTTCCCTTAGGGGTTTTGACTGACAACTCCCTTGTTAAATCAAATTGGAAATATCTAATTTTCTTAGCAAACTGGGAAGATATGAAACAATGCGATGATCCAGAATCAAATAATGCATTTTCTAAACTTGAGGAAACCATTAAATTACCTGCCACCATGTCTTTCGGAGCTTCCACCTCAGCAGTAGTGATAGCATAAGCCTGGCCTTGATCCCTTGGCCTCTTCTGAGGTAAGTTCCCCTGACGCTTAGGACATTCATTTGCATAATGCCCCTTCTCTCTACAATTATAACATTCCACGTTGACAGCCGCTTTCTTTCCCTTGCATTCATGAGCTTGGTGGACTTTTTCACCACACTTGTAACATACTCCTTTTCCTTTTAGACAGGCACCAGGGTGCTTCCTACCACAATTATCACAGGGTGGAAATTCATTTCTACCCTTCTTCCCTGTTTCCTTATTTCCTTTCCCAGAGTTTTCAGCGGATCTCTTCTTATCTTGCTTTGATTTAAAGTCATAAGACTTAGAGAATTCCTTTTCCGTCTTGATAGCGCACGAGACAATACCTTTGTATGAAGAGAAGGTTTGTGATACTAAAGATCGGTAGAGAAATGGTTTCAACCCATCAAAGAAACGATCATTCTTACTTCTTGGGTTACGTATGTAATCTGCAGCATACCTTGCTAACCTTGTAAAGTTAGCCTCATACTTTGCGACATTTTCATCCTCCTTCTGCCTCAGACTCAGAAATTGCCTTTCCATATCCGCTCGATGGTCTCGAGGAAAGTATTTTTCTAAGAACAGCTCTTTGAACTCCTGCCATTCCATGTTTGTTAATTCATCATCTTCCTTTGTGTTTTGAATTAGTGACCACCATTGATCGGCATCTCCAGTGAGGCGGTAAACTGCCATGACAACATTCTCCCTTTCACTACTCCCCAAGGCATGGAATATTTTCTCTAAGGAATTTATCCATTGCTCAGCTACTATAGGATTTGTACTCCCATTGAAGGTTGGCGGTTGTTGCCTCATGAAACGGTCTAGCATTGATCCTCCACGTTGCGGATCAGGGTGCTCCATACGAGTAAGGTTGTTATTCATAACCTGCGTGAGTTGTCCCAGTACGGTGAGAAGCTGATCAGCACCAATTGTATCACTAGCTCCACCATAATTATCCTGAGCAGGAGGGCAATCCCTACACGGAGTGCGTGCATTGATACGGTATACATTCCTTCCACTAGGCGCCATTTCTAAATAATGGCATAAACTAGATTAGTTCATGAATCAAAATACATAATTCCATACTTGTAAAACACTTAACATAAATTGAACTAATTATGGATATAATCCATAATTATAAAAATGTTTTCTTTGAGGAAGTATATACTCGTAACCCTTCATAGTGGTTTGTAAAGATAATGGGAATTATCCAAAGAATATCCCCCGGGAGTGTCGTAACCAAGAGTGCAGCAAGGCCCATTGTCGTGCACCAGTTCCTGTTCGAGTCTAGCTCAAAGCGGTGTTTTCGGGTTTTACCCCTAGGTACATCTGTGCTAGAGCCGCCTCTACCTACTCGTATCCAGACAGGGATGTATTGCTCGGAAAACTCACAACATCTCTACAATACCAAAATTCTAGGAAGTTCTTCTATACTAATCCTCAAAGTCTATCTTCAGGATATGTGCTCTAATCAGAGTTTATCTAAATATAGCTTCCAATGTTAGTACTAAACTGCCTCTGATACCAACTGTAACGCCCCGACCCCAGCTACCCAGAGTCGGTGCATTACTTCGTAACATTGGCATGATCACAAAAGATCAAGTCTCGAAAGACCGATTAGTTTAGTAGCCTTGGAAACACTAGATACATTCATAAGTCTTTCATTACCTCAAAATTAAACAAACTACAATAACATGGTCTTCATAGTCCACAATCATATCTTCAGTGACTATCCTTGCAATTCAGTCATAATACACTTCTTCACATCCTGGAAAATATTTAAACATTGAAAGAGGTGAGCTCAGATGCTCAGTAAGGATAACAATATTGCGGAAGCTTTTATAAGAAAACATAAGCATTTAATGCAATGTATAACTAAAACAAAAGCCTTATTGAACTTGAACTTCAGCATAATATGGAAAAAGTAAAATAAAATAATGCCATTACTTACTCACATGGATATTCTACTAGATGAATAATCACATGAAATATCAATAACCACTTTCATAATGAGGGAATGTATAATGCCAGACATTCTGAAACATTTTGTCAAGGCCTCGACCAAGACGTCTAAAATGATTAAGGCCTCGGCCAAAACCATAAATCAAATTGGGAAAGGGCCTCGGCCAATTCCACATCTAGTTTTCTCATTAGACCTACCGATGCATCGAGGAGCTATAGCGGGCTCCACCCGTCACATATTGAGTCCAATACATTCCTCATATGAATAGGTTTAAACATAACATAAATATTCGTATTAAAACTAGCATACGAAATGTCAACAATTTCTCCATAAACTAAGGATGGTATAAAATAACACATCCACAGTCAAATATTTCATAAAATGTTCAATGGAAGTTTTGTATCATAAATCAATTTCAATTAAACTTAAAACCCATCAAAGGATGTTGACATGGATGAAATCAAATCTATTTGAGAGAAATATCTCTCCTTTTTGAAATCATTTAAAAGTCCCATAATTATAAAATAATACATTTACCTTGAAAATATTCTTATAAGCTTGTTAGGGAAGCTTCGACGAAGTTATAGTGGCGGAAAATAGTCGCACCCGCCGTATAAGTAAAAAAAACATTCTTACCTTAAATTTGTCAAAAAGGTCAAAAATTACATTGTTTGGAAAACGATGGTAAGATTCCTTTCAAAAACGTATAAGGGTATAAATGACTTTAACCCATTTTCCATTTAATAGTAAAAATGTTTTGAAAGACATTTTTAAGAAACATGGATGTGGATGATAACGAGGTCCCAGTAGATAATTATGTATAAACAACCTTGGATAATGAAGCGGTTGTGAAGTAAAACCTTACCTTGGACTTTTCCTTGGTTGGGGTAGGTTAAACTCCTTTATAATGGTGAAATAATTGTAATTAAATTATACAAGAATCATATACATTCATATGATATCATATATGATCTTTTAACACTTCTTTGTTAACAATATCTTAGATTTATCGTTGTTTCGGGTGTTAACTTACTCGTTTTCTTTTATATGTTTTGTTACGTAAGTCGTGTTTTTCGTGGATAGGTTGTATATTATTCATATCCAGAATGATATCATGTCCTTAAACATTATTTTTAAATCATCAGATGATAATTATACTTGAATGGATATGACAGAGAATGAATCTCATCGCGTTCGTGGAGACGGTAGTCCGTACGTACGCACGAGCGACAATATCATTATTTTGATATTAAAATAATATATAATTGGATAGTATATCATATATACAGAATCATTATCATTATATATTTATTATTTACATGAATTACATATCATTATTATACCCATCTAAATAATAATATATTGAATAACAATTACACCACGACGTGGAGACGGTAAGCCGTACGTACGCACGTATGGTGACATGTCATTAAAATGATGGGTAGAATACTGAATATGGTTGTTCCATATTTATAATAACATCACAGTATATAGAAGATACTGGAGTTATAATTTTATAATTGAAATAATAAACAAAGAGGGAGTGGAAGGAGAAAGAAACTTGAAAGGGGGTGATGAAAATGTTACCTCTTCTTCGGGTTCTTCCTTTTGATTTGATCAAAAGGACTCCATAGGATGTCTTTCTGACTAAAGTAAAGCTTCTAGGATGAAGGGAGAGAAGTTGGGAGAGTATTTGGGCAGGGGTTGGCCGAACCAAAAGGCTTGTAAGTGTGAATAAGGTGGTATAGGTGGGGGCTTTTTATAAGAGGAGAGGAGGGGCACTTTTGGAAAGATTGAGATGTTACATTATTTCACAATGCTTTTCGGATTCTAAAGGTCCCACACTTATATAATTCGAGGCTAAGGTGATAAGGTTTCTAAATCTCCTCATACAATAGGCTTTGGACAAGTGTAAGCCTTGTATTTTGCATTATCTTCTCATTTTATTTAAATCGTTAAATAATGAGGTCATCGCTGCATCATAATGATGTCATAAATAATTTAATTTATTTAATGTATAAAAATTATAAAACAAATACTATGATGTAGGAAATCATTTTATCTTTCTAATGAATATTTATAGTCAAAATTTGGACTTGTGTAACCCCACTTAAAAACTGTTTTAGTAAAATAACTCATGTTTGTGTCAATTTAATTTTAACATTAAATAAATATATATTAATGTCATTTTCCAACTAAAGTGGCTCCATGGGGTCCCCAAGTTGACCCATGGGTTGTCTTGGTCGGCCATGACTCATCCAATAGGAGTAGGACAAGTGTCATGCTCATCTCATATTATTAAAACATCATTTGTACCTTAAACTACATTAATTACCTCTAATCGCGATTAAGAACTTAAAAGTTACTATTCACCAAAAAATTATTTTAATCTCACTGAACCACATTTTATTTCTTAATGACAACCATGTATGTCGGATTTTTGAAAATCAAATCACAGAAGTGGTAATATTTCATTTTAACGAAAAATCAGTTTTTAACAACCACTTAGTGGTTTCACTATTCATCAAAAATTGAAGTTTTTCAGAATAAGGCCAAAATTTCACCCTAAGCTATAATTGATATTCCGAATTCAAAAATGATGTCTATTTTACAAAATTACAAACATATAAGTTGTATTAATTAATTTTATAATTAATTCCCGCTGTTACAACAAATTGTGTGTTTTTAAGAAACAATTTATATCAAAAGTTTGGCAATTGTTTATGTCCAATTTCAATGTTAAATTAATTATAATGACCACCATTGGATAAAATGCTAAAAATATATTCTAATTATACTTTAAAACCACTAAATATTATAATTTATCACTATAAATTATTTTGAATAAAAAATTTGTTTTAAGTATTTTTCAATATTCATAAAAATTTAGAAGTTCTCAGAAAAATACCAAAAATTCAACATAGGCTAATTTAAATATTCTGAATCCAAAAATGAAGTCCATTTTGATAAATAAAATTTATAAAATTTCAAAAAGTATGTATTACTATTCACAACGGCTAGTTTAATTAGTTGTGGTGTGTGTTATAGCTCGAGGTTGCGTACAACACATTCTATTGCATTATTCGAAGGGAAATGTACAGTGGAAGCTTGGGGTGTTACATATAGTCCAACTGATCATTTATGTAAACAAAATTAAAAATGTTTTACTCAGGTGATACATTCTTTGTTATATTTTACATTATTTAAAAATAAATAGATAAAAAGTCATTATCACACAAAAGTGATTCCATGGGGTCACCAAGATTGGAAAAAGGCATCCCATGGTCGGCAATGACATAACCAGTAGCATTAAGACACATGTTGGGGTCATTTTTTATTATTATGATATTATTTTATTATCCTTAACTACTCGAATACTAATTAAACAAGATAATTAAAGATAATTACCGTCATTAGTATTCATAATGTCCAAAAACAAAAGAGTCTTGATTAAATAATATTGACCTTCTGATTCTAAATATCTAATCTATTTTACCAAATTCCAAACACAGAAATTTCAATAATTAATTTAAAAATAATTACCGTTGTCAAAACAAATAGAGGGTTTTTTTTAGAAACAATATCATGAAACGTTTGACACTTGTTCATGCCCAATTACAAAGTGAATTTAATCCCAATGACCACCATTGGATTACATGGTAAAAATATATTCAATTCACACTTTAAAAACAATTAAAAAGATGATCTAACAATATAATTAAATTAGATGAAATGCAGTTTTGATGTAAAATGCAGTATTTTTCACTATTCATTAAAAAAATGAATATTGTTAGAAAAATATCAAAATTTTATCCAAAGTAAAATTCAATGTCCCAATCATAAGGAATAATTTTATTTTGAAAAATAGAGCTTATAAAATTGTCAAAACTTTGATTTAAAAATGGCTTCCCAGGAAAAGTCAGTTAAACAATCTTTTAAAAATATTAGTGTATTCCATGATTAAGATTGGATTTATTCTCATTTTAAGACTCTAAAACACTATCTATTTCATAAATAGACCTAGGTAAAAATATCTATTATTCATTACTTACATTTAGATGTTACATCCTTCCCCCTTTAGATAATTGCGGCCCCGCAATTTATTTACTTAATGAATAAGTGGGTGTATTTATCCCTCAATACATTTTCAGATTCCCATGTTGCCTCTTAATTCATGTGGTTTTTCCATAAATCCTTTACTTGATGAATCACCTTATTTCGCAACACTTTCTCCCTATGGTCAATAATCGGGACCGGTTGTTCTTCATAAGATAGATTCTCTTCCAGCTGAACAACCTCTGGAATCAAAACATGAGATGGATCTAGCATGTACTTCCTTAACATTGAAACATGAAAAACATTGTGTAACGGAGATAAACTAGGAGGTAAAGCCACTCGGTATGAAACTGATCCAACTCTCTCTAGAATTTCATATGGTCCAATGAAACTGGACTCAACTTTCCTTTCTTACCAAATCCCATCACACTTTTCCATGGTGAAACTTTGAGAAAAACATGATCACCTACCTCAAAAGAGATATCATTCCTCCTGTTGTCCACATAACTCTTCTGCCTACTCTGAGCTGTTCTCATGTGTTAATGTATCAGCTGAACTTTTTCTGCCAACTCTTCTACCAATTCTAGTCCCATCAACTTCCTTTCACCTACTTCATACCAAAAAGATGGAGTTCAACACCGCGCTCCATATAATGCCTCAAATGGTGCCATCTCTATACTGGAATGAAAACTGTTATTATAAGAAAACTCAACCAAAGAAAGATGTTTGTCCCAACTTCCCTGATAATCCATTGATCATGCATGTAGCATATCCTCCAAAGTCTTAATCATTCTTTCTGACTTTCCATCTGATTGAGGATGAAAACTGTACTAAAATTTAATTCAGTACCCAATGACTTTTGAAGGCCTTCCCAAAAGATAGAAGTGAACCTGGGATCATGGTCAGATACAATGTAAAGAGGAACTCAATGTACCATGACTATCTCTTTAAGATATAAACGGGAAAGTTGATCTAGGGAAAAAGTATCTCGTATAGAAAGGAAATGAGCAGATTTAGTCAAGCAATCAATAATAACCCAGATTGCCTTATTACCTCGAGGTGTCTTTGGAAATTCCACAACGAAGTCCAAATATATATTCTCCCATTTCCACTCTGGTACTGGTAAAGGATGAAGCATCCCTTTCGGTAACTGCCGCTCTGCTTTAACCTGTTTACAGGTCAAACACTTCATAGTAAAATTAGCAATGTCTCCTTTCATTCCGTCCCACCAGTAATACTCATGATGATCTCTATACATCTTAGTACTTCCCAGATGAACTGAAAACGGAGAACTACGAGCTTTACATAATAACTCTCTCTTGAACTGTGAATCACACAGAACAAACAATATCTTCCAAAATCTCAAAACAAAATCATTATTAATGTTGAATTCAGGAAACTTACACTTCTGAACGAGCTCTACCCTTTTCTGCAACTCACTGTCTTGCTTCTGTGCTTGCTTAATTCTGTCTGATAGAGAAGATTTCACTGATACCTAAAACAAAATAGAAGTACATCCTGCACCAATAAATTCTATGCCAAGGTTCATCACATCCTTTACTAAAGGATCACGTTCCAAACGCAACATCGTTAATAAAGCATTACTTTTTCGACTCAAAGCATCAGCCACTTTATTTTTCTTTTCCTGGATGGTAATGAATTGTACAATCATAATCCTTGATTAATTCCAGCCATCTCCTATGTCTCATGTGAAATTATTTCTGAGTGAATATATACTTTAATATTTTGTGATCGGTATATATTTCACACTTTACTCCATATAAATGATGCCTCCAAATTTTTAAAGAAAAAACAACAGCAGCTAATTACAAATCATGTGTAGGGTAATTTACCTCATGAGTTTTAAACTAACATGAAGCATAAGCAATTACCTGGTCATTCAGCATTAGGACGCAACCAATTCCTTTCAATAAATCATCACGGTAGATAACAAACCCCCCATTCCTGGAAGGTAGTGCCAAAACTGGAGCATTCACCAATATTCTTTTCAGTTCCTGAAAAAAATCATCACATTCTTTTGTCCAAATAAACATAACACCCTTTTGAGTTAGCTTAGTCATTGGACTTGATAACCATGAAAAATTCCTAGAAAACCTTTGGTAATAGCCTACCAAACCATGGAAGCTATGAATCCCAGTTACATTTGTGGGTCTTGTCCATTCTTCAACAACCTTGGATTTTACAGGATCAACAATTTTCCCATCTTTAGAAACAATTTGACCAAGGAAAGAAATTTGTTGCAACCAAAACTCACACTTACTAATATTACCATAAAATTTCATTTCTTTTATGATTTAAAAAATAACCCTTAAATGTTTTTCATGCTCCTCTTTACTTTTAGAAAACACCAAAATATCATCAATGAAAACAACCGAAAACTTATCCATGAACTAACGGAAAATTATATTCATATGGTCCATGATTATAGCAGGTGCATTGGTTACCCCAAAATGCATTAATAAAAATTCATAATGGCCATATCTGGTATGAAAAATGGTCTTCGGAATATCTACTTCGTTTACCTTCAACTGATGGTACCCCGATCTCAGGTCAATATTTGAAAAAAACTGAGCTCCTTAGAGCTGATCAAACAAATCATCGATATGAGGCAAAGGATATATGTTCTTAACAATGATGTTATTCAGGGATCTATAATCAATGAAAAGTCTCATTGAACCATCTTTCTTTTTAATAAAAAAAAGGAGCACCCCATGGTGATTTGCTAGGTTAAATGAAACCTTTCTCTAATAAATCTTCCAATTGCTCCTTCAACTCTAAATGATCAGTTTGGTCCATTCGATAAGGGGGTTTTGAAATTGTATTATCATCAAGAACTAAGTCAATGGTAAATTCAACTTCCCGGTCTAGTATTATTCCAGGAAACTCATCAAGAAAAACATCAGGATACTCATTTACCAATGTCACATCAATAATCTGAACAGTTCCCTTGTTTTCAACGATTTGTGCAAGGTAACATTCATTTCCATATTTTACAAGTTTCTCGGCCTCTTGATATGTTATCAACAGTAAGGGTTCATTATTGTACACAAACTGAAAGTCTTTCTGAAAAGACACTTATTTAGCTCCACATTCGATCTTATCATGGTAAATAGAGAGCCAATCCATACCCAGGATAACATCAAACTCAACTAGAGGTAAAACAATAAGGTTTTCAAGTATGTTCTTTCCACAGATAAGGATAAGAAGATTATTATTAATTAATTTTACCTCAATATTTCCCCCAGGAGTTTTTAACACTAGTTCAAGAGTCATTTCTTGATATGGTATTCTCATTTTACTAGAAAATGTTTCATGGATGAAAGAATGTGTAGACCCCGAATCAAACAACACACTGGCATAATCTGAAAAAACAAACAAAGTACCTACTACCACTTCATTTGATGGCCCGAAATCTGCTGAATTAGTTGCAAAGGATTTCACCACCCCTTTCTTCTTGTAGTCTAACTACTTCCCATCACTCGAGCTCTTTTTTGGACAGTCATTTGCATAGTGACCCATCTCATCGGACTTGAAACATTTCACTAACTGTAAATCAAATTTGGTCTTACCATCACCCTAATCTTTTTCAGTGCAATCACGAGCCTTATGTCGGATCTTACCACATCGGTAGCACTTTACAGAATTCAGAAGACATTCACCAGCATGCCTTTTACCACATTTATCACAAACTGGAAACTTAGTTTTCTTACCGTCAGACCTTTTTGAAATATTATTCCCTATCTCCTGCCACCTCGGTCTCTTCTTCTGGTGGTTGTTATAGAACACTTGATCATCAAAAAACTCCATTTACACCTTCTCATCACATCGAACAAGATTTTCATAACTCTTGAACTCATTAGAAGCTAATTCCCTTCGTTATTTTGGCTTTAATCCTATGTAAAAATGATTGATTTTACTATCAAGGTCTCAGATAAAATTTGGAGCATACCTTGCCAATCCAGTGAACTGTTCTTCATAGGCAGCAATTGAGTCTTCCTCTTGGATTAATTCCAGGAATTTTTTTTCCATACTAATTCGAACATCCTTAGTAAAATACTTCTCAAGAAACAAACCTTTGAATTAATACCAGTCGAGATCATAAATCTCATCTGCGTCCCTGATATTTTTAACCACCGCCCACCACGGATCTGCTTCACCCTCTAAAGGGTAAATAGCAAGACTAACATTTTGATTTTCTGAACACCTCATGGCATCGAAAATCTTCTTCAGATCTTTAATCCTCCCTTCAGCTAGCACAGGGTCAGATGATCCTCTGAATGATGGGCGATGTTGCCTCATGAAATGTTCCACCACTAACATGTTCCTCTGCGGTTGATCTGGCTGATCTCGTGCATGGATACCACCACCATTTATTGCTTGAGTCTACTATGCCATCACTGCAACAAACTGTTCAGTTCTAATTCTGACCATCTCAGGATGCTGATTTGGAAGGTCATTTTCTTCTGGATGCCTTCCTAGCACTGCTTCCCTATTTCCTCTACGGAAAACCATTCTGAACAAACATGTCTTAGATGAAGCAACATGGTAATCTTCAAATTCTATATCATTTCAATTTGACCATAAAAAAATATTTTTGGATAATACTTTAATGTATTTACAACTCTTAAAGTTATCTAAACCGATGTGAGATACCAACTATAAGGCCACAGCCTTTGACATTACTTAAACAGGAGTTATTTCAAGAATACACATTGTGGATCTTTTCAGGTTTAGAGTTTTAGAGAATTAGAACATAAATCATGCATTACAATCCACATTTAAACAAAGTGGTTACACAAAAGATAGTACTCATTTTTCCCATCATCAGAATCATATTTAAAAATAAAACATAGATTCTTTCTTGAAACTTCCTTGACAATATCATCACATCATGTAACTTTCCCTTGACCTGTGAAAAACATTTCAAAAACATGGGATGAGCATAAAAAGTTTAGTAAGGCATATAAAAGTACGAAATGAAAACATTAGTCCATGTATGAAATCATACCTTACTTATAAAACATAATAATTTTAAAATACCTCATCAAATCATGAATAAATCATAGAAATCATAAGACATAAAGGTAACTTGAGGCATTCATAACATTCTTACGTAGAGAGTAACCCTCATGGTTACGTTTAGAATACCCATCATAGTATATTCCCTAAATCTCTTTGGAGAAACCTTAACGTTTAATCACTTCACTTTACCCAATACATTGGAGATCTATATCGGGCTCACCCACCCATTGTTTATCACGGAACCACCCGTCTTCATAATGAATGCCCACGAACCATAACATAATCCAATCACATAAAACATGCATAAAGGAAACATATCATTTCCACATTTCAATCACATGATATCAATACAACACATTGATATAATAAAAAAATATCAAAACCATTTTCAATACCAAAATAAAAGAGAAGTAAAACATGATATTTATTTTTCATTAAAAAAAGGTTATGGATTTTAGAGGAAGTCAAAACTCAAATAATGGTCACGGCTGCGGAGAAGTCATTGTCACCGCATACGCACGAAAAAAACATTCCCTTTTGTCATTTAGTAAATGCTTAATATAAAAAAGATTCATTTTTAATAAATGTAATATTGAAAGGGGTTTATACACCGTATAAAAGAAAGTTTTGTATAAAACATAATATGCCTCAATGAAAGGAGTTTGAGACGAAGTCCCGTACCTCGGGTCCGACTTGACTCGATCGTTCTTTAACATCCTGAATAATAAACTTGAGTTTATTTCTACTTTATTAAGAACATTTTTCAAGTTCATTAATGATTTTATATCACTTATTACCATTTTATGAACACTATGTAATTATTTAAGTTAATAACAGTCATTTTAACGATCAATGGTATTTGAGTCAAAAATACACTCTTTATAATTACAAGTAGTTCATGTATAAATTATATACAGAGTTATAGTCATGATGTAGATATCATATATATCATATATATCAAGTATATACATTCATTTATAGTATTACATAACATTTAGGGGTAAGAAATGAAATACACCGTTCATGGAGATGGTAAGCCGTACGTAAGCATGAACGCTACTTTCCTTTCTATTTCGTATTTTATGGAATGGAATCATAATAATATAAAGGTATATTATAAATACAGTATAATATCATATATAATATCACTAATTCCATCCTTTATACACCCCACATATGGCATTAACGAATCAAATCACTTTGAGGGGGCGGTAGTCCGCACTTCCTAAAATGAAGATATCGCGTATACCCATAATGGAAGCTATAAAGGGATGCCATAAATGAAAAATACAGAAGATTAAAGAAAACATAAACATAATATATATCATATATAAATATAGTGACATCTTAATGGCCACCATTGAAGGTGTTATAAGAATATTTAACAATCATCGTTTCGTGAGGCAGAAATTCACCATCCACGGTAACATTATGTTCTTTAACCATTAGATGTAGGTGTGTGTAAGTGTTGCTCGAATAATTCCTATATAAACAACCTATTATATAAAACATACTGGTTTTTTTACAAAATAAATGAATAAAAAGAGTCTAGGGGGTTGGAGAAGCAAAATAAAACATAAGAACATTAGAGAAGTATTTACCTTTAAATCGGGTAAGTCCTATTAGTTTGAACCAAAAGGGTTTCTTGAAGAGATTTCTGCCTAAGGTAAAGCTTCTTGGATGAAGAGAGGGATATGGGGAGATAAAATGAGCAGATCTTGGCCGAGCCAATGGCTTGAGAAATGTGGGTATGGAGGTAGAGGTGGGGGCTTTTTATATGAGGAGAGGAGGGGCACTCTTGGAAAGGTATAAAATGTTAATTTATTTTCATATGAGTTTCAGATTTTAAAGGTCCAAAATTGATTTATTTCGAGGATAAGGTGATAAGGGTTAGAAATATACTCATCCAATCGGTCTTTGACAAGTTTATGTCTTAGATTTTACATTATATTTTCATTTTATTTAAATCGTTCATTACTGAGGTAATCGCTGCGTCACCATGATGCCATAAATAATTTATTTTATTTAATGTGTAATAATTATGAACAAAATACTATGATGCAGGAAATATTTTTAGCGTTCCAATGACTATTTATAGTCCAATATATCATTTATTTAGACAAAATTAAAAATGTTTTAAACAGGTGATACATTCTTTGTTATATTTAACTTTCTTTAAAAATAAAAAAATAAAAAGTCATTATCACACAAAAGTGATTACATGGGGTCGCCAAGTTTGGAACAAGGCATCCCATGGTCTTACATGACACAACTAGTAGCATTAGGACAGATTTTGGGGTCATTTGGAATAATTACGATATTATTTTATTATCCTTAACTACCCGATTACAAATTAATCATGATAATTAAAGATAATTAATGTCGTTACTATTCATAATGTCAAAAAACAAAAGAGTCTTGATTTCATAATTTGGACCTTATTATTCCAAATATTTAATACATTTTACCAAATTCCAAACACTGAAATTACATCAATAAATTTTAAAATAATTCCCATTTTCAAAACAAATAGCGGGTTTTTTAGAAAGAATATCTATGAAAAGTTTGGCACTTGTTTATGCCCAATTACAAAGTGAAATTAATCCCAATAACCACCATTAGATTACATGGTAAAAATATACTATATTTACACTTTAGAACCAAATAAAAAGATAATATAACCATATAATTAAATTAGATGAAAATGAAGTTTTGATGTAAAATGCAGTATTTTTCACTATTCATTAAAAAATGAACATTGTTAGAAAAATACCAAAAATTTATCCAAAGTAAATTTCATTGCCCCAATAATAAATAAGAAGTTTATTTTTACAGAAAGAGATTATAAAATTGTCCAAAGTTTTATTTAAAAATGGTTTGCCATCAAAAGGCAGTAAAACAATCTTTTAAAAATATTAGTGTATTCCATGCTTAAGATTAGATTTATTCTGATTTTAAGCCTATAAAACACTATCTAATTTATAAATATACATAGGTCAAAATATCTATTATTCATTAACTTCTTGGGATGTTACATTGATACTACACTTAATTTGATACAAACTGTAACAAACCTGATCCCAGTAACTCGGAGCTGGTCCCTTCTATAATTACATTTTCATAAGATACATGGAATCATATCTCGGAGGACCAAATAGTTTATTTGTCTTGGTAAATTGTATACAAGTATGTTTTTAATATTACATATGAATATAAAAAAAATAATATTTTTTTGAGAATAATATCATTCCATCTTGCATATCCATGTTTATCAGTTATATTAAACAACATGGAATCCAGAGGAATGGAAATAAAATGTGGGTATGCTTAAATTATCCCTAAGTTTTTAGTAAAGTGAAATAATTTAGAAATAAATTACCATAATCAATATTTAAATGTAAAAACTGAAAAAATACCTTATAATAAATAATATATGAACAATTTGAATCTAGAGATAATATAATTGTGAAAATATCATAGATAATAACAAATATGGATAGGTAAATATCTTAAAAGCCTCTCAATTTAACCAAAAACATCATTATAATAGTTGAAAAAGTAATAATCAATATGAATGGAAAATAAATAAAAACACATTCCATTTTATCAATAAACTAAAATTAAATGCTTCTAGAGATAATATTATAGTCAAAATATCCTTGATAGTAATAGATGAATACGATATTAAGGAAATGGTTAATTTTTGGATGTCATGTTTCCCAAATACATGATCACTTTACTATCATGACCATTCAAAAGATGGTTTTTAATGTACTGGGTAAAAGCCCACTTAACTATTGATAACTAACTGATTCGTCCCACGAGACTATGTATGCATTTAGTGGTATCTATAACTAGGACCAAACCATGTCATTCATATCCAAAGTATTCGACATATAATAAATAATCAATTTAATTCATAAAAAATATTCCTTATCATTAAGTATTCATATTGATTAATGAATTTTGATTCATCAATATTTTCCTTGTTTTTCAAATAATATTCAACAAAAATAACCTATGTAAACATTTACTACAGTTTAGGTAATAATCTTTTCCAGGATAAAAAATGTTCATATTTAGGTTAAATTTAACAGCCACAAAAATGAAATAAGTAAGTGAATGTCAATACTATCTCGGGTAAAAATGATCAACAACCATCCAAATAAAAATAATGATATAATCAATACAAATATTACCTAGTAGAGTAATAATTATGTGTTTTTTCACTGACGAGTTTAAAAATATATATTTTAAAACATTAATGAGGAAAATATACCTTTTTTTATTTATTTTGAAAATTATTTTATTTGGAAATATATTTTAGATAAATTTTCATTAAAAATAACATTGTAAAGTTTTAAATGAATTTATAAATAAATTATGGTCATGAAAATATGGAATTCCACACATTCCATAAATGTAAAAAAAATAAAATTCCTTTTACACTTTAATGAGGATAGAAAAGTGGCTTATTCAAAAAATGATAAGAATATTCATTTCACATTTTTTGTAAAAGACCAATGATCATTATTTCGAAAACAACATAAGATTCCTTGGAATTTTTTAATGATTAAAAAAGGGAGTAAATTCCATTATAAATAATTTTAAAAAATTTAAAATATTTTTTTGAACTCATTTTTAGAAAACATTGTTTTAAAAGAAAATAGATTTCCGACATAGAGAGAAATGATGTAGGACATTATTAAAAACATTTCCTAAAACATTTAAATTAAAAATGAATGTAATATTAACAATATTATTTTAAAAATATCATGAATAACCATATGAGAAGAAAATGAATGTGTCTGTTAAACAATAATCAAATAATGTCCATAAATTTAAATTCAAGAATGAACAATCTCAATTAAATTGAGATTGTGATGTAAACCCATATAAAGATAATGATATTGAATTTATAATCAACCAACTAATAAATTTTGTCTATCAAGTATAAATCCACATAATAAATTGGAAACAAAACTTTAGTTAATAAAAATTTCGTAAACGCTTAGTCTTAGAATGATAAAATCAATGATGTAGAAGATTTACCCAATAAATAGTAATTGAGTTAATAAATCACTTACCAAATGGTAGCCTTGAATTCAAATCCGGAAAGAAAAAATAATTCAAATTAAAACCTAAAATAATATTATTTTTGTAGTATTTTTGACATTACATGTCATAGGGAAAATATATACACCATATAAAGGTGAATTGATTCAAAATAAAAAATTTCCCTCAATGTAATGTTAATGGGGATGAAATACCATACCTTTTTCTTTATTTTGGTTGAACATGAACTAACCTCCAATATAGTGATTTAGTACATATTATTGAATTAAAATAGGAAAAAGTTAATATATATTATTTTATATAAGATCCTTTTAAAATATTATATCACCTGTTCATTAAATATATTTCATTATTTTCTTTGTTTCAGGTGTTAGTTTCCTTGTTTTCTCATGTGTATTTTGTCATTAAATATCCAGTTCTTAAACATATTATCATGTTTAATTTTAGAAATAATAATAATAATTACATAATTATCATATTTTTACATAAATATTACTTTCATATCCAATCATGAATGATGGTTATGAAAAATAAAATATGTCATGGTCATAGAGATGGTAGGCCATATGTATGCATGAGTAACGTGTCCATTTTTCACTGATGATTGTGGAAAATAGAAAATTAATATTTTACCTTTATGGAGTGATTATATTTTTTTAATATCATATTATATAATTATATAAATATATATATATCAAACATATGGTGTGGTGATGAAATATGAGTCACACCACTTCGTAAAGGCGGTAGTCCATCCGTACAAGAATGATGTTATTATCTTGACATGATTAAAAAGGAATGGAATAGAAAAACATTATTATGTTTAAATTGTGATCAATAAGAGTAATTGGTTCTATAATAAGTTTATATTGGGGTAATAATACCCAAAAGGGAGTATTACGCTTAACAGGTGCATCACATAGACCATATAAATTGGAATTTTTGCAAATTTTGTTTGACACTCCCTCGAGATATTATTAGGATATATCAGATCATTTAAAAAAAATAAAGCATTTTAAAATAATTATACACCCAATGGAATAATATTTATGATTGTGAGATTAGATGTGAATAATGTTTTTTAATTTATGTGATTTATTTTACCAGTAACGGGATAATAAATTACAAATAAAAATGATATGATGAAATCACATATACTATATCCTTATAATTGGGTTCTAGTAGGAGGAATGTGATCTTTAATAACTAACATACTTTAAAGAGTAGTATTGATCAATTTTTATTGACCTAATGCAATCTTCCCAAGTAAACTAGTATAAAAATATTGGCATCATAGGATACAATTATTTAATATGATAACAATATAGAAAGATATTTCTCTATGTATTATGGTTTCAAAGGAAATAATCTGGGGAAGAAGATGAAAATATGATATGGGATAAATGGAACAAGGGAATTAAGATTTTTACCACATGTGGTAATTATATAGAGAATCACTCAATTACTTGCATAATGTGAATTATATTTTCTTCCAGTGTGGAGATAATTTCCAACAAGCTATTTATTATAACTCTATGAAATAGTTTTTTAATGATCAATTCTTTTATTATAATGAGATTAGGATCTTGGGAAATTAATACCCATAACATCAATTGAATATTCCTCAAAATTAGAAAAAATATCATGGTCCAGATTATGTTATTAACACAAATGATTTGTAATGATTAATGTTCTTATGTTTGGATTCAGGGAATATTTGATTTGATTATTTTATCAATGATATACTGGTAATAAGAATTTTTAAAATGCATATGGATTTTATTAAATTATTTTTTCATTATGGAATTGAAATCTCATGTTTAACAATATTTATTATGAAGATAAATGATATAGTAGAATGTTTAAATTCAATATAAACACATGACTAAGGGAAATTTTACACTCAATAAATCAGGATATTGGGATAAATAAATTATTTATATGGGTAAAGAAAATTTTATAGTATGAAATACCATGGAACTGATTAATTATATATTGAAAAGGTTCTCCAATCTGTAATTTATGGAGTTAAAAAAAATTATATTTAAGGAATATATTAAAAATTATGTTTCTTATTAATCTAATAATAAATTATTCATGCTTTCAATAATTTTTATGTTAATTCAAGAAATTACAGTGTTTCAAGAGATTACATGATGAATGTATTGGCATATTTTGTATCTGAAAATTTTGTGCTATGTCATGTTTTTTGGGGACTAATGAGAACATAATTTTTGAAAATTAAAGTTGTAACACCCCAAACTTCCACGGTACGCTTCTCTTTGAGACATACAGTAGAGTGTGTTGTACACAACTTCGAGTTCTAACACACCACAACCAATCAAACTAGCCGTTATGAATAGTAATACCCAGTTTTTGAAATTTTATAAATTCTATATTTTAAAATGAACTTAATTTTTGGATTAGGAATGTGGAAATTATCGTAGGGTTATTTTTTGGTACTTTTCTGATAACTTTCTTATTTTGATGAATAGTGAAAATTACTAAATTTTAATAAAAAACAACTTTTTTAATCGAAATACATAATAGTGATAAATTATGAATTTGTGTTATTTTAAATTATAATTATATTATATTATTATCATTTAATCCAATTTTGGTCATTAGACATAATTTCACATTTAAACTGGACATAAGCAAGTGCCAATCTTTTGATAGTTATTATTTCTTAAAAACATGCTTTTTGTTTTGACAACGAGAATTAATTTTAAAATAATTTATTCCACTTATGTGTTTTGAATTTAGAAAAATCGATTTAATATTTAGAATCATGAGGTCATAAATTTTTAAATAGGTAAATTTTATTTTTAGATATTTTGAATAATCACTTCGGTAATATTTTATTTACCATGGTTAAAGGGTAAATCCAGTAAATAATGGTAAACAAATAATATTATAATAATATTAAAATAGCCTAAAACATGTCCTAACCCTATTGGTTGATACATATCCAACCATGGTAATCTTTGGGTCGATTTTGGCACTACATAGAGCCACTTGTAAGTGATAATGACACTTTATATTAATTAAGTTAAAGTAAATTCAAAAATGACATAGGCATATATCTTTTAGAAAAGAAATTTTTACATTGGGTAAAATATGTTATTATTTAGACTATAAATATTCATTATAAATCTAAAACTATTTCCTATATAATGAAATTTTATTTATAATTTTTAGACATCGAATAATTAAATTTATTAATGACACAATAATAATGCATTATTTTCTTTATTAATGAAAGAATCAAATAATTGGTATTATAAATGTTAAAATAAATATAATTTGGAAGTTTCGATGACATAAACGAATGTTATTGTTTAATATGACATGTTAGTATCTATTTAATGATTTTCTAACTAATAGGGTTGTTAAGACTTTAACAGAAATCAATTATTAAATAGTGTCAAAATTAAAATAAAGGAGTTTTTTAAAAAAATATTATATTATAAATTGATATAATATTCCTAAAAATACAAGGTTATAAAAAATGACTTATATAATGATATTTTTGTCATTAATTAACCACTTTGTGGTCTCTTGGATGTTTTTAGTACGTTTAATAATCATATAATATAAAAATATAAAGACACATGGTAAATGTCAAACTAATTAACTAAGAGTCAAAACTAAAAGATAAGGTTAATAAATTGGAAAAAACCTTTATCAAACCAATTGGTTGAGTTTTTTTCGACCCATTACCACCTTATCCTCTAAATAAATCAGTTTTGAGACATTATAAACATAATATGATTTTATTATAAAATAATATATCTATTTTTCCTAAGGTGCCCCTCAACCCTCTTATAAAAGGGCACTCCCCCTTCCCTCTAATTAAAGCATTCAAATCCATCTGGCTCGGCCAAACCCTGAAAAAATATCCTCTTAGATTCCCTCACTTCAATTTACTGGCCTTAGTTTGATCAAAATCCGACCTAGGGAGCCCTTTTGATCCAATCAAAAGAAAGAACCCAAAGAAGAGGTAATGTTTTCACCACCCTGTTGCATGTTTATTTCTTCTTCCACATCTTCTTTATTTGTTATTTATATTCTAAAATAATAACTCTAGTATCTTATATATATTGTGATGTTTTTATAAATATGGTACAACCATATTCATTATTCTATCCATCTTTTGAATGACATGCCACTATACGTGCGTACGTATGACTTATTGTCTCCACATTGTGGTGTAATTGTTATTCAAAACATTATTATTTGGATGGGTATACTAATAATGTTTACTTCAGGTAAATAATAAATATAACATGATAATGATTCTGTACATATGATATACCATCCAATTATTTATTATTTTAATATCAAAATAATGATATTGTCGCTCGTGCGTACGGACGGATTACCGTCTTCACGAACGTGATGAGATTCATTCCCCATCATATCCAATCAAGACTAAATTTCATTTTAGTACTAATAATATTGTTTAGAGACATGATATAATTCTGTATATGAATAATATACATCCCATACAAAACACATATGGCTCACATAACAAAGAATATAAAGGAAAACGAATCCATTAACACCCAAATAGACAATAATACTATGATATTATCATCAAATCAATGTTAAAAGATCATATATGATATCATATGAAGGTATATAATTCTTTTATAATTCAATAAAAATTATTTCACCATTATACAGGAAGTTAACCTACCCTAAATCAAGGAAAAAGTACAAAGTAAGGGGTTTCTTTTCTCACTTTTAATTACGTGATATTTCCATTCTTTACCACTTATTTATTGTATGTGGTGTGTGTACTTCCCATTATTGTATTCATTATGTAAAATATTTAATTTATGGATATTTAAATAATCATTTTATTATCCTCCTTTCATGGGTGTATGTTTCGTATGTTACCAAATCAATAAGGGAATTTGAAATTTTAATTTCCACTCATTCGGCTTTACACATACTTCGTTGATTATTTTACTCGAAGATTATGTGTGGAATCACTATATATTTGATTACGTCATAATTTCCACTCCCATTTATGTGTATATAATTTTTATAGACATAATCACTCCATTGATAAATTCTCAAGTCATCGATATGAACTTGATAAGAGTAATTTTATCTCAATCTCCATTTACTGAGTTAAACATCTAATTAATGGGTGTTTTTTTTAAAAGAATATTTGTGAATGTACATTGATTGTTTTACAATTAATATCCAATCATATTTAGTTTATTTATATTTTTAACATATAATTATGTCGTTGATTTATCCTAAATCTAAGGATATGGTCTTTATGAGATATTTCATCTCAATTTGCATTCCATTGAGACTCCTTTATTGTTATACACCAAATCACTTTTATATGGTGTATATAATGTACTTTGATATAGTATATCATGAACCCCTTTATTCTCATGATATTAAAAGGTTATTATTACCTCAATTATTTGTATTCAAGTGTATCTCTTTTGGTTAGGAACTCTAACAAAAATATTATTTTAAAATGTTTTAATGATTTATTATTCTAAATCTTTCTCATCAATGTCCATGTTTTAAAAATGGTTTTAAGGAAATATTCATATGGAAATTAATGTTTTTAAATTAAAATTCATTTTAAGAGTTTCAATGTGTCATGGGACACTTTGATTCAAAAATATATTTTAAATGGATTGTTGAAAAATAATGAGACTTTTAAATGTTTTCAAGAAAAAGGGGGATATTTCTATCAAATAGTTTTGATAATTATTTTCATCTATGTCAATATCATTCATTATTATGAATTGAGGTTGATCTATTATAATACAATCTTCTATATTGTATTTAATGAGATATGTTTGACTGTGGATGTGCTATTTTTATACCATTCATGGTTTGTGGATAAAATATTGACATTTTATATGAAAGTTTTATTATGAATATTCAAATTATATTTCAACCTTTTCATATTAGGAATGCATTAGACTTAGTAAGTGAAGGTTGGATCCCACTATAGCTCCTCGATGCATCATTAGGTCTCATGAGACAAACTAGGGTCTTGGCATAAGGACTTGACAAAATATTATTTGTATTCCTGGCACAAGGCCTTGACTATGTGGTCATGATACTATGAAATTATGCATTCCATTATTATAAAAGTTGTTATTGATATTGAATGTGATTATTTTACTAGTAGAATATCCATGTGAATAAGTAAATGGAATTATTTCATTTTATCTTTGCTATATTATGTTGAAGTTCATGTTTAAAAGGATTTTGTTTTAATTATACATTGCCTTAAATGTTTATGCTTATTTATGAAAGTTTATGCGATATTTTTATCCTTACTGAGAATCTATCTCACCCATTTATATGTTTTATTTTTCATAGTATTTGAAGAAGTATTTTATGAATGACCTGAAGGGATAGTATGAGGATATGAGTGTGGTCTATGGAGACAAGATGTTGCTGTAGTTTTTCACTTTATGATGTAATGTAAACATTATGAATGTATCTAGTGATTCCAATGCTCTAAAACTAATAGGTATTTTGAGACTTGATCTTTTGTGATCATGCCAATGATACATAATAATGAACTGACTCTGGGTAATTAGGGTTGGGGCGTTACAGTTTAATTAGAGGATGTTATGTAAAAACCTTAGAAACTAGATTTAGGTAAAGTCTGATTTGGGTAAATAGCCCTAAGATAGAATTTGAGGATTAGTATAGAAAAACATCCTA
The DNA here is from genome assembly GCA_963277665.1 of Viscum album. Taxonomy (NCBI): domain Eukaryota; kingdom Viridiplantae; phylum Streptophyta; class Magnoliopsida; order Santalales; family Viscaceae; genus Viscum; species Viscum album. The sequence continues at coordinate 532,410,590 of OY728151.1, read as the reverse complement.
GAATTTTGGTATTGTATATATTTTGTGAGTTTTCCATGTAATACATCCCTGTCTCGATACGAGGAGGTAGAGGCGGCTCTGGAACATATATACCTAGGGGTAAAACCCGAAAACACCGCTTTGCGCTAGACACTAACGGGAGCCGGTGCACGACAATGGGTCTTGATGCACTCTTGGTTACGACACTCCTGGGGGTTATTGTTAGGATAATTAAAATTTTATTTACAAACCAATTTGAAGTATTTTAATATAAGATGAGAATAAATGACCTTGTGTAATCCTAAGGTGTTTTAAATTAAGAATATCGTGTCATGATATTCTCTAAATTATGTTATGACTACTCTAACTCAGACATTGCCTTCTGGTTTTAGTCAATGGATTGATTCCAAGGAAGTCACAGTAACTTTGAGAATGATGTACAAGGTGGGAACAATGGTAGAAAGGAGCAAGAAAATGGAATGTTGATTAATGTAAAGGATATCTTGTTCATGCTAAATAAGTTTTCCAAAAATATGATCAATAACATATATATTAACCAACTCTCGGACACAAAAAAGAAGAGAAAGATTATGAATGATAAGATCTCCAGTAGTGGAGACCACGGAGAAAAGAATCCTGAATTTCCATCATGCATGAAATGTGGAAGGAGACACCCAAGAAAGTGTCTCAATGGAACAAAGAAATGATTTATATGTGGGAAAGAAGGATATAAAGTGATGAATTTCCAAGGAAAAATGAAGAGTACTATGGAAGAAAATAAAAATGGTCCGAAGAACCCATTTACAGTCATTTTCAATAAATGAAGGGGACCTGGCCATTACCCAAGTGAATGACCTGTTCTATAGGATATATTCTTAGTCCAAGAAGAAGCTATGTGGATATAAATGGTTGGAGAAATGTTTAAAAGTATTAGTGCTCCTTGTTGATGGTATTACTTAGAAATTGTTTTCTCTTGTATTTGTAACCCTGTAGTTTTCCATGTGATAATGATATTTGAGGAATAATTATCTTTTCTCTTGTTGATATAGTTATAAATAACCATTTGGTTTTATATGATCTTTGGGTTTGAGGAAATTACAAGTTATTATATTTTGGGATGAAAATTCAAGGTATGAGATAAAATTTGTGGTGAAATTATGTTTTGGTTATTTTGAGGAATGTATCTCATTTTGGTAATTCTATAAAATATATTTTTTTAAAAAGGACAACACACAGACCGTGTGATAACCCGTCACATTGGAAAAAATATTTGGGAATCAAACCCACAACCAAAGTGCGATTGAGATTTATCACCTACCACTCGACTATGTGAAGTCCCTGGTTAGTGTGACTAATTATTTTTAGTTAAATGATTTTTATGATCAATAAAAAGTTGATTTGGGTTCTTATGTCTAATCAAATGAATACCCTCAGTATAGGAAAAGGATTTGGTGATTAAGTGATAAATGTTATTTTGGAAGATGTTCTCTTTGCTAGGAACACTATATGCCCAAGGAAAATAGAATACTATTGGAATTCATTTGAGGAGTAAAGGTGGATTTTTATCGATTTTTTTATTGAGAATTTATAGTGATTTGGGTTATTTATGGAAATGATTAACCTATAATATAAAATATGTGATTAGGTTAATTACTTTTAAGTATGTGACTTTAAGAGTAGTTTATGTCATTTGGAAATACCATTTAATGTGGAAGACTTCATAACCAAATTCTTCTATGTTTTGGGTCTCAATATTATTTTGGATTATATTGAAGGATTTTAAGGACAATTGTTTATTGAATTATATTTATTAATCATTGGGGTATTTGATGGTTTAATTACAGAAATTAAGAGTAGTGTTTCTTTCTCTAATGGAATATCCTTTTGGGGGATCATCAGATATTATACTAACCATTTTGGTTTTGATTAATTTCTAAATACAAGGTAAATATATTGTTTATCCTATGTGGATCATGTGATTCTATAAGAAGTTTATTCTAGCTCTTCTAGTGTGACCAAGTCTTCTTGGATACTCATCGTTTAAAAATGACTTAGTAGTAGAAATTTATTAATGAATGAAACTTTTCATAAAAATTAACTATATCTATTTATGTTCATAGTCAATCTGAGGAATAATTTCCTCATCTTTATGTAATGTAACTTAACAAAATGTGGTTCGATTAATTTTCGTACTGGGAGACTAATGACCGTTTGTTCCATCACAAGGTTTTGGTTTTCTTGTTGATAAATTTCTCCTCATCATGTTTTCTATCACTCTCCATTAGAACCTGACACTTAGTTTATCATCCATATTAATGTTTTTCTACATGGAATCATAGTATAGGTTTTCTCGGGAGACATTTGTACTTTTATTTCTTTCTTTTAAATTGATAGTTTTATTGTCTCTTTTTCACATGTGGAAGTTTCCATTATATTACCAACCCAATTTTAAAAATTGCGAGGACGCAATTTATTGATGGTGGGGATAATGTAACACCCCATGATTCCACATGATGATTCTCTTTGAATAATACAATAGCATGTGTTGTACGCAACTTCGTGTTCTAACACACCACAACCAATCAAACTAGCCACAATGAATAATAATACCCACTTTTTGAAATTTTATAAATTTATCTTTCAAAATAGACTTCATTTTCGGATTTGGAATATCGGAATTATCTTAGGGTGAGTTTTTGGTACTTTTCTGATAACTTTCATATTTGGATGAATAGTAAAAATTAATAAATTTTAATTAAAAACAACTGTTTTTAATTGGAATAATTAATAGTGATAAATTATGAATTTGAGTTAATTTAACGTATAATTAGATTATATTTTTATCATTTCATCCATTTTTGGTTGTTGGACATAATTTCACATTTAAACTGGACATAAGCAAGTGCCAATCTTTTGATAGTTATTATTTCCTAAAAACAGACATTTTGTTTTGACAATGGGAATTAATTTTAAATTAATTTCTTCTACTTCTTTGTTTTGAATTTAGAAAAACGGATTTCATATTTAGAATCAGGACATCCAAATTTTGTAAATAGGTAACTTTTATTTATAGACATTGTGAATACTCACTTCGGTAAATATTTTATTTACCATGGTTAAAGGGTAAATCCGGTAAAAAAGGGAAAACAAATAATATTATAATAATAATAAATTACCTTAAAACATGTCCTAACCCTATTGGTTGAAACATTTCCGACCATGGTAATCTTTAGGTCGATTTTGGGACCACATGGAGCCACTTGTAAGTGATAATGAGACTTTATATTAATTAAGTTAAAGTAAATACAAAAATGACATAATATTTTAGAAAATAACTTTTTACACATGGTTATTTATGTTATGATGTTGACTATAAATATTCATTAGAAAGATAAAACGCTTTCCCACATAATTTTATTTTATTTATAATTTTAAGAAATTGAATAAATAAATTTATTTATGACATAATAATAATGCATTATTTTCCTTATTAATGAAGGAATCAAATAATTGGTATTATAAATGTTAAAATAAATATAATTTGAATGTTATGATGATAGAAACTAATTTTATTGTTTAATATGACATGTTTTTATTGCTTTAATGAATTTTATTCTATCTAATAATGTTTTTAAGACTTTATGAAAAATAAATTATTAAATAGTGTCAAAGTTGACATAAAAGAGTTTTAAAAAAAAATATTATATTATAAATTGATATAATATTACTAAAAATACATGGTTCTGAAAAATGACTTATATAATGATAAGTGTATAATTAATGAACCACTTTGGGGTATCTTGTATGTTTATAGTATGTTTAATAATCGTATAATATAAAAATACAAAGAGACATGTTAAATGTCAAACTAATTAACTAAGAGCTAAAACTAAAAGATAAGGTTAATAAAGTGGCCAAAACCTTTCTGAAACCCATTGGTTGAGTTTTTTTCGACCCATTACCACCTTATCCTAGATATAAATCAGTTTGGAGCCATTATAAACCTAATATGAATTTATTATAAAATAATATATCTATCTTTTTCTAAGGTGCCCCTCACCCCTCTTATAAAAGAGAACTCCCCCTTCTCTCTAATTCAAACCTTCAAATCCATCTGGCTCGGCCAAACCCTGACCAAATATCCTCTCAGATTTCCTCAATTCAACCTACTAACCTTATTTTGATCGAACTATGACCTAGGGAGGCCTTTTTATCAAATCAAAAGAAAGAACCCGAAGAATAGGTAATGTTTTCACCACCCTCTTGAAAGTTTCTTTCTTCTTCCACATCTTATTTATTTGTTATTCCCATTCTAAAATAATAAGTCTAGTATCTTATATATAATTTGATGTTATTATAAATATTGTACAACCATATTCAGTATTCTATTCATCCTTTTAATGACATGTCACCATACGTCCGTACGTACGGCTTACCGTCTCCACATTGTGGTGTAATTGTTATTCAAAACATTATTATTTGGATGGGTATTATAATAATTCTTAATTCATGTAAATAATAAATATTACATGATAACGAATCTGTATATATGATATTCCATCCAATTATATTTTATTCTAATATCAATATAATGATATTGTTTCTCGTTTATACGGACGGATTACCGTCTCCATGAACGAGATGAGATTCATTCCCCATCATATCCATTCAAGACTAAATTTCATTTTATGATTACAAATATTGTTTAGAGACATGATATAATTCTGTATATGAATAATATACATCCCATCCAAAACAAATATGGCTCACATAAAAACAAATATAATGGAGAACGAATCTTCTAACACCCAAAACGACCAAGGAAAAAGTACAAAGTAAGGGGTTTCTTTTCTCACTTTTAATTACGTGAGATTTCCATTGTTCACCACTAATTTATTGCATGTGGTGTGTGTAATTTCCATGACTGTATTAATTGTGTAAAATAATTTAATTTTTGTATATTTAAATCATCATTTTATTATCCATGTTTCATGGGTTTATGTTTCGTATGTTACCAAATCAATAAGAGAATTTGAAATTTCAATTTCCACTCATTCGGATTTACACATACATCATTGATTATTTTACTCCAAGATTATGTGTGGAATCACTATTTATTTGCTTATGTTAGAATTTACACTCCCCTTTATGTTGATGTACTTTTGATACACATAATCACTCTATTGATAAATTCTCATGTCATCGATATGAACTTGATAAGAGTAATTTTAACTCAATCTCCATTTATTGAGTTAAACATCAAATTCATTGGTGCTGTTTTTACAAGAATATGTGTGAATGTAATTTGATTGTTTTACACTGAATATACAATCATATTGAGTGTATTTATATTTATCACACATAATTATGTCATTGATTTATTCTTAATCTACGTATACGGTCTTTATAAGAGATTTCATCTGAATTTACATTCTGTTGAGACTCCTTTATTGTTATAAATCAAATCACATTTATATAGTGTATATAATGTACATTGACATAATATATCATTAATCCCTTTATTCTATATATATTAAAAGGTTTTTAAAAACTCAAATATTTTTTTTCAAGTGTCTCTCTTTTTGGTTAGAAACTCTAACTAAAATATCATTTTAAAATGTTTTAAAGATTAATTATTCTAAATAATTCACATCAATGTCCATGTTTTAGAAATGGTTTTAAGTATTTATTAATATGGACATTAAAGATTTAAAATTAAAATTCCATTTAAAAGGTTTAATGTGGTTTGGGAAACATTGATTCAAAAATCTATTTTAAACAGATTCCTGATTAATAGTGAGACATTGAAATGTTTTCAAGAAAAAGGGGGATATTTCTCTCAAATAGTTTTGATGTTCATTTTCATCTATCTCAATATCATTCAGTTTTCTCTATTGTGGTTTATCTATTATAATAAAATCATCCATATTGTATTGAATGAGTTATGTTTGACTGTGGATGTGCTATTTTTATACCATTCATGGTTTGTGGATAAAATATTGAAATTTGGTATGCTGATTTTCATACGAATGGTCAGATTATCTTTCAACCTTTTCATATAAAGAATGAATTGGACTTAGTAAGTGATGGGTGGAGCCCGCTATAGCTTTTCGATGCATCGGTAGGTCTCATGAGACAAACTAGTGTCTTGACATAAGGCCTTGACAAAATCTTATTTGTTGTCTGGGCACAAGGCCTTAACTATTTGGTTAGGATAGTCTGGCATTATGCATTACATTATAAGAAAAGTGGTTATTGATATAAAATGTGATTGTTATACTAGTATAATATCAATGTGAATAAGTAAATGGAATTATTTCATTTTATCTTTTCCATATTATAATAAAGTTCATGTTTAAAAGGCTTTTGGTTTAGTTATTCATTGCCTTAAATGTTTTTGCTTATTTATGAAAGTTTCTGCTATATTGTTATCCTTAATGAGAATCTGAGCTCACCCCTTTCTATGTCTTCTTTTCCCAGGATGTGAAGAAGTATTTAATGAATGACCTATAGGGATAGTATGGGGATATGAGTGTGGTCTATGGAGACAAGATGTTGTTGTAGTTTTTAACATTATGATGTAATGTAAACTTAATGAATGTATCTAGTGATTCCAAGGATACTAAAATAATTGTTCTTTTGAGACATGATCTTTTGTGATAATGCCAATGATACGTTATAATGCACCGAATCTGGGTAACTGGGGTCGGGGTGTTACAAAAGTCCCTCCTTATAAATTTTTATATCCATATATTTTATGGTTCACATGTAAAACTATTAATTAAATTGTTTATGATTATCTTTGGACAAGGTTTTTTGAGTAAACGATGAATTGAAATTTGATCGATGAAAAAAGGGTGATACTTTTATTATGAAATAAAAATATATAATTTAATTATATTTAAATATATCCATATATAGTTAAATAATTTACATAAATTATTGAAATGATCTTTAACATAACATTATACATTTAACTTCAGATTTTATGAATCTGATTGTCTTTCAATTCACCATGTATTTATGGTTTTACTATCATTAACCCTCTCTAGATCACCCACTTTCTTATGATAAATAAACTCTATCAATATCTATTAAAACATTAGATTAGTATTATCTTACATTTCAATGTTTTCATTTCACACATATGTTATCCTACACCGAATCTTAGTTATCCGATTATTCTATATACAATGTGTAATTCCATTCATCTTATTTTAAGAATATGTTTTACCAAACATTTTATTGACATTTGTTTTCAATAAATGTATTCTAAAAAGAAAAAACATGTATTATTGATATCCTGATTAATCCTAAGAAACAAATTTATTTATAGTTGGGAGGATGTGACACAAAAATACTATAAAAAAGAATAATGTTTTATTAGTGTAAGTGACATGAAACACCAATATTAAACAAACCCTTGAAATATATTTCATTAATTTTATTCTCTTTGATAGAATATAGAACATGTAACATATAGACTAAATGAACTAAGATATAGAATAAAATTATAAACCATCTATTAAATTGGTGTGTTAGAATAGTACTAAATAATATATGAACATTATAGGGGTTACATAAGTAAAAACACTATCTTTGTTTATATTTTAATTGGAAATAAAATAATAATCATTGAAATAAATGATAAATTTCCCCGGAACAATGTTATTTTTATCAAATGTTTCATAGATTCTCATTTAATAGATAATTGAAAATTTTATTTTAGAAATTTTTGAAATATATTTGACAAAATTATCATCCTTTTTAAAATCATCAAATCAATATTCTCATATGTATAATTTTATTATTTTTCTAAAATGATTTATTATCTATTAAATAGAAAACATTTTGAGTTTTTACTAAAAAAAATTAATATTTAAAAATTATTTATAATGATAAGGTTTATATCTATTAATAAAATTTATTTAATCAATATAGGTTTCATATTGAATTTCGACGTTAAAACATTGTAATCTTTTGTAAATTTTCCAAATGAAAACCCAAATTCTCATCATGTTTACAAGATTAATTTTAAATTACCATTTTCCACATAAGTGAAATGAATTTTAAAAATTGAGTAAATAATTTATTTTTCATTATTTATATTATCTTATAATTTCACCTACATTATTGACAAAAATTATAAGTGAAAATATTAAAAATTATTTATCGCGTTTGAGGTAAAAATATATTTCTTAGAGGATAATATTTATAAAAAAGATTTAAATTACATAAAAACATGTCAAAAATATATTATCAATAAATATTTAGACTATATCATATTTAATTATATATATGGCTGATTTTGGAATAGTTTTTAATGTTAGTATTTTGTGTAAACATTTTTCTTTTAAATAATTATATATGGGGAACTCAACTCACATATAAAATTCCACCAACTCTACTCTACTGTTTAAATTGTAAAACCCCTCTAGTATGGACAATATCAACAAAATTAATTTCCCAATATCATAAATGTCACCCTTAAAGAATTATTTTTTTTCAAAATAATTCTTTGGAAGGATTTTTTCTAACCCTATGGAGATTACTTGAGGAAGAGGTAGCATTGTTCATCCAACATCCTTATTTATTTCTTCCTCCACCTCCTTCAATTAAAATTTAAACATGATGATATAATAATATCAGTATCTAAAATATAATGAGTTGTTTTTATGTTATCATGGTTACCTACAAATTTAACCACTTCCATTAAGAGGGTTACCAACTCATCATTCATGTGTACTGTACCCACCACCACTCAAACTGATGTAAATCACTTTTTCATTATCACCTATCACAATTGAATAAGATAATAGACCCAAAGTATATATATGATATTTAAAAATTAATTATACATATGTATCCATTAATCTATATATAAGTTTATAGTTCACATTTCATTTGGTATATGATAATGTCACTCATGTGAATGGAGGACTACCAGCTTGTGAAGTGATGTGATTCATTTTTCACTAACGTATTACATGGATGGAAATATGAATAATGTTAATGAATACATGTTATAAAAATGAAATATTAATGATATTAATGAAATATATATCATTATGAAAAGAAATTATATCATTTAATTTATTACTCATTCACTCATTGATTGTTGACAACATTATTCAATTATGCGTGGACAACCGCCTACATGAAGAAATGTGACTATCTTTTTATCACCATATTAGAGAGATAATTTATATAAGAATATTTCAATAAATAATATTTTATTTATTAAATTTTTATCACTATTTAATGACAGAAATTAATTACCATCTTTTTATAATGATCATTTAAATATTTAAATGTTACTCATGTGTACATAGAACCCTATATCTCTATGACCGCAATGTACCTCATTTTTCATGAAAATAATTCAGGATTGGTCATAAATGTATAATTGATATAAAAATATTTTAATTATGAAATTATTATTATTATTTATGTTATTTAACTAAATATTATGCCCATGAAATTAACCTCTTTTGAAAAAACATGCATGGGTATACAAAGCAATTAACACATAAAATGAAAATAAAAAATTATTATTAATAAAAGGGCTGTTAGATTTTATAAAAAGATAATGTATGATTTTATAAATATTAATATTGTAAAATTTCTTGTATATAAATATTTTAAAACCAATATATAAGAAATTAAATCGTGTTTATACAAAAGGAATCCAAAGTTAAGGGATTTCTTCTCTATCTCCCTCCATTTTGGCATATTATAATGTTATGAAACTAATTTATTTTATAAGGTTCATATAATGTCACATTGACATGAAATATAATTATTAATTAATAATTATTGTCCTTTTATGATTAAATTTTAATTAATTAATCTAAGTGAATAATAAATGAATAATACCGTTTGGTAAAAGTTGTTTTACAATGTCACATTCTATTGTGATAATAAACTTTGTTGTGAAAAATCAATTTCTTGTGATAATTATTCATTGTAAATAAAATTTATATTATTTATAAATATTATTTTATGATGATTATAATTATTTTCAATGTGTTATGATATGTTTATATATATATATTTACACTAAATATAATTTTATTGACTAGGAATATATATAAATCTATATCATTTACTCAATGTAGATATTTTTTGATAAAGAATAATTTTCAAAAATTAAGTCAACAATTTGGTATATGATGATTTATTATAAATAAAGATACACTTAGGGCCCAGTAATATATAGTCCTTTGATATATAAACATGTCTCATTATAAAAATTAGTTAGGATAATCAGATGGGTCATTAACTCGTTGTTTAAAATTTTCTTGAGGAACAATCATTATGGTAGAGGTATCATGATGCTTAATATCATGAAGTCCAATAGTTTAGAATCTCGTTGGAGAATAAAATTACTATTTTTAAACCTGATATTTTTACTGTGATATTTTCAATGGATTCATTTCATTACTATTTATTGATTAAATGGTATGCTTTTTCGGTTATTTATAATTCCACATTTATTATGCATTATATTATCATTATATTCAACTATTTTAAATATTAATTCGGTAAAATTTTTGATAATTAAATGTTTATTATTTTATTCATACATTATTTCTTCAAATGTACATATTTTATACTTATCAATTGATCTCAAACATATATAAGCCGAATTCCCCTCGATATAAAGAATAATTTTTACATTTATTTTTCAAGGATAGAGTTCAATAACTTTTGTTATATATTTTATTTTATTTTTTCCATATTGTAAAATGGGTTACATATTTCTATGTAAATATAAAAAAATGATCAATTGATCAGTTAATTGGGATTTGAATCGTTGTATCTATTCCAACAATAGAGACCTATGTATTTCCTTATTCAATGTTGGGTTGGTGGTGACATATTGTCATCTGGAGATAGACCTACTGGTAACTACATGTTCTATGTTGACAGTTTGGCATCTTCTTCATTTAATTATTACTATGTAGTTGTTTAATGTTTTTTTTCATATTGGTTTCCTTGAAATATGTAGTGTCTATGGAATATAATTCTTTGAGATGATTTTTCTACATTATTATATTCCTATTTAGGGAGAAAATTTTCCCATGATTCTTTGCATGATTCAATAGTGATTTTCTCCAGTACGTTGTGACTGAGAGTGTACTCCGAACGTTAAAGAGAGAAAATTATGCTGGCTTATTGCATTTACCTCAGTTAATCTCTTTTGTGTTTTTATTATAGGATTGGGATTATCATTTAATCCTACACTCACTCTCATGTATCACCCTATTTTGATAGTTTTTTTCTTGACTCAATAGAGTTACTACTATTGGGATTTGAGAGATAGTGTTGGAGTGTGTTAGGAAAAATAAAACACATGATAATATTTGAGTTAAAATTATATATTTTGAATTATATAGCTTCCCAATGTGTTGAGTTACTTCTTGTTTGAATATATTACTTATATTTTGGTTTATGATAAAAAACTAATATTTTTATTTAACATTTTCTTTTAAATTATTATTGATAATGTGTATCTTTTAGAAGTACATCCTCTAAAAGATAATGTGGGAGCCACAAAATGATCCTGATAGGTAAATCCTCAAGCTAGAATAGTTTTTGTGGAAATAAATATGACAAATCCAGTCATTGGAGCATGTATCTTGTCTTGAAATATAATGGATATTAGATTATGTTTTAGAATTAACAATGAAAGATCCACTTATAACCCATTATGAAATTTGATCGTAGTAATTGTAAGAATGTATTTTGAGGATTGATAAGTTTTCAACATACTAAAAACCATATATGAATCCAGGGATGGTTTAGAAAATTATATTCTGGAAGGGTTAGTAAATTAGTATTTAGAATATATCATATAAGAAAAACTACATGATTATCTTACATGGACGACATTCATAAAGGACTTCAATAAATATTTCTATCAGGAGACATTGAGAGTTTCAAATGAATGATACATCATTTACTTGGACATGGGAGAAAAGATTAATATTTAGTATGGTACTCACATTAAATTGTTGGGGAACCAGTGTCATTTTTTGTTCCATTGACAATATCAATGGGAATATGTTCACAATGGGGTTGAGGGAAATTATTCAGTTTATATAGATTATTATGTTCCTACCCACCTTTTAGATCTTATCTATAAGTAATATATATCTTAGAAAAATATAACAATGTATTCCAGGATCAGTGGAGTGTTAGTGAGTACATGGTAAAGATAGAAATGATTTTTATTCTAAGGATGATGTGGGAATACTGGTATTGAGCATGTGGCATTAGTGTGATAAAAGTATTAGGATTGAACCCATTTATCTTTTATACGAAATTAAATATATGGGAACCCCGGACATGACTATAAGGAATCACCCATGATATGTAATAGAAGTTAGAATTTTGGATATCTTCAAAATTTATGTTATATTGCATCTAGGGGTTGCCAATCTATATCCACCATCAATACAGTCACACAGTTTAGGTCAAACATATAAAAATTTGTGGTATCTCAAACATATTGAAAGGGTGAATCTCATACGTTTATGAAAGGTAATAATACAATTTGGAATCTATATGCTCCTCCGTTTACAACATAGGAGTTATAGGCTATTTTTTATACTATGATAGGTATTGTGTTTATTGCTTCTTCTATAGTTACATATTTTATTAATATTGGTGATTCTTATTACTATATATCATATAATTATATGACTCTATTGGTATTGAAATCAATGCGTATTAATATTTTAATGATGTGTTCCAATCCATTGAGAGTGAATTGAGAGTATAATTTTAGTTGTCCTGAATATTGAGATATGATTGTTGACCATAAAACCAAATGGTTGATTTTAGTTATTGTTATTTAAATCCCTAATCTCAATATTAGAATTGACTGTATTGTTATCTATAAATCCTAGATATTTTTTAGCATCCTCAGGTGTTGTTCCTTTTATATGATGTATTCAATCATGTATTTCTATTAGAGCAAGATCCTAGACCTAGTAGAGTGTGTACTATTGTTCCTTGGGGGTTTGTGACCTAATTCTAGTTTATAAAAATTATTCTTAATGTTGTTGATAAATGTCTTTGTAGAAATATTACTATTATGGTGACTGAGTATCCTAATAGTTTTATAATTTATTTATCTATATTTTTGCCTCATATGACATAATATTTTCTATGTACATACTTTTATAGATGAGTCCCATATTTTTACATGCATACCATATCACATTTTTTAAATTTATTGAGTTAAAGTATTATCTTGAGGAATGTGAGACTAGGGGTTCATTTATAAAAGTGTTTAAACATGTGAATATCTATTAATCATTTCCTATAATGTGGATGAGAGTCTTGGAATTTGTGATGATTACCAAAAAACTCAACCAAGTGATAGTTATGAATAAACATAACTTCTGTGGAATTATAAATCATTTTTATCAGATTTGGGGGGATTGATGGGTTTCAATGATTGATATGAAATTATGGTGACATCAGTGGACACACCAAGAGGAATATATCACTAAGACAATATTATATAGGTATTATATGAATTATAAGTATGTGGTTATGTTGTATGGACATAATTATTATTCGATGGGTTTTGTGGATTAAATGAATTGAATCAATAGTCAATTGATGGATTCATCATTGACTGTCTTTGTGGATGACATGATTGTTTATTTTTGATTGGTCAAGAATTATACCAGGTATTTGAATATCATCATTGGGATCATAAAAGTCAATTTTCTATCAAAAAAGTCATTCAAATTTAAATTCTTGATTCATGATGTGATATTTAAAGGGCATGTCATTTCTGAAAAGTGTTTATTAATGGTTCACAAGAATATTTAGGTGGTTATGTCTTCAAACTATCCAAGAATTTTTTTCACATGTATAGTTTCATGGGATTATCTTTTCATTATTGGTAATTTTTTTAGATCATATACACGATTGAATCTCATATGATAGTGTTTACACATAAGTGAGTAATTCTCTTTTTGATGTGATTAGTGATGAGGATATTTTATAGATATTATAGTGATATTGACTTAAGATGTATCTGTATCTCATATGTAGTGAGGGTTGAGATAATATGTTAAACATTCCCCTAATGGTATATGTATGGATTTTTTAACAATATTGGGGAGACATTCAGTACCTCTTGAGTCTTTTCAATTATTACCTCTAGAGAAGAACCTCCCAATTCATGATCATCAGTTTTTGGTAGTGATATATTATCATAAATATTAGTTCCACTATCTCTATTATAAGTGGATTAATGATTATATATAACATAAAAGTCACAAATATATATTCACTTAGAGGTATCTAAAAATGAAAAACAAATACATGGTATAATTGCTTCAAAGCATTGAATTTGATACTCCATACACCATCAAGAGAGGAAATGTTGGAACACATGCTTTGAGAAAAATGTTTCTTACCTAAGAAGAGAATGAATTAGAACATGGTTGGTGGTTTATGAGATTATTTTCTATGATTTACATGTATTGACATAGATATGATCTAAATATATTCTAATCTTGTACTATATATGGATCCCTAATTCTTTATTAGATTCATCATGGACATGATGAGTATTCGGAGTGTCATATCTTATGTAAGAATATTTATGGTGTTCATACCTTAGGTGAGTGGTCTCAATCTTAATATGGAATGTTCAACATGTAAGGTAAATCATTTTTTCTAATGGAAATGATATAGAATTTGATTTATTATGTTAAAAAATTAATTTCGTCCATGGACCAAGGATACACCAATATTTATGATTTCATGAGTTGTTAATTATAGTGGATAAAAATGAGATGATTGATTTTAGATTTTCTTTCATGGTTCCTTAATTCATAAAGGATCATGGAATAACACAATATGACTCCAAGATTCTGTCTTATATACCTATTCTATTATAGAAATAGGATTATATATCCATGGAAATTGTGATTTGTCTACCAAATACACCTAGTAGAAAGAATTTGATATGGGTAATAAATGATCAACTCATGGAATGAAATAATTTTCAATATATGATAAAAATGATGATGTTAGAGGATATTATACCTCTTTATTTGCGGGTGACCTAGAAGCATCATGGTGTCCCATTGGGTATCATTTTAAATAGGTTCCCTCAATTCAAATCCCATATTTTGGTAGATTGGAGGTTGTGATGGGTTCTTAGTTGAGGTTGAGAATTTACAATCATCATTATATGGATTAGAATTTTAAGTGTTCTATCAATATTCAAGAAGACATTCTACTAGATTGAGTGTTTTAATTATTTAGATATAAGGGGAATCATATTCCCTTAGTGAATATTTTTTATAGATAAATTACCAGGAATTGATCAGGATGGGTTTATATGTTTTTTTGTGTGGAAGGGATTGAAGATCACATCATTGTTGAGAAGAGGATAGAGAATGGCCCTTGGTTATACTGAGAATCATCTAGTTGGTGAAAAATTGCGATATTTGATATGGGAAATTTAGAAACATCATAGAGTCATTAAGAATCATATACTAATTAGTTTCATCCATTTTTTGAGTTTCTAGTAGGTTACTGGTTTTTTCCAAGAGTTTCACTTCTATTGGAAAATGATCATTTTGTAAGTTTGGGGAACATAGTGCCTCATTTTTTCATCCTGATTGAGATTCTAGACAAACCCAATATGGTATCTTATCGATTAAACTTATCTATTAATTTTTTTTAAATAGATCATGTGTTCCACAATTCCCAACTAATGATGTTCTATAAATATCTATCCCACATGATGGTGTAGGAATATAATTAAAGTGAACTTTGCACATCAGTTATTAAAAGTATCTTTTATATATATGAATGGAAGTGTAAGGTGATTCAAGGAAAGGAAACTCATTTTTTTAGTGAGATGTTAATGTTTTATTGAAAAAAATGATATATAGAAGTGGGAGCTCTTGATGGTGCTAAAATGTATTTATCTCTTTTAGGGTTAATGATCCTAAGTATTTAGTTAGAAAACATAATTAATTTCATTGTGAATTATCACCCCTTATCATGTGAAATGTGGATGGATCCTCAATTGTCATTTTTATTTTTAGGTCTTTCATGAGTTGGTCGGAAGATTTGTGTATGCTAGTGACTTAAAAAACTGTTTTTGTATATAACGGGAAAATCAGAAATGAACAATTTCATTGTGGTGGCCTTGATGTGTGGGTGTAATTCAAATGCATAATTCTATGATAAAAAAAATAGGATGGGAAAGGTATTGGGGGGAGTGCATTGGTGGTCACAATCTATTTCATGTCCTAGATGTCTCACTACATACTTGGTGGAGAACACATCTAGAAAAAATGAAATATTTATCTTGGAAAGAGAATGGATTATTTATTTGGTTAGTTTCCAAATCATGGAAACCACGCTATGGTGGTAAGTAGTGCAGAATGAGGATTGTAGTTTCATCCTTTTTAAATTCACTTTTGTCCCACGATCATCGAAGGGGAGTTACCGAAGCCATATGTTTAATTAATAAATGAGATGAATTCAAACATTGACACAATTATATTATATTACATCTGTCTTCCTACTAACATTGTCCTTGAATAATGATCTATAACTTCATAAAGAAATTTTTGTATCTTTTATTCCCACCCATATAAGATTTATTTGTTACCAATCTTCGTGGTTATGATCCTTATTGATCGTATCATGCAAATACAAGATCTATTCAGTTCTCTATGTTAGTGTTGATGGAAACAAGTTTCTCGTTAATGATGAGATTGATCTGTCTACAATTTGTTCTAACCCATGGTGGTATTAAGTTATTGTGATGATTAAAATTGGGGTTTATCAATGAAATTGATGATTAAAAATACATAATGGGTGAAATTAATTTTTTTTGTAATTAAAATGTTCTTTAAATCGATTTTATATGAAGAATTTTTTAAATTATAAATCGTAAATCAAAGGATTATCTCAATGATAAGTTGAAATGGATTATATTTTTAAATAATTATTATTGTGTTGATCTCCATCATAATTATTTTATGAAAATATTGTCATAGAAATTGAATTCAATTAACATGGAAAAATGATTATGAAATGTGAAGCTGATTTCCATAATATAATGGTGATATAATATTACATTGGATATACCATGGGGTATGGTGGTAAATAAGAAAAATGTTATCCCTAGAGGAGGTATCCATCACCTGGGGAGGTACTCATGATGTCATGGTTGATAGTAAATACCCTTTCTCAAGGACCATGCTTCCTATACATTTGAATAAACTAATAATTGATAGTGAATATTATTTCTTATAGTTGTGTGCACCATTCTATTATGTTCTCTCCATTGGTCCATTGATTATAAATTAGTTGAAAATTTATCAATATTCGTAATCTATAACATGATATAGATATTAATGATTGAATCCTATTTTATTCTTGTTTGTACAAAACATGTATAATGTTTTTTTACTATTTAGTTGCTTGATGAACATGCCGTGTGTTGGAAATAAAAACCAATTGTTGATTTTATAAGGAAAATTATTTCTGTTGGATATTTGTTAGATATCAATTTATGGAAAATTAGTTTTCCAAGATTATATTGTTATAAGATTCTGTAAATGAACTAATGGATGAATGCGTATTTACATTGTATGGATTTATGAAATTGTCACTATGAGCATTAGTCCTCACACCTAGCTTTTTTCCCTTTGGGAATTCCCATCCACAGAGTTATTGGATTTATGTAATTGGAAGAGCATTATGTATAATATGGATATCGTTGTTCATTTTTTTCCATTTCATGGGTTGGGATGCTGGTGAAATATGTTTAGATGGAGGTAGACCCATGGGGATCTTTAGTTTCCATATTGATGGAATTTTTTTATAAAATGAATTATTTAGTTTTTTGATGTTACCATTATGGATTGGTTGTCTTGAGATTTGACGAATCATGGTATCTATTGCATTTATTTCATTTTTTCTATATTATTAAATGTTTTTATAGTGAAATTGGTCTCATGATTCTTTTTAGGAAACACTGGTACTTATTTACATCTCATGGAGATTTGGAAAATGCATAGAGCATAGTGGAGAGATAATTTAGGGGAATTCATTGGTGGACACAGGTTGCACTATAATAGTAATGGAAATGGATATGTCTTCTATACAATACCAAAACATAATCAGTGTTGGAGAAACCACCCTCACAATAGTTTGGTTTCAGATTCTCTACTGACATGGTTCTGGTAGTATATGAAATCAAAAAATATAAATTATATAAAAAACCAATAAGAAGTGTAACAAACTATCCATACACTAATTTTAATTAATCACCACAAAGACCATTTTCTATAACCAATATGGTCAATGTCTAAGTCAATAATACAAGAAAAAATAACCATACTTATTAATTTATTAAACCCCAATTTATAAAATTCAATATTCATTTCCCAATATAAACATTTTTATATCGTAACATAGTTCCTGTGGTACAATATATTCTTCTTCTTATAGTATCAAGTATATTATCACTGTATATGAAAATCGTGAACTATCCACAGTATATAAATTAACAAATTTATCATTTTTGAATTTATTTGGGAACTCTTGGACACCACTTTGGCTACCACATGAGAGATTAATTGCCCATATATTGAGTAAAATATTATTTTGATATAAAGAAGTAGTCATATTAATAAAATCTATCGAGTGTTCCATTTAAATAAACATTCAATAATTATTAATAATATTGAATCCAAACCCCACTCGATACTCATACTGACCATCTAAGATCATTTTAACACCAATTTTCATAGAATACTATATCCCACATTTACCACTAACGACCATCACTAAATCCTTGATCTCCTAACCCATTTAACTATATATAACAAACCATTAATATAAACATGATAAAAACCCATTTCTCATAAACTAATTTCGCCCACACAAGGATATCAATCAATAATATCAAGCCTCTAAAAAACATGTGATTATATATATATATATATGATTCCCTAGATATTAAAAAGAACTATGGTCGTATAATCTATGTAACGTCCCCCAATGCAGTACTCTTTCAGATTATTAGAATTGGTAGTTTACAATACCCCACACACACAACCTCATATGCCAGAGGGTAACAACTACATTTAGGGTATGAATTGTATAGTTGTGAGAATATATCGCATTGTATGAATTTAAATTGTAGTAATAAAATTCCTAATAATATTGAAGTAACAAAAGTGAAGACATATAATAATAAAACAATGAATTAAAAATGAACAATCTAATAAATAATAATGAATAATGTAAAGAAGTGTAGGAATGTAAATAAATGTCATTATAAAACAATCCTAGAAAATACTATAAGACTAAAAAAATCAATGTATGGGTTCCCGAGCCTCATGTTAGTCCTATGTTCAAACTCCATCCCATCAGAAAACAAGAAACCAACAGTTAGGAACTATTCCCCTAATCTAACATTCACCAAATTAATCCACTCGGGCAACAAACGATGGCCTGAATAGGGTGTCAGTATATATCATTTGGCTGACACCATTGTGTCTAAACTACCCATAATGATATTAAGTACATGAAATAAGTCTATAAGATGGTGTATTAATTTATTCAACATTTAATAAAATACATAACAACCCTATTTTGACACTATATCAGAATAACTTTGATCACGTTCAATGACCATTCCAACAAAACCATATAACCAAGATTAAAACACCTCCTTTGACGCAACACTAGAATATCTATAAGCATGTCTTATTACCATTATAACAACCACAATAAAATCAAGGTAAAGTAACCAGATTTTGTGACATGACAATATATATGAATGAATTTATTATAACCATGCCAACCACAACATTATAAACATGGTATAGTCACAACAATCTGGGTCAAATCCCCATAAGTATTAAAACATTCCGATTCAAATCCCTATAAGAATTATAATATGGGATTGGGAGTAGCCTACTCTCTATAATCCTTAAAACATGGGACTAGGCTGATCCCACTCAATATCATCATTACAACATATAATTGTAAAAGTTCTAGGGTTGATCCTAATATATAATAATTATATCTTGGATCACATTACTAGTCACACAACATGGATATCACAATGTCACAACACAATTCTCAAATTTTTTATTATGTTTATTAGAATTCATCTTTTATATGCCACATTCACTTTCATTCACAACTAATTACAAATTATAACATGGATAAAAAATCTATAATTTAGGAATAAACCAACATAAAATCACCCTAGCTCGTATGTAATGCGAAACATACATTATGCCATTACCCATTACAAATCCATTTCAAACCAAAAAAATTCAATTCATAATCTCATTCAATTACATAATTTATTTATATGCACACTATGATGGTAAAATAATAATATTTCATAAAAAATGAAATTATTAATCCATTTGGTTAACATGTAGATCCCATACCTTAATCTGACTATTCAACAACACTTCTAATGCACAAAATCAATGATGAAGAAGGTGCAGAGGTTTGTAAATAGGTTCCTAGATCAAAACTACTCAAGATAAGAACTGATCACGTAACTGGAAAAATTAATTCACTACAATGCTTGTGGAAGAAGGAAGAAAAGGAATAACCATGACCAAAACAACTTACCAGGGGTTGATCACACAAAACAGACATCCAAAAAGGAACACGAAACACCAAAATCACTTATAAAGTCAAAAAGGTTATACAGAATAGGATTTAAATAATATTAGAAGACAAATCATCCTAACAACGTGTTTAAAACAATATTTCAGGCCTTTTTACATCAGGTAATGTGATTACAAGTAGTGTAATTATTCTTAATGGAATATGATGAAAAAACTACCACCACATATATGTTTTATTAAAACCCTTGAACAATTTCATGATGTATAATCCATTTAAATGATGTGTAATTTTTTTATAGATGAGTTTTCTACCCAATTTCATTTTAAACAACCCAAACCCACATTAATCCTCCTCAACATACCAATAATCCATTAAAAACTTAACCCATTAATTATTAGAATTCATTAAATAAAACAATCATACATCCTTAAAAATAATTTTATTTTCTCTAAAAAGAGGCTCTATGTATCTGAAGAAGACTCATCCATCAAGGCATAGACAAAAAACCAATAGAGGAACATACATTAAAAGATGGATCTTAGAACATATTAATATTATAATATCTCATCCATTAGCTTCTTCAAGTATCACTATGAGGCATTAGTGAAAAATTCAATCGAATTAGTTCAAAAACCATTCTCCCTACCCCATGTCTCATCTTGAAATTTCCCATAGTGTTACTTCACTCAAACCAATGGTATAATGTTTCCCCAGAGATATTTCACACTATAAACCATAACTCAGATAAGATGCTTCTCAAAGGATGTATCAAAAAAATATCAATGAATGATACGTCTACCACATGATATGGTTCTATATGGTATATTTAATGTTGTGATATGTGGAAAACATCATTCCAGGAACAGTAGCATCATGGAAGGGATAAATGGAACCCCACTGGAATGAACCTTTATATTCTATATGACGGCATGAAAACCTTGGGAGCGGGCTTTCCCTATTTTTTTAACATAGTCTTTCACCATCCATGGTGCTACCAAATAGAAAAAATGATGACCAACCTCAAATTTTAGAGTTCACAGTTGATGCTCAATATATGTTATCTCCCTTATATTCATGGTCACCAACCTTGATCTGATCAATCGAACCTGTTCAGATTCGTCTTGCATGAGACTAGTCCCAAAATGAAATGACTAACCAACCACTAGAAAACATAGTAGAAAATATCCTGGCCTTCCATACTTATCATCAAAATGATATATTAGGATCCACTCCTAGAAGCTATTATAGTTTGAAAACACCATGAGTTCCATATGTTTCTCCCATGAACCAAAAAAATCAAAAATAGTGGCTCATATTATCTATTTCAGAGCTTGAATAGTACACTTAGATTAATCATATTTCATTGGATGATAGAATATGATTAAAATAACTTCTGATCCTAGGTATTTCATAAGACCATTATAGAAATGTGATGTGAAATGAGTATCTCTAATTGATATGATACACCACTAAACACCGACAAACCCAACCACTTTATAAAGACATCTAAAGTCATTAACTGTGAAGTTCTCTCTAATTAATAAGAAGTAGTTTACCTTAGTATATCCTTGGATAAAAACACATACATCATCATTCATATATGTTTTCTTGTGTATTCATGTCAGAAAATCCATTATGACATCATCCTCTTTTCACTCAATAAGGGGTAGAGGCTACAAAAGCCCAACTAGAAATGGATTCTGAACATTCACGCCCTGAAAACTGAATCAGCTGAACATGTATCTATCCACAAAATTCATCATTCTAGAACAAAATTACTATCTATATAGATAATGGTAAATCTATGTTAAAAAATTATACACTACCCATATTAAAGAATGTAACTCCAACATCAACTCCTCAAACATGCCTGTAGGAACCCATACCCAGCCATAGAAAAAACTACAATTTCCACTTCCAAGATACTATACTGATTTTGAATGTGATATAATTTTTCTCTCATAATTGAGCCCTCCAGATCAGAAAACATAAGGATTTTAATCCATTCCAAAATCATGAGTATAATTCCTGTCAATGTTAGTGCTACATTCCATTAATATTAATGAAAATGTAGATTTATGTCTACAAATATGTTCATTATCATCCTTGAATAACAATATTCATGTACTACTTCTCTCTGTGTATTTCTTCTCAAATAATCGACAATTATATTTTCATTTTATGGTGTATAATAAAGTTCATTGTTGAAAGACTGCAGATACATGACCCACCTCTACTTTCTAAGGTTACAATATCACATAACAATTGGTACTTGAGGATCTAGTGATCTATGTATACCAAAAAACTCTTACACATGAGACAGTGTCTCTAAATTCTCAGGTCATGTACCACTTCCACTAACTCATGATTCTATGTTAGGAGATTCTTTTAAGGTAGTATAATCTTCCTAGAACTATAAGTAACCAAACCATCCATCTATGTTAGAACTACTCTGAGTCCAACTATTCATGCATTAAAGTACACAATACATTATTTACCCTTCATTTATAATGTGAGTATTAGTGATGAGGTCATATTACCATTTAGATATTGAAATGATTTCTCAAAATCATAATGCAAAAAACTATAACCCAATTCATGGTGATCCCATATATTAGTGCTTCCAAAATAGAGAAATAATGGGTAGAAACATGTATTAACCTGCTAAAAATATAATGTTACAAATGTCAAAGACATTCTTGGGTAGTTCCCAAGATATCATGGCTTTGACTATCTCTAGGTCCACTGACCATCCATCCTCTGAGATGAAATGGGCCATGAAGTGCACTTTATCTATCCAGAAACTAATTTTGGTTAGGTTGGCACAATGATGATGCTCTCTCTATGTGCTCTGGTTGATGTCAAGATGTTTCCATGATCCTTTGTTTATTGGGATCTCACCACGACATCATTGTCAAAAAAACCCAAAAACCATTCCATAAAAATATGAATCATGATATTCATTTAGGCCATGAATATGACATGTGTATTAGTTAACATAATTAGCATCATTATAAATTCAAAGAAGCCATTCCTTCTCCTAAAATCAGTCATTTTTATGATGTTCTCACCCATAGCTAATGTTTTCTTGATATACTGTCAATCTTGGAGATGATTTTATAATCTCTCAACTAGTTAGAAAGATAGTCTATGCATGTAAGAGTATACTAGTATTTAACCATCATCTGGTTTATCCTTTGATAATGCACACATAAGCGTAACAATCCATAATCTATTTTAGAGAAGAGAATAAGAGATCCCTAAAGAGATTTAATCGACCATATGAATCCATTAGATTCTAAATCATCCAACTTATCGTTTATCTCAGGATTCTCTTATTGTTTTTTTCCAGTATGTTGGTATAGAAAATTGGTTTTCTCACTACAACAACCCGGTCATGAACTCAATCTATCACTCCAGATATGGGACATGGAACTCGTTATGAAAACTACTCAAAAATATTCTACCACTGGTGGAAATGAATCATAATTCATTAAACCATTATCTAGATAAATAATTGTGATCTGAGCCATGAAACAATACAATATACTCTTAATTTGTCCCGCATGACCTGCCTGAAGATCCCATAAACTCTGGTGAGAATAGCTGCTTCCTTATAAATATACGAAGGTAAATATCCACCTATAATAGTCTATGTGAGAATATTATATAACTAGCCAATCAATTCCAAAAATAAAGATGAATCCTATTATTTATACCAAGAAGGGTCACTAGAAGAAATAGTTACTGCCAATTATTATAGAATATGCCTTTCATCATTTGATATTTTTAGATTGCACTCTCAATAGTTTGTCAATGATTAATAAACCATAAAATAAGTAAAAATAAAATCCAAAAAACATTCAAAAATAGAATATTGAAAAGAATTTGATAATCCTTTAGCAAATAGAACTCATGTTATGGTGGATGATTCATGTATCATTCCACTGATGGTAGATGGTCTTACATCTACATTATCCAGAGTAGTTCGTATAGTGTGAAATTGAATTTACCCTCTTCCCTTGGAACATGTTTCACTAACATGATATATTTTCCTTGATTATTATTTTTTATCATTGAATGGGGTATAATATCCCCAACATTAGCCAGCACAGCCTGTGGAACTCTATCTACCAGCTTAGTGAAGGGTAGTTGGGCCTCTTCCCAATTCTGGTTGATGTTTTGTTCCTATTCTATATGTCTAATAGAGAATGTTCACCAAAAACATATGATGATGCCCCGATATTCCACATATACGACACACAACTATGGGTTAATGACACTATATGTTCTTGTGAGGAAACATGGAACAATCGTATCACTAGAATGGAATATGATCTAGAGATGGTTTTCCACCACCCTGACTATTCTTACAACATTTTCATTGGCATAATCTGTCATAACAACTGTTCATCGTAAAAAAGAAGAACTCATAGATCAATTTATTGAATCTTCCTAGACACTGGCTGAGGAATATCTCAGTATGATCTGATGTGTATAAAATATGGAGATAAGTAGGGGAAATAATACATTCAATAATTAATAAAACAAAACAAAATCCTACTTCAGATCTGTGACATAATCATCTTGATGGGGAATTATGACCATTCAATCACAACCATTTAAAAATGTACAATAACCTACATTATCACCACTCTAAAATATATCATAGCATGTCTAATAACCCAGAAAACCCCAACCATATAATAATTTCAATGTAACCTTCTTTGGTTCCATGTTGGAATTTCTCAAAGCATCTGTAATGAAAATTCTAACCACTACTATATAACCACAGTATAGTCAAAAAAATCAAACACAATTTACTATAAGAATTAAGGCATTCCGGGTTAAATCACTATAATTATAACTACATGGTATTGGGAATATCCCACTCTCTATGAGAAATACACCATGGGACTGGACCAAGTCTACACAAAACCAACATTAAAACATATAAGTGTGCTATTTCCAGGGCAGAGCCTGATATAAAAGCATTAGAGAAAGGAACAAATTCTCTATCATACAACATGGATTTCACAATATCACATCATATTTTTTAATGTTTAATTATGAAAATTAACATTTATCCTTTATATACCGCATTCTATTTGATTCAAAATTTATTAACAATTGAATAAATAAGAAATAATATGTATGTTATGGATTATATAACAATAAATCACCCTAGGTCACATGCCACACTAATTATACATTAATATATTATCTAATTAAAAATAAATTTGAAAAAAATGGAATTCATGGAATAATTTAATGCAATTATTTATTTGATTTTGATGCATGAAATGACGGTGGAATCCCAATAGTTCATTACCATGGAAATTATCAATCCATATGTTTAATATTTATCTCCCCTGCAATTAACAGATGATACAACAACACTTTAAATGGAAAATGCCCATGAGAATAAAGGTTTTGATAATTGAGAAGAGGTTCCAAGATCAAAACTGATAATGATCAAAACCAACAATGCAATTGGATTTTTTTTTTCAATAAAATCGTTGGAGAAGAAATAGGAGAAGGAATAAACATGAATAGAACCACATACCAAGTATTTTTTAATAAAACAAGACATCCATAATGGAATTTGGCAATCCAAATTTTCCTAGAGAATGACTTGGGGTTGAAATAAGAGGATTTAAAGCTAGTTGGAATGAAAATCGTCCACATTACATGTTTAATATTGTAGTATATGAATTTAGACATTGTGTAATGTTATTACACATCAGGTTAATGTTTTTAATGGAATAAACTGAAAAATAGACCACCTAATAATTATTATTTTTAAAACATCAAACAATTACATGAATTTTAATCCCTTGGAACAATATGTAATTATTTTGTAGTTGCGTTTTGCTCCCAAATTCTTCTTAAGAAAACCCCAAACCCCTTTAAAGATTAATAACATACAAAGAACTCGTGAAACACTAACCACATTGATTTTTGGACTCCATTAATTCAAACTAGAATTCATCCCCACAAATTAGGACATTTTCTCCCATAAAGTCTCTCTATCTCAGAATATGACTCATCAACCAGAGCTGAAATGAAAAACTATGAGTGAAACATACCTAATGAAATATAGGCTATTAAAATTGAGGATTCCTTGCCTCAAATAAACAATCAATTTGACTGGACAGCCCCAAAAAAAATTTCCCTATCGAATTTCCATTTTAGTCCCATCTTCAAAAAACATTACTAAGATGCAAAGTGGTTTCACAACAATCCATTCTTATATAGTAAGTTATAGTTTTAAAAATCAATTGAACTTACCTCACAAATAATTTTAATATTTTATTCATACTTATATGAATATTTATTATTATACTAATGAAAATTTTATTAAATTATAACATAGTACATAATTATATTGTTTAATGGATGTACAAAATTAACTATACTAATATAAACAAAAACCTATAGAAAATATAACCCACTGTCTAGTATATATCATGTGAAAACATAATGAAAATTTGATTATGATTGCCCATCCATTAATTGAATCCATTCATCATCAAAAATTATTTACCTACATCATGTATTAATCATTATATCATTTACAGACTATTTATAGTTATAGCTTACTTATAATCTAATTTTTTTTATTAATACTATTTCTTGAAATTATACATATTCTCCCAATATTATATATACCAAAATAATTAAAATTATATTAGAGGATTCATATTCTCAATAACTAAAGTATAAAAATATTTAATTTCCAAATTATCAAACATTACATAAATTATAAATTATAATTCTTCTATTTCACGAATAACAATATAATTTCTAACACATGAGGAAATTTTCAAATTTCATTTCACAAATTTCTAAAAATATAAAGTAATTATAATCTTTTCGTAAAATGATATGTCTTTATTTTGAAAAAATTTAAACAATGTATGAAATTTAATTATACTCTCACTCTAATGGATAATTTGAAGATTATCAATTAGAATAATGTCTGATAAAAAATTAAATATTTTCACTTTAAGATAATTAGTTGTTACATCAATTAATAATTTTAATGTCCATAATAGAACATTATCATAAACAATATTAATAAAATACCATGAAAAATTTCTTCTTTGAAACATAATATAATGAAATTTATATAGATCATGAAATTTTAATTTAGATTCAACATTATATATAATATAAAAAATTTATTGTTGATATACTATATGATATTTTATCATTATGTTATTCGCATTTGATTTTTGTGAATAATATTCAATAACCAGTTATCATGTGACAAATATAGTTTATCTTTATTATTCAAAATGAAATTTATTTATTATGAGGAATCTAAATCATGATAAAATTACACTTTCGAAAATAAAAATCTAATTTGAATATCTTGTATTTTTATGTGGATCATTGATGTGTCACTTAAATAAGCCTACTACAATACACTTCACAAGTTCACAGATAGATATACTATGATTCACAACACTAAGAGATATCATATAATCTTGATGAAAAATTATCATGAATCGATATAGGGATTCAATTATCATTTTCATAACCACAAATTATTCATTAATATTATCATCATAGAATGGTTAATATGATGAAATAATTGGAAGATTTATTTTAAATTTAGAATAATAATTGAATTGTGTCAAACCTTGAATGAATCATTATATGTGATTCACGATAAAAAAAATATCCACCTTTTTAAATTTTATTTTTAATTTTGAATGATAAATATTAATTTAGGTATTTAAAATTATTTAAAAGGATTGGAAAAATTTAAAATGGGAATCCCATAATCCTTTCCCATGATTTTGTATATTTATTAATTTTACCTTCCTTGATTGTAGGTCAGTTTCAATGATTTTCTTGTATTATGGGATAAAATATGCATTTCAAATTATATATTTATTTTGATTTATTCCATAGAATATTTTAGGTGTTTCATAGCCATATTTATTTCTATTAGAAAAAAAATTACATATTATTGTTTTACTATTGGGGAACCCAGTTAAGTTATTCAGAATATATTTTCCCTATAAGATACATAAAAAATGTAATTCAGTAATGGAGAGGTTTCATGAAAATAGCATATTAAATATACCATCTTTTTTCTCAATATTCCTTATTTGATATGATGATTCCCCAAAAAATTACATTAGATTTTATAAAAAAAATATCCAAAATTATTTTTCATTGAATAAATATTCATATTTTGTATTTTAAACACACATTTCCACACCAATATTATTCACCCATTAATTAATTTTGTTGGATAAACAAATAATATCATTATGATTTATTTTGTTATAATATCTGGTATATTTTTTTTGAATAATTTAAAAATACATAAACAATGATCTATATGTTTCATTACCCGAAAGGTGCAGGCCCAGGCCGAATGCCCAGTCCCTTAAAAATTTATTAAAGAAAGAGATGAAGTAAGATGTACCAAGAAAGGAAAATTAAATTACCCCCAACAACACGGCCAATCCAAAGATGTCAAAATCTCCAGCATCATTATCCTTTGAGACGTTTGGGTCTGCCGATTCCCACTCAGAATGTGAAGAATAGTGACTGAGTATATTGAGATACTGATCCCTAAGATGTAACACTCTTTCAGACAAAGAGTTCCTAGTCATCAACTTACTCTGCCCCTTCTTTACATTTATTTCTTTCCCTTTTTCTTTTTTGGCAGAGGACCTGGTCGATACTGTCTTCGGCATGTTGGAATAGTCTCTTCGTGGCTTCATAATAGGTGAAGCAGTTAATTCCCCCATGCTTACATTCCAATTTTTCCCTCAAACAATATCACTATAAGAGACTTGACGGGCAGCCCCATCAATTTCTTTACCTCCACTGGAGACATTTCCCCAGTTTCTAGAAGTTTCAATTGATCCATTGGAGCAGTAATTCCCTCCCTCCATTAATGATGCAGCCATCAAAGATTTCTTATAGATGTCAATTGGTGTCAGACACTGATTTTTCATTTTTCTCTCTTCCGCTTTTACTTCCTCATCCACTGCCTCCTCCAAAGGCATCAGTTGATCTGATTGCATGTGGGTGGGATCATCCTCCATCAAGTTTCCTACCATCCTGCCCGACCCAGAATCTGTCTGCAGTAGGCTAGACCGAGAACCTTCCGCATCTCCTGCACCAGTTTGATGTTCTTCCACTCCTTCCAGCTCTGCAAATTGATTCATAGAGAAAAAAATATGATCCAGAATTTACAATAATTGAATTAGCATCCTCTGCACCTCCTGATATCCCAAGTCAGTGGCCCATGAATTTAAGTGGTTTACAAGCATCACCAACATCAACAGAGTGATTACTCTGTACAACAACACCATCATACACCTGCAGTAATAACCTTGGTTCACCAGACAAAGACTTAACACCTAGATCATTTCTTAACTAATCAAAAACTGCTGCAATAGAAGGCACTGACTTCTCTATAAAAGTGTTCTTCCTAGCTCCCAATGAACCACTATTAACCGGTCTATAAGGGACAGTCATCGAGGGAGGTTCAGCCTATTTCATCCCTTCATTTCCAAGATCTGGAGACTTCTGCACTTGATGATTGTGATCAGCCTCACCCAGAGAATCAGGAGCATCATGCACCACTGACAGAGATCCCTCCCTATCAACCAGCTTATTCGCAACAGGAGCATTTCGTACCCCACCAAACATAACTGGGGCCACATGCATATATGTTTCATTATTTTCCAAAATATTTATAGTATATATATATATATTTTAATTCAATTATTAAAAATTAATACCTAAATATACACACACATATATCTCTAATTGTGACATTCAATGTTAATGTTTCTCAAAATTTGAAAGATGATAATATATATATACAATGAAACAAAAAAATATTCAATGGAAAAACACAC
This sequence comes from Viscum album, assembly GCA_963277665.1. Classification (NCBI taxonomy): domain Eukaryota; kingdom Viridiplantae; phylum Streptophyta; class Magnoliopsida; order Santalales; family Viscaceae; genus Viscum; species Viscum album. The sequence continues at coordinate 532,380,051 of OY728151.1, read as the reverse complement.
ACACAAAGATATATATATATATATATATTTGTTTACTAATTAATTTTATATGTGAATGATCATTTATATATAAATAACTCAATACTTCTGAAAATATAACAATGTTTTAATATAATCAATTATTCTATAACATATCCAACTCATGTGTAAATATATAATTTATATGTAATATTATTTCATTATAAAAAATATTTAAATAAATTCATAATAAATTACATCAAATAAAAAAATTTGGAAAAAATTAAACCTCAAAATAATAAATCATGAAATCATATAAAAATATATTAACTCATAAGAATTAGAGAGGAAGGGTTCAGGAATATCATAGACCTGAAATTAGATACAACTAAATAATTGTCATTCTCTTAAATTTAATCATATGCCTAGATAAAACGGATAGATAAAAAATGATTTGTCTAACCATGAAATAAATTAGAAATAATACTCTATCAAAAAATCATGAAGGTAAAATCCCACAAAATAAAACAAGGACCTAAAAAAATCAATGTATGGCATGATCTTGTAAATAAATATAATTATATCCACATATCATCAAATAAAATTATAAAACCATATAAAAATCATTTTACACATGTTGTAGTCATTATTTCCGAAACATCATCAATGTATGGCATGATCTTGAATGCAAATAAGCATATTTGTTTTCTCTAAGTATAAGCATAATTATTTATCATTTAATTTATTCATCTATCCCATTAATGATTTATATTTAATCAAAACATGGTATAATAATTAATTTTTTTATTTCATAATGTATTAAACATATAATGATTAACATATTATGAACAACATAGATTAGAATGATAGGATGAAATTTTCGTTATAGTATTCAACAATAATATCAATTATATCACATCTCATCAAAAAAAATGTTGTAATAACTATGCTCAAAATTATCCATAAACATTAATAGCAATTGATAAGTAATTCATCTATGTATATCAACAAAATAGATTTATAACAATAATTTATAATTAACTGAAACTATTTCATTATGCCTTGCAAGATAAGGAGTCTAAAATTCAATGATGGAAATTTAATAATTTCCATAATTCTATATGAAATTTTTCTGGTTATAAATCCATTATACAAAACATGTTTAAATCCTTATTCATAGAAATGTATTGTGAAACAATTATAAAAAACATTCACATATTTTAATAACTTATTTTAAAATTAATACATTTTTTATGGATGAATGGATATTATTTATTTAAGAAGTCATGTTACACAATTTTTTTTTCCAGAGTCATATTATATCAAATTAAACAATCTTATAGTCCATTGTATTAAAAAACATGATTTTTCATTTGTGATAAAATATATATAATTTAAACTCAATTGATGTAAATAAAATAATAATAATTAATTTTACTATCAAACAAGTCCTTTATTTTATAAAATTTAATAAATTCCAAGAAAGTATCATGATTTACATATTTAGCATTAATTTCCAAGTCAAAATTGACACACATTATATAATAAATATTGAATTCATATAAATTTAATCATAAATCACAAGGTAGAAACAATCCACTTTACTAATCATAATGTTTTTTCAATGATAGTTGATGAATATTCTATTATAAATAACACATTAATGTAATAATACAAAAGCATTAAAATTAAATTTATAATATAATATAAGTGGATTCACATTAATGGATTTTTTTTAATATCATATAATATAATATTTCCAGAAAAATATAATCAACTAAATCAAAATAATTTATAGTTTCATAAGAATAAAATAGAAGGGAACCGATGAATCAATCTATGATATTTTATACTATCGAGGATATGACTCACCTTCATGATGATAAAATGCATCAAGGAATTAATTATCCAGGAGTGGTTAGTTATCCCCTCTATTAACATTCATGAATCCATAACATAAATCACTAGTAGATTTTAAATCCATCTATAATTTTATCCACATAATCTCACAGACACTACACAAACAATGTCACTTGTTACAGCCATGACAAACCTGAAAATTTTTAAACACAATGAAAAATAATATATGACTATATAGATACTAACTCATATATAAAAATAAATATCCCCATCCCCCACTCTAGAAACCATATCATCAGAACTAAAGGAGTAATATATTGATTAGACCTAATTAACACATAAAAATATTATTCCCATAGGAAATTCCTCAACCAAACCTAGATAATGCTAATAGTATATGTTACATATGATTATAATTTCATCTACCCCTAAATCACACCATCCAAACTAAGAACCAGTGGTGAGATATTTGACAAATGAAATGAATAACGTTAGATAAATCATTTCCATGATCTATATATCAACCTATACACTAACATTTTCAAATGAATTATACTTAAAACCTATGAGGGAAATTCATGTATTATAAATATGTAAATGGTTTGAGTGGTTTAATAATTTGTTACAATGAAATTATTGGTTGGTTTCAATTGATTGAATTAGATGATTTATTTGAACTCATTAGGAAGGGATATAATTCATATAAAGATGATATGTCAAGCCATTAAATTTTATAGTCTTTCATTTAATTGAATAATTCCCAAAAAAAATTCATGTGTCTCACAACACATCATGTGTAAATCTATGAAATCACATAATGGGGGAAAAATATCAATTAGGAAATCCACCAATGTGATTGATAAAATAGACTCTCCATTAAAATAATTAAAGGTCTCAAAACACCCTCATAGTATAGTTAACACCACACATTCCCCATGGATCCTAATCCACTATTATTAATCGACACAAAAAATGTAATGTCACTAAAAATTAAACCCAACTGTCATTAACTCCCAAAAGAAATCTAAAGGATATCAGCACCTCATACAAAAATCCTATAATTAATTCTATGAAGAAGGTACTTTATAATTATATAGACTGTATAGCTCAAATTTGTGGATTATTCCCCTCAAATTGTTTTCTTCATTGCCATTAAAAATATTGTGATTTTTGGAACAATTTTTTACAATATTCAGTGAAAAAGATATGTGAAATCAACATGAATCAATTCCTTATAAAGAATAATTGTTAGAGACTCCTAAATTGGGAAAAAAATTTATTAAGTACCATTAGATATTTAATTAATTCATATTTTATCTCATTCTTATTTTCTAGAAAATTTTAACTTAGAATCAAACAATGATTATGTGAGATCCTTGTTTGGGTGTCTGGACCACATGTATAATCACATAAAGAACATGTTTTCTAAACTTGATGTTCCATATGTTAGATCTTAGGGTTTTCTCAAATACCATTTTCAATATGTTTTCCTTTATTTACATCACTTAAAAAAATATTCGATATTATTATCATATTAACTCATGAAAACTAAATGGTTTATAAATCCAAACTCCATTTATCTATCAACCATTGTCATTTTATACATCTCTATCATGACCCTATGTCTACAGTGTTATCCCACCTCGGACGGTAATGATGGAAGAGGGAGAATGACCCCCAATGAAATAATCTAATAAGAAATGTGTTATAAACTATAAAAGGGCTATATATATAATTAAAAGTGGAGTAAAGTACCTCATAATGATTGAAGGATAAAGAGATAATGTAAATTTCAGAAATAAACAACATATCATAAACAAAAATGATGTTACGCCAATAAATTTTTTAATATATTGAGTTCATGAATATAAGTATATATAATTGAAATATTGAAAATACTAAAAAAAATCCTCCATAGTGACATTGATTCCTTAATAGCTCCAGAATAGCTCTGTAGACTAGTAATTTATATCCTACTCACCATTAAACTACTATTGTCAATAAATCTATATAATTATTGATCAAAACCATTATACTCAATGTATTCCTCTTTGAATCTTCTCATGAAATATGTGAATGAAGAATAATAATTCCAAATTTAAAAATAACGGAAAAAACCACATCATATAAAACGGCTTACTATAATATTTTCATACTCACTATGTATCACACATGTATTAATGAACATATGTAAGTAAATATTTATTGAAAAATTATCACATACACACACATAGATATATATATATATATAACTAATTATACCCCTCTTGAATGTCCAAATAAGGTTTTCACTCTAACACCCCAATTCGAGAAATCTTTTATTCCCAATATATTACAAACATTCAGTTAAATGAATATCAAATTATTTCATTTTTTCATGTATGTTAAGGTTTATAGAATTTTAAGATGTCATTTAAAAAAATATGTTACATGTAAATAAAATTCATCATTTATGAAACCATTTAAATGAAACATGTTTAAAAAAAATTCCTATTTGAAATGGAACATATAATATCTATTGTACACTAAATATTTATAATAATAATTTATAGGATACTCACACAATTTCATTATGTTATTGATGTTAAGGATTGTCAAATTTGACAATTCTATTTAAAAAAATTACTTACATGTATATCAAATTGACGATGTTTGAAATAATTTAAATGAAACTAGTCTAAATCCTTCAACATATAAAGGTATAATGAAAATATTATATGTAGAAACACAAAAATTTATTTTTAATAACTTATTTTAAAATAAATACAAGTTTTATTAGTGAAGATCTGTCATTTAATTAGATTGAGTGGATAAAAATTTTATTATATTATTCAATAATAATATCTCAAACATCACTTCTTATCTAAAAACCTGTTGTTACTACTATGATCCCAATTATCCGTTGAAATTAATAGTAATTGACATTTAACATGTCTTATCTTATTCCAATAATAGATTAATATCAATAATTTACAAGAAACTAAAACTATTTTATTATGTTATTTAGGATAAGGAGTATGAAATTCTATGATTTTATTTTAAATAATTACTTACTTGTATAATAAATTCATCATGTTACAAATCATTTACATTAATCTCATTTAAATAATGTCATACTTGTTACAGTGTATAAAATTTTAATATTCCATTATATGAAAGAATTTTCTTTTATATAAAATTTATAATGTCAGAAATAATTAATATTAAAGTAGTTTAGAGCATTCTATATATCAAAGTATGATGAAAATATTCCCTGTAAAACATTAAAAATTTATTTTTTATTATCTTTAAAATAAATTAATGTTTTATTGATGAATGGTTATTACTTATTTAACATGGCATGATAACACAAAATATGTTTTAAGAAATCATTTTATGTTCACATAAAAAACACAATAGTCTAGTATATAAACCTATTTGATTATTCTTGTGTCACATAATTTAAAAAATTCAAAAAAAAATGATGTAAATAAAAATTATTTAATATATTAAAGGTCAAACATCTTGATAATTTCATAAATGTTAAAACATTGGAGGAGGGCTATCAAGATTTCAATTTTTATCATGAATATAAATGTTAATATTAACATGATTAACTTCAAAAACAGATAATTGATGTAAATTTAATCATATATCAATAGGTAGAAACAATATAATTTATTCAGTATATAAATTTTTCCATAATATTTAATGAATACTCACTTACTAATAACTCATAGATGTAATAATACAAAAGAGTTAACATTATGTTAACAATTACATAATGTTGGTTTATATTAATAGATTTTAGTTGATAATATAGAATATTCCATAACGTATAAAATCAACTATATTAATTTAATTAGTGATCTCAAAATTCAATTTATTTAATACATAACACACATCCTGATTAGATTTTAAAACAATATATAAATATATCAAAACAAAATCACAGACACTACAGAAAAAAATCACATTTGAAAGACACTAAATAAAGGAACAATTTGTACCACAATGAAAATTAATCTAATTATATATAGACACTAATTAAAATATAAAAAATAAAATATCCCTTTCCCCCACTATAAGAACTATATCATCATAATCATGTCAAGAATATATTGATTAGAATAAATGAAAGAATAAAATTTAACATTACCCTATGAAAATCCACCACTATAAATGGATGTTGATAAACTTATATGATACATATAATGACAAAATCCCATCACCTTGCACCAAACCGTCCAAACATTGATCCAATATAGATAGAGTAGAGAAATGAAATAAAAAATGTAAGATAAATCATTACAATGAACTATATATCTACCTCACCACTATCACTATTGAATGAGTTATACATACCCTCTATTAGGGGGAATCATGTATAATTAATATATTAATTGATAGACTGGTATAATAAACTGGAATAATGAAATAATAGGCCAGTTTCGACTGAGTAAATAAGGAGGTTTATGTGCCCTCATTATAAAGGTATATAAATCAAATAATAATCACATATTGAACTATTAAATTTTATAGGTTTGTAATCAATGTAAGAATTAAGAACAAGGGAAATTCAAGGGTCTCACAAGACATAATGTGTAGATATCTGGACTCAAATAATGTGGGAAACATTACAATTAGGATATCCACATTTGATATCTATGTATGAAAATCTATAATAAACAAATATAAGGTTTACAAAAATCTCCAATAATATATTAAAATCTCAATATTCCTGAAGGATCAATATACACTAGTGATTCTCTATCTAATATAGAAACATCACAACCAGCGAAACCCAATTCTCATTTAGTCCAAAAATCAAACTGAGGGCTACAATCAACTCATAAAAGTCCTCCATTAGATGGTATGAAGTGTTTACGTGATAATCATATAGGAACTATTTATAGTTTTTTTGTATTTTCCTCCAAATTTTTTTCAGGAACATCCAATCGATGGTTATTTTTTGGAACATATTTTTGAAAATATTCAGTGTGATAGTGATGTGACATTTACCATGATCAATTCCATAAAAAAATTTAAACACTCCTAATCTAGGAATTCTTTAAGGACATTTAGTTAGTTAATTCATTAATTTTTATCTCATCCCCATTTTCTAACCAATTTTAACTTATGATCAAACGAGGATGATGTGTGATTCATGTTCAGGTTTCTACACCACACATATCATCACATCACAAAATAAAGGCAGTAAGCTTAATTTTTATCACATTAAATCGTAGGGGTTCTTCGAATCCCATTTCCTAGATGGGATCCCTTGTTTATATCACATAATAGGCCCTATTAAAATAGTTACCCTTATAAGTAATTAATTATAAACCATTCAAAAATAATAACTCCATCCACTCTCTCAAAGATCATACTTTTATACATATCTATCATGAACCTCTACCTCCTAAGATACAACTCTATAGCTGAAAATGATTGAAGAGAGATAAGGATCACTAATGAAATACTCTAATTGGACATGTGTTAGAGAGAAGAACAAAGGATATATAAATCAGTCAAAAAAATGATGTTCCATTACAATTATTTAAGGAGTAAGATAATAAATAAAAATAATAAATCACATCCATATCATACATAAATATGAGGTTATCCCAATACAATATTTGAAATTTTTAGTACACATGTCACGAACCAGCCCGGGTCGACCCTGAACCGGTCACCCGAGCCGGCCCGGGGCATGGCCCGAGGGGCGTTCCCGATCCCCACGGGCTGGCAACAAGTGTCGGGCATCAAAATTAAGCAGGTGGGAACGATTTGAGCCCAAACAAAAGTAAATAGAACAGAACAAATAAACACTAACAATGGAAAAGAAATAAAAGCCACACAACCACGTACCTCCATGTGACCTCTCAGGTCACCTCCCAACTAGAGAGCAACCTCGCTCCAACACTGAGCGACTCAAAACAGAAAACTTGAGCAAGGGAAGACCTGCAACTGAAATGATAATATAGGCGTGAGCATTAAAAATGCCCAGTAGGTAATCCAAAGTAAACCACTAAATCCAAAAGTTTCCTTTCCCAAGCAATCCGTTGACACAGGTTTGAAAAAATACAATTATAAAAAAAAATAGATTTTTCACATTTAAAAAAATAAACAACATGTTTTCCCCATTTGAAAACCCAACGCACACTATAAATCACTTTCAAAACCATTTCATGTTTTTATAATCAAAACCTAATACAGATGATACTACGACTGTGCTAAAAAGGAACAGGTAAACAGTACAGGCTGAAAGTAAATCAGTGAAACAGAAAGTAACCAAGTGATGCAAGAGGATAGAATTACAAAAGGACACAAGTAACACTATAAGATGTAAAGAATAACTGAAAGTAAACAATCAAGGTGAACAAGTAACCATGGGTGATACTAAACATCCCTAGAAAACCCCTGGACGTACTCGGGTTCAGACTACCTGCCGGCATGGTACTCTACAGTCAATAACCAACTGGCCGCCCTAATAGCCAACCAGTGGCACATCCCACCTGGCCTGTCCACAACTCCAGAGGGTACCAACCCATCTAATCAGGGTTAGTAAGCAACCGTCACTCGATAATCTACAAGACGCCCAGGAACCCATGGTGGTTTTTTGTAACATTGTGTAAGTGGGAGGCCCACGCATGCGTGACTCATCTCACCGCACTTGCCAACCCCTTACACGGACATCGCTACACAACAACCCTCGAAGGGAAGTCCCCCTGTAGAGATGCCCTCACAAGTACGTATATGTATATATCCATATGTATAATCACTTCACATTCAATAAAGTGCCAACCGGGCCTTCATGTCATTTGATTATCAAAACAACTTTATAAAAATACCTGGAGTTGTCAAGCGAGCACTTGGTTTTTCAAAAACAAACGGTTTTACACGAATATTTCACCGTGCCATTTTAAATAACTCAAAACACTGTTTTTGTATTAAGGGCCAAACGGGCATATCTTCGTATATTTCTTTTAAAACAAGTTCGATGTGTCTCAAAAAGAGGTGAAAACATTTTGTAACCAAGAACCATTTAGAAAAGTCAAGATCTCGAGAAAATAAAAATAAATGGACATAAATGGTAACAATTTGAAACACCATCTTCATTTGAGGGCACATCCATGTGTGCACCTGGTGCACCCATGGATGTGTCAACATCCAATGGTGCGTCAAACCCGCAAAGGGGCACGACAACACTTCCAATTGATACTAAATTTCATAAAACCAACCAGCACAGGATAATAAGATCCAAGAGTGATTTTTACAAAAAGAACACCACTTAAAACAACCAATGATCGCATTAGAAAAATATAGGCATTTAGTTCCAACCAAGCTGGAAAAGCATAAACAGGTGCACAAACAGAGGAGCATCCTAGAGTTTATTTTTAATCAAATCTTTCAGCACGAAAACACTATCGCAGGTCACTATATAAACAATAAAATGTGCGAAACAACATCTAGTGTACGACTACATAGGCGTAAAATATAATTGCTTCAAGACACAGTTTCGAACAAAAACTACCAATTCTAAAACACCAAAATAAGTCACGCAAGGATATAATAAACATGCGAATCAAGGAATAAAATTAATTTAAAATTATTCAAGTACCAGCAGAGTGCTTTGAAAAGGAAACAGGTGAATTCGCCTACCTCAAACAAGGAGCGGACGTGACCGAAATCCAGCAGAAAGTAGAACGAACCCTCGCGGACAAACTGCGCACGCTGAACAGCGGAAGAAGTTCACGTCACTCAACCCGCGACAGAAAAAGGATTAATCTATATTAAACATAAACACCAAGATGCCGCGACGGAAAAATAAATAAATAAATAATTAATTAATAAATTAATTAACAAATAGTTAAATGTATAAATAAATAACTAATTAACAAACACTTAAATGAATAAATAAATAAATAATTAACTAATTAACAAATACTTAAATGAACAAATAAATAACAAAATGAATAAATAAATGGAATAAATGAATAAAATAATACTTACATAAATAAATAAATAAACAAAATAAATAAATGAACAAATAAATAAATAACTAATTAACAAATAATTAAAAGAATCAATAATCAAATGAAGAAAGAAAAGAAAAATAAAATAAAATAAAAATAAAAGAAAACCATACCGGCAGGGGGGCTGGTCAGGCCGCCGAAGCAGGGAGGGCAGGCCGTGGGGGGTTTTCAGCGCGGAGGCGCGGCATGCGACGGGTCGCGGCCGGAGGCGTGGTCGGACGGGAGAGCTGGTGTGAGTCCAGGTCGTGGGAGGTAGCGAGGTTGCGTGGGTAGCAGGGGGCACTGCGAGAGGCTGTGCGCGAAGGGGGGGCGCGGCCGCGGGGGAGAGGGTGGCCGGGCGTGGTGCGCTTGACGTGGAGCGGCAGAGAGGCCAGCAGGCGCAGTGTTGGGATGAGCGGGACAGAAGGAGGGTGCAGGGGAGTTTTGCCAGACGGGAGTGGGGCTCGGTGACGGGAACAGAGCAGAGGGTCTGGCCGGCTCGAGGGAAGCGGGGGAGACGCCGCAAGAGAGGTCGCCGGGCAGAGGGCGACGGCCAGGGTGGTGGTGCAGCAGGGTGCGGGCTCGGCGGATGGCGAGAGGGGCGCGGCGGTTCGACGCTGGGTGAGGCTCGGGCGCCGGATGAGCAGGGGCGAGGCCGGGATGAGTGCTGAGGCGCTGGGGGGAGCGAGAGCCGGCGGTGCGGCTTCGGACGCAGGAGGCAGGGCGGAGCAGCGGGGGTTCGCTGGTGAAGCGGGGCGAGCCGAGATGGGGTGGAGGCCGGGAGCGGGCTGCGGGGCAAGGCCGGCTGAGATCGGGGGAGGAAGGAGAGAGAGAGAGGTGAGGGAGAGCGAACGTGGAGGGCGAGCAGGAGGTCGGGTGTGCGGAGGGCGGCGAGGGGCGAGGCCGTAGCGCAGGAGCTGGGGAGCGGCCAGAGGGCCGTCGCGGCTAGGCACGGGGTTCGCGCAGAGGGGGAGCGCCGCGGGTAGGAGGAGAGGGGAAAGGGGATGGCGGCTGCGGGAGGTAGGCTAGGGTTAGGGGTCGTTTTAGGTTTATATATATATATATATGATAAAAATAATAATATTAATAATTATAATAAAACATTATAATAACAATAATAAAAAGTATAATTATAATCAAACCATTTAATAATAATAAAATTTATCATAATAATAATAATAGAACTTATATTAATAATAATAATAAAACTTTTATAAAGATAATAATAATTATAAAATTTACAATAATAATAATAATAACAAACTTAATAAATAAAATAATAATGATAATAAAATAATTTAACAATACTAATTATAATAACTATGAACATAAAGTAGAAGTTAAAATTTAACCGCCGGGCGAACATATGGTCACCCGGGCCGAACGCACGATCACCGCTAGCGATGCGATGACCGCGCGCCGGTGCGAAACCATCAATCACAATTAAATCTTTGAAAAATTTAAATCGGGACCCAGAAAAGATAAAAAATTCGGACGTCCGCGGTCGGGGTGTGACAATTCTCCCCACCACAGACACTTTCTGCCCCCAGAAAGTCACCAGGCCGCAAGTCAACTAAAAACCAAGTCTATGCCCAAACATAACTAAAGGAACCAGAGAGGATTGAGAATCTCGGGGATGACCTTACTCAGCATAGGTCACACCCGACCAGTTCAAGAGAGAACTGGGGTCCGAGATTGAGGGGAGAACACGAAGGGGTTCTCCCCACCACAAGAGCTCAACTTGTGCAGAAAAGTTGACCATCTAAAAGGAAGACCCTAGAAAAGGGGGTCGACGCGGGAACTCCCAACCAATTCAAACCAACTCCTATAGCACGATTAAAACAACACTTCCGTCAAGACATTAAATCCTCGACCAGAGTCAACAACCTTCAACACCAGGGAAAACCTATAGAAAAACATTTGACCAACATCAAATTGGAGACATGATCCACCGAATTCCACAAAACATAACCACATCGACAACATAACTAAAACGAGGTCAACCCACACGAGAGTCAAACACACTTTTAAGAAGGACACACGATTCGGAATATTACATTCTCACGACAAGTCCGCTTAGATTTATCATAGAACAAGTCCATTGCCACTTTTTAGAAAAACAACACATTTACATAAACCAGACTACTTGGATTATAATAAAACAAGTCCATGATAACCCCATGGTAAAACAATGAACATACAACTACGTCAAAACCTAACAGCAGAAAAACAAGTACTAAAAGATCTTGATTGTTCCACTGCTAACACGGAACACAAAACCTGGACCAAGGCTTCACAACCCTGGGGACTCCTGACAGTGCGCGAGCTTCACCCCGAGACTTGTGGCTGGGGCTCTGATGGCTGAAGCATCTTCTGCCTCACAGTCAGGTACTGACATTCTCCCATCGCAGCTTCCTCTTCAAGCAACGCTTCTTGCAAAACTTCTCCAGATGACCCAGACAACCACAGCGATGACATGTCTTCAGAGGGTTGCGACAAGACGGCTTTAGATGCCCGAAACGACCACACTGAAAGCATACCATCGAACGATCTGATGAACTGGAAGCTGAGACCAAAGGGGATAACTCATTGGGGACAGGTATCTCTCGCGCCTTTTCCTCACTAGAGGGGGAACTCTTATGAACAACAGGGGATGCTGAAGTATTAGCCATCCGCACACCGGAAAGCAACTCAGCCAAGAAAGCTTTCTCTTCCAGCTTCTCGAAACAAAGGTCTTCAGAAGGGAGGACTCGCTCCTTGATCTCGGAACGAAGACCCCCAGTGAAAAGAGAGGCTTTCATGAGCTCATGTGATGCTACCTCTGGAGAAAAGGGAATCAGTTCCTTGAAATGGTCAACATATGCCTTCACCGTCCGTTGACCTTGTTGAATATGCACAAGCTCCCTCTTTTTCTCCAACTTCACTTCCTCAGGTACAAACCCTTGGATGAAAACAATTCTAAAGACATCCCACGTCATTTCATCTTGCGCCGATGGTGGGGCAACCACCTTCCACTGGTCCAGAGCTGGACCCTCGAACAACTTCATAATTGCACGAACCTTAACACTATCGGGAGTTCCCAACATTCTAAAGACACGTTCCACTTCCTCGATCCATTCCACTACCTCTAAAGGACCCTGATCACCATGGAGAACAGGCAAAGTCTGAGGAGGACTAAAAACTGGGCATGACATATCCGAATCCTTAAAGACCTTTCTGGGCGGCATTTCCTGAGCGACATATAAAACACAAGGCCAAAACCCACATCAAACCAAATCAACATCAAATCGAAGCAACATCAATAAAAGCGCCTTTATCAAAAACAGTCAGCAGAAGGACCAATCAAACACAAACACAATCCAAAACAAAATATCCTCTTTAAAATTCCCTTTTTCATTTTTGATTTCAATACCACCCTTTCCCAAGATCACTTTCCAAAAACCAATCCATTTTCAAACCAAAAACTTTCCAAAACTGTTTCCCATTTAAAACCAATTTAGAAAACAAAGTCAAGCCTTTAACATCAAATACACACCCAGGTAATCTCATGAACCGTTGCACATGTCTTTATCCACATTCCATTCATACGTGCATCAACACACACTTTCCATGCATTCTCACACATGTGCAAACGTTCATAAAGAGGAACCGAGGTTTCAACCCAAACCATTCTTATCCAATTACAAGAAAACAACAGATTTCCAAATCAAGAGATTTCAGTTTCAAAACCCATTTTATACATTTAAAATCCTTTAAAAGAAACCATTCAAATTTTCAAAAACCCTTATTCATTTCCAACTACGCACTCACACAGACCAAAACGGAATCAACATCCAAATTTGCATCAATCACTGAAATGAGGGACTAGTAGTCACACTCAACCTGACGACATGGTAGTGGGCCATGTCCCAAGTCAGCGTCGACCACTAGGAGGAATTCAAACCACGTACTCGGACTCCACATGGGTCACTACTCCATGTGAAATCACGACGTAACGTCGGCTTGCCTCCATGTCATCTCTCAATCCAAGACAAACCAGAAAAGACAAGGACACAATTCCCGAACTACCCCTGGTAACTCGAGGATCAGTGCGAGCAAGAGTTCGCGACGCTCTTCCCGCACCTACCTCTCGAGTTCCGACAGTCCTAATCTCCTTCTACCGGACAACCCAAATAACAAGACCACCTCTGATACCATTTTGTCACGAACCAGCCCGGGTCGACCCTGAACCGGTCACCCGAGCCGGCCCGCGGCATGGCCCGAGGGGCGTTCCCGATCCCCACGGGCTGGCAACAAGTGTCGGGCATCAAAATTAAGCAGGTGGGAACGATTTGAGCCCAAACAAAAGTAAATAGAACAGAACAAATAAACACTAACAACAGAAAAGAAATAAAAGCCACACGACCACGTACCTCCATGTGACCTCTCAGGTCACCGCCCAACTAGAGAGCAACCTCGCTCCAACACTGAGCGACTCAAAACAGAAAACTTGAGCAAGGGAAGACCTGCAACTGAAATGATAATATAGGCGTGAGAATTAAAAATGCCCAGTAGGTAAGCCAAAGTAAACCACTGAATCCAAAAGTTTCCTTTCCCAAGCAATCCGTTGACACAGGTTTGAAAAAATACAATTATAAAAAAAAATAGATTTTTCACATTTAAAAAAAATAAACAACATGTTTTCCCCATTTGAAAACCCAACGCACACTATAAATCACTTTCAAAACCATTTCATGTTTTTATAATCAAAACCTAATACAGATGATACTACGACTGTGCTAAAAAAGAACAGGTAAACAGTACAGGCTGAAAGTAAATCAGTGAAACAGAAAGTAACCAAGTGATGCAAGAGGATAGAAGTACAAAAGGACACAAGTAACACTATAAGCTGTAAAAAATAACTGAAAGTAAACAATCAAGGTGAACAAGTAACCATGGGTGATCCTAAACATCCCTAGAAAACCCCTGGACGTACTCGGGTTCAGACTACCTGCCGGCATGGTACTCTACAGTCAATAACCAACTGGCCGCCCTAATAGCCAACCAGTGGCACATCCCACCTGGCCTGTCCACAACTCCAGAGGGTACCAACCCGTCTAATCAGGGTTAGCAAGCAACCGTCACTCGATAATCTACAAGACGCCCAGGAACCCATGGTGGTTTTTTGTAACACTGTGTAAGTGGGAGGCCCACGCACGCGTGACTCATCTCACCGCACTTGCCAACCCCTTACACGGACATCGCTACACGACAACCCTCGAAGGGAAGTCCCCCTGTAGAGATGCCCTCACAAGTACGTATATGTATATATCCATATGTATAATCACTTCACATTCAATAAAGTGCCAACCGGGCCTTCATGTCATTTGATTATCAAAACAACTTTATAAAAATACCTGGAGTTGTCAAGCGAGCACTTGGTTTTTCAAAAACAAATGGTTTTACACGAATATTTCACCGTGCCATTTTAAATAACTCAAAACACTGTTTTTGTATTAAGGGCCAAAAGGGCATATCTTCGTATATTTCTTTTAAAACAAGTTCGATGTGTCTCAAAAAGAGGCGAAAACATTTTGTAACCAAGAACCATTTAGAAAAGTCAAGATCTCGAGAAAATAAAAATAAATGGACATAAATGGTAACAATTTCAAACACCATCTTCATTTTAGGGCACATCCATGTGTGCACCTGGTGCACCCATGGATGTGTCAACATCCAATGGTGCGTCAAACCCGCAAAGGGGCACGACAACACTTCCAATTGATACTAAATTTCATAAAACCAACCAGCACAGGATAATAAGATCCAAGAGTGATTTTTACAAAAAGAACACCACTTAAAACAACCAATGATCGCATTAGAAAAATATAGGCATTTAGTTCCAACCATGCTGGCAAAGCATAAACAGGTGCACAAACAGAGGAGCATCCTAGAGTTTATTTTTAATCAAATCTTTCAGCACAAAAACACTACCGCAGGTCACTATATAAACAATAAAATGTGCGAAACAACATCTAGTGTACGACTACATAGGCGTAAAATATAATTGCTTCAAGACATAGTTTCGAACAAAAACTACCAATTCTAAAACACCAAAATAAGTCATGCAAGGATATAATAAACATGCGAATCAAGGAATACAATTAATTTAAAATAATTCAAGTACCAGCAGAGTGCTTTGAAAAGGAAACAGGTGAATTCGCCTACCTCAAACAAGGAGCGGACGTGACCGAAATCCAGCAGAAAGTAGAACGAACCCTCGCGGACAAACTGCGCACGCTGAACAGCGGAAGAAGTGCACGTCACTCAACCCACGACAGAAAAAGGATTAATCTATATTAAACATAAACACCAAGATGCCGCGACGGAAAAATAAATAAATAAATAATTAATTAATAAATTAATTAACAAATAGTTAAATGTATAAATAAATAACTAATTAACAAACACTTAAATGAATAAATAAATAATTAATTAACTAATTAAAAAATACTTAAATGAACAAATAAATAACAAAATGAATAAATAAATGGAATAAATGAATAAAATAATACTTACATAAATAAATAAATAAACAAAATAAATAAATGAACAAATAAATAAATAACTAATTAACAAATAATTTAAAGAATCAATAATCAAATGAAGAAAGAAAAGAAAAATAAAATAAAATAAAAATAAAAGAAAACCATACCGGCAGGGGGGGTGCTCAGGCCGCCGAAGCAGGGAGGGCAGGCCGTGGGGGGTTTTCAGCGCGGAGGCACGACATGCGGCGGGTCGCGGCCGGAGGCGTGGTCGGACGGGAGAGCTGGTGTGAGTCCAGGTCGTGGGAGGTAGCGGGGTTGCGTGGGTAGCAGGGGGCACTGCGAGAGGCTGTGCGCGAAGGGGGGGCGCGGCCGCGGGGGAGAGGGTGGCCGGGCGTGGTGCGCTTGACGTGGAGCGGCAGAGAGGCCAGCAGGCGCAGTGTTGGGATGAGCGGGACGGAAGGAGGGTGCATGGGAGTTTTGCCGGACGAGAGTGGGGCTCGGCGACGGGAACAGAGCAGAGGGTCTGGCCGGCTCGAGGGAAGCGGGGGAGAAGCCGGAAGAGAGGTCGCCGGGTAGAGGGCGACGGCCGGGGTGGTGGTGCAGCAGGGTGCGGGCTCGGCGGATGGCGAGAGGGGCACAGCGGTTCGACGCTGGGTGAGGCTCGGGCGCTGGATGAGCAGGGGCGAGGCCGGGATGAGCGCTGAGGCGCTGGGGGGAGCGAGAGCCGGCGGTGCGGCTTCGGACGCAGGAGGCAGGGCGGAGCAGCGGGGGTTCGCTGGTGAAGCGGGGCGAGCCGGGACGGGGTGGAGGCCGGGAGCGGGCTGCGGGGCAAGGCCGGCTGAGATCGGGGGAGGAAGGAGAGAGAGAGAGGTGAGGGAGAGAGAACGTGGAGGGCGAGCAGGAGGTCGGGTGTGCGGAGGGCGGCGAGGGGCGAGGCCGTAGCGCAGGAGCTGGGGAGCGGCCAGAGGGCCGTCGCGGCTAGGCACGGGGTTCGCGCAGAGGGGGAGCGCCGCGGGTAGGAGGAGAAGGGAAAGGGGATGGCGGCTACGGGAGGTAGGCTAGGGTTAGGGGTCGTTTTAGGTTTATATATATATATATATATATATGATAAAAATAATAATATTAATAGTTATAATAAAACATTATAATAACAATAATAAAAAGTATAATTATAATCAAACCATTTAATAATAATAAAATTTATCATAATAATAATAATAGAACTTATATTAATAATAATAATAAAACTTTTATAAAGATAATAATAATTATAAAATTTACAATAATAATAATAATAACAAACTTAATAAATAAAATAATAATGATAATAAAATAATTTAACAATACTAATTATAATAACTATGAACATAAAGTAGAAGTTAAAATTTAACCGCCGGGCGAACATATGGTCACCCGGGCCGAACGCACGATCACCGCTAGCGATGCGATGACCGCGCGCCGGTGCGAAACCATCAATCACAATTAAATCTTCGAAAAATTTAAATCGGGACCCAGAAAAGAGAAAAAATTCGGACGTCCGCGGTCGGGGTGTGACAACACAAATGTAAGGACAGATAACTAAAAACCTAAAAATACTAAAAAAATACATGACAATGACCATGATGCTCTAATAGCTCTTGAATGACTCCTCAAACAAGTAATTCATATCCAATCCACAAATAAACTCATACAGAATAGAATAACATTATATACATATGGTGATAAAAATATGTATACTCAGTGTGATAATCTTTGAATATTCTCATGAAATATGTTAAAAAGGTGTAATAAATCACTATTAATAAATAAATTAAGAAACCTTGTCTCATAAAATTGTATAATAATATTTCCAAAATCATCATGGATAAGTCACTTATTAATTCATATATTTAAGTTATTTTTATTGAAAAATTAACAGACATACACGCACACACACATATATATATTTATATATATACATAAAACTTATGGTACCCCTCATAAACATACCAATAGGATTTTTAGTTTCATTCCTCGATTCTAAACATCTTTTACGCAAAATTGACTACTAAAAATAATTGACATGATACATACTATATTTATTTATTTTACGTAGTTTAGGGATAAAAAATTAGATGTTGACATTTAAAAACATTTCTCACTTTTATATCAAATTCATCATGTTAGAAATAATTTAAATGAAAATTGTTTAAATCATTCTTCTATAATTGACATGGAAAAAATTATAGAATGTATACAAAATATATTACTAACAATAGTTAACACAAGAAATACAATATTACATTATTTCATTCTAGTTAAGGTGTATAAGATTTAATGATTCAATTTAAAAAATATCCTAATTTTTATATCAAATGCATCATGCTAGGAATCATTTAAATTAAAATAGTTTAAATAATTCTACATAAAAATTTATTTGGGTACTTTTATTGTTAAAAATATTCAAAATTTAATTTTCTAATAGCTTATTTAAAAATCAATCCACTTTATATTGATGAACATGTATCATTTAATTCAGTTGACTAGATTACTATCTAGTTATAATATTCATTAATAATATCTTGTACATCACATATCATCTAAAAAAATGTTGTAACAAATATTACCTTAATTATCCTGGGAGATTAAATGTAATTAAAATGGATCATATATTCACATGGAAACAAAATAGATTACTGACAACCATATAAATGAAACTGCCATTCTTTCATTACATCATTCATATTATAGAGTATAAAATTTGAAGATGCAATTTTAAAAAATGCCTTCCTTGTATATCAAATTTATCATGTTATTAATCATTTCCATAAAACTATTTTATAATATGTCATGGGGGTTAAGGTGTAGAGAATTGAATAAATCCATTTAAAAAATTAATTAATTTTATGTCAAATTCATCAGGATAATAATAATATTAAATAAAGTAGTTTATTTTCTGCTTCATAACAAAATTTTATGAAAAACATTTCTCTAAAAACAATCCAAATTTATTTTTTTAAAAATTATTTCCAATTAAATACTTGTTTTATTGATTATAAACGATCATTTATTTAAGAAGGCAAGTAAACAGTAAATAAATTTTTCTAAAATAATTTATTCCAAATTTTAAAACCTCACAGTCTAGTTTATTATCCAATTTTGTTTATCATGTGTAAAAAATATAAATAATCCACTCTCAATTCATTTAGATAAAAAATAATTAATATTTTTAATTTCAAACTAGTTGATAATTTTATAAATTTTAAATCATTACAATAAGAATATCATGATTTCCATATTTAACATGAATTTTCATGTTAATATTAACAAGAATAACATCACGAATAGTAAATTCATATAATTATAATCATAACTCATAAGGTAGATAAAATTCAATATATTAAGCTTAGTTTTTTCCCATAATAGTTAATTAACATTAAATTACCCAAAACACATCAACTTAACAATACAAAAGTATTCAAATACTATTTTCCATAAAAAATAAGTTGATTTCATTTAAAGTTTTTAGTTAATTGAATATAATATTTCAAAAAAAAAAACAAGATTATAAAAATGAATTCTATAATAAGAATAAAGAATAAGGGGATCTATTCGTCACTCTATAATATTATATACTTTCGAGGAACTACCTTAACAACATTAAAATGAATCATGGAAAAAATTTCCTCATAAAGGGTGAACTATCACCTCTATTCATTTTCATGAATCCATGACTTACATCACATAGAGATTATATATCCATCTAAAAAAATATATCAAAATAAACTCATAGAGGCTATAAAAACAATGTCACATGTATTATCTTGACATGCATGAATAATTTTTAACATAATGAAAAAAATATAAAACTATATAGTTAATAATTCCAAGAGAAAAAATAAAATATCCCCATCCCTCAATCTAGTATCCTTATCATCATAATAATTTGAAGAGTATATTGATTTGAAAAAATGAAAAAAATACAAAGTCCCATTTCATAATGATATTACTCCCCCATACCTGGTTAAAGATAATTTTTTATGATATATATAATGATGAAATCCCATACCCTTGCATGATATCATCCATAATATGAACCAATGATAAGATAGTGGAGAAAATAAATTGAATAAGCTTGGTGAAACCATTTCCTAGATCTATATATCAACATCATTACTAGAACTATTGAATTTTTATTAATCCCACATATGAAAGAAATGATTTTGTAATTAATATTTCAATGGTTGGAGTGTTATAATAAATTTGAACAATGAACTAACAGGTATGCTTTCATTAAGTGAGTGACGATGTTTTTTTGAACTCATTATGAAGGTATGTCAATCAAATAATGAGGATAAGTGAATATATTTATTTTTATAGGTTGGAAAACAATTGAATAGTTATCAACAAGGTAAATTCAATTGCCTTACATCACATAAAGTGTAAAACTCTAAAATCACATAATGGGTGGGGGGTCACCATTAGGGAAATCAAATATGAGACTAAAAGATGAAACGCTCAATAAAACTAATATATTGTACTCCAAATATCCCCATAATATATTCAACTCCCCATATTACACAAGGATCAAAATCCACCATTGCTGATATATCCAATATTAAAACTTGACAAATGATGAATTCTAATTAATAATCTATCCCCATATCAAACTAAATAAAATCACCATATCATATAACAATACTATTATTTATGTTATGAAATATATACGTCACAATTCTACAGTCTCTATTTCTCAAATTCGTGGATTTTCGTTCTCTAATTGTTTTTAAATAATCCATCAATTTATAGTGATGTTTTGGAACATATTTTTGAAAATATTCGGTGTGAAAGTGATTGGACATCATCCTGGATCCATTCTGTCAAATGAAATAAATTTATGGAATACTAAACTAGGAAAAAATTATTAAGTAAAATTAGTTACACAATTCATTTATTTTAAATATCACTCATATTCCCTATCCAATTCTAACACGGGTTCAACCAAGTATAATATTTGATCCTAGTATATGTATCTATACAGTAGGTATAAATACATCACATAGCATGTTTTTTAAACTTGATGGTCCCCACGTCAGATCATAAGAATTCCTCAAATCCCATTTCCTACAATTCCTACCTTTTCCACATCAAATTATTAGCATACATGATATTATTACACTACTGACTGATGAATTCTCACTAGTTATGAAATCCAAACTCCATCATATCTCAGAACCATCATCCTTTTATAGATCTATATCATGACTTTTTTACTTCTAAGGGTACCCCATCATGGCTGAAAATGAAAGAGGAAGGATAATGAACTCAAATGATAGAATCTAATAAGAAATATTTTAGAGGCTAAAACAAAAGATCTATAATGAAAACAAACCAAAGGAGATTCTGTAACACCCCAGGTAAATAAAGAATATGACATCTTTATATTTATCCATATTTGTGAATAAAATTTTAATATTACTTTAAAGGGGATGTTATGCTCGATGGCGTAACCAATACACAACAACGAGTTTCTTGGGAATCTTACGTTGCACTCTAATAAAAAAATATTATTATTTTAAATGGTAGTTAATGCCTAGCCGTTGTAATGGAGAGAATGAAAAAAACTAACTAAAAAATGATTATATATGTTTGTCAAATATTTTTACTCTTTACAATAAATGTTAGTGGATTAAAAATGCAAATGAATCCAGTTTTTAAGCGTAAACATTCTAATATTCTTTAAAAGGTCGATTAACCGCCTTTTGATGGAGAACCCCTTTTAAATCCCCTTTTTGAGAATTTTATGAGATCTATTTTTCAAAACAAACATATTATTTATGATTGGGACATTGAAATTTACCTTGGATTAATTTTTGTTATTTTTTTGACAATGTTCATTTTTCATTGAATAGTGAAAAATACCGCATTTTACATCAAAACCGATTTTTCATATAATTTAATTGTATGGTTATATTATCTTTTTAATTTTTTTAAAGTTTAAATAGAATATATTTTTACCATGTAATTCAATGATGGTCAATGGGATTAATTTCACTTTGGAATTCGGCATAAACAAGTGCCAATCTTTTCATAAATATTGTTTCTAAAAAACCCGCTATTTGTTTTGACAACGGGAATTATTTTTAAATCAATTATTGCAATTTCTATGTTGGTAATTTGGTAAAATGGATGAAATATTTGGAATCAGAATGTCCAAATTATTTAATCAAGACTCTTTTGTTTTTTGACATTATGAATAGTAACGACGGTAATTATCTTTAATTATCTTGATTAGTGAGTAATCGGGTAGTTAAGGATAATAAAATAGTATCATAATAATAAAAAATGACTACAAAATGTGTACTAAGGATACTGGTTGTCTCATGGCAGACCATGGGATTCCTTGTGCCAAACTTGGGGGCCCCATGGAATCACTTTTGTGGGAAAGTGACTTTTTATCTTTTTATTTTTAAAGAATGTTAAATGTAACAAAGAATGTATCACCTAAGTAAAATATTTTTAATTTTGTCTACATAAATGATATTTTGGACTATAAATATTCATTGGAAATATAAAACTATTTCCAAAATCATAGGATATTTTTAATTTTTAGGTATTAAATAAATTAAATTATTTATGACATCATGATGATGCAACGATGACCTCATTATTTAACGATTTAAATAAAATGGAATGATAATGTAAAATCTAAAGACCTACACATGTCCAAAACCTATTGGATGGGTGGATTTAAAACCCTTATCACCTTAAACTCGAAAAACATAAATGTGGGACCATTAAAATCCGAAACTCATTTGAAAATAAAGTTACATTTTATACCTCTCCAAGAGTGCCCCTCCTCTCCTCTTATAAAAGGCCCCCACCTCTACCTCCTAACCCACACTTCCAAAGCCTTTGGATCGGCCAACACCTGTCCATTTTGTCTCTCCACATCCCTCTCTAACTCCTTGAAGCCTTACTTTGGGCATAATCCTTTCCAAGGAAGCCTTTGAGCTCAAATCAAAGGAAGTTACCCGATTTTAAGGTAATGTCTTCGCTTGAGTCCTTTTATATTATTTTTCTTCTCCAACCCCCTAAACTCTTTTTATTATTTTATTTTATAAAAAATACAGTATCTTAAATATAATAGGATGTTTTTATAAGAAGGATTCGAGCTACACTTACACACACCTACATCTA
The DNA here is from genome assembly GCA_963277665.1 of Viscum album. NCBI lineage: Eukaryota > Viridiplantae > Streptophyta > Magnoliopsida > Santalales > Viscaceae > Viscum > Viscum album. The sequence continues at coordinate 532,356,530 of OY728151.1, read as the reverse complement.
ATGGTTAAAGAACATATTGTTTCCGTGGATGGAGAATTTCGGCCTCCCGAAACGATGATTGTTCAACATTTTTATAACACCTTAAAAGGTGGCCATTAAGATGACAATATATTTATATATGATATATAATATGTTTATGTTTTACTTAAGCTTCTGTATTTTTCATTTATGGCATACCTTTATGGTTTCTATTATTGGTAAACGCGATATCTTCATTTAAGGAAGTGCGGACTACCGCCCCCTCAAACTGATTTGATTCGTTAATACCATATGTGGTACGTATAAAGGATATATTTAATAATATTATATATGATACCATACTGGAATTAAAATACTATTATGTATCATTATGTTTTAATTCCATTAAATATGAAATAGAAATGGATGTAGCGTTCATGCGTACGTACAGTTTACCGTCTCCATGAATGGTGCATTTCATTTATTAACTCTAAATGTTATGTAATATTATAAATGCATGAATATACTGGATATATATGATATATATTATATCTACATCATGAATAAAATTCTGGATATAATGAACCTTTGACCACACGAACAACATGTAATTGTAAGAAGTCCACTTTCGACTTAAGAACCAAATATCGACAAAACAATCATTATTAACTTAAATGATTACATAATGATTATGACATGGTAATAAGTGATATAAAATGAATAATGAACTTGAAAAAGGTCCTTAAGGAAGTAGAAATTATCTCAAGTTTATTATTCAGGAGATTAAAGAACAATTGAGTCAAGTCGTACATGAGGTAAGGGATCCTACTCCTCTCTTTCTTTTTAAGTACGCTCTTTTATGTCATTCCTTTTAAAGCTCATCTTTTTTGTTATTGGGATGTTATTTTATATTACTCTTACTGTAATTTTTATTGTTCATATGATGAGAGACCCTATTCTCTCTCATCATTTCATTTTAGAAGTTTTGGGTGGTGCCGTTAGGCTGCCGAATTTTCGTAAGAGATCTAACCTATCTCTTTCTTTTTAAGTACTCTCCTATTTGTCACTTCTTTTAAGATCCTATTTTTTATGTTGGGGGATGTTCTTTTATATTAATCTTTCTGTAAACATTATGTTAATATGATGAGAGACCCTATTTTCTATCATCAATCCATTTTGTATGTTTTAAGTGGCACCGTTAGGCTGCCGAGTTTTCGTAAGGGATTTTTCATCTCACTTTTATTCCAATGAGATTGATGCTAAGTTTGCCAAAATTTACATTGAGTGGTGTATTTACTTCCCAATATTCTACTCTTTGTGTAATATAATTTCGTTTATGAGTATTTACATCAATGATGTATTGTCCTTCTTTCATGGGGTGTATGTTTCAAAAGATACCCAAGTCGGTAAGGGAACCTTTCACCCTTCTCTTTTTAAAAGACTTCTTTTGTTGGGTATTTTAATTCGCATATTGTTATGTTGGGATATGTTCACATATATCCTTATTGATGTAAATTTTATGTCCAAGTGATGAGATCCCTTTTTTATCTCTCATCAACTCTTTTTCTGAATTTTGAAGTGATGCCATTAGGCTGTCAAATTTTTGCAAGGGAACTTCTTAACCCAAATTTGATTCTTTGGGATTAACTTGTACTCCTTGAATATATCATTCTATGAATATGTTTGAATAACCTCTGATTGTTTTACACATAATATACACTTATATTTTGTGTATTCGTTTTTCACACATAATTATGCAATTGATTTATCCTTAAACAAAGGATACCGTCTTTGTAAGGGTCTTTGTCTCAATCTCCATTCATTGAGGCATATTTTGTTTTATACACAACCTTCTTTTATACGGTGTAAAAACCCCTTTGACTTTTACTTTTATTCAAAAGGAATCTTTTTTCTACGAAGCGTTTTACTAAACGACAAAAAGGAATGTTTCTTTTTACGTACGCGGTGACAACAACCTTTTCCGCCGCTGCGAGTATTATTTGATCTTTGGCTTCCTCAACAAGCCGTAATGTTTTTAAAATAAAGTAAATACCATATACGTTTTCTTGTATTTTTGTATTGAAAATGGTTTTGATAAAGTATTCTATAATGTCAATATATTTAAATGATATATTGTGATTGAAATGTGGAAATGTTATCATTCCTTTATGTTGGTTTTATGTGTTATAATTTTATAATGGTACTTGGACATTTTACGGGTGGTTACGTGATAAACCATATGACAGGTGGTGCCGTGAATACCAGGACGGGTGGTTACGTTATAAACTCCAATGCATTGGGTATGGAAGTTAGCTGTATGGCTATTCCATTAAGTATATATGGAAGTTGGCCGAATGGCTATTCCATTATGTGATATGTTTGGAAGTCGACCTTATGGTTATTCCACTTAAGTATGTTTATGTCCCAAGATACCTTTATATGTTATGTGATCTTTATATGGGTTTTATGGTAATCTTTTGGTTACAGAAGGGTAAGTAATAAACTTTTATTCAGTGAAGTGTTTTTACTACTTCGAAACGGTGAAAAGTATTACTTTGATTAAGTATACATGGTTTACTCGTTGTTTTGAAAAACTAACAGTTTTCATTCTTTGTGTATCCCTTAATGAGATTTTTATGCTCATCCCAAGTTTTTGAAATGTTTTTCACAGGACTAAACTTGGAATATGGTCAAGGATGGGATCGAGGGAAAGTCATGCAACCTAAAACATAGAACTAGACATGTTTATTTTTAAGAGTTTTTATTTTATGGAAACTTAGTAGAAGTTTCTACTTTGTAATCTTTTGAGATGTAATAGTTATGTACTAATTCTCTAAAACTGTAAACCTAAAAAGATCCTCAATGTGAATTATTAATTCAACTCAATATTAAGTAAGGTTTAAGGCTGGGGCCTTATATATTCCCTAATTACTACATACGGATTGAGAGATGAGATAAAAATCAGATATCGTGTCCATATCTAAAATATATATGATGTTACCCAAATAAAATATTTGATATATTGAGTACATGAATATTAGGAATGAAAATTTAAAAAGTTATAATATTAAAATAACAATGATAATTACTTTGAGTCTCAAAAAACTCTTCAATAACTCCTCACACTAGTAATTTCCAATTTAGCAATCAATAAACTCCAGTAGACTAGAAAAATTTTATATACATATGGTGATAAAGTCTTATATTCTATGTGGTTCACATTTTAATCTTATAATTAAATATGTGAATGAATCATACTAATTTATTATTAATAAAAAAATGAATGTTCCTCAACACAGAAAATAATATTCTGTAATATTCTCATACTCATCAGGTATCACTATCATTTTAATGCATAAATTTAAGGAAATATTTGTTGAAAAATTGACAAAAAATAGTGACACCTATATACATATATATGATGTTTTCACTCTTGAACTTCCTTATAGGTTTATCACTCGCTCACCCCAATTATACCCATATTTTACTCAAAATAATTTACAAACAATCTTTTACATTAAAATCATAACATTCTCATTATGTCATGATGGTTAAGGATTATAAAATGAGATGATTAAATTTTAAAAAATTCCAATAATGTATATCACATTCCATATGTTAGTAATAATTTAAATGAAAGGTTTTTAAATTCTTATTCATAATGTAAATAGAAAATATCATTTCATTTGCACAAAAATTATTACTAACAATCATTTACTAGAAACCCAAAAAAGTTTATCATGTCATGCAGTTTAATGGGAATAAAATTCAATGATTCCATTTAAAGAAATCAATTTCATATATATCAAATTCATTATGTTAGAAATAATTTAAATAAAATAGTTTATATACTTCTAAATAATTAGGCTTTATGAAATATTCTGTAAAAAAACTTTCCAAATTAATTTTTAAATAAATTATTTTAAAATTAATCCATGTTTTATTGACTAGTGGATAAATTTTAATTAAAATGGACTTATGAAAATTTTAATATTGTATTCAATATAATATCCTATATATCACCTCTCATATAAAAACATATATTAATACATAAACTCACAATGGTCTATTGACATTATTAGTAATAGAAATAGATTATATCTTAGAAACTCCACACAATAGATTACTAAAAATAATTAAAATGAATGTCACACTATTACATTATTTCTTTCATATTAAGGAGTCTAAAAATTCAATGATGATATTTTTAAAAATTCCTTTCATGGGTATGGAATTCATTATGTTATAAATCATTTAAAACAAACTTGTTTAAAGTATGTAATTCAAGTTAAAGAGTTTTAAAATTTAAGATTACATATTAAAAATTTCTTCATGTGTATTCAAAATTAATCATGTTAGAAGTCATTTAAATGAAACTAGTTTAAATCATTCTTTATAAAATAGTATTATGAAAATATTATCTATAAAACATTAGAATTTTTAAAAATTTTATTTTCACAAAATATCTTAGTTTTACTGATAGATATATATCATCTATTCAAGAGGGCATGTTAACATAAAATATATTTTTTCCAAAATCAATTTATTTCCAATAACACATCCCAAAAGTCCAATGTATTTTCAAAATTTAATTATCATGTATCAAAAAATATATGTAACTTACACTCAATTAATGTAATTTGAAAAACAATTAATATGATTAATGTCAAACAAGTGGATAATTTTAAAAAACTTAAAACACTCTAACAATATTATCGTTATTCCCATATTTGAAATGAATTTTCTTCTTAATATTATTTTACATAACAAAAAAACTATAAAAATCATAAAAAATTAATGTAAAATGTTGACGAAATTACAATCAATTTTAGTAAATATAAATATTTTTCCGTGATATTTAATGAATATTGAATTGCAATGAACATATCAATATAATAAATAAATTTCAATATATTTACATTATACGAAATGTTTACATCCATTAATAGATTTTATTTAATATCATATAATAAATAAAATACAATAAAATACAATATATCAACATAACTAATGATGTCAATAAAAAATGAATAGGGGGCCCATTAACCACTCTATGATATTGTATATTTTTGAGGAGCTGACTCACATTAAATATATGAGAATGCATTAGAAAAAAACTAACCCATGAGGGGTGAACTATAACTTCCATTCATTTTATTGAATCCATAACATAAATTACCATTATGTTTTATATCCATCTAGAATGATATCCTCAAAAACATATTAAAACTACACAAACAATATCACTTATATTATCCATTTCATAATGGAACAATTTGTAACCTAATGAGTAATATTCTAAAACAAGGTAGATAATAAATTCGAGAGGGAAAATAAAATATCACCTTCCCCCACTCTAGGTTTGATATCATCAGAACCATGTAAAGAGTATATTGATAAGAAAAAAATAAAAACACCTAATTTGTGATTCCCCCTGAACAATAATCCACCATACTTCAAAGAAGATAATTGTATATGGTACATATGATGAAAAAATCCCGTCCCCCTATATCTCAACATCGAAACTATAAACCAATTTTTAGATAACAGAGGAATGAAATGATGAAGGTTAGAGAAATGATTCCTGAAACTATATATCTACCAAAACACTAGGGATATTGATTGTGTTATACATAGCTCCTTTTGAGGTAATTCATGTATAATTAAAATGACAATGGATAGAGTGGTATAATACATTAAAAAACATTAAATTATAGTTCAATTTTGATTGAGTGAGTGAGGAGGTTTATATGCACTAATTATGTAGGAATATTAATCATAGAATGAGTATATTTCAATTCATTTAATTTATGGGCTAGAAATCAATGGAAGAATTCCCAGAAAGGAAATTCAAGGGTATCACAGTAGAACAAGTGTCAATATCCGAAATCACATAATGGAAAAAAAAACACTAGTATGAAAGAAACAATTGTTATTAATGGAATAAAATCTCCATAAATCTCATATACTATCTTGAAACATCACCCATAATATAGTCAACTCCCCATATTCCTCAAAGATCAAAATCCATCATTACCGGTCAATATAATATAACAACATAATAATAAATGAAACTCTATTACCATTATGTCCCCAAATAAAAATAAAGGTTCTCACCACATCATTTGTCAATCCTCTAATTGTAGTTATGATTATGTGACCTCATAATTATGAAAACTCTATTTCTCAAATTCCTATATTTTTCTCCCCAATTTTTTTTCATCCACAATTAATCTATGGTGATTTCTGGCATAAATTGTTGAAAATATTTTTCTAAAATGTTGTGGGACAATGACATGGGTAAAATGCCTCTTAAGAAAAAAATTAGAGACTCTTAAACCATGGAAAACATTTATTAAGGGAATATAGTTATTTAATTCATTCATTTTTAATATCATTTCTTTTTTTAGTGAATTATTACAACGGCTAAAAAATATATGGTTTTTGATTTTTATTTAGGTACATAAACCCCATGTATCATCACATCACTTATCAAGTTCAATAATAATGATCGTCCCCATGTTGGATCATAAGGCTCCCTAAAATCCAATTTCCTATCGGGTCTTCCTTGGTTACATGAAAACCTATTCCCATATGGTATTGTTACCATATGAGCACATGCATCCTCACTAGTTACTAAATATAATATTCATCATATATCTCATCCATCATCATGTTATACATCTCCATCATGAACCTCAACATCCAAATGTACACCTCATTGGAAGAAAAAAAATGAAGAGAGATAATGACCTACAATGAAAGACTCTAATAGGACATGTGTCATCGACTACATCCAAGGGTATATAAATCTATAAAATAGAATGAAATACCATCATAACGATTGAAGGAGTAAGAAAAATTGTAAAAGATAGAAATATAATATATATAAAAAATGAATATGATGTAACCCCAATACAATATTTATTAAATTATTACATGAATGTATGGATAGAAAATGAAATAGTTGAAAATACTAAAACAAAACCTCAATAGTTAGTTTGATGCTCCAATAACTCCTAGAAAAAAGCTTACATATGTAATTATTATCCCTCTGCCTAATAAAATCCTACTAACTTCAAAAATATTTATATACATATGGTGATAAAAACATAAATATTAATAGTGATCCTATTGGATTCTTTTCATGAAATATGTTAATTATGATTAATAAACCCCTATATATAATATTTGGAAATACATCATAATGTAAAATAGTATATTGTAATATTCTCATATAAACTATGGAGCACTCATAAATTAATTAATATATTTACGGAAATATTTTTTGAAAATTTACCACACACGCACATATATATATAAATAATGTTACCCCTCTTGATCTTCCATATAGGCTTCTCACTCTTACACCCCTATTCAACGTATAATTTAATCATCCCTTCAAATGTCAAGTCATTCCCAATTTGAGTTATGGCTTATCCCATCCTCCATAAATTCCACAAAGGGCCTCACATTTCATGCATAAAATAGTATATATATGCCTATCATCTTCAAAACATCCACCTCTAGAAACCGACTCAATATTAATGAGGTAGTAGTCTAGAAATCACCATAAACTCTATTATTACATTGTAACTTGATCCATATAATCCAATAAAATTAATAAAATTATGATATTTTTGGAAATATTTTATAAAAAAATATTCAAAAGATTATATATATTTCATTATAAAAAACAATTATTTTTACATATAATCCATGAAATAATTCATTTATTCTATTATGGGTATTACACACAACCCTGAGCTTTAGCGAATGATGGACCAATTTTATTTCAAAAATGATCATGATAAACATGCCATTAAATATGAATTTATAGATAGTTTAAACCAATTTTTGAAATATAAATACAAGTTTCTTAGATAATATAGATTTATTTATACATTCCTATTAAATGATAAATCAGTTTTTGTTAATATAATTATATTTTTGAAAAAACATGTTTTCTTCAAATATTTTTTTATTGATTTTAATTAGAAAATATTATAATTAATTTATAGAGCTATTAGAGAATGTATAGAATAAAATTAACTTCATTTATATAAATATTCATAGGTAAACTAACTTCTAGGTAAAATATTGATTTTTTTGATCATTTTCTTTATTTATTTATTGAGATGTGAAAATATCAAGTTTTTTCAATAATTTTTTTTCAATAAATAACATTTGTAATTTAAATTAAAAATTATCTTTTATTGTAACATGATTTTTCATTATTTATATTTGACCCCTTCAATTAGTTTTGAATCAACTATATATTGGGTTATAGTATATATACTTTTGTATGTTTAAACACTAGTTTATTTCGAGAATCATTTTAATAATGAATAATGTTTTCCCATTTAAATTAATTTAAATAATACCCAATGATAAGTGTTTTATATAAGAGATATATATTTTATATAAATATATCATAATTTATATTCATTAAATTGTTATTTTTAGTTATAAAGTTAATATTAAATAATCTCTTGCTTGAAAAATACACTTCTTTAAAACTAGATTTGTTTTAAAATCTATGTATTTTTTTTTAAATTTAATTATTAAAATATTTGTAAAAAATATATAAAATGATATAGTACATTTTATAAATCATCATTGATTGAATTGTCGATGTATTTCTAAAAAGATAAATTTTTCGATGAGTAGTTAAAGATACATTTTTATTAAGAATTTTTATTTCTTATAACGAATTTAGGAAAATTCTAATTTAACATGGGTTTAATGGCAAAATTAGTTAATATATTTATATATTTTAAATATATTTTCTTGGAATCAATTTCATATATAAATATAATTTAAAAACTTTGTAAAATTTTGAACATTTTTTCTTTGAAACCCTGCTTTGTCGACATGTCATTATGATTAATTTTAAAATAAATCTAACCAATAACGTGAATAGGGCATGGAAATATAGATTCAATATTTTTTATTCAAATAATTTAAATTATATTATATCATTACCATAATTTTTTAACATAATTAATAGTAAAATATTTAGACGTTTTTATTATTGCTAAGGTAAAAATGAGTTTTCGAATTTAATTTATGAGGATAACAGTTAATATTGATTCAAATCATGTCTGAATGAATTATTGGAATAATTTTCATCTTATAGAAAAATTATGAATCTATTGTAATTGGTATCATTTAAAGGGATGGATCTTATCATTTTAGATTCTTCTTGGAAATTTCCTTATAAATTCATATGGGTTATTTCCCCCACATATAATAGGACATCGTCGATCCTCTTCTATCCACACCACAAGGTGTTTTTGAATCATATATCCCTATAACAATAATATTCAATAAAATCCTCTACATTTACTAGGTTACTTATTTTGATAATTAATCTCCCTTATTAAGACATTAGGGGTAAGCCTAGATGTGTTCCCTCAAGAATATTTATATTAATTAAATGTTTGTTATCATTTTATTTTAGTTTTCCTCCAAAATAATTTGTTTTTATAACATGAAAATTTAATATAATTAATATAATTAATATAATTAATAGTTTTATTTTAATTTATTGACCTATATACATATACCTTTACGTAAAATGGGAAGGAAAACTATTGTCCATTTGTACGACATTCTACCACCCCATAAAGTAAAATAAATATTTTTTCCTTTATCATATTTATGAGTTGTGTATAATAATAGATTTATTATATTTAAAATATATCTATAACATAATTTCAATTTTATAAATATAATATCACATATAATATTTTCAATTTATATTCTATGGTGGATACGCTAATGCTACTCGTGTGTGGTAGAAAACCACCTCATGAGGTGATGCAATTAATTCTTCCCAAGGAAGGTGGTAATGATTATGTCATTGAATATATTTGATATAAATGTAATATTATTGGTTCATTAAAGGATATTAATTTGTTTCTTTTCTTTTTTTCCCTCCATCAGAAGATCAAAATTGTGAATATGTGTACAAAAGGCTTGTCATCTCCATGAATGTTTCATTTCATCACGCATCATATAACTTCTATGAATGAATATAAATATTTATATAATGAATAAAAAATATACTAATTTCATTATAATAATTATGTGGTTAATTTAATAATGATAAATTTACAATAACTTGAACTACATTACCGAAACTATCACAAGAAAAAATAATAAACACACAAAAATATAGATTTTGTATAGAAATTATTAATAAATGGTTATTGAAACAGTATAAGGGGATCATATATGAAATTAATTTTCTTTGTATCATTATATAATATAAAAATAATATAAATATATTTATTTTATAAGAGGAATTAACACGTTTGAAGGATTTAATGACTCAAGTGGTATGTGATTTTCATCTCACATTGTTACTTATGTGAGACACATTTCATATTCACCACCAATTTCAACAATGTTGCATCATCTGTACCTAAACTGCCATGTATTTATTATAATTCCACATGACCACATGAAGTTATCCCCTTATCAAAGAGTCTTTGAATAATAAGTTAGTGTCTAGGACTATCCGTGGGAAGACTATACCCTTCGTATCATGTAACGAGGTCGACAATAATCAATAAACCAAATTGTAAAAAATCAAAGCAATCATAAGGAATAAGTAGATAATTGAAATAATTGATATGTAATTATAATTAGATACCAAATGATTCATGTCTTTACAGAGTGAATAATTAAGATTAAAAAATAATTTTTAAACTATAGGCCCCACTAGTGTTTGTCCTAGTCCACCACCAACTCAACCCCACTCATCTTAGAAGTCTTCCTCATAGACATTTAACATCATTGCATACCTACATGTGAAGATATAATGATGTTTTTTATAGTCCATATAAATAATTAATATCTAACCAAATTTATTTTTTACCCAGCATTTATGAGTGTAGACTACAGATCTGAGCTCTATGTAGTGTGTTCCCTAGTTACAGTTATGAGTTAATAGTAGAAGTGACATAGAAGCTACTACCTTATCTCTTATCATCTGCACCGCTCGAAGACCAACACCAATTTAATAAAAGTACGATCCACAAACAATCATATTCTTGGTATGTTACATTACTATAGTGATCATAATGTTTAACTTTATCTCAGGGAAAACAACATTATATTCATCTTATCATTAGAACTTCACACCCTCCTTTTCCTATAATATCAAGTGAGTTTTTTTCTTATATCTATGTTATTTATTCAGTTTCTATTTTTGAATTGATTGTATAATATTTTTTATTGATTATAATAAATCCAATTACATGATAATAATGGAATAGTCTTCATACAAATGGCCATATACTCTCACTACTAGTTAGTAGCATCTTGTACTCGAGGAGGAATGTTTAAAGTCATGTATCCATAAGTCTTAGACCTGGTGGTATGGGTTTTAATATTTCATATGTGTTTTATATAATTCTGATTAAGATATTTTTGTATTCTTATCTGCAAAATTTTTGGTATGTTGATATCCATATTATGATCCCTCTTTCATGAGTTTTACTTTTCAAATGTTACTAAAGTAGTACATGATATTTTTTCAATTTTCATTCCAAGATACATTTGTAAAATAATTCCCCTCTCATATTTTATGAGGATTATAAATAGCCCCATTAAGAAGTCACAAAAACAAATTATTTATTCTAATGATAAATTTGTTTCATTTGATATTATTACATTATTGGGGTTATAATTAAATTTTACCAAAGCTGTAATGATTTTTTAACCTCATTGTTTATCATTATTTATTATTAAAATCTGTCTAAAGAGAAGATATTATGATCCATCACCCAAGAAACACATGATCTTTATGATCATATTTTTATTAATATTAAAATTTATTAATAAATATTTTTCCCATTTTTGATTTGTTATTATATTTATTTAAAGGATTCATTTTGTGATCATCTATAAAATTCAGTTTTTGGTTTTTATCAAAAATGTAAAGGAAATATTAGTTTTAACATGTTTAAAATGGATAGAATTTCTCGTCATTATGAACATTACATTATTGGTAACATCATGTGTAATATATAAATCTTTTTTTCAAATAAAAATTATTTTTAAAATGTTTAATTTTTTAAAACATTTTTTTTCAAAGAGGAAAATATATTTTACATAATAAATTTTCCAAGTAATATTTATAAATCATCTTCAATCTAAGATAAAATCTGTTGATGATACATATGAATACTGGGTACATAATCCAAGTATTCAGTTCCAATTAATTCTTGGTATAGTTTATGATTATAAGGTAATCATATATTAGAAACCAATTTCTTCTTAATGACTAATTCCATAAAAAATTGCTTGTGAATGCTGGTAATGTTCCCAGGCAGTTCGATGTAAAAACCTGCATTTTGGACCTGGTGGTTTTTACGGGGTTTTTATGAATTTTGGGAAATTACTGGATGAATCATTATTAAAACCGAGTGTCAAAACCTATTTTTCGACCGCTAAAACTATGATATTTTTTTTTCTTTTAAAGATATTTAAAATAATTAAATTACTTTCTGAAAGAAAATTAGTTAAATGTGATTAAAGGGAGAATTAGGAATAAGAAATAATTATTTAATGATAATAATAATAGTAATATTTTTGTTATTATTATTATTATTCTTTTTATGAGAATTGATTTTATGTTTTTAGAAAACCTAAAATAAGTCTTCCACTTTCCCCGTCTAGGTCGTGCGACACCCCCCTGCGCTCCTCCTTGGTCGTTCATGATGTACCTTGTGGTGTCCTCTCCACACATCAATCAACTAGTTTTATCTAAGGATTTATTCATGTTTCTTCTTTTATCTAGAGAGGTAATCCCTCTCTTTCTATCTTCTCTCATTTTTCTCCAATTTTGGTCTCCCAGTCCTCCCTCTCTATTCGGCTGGTAAGCTTAGGTAGGGTTTGATCCGTTTTTGTTGATTTTGCTTGTTCTAGGGATTGAGGCGCCTCTCTCAGGACCCCTTAGTATGAGATTCATTGTTCTCTACCAATGTAAAAGAGGATTTTCTTTGGTTTAGTCAAATGTTCTTGATTTTAGCTAATGGTTTATACTGCTATATTGTTTTTCACCCTCTAAATTAGGGTCATTATTTTATTTAAGGTTTGTTGTATTTTTTTTGTTGTGAATTAGACTATTTCGTGTGATTTTGAGCCACCGGTTCTAAGGGACTTGCCTGTATATGCATAAGTAATATATATATATCTGTGTGTGTGTGGGTTCCCCCTTTACACATATATTCATCCATGGAAGAGAATATATGTGTATGGGGATATGTGTCCCTTTTTAAATATATATAATAAAGTGATTGTGTAGGTGAGTGAAGACTAGAATATAGATATAATAATTTTTGTAAGGATCCCCTTTCACATGTTCATGGACCAATAAATGTGTGCATAGGGGCTCTGTGTCCTTATATGAATGTTAAAGTTCCTATTCTTAGTGGGGGAGTAGCAGCTTCTAGTTATAAAGAGTCAAGTCCCCTAGTGGACAACATGGTTCCATTTTGAGGTAGGGTCCATTTTCTATTCCATGTTTATTTAAGAAATAATTAATTAATTATTTTCTAGTTCCAAACCACCTAATTTATTGTTTTTCAAGTGTGTTAGAATATTCTAAAAGATTCTTCATTTTACAAAGTATATAGAATGTTAAATGTTATAGATTTTTATGTTTATCTTTATTATATCATTGAGGTTTCATATGATTTGATGTTGTGTTTGAGAAATTTCATACTTAGGATTGACCTATTTCATAATCTATGTGAATTGAATTTTCATATATAGTGGAAGTCGTTTTTTATGTAGATCAATGACCACAAGACACCCCTTGGGTGTTTGGTCCCTTTATACTTGGAATTCCCCTAGATGGATTTGTGTTATTGTCATAAACCTTTCCTTAAAAATGACTATTGGGATTATAAATGGTATGTCCATGTCATATAAGAATATTGAATCAGTGAATATGAATGACCTGAATGGAATGGTTTAAATGTGATCGTGACCTCCATTGATTGGTATAACCGTCATGTTTGGACGCTTAATCCAATTTTCGATGTTTAGGAAAATTTGATGAGTTGACATTGAATTGGAAACATACACTATATGACATGCATTGGGTTAATGTAATAAGTACGACATATGTTTTCTAAAATAAATTTAGTGAACTTGACAGATCTATTATGGTTTATTCCATACATATTATTTAAGATCATGAGTCACCTTATGTTAATTGAAATGTTTAATAGAAATTGGAAATGGCATATGACATGCATGAGCAACCCTGCCTCATGCTATGAACTTAATATGTGACTGTGCTGATGTAATGTGAAATGGGAACTATAAGATATAACCTTATATAGTTTTATTAAAGGTTATTAATGTTGATAATTCATTAATAATGTGATAGTGTTCTTGATTAAGAATGTGTTTTGGGACATATACTGACACTCTAAATACCCAAGGGTGGGATAGACATGATGTTTTATACCCAATTGTGTGTTATGTGTTCTTGTTTGATATATTGGTTGTCAGCCAGGGACTAAATCTCCAAATACATAGGAGGTTCTAGACATGAAATTATAGACTCAATGGCATTCAAGAAAATATTCTATTGAGGTTAAGAGACTAATGCTCAAAATAATAATGGGTTGTGAGACATGGTATGACACGATAAATGCTTAAGAGGGTGTTATACATGATGTTCTAGAAATTTTTATTGGAATAGGACTATGGTTCCAATTATCCATATATGAATTTAATTGAGGTAGATAATGAAAATGAATTTGTTTAAATAAATTTTGAATTGATAATGTAAAATGGTCCAGACTTCGACACAGGCTGAGGCATGTATTGAAATATGAGGGTCTATGGGAACCAGAGGGTATATGTGGTTAAATAAAGGAGAATTGAATAAATGTAAAAATGTTTACTTTATTACCTATGTATTATTCTTTATAAAAATGCATATATGGTTAATATATATATATATACCAAATTTAAATGATCAGAATATTATTCTAGAAACAATTTGACACAGGTGTCACCGTCCAGTGTCCCTTAGGAACCCGGACATGTAGTTTTGTATTGATTGATTTTTGTTATTACTTTGATATACCTGCACGTTGTTTAATTGTTATTCACCACATACTTTGGGGATAAAAATTGGTGGGTGATGAACTACTGATCTTTTATCTCACACCATTCTCAGTTACCCTAGGTACCAGAGTAGAACCAATATATACAAGACAAATGTTTATTTTTGTGTTACTTGTACCTAAAGATAGAAGAAAAGGACCGAGCTAGTGCATGGGATTCTTGAGGGGATATCCATGGGGATTTTTTTGTCTTTATACTATTTTTGTACTATATTTTGAACCAATTTTTTTGGTAACCTGTTTTAGGTATGTATCTCCATGACATGCATGCATTGTATAAACTGGAATTGGCCTTTTTTATTCAGTTGATATTGTAATTGTCTTCCACTAATTATATTATCATCTTATATCAGCTTCCATGGTTACTGATTATTTACTATCTATTACTGCAACAAACATTCTAAATGAGGGTCTATTGTCCCCACTAATCTACCTTCACACCCTCATTGCTTGTAAGCATCCTCTAGTGTATAGGGAGGAACGTTTGAGGTCATGTGGTGACAGTTTCGGCTACCAGTTCGATGGTAAGACAGGATGTGATGTTACAAAGTGGTATTATATGTATACTATTTTGTTTCCTTACTATTTTGGGTTGGTAGAAAGGACAATAAGAACGTGTTGGTTCTTGGTTAATAATCATTCATGCGAATGATTACCCAATGTGCCGGAAATGACCAAGTGGCCATGGTTTGGAATTATTGTTTATATTATTCAATGATATAGATGATGTGATTTCACCTTGGGTTACTTGTGTAATTTCCCCTAATTAATGATTTTAAAGGTTTTATAATTTTTCCATTGGATGGAATGGCAAGGGAGTCACATGACATGCATTATATTAGGCACATATAAACTCATATTCCATGTATAGTTCCATGACATGAAGTTGCATTTTGGTTTTCATGATGATTCAAATTGTGCGCCTTGAATGTATTCTATTATTTATTATTACTATCATGACACATTACATAACATGTCTCAGTGATATAATTATCATGCTTAGGTGATAATATTCCATGCTTCTTATCTTTCTTATTTGTTGTGCTCCTTTATTATATCATGTTTTTTAGTTAACCATGTTTATCCATGTTTGATAATAATTGTGACATGCTATCCTATTTTTTGTGTAAATGGTTGTGTGGGATAGGTTTATTGGTTATGGTTATGATGGAAGAATGTTTTCATATTTACGGTTTATGGGAGCCTTATATCTAGGAAAACGTATCCTATGTATTTGAACCAATATAAAAGGGTGCTAAAGTGTAATCATAAAGTGAATTAATTTTGATTAATGGGGAGCCAAATGACAAAATATAAAGTGTACAAATGATTTTTAAGTTGGTAGGTGGCCATCCCCATAACTGTATTATTTTATGTGAACGTGTTAAATCCAAAAAAGGGTTTAGATTCCATAAATTTGAACAAATTTTAAATATGTGGATAAAATGGGTACATGTATCCAGAAGAAGAATTTTTATGGGACTGCTATAGGTCGCCATACCTGTTAGAAGGAATATAGATGCCAAATTGCTAGTTTATGATGGATAGTTAATAAATAATAACAGTTTAATGATTATGTTTGATATAGATTTCCTTTTTTCCCAGGTATTTGTGATTAAAAACAATGTTCCTTGTTGAGAAATGGTATTTCTGGGTTGTTAAAATTATTTCAAATGTTTAATGGTTTAAATGAATTATTAAAATGGCTTTTAATTGTGTCCTGAAGAGGCATCCTTTGTTTGATCCCTCTTAGAATAGTATTTTTAAATGATTCCTGTGGTATTCCTTGGAATATAAACATGTGTGTCTATCTATATGCTCTTTTTTATTAGAAATTACTAAAATAGAATTGGGATATTAAGCCTAGTGAATCTGTTTGGGAATAACCAAATCCATGGGTCGATGCTAGTTCTTTGTTAGGTTCTAGCCCATTGTATGTAGTGCCCTTATAAATTGAATGCCTTTCTAGTGGCATGAGTTTCCTAATGTTTGGTGAATTTAGTGTGATGTTGTCCCTTTTATGACATATTTTTTCAATTAAACCATTTTTAGTATGGTTGGTCATGTTTTGTTTTGACCTGTATATGGGTGTGAGCATCGAGTAATGCTCAGTTTCAGGGGGTTAGACATGCCTTCGGCATGGTCGGACACTTCGTAGGTGGTTTGGCCATTCCCTTTATGTGGTACTGGCTGACTTGGAACATCTTCAGCCATGTGAATGTTAGTGTGAGGTGATAAGTTGTTGGAATAAGACCTTATGCCTTTGAATGCGGTATTTGGTTATCTGCATAATAGAGATGGACAGATGTTAAATAAGAACTTTCATCCCAATGATCGAGATGATTTTCTAGTGTCTTAGTAGTTTTGACACACCATTCTCAATGGATGGGTTTTCTTTAAATTTTTAGAGATTGTGATCATAGGTCATAGGAGAGTCACACATTTTTTTGGGTGTTTTTATACTAGTGTGCTTGTGACCAGTTAGTTTATCTTCTTTTCCTTGTGACTAGAAGACTCCTAAGGTACAAAGAATCATGTCAGTGCTTGTTCGACATCACCAAATTATTTTTTTCTTGTATATGCAACCTTTAATAAACATCGTTGGTCATTGAGGACAACAATGGTGTGTTTACCAAAAACAGAATGCCTTCTAGTGGATAAGACAGGTTATTGGTTAATGTCAGCTCGTTGGTAGGTGAAGTCAAGTCCCTTTCAAGTAGTACACTAGTTATGGATCGACCTTTCTCCTTAAAAATTATTAGTAAAGATTGAATAAAAATAACCATTCAAATCATATTAGTGTTTTATAATTAGAAATGAGCATATCCCCTATCTTGTCTTCATCATATATACACTTAGAGAGTGTCAATCTTATGCTGCATTGAATTATTTCAATGTTGTTTAGGTAGTTGGGTAGTTCTCATTCAATGTTTCATGTGGGAAACATGGTTTTCTTCATTTTATGACATGGAAATGTAACTGATTGTTGAATATGTACTTTTTTGGATGTGTTTGTAGTAAATGTGAGGTTTCTTGGTAGAAGGAATCACCTTTTAGTTGAAAAAACGTCAGGCATATAAGTTGGGTATAATCTAAAATAGATGGTTGTAGTGGCTTGACTGATTCACTCTTGTTTAATGGTTACAATCGATGAAATAAAACCTCTTGGCATGTTTCCTGGTAGGTATGTGTAAATTTTATGTCATCTGGTGCTTTTTAGGAATAATCAACTCGACTTGGGATTTGTTGCTGATGGTGATCGACCGTTTAAACCATTTCATGATCACAATAGCATCATTGCTTGGACGGTTAAGGGTGTGCTTGAATGTAAATTCCAATAGTTGCACAAACCATAGTTTTTAACTAGAAAGTAAATGTTAAATCCTAATTTGCGAAGTACAATGAGCCAATCGTTTAGTATTATGAAGACAAAATTGTGTATCTAGTTGTGTGGGCTTGTTGAACGATTACTTCGACGTTTTGGTTGGGATTTGGAACTTTCACTCGAGTGTCAAATACATGATCTCTTTGGGATTCTGAAATGGTTAAGGGTATTTTTGGCATTTGGAAATGTTACACAATCATTCAAAAAAAACTTCAACACCTTTGGAGTTTGGGTTATATTTTCATAGATCTCAATCTCTTCTCAGGGATGAGAAGTTTAATGGTGGGAAAATAATAGAAACATGTGTTTTTGACTAGGTGGGGTATGCAGGGGTTTATGAATTGTTTCCAATTACTGGGTGGGTTGTTATTAAAACCGAGCATGAAAACTTATTTTTTCGAGAACTAACACTATAGTGTGGTTTTATTTTAATGAGATTGATATTTTTTAAATAAAAAGTAAAAAATTAAATTAGTTAAATGAGAGTTAAGGGTGAATTAGTAATAATATTGAAATGTTAAATGATAATAATAATAATAATAATATTTTTATTATTATTATTATTATGAAGTTTAATATAATTTTTTATGAAAACCTAATGGGTTTTCTCTCTCATTCCCTGTCAAGGTCATGCGATGCCCCCCTGGGCTCCTTTTTGGCCATTCGCGATACACCCTAGGGAATCCTCATCGCACATCGATCCCCCATTTTTTACTTCATATTTCTTCATGATTGTTCTTCGATCCAGTGAGGTTATACTTTTCCTTCACTCTTATCTCCATTTTTTTCCAATTCAGGTATCCCAGTCACCCCTCTATATTCGGTCGAACACCTTAGGTTATGGTTTGATCTCTTTTTGTTGATTTGTATGGTTCTAGGACATTTAGTGCCTCACTCAAGACCCATTCCTGTGATATTAGACATTTTCCACCAAAGATAAAAGGGATTCTCTTTATTTTTGTTGAAAATTTTCTATTTAAAGAAATTGTATATTTTGTAATTTAGTTTCAGACCCTCTTAATTAGGGTCTTTAATTTATTTAAGTATTGTTGTTGTACATTTTGTGTAGTACGTTGGACTGTTTCATGTGATTTATAGTCATCAGGTCTAAATGAAATCGACTGCATATGCATAGGTATGTATGTATATATATATATATATATATTGGTTCACCCATTACACATATATACATCCATGGTAGTGAATATACAAGTACACTTCTTGGTGTGCCTATTTGTATATATGAAAATGCATGCATAGGTGATTGGATACAGATATACACATATAAGAAAATGTGTAAGGATTCCCTTGAACATGTTGATGGCCATGTGAATGTGTGCCTATGAAGTAGGTTCCTCTTATATATGTGAATGTGTGTATTCTTAGTGGGGGAGTAGTTCCTTTTAGTTATAAAGTGTCAATAACTGAAGTGGACTTCATGGTTCCACATTATGGTGGGGTCCCTTTTCCTTGCCCTATTTTTTTAAAAAGAATTAATTATTTATTTTCTAGATCCTCAAAACCATATTTAATTCTTTGAAGGTGTATTAGTTTGTTCTATAAGATTATTTCTTTGAAAAAGTTTATAGAATGTAAAATTTTATAGACTATTATGTTTATATGCCTTATTACTTTGAGGTTTCTTACACATTAATTCGATGATTGAGAAATATAATTCTTAGAATTGTCCTATTTCATAAACTGGGTAACTATCCTTTTTACATACTGTTTCATTGGGTTCCTATGTATCTCAATAAACCGAAGACACCCCATTGGTGTTTGGTCAACTTAGAATTGTAATTCCCCAAGTGTGTAATTTTATTGTTGTTATAACCCTTTCCTTAAACATGAATCTTGGGATTATAAATGGCATGACCAAGTCTTAGATGAATCTTGAATTGGTTAATTTAAATGACTTGACTAGAATGGTTTAAATTTGATAGTTACCACCTTTGATTGGCATGACCCTCATGGTTGGACCCATAAACCAATTTTTCGTGTTTAGTTAAATTGGATAAGATGACCATGAATAACAAACCTATACTAAATGACTCACCTTGGGATAATGTAATAAGGTTGAGTTATGATAGTTGAAATAAATTTATTTAACTTGACACATCTTGGATGGTTTACCCCATACCTCTTCTTTATGATCAAAAATCACTTAAAGTTAGTTGAAATAATCGATGTAAATTAGAAATGGCATGTGATATGCATGAGAGGTCTTTAATTATTCTTTGAGCCAAATATGTGACCATGATTATGTAATGAGAAATGGGAATCCATAAGATTCCACCTTACATAATATTTTGATAGATTATTATTGTTAATAAATCATAAATAATGTGATATATAATTTAGATTAAGAATGGGGTGTGGGACATGGAATGATGCTCCAAATATACAAGGGCTGCTAGACATGGTGTTATAGACCTAATTGTATGACATATGTTCTTGTTTGATTAATGAGTTGTGGGATATGGATTGTGCGCCAAATTCTCATGGGGTTTTAGACATGGTGTTATAGACCAAACGACAAGCATGAAAATATTTATTATGGGAGATGGAATGATGCTCCTAATACTAATGGGTTATGAGATAGAGACTAATGATCCAAATACTCTTTAGGGTTCTAGAAAAGATGTTATACACCAATTAATTAGCATTGAAATATGGTTCCAAATATCCATAAAAAGAATTTAATTGATATGGATAATGAAAGAGAATTTTCTTAAAAGTATAATGAATTGATAATGTAAAATGGTTCAGAATCCTACACCACCCGAGGTAGGTTTTGAAAGATGAGTGTCCATCGGAACCCTCAGATATATGAGAATACATAAATGATAAATTAATAGATGAAGAACAATTTACATTATTAAATGTGTTTTATTTTTCATAAAATTACATAAAATGTTACTATATATATACATAATTGAAATAATCACTGTTATTATAGTAATGATTCTACAATTCTATCACCATCAGGTGTCCCTTACAAACATGGATGGGTTGTTGTTTATTGATTCAATTATATTATTACTTCAATAAGCCTTCTAAATATTTAATTTTTATCAACTACCTAGTTTTGGGGTAGACACTAGTGGGTGTCGGCCTAGTGAGGTTTTATCTCACACCCTACTCGAGTACCCTTAGTGCCAGAGTAGACCTTATATTTGTAGGACCTTGGTTGATTTCTATGTTTATTATACCTAGATTTAGGAGAAATGAACCGAGATGGAGCTTCAGATGAATGATGAGATCATCATGGGGATTTGCTATATTTTTTCTATTTTTGGACTATATTGTAAAGCATGTTTCTTTATTTGCTGCTTTTAGATATGTATCACTATCACAAGCATGAATTTTTTAAAATATCATTGGAAATTTTCATTATTCAGTCGATATTGAATTTTTTTCCATTGCATTTATTATTATTTTATATCCACTTTCATTGTTATCTGGGTTTTTACTTTCTTGTTATCGTTGTGCACTTTGAAAATGAGGGTAAAGTTTCACCACTGAACTAACATTACCCCAATGCTACTAGTCACCAGCCTCTAGTGTATGGGGATGCACGCTTGAGGTTATGTGATGTTTAATTTGGATAATAGTTTGATGGTAAGCCGGACTTGGACGTTACATTTAATTATTTAATAATGAAATGATTATGAAAATCTGTGTCATTACCATGGGTTATGATATTATGAAAATTTTATGAACCCCATGGCATTCCAAGGGTTATGAAATGATGTATTTTTTATGGTCATATAGAATACATAACTGTGATATTTATTATTTGACTAGTGTGACATATATCTCCCTCTAATACATTGGGTAATGATTATATCTCATGTCATATACATGAAAGGAATGGGTAGTGAACATACTTCATTAAGGTACTTTTTTTGATATGATGTTCTTGGGAGTGAACCATGATGAATATAATGATTTTTGGATTGAACGCACTCCCCAATGGGAAACAAGTGCATCAAAGGCCACTATATGAAATAGATGTGTCCTTATCCACAATGAAAAACATGTTATGAATCCAACTCTACTATTTTGATGGTCTGGGTTGTTAACAATTTCATTTAAATTAGTTGTAAATATTTTTCATGGTGATACTAATTTATGAAATGATCTTATGGTTTATTATATATTTATGGTTATTTACCTCTCTTATGAACCATTTTTTGTATATGACTATTTATTATCCCATGAATCATCGATTTGATTTGGTATAGGTTTGGTATAATGTTATTATTTTATGATTATGATAGAATACATTTATGCATATCTTATTCTTTCATATGATCATATATTGATATCTCTTATGTGTACCATTACTGGTTATCTAAACTAACCCTTTCTTATGACTATATCCCTATATTGTAAAGAGTTGGTTAGTCATGTTATAACAAAGAGGAGTAATTTATGGAAATATCATTGAGGAAGTTCTTGAAAATATTTCATAAATTTAGAAGATTGTATTTTTTCTCTACAAAGAAACTATTTGATTATTTATTTAATCAGGTGTGTTTCTATAATGTAGTGAATATTCATACAAAAAGATGAAATATCATTATTTATGAGTCCTGAGTCTTTATATTTGTTACCAAATAAATTAGAAGTTATTTTATCCTTGGGAACTATCATGCTTGAACATTGGGAAAATTATTATGCTCCACCAAAGGGATTCATGACTAACTAGATACCATTGGGGATGGTGGTTTTTCCATCCTAAGAGGTGTACCTTCTTAGGTAGTTCAATAATAGGTTTCAATTAGATACTAGTTGTTATAATACCATATTATCATAGTTTATATCAGATAAATGATTTAGTTAAATATTAGAAACTTGGATGAAAAAACTATTATGTGATCCTCCAAGATAGTTTTTCTAGATATTTCTACATATTTCTATAAGAAATGTCTAAGGATTAGTAATTTTATTAGGAAATATAATGGAAATTTGGAAAAGAATATATAAAGGTTCTACCATAGAATTACATCTTTGTTTGGATAATAATAGAGGATGTGGATCTGGAATAGAGGTAGCTTGGTTTAATAACTAAAATTGAACATTAGTCTATTCTCGATTTTCATTAGGTTCACAAAAATGGTACTTACCATACACATGAATTTACACTCCCAATGCATATGCTTGGTAAATTCACAAAATCTATACAAACCATTTTGATAAATTTAGATAATTAAAATGAATGACCTTTGATAAACTTAAGGTTTTGTAGAATAAAGATAAGGTATCAGATTTTTACACCATATAATTGATTTTATTGACAATATAGTTCTTTATAATTATATCTATTTCTCATAATATTTGGTATTTTTTATTTGTGGGAACTATATGGAACTTAATGAAAATTGTATGTGATACTCATAGTTTTTATTAGAAACCAAATGGGATGCAAACTGTATTAAAGAATATTGTGATTATGCCTAATATGTTACCCAGGTATATAATTAATTACTTTCAAATTTAGTAACTATCAGAATATCTAAATAAGCGAAGGATAGAGTTCGTTGAGAGTTCAGGTGGTAGAGATTTTAGAGTAAGGAGGATTCAATTCAATTATGTGGAGAATGTATTAAGAGAAAAATTAGAGGTACTCTTACACAAATATAAATATTTATTCAGTGTGGAAAAGAAGGAAACAAATAATTTAATTTTAGAGGAAAAATTAAATGTTCATTTAATATAATTGATATGGGTAATGGTTTCATATACTATCATCGATTGTTGAATGTTTCAAATGTTGAATGTATGGAAATTAATTAAAATGATGTCCTAAAGGAATGATCATGAATTGAATCATAATGTTTATATGATTAATGGTTGTATATATGATTATGGGGTGACTAAAAGTTAAAGAATAAAGGTATGGGATGTTTTAATATT
Source organism: Viscum album (assembly GCA_963277665.1). Taxonomy (NCBI): domain Eukaryota; kingdom Viridiplantae; phylum Streptophyta; class Magnoliopsida; order Santalales; family Viscaceae; genus Viscum; species Viscum album. Next base: position 532,332,107 of record OY728151.1, on the reverse strand, counting down.
TTTAAAAATGATAATCATAAAAATCATGATTAAATTGAGATTGATGAGTGTTAAAACATGGTTTAAATTTCATATTGTAAGAATAATGTATTCATTAATAAAATTATGAATTATATTTAGTGTTATGAGAAGGAAGTTGGTCTTTTTATGTTTTTATACATAATAATTAAAGAATTATGTTATATGAATCATGAAATATATAAGGATTTATCAGTATATGATTTTTCTATATATTTTAATTAATTTTGTTGAATGGTTTTGATGTCCTAAAAATGTAATTTAATGGAATAGAGATATTTTGATAAAGGGAATATAAACTTTAACATGTTCTTGATTTTGAGAAAATTGTATTTAGTTTGGATAATGAGATGATTGACATGAAATAATAAATTACACAGTATTGGACATTGTGGAACTAAATAATGATTTAAGAAAAAAGGGTTCTATGAAATCATTTACAATGATTATAGAAATATATTAGGTGTTGAATATATTACTTGATTTTTTCTTTTTCTCAAATAATGATGAATAATTTATGTTTCCATTTAGATTTTATGTTAAATTTAGTTTTTACCAAACTTCATGAGAATATATGACTATAGTATTTACGTAATTGGAATGTGACAGTTAGAAGAAAATTCATGATTTTGGTAGTATTATGGTTAGAGAGATTTTTTCAATTTTTTGGCCCTTCATATTTTCAATTTTTTTACTGTAATAAGATTAACCATTATGGAATGGTTTTTGTTAATTTTATGAGGTTTTAGATATTAATGTAATATCTATCCATATGAATATTTATTCATAAAATGTGCTACACATTTTATGGTTATAAATCAAGATATCCGGAATGCATTATCATTCGTTTATTGGTCTTATTTTTTGCTTCAAACATGAAAAAAATCATTTCTTGTAGTAAGATATGAATTGGAAAATTATCAAGGCACAACCAATGGACGAGATCTTGCTTTTTAAATGGAATGAAATCAGGTGAACATATATTCTCATTAAATTTACCCAAAAAGCAAATTAATCTATATATAAGATGTCATCCTATTATCATTAATAATTGTTATATCAATGAATATTTCACAACCTATTTTGATTCTGGTTTTATTGTTTTTTTAACTTGATTATTCAGATTTGTGTGATCAATTATCCCGATCACTCCATTATTGTGTACAAATTACATTTTTCTTACATATCTAATTATTTAGTCCCCACCAATGTTCACTTATTTTGGAACCTATTACATGTTTTTAATGATGAAATTTTCTCATACCTATAAATATATTGAATATTACATTTTATTAATCATATTTATGATATGGGTTTCTATGAATTAATGTTCAAATGTCAATCCATTGGTGACCAATATTAGTTTCCATGGAGAAATTTGTTTCAATAGGGGTTGTAGAGACACTAACCCTAGTAATATATAGATAATGTATTCCTTATTAAATTTTTATAATATATTAGGAGTTTCAAACTAAAGTAAATTGTATTATATTAGTACTGTTAAAATATATAAAAACATTAGTCTTACATTACATTTGAATTAAAAAAAGAACAACATAATATTTTATTAGAGAATGAAATCATTCCCTCTATAATGTGTATATATAAAAATAATTTTATACTTCTTGGATTCATTGTAAAATAAAAAATATTTTGGTGATATTAAAATATCAATAAGGGTTAAATATAAGTGAAGATGTCATGATTCATTAAAGTATAATCCATATGAAAGGGTAAGTAACTGAACACACATTAATCATCATAAATAACATGTATATCATAACCAGACAAAAAATAGTCAATTTTTTTTGCTAAATAAATAAACATACATTCCACTAAATCAATAACCTAGATATCCTAATTAGATAAGGCAGGATCAATTTATAAATTTGAAAAAATTTAAAATATATTCTAGTTAATACATATGTTGATAATGAAATGAATATATAGATAATATCTTTAGGAAAATTCATTTGATAATAATAGGTAAATTTATTGATGATGAAAGTAACTAATTATTGGATTCCATGGTCTTAGACGTCACAATACGGCTATCATCCAAAAAGTTATCAAGATGGATTAAAACTATAGTAAGAAACATGTCTAATGATATGTAAATTTTTTGGTTCCTTGATAACTAACAACTCATCCAGATGATATATAATAACAGACCACAGTCATCAATATATGTCTAAATAATTACTCATATATCAAATGATTAGTTTAATTAATGTATCAATAATCCTAACCATTAAATATATATACTAAAGAACGAATATGGATAATAAATATTTCCCAAATTAGTAAATTGAAATTAAAAGTAAAACACTATATGTATATATGAAATAAGCTTTAATAATGAATAAAATAACTGATGAGTCATATACATATTTATCTTAAATTCAATGTGTAATTGTTAGAAAAGTGAATATTTCAATGGATTGTTTTTGAATAAAAAAATTAAAAAAAATCTATAAATTCATTTTTTAAATGATCATAACCCATCAATATAGTTTATTATTAATTTTTTAATATAAAATATACCCATCATAGAAAGAATTAAGTGTTATTTATGTTGATGAATAGAGGTTCAAAAATGTATCGATAAAAAAATTCATGAGGAATGTATCATTTACATTTTGAAAATCAATATTTTGAACAAAATGCTAAAAATCATGAAAATATATTTTAATGAAGATACCATTGAAACATATAAATGAAGTTTCAAAATAATAGATTGGTCTTGATGGAATAAAATTATGTTCATGTCCTACAGGTTAAAACAAATATTGATTTATCCTTGTCAATAACATTAGAACATGCATTGTTTTAAAATGAACATGAATATTCCATAAATATTTTAAAAAAGGGAAGAAAATCTAAAAATTGATTTGGGATATTTTGAAATAAATTTTAATTTTTTAGAATACATGGTTTTAGAAGGAAATAGATTTCGACCGAAGATAGAAATTTTGTAGGATTTTACAAAAAAATTCTCAGATACTTTAATTATCAATGAGTAGAAAAATTGTACTATTATTTGGAAATTCCATAAATATACATAAGGGGAGAAAAGTATATATGTTATTTATAAAATGTTATAATAATTTCTTTCAACATAAATTCAAGAATAAAAAATCTCTATGTGAATAAGATTTTGAAATTAACTATAACAACAATCATAACATTGAAGTGATAATAATTCTATTAAAAAAAATATGAGTTTCAAATTTAGATATATATTACAATTTGAAAAAAAATATTAATAAAATCCATTACACACATAATCTTGGAATTTCAATGATGGATAATAATTAATATAACCCAATGAAGAGATATTGAGTTATCAAATACTTAACACTCAGAAACAGATAATTCAAACCCCCATGGATAAAAAAAGTCAAATAGAATTTTAAAATAACATGAATTATTAAAGAATCTTGATATTATATGTGAATGTGGTTATATACACACCGTATAAAATAAAATCAGGTGAATAATTTTATTATATTTGACAATGAAGTGAAAATGAGACGAAGACCCTTACAAATACCATATCATTGATGTGGGGATTAAACAATGAATTGATTGTTTGTAACAAATATAAATCAAAAAAAAAATAGATAGAAATAAAAAAAATCAATGGACATTACACACATAATCAAATACATACATAGAAAATTAAGTTGATATTTATCCCAATGAATGTAAATTAAGATATGAAATTGCATAACTAATTTGTCCTATTGATTCAACGATTTTAAAATCCACAATATTTGTTTTAATAATGATATTTATATGTAAAAAACAATAATAATTTTTATATTATCATATCTGAATATATTATAACTTCTTATCATCTATTCTTTTTAATCATTCATTATTTTCATTGTTTCTGGTGTTAATTTTCTTCTTATCTTATTCATGTTTTTAAATGAAAGATCGGGTTCATTTACATTGGATTTAATAAAAAACATTTAGAGAATTATTATAAGGTTATTAATATCATATTTACTAATTTTATTCATTAATTGGGAATAAAATTTAATGTTTTTCATGGAAAATGAGTCGCATCACTTTTTAGAGACAGTGGGCCGTACGTATAAACAAACAGCCATATCCTACAATTAATGAGCGAAAGGATAAAGAAATTTCTGATATATTAATTTTAAATAATTTTAATAATAAAATATATTTCACATATATTAATTAATTTTATGTATATAATATTACATTTAAATCATAAATTAAAATGAATCATTTTTCTAAATGAGTCAGTATACCTTCATGCACATGAGGGTCGTTATTATATTTTATACCAAAAAGAACAAATAAAAATATATGTGATAATAAAATTATAGAATTATAAAAATATCATATAAGTAATATAATTTTGGTAGATCAATTATTATATATATCATTGAATGGGGAAGATTGAATATGAACTACATTGGTTCACGATGTGGTTAACAGCTTTACACATGATTCATGATTTTGTATCCCATTCGATGGAAGTGTATAAGGATAATTTTTATATGATAATCAATAAAAAATATTTGTATATGGAATATTCTATTTCTATTATATGTTATATTTTAAAACATAGTATAATTTTTAAAAATTATAATGAATATGATAGATATTTGTTAAGATAATAACCTTTCTAAGATAAACCTTCTTTCAATCTCCCCAAAAAGACCTCAGGGAAGATATTTTTGGAGAACTAGATGATCTATAATAAAATAAAGATGTTTCGTAGATAACTATTTAGGGTACTTTACTGAAATATGACATAATAGGCGTGAATAAGTGATGGGTGGTAGTTCCCATATAGAAGTGGGGAAAAGGGACGTCCTAGGATATTACATGAATGTTTTATAAAATAATCTAAAATTATAAATTCACTCACATTCAAAAGTCATCAAGATTAAAAAATACATGACATTCGGAAGTATAAGGTAAAAAAACCATAAATTAAGATTTTGAAAAGTTGGTATGTCATTTTATACCCTTAACATCTTAGTTTATCCCAAATTTAAACACATCTTTACCCCAATAACAGTAAATATTTTTTAATGTTTTCACTATAAATATATGTAAATTTTTTTGTTGAACTTATTAGATTATATATATTATTATGATTCAAAATAAAGAATCTATTTTTTGAAATAAAATTCACATAAGTTATAATATTTAATTTAAAATAAAGATCATTGATGCTATGAGAAATTATATTTGAGAGAGAAAATTTCAAATATTTAAAATGTCTTATATAAAAAGTCAATGTGGAAATGAATCCATGGTCATAAATTGGAATAATATATTTATTGATCAACTAAATTTTCCTTTAATATTTTTTTCAATATAATGTTACATTATAAATAATTTAAATTTAAAGGAAAATTTCAATAACAATTCATCCCTATTCATAAAAAAATTAAACATTTTAGAAAAAATCCAAAAATTCACCAAAATATAATGTTAGCAATTTGTTTAAAAAACATTTTCTTCATATAAATATTATAAAATTGTAAAAATTAATTTGGTATTATGTGCGCAAAGTGCGTCTAAAACGTCTTATAGAAAAAAAAAATATTCATAAATTAATTCTTTTTCATTAAAATGATAATTAGTTTATTCCTAATAAGTAGAAAAAAAAATTTTCCAAAATTATTTATTACTATTAAAACCTACTAATTTAACATATATTTGTACTTAACATATTAAATAATGTGATTTTAATAATATGGTTTTTTTAAACTGAGAATTGAGTGTAATGAATGTAAAACTCAGTGTTCCAGGTAATGAAAGATATGGAAGATATTGAATTTATTTAAAACAATTATTCTATAAATCCACACAGTGTCATATACTATTCAATGATTTTTTTGGTCAAACACAATCAAAGAAAATTTTCTTATTTTATTATTTTGCGATTTCACATTCTCCCAGCTTTAAATAAATAGAATCTTTATAATATAAGGTTGATCTCCTTAAATCGGGTTTCAAAACATGAAAATAAAAATCTTAAACAACCTAAATAATAAAATGTTTAATATAATACTCCCTTAATATGAAATAAATGGTGGTATAAATTTATTATAAAATAACACATAACTGGGTTTATATAGAAGAGCATTTGTGGAATGTGTATATGTGGACATGGAAGAAAATAATGAATAATTATAAAGAGTGATTGAGGACATTGATCACAATTAAATGAATGGTAAATTAAAATTTATTAAAAAAAATAAATATGTGATGATTAAAAATAGAATTGGGTTAGCATAAAAAAGTTGTTAGGATTACATTTTTATTCAATATCATTTTCCTAATGTTTAGTAATTCTTTTAATTTATGAAAATATATGGAAATAAACATATTTGGTAATTTTTTATTTTATCAGAATAAATTTATCCATCAGTTGTGTTTCAATAAATTTAAAATTCATCCCAAAATCCATGAAATCAATATCCATTTTTTACTAAATCACTAAAATTTATTTTCAATGGGTCCTAAGATCCATAAAAGAATCAAAAGTCCATCCATCAGTTTCTAAATATTTTCCACGAACAACATAGTAAGTAAATGTTACTAATAGAATACACAAATCTTCATTCCTTAACAGCAAGACCACCATTAACTAATTAATATTTATTTTTAGTTCATTTATCTAGGGACATATTAATCAGGGCATCATGTAATATAGTGGTAGGTGCTAAATAATTATCGTTCTTTAGTCATTGGTTCATGACCAGAATACCTATCATATATGACCTGTTTTGAACCATCATGTGGGTTTTGTATTTCATAAAACATATTTTTATAAATAATATAATTTCCCGAATTGTTTTATTGAAATAATTTATATAAATTTTATCATTAAATAACATTTTTACTATGGGTTTCAATAAATTTTTTAGAAAGTCTATTAATCGTTCTTAATCATTATTAATATTTCATTAATGATCAGGTATTCAATAATGTTTATCAATTCTATTATGATTATATTTATAAATTTGGAAAGCATAATTTTGTGACTAACATTCCCAGTAAAACATTTTCTTGAAGTAAATTTCTCCCTAAATAATCATAATCATGATTAACTCCCATAATGTAAAATCAAAAAAGTTGTTTTTTAAGAAATGGTAATTATGATCAATATTAATCTCATAAACCAAATATGGTAACATTTTTCTTTATTTAAATAAAAAATATGTTATTATTTAATTTAAAAAAATCATTAAATTTATCTGAATTCATTTACAAAAATATCGTTCCTAAAAATAAATTTATAATATAATTATAGAATCCAAAATAAAACTTCAAATATTTTATTTCCATTTAGGACCTTCCTTTTAATTAAATATAACCATTTGATGAGGGGATTTAATTAGTTAATTCCCTATTCTATCATATATATGAAAAAAAAAAATTGAATCCCTATTATTATATTTATTTCCTTATATTATTGTCATTATTTATCCAAATAAATTCATAATTTATTTACTAATTTTCAACTCATAAAATCATTTCTTCTTCCTCTAATACAAATTATTTTCAATTTCTGACATATTATTTTTTTCCTAATATTTCATTTTCATCTACTATTAAAATCCATCCCAATTAATTGATTATCTAATATAAATTATTCAAAGAATATACCCCATGAGTTTCAATGAATGTTCAAAATACGGATTGTTGTTATGCATCATGGGAATATTAGGCAAAGTGCAATGCTCTCTATTTAGAGTTATAACCAATAGGTACATTTCTACCAAAACCAAACATACTTTTTTCATCTAGAATTTTATAAATTGCAACGAAAACCCATATATTTTCCACCTTACAAAAACATCTTGACATTCATCTATAAATATCCTAAAAATATGTCATTAATTTATAATTCGTAATCTTCTTTTTCATAAATGTAGTTCCCAAGTTTTTTACTAGAATTACATTGATATAAAAAATAGTGACCCCAAACCTAGTATCATATAACAATTGTCTTCATTATAATATTGGAACATGATATAAAGAGTTTCATCCTCCAAGACTTATAGTTTTTGTCTTTATGGTAAACAAGATATATACTGGGGTCTTATATTAATTTTTAATACAAAAAATAAAAGGTAATTTTTTTTCAAGAATAAAAATTTTCCCACTAACAAATAATGTAGTGGAAATCAATGTACACATCATCAATTCCTATAAAAATAAAAATAAAAGTATGAACTCAAATAACCATTAAGGGGTATGTATAGATGAAGTTATCATGAGTCAATAATGAATAATAAATATGGAAAGGTAATGAACTAAACACATATGGACCATAATAAATAAATATAATATCATAATTAGATAAGGGATAATAAAAATGGAATGTAAACTAACTGAACCCACATTATAATTAATAAATATTTTTTCCATTATAATTTTCTAATTCATAATGAAAATGGAAATTATTATAACTAAAATCACATGGCATATAATATAATATATGAAAATGAAATCCATTCGGAGATAATATAATTGTGCAAATTTCATAGATAATAATAACAGAAATTCTGAATTAATGAAATTATTAGATCTTTTATAACATGGTCTCAATAATTTTTATAACAATGAAAGCATGACCTTTAAAAATATAGATAAAAAATATATGTATAAAGCAGTTTAATTTGAGCTTAATAATTTTTATCATAAGACCAACAGATGAATCTAGGGGATATATAATAATATCCCCTACCCACCACTATAGTTCTAAATAATTACACAAATACATTGTGATATATTTAATTCATGAATCAATATGTCCAACGAGTGAATATTACTATTGAATAAGGATGATATATTATCGATATTTCCCCTCTAAAAAAATAACAATAAATGTAAAACACCATATTTATAATTGAGATCTGTTTTATTAAATAATCATATCCATGATAAATAATTTGGTTATTTAATAGAAATTTAATATTTAATGATCATAGGAATGTGAGTATTTCAATATACAGTTAATGACTAGAAAATGGAATCAAAACAGTTAATATCAATACTTTAATTGATAAAACCATCATAAACCATATATATAAATAATAATTATGTTATAAATAAAACATATAACCATTTAATTAATAATAATGGGTTATTATCATTGGTGAATAGAAATAACATAACATTATGTTTAAATACTTTCTAGACGAAGTTAACTTAAAATTTTTTAAAATTATTTTTCAAAAATAAAATTTTATTTTTTTTAAAAGTTAAGATATGTAATCATTACATTAATAAGTCATTGGTAAAATAATGATTCCTTTTAAATTTTTAGTAAAATCCCAACATGCATTTTCTTGAATAAATTAATGGCCTTTAATTTCAAAAATAATATTGTAATGTTTATATGAGTAATAATTTCATTAATAAATAATTTCTAATGAGATTAAAATAATGATTTTTAGAGAAACTAGTATTTGAATAAAAAACATCAACTGAAGTGTAAAGGATGTATGGATTTCATAAAATAATTCCTAAATATTTTAATAAAATAGTTGAAAATATTGTATGATTAAATAAAAATATATTGAATAAATAGTGTATAAATAAATTATATGTGTTTATTAGACAATTATCAAATCAATTCCATGAAATGAAAATCAAGAATAAACTACCTTAATGAGAATGCGATTATAAAATATACCCATAAAAAGATAATAAAGTCATAATGGAAATTAGTCGATGAATAGATTATGTGTATCAACTATATATCTATTTAAAAAAAATTGGTGATGAAACATAAGATAATTAATAATCATTACACATACTATCTTAGAATATAAAAATTGAAGAATATGTAATATAACCAAATGAAAAGAAATTTATTCAAGAAATTAATTATCACATGGTAAATCATAAGTCAAATTTACTTAGATAAAATAAAAAATGATGAAATTGATAATATCACAAGTTATTAATGAATTTTGATGATTCATCTAAAAGTTTTAATATAAACACCATATAAAATAAATTTATTGTATAATATTACAAATATGTGTTAATGAATATATATTAATATGATATCCCTTAAAAAGTTCATATCATTGAAGTGGGGATTACTCAAATAATTGTATATGTTTATCAAATGTAAATCCACAAAAAAGATGTATGAATACAACACAATATAATCAATGATTATTACACACATAATCTTTTGAAGACAATATCAATGATGTTAAAGATTATTGCAATGAATTAAAATTGAGATATGAAATCACATACCTCATGATTCCTTTCTGATTAATAATATTTATTGTCCGGTATAATGGTTTTATGCCCGTAATTAATTTATAAATGAACAATATTTATTTGTAATATCATATATGGTCATATTGTAAAACCTTATCAAATAATTTTTAGTAATATTTTATTATTTTTATTTGTTCAGGTATTAATTTCTATATTTTTTCATTGTTTTTTGTAATATAAGTAATTGTTCCATAACATAGGATTTAAATAGAACATATAAATAATTATTATATGTTTATAAATATAATATTTTATAATAATATTTATTATTACTACCACTATTAATTTTTTGGTTTGGATAATGTGTGACATTGTATCATTGAGAAGATGTGTCCTACATACAAATGATCCACGATATCATTCCATTATTGTGTAAAATGGTAAGGTTGGGTGTGATACATTAATTTTATAGAATCAATATCACATAATATATATGAAATATGTTAATTAATTATATCCTTAATAAATTCAATTTAATGAGTGTTTCAAAAAATAACATTGCTTCATGTGGTAGTATTCCACCATACACTTGGTTGATATTAGAGTATTTCAAATAATATAGAACGCAAAACATTATTGTGGATATTAATTTTTATAGAGTATAATACTATAATTACTATCATATACATGTGTAATATAAATCATTATATCTGTCCTTTAAATGTGGTGATGGGAAAAAACTATTTCGATTCATGAGATATAAGAAGGTGTACACACAATCGAGGATTTTGTTTTTAATTTTGATTTAAGTGGATATGAATAATTGTTACTCAATCAACAGAATAAAATATATTTATATTTTATATACTATTTTTTATTTTTTTAATATTTAATTCATTTTTAATGTGGAAAAGTGTGAATGAAAATAAATGAGATTTCCTAAAATAATTAAATTTTTTAAGAAAAACGTCTATTGAATATCCTCTTATGGGCCATAGAGATGATGACTTTAGATTACCATAATCTATAAGATGTAAATTAATATTTGGGGGAGATAATTTTTTATGGTTCATTATGTAAAAATATATTAATTGGTGTGGAAAACTATGGCTAGTGAGTGACCTTTTTTAAGTGGCGAATGGTGACCTCATAAATAACTTGGAAACTTCCTAATAGAAACAAAAATAATAATTTCACTAAAATTAAAAAAGAATCCAAATGAAACTTGATTAAATATTAATATGTATTTGGTGGAATTATGGACATTAAATTGTTTTTCTAGAAGTTATGTGGACATTTTTAACATTTATCTTATTAGTTTAACCAAAAATTAAACTGACTTTTAGCTTAATTGAAGTAAATATTTTTTTTCTTTGTTCACATTTCATTACCTGATGAAATTAATTTAAAATTATTTGTTAATGTCAAATATTATTATTATAAATATGGAAAGCAATTTTCTAAATTCTATTCACAAATATGGAAAATAATTATTAAAAATTAATCCTTTTGACATAATGAGAAAGCTGGTTTTCAGTGAGAAAATGTTTAAAAGTTTACAATTTTTTCTTATCAATATTCAATATGAAAATGAATCTAATATAAAAAAATAGAATAATAGATATATAATTGAATAAAATTTTACTTTGAAACAATGTAAAAATATAATTTTACATTATGAACAAATTAAAACAAAAGTACATTTTCAATCAAAATTCATCATTTTTCACTATATATTGGAAAATTAAGCCTTTCAAGAAACATCCAAAAACTCAACTGAAGATAAATTTTTAACTTTTATTTCAAAAAATATTCTTTTTTTTTCAAATACAATTTCTAAATATGATAAAAATTAATATTTGATTTTATGCGCAATGCGTCACAAAATAATCTTTTTTTAAAAATATTTTTTTCATAACACAATTTTTTAGCTTTTTAATGTTTTTATTTTAATTAGATTAATTGGATAACAATAATTTTGATAATTTATTTTTTATTGTTCATATCCACTAATTTATATAGTAGGTATACTTTTCATATCAAATAATTATATTTTAAGAATATGGTCCATTATATTTAAACTTTGTTCTTCATGTATCACAAGATAATCTCTATGATATGTTTCAGGAATGGTATTGAATAGATTGAATTTAATAAAACATTAATAACTCATATAGTCTCATGGTGTTATATAATATTTAAAATTATTTAGGAATGTTGTATACGCAATCAAATACAATTTTGTAATTTTACATTTTAAGGGTGTTAAAGGGGTATAATGGGACATCATGATATTTTTTGAAATATTTTTATCCAAAATAATTTATATTTTTAGTTCTTCAGTGTTATGTGAAACACATAGTTTTGGTAATATTTCATGAAACAATTAATTTTGGATCCCATGCATGACAAGCATCATCGAACTTCAACAAAATATGAAATAATATTATTTTAAATATAACAATTATAAACTAATAGTTAAATATTGTGTAAACTAAATTATTAAATATAAATATATATTTCCAACTCAATATACTTTTATTTCTAATTTGTTAGTAAATAATCATTCAATTTTTTTTATAATAATATTATTCATCAAAAATACATTCTCTTTAATAATGATAATTATTTCTTTTTTATGAATAAATATTATAAATAATTTTTATAATTTTTTTATTTTTTTAAAAAAATATTTTTTTTTAAATTATCATATCTAAAATAACCTATGCATCATTTTTGGAAATTTTTATAGAATATTTATTTGCCATTGTGTAAAAAACACTAATGATTGTAATGCTATAAATATGCTAATAAATTAAGCAATTTAACTGAAAAAATATTTTTTAATTTATAATGAGGTTGATTTTTTAATAAACCTCATTAATTTTGAATCAACTTTATATTAAATTTTAGAATATATTTATTTTTTTTATGAAATAAATTTTATATTAAATTAATTTTACTGTTCATACTTACTCTCCAATATAATTAATTAAAATAAAACTTAATTAATAGAGTTATAATGAAATTTATATATTTTATATCAATTAACTTTAATTTATTTCATAATTATATTATTATTAGACATTAAGTTAATATATAATCATGTTGTTCAGGAAAAATAAACTTCTTAAAAAAGTGCATTTTGATATTGTCTGTATGTTTTGTTTTAAATTTTATCTTCTCAACCAAGAGAAAATTTATTTCAGAGAATATATCTTATTATTTATATCATAATTTCAAAATTATCATGTTTTGACTTTGTGATAATTTTTTGGAAATATAATATTTTCAATGAATAGTGGAAAATAATGGGTTTTATTAAGAAATGTAATTTTCAAAAGCATTTAGAGAAATCCAAAAATTATTTAATATAGTTTTAAAGGATAATTTATTTCATTTATATATCAATTTATATAATTTAGTCACTTGAGATCATTTTAATATCGATTTTTCGTAAAAAACATTGTAATCTTTGGAAAAATTTCTCATTGAAAACCCCCTTTCTCCTCACATCTGTTGAATTAATGTTATAACAAATTTTCCCAAATATGTGAATGGAATTTCGAATAATGAATAATATAAAATTAAATAAAATAACATATATTTTATTATATAATCATATTAATTATTGATCATAATGACTAAAAAAATTAAAAATAATTTTCCTCCTTTAAGGTAATAATGGGTTTACCAGGGGATTATTGAAGAAGTTATTATTAAAAAAATGACTAATAAAATGTATAAATACTATTTTATGTATTTATTTTTATAATTATCTTCTGAATTTTAATTATAGATTCATTCTGAGAAATTTATATTGGGATTTTTATTATCATTTTTAATTGTTTTTGAAAATATCTTAGTAGTTTCTAGGTGGGTTACTTTCGGGAATAATAAAAGGTCCTCTCCCCTCCTATATATTCCAAACCCCACGAGCCTTTTATATTATTTAGTCCTTGACCAATAATATTCAATAATTTGTTATTTTTTCCTAGAAGACAAAATTGTTATTAGGATGCTCTCCAAATATGTTTCTAAGTGTAATCCTAAAGGAGTTCCCCAAATAAGTGGTGTCTTCATTAATTATGTGTTTTCATATTATTTATAATTACAAATATTTATATTATAATTAAACTATTATAAGAAAATATAATTTATATCATAAATATAATAATAAGTTGTTATTTTAATGTTGTGACTTCTATCCATATAATTTTTCCAAAAAATGGGAAACAAAATATGTGATTGTGTATACATCGAAATACAGCCTCGTAAAACATCGTTATTTGTTTTGCAGCACCACCTATCATGATTTAGTTAAATGTTTTTTCTGGTATATATATATATATATATATGAAATTTTAAAAATAATTTCTATTCTCAAAATATAATGTTACATAAATATTTATTAAATATAATTCTGTGGGAGATACTCATATATCGCTCATTTGAACAATGAACTATAGCTTCACAAAGCGATGCGATTCATTCTCACTATCAATTTACATGGAAGGTAATAAATATTTTATAAATGAAATTTTTTTGATATATATCAAATTATAATTTTTATATTATTTTTAATAGATTCTTTATTTACTTTATTCAATCAATTCCACGATGGAAACGATGTTCCTACATACGTACAACATATCATCTTTAAAGAAAAAGTATTTTATCTTTATATATCTAGCATATGAGAATGAAAATTATTATTTATATAGAGAATATACATGATATTAATGAAATATATTATATTTTTATTATAATTTAACAATGATCAAATTAGATGAGAAATTACTAGTAAACTAAAACTACCATGAAATATGATGTAGTTAACACATTGATATGGAGACTTTATAAAGAAATAAATAAGAAATGGTCTCTAAAACATTATATGGGTATATTATTAGATATTATATGTTTCTATATGACTCTAAAATTGTTTTATAATAATATAAAATTTATTATATAGGAGGTTGAAATATGTATGTGTGATGTCAATAATTATATTGTAAGATATTTTTGTCTCACATTTTACATTAGTAAGTCACATGACAAATTCATAAACAATTTATATTATGTGGTGTGTATACTATGAATGAATATATTTTTATTATTATTCTGAAAATTAATTTTATTTATATATCCATTATATTATCTCTCTTCGATGGGGTCTAAGTATTGATATTTACAAAATCAGAAAGGGTATTTTAACATAATTTTCCTTTCCTAAAACATATTTTGTGTTGATCACATATCTCCATTTATGAATAGTATATAAATAACCATTGACATGAAATATAATTAAATTATTTATTTTCATGATATTGTAATATTAATTTAATATTATTCCATCATTGGGTATATAATTCAAGTTTAAAAAAAAGTAATAATGATTTTATGTTACAATCACATCATTTATTGGGATTGTTTATTATTATATTTTAGATCATGAAATCTAAAGATCCATATTTCAAGAAATTCATTATTTTTATTCTTCATTTTTTATGTTATGAGAACACATGTTTTCTATTAGTTTTCATCTATCTATGTACTTAATAATTCAAAAGAATTATTTAATAGAAATCATCATTATTTATCTCATTATTCGAAAAAATATTTTCTTTAAAAATAATGATTTCTAAAAATGTTGTGAAATTTTTGATTAAAATTAAAAAATCTTGTTATAAATAAAACTTTTACCCTGGTTTTTTTAAAAAAAATTAATGGAATATTCATGTCATTTTATAAATAATTTCTCCTAGGATTTTACCAAAAAAGTAAAATAAATACATCCTCTATCTTGTTTAATATGAATTGAATATACTTCAACAATGACCATTGTTTTTTCTAAATAATAATTTATAATATTATACGTCTATTTTCAATGAAAATTCTGTTGATTTTTTTTTATTTTCTAATGATTTATTTTCAAGGAAAGAAAAGGTACTTTCCTAATTAAATGTTCTATGTGATCTTTCAAAATCATTTTTTAGATAAGATGATATCATTTTAGGTTACATATTCTATACTGAATATATGACCCAAGTATACCATTATTATTATTTCTATATATCGTTTTTTTATTACAATAATTTTATGAAAATATATTCTCTTACATCGGTTATACAAGGATAAAATGTTTATGAAATCCACTTTTTTCACAAGTTGTGATATGATGAAATGATAACACGATTATGAAACATGTATATTTTCCATACGTTATGATATGATTAATGTTTTATGAAAAATATTACATTTCCTAGGTTATGACATGATAAATGTTTTATGAACTTGTGGAACCCATATGAATGGTTTTCTTTACGTGAAAGGTGGGACCAAAATCTATACCATAATGAATTTCGAAATGATTCAAATATCATGTGATAGAAATGACTAGAAAATGTATTAAAGATGATTCAGTGAGGTACATTTTTTTATTTGATGTGCTAGAGAGTGATCATTCACTTCTATGATGTTTTTGGGATTGAATGAATTACTATGTGAGAAATAGTTATGTCCTAATCCACTATAGGAAATAGGTGCTCCCATATACACAATAGGAAACATGTGATGTGTTCGGATCTACTATGATGACGTTCATCACTGTTAGCATAGAAAAACGAATTGTTTTTAAATTTTTATGATTTTGAATCACTTTTATGACATTATAATAGGGTCTATGGTGTATTTATGATAATTTCCCACTCATATTGTCCATGTTATTTTAATTAATAATGTTTTATTCTACGACTAATTTGTATTATTTATGAAATCTTGGGTATGAACATCATATATTATGTTCATGATCATATAATATTATGAATATCTTATTATTTCATATGAACATATATTTATTTCTCTTCTGATTACACTTACTAAGAAACTGGTCTCACCCTTTTCTATGTTTCCTTCCCCTAGGTTATGATAAAATGGTTTATGTAGGGTATTCATAACAGGTGTATTATGTGTGATGATATATATAGTAGTGATTTATGATCTTTCATAAAATAGAAATAGTGTGTTTCTATTCTAAAAATACACTACATCATTACGATCTTCATGAATCCCTTTATGCCATGTAATTAATATTAATCCAAAAAATATAAAATATCTATGAAAAAGAATCCTAGGTCATTATAAAAGTGAATTAATGGGATGTCCTAACTGCCACTACATGAAACAATATGTTTTATTTGACTTTATATTAAATCCCACAAATAATTTCATAGTTAAACCTTGAGCTATCATTTTATAGGTTTCAAATGACCCTATATAATAATGCATTATATCATTTATTATGCATACTTGTAATTTATATAACGATATAGTTGTGGAGTGAGGGAAATTATCCACATATACCCCCATTACTATAGATTATGGGGAAATAACACCGTAAAACATTTGGGTGCCATAAAAATTGAAATTAGAAATATATAAACTATGCCCTGAAAAAATATGAATAAGGGGAAAAATCTAGAGTTAGACTCATTTTCTAGTACCATCAGTCTTTACGTTCGGAAACAACTTCTATGGTCGTTGTATTAGAAAAGAAAAAAACATTTTGTTTGAAATTTATGAATTGTTTATCCATTAATTAATATTAATCCATATTAATTTTCTAAGATTAACATTTTATTCTTCAAAAATAATGCCAATCATACCATAAGTTCCCACACTTATATTATCATGCATGTCATTATCATCCTTGATACTCACAATCTTATCATGTAAAATACATTATTCTATCTGTAATCCAAATAAATATTCAGGTACTCTTTGAATACCTATATTATAACACATCATGGATTCACATGTCAAGTATAGAGACTATCACCATTGAGTATTTTGGAACTATTCTTATAAATAACAGTATACTATCAATCCATTTAAAGAAAGCATCAAGAATGATTAATGATATCGATGAGAATTCCCTCTTATAAAGAATAACCAACTACCTGATTTCATTATCACAACATTTAAGATATTAGAGCCTATATTTGAGTCACCAACATAGACCATCACTTCTCCCCTTCCTATTAATGAATTTCTAAATGAATACCTAAATTTTAATAATTACTTATGTATCCAACCCATTTCTTGTAAAATCATTCAAACTATAGAATTTTATCAATAAATGACATCAAGGATATAAATATCCAATGAATATATATATAATAAATTATGTTTCCAAACTCAAGAACTAAAACTAATTCCATAATATATTGACATTAAATTCTCCTGAAATCATGATTGGGCTCATTCCGCTAGAAAAACTAATTCTTTAACAAACAATAATATTAAAAATATATTTTATTATTGGGGTCATTATACAATTCTTTTGTAAAATAAGGCACCCTGAAAAAAATCTATCAATAGATATAATCATCATAACATGATTTTGGTATTAATTTTGTATTTAATTAATAATGTTATGGGGTTTATTTATTTATCCCATTCTTCTTATATAAAAATATAAAAACATTTTTTTAACATTTTTAACAGTATTAGATAATTTACTTTACTAATAAATAATAATAATCTTTCATTTATAGAAAATACTTCCTATAAATATCCGGAGGAACCACAAGACACATTCGATCTCAATATCCCAATCAGTAACTAAGTCTTTAAATCATTAAATATTTGTTATATATATCAATCAATATTTCCTATTTTGATTACTTAAAATATTAAATTGCAAGTTAATTCGTATTTTTATTTATTAATTATTTTAATAGTTTGAGATTTTATATTATTTTATTTAAATCGTAGATATTTTATAGATTATTTATCACTACTACAAAACAGCATAATATCTCAACAAATAATGTCTAGTCGGAAGATATTTATTGATTATCAATAATTATATAAGAAGTACATGATATTCCCTTTATTTCTTAGTTAATCATATTAGTTATAAATCATGTGATTATTTTTCTATTTCATTTCATTACATTCATGAAATATAAAATAATTCATTATGTTCTAAAAAAATTATGTTTTTATTCAGATTTAATAAAAATCACATTATAATTGAATTTATTCTTAATTAAATCTCTTTTGTATGTTATATATTTTTAAATAATTTACAGTTTCATTAAAAATAGAAATAATAAAATAATGATAATTTATTAATAGAAATTATGATAAATAAATTTAAATTGTTGAAATTTATCAAAAGATATATCAATAACATAACCCCATCAGATTACATTCCATATTTTTATGATAATCAAAATTATCATTTACATGCAATTATTTTTATAAATCATTTTTAGAAATAAAAAAATAATATATTATTTATATTATATTTTATATTTTCTCATTATTTTAATTTGGTATGATTTGATAGATTAATATTCATTACAGTTTGTATTCATTTCCAAATTTCATATTCCTAATGGTTAATCATAATTATCAACATTTTGAAATATAATACACGATAAAATAATATTGACACAAATCAAAAGATAAATAAAATATATCTAATCTAGGAAAAGAGATTCAACTGATCTCTATGATATAAATATTTTGATACTCTTCAAATGTTCTAGGAGAGAAATATAAAGAGGGTTAATACACTATGAATTTAAACGAGAACAATATGCAAAATGACTTGGAATGATGACATGATTCATAATTGAACACACAAAACCATGTAGACATTGTTGACTTCCATTATGGATGAGATAAATGAAATGTAGAAAATGTTAAAGATATATTAAAATTTTAAAATGAAAATTATAATGAACCTGACCCATTAGCATGTCACCTATGTCTACATTAATAAGTTGGTATAAAATATAAGGAATCACATACCAATGATTTAATAGTTTTTTAGTCAAGGTAGAATTGGTAAATACAAGATTCCCATATTACATTTAAATACACAAAATAAAACATATTTTTATGAATATAAGTGTTCCAACCTTTATATTATTGTATATAATGTGTTGAAAATTTCTTGGATTACAAAGAAAGGAATCAAAATAAGGATGAACCCAAATTCAATGTAACCTTTATATATAGTGTAATGTATCATGAATCAATAAGAATATTCAATGTGCAATTGTATATAACAACCCACACCATCCATTTAATTAAAAATATAAGAAAAAAACAATATATAAAGGTAAATATATTAAAGAACATTCCATTTATTTAACAAACTATAATTTAAATTCATCGGATCATAATTTCATAATGAATTTCTCTTAGTTAAAATTAACTCATATATAAATAATGGAAATTAATAAATATTTAATGTCATTAATAAGGATAATGATACATATACCATTAATAAATTGCACAAGAAGGATTAAACTAAAGGTAAATTCTAGTTTAATTCTTTATAATCTTATTTCTTTGAGACCAAGTGATCTGTCAAGGGAAACATAAGGCCAAGCCCCACTAATAAGTATAGGTTTAAAAAATTCAACAAATACTGAATAATTTATTAAATTTATTAATAATTTTCTATATACTCTAATATAAATAATGATTTAAAGATACAAAATTATAAATATCTCCCTAGATAAAAAAATTCCATTCATTATATGCCACAATATTTAGAAATGATCAAAAATTTATGGAATAAGTATTTCAATGATACATAATAAGTATAATTATGGGAAAATATTACAATTACATGAAAATACCATTAATAACTAGAGGAGAATAAAAGTAAAAGGTTTCATTGGTATATTTTTAAATAACATACATTAAATTTTATTCAATAGTAACAAATATTTATTAGAACAATATTGTAATATAATCCATTACAATGATCATAATGTTGAAGTGATAATTAATAAATGAATATATAATGTGTTTCAACTATAAATAGACATAAAAACGTGGAGATAAAACATAATTCAATTAGAAGTCATTATATAATTAATCATATAATTAAATAATCAAAGATGTAAAAGATTAACCTTTTGAATAGAAATTGAGTTATTAAAGCCCTAGCCTCACACCTATTTTTTATTGAACATTCATTAAAAACATGTATTGTTATTTTAAAAATGTTAATAACTTATACAAAAATAATAATTATATATATAATTTCATATATGGTACTTCTTTAATATCTTATCACCCATTCAAAGATATTATTTACTTAGTTTCACTAGTTCAGTTCTTAATTCCCATATTTTCTCAAGCATGTGTCCTTATGAAATATATGTTAACGCACATATTACATATCTCGTTCATTTTGAAAATAATTATCACTACATACTTATCATATTTATACATAAATTATGCTGTTATAACCAATCAATAATTATGGTTATGTGAAATGAAATATTTTATGATCATGGAGATAGTAGGTCGTAGATACCCAAGATGACCTTTTTTTAAATGAGGATTATGGAATGGTGGTATGAAATATTTTATAATTCCATAAAGATAAAAATTTCATATATATATTATTATTTCATTATATAAATATATAATACTTGTGTAATTGTGATAAAAAATAGTCACATTATATCATTTTTGTGAAAGTCGATATGTATACAAATGGTGGTTTCATATTTCATTGATTTATAAGGTATGAATGAAAATGATATATATGTATATTATCATTATTTAACCACTAATACACCACTAATATCTTGATTATTTAATTTTTAACATATATTATCATTAAGTTTATCCTTATCACCTTCCATGTACACTGTTCGTGACAAATTAATAACTTTTCTTTGTGAGGTGGTGGTTTTCCATGCTCACTAGTTGGGTTATCATATCTTATTTGTAATTTAAATTAATAAGACATATTTTATATAAAAAATCATGTGGTATGGATTTTTAATAAATATAATATATATACATTAGATTCACTATCAAATTAAATAGTTAAAGGAGGTAATGTATGAATGAATGACATCAGTTCGTGAGCTCGTATTATTCCGTACACAAAAATAATGATTTTGTATCCCATTTGGTGGAATTAGAGATGGTTACATGTAATTAATTTATTATAAAATCATCCATTATTTGTTATATATTTTTGATATTATATCTATAACACCCTAGGTAAATAAAGAATATGAAATTTTCATATTTATCCATATTTTCGAATAAAATATTAATATGACTTTAAAGGGGATGCTATGCTCGATGGCGTACCCAACACGCAACAAAGTGTTTCTTGGGAATCTTACGTTGCACTCTAATAATAAAAAAAATATTATTTTAAATAGTAGTTAACATGTAGCCGTTGTATTGGCGGTAATGGATAGAAATAACTAAAATATGATTATATATTTTTTTAAATGTTTTTACATTTATCCAATAAAAGATAAAGGCTTAAAATATGGAAAGAATTCAATTTTAGGCGTATATGCCCTAGTTTTCACTAAAGGTTCACTTATCACCTTTTGATGGCGAATCGTCATTAAATACAGTTTTGTTCACTCTTATACATTCTATTGGACAAAATAAAACTCTTCTTAAGAATTGGGACATCAAAATTTACTTTGTGTAAATTTTTGGTATCTTTCCGATACAGTTCATTTTTTAATGAATAGTGTAAAATGTTGTATATTAATTCAAAACCTCTTTTTAATCTAATTTATTTATATTATTATATTATCTTTTGAATAGGTTTTAAAGTGAAATTAGAATATATTTGTACCATTAAATCCAATAGTGGTCGTTGGAATTTATTTCACTTTGAAATCAGACATAAACTAGTGTCAATCTTTTGATACTTATTGTTTCATAAAAACACGCTAATTGCTCTGACAGCGGGAATTAATTATTAAATTAATTAATGCGACTTATATGTTTTGAATTTTGTAAAATAGACTTCATTTTTGAATTCGGAATATCAAATATAGCTTAGGGTGAATTTTTGGGATTTTTCTGAAAAACATCAATTTTTGATGAATAGTGAAACCACTAAGTGGTACTTATAAAAACTGATTTTTCCATTTAAATGAAATTTTTCCATCTTTGTGTTTTGAATTTCAAAAATCCGACATACATGGTTTTCATTAAGAAGTAAAATGTGGTTCAATGGGATAAATTAATTTTTGGTGAATAGTAACTTATTATGTTTTTAATCGCGATTAGAGGTAATTAATGTAGTTTATGGTAAGAATAATGTTTTAATAAAATGAAATGACCTAGACACATGTCCTACCGTCATTGGATGTGTCATGGCCGACCAAGACAATCCATGGGTCAACTTGGGGACCCCATGGAGCCACTTTGGTTAGGAAA
Organism: Viscum album; assembly: GCA_963277665.1. NCBI lineage: Eukaryota > Viridiplantae > Streptophyta > Magnoliopsida > Santalales > Viscaceae > Viscum > Viscum album. Next base: position 532,308,602 of record OY728151.1, on the reverse strand, counting down.
TGACATAAATATCTTTTTATTTAATGTTAAAGTAAAAATGACACAAAAATGAGATGTATTACTAAAAAAATTTTACATGGGGTTATAGAAGTCATATTTTTGACTATAAATAGTAATTTTAAATATAAAAATATTTCCTACATCATAGTATTTTTTTATAATTTTTAGACATTAAATAAATTAAATTATTTATGACATCATGATGATGCAGCGATGACCTCATTATTTAACGATTTAAATAAAATGTAAAGATAATGTAATATATAAGACCTACACATGTCCAAAACCTATTGGATTAGTGGATTTCTAACCCTTATCACCTTATCCTCGAAACACATCAATGTGGGACCTCTTAAATCCGAATACCATTTTAAAATAAAGTGACTTTTCTTTACCTTCCAAGAGTGCCCCTCCTCTCCTCTTATAAAAGGCCCCCACCTCTACCTCCTTACCCACACTCCCAAAGCCTTTGTCTCGGCCAACCCCTGACCATTATGTCTCTCCACATCCCTCTCTAACTTCTTTAAGCCTCACTTTGTGCATAATCCTTTCCATGGAAGACTTTGAGCTCAAATCAAAGAAAGTTACCCGATTTTAGGGTAATGTCTTCACTTGAGTCCTTTTGTTTTATTTTGCTTCTCCAACCCCCTAAACTCTTTTTATTCATTTCTTTTGTAACAACTCTAGTATCATAAATATACTAGTATGTTGTTATAATAATTATTCTAGCTACACATTCACACACCTACATCTAATGGTTAAAGAACATACTGTTTCCGTGGATGGTGAATTTCGGCCTCCCGAAACGATGATTCTTCAACATTCTTTTAACACCTTAAAAGGTGGCCATTAAGATGACACTATATTTATATATGATATATAATATGTTTATGTTTTCCTTAATCTTCGGTATTTTTCATTTTGGGCATACATTTATGGTTTTCATTATTGGTAAACTCGATATCGTCATTTAAGGAAGTGCGGACTACCGCCCCCTCAAAGTGATGTGATTCGTTAATTCCATATGTGGGACGTAGAAAGGATGGAATAAAATTTATTATATATGTTGTTATACTGGAATTATAATATAACTCTATATAATTATTATCCCATTCCATGAAAATATGAAATAGAAATGAAAGTAGCGTTCATGCGTACGTACGGCTTACCGTCTCCATGAACGGTGCATTTCATTTCTTATCCCCATATGTAATGTACTATTATAAGTACATGTATATAATTGATATATATGATTAATGATACATCTAAATGATTAATATAATTCTGGAATTAAAATATACATACCTCTCATTTAGTTTTAATTCCATTGATATGACATAGAAATGAAAGTAGCGTTCATGCGTACGTACGGCTTACCGTCTCCATGAACGGTGCATTTCATTTCTAACCTATAAATTATTATGTAAAATTATAAATAAATGTATATTCTGGATATATATGATATATATGATATCCAAATCATGAATATAATTTTGGATATAATGAAAATTTGACCACACGAACAACATGTAATTGTAAGAAGTCCACTTTCGACATAAGAATCAAATATCGACAAAACAAACAGTATTAACATAAATGATTACATAATGTTTATAACATAGAAATAATTTATCTAAAAGTAATAATGAACTAGAAAAAGGTTCTTAATAAAGTGTAAATTAACTCAAGTTTATTATTCAGGACGTTAAAGAACGATCGAGTCATGTCAGACCCGAGGTAAGGGATCCTACTGCTCTCTTTCTTTTTAAGTACACTCTTTTATGTCATTCCTTCTAAGCTCATCTTTCATGTTATTGGGATGTTATTTTATATTAGTATTACTGTAATTTTTATGTTTATATGATGAGAGACCCTATTCTCTCTCATCAATCCATTTTAGATGTTTTGAGTGGCGGCGTTAGGCTGCCGGATTTTCGTAAGAGATCTAACCTCTCTCTTTCTCTTTATGTACTATCCTTTATGTGACTTCTTTTAAGATCCTCTTTGTTATGATGGGGATGTTCTTTTATATTCCTCATACTTTAATTTTTTATGTTCATATTATGAGAGACCCTATTTGATCTCATAAATCCATTTTTGGAAGCTTTAAGTGGCGCCGTAAGGCTGCAGAGTTTTCGTAAGGGGTTTTTCTTCACACTTTTATTCCCATGAAATTTATGCTACATTTGCCACTATTTCCTTTTAGTGGTGTATGTAATTCCCATTATTATACACTTTGTGTAATATAACATTATTTATGGGTATTTACATCTTCATTGTATGCCCTTCTTCAATGGGGTGTACTTTTCGAAAGTTTCCCAACTCGATAAGGGGACCTTTCACCCTCCTCTTTTTAAAAGACTTTTTTTGTTATGTCTATTAATTCACATAATATTATTTTGGGATATGTTATTCTATATCTTTATTGATGTAAATTTTATGTCCAAGTGATGAAATACCCTTTTAATATCTCATCAACTCTTTTTCTGAATTTTGATGTGACGCCGTTAGGCTGTCGAATTTTTGCAAGCGAACTTCATAACCCAATTTCGATTCTTTGGGATAAACTTGTACACCTTGAAAATGTCGTTCTATGATTATGTGTAAATGTCCTCTGATTGTTTTACACTTAATACCCACTTATATTTCGTGTATTCGTTTGTCACACATATTTATGTAACTGATTTATCCTTAATCCAAGGATACCATCTTTGTATGGGACTTCGTCTCAATATCCTTTCATTGAGGAATTTTTGTTTTATACAAAACATTATTTTATACGGTGTATAAACCCCTTTGACTTTTACGATTATCCAAAAGTAATATTTTTATACGAAGCATTTTACTAAACGACAAAATGGAATGTTTTTGACGTGCGAATGTGGAGACAACGACTTCTCCGCCGCCATGATCATTATTTGACTTTCGGCTTCCTCTACAATCCATACCTTCTTTTTAAAAGAAAAATAAATACCATGTTTTACGTTTATTTTATTTTGGTATTGAAAATGGTATTCATAATGTATTTATATCAATGTGTTGGGTTGATATCTTGTTATTGAAAGGTGGAAATGTTATGTTTCCTTTATGCATGTTTTATGTGATAAGATTATGTTATGGATCTTGGGCATTGTTATGAAGACGAGTGGTTCCGTGATAAACTAAGGGCGGGTGAGCCTGATATAGCACTCCAATGCATTGGGTAACGCGAAGGAGTGAAACGTTAAGGTTTCTCCGAAGAGATTCAGGGAATATACTGTGGTGGGTATTCCAAACGTAACCAAGAGGGTTACTCCCTACGTAAGAATGTTATGAATGCCTCAAGTTACCTTTATGTCTTACGATTTCTATGATTTATTCATGGTTTGAGGAGGTATGATAAAGTGACTATGTTTTATGGGTAATGTATGATTTCATTCTTATGTATATATGAACTCAGGTTTCCATTCCATATTTTTATAACCCTTACTGAGCTTTTTATGCTCCTCCCAAGTTTTTGAAATGTTTTTCACAGGTCAAGGGAAGGGTACATGATGTGATGATAGTGTCAATGATGTGTCAAGAAATAAACCATATTTTATTTTAAATATGTTTCCATTTATGGGAAGAATGAATACTGTCTTTTATGTAACCACTTCGTTTAAATGTGGAATGTAATGCAAGTCTCATGATCTAATTCTCTAAAACTCTAAACCTGAAAAGATCCTCAATGTGTAATCTTGTAATAACTCAAGACTAAGTATGGTTTAGGTCTGGGGCCTTATAGTTGGTATCAGAGGTCGGTTTAGATAACTTTATAGGTTAGGGTATTCTTTAAGCATAAGTGAAATTACCATAATGGTTAGGATTTCAAAAAGAGTCCTAGTTTTAGATAAAGTGAATGAGTAAGTATATCTTAGTGTTTACCTTCCTCATTAGTACATGATGGTTATTTTGATATACTCACAATGAAATTTCTATTTTTAGTGAATGGATGGATCTAGAAGGCACCAAAGAGACAACAGGTTGGAAGGAAACTGTGGTGGTTCTCTGATTAAGATACTAGATAAAATGGAGGATTCAATGAAGAAACTCGTGGTTGTTCTAAACCAAATATCAAGGAGTCATGATCAACGACTTGAACCTTGGTATGTTTTGTATTGCATCATGTACGAGATGACCAATCGATGTGGATGTTCAGGTAATAATTATAAAGGTAACCATTAGAGTTTATATGATCCTTACTTTTGAGGTAATTATGGGTTTTTATATGATATGATGGAAAATGAAAGGCATGAGATAAACTTGAGGATAAAATATGTTATGATCATTTTTGATGATTTTATCTCTTTTTGGGGAATTATTTAAGAATTATATAGTTTTGGAAAAAATACAACATGCAGACCGTGTGACAACCCGTCGCGTCGGACAAAGATACGGGAATCGAACCCAAAACCAAAGTGCAACTGTAATTTATCGCCTACCACTGGACTACGGGAAGTCCCTGGTTAGTTTGACTAATTCTTTTTAGTTATATGATTTTATGAATTAAGAGTAAGTTGATTTTGGGTTATTTATGAAAATGATAAACCTATCAGGGAGGATATGTGAATAGGTTAATTACTTTTCAATACGAGACTTTAGGAGCAACTGATGTTGTTTGGAGATAAATGTTACGATTTAACTTGGAAGACTATGTGACTAAATCCTTAAAATATTTGGGTTTCAATCTTATATTGGATTACTTTGAATAATTTTATGGACAAATTGTTTATCGGGTGGTCCTCGTTGAACTTTGGGTTTTGTTGGACAAATTTTGGAGATTAAGCATAGATTTTCTTTTAATGGGTTATCCTTTTCTGGATTATCTTACCTTGTACTAGCCTTTTTGGTTTTGGTTTTGGATAAATCCTAAAGACATGGGATGTATATAGTTCTCTTTGGTGGATTAGGTGATTCTCTAGAAGTTGATTATAGTAATCTTAATGCGAACAAGTCTCCCTAGATACACATCTTTTGGAAAAAATATGAGTTTGATTAAGGAATCTAGTAAAAGTTGAAAGTCAACATGATAAGTGATTATGTTTCCTTATAAATAAATTCCTGAATAAAAAGTAACTTAAAACAAAAATGTTGCCGATTAACTTTTCCTACTGGGGAATCGAATACCGTTTAACCAATCACAAGTTTGTGATTTTCTTATGGTTAACTTTCTCCTAGACATGTTTACTATCACTCTCCCTCAAGAACATGACCCTTTGCTTTTTCTGAAATGTCCATGTTTTTCTACATATGGGTTAACTCGGGTGACCTCTGTACTTATCTTCCTTTATTTTAAAGTGATTGTTTTACCGACTCTTGTTCCGATGTGGGACTTTCAAGGATGTTTTCAAGCTCAATTTTAAAAATTGCGAGGACGCAATTCCCAAAAGGGGGGAAGGATGTAACACCCCAGATAAATAAAGAATATGACATTTTCATATTTATCCATATTTTTGAATAAAATATTAATATGACTTTAAAGGGGACTCTATGCTCGATGGCGTACCCAACATGCAACAAAGAGTTTCTTGGGAATCTTACGTTGCACTCTAATAATAAAATAATATTATTTTAAATGGTAGTTAACATGTAGCCGTTGTATAGGAGGTAATGGATATAAATAAATAAAATATGATTATATATGTTTTTAAATGTTTTTACATTTATCCAATAAAAGATAAAGGCTTAAAATACAGAAAGAATTCAATTTTAGGTGTATATGCCCTAGTTTTTACTAAAGGTTCACTTATCACCTTTTAATGGTGAACCGTCATTAAATATAGTTTTGTTCACTCTTATACATTCTATTGGACCAAATAAAACTCTTCTTATGAATTGGGACATAAAAATTTACTTTGTGTAAATTTTTGGTATCTTTTCGATAAAGTTCAATTTTTAATGAATAGTGTAAAATGTTGTATTTTAATTCAAAACCTCTTTTTAATCTAATTTATTTATATGATTAGATTATATTTTAAATTTGTTTTAAAGTGCAATTAGGATATATTTTTACCTATAAATCCAATATTGGTTGTTGAAATTAATTTCACTTTGAAATCACACTTAAACTAGTGTCAATCTTTTGATACTTATTGATTCATAAAAACACACTATTTGCTCTGATAGTGGGAATTAATTATTAAATTAATTAATGTGACTTATTTGTTTTGAATTTTGTAAAATAGACTTCATTTTTGAATTTGGAATATCAAATATAGCTTAGGGTGAATTTTTGGGATTTCTCTGAAAAGCATCAATTTTTGATGAATAGTGAAACCACTAAGTGGTACTTATAAAAACTAATTTTTACGTTTAAATGAAATTTTTCCATCTTTGTGTTTTGAATTTCAAAAATCCGACATACATGGTTGTCATTAAGAAGCAAAATTTGGTTCAATGGGCTAAAAATAATTTTTTTTGGTGAATAGTATCTTATTAAGTTTTTAATCGCGATTAGAGGTAATTAGTATAGTTTATGGTAAGAATAATGTTTTAATAAAATGAAATGACCTATAAACATGTACTAACCTCATTGGATGTGTCATGGCCGACCATGAAAATCAATTGGTCAACTTGGGGACTCCATGGAGCCACTTTGGTTGGGAAATGACATAAATATCTTTTTATTTAATGTTAAAGTAAAAATGACAAAAACATGAGATGTTTTACTAAAACAAATTTTACATGGGGTTATACAAGTAATATTTTTGACTATAAATATTAATTGGAAATATAAGAATATTTCCTACAGAATAGTATTTTTTATATTTTTTAGACATTAAATAAATTAAATTATTTATGACATCATGATGATGCAGTGATGACCTCGTTATTTAACGATTTAAATAAAATGGAAAGATAATGTAATATATAAGACCTACACATGTCCAAAACCTATTGTATGAGTGTATTTCGAACCCTTATCACCTTATCCTCAAAACACATCAATGTGAGACCTCTTAAATCCGAATACCAATTTAAAATAAAGTGTCTTTTCTTTACCATCCAAGAGTGCCCCTCCTCTCCTCTTATAAAAGGCCCCCACCTATACCTCCTTACCCACACTCCCAAAGTCTTTGGCTCGGCCAAACCCTTCCTATTTTGTCTCTCCACATCCCTCTATAACTCATTGAAGCCTAAATTCGGGCAGAATCCTTTCCAAGGAAGCCTTTGAGCTCAAATTAAAGGAAGTTACCCGATTTTAAGGTAATGTCTTCACTTGAGTCCTTTTGTTTTATTTTTCTTCTCCAACCCCCTAAACTCTTTTTATTCATTTCATTTGTAAAAACTCTAGTATCATAAATATACTAGGATGTTGTTATAATAATGATTATAGCTACACTTTCAAACACCTACATCTAATGGTTAAAGAACATACTGTTTCCGTGGATGGCGAATTTCGGCCTCCCGAAACGATGATTGTTCAACATTCTTTTAACACCTTCAAAGGTGGCCATTAAGATGAAACTATATTTATATATGATATATAATATGTTTATGTTTTCCTTAAGATTATGTATTTTTCATTTTGTGCATTCCTTTATGGTTTCCATTATGGGTAAATGCGATATCTTCATTTAAGGAAGTGCGGACTACCACCCCCTCAAAGTGATGTGATTCGTTAATGCCATATGTGGGACGTATAAAGGACAGATTTAAAGTTATTATATATGATGTTATACTGGAATTATAATATACTTCTATATAATTATTATCTCATTCGATAAAAATATGAAATAGAAATGAAAGTAGCATTCATGCGTACGTACGGATAACCGTCTCCATGAACGGTACATTTCATTTCTTATCCCCAAATGTAATGTACTATTAAAAGTACATGTATATAATGGATATATATGATGAATGATACGTCTAAATGATGAATATAATTCTGTAATTAAAATATACATACCTCTCATTTAGTTTTAATTCCATTAATATGACATAGAAATGAAAGTAGCGTTCATGCGTACGTACGGCTTACCGTCTCCATGAACGGTGCATTTCATTTCTTACCTCTAAATGATTATGTAATATTATAAATACATGTATATTCTAGATATATATGATATATATGATATCCAAATAATTAATATAATTCTTGATATAATAAAAATTTTACCACACGAACAACATGTAATTGTAAGAAGTCCACTTTCGACTTAAGAACCAAATATCGACAAAACAAACATTATTAAATTAAATGATTACATAATGTTTATAACATGGAAATAAGTGATATAAAAGGATTAATGAACTGGAAAAATGTTCTTAATAAAGTGTAAATTAACTCAAGTTTATTATTCAGGACGTTAAAGAATGATCGAGTCAAGTCGGACCCGAGGTAAGGGATCCTACTCCTCTCATTCTTTTTAAGTACACTCTTTTATGTCATTCCTTATAAGCTCATATTTCTTGTTATTTGGATGTTCTATTATATTAATATTACTGTAATTTTTATGTTCATATGATGAGAGACCCTATTCTCCCTCATCAATCCATTTTGGACGTTTTGAGAGGCGCCGTTAGGCTGCCGAATTTTCGTAAGAGATCTAACCTATCTCTTTCTCTTTAAGTACTCTCCTTTATGTAACATCTTTTAAGCTCCTCTTTTTTATGATGGGGGATGTTCTTTTATATTCCTCATACTTTAATTTTTATGTTCATATTATGAGAGACCCTATTTGATCTCATAAATCCATTTTTGGAAGCTTTAAGTGGCGCCGTAAGGCTGCCGAGTTTTCGTAAGGGATTTTTCTTCTCACTTTTATTCCCGTGAAATTTATGCTACGTTTTCCATTATTTCCGTTGAGTGCTGTATGTACTGAACATTATTATACACTTTGTGTAGTATAATTTCATTTATGGGTATTTACATCTTCATTGTATTCCCTTCTTCTATGGGGTGTACTTTTCGAAACTTACCCAACTAGGTAACGGGACCTTTCACCCTCCTCTTTTTAAAAGACTTTTTTTTGTTATGTACTTTAATTCACATAATATTATTTTGGGATATGTTATTCTATATCCTTATTGATGTAAATTTTATGTCAAAGTGATGAGATACCCTTTTTATCTCTCATCAACTCTTTTTTTGAATTTTGATGTGACGTCGTTAGACTGTCGAATTTTTGCAAGGGATCTTCTTAACCCAATTTTGATTCTTTGGGATAACCTTGTACACCTTAAATATGTCGTTCTATGATTATGTGTGAATGTCCTCTGATTTTTTTACACTTAATACCCACTTATATTTCATGTATTCGTTTGTCACACATAGTTATGTAACTGATTTATCCTTAAACCAAGGATATCGTCTTTGTATGGGACTTCGTCTCAATCTCCTTTCATTGAGGCATATTTTGTTTTATACACAACTTTCCTTTATACGGTGTATAAACCCTTTTTACTTTTACGTTTATCCAAAAGGAATATTTTTATACGAAGCGTTTTACTAAATGACAAAAGGGAATGTTTTTTTCGTACGTATGCGGTGACAACGACTTCTCCGCCGCCGTGACCATTATTTGAGTTTCAGCTTCCTCTAAAAGCCATACCTTCTTTTTAAAAGAAAAATAAATACGATGTTTTACTTTTATTTTATTTTGGTATTGAAAATGGTATTCATAATGTATTTATATCAATGTGTTGTGTTGATATCTTATTATTGAAAGGTGGAAATGTTATGTTTCCTTTATGCATGTTTTATGTGATAAGATTATGTTATGGATATTGGGCATTGTTACGAAGACGGGTGGTTCCGTGATAAAATAAGGGCGGGTGAGCCCGATATAGCTCTCCAATGCATTGGGTAATGCGAAGGAGTGAAATGTTAAGGTTTCTCCGAAGAGATTTTGGGAATATACTGTGGTGGGTATTCCAAATGTAACCAAGAGGGTTACTCCCTACGTAAGAATGTTATAAATGCCTCATGTTACCTTTATGTATTATGATTTCTATGATTTATTAATGGTTTGATGAGGTATGTTAAAATGCCTATGTTTTATGGGTAAAGTATGATTTCATTCTTATGTATATATGAACTCATGTTTCCTTTCAATATTTTTATAACCCTTACTGAGCTTTTTATTCTCATCCCAAGTTTTTGAAATGTTTTTCACATGTCAAGGGAAGGGTACATGATGTGATGATAGTGTCAAGTATGTGTCAAGAAAGAATCCATGTTTTATTTTAAATATGTTTCCGTTTATGGGAAGAATGAATATTGTCTTTTATGTAACCACTTCGTTTAAATGTGGAATATAATGCAAGTTTCATGAACTAATTCTCTAAAACTGTAAACCTGAAAAGATACTCAATGTGTAATCTTGTAATAACTCAAGATTAATTAAGGTTTAAGTTTGGGGCCTTATAATATCATCTTGGGTAAATAAGAATTTAATGAAGTGTAGAAATAAATAAAATGAAGATACTTGTTGAAGTACATTAGATATTCATTTGTTATCCTACTTAGGCATTCACTATACCATTTAAATGCTCAATTTCTCACAAAACTAAGACTCCTAGGATGAGATTAGGGATGTTAGGAATTTAATTTTTTCATTTATTTTTAAAATTAATTGGGTGTGAGGGTGTGAATAAGAGAGGAGAGGGTTGCCTTATATAAGTGGGGATAAGAAAAACTTGTTCATTTTGAAAATAATTCAGGGATACCACATTTTATATATATCAAATGTGACCAAAATATTCCATGATAAATAACTATTGAGTTAACTGTTGATATATGATCTATGAGGACCCGACCTTAACCATTACATAATCTTATAAGTTCCTTTAGAATCATCATTTTAAATTACCAACGACCTTTTCATTTCATGTTTTTCCTAAGGTTAGGGAATAATTCATATATATCAACCCACACCCATAAAAATGTATATTTGTAAAATAGTACCAATTTCATCCCTAATAAAAATGTTTTTAACAAAACATGAAAATAGTTTCATGAAAATACTTCAAAACTGTTATCATAGATTTTCATTTTCTCACACATATACACACACCCAGTGAAATATATTTTAAAACATGGGATGAGAAAAAATTGTAGTAAGGGATATTAAAAGAAAGAGATAAACCGTTAGTCCATGAATACTTAAACACATATGAATACATTTTCACAAAGACATCCTTCACACAAATAAAGTATCATATAATTACATTATAAATGATGAGATTTCCATAAAAAATAGAAAAAATAAATAAAACCATAAATGTATCATGGGAATTACTTAGGTAATATTTCAACCCTCTTGGATACCTTATGATTAGTAACCGACATGTCTACCTTACAATGTAACCCCCATGGATACCCCATGATGTAACCATCATAGTTACAATTGATGTAACCATATGGTATACCTCCAAAATTCAAATACCCAATAAATTTTGGGGTGAAATAGGCCCCACCATTCATCATAAAAAATCCCCATGAACCGTAACATAATCACAAAATAATAATTTTAGAAATAAATCAAATCATTTCAATTTTATAAAAATAGAAGTTTAAATGAGGATTTGAAAAGAAAATTTCACTACAAAAAAAATATAATTGATGATATAATTAATAGAATATGTGGACTTTGGTAATATACTAAAAATAAACATATTAAAAATAATATAAACTAAATTCATCAGATAATTAATCTTAATAACACAATATAATGAAGTATATGGTTTCTTAATGAATGGAAATTGGGATTAAAATTATTTTACCTTATGACATTCTTACATAAAACATTTTTAAAACTCTTGTAATATGGCTAAAAGAGTGTTAATAATTTTTTACAAAAACATATTCATTTTTTTTCACGTTATATGATGATTTTATAACATCATTCCACCAATTTATTAATTATATTTTGTAACTTCCATTATTTTGGGTGCGTTATTTTCATGGTTTCCATGGTTGTCTCCTAATGGTTTTTATTTTTGAACAAAAATAATACTATATAAGTGATTGAAGTTATAAATATATATAGCTCACATTAGACAATTAAATGTGAATTTGAACTTTCCATGATTTTGGTAAAATGAAAAATCATCCTCAACGAAGGTGGTGAATTGACGCACCACAGACGACGATTTCATTACTTATGAATAAAATGATTATTTGGGTGATTTTATGATGAATATACCAAAAAAAATTAAGACTCCATTATATATGTGGTAAATTAGTTTTCATAAAACAATGGATAAGAGCTTAGGATAAGGTATTAGTAAAAAAATAATTAAATAAGAAGAATAATGTAACTTAGTCTTAAAAAATTCATCTTTGAGAACCTCCTTAGGGAACTTTGAAGTTGTTATTATAAGATAATAGATTCTAAAGAATGTGTAATGTGATGACAATGATGTAACTTGTCCGATTTTATCCAAATAGGATGGCTTGAGGTGATGAAACATTGCAAAAGAGGGAGCCTCCATTTATAATTTAGGTGAACGGTAACATATGGAGTACTTAAATTATTCAAATATAATAAATTTATTATAGGGTTTAAGACATACAAAAAGGAATAAATCTAAATTGGATTATTTTTTATAAGTAATATCTTCATTTTTTAATTTTTTAAAAAAAATTTTAAAAAAAATTAAATAAAATATTTATTCATGGAAAATATTTCATATCAAAATAAAAACTATTCATAATTATGACTTTAAACACGTCAAAACATAGTTTCAAATTAAAATAAATTATTTAATTATTTCATAGAAATTTAATATTCATATAGGGATTTCATTTATTAATATAAAAAAATAAAATTATGTTTATTATAATATTTTTATTACTTTTAATTTGATTAATTTATTAATAAAGTGATTACTATATAAGAAATGTTCAATCCATTAAGGTAATTATTTATTACCTAAAAATTAAAAATAAATTTTTAATGGAAATTTAATTCCCTTATATTTCCATAGACTACTCTTGTTCGAGTAAATTTTTTGGAAAACATCATATTAAAAATTTTATACAACTAAAGTTTATAGTGTGAACACATTGACTTAGTGTTGAATAAAATATCATAATAGTAATAAACTGACTATTATTTATCCAAAATATAAAAATTAAAAATATAAAGAATAAAATTCTCATCACATTCCTATAAAAAAATATTTTTCTAAAATATTGGTCATTGATTAATTATTAAAATTTTAATAAAATACATTTTATTTATTTTTTATATTTTTTCACAAGCTCTGCTTCATAATTACATAATCATTAATATCAATTATTTCATAGAAAAAACTAAAAATAAATTACTATCATTGAAAAAAGAAAATTATGTTCAAAATAAAATTTTAGATTCATTCATTATAAATGTTCAAAAAAAATCTGCAATTTTTAATTTTGTCTTTTCTTGCCTGTCATAATATTTTTAGAAGTATTTGTATAAAAATATTGTTATATGACTATGAAATAAGAAAATAACTACCAAAAATATAGTATTAAATAATAATTAAGAAATTAGTCTTGAAAATAATTTTTACCACTCAATTGTTATTTATAATGAATCAAATTTCACATAGTCAATGCTGTGAAGGCACTGTGTCGATACTGACAACAATTTTTATACCTATGAAGAAATAAATTACAGCATCCATGTTCTGAATTATTTATATAAAATAATACTCTTATAAAATTATAATTTAGTTATTCTATAATTTTAATAATTTTAATATAGTAATTATGACTTTATGGTTTCATATAAAACCATATTTTATAAAAAACTAGTTTTTTACTATTCAAAAAAATTATCATTTTCTAAAAATACAAAATAAATCATACAGAGATAAATTAAACATGCTAAATTAAAAATTGAAATTAGTTCTATAAAATTGAAAATGGATAATTTAAAAAAAATTATAAATTGAATTACGAGGTAATACTTTTTTTACAATCACTACTTGATTACCAAAAAAAAAATATTCTTTAAATACCTAGGTTTTTACATTATCCTCTATTTTGGAAATTTTTTTACCACAATTTTATTCAATTATTAAATAAATGGTGGTTTTTTTCCCCCATATCCTATTTAGATTCCCATGTTTCTTCTACAACTATGTAGTTTCTCCAAAAAACCAAAAGATGGTGGTTTACCTTATTCCACAAAACATTATCTCTTCGATCAAGAATCTAAATTGGTTTCTCTTCATAAGAAAGGTTCTATTCCAAGTAAACTAATTTTGTGATCAAATCATGAGATGAATCTATAACATACCTTCTCAACATTGAAACATGAAAAACCCAGTGTACCAGAATAAACCTAGAGGCAAAGCTACTCAGTATGATACTTTTCTGGGTTTCTCCAGGATTTCATGTGGTTCAATGAACCGTGGATTTATGATTGTATTCTCACCAAAATAGATAACAGTTTTCCAGTGTGATATTTTAAGAAAATCATGATCACCTACTTCGAAAGAAAAGTCGTTTCATCTGTTATCTGCATAACTTTTCTACGTCCTCTGACCTTTCCTTATCAGTTATAGGATCATATTCACTTTCTCAGCCATTGAATCTAATAATTTTGTTTCCATGAACTTCCTTTCCCTAAAATCATCCCAAAAAGTTGGAGTTTGAAACTGCTTCCCATATAATGCCTCAAAAGGTACAATATGTATAATAGAATAAAAATATTTATTATTAGAAAACTCAAGTAAAAAACATATTGATCCCAAATTCCCCTGTAGTCCATTATTCATGCTCGAATCATATCCTCTAATGTTTGAATTTTTCTCTTAGTTTATCTATAATATTGAAGATGAAAAGTAGTGATAATTTTTTTTTCTATTCATAATTACTTATAAAGGCCTTTCCAAAAGTTAGGAGTGATCCTGTGATCAGGGTTAGATATAATTGAATGAGGAAATCCATGTAACATGACAATATATATATGATAAAGTCCAGAACAATGATCTAAATATATAATATCCCCAATAAGAAATAAATGAATAGACTCAATCAATTGATTAACAATAACCCTAATCACATTATTACCATGATAAGTCTTTGGTAGTTGAACTTTGATGTTCTTGGATATATTTTACCTTTTCTACTCTGGCATTGGAAAAAATTGATGTATCCCTTTTGGTGGTTGGGTCTGTGGTTTAAACCATTTACATGTCAAATATCTCATAGTAATATATCCAATATGTATTTTCATTCCATCACAAAATAAATACTCTCAAAGTTCTATGTTACTCTTAGTACCTCTACGAGAAACTGAATGGGGAGAACACTATGTTTCACAAAACAATTTATTCTCAATATGAGAAACAGAAGACACCCATAATCTTTTTGAAAAACATAAAACACAATATTTATCATCGTTAAATTCCATTGACTTAACCATTTTAACCAATTATACCTTCTTATGTAACTCATGATCTTCCTTATGCTCTTTCATAGTTATGTCTCGTTGTGATGACATCACAAACACATTAAACAAAATATATTTATTTACAAGAAAAATATCATTCAATTCAAATGTCATGAAATCATTAATTTATGGCACATTTTACAAATATAACATGGTTAATGATTCATGATATTTTTGACTCAAGGCATCATAAACATTGTTTTATTTTTTAGGATTATAATTTATCATGCAATAAAAATCCATTATCAGTTTGTGACATCTTCTCGGCCTCATGATAAATAACTTTGGAGTGAAAATTTAGTTAAAAAATATATTTTTATTATATATTTCACATTTTTTATATAAATGATGCCTCCAATTTTTCAATGAAAAACCTATTGTTGGTAATTCCAAATCATGCGTGGGATAATTTAACTCAATATGATTCAGTTGTCTTGAAGCATAAGCAATTAAATGATCATTATACATCAAAACACATCCAATTCCTCTCAACGAAGCATTATTGTCGATGAAAACTTCACCATTTTTAGAAGTTTGCGCCCAAACTATATAAATCATCAATCTATACATCAATTCATGGAAAACAAACATCACATTCTTCTATTTATGTAAATTTAACCCATTTTGTGTTAATAGAGTTAGTTGGCCATATATCCATGCAATATTTTTATCCATCCCTCGACAATAAACATCTACTCCAAGAAAACTATGAATTTATATAAATTTTTTTGATCATGGGCATTTATCAAAAACTTTTTTTAGCAGGATCAGTTATTATTATATCCTTACTTATAAATTTCCCAAGAAAATAAAATTGTTGCAACCAAAAATGAAATTTGCTAAATTTTCCATATAACTTATTTTTATTGTGAGTCTGAAAGAGAATACTTAAATTTTTTTTACACACAACATAAATTTATGAAAAGACCCAAATATCATCAATAAAATCCATAATAGGCTTATCCATATATTCATAGAGTATTCTATACATTAAATACATGAATAAAATAAGTAAGTTTTCATACCAAAGGGAATAAAAACAAACTCATAATGAACATATCTATTATAAAAATTATTTTTCAGTGTGGCATCCCCCTTCACTATATGCTGATGGTACTCAGATCTCAAGTTAAAACTGAACAAATACTAAACCCCCTAGAGTAGATCAAACAATTCAATGATATGAGGCAATATATAATTATTATTAATAGAAATTTTATTCAAAGATATATAATCATTTAGAAGTATCATGGAATCATCATTCTATTTTATAATAAATACAAAAGGATGTCATGGTGACGGTCTTGGATAAATGAAAACATTATAAAGAAATTACTACAACTTATATTTTAATTCACGAAATTCCACTTGAGCAATTTTATATTGGGATTTTGAAATTTTCTTATCCTTAGGAACCAAGTGAATAGTAAATTAAACTCCTCTATGAGGTATAACACTGGGTAACTCATCAGAAAAAAACGTCAAGGAATTCATTTCCCACTGGATCCTCATTAATCTGAATAGTTCCCTTGTTTTAAAAAATATGATAAAGATAAATTTCATTTGAAAATTTTAATGATTTATCATCTTCCTAAACTGTAATCAATTTAATGGGTTCATTATTTTATAAATACTGAAATTTTTTTAAAAAAAACTTCTTTATCTCTTCAATAAATTTTAGAAAGATGAATAAGAATCCAATCCATACCCAGAATGATATCAAACTCCACCAAGGGAAAAACAAAAAGGTTTGTAGGTAATGTCTTCTCACAAATAAAAACATGAAGATATTTATAATTCCTTTTTTCTATAATACTTCCCACTTGTGTTTAACCATAAGCACTAATCTAATTTCATAATCTGAAATTCCTAATATATTAGAAAATATATCATAAATAAAGGAATGTGTAGACCTCATATCAAACGAGAAATGATAAACTTCCGAGTAAACAAACAACTTACTTAATACCAATTTATTGGATATCCTGATATTTTGATACATTATTACAAAGGATCTCACAACATTTTTTCCTATAAACTAAAAACTATCTATCATTCAACTATTTATTTGGGAAATAATTTTAATAACGACACAACCCACAACATTGAAAACACTTTATAGTTTTCTTATCTTGATTAATCTTAGTATCATTTTCATTATAATATATGGATATATGTCCAAACATTACATAGTAAAAACACTTCCCTATATTAGTATGGAAAATCCCCATGGTGATTTTGGCCATATTTTTCATAAATTGGAAACTAAACATTATTACCTTTATATTAATTTGATTTATTTTTACCCATCACTTTCCATATGGACCTCTTATTTTGGTTGTTTTCAATTTACACTTGGTCATCAAATTACCACATTTATACCCCCTCATCACATCAAAAAAAATTCACATATCATTTTAAATCATGAGAGGAAAATACCCTTTGGTATTTTGGCTTCAAACCAGAGTGAAATTGATTTATTTTTCTATCCTGATCAGGCAAATTATTTCAAGAATAACATTCTTGTTGGGAGAGGTTTTCTTCATACACTACCACTGAATCGTGCTCATTTTGATTCAATAAGGAGAATTTATTTTCCATCATAAGTCAACCCATCATAGGATAATATTTCTCATGGAAAATATTTTTGAATCCATCCAATTCAATGGAATAAATCTCCACACTATTGGTGAAATGGTTGACCATTGACCACCACTGTTTGTATTCACTATAGAAACAATAAATACACAAACTAACATTTAATTATCAGAACACCCCCTGACATTGAATATATTTTCAAGGGATTTTATCCACCCTTTATCTACCACTGGTATTGAAGATCCACTGAAACTAGGAGGGTTTTTGTCCATAAATTCTTCCACTATCGTCATGTGCCTTTATGGAAGCACTGTTTTTTCTTGTAGGAATTCCACTGCATTTATATACTAGTTTGACTAAGGCATTACTATCAAAAATTATTCAGCTCTAATTTCTACCATTAAAAATTACAAATTCCGAAAGCTATCATCCTCTTGGTGCCTTCCTACATTAGCTTCCCCGTTTCTTCTACGGAAAACAATTCTGAATAGACATATCATATATGAATAAACATGGAAATATTCAAATGGTATATCATTTCAACATAATCATACGGTTAATATCAATTATAGTATTTGATTAACATCATCATAACCCATAATGTTATCAAAATTGTGCTTTAATACCAACTATACTGACCAATATTTAAACATTACATTATTCAGTAAATTAATTTAGAATTAACTATTTATATTCCCAATGTTCTTTTCATTTTATAGTTTTACATGGTTAAGGAATAATTCTTACATATCATCCCGCAAGCAAACGAAGTAGTTATTAGTTAAATAATATCCATCTCTTCCATAATAATAATTTTTTTAATAAAATACGAATATATTTTCATGAAAATCCTTCACAAAATTCATTATTACATCCACTTTTCTCTTACCCATCCTCACACTATGTGAAAAGAATTTTAAAAAATTTGATGAGAAAAAACTTCAATAAGGGATAAAAACATAAAGAGATAAACTGTTAGTCCATGAATAATTATAATCAAATGATATCATTTTCACAAAGACATTATTCTCACCCATAAAGTATCATGTACTTTGTGAAATATGATATTTTCATAACAAATATAAATAATATACAAAACCATCACAGTTACACTTGGATTAACAATACAAACATCATCCAACTTACACATACCAAATAAATAAAAGGGTGATATAGGTCTTACCATTAATAATAAAAAATTCCAAGGAATCATAACACAATCATAAAATAATAATATTTGAAATAAAACATCCCATTTCAATTTTTTAAATAGAAGATTAAAATTGGATTTTAATGGAAAAGGAACTTAAAAAAAATATAATTGAAGTTATAACTAATAGAATAGATGTAATATGTGTATATTCCTAAATACATATAATAAAAAATAATATAAACAAAATTCATCACATAATTATTCTTGATACAAAATAATTAATGAAGTATGAGATTAACCCAAATAATGGAAATTTTGTTAAGAATGACCTTAGCTCAGGTTCTTCTTACTTCATACAAGTTTTAACATCAAGTAGAGTGGTTAAAAAATCGTTTTTAATGTTTAAAAAAATAGATTCATATTTTTAACACATTATATGATCATTTTCTAAAATCATTCCACCCATGTATTAATATAATTTTGTTACTTCCATTATTTTTTATGCGTTCTTTACATGGTTTCCCTGGTCAATACAAATAGGATTCACTTGTAAAATGTAAGACAGACTCTAGATGTTATAACATATATATATATATATATATATCATTTTAAACAGTTAAATGTGAATATAAACATTAAATTCTTTTGGTAAAATGAATAAAAATCGCCAATGAAGTTGGTGAATTGACGCAACATGAGTGAAAATTTCATTACATAATAATAGAAGGAGAATATGAAAGGTTTAGTGATTCATATACCATAAAAACAACTTAAATATAATATATATTTGATAATTTTCTTTTCATGTAACATTGGATATGATGTGGGGATATGTTATAAGTTTAAAATAAATTAAAATATAAGAAAAAGGAACCCTACTTCATGAAAATTCCTCCATGAGAACCTCTTTAAGGATCATAGAGTGGTCTTTTTGTGAGTCCAAGAGATCAGTAATGTGTAAAGGGATGAGGAGGAAGGAATTTTTTAGATATTAAAAAAGCAATAAGGATTTATGTGATGAAAATTTGTGAAGGAGGGATCTTCCTTCTATAATTATGGTGAGGGGTACCATTGGGATTAATTAAATAATTAAAATATAAAAAAAATATTATAGGGTTTTAGATATTAAAAAATTATTAAAACTAAATGGGATTACATTGTTGATGGATGATCTTCAGTTTTAGAAATCCCCACTAATTTTTATATTTTTTAATTAATTTAATCGAATATTTTATTGATGAAAAATATTTATTTGTCAAAGTAAAAACTATTCAAAATTATGACATTAAACACATCAATTTTTTTGAATTCAAATAATTTATTTCACTATATCATAGTCATGTCATATTCATCTTGGGAATTCATTAAATAACATTAAAATGTCAGATTATATTAATTTAATTATTTTTAATAAAATTAATTTGATTTATTACATAATTAAACAATTACAACATCAAAAATGTTCATCCCATTAATGTGACTATTTATTAACTAAAAACACAAAAATTAATTATGGGAAATATAATTCCATTATATTAATATAGAATACTCATTTTTGAATAACACATCTGTAAAACATCATATTAAATATATTATACACATTAAAGTTTTTAGTGTTGACACCTTGTCATAATTTTGAAAAAATATAACAGTGGCCTTAAAGTGATTATTGTGGGAAAAAATTTTCTAAATTAATTTCTGAAAAAGATAATTGTAGACATGTTAATATTTAATAATATTTATCCATAATATGGGTTATTTAATAATTATTATATTTTTAATTACAAATGTTTTTTTTTATATTTCTTATTCTTACAATAGAATTTCATCATCTTTGTATAAGAAATGATATTCATTATTTCATATTTAAATATTAAAAATATATTAATATTATAGAAATTTTTTAATTAAGTTCAAAATAAAATTCTATATTCATTAATTATACAAGTCAATACATCATCTTAAGATTGTTATTTTGTATTTTCTTGACCTGTACAATCGTTACACGTGAATTTGGAGAATATTAATGTTATATAACTACAAAATTCAAAACTAACATCCACGAAAATAAACAAGTAATAATAATTAATAAATTTGTATTGAAAATAATCATTACCACTCAAATATTATTTATAAAGAACGAAACTTGAAATTTTTAATGCCATGTAGACATTATGGCGACCCTGGCAACAATATTTATAACTATCATGAAATAAATTATAACATTCATTTTATAAATTTATTAAGAATGATATTACTCTTGAAAAATTATAATATATTTATTCAATAAATTTAATAAATTTTATATCATAATTATGATTTCATGATCTCAAAAAATATCAAATTTTATAAAAAATTGTATATTTAACTATTAACAAAAATTAAATTTTTTTAAAAAATCTAAAAAATTTATATTAAAATAATTTGAACATGAATAAATCAAAATTAAAATTAGTTTTTTCAAATTAAAATTATATAATTGAAAAGTTAATGTTTAAAAAAAAAGTCAAAGGTCATAAATTATTTATTTTAAGAAATATTATTTAAATACTATAAAATAAAACAACAAGTTATTATATATATACAAAGGTTGTTATATGACAAAAAAATAATTTTTAGACAAGTGTATAGGTTAATGTTAGCATTATATTTTTAATTTATCCCTTTGTTAAACACATTTTTTAACCATCAAATTAATTATTAAAACATTCACTGTTAATTATGGTAAAAATTAATGGTGACCATTTTGGACATTATAAATTATTCTTAATCCAAATATGTAATAAATTTTTCCATATTAAATTCACTAAAGTGGAGTTTAAAAAATCCTATAGATGTGACAGGAAAGCTAGTTTTACGTGAAAATTTTAAAAAAATTAAATCATTTTTTTCTACGTCTAATATGATAATGATTATAGTGACCTAAATTTGAATAATTGATATATAATTAAAAAAATTCCATTAAACCAATTAACAATATAATTTAACTTTTTAAAATATTTAAATTAAATTTTTGTTTTAAATTAAAATTTACTATTTTTACCATTCATCAAAAAATAATATTCATTGTAAATAAAAAAAATTCCTTCAAAAAAATTAATATTATAACATAAAAAATAAATTATTTAAAATTTGTAAAAATACATCCCCAATTATGTGCTTGAAGTTAGAATAATCTGTATTTTAGAAAAAATGAATTTTTTTTCAAGAAAAAATTATCTTCTTGTAAATGATTATTATTTTAATTGTAATAAATCGATAAACATATTTTTTATAATTTATTTAGTAACACTGATACATTAAATATTTATGGCTATTTAATATAAGTTATTTAAATAAAATAACACATTTTTTAAATCAATGTTATGTGAAACAGACACTAAACTGAGTGCTTTGTATTACCTAAGATAAAATCAATTTGGATTGTAACACATGCTAAAATATTCATTGAGTATAATTTAATCAAATTAATTAATTGAATTTATTTAATAACAAATATATGTTAAGGTCATAGGGTTTTTTATTTTCATATATTTTTGTTGTTGTTTAATACCATAGACAATATTCTTTTTTTTAATATTGGTGTGTTACATTCTACCCCACCATACACAATTTTTCTCATTATAATTTAAAATTTATCATGGAAATAAAAGTTTGGATATTTGGAAATTCCACTCTTTAAAAATCCACTTCACGTGAAGGTAAAATAAAATATACTTTTAATAAAGTAGGTATGAAATTATATTTTAAGGGTAATTAACTAAAATGTCTATGATGATTTAAAAGAACATCTACTTCATAATTAATGAAAATTAATAGGATAAACATTAAATTTACCTATAATATTCCAAAAGTTGAGGAATTCCCTTACATTCCATGAATATAATGAAAAAATTCATGTTTGATAAGTTTCTTATTCATAATCATAGTTTTGTCCTATGTTTTTGTTTTCATAAATTTCAAGTCAATCCTCTATTATATGAAACTAATATAAAAAAATTAAGTTTTTAGGATTGAAGAACCAACTTTTACATTCAACAAATTGTATGGTCTATAATGGAGTGAAAATTAATTTTTTCAACATTCAAATATTTTTCAAATACCATATGTTTTGTAAATGTTATCCAATATTCATAAATATCTATATTGTGAAGTAATGAATTAATCATTTTTATCATGTCCAATGATCAAATTAAACAATTTCAAATATTTATAAACTTATGTACATTCCAAAATATTAAGTTCCATTACATTATAAATATTATTATATAATTTCCAAAATGATCTTATCATTAATTTCTCATACAACAAGAAGAAAATAATAATTTTAAGTTAACAATCATGTGAATACATTTATTATGTATTCTCTTGAAACATTTTAGTAACATGAATTAAAAGAAATACTAATTAAAATATCTATTTATTACTTATTACATAGGTAAAACAAATATTATTCTATATATTCCTTAAATATGAAGATGTTTTAAACTTCATCAAAGATTGTAGAACGACTTTTTTGATAAATCATTAATCAGATCTAATTCTGTCAGTACTATCTGATTTACATCATCCACATCAATTTTTTATTCATCCAAAATCATTATATCAACATTAGGATCCTTTTAATGGTAACCAATCATGTTTACTTTCAATTATGTTACACTTTTTTCTTATTTATTTTTTCAGGTCATCGATACAATTCAACATATTCTCTCTAATACATTATGAAATGGTACTACTACACAATACTATAATATTTAAAAATTCATATAACCTGGATACAATATATAAAATACTAAAATGAAATAAATGTTGAATCGAAACAAAGTAACATTAGTAATTTTTCTTTATCTATGATTATAATAAAATATTGTCCATTATCTGCTTGCTTATATTTTGTTTTATTCTATTAATGTTTGAGACATTGAGTTGTTTAGTGTCTCATATACTTCAATTGTATGAATTGTACATTGGAACCCATTTCTCTCCCCTGAAATTATGATAATGGTGGGGATTCTCCCCACACATGTTTCAAACTCCCATTCCATTTGAACAATAACTAGTGTGTTTTTTCCATAATTATAACATGCAGGATAAATAATTATTTCCCTTCATACCATTTTCCATCTTCTACAAAGACATATGATTCATCTAATACTTCCTACAAAATAAATAATACATATACAATTATTTATTTGTCTTTTTTGAACATGATAACATGCCCTCATACAATTAGTATTTTCTAAAGACTAGTTTTGTTTAAAATATTCTATTAAGACCATCAAAGAAACAATAACCCATACTATTTGTATTATGTGCATTGATTATATTCTCATTTCTTCATCTAGGATCCCATTTTAAATTGTGGAATGCAATATAATGGATCATATCATCGTGAAACATATGGAATAATAACAAAACTACTAAAATAAATAACATTTATTTTTAAAACTTTAATTATTGATAAATTCATAATCATACAAAATTATTATTTTAGAAAGTGAATATTTTAAAATCCTTCATATTATATTAGAAAATAAATTTTAATTATCCAAAGAATATCCCCAAGAGTTCCTAACTAGCTGCATTATAATGTCCATTTTATTGCACAAGGTGACCATCGGGCTAGTGCAATGCACACTCTACATAGTTATTAACCCTGGGTACATATTTTCATGATTCATTCCCACATATTTTACCTCCTTAATGATTTATAACATAGAAAACCTCTAAATATATACCTTTAAAAAACATTAGGATTTTCTGATATATGTATTTACAAAGTCTATCATAAGGTTATGTTTGATATTATATGTTTTCTTAAATAAAGTTTCCAAGGATTCTACTAAACATAATCTGATACTAACTATAGTGACCAAGACCCCAATAGCCCAAATATAACTTTTGACTTATTAAATTTACCAATGATGCAAAGAATCACATACCAAAGGACAATATAGTTTAAAAGTTCTTGTAAAGTTGATACATACAAGATTCCTATATTACATTTCTGAACAAAGACTACAACATAATTGTTTTTAAAATATCATTATTCCTTCTAGTATATTAATTAATTTATTTCGTACTACACTTCATGTATTTTAATAGAAGTTAAAAAATAATTGTGTGATTAAATAAAAAATGTGGGTTATGTATAGATGAAGTTATCGTTGATAAATTTCCATAATCAATGTGGAATCATAAATAAATAATCATACATTCCCTTTAATTAAAAATATAAGGAATTATCAATTATGAATGAGTAATATTTGAAAACTAAATCAACATAATTATTAAACTAATAACGAAACAAATCTAGATATAATATAATATCAAAAAGATCATGTATAATAGTAACTAAACTCTTAATTAAGTAAATTATTATTTAATTTACATAATTTCCCAAAAATATAGTACATCTACTATCAAGACCTTGGATAAGATTTTTAAAATTGTATTTAAAATCCCTTTTACGCATAACATAAATTATTTGTATCATGAGTCATACTGATGCATCAAGTGTCTATATAAAGTCGGTACCCACCAAATACTGTAATCTAAAAAATTTCTCCTGAATGAATTATTCTATTTAATTCATGAACCACAATCCTTAAAATAAAATATAATTGTTTAGAAAAGGATAATTATTTATTAGTATTTACCAATATAAATATGTTCTCTTCAATATAGAACATCTTATATATAAATGATATATAGTTTTGGAAGTAAAAATTTATATGATAATTAAAATAAATATTTAGGGGAAATTTAATTTTAAATTACCTATGTTTTTGAATATTTGACGAGATAGTTAATGGAAAAGAAATTGAATCATGAATGCCAATTTCAATAAAATCCTTTGTCAAAATATTCATAAAGCATCCTGAAGGAAAATAAGGATGGTTTTAAATACGTCATATAAAAGATGAAGTATAGGTATGATAAGGGTTGTTTTCATTGATGAATATATATATCATAAATATATCATTCAAGAAAAATTTATAAAATATCCTTTTCATTTTGAAAATCATTTTTAACAACCTCTCCTCTGATAATAACTTTTTAAAACATTTTTCATTTATAATATCATTAGAAACATGAAATTAAATATTCAAAGAAATAAAAGTCATTATAAAAGGAAATTTATTACTTGTGGTAGATGTTAAAAAGATAATTCCATTTCACTATAGATAGGTTAATATGTTCCTTGTTTGTAAAATGATAATAATCATTCATTCCTAAAATCATTAAATACAAATTGGGAATTGTATAGAAAACAACAGATGAATACACTAAAACTTTTCTATAAAGATTTAAATTGGGAAAAATTTTATTATCAAATAATTTGTAATGGTTAATATTTTTCATGAAAAATTAAATTTCATGATTATGGAAGAAAATATCCTCTCAGTCGAGGAGATAAATGGAGTCCTATTTTATTATAACATTTTCTAAATTAATTTATGTACCAAAAGGTGTAAATTGAACTATTATTTGAAAATATTAACATTTACTATAACATATGATAATTAAATGGGTTTATTTTAAAATTATAGAATAACTTCAATTAATTGAAAATCAAAAATAAAAAATCTTTATTAGAATAAGATTGTGAAATAAATCATTATAATGATCATAACATTGAAGTGAGATTTAACAAATGTTTTGATTATATTTTTGAAATGTCAATCCACAAAAAATAGACAAAAATAAATCATAAGGTAATGAAATGAATTATACACATAATAAAATAATTAAATAATCAATTAATAAGAAGAATTACATAATAAACAATAAATGGTTTGAGATATCCATTTCTGCACGCTAAATTTTGGTTTAAATTTACTTAACCTGAATTATTGATGTTTAGAATATGTTATTAACCATTAATAAACTCATAATCATATATATAATATCATTTATGATCTGTTTATACATCATATCACTTTTTGTTAATAATAAACCACTTTTTTCAATGTTTCATGGGTTAATTACATTGTTATTTCAGGCTTGTTTTATTTTGGAAGCTTTGATTCTAACTCATATTTCATAGGTCCATCATATCAAAAATAATAATCATGATATAATAATGATAGTTGAACATCAATTAGAAATTTAAAAACATCCATGAATGGTAGATTAGAAAAATAAAGTATGTTACAATCATGTAGTGGGTAGGGCGTTTATATTCATGAGAAATGTTTTTATTTTTTTATAATCATTATGGAGAGGGGTAAGTAATATTTTATCCTTAGAGAATCATATTAATATCATAAATTACCTATTATTTATTTAAATAGACACACTCAAAAACACAGTCACACACACACATATAGTTATATCATCCATGTGTTATTGTGATGAAAAAAGAGTCACATGTTAATCATTAGTTAAAAACAAACAACTTCGATCCATGAGGAATATTACACCATACACACGACTAATGTTACTGTATCCACCAAGGAATGGAAGTTAATATAATATATATGATTACATGACTCGATATATATTAATATATTTTAAATATCATATATATAAATTATTTCCACAAGTATACATAACCGTAAATGGTTGTATGGGAAGATAAATGACACCAATTCATGAAGGGGTTGTTCTACGTAAACATTAAATATGTTTTAAAAACCAATTTTATTTAAGATGATATGGTTGTAGGTCATGTAATTATTATAGAAAAAATAAAATTATATGAATGATACTGATGATATTAAATCCACATGGTTTAATAGTATTTCAAATATGCAGAGAGATAAATAAAATACAAATTCTTATTAACGAATAAAACTTTTTCGTTAGATTTCCTCCTCTTTCTCACTAAATCTATCCTTGGTTGTATTTCATTCCAATTAATTTTCATATAATGTGAAGAGAGGTTTTAGAAGGTTTTTGAATAGGGTTTGGGAAAAACAAAATGTTTTTTTGGTGTGAAGAAATGAGGATTATTGGTGGCCTTTTATAAGTGGTGTACAAGAAAAATTGGTATATTTTGAAATGAATTGATAGAGAAAAAATTATTCATATATAAAAAGGGTTCAAAATGGGGTAAAATATAAATTAATAGTATAATAAATATTTTTTCCATTTTTATAAATTCACTTCCTAGAAGTGGAAAATTTTGATTTATGATTAATCCTATAGACATGGGGAGAAAGTTAGTTTTTAAGAGAAAATGATAACAAGATGAAAAAGTCTATATATATATATATTCTATATTTAAATGATTCTAATAATATAATTTTTTTTGAAATTTTTTAACTAATTTACATTTAAACCCAATGAAAAATGTAATTTATAATTATATATAATTTAAACCAAAAGGTTGTTTTTAGAAATTAGGAAAAATATTATTTTTTTCAAAAACAATTTATATAAATTTTTAATATTTTTTAAATATTACGTGCACACAATTCCACTAATTAATATTTTAGAAAAGAAAAAATTTTCTATATAACATTTCCTCATATTCTAATTTATTTATATTTTATTTATAATAAATATATAACCATATTTTTCATAAATTTTTTTATCACTATCCAAAAAATAAAATTAAATTTCTTGTTTATATATATATATATATATTTATATTAACAATTATTCTCATTTCACTAAGTTTCATTAGTAAAGCAAGCTAAAATTAGTGTTACATGTTACAAAGAGATAAAAATAATGTTGAGTTTGATGAAAAATGAAATGATCATTTTTAATATAGTCTTTTAAATAGATTTAATTTATTTAAATATAAATATATCATAAAGTCTATAGGTTTTTTATTTTGTTCTATGCATGGTGTTGCATGAAATAAATTATAATGTTATTTTCTTTAAACATAAATGTGTTACAAAAATACTAAGGTGTCACACCTCTTTAGAAACACTATTTCTGTTTCTTATATAAAACACTAATCCACCTTTGGAAATTCAATATTTTATTAGGGATGATAACTATTAAATCAAAACATTTTTTTTGTAGAATTACTCAAATAATTATAGAGAAAAATGTAAAAATAATTTCCATATATTAATTAAATAATTTAAATCACATTTCGAGAAATGTAGGGGTAGAGGAACTAATGTACACTCCACATGAATTAAATAAAAGATTTTAAATAAAGATTATATATCAATCCCTCCGTAATTTTTTTTAAATTCAAATGAAATATGCAATTACATGAAAAAATATATCGTAGGACATCTTGTATTGATTGTGTAACACCCCGCCCCTACCACATTGTCTTAAGGAGGAGGTGAGGGCTACTTAGCCTTCAGCGACGTTCCCAAGAGGCCAAAGGCTGGCAATAAATGCCGAGGGCTTCAAGATCAAATTGGGGAACGATTTACCCTTAAGAAAAAACCAACCAACAATCGATTAACCACCACTATATTATGTATGTCAATAAAACATTAAAGCATGCATTCCAAAAAGACAACCAAGTTATACCACAACAAAACCAAAATACAATACAACCAGACATGTCTAGACCACATCAATGTTCAAACGGAAACCAACAACGGACTCTATGAGCCATGACACCCCCACAGCTCCACACCAAGCTCCAAGCTCCACCAAGACATCACAATGCACCACTAAATGAGGGAGATGCCTTACCTTTTCCCACGTCAAGGTACACAACATCTGTAAAGACGCCAATGTGCCAAAGTAGGGGGTGAGTACTAAAACTCAGTAAATTTTTTCCAAATGACTTCCCTACACACGCCACTAGGATAAAAATGTTTTCACATTTATATAAAATAGTTTATATAGATGAAATCACAAGAGAAACCATTTCCACAAGCAAAACACACCTTTACCAAGGCATCACACCCAAACCGACCAACCCAGGGAATGCCAGCCAAACATGCCACAAGCCATTTCATCATTCACACACTAGCACATTAATTTCTAAAATTCAATGAAATGCACAACAAACAACCAAAATAACCAAACAGTGGAGCTTGTTTCCAACTCGTTCATCCATTCACACCTAGTGGCACTTCTCGTCCACTTATCCTTTGACGGTGACCCTTCCATCTACTATCTATCCCCTTTTTATAGTGGTACTTGTTGCCACATAGACACAACATTCCCATCAATCCATAAACAAGCATATAACCCACCACGGTCACAACAACATGCAATCAACCAATTCCATTCCATATCAATCCACTTCAATAAATCACCCATTTATTGAAATCCATTTTCCATTCCCAACAACATTTCAATAAAACAACCTATTTATTGAAAACCATTACCATGAATCGTTTTCACAAATCAAACATAGAATCCCATTTTAAAATCTCAATTTTAAAATCCACAACAATACAATTTCACCGTTAAACCACCTTTTCCCAAAAATCGCCAAAATATCACCCAAGGTATTTTCAACCAATTTCTCACAACAAATCACAATTAATTTTTAAGAACAAAAAATTAGTTGTAAACAAATAACAACTAGTTCTAACCATGTGGAGTCAAGAGAGAATCCACCTAACTATGGTTCCCATGAAATCGACCCACAAGCAACCACACCTCAAATCTGGCAAACACACCACCGAAACCACTCTAGATCCCCTTACCTAAACTTCTCAAGCCTTTAAAACATCATCCAAGGCAACCAAAACCAAATATCTAAACACAAAAAGTGTAGATCTAGAAAACGAAGAAAGAAAGGGATGCAGATCAAGAGGAAAACACTAGGAAACCAAGAGGAGAAACATACCTGGGAGAAAACACCTTCAATCCACAAAGAAATATCATCAATAAAAATCCAAATCATGTGGGAGAGCCCCTCCAAACCTTTAGAACAAAAAATACCCATTGAGAATTGAGTGGGAGAAAGTTTGGAGAGGAATGTGGAAAGCCCATTGAGATAGGGTTTTAAAACCCTATTTTTATGTGGCCACGCGGTTAGTCCGAACAGTTTGGAAAACCGTATGCTAACTGTCTGCACGCTACTGCCTCAAGAGTAAGGGCCCTCATGGTTTCCTTTCACGGTTTGGAAAACATTGTGCAGGCTGTGCGAATCCTGTTTTCTCCCCCAGCATGGTTTCTTCGAGAATCCGCACGGTTTCCACTAACCGTGTTGAAACCGTTCTCCCAATGTAAAGCCCCCCAAACTCATTAAAAACCATTCCAAACTCTCCCAAACACTTCCCAAATCATCTCATTCACTTTAAACACATAAAAATGAATAAACAATGTCCACATACCTCAAACCTGGGGTACTACATTCTCCCCCCCCCATTGGACTTTCCATCCTTGGAATGTAGTGTACCAATCCTTTGCCGAAAGATCTCCGTCCATTGCTCGACCATCTCTTTCTCCCACTCCCATGCCCACTCTTGAATATGACCATGTGGCCATAAAACTCGAACTAAACCCCTGATATTTTCCCACAAGAATGTCTCTTTCATATCTGTAACCCGCACTGGCACACACACCAATGAAGCATCCAGTTCTATCACAACATGATTCCATCGAATCACATGGTCACGATTTGACTGATACTTTTTCAACCACAACACATGCAACACATTTTGCACCACACTGAACGTAGGTGGAAATGCCAAATGATAAGCCACCACACCAACCCACTCAAGAATCTCAAAAGGTCCAATATACCTCATAGATAACTTTCCATGCTTTCCAATCCAATGATGTCCCAACCTAGGAGAGATCCTCAAGAAAACATGATCACCAATCTCAAATGACAACTACAGTCAAAGATGATCCACATAAGATTTCTGAAGACTCTGAGCCATCTCTATTATCTTCCTAGTTTGATCTTCCCTATAGTCTCCTGGACAAGGCTTGGTCCAAACCATCGAGGACTCACATGTTTCCACCCAACATAGTGGATAACAACACGAGAACCCCTACAATGATTCAAACAGATCCATATGTATGGATTCCTGATAACTATTATTATATGAAAAATAAACCAATGACCAGTGCTCCTCCCACGATCCACCAAAATACATGACAGAAGCCCGCAACATATCCTCCATAGTTTGTATCGTCCCCTCAGATTGATCATCTGTCTGAGGGTGATATGTCGTGCTCATATTAAAATGTGTCCCAAGGGCTTGATGAAAAGATTTCCAAAAATGAGATGTAAACCTCGGATCTCTATTTGATACAATCTAAACTAGAACACCATGAATCTTTACCTCCTCTCGGATATAGATTTTGGATAGATCCTCCACTATATGAGATTCACGAATTAGAAATAAATGGTTTGACTTTATTAGTTGATCCACTATCACCCAAATGGCATCATGCTTTTTGACCATTATTGGGAGACCTATGACAAAATCCATCACTATTTTCTTCCACTTCGAAACTGGGTTTGGTAAAGACTGTAACATTCCTACTGGCCTCTAATGCTCTTCCTTGACCTACTAACAAGTCAAGAATCTCAAAACAAACTCAGCCACTCTTTTTTTCATATGAGACCTCCAAAACTGTGCATTAAATGCTTTATACATTTTTTGAATTCTAGGATGAACTGCCAACCTGGAATGAGATACGCCTTGAGAAGATCCTCCAAACAAGAAACTGGAACAACCATATGATTATGAAAACACAAAACTGAATCTTCATTCAGTTACCACCCCTCATTGGTCTCCCCACCATTGAGTCTCGACCCCATGGTCAGACACTCAGAATTAGATATCTATGCCCCTTTAACTAGGCCAACCAATCCAGAAATCAATAAAACCAGAAATAATACATTTCTATCACCATGTTCCTCACATTCCAACCGCATATCGTCTATAACCAACATCAACTGCCATTGGTCTGATGCCTGTTTCACCATCTGAGAATATGATTTTCTACTTAATTCATCCGCCACGAAATTTCCCTTACCTGGTGTGTACATTAAGTCAAAATCAAACATCTGTATATATTCAATCATTCTCCTTTTCCTCAAATTCAAATCCATTTGTGCGAAAATGTGTTTCATGCTACTATGATCTGTATACACTATGAATTTCTCACCGAAGAGATAATGACGCCACAATTTCAAAGCAAGGACCACTACATCCAATTATAAATCTTGAGTTGGTTAGTTATTCTCTTGGACTCACAAAATCCATGAGACATATGGTACCACATGATTCCCTTTCATGAGAATGCACCCCAACCCTGATCCCGATGCATCACAATACACCACATACCCTTTTCCCAGTTCTGGAAAAACCAAGATTTGTGCATGTATATGGCGACCCTTTAACTCTTTGAAACACTTCTAACATTATTCATTCCACTATAATGTTACATTTTATCTTGTCAAAGATGTCATCGGCAAATCCATACATGAAAAATCACGAATGAAATGCAGATAATTCCCAGCTAGACCGAGGAAATTCTGTACCTCAAACACATTCATTAGCGGTTTCCACGAGATAAAAGCCTCTATCTTTTCCAGATCCACTGAATCACCTCTATTATAAATCACATGGCCATGAAAATGAACTTCCTAAATCCAAAAGACACACTTTGAAAATTTGGCATACAACCGTTGATCCCTAAAGATCCCCAACACTATCGCCAAGTGATGCTAATGCTCCACCCTTGTCTTTGAATAAACTAGTATATCATCTACAAACACCACCACAAATGAATCTAGATATCTCTAAAATATCCAATTCATCAATTCCATGAACACTGCAGGTGCATTCGTTAGAACAAAAGGCATTACCACATATTCATAATGGCCATATCAACTTCTGAAAGTTGTTTTTGGAATATTGTCCTTCCTCACCCGCAATTGATGATATCCTGACCTCAGGTAGATCTTGGAGAACCATATGGCTCCCCTCAACTGGTCAAACAAATACTCAATTCGTGGAAGTGGATATATATTCTTTATCGTAACATAGCTAAGTCTACGATAATCAACACATTGTCTCAAAGTCCCATCTTCCTTTTTCACAAACAACACCGGCGTTGCTCATGTAGACGTGATAGTCTGGATAAACCCATTGTTTTCATAATCTTCCAACTAGACTTTTAATTCTCTTAATTCAGTAGGTTCCATATGGTAAATAGAAGTGAGATCGGACTGGTTCTCGGGAAGAGATCAATCGTAAACTCCACTTCTCTTACGGGAGGTAACGAAGAGAATTCTTTTACGGGAGGTAACCGAGAGAATTATTTAGAAAAAAAATCCATGAAGTGATCCACCACTTCTAGAAGAACACTCAACTCAACACTATCTATCTATTCCAATGAAAAATTTCCGATTAATACGATAACGTGCCCACTACTAGTGCCAAGAAACCCGTTGCACCCCTCCTTTCATGCCTCTCTCCTCTAAAGAGATGTCTAATGCCATCATGTGTCGTAAAAGGCATCGTCCATGCATTATAATATATGTGGGCCTTAAACGCACCAACGAATCAATTATGAGGATTACATCATTCCCATCCATCTCAAGCACTGTGGAATTCCAGGTTATCTCAATATTGGCCACAAAAATACCACAAGCTCTAAAAAACAAGGATCGACACTCTCTTCGACCCAGAGGAGTTTGAAGTTTTAAAATAGAGGGCGTCATTTCTACCCTTAATCCCAGCAAATCAACCGTACGTGGAGCAATAAAAAAGTGTGAAGAACCCTAATAAAATAGCACTTGCATCAAGGTAGAATTTAAAAGAATAGTACCTCACACAGTGGATGGTCCCGAATGATCATCGACCACAAACTGCTTAGTTCCAAACGATGCTTTTGTTACCACACTCTGCTCTTTATTGCTGTGCTGAGGCATCGTGGTATTCCGAGAATCACCATGACCCACTTTACTCTACTAAAGAGGGGTGTGATGTTGTCGCAGTCTCGTCAAAGAATATGACATCTGTGATTCCCGAGGAGTGTCATGCACAATCGACCTTGTAGTATTATGACAATAATGATGCAGGTGCCCAATATTTTTACAATTATGACATGCTCAAGGTTGTTTCGTACAATCCTTCTTGATGTGGCTCGTAGAACCCTACTGAAAACATCCTGGAATACTTTGGGGCTTCAGAGGAAGATTCAAGGATCCCACCATCGGATTATAGTCCATATTCCCACACTTGGAATAACTGTCCCTCATTTTCTTGAACCCAGCATTAGAGTTACCACTATTCCCCATGGGTACCACCTTGCTTCCACCGCCCGGAGCGCCCAACATCTCCTGCTCGGCCACCGAGGCTCTACTAACCATTTTTGTTTGACCATCTATACACAACACCACTATCATGAAAAGAATTTCTTACCTTAACCCCGCTTCAAAGATTCGTTCCTTCAACGACGTGGTACCTACCACCTCAGGTGAAAACCTCACTAAGTTCATACACATAGCTGCATAGTCCGTCACAGACAGAAGATCTTTCTTCAAAATGTAGAAATTTTCCATATGCTGAATTATAAACGTATGTGGGTAAAATTGTTTATTAAAAAACTCTTCAAAGCCTTCCTACATCACACCCTGGTCTGTCCCCACTTGGACTACTAACTCCCACCATCAAAGGGCATGATCTGCCAACATATACATGGAAAACGTCACTTTTAAATCTATTGGTGTTCCCCAGAACTCGAAAATCTTGTTTATTATCTTCAACCACGCTTCTTTCCTCTCTGGATCTGAATCACCCCTGAAGATGGGTGGATTTTTCTTTCGAAACTTAACCACATGATTTACATGACTTGTTTTATCCACTTTGTTTCCACTTTCCACAATATGGAATGTTTTCACTATACTTTTCACTAGCTACTGGTTCACCAGAGGCTCAGGTGAAACCATGTTCTCATCGTCCACTTTCAGTTATTCTCTAAGATTCATACCCAGCTCCATTTCTATAAACAGAAAACAAACAACCATGAGTCTCACATTTGTAAACATCACGAAATCCCATTTCGAATCACATTACACAATACTATCACAACGTCCCTTTCCACATTTCCACATTTTCCATGTTTCACCATTTTGAAAACCAAACCATTTTCAAAATACCAATTTTATTCACATTGCAATTTCACACATTTGCAAAACCATTTCTCAATTCATCCCATAAATCATTATGCCCAGTGATATATGAATCTTAGTGGGTAGTCATTTCTACCATGCATGCCATACTCATCTCATTGGCAACACCCACGACAATGAGATAACCAATGCCTATAAGTGACACCCAAACCATTATGTACCCAAATCCCTAGTAACTTGAAGTTCAACAAAAGAGGGTTAGCTACATTCCTTTATGTTATACACTCCAAGTTCCAACATTCATATGCCTTGCAACCATCTCGACTCAAGGAATATACCAAAACGAATGTTAACTCCAAATCCGAGGCACCAAAGAGACCACACAACTGCTCTCACTTGAAAGAAAAGGACAAAAAAATAGATACCACTTGTAACACCCCTCTCCTACCTCATTGGTTAAGTAGGCGGTGAGGGCCACATGGCTTTAAGCGTTGTTTCCAAGATTCCAAATGCTGGAAATAAATGTCGAGGGCTTCAAGATAAAATTGGGGAAATATTTTCCCTTAACAAAAAACCAACCAAACAATCCATTAAACATCAATATAGGATGTATATCAATAAAAAATTCAAGCATGCATTCCCAAAAGACAACCAGGTTGTACCATTATACAACCCAAAAATAATACAACGAAAGATGTCTACACCACATCTGAGTACAAGAATAAACCAACAACCAAATCTATGTGCCATGACATCCCCACAGCTGCACATCATGCTCCATGCTCTTTTCTCTCCCAAGAAATCACAATTAACCACTAAAGGAGGGAGATGCCTTACCTTTTCCCTCCTCACGGTACCCAACATCTGTAAAGACACCAACGCGCCAAAGCAGGGGGTGAGTACTAACACTTAGTAGGATTTCCCTAAATGACTTCCCTACATTCGACACTAGGATAAAACTAGCAGCACATTTATATAAAATAGTTTATATAAATGAAATCACAAGTGAAACTATTTCCACAAGCGAAACACGCCCTTACCAAGCCATCCCACCCAAACCTAGGAACCAAGGGAATGACAGCCAAACATGCCACAAGCAATTTCATCATTCACACAGTAGCACAAAAATTTACAATTTGAAATGAATTTCACAAAAAAAAAATCAAAACAACCAAACAGTGGAGCATTCGTCCGACCCTATCATCCATTCACACCTAGTGGCACTTCCGGTCCACTTATTCTTTGATGGTGGCCCTTCGGTCCACTATACATCCCCTTTTTATAGTGGCAATTTTCTCCACTTCAACACAACATTACCATCAAGCCATAAACAAGCATATATCCTACCAAGGTCTCAAAAAAATTCAATCAACCAATTCCATTGCATATGAATCCACTTCAATAGATCACCCATTTATTGAAAACCATTTTCCATGCCCAAAAAAAATTCAATAAAACAAACTATTTGTTGAAAACCATTTCCATCAATCATATTCAAAAATCAACAATAGCATCCCATTTTAAAATCTCCATATCAAATTTCACAACAATAGCATTTCACCATAAAACCCCATTTTCCCCAAAAATCCCCAAAAAGAACCCAAGGGATTTTCAACCATTTTCGCACAACAAATCAGAATTAATTTTTCAACACAACAAATAAATTGTTAACATAGAACCACTAGTTCTAACCAAGTGGAGTTGAGAGAGAATCCACCTACCTCTACGGTTTTGGAGAAATTGACCCAAAAGCAACCGCACCTCAAATCTGGTGAACGCACCATCGAAACCTCTCTAGATCCCATTTCCTAACATTCAAAAGACTTAAAATCATCATCCAAGGCAACCAAAACCCTATATCTACAAAAAAAAGTGTATATCTAGAAAACCAAGAAAGATATGGATGTAGATCTAGAGGAAAACAGAAGAAAACCTAGAGGAGAGACTTACCCGGAAGAAACCACCTTCAATCTTCCATGAAACCTCTTCAAAATGCTTCCAATTCGAGTGGGAGAGCCCCACCGACCGTTGAGAACTGAAAATCCCGAGTGAGCTTTGAGTGGGAGAATGTTTGGAGAGAACTGAGGCAAGCCTGAGTGATCCCAGGTTTTAAAACACTATTTTTAAGTGGTCGCACAATTAGTCCTCATGGTTTAGAAAACCATGTGCTAACTGTGCACACGCTACTTCCTAGAGAGCAAGGGTCCACAATGTTTCCTCTCACGGTTAGGCAAACCATGTGTAGGCTATGCGAAGCCTTCTATCTCCCCTGCAAAGTTTCTAGGGGTATTCGCACGGTTTCCACTAACCGTGCTCAAACCGTGATCCCTATGTAGAGCCTCCAAACTCAATAAAAACCATTCCGAACTCTACCAACCTCTTCCCAACTAATCCCATGCACTGTAAAAATATAAAAATGCATTAACAAAGGCCACATACATCAAATAATGGGTACTACATATGGGGAACGACATTCTTAGTTTTACTATATAGTTTACCCTTCCAATATATCCAGATAATTAATTTTAGGTGTGGTGGTATTTTACCCTAATAACATAATCAAAATCCCTAATTTTTACACTCTATCCCCAATTCGGGCTAGTGATAACCCCCATAATGACAATAATTTGTTTTTAAAAAAGAGATTATTTCATTGAATCAATCATCCTGGTTTATATTTCATGAATGAATTTTCATTTTTATTTTTTTCAATAATTATTATGGGATAAAATTTTAAAATATAGTAAATAATTACATTGAATTTTTTTTCAACAATTAATTTTAAAACTGTATCAATATAAAAAAATTCATTTTTTTAATTGGTACTAATTTTTTTTAATATATATGTACCAATATGTGTGTGTGTATATATCAATTTAATATAATAAAAATGAATATATTAATATATAGATATTGGCGTGTGTGTTTTGTAATAATAATATTTCATAACATTGTTAATAAATAATATATATATATATAATGTTTAATATATAACTATTCTACACATACAGACACACACAAACAGATATATATATATATAGTTGTATAAATTGGATATTTTTTTATATTCATAAAAAAATATTATACATTAAAAAATAATGGAAAAAATAAAAATAATATATATTATCATTAATAAATGTATAATAATTTCAAATCATACATAAAAATTTAAATGATACATAATATTATTTTGTTGGGGAAAATGTTTGAATCAATGATAATTATTTTGTACCTAATGAAAACATTGATAATGAAATTATAAATAACAATAATAAATAGAGAAACCATTATGAAAATCTACTGGGAATAAAAAATTAAAAAGAAAGTGTATATGAATATTATAACCAACACATTGTCCAATTGTTTTCTATCATTTTACATATATTTGTGATGAAATGATGATATGAACTATGTAAAAAAATGATATGTTTAGTAATTTATGTTACATGACACACCTAATTAAAAAATTTATTATGAGGTAATTATTAATAGATATATAATAATGTCTGTAATTATAAACCATTAAATGTCTAGGATTTAAATAAATAAAATAAGTTAAAATTGAAAAAATTTATTTTCAATAAATTTATTTTTCATTCTTTAATATATATTTTTGTAAAAAAATTTATGATATTTATAATTTAAATTCTAGAAAATAAAACGATTTTTTTATTCAACGCATTTAAATAGAATTATTATTATTTTACAAGTTTTTTCAAATAACTTTCATTTTAGTTAAGAAATATTGTATTATAAAAATTAATCTTTTTAGGATATTATCATTATGTATGTTTAGAAAATATCATTAAAAAAATTATATACTAAAATAGTTATTTATTGAATAAAATTATACCATTTAAATTTTCATTGGAACTACTAATCCAATGGTAAATATTTTTATATTTAAATTAAAATGAAACTTAAATAAAAATGAGGTTTGAGGTTTTTCCTTTCATTAATTGTCTATACTGTGAATGGCGATATAATACTTCTATAGAAGTACCCTACCTTTTAATTTATGTATAAAAATTTAATTTATATAAATAAATTTAGTATCAACTATAATTAAACAAAATTAAAATAATTAATTTATAAAACAATTGTTTTACTAAAATCATTTTCAAGGTGATTAAGTTTCATTTTTTTATAATTAAACTTTCACGTAATTAGAAATTTCATATGCCAAAATTATTATTGAATTAAAAATTAGTAAGATATAATTGTTTAAATAGATCCAATCTTAACTATTTTTAGTAATGTTAATTACCATGGATAATATTAATTTATGTGGTAAAAGTTAATTTTGGTAATAAGATATACATAAAAATAGAAATAATTAAATCATAGATAAATTGAAAAAATTTAATAGATGATCGGATATTGAACAATATCCTATTCAATAACCCCACTTTAGAAACTTTTTTCATATTAATCCTTGAATAGTGTCACAATAATATTAAAAATTGATGTATGTTTCCAAATGTACCATTTTATTCACTAATAACGTGATACTATAGTCTGTTATTCATGTTATTGTTTAACATTGAATTCCCCTTGAAACTCTCCATATTGACCCTCATAGAACCCTCTATTGCAATTATAATTCTCTTTTCACCATTTTTTCTAAGTACTTCACTTCTATGGAGTTTTCAAAAAACAAACTCAAGCTCGAAATGTGAGTATTACCATGTCTTAGTCTATTAGTAAATTATATAACTTAAAATAATTTAACAAAGTTATAATATAATAAATTCATAATATCATTTAATTGATATGAAATTATATTATTTTGAAAAAAATAATAATCAATCATTATTATCCACTATGAAAACAAAATTACATCAATCATGTAAACATGTAGACCACGACCTCCACATCAGAGTTCAATTTTTTTAACTCACCATATCTCAAGGATGGTACCATATATGGATTTAATTCATAAATTGATTTTATATTTGAAAAATATAATTTAGAAACTACCATTGTTCATATATAATCATTCCAACCATTCATAAATAAGTGTTATCATTATTCATGTCTATGTTCAAACTACCCCTTCCACAAATAATAATTTTTTTGATATCCAACCATGTTGGATGACTTACAGTTTGAGTTTAATAAATATATATAGTTCTTATGAAATATGTGTGATTATGTTAAGGTTATGTTAATATTACATAATAATATTCTCTTACTCATTAAATCATTATAACACACTTCTGTTAAGAAAATTTTAACCAGCTACATGAGTTGTGTTCTACAGTTTATATTGTAGATGATTGAGTAATGTTAAACACTATAGGTATTATATAAATATAATTTTTTCAAGATTAATATATTATTATTATTGAATTATGTTAATATATAATGATGTTATGAATATATCTACTTAATAAAATTAAAGTCGATAAAATGATATCATATTCAATTTATTTCATCAAAAAACGTCACCAAAAAAACGTTTTTATGAAAATTTAAAATTGATAAATTATTTTAAATAACCATTTATAGAAAAAAGTATGAATTATTAATGATAAAATTATAGATATTTTTTAATAACAAAACCTCCATTACAAAATTATTGTAAAAAATATCATGTTTTATGACACTT
This sequence comes from Viscum album, assembly GCA_963277665.1. Taxonomy (NCBI): domain Eukaryota; kingdom Viridiplantae; phylum Streptophyta; class Magnoliopsida; order Santalales; family Viscaceae; genus Viscum; species Viscum album. The sequence continues at coordinate 532,266,834 of OY728151.1, read as the reverse complement.
GATTTTTAAAATATATTTTATGGGACTAATAAAACTGTATTCCATAATTGTAATATAATTTTACGAATTATAGAAAAATTAATAAATATACCAAATTTAAGATTACAATATTTATTTGAGTGATATATGTGGTTTGGGTTTTTTTGGGTAATCGTGAGTGAATGCATATCATTTTCATGATTCAAATATGTTCCCTGAGTCGTGATCACTTCAATTTTCCAAAACCATTTAAAGAACGATTATATTAGATAAATGATAATATTATGTAGTATTTCCACCTTATATCCTTTGGAAATAATTTTTCATAGTAAACAATGCTCGATTGATGAATATATTGTATTGAGGATATAAAATTTAGTTGAAAATCAACAATATATATTTCCATGTATTTTCCCTCCAAATCCAAATTATTATGTCTAATAAATGTTCTCATTTACCCAGTGGAAAATCAAATTATTTTTAAATACTATTATAATTATATATCTTTTTTAATGATCTGTGTTTTTTAACTTGATGAAAAAATTACAAATTATGAATATTTTTGTTGGATAGTTAATTTTAGAAACATTTCTTCAGAGAGGAAACCCAACAGATTCAACACATCAATGGGTTGTTTTTTTATGTGGTTCAAGTGCCATGTGTGCCTCATCTATTCCTCAGTTTTTTGGGAGTGCTAGGATCTGAAACCTCATCTTAGGAGTATGTGTAAGGGGAACATGGTTAGTTTGGAACCTTGAGTCCCTTTTCAGAAAAATACGATGTGTTTTATTCAAAGAATATAAATAAATAAAAATAAAAATAAATAAAAAATAAATTTTGTGTACAAAAATAGAGAAATAATTTCATTAAATATTATTATTATTATCATCATAATCTTTTGTTATTATTGTGTTAGTTTCTTTTTTTAGAGACATAAGGGTTATCTTACTTTCTCACTCTCCTTCACCGAGATGCACCACCATCCATGGGGTTCTCTAGTAGTACATCACTCACCAACCTAACGTACCACCCCTTCTAATCTGGATCCCTCTATGATTGATGATTTCACAATAATACTTCATGAATATAACTCAATCCTTCAAGGTGAGACCATATGATCCCATATCCAATAATAGTTTATGGGTTTTCTACTCTTTCTCAAATTATTTCAAATCTGCAGAATCCTAGGTTGGGGGTTAATATTATTGTTTTCTTTCTTCCTATGTTAGTGTGTGAGAGGGGTCTCTTAAGACACCTTTGGTCATATCTGGAAACCTACACTAAAGAAGGATCATTTTGGAGCATTTTGGTTTGTTTCAACTGAATGGAGGAATTTTTTCCTTTATTATTCATGTTAGATTAATTTTATTGGGGCTATCATAGTTTTTATGTTCATAATATTATTTGGTAAGTATGTTTTCCTAAACACAATGTTTTCAGCTTTCTATCATCCCTGAAATAGTGTTTTTTGGCTCTTTGAAGATGAGCACTCATATATATTGTTATGAATATATATAAATGTATATATATATCATTCATGTATGTATTGCTTCATGTTTATTAGAATATATTCATTTATAAATGTATGTTCATGAAGGTGTTGTGTAATTTTGAGTGGTTGCAGATTAAAAATTCAATGGGCTAAGTGTTCGACTTGGTATTCTTTGAGGTAGAATACCTTTAAATTTCACATAAATTTAATTATACATTAATTAATTTCATTCTAACATTTAGTTAATTCACTTTAATCTATGTTATTTTTAATAAAATGATTTCCTTTTGTAAATTGGATATGATACATGATTGAATAAATGTGTTTTTTTAAATAATGTCTTTATTTAATTAAAAAAACCCTCTAGTGGAGGTGTAATGTCTTCAATTAATAAGTAATTCCGTGCCTAGACGATTGCATTGATGTTTATTTATGCTTGAAGTTATGTTTTTAATATGGTATATTTTGTATAAAACAATCATTGAAATTCATAAATTGTTTTTTCCACCACCAGGAAGATGTTAAATCGCCATTTAACTTATAGTGTTTGGAATGTCTTTTTAACACAGTGGTATTGTATATAAATTGTAATTACATGTGTATGTAATTCCCATTTTTCTAATTAAAATTTCCATTTGACTTGTTTTGAAATATAATTAAATTTTCCATATTTTGGTAAAATAAATGATGTGTTTTAAATGGAATCTAAATTTAGTTATATGGTTTCCTCTCTTAAAATGAATCAAATTTTAATACATGGATTGACCCTAATAGATGGAAAGGCCATGCAATTTTTTTATGCAAAAGTAAATTATTATAATGAAATATAATGCCTTAATGGATTTGGCCTTGGATAATGATATGCATGATAGGCCTTTGCCTTATGTATTAAATTATGAATATGAAGTTGTGTCATAAACCTTATAACACACATTAGTTTTACTTATTTCTTCCATAAGATGTTTTTATAAACTAATCCCTTTTTATCTGATAAAATAATTTATAGTAATTGCGATATGTGTGATCATGGAAACACATCACTGGACTAAAAAAATAAATTTAGATAACCCTTGTTAAACTATAATCATTTATTTTTAAATGGACATTGAATACATTAGGACTATAAACAAGGAGACTATGTGCATAATATTCAAATGGGCGTTACATCCTTTGATTTAATTGGGACCTAGTCTATTTGGATTTCAAGACCTGAAATAAATTAGATAATTTGATCAATTTATGGATTAGAATATTGAATTAAAATAAGAATTATTTTTTGTAAATTCATATTGAATAAGCACCTTGTGTAATTTTTGTTAATTGATATATTAATGACCTTAGTTTTTAATGATTAACTAACCACGTTTGATATAATTATGATGTAAATTAAGAACAAATATTAATCAAATGAATTGGTTTGAAATATGATAATTTATGTAAATTTATCATTTTTTCTTATGATGAAGAATCTGGTATGTTTGATACCAGAATTATGATATTGTTTTGTTAAATTATGAGCTTATGTGATATCGATATGGTTGATAAATGAGGGTTTGAAACTAATTGGCCTTTTGAGTTTTTATGGATACGACTCTTGTTTAATGAGGATTCTTGAGGGATTTGTGCATGATGTTCCATATAACATAAGGGAAAACCTTAGTTATTTTTTACCCAATGGAAGAGTATGTGATTTTTTGGGATGTGTAAAACCTTGTTGTTTTTCTGAATGTTTTTTGTAAAATTATTTTAATTGATCAGTAGAATGAATTTCATGCAATCGTGAGTTTAAACGAACGACAAGATATCCTTATTATAAGAAGACCATTATAGCCTAGTTGTTATGTTAGATGAAATAAATCTAGCTAACTTATGAAAATGTATGGTGAATTAATTTTCAACTAATTATTTAAGTAAAATATAATTCAATTATATATTTTTAATTTTTGATAACAAATTATGTGAATTATAATTGGTAAATGAAATTAACTAAATATATTTTTTATTTATTTAATAAAGTATTTTTCATATTCATCCAATAGATATTTTAGTCATATGGTATGAATAATCCCTTTTTGATGTATAAAAACTATATTATTCAAAAATATAACTTTACGCCTTTTAATAGAGACCCCCATTTTAAATTAATATTCCGACACATTTATAATTTTTATATGAAAAAATAATTACATTCTTTGGAAGAAGGATCTAAAAATTGACTTTGGATGAATTTTCTTGATATTATTCTCTTAATATTGAAGTTTTTATGAATAGTAAAAATGCAATAAATTTAATTGATTTTATATAAAAAAAATTATATGGTTAATTTATAATATTTTATGGTTTTAAATAATAAATAGAATATATTTTTCACTTAATAAAATTAATTTTTTCATCATTTATTTTACGTTGAATTCAGATGTAAAAACATTTCAATCTTTTATAATGTTTTATCTTTTAATACACGTTCTCTCTTTTTGAAAAAGAGATTTATTTAAAATTAATTTCTGAAATATCTATGTTTTTAATATTGAAAATTGGATTCAATATTTGGAATTAGTAGGTCCATATAATTATATAGATTTAATTTATTTTTGGTCATTATGAAAATTAACTTGGGTAATTATTATTAGTAGTGTAAAAAGGAAAATCAGTAAATTAAGGGTAAGAATAATATTATAATATTACTATAAAAATTATAAAAAAAAGAATATGAATGTGTTTCAAGTTAATTAATCCTTGGGTTGAAATGGTGTCCTTTGGATTCCACTTGGAAGAGATTGGGACATTTAATTTATTTAATTTAATGAAAAGTTAAATATGTCTCAATCATGTTTTAATAACTAAATAAGTTTTTATATATTGTTATACAGAAGATAAATTTAATTATAAATAATCCTTTTAAATATAAATTTTTTTAATTATTGTTGTAAAATATTTTTAATTTTTTGTAAATAAATAATTACCTTATAGAGTTATGCTTTGATGATGTTAAAATTAATTATTTGATGAGAAATCAGTAAAATAATTTTTATTAAAATAATAATATTAATTAATATACTAAAAAACATGAGAGAATATTATTTTTCATGTATATCTAGACCATAAACATCCATGGGTCTATTTATTTGATCATTGGGATCCTTATAGAAGATAATATGAAAATTATATAATTTTATTTAAAGTGATGTTTATGTCCGCACATTCATGTTTTCAAAATTAAAAAACATTAATGTTGTATTTTCTAGAAGATAAATTAGACTATAAGTATTATTATAAAATATTATAGATTTATCTTCATCATAGTATTTTATTTTCTATTTTTATTTTAAAAATATGTATATTAAATAATTACACAATATTGATGTAGTAATTCATTTATTAATTGAGATAAGAAATAAATTTTATTAAAATTATTAAAATAAATATAATTTGTGATAATTAATATGTATAATGAATTTTACAGACTACCTTGACTGCCTAAAAATATAACAAAATAGTCAGTTTCATGTTAATTTGTTACAATACTATTTTTGAAAATAAATGAATTTAAAAGTTTCAAAATTGACACTATTGTTTGTTTAAGAACATAATGTTTTATTAAATTAACTAAAAAATCAAGAAATTTTTAAAAAATATAAATGTATTATTATATTATATAAAATGTTATACAATATTTTTTTATGTTCTAATTAAAATCAAATAAGTATACATAAAACCGTTTTAATATTTAAATATTTGATACACGAGATAAAAATTAAATAGGATAACTAAATATTTATTAAAATATGAATTTTTAAATTGAAAAAAAACTTGTCAATATTTTATTGGATGATTAAATTACAACCATATCTCATATCATAATCAAAATTTAGACATTTTTTAGGTTTTTGGTTAGGAATTTATTTTATTATCAATAATTATTTATGATGTTTCCAAAAGTATAGCTCACTTCAATTATAAAAGGGAACCTCCTCCCCCACCTATTCACTTAACATGGAGACTCCATGCACTTACCTTCCCTATCCTCTTCTATTTTCAACTTTACTAGTATCTATATAGAGGTTCTGGTATTCTTTAAATACAATATCTAGTGTTCTAAGAAGATAATTCAAGAAAGCATGTTGAAAAAGAGGTAATATTTTCTACCGATACCTTCAAAATTATTTATTATTATCCATAATCATTAAAAGTTTCATAATTAAAAATTAAAATATATAGAATAAATTATATACATATAGGTTTTTATAATAATGTAACAATCATATTACACCTTTAATCCATCCTATGAAAAATGAAATTCCCAAGGGTGCATACGCATGACTTACAGTCTCCACACCATGTTGTAATATGTTTTTCACCAACACCTATTTTAGACAGTTATAATGATGAAAATAAAAACTATATATGATTATTATAACATGATATTGATTCTGGATATAGTATATCCCACATAATTCAATATCATTCAACAATTAATAGAATGATATCGTCGCTCCTCCGTACATATGGCCTACCATCTCCACGATGTGATTTGATTCATTATAAAATATATTAATTAAATAATGATTATATAAAATAATTTAATGAACAAATATGACATATATTATACCAGTATCATTGTGTAAATGATATAACTATAACCTAAGTGGTGGAAATTATCTAACAAAACATGCATAAGAAAACGAAGAAGTTAATGCCCGATGGACGAGTTATAATGTTACTAGAAAAAATATCATAACATGATCATATATGGTTCCATATAAAAGTATATGATTATTTAATAAGTCAATTAAATTATTTTAATCACTATACAATAGATTCGTATGCAAAAAAAAAAAGAAATCATATCAATGGGAATGGATAATTATTGCAATCTCATTATTATATGAGATTGTTTATTTGTAAGTATTTATTGGGGTATATTTATCATCCACATCCATGTTTCATAAATTTGTAATTGAAATTATTATTTCTAAACTTCATAAATTTTTTAAAATCAATTTTAACCATTGATATTTTTTTCTTAAATGGTAAGAATGGTACACATTTTCATTTCTAGTATGAGATAATTTTGGACATTCAAACAAATGTATGAGAAAAATTCTCTCTTTTAACTTATTCACCATGATGATATTTAAATTTTTTAGAAAACATATTTCTATAAAGCTTAATATTTAATATTTCATGTTTATTTTCCATTAAAATGAATTCTGTTAATATTTAGTGACATTTTGAGAAAAGAAAATGATTTTGAAGAAGAAAGGATAATTTACCCAAGAATTAATTTCAAGTGTTTTGTCAAAATTATTTTCCCACTAAAATTCCATCCTTTAATAAGGTTCTATTTCAACAATACTATCCCTATTATTCCATTGATTTGATTTTTTTATGATCTTCTATTTATAAAATCTATATGTTTTATAAGGATTATATTATGATGAAATGATGTGTAAGAATCCTATTTTATTCTGTGGGATATTCTATGATAAATGATTTATGTTTTTGTGGTACATGTAAAAATGATTTCATTATGAGATAGGTGGGGCCTATATATACCTCTAATTAATTGGTTAAATATTTATATATAATCAGAAATACATGTCTAAACATGAAATTATCTCGGTTTATTAATACAAGAATAGAATGAGGAGTGAACTCAGTTTTGTAATGAACATTATCTGATATGAAGGTATTGGCAATGATCCTTGGCTAATATGAAATTATTTATTATGGTTATGTTTACGACACAAACTTTCATTTCTTATATTATTACTTTTTGGATTACATTCATTGATTCTTATGATATTTTATGATTTAACCCATGGCATGATATCACAATATTTCATATACAAGATATGATTTTCAAATTTTATGTTCATATGCCATATTATTATAATATGATTGATGTATCCCTTATTTACCTTTACTAAGTATCTGAGTTCCCCCTTTCATATGTTTCTTTTCCCTAGGTCATGATGTAGGGTCCTATGTAAGATATATCAAAAGTGGGCCTAGTTAGGATGAAATAAGTGGGAGATAATGAATATGTCTTGCGAACCAGGTGTTTATGTTTCCCAGCTTCTAAATACAGTATACCTATATTGTATTGTCATGGATTTGTTATATTTTTAATTAATATTAATCAATTTTTTAGTAATACAAATGTATGTAAATTATGGATTTTTATAGTTGGTATCAGAAGAATGGTATAGTTAGACATTGGAAACATGGATGAAAAAACCATAGGAATAACCGTAAGGATATGTTGTAGTATATGTTATAAGTCATGATCTTTATAACTGATCATCAATAACCAAGGATAAATCCTAAATATAAGAAACATAAATTTTATTCTTTATTATGTGGTTTTACAATAATGGTTTGTCTTAATCATATTATGCATCATGGTTTTTTTCAATGGATGGAACCCAGAGGAACCACATGAATGCTGAATGCGACATGTAATGCAATGATTTTACTATTTAGAAACCAAACATTATCAGATCTTGAATAATTTTTTTATTTATATGCTCACAAAAATTTCTCAAGGGTCATGCATGACTTCTAATTGAGAAAATAAGGGAACAAAATTCTGTTGAGTCCATCATGAGGTAGCGTCTTCCTTCTTTCAGTGGGTTTTATATTCCATTAGTAGTTGAAAAATGGATCAGTACCACTAAAATTATATGTTCAGTACTCAAATGTTAAGAAGAAGATAAATTCATCTTAGCTATCTATCATTTAGAAGGTTATGATGATCAATGGTTGAACCTTATCAATAATACTACGAAAATAGATGAAATGGATTCCTTACAAAGGGATGACTTCCATAACATGTTTTTAAAATATATTTTCCACGTATTCTTCAAACAAATATAGATAAGGAGTTCCTTTAAATTTTGAAAAATGAATATGAATCTATTGGTACCTTGGAATAAAATTTTACAATGCATTGACGGTATGATTATAGAATTATTATCCAACCTAAGAGTAAAATTGATCTATTATTTAGTGAAAAAAACCAATTCTCTGAAGGGAATTACCCATATGGATCTTCAATAGCTACGTATTAAAAATTCGATGTTCTATCAAAGTTGAGATTGAAATTAGAGTAACTCTTCAATTTTATGGGTTTTATAAGAAGAGAAAAATGAAATTCAATATAAAATATTAATACCACGCAGAAGAGAATATGTGTTTTCCCTTATGCTCAATGTGTGGGAAGAAACATGCAAGAAGTTTGCTTTAACTGGACTAGTAAATTTTTTAAGTGTGGAAAAAAATTTTATCTGGTAGTTGAATGCCAAGGTGATGGGAAAAAATATATAATGATGCGAATAGATATAAGGATACAAATAATGAACCTCCCATACTTCGATCATACATGTTCATGGAAATGAAGCATTATTCCAATCAATGACCTAATCCAAAGGTTATTGATGATGATGATATACATCAAAAAAATATTAAGGCCAAATACAAAGTAAAGTCACATGTTATCACTATCAGCGATGTGGAGGTTGATAATGAAGTGGTGAATAGTATACATACCATAAAATATAATCTAGAAAATGTTTTATTTTATTATAGATCCACCCACTTTTGTTTATAAATAATTTATTAAGGTTACCACTGTATTACATAAAAAATTAGATGTTGAGTCAGCTGTAAAAACTCATAATGGCGCAATGGTCACATCAAAAGATAATAATTATTATGATGTTGAAGTTTGTGGGGTAGTGCATCATTAAAATTTTATGATCCTTCCTATATTGAAATTTTATGGGATTCTTATCTCTGATTGGAATTATGTATATGGATATCATATCAATTTCCATGGAAGTGGATCAACATTTCATATTCTAGATCAATCTATGATCATCTATCGATGAAAGGATCAATATAACCTTATAGTAGAAATTTCTTCTAACTTGTGCATTTTTATCCCTATAAATGAAGGTTATCTATATCAAATGGTGGGGGATACACTCATAATTATAAATACACCCATTTTATGGGAGTTCGATGATGTCTTTATAAAATAATTACTAGGTCTTCCACCAAATCATGATGTTGAGTTTTCATTATAACTCATACCTATTTTTATTCTTAATTTAAATACACATTTTAGAATGCCCCCAATTGAGTTAAATGAATTAAGGAAGAAAATCCAATAGAATGTTAAAATGGGATTTTTATGCCTCAGTGAGTCACATTGGGGTGAAAATATTTAGATTGTTATGTAGAAAGTTGGATAAATGATACTCTGCATTGATTATAGGGAACTTAAAAAGAGCACTATCAATAAAAATATTCTATCCCAATCATTGATTATTGATTTTACCAACTATGCATAGCTCAATGCTTTTCCAAGATTTATCTTCATTTACGATATCTTTAATTAAGGGTCAATAAGGAGGATACACCAATGGCGGTATTCTGTAAAAGGTATGGACACAATTAATTTATAGTGATTCCTTTTGGTCTTACTAATTCCACTACAATATTAATGGATATAATGAATATTATCTCTTGATATTATCTTGATCCATTTGAGTTAGTTTTTTAAATTTTATTCTTTTATATTAATAGAGTAATTAAGAACATGAATATCACGTGAGAATTGTACTAAATAATGTATGAAAAGAAAAAATTTGTAAAAAATTTACTATGCCTGAAAATTTGTTTCAAAAAGTTTCATTTATTGGGTCACATAATCTCGAGAGAGGGGATATCTCTGGATCCAGCAAAAACAAAAGTAATTTAATGTTGGCTGAAAAGAAGAATGATATCTGAGATCTGATGTTTTCTTTTTTTTGATGGATATTATCAATGTTTTGTGAAATTTTATTCACAATTATCTAATCCACTCAACAATTTGCCTTGAAATGGAGTTAAGTTATTAGGGATGGATGAATTTGAAGAGAATTTCAAAGAACTCAAAAGAAGGTTAGCTAGTGAACCAGTTCTCACACTTCCTTATAGTGGATAAAGGATTGTGATCTATAGTGATTCATCCAAAAATAGGTTGGGATGTGTTATTATGAAAAATGATATGGTGATAGATTATTCCTTGAAAAATTTTAAAATCAATGTATAAAATTATGCAACTCACGATTTAGATTTAGATGTGGAAATATTTTCATTAAATATGCGGATGCATTGCCTTTATGATGAATAGTGTTATATTTATACAGATCATAAATTTTTAAAGTATATTTTCACACAAAAGGAGATGCATTTGTGAAAAAGGATATGTTTGGAGTTGATTAAATATTATGACTTCAAAAAAAACTACCACACTTGAAATGAGAATAAGGTGGTGGATGCTTTGAGTCAAAAAGACCAATCTAGTATATCCATGATGAGGATAAAAAAGATCCAATGTTTATGGAATTGTAATGGGTGGATCCTGATATTTTAAATGATGGGGAGAAGCTATATATTTATTAATTGAATGTTAAACCGTTTATACATGGGAAAGATAAGTATGGGATGAATGAAGATGTAGATCTACAAAACATGGCGATAAATTTTACTAAATTCAACCTTGATTGTGATGGAATAATAAGGCTCGCGAATTATGTTTGTAATCCTTCCATAACATAATTAAAGATGGTGTAATTGGATGAGGATCATTTTTCTTCATTCCCTTTTCCTCTTGGAAGAAAAAAGATGTATAGGGACATGATAGAGTATTCCTGGTGGGCTAGAATCAAAATAGATTTTGCTAAGTATATCTATTGGTTCTTGGTTTGTCAATAAGTTGAGGTTAAGAGACAAAAGTATAAGCAGATGTTACAACCATTAACCATACTAGAATTGAAATGGGAAAAGATCACTATGGGATTCATCATCAGTCTTCCTGAAACATCTGATGGCCGAAATTCTATATAGGTTGTAGTTGATCACCATAAAAAGACATCACACTTAATTTCTATTATAGAGGATTTTTCTATTTTTCATATTTCCAGGATATATATAATGTATGAAGAAATATTTCCAGGAGTATCACTATCCATTATATCTAAACGAGATCCTAGGTTCACCTTGATGTCTTGGTGAAGTCTTCTATAGAATCTGGATACAAAATTCAGTTTCAACACTACTTATCATCATAGGAAAACTATTTAGTCTAATAGGACAATTAAAAATCTATAAAACATGTTGAGATCCTTCTCTATGGATTATAAAGGTGGTGGGGATAAACACCTACCTTAGGTTGAATTTTCTTACAATAGTAGCCTTCACTCTACTAATCAGATTTTCCCTTTTGAAGACCACTATCGAAAGAAGTGAAAAACTCCAACTTGCTGGGATGAAGTTGGAAAATAACTCTATTAGGAACTAAACTTGTTAATGATATGGAATAAAAGGTTATATGTATTAAAAAACACATAAGAGATGTTCATAGTTAGAAAAAATGTAATCTTGGAAATTGGAGGAAAGACATAGAGTATGAAGTTAGTGACAAGATGTTTCAAAAAATATCTCCATGGAAGAGAGTAATGGGATTTTGAATGAAGGGAATTTTTATCCCTAGGTATATCGTTTCTTTAAAAATTCTAGATCGTGTTTGGATGGTAAATTTTAGATTTATTCTTCCACCGAATCTTTTCATGTTCATTATGTGTTCCATGTGTCTCTTCAGAAAAGTACATGCATGATCCTTCATATTTGATAAAGTTATAATTCATCTCGCTAGAGAAAGATAATTCTTATGAAGAACAACCGATATATATTATGAATCATTGTGAAAATGTTCTTCAAAATATGAATAGTAACTTGGTCATATTTTTTTGGTGGAAAAACCAATTTTCGAATGCTAAGTGGGATTTTAAGGATATGTTGAGGAAGATATATCCTCATATTTTTATATCCATGTGATTAATTTTGAGGATGAAATTCAGTTGGGGGGGGGGGTAGAATATAATAGACATATGTTTTTTATGAAATATATTATTTAAATAATTTTAATTCATTAAGAGATCAAATTGCACGCAGATGTGAGTATAAATTAACTACGAGATACCGTTAGTATAAAATGACCGTTATATAATAGTCATTATATTAGTAGGAAAAAATATAACTAATTTATGAAAATGTATGGTGAATTCATTTTCTACCAGTTTTTTATGTAAAATATGAATCAATTATATATTTATAATATTGTATTAATAAATTAAGTGAATTAAAATTGGTAAATGATATTAATGAAATTAATGGAATATATATGTAATATATTTAATAAAATATTTTTATATTCATTCAATTGATATTTTATTCATAGGTTATGAATGAACCCTATTTGATATATACAAACCTTTATTTTTAAAAGAATAATTTTATGCCCTCTAATTGTGAACCCATTTAAAATTAATATTTTGACACATTAATAATTATTATATGACAATTTAAACATGTACTTATGAATTAGGGTAATTTTTTTAGATGAAATGTTGATATTGCTCTCATAACTTTCATGTTTGGATGAATAGTAAAAATATAGTAAATTTTAATTGAAAATAACTTTTTTCATTTAAATAATTTATATGGTTAGGTTATAATATTTAATGGTTTTAAAGTATAAATAGAAAACATTTTTATCATTAGATATAATCTATGTCATTAGAATTAATTTTTCTATGAATTCAGATGTAAAAACAGTTCAATATTTTGTAATGTTTTAGGCTTTAAAACATGTTCTCTCATTCTAACAATGATGTTAAATTTAATTTAATTACTGCATCTTCTATGTTTTTAATTTTAAAAAATGGATTCAATAGTTGGAATTATTAGGTAAAATTCATATAAATAGATTTATTTTATTTTTGGGAATTATGAATAGTAATATCGGTATTTTTTATTAGTACAATGAAACAGTAAAACAGATAATTAAGGGTAATATTACTATTATAAAATTTCCCTCTCAATTCTATTAATGTCATGGGATTAGTTTGTTTCTCCATAAATAATTATTGTGATGAAATGGTTTCATTTGGAAACCACTAGAATGAGATTAGGACATATAATGTATATTATTTGAATAAAAGATAAATATAACTCACTCAAATTTTAATAAATAAATCTTTTTTATATAAGATTATTCAGATGAAAAATTGTATTATAAACACAAATTTAAAATTTAAAAATCTTCTCTTTATCATGGTATTTTATTTGTAATTTTTAATGCAATCAATAATTACATTACAGACATTTACATTGATGATGTAAACATTATTTAATTGATGAGAAATAAATAAAACAATTTTTTATGAAAATAATTATAATCATTAAAATACCCAAACACTTGATAAAAAATATTATTGGTTGAGAATATCGCGACCATAAACATAAAATGGTAGATTTTATGAGCATTTGGAGTCTTATAGGAGAGATTGTCATATTAATATTATTTTATTTGTAGTGATGTTAAAATTTTCACACTCATGTTTTTTATGTTATAATATTTTTAATGTAGTATTTACTAAAATAGAAATTCCACTATGATTTTTCTTATGAAATATAGTAGATTTTTCATCATCATATTATTTTATTTTTAGTTTTTATTCAACAATTTGTATATTAAAAAATTACAAAAAATTGATGGAGTAATTATTATATTAATAGATATAATAAATAAATGTTATTAACAATACTAAAATAAATATAATTTTGGGTAATTAATATGTCCAATGAATTTTCTATATTTCCTTAACCTCTTATAAATGTAATAAAATACTTTTTTTGAAGCGGAATTTTTATCTTTATCTTTTTAAATATCAGTGTGTTTAATATAGTAAAAATCAACACTATTGTTTGCTTAGGGAAATAATGTCTCGTTAAATTATTTAAAAAAAATTAAACATTTTACAAAATAGTTAATAATTATGATATGATCTAAAATTTATTATGTTATTTTTTATGGTCTAACTGACTTAAAATAACATAATATTACACCCTTATAATATTTAAATATTTGTTTCCCCCGTTAATAATTTTATATAATAACTAAACGTTAATTAAAATATTAAGTTTTTTATTGAAAGAAGACATGTCAAAAAATTATTTTCTGATTAGATTAAAACTGTATATCATCTCATCATCCAAATTGGGACATTTTTTAGGTTTCCGGTTAGGGTTTGATTTCATTATGAATTTATATTTATGGAGTTTCCAAAAGTTTCCCTCACCTTCAATATAAAAGGGATCCTCCTTACCCACATATTCACTTAACACTGATATTTCAAGCTCAGCCATACACATACCTATTCCTTATAAAATTTACTAGTTACATTATAGAGGTTATTGTGTTCTTCAAAGACCAACTATAGTACTCTATGAGGATATTTAGAGAAAGCAGGTTGAAGAAGAGGTAATCTCTTCAAGTAATTCATTCAAACATCATTATTATTCTACTTCCTCTCCGCTTGTTTTTTCTTTATAAATTAAGATTTAAAGTATCACATATATTCAGATATTTTATTACATATATTAAACTACCATATTCAACCTCTTATCCATCCTAAAAAAATAAAAAACATTACATGTTCATATGTGCGACCTACCGTCTCATCTCCATGGTGTAATAAGTTTTTCACCACTACATATTTCATATGGGTATAAGGACGGAAATGATATCTATACATGATTTTTATAACATTATATTGATTTTGAAATATTATACATGGTCCAAATTAATACCATTAAACAATTATGGAAATTCTATCATCGCTCTTGCGTACGTAGGACCTTCCGTCTCCATGATGCGATGCGATTCATTCTACACAATATTCATTAAATTATGATTACATAAATGGATTAAATGAATAAATTTGATATATAATAATCCAATATCATTATGTAAATTATATAAGTATCAAATAAAAATAGGATCTAATCTGACAAAACTTGCGTATGAAAATAAATAAGTTAACTCATGATGGACAAGTAAAATTGTTTCACCAAATGGATGATAAAACAAGAAAATATGATATCATAAAAATGAATATGAATATTTACTAATTCAATAAAATTATTTAAATCTTGATTCATGATATTCAGGTATATTCATGGGAAATCAAACTTTAAGTAAGGTATAATTTTTGTAATGTCATTGTTATCTGAGATTGTTTATTCATATATATTTACTTGGTTATATTTATCATCCACATAAATGTTTCCCAAATATTTATTCCAAAATCTTATTTCTAAATTTATAAAATTTTTCAAAGATAAAATTAACCATTATTTAATTTTTTTAAATGGTATGAAATAACATTTCATCGTTTTCAGTACGAGGTAATTTTTGAATTTTTGACAAAATTATGAGAAGAATGTTCACTTTTAATATATACTGCATGAATGGATTTTGAAATATGTATACCACCTTATTTATAGTAATTATAAATTACAATATTTCTTGTTTATTTTTAATTAAATTATATACTTTTAAAATTTCATGACATTTTCAGAGGTGGAAATATTTTTGAAGGGGAAAGGATAATGTCTGCTAGATTTAATTTAATGTGTTCAATAAAAAATGGTTTCTACCTAAGTTAAAATTCTTTAGTAGGGTTATATTTAATTTATATTATCCCTATTATTCCTATGGATATATATTTTTTATGATGAACATATATTTATGAAATACATTTGTTTTTATGGATTATGTTATAGTGGAATGATGTTTAAGATACCCATTTTATTCATTGGGTTATGCTATGATGAATGATTTATGTTTTTGTCAAAGATGAAAGAATTATTTCATTATGAGATACTTGGAAGATATATTTAACTACAATGTATTGGGTAAATAATTTTATCTCCTGATATAGAAATTAGTGGAATAGGAATTGATGTCGGTTCACTAATAAAGGGATGGAACGAGGAGTGAACACGATTCAATAATGGACTTTGTCCTCTATAATTGTATCAATAATGATCTTTGTCTAATATGAAATAATATTTCTTGTCATATGTTTATTCCACAAAGTTACATGTCTTATGTTATAACTTATGGAATTAATTTCATTGATTCTTATGAACATTTATGATTTTTCCCATGGCATGATATCATGATCTATAATATGTAGGATAAGATTTTTGAATGTTTTGTTCTTATGTATTATGTTTTTGATATGATTTATATATCCATTTTTTATGTTTACTGAACATCTCATATCATCATTTCACATTTTTCATTTCCTATGGTCATGAAGGATAGTATTAAGTAAGATATTTGAACAATGAGTCTAGTTATAAAGAAATAAGTGGGAGAAAATGAAGATGTCTTATGTATTGGTTGATTATCCTTCCCACTTTCTGAAGACACTATACCTTTATGGTCCATTCATGGATTTTTTATTTCTTTTAATGAATATTATTTAATTTTGATATAATATCAATGTTTGTAATGTATGGGTCGTTATAGGATGTATAAGGACTCATGATTGGTGTTTATATGTGAGGTCTTGGTGTATGTTTTTGTACAGTATGAGGGATATTCCCACTAATACTAAATGCATGAGGGTAGAGTATATAATTATGATGGATTCTTGAGGGATAGATACACAATAAAAAGATTCCTAATGAATAGAATCTGGTTACACCTGAGGGAGATATTTTGGATATCCTACGGGAGATATTCTAGTTATGCCAATGGGAAAGGAATTGGGATGCTTGGGAGAAGTGGACATATGTTTATGGTATCTATTGAATGATTCATCTTCAGAATTACAATATTCCACCAATTTGGGTGATCCTTTTAGATGTAAGAGGTTCTACCCACAAGGATAGATATCTGGCTTTGTCCAAAGATGGTGGTATGGGAGAAGTGTTTGGTTTGGAACCCTAACCAAGTTTCTATTTTTTAAATTTTTATCACTTGCATTTATACAATTTTGAACACTATCATTAATAAATAATTACATGAAATGGATTGGCCTCGACAGCATGGGTGATGTATTACTAACATATTTATATCACATCCTATATTTGTGCCATTTAGTTCCCCAGTAGACATCTGGTTCTCAGGTTTATGGATTCTTTATTTGTGTTGTAATGAGTACTTGGGTTCTAGAGAGCACATGAACGATCATGTGTTTTAGATTATCTTATATCTAGTCATTGGGTTGTTATTAATTTATTAAATTGAATTGTGATTTGAAATTTTCACTTAATTTACTTATATAATCATCTATATTACATTTATTGTATTAAATATTCACTTTCCACTTTTATTCAGTTATTATATTATTCTTCTAATGTTGTTCATTCCTTATTATTATTGCTTCCACTATTGTTTTCTTTTTTAATATTGTTTTGTAATTATTCGATTATGTTCTACTGGTTATAGTCTCCCCAAAAAACCATCAATATACCGTAGCTTATAGTTGGTAGCCTCCAACCTATGGGGTGGTGCGCCTGAGTCCATGTGGAAAACCATTCCATCCATTGTCTTAGAGGTGACCCATTTCGGGACGTTACAAAGTGGCATCATAGGTTTATCTTTTCCATTTTTATAATATTTATTGATGGAAGAGAAGAGACTAAATGCGGCCAGCTCTTGGTAAATTTTCATTCTTGGGACATATCAACCCACATACGGGAAGTGACTAAGTATCTAGGACTGGGATTATTGTTCATTACTTTTTTTCTATGATATTTGATATGATTTATCCTAGAGTGAAGGGAGTAATTTTTGATTCTTATGGATTTGTGATATTTATACTATTTTACCGATGGACTAGTATGGAATTTATAAAGCATTTCAGGCTTCATAATAGGGACATAGATAATCATATTAAATGCATAGGCCATGCCACATATTTGCATAATTAAGTTTATTACTGATTATATTTTTGTGACATGTGTGCTATGCAATGATTTATTCTATAACTTATATAGATGTTTATATACCACATTAATTGACTGCTTTGCATGAATTATATTTTTTTTATTCCATTCTTCTCTTATTTAGGCATGTTACAATGTGTTGGCTTCTTGTAGTGAAATTATTCACAATTTTTAAATATGTAATTGGTTTCATGAGATAGATTTAATTTTTTAGGTTTAAAATGGGAAACAAATTCCAAACAATAATGTGTATATGTGATTTAGGGATTGGTATATGGTTTCACATTAGACTAGATTGATGAACATGAGTATAATTAACATATATTTAAATGAGTTGTCCCTTATCTATCAACATGTTTTCATCCTAATAAATTTATGAGTTCTCTTGTAGAAACTCAATTTTTTATATATCAAATGATAGTTTTATTCCACTAATTTTAAAAACAATGTTTTTATTTAATATTAAATAGGTTGGTATTAAATAATATAATTTTTAAATATATACAATTATTTTCCTTTATATAATTATCGAATCCTTAGTCTTTCATCACCGTTTTAGAAATGATTTATTTCCTATAAAACTATCATTATTTTAATTTATTTTTAAAGAAATTTTTAGAAATGATTTATCCTCAATTTTATAAATATTGGATTTCCAAACATGAATTTTATTTTGTTTCTATTAATATTGTATTGAGAAGTGTTCTTTTAAATGAAATTAATTTATTTAACTTTCATTTCTATTTTTTGTGGATTATTCTCCAATAATGTATCAGTCCACAAGTCACCAGGTATTTAGTAATTTGGCACTATTTTTTTATATCAACTGATTTTTATGTGATACCATTGGCAAATGATACGAGACCTATTTTTATAGTTATGGGTTAGTTATGATATGATAAATGATATAATTTTAAGTAGTACAAATATATATATATATATATATATAAGTTGGATGTAGGGGTCTAATAATGCAATACAATTCAATTATTATTGTTATATATATATTGATGATATTATTTAAAGTAACACATGGATATGATCACAAAACTATAGGGTGGACATACTAGCATTTTTTCACAAAAAAAATTAAAAGGTAAAAAATAGTTGTTTTTTTCACTTTGTTTTCCAATGATTATGCTTGTTATGCTAAATATATAAAATATTCCATGATTGTAGTCTATGTCATATTTGAATGTTCATCAATGTTCTAAATAAATTAATATTTATTTTATATTGATGTAAATTTCATTTCATGTTTTTATTCCATTTATATGATGATTTATATTTTATTATATATTCATTTGTTTTGATTCTTAATGAACTATCATGATTTTTTTCAAATAGGATATAATGATATTTTTATCATATATTACTAACATACTCAACATCTCCCTCCTATTTGATATCTAATTTTTTTAGTGGCATGATAAATTTTACATACCAAACCATTAAGATCACCCATTCTTAAGTTTCCATTCCACAGGATATGAGGATGATTATTCAATATAGGATTTATATAAGAGGGTATATTTTAGAATTGTTATGGATAAATTTTCACATGTATCCTTAAAAAATATGTTAATGTTTCCATTTTGTAAAACACTAAACCATTTAAGCATGGGTGTGTGTGACTATTTCGGGAATGTTTTAATTAAATGATGAAATCAATATATTATGAAGTGTTATTATATTGGGTCATGATAAAATCATGAACACTTTTATGATAAAATATTGTAAGTAATGAAAATAAATCAATAAAAATAACAAGATTAATCACCATTAATGTTTTATTTTATTTATGAATGAATTCTAATGTCTATAAAATTTAAAAATATGTCTTATAAAATGAAATGTGGCTATAATAATTTCTCATAAATGGTAATTAAGAATAAAATTTAACATTGAAATTTAAAAAATATTATTAACAATCCTTTCCAATCAATGCGTATAGCCGAGCTTCTTGTACTATATATGTTATAACCATGGTCGTTCAATATCAAAAGACATATTTTATAAGAAAATCTCCATTATATTCTTCTAATAGAAATAATAATATCCGGAGAAATGAATAGTTCTCAATGGTCACAAAAGAGAAACCAACTAATTCACCATTACTTAAATTTTTTTATTCCTTAAATCATAATATTGTATATGATATTAATATTATAAGTAACACCTGGTATATTTTGTGGTGTGTCTCCTTTTTGTTTTTTTAAAAACTATTTAATCATACGTTTTCATTACATTTGATGAGTAGTAGGGGCTCCATATAGGATCTAGAGAACAAATGATAAAGAATGAGAGGGAAAACACCGTTTCAAAAAGATACAGGGGCCCTAAGCCATAAGGTGTCCTAAATAGAGGCACATGGTTACGACAAGACAAACCATATTTCTAGTGAGATAACACTAGCAGTATATTTCCAAAAGAACCACCCATTTTTTATTTTTCCTCATAGGATCATTATTGGATTTAATTAATATGTTGTTATCCTTTTCTAAAAATGGGCCACGATATATTTTTCAGTAGAACCACCTTAATAGGAACTCTATCATCCTATACAATTATAAACTCAAATTTTATGGAAATTGAGTGATTTTTGGAAAATATTTTGCATCCTTTATCAATTTCAGGGTTTTTGATGATCCATCTATTGTGATTGATTCCACAAG